>CM031387.1:15221410-18018910 GCA_018350135.1 Citrus trifoliata | reverse complement strand
TCTCTTTTGCTACTTCTCTCAGTACCTCATCAGACAGGTGAATGATGATCGTACTGTGGGCTTTATTGTTTAAGGTCCTCAAGTCTCCACCTGAACTTGAAGAACCTTCATCTCTCTCTTTCTTGGACTTATGTTCTTCCTCACCATCAAGCGCATTGTCTAAGCCCTGTTGAATCAAGATGGCCCTCATTTTAAGACTCCACAGGTAGAAGTCGTTTTCTCCATTGAATTTCTCAAGGTCAAATCTAGTGGTTCCCATCCTTGAAGATCAAGAACAGAGAGCTTCGTAGCTCTGATACTAATTTATTAAGAAAAAAAGATATCAACACTTATCTAACACTCAAGATTCTCAAAGACAAACCAAGAATAGAGAAAGAACCAGAAACAAATGAAACAATGAAGAAGAATTTACGTGGTTCGGTACCAGAGTACCTACATCCACGGCTGAAGAACCCTAAAGGATGTGAAACTTTATTGCTTAAGGTTGATTACAATGTGACTACAAAATGTCAGAGAACTAATCCCCTCCAACCAAGAACTCTCACTCTCAGTATTAGTCACTCAACTTAGCCGAACAAGATACCCTAGTGATCAGCCTTAGTTCTGTTATTTATACAGCTCTTGGTCATAACTAATTAACCATATGCTGGCCCATAGAGCTGACTCACTGTGCCACCTCAGTAGTAACAGAATGCAACTAACTCTCGGCTACACACTTAGAATGAAGTAGCTTTTCGTCACCCTACCAAACAGAAGAAGTCAGTATTAAACAGCTCGCCCTACTGAAGCCCCCAATAACTAAAAACGAAATTGGTCTGCACCCAACAGGCCTTAGTTGATGAATATTGCCTTTGCGATAGATGTAATTTAATCAACTAATAATTTAAAAAAAAATAATTATGATTTTTTTTGTCATAGCGCCCTATTAATAAATATACCCCACGGAAAGATTGAAAAATAATGTTATTTTGTAAATTATCCCAATCTAATACTAAAACTTATCCATATATGGCTAGTAATATTTAGATTGTTTATTTTGTTTCAATACATCCTACTCTACTTAAATCGTGGATATAAAATTTTTCATATGATTGATTAATTAGTTGATACATATGAAAAATTATTATCAAGGATCAATACAAAATATCTTAAAAATTAAAAAAAATATCATATTCAACACAGTAATCAAATACTTAATGCACCGCCAACACACAACTCAATTCATTTGAATTTTATGTCATGAGTAAATCTCACTTTATCAAGTTATGTCTGGAAAAAGCAAAATTTTAAAGTAGTTCTCGTTAGGGATAACAAATGGGCCGGGCCGGGCTGGGCTTGAGCCTGCCATCAGTACAGAATGGAATTTCCCTTTCCAGTAAATGCATTTATGAAATTTATTTTAAAAGTTGTAAATCCTTAATTGTAGCTAGAATCTCAATCAAATTAAACAAATAATAAAGAATTCACTAAGAAAAGAAATAGATAGAACACAGCGTTTAATATTGATCCAAAAGAATATTGAATCACTAAAACAAACTTTCTTATTTTTTCTTTTTTACATTTTGGATCTATAACTTTACAATACTGACATTTAAACCCAACATTTTGTCAGATAATTAAGCTCTATTGCATGCACAACTGCTGGCCGTGCGTTCTGGCCATGATACTTTGTCAGGAGCTTTTGCTAGCGTAGTTTCACATCCATGATATCATTGATGAGGCCTGGCTCCCATATTTCCACATCATCATCGATGTAAATCTCACCGTTGATCATCGCGATCACCATTGACATACAGGGTCGGAGGCTGGATTTTTCTTGTACACAAAGTCGGCAACCGAATGGTTTCATTTTCTGAGAAGTTTCCGTACAACATAGGATCCACTAAATGCTGAAGCTCGTTTGTATTGTACATTTCCCAAACCTGCTTGGATGCATAGATATTTCCTATTTCAATTTGCTTTGTTATCATATATTTATGTATATGTACACATGGATATATTATGTAATAAGCCTTTTGAACGAAAGCTTTCTAGAGTGAATGTATGCTCTTTACAAAATTCACATTGAAGCAATGAATTTCTAAAAAAATTTGTAAAGTGACGACGTTCGTAGAAGAGAGTAACTTGATGAAGTACCTTTACGGTATCAAATAATTAAATATGGTTCTCTCTGTCTTTTTTTTTTTTTTTTATTCTTCCTTCTTAGAAATAAAAAAATCTTGTACAAAATATATTACCTTCTCCACTAGATAGTACTCTCCAAGCTCTGGGTGGAATTGAACTGCTCTTTCTCTAGTGACTATTTGAAGCAGCAGTACTCCAAAACTATAAACATCTGATTTTGGATTTAAATGTCCACTAGCTGCATAAGCTGGAGTGAGGTAACCTCTAATTTAGAACACAAAAGCTAAATATATGTTAAAAAAAAAAAATAGCATACAGTTTCAATAATCTTATACCTTTAATTTCAAAAAACAATGTATTATAATATATATACTTACAGTGTGCCTGCTACTTGTGTACTAACATGAGCGGCATTCTCATGAAATAGCTTGGAGAGGTCAAAATCTGAGATGTTGGCATTGAGATTTTTGTCCAAAAGAATATTGCTAGGTTTAATATCTCGATGCACAATATGTGGTTTGATTCCTTCATGAATATAAGCAAGTCCCCGAGCAAGTCCCAGTGCAATTTCTCGCCTCGCTGTCCAACTAAACTTAGCTCTATTTTTCTCCTCACCTAGCATCAATTCAAGAAACAAAATTTATAATCATATAACATTACAAGCACCGTTGCATAAAGAAATTATAAAAATGACATTCTTAAATGCGCCGCAATATCGAAGATGGAAAGATAGAAATGTATACCAAGAAATGTTTGAGATAGACTGTTCTTTTGCATGTAATCATAAACAAGAATTCTGGAAGGCCCGTCAATGCAACCCCCGTGAAGCTTAACGAGATTCTCGTGACAAACATTCGCCATGGAAGCGACTTCGGACAAGAATTCTTTCTCCCCTTGCTTGGATTCCATTGAAAGCACTTTCACAGTTACAAGAGTTCCATCTTGAAGCCTTCCCTTTAAAATCCAATTGAGTAATGATGAAATCAAAGTCTATGCATATATTCTGAAGCTTCATATATAGGTCAATTCATGTAAAATTAGAGAATGAATATACCTTATACACGGAGCCAAATCCTCCTTCGCCAATTTTATTGGATATACAGAAGCCGTTGGTGGCAATTTCCAGTTCCTTGTAGGAGAACGCATTAATATTTTTCAGGATCTGTACACCTGATTTAATGAAAAAGTTAGCTATATGCTTAAGCAGCGGAATTACACTCTAATTAATTTTTTTCTGAGGAGCTTCGCTAACTAATTTTTAAACAGAATTTTTTACAAGCCACATGAGTTCGAATCTGAAAACATAAAATTAAAAAAAATTAATGTGGGCTTTATCCATCCCTACCTTTAAAAAAAAAAGTAAAAACAGAAAAAAACAATAAATTATTATGCATATGCTTGCAATATGAATAAATACCCCCAAGCTTGCGCCTCCCTTTGCGGAATGAGAATCAAATGTTATTTCCTAGCATTAGATAGGAAGAATTCTCATGTACAGGTTAATGCAAATACATTGTGCAACTTGTTGTAAGAGTATAGCAAATTTTTATTTTTCAACGATAGTAAACATTATATATATATATATATGGGAGTTGTTATTAACCCAAGTTTTAATCAAATGCAAAAGTTCATATGAGAGAAGGACTTTTTTAACTCGTTATGAATGAACCAAAAAATGTTGTACGCGAGATGATGATAGGATGTAGATGAAGAAAATACCAATGACAGAAAAATCTTTTCATCAATTACTGTACTTTTTTTTTCTGCAAATAAATAATTTATATATACATAATTAGCTCCTACAGTGTTCTCTGTAGAGAGTTTTGATGGAGAAGAGAAGCACCTCGACAAATAAAAAAGGAACATTTACATCAAAACAGCCAGGACGAGCCTGGTTATTGACTTCTGAATTAAATTCGTTGCAAGGATATCTGCAAAGGACTGAGAAAAAGGATACTACTTCGCAACAAAATAAGACTGTTTCTTAATCCATGTATGAAAATTTCAACGGCTTAGATCTTGATTGATATGTTCGCATGTTTTTTAGCACCATTGGATTGTGCATTCCATGGACAGAACGACTAAAGGGAGAAGGGTGGCGGCTTGTACTAATTTATTGTATTTCTGCACGTTATTTTTATTTATTTATTTATTTCCTTTCATACATCGAAGTTAGATCCAGAAATAAGCAGAAATAGTTTAAAACTGCAAACGTGTGACGCAGTCTATGGATCATGTCAAGGTCAAAGTGGTAAGTCCTGACTCCTGAAACTTTTGCGAGCCGTGATACTCTAGAATTTGTCAATTGAATCGTCATATTCGTTAATATCCTTAATACTATCTCTTTGCACATAATTATCATTTTATTTTTCAATATTTTTTACTTTCATTTTCAAAATTCAAATTTGTGTGCTGCTTGGGGACCGATCAATTATTCAATTTGGTAATTAATTAATAAGCCAAAGAATATTAAAGAAATTAATATCCTTGTAGTGAAATCAATACTACCAAAATCATGCACTTCTATCTCTTTTTTATTGTTTGCAATTAAGATTCCTGGCCCTTATGGTTAAAAATTATCACTAATGCCCTTCTAATAACGTTGAAAACGTGTTGAATCTTAATTTTACATATGCAATTAACCAATAGAATCATGTGCTATATATGTCTTTTGTATACATGTCATTAGGGGCAGTGAGTCAGAAATAGGATTTTCATTCTGATTTCTGAAGGGTGCAAAAGGAAGAAGCCATAAACTTAAGTTGGTTATGAAATAAAATCAATAAAAATGAGGGGGCAAATAATAACGACTATAATACCACCAAAGTTAAAACTTGAATAGATTTTGGCATAAATATTTTAAACTTAAGGCCAAATTTAAATTTGCACAGATCTGGTATCTGGGTCACATGGTTCTCCCTCTACGTGTCATATTGGTTGATTATTCGTACTTCCAGTGTACGTAAGTTTTTTGCAGTTAACAAATAATACCATATTAATCCTTGTAATAAACTTAACAATTATATTTGTTTGAGATGCGCCTTTAAAAATATATTATATAATTGCTAACAACCATTTACTTAGATTGGTCGACATCTCCTCCTTAGTTCTAAAGTAGAGAGTTCGAATCTCTTATATTTATATACAGTAGAATCTCTGTAAATTAATAGGGTTGGAAACATAGAAAATCTACTAATTAAAAGATAAATTAAATAATCGATAAATAAACAATTTATTAGTTTACATAGTTATAAGATTCTTTTTTTATAAAAAAAAGTATTATCTCATTATTTTATCAAAATTATTAGTTTAGTCCATTGGCCTAGTGATGACCGTGAAAATTTATTATATAATTGAGATTATTAATTTATCGAGTATTAATTTATAAAGATTCTACTTTCTCTCTCTGTGTGTAGAGAGAGAAGAGTCATTTTTTTATGTGGGTGCCCTCATTTTTTTTTATGCGAACACATTAATAAGTCATATGATGTAATGAAGTCAATGTAGATATGCTATTAAATCATATGATTTTATATTAAACCATATTTATATAAGAAGAAAATTACGGTGCACACACACACACACACACACAGCAAGCGCGCGCGCGCACACACACACTTATATTGAATGAAACGCTTAATAAATGGCTAATGGCTTAATAGCATATCCGTATAATAAGAAAATTAGGGTGTCCACACACACACACAAAAGGAAAAAACAGTTCTATCAAACCCTCACAATTTTAAATTCAAAATTGCTTGAATTATAAATTGAACCTCATCATAACTTTACAAATAATATTTTGTCCCTCAAATTTGAAGATTTTGTAGTGTTTTTTTTTAAATTTGAATAAATTTGAATTTGGCTGAAATTTGAATAGGTCCAAACACAAATGTATAACATGCTTTTCTTTTTTCAATATCTAAATATAAAGGGTATCTTTTTTTTATAAATGAAAAATATATTAAATATAGTTATTCAACATATGTATCTTTTTAATTCATAAAAAAAGATTAAGTTTATATTTTAGAAAATAAATATATTTAATAGAGATATTGTTGAATATAATATTTACTTCTTATTAGGGGTGGCAAAAATACCCGTCCGGTCTGGATCCGGACTGTACTTGGGTGTTATAGGCTAGGTATTACCCGACCTAAGTATGAAGCCGGGTCGGTCTTGGGCATTACTTGATAAATCCGGAGTCCTACCCGGAACCCTAATTTTATTAATATATATATATATATATAATATTATTTTAAATATTTATATTTATTTGATTAATTTATTATATATATAAAGTTTATATTTTCATATCAAATTTTATTGAAATAAATGTAAAACTTATAAAATTACAAAAAAAAAATTAAACACATATAATATTAACACATATAAAATCTAAGTACCTAGATTAAAACTAGGCCCGGGCATCTAAAAATTGCATTCAGGCCAAGTTCGGGCATTGCGATACCCGGACCCAATCCGGGGTTTTGCCAACTTTACTTCTTATTCAAATAAAAATCACAAAACTTCTTTTTTATTATTATTCAAATGTAAATGTCTGAAAATCATATATAAGTTAAAAATAAATAAATAAATTTTAAAAAATTTGACTTCACATTTGGGTGCCGCAGTATTCTACATTTCTACCATGCTTCGTAGGATCGTTGCTAATAGCGTAGTTTCACATCCATGATATCATTGATAAGCCCTGGCTCCCATATTTCCACGTCATCGTCGATGTCGATGTCACCGTTGATGATCGCGATCACCGTCGACATGCGAGGTCGGAGGCTAGATTTTTCTTGTACACAGAGCAGGCCAACCTTCAGGAATCGAACGGCTTCATTTTCTGAGAAGTTACCGCATAGCATTGGATCCACTAAATGTTGAAGCTTGTCTGTGTTGTGCATTTCCCAGGCCTGCTTGATTGCACGAAATATTTAAATCTCCAATTTTCTCTGTTGTCTTGTACACTTTATTTGCTGAAAATTTTTAGATGCAATTTACAAAATTGATATCGGAGCAACGCATTAATAGTTTTCATTATTTTTTTTTACTACTAAACACCGGTGTATTGATGCTCCAATTCACATTTTGTAAAGTATGGATGTCCCCACACTCTATGATATCAAATATGGTACCATTTTTGGAAAGAAAGAATCATCTACAAAACGGATTATGAATAGATACATATAAGTATATAAACACATATTACCTTCTCCACTAGATAATACTCTCCAAGCTCTTTGTCAAAATGAACTGCTGCTTGCCCGGTGACTATTTGAAGAAGTAGCACTCCAAAACTATAGATATCTGACTTTGGATTTAAATGACCACTAACAGCATAGTCTGGAGCGAGATAGCCTCTAATTTAATTTGTACAAAATTAAGTGAGCATAAATAATTTCAACAACCTTATACAATAAACAGATAAGATTAATTTGTGAATTTGAATTTAATATTAAGCTATCAGCATTGTGTTGAGTTTTTACAACATTGTGGTAGATAATTATTAGATAAAAAATGATTGTCAAAAATCAAATATTAATTGTTCACTACTGTAAATGCACACGTGACTAATGATTATAAAAAGATTCAGCAGAGACGAGCTCAATATTGAATCTAAATTTATAATATGTATGTTGTTGCACTTACAATGTGCCAGCGACTCGTGTGCTAATATGAGTAATGTCCTCTGGGAATAACTTGGAAAGGCCAAAATCTGAGATTTTAGGATTTAAATTTTGATCCAAAAGAATATTACTAGGTTTAATATCTCGATGCACAATACTTGGCTTAATTTCCTCATGAATATAAGCAAGCCCCCGAGCAATTCCTAGTGCAATTTCCCGCCTCCCTGTCCAGCTAAATTTAGCTCTATTTTTCTCCTCACCTGCCATTAATTCAAGATTAATTAACAAAAACCATTAATTAATTCAAGAAACCACGTTGCATTAATTAAGAAAACAGAACATTACAGACATGTATATGCACTACTATATTGAAAGGGTCAACATCGAGTGTGTTTTATGTTACTGATTTAACGTCAAGATGCCATAGGATTAATGCAGGATATTAAAAACTTATCAGGATTAAAATGGGTAAAATAATTTTTAACAGGGACCAAATTATCATTCCTTACCAGAAAAAGTGCTTTTATACTCATCAAATTACAAAATAACATTCTCAAACAAAGCCGTATATCAAAGATGGGGAGACATATATACAAATACCAAGCAATGTTTGAGAGAGACTGTTGTTTTGCATGTAATCATAGACAATAATTCTGCAAGGCCCTTCAATGCAACCACCATGGAGCTTTACAAGATTTTCGTGACAAATATTTGCCATTGAAGCTACTTCTGACATGAACTCTTTCTCTCCTTGCCTGGATTCCACTGAAAGCACTTTCACAGCTACAACAGTTCCATCTTGAAGCTTTCCCTTTAAGGTCCAATCAAGAAATAAATTAATTTTTATGCACATATTTTAAAATTAATTCGATTAATCAAACAAAAATTACAGAAAATATACCTTATAAACGGAGCCAAATCCACCTTCGCCGACTTTATTGGATGAACAGAAGCCATTAGTGGCACTTTTCAGTTCATTGTAGGAGAATGCATTAATATTTTTCAAAATTTTTGCACCTGATTTCGTGAAAAAGTTAGCTACATGAAGCGTACTTAAGACGAATAATTAACTTATATGTTAGGATCAATGATGTGATCATACTGACCAATTACCACTGACCACATTGCTTGATAAGTTGACAATAACAACATGTAAAGTCAATTTATAAGAGACATTTAAGGAAAAATTAAAAGGGTAAGTGCTCCTTTAGACTTTAAAGTTCGAGCTAATTTCATATATAGTTAGTTCTTAAATTTATAAAAATTAATTAAAACACCTTGTTGTATATTGTTCTCATTAAAATTTATTTATTTTTATTTAATTTTTCTCTACTTTTACTTATAACATATCAGTTCAATTTCACTATTAATTTATATTGGATGGAAATGAAGTTCAATTTATTTGACTAATTTTTGAAAATACAAAAACCAACAACCTAATTGACCAAATCCTAAGATTGAAGAGGCATTTATCCTAATAAAATTGACGATAATTAATTTTAAATATATTGATTATGCAAACTCTGAAAGAAAGTTGGTCAAAATTATAACAAAATACAGAAGTTCACATGAGAGAAAGACTCTTAACTCTATGAATGAACCATATGTATGTATGTATGTATGTATGTATGAGATGATCACATGAGGATGAACACTAGAAAAATGTTTTAGATATGTGCTTTTTGCAAATACAATAATTTGTATTTGTATATTACCTCCTACAGTGTCCTCTGCAGAGAAATTTGATGGCCAAGCAAAGCACCTTGACAAAGGAAAAAAGAACTTCATCTCATCAAATGATCTATGTAATTTACTTCTGATCATGCATGAATACTAACGAAAGAAAAGAAAGAGATTTCACATTGAAATGTATGTGCCAGTGACTTTTAGCCGAAAACGTTTATAATGTATATATAGCAATCATTAAAGAATTATTTTATTGCCACTTGGGTAATCAATGAAGTAATCAATTAGCAAATCGTTAAATTAAACCGTGATTCAAGTAAGGCGCGTTGGTACATGTACGACTCTTTAATTATCCATTAAATTTTTGATGGCCCAGATCTTTAATTGATATTTTCGCATGTTTTCAGCACCGTTGGATTGCACATTCCATTGACTTGGTGGAGGGAGGACGAACCGGAGAAGGGCGGCGGATAGTATTAATTATTGTTTGTGCATGTATGATTGCTTTTGTTTAATATTTTTGACTCTTTGATAAGCAAAGTTATCATATTTAAATTACTGAGTGTTTTGCAGTCTATGGACTTCAGAATCATTATAATTACAATCTAGGTCAATGTGAGTCATGAAATTTTGAGGATTTAGCCACCCATGATGATCTAGACAATTTGTTGAATTGGTATTAGAACAAGAAGGATGTCGCGAAATTGTTAATCGAGATGAGTAAGCAATTTTATAACCTTAATTAAATTGAAGTCAATTATACCGTATCATGCTCTTTTATCCCTCATTTCATTGTTTGCCACTTGCCACATGTTACCCTTACAGTCTATTTAATATGGATGGTTTAAAAAAAAAAAAAAAAGAGAGAGAGAGAGACTGAGAGAGAGATAGGATTATAACTTATACTCAAAAAATTCTAACTTTGAGTTAGAAGTACCCAGTTCACGAAAATTTTAACTCTATAGAAGAAAGAGATTTTAAGGTAAATGCAAAGTTTATTAATGATGAGATAGAGAGATTCCAAATTAAAAGAACAATGAGTTATAATTGCATCCGTGGATTTTAGAATACTAATAAAAAAGTGAGAATCACTAATAGTTACTTGTGAATTTGTGAATGTAGTGTTCTTTTAGTAGAATATAGTGAAGAAATACCAAGAAAGGGGAGAATCATTTTCTCGACTAAAATTAATACTTTAAAGACTGTATGAAGGGTTATTTTTACTCTTAAATATTTATTTACTTATGTATGTGGTAAAAAGGAGAGTGAAAAAATATATTATTCTCCAAGAGACTTTTCAAATAAAAATAAATTAATATTTTTTAATCAAATAAATATTTTTTCAAAGAAAAATAAATGTTAATTAAAACACTTCTTTCTCTCTCTCTCTCCAATAAAAAGTAATAAAATATAAATTGAAGGGGGATAAAACAACTCTACAAAATTAAAGAGAGATAATAATTTCTTATTTAAAAAATCTTAATTGGAGTGTTTTTTAGAGTTTTAAACGTTGATATGACTATTCAAATAAGTATTAAAATATTATTTGAAGAGTTTTTTTGATATGCTCTTATTACTAGTTTTTCTATACTAAAATCAATATATACTATTTAACTCATTATTGTTTTCATAATAGCCATTAACTCCTTGCCATCATAATTTTATATTATTATGCTTATTTTCAAATACATTTTTATTTATATTTATTATTAAATAAATAAATCATAGAAATAGAAATTAAAATAAAAAAATTAAGAACTAAAAATAAGAAATGTAGGTTTTGGTGTGAATTAAAAAAATCAACGATAAGATGCTTTACTTATACTTTTTATTATTTTTAAACATATTTCTTTGTAATAAATATATATTTTATATTTCCAAAATAAAATGTCAAGCACATAATATATTTATCTCTATTTTTCTTTAATTTTGTTTGTCATGAGAGTTATTAGCTATTATGAAAACAGTAAAGAGGGTAAGTGATATATATTAATTTTAGTAAAGGGAAACTAACAATCTCTCTTTTTATAATTTTACTAGGAAATAACACCGCGCTTTGCGCGACTTTGAAAAAATAATTTATTATTATCATTTTTTTCTTATTTTCCTTTTAATGATTTATTCTATTCGATTAAGAGGCAAGACTTCCAAAAAAATGAAAAAAAATAAAGCAAAGCTAAAACCAAAAAGACTTTTTTAATTATTTAAAATTGCATTAGCTAAATTAACACCACGGGAATAGAAGTGCCATAGATGCACCTTGTCTAAGCCAAACTCTTGGAAACCTGAGGCTGATATATCACCGCGAGGCTACCTAGAGATAGAGCAGAAGATGCATCACAGTAACCTCTCAATATGTTCATTTCTTTAGTAGTGAATCTGAGAGAGGTGAGCATTGCAGGCCAGCGATTACAGGCGATGAATATAACAATCTCATTTGAGCATGATTTCAGCTCCATTAACGCATTCCAACACTCTGTTAGGCCTCCGCTAACTTCAAGTCTTGTTGCAAGATCATAGCCTGGTTTCATATTGTTGTTGAGGCGATCATTCCTACTGGTTGCATTTGCAATATTTGCCATGATTAGGTAAGTGAGGACCAAAATGAAAAATACATGTTTTAGAGCCACTGCTATTTTCTGTTCTTTTATGTTGTGTTTATGTTTACGTAGGATATCATATTTTTTGTTGCTATTTATAAATTAAAGTGAGGCAGAGGAGAAGAGTGATTAAATTTTTTTATAAATTATTGCTTAATTCATGATAAAAAAAAAGTTTCAATTAGAGAAGATTATGGGTATTTTGATGAACTGTTACATATTAATTGTGTAATCACAATCAAATTAATTATGAGAAAATGAAAAGCTAAATTTAAAAGAAAATTTATCTATTTATTAGATAATAGAGAATATACAAAGATGAGAAAATTTCTCTGTTACATATTGCTTAATTTATGATCAAGAATGTTTCAATTAGAGAAGATAGTGGGTCTTTGATGAACTGTTATATATTAATTGTGTAATAACAGTCATATTAATTATGAGAAGATGAAAAGTCAAATCTGAAAGAAATTTTTTTTATTTATTAGATAACAGAGAATATACAAAAATGAGAAATGGTGATGTCACATCACCTCTTGTAGTCCCAGCTATATATATATATATATATATATATATATTGGAATGTATTTGTTATAAAATTAATCGTTAGTAAAAACCATCACCTAAATTGTAGGAACATTTATGTTGAGTCATTAAAAATCAATAATAAAATATGTAGAAGTGTTCCTAAATCAACAATACTTAATTACTCTCTAGAGTTGTATCGTTTATCTTCCAGATCAATATATTATCCTAGAAAATCCTTTAAGTTTCTCTATGCACTCTCCTTGATGACAGGATGTAAAAAAAAAAAAAAAGAATATTATGTGTGATTTGAGAACCATAATCACTTATACAAATAACTTTCCTGTTATCTTTATGTACTCCTATTTTAGTCGATCATTAAAATAGAAATTACTCTTCAGTCTCTACTCATTAAAGGCTCATACCTTATCAAATACATTAAAGTCCAAATTACCAAAAACTTTAATATTTCAATTCTGTTTGTTATCAACCTTATAAGACAATAGGCAACACATAATTATTCATATATAAACCCAATGTTAGATTAGGGATCCAACAACATTTTGAAAAAAAAAAAGTTTTATAATGATTGTGAAGGGTGCTAATAGCCACTCTTTAAATTAAGGAGGATCATCAAATCACTCCTCTAGTTAACAAAAGTAACAATTAGGCTCATAAGTTAATTTCCCATTTGTCTCAAATATTTGTCAATAAATTTGCATAATTACTGTAAGAACAAAATAAGCCCTTAGAACTTACTACTGTAACAAAACAATTTAATCCAATAAAAATGGAATAAAATACTAAAAAAGATTTGATTAATTGATGGTATTGTCTTTAGACATATCATTATTTTGCTAATGGTATTGGATGGTACGAAAAATTTAAAACAAGCAATGAACTTGTATACCTATTTGTTACTTTCGTAAATCATGCGGTTGAATTTTATATTTACTCCTTAATGATGTCCATGAATTATGCTTAACGTAAAAAATAGAGAAGCTATTCATTATCACTTATCACTTGTCTCATTCATTACCTTTATCATCATTTTTTTTCTGTTAATTATCAAATAGGCAGTACAATGCAAATAATGATAAATATAGCACAATAATTTGGGCGGAACCTAAACCCAGTCCAAATTCATCGACCTGTTTTCAATGCCTAAACATCTGAAACCAAATAAACAACATATGAATAAACTTTCACATCTACAGAGAGACTTAAATTTGTTGATCTCAATGAAGAGACGATCAATTGACCAACTAAATCGATTAAGAAATTGTTGGCATTAATTATCATTTTATTTTTATTGGGTTTTCAATAATGTGTAGTTATTATGAATTGGAATTTTGATGTCAGTCACATGAACAATTAGTAAAATAGATATTTAAATTTTAAATTAGTTAAAAAACAACAAAGGGCACGTGCACACGCACGCGTACACACGTGTAAAAGTAGTGGTTGAGCATGACCATATGCAAGACAAAGATCACACCATGTGGAAGGAATGTTTGCATGCTAGAAAAGCATTAACAGAAGTATATAACATGGAGCCCATATATAATACCCATAGTCATTACCTACAAACTCATATGACTCTTCAGAAGATGAACCATTATTTATATATAAGGATCTACTGTGTGATGTAATATGAAATAATGATGAGTTATAAAGTAATACTTTTTAAGTGAGATAAAACTATAGTGCAACTGTAGTACTATACTACAGCTGCACTTAACCATTAGATCCAGCTGTATACATGTACATATCATTTTTTTTTTCATAATTCTTGAGTTATTTTATTAATAATAATAATAATAAAAACAACTATAACTATACATAAAAATAATTATTCATCTTACAAAAATATATTAACTATCAATCACTCTAATGTTGCGTTTACTTTCCGAATTGGGGAATCTGAATGATTGACGACGTTTACTTAGCAAAAATAGAGCAAAAATCGGAATCAGAATCATGGGGCCCACCATTATTTGGGAATGGGAAATCAGAGATTGATTCCTATTGGGGAGGTGGGAATCAATCTCCCATTCCTTAGGGTTCCCATTTTGCCCTCATTGACATTAAAATATTCCTAAAATGCCCCTCTTTTAAATAAAAAATATAAAGATAAAAACTAAAAAGCCAAATATAAAATTAACTAATATATTATTATAATTATAATTAATTAATTACTATTCTATTTAATAATTATTAATATAATTATTATAATTAATTCATATGCTATCATTAATTAATTGAAATAATTATTACTATTAATTAATAAATTAATACATTATTAACAATAATATATTAATAATTATAGTTTTTGAATAAATAATCGCAATAATTAATTTTTTAATATAATTAATTAATAAATATACTACCATAATAATCATTAATATAATTATTATAAGTAATTTGTATATTATTAATAATTAATTAATATGTTGTTTTAATAATTATTAATTAATATAATTATTACTATTAATTAATATATTAATACATTATTAACAACAATATATTAATAATTATAGTTTGTGAATAAGTAATCACAATAATTACTATATTTTTATTATTATAATTAATTAATAAATATACTATTATAATAATTATTAATATAATTAATTTATATATTATTATTAATTAATTAATATATTTCCTTCTGGTATCAGAGCCAAGTAGGGGAAAAGTGTTTTATTGTTCAGAGTTTTTGTGTTTAAAGTCTTGTGTTTTTCTTGACGTTTGTTTTTTGTGGTGAATTTTTACTGGTTGTAAGTCCCGTTTTAGGATAAGGAATCCGCTGAGGGCTGTAATTCCATACCTGTAGCCATTCTGACCAAACCTATAGTGAACCATAAGATTTTATCCATGGATTCTCTCCTCCATAGGACATCATCCTTTTCTAGCTCTTCTTCCGGGAAGACTAGTGATTCAAAGCACGTTGTGAGTTCAGAAGAATTCGTTATTGAGAACTTTGATAAAGCAATTGATTGTTGGGAACTTCCAAAGATTTCAAAAGAGAAAATTTACAAAACTAAAATGCTTGATGTTTTAAAAAATGATTATATCATAAAGACTGAAGAACGTGATATCACTCTTTCCGAGCCTTTTGAAACAATTCATTTGTTTTCAGAAAAATCTTTAAAGAAATTAATCGAAAAGAATTTCAAATACATTCATATAGGTCTCATCCAAGTAGGCATAAAGCCTTTAACTAAAGAAGGCCTAGATACTTCCATTTTAGCCGTTCTAAGAGATGGGCGATTCATCTCTTTTGATGATTCTTTGCTAAGTAGCATCGAATCTAGTTTGTGTAAAGGTCCAATTTCATTTGATTGTTATCCAAATATAACAATTTCACTTAAAGACAAAAATGTTTTAAAAAGCATGATTTTACAAATCAAAACCCATAATTACAAAATGATTAAAGGGTCAATTCCAGTAGCCTTAATTTTCAAAATATCATATAAGGCTATGGTTTCTGCATTTAGTACACAACACCGATTCCAGTCAAAAAGAGATGAAACACTTCTCTTGCAGACTGATTTGTCTAGGGCAAACACTGTCATTCCAAAACCTATCCAATGGAAAGATATAAATCTTCCGGAGGAATGGATCCTTGAGGGAGCTGCTCCCCCAACGATCCCAAAACAACTTGAGCCAAATACAGAGTTGCAAAATGTGACTCAATATTCAGATGGTAAAGTCAAACTTTCATTCAGAAGGTCTATGTCATCCAGATTTTCTGATAAAGAGTCATGCTCAAGTATCCCTACATTAGAGAGGAAATTTACAAAAATCCCCTCTGTCATAAATCTCCCATACCAATCCACAAAGAGTCAACCGAGGTTTTCCACCTCAGATATACCCAGTTCTTCTATACATTCTGTTGACTATGCTACAAATGTTCCACACCCTATCTATACTAGTAGTCAACATATACAGAGTCAGGAAGAGAAGGAACCTTCTCCTCCAACATCTCCTACATTTTCGGCAGTCACTGAAAATGTTATCAATGTCATAGAAAAAGAGTTTGAATTAGATAAAACATTTCTGCATAATGATTTTTATTCTGATTCAAATAAAGAAAAAAGAATTTGGTTTTTTAAACAATTTTTAAATCAAAGAAAAGAAATCCAACAAATTTATTATGAATTTGTGAATTTTCATAAAGTTCATATATTGTTTTTTGATTGGTTCGAAATATATTCTTCTGAGAACAACATAACCTATCCTTTCAAAGAGTCAAACCCTATTACTATTAGGAAGAAGATTCCGGAATTGAAAGTTTCTGATAGTGATAGAATCATAGAATCTGAACACCCACCTCTTCGGAGTCTAACCATTGATCATGGCGAACCTCCTATCCAAATTAGAGCCTCACCTTACAAAATCCCAAAACCAAATGATTCCGATTCGAACTTAAGTAGTATTATCCAACAGAATAATTTCTGTAATACTAACTTAAATACAATTGGAAAGCAGTTGACTAGGATAGAAAACCAATTCCAAAAGTCAACCATCACTGTTTCATCCACTACTCCTATTCCATCAAAATCGGATTATGACAAAAAGCTTAAGGAACCTATTTTCAAACCTTTCCAGGTTTCGAAAACTAGTCAAAAGCTTGTTCAAGAGTCAAAATCAGATTTTGCTAAAGCCATTAGAGAACAACTAGATAGGATAGAAGCAACTTCTTCTTCATCCAGTAAAATCCAAATAGCTCCTGATACTCCTCAATCTAGCAAGATTGGAGTATTAGAACAAGATGACCAAACGTCTATAGCCTCTTCTGACTTAGAAGCCTTTCAGGATGATACTATTCCTAAAGCCAACAAAATCCATTGGGAACTTGCCCCTCCCACAGTCAAATCCCCTCCTGATTTGACTATAGACAATAGGCCCAGTGCATTAAATCAATCTCGATATAATGCATCCTCTGTCTATGAATGGAATATTGATGGCATGTCCGAATACAACATCTTAGGCGTCTTACAACAAATGACCATGGCAGCCAATGCCTATAAAACCCAATCTGGAACCTCTGACATGGCTATTGCAGAGATTCTCATTGCGGGTTTTACTGGTCAACTTAAAGGTTGGTGGGATCATCTTCTCACTAGGCAGCAACAAATGGACATTCTTAATGCCATTCAAATTGATGAAAATAGGACTCCTATTCTCGATCAATTTAATAATCCTATTCAGGATGCCGTTGCTACCTTAATCCTTACCATTTCCCTCCATTTTATAGGTGACCCTTCTCATCTTAGAGACAAAAATGCTGAGTTACTACATAACTTGAGATGTAGGAAACTTAGTGATTTCCAAGAGTACAAAACCACCTTCTTCACCAGACTCTTTCTAAGAGATGATGCGAATCATACTACTTGGAAAGAAAAATTCTTAGCAGGTCTACCTACCCTTTTAGGAGAAAAGGTTAGAAATTCCATCAAAGCCCTTTATGACAATCGAATTCCTTATGATGAGCTCACCTATGGTGAACTTGTTAGCTTCGTCAATAAGGAAGGTCTAAAGATTTGTCAAGATTTGAAATTACAGAAACGTCTAAAACAAGAGCTTAGACAGTCCAAGCGGGAACTTGGTAGTTTCTGTAAACAGTTCAATTACGACCCTTTCAAAGCTTCTACTTCCAAAGATTGTAATGGTAAGTGCTCTTCGAGAACTTACAAAAAACATTACAATTCAAAAAGCCATAGGAAACCCTTTCTTGGCCGTAGGGAAAATTTTTATAAGAAACCTTTTAGGCCTTATAAAAAGTCCAAATTCCCTAGAAAGAAAGATTCTAGAGCCACGCCAAAAACTCCTTTCAATTTCAAAGAAGCCATTTGTCATCGATGTGGTATAAAAGGCCATACTGCAAAATATTGCAGAATGAACAGGAAGCTTCATGAACTTGGTCTTGATGACGACATCCTTTCCAAAATTGCCCCCCTTATGATTGAGTCTTCAAATTCTGAATCCTCTATGACAGGGGATAGTGATTCTTTACAAATTGATGAATTAATTGATTCGGATACCTCTGTATCTAACAGTAGCGATTCTGAATCAGAGTCTTATTTAAAGAAAATTAATGTTTTGACTAAAGACCAAGAAACTTTTCTTGAACTTGTAAAGCATATTTCTGATCCGAATCTTCAAAAAGAATATCTTGAAAAACTTTTAAAAACAATGGATTTTAATAAAGCTGAAACTTCCAAAGTCCCAATTGTAAAGAAAAATTCTTATGATCTTACTGAGATTTTAGATAAAAAGAAAACCAAAAAATCGGTTCCTAATATCCAAGATCTCCAAAAAGAGATTAAGGATATTAAGTCCGAAATTAAAGATTTGAAAGAAAAACAAAAAAGTGATTCTGAAACCATCCAACTTCTTTTACAAAAGCATTTACAGGATGATTCAGATAATGAGTCTACTCATAGTGAAAATCAAATTGAGCAAAATGTTGATAATATTGAGTCTGTCCCACATGATTTCCTTTTTGTTTTAAAGCAAGTTACCACTCGTAAGTATTTGATTAAAGCCACCTTAATTTTTTCAAATGATTTTGCAATTGATGCCATTGCCCTTTTCGATACTGGAGCAGATTTAAATTGCATAAGACAAGACATTGTTCCAAAACGATTTCATGAAAAGACAAAAGAAAGGCTTTCTGCCGCCAACAATTCAAAATTAAAAGTTGATTCTAAAGTTGAAGCTTCTATTCATAACGATGGTTTTGAATTTAAAACTTCTTTTATTCTTACAAATGATATTCATCATGCTGTAATTCTAGGAACTCCTTTTATAAATTTGATAACCCCTTATACTGTTAATTATGATAGCATTTCTTCTAAAGTAAAAGGTAAAAAGATTATTTTTCCTTTTATTGAGAAACCTAAAACAAGAAATTTGAATATTGTTAAAGCTTGCTCCGTTTACCAAAATCGGATTAATAATCTTATTAATTCGAAACAAAATGATTTAACCTTTTTACAAAAAGATTTGAGTTTACAAAGAATTGAAAATGATCTACAAAGAGATTTCATTAAAAGAAAAATTTCTGATTTCAAAACCCTAATTGAAAAAGAAATTTGTGCTGATTTACCTTCTGCTTTTTGGACTAGAAAACAGCACATGGTAGATTTACCTTATGAAAATTCTTTTGATGAAAAACAGATACCCACTAAAGCTCGACCAATTCAAATGAATATGGATTTAGAGAGACATTGTAAAGATGAAATTAATGATCTTATTAATAAAGGACTTATTGTAAAATCTAGGTCACCTTGGTCATGTGCCGCTTTTTATGTTAATAAAAATTCCGAAATTGAGAGAGGCACACCAAGACTTGTTATAAATTACAAACCTTTAAATAAAGCTTTAAAATGGATTAGGTACCCGATACCTAATAAAAAGGATTTACTTCAAAAATTGCATTCTGCTTTCATATTTTCAAAATTTGACATGAAATCAGGGTTTTGGCAAATTCAAATTCATCCAAAAGACCGTTATAAAACCGCTTTTACTGTTCCATTCGGACAGTATGAGTGGACTGTTATGCCATTTGGTTTGAAAAATGCACCATCTGAGTTTCAAAGAATTATGAATGACATTTATAATCCCTATTCTGATTTTTGTATCGTTTATATTGATGACGTGTTGATTTTTTCAAATTCAATTGATCAACATTTTAAACATTTAAAGACCTTTTATTTTGCCACCAGAAAGGCTGGATTGGCAATTTCAAATTCAAAAGTCTCTTTATTTCAAACAAAAATCCGGTTCCTAGGTCATCATATTTCAAAAGGAACCATTACTCCTATTGAGCGATCACTCGCTTTTGCGGATAAATTTCCCGATAAAATTTTGGATAAAACCCAATTACAAAGATTTTTAGGCAGTTTAAATTATGTTCTTGACTTCTGTCCAAATATTAGTAGGTTGTCTAAACCTTTGCATGACAGACTAAGAAAGAAACCTGCTGCATGGACTGATGAGCATACGAAGACTGTTAAATTAATAAAGAATTCTGTTAAGAGCATTCCATGTTTATATCTTGCAAATCCTGCATTACCTAAGATAGTTGAAACTGATGCATCTGATTTAGGTTATGGAGGTATTTTAAAGCAAAAAGAAAATGATAAAGAACAAATTGTCCAATATGTTTCTGCACATTGGAATGATTGTCAAAAAAATTATTCTACAATTAAAAAAGAAATTCTTTCCATTGTTTTATGCATATCAAAATTCCAAAGTGATTTATTAAATCAAAAATTTTTACTTAGAATAGATTGCAAAGCTGCAAAACATGTTTTGGAAAAAGATGTTCAAAATATTGCATCAAAACAAATTTTTGCACGATGGCAAGCTATCTTAAGTGTTTTTGATTTTGATATTGAATTTATTAAAGGAAATGAAAATTCTGTTCCTGATTTTCTAACACGTGAATTTCTTCAAAACAGATAATGCCGCCAAAGCGACGGGATAAAGGAAAAGGCATAGCCAAAGACACTGATTCCCAAAAGCCCTCTAAAGAAACCCAATCAACTCCCTCCAAAGAAAAATTATTGTCCTCCGCCATGCCAATCAAATCTTGGATTGAAATGGTTGAAGATGAAGAACAAAAAGCCCTTTCAAAACCCATCTCCTCTGACCAACAAGTCAAAGAATGGATGGAATCCATTACAAAGTCCCCTGAACTTATGCTTGCCTTACAAGGCATTTCAAAATCTAAATCCCTTTCTCAGATCCCTGAGGAAGACAAACCCATTTCTAAAGAAATTACAAAACTATCCTCCCAAAGCCAAAATGTTGTCATTTCTGGTGAAAGCTCATCTTCTCATATTGTTCTTTCCCAGCCAACACCTTCAAAGAAAACTTCCGATTGGTTTGATAAATCCCATTTTCAAAATGTTTTAACTATGGAACATGGGTTTTACCATTCTGATCCATTTCAAGCAATTTCAAAGTTTTTTCCACAAAGTTGGTTTTTCAAACCATGGGATTTAACAAAACCCCAATCTTATTACCAAGCCATTCTTGAAGCCACTGAGTCAGTAAAATTTAAACATTTCTTTCTCAGTGAAACCCATACTGAGCCGGCCTACTCCACGGCCACAATTTTGAAAGTTTTAAGTCCAAATCAGTGGGGTGACCAACTCCATAAATACAAAGCTTTCCCTCCAAATTTTCAAATGCGTTTACCACACTGTCTGGTATATACCTATTGGGATTACCAACAGGCTTGGTATAATACATTTTTTATACAAAACCCTAAAAAATCTCATTCTTGGTTATTTTTCTTTAATTCAAAGATAACCGTGCAAAGCCTTCCAAATTGGTTTCAACAATGGTGGAATTATTTTGGTTCGACACCACAAATTTTAACTCCCAATGCCACCCACTGTCTAAACCTTTTTAAAGCCCATTATACCCCATCTGACTCAGAGAAAAGATTTTCTCCATTTCTCTGTTTCTGTACAAATTTCTTCCTCCCATGGGTATGGATGTGGAACTTCCGGTATCATAACCAAGAAAAACAACTACTTATCCAAAGAACCTTTAAAGTCAAATGGTGGTCTAAATTTGATGAACAAACCAAGCTCACCGAAACCCTTGTCCAAAATTGGCTTGGTTCAAAAGGTTTTCTACCACCAACCATCAAAGAAACCAAAGCCCAACAGACCTTTCTTACCCAAAAATCCAAAGCCCAATCTCTTTTAGCCAGTGCTAAAACAGAAGAGGAATATTTCAAAGTCATGCAACAACTTCTCGCCACAAGGTCCGAGACGTCCGTTGCCAGTTCCAGCTCCAGCACCTCGGCAGATGAAGAACCATTCATATCCCTCGGTGATGAAAATGAAGACGACTGCTTCGGCATTTTTTCTCCAATCAAGCATTAAAGCCATTTTACGATAGAATCTTGATTTTACCTACCTCTATGTATGTACATTTTTGTACTTAAAAAAAAAAAAAAAAAGAGAAAAACATTCTATTTTCGGGTGGTCCATTGGACACAAGTGAGAGCGCACATGTCTCTTCACCCGTTTTCTACTTTGTATTTTGTACGTATTTTATACTTTGTATTTTGTATCTTCCTACACAAAGCCTACTATTCAAAGATACGATCCAAAGATTACTGTGCACTTGAAGCTCCGCTACAGTGAACAGTGCCAAAAGACTACTGTGCACTTAAAGTCCCGCTACAGTTCATATGTATAAAAGCCGGGAGGAAGACTTAGACTCCTCAGGTTTTTCATTTTCGAATTCAGAGCTTCTCTCTCTTCTTCTTCTTCTTCTTCTCCTCCTTCTCTCTACAAAAATCTCTCTCTCTCCCCCCGGGAATAGGAAATCTGAAATCAAAAGACATCTTGTCTTGCGATTAATTTTCCCATAATTTCCCTTTCTTAAAGAAGAACACGAACGATGTAAGTGTTCAATCCAATTTCAATTCTAAAGCATTGTAATTTAAATTCAAAGCAATTTACATTTACGTAATTTATATTTAAAGCATGCACGTTTATATTTCTGCAATTTAAATTTCCGCAATTTAATTTCAGTCATTTAAATTTAAAGCAATTTAATTTTATGTCTTCACGTTTATTTTCTGCATGCATCGGAGACTGATTCCTATCAGATCTCCCATAAAACCTGTATGTTCCTCTAAGGCAAAGAGACCGGATCTCTGTCCTTAGTTGTATCTTCTCTCTCCCTCCTTCTTCAGAGCACCACTTCCGGGATCCGGATTTGGTACTGTGTATGTGAGCCTACCCTAAATAAATTTAATTACAAATTGGTAAAGCACCTAAAATTTGACCAACGCCGTTTCCAAAGCAAATTTCATTAATAAACTAATAACTTAAAGCTGGTTAAATATAATTAATCTGACAAAGCCGCTTAAAATTTGGCTACCGTATTACGCTTCTAATCAATCCAAAGCATTGCAATCATTTGCAATCCAAAGCATAGCAATCATTTGCAATCCAAAGCATCGCGATCATTAGAACTCCAAAGCAAGTACACTTCAAATCAATCTTAATATTAATTTGGTAAAGTTAGTTATTAAAATCAACAACCACGTTACAATTTGTTTTATTTAATTCTTCAGTAAAGACTTCTTTTTGAAAACACACCCTGTTATTAATTAATATATTAGAACATTATTAACAACAATATTAATAATTATAGTTTTTGAATAAATAATCACAATAATTAATATATTTGTATTATAATTAATTAATATACTATCTAATAATTATTATTAATTCGTAATATTATTAATTAATTAATTAATAAGTTTTACAATTAATTAATAGATCAATATGTTACTGACAATAACAATAATAATAATTTTTGAATAAATAATCACTCTAATTAAAATATAAAATAATAATTATGATAATAATTCATTAAGTACTTTTTAGTAATTTGTTACAATTTAATTCATTTCGATTTCGATTCCAAGACAAATTAAACACATTTTTGGCAATTCAGATCATTTCGATTTCGATTCTTACAGTTCAAGTAAACAACTTATTTTGATTCTCATTCCAGCCCATTCTCATTCCTACCCATTCCGATTCCAGCTCATTCCAATTCCAGTTTAGTAAACGCAGCATAAGACTGTAGGAAGAGCATCATATATCCACAAATGGGTGATAAATAAACGGCTATGATTAATTCCCCCCCCCCTTCCTTCCCCACCCACGGAAACTACTCATGCTATTGAGGGTGTAAGTTCGAATTTTATGAGACTTATTATATTATAATAAGAGCATTTATCTCTTATTAATAAGAATAAATTCTTAGAGATTGATCCAAAATTTAGATTCTCTCGCTGCTAAAGTCCTAAAGGCGAAGTATTTTAAAAAGGATGATTTCCAGAGTGCTTCAATGGGCTCAAATCCATCTTATGTATGGAGAAGTATATTGTGGGGATGACAAGTGATTCTGAAGGGCTATAGATGCAGAATTGGTGCGGGGGGGGGGGGGGGATTTTTCAGTGTATAGAGGAAATTAGATTCCAAGACCATCCAACTTCAAACATTTTTCCAGTCTAAAAATGGCTCTTCATGCTACTGTGTCAGTGTTGATAGATAATGACAACAAGTGGAAGATTTATTTGATTCAATTCTAAATAAGGATGGCAGAAATCCTCATAGAGATGGGGGCCCTCAGGGATTTTTCCTATTCAAGGAGGATACAAGGATAATTTTTTACCAAGTTTCTTATTTGGGAAAGGGACGAGGATAATTTTTTACCCAATATCTTATTCGGGGAAAGGACGAGGATGCGTCGAAATCTTCATCCCCTCCTTATTTCCTAATTTTAATTTTTAAAAATTATTAGTAAATAAATAATAAAATACTAAATATAAAATATTAATATAAATAAAAAAATATCAAAATAATTATATTATTAAACTTTTGGGCCTAATTGACTACATTAATATTTGGATGAGAAAGTTATGCCATGGATAAAAGATTTTAATATTTTGACTAGGTGGAAAACAAATGCATGTAGGTATCCTATATTGGCACGAATTGCTAGAGATATTTTGACAATTCTAACTACAACTGATGCTTTCGAATTAGCTTTTAGCACCAGTGGTAGAGTACCGTAACATTTAGGCACATTGGAGGCTTTAATGTGTTGTCAAAGTTGGCTACAAGCTTACCATGACAGTATGAGTTTATTTTACATTGTAATTATATTATATAATTATTAATATTTTCACTTGTAAGTTACATTACTTATATTATTTTTATTGTTTTAAATTTGAAATTTAAAACTATCTCTCAATTTGCCACATTTATCGAGGAAGAACAAAAGAAGCATGAGGTTCAAGAGGTAAATACTTTTATAAGAAATATTAATTAATTATCTATATTCATTTCATTTATCTCATTGTTGATATAAAAGTAATTTTTTTAATTATAGAATTATGAAGATTGACGAAGATAATTATTATGGTGATTTGTACTTTGTAATGTGACTTTTGTAATAGATTAATGTTAATGTAAGATATATCTTAAAATATTTTTTATTTTAATATGATTAAATTAAAATCGAAAATTAAAACGTATCAATTATTCCGGGATCAAGGACTCTTGGGGATCTCCTATTATTATTCAGGGAGGGGACAATGATTCCCTAAAGCAATTTTGTCGGGATGGGGAGGGGACGGAGATATATGCATAATATTGGGGATGGATACGGGTAGGTCGATCTCCACCCTTCCCGTTCCCATTGCCATCTTTAATTCTAAATGAAGATGAAAATGCAATTGTAAGTATTCTACTATTGGGAAAGGGACTCACGCAAGCAGTTGTAGATTAAGTAGAAACAAAATTTTTTCCCTGTGATTAAAATATGATGTTTACCACAAATAAATAAATAGAAAAATAAACTAAAACAATTCAAAGCAAAAATCAACCACAAAAAATACAAATTTTACATGGAAAATAAAAAACGAGAAAAATCACGAGATCATATTTCGATATAATCTTTCATTATATTAATGAGATTACATCACAAATTCTTATTTAGATAATACTAGAGACTAGCAATATAAAAATTATCAATATTCTTGACTTACAGTAACAACATAATATATGTTTCCCTTATAAGTCAGTATATCAAATAATAGCCAATAAGAAAATAAAATAAAAATCTAGACCAGTAAATTATAGAGAATGATATTACAAACTTATTCTCAAAATTAAAAAAAAAAACTAAAATTAAAATTAAAATCGGCTTTCGATTGTTCAATCAAAAATTAAAATTACAGTTCCTAAAACAAATGCCGTGTTCTTTCCCTCTTCCTCGCCTTTTTCGATTACGTAATTAGGGCTGCCACATGCTTTTGTTTTCAAAGTCAAATTTCATGGTAATTTTCACATAACTCTAACTTTTTTTTTAATTATTTAAATACCTAAATTAATGAAACTTGGGCTTAAACCATCCAAAATGAAATGAATTCTGACACTATCACAAAAAAGGGAAGTACTAAATTAAGAATGGATACCAAGTGGCTTTAAACATGAAATTTTCGGATTCACCTACATGCTCTAACAGTAAAAGTAGCAATCGGAGCATTATATGGATGCTTACCCTCCTGGAAAAGGATCAGGATTCAATTGGAGCATTATATGGATGCTTACCCTCCTGGAAAAGGATCAAGATTTTCACCTGAAAAGCAGAAAAAAACCTACCACCACAATTGAAAATTTGTGGAAGCGTAGAATTATCTAGGAAGCTCATTGCCAGCGTTGTGGGAATAGAGTGGAAAACACTTTGCATGGTTCGGATACTTGCAAAGCAGAAAAGAAAATCTGGCAACTCTCACCTATGACAAGTGCAATTGAAGAGATGGGAAATGCAGACCTTCTTGGGGACTTGATGATATTGCAGAAGAAATTAAGTAAAGTTGATTTAGAGCTTCTGGTGACTTTTTTTTTGGGTGATTTGGCATGATAGAAACAAATTTGTTTTCGGAGGATTGAAGTTAGATCCAAGTCTATCAATGGCCAAAGCTCAAGCAATTAATGAGGCTTTTAGAAGACCCCAGTTTCCAGAGATGCTGAAAGAGAAGAAATTGCAGAAGAAGGATAAAAAATTATGGGCTCCACTACTCCAAGGATGGCTAAAAATCAACGTTGATGCATCTACTGATACAAAAAGATAATGCCCTCGATTAGGAGCAATAATGAGAGATTCCACAGGGAAGTGCATAGCAGCACCCATAAGAACCTCGAAGTTTAGGGGGAGATGTACCTTATGTGGAAGTAGAAGCAGCTGAGTGAGGTATCCATATTACAAAGGAAGTAAGGTCTGCAATCAGTTATTTTGGAAACTAATTCTCAAGAGGTAGCAAACTTGATAAATAATAGAGGATGTAAAATAACATAGATCTACTGGATTATTTCAGAAATTCAAACTCTAAAGAAGAATTTCAAATCTTGTGAAGCTAAATATGTACCTATAATGCTTGTGCCCATTTTTTTAACTAGGAGACTAATAGAAAAAGCTGAATCAGTTGGAAATTTTTCTCCCGAAATTATGACTTTCCCTTTAAAAAAAATAAAATAAAATAAATTTTCGGGAAATGTATGTCTCGAATCGTAAATTATTTAAAGGGAAAATATCCACCGTCCACCCGTTTTTTACACTTTTTTCAAAAATACACAATTCCTTCATTTTTTGGCTGAAATCCACCTAAAGTTACATTTTTGTTCACTTTTCCACTTCCGTTTGGAATCCGTTAAGAAAACTAACGGAAATTTTAAAAAAATGACTATTTTACCCCCAAAACGAAAATTACAATTTCACCTTAAAAATTATAAAAAATAATCAGATTAAATCTAATAATTTTCCCCATCGATCAATAAAGAAATTAATTTCACAACCATCAAATGCAAGTTTTTTTAAAAAATATGTCGGTAATTAGAATGCTAAATTATAACAGTAGTATTAAAAATAGTCCAATCTCACAAACCATCAATTGAATTTAAGATAAGTAAAGTTTTATTATTTATTGAGTTATAATCTCTAGTAGTTAAGATTTTTTTGTACTTCATTAACGTACCAATAATGATATTCATTATTAAATCTTATTATTTTTGGTATTTTTAGGGTGAAATTATAATTTTCGTTTTGGGGGTAAAATGGTTATTTTTTTAGGTTTCCGTTAGTTTTCTTAACGGATTCCAAACGGAAGTGGAAAAATGAAAAAAAATGTAACTTTAGGTGGATTTCAGCCAAAAAATGAAGGAATTATGTATTTTTGAAAAAAGTGTAAAAAATAGGTGGACGGTGGATATTATCCCTTATTTAAATGAATCTGGTCAGTTACATGAGTTTGACTGTCCAATACCAATGAATCTTTGTCGATGAATCCGAGCCGTCCATGTTGGGTGGGCCCCACATTGTTGCGACCAAGTGTATTTATTCATCCATTCCTCCTCAACACATTCCGAGGCAAAGGCTCAAAGTGCGCGAGTCTCTTCTCTCCATTCCCTCCAAACACAACACGACCTCATATTCTCTTTCATTTGCCAACCACCACCACCACCCGGAACGACGCTGCATAATCCAACCAACAAAACCGACCGAACCAGCCATCATTACAAAGGTTAGCTTCGTTTCTCAACTTTCCAACTTTATTATTATCTCTTACTTCTCTTATAATATTATGTGAATTTTACAATTTAAATCTTTGCTTATTGCAGAAGCAAGAAGAAGCAAAGTGAATATGGCTTTGTGTTCATCATCAATCTCCCCTGAGCTTAAATGTTGTTGCTTTGACAATTTGAGAGGTAAAAATCCGAGCTTTAATGAGCCAAACCAATTTCTAAGGATTGGTGATTGCTATTCAAACAAGGGTCGTGTTCCAGTTCAAGCATCAAGCCAGCTAAGTGGGCACTTAGAAGGATCCTTTATGGGAAGGAAACGCCTCCAGGAACCACCTTCTCACAGGAAGCTTGAATTTGTGAGAACATTGTTGATTGATAACTACGACAGCTACACTTACAATATCTATCAGGAGCTCAGTACCATTAATGGCGGTAAGTTTCTTCTTCTTCTTTTTCTTCTTTTCAATTTTTTCCCTTTGAAAACCCAGATGCAATTCTTTTTTCTTGAAATTTTCAAAAGAATTTTTGTGGACATAATATGCTGTCTTGTAAACGTGTATCGGGTTGTGTTTTCGCTTGATTTTTGAAGTTTTACAAATACTGCGGCTAAAGTATTCGAAAAAAAAAACAAAAAAAATCACTTTACTGTTGGCGGCTAACGTGCACCAACCACTCATTCACCTACCCATTTATATTTGGTATCCAAAGCCATCAAGGTGTTTGATATATTTCAAACTGTTCGTTAAATGTGGTAGGTCCTATGTCGTTGCCTCTCATATGTTGGTTACTAGCATAAATCAAGGCTCTGTTGCGTGTCATATTGGAAAATGTTTTAAGTACTAGAAGATAGATAACCGTGACTTATGTGTCTCCTTGTTTGTTTTAATGCTCTGTTGACTTATAACTGTTCAGGGAGTAATGAGTTTACTGTTTTCCTTCTTTTAGCATTATCTTGAAGTCAGATTAGTTTCCAAAAGCAATTCTGTTTGACCACCAGATTAGATTCTTGGCAGCTAACAACGTCATTATGGTCAAGTCAGTGAGATTATGTCTTTCCTGTTTGGTATCATTTTTTAAGCTGGGTTCTATTCAAAGAATCAGTTTGTCGGGTCCACTAGAAAAATGGTGACAACTCTCGCAGGAAAGATGGTTGTTCATTGATTGATTTGTTCAATCTTTGTGATCATAAATGTTAATACAAGCCAAAATGATCATTGTTTTGACGCCTTTATGTTGTGTTACTGTTCCAGTGCCCCCTGTTGTGGTGCGCAATGATGAGTGGACATGGAGAGACATTTGTCGATACTTGTATGAAGAGAATGCATTTGACAATATTGTAATATCCCCTGGACCTGGTTCGCCCGCATGTCCAGAAGATATAGGTGAGAAAGCAATAATTGCTTGATATATATGTTGCTTTATTTTTTTCTCTTTACAGCTGCTCCAGATATATAGTCTAGAAAGTACAGGCTGGATGTCTACAGGGCTTTTGCAATCTTGAGGGGTGGAATCTCCCATCATAAGTCACAACCAAAATGATTGCTATTGCGTCCACATATATCTAATTGTTGCCACATCCTGCATAGTGTGGTATACTACAATTTGATTGTTCATACAACAACGTGAATGTAATTGGGATAATCTTGCCAGATCAACAGAGAAATTTTTATCTATTCAGACTTCTGCCTAATTTCTGTCTACATAAGTCTGCTTCTTATTTTTTAAATTTGAAAAAATCATGTTAAATTTTTTTTACAGGAATATGTCTTCGTGTGCTGCTTGAGTGCTGGGATGTGCCTATTTTGGGGGTTTGCTTGGGACACCAGGTATCTCATTTTTAATATTTTATTTTTTCTTTCGTTGCTTTGGGTATGTGTGTGTTTATATTAATCTGATACACTGTTATCACTATTTTAATTCATCAGTTGGTAAGCATGGGTTTGTATGTTCACATATTGATTTGTATTTTGTTTAATTGTTCTTTAGTGCTTTAACCTGGCTGTTGCCTCCTTTGAATCTATAATATGTTTGTGTTTAAGGTTTCATGTTATAATCTTGGTGGGAATTTTGTGTTCCCTCTGAGAGCTGAAGTGTAGAATTTGTCAAACATGGTGCTTTATGAATATTGAACAACCTTTACCATTCTAATCAATTTCCTAAAATTTCCTAATCTCCATGGTTTTAATAAATTATAGATGATGATGTGAGTACTGACAATTTTGCAGGCTTTAGGCTATGTGCATGGTGCTGACATTGTCCATGCACCTGAACCTGTTCATGGACGCTTGAGGTATGTTCAAAAAACATGTTCTATTAGTGATAACCATGAATATATAGTTTTGGTTGATACTGAATCTCATCTGTCTGACTTCAGTTAACATCGATAACAAATCTACATTTTTTTATTTCCTGATAAAGAATGCTTGCTGGTGTGTACTCCTATTTCCTTCATTAACTTATTTGTTGTCTTGGACAGCGAAATTGAGCATAATGGGGACAGACTGTTTCATGATATTCCTTCTGGCCAGAATTCAGGATTCAAGGTGAGTTTTTCATCTTGTCTTTTGAACAAGTTTGAATTACCTGTTGTCTCTTTGTATGCTATAACAACTACTCTTTGATTAGTCATTTGGTTATTGGCGAAGTATTAGCATGAGAAAGTGGTGCTTTCATTCATGGAATCTCAGATTAATACTTCTAGCATTATTCTCCTATATCACATGCAGACATTCTGAAAATACTGCAAGATTTCAAATTTCTTCATGTTCATGATTCTACTCTTCAATCTTATTACATTGCAGAACAAGTTGCAATTTGCAACTTTTGAAGCACGCTGAAGCCAAAGTTTTACGTATTAGAAATGTTTTCTGATCATACAAAATTGTGTGACTACTCTGCATATATGGCAACTTTGATTTGAAAATCCAGTGAACCAGAGTTAAAATTATTAAAGGCCTTCTCGTATGTGATTTATCTTTCTATGCAATTGAAGTATCATCTTAGCTTCACTATGGGTATCAGTCACTAAGGATTCCAGGACACTTCGTTTTTCTTCATACATCTTAACTGGAGGGGAGTTTTAGAATATATTCTGCTCATTTCTGTATAGGGTTAGGTAGTCTCTTTTGGGTTAAGTCACACTTTTGGGGATTGATACAGTTCTGTATAGCTTTGATTGATTTTGCGTGGATAACTGGTCCAGTACGAAAGTGCTTTTGTCCATTATTTAGTGATCCAAATACTCATAATTTCTTATTTTTTTTTAAAAAAGTATCACCTTAGAAGAGTAAGCCACTGTTGATCCAAAGGGTGTATGGGCATTGCTTTTGAGCTCATTTTATTTATTATTTAATGCAGGTAGTTCGATACCATTCACTCATAATAGATGCAGATTCCCTGCCCAAGGAACTCATACCTATAGCTTGGTCCAATTCTGCAGACGGGTTTTCTTATCTTGGGACCCTGCAGTCTGGTGAAATCCCAGATGCTTATCAAAGTCAGAGTAGGCAAAAAATCCTTCTCAGTGATATTTCAACCCAGATAAAAAATGGAAGTTATCGGCATTCAATCTACTCTGATAGAATGCGCAGAGAAGTTCTCATGGCTATCATGCATTCTACCAGGCCTCACTACGGTGTGCAGGTGCAAGTGTATTTGTATTACCTCATATCTGATTTTTGATTTTTTTACTTTTACTCTTTTATTTATGTTCCACTTTCTTGACTTTCTTCCACGATTCAGTTTCATCCAGAGAGCATTGCTACCTGTTACGGGAGCAAGTTATTAAGAAATTTCAGAGAGATAACAGAAGATTATTGGAAGAGATTGAGATCACCATTTGTTAAGGAGAGAAATGTTCATTATACTGGTAAACAGGAGCTCTTTAAAATTATGAATGAACTGCTGTTCTTGTTTGCTAAACCTGAGTTTTATTTACTTCACTCTCCCTTTTCTTTTTATACATACATAAACATGCATTTCCATGCATGTATTTAAGGAATCTACTTCTTGTTGGCTACTTCATATGCTGAGTAGATGCCTATGTTAATTCACTTTTTACGAGGAATACCTGTGATTTTCTCTGGGCAGTGAACCGTTTATAGATGCATGCAGGTGCTGAAAGCCTACTGCTCAGAGAAATTACTAGAACTAGCCGATCAGTGAATAACTCTGATGAACTTGGTAGAGAAGCTCTTAGACCTAGGCAATTATTTTGTGATTTGGGTGATAGAAGGTTCAGAATTCAACATTCAAGAAGGTTTGAAATTCAACGTTCAAGCATTGGAGTAAAGTGTTTAAAGTTGACATGGAGGAAATTTGATCACTTGGCAAGTACAGTTGGCGGGGCAAGAAATATTTTCTGTGAACTATTTGGGAATAACAAGGCTGAAAACACATTTTGGTTGGACAGTTCCTCGACAGAGAAGGTTGGTTTTCTGCATAATGACTTCTGTTACTGATGATGTATTAACATATAAAATATCTTTTATTTTGTTGGAGGTACTGTAACTTATGTTGAATCAACTTCAGTTGATTGGAAATTTTATATTTCTTAGTTTTCTCTTCTATGATCAGGGAAGAGCACGTTTTTCTTTCATGGGGGGTAAAGGCGGATCACTTTGGAAGCAAATGACATTTAGATTGACTGATCAAAGGTTTGAATAAGCACTAACCTTGTAAATTAGTGCTGAAATTTTAAAATTTCTTTTGTTGATTGTGTTTAGAATGTAATATCTATGTTTTTTTAGGTTTTCATTGTTAACCATGTACCTGGTTATCCATTGAACTTTAAGTTGAACAACTAATTGCAAAGTTTCCATATATTAAGATTATCATATACAATTTGCAGAAATGATATATCAGACATAATTGTTTCAGTGATGTGAAATTTACCTCTGGAGGACATTTATTGATTGAAGATGCTGAAGGCTCTATTGAAAGAGCATATCTGGAAGAAGGATTTTTTGATTTTTTGGATAAGGTATTCAATGTATATTACTATATTCTATCCATAAGAATTCTTTCTCCTATATACAAACAATAATTTAGTAATGTTTATACCAAAATTAAGTCTGTTACTTAATTCATTGATATGTCTCTCATTATTTGATCTCTGTAACAGGAGCTTCTTTCATTCCATCATGAGAAAAAGGATTATGAAGGATTGCCATTTGACTTTTACGGTGGATATATTGGTTATATAGGGTATGTGGTAAATTTTATTCAACAAGACATTCATCAATCCTTTTTTTTTTTTTTTTATCTCTTACAGTTCTTCACTACACTAATATGATTCAGGGCATATTTTTCATATTGTTTTCATATTATGTGGAATAATTATCCAATTGTTGATGATGTTTAATTAAAGCACCATGTTAGAAGTGTTTGCAAGTTTTGTGCGTGTCATTAAATTTCTCTTCTTTAATTTCTTTACAACTGTGTAGCCTGCCTGATTAGCACCATAATCATTCTCTTCAGATACGTGAAATTCTGACTTCAGTGTTCTTAATCCACCCGGATGTAAATATAAATACATTTATATTTTTCATAAGATTGTAACTTTGAGGTCGTAACTGTGCTCATGAATCTCTTTTCATTTCTTGATTTGAAGTGGGGAAACCCAAGTTCAAGATATTGGCTATCATCAAACAAACAGATTACCAGAGGCAGTATTTTTGCTAAAATTTAATCTTTATGTTTTGACGGATCTTAGTATCACTTATCTTACTCCAAATAAGAGGTTAAACTCCATAATGTTCTACTTTCTTTCTGATAGGATCTGATATTGATTTTCTTGTAATGCAGATATAACCTTAAAGTTGAATGTGGTGCGTCATCTAACCATCACAAATCCAGGACTCCTGATGCTTGCTTCTTCTTTGCCGATAATGTTGTAGTTATAGATCATCTTTATGATGATGTTTATATATTGTCGCTAAATGAAGAAAACACACCAATGTCCACATGGTTGGACGATACAGAACAGAAGCTTATTGGCTTAAGAGCTTCTTCAACAAGGCAGTTGGAGGAGCAGAATTTACATGCTCCAACAGTTTCTCGAAATAAATCAGCCTTTATTTCTGAGGTATCAAGAGGGGACTACGTAAACAATGTTGAGAACTGTCTGAAATACATAAAAGATGGAGAAAGCTATGAGTTATGTCTTACAACCCAGCTACGAAAAAGAATTGGGGAAATAGATTCTTTGGGGCTTTACCTTCACCTTAGAGAAAAAAATCCAGCACCATATGCTGCCTGGCTTAGTTTTTCTAAGGAGGATTTATGCATTTGTTGTTCTTCTCCTGAGAGGTTTCTACGATTGGATAAGAATGACTTATTAGAAGCAAAACCCATCAAGGGTACCATAGCTCGTGGATCCACACCAGAAGAAGATGAACAGCTCAAATTGCAACTGCAGTATAGGTAGTAACAATTTGCTATTTGAGCAGTCTCGAAAAATACCACTGCGCTTTGTTTCCCTTTGGCTTATAATTGCATTTTCTTGATTAGCTAGGGTAGTGTCTCGTCGAGGGCATATCTCTCCTCTAGGCATCAATCCTGCGCAGCTTGCCAGAAAAAAAATTTAGATTTTTCATCTCTCATCTTGATTCTGTGAACTAACACGTCCTCTTTTTCTCGTCCCTTCTTTCTGTTGACAGTGAAAAGGATCAGGCTGAAAATCTGATGATAGTGGATCTTCTAAGGAATGACCTTGGACGTGTCTGTGAGCCAGGATCTGTACATGTCCCACATCTCATGGATGTGGAATCATATGCAACAGTTCACACCATGGTGAGTACAATCTGTGGGAAAAAGCATTCAAATGTTAGTGCAGTTAATTGTGTCAGAGCAGCATTCCCAGGTGGTTCAATGACTGGTGCACCAAAGTTGAGGTCGATTGAAATTCTTGAGTCTATTGAGAGTTGTTCTCGGGGTATCTACTCTGGCTCAATTGGGTATTTCTCATATAATCGAACATTTGATCTAAACATAGTCATAAGAACAGTCGTCATACATGAGGGTGAAGCTTCCATAGGAGCAGGAGGAGCTATTGTTGCCTTATCAAATCCTGAAGATGAATATGAAGAAATGATTTTGAAATCAAGTGCTCCAGCAAAGGCTGTGATGTACTTTGATTAGCGATTATTCTGAATCCAGAGGATTGTTACTTTCATTATTGTTCGTTTGGGGCTGCAGAGAACTGTAGCTGAAAATATAGTGTAGCTCAATTCATTATTGGTTTGGTGGTTTGTTTCTCCAAAACAATAAACATTGTTTTCCAAGCAATGCAAAATGGTTCAATTCTTTACTTTCAATGGAATGGAAATGCTATACACAGTTGATTTCCTTGGGTGATCTCTACCTTGGTAACCTTAGAGCACATGATGGGTTTTTCTTCTTTCATTTCTCTTTTAAAAAAAAATTCCAAAATACCATTTTCTTTATTTTAAACAACAAATTGCTGTAGATCTACGGGTACGGGTAGAGACACCAATCTAGGAGAGTAATTTTAAAGGCCATTTAATTATTAAAAAAAATCTTTGATGACCTGAGTGAAGTACAGGAACTGTCTGTCAATACGAAGGCCTGTACGCTGTATCTGAAGTCATAAACTAAAACATGTAGAGTCACCAATAATCCCCACAAGAACAAACACCATCCTTAAAATGGTGAAACCGATGCATGTCCCTCACAACGATGAGCCGATTCTCAATCTTTGAAATCAACTTAATTGCATTGTGACAGTCTCCACATATCCTGAGATTCTTGGTGATGCGAATGGTAGTACCTGGAGCAGTTTTGATGAGACCAAAAGCAATGGCCAGCCTCTCACTGTGGTAAGAAAGTGCCTCTTCTTTTGCCTCCTCTTCAATATCATGAAGCACAAAATCTGTCATAGGAATATAACCTAATTGTTTCATCGGAGCAGATAATTCTTGAAGTGCAGAATAAATCTTCTCAGATTCAGAATGAGACCTGTCTCCTACCCCAAACTTATAAACTACATTGTTAAACTCGATTAAACTAAAACCCTGCTCTTTAGTAGCTCCTCTTCTACCCATCATCAACCTCACCTTTTCTACTTCTTTCCATCTAGATTTAGCAGCATAGATATTTGATAGTAATACATGGTAGCCTGAATTAAAGGGGTCCAGCTGAAAAATACGGTCAGCAATTTTCTCTGCTAAATCTAAATTACCATAAATTCTGCATGCACCAAGCAAAGATCCCCATAGACTTGCATCAGGTTCCATTGGCATATTCTCTATAAGTTTCTCTGCTTCAGAAAGTTGTCCAGCACGGCCAAGAAGATCTACCATACATGAGTAGTTGTTGAGTTTTGGTACAATTCCAAACCCCTTCATCGCTTCAAAATACCTCTTGCCCTCTTCCAATAACCCAGAGTGACTACAGGCTGATAGAATACAAGTAAATGTTATATAATTTGGCCTTACCCCAGCTCTTACCATGTTATCGAAGAGATCAATTGCCGTCCTTCCTTGTCCGTGAAATCCATAGCTAGCGATCATTGCACTCCAACAAACAACGTCTTTCCCTTCTGTTTGATCAAATAATTTATGCGCCAAATCCAAACTACCACACTTGGCATACATATCCATTACAGCAGTTGCAATCAGAACATCAGACTCAAAACCAGTGTGAATCACATAACTGTGAAACCACTCACCTTTCCTTGAAGCCCCAAGATTGCCACATGCCAAAAGTACACTCAAGACGCTGACCCTATTTGGCTTTACTCCTAAATCACGCATCAAATCAAAAAAACTCAATGTTTCACTATTATATCCATTCTGGGCATACCCAGAAATCATCGAAGTCCACGAAACCAAGTCCCTCACAGACATTTTATCAAACACAACACGTGCATCCTCGACGTTGCCACATTTTGCATACATATTTACTAAAGCAGCATTAACAAAAACATCGGAATCACAACTACAACACACTAAATGCTGGTGAACTAACTTGCCTATCTGCAAGTTAGACAAGCCTGCGCATGATTTTAGCGCGAACGGGAAGGCAAACTTGTCAGGTTTGAAACCATTTTGCATCATTTTGGCATACAGAGCCAAAGATTGCCTGAATTTGCCTTGAGTGGCATATTCTCTAATCAAAATATTCCAAAGATAGCGGGATGGGTTTGATATATATTCAAAAACAAGCCTTGCAGTATCTAACTTCTTGAATTGAACATAAAAAATAGCTATTTGGTTTAGTATATTATTGTCATTTTGGAGTCCACAAACAAAAATTTTTGCATGGGACTTCTTTACAGTGTTTAAGCTAGAGCATTTCTGCAAACAAGAGGTAAGGACTAATTTACTCATGTGTTTACTTCGAATGCGAGCCACGGCAGCACATTGATGAGCCTACAACAATGGTTAAGATCCTAACCTGTATAGACTAATTTGTGATGCTTCAAAAGACAGTCAAATGAGCCTGTAACCATCCCCTACAAAAATTTTAAAAAAATTGCACAAAGATTTGATGGGGGCATTTCCAGAGAAACACCCCTCCAAAAATAGGCGTATGCCGCTTTAAAGCGGCGAGCACACGGTATTCTTTAGTAAAAGGCGAAAGAATAGTTCGCTCTGTGCTCACCGCACGGCTCCGTGAAGCCAAAAGCAGGAGGAGCGTCTCATTTTGTGTGTGGGAGGTGATTCCTGCTAGCTCACTCGCTTTCGATGTGGGATTCACCATGCCTTTTTCCGGTCATTTTCTTTTCAAAATTTTTGTGCTCTTTCCAACTCTATGCGTTAGACTTAATTAATATCATTGACACAGGGAGGATTTATTTACTTCTTTACTAGTGTAATTACAATAACTAGCTACCAAGAACTCCAAGTTCGATCGATCATTCATTGAAAATGCAGCATATAGCTAAAAATGGCTTTTAACAGTGTCAAAATGTTTCTAAAACACATTGCGAAGGCATTCATTTTCAAAGTTTTGGTGACAAAGACATTAGATATTGTTAACTCTGTTTTCCTCTATTGTTCCTAAACAAATGCATCTAACTTTTGAAACTGCAGCATGTACTAAATAGGTTGTATCATAGTGAGAAGAAGCAGGCAAAGAGTACAAACATGTAATATCCCACACCAACTTCGCAGCCACAGCAGAAACCGACAGCAGGAAGATTTTGGCAAAAACCTTACCTTTGAAGAGAACCAACAAAAAATTGAGATCACAAAGTTAAATTTAGAATTCGATAATGGCATAAACAAAATGACTTTACAGTTTGATATCAGAAAACATGCATTGAGCAATTCTTTAGTCCATTAATTATTATACTTAAGGAAAAAATTTCATCAAATTTCTGCCTCAACAGAAATAAAATAAACAGTTCAAATTATTGGAAATTCTCATCGCCACATATGTAAGTTGAGAATTTGAGAAGAAGAAGAAAACTAAACCCGCCATTCAGCTCATCAATTCAACCCAACGACTGTAGATTAGTGATTTATATATTTGCTTTTCTTCCATTGTTCCAGAGATACAAAAAGAGTTTGCTCTGTAAAAGTCTTGGAGTCAAACTGTGGTTATTAAACCGTGCCATAATTTTTTTTCTTTAAGATTACCTTCTTAGGAAACCATCCCAGCACCCCAAATTGTTTTTCAGTTAGTTTTGATGGGGGCAATTCCGAAGAAACACCCCTCCAAAAATAGGCGTATGCCGCTCTAAGCGGCGAGCACACGGTATTCTTTAGTAAAAGGCGAAAGAATAGTTCGCTCTGTGCTCACCGCACGGCTCCGTGAATTTTTTGGAGGGAGAAGCATTTCATTTTGTATGGGTGAGCTACTTACCGCCAGCTCTCTCGCTTTCGATGTGGGATTTGATACTCCTCCTTGCCATCCACTTTGTTTGAATTTTTGTGATTTTTCCAGTTTTATTCATTAGGTTTAATACCCTTGACAATTGACAACAGAAGGATCTGCACTTCGTACTTCTTTGTTATAATAGAAACAATTGTTAGCAATACAACTCCAAGTTAGATAATTCGTTGATGAACTTAACTGAATTCACTGCTTTTCTCCTGAGAAAAATATTATCTGAAATCACTTCAGACGGTGTCAAAATACTTACACATGTTATCATATTCAGTTTTCAGAGTTTTGATTCCAAGATATCCTTTGTTAACGTTCTTTTAACATAACTTTGCTTCTCCAAATGCAGCATATTTAGTTGTATCTTTGTTAGAATTGCCACAGCATAGCAGCCACGGAAGAAAATCTAGAGCAGAAAAAAATTTCATAATCAGAATCTGCAAAAAAGGATTGAAGTCTGTCAGACAACCGTGTGACCACCCCAGCCGGATGATCCCAGCCGAGAACGATCCTCTACAGCCTCAGCAACCCAAGGGCCACTGATAGCCGTTACTCACGCCCTGATCACAGGGTCATTACTCATCCACCAGACTTGATATCCTGTCTCCTTAGAACTCAAGGATACAGAGGTACGAGCCTATAGAACAGATCCTGTTCAAGTAAGGTCGTGGCTGTGTGACCGTGCATGCTTAATAAGTATCCTTCTTCCATTGCTTAATTTTCCAATGTGGGATAAAGGAGCAAAAAGAAACATACTTTTCTTGCCCAGAAATGTTGTCGTTTTCCCTTGAATAAAGGTTTTAATCCTCATACAAAACGTTTCTTTAACACTTACCACTGTTAGTTGTTTATGCTTCTTGTTTCTGCAGCTAACTGTCTAACTACTCTGCCATAACCTCACCCAAACAAACATATAACTGTCAGAGACTACTTCCAACTCATTGAGTTCCCCCATTTTTCCAACTTCTAAGAAGCTTTTAAAAAATTCCAATGCAACAAAATGGCATTAAACTCTCAAAGTCTTAGTCACCTTAATCCAGATGATGTAAACTTCATTTTCAGCTCTGAAAGAAATTAAACACTTTCAACATATTAGATTTCGTATTTATTTTTATGTTAAAACCATCATGAACATTTGAGAAATAGGTTTTTAGGGAATCTTCAAAATTATTTTTCCCTAAAGAGCAATTCAACAAATTCATTGTAATTTGAGTTTGACCTACTTATCCAGCTCAATTCCTTGATGATGATTCTACCGGTCCATCCCAGATCGTAATGCTTCAGATTGGCATTTTTTTCCAGCTAAGTTCAAAGACAAGAGAAGTTTGAGCTTTGAAGATTATTATTGAACTCACAGAAAAACATAAATGAACTTACAATTTGATATCAGAAAACATGCAATGAGTAATAACACTTTGGTTAATTGTTTCTAAAGGTGAAATGCAGAAAAATCCTGCAAGACTTGCTCCACCACAATACCACAGGCAAATATTCCAACAGCGAAAACTACGGGCTTTGCTCTCGATAACTCATTTCTATCAGAATCTTTAGATTCTTGATTGTGCACTGCCCACGCCATTGCTGGCGGTAGAACTCCATATAGCATTGTCATACAGTAGCCCCCCTGCATTAATGTGTCAACAGGGTGAGTTTGAAATATTGTTGAGTTTTCATTACTTGATGTATGCTTAAACTTACAGCAATATCTGTGGCAGCGGAGAATGCATCGGGTACTGTTGTCGAGATGAAGAGGGACGGGGTAACAATCATTGCCATTGCAGTGAAGCTGATCTTATTTCTTCCCCACCAGTTCCTCAGCCCAAAGAGCTCTGTTGATTCCTTTTATGCAAAGGTATTAATGGTTTGGAACAAAATGTAAGAGGAACTGAAACTTAATTGGAAAATAGAGTCAAACCTACCTTAGACGTTTTTGTAGGGGAAGAGTTCCATGACAAGCTTTTGAGCTGCTCCTTGAAGAATTCTGAGAAGCCCAAGAGAGTGCCTATTAGTGAAGTTCCTACCGCCATAAGCGAAAATGCCTCTACCATTACTGAAACACCGCTCCATCTCACCCTGAACGTAACTTTGATATCAAATTTAGCACAAAATATAAACCAGAAAAAGAATAGGCAAATGAGTACAAACAAGCATGAAATTCATTCTAACAGCAGTCTTGAGATCAAATTAAAAACTAAATTCAGAGCCGGCAAAATAAGATTTAGAAGTCTGTCAGACAACCCTGTGACCACCCCAGCCGGTAACCCAGCCGAGAACGATCCTCTACAGCCTCAACAACCCAAGGGTCGGTGACGGCCGTTACTCACGCTCTGATCACACGGTCATGATTCATCCACCAGACTTGATATCCTGTCTCCTTAGAACTCAAGGACACAGAGGTACGAGCCTATAGAACAGATCCTGTTCAAGTAAGGTCGTGCCTTTTTGGCAAGACACTGCTTAATAAGAAGGCTTCTTTCAGTGCTTAATTCTTCCATGTGGGTTTCGATATGAACATGGTAGCTTTTGCTTATCTATTTGCCTGTCTTGGGTTTAACATTTTCCATGTATGAGAATACAATATTTAATATTTTACAAAAGATTGCAGCATGCAGTAACCCAGTGGCTGTCCCTAGAATTGAAGGTCTAATATAAAAGTGTTCTTATCCACTGACCAGCTTGGGTTGTTTATTTTTTTTTTTGCAGCTCAGCTGGCTATTCATAAAAAACTAATGCATTTCACTAAGCGAATCAGTTAATGGTTATCAACTTATACCTCATCAGCAATTCAACAGGATCAACAACTTGGTCAGCCTGAGCTGAGAGGCCAAGTGAAATTGCATCCCAAACAAGCAATGACAGCAATGGAATAAGGCTACCGAGCAAAACTGACGCCCTTAAGCGTGGAAGGTCACCACCCAAGTAAGCACAAAGAACTGCCAAAAAGAATTAACTAAAAACATAAACCAGGGGACATCATTTGACTCAATTCCATTGCTCGAAACATGAAGTCGAGTTATTAAATGAACAGCCATCTTTACCTGGTGCTAGATCATGATATACCAGAGAGAAGATTATCACAGGAATTGTAGCTGGAACTTTTCCCCAATTCCCACTTCCACCTAATCCTGACCACCCTCCAAACACAACTGCTATCACCTCAATCGCTACCAACAAACCTATGCATAATGCATCAATTTCTTAGAATTTATATGTTGCCACTAAGAACATTATATAAGAATGGCCATTCTTTCATCAATCAGAAAATTTTTTAAGCACTTGGAAAGCTATGCAACCATTCATCACAGTACTACTTAGGCATCAAGATCTAGCACTATATGCTACCTATCATAGAAGCAGTGAGCCATTGGTTGAACTGATCAGTTGCTCGAGTCCCGCCAATTGAGATGAGCAAGGTGAAGACTGTAGTGAACAAGAATCCTGAAACCGATTCTGGGATATTGAGCAAATGGTAAAGGATCTCACCAGACTTGGAACAGTAGGCAATCATGGAAGTGTAACCCAAGAAAACATAAAAAACAGTGGCTAAAGTTCCACCCCAGTCCCCCAGTGTCTCTTGAGCCATAGTCCTATAGAAATAACCTCGAATTCATTTTCTTCTTCTCCTTTCCTCTTCCCACGCCGCAAACTCACATTGATTTCAATGAGTATAAGTGCTTCAATTAGAAGAAAACCCCAGCATACTATCAATGATATTGAACTTGGAAAGATTCCCTGCAGCGTAAAACAGAATTAAGCACAACTAAGCATCAAGAGATGAGACAAACAGAGATGGTGGTAGAACGTTTTACAGCAGGAGAAGCTTTCTGTGGAAGAGCAAGAATCCCTGAACCAATACTAGTACCAATAATAAGAGCTACTGCACCAGCTATCGTGCCTTTTTCCTGATCATTCTTTATAGTCTCTTCTTCCAATTGTATAAGGCCTTTCTTTGCCTTGTTCAAGTAAGATGGTTTTCGAGTGATCGATAACTTCTGCTCTTGCCTCCATTGGCTGCAGGCACAAGGATAGAAACTGATAGTTACAACAATGAAATTCACAACAGAAGCAGAGAGTTAGATCGTACAATCTTAATTTCAAGCAAATTATCAATCTCTTTTGATGACTTGTGTTGCATGATGGAGTGGTCTTTAATTGTCTGTGAGCTCTTGTATGCAAGGAGGAAGAAGGACTGCAGTCTAAGTGTAAATCCATGAGAGCAGGAGATATAGAAACGAATGGACTGTAAATGCAAGCTTCCCAAATATCTTGGAAATAGATTCTGGAAGAACATAATTGGTCAGTCTTATACTATAAAGATTCTACTATGAATAAAAAAAATAAGGAAAAATTTGGACCACACACCATTTTTTCAGTAATCACTAAAAGCTAGCTAGTCTGGGTTAAATTGAGTTAATTTGTCACCATTTTTAACCAAGTTGAATTTGCTCCACATTAATCTTGCAGGTCCATCTGATTGTGGTATAACTAAGGAAGTGTTCAACGTTTACAAAATGATGATTTAAAAAACAAAAATGGTTACTGTTTGGGGAATTAAATAGGGTAACCGTGATCTCATCCAAGTAAAAATGAGAAATGGTTTCGTAGACCACCTCAACTATATGCTAATTTTGATAACCTCAAGCATAACATCTCCATCAGGTGGTAATTTTGAGACCACCTTGAGCAGACCACCTCGACCAGGAAGTAATTATGGTGACCTTGAGCAAGCCTTCTCCACCAAGAGGTAATTCTTATAATCTCGAGCAGATGGGTTTGAGGAGACCATAATCTGTCCAAAGACCCCAATTAAGTTCAACTGATGAGTTCCTTTCGAAAAGTCAGGCATAACGTCCACGCACACCTAGTTGCTATAATTGCAGCTCAATAATAACAGGCACACTAACGCATTATTCAAGCAATGCATTCAACCCAGTAACGCCAACGCATTGAAGATGGTGTGATAATTCTAGATACTTATAAAAATCTTGAAAAAACCAAAGCAATGGGGTGGGGGGGGGGGGGGGTATTCTTAGATTATCAACTTGCGATCACAAGGCATTCTTGATGATTGGCAAGTCGTTTCACCACCAAATAAATTTAATATTGATACAGGGATCTAGGATTAGGGATGGCAATTGCGCCCGCAAACTCACTTGCCAAAACTGTCCTGCTACTGATAATTTTACAGGTTGCGAGCGAGTTTGGTATTACAAATTGAAACCCGCACTTGGATGCAGGTGGGTTTGGTATTAACCCAATATTCGATGGATACCCGCATGGATATCCACTAGACCGGCAATTTGTTTAAAAATATTTTTAATTTAATTTTAATTAAAAAAATTTAAATCTAAAAAATATATAAAGAAAATAATGTAATTGTGTAAGGTGCCAAATAACCAAAGTGTTTTTGTATTATCTATTTTTCTTTAATTTAATGCATGAATTATTTTATTATTATAATTTTTTTTTCGAATTAATATTTGAAAAGTATTATTATTTGGAAAATATTAATGTTAATTATTATTGTAGGCATCATGTTGGATTGGTACTAATGATGGTGAATGAAATGAATATCTTCTCTTGGAGCTTGTGTTGAATTATAATATGAAATATAATTGTTATTTTTAGATACTAGATTATGGTTTTTTTTAATTGTTATTTTTAGATATTAGTTTGTGGTTTTTTTAAAGGATTTGTGTATTTTATAATTCAATTTGAGAATTTGTGTTGGATTGATGTTGAAATTTTAATTTTTTCATTTACATTGGTTAATTTAAATTTGAGTATGTTATGTGGAATTTGAAGTTATTATTGTAAATTTATATATCGATCATTTGTGATTTTAAATATACAAACCTGCAAAAAAATCTGTCGGATACCATTTCAGATTTGGTAATTATCAAAACCTATAGCGGGTGGGTTTTCTTAAAAAAATAAAAATTCACTACAGGTGGATTTGATAATTTAAATTTTGTGTGAGTTTGGGTTTGATAATAGCAAATAGGCAATGCCCATTGTTATCCTTATCTAGGATCGAGTCATTAACCAACCCAACTAGATTTTGACATCAACAATTGTAATCTACAAATATTACAATATGAGGTTTATTGAAATTTAAATATATATCGAGTAGGGATGGTAATTTTTCCCGATGGGATGGGATCCTGCGGGATCCCATCCCATTTGGGACGGGATTGGGACATATTTTTGTCCCATAAAAAAATTTGGGACGGGATTGGGACATTTTTTTATCTCAATTATATATGTGGGACGGGAGTGGGATTGACAAATTCCGTCCCATCTCGTCTCATTACCAATTAAGAATGGTAATTTTTTCAATTGGGATGGGATCCTGCAGGATCCTATCTCTTTTGGGACGGGATTGAGACATATTTTTATCCCAAAAAAAATATAAGAACGGGATTGAGACGTTTTTTCATCCCATTTGTATATACGGGATGAAACTGGGATTGGTAAATCCCATCCCAACCCATCCCATTGCCAACCCTAATATCGAGAATAGTTCCAAAATCTGTTCTTACTAGTTTTTTTTGGGAAGATATCTACCCAACCTATATTTTTTAGAGGGGACATCTTTGGGTTCCCATGGAAACTCCGATTCGGGCTGTCAACAAACATGATGAAATTTGAACTAATTTGATTGTGGAAGACATTAAATATGATTCGAATCTGCTAGTACATGTTGTCCCACGCTGAAAATTATGTTGGGAACTTTGACTCGCAACTGAAAATTGGCCCAACAAGTAAACGGGCTTCAAGTAACATCAACATCCTTCAAGCCGAGAGTAGGCCCATATCCAGAGACTTTTCGAGCTCCATTTTGCCTTGTTCTGTTTCCTTTTGCTAGCGAAGCTGATGAGTTCCTTTCAGTTGATTGACGCACAAAATGTCGGATAGCACCAAAGGCAAAAACCATATGCAACCGAAACGGAAAAAAAAGGTGAAAGAAATTTTTTTTTAAAAAAAAAAAAACACAATGTAAGAGTGGTTTTCACAAGTCACTACTCGCTAGCGATGTAGCTGGGGGAGAGGGTGACATGAGGAGATAGAGGTTAAATAAGGTTATGGGTTAACACTTTTAAGAGATAAATGCGACAATGACTTCTGAGTTATGAAGGGACATTGCGACAAACAACATCAGGCCATTTTCTTTTTTATTTTCATTTAAAAAAATATATAATTTTTTTTTTAAAAAAAAATGAAAATAAAGCGGTAAGTAACAGCAAACAGCAAGCATCGAGCAGGGCTTTGCTTTTGGCTTAAAATGACATTGCTTTGGTGTCTGTCTGTCTTCTTCAACTTCAATGCTGTCTGTGTCTCTCACTCTTCACAGCCACAGACGGTTTCAACCCCATTCCCTGACTCTGCCTTACGAAATGACAAAACACATCACAACTCTTCGCACGTGCATCGCATACATACATAACAAGGACATTGTAATTTTCATAGCATGGTGCTCTAAAAGAAGATGTAGCATATTGCATTTACATATATAGCCTGACATTGGATTCCAAGATGGAATTTTTTGTGTCAAAAGTTTCAAGGAAAGAAAACTTGAAGTTAATTTCTCACTTTCACCCCTAAACAGATCTTTGCTTGCTTTGTGATTTGGCAAGGTATTATTTCTAATCATAAGGTTCGCTTCCCCCCACAATTAGTGCATTAATTGATCGTTCCAGATGAATCTTCCCTAATAACTGTGACCACCAAATAAATTTCGAATAAATTAAAGAATTTCTTTCAGAGTATTTTCCATAAAATTTTTAGTTGTGATTTAAGTAAAGGGCCTACTTTTGTTGCATCGGATGTTACTCGCAAGGGAACAAGCATTAGCTAACAACTACTTAAATTTAAAATAAAATAAAAAATTGTAGACCGAGAACAAATTATTAAATTTGGAGAAATCAAGGCTAAATAGTAAACTTTCTCATCATTAGCAACATGCTTAAGTGCAGTAGAGCAAGTGGGGAGAAAATTACTTAATTTCACACCGTCCTTATCATTTATTGACAAATTTCAATTTCCTCCTAAATTTATTGTAAGTCTTCATTGCACCACATTATTCGTTTCCATCGTTTAAGTTAACTCCATGAAGGGAAAAATTATACTTTCAAATTGTTAACTTAAAAACTTAATTTTTTTTAATTAATTACAACAAAAAATATATATATATATATATATTAGCAAGTGATATAAGACAATCCAAGTCATATATAAAAATACACTAGTTAAATTCTCAATAATGACAGAAAATGTCAAAAAGTTTTCACCTAGATCTAGACTCCTTAAATAATGTATAGCTTTTGTAACATAATTTTTCTAAAGTATTTAAACTTACTTATAAGTTACTTACACACTTGTTACAAGTATATAATAATAAAATTGAAATCGCATTCATACATTATAAATTACAATAATATGTAATGACAAAATAAATAATTAAACCAAAGGCGTATAAAGTACAGTTTCCTTAAAAACAGATTCTCCACTTTCTTAATGATGATTAGGTTATATTGATATATCTTAAGATGCAACAAATTCAAATATCCCAGTGAACTTTTATTAATGTTTTAACACTATCACACTTTTATTAAGTAAATGCATGCAGATTAGGCAACCATGTACGGCCACACGAGCTAGTCTAAGAGGCCTTGTGTGAACATGCTCAACCGATGCAAGGCCCCGTGCATTATCTGCTTGGTTGATACTTGAATTATGGTAAGTTTGATCATTGTTATTTGCCATCTAAATTGTGGTTTGTTTTCTTTTTGATAAATTATCGAAAAAGTACTTGAGATTTTATTTATTGGATTCTTTATTATTGGTTTCCTTTATTGAAGAACGAGATTTCTTTAGGGGGGGGGGGGGGGGGGGAAAGAGAGAGAGAGATTTCTTAACACTACAAATTATTTTGTGTTAAATTCTTAAATCTGTTTCCTCAAATTTCTTTCTTTATCCATCATTTTATTAGTTCGATTCCAATTATTATACCTTTTAACTCTTTTTTAAGTTAGCACATTGGCAGATCTAGAAGTTAAGTTAGCATAGTGGCGGATCTAAAAAAATGATTTGTCAGAGGCTAAATTACATGACAAAAAATTGTGAAAATTAAATGTGTTAATGATCTTTAAAGGTTATTTTAATAAATTTAATAAGGCTAAATTAAATAATAATAATAAAATCACCTATATTAATTATTGTGGGCTTTAAAATTTTTTTTAATTAAAGTGTGAGCTTTTATATAATTCTTAAAGTTAGTGTTTAAATTTTATAGATTTACGAGTTTGTAAGTGCCAAAAAGATATAACCAGTTACACCTTGCATGTGTCTAGAAATATATAGTGAAAATAAACGATGAAATGTTTTCACATTACTTCGAGTCTACATTTAAGAGAAGACAACATGTGATAATATAAAAATCATATGACAACTTATATTAAGCCTTAAAACGATAGATTTCAATTAAGGATATTACTAGTAAGTGGTACATTATTACTAATAAAATGACGTGGCAACAATTTAGACACAGACAAAAATGGTTAATAAATTCAATAGTGTAAAATGAAGTAAAAAGATTAAAAACAAAGAATTTAAAATTAAAATTAAATTTCCCATCAAGTCCACTTTCTTAGATCTATAAATATAGAGCCCAAAGGATTGAGAAAGGTTCTTTTGGCAAAATTATCACGTAAGCAAGAAAAATCTAAATCTCAAATTCATGAAACATCATAAAAACAAATATTGACAAAGAGTCGGAGTGCCTTACAAGTAGGTGCTCAAGTCTAATATTTGAAGATTTTCAAGAACTAAGGAAGAAAAAGCTCAACTAGATTGACGGAAAAGATACATTTGATCTTTTTTATTTAAAAGAAAATTATCACTTGTATATCTTAAATGATCTTATTATCAAACATATTACAATACTTTTTGTTTATATCATTCGTTTATTTAAAGTTGACAAAATATATTTATCATCCATTAAATCATTAGCTGCCATTTAGATGTTACTAAAATTATAGTAAATTGATCATTTTGTCCTTAAAACTCAAATTAAGGTAAAAAGACATAATTACACGACAGCTGCCGCCATTATAGTCACCCACCACGCCATTTAGCTAGTCAACACCACTATTAAACTTGTCATCCTCCATTGACCAAAGCCTGTTCGGCTCTGTGTGAACTAGTCGCGCTGCTACTGCTGAAGCAACCCAATCTTACTAGCCATCACCCTAATATCTATCGCCTACATCCCTCACCATCATTGATCGTCATTATCGTTTTATATTTTACGCTTGTGCCTCATTCATATTTGATTTTAGTGCAGAACTGAATTATTAGATATTTGAATTGTGAGAGAATCAAGATTTAGAGGAGAACGGTGCACGAATCAAAGAGCTAGTAATTTTAATGAAGGATTGAAATTTAATAATTAAGACTTTTTTCTATATTAAAAGATCAGCTTACCTCTCTAATATCATCACATTAGTCAACTAACAATTTAGTGCAAATCAAATAAATTTTATTAATTTTGGATGGACAAATGATATAAATTAGAAATATTGTAATATGTTTGATAACGAGATAATTTAAGAATATACGAGTGATAATTTTCTTTACTTAAATATTTCCGGACCACTGAAAGTTTAAAAAACCTTCAAAATTTATGAAACTATTTTTATGAGTTTAACTAGATTGTTTTAATATATTTGACAAAAACTAACTAATAACCAAAGTAATTTTTTTCTTTATTTTTTAAAATTATTTTCTCTGACGGGGACTCGAAGTCCCACTGATCGTGAGATAGATCCGCATCTGACTTACCATGCACCCACCCTTAAACACCCACCCTTAAAGTAAATATGTTCCCTTCAAATTAGACCATTGACCTCTACATACGTTACAGAGAAGACAAATCAACCGAGCTATCCTTTTGTTCAATTCCAATGTCCTTAATTCCTTATATGCTTACATATCATCAAGCAAAATTCAAGAGAAACAAAAACTGGTTCTTACGAATATTATGGATCTAGTCTGATATCTTTCTCATGCAATAATCATACTAGAACTTTTAAAACTGAAATATTATATATAATTTAAGGGCACTTTTCTTTTTCACACCGACATCACATTTTTTGCAAGGGACAAATATATACATTCATCGGGACAAATATATACATTCATCATTGGTCAGTCAAATATTGTCAACTGTTCGAATAAATGGAAAGACCAACGGTGTAGGGACAAGATGTAGATTTATTTATCTTTGGGGTCTGCTGAAAATTTTCAATAAATAATGGGGGTATGGTGAAATTTGTCCCACAAGTATTTTTGTAAATTCGGAAATGATGGAAATTTATCTTAGAGATAGGTTTAAGGACACAAATTGATTACTTGTTGACATCGTAGAGCGGGCTTATCACTTTATCAACGAGATGCCACCAAATGAATGGAGCTAAGATGATAAGTGCCGTTCTTCCAGGGCTCTTTCAATCAATTCAAGATCAAATTTTTCTCTTTGGATAATAAGCTAAGATTATATATATATATATATATATATGTATGTGTGTGTGTTGATTTATTTAAGGATTTTGGATTTTATTAAAATTTGAAAAAAATTATTAAATTATATGACTTAATAGTATAATAACGAATTTTAACAAAAATTAGAATTCTGGATTAGAACAAATATCTTATAAAACTATATATGTATTTTATGATCGAGTTATCCTGCCACCTTTCTCTTTCTATATATATATATATATTACTATTTTTTAAATTAAAATAAATGAAAACATAATTTGACCCATGAGATAACAAACAGTAGAATTGAAACAGAGATCTCGATGCAGCCAAACGCCACATCTCAAACCACTAATTGAACTACTGTGCAAGACGCTTAAAGATTATATATGATATGTCATAATACACACACACACATACACATACATACATATACATATAAATATAAAACGACGACAATGTGGGCATCAACTCTGACGTTTATTTTTGGAACAAAACTTAGGCAGAAAATGGAAGAACAAATACAAGCTAAAACGTGTACTGTGGAGGAATATTTGAGAATGTCATTAAATTTTTTCTTCATGAATATAAGAAGATCCGAAATGGAAAGAAACAGATCATTGAAGAGGACCTGACGTCATGACAAGTCTTTGCTCAAACCGAGAACAGAAATTTCAACAATGTTGTTGTTGTTGTTGGAGACTTGGTTTGGTTTCTTACTGCTTCCTAAAAATTACAGGGACAACGGTCCATTTAGTTTTGAGCATTTGCTCTTACCCTGGGTGATTGTAGTCAAAGCTCCTCGATTTATGTGTCGATAACAGTCTCTTTTATTCTCTTATCCATTTCGTTTACCCATTTTCTGCCTTCGTATTACCATTTCCAAATAAAAATAAAGAATAACCGGACGCATATTTTTCGAGATTGGCTTAAGTAAGACCCTTTTTTAATTGCATAGTTCGGGAATATGTACCTACCTACTACCTAGAATAAGCTTATAGTTCCTTGTCTGTGAAAATTTTATATCAATACAATATTAATGCCCTAATATATATCTTATATACTACTAAGTAATGATATGTTAAATATCTAAAGTTTAAAATTTTATTAATTTCATATTTTTTTAAATTTTTTAAATTTATCTCTTATTTTTAAGGATTACAGCTGAATACAATAAAAAAAAATTTATGATTTTTTGTCTAAATTGGAAAAGGTTTAAATGATAAGTAAATATTATATTCCAAAAGTATCTCTATTAAATATACACATTTCTTAAACTATAAAACCTATTCTTTTTTTTGTGTTTTGATTTAAAAGACATAAATATCAAATAACTATGTTTAAGATTTTTTTATTTATAAAAATAAATAAGATGACACTTGTATTCAGATATTAAAAAATAAAAATAAATATATCATTTAGATATTTATATTCAGACCTAGTTAAATTTCAGATAAAAACACAAAAAGACTAAAAAGTAAAAACCCACTTGGAATTGAGAGCTTCACATTAAAAAAAAAAACTTAAATAGATAGTTTAAATATAATTTAGCTAAAATAATTTTATAACATTACACTATTTAAGAGCATTATCAAAAGACTCTTTTAATTTTATTTTTTAAATGATTATTTGTGAATCTATATGATAAATAGAAGAGTGAAAAAATGAAGATTGTTAGTTTCCTTCATATTGAAATCAATATATACCATTACCATATTATTTTCATAATATTCATCAATTCCCCAAACATAAAAAATCTAAAGAGAAAGAAGGGTAAATGGGTAATTTATTCATTATTGATCTTGGGAATATAAAACTTGTATTTATCATAAAAAATACTTTAAAATAAAAATTATAAGTAAGAAAATAATTCTTATTAGTTTTTAAATTATTTTTAGTATTTATTTTTATTCTTATCTCAATCTATGTGATTAAATTAATTTATAATAAATATGAATAAAAGTACATTTAAAAATAAGGGTAATGTTATAAAACGATGGTGCCAAGGGGTTATTAGGTATTATAAAAAACAGTAAAGGATAAGTGATTATGTTGATTTCAATAGAGAGAAACTCACAATCTCTCGAGTGAAAAAATAAGCTCTCTCTCAATAAATTTTTCAAATAAAAACAAGTTTATATTATTTTAATCAAATTTTTCTCTTCATCACACAAGGAAAAAAAGCAATTATAGTACTTATGTCTCTTCAATAATGATGATATTAAAAATATTATAATATCAATTAAAGAGGAATAAACCACTAATATTCAAAAGAGAGAAATACTATATCATTTGAAAAATATTATGAAAATTATTTATCGACCACCTATTTTTCGCACTTTTTAAAAAATATACATATCCTTTTCTTGGATTTAATTCCACTTGAAATTACATTTTCTTGCACCTATATGCTTCTGTCTACACGCTGTTAAAACTTTACTGGCGTCATAGGGTAAATTGTCATTTTTTTGAATAACAAAAACGTCATCATTTAACTCTTGTAGTGCGTATCTATGTTGGTTTCTATTTGTATTCTTTGTTTATCCTTCATTTAAATACTACCGCGAATTACATAACCATCATGCAAATTACAGCTACATTCGTGTTTTAAAAAAGAAATAATGATAAAAAAAATCATGGAGACTAATTCTAATGACAATCATCTAAACACTGTTGCCATCGAATCCATAATAAATGATCACAGTAGACCACAATCCCAACCAATCAGAGCTATCAACATCGACGTCTAGCCCACCAGCCTCATGCGAAAGGACGCCCCCACTGCCTACTGACAACATCCCCGTCATATTTAGTGCCTATTAGGTATGGATTATTTAATGGTTATAAGTGTTTATTTAATCTCATAAGTTCTTATCATAAATTTTGTTATTGTTTGGTTGTTTTTCTAATAAAGTTTTTGAATATTAAATAAGTTATTTTGCCTTTATTAGTAAAAACTTAAATTTTGAGAGTAGAGGTTGAAAATTTATTTTTAAATATTAAAATATTTAAAATATTCTCTACTTATTTAATAATATTATTTTATTATTTTTATAACATAACTTTAAAAAAATTAACTATTAAAGTAATTTCATGAATTTTTAATAAAAAAACTCTTATTGAAAATCAAACAATTAAAATTTTTTGGATAAAAACTCTACTAATAAAATCTCTATTTAAATAAACTCTACAAAATTGTATCAAACATAGCCTTAGCCATGCGATTTCTTCAGTCTTTGTCGGCAGCTTCCTTTTAACAATCAAGACCTCCATCAAGGTCAGTAGAAATCGGTCAACAAAAGCTAGCTGAGACCACTGCCATTTCTCTGTTGATAACGTTGCTAGGAGGATGGTGTCATGTGAATCCAGAATCATTTGGGTCGGAACGAAATCGGTTGAAATGGTTGGTTAGGAGTTGAGAATGAGAGTGATTAAATAGTTTGTTAATGAGGTTTGCAGTGATGGATGATGAAGCACACCACGATGTCGTTTTCTAGAGAATTTGGGAAAATGGTTTGTTGTGTGTTTTCGTGAAGAAATGGCGATTCAGTGTGAGGAGGCGTTGACGAGTCGTACTGCAACTTCCATTGGATTGGTGCGGATTTTTTTTTCCCCAGTTTCAGAGTTACAAATAGTTCAAAATGGTTGGTTACCAAAACTGTAATTGAAGAATTTTGTCACTTAACACTGACCAATTTCAAATTGCATTACTTATACTAAATTTGCTCAAATTGCCTTAAGCGAAACTGAATTTGAGTTTTAAAATCAATCATCAATGGAGGTTCTACTTGATGAATCAACCATCCAACATGAAATTTTTTTGAGCATTTATTTAAGGTAAAATTGTAATTTTTTATTTGGGTGGCAAAATAATTATATGTCCATGTTTCATTAGTTCTCTTAATAACACCTATATAGATAGAAATGGACGGGTGTAAGAAAATGTTACATCAGGTTAAATTAAATCCAAAAAAAATACGTATATTTTGAAAAAATTCAAAAAATAAATAGTTGGTAAATAATTACTTAAAATATTATTTAAAGAATATTGTGAAACATTTAACATTAACGTGGCTCTCCACATAAAAAGTTAAATCTTATAAAAGAGAATTCTTTTAATATACCACAATCTAAACATTGTCGCATGGAAATTTTTTATTATTTTAATTGAATTTCTTATTATTTAGTAGTGCTGATACTCTGGGATGCCGTATTTTTAGAAACGGACGCTGACACAAAAGTTACTCGGGTGATTTGTAATTGTTCAATTATGGAAAAAGAAAAAACAAAAGAAAATTACTCAGCTAAAGAGAGAAAAAGTCTGTTTCGTGAACTGACATCAGATTTGACCGCACTTATGCCCTCAGCACGTCCACATTTTGCATCTATGTAAAGTTGACCCCACGATTTAACTATTTTCTTTTTCTAAATCAATAAAAAATAAAATTCATGAAAAAAAATTTGCACAGGAAATTAGCGAAAACTAGCATAATTAGTGCGTCTCCAGTCATCTTGCCGACGGACAATTGCAACGGGGTCCACGCGCAACCACAAGCGCGGGAGAAAAATTAAAAATATAAAACAAAAGTAATGTTTCGTTTTTTTAATTTTTAATTTTTTTTATATATATTGGAACCTGACCGTTGATCACGGACCAATACTGGACAAACAGTATGGGCCATGAGATGGAGGAAGATTAAACAACCGACGGTCACGTATTGGGCGACGATTAAAAAATAAAATCACAGCTTCAAACCCAAAAACGGTCGGATTTATTCAGATAAATTATCGAAATTCGTCCTTAAACATCTCTACAAAATTATCAATTATCCAGAATTTGTCCACGTCATTTAACTCTGTCAGCAAAACCGAACTCAGAAAAATTTTTAAAAATTTTAAAAAATTAAGACCGGTCAAACATGTAAAACGGTTAATTGATAAGGACTAATATGAAAGAAATAGTAAATTTTCGGTGATGAATTTCATAATTCTTCAGGAAAAAAAAAGAGAAAAGAATATAATAAAATAAAAAAACGTATATAAAAACAGACATGCTCTGCAAAACAACTGCTGTGTTCTTTGCCTCCTTTCTCTGGTTCTTGTTTTGGCTTTTGTATTATTATCATCGAGTTTTTTTGTTTTTGAGTGCAAGCTGCCTGGTCTGGTTGGCTGGATTTAATCTTTTCACTTACGTGTATATTTATTGACATAGCCCACGTTTAGCTCAACATAGCTCTTAGCTTTGGCGTGGTCTCTGCTAAAAGAGAAGAAAGAGACACAGAGAAAGTTGAAGTTTGAATTGATAATTGATTGAACAAAAAGTCTTTTCTTTCTTTCTTTCTCTTCTTTTTCTGGTGTATATATATATATATATTACTTCAACGTCAGTGAAAGATACAGTTATTGTTTTTGCTTTGCGTCAATTCTGAGGTTTAGAGTAATGGAATGAAATTGAAATTTTTTTATCAAGTTATTACTGAGGAGGAATCTTGAAGTAAAGGGAAAAGAAAAAAAGAAAAAAAAAAAAAGAATGGCCTGTAATCAATCTTCGGAAATGCAAGAACCGAGTATCGACACGGATAAGCTAAGCTACGAAATCTTTTCAATCTTGGAAAGCAAGTTCTTGTTCGGCTACGATGATCAGAAGCTTTGGATTCCCAAACAGATCCCTCAGACGACAATGGAACCCAAACCCGAGGCGGAGAACGGCGTGTCGTCTATCAAGAACCAGCGTGGCAAAATTTGTATACTCAGCATAGACGGCGGCGGCGGCATGCGTGGGATTCTCTCTGGTAAAGCCTTAGCTTATCTAGAACACGCGCTTAAGTCCAAGTCCGGTAATCCGAACGCCAGAATAGCCGATTATTTCGACGTGGCGGCTGGCACTGGCGTCGGCGGTGTCTTTACGGCCATGATTTTCGCCACCAAAGGTCAAGACCGCCCGATTTTCAACGCCGATGACACGTGGCGGTTTCTTACTGACCAAGGCAAGAGGTTTTACCGGCCGTCGTCGGCTTCAAGTTCGGGGAGTTTTCTGAAACGAATTTTCAAGGGCGGTTCGGGCTCCGGTTCCACCGGTGCTGCCTCTGGGGGTCTGGAGAAGGCCGTGAAAGAGATGTTCACCGAGAAAGGCCGCAGCTTGACGTTAAGAGACACGTTAAAACCAGTGCTGATTCCGTGTTACGATCTGTCAAGCGCGGCGCCGTTTTTGTTTTCCAGAGCGGACGCGCTTGAAACGGAGAGTTTTGATTTTAGGCTTTGGGAAGTTTGTCGCGCCACGTCATCCGAACCAGGTTTGTTCGACCCAGTCTTAATGCGGTCGGTGGACGGTCAGACCCGGTGCGTGGCGGTTGATGGTGGGTTGGCCATGAGCAACCCGACGGCTGCAGCAATCACGCACGTGCTGCACAACAAGCAAGAGTTTCCATTCGTGCGAGGAGTCGAGGACTTGTTGGTGCTGTCGTTGGGGACCGGGCAGCTACTAGAAGCTAGCTATGACTATGACCAGGTCAAGAATTGGCGGGTCAAAGATTGGGCTCGACCCATGGCTCGGATTTCTGGTGACGGCTCGGCCGAGTTGGTGGACCAGGCCGTGGCCTTAGCTTTTGGTCAGTCTAAAAGCAGTAATTATGTTCGCATTCAGGTATGTGTAATGGTCCCATATCAAAAACGTTTCCGATTCTTGTGTTTTTTTTTTTATTGTAGTCTTTTAAGCAACCAGTTTATTTCACAATTAATAACATTATAAAATGATCGATCTTTTCAATTTCAGCGTTAAGATTTTACAGCTCATAGGAGAATCGATTTTTGGTTTAACATTAGTGGAAGAGACAATAAGAGCCAGGCTGGTGGGGTTAATGGCACTTGTCTTAGCTTGGGGGGAAGGAGATGATATGTTGGGGGGGGGGGGGGGGGGGGGTGATGGGCATTGAATAAGCGGCGCATGTTTTATAAGGCCTCGTATAATAGGATCATTTTGTGGCCTCAGTTGCCTTGCCTGTAAACCTATGCACAGTAATAGCAGCAGCAGCCAAAGCCAATTAGAGCAATGGGGACCTGTTTCTTGTTCTTTTGGTTTATGGGGCGCTGCTTTTGTTGTCAAAAGATGGATTTTTTATTTTCTGTGTTTTGTTAGCTGGCTCGAGAACTTAGGTGGTGCTGGGTTTTGTTTACTTGTTTCAGCTGACCAAAGTTAACACCCGGTGCACTTTAGCATGTTCTGTTCTTAATGGGTTAATGTCTTTTAGGTCAAGGTGTCAGTCACTTTCGTAACCAGACCCAGAGTTGCTGAATTGTCTGTGAAAATTCATTTGGTTAGCTTTCAATTCAGCTGTAAATTGGTAGTTTTTTTTTTCAAGAAAATTTTCTTTCAGACTATTTCTTTACGCCAGAAACTGAAACCCACGTTACCCAAGAAATAGGATTGATAATGGGATATATTCTTTTGGCGAAAATTTTCTTAGAGCATGAACCCTGTTCCGAAATGTTGAACAAAAAAATTTAAAAGATATTTTATGTGGGGATATTGTGCCATTCAAGTGGGTGAGATTAGCTGGATAGTTGGGGGATTTTGGATTTGTTAGGAGTAGGGAGAGTGCAATGAGTGGTCATAAAATTCAGTCATGATTGATCATTTGATCTTCCTATATTGATTTGAAAATATGCTTCCGTAATTATGGTTAGCTTTTATTATTAAGGCCTCTTCGGATCTATTACTTTTGTGTGCTGTAAATGTACCAGAATAAGGTCGCTGAGTTTGCTATTCTTGTGCTATCCTAATGTTGGGCATCCAATGTTTATATTATAGAAAGGAAAGGAGAAGTTTGTTTCAATTTGGGTCTAGGTTCTGGCCACTTGAATTTGGGATACAAAATGGTAAAATGACCCAAAAGAATTATTATGATTGTAGATAATGCTGCAATTTGCATGCCTTTCTGCAGCAAAATTTGCTCTTTCTGTTACAGTTTTTACCATTTTGATAGTGGAGTAAAGTGGAAAAAGGAAAAAGTAGAGCATTAATAAGAGGTTGTAGACCAAAACTTGTTTAAGTATCTATTCTAGTGGTCCACTGAATTTGGTTTGGCTAAGTGGTTGAAAACGTGGCTGTAATTAGACCTAATGATTGATCACAACTGCTGAATTTTGGTAGCTTTGAGTCCATATATATATATATCACCTCTTATTTTCAGTTTGTTGTAATGTGCATAAGCATTTTATTGTGGAACAATTTTGCATTAAAGTCAGTTTGCTTGAAATATGCAAGCATTATGCTGATTTGCTATTAATTTTGGTTCCTCAGGCAACTGGGTCCAGTTTAGGCCGGTGTGGACACAATGTTGATGTAGACCCTAGTCCCAGCAATGTAAAAATGCTGATAGGGGCAGCTGAGGAAATGTTGAAGCAGAAAAATGTTGAGTCGGTGCTCTTTGGAGGTAAAAGGATTGCAGAGCAAAGCAATTTCGAGAAACTCGATTGGTTTGCCAATGAACTGGTGCTTGAGCATGAGAGGAGAAGTTGCAGAATAGCTCCCACTGTTGCTTTCAAGCAGGCCACTTCTAAGTCCTTATAGACTTAACTAGAAAAGGTATTCAATTGTTACTATACATTTTCATGCATCCATTTTATCTAAAGAAAGCATCATAGTGGACCCTAATTGAGTGGAAATAATTAAAATGTAGACCCCTTCCGTATGACCATGAGATGGAGTCTCCTTTAAAGGATGTTTTTCATTTTTTAAGTACTAAAATTCTTGAAGACTTGATTTTTCTCATACTTCTTGGAAATCCAAATTCATTTTTTCAACTATGAAATGTCTCTATCAATTGAAATAAATTTCACCTAAAATAGGAAATGAGCACATAAATAACATGCATATTCGATCTTTCATTCTTCATTTTGGTATATCCAGAATGCATTCCACTTGTGTAAACCTGCTATTGTCAAACTAAACTTTTCTTTCTGCCCAATTTTGATGACTTTGTATAATCACGACTCACAAGCAGGTATTAGAATTGTCAGTTAGTGTTATGGTGACCCATCGTGGGCTCGCCTTGTCTTTTCATTTTTCTATTCGAGAGATGAAACCTTGCAACACCTTGCGGTTGCTGCTGCTGTTGTTAAGTAACTAAAAACAATTAGGCAATTCGTGAAATAGTTCATGTGGGGAAGATTGCCCCCAAGGTTGTCGGTTTACCGACACTAATTCATGAGACCCTCCCCTCAAAAGGGTGTTTTGGTCATTCAATACAGAATCAAATCATTTAAGGGTGGCCAAAAGGCATCTCCGTGGTCCGGAATAATGTTTTTCTATTATCATATCTAGTTGGACCTTTGAACTTGAGACCATCAGGTGAAGAAGGGCATTAATGTAATAACAAATCCACACATAAATTTCTCTTTCAGGTCCTTAAAACGTATCCATCATGATTTAGGCAGGTGTCCTTGTTTCTTCTTGCTCTCTGTACTTCTTTACTTCATATTGTTCCTTCAAAGATTAAAAGTTTGGCTTATTTTAATTGGGTGCTTAATTAAAATATTTTATTTACACTTAGCTTGTGATTCCTTCATGCGTCTCATTGGTGTCTTATTCTTAATTCTTGCTTAAGGTAGAGGAGAAGGAGAGATTGTCCCTTTCTTGAATTCTCTTTTAAACAGACAAGCAAAAAAGCAACTCCTTGCTCGTACTACATTCCAATCTTATTTTTGTGGGCCAGCATGTGTTCAAAATCATCAGCTTATATTTCATGTCTGCATTTGATATTATTATTCATTATTAAGCCCCCTGTTTCTGATTATGAATTTTGCAGGGTGAAAAAAATATATTTAAAAGAACAAAAAAGAAAGAAAAGAAATGAGGAAGAAAAGGTGAAGTGCGATGGCAGCAGCTTTTACTTTTTGGAAGTGAATGAATGAATATAGGCAAAGAAAAGAAGAGGAGCTCCGAGAATTGAGTGAAAAAGACGAATAGTGTAAAAAACTAAAGAAGTGTGAGAAAGGAAGATATGAGTGGGATATTTTGCCTGGTAGAGGACAGGCATTGTGGCGTCTACTTTGCCTTTTGCCTCTGATAAGTAACCAAGCAAAAGCTAGTGTTACCTCAGCTTTTTCAAGGTCAAACTTATGCAACAAATCTGGAGTGACCCTTTTCATTTTAAAAAATGAAAATATTTTTAGGGTTGGGGGGAACAAACTGTTATTATATTATTTATTTTCATCTTCATGTAAGGGTTCGTGCTGGGGCTAATATCTTTTGATCAAAACCCAGAGAAAAGTATAGTGTTTTTTTTTTTTCCCCCTTTTTTTTCCTTTTCTTTTTTTGGGTTTAATTTTAGGAAGTGTAGTAGTTTAAGGAACTGACCATGTATTGCTTACGAGGATATGTGGGATTGATGTATTTTTAATTTACGTTATTTAATTTGTGTGAACCCAATACCCAAGTTATTACTCTGGATTGGGGGTCCTCTAATCTCTAGGTGATTTGAAAATAGTCATGGTCTTATGATTGTTTAAAGCAAGAAAATTGTTGAACTTTTTTGTAAATCATTTTTAATATCAAAAGGAGTGGTTGTGGTCCTTGGTTAGTGGATAATATATACATGAGTTAGGACCTAATTAGGGATCGCAATTGAAATTATTGGATCCAATTGTTCTTAAAATCTGCACATGGTGGGTTCTACATTTTAAAATTGAAAAAAAAAGTCATTGAATTCATTATATTTGAATCCAATAGCATAAATTAGAATTCGGGATCCCTTATACATATACAATGGTGCTCGTATGCAGATGTCTACGCAAAAAAAAAAATAATAATACAGACAGAACTAAAAGATAAGAAAAGTATGGATATCAACCCATTATTTTTTTTTTTTGTATGTATTGAAATTTATTTTTTTAATTTTTTTAACTCGTCTGCATGATTTTTTCATTGGACGTTTATACTTAAACATATATTTTCTTTTTGAGTAATATTTTAATGAGAAATCTCATATTTTATTAAAATAAGAGATCCCCTAAAAATAACAAAAACATACACTCTACTATACTATAAAATTAAATACACTATATTATATATATATATATATATAACCTTCTAATTTAACTCATCTCTTATTAGAAAATTACACATTCTTTATTTGGGTGTTGTGTGTGTTAATATGTACTGTTTATCTCTTATCGACTCACTAGATAAATAAGGAAATGATTATAATTTATACAGGTAGGTAATGGATGTTGAAGAATGATGCATGCGTTGCTAGGGTTTGAAAATTCTTCATGGAATATGCGCATGCTTTGTCTTTGCCTACCTTTTTAGGGCAACTTAATGCGATATCTCTTTCTCATTTCATTATTCTTCATACGCCAGCAGTATATATATATATATATATATATATTTTTTTGGTTGTGGTTCCCGTGTGGAGCACTAGTCTCTTAGATGAAGATCGGTGATCTAATAATAATCAATAAATGATAAATACGAAATTAATCGGGATCGAAAATATTTTGTATCCAGTTGATGGTGACACAAAAACACTCGGTCTTAGCCCATCTAGAAGGTAAGCCAATGACCACTCGAATGATGTCAATCGTAGCATCAAAAGGATAGCTCGTTGGTGTAATAATTTAGTTGGCCGTGAATTCGTTTTGCATTTGTGATGATCTGGGTTTACTAATAAGATAAAAAAAAAGAATTAGGAGCTCTTTGGTTGAGTGAAGCCTTTTTGTTCCTATCCAAACATTGTAAAAAAGGAAAAAAATAATATCAAACGTCAAGTAGTTTACTACATTAGTAAAATTGAGAGTTTGAACTCTTCCGGTGTGAAATGCATTTGTGGGAATATGTTTTTTATTTTTATGTGGGAGTAAACATTTCTTTAATGGTAAGTAAATTTTTGAGTTGAACTTCATCTAAATTGCCTCGAATGAAAGTTCCGTGGACTCTCAATTTTGATTTTATTTATCAATACAACCAAAACTCTAAGAAAAGAAAAATTATTTGGGAAGCATCAAGGAGTTGGTGGTGCTGACCCCCCACATAGAGTTAACAAAATTATAATCTCAATTATGAAAACGTCCACGGGTGTTGTCAAATCAATCAAAAATCCAATTTGCCCCAAAAATCTTGTCAACAAACAAATCAAGACACCCACTTACCTCAATTAGAGACAAATTACCCCGTGTAATAAGGCTTTTATCAAATTTTAGTAATTTACTTACACCCACCAAGTTCTGTAATTCGTGCATGAAAACATTCAAAATTTACTCCCTACTTTAATGACAAAGCTAGTGTGAAGACTTATTACAAAGTGCTTTTACCTATGAATTTATGCCAACTTTTTTTTTGATATTGCAATCTTATTTATGTCAAAACCCTATCTAGCTATGTCCTAGTCTTTGATCCTTTCCGTCCTATCCCACCAAAAAATTCCTTTAACCCTTCTTTGTTACCTTTTTTTTTTTTTATCCTTTACGTTGTTGACCACATAAAGTGTTACATGTTTTAATCAATATAGATGGGGTGAATAATAAGGGTAAGTAATTAAGCAAGTAGCAATTAAGCAAGCTAATTAATTAATTGCCTTATGAGCTTTAGTGCTAAACAAACGTAGTCTTTCTACTAAATTTGATCAATCCTACTCGCATATAAAGTGGCCAATAAGTGCTAAAATTACTACTAATATTATTATTCACATCACATGGAGAAAAAAGTAAGTATAATTAATGTCCTCGTTCGTGTCTGTCGGTGGTTATATGATAATATTGCTTAACCAAATTTTGATTAAGCAAAGAAACTAAATAAAAGGTTTCGAAGTTATTTGATTGAATAAAATAATTAGCTATTTACGGGCTTGCACCAATAATATCAAAATGAAGCGATATGGACCGTCTAGTTTAGATGATGAGGTGATAGCATTAATTATATTATTTTGCTAAAAGTTATTTTTCGGGTGCTAAGTCCTTGTTAAATCAAATTTATAATATATGTAAAGGGTATGTTCCTTTCTGTCAGCTACTCAGCTTCTCTTGAGTCAATTCAATTATGGAATTATTGGACACTTATCATCAAATGCACACCCTACAAGTTTTGTTTCTTTGTAATATCAACGTTTGGTAGCCCATTCTTCTACTGTTAGTGTTGTCCTCTCCTGATAATCATCTAATTATTATTATAAATTTCCTAAACCTATTTCTCTTTCTTTCTCATTTTATTCCACTCTTAATAAGTTTCAATTATTTTAGTATACACATACAAACACCATATCTAGTCTAAATTTAAATTTTACTTCAAAATGTAAATTTGAAACTAATCACCAATATCTGGCTATAATATTGTGTAAATTAGAGCTGGCCAAGGCGACTAACTTCAAAGCAACATTTTAAAATTTGCATCAGAACATGATAATTTTCATATGTATACAAGTTAAATTTAAAAGCTTTAAGCGGTTCACGGGGTTAAAGATAAACGTCCTTGTTCATATGATGTAGTATTATATCATTCTTATTACTAATTTTTTAGACCTTAAGAAATAAAATTATATAAAATGGAAGGCATACTTTATCAAATTTGGAATCTACTTTATGGCTCTCATTATCAAAGAGTTTTAGCCTGTTGTATTATTATAGAATTAGAGACTATTCTCCTATCCACACACGTCCTACTATTATTTTAATGGATTAGGATTGTGATTTTGCAAAAGTGATCCAGACAAGACAACTTGTTAAATAAAAAAAAAATGGTATTAGTGATAATTACTCGTACATTTTGTCGATTCTCCCCTACTTTCTAGTACTTCATTTCTTTTATATTTCACCATCTTTATTATATATAAAATGTATATTTATATGATTAGATAACTAACTACTAACTACTAATTAATATCTTCATATATATATATATATATATAAGATTTTGATCTATTGTACGACTTCGCGGCGCCTATGTGTTAGAGGTCCAATAGATATTTAATTATGTATTGACGCACACGACATCGCACGCTATAAGAGTGCTCGTGTACTATAGACTCAACAGACATCTAATCATATATTAACACGCACGACATCACATACTATATTAACTTCTATATATGTAAGTAAATAATAATAATAATAATAATAATATAAATTAATTAAAAAAGATAAGCAACATAATATAGTATAAATGCAAGTTGAATTGTAAAAAAAGAGTATAATTTATAAGTCTATCTTAATTTTGAAAAAAAAAAAACTGGTGGGTTATTATTGTTGTTGTTAAGGAAAAAAAAGTAAGAGAAAGAGAGAGAAGCAAGAAGAGAATAAACAAAAAAAAAACAGAAAAAAATCATCAATAGAGGAGAATAAAAGATTGAGGCAGCAACCACGTAAAGAATAATGAAAGTGAGTCTAGTAGTTGGGAAAATGATTAAAAGTTAGTTCAACTTATATTATATCGTATGCGACCGAACAAGATATATTATAAATAATGATAAAGAGGTGAATTAATTAATTTAAATACTCAATCATTCAATTAAAAGATCCGAAATCGATTAATTGAGAATGATAGGAGAAAACGAGAATCACGTGTGCGGTGGTCTTGTGATTTGCTATTACGTGCCGTAGTCGGAAACCTTGTGTGTTTGCTTTCAATTACTATATTTTCTAAGAAATTAAATGATAAAACTTTTTGTTTTTAATTTGTTGCTCTTCTTATACCATAACAATAAGCCAAAAAAAAAAAAATGTTTCCAAAAACTTCACTAAGTAGGTTTTAAACATTTTTATTCAACTAGCCACCGATTTAGATTTTGTTGATTGATTTTTCAATAATTTTATTTGATATACTATTAAAAATTAAATTTATACTTTTACCCACCTTACCTTACCTCTAAAAAAGAATAGCAAAAAAAAAAAAAAATAATAATAATAATAAAATGTGTTTTTCTAATTTTAAAACATCATTATCTTAGCAATAGGAGTTCTAAAGCAAACCAACATAAAAGACAGAGCTTCCCAGTAATTTTCGACTTATGAACAACTAAATGTAGGTATTGGGCACTTTCCAAGGGAGTATTTGGATTATGACATGTTACTTTCCAAGGAAGGTTTTGCCTTTCGCCATTAGGGATTTTTTTTTTTCATTTTTTTTTGTTTCTCCAATATTTGTTAATGTAAGATTATAATATGTAACATGAAATACTACAATTTTTCAGCATGTAGTTTAATGTTGGCAGAATGAAAAAAACAAAAATATTGCTTCACTTACGAGCTCTTCAATCTTGATTCAATTGATATGATAAATCTCTATTCTAATTTTTTTTTTTTTTTTGGGTTAAATATTCAAATCTTTGTGTGCTGTACCGAACGAAAACCAAACCAAAAAGGGTATAATTGGGAGCTCGAAAATTTTCAATAGAACGTGAGAGGCAGAGGCTGTTATTATCATACAGCTGTTGTACTGTATGATTATGATATTACTTGATGGACAGATGATGCAACATCGTAGGACCAATCTTTTAAATAAAAGTTAACCACAGCTAGAGATGCTAATGCTAATGAAATTGAAAGATTAGATGTTGGATCAAGACAATTAACTTGAAACAAGTCAAATTTTTATGACAAGAAGCTAAGCCTAAGGGGGAAGGGTGTATGTTGTAGGTCAAAGTATTAAGGCGGTAGGTTTAAAGAAGATGGAAGACAGATGCATTCGGTTTAATGTATAGCAGCAAAAGTTTGACCTTTTTTTTTAACACCTGCAGGCGGCTCCAGCATCCAGGCATTAGCTGCTTTTAACAGAAAACTAATTGAAAGAGATTGTTTTTGCTGCTGCTGCTGCTGTTCGATTTGAATACTCAGCACAGCAAAAGTTGTTGAACAAGTGCTGCCAAATTTTTTCTTTGACAGGAAATGGAAGGAACATGATGTAACAAGTGATTTTGTCAAAGACAAAACTGTCATCTCTACTTGAGCACAAGAAGTTCAAAACACTTGGAGGTTTGGAATTTCATCCAAATTATGAGTTTATGTCTTCATTTTCACCTTTTTTTTTTTTCTTTTGTCCGAATTGTAATTATCTATTGATATATAGTAATTTCAAATTTATTGGGAGTTTAAATACGTAGATTTTATAGTATATATAGCATAAAAATCTGTCGAGCATTAGTTTTTTTAAAAAAAAATTTACTTTCGCAGTTAATCTGAGAAATATTAACTCAATTAAAATTTAGGAAAAGAAGTCCATGTAAGAATTTGAACGCCCAATTCACCTTGTAGAAGTTTTAGCAATTTGGCCCTTAATGATTAAAGGAAAGTTCACGTTCAGAAGCATTGGGCTGGATTCAACAAAAACGAAGTACGGTAATCTTAAATGAACTCCTTGCTATTTCTCAGTACACACAGCCTGATAAATTGTTGCATTAGGTGAAATCAAATAAATGTCCTCTATATCAATAGGCATTTGACCCAGTGGGAGAACCATTACACTTATATAAAATTATTATGGATGTTAATTTCAACACTCCCTCAATTATTAAATAATTGAGTGGAACCAGTTTATTCCTCACGAAATGTAAGTAGAGTGGATAACCCTTGAATATTTAAGAGGGTTTAAAAAAAGTTTAAAGAATCTAGACTGCTCTTCAGAGGAGTACATGTCACGAAGATCTCAATTGTATAATTTTTTTATAAATAATAATTGTAATATCTGATATAATATTAGCAACAGTCATGTATAACAGTAATGCTGTATTTTTTTTTGCTGTATTAAGAATGTAAGAAATATGTACCGGTTTAATCAATGATACACTTAATCTTTATTAATAAAAAATTTTAATCATTTTCAAAATAATATATCTAGTTAACAAATTGATTTTAAATTTAAAAATAAAAATAATAAGAGACAGGATAAAAAACATCTCAAATTCTTTTATTTGAAATTGAGTTCTTAAAAAATTCTTCTATTGAATTCATGACACATTAAGTAAGTAAGTTTCGTTGCATAATGTTTATGTGTGCATATTCGTTTATATAAAGATAGTGTATTCAAATATAATTGAAATATAAAGTGGGTTTTGAAAGTTAAGAGTCTCAATTAAGCTAAAATTTGTCATTCACCATGCTTTCACAACAGTTAGAGATCTATTTAAAGGTTTGTGTAATAAGAGACCTATTTCAAAGTTTGCACGATAAGGTCTGTTCTAACTCGAATAGGAGCAATGGATTCGATTCCAGCAAGCAAAAGATATCTTGTGTCAATGTCATTGTCATAGGACCTTCACAGATTTTCTCTTAGTTACTGAAGTTTAAGTAATTTACTTGTGTATTATTCTAAACGCATTCCTAGATATTCATTGGATGTAGTTATTTAGTTCTCTCTGGATTAATAATATTTATATTGGCAATTATTTGGTTACTGTATTTACTAGATGATAAGAAATTTTTAAATTGATGAAATTGTACTAATAAAAAGTGGATGCACACAAATTGGATAAAGAAATTAGAACTTTTTAATTAATTAATTAATTATCATTATATTAAATTATATTGGATGAATGGCTAAGATTAAATCACTTCAATTTGAGGGTCCACAATAATTCCACCATCAATACTACAAAAATACATACCACATCAAAGAGAAATCCACAAAGTAATTAAGAAATCTCTATAAAAAAGAAATCAGTAATTATCAAGTTTGAGAAGAGCTGGTGTTGTTACTCAAAATTATTTTTGCCGAATCATAATGCCCAATGAAAATTTCGAATCAATGATCCGCAATAACTTGATTCCCAATAAATAATGGCAAATATTATTGCTTCTACAAAATAATTTATTGTGTATTTTTATGTTACAACAAAACGCAAAGGAATCCGGGGGTCGTAACATCCTAGTTAATCATGAATTACAACGAAAACACTCTTTATCGGAAAAAAAAAAGTGAAGGTAATGAACATTTTGGATTCGCAATGCCAAAGTGCCTCACATTAACTGGAAAAAAAACCTCAAATCAAGGATAGTGGCAATGATGCTTAGCTTAGTGCTTCATTACCTTTCACATTTGAAAGTTGGCTGGCGCTGGCTCAAGCTCTGGCAACTTCATCGTTCCTTGCAAATCCGGATTGATTGGAAACAGATGACATTGCGCATGCTGTGCCATCAATTGGTCCATGAGCACCAAAGCTACCATGGCTTCGACCATTGGTACCGCTGCCACAGCAAAGCCACAAAGACACATGAGTGAGATTTCTTTTTCCATTTCGTACAAACTTACCATTTTAATTTCCGAAAAACATGAGATCGGGTGACATTTAAAAACACTTCTATTACACTATACAATATTTACTGCCATCTCAAAGGAAACCAGATAACAATTCTCAAGGATTTGGGAAACCATAAGAAATTGGGAGAACCATTGAGGAAATATACTGTCGTCACTTGATTTGGTGGATAATATAGGAAATAGGAAGAACCATTGAGGAAAAATTTTTGATATCAAGAGAGGACTACATAATAAATTAAGTGTAGATCTACCAAACAAGTACATACCTCGTGGGACAACACAAGGATCATGACGACCACGGGCTATAAGTTCTGTCTCTTTCTTCTCTCTCGTCACTGTATTCTGTTTTCTCTGCAAAAGTATCACAAATCATATAAACTTTTAAGAATGAATGTTTCAAGAATCTAATAACAAGTGCTTTAAACAGGCTTATATAAAAGGGAAACAGGCAAATATCTTAAGCTATGTGCAAAATAGAAAGTTAAGAAATGCAAGCCATGCGGTAAATTTTACCGACACAGCAGGAAAGTATGAACAAGGCACATAGACAATTTGTTGACTCCACAAAAGGAGTATATATGACAACAACAATTTCAGATGTGATATGAAAAGTGGATATGTAGGTACAAGAGCACTAGCAGCACCTCTTTTACTAATACCCCATATGGAAGATTTTGTTCAAAATGTCGAATTAATAATATAGGAAGCAACAATAAGAGCTGCAAAACTAGGACAAGAATTCATGGCACAAGAATCATAATCAAAGGAACTATCTATCACATTAAGAAATTACAACCATATGGCAATCATAGTTAAAGGATTAAGATGGATAAGCAAGAAAAAGCACTCTTGACTGCATGTCAACAAGGTGGTGTTCATAACGTTATTAATAATGAAAAAATGACACCATTGGCTTTCTATGACAAACATATATCAAGATTAAGGTTCAAGACCTGCAGTTCCTTAATAGTATTGCCAAGAAAATGTCAAGAACAAAGACGGATATGAAAGATATGTGGTAATGAAAATATCAAGCAACCATATAGAGCATTAACGAGTAGGCAAAAGCACCAACAGCGCAAAAGAAGGCTTGCTGCAGATCCAGAGCAACAGTATAAAACACAGGCTCTACATGACTATAGGCAATGTGGTGCCAACATGAGAGTTAGACTTTATTGAGAGAGGCAGAGAGATCAAACTTACTCCAATTGTAGATGTTGGCTTGAAAGCTATCCTCATGTTTATGATTTCCCCATTCGATATTCCTCCCTGCAAGCCAACATAAAAATCTTGCTCGGTATAACACATTTCTAACATTTTACTTCCGAGATGAGAGAAACAAATCACTTTTAGTAAACACATACCTGAATCCCACCAGACCGATTTGTTCTTGTCCTGATATTTCCAAATTCATCCGTGTAGAACTCATCATTATGTTCACTACCAGTCAAAAAAGTACCTGCAAAGATTTTCATCAAAATTTCATTAAAAAGAAAATGCATGCATGTAATTGCATTTCAAGTAATCATTTTCCTGCCAACCAGCTCAATTTATAAAAGAAGGCCAATAAATACAAAGTAGCAAATAAATTCTCAACCTGCAAACCCACTACCAAATTCAAAGCCCTTAGTAGCAGGTAACGACATCATGGCTTTAGCTAGTTCGGCTTCAAGTTTGTCAAAAACTGGTGAACCGAGTCCCTGGCATACAATTATAGAAGTACTTCAACCCTCAGCAGAACATCGACATAAGGTATAAAAGCCACAAAATGAATAACTTTCAAACTGGCAACAATTGAGGTGTATACATTGACATATGCATAATAATCTGTGCATGAAAACATGGACATAAATGAAGTGCATGCAACCATTTGCAAAGAGTGTGTATGTGTGAGTGAGAGAGCTAGATAGAGCATACACGAGGGCAATTCCTAACAATGCATGTAACAACACCACCAACAGAATCCCCTCTCACTCGGACAGCATCAATTGCAGCAATCATCTTCTCAGCATACTCAGGATCCGGACATCTGACAATGTTACTCTCTACCTGATAAGGAACATTCAGAAAATAATTAGGGTGATAAGGAACTCATAACGAAATGTCATAAAAGGGATCCAGAGAAATGGACAAGATGCAACAGTTCAAAATAAGATAAATAGTATCAACCGAAACAAGCAAAGAACCCAATGATAAAGCACATTCCATGTTATTTAACACAGCCAACGACAACAACATAGTCTCACCATTCTTTTTTTCTTTTTATAAGAAACTCAAAATTATATTAAAGATAAAGAGTCAATATAGTGAAGTGGACCAGCAGTCCACCAAGTAAACGAAAAGCTAAAATTTTTCTGTGCTATAAAATATACCCTAATCACCCTCTACAAGGCTAGACCAGCTTGATACCTCTAAAAACCCCCTCCCAACCATTAATAAAGATAAACAAAGATGAATCTTGGAAGTTGGAAATCCTTAGAAACTGAAGCAAATGTGAAGGCAGAAGATGAACTCCCCACGATTCTTTAGCATATCCACATTTTCCTCCTAGAAAATACAAAATTTATTTCCTGCCATCTTATCGAAAATAGAGCTGACACTGCTTTCCAGAGAGTTTTAGCCTTTATTCCTTTACGAAAATTAAAGGAATTTTCCATAAGAAGGAGAGTCACAAGAACAGTCTTACCCTTTTGAAATCAAGAACTAAAATATTTCAACCAAGCTTTTGAGAAGCTAGAATAATCAAAAAGCATACATGCAATGAAATGAGAGAGTACCTGATACATGCATATATACCATTACTCTATAAAAATATTTCAGGCATGCCTCTCAGCAATTACATATTTACTGCTTTGAAAATGCATGTCTTATGATTTAATATCAGTTATACCTGATCGAGTGTCAACATCTCATGATCAACCACGTCCTCCGGAAGCACAACATTGTGCGCTTGAGAGACATAAGCAAGAATCTGAAGGCACAAACATTAAGGGAAAGGTTTAGCAAGAAACCACGGCTAAATTCCATCAATAGCAGAACAGAACATTCCTTTATCATTACGTTATGTCCAAAAATATGGTTAAAGTTCTGATAAAAAAATATAGATAAACCTATGACAAACTCACTAGCCAGCAGATCCCAAGGTTTTTTTGCCCAACAAATAGAAAATTATAAACTGAATTAGGAATCCGAATTCCAAATAGCCAAATACCAACATCTAATTGAGAGGTAAAATCACCAGTATGATATCTTAACTTAATGAAACTTCTTCAACTTTGGCATATTTTTTAATTTGAAAAGGGTATCAAATGCAAAAAACAAGCATCTCAGCAGTACTGAACCAACTAGAATTTTTATGTATAATTCTGGAATCATTGCCACCAAAATTAAAACTAACAAGAAGCTCAACCATCAAGTCATGAGAAATAAGACAGACCTCAGTTCCTGCAAATTGCTTCAGAATTTTCTTTGCAACAGCTCCTGGTGCAACTCTTCCAATGGTTTCTCTAGCTGAAGATCTACCACCACCCTTCAATTACACACATTGAAATCAGATGAATCGGGGCCAACAAATTCTAATTCATAAAATTTTAACTTTTTATCTTATGATGAATCTAGAAATTAGTACCTGTACTGATCTCACACCATACTTCATGTCATAAGTTGCATCTGCATGAGATGGCCTGTAAGCTACTGACATTTCACTGTAATCCTGGAAATACAATTACATGATTATTGGCCTTCTACTATTAAAACAAAAATTCACATATCAACTGAGTGAAGTGTTTCTCAGGCATATGTGTAGTTCTGCATGAACTTCATATGCATTACAATCAAATTGTGTGATCAAAATTAAAATGAATCTCTAGATTCGCCTATAGACACCTAATCATTTTAGTATTTCCAAAATAACTGCCTTACAGCTACTTTAGCTTATTTCATTTATTAAACAGGGGTATAATGGAAAATCCCATGAACTACAAGACAACAGTGATATTTTCTTGTTATACACAATTTTGAGACCTGAAATGAAGCCATCCCAGAATACTAAGCTAACATTACACATAAATAATGCAACTGGAAAAACATGAAAATAAATCCTAAAAAATGATCTTTGGAAAGCAATTAACACAGAAAAAAGCTCACATCAACCCCTGGCATAGAATACTTACATGTCCTCTCTGATCAGTATTAGGTACAAATACATGGATGGGTGTTCCAGTGGTCATCCCTGCAGTAATTGTTTTTCATAAAACAGTCAATTTATAAAAATTGAAAGAAACAAAGTATTTGCTTCTTTTTATACAACAGAACAATAAACAGGCAAAGTATTTTGAATAGTCAGACCTTCAGAAACTCCTGAATATATTTTGCATGTATCAGTCTCCTTTCTAGGTGTTGTAATTCGGCTCTGGCCTGGCCTCCTGGACACCACAATTTTTAACATTAATCCTTGGACAATTTTTTAGGGAAAATTTTAACATGATAGAGATGAATGAAACATGCAACAACAAATAGGAACACAAAGGTTAAATGAATTGCACAGTTTAAATTCTTGACTGCTGGTATGTTAGATAATGCCCAATGGAAAATGAAGCACAAAAGGCAGCAGCGATAACAAAAATGCTACCTTCTGTCAAGGTCAACCTGCATATCAGCTTCTGAAAGAGGGATCCTGGGAGGGCAACCATCAATAATACAACCAACACCACCTCCATGAGACTCTCCAAATGTTGTGACACGAAAATATGTTCCAAATGTACTCCCAGCTGCTTTTACTTCTGCAGGTATCCAAGATGTGAGGACTTAAAGCTTTTAAAGCCAATCATACTTTACGACTCTAAGAACAGAAATCAAATTAACTTTGAGACAAGGCTTTGCTTTATCTTCCACTAGCATGAACAAATGACAACAAACAAGTCCACAAATCCATGAATTCAATTTGTATATCTTCTACCATGGACTGACAGCCACACGAGAACAACTGTCTTACACTGTGCTCGGAGATGTCAGTCCTCAAGTTTCATAAAGAAAAGGATCTCTAATCAGATCCAATTCGAATTCTACAGCTAACAAGGACATCATTTATTGGAAAAAGATATAATAGTGATTACCGATCAACAATATGCCAACTTGGGGTTAATCGAAAGCTACAAGACCAATAACTCTTAAACAAGACATGGTTACTTTTGATTCCTATCACATCCTTCGAAGTTGATAATGCTGTAACAATAACAGAGCCAATACAAATTTCATATAAACAAATGCAAACTCTAGCTGTAAATAAAATTTTCTAAACAAAATGACAAATTTTTCAGCTCATCAGCAGAAACTTCTATGAACTTCAAATATTCAAACATCAGTAATTGGTTATTGATACGCATCAAACTAACAACATAAGTAAACGAAAAACTGAAAACACAGCATTCCACATAAAGAGAGAGAGGCTCAAACTCACGGAGCTTCTTTGGGGTACGAGAGCGGATCAAGATTTGGACGTTAGGTGATGGGAGCTGTCGTCGAAGATCCGACGGCAGAAGGGAACCCAACGACCCATCAGTTCTGGGAGCTGCAAGAAACGTTTTTGATGCAACAGAAGAAGCCATTGAGATTGAAAATGAAGAAAGATTCGAGCTTTTTGTTATGTAATTATTTTGGAAAGGGTTGGTGGGTGCTGTGGGTTGGTTTGTGAGATTAGTGAAGTTGGGTCGTTGCTTGCTAGTTGAGTTAATTAAAAAAAATAAGAATTGCCGAAATCACCAACCCTTTTTCCCTCTTCTGGTCTTCTTCATAATCCAATCATTTTTCATTTTTTATTTTTTGGGTGGGTGGACTTGGCTGGTAGGTGGTGGGAAAATTTTAATTTATCTATCGGTAAATACTAAATACAGTACAACTCACGTGCGAAAAAATGAGGCATAAAGTAATGTTTTTATGCCAAAAAAAATAAAGATTTTTTTTTGGCTTTATATTAACTCTTTCAAGCTTTTATGATCTATAAAATTAGAGATTTTTTCACTTTTCATTTTACAAGACATTTTTATATCTCTTCATGAGATATTGTTGAAAAAATTAATTGGAAAGGCTATGTTTTTGTGAAGAAAGAGCACGGCGGCCCCTAGGCATTATTTAGGAATACTTCACAGAAAGGGTACTAAGTGAATATTTTTATTTTGTATGGTTCAATCAGCACTCCAGCAGTCAAAGATTGTGTGCCAATTACGATCTCTTATACTGCGTATATGAAAGTGGAGACCAATAAAAAATCCAATGGAAGCCAAGTTGCCAACTAGCCTTTTTTCGTCCCACGTGGACAATGTATAGTCTCCAGGTGAAGTTTTAATGAGCTGACGCTCACAGTAGAGAACAAGACCTTACTAGAACTGGATCCGTTCTATTGGTTCATATGCATTCTATTGGACTTGAAAACTCTTCGTCAGTTGTTTTCAAATATCAAACAAGACTATCATTGGAAGATACTCTATCTCTGGGCCTCTGGTAGATGAATTATGATGCTGTGATTGTGAAGAGTAAGATGACAAAGAAAAGGAAAAACTCAATCCCACATCGAAGCGAGAGAGCCAACAGTAAGCAGCTCCCGCTTACAAATGACGCTCTGTTTCGTCTGACGTCATAGAGCCGTGTGGTGGTCACAAAGCGAACTATTCTTTCGCCTTTTACTAAAGAAAACCGTGTGCTCGCCGCCTAAAGCGGTGTACGCCTATTTTTGGAGGACTATTTCTTCAGAAATAACCCAATCGATTCTAAGTTTAATTCTTTTCATGCTTTGTCGAGCCTCTAATCTGATTTAAAGACTCAAGACATTGGAGAGCCTCTATTCTGATGTCATGACTCATGGCATCCAATTGGTAGACGCAAAATATTGAACTGGGTATCAAGATCTTATTTTTCAGTTTATAAAATGCTCCTTTTCAACCCAATGGAAACATGTTTTCCTTTTGCTCGTTTATACAAATGTTAATCACATGTATTATATTTCTCTAAAACATTCACGTCAAAATGTTAATGAACATGCCGCCAAGGCGACCGACAGATAACAAGCCACTGAAGAATTCTTTATCAGAATTTTCTTTCAAGTCATCTGTGCACTCTTGCTAGGAGGTTGAAAAATAGTGTTCTGACCATAGAATATTATTTATGATGATGGGGCAGCAGGGGATTCGTGAAGTTCGGTGACTTTAAAAGTTTTGGTGTTGTTTGACAAAGTGATACTCAATGTTGCAAGCATCTATCTCTTTCTTCCACTCATCAATAGTTTCCCTGAATAAAACCATATACAAATTCTCCTTCACAAAATATTCCGCTATTTCAAGTGACTTATCAGGAACCTCAACCTCTTGGAGTTTTGTAAATGTGTAGTTCGCAGTATTCACAACATCTCTGATGGTCTCATCAAAGACAGCAGGAGAAACCTCTTCTGTTATAAGCCTGTCAATTCTATAGTTTCCAATTTTCTCATTCCAATCCTTGCAAATTTCCCGGTACAAGACTGAGCATATATCCTCACTTAAAGAGCATTCATCTCGAAAATGTTCTAATTTCCTATCCAGTGCAGAGCAAAACCCCTAAACTGCCTCACTGCATACAGTGTAATATATTTCTTCTCTCATCTGAGCCTCAAACTTGTTACTTTCAACTTCCTCTTTCAACAACCTTATTTCAATTTGTAGTTCTTCATTGGCTGCATCAGCGACTGACGCGTTGTTCATTTTCTTCCAGACGCCATCCAAATTGTCAATGTCCGAGTTCTTTTCTTTTCTCACATCAGATTTCAATCTTTTCTTTTCTCACATCAGATTTCAATAGTTTTTTTGCTGCTGAGGATTCGTCCCCTTGATCACCTCCATAGTCTCCAAAAGTCTCAACAATCAGGCATTGCAGTTCATTAAATTATCCAAACTTACAATAACTTCTTGGATTCTTCTTTTTAGGCTAACCGGATCGTTTTCTCTTCTTAAGTTTAAACACCCTTTTTCTGAAAGCATTTCTCGCTTCAACCATTTAATCTCTTCACTTTTTCTCCGAATAATAGACTCGTGACTCTTTATGATCTTAGCAACAGATTGACCAACACCCTCTTCTGATTCTACTTCTTCAACCTTTGAGGAAAAATTCGCACAACTGTCACCTTCTGATAAAGATCTTCTTGGCTTTGGAGGAATCCTGCTCTCAATATTAGTTTTGGTTGAAGATTGTAAATTCTCATCCCCTTTTGACGCTTTCAGTTAAGCCTAGTTCTGATTGATAAAGCTCTGAAGCTCATTACGCAAGCATGCAACCTCTGTCATCAAATCTGACAAATGCTCACTCAAGCTCATGAAAACTTGCTTCTCTTGCTTCCTCACTTCCATCTCAAAATTCTCCTTAAAGTCGCTAACAAAATCATTAATCAATGTACAAATTGCATCCTTCTCATTCAATCGGTGAATGACGCCATCTTTGGACTTCACTTTGCTGTGAGCTCTGTCCATTGCGTAGTGCACAATCCACATCATTGTTGCATCTGTTAAAGAAATTCTTAGTTTGCCTTCTAGCAATCCAAAAAGACCGTTCATTTTTTTCTTTTTTCTTGGTTTGGTTCATCTATTGAAAATGAAGCAATGGAAATGTGAATGAGATCTTCTGTTTTTATGTTTCCTTGAAAATTGGAGATCTAAATGACTTGCTCTAACTTGTTACACATATGTTGCAGATATGACCAGAGTTATTCTTATATTTTATTTAAATACTAATGCATATTAGCATATATATGCAAAGATAACAAAGAATTGACAATTTTAGGAAACTGACGTTAATTTTTTACCATTAAATCAATAAGATTTGTTTGTAAATTGGAAGGTCATGAGACCTTCATTACTTGAGCTGACTAGTTTGTCCTTCTTTTCCTGGAAAGCTCTCAAGCCGATATAGACAGCTAGGATGTCCTCCTTAATTAATTTGAGAGGAAAATCACAGATTAGATATTTATTGTTTGATTAAGGAGCAAAGGAACATTAAAAAAGTGTAAGTAACATTGCCAACGAACGTACCCAACATTAATTTATTAGTTATTTCAAATAAAGCATCCAGGCATACTATAACTGGTTGTTTGCTATAGCCGCCACAAGTAATTTTTAGAAATCTCTCAACACTTAGATAAAAAGTATGAGCATATTATTAGATACCTCTCCTGTCGTTTGTATTCCATTAGATATCCTGTCAATGTATAAGGGTGATTTCACAAAAAAACTCTCTAAAATTTTGAAAAAATCAAAAGTAATCGAATTGATCACTGTGCACTTCATCATCCCCTGGTTCCAAGGATGCATTAGACATATCTTCTCTTTCATCTTTCATCCACTGCTTATCACCACGACAGAGTAATTGGACTCTTCAGTACATAATAATCTAATACACCAAAATAGTAACAACACAACGTTATGATAATCCATAAATACTAATATTAAAAACAAACTAATCCAATATTTGTTTACCATATTTTCCTCGTCCTTCAATTCTTCTCCAGTAAAAAATTCTTAGATATTGCTTAATTTTAGGGTTTGCAAAATTTGTTTGCAATTTACATTTTGTTTTCTTTTTTTTATTATTATTATTTCATTTCATTTTAACTTTTTCAAGTTATGAAATCTTTTTCATAAGCCCTTAACCAAGCCCATTCACAGCGGGCGTAAGAAATTTAGGCCCACTCAGAGGGCCTCACAATGCAGGCCGGACTTAAAACCCTTGGAGTTTAGAAGGGCCCTTGATCATCACACCACGGTGGTTATTACAAATCGCATTCATACAAGCAGCTGCAGTGGGACATGACATAAATACATCTATTATTTGTTGTTCCCCACTTTAAATAAAATTTCATTACAACTTACAAACCAAAGAACAACATCACACACAACACAGATCAAAACACAATAATCTGTTACAATAAATAATTGTAAGCATGAGAAGAACTTGTGCTTGATACACCTGATAACAAGATACAGCATCCAAACAGCATGCAAATGATTCGAGCCCCATTCCGACATCACTTTGCTCTTTTTAAATAGTATCCACCCCACCGTTGGTCTTTCAAACCAGTACCAAGACAAATCCACTACAATGATTGAGCTGCACCCATCTTAACTTTCCAGATCTGTAACACTAAGGTGTCGTTTGTTTTTTTATCTGAAATCTGAATAGACCTGAATTAGTCTGAATTCTGAATAGATTTGAATGTCTGAATCTGAATAATATGTTTATTTTTTCGTCTGAATATAAAAAAATAAATATTAAGTTGTTTTTTTTTCAACTTAAAAATATAAAAATATGTGCTTTTACATTTGTATTCTTTTAAATTTGAATGTCAAATAAATAATATATTAAATACCACAATATTTTAACATTTATAAGTAAAACTATATTCAAGTGAATACATAATTATTTTAGAATTTTAATATATAAAATACCATAAATTTTAAATTTTATCGTATATAATATAAGAAAGAAAAAATAAAGATATTTTTATGTGGGGTAAATGTCTATGGGTGAATTTGGAATAGACATGAAAAATAAATTATAAAAAAAATGATATTTTTGACTTTAGTAAGTAATTGACTTAATTCATATTTCTCCATTAAGTAAAAAGCTAAAAAAATTAGCTTATTTTATTAAGTCAAAATTATCTAAAAAATTTTATTAAGTTATAAAAACAAACACCTCTAATTAACTTAATTAATTAAATTAAATCACTTTAAGTCATTAAGTTAAAAAACAAACGCCACCTAAGACAACAAATCCTAAAGGAGAATGCTTATTCACTGAAAAGAAACACCAAAACAGACCATAACCATCACAAATCAGGATCTGGATAGAACACCTATCCCCACACCTGGAGGAGGAAAAATGACCATCACAGATCAAGATCTAGATAAAACAACCATCCTCACTCTGAAAGACAATTAATTGTTAATAAGACCAAGACAAGAATACAAACTTAGGTCATTATTCAATGCATTAACATCACACAAATCCTCATTTCTCCCACCCCAAAGATCTTTTGCTGTTCAAAAGTTCCCTTGTAATCAGCACGCTCAAATCCGGATACTTGGATGTAAAGTCTTCAAATTCTTTAGTGAAAGCTATGCGGTCCATGTTTTTTACAATTACCCCCAATGCAGCAGCCATCAAAGCTTGACTTCCACGAACATCAGGGATACTCAGATACTCAAGAGCATTTGAAGGGTTCACAGACCTAAGAAAATACCTCTCACAGATGTCCATCAAGTACCCGATTTCATACTTTTGGGATGTACGATATAATGTACGCGAGTGCTTCTCCAGCTTCTCCTTAGGCAAGCTCCCTGTGTAGAGAAAATCTAGAAGAGCCTTAAGCTCTTCGCTACTCTCAGGGAGCTTCCGAGTACCATCCGACAACTTATTTACTGCTTTCTTGAAGTAGTTTGATCTTGCAGCCTACATAACACATACAAACAATATCATTTTAGAAAATATATATAGGTCTAAGACAATGTGTATATATATACACACTAAAACCAACCACAAGGGGGGAAAAATCATCCTATCCTGCAAGCATAGGCATTTTGTTAATCTAGAACAATGTGCAAAAATTTGCTAAAAAGAAAATGCTCAACTCGATGCTTGGATGTGCATTAGAGATGGAAATTTCAAAGTCCAGATTCCTATGTTATATGGACACGGACAATGTTGCTAACCTTATGATTAGGTGGCATTGACTAGTCATACCATAATTTCAACACTGGTAACAAAATTGTGCTGTGTGCTCAATTGCTTATCATATAGTGATTGAAGTTGCTAACTAGCTATGAATATATAAAAGAGAAATATTAAAGAGAGAGAGAGAGAGATTTACGAGTAAGGTTTTGTGCGCAGGAAGAGGAGGCTGTTTATCATCAGAAAAGAGTAACATGTCATAGGGTGTCCGCTCTCTGAATAAAGCATCAAATCCACCAAGGAAGTCAATTTTCTTCTCCTTCATCATCTCCTCATCACCATCATCTTCTTGGTCTTTCATATCACAAAACCATGCTGATGTCTTTCCAAATGGCTGAGGGTCCTAACAAAAGGATAAACATACATCAACGTATACATAGGGTTTGATTTGAAATGTGAATCAGTCAATTATGATTTTTGCAGCTCGCGATGGTAAATTTCCTGATTATAATCATGTTCAGTTATAGCCGGGAAAAAAAAAACTAAAACAGTAACAATCCTAGTGATAAGTCAATTTTGAACTTTTACAAACTGTATATCCATTATCCTAACTAATAGTGTAAGCAAGAACAGAAACGAACAATTTTATTGAACCAAGGTAGCAAAATAATTGAGTGGAATCGTAACAAGCATCATCTTCTATTCTAATTCTAATTCTATAGCGAGCAAATTCAGAATTAATAGTCTGCGAAATTTGAAAATAATACCATGAAATTTTAATAAAAAAGTAGACCAGAAAATAATACCATGATATTTGAATTTAGGGGAACAGTGGCGTGGCGTGGCTCAAATGCCGGCACCCTTCCTGGTGGCGAGAGGCAGCTGTCGTCACATTGTTTGTTGGCGGTGATTCGGTCGATGGGTTTGGGCGGTTGTGAGTATTCGGGAATTTGGGAAATTAGGAGGTGTCGTTGTTGAGTTGCTCCTCGCCGCCGACATTTTCTCTCATTAGATCCCTATTCTGATTTTTGTTTATTTTATTATTTATCTTCAATTTTTTTTAAAAAAGAGGGATTTATCTTCGTCTTAAATTACTATACATAACTGCATCCTTCCAACGAGATGTTTGATAGAATGCTTCAGTAAGGAATTAGGTCTTTTTCCCTCTTTTTCCCATGGGGGACTCACTGAGTCATTCGACTTGTTGTGTTTAATTTACATAGATTTAACAAAGCTTCCTGCAATAGTCTTGTCTTGTGGCAAGTTTTTCGTCTTGTCTTTCTGACAAGTAGCTAGGAACTCGCTCGCAGTGACCCTCCATTTCTGCTACCAGTGTTGTCTTTGCCTTTCTATGGCTGGTTCAAGCAGTAGAGGAGTTACTGATTTACAGAGTGAATGTGCACGGTTGCAACTTGATGAGGAGGAGGAGGGAGGACTTGAGGTGGCTGGCGAAGAGGGCGAAGATCATGGCAAAAATAACGTTGACTCACGGTTTTGCCTTGTGGGACATTTCTTAACCGATAAGGTGATCAACTTTGCTGCAATGAAGAACACCATGGCAGCCTTATGGAGGCCAGGCAAGGGTGTCTGCATAAAAGACCTATCTCCGACACTATTCTTGTTTCAATTTTTTCATGAAGTCGATGTACGGAAGATTCTCGACACAGGACCGTGGACCTTTGATCAACACATTTTACTTGTCCACAGATTAGGGGCAGATGAGCAACCCCACAATGTTCCTCTGTTCCACACCACATTTTGGATCCAAGTCTACAATATGCCTCTGGGCTTTCAATCTGAAAGAATTTTACAAAGTGTTGGCAACTACATAGGTTCGTTTTTAGAGTCCGATGAGAATAATCTCACAGGTGTTTGGCGAAATTACATGCGGCTGAGGGTATCGCTCGATGTGAGGAAGCCTCTCAAACGTCGAATGTGACTGAAACGAACAGGAGGAGAGTGGTTTTGGGTGGATTTTAAATACGAACGACTCAATGTGTTTTGCTTCATTTGCGGCCTTCTAGGCCACACCGAGCGTAACTGCCCTACGTTGTATGATTCCATGGAAAGCAATGCTGCGAGGCCATATGGTACATGGATGAAAGCTCCCACTAGGCGTGGTATGATAAACTCCGGTGAGCGGTGGCTGAGATCAGAGCCACCAAGGGTGGAGGAAGACAATCTTGGTAGCTGGCCAAAATCTGGAGATGTTACGATAGTGGGTGAGGATGGGCCCACCAAATCTGTGAAGTATGGAAGCAAATCTCGTGGGAAAGAGAAAATGGACAGCTATGGGCCTACGGGTTTGGAAATACCTAAGTCTGACATAACCTGTCACCAAATGGGAATTAATAGCAAGGATATGGGTGGCTCTGCTAGTGGCATGGCTTCAACAAAAGCATTTGAACCAAGCTACGATTCACAATTAATCCTCTCTGAGGCGAAGCGCAGGCGATCAAATCATGGATCGCTTTTAATAGTGGGTCAAGAAGAAATGGATAATCCGACCCAATTGGAGATTGTTGATGCCCCAAAAAATGGACCAGCGGTGGGACCTGTGAACCAGGCCCACCGAAGAAAATGAGTTGCCTTAGTTGGAACTGTCGTGGTTTAGGCCATCCACGCACAGTTCAAGTTCTTGTAGAGCTGGCCAAGCAACATAATCCTTCTTTTATTTTTCTATTGGAAACGTTGTGCAATAGAGAGAACTTAGATAAGCTGAAAATCAAACTATGATACATTGGTTTGTTTGTAGTGGAAAGGGTTGGTAGGAGTGGCGGGCTTGCATTATTTTGGAAGCCCAATTACAAGGTCCAGTTACTTAAATTTGGGAAAACTTTTATTGATGTGTCTGTTGAGAATATAGAGGGGAAGCAATGGCGGGTCACGGGTTTCTACGGTTTCCCTGAATCTTCCCGCCGCCGTGACTCTTGGAACTTGTTGCGATTGCTTGCCTCTTTTTCCTCTTTACCCTGGGTGTGTCTCGGGGACTTCAATGATCTCCTCCACTCAAGTGAGAAACAGGGGAAGCATGCTCACTCGAATTGGAAGATGCATGGGTTTCGGAAAGCCGTAACGGATTCAGGGCTCTCTGACTTGGGCATGAGTGGGTATCAATTCACCTGGGAGCGTTCGCGGGGTTCTGAAGATTGGGTTGAGGAGAGGCTCGACCGTGCCCTTGCTTCTGATTCATGGTTTCATCTCTTCCCGAAAGCAAAGGTTAGTAGTTTGGAAGCGTCTTGCTCTGATCATCTTCCAATTCTTCTTGACCGAAATCCGGTGGTGAATTCTTCGAGGATTAAGAAGTTCCGTTTTGAGAATAATTGGCTCCGTGAGGCTGATTGTATTGAGATTGTGAAGGGCAGCTGGAGTTCGTCGGTGGGGATGCCCATTCAAAGTCAAATTGAGGCTTGTGGTTCTGCTCTCTCTCGTTGGGGCAACCATTGTTCTCGGGACTTTCGAGCTCGCTTGTTAGACTGCAAGAAGAAAATGGTCTCGTTGCGGGGTAATCGTGACTCGGCTAGCGTGGAGTGTTTTTTTGAAGCCAGGAAACGCTACAACGAATTACTCCACAGCCATGAAACCTTTTGGAAACAGAGGGCAAAATCCACGTGGCTTCGAGAAGGGGATTCGAACTCGAGATACTTTCATGCCATGGCTTCAGCTCGGAAGAAGCAAAATGCAATTGGAAAGCTTCGAAATAGCCAGGGACAGTGGTGCACACACCCGGAAGGCATCAATGCGATAATCACAAATCATTTCACTCAGATCTTCTTTACCGAATGTGGCTTATGTGGTGAGGCCCTCCAGTGGGTGGAGCCTACGATTTCAACTGAGCAGAACCTCACTCTCCTGGAGAGCTTCAGTCAAGCTGATATTCGAGAAGCCATTTTCAGCATGCACCCAGATAAGTCTCCTGGTCCCGATGGTATGAACCCCGCCTTTTTTCAAAAATTTTGGCATATTGTTGGTGATGATGTATCTGCTGCGTGCTTGAAATTTATTCATCATTGTGAATTTCCTGCTGGCTTGAATGAGACCCTCCTGATCTTGATCCCTAAAACCCCCAACCCGACTCATATTACTGAGTTTCGGCCTATAGCTTTATGTAATGTTCTCTACAAAATTGTTGCTAAAGTGTTAGCTAGTCGGCTTAAGTTGGTCTTGGGGTCTATCATTTCGGAATCTCAAAGTGCTTTCATTCCGGGTAGATCAATCACTGATAATGTTATGATTTCGGCTGAGGTTATGCATTACTTGAAAAGGAAAAGACAGGGTAGGGAAGGGGTTGCAGCTCTTAAAATTGACATGTCAAAAGCTTATGATAGAATTGAGTGGAAATTTTTGTCTTCTATTATGCTCAAGATGGGTTTCAGTCCTGATTTTGTAAAACTGATTATGTTATGTGTGTCTACCGTTACTTATAAAATCCCCCGCGATGGGCTAGAAATAGGCCCCATTGCTCCTAGTCCTGGTATTCGGCAAGGGGATCCGTTATCACCTTATCTTTTCATCATTTGTGCTCAAGGTCTTAGTTCTCTTATCAATCACTACGAGAGAGTAGGTCTACTTCATGGGATCAGAATTGCTCGGGGGGCTCCTTGCTTAACTCACATTTTCTTCGCTGATGACTGTTTCCTCTTTTTCAAAGCTAGTGACAGAGAAGCCAGTGTAATGAAGGCTGCCTTAACTTTGTACGGAGCTGCTTCGGGTCAGCGAGTAAATTTCGACAAATCCTCTATCTCTTTTAGTGTTAATACTACCACAGAGGTTGAGCATTCGATCTGCAGTCTCTTGGGGGTTCGGGGCACAGTTAACCATGGCAACTATTTAGGGCTTCCCTCTTTATTGGCCGAAGTAAGTCAGTTATTTTTCGTTACATCCGAGAGAGAGTTTGGAAGCGGCTGCAGGGGTGGAACCAAAAGCTGCTGTCTCGAGCAGGTAAAGAAATTCTTCTCAAAACAGTGGCGCAAGCATTACCCATCTATGCGATGAACACTTATCTTTTGCCCATGGAACTTTGTAGAGAGATCGAGCGGATGATGAATTCCTTTTGGTAGGGCAGAAAAGGGCCTGGCAGTGGGGGTATCATATAGATGAAATGGGATAGGATGTGTAAACCAAAGACTTATGGGGGCATGGGTTTTAAAAGATTGCATACGTTCAATGTTGCAATGCTCGGTAAACAAGGCTGGCGTCTCCTAACCAACCCCAATATTCTGGTAGCTCGCCTTTTTAAGGCTAGGTACTACCCTAACACTTCGTTTGCGGAGGCTCGACTGGGAAGCAATCCTAGCTATGTGTGGCGCTCTATTTTGACTGCTCACCCGGCCATTATTCGAGGCAGCCGCATCCAAATTGGAGGGGGTCGCCAAACTGTTATTGGCAGTACCCCTTGGTTACCAGACAAGGACAACGGCTTTATCTCATCGACCATCCCAGCCAATATCACAGCCGCAACAGTGGACAGTCTAATGGTGCCTAACCAGCGAAGATGGGACTATGATGTGGTGAAAGATATTTTCAATAGCCGGGACCGTGACCTTATTTTCCGCATCCCCCTCGGCTCAAGGAGGGATCATGATACTTGGTATTGGCTGCCTGACTCCAAAGGCCTGTACACGGTTAGAAGTTGCTATAGAATGCTAGACACAATGCTCCCTCCCCCCAACAGCAGCGCTTGGCGCAAATTATGGCAGCTCCCTGTCCCTGCTAAAGTAAAAAACTTCCTCTGGAGAGCTATGGCCAATGTCATCCTAACTTTAGACAACCTGCTGCAGCGTCGAGTTGAGGTACACACTTTATGCCCCATTTGCCACTCTTCTTCAGAATCTATTCTTCATATCTTGGTGACTTGCCATTTTGCTAAATCATGCTGGATTTCTTCTGTAATTGGTTTCAATGGGACTTGCTTGACCTTTGTTCAATGGTTGGAGGATTTGTTTGGCCGTTGTAATCCAAATGATTGTAGTTTGGCTGTTATGATTTGTTGGGGTTTATGGTTGAATAGAAATAACAAGGTTTGGAAAGGTGTCAATGGGAGGGTCCAGTCGGTGCTGAATGTGGCTGGTCAAAGCTTATTTTTTTGGCAGCAAGCCCAAAAGAATGACTTTTTTCCCCCTCCAATGCCTGTTTCTTCAGCTCATGGTTCTGTTTGTTGGGAAAAGCCGGGCTCTGGATGGTACAAATGTAATGTTGATGCTGCTCTAGTTAGGCCAAAAGGGTTGATTAGCTTTGGGGCTGTAATTCGGTCAGCTGGGGGTGAGTTTATTGCGGCAAAAAGTGACATCTTGCCTGGTCGCTTTGACCCTCGTGAAGCTGAAGCTCTTGGTGTTAAAGAAGCTCTCAGCTGGCTAAAGAACTTCTCCTTTAAGTATGTTGTGTTAGAAATGGATAGTTTACTAGTCTTTAATGCTTTACATGATAAGTGTGACTATCCAAATGGGTTTGGTTCTATTATTGCCGATTGTAGAGCTTTGGCTCAGTCTCTAGGAGAAGTGGCGTTCTCTTTTGTTCGTAGATCTGCGAATTCCGCTGCCCACACTGTTGCTCGGGTGGGGAGTTCTTTGTCAGGTTCGGGAGAGTGGAGTTTTGTTCCTCCTCCCTGGTTATGTAATTCCTTGGCTGTTTAATGAAATTCTTCCTTTAAAAAAAAAAACTGCATCCTTCCAATTTTTTTAAAATTACTTAAATTATTATATATGACGTAAAAATCCTCTAAACTTTCTTTGTCTTTTGATTAGGGAGCAGCAATAGAACAACAACTGCACTCTACTCTAGCTTTTGTCTTTTCTGCTGTTAACAGCCATTAAATTTCATGGAGAACCCTACACTCATCTTTTTTTGGTTATTTTTATACATATTATATAATTTTCTATCTAAATCCTTCATACCGTTAAGATTAAGTGCTCACCACAAAGGATACTTGTGTCCATCCCACACTGGAAGAATATACATAACATGACATGTTAACTTTAATGAAAAAGGTTATCATTTTATTAATGATCTTAAGTTCAATTGTACCTCACAAATAAGACACATAGAAGTCTCAAGCCTCATGATTCGGTTTTATACAATAACATGTCAGGTTGATGACTTGCCAGCTGCAAACAACGTTTCTTCTCAATTGCAAATTAGGGGTGGACATCGGATCAAATTCAGATAAATTTGATTTGATCCAATCCGATTTAAATATATTTAGATTGGATTCGGATTGATCGTCAAATCTGATTGGATAAAAAATTTACAATCCAGTTGGATTTGATTCGGATCGGATTTGATTCGAATCAATTCGATCGAATCGTAGTTAAAAAAAATAAAATATAAATAAGTGAAAAAGTTAAAAAGGACCTAATCTACCCTATGTCCCCAAATCAAAAAAGAGTTGTAACCACCCACGAAGGCACAAGTCCAACCAACTGTCCATCCCAGCCATCAATTTTCACATCCATTGGCCAGCCGCATGCTGAGGACGCCCTCCTCCAAATGCCTATGAAGTCGCAGGCAACGACAACCAATTAAAGATTATAGCAAGAATTGCGTTTTAAGATCAACTAATCAAAAATGCTAATGGCTTTCTCATACTCCTTCTGTCTTCTTTCTTCCTTTTTTTTTTTTTGAAATCTATTATACACAGATATTACTGACATTACATCAGACATTACAATTAATATTTACAATCATACTATATAACTGGGACCACCACCATACATTAACACACTGAAGTATATGCACATATATTTTAAATCCTCTCTAATATTCGAGGGGTGCCTGCTCCACTCACATTTCGTAAGGGAGAGACTGTCTCCACTCAATTAATTGATAATTGAGGAAGAACTGAAACTAATCTCCATAATACTCTTATGGAAGCTCGAACACTTGCACTCAACATTGTAAGTACAAGGCTTTTCCTATTGGACCAAAGGCCCATTGGTCGTCTTTTTTCTTCCTTAACATGTGAGTTAAGTAACTAATTATTTAATCTCATTACACTTATTGATAAATCAACAAACCACAATCCCAACCAATCAGAGCTATCAACATTGATGTGCAGCCCACTAGCCTCATTCCAAAGGACACCCCCATTGCATGCTGACAACATTTTAGTCATATTTAGTGCCTGTTTGGTATGAGTTATTTAATGGTTATAAATGCTTATTTAATCCCATAAGCTCTTATTATAATTTTTTTTATTGTTTGGTTATTTTTCTAATAGAGCTTTTGACGTTTAAATTAGCTATTTTGCTTCTACAAGTAACAACTTAAATTTTGAGTTTTCGAGAGTAGAAGTTCAAAAGTTATTTTAAATGTTAAAATATCTAAAATATCCTCTACTTATTTAAAAATCTTAATTTATTCTTTTTATAACATAACTTTAAAAAGTTTGCCTATTAAAGTATTTTCATAAATTTTTAATAAAATCTTTTATTGAAAACCGAACAACTAAAGTTTTTTTGGGTAAAAGCTCTACTTAAAAAGCTGTACCAAATAGAGCCTTAGCCAGGCGATTTCTTCAGTCTCTGTGGGCAACTTCCTTTGACAATCAAGACCTCCATCAAGGTCAAAAGAAATCGGTCAACAAAAGCTAGCTGAGACCACTGCCATTTCTTCGTTGATAACGTTGCTGGGAGGATGGTGTCATGTGAATCCAGCATCATTTGGGTCGGAACGAAATAGGTTGAAATGATTGGTTAGGAGTTGAGAATGAGAGTGATTAAATAGTTTGGTAATGAGGTTTACAGTGCCAGTGATGGATGATGAAGCACACCACAATGTCGTTTCTAGAGAATTTGAGAAAATGGTTTGTTGTTGTTTTCGTGAAGAAATGGCGATTGAGTGTGAGATGAGCCGTACGACAACTTCTATTGGAAGAAGAGTGATGAACAACGAAGTGATGGCGGCGGGAAAATGATGTCATCAAGTGGCCATTGCTGGCGACAAGCAAAGAATGAATGAGTTATTAAACCTTATAGAAGGTGAAAATTCCAAATAACTTAATGCATGTTAAAGTTAGGGCCTTGTGGTTGATTTGATGTTGTGTTTGAAAATGGATTTAAGGCTGTGTTTGAGTTGTTGAAGAAGCTGCTGCATGTTTTTAGTGTGATTCGCACTAGTGATGAGCTAAACAAACCATTGCATATTAGAAATTAGTTATTTTCGTGTGATTTTTATGTTAAACAAAAGTGAGTTTTAGCGTTGTAATCGTAAATATAATTCTTAATTTTTATAATAAAATTGAAATTAAAAAAATTGAGATTTTTTTAATGAAATTAATTTTGGGATCGTATTTTTATTACAATTTAAAACAAATATGATTTTTTTAATTGAAGTTCAGAAATTGTTAAATTCTTCGCCAATATTTTAGCCTTCTTTTTTTTTCTAGTTAATGAGTATGCAATGTCAAGTATTTGGTTATTCCTTTTTTTTTTATTCCATTAACGAACATCACCCTAATGGTTGCAATAATGGTGTTTTCAGCTTTAGGGGTATTTTTGTCATTTTATTATTATACTAACAGTCCGTGGATGAAAATACAAACGCTTGGGGGGACTTATAATTACGGTCATACTTTCTATCTAGGTGTTAGGGTGCGTTTGTGATTGAGGTTGGGCAGCTGTAGCTTAAAAGCTACAGCACTAAAGTATTTGGTAAACACCAGCTGCTGTAGCTTTTAAGCTATGTTGATATGATTTTTCACTTGTATAATATAAAATTTATTATATCTTTTAATAATTTTATCAAAATCATTATTTAAAATTTATATTTACTAGATATTATTAACTTTTGTTTCATAATTACAGCTTTTTTTTTTCACAGCAGCTGTAGTTTAAAAGCTACAACACCTCAATCCCAAACACACCCTTAATACACCAAACCTCAGGTGAGGTATCTAAAAATTACTCAGCAGCCACGACAGATCTCATTAAGCGCCAGAATCTAACTCAGCGGCAGGCCGCGAACCATCACCACCCTTGGTAGCGCGTGAGGCTCTTTCTCTCAGCCACTCCACCATCTCTACAAAAACCAACTCAACATTCTCCTCAGGCTCGCCCAATCAGCTGATGTCACATGCCTGGATAAATCCTCAGCGTCTTATCCTCACTGGCCGCACGTTTATACAACTCCTCAACACAGGTGGGCAAATTCGGCGTGTGTCTGGGGATGCCGTGTCTCATGTTATACTAATTATTTAGGATGAAATTTAAAATAAAATAAATTTGAATGCTTACTCTTGCATAAAACCTTCTTTTTTTTTTTTGGTAGAGTTATTTTGAAACTAATAATTTAATTTATGAATATATTTTTGTATTATCAATAATACCATTTAATTTGCAACTGTTGGGATCCCTATTCCCTAGTGTTGGCTCAAGGAGAGTTTGGCAACAACCATTGCGACGAATCTATGACAAAATTTATCGCGACAATTACTACAATTACTTGTAATTGATTTCTTTGCACTTAATGTACAATACATATCATATTATATCAATTTTAAAGCTATATATTAAGAATTCTAACATAATCAAATGAAGACAGGAGCAATTAATTGACAATCAACAAGCCAATTGGAAAAGCTGAACCTATGTAAGGAATTTGTTGAGTATCAGTAACATAGTATAAATATGGTAAAGTTATGATGAGATATCTATGACAAAAAAAATGTCAATATTCAATTATTAAATACAATTTATGACTATATTTGGTATTGAGCTGTTATGATATAAAAAAAAATGATAAAGTATGGTATTATGTAATAATTTTGAAAGTTATTATAACTTTTTATTATATATATAAAATAAACAACTTTTTATTATATATATAAAATAAACTTATATAACTTTTTATTAAATATATAAAATAAACTTAATTTTTATATTATATCAGTGAGTATTTATTAAGCATGTTAGAGTTAGAATTTAAAAGCTATAGTTTCCAACAATAATTAAGCAGGGCGAATATCTAGAAACAAGTCTAATAGAATTTTTTTTTTAATTTCTAGAAAATAAAAAATGCATGTGATATGTAATTTTTAAGGATTTGAAGTTACAGCAGCAGTGGAAACAAAAGAATTTAAAAAAGAGAATTGCTTTATGAAATAACTTGTTTGCATCCTTTATTCAAACAGCTTTAGGCTTTTTATAAGAGGCAATTGGAAACACGCAATCTACACTAGTAACTGCACTTGGAACAACAAAAGACACCCTAGACAATAAAACATGAAATACGAGAAATAATAGAAAATATGGGTAATAATATTGCACACATAGTTAATAGACCACGTGTCAAGCACCCATTTATTTCAAAGCTCTTATTACTAAGTCCTAGACTACTCTTCTCAAGCACACGGCTATCAGGTACGTGGGAAGCTTGTTAAATGTATGGGTTCTTGCTCGTCTTTGGGAGACATATCAGCATGCTTGGAAAGAGATACACGCAAGACAATCAACACAAGATTTGCTTTATTTCTAGGATGCATGGGCATGCACTCTACTTATAGAACTCCATAACCCAGAGATTACCAATAGCACGTTCACAACTGATCCCACTAAAACCAGCGGCAGTAGCCAGGGTCATGAATTCCTGCCTTGTTCTCTCCTTTCCACCGGGACTTTGAATCATCATAAGCACGTCAAAATCGGAATTTGATTTTGATTCAATGCTTGTATTAGGAACTTCTGGAAGCATTAACTCCACAACGATTACCTTTCCATCTTCTGGGATGCTTTTGTAGCAATTCTTCAACAACTTCAAGCAATGTTCATCATTCCAATCGTGCAGTATCGACTACATAAAAATTCTCATATAATCAAACTATTGTTTGTAAAAATTTAATTTAAGGAACTCCTCATAATATGTCCGCAAATTAAATTAAAAACTTGCCTTCATAAAGATGGCATCACCTTTTGGAACACTTTCAAACATATCACCCCGTACATGCTCAATACCTGTAAAAAATTATACAATTAAGAAATCGGACAGTTAGAATTATGCCACTCTATTTTCATTAGCAAGATGTATTACGTCAAGAACTGTTTGCTCAAACTTAATTACGCCAATGTTATGGAAGTTCCTGCTATACAGGCACACACGCGGATGTCCTCATTTTTTTATATACAGATTTGGGGTTTTACAAGATTTTCACAATAGTAAACCACTGAAGAATTATACAAATACATATATATGAGAGCAGGTTCAAGGGATTTTTTAAATACAATTTTAGATATAAATTTCTAACAATTAGGTTAAAGTTTATCACATGGTTAATATTAAAACTGTATGCAATTTTATAATTCTAAAAATTATTTAACTAGACGTAAGTCCCTACGCCAAACAATAAACATGAAACACGACGCTCTTTCCTCTCTCTTATCATCTTAATTTTATTTAAACTAAGTAATTTCATTCAAAGATTGAAATTACACTTGATTTCGGGAGGAAGATCTTCCAATCAAATTACAGGCAACTTAAAATTAAAAGCAGGCTTAGCTAACACGAGTATGCGTGTTTCAGGCTCTTCGGATGAACTGAATTCTAAATCAGCATTGTCCTTTATTTCCTCCTCAATGTCCAACAACACTTAAAAGATTTCCTTTGCTTGACATCATGTTTAGGACATTCACACACACAGTCATTCTCTAAGGTGGGTGCCCACATTTTCTTTTTAATGCGAACACGCAGTTAAACCTTGTGATTTAACAGCATTTTCATTAACTCTATTAAATTGTACGGTTTAACAAAGTGTTTGCACTAAAAAAAAAGAGGGTGCCCGCCCTAGAGAAGTACTATATATATATAAGAGTTGTTTTACTTTAATAAAATGCAAGAAAATTGTTACGGCATATGGTATGATAGTGTAATGTCCCGATAAGTACTCGTATATATAACATGAGATTAATAATCATACGTGAATGTGGCGGGGCATGGTCAATAACATGAGGCTGGTCGAAATTGATGCCCTTAATATAGGGGTACTTGGAAGTGATGGCTTGAAGAGTAACGCCGAGACTGCCACCAACATCGACCAGTTGCTTGATGTTGTCGAAGCCCTTGTAAGATTCAAGAATCTTGCTCACAAGCAGAGAGGTATAGTTATACATTGCTGTGTTAAAATGTTTATTGAACCTAGGGTCCAATCCTGCGTACTCAAATATACGCATTCCATGGGCTCGATTAAATGGAATTCCTCCTTCAAGAATAGCATCTTTGAGTTGGGACCTACATAAATTCCGAAAAACCAATTTATCATGCATCGTATATATAAAAGCTCCATGCATGCATGCATGGTCTAGCTGATCATTTACTGAGAAAAAGAGAGAAATAGAAATTAATGAATTACCAGCTCTCCAGAAGGACCTTGTCCTGAATTAATTGTATTAGGGGGCCTAATAAGACGCCATCTTTGTTAGGCACATAGTATTTGGAGACAGTATTCAAACTATATAGTCTCCGGGCACCAGAAGTATCAAGTGAGCATTCAACAACACTGTAGCTAGCCAGAAGCCTGAGAATCCGATCCAGCATCATGGGTGCGTCTTTGTTCTTGGTGGGCAACTGGGCTGCAATATCTGAAGCAGAGAGCTTTGCACCAGGACCAGCTTTGTCTATGATCTCGAAAATGCCTAGCTCATACACCGCTTGCATGGCCATGGGTAGCACTGTACCCATCGCCAATTGATCAGCATATGCAAAGCTTTGGTCTCTTTCTCCATCAACTGTAGAATCCATTTTAAGTTTCTTGAATTTCTTCTACGCTTTGCGGGGTTTCTTGTTTGGCCAGGGGGTTATATATATAGACTTGTTCATTCAAAACTATCAGGAGAAGATGTCAACATGTGTTTTCTACTATATCAAATCACAGTCTTATCAGGGGCGGCTCTTCCTCTAGACAAGTTAGGTAATTACCTAAGACACACTGTAAATGAAGGTCCCAAAATTTTCTCCAACATTATAGTTATTAAATTATTTATTTATATTTATATTTATTTTCTCTAATAATCTTTGTTCAAATAAATTATCAAATTCCCACAAAATCTCTGTTTAATGTTGGAAGAAACAATTTTAATTCTTTTTATTCCCATAAAATCTCTACTTAGTGTTATTTCATTTAAAACTCTATAAAAGTCACACAATTGTTAACTTGTTATCCATTACTATTTTTATAAATTAAAAGAAAAAGCACGAGACATTCAATGCTTCAATGCATAAGGGAAAAAAAGTTTTATTTATTTATTTTTACTTAAGAAAAATTAAGTATTTCCATTGATCATTGCTGTTTAAAACTTCAATCCATCAAAATTAGAGTTTCAAATATCCAAATTTTTTCTTCTTAATTAGTTGTGTTATTCAATTGTTATTGTTTCTTTTCTAAATATTATTGTTCTTTTTTTTGCTTGTTTTCTCTTCTTTCACTAAAAAAGAAAAAAAATGTCTAATAGAAAATGTGCATTAAGATACAAAAAACTTGGAAAAAAAAGAGAAGAATGAAAAAATTAGTTCGATTTAAAAAAGGAGCTCTTGATAAGTTCGTCAAAAATAGTAAAAAAAAATGAATTATAGTGAAGAATTAGTAATTGATGAAGTTTTTCAAAATTAAAATTAATAAAACTTATTTAAGATTAAATAAGTCGCAAGAAAAGTTAAATGATTTATCTATATTGAGAAGAATATATTAGCGAAATTAGAATATAAAAATTTCAATAATAATTTTGCACAGAAGAAAGCTAGAAAAATTGATTTTAAATAAATAACTTTTTAGCAAAATTAATACATATATTTGACCTCAAATTTTTTAAAAGGCCTAATTAAAATAATTCACCTAAGGGCCAAAATTAGTTGAGCCGCCCCTGTATTCACAGGACATATCCAGACAATAGACTTTAAGCGAAGACCAAAATTATTATTTGATGCTAACATGTTTTATCCTTTATTCACAGATAATTACGTGATGCGAAAAGAGCTGTTCGGTCATAAAAATTTATGTACGGTTCGTTTTCTTTGGTGAATTAGTAGTTACTGGAATTAACTTGCTTGAAAATCATGTGTATACTGGTTATTAATTTCAAAAAGTTAGGGCTGCAGCACGAAAAAGACAGAAGATGCCATAAAATTCTTTTTGGACTCTGAAGGCATTTGCAATTACGTGAAGGTGTTAAACACTGAAGAAATTAGAAAAAAGTTAATCAAATACGGCTGCTTATGAAGGCATTTGCAATACAGCTCTTTTTTTACCTTCCTCTGGCGGCTGCTCTCTCCAAAAGCCAAAGTTTAGCTTTCTTATAGGGGTGTTTGCGTATCGAATTTTACGGATTAAACATCAATACATATCCGATCCATAATTTTATGAATTATAATTTTTCAATCCAATCCAATCTATGAATTGATTAAACTCAATCCAAATCCAATTCATACCTCTGCGGATCGGATGTGGATTTGACTCAATCCATATCTAATCCATACGTCTGCGAATCGGATGCGGATTTAACTTAATCCATATTTAATCCACCATTTTGCGCATTAGTTTCCGAATTAAAATTTTTTACTTCTCCCCAATCCATGAACTAATGAAATTAAAAAAAAATCTAATATTAAAATAATTTTACTACTAATTAAATTTAAAATTGAATAAAATTTAAACAAATTAATTGTTTAAATAAAACTAAAACAATACATTCAAAGTTTCAAAATATAGCACATCGAGATTAATTGTTTAAATAAAATTAAAATAATACGTTTAAAGTTTCAAAATATAGCACACTAAAATTAATTGTTCAAAAAAAGTTAGAATAATACATTAATATAACACCGAAATTAATTATTCAAATAAAGCCACAATTAATTAAAATGATGAAGTTTCTGAAACCAAACACAGTCTGATCCTTCACCAGTGCTATTGTACTTGTCGAAAAGTGGTGATTATGGAGCCGTCAATGATGGGAGCCATGGGAAGTACGGGTGGCGATCTTGAAGCTTGTTATAGTGCAATTGTTTGGCTGAAACTAGTGGAAGTGGCTCGATGGACTCAGGGAAGAAGATGACTTGCTCTCGCTGGAATCACACAGCCGAAATCTTTCAAATCGGTGTCGAGAGTGTATTGAACCAGTATTGCGTGTTGCTAGTATGCGTGATGGCAGAGAAGTTTAGGGTTTTTTGTTTGCAAATTGTTGGTAACTTGGCGTTATGTTATTTTGCTTTTGGATGACTTTGCAAATTGTTGGTAACTTGATATTATGTTACTTTGCTTTTGCTAGTGCGTGTGACTTTACTTTTTTTTGTTTTATAATTTTTACAAGTTATATTTGTATATTTGATTATTTAATTATTTTTATTTAATATTATTATTGGGTAATGGTTAAGATATGTTATAATGCTTATGTAACTATGTACTGTCACATTTATAATATTCTTTAATTAAATTTATAATAATTTTTTTACTAAATAAATAAATATATAATTTTTTTTGTGGATTTACAGATTTTTACAGATTTACAAAAGTAAATCTATATCCAATCCATCGACTGCGGATTTTTAAATTTTCAATCCATATCCAATCCATAGATCCATGGATTAGATTTATACAGATCAAATTTTCATGGATCAGACGAATTGAGTGGATTAAATTGGATTCTAAACACCCCTACTTTCTTATATAGTCTATAAAATGAGCCCCACCTCTTAAACTCCAAAGCCGAAAGGTTTGGCCTTTTTGTTTACTTGGTCTTGCACGTGCACTCCACTTGGATTTTTCATTCTTTTTTTTAACGCCATACAATTACTTCTCACGTGATGGCCATAATCTTCTTTGTCTTCATGTGCATGGATGAATGTATTTGTCTTGAATTCACATGCATATTAGCCTAATTGCTCCTAAAATCAATCAATCAATGCCTCCAAAATTAAGCTCCTTTATGTCCATTTTTTTTATCTATAATCTCCAATTGATTCTCTATTCCACCAAATAATTTAATTAATTAAAAATAAAAATAACTAGCAATTATACAATTAAGGGTAAAATATGTATGTATTATAGGCTCATCATACATCAAGTCAAGATAAACAATTGTGCATGCATAGAGACGGACACAACTTTCACTCAATTCTTAGATGTGGTGTATTCTTTCCCAGCTATCCAATCCAAATGTTAGTTAATTTGTGACCACTGCTCATCCTCCCAATTAAGAATTTCTTCTATTACCTAAGAAAAAATGTTATTAAATGGACAACAAGAGAACCACAACTATCTAAGCAATGTACAAAACAAATGGACTTCTGTACCAAGTTTAGCCTGCCATGCATGTATGTTATGAAAAATATTGCATCAATATGCAAAAATGTGGTTGCATGTGTGGAAATTTAACCACATAGGTAGAATAGGTGAAATTTTACTAAGCTGGATGAACGTGCCCCTTAAGTTGTCCAGATGTAATGGGATACTGAGATGGGCAATAGGAGAATGCAAAATGAAAGCCTATGCCAAGCAGTTGTCAATGTAGAGTTTTTGTCAACTCAGGAGTGCTTACAAGTTCCAAAGATGAACCAACATAATTTTAGTTCTAAATATGCACTGATGTTGAAAGAAACATGTGAGATGAAGTGCCTCGAGATGCTGTGGAGGCAGTGTGATCTCAATGGAATGCATGACTTTTTGGGAAAAAATCTTCTTACAATAAGACCAATGAAAAAAATCGATCATAATATTATCACCATCATTATTTTCCCCATTTGTAGAATGTGAGAGTTGATTACAAGAATGTTTTATCTTTGTATCATGTCATTGGGATGCTAGAACAACTTTAACCATCTTTCAGATACAACTCAAAGATCAGAAAATACAAACTGTTGATGAAGAAATTTGGTCGGCTGTTGTGTGAACAGGTGGCCATGCCAACACTTAAATTGTTATTGAGGAGATGATTTAACACTGCAACTTTATTGAATTAGTAGTTGTAGGCAAATTAACATGCGTGAAAAACATGTGCGGACAGTGTGGATAAAAAAAGTCCATCCGGCCCAAGCCCGCAAGCTTTTGGCCCATCCTTCTGCACGAGGAATTAGATATAAGGGAAAATATTTGGACTAGGCCGGACACTATTTTTTTATAAAATAAATTTATAAATTAGAATAATATACTAAAATTTAAAAATATTAAAAAAGAAAACTGAAATTCTTAATTCATAAATCAATAACGATTCACAGAACCTAAAACTATAATATTAAATTCTCTCTTAAACGTTAATTAATTAATATGATGTTTGAATTAGAGAATGCAGTATTAAAAAAATTAAATCTTTAGCATTTATTTGCTTAATTTTCTTTCTTTATTATTTTATTTTAAAATAATCAATTTCTTTAATTCATTGTTAATTATAACAACTTATTAATTATTAACTCATTTCAAATTTACAACAATTAAAAAAATAAAAAGTAAGTGAAAATCCAAGCCTAACCCTTATGCTTCTACTAAAATGGGCTTGTGCTTGACCTTGGAAAAGCTCGGCCTAACCCCGCATTTTATTATCCCTATGTTAATATTAGGTAGGATTGTCAACTTCAAATTATTAATATTAGGGGTTGCAAAATGAATAAATAAATAGAATTTGAATCAATTTAATAAACGAATTGGGTCAAAATTTGATGGATTTGAATTCGATTCATTTAATAAGTAAATCGTGATTTTATAATTTTAATTCGATTTGTTTATTAAACGAATCAAATATTCATTCACAATTCATTTAATTCATTTATGCAGAATTATTGTTTTTGTCTTGTTATTACATCTTATAATCACGAATAAAAATTTAATAGTTAATAAATAATTGAATCAAACGGATAATAAACGAATAGAGTCATATTCGAGTGATTTATAAGCAGTTTATTAAAAGAATGAATAAATTAGTGATCACAAACCTGGATTCGATTCGTTTATTTAGCAAATTGAATCAAATTCACTTATTTATTAAATGAATTAATATTTTCAAACTCAAATCCATTTAATTTGACTCGAGACTAATTGAATCGAATAAATAAATCTTCATCCAAATTGCCACCCCTTATTAATATGCCTACAATACCAAATGGACGGAAGATGCCATAAAAATCTTTATGGAATCTTAAAGCATTTGCTATCTACTGACAATGTTAAACACATAAGAAATTCAAGAAAATTAATTAAACATGGCTTCATATCATTTAGCAGGAAATATTGATCAGCCAGACCCAGCTGGAGCTAATGTAATTGGTTGATGGGTACTAAAAAGCTTTAATTGCAAGTAGTGATTGAGCGACTTCTGGCGTTTCAATTGTGATACCAAACTGGAACTTGGCTGGATCTCGCTCGTGGCTTTGACCAAAAGCAAAGGGCTCGTGGACATTAAACAAAAAGAATTGGTTTTTCAGACCTTAACAGACCATTTGGTTCGTTGTGTTGAAGGCTCCGTGTCCTTTTTTAACGAGAGCATCTTCATTTTATTTAAATTAAGATGTCATTAAAATATATAAAAATATAAATTTTAATATATTAAAAATTAGTTTTTTTATTTTTTATTTACATCCGCACCTTAATAAAGTAAAGATGCCCTTATTAATCTTATAATTTATAATCTTTTTATCTTTTAATTTAATTCCCGCATTAAAAGCTAACTCTTGCATAATTACCCTAAAGAATCAGCTCAACAGTAGTACCAATTTCTGATAGTGTACTATGTGTCGTAAGTTTATGATACTGGAGCCACATTCAATTTGTGCTTGGTCCTCAAATTTTTTCACGTTCAGTATAAAATCTAATTGAAGAGAAAATCTAGGCCTAATTAGATGTAGGTTAGAGGTAAGTAGGTTTTAGGAAAAGGGTTCCCTTAATAATATACAGCGCTGTATGAGATAGAGCGGAAGTTCAGTTTTTGTTTTTAATAAATTATAATTTTGAGTATGTTTTAAAATATATTTTTATGTTGAGAGGGTTTTTGACAGCTTCCTTAATTAAATGAAGTTTTTAATAGTTAGTTAAAAGATGAGGCTGCCAGGTGATAATTACCTTGATATTTGCCGGCTATACCATGTGTTTCGGTGACCATTTTATGCCTAAAATCATCACCCAGCCGTTATATTATTTTTTATTTTGACATTATAAATCTATAAATATTTTGTAATATAAAAATTATTGAAACCTCTTTGATTTTTTTGTTTTGGGAGTTTGTGTCTTTGTGATCAATTCTATGATGGTGCAGTGCAGTCTATATGTATAGACCAATAACATATATATCAATTTTTTTTTTCAAAGCATTTAGAAGAAATCAACTCCAAATTGCACCATTGAGGAATTCAAACTCTTAGATGATGTTTGGTTGGGAGAAAAGAACGAAGGGGAGGAAAATAATTCAAATTCTATTTTTATTTTCATTGTTCAGTTGCACAAAATATATAAGAATTTAATTTCAATTAGAATTTAATATCTACTATAATGTCTATAATGTAGAATTTAAATTCCACACCAAACTAGTAATTCTTCTTATGTTGAAAACCAAAACTTCCAAAATTACTCTTCAACATTTTAACTTGTTTAATGCCATTGATAATAATTATTTATAATTTTATTTTATCAATTTAATATGAATTAAATTTAATGAACGATTTAAGAAACTTAATAAAATAAATAAACTTATTTATTTATTTAATATGAAAATATAGAAATATAAATTAATCGTCACCGGACATTCGCTGAACCACCGCAGGACTATCGTCGGAGCTCTATCGGACCGTCACCGGAAAGTCATCGAACCCTCAGACCATTGCCGAGAGCCGCCAGAATTTCACCGGCCACCGTTGACTTTTGTTGACCGTTGCCGTTGACCGCCTTTTATTTATATTAAATTATATTTCATATTAAATTATATTAAATAGTTTAGTATATTAAATTATTTTATATTTTATATTAAGTATAAATCTTGAATTGTTTTAGGACTTTTTGACATTAAAAAAGTTTGGTATTGATATTAAATTATATTTCATTACAAATATATGTAATTTAGTATTTAAGGCAAAGGATAAATTTGTCCAAAGGAAAAAATTATAATTAATTTCCCTATCAAATTTAATGTCAAACCAAATAATAAATTTTAATTTTACTATTCTCCTCCACTCCTTTCTTCTCCTTTCCCTTCCATTCCACTATTTTCCTTTCCTTCCCTTTCTTTAAACCAAACATGGCTTTATTGTAGCCATCAATGTCGTTATGAGAATTAAAATAGTTTTTCATTCTAAACCTCAGATAGTTTTCAAACATTATATTATTTGATAGTGCCAAGTATTGTAATTGCCCATAAAATATTGTTGTTTTTAATATTATTTTTACTAATGACTGATATAATTAATATCATTTTTCATTTTGGTCACCAAGCACGCGCGGTATGATACACGCGTTACATTGAATCTTCCAGTTCAGAGTGTATGTCTCATTAATCCAATTCACTGTACAGATCTTAGTACAGTCGCTCTTCTACAGCGTCTGACCTGAGTTCTTAAAGTAAACGCTCTTTATTAGTGTCAAAATAAGATCCCACATCTGCCTTCAATCAAGTCTCTATGATAGTGGGGTACATCATAGTCGGTCAACAACGAGAAAATATCGTATACGACCTCATCTTGACTCTAGTCAAGGCGAAAAAAATTGTAGAATATTTCTTTAGTCTTTGGTTCTTAGACAAAAAATATTGTTTCATTATTCTACTTGTCTCATCTCAACTTGCTCCCAGAGCAACTGAGGTGACTGCTTGTGTAAGAAAGCCGATTATTGACTTAACGACATACTCTCATATGTGTGCAATTATGTCTTTCTCAAACTAATTTGAAATACGGTCATTGACTTGACGACATACTCTCGTATGTGTGTAATTATGCATTTCTCAAACTAATTTGAAATAAAAAAACTTAAAACATCATTGCAATTCAAAATAATTCAAAATAAAAATATCTTTACAATGCAAGATTACAATCTACGTAGTCCCAACGATCTAGCATGAGAGGCGAATACATCCCTTGTTACAGCTTTTTTAAGTGGATCAGCTATCATGCTATGCATATATTTATATTGTATGACTATTTCCTTCTTTGCCAAAATGTCCCTTATAAAATTGTATGTTGTCTCAATGTGTTTCGACTTGCTGTGGTATTTGGCGTCTTTAGAGAATGATATAGTAGCCTAACTGTCATAATAGACAGTTATTGGACTAGTAGCACTAATATTAATCTCCAAGTCCTCTACAAATCTCTAAATCCACACAGCTTCTTACATTGCCGCAGAACATGCAATATATTCAGATTCCATCGTTGATAAAGCTGTGCATGTTTGTTTCTTACTACTCCATGTAATTGCTCTTCTGTTTAGTAAGAATGCATATCATTATGTCGATTTGCTCTCATCCAGATCGCCACCTTAGTCGGCATCTGAATATCCAATAATTCGCAAATCACCTCCTTGATAACATAAAGAATAATTTGCAGTGCCTTTGAGATATGCTAAAATTCTCTTGATCGCACTTTAATGCTTATGTTCAGGATTTGACCGGTATCTACTCACCATTCCTACAATATAACTGATATCAGGCCTTGTACACATCATGGCATACATGAGACTTCCAATGGCATTTGCATAAGGAACTCTAGCCATTCTTTATTTTTCTTGAGGAGTCTTGAGACACATATCGAGACTAAGAGATTGTCCTTTAGCTATTGGGGTATCCATTGGCTTACAATCAGCCATATTGAATCTTTCAAGGATCTTCTTAATGTAAGGTTCTTGTGATAGTGCCAGAAGTTTCCTTGAACAATCCTTGAAAATTTTGACTCCTAAAATATAAGCTGCTTCGCCCATATCTTTCATGTCAAAATTTGAGTATAACCAATCTTTAACATTTTTGACAAACTCTTTACTGTTCGCAGCTAACAGTATATCGTCCATATACAAATACAATATCGCAAAATCATTTTTAGACCTTTTAACGTACACATAATGGTCTTCCCTAATCATCCTAAAGCCATAAGAAATTACAACTTGATTGAATTTAAGGTTCCATTATCTAGAAGATTGTTTAAGGCCATAGATAGATCTTTTTAGCTTGCATATTTTGTGCTCTTGGCCTTTAATCACAAAACCTTGTGGTTGTGCCATATAAATTTCTTCCTCTAGTTCTCCATTGAGAAATGTAATTTTTTACATCTATTTGATGTAAATCAAGGTCTAGATGTGCAACGATAGCCAAGATTAATCATATAGAAGCAAACCTTACTATAAGAGAAAATATTTGCTCATAGTCTATACCCTCCTGTTGGGTATAACCTTCAGCGACTAATCTTGCTTTATATCTCTCGATTGTCCAATCCGCCTTACGCTTTATCCGAAGAACCCATTTGTTTATGATAGCTTTACGGTTATGTGGAAGATCAGCAGAGTCCCAGACCTGGTTGACTTTCATAGACTCCATCACTTCCTCCATTGCTTTCATCCATTAATCCTTAGCAGACGATGTGAGAGTCTCGTTATAAGTATTTGGCTCATCACCATCGTGTGAAGTAATCATAAAATCTTCTCCCTCAATCTCAAAGCGACGACGAGAAATTGGCCTACGATTACTCTTCCGAGTTGATTCCCCAGCTAAAATCAAAGTGTCTGGTGTTTTACTCCCACTCAGAGTGGCAATCCTTAAAGGATACACACTAACACCAACACTATCGTTAGAAGTGATAATCTCATTTGGATTTTCTAATTCATAGAATTAAAAATCCTTATCAACTTCTCCAATGCTAGGAAATTTATTTTCTAGAAAACTGACATCTCGTGATTCCAGTTCAGACACAATTCCATTTGCTTGTTCACCTATGAACACATATCCGTTAGAGTGTTTTGAGTATATAATAAAGATACACTTTCTACCCATAGCTCCCAATTTTCCAAACTTATGAATAGGGTTGTGAATATAAGCTGCAGACCCCCATGTCTACAGGTGAGATAAGTCAGATTTTCTACCCGTCTATAACTTATAAGGGGTGGAACTAACTAATTTTGAAGGAACTCGGTTAAGTGCATAGGCAACAATTAACAAATCATCTCCCCAATAAGATATTGGAAGATTTGCTTGCGCTATCATTGACCTAACTAGTTCCCACAAAGTTCTATTCCTTCTTTCTGCTATACTATTTTGTTGCGGAGTTTCAGGAATAGTCAGCTGTTTTTTTATCCCTTTCTCATTATAGAGTTCCTTGAACTGTTTCGAAAGGTATTCACATCCTCGATCAGTTTTTAGAGCTTTAACATTGATGTCTAGTTGATTATCTACCATGTTCAAATATAATTTAAAGCAATCCAATACTTCTGATTTATGAGAAATTAAGTAGACGTGACCGAAACGTGAATAATCATCAATGAATGTAATAAAATATGAGGCTTCATGTTTAACCTTTATATTCATTGGATCACACATGTCAGAGTGGATTAATTGCAATAGTTTTTCGGCATTAATTCTTTTGCTAAATGGTTTTCTAGTTGTTTTTCCAACTAGACAATTTTCACATATGGGCAATTTAATCTTGGTGAGTGGGCCCAACATCCCCTTTCTTGCAAGTCTATACATTCTTTCTTGCCTTAGATGACTTAGTCTAGCGTGCCAAGTGATGACATCTATTTCATTATTGCTAAAAGAAGTAACATAAGAAAAACAACTATTATCATAACTTGAATCATAAAGTATTGTATCTAATACAATAAAACCATTAATTAAATGCCCAGTTCCAATAAGGACTGAATTTAAAAAGATCTCTAAACAAACACCATAAAAAGTTAAGTGATATCTTAATTCAAGAAAAACAAGGACATAAATCAAGTTTCGTCGAATCTCCGGTGCATACCGGACATCGTGTAACAAAAGAATACTCCACCACGCAAAGTTAATTTGCAGGTGCCTATTCCTTTTGCCTCAACTCTAAATTTTTTGCCCACATATATCCATCTATTTCGCTGACTGATTCGACGATACTCCACAAATGCATCTCGATCACGAGCTATATGGTCTGTTGCTCCTAAGTCTACAATCCACATAGGACGAGATTCGGTTAGGAGTACAGAACTCGTAACTAAAGTATAATTTAACAAAGTGTAGTTGGGTCATACCTTTTTCGGCTCAATGCACTCACAAACGAAGTGACCAGCTTGCTACAGTTGTAGCATCTCACCTTGGATTTATCTATTTTCTTGCCAACACGCTTACCCCTTAGGCTCTTTTTAGCATTTGGCTTCTTCTGATCAGGATCATATCCTTTACCCTTCTAGTTATATTTATGACCCTCTCTTGCGCTTGAAACCCGAAGCTTTGCACGAGCTTGACTCGGCCATAAAAACACTATCAGAAAGCTTAGCTGCCTCAAGGCGCTCTACTTCCAGCTCTAAGTGATGCTCAATATCTTTAAAAGTTATGATATTTTCATTATGAGTCATATTCACCTTCATGTGTTCCCAGGTATCGGGTAGAGATCTTATCACTGCTCAAACTTGTTGTTCATCAGTCAAAACATGTCCAACAGACTTAAGCTCACGAACCATGTTCGACATCTCCCTCAGTTGCTACCTCATAGTATGGTTCGGGTGCTTCCGATAAGAGTCGAATTTGATTATAAGCCTCTTGAGTTTAATGGTCGAGGTACCACCAAACTTTTCTTTTAGAGCGAGCCACATCTCTTGAGCAGTCTCATACTTCTTATACTCGCACATGAGGTCATCTTACATGCTACTCAACAATGTTATGCGAGCATTGCTATTTTTTTTTTCCAGGCCTGATAGGCCTCAAGATCCCTCTTGGGTTGAGCAGTGTTGCCTTACTCAAGCTCAGCTAGGGTGTTGTTGAGAGCTTCTAGAGTCTTTTGCTCTTCAAGGATGTATTAAATTTTACGGTGCCAAATATCGTAATTGTCACCATTCAGTTTCTCACCCTTGTTCAGCTCAGCCACAATATTTTTAGATGTAGAGGCCATCTCAACTATAGTTCAACACAAAGACAATTGAAAATACAATCACTAACGGCATAATTAATAATTGCACACAAACAATTAATTTTGCCGCAAACGTAAACCAAAAGACATGACTAACTAATATCAGGAATTGAATCAAAAGGTCATCTTGGCTTTCAATCATCATCCAATTCCCTTTATTATATTAATCATTAATTCGATTTTAATGCACAAAATTATCAGTTCTAATTATGAAGTTATCAAATTCAATTTAATTAGAACTCCCACTCAACGAAACAATTCATGAGATATGATAAAAGAGTATGAAAATCGAGCAACAATTAATTTAAAATATCATTAATGAAGTCATAGGAACATATAGTTTAACCAACAAATTAAAACCAATTAAAAAAATCATAATCAACAAACAAATGAAATAACCTAACATGGTCAAACTAAAATATAAAATCTTTTACATGTTCTTAAAATATTTTTTGTTGTGCTCGTGACTCTTTCATCTAACTTATATTTAAGCCTATCTCCAAATAAAAATAATTGTTCCCTCTTGATGATTTTGTTTATGGTTTTCTCATACCATAACTTCTGCCCTCTACCAAGGCGACTAGCTTGTTTCCCATTTTGAAGGTTCATGTGAATGCTAAGTACTGAGGTTCGCCTCATCTTTCAAATAAGACGGCGCTCCTCCATCAACTCAATTTTACACCTCAGCACATAATATTTGTGTGAAGGATTCTCAATCTCATTTAACATGCGAACCTTAAAGACAAGCGTATTGTCATCATCATGTAACAATTAAATGAGGAGCCATTGATAATAACCCTAGTTTGTATACATAGTCGGCTTATTTGCGGACATTAAACGATTAAAAACCCCATATAAATCTTCTATGTTTATGCATATAGGACGATCAGGGTCCATATTATAATTCTCCATTTTCTCCATAAGTTCTTCATAAGATAGACTTTTATTAATCTCAATTAGATCATTAGGTGAAACCCAAGCTCTAATTGTCATTAAACCTTCTTCCTTAGTCCACAACTTACTAATGGGAGGCATCTACGACAAAAATATAAAAAAAATCAAATTAGTGATTGTTAACAACTGACTAAATACGAGATTAGATTTTAGCCAATTTCCTTTAAAAAAAATATTTCAAGCTCCCACTAGAACGGAAAATTAACATATAATGCTCATCCGTGAGACTATATATGTTCGATCCAAAATTTTATTTTAAAAAATAAGAAATGGTTTAAAAAAATTATTTTATATTAAAACGAAATAGACAAATAAATTTCGGATCAAACGGCGCCAAAATCAGAGTCTGAATAATAAAATATGTAAAAAATTACGAATCTGGATATATACCCCACGTGCGCTACAGTGCGCTACAATGCACACTGTACAATGTGTGTTCATCACACACCGACGCGTGGGACCCATGCGCGGCCTTGTGCCGCTCTAGTAGCGTTGGGTCCGGTACTGTCCAACTCCATGTTTTATTATGAATTCAACGGTACGTTCGGATTTTCAAACAGAGGTCAGAATAGGCCGGAATTGTCAAAAAACTAACTCCGGTACTGTTGATCATCTTCTCCAAATTAGAGTTTTTAACCATTTCCAAACCCTAATCCAACCTGAATCGTATTTTGGCCATAACTTTATCGTCTTAAATCCGTTTTTAACAAATCACATATCGTTGGAAATCTCTCGAAAAGATCTTTCCTAGATCAAAAGATCTAATCCATTGAAGTTTCAGGTTTCATATATATTGCCTAACCAAATCATGTTGTCGCCTATTTGCATGGCTAGGCGTTGTAAGCTTGTTGCCCACGTTGCTTAGTCTCCCACGTCATGCATGACCATTTGGTTGGGCGATGGGGAGAAGCCACTCGCCTTGCCCAAGCTTAACATGGACAAATTTTAAGCAACACGAGCAACCACTCGTGTTCTTGATTGGCTGGCACACCAACCTTCTCTTTAACCTCAAAATAATTCTAAGTTTAGATCAATAATTTCTTAGAGGCATTTAAACAAATACTTGGTGTGCTATTTATTAGATATCTTAATCTTAAAAAAACTCTAATATTTTCATACCCAATACATATCCTAATGATTAACTAAGATCAATGATGAATAAACCAGGCAATTTAAACAAAAATTATTCTAAATTAATTAAAAAATCAAGAAAGTACCTAAGCCGCTGAAACCGTAAGTGAAGGAACTTTTTGAAACCAAACTATAACTCACAGAAATTGCCACTAGAAGTGAATGAAATCACCGTCGGAAGTGAAGGAAGTTGGCGGAACTCAAGAAACTCCGGAAGTGAAGGAACTCCCGTGGGCGTAGTTGGGGCGATATGAGATGTTTTTAGGTGAATATTGGACGAAATGTTTTGTTTGTTTTATTTTGAGAATTTAGGGGTATTTTGGTCCAAGAGGTTTGTAAGTGGTTGCTATTGTAAGAAAAAATAGAGTATGGTCTTTTTTTATATTAAAAGTTGGAAAGTGGTCAAATGAGTAAATTTCCCAAAATTTTATTGAACCTAGGTTTCAATCCCAAGTTATCATAAGGCATGTGTTCCATAGTCTTGAGTAAATGGAATTCCTCAATCCTCCTTTAAGAATTCTTCTTTTAGCTGGTACATACCTATAGACTAATTATTTTATCATTTTTAAATTAACAAGCTCGATCTGACCCTCTATAGCTAAGAGAAACCATGAATCAAAATAGAAGAATTTTCCCCACCAATGAGTAAATATTTAATAGTAATCTTATTAGACCGTATGTTTGTTTTGATATATCTAGATAATAGGTAGAAGCATAAACTGAAATATTCTAAAACTACAAAGATAGTTATTAAATTTTTAGCACCGATAAAAACATTCCTCCTAGCACCACATTATGTTCCTAGTTTCAAATTTAATTAATGCAAGTGAATGATTTCGAGTGTGAAAGGTGCAAATTAGCACCGTTATCGCTATGATTGAATTTTTTTTTTTTTGTCGAGATCATTAGTATTACAAGAGGATCATTTCATTGATTCACTTCCAACCAATTTCATCAACTGAATATAATATACCTTATAATTTTCAATAAAATCTAAAAAAAAAACTCATTTGGTCCCTATATTTTTTAAAAATACCTCAAAACATCCATATTGTTAAATTATTAACACCTCAGCTATTACTTTTTGTTACTTTTAGGTTACTTTTACAATATTATCCTCTTACAATAAGTTTTTTTGGACATTAATAAAAAAATTAAATTACTAATTTAACCCCAAAAATAAAATAGAAAGAATATACATTAATTTTTCTGGAACACTTGCTGAGGAGTTAATATATTAATTTTTTTTATTAATGTCCAAAAAATTCATAATTTATTTTTTTTAATACTAATTTTTTTGAGACATACATGAGCTTCCACAAAAATTAATATATATTCTTTTTATTTAATTTATTTTTTGGGTTAAATTGGTAATTTAATCTTTTCTTTTTATCAATGTCTCAAAAAAATTATTGTAATAGGTAATATTGTAAAAGTAAACCAAACGCAACAAAAAGTAACAACAGAGGTGTTAATAGTCTAACCTCAAAATATAAAGATTAAACGAGCTTTTACCCTAAAGTTCTATCATTGACATTATAAATAAAATGTTCAAAGTAAAAGTTCTCTTGAATAAGCTCTATTCGAAATGATATATAAATGGAGCCTAAGAATAATAAGCTTAAGGAAATCCTTAACTATTGAATTACCTTTTGACTATGAATTTTGTCCATATACTTCTCTATATTCAACTCCATAATTAATTGGCCATTTTGTTTTCAAACAATTTTAATTCTTTGGTTGACCATTTGAATTAATCAAATCTTGAGGAGGCTATGTATATAGCATTCTAGCAACTTTCTTCCGCCTAAGCCTCTAAGAAGAGTTGACCGCCCTACCCGTCACTGAAACACAAGCTGAAGATGCATTTTCATCCCAGTTTGCACATACCTAATAACTCTAAGATATACATTTTCATTATTACGTGGGTCAGCAACCTTATTAGGCTCTGTATTTATTACTCTAATACCTCTCATTAATAAACTTTTGAATCTCAAGACCAACTAAAATCAATACAATGAATACCTAAAATTCGCAAGTATATCAGCACTTCAATATTAATTGATGTCTGAAGATGATAAATTATATATATTAAGTACCAGCCCATTTCCTTTTTTCAAGTAAATTTTTATTATTAATAGAATTTCTTATTCCATTGATACAGAAAAAAAAGGTTTACAAATGACAAGAAAACAATAATTAGCCAGCTTCCTATCATATATTTGTACTATGTCATCTCTTGCATTAACCTTATACGAGAAGCTGGCTCCTCAGCTTGATCGCTTTGATCATCATCATGATCAACATTAATTTCTTAATTAGCCAAGTCTTCACCACCCGATACTCAATGATTTTCCTCCAAAAGTTCCTTCCACAAGCGTTAGACTACTGTCAGAGAATTTACTTGCAGGTCCCATTCAGAATAATACTTGTCTCCAAGCTCAACTCCGCCTGGAAATAAATCAATCAAAGGATATCTGACAATCCCATACCTCTCCGTTAATGCTTTTTCTTCTCTGAAATTAACATTTGCTGCCACCTTTGCGCCCATAAGCTTCATGGCTAGTGTTGCACAGTCTGGTGCAACCATCAGCTCTGGCGATTGGAAAATCACCATTACATGCTGATTATTCGAAATGAAGTTCGTACAATTCTTTTCAGTCAAAGTCACTAAGTTGTCCTCGTTCGCAAATAGTGGTGCTGCGGGCGAAAGTATCTTCCAATTCGATACGTCGCCATTTTTGCTTTCGGGCACAACAAAAAGCTTGAGTTTTACTGCAACATTATTATAGACTCGATTTGGTGATGGCAAATGGTCATAATGTTGTGTGACGTCAATGATTTTGAAGAGAAGAAGCACAGAAAGTAATAGATAGAGAAGAGATCTTGACATATTGCTATAATAGATCTCATTCACAAAGAAAGATATACTTAAATAGCCGATAATTCACCTTCTTCTGGATTGAAAAACATGAATTTCATTTGGTCGTATTAAAAAGCACATCGAAATGTACATCAATATATCATTTTACACTCTTATCTTATTTGAAATATATTGTGTGATTGGTGTGTATTCTCTCGTAGATTCTTGTTGAGTATGCGATTGGTGGAAAAATAATCAAAACACCCTGTTGTTTGTCCAATATAATCATTTTCCTCTCATATTTTAAAATCTCCTACTGTCAATTTTTTTTTTGATAAAAAGAGGGCTCTAAAAGAGAAGAGCTGGAGGGGCACAAAACGGAGTTGTGCCACCCCATATATATTTGAATACAAAATAGAGCTCAAATCTAAAGGGACAGAATTAAGAAGATGCATTCCAACAGTCAAACTCAAAGCATGCGTAGCAAGGAAATCAGCCGCCGAATTTGCTTCGCGGTAAATGTGATCAATTTGAATCCTTCAATCCCCTCCTCATGAGCTCATTAATTATCTCGATTATATTTGAAAATTCGTTAACATTAGCATTATTCTCCTTTATAAGTTGCACCACACTACAGTTATCTATTCCAACTTGGATACGTCTATAGCCAAGGTCTCATACCATTCTTAACCCATGTAAAACGCCCCAAAGTTCAGCCTTTATAACTGAACACACTCCAAGATTTGCACTGAAACCATGAATAAATCTACCATGGCAGTCCCGCAGTAGACCACCTGCACCCGCTTCTCCATTTCCTTTTCTTGCACCATCCGTATTTAAGCACAAGAAAGGCCATGGTGGAGGAGCCCAACGAATCTATTTCTGAATCCTTGCATTCCTTTGATAGACTACGCTTGATAGGGTAGAACAAATATTCTCAGCCCTTGCCTTAATATGCCGGACGATCAAATCCCATTCCAGCTCTTATTGTTAAACATCACCTGATTCCTCAAATACCAAATTCTCCATGCAGCAACACCAAACATAACCGGCCAAAATAAACTCCCCATATCACAGGACCTTTTCCTAAGATTTGTCATGATCCATTGCCGAAGATGATAACTGAAAAAATCATGTTGTCTAGTCACAGGAACAAACTTCCTCCAAACACCTTTCGAATAAGTACAATCCCGGATTGTATGCAAAGAACTCTCAACTTCTGCATGGCACCTCCCACATAAAGGATCAATGTCCAGATGCCTTCTAGCAAGCTCATATCCCGTCTTCAATCGATCATTGCATAATAACTATAAAAAAAAGTCTTACGCTTTGAGGCCCCTTTCATTCACAAATGCCGCCAGTCTTGACTGTCTTCAACGGGGTAAAAATTCATAAGCACTTGGTAAGCTGATTGGACTGTAAAAATTCCAGTATTTGATGCACCCCAATACACCTTATCATCGCCTCTCATTGTCGACGGAGGAGCCTCGGAAGCAATCCTTAAAACAACATGATTATTCAATCAAGAGCTAAATTTGTTCCACAACCAATTCCCATTTTGATCAACACATTCTGCCACCGACATATTTCGCATGCGATCAGGAATTGATTAAAGGATCACCATTAGTAGCCCAAATATCATTCCAAAATTTCACCATTTGGCCATTTCCAATACTCCAACGCAAACCCTTCAGGAAGTTTTTCCAAAATTTACCCATAGAACGCTATAAATAAGACCCATTTTTATGTGGAACATCAGTAATGGGCATATCACTAGGCGCAACATATTTAGAGATTAAAACCTAGGACACAGCTTGCTAGGATATATGAATAAATCCCAAGCCACTTTCATTAATAAGGCTTTGTTCATAATTTCCATGTCCTTGAAGCCAAGCCCTCCATTACTCTTGGGTCTACAAATATTGTTCTATCTAACCAGACTTAACTTACGTTGAGAACTAGCCCCACTCCAAATGAATCTTTTACAGAGTTGATCAATTTTAACTCTGACACTAGACGGGAGATACGTGGTCTGCATAGCTTAAATAGGAATTGCCTGAAGCAACCATTGAGCAAAAGTAACTCGCCCTGCCAGAGACAAGTGCTTTGATACCCATCCTGATAGCCGCTGATCAATTTTGTCAATGATACTCTGATACGTTTTCTTAGAAACCCAATCATGTAGAAGAGGCATGCCAATATATATTCCCAAATTATTTGTAATCGAGAAGCCTAAAGCCTTGCCAATGCCACTAGCTAAAGTGACCAGGACGTTTTTGGAGAAGAAAATTTAGGTCTTCTGTTTACTAACTTTAGCGCCCAAGCTCCTACAGAAATTCTCCACTACGTCGTTCAAAACATCAACTTGGGCGTAATTTGCTTCCAAAAAGAGAAGCAGGTCATCTGCAAAAAATAAATGACTTAGAGGGGTGCCAATTCTAGTCAACCAAATGGGCTTCCATCTACCTTGATTAACCACCTGAATGATACCATGGCTTAATCTTTCAATATAAATCACAAAAATATAAGGCAAAAAGGGGTCTCTTTGTCTAATTCCTCTCTCTGGCTAAAAATCTTCAGTCATTTCTTCGTTCCACAAAACATTCATTTGGGCTGTGGACAAACACTCTATTATGAGGTGAATAAATTGCTCTGGTAGCCCAACTTCCTTTAAAGTTTCCTGAATAAAGCACCAACTCAACCGGTCATAAGGCTTTTCCAAGTCCACTTTAACCGCCATCATTCTTTTACCCCCCATTTTTTCTTCATTGTATGGATTACCTCTTGAGCAATGATAATATTCTCTATGATATGTCGACCCGGTACAAAACTGGCTTGTTGGGGGCCAATGAGATCTGGAAGAAAAGCCTGTAGCCTATTTGCAATAATTTTCGTCACCGTCTTATATGAAACTGTGCAAAGGCTGATCGGCCGAAATATCTTGAGGATTGTTGGATGATCAACTTTATAGATGAGAACCAATAAGGTTCTATTGATCTCTGCAGGGATATGATTAGAATTAAAAATATTCTTAATGAAAGAACACAACGACATACCAACTGTACTCCATTGCGCTTGGTAAAAACCATCATGAAAGCCATCAACTCCAGGAGCTTTGAAAGGACTCATACTGAAAATAGTCCGTCTAACTTCCTCATATATTACAACATACATCAAACTTAAACAAATATTATCAGACATCATAGGGAAACACCCCCTGAAAGTATATGGGCTATGCACCCCTTGTTCAGGCCTGTATAATTCCGAAAAGAATCTGCCTGCAAGTTGTTTAATGATCTCGACGTCGTATATCCACTGTCCAGTATCATTGTGAATCACAGTAATCCGATTCTGACGACACTTGGTTAGAGTTTTTTTTATGGAAATAGGCAGTGTTGCGGTCACCATACAAAATCAAATCTCTCCTGGAGTTCTGAAGCCACAATAATTCTTTCTGAGTGAGAACCTCTTTGAGCTCCTTTTGAAGTTTAACTTCAAGTCTAGTTAGTGATTAGGCTTAGTTTCCAAAATTCGTTGGATCCCACCTATTCTAGCCAACAATTTCCATTTCCGATAAATAATATTTCCAAAACTTTCCTTGTTCCATCGCCTAGTTTGATTAGTAAAGTCAATCACTGCCTCGAGAAAATTAGCTCCCTTATTCCAGTTACCATTCACAAAACTCCCAAACCTCTTATTCGTGAGCCATGCAGTAAAAGATCGGAACGGCCTCTGGCCCCCATGCTTGGAATCCACGTTCTAGAATTTAACTAGAATAGGCCAATGATCGGAATCAATTTTTGAAAGATGCATGACACTGCTATTTGGATGTTTCATCAGACATCCATCATTGCAAACCACTTTGTCCAGTCATTTAGAAAGGTTTCCGCTAGACCAAGTGAAACGAGGTCCTGAAAAATTTAGATCAAGCATCCTGCACGAATGGAACCAATGATTAAATAAATTACAAATTCCACATGTTCAATTAGAGCCCCCTTTCTTCTCATGTGCGTATAAGATAGCATTGAAATCTCCGCCCACCAACCACGGGTCCGTCATTTGAGAAGTAATATTCGCAAGGTGATACCATAATTTTCGCCGGACTGTTAGAATAGGGCTAGCATACACTGCAGTAACCCAGCTCTCCAATCCATTATTAGAAATAATCTTAAAGTGAACAAACTGCTTTTCATTTAAGGCTACCTCTACTGTAATAAAATTCTTCCATAAAATCTAAATTCCTCCAAAAAAGCCCACCGCCTCTATCTTGTGGTATCTCTTAAAACCACAGCCCCGAATGAAATTATCAGCTTTTTGGCCACTAATTCTTGGCTAAAAAATCACCACCATAGACAGGTTATAGCATTGAATAATTGCAGCAAATGAAAGTCTAAATTCTGTGGTCCCCACCCCATGAATGTTCCAAAACATAACTGAAATCGACATAACCATAATAAAAATAAGGAAAAATATCCACCGTCCACCTGATTTTGTCCACTTTTTTAAAAATATACAAATCCTAATTTTTTTAGCTGCGCTCAACCTGAACTTATAATTTTTTTCACATTTCCACCTCCGTCTGCAAACTGTCAATAAAACTAACGGAATTTTGTTCAAATTACTTTTTAACCCCGAAAATAAAAAATTACATATTTACCCTAAATAAAAGCCAAAATATTAGCTTGTGAGTATTGTAGCCCTAAATAAAGACTGAAAATCTTTAAATCCTTTCAAAAATTTTATTTTTTAAACAAATATTATAAAATCTCGCAATCTCGCAGCACAAAAGGACCTCACATTTTCGCGGGAACCAAACAGGAACAGATGAAAGAAAGCGAACCTGCCAGAGAACGACAGGATTAGAAGTCCGCCCGGCAGGCTCTTCGGCCTCGAGCTTAATCGGTGGCGGAAGCATCGGACGCGTGGCGTCCGGAAACCTAGCCAAGCTTGGCTTCACACTACTAGCATTACCGTCATCGGCTAGAAGCAACAGTTTCTTCTGCTTTCTTAGGTTGTTGATTAAAGAAGAAATGGAGATTGAGTTGGAATTTCAGCAACAGCGAGAGTATGCTTTTGTTTTCTTGTTTTCTGGGACTGGAAGCAATTTCTGTGTTTTCCGCCATGACTACGGTCGATGACTTTCAAAGTAGAAGATTTTGGCTTTGCCTTTGCTTTTTTCTTTTTTCTTTTTAAAGCAAGTTTTAAAGCGGCGGAGAAAGCAGTGTGGACTGTGGCGTCTTCATAATTATTAATTATATAATTTTATTTACAAAAAAAAATAAAAATAATTTAAGACTATTTTTGCCTATATTAAATTATATATATAACCCTTAATAATAAAATTTTTATTTGTATAAAATATTAGTTTATTAATGTTATCAGGCGTGGAGAGTGTTTCTTTCATGCATGTGATATGTAAAAACAACAATAAAAATTCAGAAAAAAGAGTTTATTATTTATTGGTCCTCAGTCATGCATAAAGAACTAAAATTAATTAATTGATAAAGAAGATTAATCACCAAGTAGCGGGCAACAGGATTCTGCTCAGAATCTTCAACCTCGAGCTTCATCGGCGGCGGAGCAATCGGCTTAGGATCCGAAAATTTCACCACCTCTCGTTTCTTGCTTGCTTCTGCAGCTTCTCTTTCTTCACCTTCACTTTTATTTCTCTCTTGCTTATTGTTAAATATTGGAGCAGAAAATAATAAGTTTGTAAAGTGTGCGAACAGGTTTTTGGGTTCTTTTGAGTCTTTATTTTCGCTCTCAATTTATGTGTCTTGTGCAGCCATGAATGCGAATGTGGTGAGTAGAGACTAGGGAATAATTAAGCTTTGAGCTTTGAGTTTATCAAAGCTTTTGTTTGGGTTCTTGAAACTGAAATAACTTTTTTTTTTTACTTATTACAGATGTTAAACGACGTCGTTTTTTAAGTCCAAGTGAAATTATCATTTTAGCTTTATGACATCAGCAATGTCTTGATGGTTTGCAGACGGAGGTGGAAATGTGAAAAAAATTATAAGTTCAGGTGGAGCGCAGCTAAAAAAATTAAGATTTGTGTATTTTTAAAAAAGTGGACAAAATTAGGTGGACGGTGGATGGTGGATATTTTCCCTAAAAATAATACAAAAGGGTTAGAGCTTCTTTACTGGCTGGATCCATGGATCTTATCCTCTTTATTCATTGGTGTATCCTCCACAAAGGAGTCCTCACCATCTGTTGTATCTTCATCCTCATTATCCTCTACATACTTCGGATCAGCCTCCATTTCAAAATCTGCATCACCACCATGTGAATCTGGAGGATCACCCGAATAAGGTAAGGAACGACCGTTAGTCCCCAGGCTCATTTGTAGTGTGGCACCATCCATCTCATGTGTATCTATAGGCTTATTACTTGGGTTATGGAAGACAATTGTCGTATGCTTGAGAGGGTCAAGGGTTGTGGGTGCCTAATGACGGATCATCATAGGGCTGGGTTGGGTTTCGAGTGGCATGGCTGACATTGTAGCTACATTGGGACTCGCCACATGGTTTTATGTGTTGGTTTTAGGGTGCATGGTTATCTTACTGTTTTTGGTGTCTTTGGCTGCAAGAAGAGACTTGCCCTTGTCTGCAAGCTTTGATGAAACTCTTGTGGATTGTCTTCGTTTGAATTCGGGTGCATGGGGTTGCAAGGCATACTGTTTACGTGGCTATTTCGGATCTGCATGGTTGGTCTCTATTTCCTGAGTGTCAATAGCTACATGCTCATGTTCATTATCCTCTGGATCTTGCGATTCAAGCACGGCAAAGCGAGAGTTACTTTGATGCACAATCGGTTGCTCCTCGACAATGCCATGAGAAAAATTCTTGCCAGCATAACTTCTTGGCTTGCTTTTGCGTGATACAACCATCCAAGGACCAAACTTGTTCCCTCCCATTTCAGCTACTCTATTATTCTTCTCGTTGGCCACCACTTGTGCATTATTTGCCACGGTCTTAACTGTACTAGTCTCCATCATATTTTTCTCCCCACAATCCTCTGTAAAATGTCCATATTTTCCACAGGAAAAACATATCATTGGAAGCCTCATACTCCACCAGTTGGATTTGCCCATTCACCTTAATTTGCGAGACTAAAGGTTTCACAAGAGAAACCCTTACTGCTAGCCTTGGAAATTTCCCTCTTTTAGAGTCCTCTGTATTATAGTCAATTTTAACAACTTCTCCAATTTGATTGCCAAGTCGTCGCAAGCTGAGTTTGTCATAATATTAGATCGCCATGCCGGGCAATCGTACCCATACCATAGTTGATGTTAGTTCATTGGAGAAGCAATCAAAATCTGACGTCCAAGGTTGAACAAAAAGGTTTCTACCCATAACAATCCATGGTCTTTCAGTTGGGGCACGTTATGCATCAACTGCAATTTAGAACTTGACCAAAAAATAGTTATTTTCTAGATCAATTATGGAGAAACCAGCTACCATCGACCGCCATAGGATCTCCAACCTATTACATAAAACCCTATAGCCAATCTGCCATCCCAACAATTTGACTATTACAAAGTAACGCCATGGCTGCTGCTATTTCTCTTACACCCTTTTGGAGAAGTATATCGCAGGAATCCCTTCCTCTATTCTCTCAACCACATCTTCATCTTCAATATCCCAATCTTCCTCTGCACTTCCCGTTTGACTTGCCATTACTGTGATTGCCCCCATAGCCTTATCTCTCTAAGAGGGTTTATGAGGATTATCAGCATCAGTTCCCTCAGCCTTAAACCGGGCCTTCTTAGTCGTCATGTCCTCTTGCAGCGGTGGCGGGTTAGAGTTTTCAAACCCTAGACCTAGGTTTTTGTCTCTTCCAATATTTTTCTTTTACACTTGGAAGCTTTTCTAAGTGCATTTAACTGTTAAATATTTAAATGTAACTTCTTGTATATATTGTTGTATATTGGGACAAGGTTGTCAATTTTTTTCGAGCAAATACATTTTTTTAGTATTCTTTGTGTCCCAATATATATAACAAGTTACATAATCATTAAAATAAACAGAAGTTTTAAAAAATTTACTAGTAGTATTCAAAAACATAACTCCGACGGTTTAATCTTGGACCCTTTGGGTGGTGTGTTGTTGTCATAAAATTAAGAATATTCATTTGATATTCATTTGTGACAAACCAAAATTCTAGACGTCCAGTTAATTTATGAAAGAACTATGTGCCTTTGTCTTTGAACATTACGTGTTTCATAAGGTATTGATTACTTTCAACGGCTTGTAATTGGGTATAATAAACTCTTTTTTTTTAATCTTCTTCTCCTTCATTGTTTTTTTGTCTTTTTCCTTTGCTATTAGGGTCCGCCTAAGTTACATTTAATGTAACTTACGGCCAGCCTGGATAATTTTTTTAAGCCCCTATACTCTATATTATTTACAATTTCTTTATAAGTATATAAAACTTTTTGAATTGTAAAATTTTGTGTAACCCCTTGTACTCTGTTTTATTTCATTGAAACTCATGGAGTACCAATTCGCCCCCTATAGTTTTAAATTCCCAAAACAACCTCTATTTAATTTAAAAAATATAATAATTATTAAATGAATTATAATTATTATTTTATAATAATTATAATTTTTAAATAGATTATTATTATTATTAACAAGAATAACAAGTGTTATAATTAATTAATCTATTAACAAGAATTAATAATAATTTTTTTGTTAAATTGTTAAAGATAACAATTAACAATTAATATTATTAATAATTAATTTTTGAATAATAATAACAATAACAATAATTAAAATACAAAATAATAATTATGATAAAAATTCATTATGAATTTTATGGTAATTTGTTACAATTTAACTCACTTTGATTTTTATTCTAAGACAAAGTAAACACATAAATGGTAATACAGATAATTTTAATTACGATTTATGCAGTTCAAGTAAATAAATTATTATGATTCCAATTCCTCATTTCGATTCTAACTATTCCGATTCTAACTCATTATGTTTCCAGCTAATTTCGATTCATTTTTAGTGAATGTACTATAAAATTCATAATACTTATGAATAAATTGTAAATAATATAGAGTTGTCTAATTGAATATAGAGTGGTTTACAAATAGAGTGGTCTAATTGAATATAGAGTGGTTTACAATTTTATAGTGCGTTTACTAAACATGAATCAAAATTAGCTGGAAACATAATGAGTTCGGAATAGTTAGAATAGAAATGAGGAATTGGAATCATAATAATTTATTTACTTGAACTGTAGGAATCGTAATTAAAATTATTTGTATTACCATTTATTTGTTTACTTTGTCTTAGAATAAAAATTAAAGTGGGTTAAATTGTAACAAATTACCATAAAATCTTTAAATAATTTTTACCATAATTATTATTTTGTATTTTAATAATTGTTATTGTTATTATTATTCAAAAATAATTAATAATAATTGTTAATTATTATCATTAATAATCTATTTAAAAATTATAATTATAATAAAATAATAATTATAATTCATTTAATATTTATTATATATTTTTAATTAAATGGAGGTTGTTTTGGGAATTTAAAACTATAGGGGGCGAATTGGTACTCTAGGAGCTTCAATGAAATAAAATATAGTACAAGGGGTTACACAAAATTTTACAATTCAGAAAGTTTTATATTAGAACTGGGCAAAAAGAATTGATTAATCAAAAATCGAACCGAACCGAACGGTTCGGTTCGGTTTTTTTGCGATTTTTTTATACTTGAAAAACCGAATTAGTAATATAGTAAAATTAGTAAAACCAATCGGTTCGGTTTTCGATTTAAAAAAAAAAATCGAAAAACCGAACCGAATATCAAATAAATCGAATAATAATTTGAAAACGTTAAACCTAAACCTAAACCTAAAGTAAGTAAATTGTAAAGTGACTGCCGCTGAACTCGTGACCTTCAGTCCCTGAACTCGTCGTTGCTGCTGCTGCCGCTGCTCGTCGTTGCTGCTACTGCTGCTGCTGCTCGTCGCTGCTGCCACTGCTCGTCGCTGCTGCCGCTGTCGCCGCTGCTGCCGTTGCTGCTGTCGCTGTCGCTGCTGCTGTCGTCGCTACTGCCGTTGCTGCTGTAGCTGCTGCTGTCGCTGTGGCTGCTGCTGTCTCCGCTGCTGTCGTTGCCGCTGCTGCTGTCACCGCTGCTGCTGCTGCTGTAGCTGCTGCTGTCGCTGCCGCTGCTACTGCCGCTACTGCTGTCACCGCTGTTGCTGCTGTTGTCACTGCTGCTGCTGCTGTCACCGCTGCTGCTGTCGCTGTCACTGCTGCTGCTGTCGCTGTCACTGCTGCTGCTGCTGTTGCTGTCACCGCTGCTGCTGTCACCACTGCTGCTGCTGCTGTCACCGCTGCTGCTACTGCTGTTTGTCATTGTTGGTAGCCGCTGCTGCTTGTGAGTGTTTGCTTAAACGTTTATCTTGCTAAATTCGTTCTTAAAATGGCGTCAAAGTCCTCTCCCTCTGCTCCCACTCCAACGTTTGTCTTTGTTTTGTCCCCACTAAACCATCTCTTTTTCTCTCTCCGATCTCTGTTTGTATGCGGGTGTGGGTGTGTGTGTGTCGTCAATGAAGACGAATGGGTCTGCAGTCCATATATAGTCCAAAAGGAAATGTGTTATTACGGGTACACACATGCAAGGACGTGCAGCAAATGTGTTAGCTCTTCATTTTGCTGGATCTGTATTGCTTCCCAATAATAATAATAATAATAATAATAATAATAATAATAATAATAATAATAATAAGTGGGTTTGTTTTGAATTTTTAAAAACAAGTTATTTTTTTGGCATTAATTTTAAGACGTTAATCCTTAACCTTTAATAATCAATTTACAGATTGTTAATGCATTGTCTGATTTGTTAAGAAAAATGGCAGAAAAAATGGAACAAAAGTTTGCTAAATATTGGGGTAATTCTTTTGATCAAGTTAACATGTTATTATTTGTAGCAAATGTGCTTGATCCTAGATGTAAATTGGAGTTTGTTTCATTTTGTTTTAGTAACATGTATGAATCTAGGAAGGTTGAAGAATTGAAATCTAACATTAAGGAGTTGTTGATGAAGCTATATAATAGCTATATTGGTGGGAGTGATGTGAGGAATAGTGGTGGTGTTTGTTATGGTGACATCCATGATGCTAGTAGTGGTGGTGGTGGTAGTGGTGGTGCTAGTGCTAGTAGCAGTATAATGTCAATTGATCTTTTTTCATCTTTCAAAATAATGAAGCAAAGTTCAAAAGATGACATTTGTTCGAAAAATGATGTTGAAAAGTACTTGACGGATGCTAATGAGATACTAGTAATGCCCATTTTGATATTTTGGTTTGGTGGAAGTTGAATGGGCATAGGTATCCGATTTTGTCTCAGATTGCCAAAGATGTTTTGGCAATTCCAGTGTCTACTGTAGCTTCGGAATCGACATTTAGCACAGGAGGACGTGTTCTTGATCCCTTTAGAAGTTCTTTAACTCATAAAACTGTTGAGTCATTAATTTGCACTCAAAATTGGCTTCGCTCAACTCTATTAGGAGAACGGATAATACAACCTACTCAGGAGGAAACTGAATTCTATGAAATTATTGAAGCAGGTAATATGTTATTACTATATTTTGATATGTTGTTTTGGTTATTTCACTCTTAAATAATCATTCTAATATTTTTGTTTAATTTGTTAATGTAGAATTTGGTAGGCTAATAGTAGCTCAACAAGAACAAGCAGCTGAGGAGTAATTGGAATTATGATTTATTTTGATTGGAACTTATTATTTGAACATATTATGTGTTATTGAACATTGTTTGAGACATATTTTGATTTTTTGTTTGTTAATTTTTTATGTTTGTTGTAGATTTATTAATTTAAGGTTTTAAATTTGAAAAAGCCCAAAATAAGTCCAATAGGCCCATAATCGAAATAATCGAACCGAACAGAATCAAATTATTTCAATTAATCGAGTATTTGATTATTTCGGTAATTTGATTAATCGCGATTATGATTTTAAAATAATCGTAATCGAACGATTATGAAAAAAATAGTAAAAAACCGAACCGAACCGAACCGAACCGAACCGCGCCCACCCCTATTTTATATACTTATAAAAAAATTGTAAATAATATAGAGTATAGGGGGCTGAAAGAAATTATCCAGGCTGGCCGTAAGTTACATTAAATGTAACTTAGGCGGACCCTTGCTATTATCGTCGTGATTGAAACTTTTTGTTGTCGTGATCATTAATTAGTGTCACAAGAGAATTGTTTCATTAATTTGACGTAGGTTGGTTGCATGAGACAAGCTCATAATTGATGCTGCATATATTTGTTTTGGGCATATAATATACCATTTCGAAGTTTGGGATGAGACAAAGAAAAGCCAAAATGGTTAACACGGTTCTGCCCCATGGTCAAATCAGAAATTTCATTTCTCTTCTGTAATTTTTCAATTTTAAGATAATTTTCTTTTTTTTTAAGATTTGTATTTTTTCTCTAGATGTTGAATTTGGGAGTCATTTATTTTGAATTTCTTATTTAGATTAGGAGAATCTTGTTATAAAATAATATTTTAGATTTGTCTATTTTAGTAAATTTGTGATAATTTAGGGTTATTATATAATGAGACTGAACCAAAGTTGGTTAGTGTGAGTGGTTCGGCACTGTCACTCCTTAAGACAGGTTAGCGGTTCAAGTCCCGCTCTCCTATGGAGTCACCACTTTGGCCAGCACTTTACCCCTTACGGGCTAACCCGGTGCGAGCAGGGATTAGTCTGAGTTGTGGCACGGGCTTAAAAGTACCTCCCACAGTTGGGACCCACTCAAGACCACCTCGTGGTTCAGACAAAAAAAATATAATAAGACCCAAAATCCTAATTTTGTCAATTCAAACTTTTTCAATAAAACTTTTATTATTCAGAATTTTTGTTTCTTCTATCAATCACCTTTAAACGTTTCGTATTGTCAATTCACTTTTATTTTTTTCATCTAATCCATAAAGTTAAATTACAACATATATAACATGAACTCCATACATGGGCTTTAATGGCGGAACTCTGAGAAAATTTTCAGGGGCCAAATACTTAGTAGTGTAAGCAATATGCGTAGATTGTGCACATAGGGTATTGAAGAAATAACATAGCAGATAAAATATTCAGGCTCAATTGCATAATTGAGATGGCTGCAAGTGTTAATGTAAAAAAAAGGCCAAAATGAAAAAGCAACCAAAAAAAAAAAAAATATAGGGCCCTAGATTATTAACATCGGACTTTTAAAATTGCATGGGCCTTGTCTGTTTATTTTTTTATTTTATTTTTTGTTATTATTATTTATTAACACTTTGACTTTATTTTAGATTTACAGTTATATTTTTATCCTATATATAACGGTTATATATCAGGAGTGCGTCGGCTAAATTAGTCTTTTTAATCCAATTTTTCATATTTTATTCAGAAATTCCAAAAAAATTTCAAACTCTACCGGAGCCATGACCCCTCTAACCTTATAAAGCTCCACCGCTAGCTTCAATTGATTATATTTTGCATTCGACGCTTAAAGAATTGGCCAAGTGTTTTTCAATCATCCTTCTTTAACTGGCCACTAGAGTTGAAATCCTAGAGAGCTATATGCTGAGAAATTAATTTGAGTTTTTCCCACCCGTCTTTTAAATAAACTAAAAAAATTAAAAAAAAAATTTCAGGACTCTACAAAATATATTTTCAATTTTACATGGATTAACAAGTTTTAAGGATGGCATTAGGATAGGGTAGGGGTGGAGAGGCCTCCTCCATTCTCCAAACAATTATGAATTTAGCCTTCATCTCCCAATGAATTTAATGAGGTTGGAATGAATCTCTACGTATAAAATAGTTTATCCGCCCCCGCCTTATTTTACATTTGTCTATATATAATAGATTTCTCCTTTATCTTCCACTAGCATGAACAAATGACAACAAACAAGTCCACAAATCCATGAATTCAATTTGTATAGTCTCCAGGTGAAGTTTTAATGAGCTGACGCTCACAGTAGAGAACAAGACCTTACTAGAACTGGATCCGTTCTATTGGTTCATATGCATTCTATTGGACTTGAAAACTCTTCGTCAGTTGTTTTCAAATATCAAACAAGACTATCATTGGAAGATACTCTATCTCTGGGCCTCTGGTAGATGAATTATGATGCTGTGATTGTGAAGAGTAAGATGACAAAGAAAAGGAAAAACTCAATCCCACATCGAAGCGAGAGAGCCAACAGTAAGCAGCTCCCGCTTACAAAATGAGACGGCTCTGTTTCGTCTGACGTCATAGAGCCGTGTGGTGGTCACAAAGCGAACTATTCTTTCGCCTTTTACTAAAGAAAACCGTGTGCTCGCCGCCTAAAGCGGTGTACGCCTATTTTTGGAGGACTATTTCTTCAGAAATAACCCAATCGATTCTAAGTTTAATTCTTTTCATGCTTTGTCGAGCCTCTAATCTGATTTAAAGACTCAAGACATTGGAGAGCCTCTATTCTGATGTCATGACTCATGGCATCCAATTGGTAGACGCAAAATATTGAACTGGGTATCAAGATCTTATTTTTCAGTTTATAAAATGCTCCTTTTCAACCCAATGGAAACATGTTTTTCTTTTGCTCGTTTATACAAATGTTAATCACATGTATTATATTTCTCTAAAACATTCACGTCAAAATGTTAATGAACATGCCGCCAAGGCGACCGACAGATAACAAGCCACTGAAGAATTCTTTATCAGAATTTTCTTTCAAGTCATCTGTGCACTCTTGCTAGGAGGTTGAAAAATAGTGTTCTGACCATAGAATATTATTTATGATGATGGGGCAGGGGATTCGTGAAGTTCGGTGACTTTAAAAGTTTTGGTGTTGTTTGACAATATTTTGACTTTCCCACAATTCACTAGGTATTAGCTGATCAGAAGACTTCATCATATTATTTGGTATAAAGTTGATTTGTCCTGTCTGATCTCTGAAAGTGCGTAGTGAAATTGATTAAACTCTAAACCAGCACATGACAACATCCTTGAACAACTTGATTTTGGATTAAAAATGGAACGAAGTCGGTTGACAACATCTGTCAAACTTGACAGAAAACACAAAAGATTATTATCTATTTAGTTTGCTTGACTACTAAAGATGAATCTGTTTGGTCAAAAGACTTTGTGACCAAATAGACTAATCCTCTACTTGGATCAAGTGAGGGGGCCACTAATGATCTGTAAGAATATATTATACACTGTCTGCTATGCAACAAGGGCACACAAAATGTTTACACTTGAACTCCCATCAGCAGAGTTACCGTGGATCCAGAATTGATTGTTCTGTTCGAGTCCTTTTCGGATTGTTGTGTAGATTGGTTTCCAGCTGGAATAATTTGAGGACTATTCTTGATCGAGCCTGTGTTTTAAAATATGAAGAAATTGGCTGATCTTGAGCCTTTAATTTCTGGAAAACAGCTTAAATATTGCTCTGCAGTTGCAACTTCACTGGGGCCATCGTTTTCAGAATGATTAAACCATCAAAGTGCCTTTCGCCACAAACACTAAGTTTTTCAAACTTGATTTCTTTCACTATCTGCATCAATTCCCGAAGGACAAGCCCATGTCAAATCCTGTGTAGACAGAGCAGGAATTAAAGGCTTTTCTGGAGCTCACCTTCAAAAGTATCTTTGAACAGAAATATTGTTCAATGCATGCCTTTCTGATATCTAACAGTAAAATTCGTTTGCGTTTCGTGACTTCAAATTTTGCCAACAATGCACTTCTCGGACTGAACGAGCGGAAAGCACCACAGTCATGGGGATGAGCTTGATGAGCATATACGATATTTCCCCATTTCCAACTCAACGAAAGTTGGAACTAGTCCATGATAATTATTTGTTCTTTTGGGTGAGGAATTGCGCAAAGTAGCCAGTTGTGCTGCAAAAGCAAGAACAATAAGGCGCTGACGGTGGTCAGTGATTAAAGAGCATTTTTATTTTAGACTTCTTAATCTAGTGAACTAAAATACGTAAAAAGTGCATTCCAGTCATTTGAAAGAGACTGATTATTGAGCATGCACAAAGGCCAGAGGGTGTCGTGGAAGCTGCAAATAAGTTCAACCCAAGAGAGGCAAGGGAGCCTAAATTAATGACACATTGACACCTTTTGGCCTTTTATCCCACATGGAAAAGTTGACCAGCAAAAGAAGAATATTTATTATGTGATGCACAGCCAGCCTGTCACGACCTTACTTGAACAGGATCTGTTCTATAGGCTCGTACCTCTGTGTCCTTGAGTTCTAAGGAGACAGGATATCAAGTCTGGTGGATGAATTATGATCGTGTGATCAGAGCGTGATTAGCGGCCGTCACTGATCCCTGGGTTGCTGGGGCTGTAGAGGATCGTTCTCAGCTGGGTTTCCCTGGCTGGGTTGGTCACACGGTTGTCTGACAGACTCCCTTTTTACTTTTTTCTTTTTTTGCAGATTCTGATTATGAAATTTTTTTCTGCTCTAGATTTTCTTCCGTGGCTGCTATGCTGTGGCAATTCTAACAAAGATACAACTAAATACGCTGCATTTGGAGAAGCAAAGTTATGTTAAAAGAACGTTAACAAAGAATATCTTGGAATCAAAACTCGAAAACTGAATATGATAACATGTGTAAATATTTTGACACGGTCAAAACTCTGAAGTGATTTCAGAAAATGGAAAGCAGCATGTGATGACTATCTTTCTCTTGAGAAAAGCAGTGAAGTCGGTTAAGTTCATCAACGAATTATCTAACTCGGAGTTGTATTGCGAATAATTGTTTCTATTTAACAAAGAAGTACGAAGTGCAGATCCTTCTGTTGTCAATTGTCAAGGGTATTAAACCTAATGAATAAAACTGGAAAAATCCCAAAAATTCAAAGAAAGTGGATGGCAAGGAGGTGTATCAAATCCCATATTGAAAGCGAGAGAGCTTGCGGTAAGTAGCTCCCCCTTACAAAATGAAATGCTTCTTCGCCGTTTAATTTCACGGAGCCGTGCGGTGAGCACAGAGCGAACTATTCTTTCGCCTTTTACTAAAGAATACCGTGTGCTCGCCGCTTTGAAGCGGCATACGCCTATTTTTGGAGGGGTGTTTCTCAGGAAAATGCCCCCATCAACTCTGGAGTTCAATATTTTATATCATTTCCGCTAAGTCTGAACTTTTTGTTATGAATTTATTTGAGTCTTGTTTGATCTTTATAGAGCTTCTGAGCTCTTAAGCTTTTAAACGTTTGTTGCTGAGTTTCTAGTGTTAAGTGTATTGGTAAAATTTAATTATTATTATTATTATTTTTTTTTTAATAACCATCAAAATTATCATCGGATTCTAGAAGTGCATCTGTAAACATCAATTAGCATTGGCACTGGTTCTAGGGGCAGTAATTTTCTTATTCATTGAAGGTAATCAACCAGAAATATCTCATAATAAATTAAAGAAAAGACATACAAATAATAACTACTCATTGACAATCTGGAAATTGATGTTGAATAAAAAAATCGCAGAGATATTTAGGCCATTGAGCTTAGACAAGATCCTAGTTCTTCACAGTTGTCATGTGCTTCGGCAGCATCGGCACAACATCATAGTTTATTCATGCAGCCTGTGTCTTCAGGTCATGGCTCTTTTCCTCTGTTTCATGCTCAAGCCACTTCACATTTGCACCGTAGTCCCCATTACTGTCTTCGACAATGCATGAGCAGATTCTAGTTAGTATTTGCATGACAGAAAATCAAGGTGATATAAGGTGACCTGCAAAATTCATTAGTTCATGCATACAAAAAAGGACTTGAGAAATGAAAATGAAAACAAAAACAAAAACTCAGTTATTTGTGAATCATCTGAGCTTTTGAGACAAAGAATAATAAACCTATCAGATGCCTGCAAGTTCACGTCATTATGGACAAACATTACTTCAAGAATATATTTGCTCCCATCCGGCATTTATGTGTAGTAAACTCAGAACTGAGATTTGAATATTGGGGGTAGTAACCCATTCTCATACATCGAACTTTTAAAAGCAATCCTCTTTCCCCGAAAATTTAAATTCATATACCCCTGCAAGCTTTCTCTCAAAGTCAGCCTCAACTTGAAACCGAAGAGCAACCTCCTTTTCTGTCTTTTCTTTGGCCCGCTTTAATCTAGCCATTTTTGCTGGAAAAAAAAAAACAGAAGTAAGCATCAAGGACTTGAATGACAAGCGGTGCCATCATTATAGCACTCAACCCAACTAGGTGATTCAGCAGTGCCTGCGATTGTGCTTGCAAATCTCTCAATGGAACCAAGCTTCAAAGAAAGGCTATGAGTATAATCAGCCATACATACCACAAGAAACAGTTATATCTCTTTCTCTCTTTGATTTTTTGAGGTCAGGTCAAGACCGAGAGACTCAGTCTCACCTCTTACAAAGGGATTAGGCGGAATAAGTATCGGAAACCCTTTCCAACCTCCTCTAAGGCAGGTTTGCTCAATATCTCATCTCATAGGAAGGTGGGGTCTCCATTGGAAAAGAAAGATCTGTATTTCTCCTTAAGAGAACGAAAATTGATAGTAGACAGATCTTAAGAGGTAAACAAACAAACTAACAAGGAGTGTAATATTCATCACAAAACCCTACAGCCATTATCATTTTGTACAAAGCAACTGACAAACATGATTTTCAGCAACAGCAGGTCTGTTAAGTACAATAATAGTATCAAAAATAACAATTAAGATGAAAAAGAAGTACAGACATCTTACATTTTTTAAAAAGGATGATAAAATAGAAAACAAGAAGAGAGGCTTGCTGTTTCTGGCAGTATTGACAATTTGCTGAGCTTCTTGTTCTGTAGCTAGCAACAGTTGAATTCCATTCTGTACCCTGCTGGCTTCCATACTTTATATAATTTCTGATACTGCTCCACTGAATTATAAAAATATGATTGATGCAAAGAAATGAGAAACAAAGAATAGATATAAGCACAATTAAGGACATTCTCATGGAAACTACTTTTAAATGGTTATAAGAAAACTGCATAAATCGAAAATAATGAAAACCAATTTTGAAACTTCCTTGCAACAGTGAAGAGTTACTCGAAATCAGCTAGAACAGTAAATGTCGTGATAAAATTTTCTCATACAAAGAATCTACAACTAAACAAGGAATTTCTTGTATATTTAGAACTAGATAGACCTCAGCAACACAGCTTCCTATAGCCACATATTTATGCACTTGGCTGGGAATTCTATATTTTTATTTACCATTAATGGGATTGGGAATTTCATTGGCAAAATGGAGGAGATTCAGAGCTTGTTATTTAGTCTGAATTGGCACACGAACGGCGAAATAGAGCCAATCAACACTATAAACAAAGTAGTTTTGCCATAGAGAGCCAAAATAATTCATTAACAGACTTACAGTTTCGTTCACACATATGCAAGGATCTTTAAAAACTAAAAGCAGCAAGGTCAGTTGCAAGTTTTTCACCTACAATATTTTCTAAGCCAATAAGAACAGATCGAATGTTTATTTTGGAACCAAGTTAGACAGTGAGCATCAAAATCAAAGGATATTTCCAATACAAATTACATCTATTTAAACAATGCACCATCTACTGTTCCTCACATTGCCACAAATTAGCCACAGCTTCTCAACTCAGATCACTACATATTACAAACACACGTCCAAATTTATTGATAACTACACATGTGAACGTAACTAAACAAACCCAATCCTAAAAAATTTTCAGCTGAGAGTTTGAACGAAAATACCCAAATCCATTTAGAATGTTAAATCAAGAATTGCTGACTTAAAAAAAAAAGGGTTCTTTTAATGTTAATGGCATAAATGAAGAAGCAAAAGCAAGAAATTTAGTTATCTGTGGTTGCAGATACAGAGATACAGTGATCACAAGCAAAGAAAATAACTGCAATACTAGTGTACGGAATCAAGAGAAGCAGAGAGACAGAGAGACTTGCCTAAGGAACCGGTCTTCGTGTTTGGTCGAGATTTCACGACAAATGATATGTGTACGTGGGACTTCACTTCACTACCTGTGTTGAATCTGAAGTGAAACTAAACAATCTGAAACAGCAAACACGATGTTTCTCAGTTGTCTAATGCTAAAATTATTTTATGACTCATTTACCCCTTGTAATTTTATCAAATAACTCACTGATATAGTGATATCCTTGGTCTATAATTAATTTAAAACTTATGAACTCCAAGGTTACCATTTGCCAAAAGTTCTTGTTTCTCCTGGTTGAGCTTCTATTTATAGACAAGAGTTTCTGGTAACAACCGGTTAAAATATCCATCCGTAGTTAATTTAATTTTAATTTTATTTCGTGTCACGGTATGAATGGTTTAATTTTATGCCAGTTGCAATTGAAGTAAAGGGGAAATTCAATTTTTGGCGTTTAAGTATATTTTATTAGACCATTTTGATTTTTTTTTCTTTAAAAGTACGTAACAATTTACCGAGATTTGAACTACGTCAATATTTGAGTCCAGAATGAACTATACTTGGCTTCTGAATGTTTAGAAGAATATTAGTAACATAAAATTTATATTCTATGTAATTGAATAAAAGAAAAAAAAAAGTTTATTGGTTGAGTAATTTTCTAACAATTCAACTTTGAACAAAAAAATAAACCAAATGGAATTCATGAAAGGCCCCTAGCATGCACTTGAAAATTTTCGCTGGCACCCAAGACTCTGCTTATAGCATTGCACTTCCAGTCCGGGTGGCACGTCCAAGCCGCTCTCTTCTGTCATTACTTCGACGTTTCTTGTACATCATCCCGCAAAATCCAATCACTGATACCCCCGCCAACACTCCGATCACCGTTCCCGCTTTCTGCCCACCACTCATTCCGCCCCCTTTCTTTGTTGAAGGAGGAGCATTGTCTGCTGGAGGTGGAGCTGGAGGAGCTGGTGTTGGGGGTGCTGGTGGTGCGGCTGGCGGTGCCGGAGCAGGTGGCGTTGGCGTTACAGGAACTGGAGGTGCTGGTGTTGCAGGACCAGGCGGTGTTGGAGTTGCCGGAGCAGGTGGCGTTGGTGTTGCTGGAGCTGGTGGAGTTGGTGTTGCAGGACCAGGCGGAGTTGGAGTTGCCGGAGCAGGAGGTGTTGGTGTTCCTGGAGCGGGTGGCGTTGGTGTTGCTGGAGCTGGTGGCGTTGGCGTTGCAGGAGCTGGAGGTGTTGGCGTTCCTGGTGCGGGTGGCGTTGGTGTTGCTGGAGCTGGTGGAGTCGGCGTTTCAGGAGCCGGAGGTGTTGGCGTTGCTGGAGCTGGTGGCGTTGGTGTTGCGGGAGCTGGTGGCGTTGGCGTTTCAGGAGCCGGAGGTGTTGGCGTTGCTGGAGCAGGTGGCGTTGGTGTTGCGGGAGCTGGTGGCGTTGGCGTTTCAGGAGCCGGAGGTGTTGGCGTTGCTGGAGCAGGTGGCGTTGGTGTTGCGGGAGCTGGTGGCGTTGGCGTTTCAGGAGCCGGAGGTGTTGGCGTTGCCGGAGCAGGTGGCGTTGGTGTTGCAGGAGTGGGAGGTGTCGGTGTTGCTGGAACAGGTGGCGTCGGCGCTGCAGGAGTTGGAGGTGTTGGTGTTGTAGGAGCAGGTGGCGTTGGCGTCGCAGGAGCAGGAGGTGTGGGTGTTACAGGAGCTGGTGGCGTTGGGGTTGCGGGAGCTGGTGGTGCTGGAGCTGCAGGTGGCGTTGGTGGTGCTGGAGTTGCAGGAGCTGGAGGTGCTGGTGCTGCCGGAGCGGGTGGTTGTGTGGAGCCTAAGGAAACCAGAAGAGATAGGAAGAGAATAAAGCAAATTCTGGAGTGTCTTGCCATGATTGCTGAACTCAGATATGTCAAGTACTGTTCAATACTGGAGAAGGGTTGATTGTGATTGAGGCTACCGAGAAAAAACAAGACACATTGATAAGCTTTATAGTGAAAGCTGTGAACGAAACCAGGAGAATACTGCAAGAAAGTTGACTCGAAAATTAGAATTATAAACCATCAAGCAAAGAGCAAAGTAATAGTTTTGAGGTTCAATGCGTTAACTTTGAGGGAGCTGAGTTTGGCTTCTAGTTCTTGGATATTGTCACAAACATAGTAGAAGTCGCCTGCCTATTTTGCAATGTGAATTTGTAAAACTTGACGTTGTCTTCCGGAAGCTATTCCAAGGCTGCCGCTTCATTCTCGTACTTTTGTGCTGTCATGAGATGATCCATCACCAGCTAATGCTATCCTTCGTATTAGACATGTATAGTTTTATTGAAAAAGATAAAAATCTAATGTGCCAAACATATACTAGGACTGTGAGAGTAACTGATAAAAAGTTTCATGGTTTAATAGCCAACTTTTTTTTCATCACTGTTTCAGCCGGTTCACATTCAGAGAGGAAGTTATAATGGAGGAATAAGAATGTGATGGAAAACTGAGAACTGTATCTGAAGTTGAATTAGACTTCCTCGAAAGCTTGTCTTCCAGGAAATCCTCTGCAAATGACTAGAGAACAATAGAGAAAATCGCAACATTATACAACCTGTACAAGTACATGTAAGTCGTATCTTCTAGTTCTAGGCTTACTGATAAAATGAAGTAAAATTAGTGAATGATGCTTCTTACAGTCAATTCTGCATCCAGAAAGTACTGAGCACCTTTATTATTCACAAAAGCCGTGACCTGCATCTTAACAATTATCATCATGAGACCCATGCTTATACTTCACCACAAGCAATCTTTAAATCGAAAGGATTCTTCACGTGTGGCTGTGGGGATGAAGAAGAAGCAACTCACTCTTGGAGAATTTCCCGTAACGCCAAATTTTGAAGAAAGAACTCTTCTAAAACAAGGCTGCAAGGGACCAGAATCAGCACTAAATTTGTTTAGTTTTTGACACAAAAGGCATAAACAGTCGATGAGCAAATATGTTGCCGTGAAGGAACAAGTCACCTTCTGAATGACCTTAATCTGCAGATCACTTTTCTGTAAGATCATAAACATATGCCTTGATTCCCGTTTCTAATATAATTTTAAGCGAAAATATATCTACATGACATTCACCAAAAAGAGGATTAAGCTGAACTTCTTAAGGCAATACTGCAACTAGTTTTTCGGCAAGCCGAGGATTAGACTCAGTAGTTATACTGAATTGTAAACAAGAGCTAATGTAGCACTGGGACTAGGCGTCCAAAATGCAATACTGCAACTAATAATTTTTTGAATTTACCCTCTGTCGCGGAGTTCTTGCTGGCACTTCGAATTTGAATAGAACTTTCTCTGTATCATTAACTACACTTGCAAAAAGCCAAACTGCACAAAAAGGAATTTTTATGTATGTTTAAATCAAAACAAAGTACATTAGATCTCATGTTGTTATAAGGACAAAGATATTCAAAATAGGGTTTGCCTGTTTCATTCGACTGAGAAAAATCACATGAGCATTATCTCTAGTAAAAGTTGTTACAATCCGAGGCTTTCTTAAGTACGAAGTCTGCAATTGGAGTCCTGATGAATTGACCACCTGCATGCAGAGTACTTAAATAAATGTTCCAGTTAATTAAATCTCCGAAGCCTTTAGAAAACCATTGAGATGTGGCAGATACTAACCAAACTGGCTATACTTGAACTTTTGACCTTCCCCCTTTGGCCCTTTCCATCAAATCCAAGGGCGTCTAATTGGGGGATCAATGTTGAAAATCTTCACAACGTCAACATTTGATGTTTGATAAAATTTTATCTCAATGTGCAGTTTTGAGCAGCAGCGACCTTCTCACTATCAGAACCCTTTAAAATTAAAAAAATAAAATAAAATTGGAGCATTACTTTTATTAGTAAGAACAAATATACCTTCTATTATCACTGTAAAACCGGCCAAATAATCCACTCAGTGACAGTGAAATACTTCATTTGAGTGATTCAAGAATTAAAATGATTGATGTATATATCAGTATTTGGACTCAAATACTAAGCACCTCTGTACTGTCAAGGATTGCAAGAAACAGTGTATATTCAGCACTCAAAAGATCATACGCTTTGTCTTCTGTTGTTAGAGTGGAAACATAGATTCCCAGTTTCATCCTCATCCAAGTCGAAATAAAATCCCTACAGGGTTAATCAGTGATAGATGATTACAAAGTAGAAATATCGCAGCCATCTTGATTCACAAGTAGCATTTAACTTCGGTAACGGAGCATCATGTGAAATGGTGCAGGAAAGTAGCAGCTACCTATCATCATAAATATGAATGATTGCTACTGCAGAACAAGGTTGGTTCATGAATATGGAAAAATCTGTGTGCAGATGCTACCTTGACGATATTTACTGAAAATGATGGATGTGTTACCTAGGTTTTACCTTATGAACACAGCAATAAAAATTGTATCTATAAATAAATTCATTCGCTTGCAGTATCCAATGTATAGCCATAATGAGGTTACCACATTTATCTGCTTACTTTTTAATAGATACACTTGAAATTAGAGCAAAAACCAGAAAAATCTGGCTAAACGTTTCACATTTTGACTTCAAATTCTCTTCGAATAATCGATATATTGTCAAAGTGCTTGATTATATAAATAAACTCTAACATGTATACATAAGTTTCTCTATGGATTTAAGAGCATCGAATCTACGTTGAACACTTCAACTACCACACCTTTAAAGCACCCGATTCATTGTAAACTTTTTTCTCAGCTACCAAACGGAAGTGAAAGCGGAAACTCACCCGGTTGGTGCAAGATATTCCATAAAAAATAATCCATCAACAAATAGATAAAATGTAGGATACCCTGGAACTTCATACTTTTCCGGCAACTCTTTCTCCTTATCAGCATCAAAATTTGCAAGCGCCACCAAACCTTCATTTAGTGATTTAGTACCCTTTAAGATTCAAGATACTAAGCCACTGCCCAGGAGACTCAAGTTCTTTGATCAAACAAGTTGCAGAAGAAACCAAGATTAGATGCCAAGTTCTCAACTCAATCTCTGTATGCTCTAGATTAATGATTAATAACAGTGTTTAACTAAAACAAGAAACAATTCACAAACCACAAGAACAGAATATTACGTGGTTCAATTGTGCATTTACATACACAATTTACATCCACGGGAAAAGCCACAGGAAAAACTTTATTGATGAATCAAGAAGACAAATACAGAGCTCCTTAACAAGAGATTACAAGCAACAAGATTACACTCTCTCACTTTCTGACCTCTCTCTCAAGCTCTATGAAAAACCACCCATATATTCCCCTCAGCAACCAGTTTTATATCCCTGATGCTGAAACCCAGATTGCACAGAATCTGGACACGTGTGTAACGGCTTTTAACAGCCTTGATTCCCTTCTTCACGAGCTGACTCACGTGCATCACTTAGTTTCTCTAAAACGACAGTTGCTGAGTCGTTTAGCTTTTGGATTAAAACACCACGTGCAGCATGTGACAAAAGACTGAATCACTTGATCAAAACGAACCGTTTTGAGACTCTGAGTTTTGGATTCATTGTACTCAAGTCCACATTCTCCACCTTGAATCAAAAACTCATTTTCCTGCTTCCTTCTCCTTCTGCTTATCAACTTAAAGGCTGCTCAGACTAGCTAAGTCCAAGCATATGTTGAACTTTGCTGCGGGAACTGCCTTAGTCAGCATATCAGCTGGATTCTCATCTGTATGCACCTTGGCCATCTTTACAGCTCCTTTAGACACTTCGTTTCTGATGAAATGAAGCTTTATGTCTATATGTTTGGTCCTTTCATGGTGTGCAGGGTTCTTGCACAAATGAAGGGCATTGGAACTGTCACAATGTATAGTCACTGACTTCTGCCTCACTCCTAATTCACCAAGCAGCCCCTGCAGGCATAAAGCTTCCTTTACAGTTTCTGTAGCAGTTGTATACTCAGCTTCTGTAGTTGAGAGAGCAACCACATGTTGCAGGGAAGCTTTCCAGTTGATAAGGCATCCTTCATACATAAACATGAAGCCTGTGAGTGACCTCCTTCTATCCAAGTCTCCTGCATAGTCTGAATCAACAAACCCCAGCAGCCCATTACTTCTTTCTTTGGATCTTCCATATACCAGTCCATGGCTTAAAGAGCCATTCAAGTATCTCATGATCCATCTAACAGCTCTCTCCCTGGTTGTGCCATATATCTGCTAACCACACTCACTGAATGGGATAAGTCTGGTCGAGTGAGTACCATAGCATACATTAGGCAACCTACAACATTTGCATAAGGGACATTTTCCATATCAAGCTTCTCTTCATCAGTTTTTGGACACAACTGATTACTCAGCCTGAAGTGAGCTGCTAGATGAGTTAGTACAGGCTTGGAATCCAGCATCTTGTAGGTTTCCAGAACCTTAGTCAAATATCTCTCTTGACTGAGAAATATTTCTCCCTTTGTTCTGTTTCTTTTAATTTCTACACCCAAAATCTTCTTAACAGTCCCTAAGTCTTTCATGTCAAATTCTGAGTTCAGCATTACCTTCAGCTTTTCTATTTCATCCCTTCTTTTGCAGGCTATCAGCATGTCATCTACATAGAGGAGGAGATAGATGTAGAGATCATCTTCCAGCAGCTTAAAATACACACAACAATCATAATTGTATCTCATGAATCCATTTGTTATCATGAACTCATCAAATCTGAGATACCACTGTCTTGGGGACTGTTTTAAACCATAAAGAGATTTCTTGAGTAGGCACACATGTCTAGGTTTCATGGAGTCCACATACCCCTCAGGTTGAGTCATGAAGATTTCTTCTTGGAGTCTTCCATGCAAAAATGCAGTCTTGACATCGAGTTGATCAAGTTCCATGTCTTGTACTGCAGTCAGAGCTAGGACCACTCTTATGGAGGCATGCCTGACCACTGGTGAGAATACCTCCTTGAAATCAACCCCTTCTTTTTGTGTATACCCTTTTGCCACCAGCCTGGCTTTGAATCTCTTTAGTTCATCTCCTGTCAATCCATCTTTAACTTTAAAGATCCATTTACAGTCTACAACTCTCCTCTTATCAGGTTTCTTAACCAGTTCCCAGGTGTTATTCTTATAAAGGGACATAATTTCTTCATCCATGGCTTGCTGCCACTCTTTGCTAAACTTACTTTGGGCTGCTTCTTTACAGGCTTTTGGTTCATCTTCATCAATCTGATGTGCAGCTGCTAGAGCATATGAGATAAGGTCAGCATATCAATATCTTCTAGTCTGTTTGATTTGTCTCTTGGCCCTATTTCTAGTTAGTTGGTATCCTTACTCATGACTCTGAGACTCTTATTCTTGTTGAAGAAGTTTTGGATCACTTGAGCTGTTAATGACTCCACCTGAATCTTCAGCTTCCAGAGAGTCATCAAACCTAGGAAGCTCCACTTTAAACTGTTGCTTTTTACCAGTCTCAGTATCTTCCTTAGTTGGCTTTTGTGCTGACTTCTGATTTAGTAACTCTTTTTCATTAAAGGTCACATCCCTGTTTATGATGCATCTGGGTGGACTTAAGTCTGTGCATCAGATTTTGTTGCCCTTTACTCCCTCTGGATATCCTATGAAGAAACTTTTCAAAGCCCTAGGAGCTAGCTTTCCTTGGCTTGTGTGAGCATAGGCTGGACAGCCAAATGCTCTTAGGTTCCCATAGTTAGCTGGTTGTCTTGTCCACCTCTCATAAGGTGTTTTGAACTCAATTGCAGTAGAGGGACTCAGGTTAACCAGATGACAAGCAGTTAAAAGTATTTCTGCCCACAAAGTCTTTGGAAGCTTGGATTGAACCAGCATACTCCTCACCCTCTCTATGAATGTCCTGTTCATCCTTTCAGCTAACCCATTCTGCTGAGGTGTTAACCTCACTGTTTTATGCCTAGCTATTCTTTCCTTTGCACAGAAACTATCAAACCTTTGATTACAGAATTCTAAACCATTGTCTGTCCTGAGCTTTTTAACTTTCTTACTACATTGATTTTCAACCAAGTTTTTCCATTCAAGAAACTTCTCAAAAACTTGGTCTTTGCTCTTAAGAGTATAAACCCACACCCTCCTAGAGTAGTCATCTATAATGAATAAGAAGTAACTGTTACCACCTAGAGATACTTGTTGAGCTGGTCCCTATAAGTCAGAATGTATGTATTCCAGCTTGTCCTTTGACTTGTCTACTGATATATTGAAACTAGCTCGAGTTGCCTTCCCCAAGACACAGCTCTCACAGAATTCCAGATCACCAATCTTATCACCTTCTAATAAACCTTGCTTATCTAATTCTTTGAGCCCTCTCACCCCAATGTGCCCCAACCTCAGATGCCATAGCCTGGCTTTATCAATATTGGCATCTACTGATACCCCAACTTCACCAGTAACTACTTCACCATCTAAGACAAATACTCCATTTTTCCTTAAACCCTTCATGATGATTTCAGTGCCCTTAATTATCATCATTTCACCAGATTCAATCTTAACATTATATCCCATTTGGTCAAGCATTCCTAAGGAAATCAGATTTCTTTTAAGTTCAGGTACAAACCTCACATGTTTTAGCTCCCTTATGGTTCCATCATGGAGTTTAAGCCTTATATTTCCAATACCTATGATCTTACACATGGCATTATTACCCATCATAACTCTACCCCCATCCAAGTCATGATACTCAGTTAAGTAATTTTTATAAGGGCACATATGGAAAGTACAGCCAGAATCAAGTACCCATTTACCTCTGTCTGTGCTCTCTGTTGCTACACACACACCAGCAGATTCATATCCTTCTTCCTCTACAACAGCTGTATCACCATCTTTTCTTTTTTTCTGAAACTTCTTTTCTGGACAATCCTTCTTGAAATGCCCCTCTTTGTGACACAAGAAGCATCTCAGATTCTTTTGCTTTTCTTTATTATTTCCTTGCTTCTTTTTCTTCCATTCTGGTTTTGCTTTTGCAGTTAACCCCTCACCAAAGCTATTACCAAGGCTTTCTTGCTTCCCTTGCAATTCTTTAGTGCTAAGAGCTGACTTCACCTCATCCAGTGACAATGTCTGCCTTCCATACATCAAAGCATCAATAAAGTGCTCGTATGACTTAGGCAAAGAGCTTATCAGAAGCAAAGCTTTATCCTCATCTTCCAATTCTGCATCTATGGTTTCAAGAGTGTCACACACTTTGTTAAACTCATCGAGATGTTCATCTAGAGATGAGCCTTCATGCATTTTCAATGTGAACATCCTCTTCTTGATATACAATCTGTTAGCCAAGGACTTTTTCATGTAAATGCTCTCTAGTTTTGCCTATAGGTCAGCAACAGTAGGTTCTTTAGCTACTTCTCTTATCACAAAATCTGCAAGATTCAAGATGATAGTTCCCTTGGCCTTCCTATCAATCTCTGCCATCTGTACTGGAGTTTTTGATGTAGAGACATCTTTCCCCTCATTCTTGGTAACTGGTAACAAGGCATCTCCAAGACCATGAGTTATTAATACTGCTTCTATCTTCACCTTCCACATATTGAAATCGTTTTTCCCATTGAACTTCTCGAGATCAACCTTGGTAGAAGTCATACTTGGATCTTTGACTTCAAGACTCCAGCTCTGATACCACGTGTAGTGATTTAGTACCCTTTAAGATTCAAGATACTAAGCCACTGCCCAGGAGACTCAAGTTCTTTGATCAAACAAGTTGCAGAAGAAACCAAGATTAGATGCCAAGTTCTCAACTCAATCTCTGTATGCTCTAGATTAATGATTAATAACAATGTTTAACTAAAACAAGAAACAATTCACAATCCACAAGAACAGAATATTACGTGGTTCAATTGTGCATTTACATACACAATTTACATCCACGGGAAAAGCCACAGAAAAAGCTTTATTGATGAATCAAGAAGACAAATACAGAGCTCCTTAACAAGAGATTACAAGCAACAAGATTACACTCTCTCACTTTCTGACCTCTCTCTCAAGCTCTATGAAAAACCACCCATATATTCCCCTCAGCAACCAGTTTTATATCCATGATGCTGAAACCCAGATTGCACAGAATCTGGACACGTGTGTAACGACTTTTAACAGCCTTGATTCCCTTGTTCACGAGCTGACTCACGTGCATCACTTAGTTTCTCCGAAACGACAGTTGCTGAGTCATTTAGCTTTTGGATTAAATCACCACGTGCAGCATGTGACAAAAGACTGAATCACTTGATCAAAATGAACCGTTTTGAGACTCTGAGTTTTGGATTCATTGCACTCAAGTCCACACTTCAGTTGTTTTGCAGCTGCAGCGAACTCGGGGTCTACTTTTTGCCACTAGGTGTACCATTGCGCGTAGAACATCACTATCACATACTGATTCTTGACAATGAAGTCACTGAAGTTATTTGCATTAAGTACTTCAACATTTCTCTCATCGATCTTCGGCCATGGATTCTTCCTGTAAGCTTTGGTGATATCAACGCATACAAATTCTTCTTCTTCATTGAGTTGATGACGAGATGATAAATGGTAGAAGATAATGATGAGAAAGAGTACCGAAAGGATGAGAAGGATTTTTGGCGTTGACATTTTTGTTCATTTGTTTGGTTTCAGTTGACCATTTTCAGACAGGAAGTGGTGAACTAAATGAAACAGAATAGCATATGAAAGAGATAGAAGTTGAAGTTTGGCTTCATGAAACTTTCATTTCGCACAGCTCCTAGTGAGAAAAGTAAAAAAGAACTCATCTTCTTTCTTTTTTTATTACCTTCCTCGGATGTTAATAAGATCGAATCCAACTCGATTTCTAAATAGGATTACTAATCCTTACCTTGTCGAGGAATCCTTCATTAGTGGTTGTGAATGACTGATTTTTCTCAATCTTTTCAACCTTGGTTTCATAGGACCAAGTCAGAAAGATTGAAAAATGGAACCATCTGATTCGATTAGTTACCAATAGCCATGAGATGATCATCGTAGGGTGATTTTGTTCATTTGTTTGGTTTCAATTGACCATTTTCAGACAGGAAGTGGAGAACTAAAATGAAACAGAACAGCATAGGAAAGAGACAGAAGTTGAAGTTTGACTTTCTATTGTGGAGAGAAATATTGCGCGATGCAATTCAAATCTTTGATTACTAAACGGATGACTGATTAAGTTAATTCTTTTCCTAGGATTCACATGGACATGGGTTCCAATCATGAGATTTTTTAACATTATATCAGAGGAATCTTAAGTCCTTATGGATGAATCATCTAAATCTGGCATTCATAATTAGGCAATAGGAATATTCCACTCAAATGCAATTTTCATACAAACGTATTGTCGGGTATACAAACGGGACTGAGGATACAGATGGAGCAATCAAGCTTCTTACAAGTTCCACCAGTTGAGATATAAACCACTGATATATTGATGTGCAATATGTTATTCTCCGAGTAAGATATCTACAAAAGGAACATCCGATGGCCCACAACTCCGGATGGCACATTTAAAGTCCAGTCATTTTGGCTAATTCACTCATGGGTACGAAGTTGATGGGAAGCCCGAGATTGTGATGGAAGTTTAAGAACGGTCTCTGAAATTTGATCCGACTGGTACAAGAGCTTGTCTTCAAGGAACTCCACCCCAAAAGACTACAAGATGAAAGCAAGGGCATATTATCATATGATTAGAGCATTCATCATGGTTCTTCCACAATTATTGCAAAAAGAATCAAAACCAGAAATTTAACCGAAATCCTGGCAGAATTGATCAGTAGAAAAGCTAAATGAAACTATTAAGAGATAGAAGAGATTCAAACCTTAATACTGCTGAGCGTCAATTCACCATTCAATACATATTTCTTTGCATCACGTGCACTGTAGGCTATAACCTGCATGTGAAGGAGCAAAATTATACATTTGCATCAATGTAACCTTAATCCACAAAAGTTCATAATGAACTTACTCTTGGAGCATTTCCGCTAACCCCAAATTCCTGAGAAACTCGTCTCCCAACACCTTCGGAGTTCATTTCTACATACACAAGGAGAAGCTGAAAGAAATTTGAAAAATCATATAAATAATGGTTAGATTTTTGAGAGGTATGTAATCTCAAAATAAGTACATAACTAACACGGTGAGATGTCAACATTATAAGCAAATATTGTAGAGGAGTTGTCAGTTGCAAACAAAATATAGGATACATGAAGAGAAATATACTCCTAATGGTAAATCATCAGCATGGTTGATATGCTGACACAAGTTTAGTACAAATGTCTTTAATGCACTTTTCAGTTATTTAGAAACAGAATAATTAGCATTTTTCTGCACATTTTATGTGAGGTTTCAAATAGAAGTCCGGGCTTTAAGGGCTTCAGCTCCAGGATAGCAACAGAAATTTCTTCCACAGAAAAGTAAGCCAGAAATGAGAAAAGCAAGGAACAATTTTCAGGGCATTTTCAGTGAGAGTAGTGTGAAACTAGTCAAAGAACATAATATTGACAAACTACTAGAGGAAAATTTAAAAATGTTTTGGGAGCCACAACAGTATAATTAGTAGTATTTACAGGCAGAGAAGGGTCAATAAGGGAGCACAAGCTTTCAAAGAAGCTCAACTGATGAACTGATACATATCCTGAGGTATGGGGCTTTTTTTTTTTAAACTCGAGAAGTCAGGGCACATGATTGACCTCTGCCAGGTTCTCCATTTACATATTGAATCATTATGAAATCTCTTTCGTTTTGGAATTCTAAGGAGGCATATAATAACGTAGATCAAGAATAATGGAACTAGCCGAAAGGTTTAGGAAGCAGAGGCATCAATACATGAGAAACAAATTAAAAATTGTGCTAACGGTGAAGCTTATTCATTTGACATGTGGTGCTCAAATAAGTAAAGGATATTCTACCATATTCACCTTTCCTTTTAATGCTTTTGCTACTTCTTCAAATGTCGAAATAACCTTATCTGAACCATATGCTGGTGCAAAGAGCCATAACTGAGAACGGATATAAAGACATGTTAAAAACAAAAATATGAATTTCCTAATATAAGAAGAAGAAGAGGCCCCTCTATAACCTGTTTCCTTGGATCCTGAAAAACGAATTCAGCATTATGTATGGTCAGAGTGACCACGAGTGGATGCTTAGTGTGAGTTACAAAGTTAGCTATTGCCAATCTTGTGAATTGATGACCTGAAGAACAAGAAAAATGTCCAAGTTAAGGTTATTTCATTTGTAAATTGAAACTATTAAAGCATTAAGTCCTGAAAACTCACGAAACGGAGTAGCTTTTCCAGCTTTAAGATGAAGAAAGATCAAAGCAGGGCGTTTGCTTTTTGGATGAATATGGAATAACTCTGCAACATCAGCGCTAGTGGTTTGATAGAAGTTAACATCACTATGCAGTTTTGAAGCAGCCGCAAGTTCTTCACTTTCCATTCCCTGTTAATCACTAGGATGATTCAACATGCTTTTGAACTAGTGAAAAGAATGAATCGAAGTAACAAAGTATGATAAGTGGATATTAAATTATATGAACATGCAAAATGAATGTCTAAACTGAGTGGAATATAGTAACTGAGAACTATGCTTTATGACTACTGAGTTTCACTTGCTAAAGCTCAGTATGATAAGTGGATATTAAATTATATGAACATGCAAAATGAATGTCTAAACTGAGTGGAATATAGTAGCTGAGAACTATGCTTTATGACTATTGAGTTTCACTTACTAAAGCTCATATGCATCTTGTGGTGCTCATGCTCTTCAAATCTTCTTAGTATGACAAAGATTGTAAATGCCATGATAAACTAAACTGAACACTAAATGCACTAAAGTAAGAAATTCAGAATGGTATTTGTGCCTCAATTCGAGCAATTCTGACCACACAGAGCTTAAACAATTGAGTTAATGTAATTCAGGATAAAAGACTGCTATATTAGAGAGAATGAAACAAGAAACTAGTATCTAACGGTCATCAAGTACCTCTAAATCGTGAAGGAATCCCAAAACCAATTTAGATTCAGCTGTCAATACACGCTCCGCTTCATCCGTTGTTGTAATGCTGTAAGTACCCAGGGCCATTTTCTCCCTCACCCAAGCTGATATAACATCCCTGCAGTTTGAATAACCACTGTTAGCAATGCAATATTGTGACAGAAGGTGCTGTCCAATTCAGTCTTCCATTCGAAGCGACTAGTACCAACTACTCAAGGATTTATAAGACACGGCAATGCCATCAACAACAAAGTCTACAATATCTCTGTTGCAGTACAATCATCCAGTGGTATTATGTCACGTTCATATTCATTTATCGCAACAAACCAAATTTTCTGAAATTTGTTTGAAATAAATGTACACCTCTCATGAATTTATTGAATTTTACAGATGACAAATTTGGCTTCTATAGAGGGGGAGAAAACACCCACCTTGTCCTTTCGCCAAAAAACTGAAATTGCCTCACTCCAGCAACAAACAAATACAAAGTTGGATACGCTAGAATATTATACTCCTTTGCCAAATCTTTCTCCAAATAGGCATCAACCATCACAAGCTCAGCCTCAACCTTCAGCATTTTGGCAGCCGCCGCAAACTCAGGAGCTAGTTTCTTACTCCAGTAGCACCAGTTTGCATAGAACATCACCATCACATTCCTATTCTTGCCCATAAACTCACTAAAATTCTTCCCACTTAAAGACAAAACATCCTTTGCGTAAAGAAGTGGCCAGGTGTGGTTACTATTGAGATTGGTCAGTTCCAGTTCATCAGGCTCTGGCTTAAGATCTTCATGGGATTGTGTTGGTGGGAACAAAAAGAGTTTGAAGAGGATGATGGATGAAGTTAAAAGAAGGAGAAGAGTTCTTGTTTTTTCCATTTGATGAACCAAGAAAACTTCAGAGAGTGAGAGAGCATTTGAGAGCTAAGACTTTTGATTATTTTATATGGCGATGGAAAAAAGCTAGCCGTTTGACTTCAAATATAAAAAGTTGTGGAGCTGTTGGAAGGAAGATACGCCTGTTATTTTCATAATCCAATTTGGGCCGGACCGGCGTTGTGATGTTGGCCCAATTCCAAACGTTTTGACTTTTTTGAGTCCAATGATATGTCGTTCTCATTATTCATACATTTCTAAATAATTTTAAATCATAAAATAACATGTCCAAGACCAAAATTTCAAACGAGATTACCAAATACCAGACCAAATTTAAAATTAGTAGCCTTTCAAAGAATAAAAAATTAAATTAGTAGGAAAGAAAGACTCAAGAGAAGAACTCCTCCAGCATAATTGATTTGATAAACTCGCATATAAATAGTTTTACTCCCTGCAATTAAAAATTAGGCATCTTAAAATAGGAGTAATTCACATCTTTATTAGTGCATATTTTTAATATTGATCTTTATAACCTATTTTTGAACTACGTTTGATAGTAATTAATTAATTAAAAATCAAGTCGCACCTTCTTCGGCTTCCAGAATGATAGAGCTTGACTCCACCAATGAAGAAATAAAGCATAGGATACTCATGCAGGTTATACTTCTCTCTTAACTCTTGCTCAACAAAAGTATCAACCATAGCGAAAGCAGCTTCACCCTTCAACATTTTCGCCGCTGCCGATACTCGGGAACCATTTTCCAGCACGGCGGGCACCATCTCATGTAGAAAAACACCACCACATACCTATTCTTTGCCAGGAAGTCACTGAAATTCTTCCCACTCAGAATCACCACATCTTGAGAGTACTCAGCTGCCCATGCAGCTACTTCATGCAGATTGCATGATATTTTGTTAAAATTACCTTCTCCAAATAATAGGTCAAAGTCGGTGTCGTTTTGGTAGTTATCGTATTTGATGAAGGTTGTGAGAGGTTCTTTAAAATTATGATGCTGATTGTTATTATTGGTTTGGTTGTCATTGTTACTTGGCGATGAGTGGTGACCAGAGTCTGAGAAAGCTGGGTTGAAAAAGAGGATTGAAAGGAATATAAGTAGAAGAGTTGTTTCTGTTGCCGAGGCCATAGATGATTAAAGATCAAAGATTCAGCATGCGCTGAAGAAGGAAGATGATGACGTTGAGAAATTGACTTTGACTATATTTAATTAGGTTCCAGCTGACAATCTTGACTGACGAAAAGAGTAATTAATGGGGTCGGCCAGCAATACATCGCTGTATCTGGTACAGCCAAATTTTATTATTTTTTTAATTAATTTTATAACCGGCGACCGGTTATCTCTTATTTTAATCGATTAGTGTGAAAAAATTAAAGGTAAATATCATACAGCTACCGTTATTTTAAGTATATAACAAGGTTATCAATTTAAATTATAAAACTACCAAATACTCCCTCAACTTTACATGAAAATATATTTAAAAATGAAACTAATATTTTTTTTCCTCAAAATATGTGACATTACTACTGCAAATATTATTGAAATATAAATAAATAAATATAATTGTAAATTATTAAATATTTTTATTACATTTATAAATTTAGTAATTTTTTGCATAAAAATTTATCATAATATTTTATTAATTTTCTATAGGTCAATGCAATCTAAATATTTAGATCACTAATTAATCAGATTTATTTTCGAATAATTGAAAGAAATCAATCCGATAATACATATAAAGTGATTCAAACTCTACCCAATATATGAGAATAATTTTTGTCTAACTTTTGGATAATTATCAAACAAGTATCTTGTTTTTTTAATTAATTATCTTGTTAATTATACCAAACATTATAATTATCAATCAAATATTATTGTTTTTTATTATTAATTTATTACTAGTGGCCAATATTATTATATGATATATATAGGCAGATTTAATGTATCTCAATTTCTTATGTAAATTAATTCATACAAACCTATGTGAAATTAATTTATTCTTTTATACTGCATTATTTTGATGGTTATATTGATTCACTATTTTCAAATGATAATATTTTCTTAAATACTTATAATAGACATGTCTATACATTAATGGTGTGTTTACTTGAGTATTTAGGAAATGAGAATGAAGGAATGTGAATGAAACTCATATTTACTTAGAAAAATGTAATTTGAGAATAGAAATAAAATATATGGGTCCCACACAATTTTGTATCCCTCTAATTTTTTTATATTTTCCAAATTATCCTCGTTCAAAGCACAATTAATTTTATTATTTTAAATGCCATTATTATTATTATTAAATTTTATTAACTTTATTATTAATTATTGTTATTATTATTTTTATTAATATTATCATTATTAACATTTATTATTATTAATTTTATTTTTTAATTAATATTATTTTTATAATAATATTTATACAAATACAATATAACCTCTATAAATTAATACTCAATAAATTAATAATCTCTATAATATAATAATTTTTTGCAGTCCCGACTTAGGCCCTGAAGCTAAATTAATAATTTGGATAAATTAATAAGATGATTTTTCTGAGAACTCCTATATAACTCTATGGTCACATTTATATCATAAATTAATAATTGTAGAAATTATAAATACTGTGAAATTACAAATGTAACTGACTATGTCAATTTATTAAAATATGAGTCTATTGTAACTTGTTTTTTCTTGAAGTTTAAATCTAGTTAAATCTCATCTTTAATTTTTAACAAGTTACTATGAAATAAAAGAATACTTTGTGTTTGTTTATATAGACAATAATTTTAACTTAATTCATTGAATACATGTAATTTCTAATTTAGTTCATTGGATATATGACTTAGCTAAATTATGTAAATACATGAATACTCTTTAATTAAGTAGATAACTAGACAAATTCAATTGATACAATTTAATGAAATTACATTTATTTTAGTTCATTAAATACACTTAGATAAATTTATGTAAATACATGAATTTAGTTAATCAAGTAGATAGGTATAAGTTCAAATTCAATTAATACAATTTAATAACTAACATTTAGTTTAGTTCATTGAATAACATTTAGATAAATTTATGTAAATACATGAATTTAGTTAATCAAGTAGATAGGTACATTAGATGAATTAGTTCAAATTCAATTTATACAATTTAATAAGTAACATTTAGTTTAGTTCATTGAATACATTTAGTAAAATTCATGAATTTATTTAATCAAGTATACATTATTTATTTGATGAATTTATTTAAATTCTATTGATTATATTTGTAAAATACAATAAATTTTCAGTTAATTAAATGTTAGTTCTTTGTACTGTGAACACACTCTATAAATTAATAATTTATTAATTTATAGATTAATTAATATCTCTCTAAATTAATTAATTTATAGAGGTTATATTGTATTTAGTTAATGAAAATTACATTATTTAATATCATGGGTATTTTGGTAAATTGATTATCATTCTCATTTCTTATTCCTATTTATTTTGCCAAATAAATAGATCAGTGACATTGTAGCACATTCACATTCTCATTTATTTTTACTAAATAAATATTATAATCTCATTCTCATTTCTCATTTCTCATTTCTATTCCAGTCTATTCTCATTCTCGACCCATTTTCATTCCCAACTCATTCTCATTCCACTAATTTTCATTTCATGAAGTAAACGCACCATAAATGTAATGCTAATTTTTTATCTATTGAATTTAGTAGTATCAAAATTAATGATTTATAATAAAGCTTACTTTTTATGTTGTTAGTAACCATTATTACTTTGTTAGCTAATATTTAAATTGATTAAAATGAACTCAAGTGAGATACTTGTTATCAATATTAGACATTTATTATTAAAATGTGTATATAATTTGTAGTCTATATATATGCTTTAAGAAATTTGTTTTGCATATTAAATTTTTTGGCAAAATCTATTTATGCATATTAAATTTTTCAATTTAAGTAAATCATATTTATAAGTTAAAGTTTATATTAAAAAATATAAAACAAAATCAGTTTTTCATTAAAAAATAAAAAAATATAAATAGCCCCACCCTCGAATCCTAATTTCTAGTTTCCACCTAACAATCAATTTTTTCGCTGCCGCTGCACAAAACCTTCGCCGCTGCCGCTTCCTTCTTTCTTGGCAGCTGCTGTCGCTGCCGCTGCCACTTCCTTCTGATCTGGTTGTCGCTGTTGTTGCCACTTCGTTCTAATCTGGTTGGCTAACAACTTTAGCACTCTGCAAATTTCACTGTATATATATGCACACTACCGTATTGTGCTAAAGTTTCGCTTTAATTTTGATTTTTAATTTATTACCTTATTTTTTGGCATTTTTGATAATTTATAGCTTGGATATTTTAGGTTGCTTGCATGTTTAGAAATTTATTTATTTTTGGTTAATTTTATGATTTTGAGTTAGGTTTTGAAGTACTGTTTCGGTATTGAGTGATGATATTTTTCTTCTTACTGTCAATAAATATAATTACGTGGCTAGATATTAGATTATTGCTGCTTCGTTTTTATTGGCACCAATTAGCTGCTGATTTTTAAGATCAATTTTAATGGATTCTTTAGTTTTGTTATTAAAAAATAAATAAACCTTTCAATGGAGTTGCATGTCTTTTTGCTTTGATCTTTTACATATTGTATTGAGACAAAAGCTTCATGTGATTCTTTGTGATTTTTTTTACTTAGAAGTCTCCAATTCTGCAATATATAAAGGACTTATAATCTTCACTGGCATTGAAAGTTTTTGGGGGTCTCTTTCCTTTAGGTTGTTACAAAATGTCCACGTATTTTGGAGAGGTGCCGGTGAAGCAAGTGGTTTGGTTGGTTCTTTTGGATGCTCTTCATTTCTTGCACTTTTTTTTTTTGGAACAAGAATTTGGGTATTAAGCAGTTCCAAATTCGAGAAATCTTTGAATTTCAGCATTTCCCCCCCCCCCCCCCCCTTTATCATAGCCAGATTCACCACATCATTTTAAGCTACTTGATCTTGCTCAACTGATTATTAGAGATTGTTGGTGCATATTCCTGAGGTAGCACTTTCAAATTAATTCCCTTTTCCTACTTCTCAGCGATTTTCAAATTTAGAATTACAGTTTATCTTGGACATTTACTAGGAGAATGGTGATTATTACATGAAAAGTGACAAGATTGGACAAGCAGTAAAAAATATTGGGGACGTCTGATTGGTACATTTTCTTTTTCTTGGGAATTTTGATGTTATGACAAGATCTCTGCATGTTATGTTTTAAGAACTACTTGCTTTTTATTTTTAACTATTAAAGCTGTTATGGCCTACAAATGCTGTAAAACTTGACACTTCTATTATTATAAACACATTTCATTGCAATTCTATTGTAATTAAACTTTCTTTTCTTCTCTTTTTGGCACTTTTGTAACGGGGCTAGTTTGCAGAGCAGACAAATGAAAAGCACAATGACCGTCTTTGTTTCCTTCTGGCTTTATGTCAGTGTAGCAGGCTTGCAGCTCTCTACGGTAAGCATGTTCTGTTTATTTTTTTTTCACTAAATCAATAAAATATTTTTATTATAAGATTAATTTTAAGAAAAAATATGTTTTTGTGATTGTAATTGTGTGATTGATTAGAGATTGTGTGTTTTGGATTTGATCTCATGGATTTAGAGTTTGATTATGTTTGGAATTGGAATAATGTGTTCATGCACATATGATGTTTGATGAAGTTCGCATAAGATTGATTCAATTATATAAGTTTTTGATGCTGAATTAAGTGGAGCAAAAAATTTTATCAATGGGTTGATTTCTGTTATGCAGGTGCTGTTTTTACTGCTATTTTTGCAGAAACACGGCACCTCAAAGTTTTCAGGCGCTGCTTAGTAGCTGTTATATAGTAAAAACAGCATTTGGAACTGCCAGGTGTTGTTTGTGCTGCTGTTTATGTAGAAACAAAGCTCCTGAAAGTATTAGTGTTGCTTAATTGTTGTTTGACTTCCAAGTGCTGTTTAACTACTGTTATGCAGTAAAAACTTGACCTGGAAGTTTTTGGGTGCTGTTTTACTGTGGTTTATGTAGGAAAACAACATCTGGAAACTTTCAGGTGTAGTTTAGTTGCTGTTTATGTAGAAAAATGGCACCTGGAAGTTTGTAGGTGACATTTTACTACTGTTTATAAAGAAAAACAGTACCTGAAAGTTTTCTAGTGCTGTTTAGCTGTTGTTATATGGCAAAAACAACACCTTAAACTTTTCAAGGGTTGTTCTACTACTGTTTTTGTAATTGAAACTACACTTGAAAATTTTAGATGCTGTTTTGCTGAAATTTTGCTGCTAAAAGTGCACTTGAAAAGTTCCAGGTGCTGTTTTGAATCTTCTTTAGTTCTTTTTTCTTATGTTTATACTTCATCTTTTTTTTTTCTTTGGTAATATGCAGGTATAATTTTTGCAAGGTAGTATCCAAGCACGCTGTTATTTTTTTTATTAAGAGGTAGTGATATAAACTTTAGGCCTCAGTTTTTTCATTTTCGAGTGTATGATGGATAGGTATTGGATGTCATATGAATGATGTAGCTAAATGCTTTTTGGTTGTCTCTATTTTGGAAAATGTAGTGTCATTTATTATGAAATAGTTATTTTATATTTTGAAACTGCCTAATTAATATATTCCTCACTTTATAGTTTTATGGAACAAAGAGTTACACCCAAGGAGAGATAGATTTGGTTAGACGCGAGTGGGCTATGTGTACATGGAAACTTGCAGTTACATTGTTACCTGATTGATAAATTTAAAATTAGTCTATAAAATTAATAGAGATATTCCTACTCTTTCAATTGCAACGGTAATTAGTAATCTAGTGATTTATTAGTGCTCTGGTTACCTGAACAGTGTGTTTGGATGTAATAAATTATGTCCAAAATAAATTATAAAAGTTGTGGAAACTATTATAAACAAGTAAACAAATAGTAAAATACATCCCAAATAAACAAGGTTTAGATTTAGACTGTATTTTACTTATAAGAATAAATCTATTTACTGATAAATTTTTGCCAATTATTTTTAGGTGCTTAGTTTTACTCACGAATGAATCTATATGCTTACAATTTTTGTCAGTTCTTTTTAGGTGCTTAGTTTCTTTTGCGTTTTTTGATCTTTTCATTAGGATGCTATTTCATGATGTATATTATTCATGCAATCATGAATTTGTATTGAAATTTTATTCTTATTTATTTCAATGTATTCTCTTCTATCTTTATCGCTGAGATCAGTTTGTCGTTAAATGAAAGTAGACATAAAAGTTATAAAGAATGAGTACGCCAGTTGAGAATATTTTTTATATTCTAAATATTGCTGTTAAAAAATTCATCAAAAAAATATGTTATAATTAGAATATAGTTTTGTGTTTATTTTATAGTTAAGTTTCAAATTTTCTGTTGAAAACAATATATATCTAATCCTGCCTAAGAATTTAGATCATGCATTTGAAATTTGAATATATATATTTTTTGGGGCCTTTTTTTCTAATATCATTTGTTTTTTTCCCTTGTATGCAGAGATCCATGAAATCTAAATCTCAAATTAGTCGCATCTGAAGTTTAGTTTTTGGAAGCTATAAATTGATTTAATTTTGTATTAGTTCTATTGATGTTAAAAATTCTAAAAGAGCTATTTTCTCGCAAGCCTGTAAAAGAATTCTTAGCAGAAGTGGTTTTAGGCTCGTTTCCTTCTGCAATTCAAACTTTTTAGTGGCCCTCATGTCAGTTCACTATTGTCACAAATTGCTTTAGTGATAGATGCTGTCATTTGTGTATTGGGAATTTTTATTTCATTAATTTTTAAGTACATCGGATAAATTAATAGGACATTATAATTTTATTTGCAAATAAATGCCAACAAATTTAAGAATAAAAATTCTAATTTTATGAAGTTATTTGGTCAGAAGCTTGTGAAAAATTCTAATTGTCTTATTATATCTGTTTAAATGAATGGAAATTTTAGTTTACTTAAATTTTTAGCACATCGCAAACAATTAATAGGGCATTTATTATTTTATTTGCAAAGGAATGGCAACAAATCAAGAATACCTGCCATTCCAATCAAGACCTGACAAATTCATACCAATAAATGTTGTTGTTAAAGTGTTATATTCTCTTAGTACCAAATTAAGCTGTAAAAAACTTTTAAAAATGATTTTAGCTAAGTCAAAAAAATTGAAGAACTGATTCTGTAATTGAAAACTTGACTTAATATAATTTATTTTTAAGATAAAAAAGTATACTTTGGTGTAACATATCGCAACATCAAAAGTAAGTATAAACAAAATTAAGTTCAAGAAAAAGAAATCTAATCAAGTTGAAATGATAGAAAAAAATGATGTTTTAATACAAATAAATTAACATCAATTTTATTAATTTAAAATATTTTGTAAGTTATAACTTATGTTTGCCTTAACTTTTTAAAAGATAATTTTTTTTTTAGAAGCATAGCAATTGGCTGCATCTTTATATGGTATTATTGTTTAAGTTATAAAAAATTAAGGAAATTCTTTTAAAAGTAAAGAGAAAGATGAAAATAAATTTATAAGGTTATTTTTAACTTAAAGAATTAAAATTAATTAAAATGGAGAACAACGATTCAAAAGAATTAGAATTTTCTAATTTTTTATTTAAAATTATCATAATCTAAAACTTGAATTTAGACATTTTTTATTTGAAATAGAATTTTATTTTTCAAATTATAAATTTTTCATAGCAAAATGAGAAATGATAAATGAACAAACGTGTGTATAGAGGTCAAAAGGTCAAGTATGGATAATCAAATTAATGATTAAAATAATCTCTCAAAATAATGAATAACGATTTTTTTTAATCTTTTTTTTTCTCTGTCAAGTACAAACAAAACATTTTTGCCAACCTTTAAAACTTTGATATAACATATTAATTTTCATGGTTCATGGAATAATCGTATAATAAATATATAATTTATTTGATCATAACAATTTGAAAAATAAAATGTTTGAGGAGTATAACAATTGCATGCAAAGCTGTTAAAATGAATTTTGGTTGAAATCAAAGAAATTAATTATTTGAAAATAAATAGAATGACAACAATTTTAAACGAATTGATAAAAAATTGTTTTCCCAAAAGCTTGTAAAAAATTCTTATATACAAATGGATGAAAATTTTGATTTGGTTAATTTTTTAGTGCACTAGATAACTTAATAGGGCATGATAATTTCATTTACAATTGCAATCATTCTCAATTGTTATTTATTTATTTACAGTTGACTAGATAACTTAATAGGGCATGATATTTTCATTTACAATTGCAATCATTCTCAATTGTTATTTATTTATTTACAGTTGAAGTTATGAAAAATTAAAGCATTTAGTTTGAGAAGTAAAGAGAAAGATGGAAATAAATGCATAAAGTTTTTTAAATATAACTAAATACTTTTAATAAAAATGATTAAATGATAATAAATATGTATAAAGATTAAAAGCTTAAGTATATATAAATTCAAGTTCAGAAGAACTCATGAAGTAACGAAGATTAAAAAAAAAAGGACATAAATTAAGGACCCAAAACGTTGAAAATGATAAAGGGTTGCAATAATTTTTTTTTCAATATTGTATAGTAAATTGATATTTGTTAAAATAATAAGGGGTTATATATAATTGGCCTTACTGATATTGTTGTTATTTTAAAAAAGTAATATTATTATTAGTTGAAAAAAGGACATGGAACATGTATCTATAGTGTTGGAATATAATGAAAATAATAGGAACATAAAACTATTGTAAGGTGTAAAAGAGTAGGAATAATTTAACCTAAAAGTGAGAATAATTTACTAAAAAGTTGAAAAATTATAACGGAAAGCATGAATTTATGAAGTAAACTTGGATCATTAGCCAAAATATTGTAATACACTTAAAAGAGTAAGAATATGTAACCAAAAAATCCTGAAAATAAAGTTGAAATTAATTAAAAGAAACTAGGAATACAAAAAATAAACTTGAAACATCTAATCAAAATATTGGAATTCAATATAAAGAGTGGGAATATAGAACCAAAAAATGGTGGAAAAAGGAGTGGAAAAATAAAACTTAAAAGTTGAAATAACTTGATAAGAGTTTGATAAATTCCAATGAAAAGTAGAGATCCGAAAGATGAACTTAAAACATTTACCTAAATGTTGGAATTCAATAAAAAAAATAGAAATATAGTATCGTGGAAAAAAGAGTTGAAGATGTTAACACAATAGTTGAAACAACTTACAAAGATTTTGATGAATTCCAATAAGAAGTAGAGATCTTAAAAGCGAACTTGAAATATTAACCCAGAATATTGGAATTTAGTATAAAAAAAAGTATGAATATATAACCAAATCGTGGTGGTAATAATAGTTGAAGAACTTAACCCAAAAATTATAAGTATCTACCAATAATCTGATAAATTCCAACAATGAATAGGGATTTGAAAAATAAACTTGAAATATCCACATAAAATATGAAATTTAATTAAAAGAGTAGGAATATAAAATCAATATATTGAGGAAAATGAGTGGAAGTGCTTAAAATAGAAATTGAAACAACTTGACAAGAATTTAATAAATTCTAATGAAAAGTAGAGAACTAAAAAATAAACTTGAAATATTTACTCAAATATTAGAATTCAATAAAAAGAGTAGGAATATAGGACCAAAATTTGGTAAGAAAATTAGTTCAAAACGTTGACCCAAAAGTTAGAACAACTTACAAAGAATTTGATAAATTTTAATGGAAAACATGGATCTGAAAACAAAACTTGATATATTTACCCAAATATTGGAATTCAATAAAAATAACAGGAATATAGAATCAATAAATAGTGAAAAAGGAGTGGAAAAGCATAACACAGAAGTTGGAACAACTTAACAAGAGTTTGATAAATTCCAACAAAAAATAGAGATCTAAAAAATAAACTTGAAACATTCACCCATATGTTGGAATTCAATAAAAAGAGTAGAAATATCGAACCAAAATTTGATGGGAATAAAAGTTGAAGAGGTTAACCCAAAGGTTGGAAGAACTTACAAAAGATTTGATAAATTTTAACGGAAAGTAGAGACCTAAAAAACTGAACTTGATATATTTACCTAAAATATTGAAATTCAATAAAAAAAATAGAAATATAATACCAAAAAATGGTGGAAATGACAATTGAAGAGCTTAACCCAAAAGTTATAAGTACTTACCAATAACTTGATAAACTTCAATAATAAATAGAGATGAAAAAATGAACTTGAAACATCTATGTAAAATATTAGAATTTAATGAAAAGAGTAGGAGTATAAAACCAAAAAGTGCTGGAAAAAAATAATTGAAGAGCTTAACCTAAAACTCAGAAAGAATTACCAAAAATCTGATAAATCCAACAACAAGTAGGGATCAAAAAATAAACTCGAAACATTCACAAAAAAATATTGGAATTAAGTAAAAAGAGTAGAAATATAGAACCACAAAATGGTGGAAACAAGAGTTGAAGAGTATAACCTAAAAGTTTGAAGAACTTAACAAGAATATGATAATGTTTAACAAGTAGTCGAGTTCTAGAAAATGAACCTGAAATATCCAAGCAAAATGTTAGAATTCAATGAAAATAGTTGGAATATAAAACCAGAAAGTGGTGAAAATAAGAGTGGAAGAAGTTAACCCAAAAATTGAAATAACTTAATAATAATTTGATAAATTTAAACGCAAAGTAGGGATCTAAAAAGTAAATTTGATACATTTACCCAAAATATTGGAATTCAATAAAAATTAGTAGGAATATTGAACCAAAAGTAGTGGAAAAATAAGTTGGAATCACTTAGCAATAACTAGATAAAGTCTAATAGAATATTGAGATTAAAAAATAAACTTGAAATATCAACCTGAAAACTGGAAATTTAATGAAAGAACTGGAAATATAGAACTAATAACTGATGGAAAAATGAGTTGAAACAACTTACCAAGAATTTGATAAATTCCAACAGAAATTAGGGATCTAGAAATTGAACTTGAAATTGAAATATCCAAACAAAATTTTAGAATTCAATAAAAAGAGTAGGAATATAGAACTAAAAAGTGGTAGGAACAAGAGTTGAAAAAATTAACCCAAAAGTTGAAATAATTTACCAAGAATTTAATAAATTCGAATGAGAAGTAAAGATTTAAAAACTAAACTTGATATATTTACCTAAAATATTGAAATTCAATAAAAATAGTAGGAATATAGAACCAAAAAGTGGTAGAAAAATAAATCGGAACAATTTACCAAAAACTAGATAAAGTTTAATACATTACAGAGATATAAAATAACTTGAAATATACACCTAAAAAGCTGGAAGTTAATGAAAAGAGTGGATGTATGGAACCAAAAACTAGTGGGAAAATGAGTTGAAACAACGTACCAAAAGTTAGATAAATAACCACGAAAAATAGAAATTTGAAAAGTAAACTTGAAATATGCATTATAAATATTGAAATGTGACAAAATAAGTAGGAATGTAACCATTTTGTGACATGTTTATATTTTTTTTATTTTTGTACTATTTTTAATTTAAAATTATTACAATCTTTTTCCTCATTTAATTACAATTTTATCCCTTTTTTCCAAATTTTTTCACATTAAAAACAAATAAAAATATAATTTTCATTATATTATCCGGTTAAAAATCGGTTGTACCGGTTGCATGCATGCCCTGTATGAGATACAGCGTTGCATGGTAGGGTGACTCTAATTAATGATATAAGATATGAGAAGATCTTTAGTGCTTTTGTAGCATTGCTCTTCATTTATGCATGCAATATTCATCGTATGTATATGTATATTATTATTAATATAAACCATTTGTCCTCTGCTTCTTTTTTATAATAGCCAATAACTTTACGATGATATAAGTTTATAATATTATCTTTATTTTTAAATTTTCTTTTATTCATGTTTATTATAAATTAAATAAATCATATGAATATAAATTAAAATAAAAAATTAAGTACAAAAATAAGAAACACATGTTTTGATGTGAAAAAAATTAATAATAAAATATTTTTCTCATTCTTTTTATTTTATAAACATTTCTTAGAATAAATATGTAAGAAAATTATTATAAAATAATAAAAAAATTATTATAAGAAACTTGAATGATAAATAAAAATAACTATAAAATAAATAATGAAATATTTTTCTTGTACTTTTTACATTTAATTTTAAAATATTATAAAATATTTATTAGAAGAAAAGTTTACAAAATATAAAAGTACAAGAAAAATATTTTATTATTTATTTTTTTGTTTACATTAAAACATTTATTTCTTGCTTTTAATACTTAAAATTTTTATTTAGTTTCTATTCATATGATTTATCTAATTTATAATAAATATAAAAAATAAGGAATTTGAAAATAAGGGTAATATTATAAATTTATATTGTTAGGGGAGTTATAGACTATTATAAAAATAACAGGAGCCAAATGGTATATATTGATTAAAGTAGGAAAAATTGACAATCTCCCTTATTATGTGTAGAAATACATTAATTCAGTAAAAAAATGTGAAATTTGTAGATATATGAATATAAAATTTTCTTATAAATTTTCAAGTACTTCGAAGAAAGTTATGCGAATTGGGCAGGAACAACATTGTGGGTTATGACTTTTTCAGTCCAATGATATGAGGCTTTTATTATTTATGCATTTCTAAAATAATTTTAAATCAATAAAATAACATTTCCAAGGCCAAATTTCAAACAAGATTACCAAATACCAAACCAAAATTTAAAATGGTAGGAAGGAAAGACTCAAGACAAGACCTCCATAACGGGGATCTCTCCCACTTAAGTTTACTCCCTACAAAAAAAAATTGGGTATCTTTTTTTTTAAAAATAAAATAAAATAAAATAAGAGTAAATCAGGATCTTTATTGGTGCACATTTTTAATTATTTTTAATAGATCTCGCTAGTTGAAATTGAAGGTAGTTTTTGCTATGTTGTTAGTTAATTATGTTACTCTTTGGTTAGGTGGCAAGCTGAGTTAGCTAATGTAGACTAACAGGTGGTTAATTTGTTACAACCAACAACTAGATAAATGGGCTGCATATAAAGTATGGTGAAGGCCGACTGTTGCTGCATCTTCAATCAATTTTTTGAGAGGCTTAGATTATGAGATAGAAAATTGTCGACATGAGAGATTTAATTGTTTTATTTTGTAGTTTCATTATAATTGATTAGTTCAATAAAAGCTTCAAGCCCTACTAGGTTCTTTAGCCGTGAATGTAGGTACGATCGTACTGAACCACATAATTTTTCGAGTGTTGTTCTTCATTGCTCTTCTTCTGTTTCTTGATTAATTACTTTTCAATTTTTCTTCTAGGTCAGAGCTCTTTGTTATTGATTGATTGATTTAGTTAAGAATCAAGTTCTGGAGTTTCATAACAAATTGGTATCAGAGCCTTGAACCTCTTTGTTCTTGATCTTCGAATGGCAAGTACCAAATTGATCTTGAAAAATTCAATGGTGAGAATGACTTCTACTTATGGAGTCTTAAGATGTGTGTAATTTTGATTCAACAAGGGCTTGATAATGCTCTTGAATATGATGAAGACAAAAAACGCAACAAAAAAAAGGGAGATGGTTCTTCAAGTTTAGGTGGGGACATGAGATCCATAAACAATAAAGCTCACAACACCATCATCTTGCATCTTTTAGATGAAGTGTTGAGAGAAGTGGCACATGAAAAATCTACCTTTGGTTTATGGTCAAAATGTGAAGAGCTTTTCTTAAGGAAATCATTGGCCAAGAGATTATATATGAAGAGGAAGTTGTACATGTTCTCAATGAAAGAGGGGACAACTATGACAGATCATCTAGATGAGTTCAATAAGCTAATACTAGATCTTGAGAATGTTAATATCAATCTTGAAGATGAAGAAAGAGCTCTTATCCTTTTGAGCTTACTTCCAGATTCGTATGAACATTTTGTGGACACTTTGTTATATCAAAGACAATCATTCACTTTGAAGGATGTGAGTATAGATCGATCCCGTGAAAACTATGTTAGTTGTATTTATTATCAACTCTAAAACAAAACTAAAAATAAAATAATAATAATAACAACAACGATAATAGTAAATATAAATTAATCTAACTAAAGAAAAAGCCAACTATAAATAAAAATAGAGGGTTTTATAAAATTTTAACTAAATAGTAAGAAATAAAGAAAGTAAAACAACGAAAATAATAATTTATTAATTATGATGAGAACTTTGATTAAATGATCATTCACACCACCAAACATGCACATAATATATCAATTCTATCATCAATTTCTATTGAAACTATTAATCGTAGACAACAATAAGCTCTGTTAATCTCTATCTTTCCTTAAAAAGCCGTCAGTCAAAACAAACTCTTTACCTAATCTCTAACCATAAAATAATTTTAAAAAATCTCTTTAAATTTAAGATAATGGAAGCATAAAGTAGAGAAAGATATTAAATTGATCTAGACAATAAACACACAAGCTTGCATTATTTAACTTAGGTTATGTTCTCCAATTAAAATCACTGATTCCAACCTGCTACCAATGATTAAAATATTAAGACAATTACAAACAAAGAATTTTAATCTAGTGATAGAATTTATTAAAATCCTATTTAATTGGCCACTCAAATAAGATAAGAATAAGATCATAAATATTAATTATAGAAGAACATAAACAAAAGGGCGATTGCCAATTTCCCCCCACAGTAATCAACATATATCATTTTCTTCTTGCTGTTTTTTTATAATGGCCAAAAACCCCCATGATAGCATAAGCTTACAACATTACCCTTATTTTCAACTACTCTTTTATTTATTTTATTATAAGTTAAATAAATCACATGAATAGAAAATAAATAAAAAATTAAGCATTAAAATTAAGAAATATATGTTTTGATATGAGCAAAAAAATTGATAATAAAACGTTTTTATTGTACTTATTTATTTTGTGAAAATTTTCTTATAATAAATATATAAGCAAATAATTATAAAATGATAAAAAATTATTATAAGAAAACTTGAATGACAAATAAAAATTTATTATAAGATAAATAATAAAATATTTTGCCTATAATTTTTACATTTAATTTTAAAATATTACACCATGTTTATTATAAGAAAATGTTCACAAAATAAATAATTATAAGAAAATATTTTATTATTAATATTTTTTTGCTCATATCAAAATATATATTTCTTATTTTTAATACTTAATTTTTTATGGGTTAATTACCCCTGGGTGACACATTTTTTGACAAACTTAAAAAAGGTGAAACATTTTTTTAAAAATAGGCGACGGGGTGACAAACCGTTAACTTTTCCGTTAACTTTAATAGAAACAGTAACTTAATTATAAAATAATATTTTTGCCCCTATAGTTAATTACAAAATGACATTTCTATCCCTAAAATTAGTTACAAAATATATTTTCGCGCATACTCAATTATTTTTTATTTTTTAAATAGAAAAAATTATAAAAAAATTACATCTAATACAATCAATGGGCTTTTTTTTTTAAATCATACAATTTTTTTTAATTTCTTGTTGAATCAAACTTTTCTGTTACAATTTATAAAAAAAATTTTGTTTGATTCAACAAGAATTTTTGAAAAAAATATTGTGTGATTTAAAAAAAAGCCCTGTTAATTGTATCAGATGTAATTTTTTATAATTGTTTCTATTTAAAAAATAAAAAATAATTGAGTATGCGCAAAAATATATTTTGTAACTAATTTTAGGGATAGAAATGTCATTTTGTGGCTATTATAGGGTAGAAATGTCATTTTGTAATAACTCTAGGGGCAAAAATGTCATTTTGTAATTAATTTACTGTTCCTGTTAAACTTAACGGAAAAGTTAACGGTTTGTCACCCCGTCGCCTATTTTTAAAACATGTTTCACCTTTTTGAAGTTTGTCAAAAAATGCGTCACCCAGGGGTAATTAATCCTTTTTTTTATTTAGTTTCTATTCTTGTAATTTATTTAATTTATAATAAATGTAAATAAAAGAGTAGTTAAAAATAAGGATAATATTGTAAACTTATGTTGTCGGGGGGTTTTTGGCCATTATAAAAATAGTAGGGAGTAAATGGTATATGTTGATTACTGTAGGGGGGAAATGACAATCTCCCTTAAACAAATTGAATGATAGAAATTGAATATTAATCATATGACATGTTTAGGTTTTGAATTCACCTTCAATCAAATAAAATATGTAGCCTAAATAATTGAATTAGGAATAAGAGAGTTGATAAAACCAGTCACAGAGATTAATCCAAACAGCTGCCTCTGCTCTCGGGTTTGAGCTGATTCCTCCTTTTGTTTTTTTTTTTCCTTCTTGCGGCTTCTGTTGTGTGTGTTCGGCCCCAAAAGCCAAAGGTTGGCTTTTAATAACGCTTGGCCGAATCCAATTCAGATTCTAATTCCAATTTAAAGCAACTAATTCCATAATAGCCATGCACCCATCGACTTTAGCTTAGGCAAGACTTATGCATGAAATCTTTTTAAATTGGTCACATGAATATTGCATGCAACTTATAAAGCCATGCACATGCATTCACTTAGAATCACATTAGGATTTACATTCCTTTTTTATTGCCATGCACATGCAATTACCAAATTAAATTGCTTATTTTCCAATAATGCATGTCCATTCGAAGTTTGAGGAAAATGACTTCCGATTTTGGTCTTCAAATTCTTGTTGGCCACAGCTTCTTGACTTTATTTTTCCTTTTCTTTTAATTGATTTCCAATTTAATCTTGATTGCTTCTGAAATTAAACTTCTTTATGCCTTTTTTATCCATAATCTCCACTTAATTCCTATCAAATAAAATAATATAATTAAGTACCAAATATTAAATTAAGAATAAAATCTACTAAAATAAAAGAGATTAAGAAAAAAATTAACATAATAAACTATAATTTAATAAAACAACTAAATTAAAAATTAACTAAAATAATTAGAATATTTAAGACAAAAAAAGAAAAAGATTGAGAAATTAATAGTAAAATATAGATAAAATATTAACCTTTGCTCATCCTTGAGCAAACCTAGAAATAAGACAAGAAAAACACTTAAACTAGTCCACTTTCGTAGGAAATCACGATTGCATTTAGCATATGCAATAAATCTTTAGCCCATAGGAGGCTCTAGTGGACGAGTTATAGTCTCGTGAGAATTTCAGTGATGACATCCACAAATATCATTTTTTTTTTTTTTGTAAAACAACATAAAAAGAACAACAGGAAAATAAAACATAAAACTAGCCTCAAAGATTGCATAAGTCATATAGCTAAAAGAAAATTTAAAATATTGTTGAAATTCTAACTTTAATTCAATCATCTATTCCATCTCTCTTTTGATTTTTGTAGTGTGTGTGAATCAATTCAATCAAAATCCATTTCCAAAATCTTCAATACCATTATCCTTTGCCTTGAACAAAGAAAATGACAGATCAAAGTAATCTTATCATCTTGATTTCTAATTTTTTTTCTTTCCATAGGCATTTATGTGCATTTTCTTTTGATTTTCTTTTTATCACATGCATTTGATTGATTTTTGTTTATTATTATTTTTTTTTTATCAATACCATAGTTAAGAGTTTTCACTCTACCCCTTAATAAAGCCTCCTTCTCATGGTAGATTATACTCTACATACTGGTGGTACATAGACCCAAATTACCAAGGATAGCTTTGCTCTTAAGGGTTATTGGTAGCTATTTCTAACTATGGTGCTTGTCTATGCTATACTATATTGTGGAGATAAAAATCAAGACAAATAATCATTTACTCAATCTAAAATTCTCAACTTAGGCTGTGAAGAATCTCAAATTTTAAGTCAAAATTATGAAAGAATTGATATTAGTGCTCATGATATTTAAAGAATCTCAATTAAGAGGAAATCAACACAAGAATGAAGTATAAACAAGGCAATATTCAACCCTTTATAAGAATCATATTCATTGTCAATCAAGTTCTTATCATTGGCTTCTATTCAAGATAAACAATTTTTTTTTGTTTTTTCTTTTTTTTTAAAAAAGAAAAAGCCAAAGCAGAAAAACTAAGTTTGAAATCCTCCCTCCAACACTTAATTCTTATATTGTTGTAAGCCTAGTGTCACGGGATGAGTGTTTTGTGCAGCAAACCCGTGCGACACTTAGATAACTTTGTCAAATGTTGCTAAGTAAGGCTTGAGCTTTTCGACTAACCAAACTTAAAGGTTTTCGAAGAGCTAGAGAAAAGAGAGCAATGGAGTCGAATGAAGAGATTTGTATTGCTTACAAGAGAGATTACAAGAGAGCTTACAAGTGTTTGAGTTGCTTGCTCTAAGGTTATTGTTCAAATGCTAAATGCCATGCCCTATTTATAGGGGAGACTTGTTATGCTCTGGAGATTCTAGAGAGTTCTACCACATGCCTAGAATTCTAGATATTTACATGTTCTGGAAATGTGTGGAGTATTCCAAAGTATTTACAAGCTCAATGTGCTAGAGTTGCCTAGAACTTTCAGGAATTGGGTCAAGTTAGCACTCTTGGCCTTGTCTTGGGCTCTTGGTGGGCAAATTAGGCTAGCAACTTGGGCAGTCCACAACATCCTCCCCCACCCAAGCTCGCGGCGTCCTCGTCGCGCTCTCGTGCTTGAAGTTCTGGATGTGCTCATCGAATTGCCACAAATCATCTTCACGTTCTCAAGTGGCTTCGCTCTCGGGGAGGTTTTTCCACTTCACCAAGTACTCGTGGTATGGTGGCACGCCTCTCCTTTAAACCACGCGATCCGCAATGATGTAGTCCACATCTTTGTTGAAAGCGGTGACAACGGCGGTTGGCACGTGCCTCAATTCTCCGTGACTTGGGTCTTCCACATCTCTGTGGCATGGCTTGAGAAGACTCACATGGAAGACCGGATGGATCTTAAGTCTTGGCGGAAGTTGAAGTTGATACGAGATGTTGCCCACACGTCGTACAACTCGAAAGGGTCCCTCGTAGCGCCTCACTAACCCCTTGTGGACTTTCCACAACATCTTAAATTGTCGGGGTAGGAGCTTGATCATGACTTGATCACCTTCCTTGTACTCAACGTGCCACCTCCTAGTATCCACCCGCTTTTTCATCTTCCTCCCAGCTTTGTCGAGGTAGGCTCACGTGATATCAGCTTCCTTGTGCTATTCGCGGGCGAGCTTATGTGCCGCGAGGCTTTTTCCTCCATAAGTTGAGGCTATGGCGTTGGGGGTCATGGGCTGGAATCCCATGACAATCTCAAACGAACTCTTACCCGTAGCCTTACTTCACTGCAAGTTGTAAGAAATTTGGTTGATGTCGATTGATTTGATGTAGGTTGGTTGCATGAGCCAAGCAGGATACCCTTTAAAAGTCATAACTGATACTACAAATATTTGTTTTGGGCATATAATATATTGTTTTGAAGTTTGAGAAAGACAAAGCAAATCCAGAATGGTTTGCATAGCTCTGCCACATGATCAAATCAGGAATTTTATTTTTCTCCTGTCATTTTTCAGTTTTAAGATATTTTTCTTTTTTTTTAAGATTTTTATTTTTCTCTAGATGTCGAATTTGAGAGTCGTTTTTTTTTATTTCTTATTTAGATTAAGAGAATCTTATTATAAAATAATATTTCAGATTTGCTTATTTTAGTAAATTCGCGATAAGTTAGGGTTATTATATAATGTGACCCAAAACCCTAATTTTGTTAATTTAGACTTTTTCAATAAAAAATTTATTATTCAGAATTTTTTATTCTTCTATCAATCACCTTTAAACGTTTTTGCATCGTCAATTCACTTCTATTTATTTCATCTAATCCATAAAGTTAAATTACAACATATATAACATGAACTCCATGCATGGGCTTTAATGGCGGAACTCTGAGAAAATGTTCAGGGGCCAAATCTTTAGTAGCGTAAGCAATATGCGTAGATTGTGCACATAGGGTATTGAAGAAATAACATAGCAGATAAAATATTCATGCTCAATTAGATGGCTGTAGTATTAATGGAAAAAAAAAGGCCAAAACGAAAAAGCAACCAAAAAAAAATCTAGGGGCCCCAGATTTATTAACATCGGACTTGCATGGGCCTTGTCTGTTTATTTATTTATTTATTTATTTATTATTATTTATTAACACTTTGACTTTATTTCAGATTAACAGTTATATTTTTATCCTATATATAACGGTTATATATCACGAGTGCATAGGCTAAATTAGTCTTTTTAATCTAATTTTTCATATTTTATTCAGAAATTCCAAAAAATTTCCAAACTCTGTCGGAGGCATGACCCCTCTAACCTTATAAAGCTCCACCGCTAGCTTCAATTGATTATCATCTTTTGCATTCTCTGCTAAACATCTAGACATCCTTTAGCCCTCTATGATAAAGAATTGACCATGTATTTTTCAATCATCTTTCTTTTACTAGCCACTCGAGTTGAAATCCTAGAGAGATATATGCTAAGAAATTAATTTGAAATTTGCCCAGCCCTGTCTTTTAAATAAACTAAAAAAATTAAAAAAAAAACGTTAGGTCTCTACAAAATATATTTTCAATTTTACATGGATTAACAAGCTTTAGGGATGATAGTAGGATAGGGTACGGGTGGAGAGGTCTCTTTCATTCCTAAACCAATTAAAAAATTAGCCCTCATTCCCTACCTTATTCTCCAATGGATTTAATGGGGTTGGGTGAATCTCTATGTACGGAATAGTTTATCCATCCCGCCTTATTCTCCATTTATCTACTTTATAGTATATTTCTAAATATAAATTTCATGAAATAAAAATTAAAATGACTCAAATAAAACCATCACTTACATTGTAAAGTATTTAAAATTATTAATAGTAAATCATGTTCAGTATTTAAAATTATTAATAGTAAATCATGTTCAATTTATTGGAACAATATCTTGAATCACATAAAAATGTAAAATATTTGAATAAATAACAAAAAAAATTGGAGCCTACCTTTGAGCTCTTGAATCAATTCAACAAAAGAGATAAAATCCCCTACATATGGCATTACAAGAAAAAATACCTACTATGACAGTCCTCTGTGTGACAGTTTTTGGTCTGGAGGTCTACAACAATATGAAATACAAGTGTGCAACTCAAGAGGGGGGGTGAATTGGGTTTTTAAAAATTAAACTAAGTAAACCACACAACAATTTAATATAATACCTCAATGGAATAAAAAACAATAAATTCAATAAAGCACAATAATAAAACAGTAAGGGAAGAAAAAACAAACACAATAATTTTTACGTGGTTCGGCAATCCCCGCCTACATCCACGCCTCCAAGCTCACCCGGTTTGAGGATTTCACTATTCAAACCTCCAAGTCTTCAAATGCTTACAATTGACTTCTAAGGTGTCAATCAACCTTTACACCAAGAGATTATCCCCAATCTCTTAACTCACGTGTATCCCAACACTTACAATCACTCAAAACAAATATTACAAATGTGTTTTTTCCTCACACAAAAATATATGATTACAAATTTATACTCAATGTGTGAATAAATTAATCAAGAACAAATTCAAAGTTCAATGAATGTTGTATTCTCGATTACAAGCTCAATTATAATGTTGTGATCCACACTTGTTTGAATTTGATTGAGTTTATTTATAGTTGGAGCTGAAAACTAGTCATTATTGACTTTCTGTTCGAAGTCGGATCGCCGTTAACTCAAAGTCAGGTCGCCGTTTTGACTGGTCCAAGTTACCGTTGGATAGAATTTCAAATTTTCGGATCGTCATTTTCAAGATGTCGGATTGTTAGTGTCCAGAGGCTAATCTTTCAATTCTATGCAATGTCGGTTAGCCGTTATCTAGATGTCGGATCGCCGTTAGTGTCCAGAGGCTAATCTTCAGTTATGTTCGATGTCGGCGAGCCGTTATCAAGATGTCGGATCACCGTTTTCTACAGTAACTGCTACAGTGACTACTACAGTGAATTATTTTATAAAATAATAGTTTGACCCCAAAACTTTATATAATTGTACTATGGCCCACAACATTATAACTTTTACAAATAGGTCCAATTTCAGAATTTTTAAATAATACTTACTACTCCCAAAACTTTTTAAAATTATGATATGGCCCAAAAGGCTATGAATACTTTTCAAATAAATCATTTTCCAAAATTTCAAGCAATACTTGTTGATTTTAAAATTTTCAAAACTCTTTCAATTAAACCATAAACTTGAAAAACAACTAATTTTATAAAATCATTTTTCCATTAATTATAAAAACTTTAAAATGTGAAAATAATGATTTATTTAAAATGTATAAAAATAATTTGAGCTTTTAAAAACTTAATCATTCTTAATTTTATTTGTTATCATCAAAATCAACATTATGAATATATAAATGTTAACACAATAGAATCGTGATAGATTTACTTTCTATCATACACTTATGAGTTATGACATAGTTGTGATAGAAATATCGTTTATCAAGAAATTATGATATATTGGTGATATAAATATTATACATCAAGAAATTATGATAGACTAGTGATAAATTATAGGCTATCAGGAATGAAAGACTGATTTTTTATGTTGACTCTAATTGCATGGATTTGACTTAATTTTAAAAAATATTATATTACTAAAAAAAGAAGTGAAACAATGTCGTCTCAGTTGTATGCCAAATTAAAAAGCATTATGTTTTGCAAGTGTTTGAGGAAAACCAGAAACGTAAATAACAAAAAATAATAATAAAACGTTACGTTTTGTAAAGGGGGGAAACATTTTTGTGAGAAAAGAGGCAAAATTTTTTCTAAGTGTTCAAAAAATTTGCAAGCGTCATTGTGGAATCTCAAAATCAATTAGCACACTTGCAGCAAACCCTCAAAGGCCTACCATAGCAAACTAACGACACCCAAACAGCCATCGTTTCAAAATCGTTCTAGTTGTTTCACTGAATCGTCTCTCTTTGCTGCGGTTGTCACTGAACTGTCTCTCTTTGCCGGGACGAAGTCAGTGCTAATCGAAACCCAATTGGAATGAGAACAACATACAGGGTACTTTTATTGACTGAAAGAAACTCAATCGCTTACCGTGAAAGAAGACCCAAATCGTTGTTGCCGAAGTTCAAACCCTAAGCTTGACGATGAATTGAAGCTTCACACCCACTGCTGACTCATTGTTGCATTTGGATGTATTTAATTTTGACTATTTATTCAACTTTTATGTAAAGTAGTAAATAATTTGTAAAAAATTGAAATGTATTTGCATGTATTGCATATATTTCGGTAATCAATTTACTAAATAATTTCCTAGGAAGGTAGTCTTTAAAAATATTTTGAGTTCTGTTTTGAGTTGTAATCGTGCATTGCATAATGTTGTTAATTTTTTTTTATTCTAGGTAATTCTGATTTATATTCATGTGTCTGTGTGTGATTTTTTTTTCTAGCTATTTCTGATATTAAAGCTTCGTTAAGTTAAATGAGTGTTAGTGTATGAAGATGGTGACAATCTACAACTTATATATCTTTATGTTCTAATAGTTGATTCTTTAAATATTGGCCTGAAATGTCTATAACAAAGCCTGAGGAGGGATTCTTAGTAATTGATTCTGTTATGTAAAATTAAGGGATTCTCACCTCTCATTGTCATTTACTTATGCATGTGGTGTTGTAGCTATTTTGTATCTGCTGGTATTGTTGTTACTGTTATTGTCTTCAGTCGTAATATTTGCGTGTCAAATATAAATAGTTGTGATTGCTCCATAAACGTGACCGTTCGATGTTCTTGATTTGTTGAAGGCATTGTATTAAGGTACTTAAAGCTTTTCTTTGTGTTTACTTTCATTTTTGTTCTACTGATGTATATTATTTGAAGTTGTAGTTTATTATTTCTTCTTAGACTTACTCATATGATTAATGTAATTTCTTGGTACCTTTTTAGCCCTTTTGAATCCAAGTTTTGGAATTCTATCAATTGATCATTCAAAATATATTTCAATAATAAATATTGTTGCTGGATTTGTACCTGGAATTGGATATAACAGCAAATTGTTGTGTTTAATCTGGTAAGTTCCGTTTCTTATCCTCTATTATTTGACTTTTTGAAGTTGTTATGCACTTGTTTAAAATTTACATATCTTTAAATTTATAATTATGATACTATGTAATGTGTTTGTTGTAGTGCCTATCTTATTTATTACATTTATAGTATAATAGGAGAGTGAACTTTTTAAAAGTATGAATTTCAGTTTATCAACTTTCTTGGTTGCTATATTTGTAATTTTGAAATTGAAATATGAATGTGCAACCCAAGAGGGGGGGTGAATTGAAATTTTAAAAATTATTCTAACAAATCTACACAACAAGCAATCTAATGTCTTAATAAAATTGAAAGTAATAAGTTCAATATAAGCACAATAATTAAAGAGTAAGGGAGAAGAGAAACAAACACACGAATTTTTATGTGGTTCGGCAATCCTCGCCTACGTCCACGCCTCCAAGCGATCCAAGCTTGAGGATTTCACTATCCAAGCCTTTCCGAGACTTCAACCAATTACAATTGACTTCGAGGTGTCAATAAACCTTTACAACAAAGAGATTATCTCCCAATCTCTTCACTCAAGTGTCTCACACACTCAAACTCTTACAAATGAGATGAATAAATGATGGTTATAATGAAACTCACTTAATGAGTAGATATACAATGATGAAGAACAAGAAAAAATTCAATGTTTGTATTTCGCAAGTTTGAACGCTCAAGATATCACGTGTGCTTTTTGTTTTTGCTTGTTGGAGAGATTCAAAATGAGTTGGATTTGAGTTCTTATAGTTTGAGCTCGAAAACTAGCCGTTACTCACATTCTGGGCATATCCGGCTTGCCGTTTAGCTATCCGGTAAACTGCTTACATGTTACCGTTAAGTCAAAATTTTAAATTTCAAACTATCCGGCTTGCTCCTTACGAATTCGGTAAGCCGTTTATACTCCAGAAGCTCACTAGTCGATATCTGGTCTGCCGTTTACGCTATCCGGTAAGCCGCTTTCGATTTGGAAACATTCTGCCCCATAACCGGCTTGCCGGTTATCAGTATCTGGTAAGCCGCTTGCTACAGTAACTGCTACAGTGAAATATTTTCCAAAATTTATAGTTTGACCCCAAAACTTTGTAAAACTGTAGTATGACCCAAAACGTTATGAAAGTTTGCAAATAGGTCCAATTTCAGAATTTTAGAATAATGCTTTGTCAATCCCATAACTTTTTGAAATTATGATTTCACCCAAACTTTGTGAAATTATAGAATGGCCTAAAAATATTTAAATAGTTCAAAATAAGTCAAAATATGAAATTTTAAAAACATTATCAAAGCTTTTAAAATACTTTCATTTTAGTTCAAAATACTTTATTTCCATAACATCATTTTCTTATTATAAAAGCACAATTCATAAATCTTTACTTAATAAATACATGTGGTTTGTTATCATCAAAATCAATATTTATAGCCATATAGGCTAACAGAAATTTGTTTTTGGACCATGACCATGCTTTTCCGTAAAGTAGGTTGTTTCTTTAATATAAAAGAGAAAACTATATGGGCCAAATTGTGTTTAATTTGAAAGGCCTCATGTAGGTTTAACTTTGTTTATTTCACATAGTGTTGTATCATTAGACAAATATTCTAAGTATGTACATTCTTTCTTTGTTTTATGTATATGTCAGGAACATTAATTATTAAGCCAGAAATAGCTAAATCTTGGATTCAATGTAATCGACTGTTGACAGAATATGAAGAGGGTGTGGAGAAATATATAAATTTTGCTATAAAAAATGTTGGAGGCAGTAGTGTCATTAGGTGTACATGCCTTGATTATGGGAATTTATCATTTGAAACACCTACAACTGTAAAAGATCATTTATATATGCATGATTTTGATGTGAAATACGACAATTAGTTTTGGCACAGGGAAGAGATTCGTAAGAGTCCTTCTCCTCAAAGAGAAAACCATTTTCAACAGCAAAATATAGAGTTTGACAATGGTAATGAGTTAGAAATGGTTAATGATACTTATAAGGGTTTTTGTGGGGACCCTAAGGCATTCAAAGAGTTGCTAGAACAAGCTGAGAAACCCTTATACTTAGGATGCACAAAATTTACTAAGTTTTCCTTTTTAGTGAAATTGTTCAATGTGAAGGGTGATTTGGGTGGTCTAACGGTAGCTTTTCTGCATTGTTGAGTGTTTTAGCAGATGCTTTCCCTGAACATAATGAAATTCCAACCTATATGTATGAGGCCAAAAAGACAATGTCAGCTTTAGGCTTTGAATATTTTAAAATTCATACTTGCCCAAACGATTGCATACTTTACAGACAAGAGTATGAATGTCTTTTTAAATGTCCTATTTGTGGGTTATGTAGATGGAAGAAAAAGGATGGTACTGTAGACCAATATAGGAAATGGGTTCTTACAAAAACTTTATGGTATTTTCCTCTTATACTTAGGTTTAAGCGCATGTTTCAATCATCAGAAACTGCTAGGGACTTGACTTGGTATGCAATTGAGAGGATGGTTGATAGTAAACTCCGACATCTGGCTAACTTACCATCTTGGAAGTTAGTATATAAGAAATGGCCGATCTTTGCATATGATCTTAGAAACCTTAGCCTAGCTTTATCAGCTGATAGAATCAATGCACATAGCTCTCTTATTAGTACATATAGCTGCTGGCCAATAATTCTTATTACTTATAATCTTCTACTATAGTTGTTCATAAAACGAAAATTCATGATGTTATCCCTTTTGATTTCTGGTCCTCAACAATCGGGTTTAGACATTTATGTGTATTTACAACCTCATATTGGGGATTTGCAAACTTTATGAGATGTTGGGGTGGAGGCATAATATGAGTATTTTAATTTGCGGGATGTACCATTAAAGGATATTATGCCTGCCCATATTGTGGTGTAGAAACACCAAAATGTAGACTTAAATACAGTGGAAAAAATGTATACATTGGGCATCGACTTTGGCTTTCTCATGGTCATAAATTTCGGTTCCAAGCAAAAGCCTTTGACAATAGTGTGTGTGATGAAACCCCTCCAAAACTGTTAAACAGTGAGAAATTTTTTCAGTTGGTCAACTCTATTGATAATAGATGGGGGAAAAGCAATAGTAAAAAGTGTAAAAGTGAGAACAATGATGATCTCGTGTGGTGGAAGAAGAAATCCATATTTTATAATCTAGAGTATTAGAAGCACTTGCTTTTGCAGCATCAATTAAATGTTATGCACATTGAAAAGAATGTGTGTGAGAACATCTATGGTACACTGCTGCATATTCCTGGAAAGTCCAAAGATGGATTGAAGTCGAGGATGGTTCTCTTGGAAATGAAAATTAGGCCCAAATTAGCACCACAAGTTAAAGGAAACAACAATCGTACATGGCTTCCTCCTGCTTGCCACTCCTTAACTAAGAAGGAAAAAACCTTACTAAAGAAGAAGTGGACATGAGTGTTCTTTGGAAGAGAGCTCGGCAAATGAAAAATGGAGGATACCACCCCGATGTTGAACCAGTTATTAAAAAAATTGTAAGAAATTTTTACTTACTACTGTAATTCTAGATGTGATTACTTATACTTTGATAACATTAGCTTACTTAATTTATTGGTGTGGTAGGATAAACTAGAGATGGAAGCTAAGAAATGAAAGATGCGATCATCCGGAAAAAATGATATTCTCACACAATCTTTGGGAAAAGCTCTAAAATGTAGTCATATGCAAGGAGTGGGCAAGTTTGTAACCTCGTCTCTGTATTTTCAAACTTGCCAGGGGCCTTCTGATAGAGACAGGCAAATAGAGGACCGTCTATGGAGGGAATCAATTAACCGGCAGTTGGAAGAAATTAGAAACGAACTGAGAAAAACACCTCGTCATTCAGATATAGCTAGTTCCAGTTACCCTCACGTGCTTGTTGAAAACAATAATGCTGTCGGAGATGATGGCATAGAGTTCGTTCAAGCTGAAGCAGTTGTTGAAACACCAAAGGTCAGTTTGTTTACTATTTTTACTTATTATTTCTGGATTTATTTTGTTGCAATTTTACTTCTTCTATTTAACTGTACATACTTGTTGCTGGATAAGGGTTGTTGTAGTTACTGTTCTTACATGTTGCTTGTAGATATAGTTTGTTGTATGTTTACTATTTATACATATGTTGTTTCTGGATTTTCTTTGATATGTTAACTACTTTGTAAGATAAATTTAGAGTATTTAGAAACTATTTATGCCAATCACACTGAACAATTATGTTTGTAGCAGCCTGATCATTTGAAAAAAAAGAAGAAGTAAGGGACACCTAAAAACACAGTAGATATGAACCTGCCAATGGTAAACTGAAAGAAAGAGACAGACATAGTAAACAAAAACAAGGATACACCTGCCAAAAAACTCTCTGTCATTGCAAAAAAAGTCCAAGATTAAACCCATTGAAATCCCAGTGGAGATGCCTAATGATTTGTTACAAGGAAAAAAAATGACAACCGTAAATATCAAGGCACAAAAAAACATTTGAACTTTGAATCAGCAGAACAACATAATGCTATAATAGAGATAGGACATACAGATGCTGTAAAACAGACCAAGGACGAGGGCAAAAAAGTTACAGTGAAGTCTTTGCCAGCAAGGAGGAACACAAGGCATGCATGATGGGTACAACGAAACAAGATTCCGTTGCTGCAGTTGTTTGGCACAATGTGTGAAGCTAAGATATCAGACCAAGAATGGATTCCATATCTACTGGATGATGGTGTTTTCCAATTGAAAGGGATTAAAGCTCATATTGGGCGACGTGACTGCAATGCAGTTCTATCAATAGATGTTATATGAGTAAACGTAATCGAAGTCTATATTGCGTAAGTGATTTATAATCATTCTAGTTTTATATGTAATTTTTATAAGAGTCCCAATTAATAGACTTTAACATTGTTTGTCTTTTGTTTATCAGGATGTTGTATGCTTCCATTCTCCTTGGGAAAAGATGAGTCAAACCATTTGGATTCGTTCGTCCAGGTCTGGTTTCACTAGGTGAAGAACGTAATCCTACTGCATCATTTGACCTTAGGGCACGTGGAGTTTGTGATTGATTGAAAAACGTGAAGAAGTGACAATTCATTTTATGCCTTATAATCCCTAGTATACTCCTTTAATACTTTTCAACTCATATTAATTTCCTTTCTTACCTTAATTTGCTGAAATTGCTACCTTAATGTTCTTTCTTTTATTATAGTTATCATTGGGTGCTGCTCATCTTTGATGTGTTGAAAAAAAAGAAGTTTATTATCTCGATTATTATAGGGGAGATCCTTATGATGATTTAAAAGAGCTCATTAAAGTGTATGTTCAATTTTTTTTTATTACCATTGTCAATATAAAATTACTTTTACATAGTTTATAGATACTTTGTTACAATTTTTTTTTTGGTATAGGATAAATTGTTCAGTCCTGTCAATTTCTGTCCATCTCTTATTCTTAACACCTTTCATACCCATATTGTTCATCTTCATGTCTACAAAACAAATGTAATCGATTATATTAGACAATCTAATTAAATCATAAAAGAAAGTCTACAGAATCCTAACCTAGTCTCTCTGATACCACAATTGTAACACTCCAAATCTAACACGTGCAGAGCACGTGAAGAAGGAGGTTACTCACCAAACATAATCTTTACTCATAAGTTCAAAATGAAATACCTCCAATTCTTATTCAAATAAATCCAAAAATTCAAACGTCTAATACTAAATAATCTCTTTCGAGGACATAAAAATAAGGAAAAATATCCACCGTCCACCTATTTTTTACACCTTTTTCAAAAATACACAATTCCTTCATTTTTTTGCTGGAATCCACTTAAAGTTACTTTTTTTTTCACTTTTCCACTTCCGTTTGGAATCCGTTAAGAAAACTAACGGAAACTTTAAAAAATGACCATTTTACCCCCAAAACGAAAATTATAATTTCACCCTAAAAAATGCCAAAAATAATAAGATTTAATGATGAATATCATTATTGGTACGTTAATGAAGTACAAAAAAATCTTAACTACTAGAGATTATAACTCAATGAATAATAAAACTTTACTTATCTTAAATTCAATTGATGGTTTGTGAGATTGGGGTATTTTTAATATTACTGTTATAATTTAGCATTCTAATTACCGACATATTTTTTAAAAAAAACATGCATTTGATGGTTGTGGAATTAATTTCTTTATTGACCGATGGAGAAAATTATTAGATTTAATCTGATTATTTTTTATAATTTTTAAGGTGAAATTGTAATTTTCGTTTTGGGGGTAAAATGGTCATTTTTTAAAGTTTCCGTTAGTTTTCTTAACGGATTCTAAACGGAAGTGGAAAAGTAAAAAAAATGTAACTTTAGGTGGATTCTAGCCAAAAAATGAAGGAATTGTGTATTTTTAAAAAAGGTGTAAAAAATATGTGGACAGTGGATATTTTCCCTAAAAATAATAACAAAAGTCTCAAACTCCAAATTACACGTTCATAATAGAAATAACTAAATAGAAACACGAGTCTATTCCTCCTCTTATTCAATGGCAAAGGGAAATTGGAAATTACTAACTCCAAAACTAAGCGCACCTCTCAAAAGAAACTTAATCTGCAAAAAGTAATGACAAGGGGTGAGCCGTCAACTCGGTAAGTAAAACCATTCCTAACACACTAGGCCTATCGATATCAAAATATTGCAAGCCTTCTTTTAATTAAAACATATTATAATCCATAATTTTCATAAAATGATATATCACGATAACAAAACATAAATTCTTGATAATTCAGAATATCGAAAAGCATATTTACTTACAAAGCAAATCATGTAATACGTATACAGAAAACAAAAGGTTAGCTCTGTCACATAGTGTCACCTATAGTCCCGGTGACCCGGCCAGAAACAGAATTAGAATATCGTGTGCACACTCAGAACATAAACCCAGTACTGGTCCAGACAGATATATCGTATATTACGATCAGAATCATAATCAGAATCAGAATAACTATGGACAATGAGCCAAAACATTAGGAATCTCATACGATCATCAATAATCGAAATCATACGTGGGTACAAAACATTCGTATCAGATTTATAAAAGTTCATAACAATAATTTAGGCTTGCATAACATTTCATAAATAAAATCATAAAAGTAGGCATGTAACAAAATAACTTACATTTTCAAAAGCATTTATAAAATACTTTGTTAAAAGAATTTAGCTTTAAAACATTTACATAAAACTAATTTTATTATCAAAATCAATTAATCCTTTAAGTAGAACAAAAACATTTATACTTATAATAATAATATCAATATACTTATACATATCCAGTATACTAGGAATGAAGTTACTTACCTCGACAATGAATTTGAATTAACATAGCTCTAAACTTCTAAGAGCCTCAATCACCTTCAATACCTTAAACAAATACAAGATATGATAATTAATAACTTATTCTAAGAATCTGATTTTCTAATTCATACCCGTACAGGTCTGATTCTCAGAATTTTAACTCTTAATCTAAAACTCATAATGATATAATATCCTATGGAACTATTCTGGACATCCATGAGTACCCCATGTAAAATTTACAAGAGGATCCGATATCAAAAACATTTTAAAAAACTATTTACTTCTCAGCAAACTCGAAACTGTTTTCACATAATCTAAACCAAACAGAACAAGTTCCGTGATTTTTATAAAATAAAATACTAATCAGAAAATTATGAAATTAAAACTGGGAATCCTAGACACATATATTAACCTACATATAAACTTTAAGAATTTTCAGAGTTCATTTGATGGTACAAATAGTCTTGTGAATCCGATCGCAATGCTGGAATTGCAGTTTTCCAGTGCAGTGGTTTCTATTTCGAAAATACATATAAAATTCAAAACGAAGTCGAATTTAATGTAATAAAATTTAATCAAGAAGCCCTACATGTCTAGTTTCCAGAAATATAAATTTTATAAGAAAATTCATTCAGAAAGTATAGGTTTAAATTCGAGATACTCATACTGTCCAGAATTCTCCTGTGCTTAATACATCAAGGCTTGATAAACTAAACTTAATATAAATCAAAACCCTAAACAACACCTAAATACATTCTAAATCTTGCATTATGATCTACAACCATCTAGAATCGTGCCAATATAAACCCTAGCTAAATAGAGTGATTAGAAATCTGTTGAGAACATAGAGAATAACTTACCCGTCGCTTGATTCTCTCCTAAACAAAGGTTTGAATCCTAGGATTTGGGTAAGAGCGTAAAGAGCAGCAGAGAAAAAGAATAAACGTTCTGAAATTAGGGTTATGGAAGAGGAAAAGTATGAATTTATAGGGAATCTTAAGAAACCCTACTTAATTAGGAAAAATAACCATTTTCCCAAAATTATCTCATAAATAACCTCTTAATAAGGGTTATGGGCCACCCATAATTCTCAATGAAAGCCAAAATTCCATAACTTAATATATATGAGAATTTGTGGCGTTACAGGTTCATTAACTTGTCCTCCAAGAAATCCAATGCAAATGACTGCAAGAACAAGTAAAAAGCTCATATCACTTCAGAATCTTGAATTTTCATCTATTATTATTCAGCATTAGGAAAGATAATAATAATGAAGGGGGAAAAATATGCACACCTTTATATTGCTTACGGTCAATTCACCGTTCAATACGTACTTCTCGCCATTGAAAAAGCCATTGACAGCAATTACCTGCATTGAAATTTGCACAGCAACCCAATTTCCCGTATTTAATTACGGTGGAAAAAAACAAGAATTCATAAAGATTTAACAGAATCTGAAGATAAAGAAAGGAACTCACTCTTGGAGCGTGACCTGTGATACCAAAATAATCAGAAATTTGTCTCCTATCAGTTTGCAACAAGTCCATTTGAAAATACACAGAGAAGCTGGCAAACAATTGATTTCATCAATTATTATTTTAAGATCATAATGATAATTATTTTGACAAGCAATTAATTTCAGTGGATTTCTGTTAACCAAGTTTCGACAAAATTTTGCTTGATCTCCCTACATATCTATATTTACCTTTCCTTTAAAAGCTTTGGCTGCCTCTTCAAATATTGATTTAGGTGGCGTTTGTTTTTTAACTTAATGACTTAAAGTGACTTAACTTAATTAATTAAGTTAATTAGAGGTGTTTGTTTTTATAACTTAATGAGACTTTTTAGATAATTTTGACTTAATAAAATAAGCTAATTTTTTTGGCCATTTACTTAATGGAGAAATTTGAATTAAGTCAATTACTTACTAATGTCAAAAATATCCATGTTTTATAATTTATTTTTCATGTCTATCCCAAAACTCACCCATAGATATTTACCCCACATAAAAATATCCATGTTTTTTCTTTCTTATATTATATACAATAAAATTTAAAATTTATGGTATTTTATATATTAAAATTCTAAAATAATTATGTATTTACTTGAATATAGTTTTACTTATAAATGTTAAAATATTATAGTATTTAATATATTATTTATTTGACATTCAAATTTAATAAGGATACAAATGTAAAAGTACATATTTTTTCAGTTGAAAAAAACAAACAACTTAATACTTATTTTCTGATATTCAGACAAAAAAACAAACATATTATTCAGATTCAGACATTCAGATCTATTCAGAATTCAGACTAATTCAAGTCTATTCAGATTTCAGATAAAAAAACAAACGCCACCTTAGTCTCAGAATCATGAACAGTCTCAAAAAGCCATAACTGAGAACAACTTTATGAACTCGTTAAGACCTGAAATTTTTTTAATTTTTCCAAGGTAAAGATGATGTAAACTAATAATTACCACTTGCAAGCGGGAATCTAAAATCAATGCAGCAGTTTCCCTAATGTAAGTAATCATCGGAGGAATCTTATTCAATGATATGAAGTCATAAATTCTTGCATCAGTAAATGGACCATCTCAGAAAATAGAGCAAAAAATGCACAAGGCTTGTAAATTTTCCATTTTGAAGCACTCAAAATCATTTGCAGAGAGATAACTTCTAATGCTAACCAAAGTGGCTAAGCTGTTTAGATTCCTTTTCCAGCAAGACTAGAGCAAGGCATTTGATTTCTGGGTCAATCAGAAACATCTTTGCAACATCAGCTCTAGTAGTTTGAAAGAATATAACATCAGGATGTAGCTTTGATGCGGCCGCAAGCTTTTCACTTTCCATGCCCTAACAAACAGAATTGAGTCTTTTGTAACATTTATGATTCAATAAGAGATGTTAAAATAGAAACAATCTAAGAAATTGCTCATATTATGTGAGTGGGAGTGGACCTTTAAAGAGTCAAGGAATCCTAAAGCAATTATAGATTCAGCTGTTAGTAAGTGCTCCGCTTTCTCTATTTTCATCAAGGTGTAAAGATCACCAGACATCTTAGTCTTTATATAATTCACAATAGCATCCCTTCAAAACCAAAATTTGTGTTAGGTTAGGTTATTCATTTTGCACACTTTCTCAACAACCAAACAGATTTAGAAGGGTTATATTGAACAAAAAAAAATCCAATAAAAGAAAACAAATGTTCAAAGAACAAAAAGAAAACTCACTTCATCCTGTTATAATAATAAGTATCCACATGCACTCCATTAACAAAGAAATAAACAGTTGGGTATGCTTGAATTCTCCATTTTTTCGCCAACTCTATCACGTTCATAGCATTAACTCTTGCTAGCACTGATTTGCCCTTCCGCTCAGTGGCAGCGGCTTCATATTTTGGAGCAAGTTTCTAGCTCTTGGGGGACCATGGTGCATAAAAAAGCACCATCACATGCTGATTCTTAGCTATAACATGATTAAAATTCTTGTCACTTAGTTTCACCACCACATCTTCTTTTTCATCAATTGCCGGTGGCAACCTTTGCTTTTGATCATTGAAACTGTTGTAAGAATCTGAAAGTTCAACAGTGTTTCCGTAAGAGATTGGAGGAAGTTTCTTGAATACGGAAACACACAATACATAGCCTCCATCATAATCTATTTTGTAAACACAGAAAGGCGAAAGCCAAAAAAGAATAAACAAAAGAAATATTGTGGTGGAGAGCATAAGGAGATAAGCTTTTGTTGACATTGTTGAGCAGCCAGCCTAGAGTAGGTGTTCTGTAATTTGTACTTGAAATCTTCAAATAATTGTTGGCTAATGACAAGAGAAAAGTAATTAAATGCTCCTTGTGTTATTTATTTTCAAATATGCAGACAAAAGGCTAAAAATTTTTTTTTTAAAACGTTATCTTAATTTCTTTTCAGAAATTACATTATTAACACATTGTTGATAGAAAGGAACCCTCTAGCCTGACAAAGCACAATCGATAAAGGCAAGATCCACATCTTTATCTCATAAAACCAATGCTTCTGTGAACATCACTATAGAACAGTACTATCACTGAATCTTGATCATCTCTTATTATAATCTTTAAAAAGCATCTACTTGGAATTTGTATTAGAAACTTTCTGTATATGAATGGAATACCTACATTTGTTCACAAATTTAATTAACTTCTCCAATTATTTCTTTCTGGATCAACTTAGTATTTCTGAGACGTATGCAGAGTTACACAAATTCACCAGCAATTGGAACAACAGTGTCGAAGACATATTGTTGCAAATATCACATATTAACGAAAACTTGCTTCTCTTGCTTTCTCATTTCAATTGGGACTAAAGTGACATTTCTTCTGAGTTCAAAAACGGAAAACATCTCTGTGTGCCCAATCCATATCTTGCGGAATCCTTTGAAGAACGGGCTGAATCACACCAGGAGGAAGATACAACTAGGCCCAACACAGAACTTGTTGCAGGCCCATCGCGAATGAGAAAATCACCCAGCTGGCTAAAGAATTATGTTGTTTGAGAAGTAGGAAGTTGTGGATTCCTTTTTAAAATCTTTTATCAGTTTGATATTTTCTTTTGGCTAAAGAATTATGCTATTTTTTATAACCACCTTCTGTTAGAGGTTGTTAGAGGTGAAGCATATAAGCATTGTAAGGTTTAAAAAGCAAAAGAATGAAAATACTCAATTCTCTTTCTTCTCTGGAATTTTCTTTCTTCTTAACCTCAGTTCTGCTCTTAATTCTTTTTTATTTGGAGTTGGCGCTCGCTCGAAGAGTGTTTTGTTGAGTTGATTTGCTTGTGTTGTAGGACAAGCATATCATTGGTGCTTTCATTGACTTTTCCATGGCTATTTCAGAGGTGTTGGCAGCAATGAAGGCACTCCAAATGCAATTTGAAGGCCAAACAATTACGATTCATCAAAACTTGCAGCAGTACATGTCCACAATGGATTCTCATCTTGAGGATCTATGTTCTCATATCCAAGAGTCTTCGAGTGTTTTGGTTGCATCATCAGGTTTTGCACATCACTCTTCTCTAGTTGCGGAGGGGCACACACCGATCTCTCACTTGTATTACAATAAATGAAAATGGAGGTTCTCAAGTCTGATGGCTCTGACACAAATGGGTGGGTGTTTTGTATTGAAGATTTTTTCGATTTCCATGAAACTCCAGAGCACTTGCGCCTTCGCATCCTCGCGTTTCACATGGAGGGGAGAGCAGAAACCTGGTACCAATGGATGAAGGCAAACAAACTGATAACAACATGGAAAGATTTTCTAATTAGTTTGAAGCATCAGTTTGGTGCTTCAATGTATGACGATCCTCAAGGTACACTTTCCAAACTTACTCAAACCACCACAGTCGCAGAGTTTCAGTCAGCCTTTGAAGATTTGATGAATAAGGTCACTGGAATTTCTGAACCCTTGTTGATCAATTTTTTTATCATTGTTTGAGAACCGACATTCACAAGGAGTTGATATTTTCTCGCTCCACATCTCTGATGGATGCCTTTGCTCTCGCAAAAGCTTATGAAGCTCGTTCAGAGGAAGCCAAAATGAGTGGCCGCCTTTGGACTAAATGGCCCCCACCGTCGGCCTCAACTATGACCATTCCATCCATTAGCAAAATTCATCCACCCTCACATGTGCTTGTTCCCACCCCCACCACAAACAGTTCCCCTGTAGCTCCACAACACACCAACCTCCTAAACAAACAAACCTTCCAACCCTTTTACCTACACCAAATTTACCGGTTCGTCGCCTTACTCCAGTTGAATTACGAGACAAACGAGAAAAAAGATTGTGTTATAACTGTGATCGAAAGTACAGCGTAAACCATCACTGTCGTAGTAAGTTTTTTATTCTTATGGGGACTGACGATGATGAAAATGAGGATACTACGAAGTTGGCCATGGTGGAGCCATTTGAGGAAATGGTAACGACAGATATTTCAAGCTTGAACGCCCTTGCGGGGCAGGTGAATCCTTATTCACTTCGACTGATTGGCAAGGTTGGTAACCACTGCTTTCAAGTGCTTATTAATAGTGGGAGTACCCACAATTTTATTAAACTTGTGTTGGCTAAACGATTGGGACTTCCTATTCAACCCACTACTCATTTTTGGGTTTATATTGGCAATGGTGACCTCTTGGTGTGCCAACTATATTGTCCACAAGTGACTCTAACTATGCAAGGTTATGCATTTACTCTGGACTTATTTGTTTTACCAATTCAGGGGTCAGATGTGGTTTTGGGTATTCAATGGCTTCAACGCTTAGAGAAGGTGTCCCATGACTATGCCGCCATGACGATAAACTTCTATTGGGATGGGAAATTGGTCAACCTTCGTGGGGACGTCACTAATTCACCGAGTTTAATTAATTTTAACCAATTTTAAGCCCTTATGCATAGCACAGTTGTTCAGAACTTATTTGAGCTACAACAAATACATTCGGACCAAGATGGAGACTCCGGAGACTTAGAACTTCTAGTTTCACTGCCCACTCTAATTTCTCACCTCCTTTACAAATTTCACAACTTATGCCGCCCCCCAACAGGCCTTCCCCTACACTATTTCATTAACTATAGAATTCACCTACTACCAAACATAAAACCAATGAATGTTCACTCTTAGCGCTATCTTTACTTCCAAAAAAACAAAGATGAAGAAGTTAATTCGCGAAATATTGGAGCAACGTGTAATAAAACCAAGGCACAACCCTTTTTCTTCCCTGGTGTTACTAGTAAAAAAAAGGATGGCACCTATTGCTTTTGTATGGACTATCGTGCCTTGAATACGGTTACTATCAAGGATAAATTTTCTATTCCAACAATTTAAGAACTACTGGATGAATTGGGTGGAGCAACCATTTTTCAGCAAATTAGACTTGAGGGCTGGTTCACCAGATTCGAGTGCACAACAGAGACACATACTAGATAGCTTTTCGAACTCATGAAGGGCACTACAAGTTTCTTGTGATGCCTTTTGGCTTGATGAATGCTCCATCTACATTTCAAGCTACCATGAATCAAATTTTTGTTGCTTTCTTACGTAAATTTGTCATTGTTTTTTTTTATAATATATTGGTGTATAGTTCATCTTTGGCTGATCATGTCTCTCACTTGGAGCAGGTTTTAAGTTGCTTACATAGTCGTTGTTTCTTCATTAAACTTTCCAAATGCCTTTTCTGCCAAGAAACAGTTGAGTATTTGGGTCATTTGGTTTCTACTGGAGCTGTTCGCGCGGATCCACAGAAAATTGTAGCCATGGTCAACTGGCCACCACCGACGTCCTTGAAATAGTTGCTAGGGTTTCTTGGCCTCATGGCCTATTACAGGTGTTTTATTAAAGGATACGCTTCTATTGCTGCACCTCTCCCTGACATATTTTGCAGAGATGTTTTCAATTGGACTCCAACAGCAACTATCACATTTGAGGCCCTCAAACAAGCTATAGTGGAAGTCCCGGTATTGCGATTACCAAACTTCGAGTTGGATTTCATCATCAAGATCGATGCGTCAAATGTCAGTATTGGTGCAGCGCTTATGCAAGACAACCACTCAATCTCCTACTTTAGTAAAAAATTGGGACCAAAACTTCAAGTGGCATCAACATATATCAAGGAGTTACATGCCACTGCCGAGGTTGTCCACAAGTGGCAACAATATCTTCTTGGTCATTTTTTTATTATTCGCATCGATCACAAAAGTATCAAGGAACTTCCGCAACAAGTTATCCAAACACCTAACCAGCAGGTGTATATCTAAAAATTGCTTGGTTATGATTTTAAGATTGAATACAAGCTCGGTCGAGCAAACCAGGTAGCCGATGCTTTGTCTTACGTGCATGAAAATGAGCATGTGAAGGCACCCGAGAGATACTCTGCCTATTTACCATTGGTTTCCAGTCCAACTTTTGACTTGTTAGAAACTCTACGCTTAAAGAATACCACTTGTCTAGACTTGGTACTCCTTCATAAGCGCTTTGCCACAGGTGAGCTCTCCCCTGATTTTTATGTTTATGATGGATTACTTTTCTTCCGCCATCGCTATTATGTTAGCTCTCAATCCTCCTTGAATTCAATCTTGCTCCATGAATTTCATGCTACCCCATGGGCTAGACATGTTGGTATAAAACGAACCTTGGTTCGCTTAGCTTCGACATTTTATTGGCATAAGATGAGAACTTATGTTGAAAAATTTATAGCTCCTTGCCTAACCTGCCAACAAATCAAGCATTCAACTCAAGCTCTAGCAGAGTTGTTACAGCCACTACCTATTCTATCATTAGTATAGGATGAGGTCAATATAGATTTCATTACGGGCTTGCCACTATCACGAGGGCTCACTACTATCCTTGTCGTTGTAGACCGTCTGACTAAATCAACACATTTTGGAGCTCTACCTTCTCAATTTTCAGCTATGACGGCAGCGGACTTATTTGCTAACATGATCGTTAAACTCCATGGTTTTCCTAGTTCTATTGTGTCACATCGCGATCCAATTTTTCGAAGAAGCTTTTTGAACTAACTGGCATTTCCCTAAGGCATAGCACAACCTATCATCCGCAACTGATAAGCAATCTGAAGTTGTGAACCGCGGGCTTGAACAATATTTACAAGCTTTTACTCAAGAAAAACCACAATCGTGGGTCTCTCTACTCTATTGGGCAAAGTTCAGTTACAACTCCAGCTATCACAGTGGTCTCAAAATGACACCATTCCAGGCATTGTATGTGCGTATTCCACCTACTATCCCAGCTTACTCTAAGGGCTCTACTTCAATCTAAGCTCTCAATGATGCGCTGACGGAGCGAGATGTTCTCTTGCGCTTCTTGAAGGAGAATTTACGCCAAGCTCAGCATCGAATGACACAAAAGGCTAATGCCCATCAGCGTGAACTCCAACTCAATATAGGAGATCGCGTGCTTGTCCGCCTTCAACCATGCCAACAAACATCTTTAGCTCAACGAGCATCCCAGAAGTTAGCGAAGAAGTATTATGGGCCATTTACAGTATTGGAACGTGTGGGGCCAGTGGCATACAAGTTGAACCTTCTGTTAGATTGCAAAATTCATTCTGGCTTCCGTATTTCAATGCTCAAACCCTTCAGCAGTTCCAGCCCTATCAATGGGTTACCCTTACCTCGTGACAGCATCAACAATCGACCACTCTTATACCCAGCTGCTATTTGTGCCACACAGATAGTCTTGCGTCATGGGAAAGAAGTTCAATAGGTTCTGGTGCAGTAGTCAAATAGCGCTCCAAAAATGCCACCTAGGAAGATTTCTTTGAGTTTTCGCGCTTCTATCCTGATTTCACTTTGAGGACAAGGTGATTTTTCAAGCCCTGGGGAATGATACAACATTGCCAATCTCTTTGAAGTGGCCCAATCCATCTCTTGTGGAATCCTTTAAAGAACGGGCTGAATCACACCAGGAGGAAGATACAACTAGGCCCAACACAGAATCTGTTGCAGGCCCATCGTGAATGAGAAAACCACCTAGCTGGCTGAAGGATTATGTTGTTTGAGAAGCAGGAAATTGTGGATGCCTTTCTAGAATCTTTTATTCATTTGATATTTTCTTTTGGCTTGACAATTGCTATTTTTTGTAACCACCTTCTGTTAGAGGTTGCTGGAGGTGAAGCATATAAGCATTGTAAGGTTTAAAAAGCAAAAGAATGAAAATACTCAGTTCTCTTTTTTCTCTGGAATTTCCTTTCTTATTAACCTCTATTATGCTCTTAATTCTTTTTCATTTAGAGCTTGCACTCGTTCGAAGAGTGTTTTGTTGAGTTGATTTGCTTGTGTTGCAGGACAAGCGTATCAGCACCGTTTGTGTCACGTTCTCTTAATAGAAAAATATAACCCAAACGTTCTTGATTTTGGTAGTTTGTTCTTTGTATTAGAACATACGACGTGTTTCATGGGCAAAATAATAAAAATTTGCTCTTATTTTTCTTGCAATCTAACAAGGTGCTTGATCATTTTGGTTATCAATTGATGTTTATCTATTGAATGCGGTTATCAATGAGTTAAATAAATATAATTAAAGGTCTGATAGATATTTTTATATATAGAATATATGTCATTATTTAATGTGACCTCTGCCGCAGTTAAAAGTACTCAAAGCAAAAGAAACCCTTGCTAATGTAAAGGATCAAATATGAAGGCACGAATAGTGATTAACTGGAATATCTAAGTTAAACAGCATTTCTTATTGCATCCAGTCATTTTGTGGGAAAGGGAAATTGAATCAGATACACTAAATTGCTTCTTTAGTCATCACATCTGGTACTGGAAGTCTATTTAATAACTTTTGCTGAAGTTGTATTTGAGAAAGAGCTGTTTTTGACTGTTGGTTCCTCAACTTGTCTCCCAAGAAATCCAATGCAAATGACTGCAGAATCTCAGATCATGACAGAATTGTGAATCTTAAGCCATTTTTCTGCATTAGGGAAAAAAAATATAATAACAATTACGGTGAAAAGAATGCAAACCTTTACATTGCTCAGGGTCAGTTCACCATTCAATACATACTTCTTGCGTTTGCGAATGCTAGCGACAGCAATTAACTGCAAGTAAATTTGTACAGTAACCCATTTTTTTCATTTTGATGTATAAAACAAAAGCTACACCGCAATCATAAAGATTTCACAGAATCAAGGTAAAGCAGGAAACTCACTCTTGAAGTATGACCTGTGACACCGAAATAGTCAGAAATTTGTCCCTTAAGTTTCGGGTACATTTGCGAATACACAAAGAGAAGCTGGCAAACAGTGATCAAGTTTCAACAATTTTTGCTTGAGCTCGCTACAGAGATTAATCTACCAAATACAAGTCTCTGCATTTACCTTGCCTTTGAAAGCTCTAGCTGTCTCTTGAAATATTGATTTAGCCTCAGAATCATGCACAGCCGCAAAAAGCCATAACTGAGAACAAATTCAGGAACATGTTCAAACCATAAATCTTTCACATTTTCCGGAGGAAAAGATGTAAAATGATCATTACCAATTTCAAGGGGGAATTTAAAATCAATGGATTAGTTTCCCTGGAGTAAGTAATCATCGGAGGAATCTTATTTGATGATATGAAATCATCAATTACTGATATAGTAAAAGGACCATCTGAGAAAATGAAGCAAAAAAGGGACAGGGCATGTATAAATCTTCCATTTGAAGCACTCAAAATCATTGTAGAGATTATTTGTTTTACGAACCAAAGTGGCTAAGCTGTTTAGACTCCTTTTCCAGCAAGACTAGAGCAGGGCGTTTGATTTCTGGGTCAATCAGAAACATCTTTGCAACATCAGCTCTAGTAGTTTGGAAGAATAAAACATCAGGATGCAGTTTTGATGCAGCCGCAAGCACTTCACCTTCTAGGCCCTAAAATTTTTTGTCATAGCAGTAACAGATGTTAAGGGAAACACTAAGGCAATTGCTCAAATCATATGAGTGAGTATGGACCTTTAAAGAGTTAAGGAATCCCAAAGCAACTGTAGATTGAGCTGTCAATAAGTGCTCTGCATTCTCTGATGTCATCACAGTGTAAAGATCACCAGCCATCTTGGTCTTTATATAATTCACAATAGCATCCCTTCAAAATAAAAAAGATCTTGTGATTAACAATGCACAAGCATATAATATACTTGCCCCTTTTCACACTTCTCAGCAACTAAACAGATTTAAAAGGTCATATTGAACAAAAAGATCCAACAAAAGAAAACACATGTTCCAAAAAAACTCACTTCTTCCTGTCATGGTAGTAAGTATCCACATGTACTCCATTAACAAAGAAATAAATGGTTGGATATCCTTGAATTCCCCATCTTTTTGCCAACTCGATCTCGTTGATAGCATTAACTTTTACTAGCACCGCTTTGCCCTTCAGCTCAGTGGCAGCGGCTTCATATTCTGGAGCCAGTTTCTTGCTCCAGAAGCACCATGGTGCGTAAAAAGCCACCATCACATGCTGATTCTTGGCTATAACATCACTAAAATTCTTGTCACTTAAATTCACTGCATCTTCTTTTTCATCAATAGCCGGAGGCAAGTTGTACTTTCGATCTTTGAAACTTTCATAAGAATCTAATGATGCAACGGTGTCTCTGGAAGAGATTGGAGGAAATTTCTTGAATACAGAAACACATAATACATAGCCTCCATCATTATCTATTTTGTAAACACAGAAAGGCGAAAGCCGAAACACAATGAACAAAAGAAAAATCGTAGTGGAGAGCGCAAGGAGATGAGCTTTAGTTGACATTGTTGAGCAGCCGACCTTGAGTAGGTGCTCTGCAATTTGTACTTGACGTCTTCAAAATAGTTGTTTTATAGCAGTGATCCTATCCGCAATGCAAATTTTACCCTGAATTGCTGGCCAATGACAAGATAATTATAATTAAATGCCTCCTTTTTTGTATGCATTTTCACAGAGCAGACGACAGGCTAATAAATAATAAAATGTATTTTGATTTCTATTCAGAAATTACACTATTAACATCCTGTTGACAGAAAGAAACCCTCTATCCACCACCAGCTTTATAAAGCACAATCGACAATGACAAGATCCAAATCTCTAGCAGATGAAACCAATGTTCCTGTGAACATCACTATGCAACAGGATTACACTGAATCTTGAAAGCAACGAATTGAATGGAATATTCTTTTGCAGCCATATAAACACGCTTCCTATATGGCGTTAATTTGTATTCTCAACGCCTTACCATAATGTGACATGCTTGGTCATCTCTCTTTATAATCTTTGAAAAGTGTCTGCTTGAACTTTGTATTATAAACCTGTTGTATGTGAATGGATTACCAACATTTGTTCATAAACTTGATGAATTTCTCCAATTAGTTCTTTCTGGATCAACTTCAGTATCTCTGAGACCTACAGAGTTGCACAAATTTACCGCCAATTAGAACAACAATACTGAAGACATATGTATTACAAGTATCACATATACTAGCATATAATGTGACATGATAGAGTTGTAGTTGCATCACAAACCAAGATATATTATGAAAGAATTTTGAGAAAATATATCATTGCTCACCTCGAAATGTTGCTGTAATACAGGTGAGTGTTGATGCAGTGTCGTGTATATCTTCTCAAGTAAGCCTATGAGTGCATCCACTTGATCGCCCAGCAGATCCACCTGGAATCCAAGCCGCGTAATGAATCTTAAGAAAATTTGCTTGAAATGCTCTTAAAATGTATATTCATCAAACCCAAGTTAAATTCAGTTTGTTTATCCTAAAAATTAAAAAAAAAATTATATTATATTAAAAAGAAAAAAACACTAAGGTGAATAAAACTGAAATTGCAGCTCAAAACCTTATTCAGGCATTTGGAGATTCTTGCTTCTTCTGATAAATGCTGTACTGTAGAGTAATTCCCGTTGTTGTATTGAGGAAACAAGCTCAACAAGCAAATCTAATTGATGCTTCATCTCTTCCAACCTGTACAAAAGTAGCGCAGCATTATGCTTAGTAAAGGTCAATCACTTGTTTAAATAATTAATTTTGATGGAACATGAATGTCGTAACACAAATAGCCATAGTCAATGTTCACAGTTAGAATAAATTAAAGGGGAACTGTACATAAATGTAAACTGAAGTACCTCAAAACTTTGTCTGCTAATTTTTCTTGTGCTTGGAGCTCAAAATTTCCAAATACTTGTGAAAACTCCAGTATAGGTGTAAACATGGAATCCAATTGGTTTCTACGAATCTCTTCATTTTGTTGTTGGAAAGTGATGGAATTTTTGTCATGCACATTATCTGCAGGAATCATCTGATCATCAACTCTTTCTTGACCATAATCCGCTGTGGCAAAACTAGATTCCAACTCACTCATTATTGTCTTACTTGTAGCTAACCGATCTAGAGCTTTCTCGAGTTTGCTTCTCACCGAAGTAAAAGTGGACTCATCCTCATTCATCAGTTCTTGAAAGATCTCATGCTCGTTCAGCAGTCCAGTTTCCATTTCCACCCAGTCAAGTTGTTTCTTGTGTTCATTTACTTCAGAACTTGCACTTACCATTAGATCTCCATCTTCTTCTAAACACTTCAATAACATATCTAGTTTTTCGACAAAACTCTCCTCTCCATTTCCCTCAAAACTTCCGTCTCTATTGTTGGAGGAACTTTTGTCTTGCTTCCGGGCTTCTTCTTGGCAAGCATCTTTCATCGCCTCACGAAAAACAAATTCCTGTACTTCCTGTCTAAAGAGATAATGTTGCAAGCCTCTATCTCTTTCTTCCACTCATCATTTCCCCGAATAAAACCATATACACATTCTCCTTCACAAAATATTCCGCTATTTTGAGCGACTTGTCAGGAACCTCAACCTCTTGGAGTTTTGTAAATGTGTAGTTCGCAGTATTCACAACAGCTCTGATGGTCTCATCAAAGACAGCACGAGAAACCTCTTCTGTTATAAGCCTGTCAATTCTATAGTTTCCAATTTTCTCATTCCAATCCTTGCAAATTTCCCGGTACAAGACTGAGCATATATCCTCACTTAAAGAGCATTCATCTCGAAAATGTTCTAATTTCCTATCAAGTGCAGAGCAAAACCCCTTAACTGCATCACTGCATACAGTGTAATGTATTTCTTCTCTCATCTGCGCCTCAAACTTGTTACTTTCAACTTCCTCTTTCAACATCCTTATTTCAATTTCTAGTTCTTCATTGGCTGCATCAGCGACTGACACGTTATTCATTTTCTTCCAGACGCCATCCAAATTGTCAACGTCCGAGTTCGTTTCTTTTCTCACATCAGATTTCAATAGTATTTTTGCTGCTGAGGATTCGTCCCCTTGATCACCTCCATAGTCTCCAAAAGTCTCAACCAACCTAGCATTGCAGTTCATTAAACTATCCAATCTTACAATAACTTCTTGGATTCTTCTGTTTAGGCTAACCGGATCCTTTTCTCTTCTTAAATTTGAACACCCTTTTTTTGAAACATTTCTCGCTTCAACCATTTAACCTCTTCAAATTTTCTCCGGATAATAGACTCGTGACTCTTTATGACCTTAGCAACAGATTGACCAACACCCTCTTCTGATTCTACTTCTTCAACCTTTGAGGAAAAATTCGAACAACTGTCACCTTCTGATAAAGATCTTCTTGGCCTTGGAGGAATCCTGCTCTCAATATTAGTTTTGATTGAAGATTGTAAATTCTCATTCCCTTTTGAAGCTTTCAGTTGAGCCTCGTTCTGATTGATAAAGCTCTCAAGCTCATTACGCAAGCATGTAACCTCGGTCATCAAATCTGACAAATGCTCACTCAAGCTCATGAAAACTTGCTTCTCTTGCTTCCTCACTTCCATCTCAAAATTCTCCTTAAAGTCGTTAACAAAACCATTAATCAATGTACAAATTGCATCCTTCTCAATAGTCCACCTCCATTGCTGTTCCTGAGGCCCCAGCTCAGACAAAAAAATAGCATTCTGCATTTTCCCAAAAGCCTGATGCAAAGTCTCTTTCAAAATATTAATATCAGAACCCATCTGCTCAATCTTTTTGTGATCAATACCGCCATTCCTTTCCTCATCAATAACTTCATGCTCGATATGCAAGACTTGTTGATCAACTGAATGCATCAACTCAGAAATTTCACTATCTCTATCCTCATCCCGACTTCCAGGACTGCTCATACTGAGCTCAGTGACACCATCACTCTTTGTTCTTTCAAGCTCCACGTTAGCATTTTGCAAAGCAACCAATTCTTTTTCCTTCGCATCTAATGCTTGCCTAAGCTTCAACTCACTTTCAAACCTCTCCGTCAATTCCTTATCCTTTTCGCGGAGAGCCATTTCTGAATCCTGAAGGCGACCCTGGAGACGGTCTTTAATTTCTTCCAAGTCTGCCAGGACTTTTTCATGGCAGCTTTCAAACATGTTGTTGTCTGCTTCCTCCTGGACAAATTTCATGCACCCTTCTAGCTGAATTACTGCAAGTTCATAGAATTTCGATATCTCATTCAAGCGCTGAATGACGCCATCTTTGGACTTTACTTTGCCGTGTGCTCTGTCCATTGCGTAGTGCACAATCCACGTCATTGTTGCATCTGTTAAAGAAATTCTTAGTGTGCCTTCTAGCAATCCAAAAAGACCATCCATTTTTTTTTTTAATTTTTGTTTGGTTCATCTATTGAAAATGAAGCAATAGAAATGTGAATGAGATCTTCTGGTTTTATGTTTCCTTGAAAATTGGAGATCTAATTGACTTATTCTAACTTGTTACTTGTTACACATATGTTGAAAATGTGACCAGAATTATTCTTATATTTCATTTAAATACTAATGCATATTACCATATATGCAAAGATAACAAGGAATTGACAATTTTAGAGAACTCACGTTAATTTTTTACCTTTTTTTAATAGAATTTTTTATCATTAAATCAATCGGATTTGTTGTAAATTTGAAGGTTATGAGACCTTTATTACTTGAAATGACTGGTTTGTCCTTCGTTTCCTTCAAGAGCCCGAAAAGTTCTAAACGTTCAACGCTCAAGCCAATATAGACGGTTAGGATGTCCTCCTCAATTAATTTGAGAGGAAAATTACAGATAATATGTATGGTTTGATGAAGGAGCAAAGGAACATTAAAAAGGTATAATTAACATTGCCAACGAACGTGCCCAACATTAATTTATTAGTTGTTCCAAATAAAGCATCTACTTGGCATACTAAAATTGGTTGTTTCCTACAGCAGCCACTACAGATCTCATTAAGAGCCAGAATCTATCTCAGCGGCTGGGCGCGAACCATCACTGCCCTTGGCAGCGCGTGAGGCTCTTTCTCTCAGCCACTCCACCACCTCTCCAGAAACCAACTCAACGTTTTGCTCAGGCTCGCCAATCAGCTGATGCCACGTGCCTGGATAAATCCTCAGTGTCTTATCCTTACAGGCTGCATGTAACTATGACTAATGGGCCGTGCCGGGCCCACCAACTGTCGGCGCGCAAGGGCTCATGAGCCGGCACGACACGGCCCACTAATTTAGTGGGCCGTGTCGTGCTGTGCCTATTTTTTTTTCAGTTGAGCCCAGCATGGCCCACGGCACGAGCCCGCTCGTGCCGTGCCTAAAAAAAGTCTACCAATTTTTTTTTTAGCGTGCTTAAAAAAAATCACGTGCCTAGCGTGTTTTATTCAAACCCACGTGTTTGACGTGTTTTTTTAAGCCCACCAACATAATAATAATAATAATCACAATCATAATCATATTAATTTTTATTAAGAGAACAAATAACATTTTATTATTAGTTTATCACAATTTCACAACTATATATTTTATTTCACAATAATCAATCATAATTCATAACACAACAATACATAAATTTAATTAAATTTAATTCCATAGATCATAATAATAATTAATTAAAATTTATTTTTTATTTATAATTTATGATATTTATAATTTTATTTATTAAAATCATGATATTTAGTTATTTACTTATTCATTTAATAAATTATAAACATAATAAATAATTAAATAAATATCATAAATAAAATTAAATATCATAAATAACATTATTCATTTAATAAATATCATAAATAAAATTATGATATTTATAATTTTATTTATTAAAATCATGATATTTACTTATTCATTTAATAAATAATAAACATAAAAAATTAGAATATTTATTTAAACTAAGATTTAATGATTTAAATTAATTTTTAAAAGTCTATGCTAAAAAACATATTAAAATATTTAATTTCAAGATATTTTACTTCAATTTCATAATATTTTATAGTTAATTTTTGTTAAAAAAATTTACTTAGATATATTTTGGTTCATGTGTTATTAATGGTTCACGGGCCGCGTGCTAGCCCACTAATAAACCGTGCTTATTACGTGTTTTTTTACGTGCCGTGCTTTAATCTATTTCTAATCGTGCCATGCTTTAAGGCCCGCGTGCCTAAAATTCTAAGCCCGGCACGACCCACGTACGTGCCGTGCCGTGCCTCATACCTCACCAAAACGTGCTCGTGCCGTGCCGTGCCGTGCCACATGCCGCCCAACCCATTGGCCATCTTTAGCTGCATGTTTATACAACTCTTCAACGCAGGCGGGATCGCAAACGACGTCGTCTTCCTCTTGGGGCTCATTGAGCATTTTTTATACTCAAATCCCTTGCAAATCCCTCGACACGCGCAGCAACTCCAGCACGGTCGCCGCACGCGGCCTTGGCACCGACCTCCTGGAGCTCAACAACGCCAGCTTCCTCGTTCACTCCTCCTTGAAGGAGACCATCGGGAGAGAACCGTGGGTGGGACCCACGCGCCAGGAAGGCACCTGCCATACGACTGTGAAGAGAAGGTGCTGGAAGGACCACGGAGGCTTGAATTTCTGGCTAATCCCGCACATGGCCCCATTCAAAATCAAACCATCCCACGCGCCCTTCTGACGGAGCGTGAAGTAAAGAGCTATGGCCCCACCCGAGGACTCGGAATACAAAAACGCGGGCAAATCCGGTGCGTGTCTCAGAATGACATATCACATGTTACATTAATTATTTGGGATGAAATTTAAAATAAATAAATTTAGTCTGCTTGCTTTTGCATAAAACCTTCTTTCTTTTTGTAGGATTATTTTGGATCTAATAATTTAATTTACAAATATATTTTTGTTTTATCAATAATAACATTTAATTTGCAACTGCTGGGGATCTCTAGTCCCTAGAGTTGGCTCGAGGAGACCTTGGCAACAACCATTGCAACGAATATATGACGAGTGTTATCGCAAACAATTACTTGCTAATTGATTTCTTCGCACTTGATGTACAACACATATCATATTATATCAATTTTAAAGCTATATACTGAGAATTCTAACATAAGCAAATGCATATAGGAGCAATTAATTGACAATCATCACACCAATTAGAAAAGCTAAACATGTGTAAGGAATTTGCTGAGTATCAGTAACATAGTAGAAATATGGCAAAGTTATAGTGAGACATCTGTGACAAAAAATAAGTCAATATTCAATTATTAAATATAAATTATCACTATATTTGGTATTGAGGTGTTGTGATAAAAAAAAAAGATAAAGTATGGTAATATGTAATAATTTTAAAAGTTATTATGACTTTTTATTGTATACATAAAATAAACTTAATTTTTAGATTATAGCAGCAAGTATTTATTAAGCACATTAGTGTTGGAATTTAAAAGCTATACTTTCCAAAAATAATTAAGCAGGGCGAATACCTAAAACAAGTCTAACATATTTTTTTTTATTTCTAGAAAATAAAAAATGCATGTGATATGTAATTTGTGAGGATTTGAATTTACAGAAGCAGAGGAAACAAAAGAATTTTAAAAAAGCGAATTGCTTTATGAAATAATTTTTCTGCATCCTTTATTCAAACAGCTTGAGGCCTTTTATAAGAGCCAATTGGAAACACGCAATCTACGCTAGTAACTGCCCTTGGAACAACAAAAGACACCCTAGACAATAACACATGAAATACGAGAAATAATAGAAAATATGGGTAATAATATTGCAGACATAGTTAATAGACCACGTGTCAAGCACCCATTTACTTCAAATGCATGGGTTCTTGCTAGTCTTTGGGAGACATGTCAGCATGCTTGGAAAGAGATACACGCAAGACAATCAACACAAGATTTGCTTTATTTCTAGGATGCATGGGCATGCACTCTACTTATAGAACTCCATAACCCAGAGATTACCAATAGCAAGTTCACAACTGATCCCACCAAAACCAGCGCCAGTAGCCAGGGTCATGAATTCATGCCTTGTTCTCTCCTTTCCACCGGGACTTTGAATCATCATAAGCACGTCATAATGGGAATTTGATTTTGATTCAATGCTTGTATTAGGAACTTCTGGAAGCATTGACTCCACAACGATTACCTTTCCATCTTCTGGGATGCTTTTGTAGCAATTCTTCAACAACTTCAAGCAATGTTCATCATTCCAATCGTGCAGTATCGACTACATAAAAATTCTCATATAATCAAACTATTGTTTGTAAAAATTTAATTTAAGGAACTCCTCATAATATGTCCGCAAATTAAATTAAAAACTTACCTTCATAATAATGGCATCACCTTTTGGAACACTTTGGAACATATCACCCCCTACATGCTCAATACCTGTAAAATATTATACAATTAAGAAATCAGACAATTAGAATTATGCCACTCTATTTTCATTAGCAAGATGTATTACGTCAAGAACTGTTAGCTCAAACTTAATTATGCCAATGTTATGGAAGTTCCTGATATAAAGGCACACACAACATATGTCCTCATTTTTTAAAATATAAATTTGGGGTTTTACAAGATTTTCACAATAGTAAACCACTGAAGAATTATACACACACATATATGAGAGCAGGTTCAAGGGATTTTTTTTAATACAATTTTTCATATAAATTTCTAACAATTAGTTTAAAGTTTATCACATGGTTAATATTAAAACTGCATGCAGTTTTATAATTCTAAAAATTAATTAACTAGACGCAAGTCCCTACGTCAAACAATAAACGTGAAGCAAGACGCTCTTTCCTCTCTCTTAACATCTAAATTTATTTAAACTAAGTAATTTCATTCAAAGATTGAAATTACAATTCATTTCGGAGGAAGATCTTCCAATCAAATTACAGGCAACTTAAAATTAAAAGCTGCCTTAGCTAACACGAGTATGCGTGTTGCAGGCTCTTCGGATGAACTGAATTCTAAATCAGCATTGTCCTTAATTTCCTCTTGAATGTCCAACAACACTTAAAAGATTTCTTTTGCTTGACATCATGTTTAGGACATTCATATATTTCTCTTTTTAACTTATGTGCTCATTTCCTTCAATCCTCCCTCTACTCATTATAAAACATTTTTTTTATTCCGATGGCTGTTGGATGGATGTTACTACTACAAATTAAAATATAGTACTTCCCTAGTTCTCTGTATGTTTTCTTTAGTTATCCAGTAAATCGAAACGTGATTAGATGACTATGCTTTGTTAATCTTTAAAAAAATATATGTAGAAACGATTGCCAACATTTTTTTTCCAATATTTACATTTGGTTTAATAAACAAATTTATGTAGATAACATCTTTTTTTATGGCTACATGGATGTGTACCTTAGTTCACTGGTAATTTAGAGGGAGAAATAAAGGGTAATACAAAGGTGAGAGAAAAGTATTTTACTTTTACTATTAAATTTAATAATATGGCACCTACGCGAATTAATTAGTTTTTTAAAATAACAAAATTACACGTGAGCTTTAATATTAATCCTTGGATGAACTCTATTAGAAAGATATTTGTTTCTAAAAGTATCTTTTTTAAACTTGCCCCCAAAATAAGAATCTTCTGAAAAAAGAAAAAAGAAAACAAACATTTCGAATATTATCCTTAGTTTATCCTTTATTTTAATAAAGTAAGGAACCCTTATATATATATATATATATATATATATAGTAATGATCTAATCCAAAATTTTGGGTTTTGTTAAAAACCGAAAAAAAATCATAATTTCAAATGGTTCAATAGTCCGTTATACTATTAAATCATATGACTTACTAGATTTTTCAGACTTTAACAAAATTTGTGTAGCGAGAGAGAGATAGAGAGAGAGAGAGAGAGAGAGTCCTTCTCTAGTAAAGAAATCTTTACTTTTTTAAAATGAGAATGTTACTAAAATACAAAAAAAAAAACACATATTTAAATATATTAGAAACTGTGTTTTTTTAATTTATTATTAGCATTCTCAATTTAAAAAAGTGAAACACACACACACATATATATATATATAGTCATTCTCTAAGGTGGGTGCCCTTATTTTTTTTTAAATGAGGACACGCTATTTAACCGTGTGATCTAACGGCGTTCTTCATTGATTCTATTAAATCACACGGTACAACAAAGTGTTTGCATTAAAAAAAAATGAGGGTGTCCGCTTAGCGAATGACTATATATATATTTATGAGAGTTCTTGCGCTTTAATAAAGTGCAAGAAAATTGTTACCGCATATGGTATAATAGTGTAATGTCCCGACAAATACTCGTATATATAACATGAGATTAATAATCATACGTGGATGTGGTGAGGCATGGTCAATAACATGAGGCTGGTCGAAATTGATGCCCTTAATATAGGGATACTTGGTAGTGATGGCTTGAAGAGTAACGCCGAGACTGCCACCAACATCGACCAGTTGCTTGATGTTGTCGAAGCCCTTGTAAGATTCAAGAATGTTGCTCATAACCAGGGAGGTATAGTTATACATTGCTGCGTTAAAATGTTTATTGAACCTAGGGTTCAATCCTGCGTACTCAAATATATGCACTCCATGGGCTCGATTAAATGGAATTCCTCCTTCAAGAATAGCATCTTTGAGTTGGGACCTACATAAATTCCGAAAAACCAATTTATCATGCATCGTCTATATAAAAGCTCCATGCATGCATGCATGGTCTAGCTGATCATTTACTGAGAAAAATAGAGAAATAGAAATTAATTAATTACCAGCTCTCCAGAAAGACCTTGTCCTGAATTATTTGTATTAGGGGTCCTAGTAAGACGCCATCTTTGTTAGGCACATAGTATTTGGAGACAGAATTCAAACTATATAGTCTCCGGGCACCAGAAGCATCAAGTGAGCATTCAACAACACTGTAGCTAGCCAGAAGCCTGAGAATCCGATCCAGCATCATGGGTGCGTCTTTGTTCTTGGTGAGCAACTGGGCTGCAATATCTGAAGCAGAGAGCTTTGTACCAGGACCAGCTTTGTCTAGGATCTCGAAAATGCCTAGCTCATACACCGCTTGAACGGCCATGGGTAGCACTGTACCCATCGCCAATTGATCAGCATATGCAAAGCTTTGGTCTCTTTCTCCATCAACTATTGAATCCATTTTAAGTTTCTTGAATTTCTGCTACGATTTGTGGATCGAGTTTCTTGTTTGGCCAGGGTGTTAGTGTTATATATAGACTTGTCATTCAAAACTATCAAGAGTTTGCCAATATAGACTTGTCATTCAAAACTATCAAGAGTTTGCCAATATAGACTTGATCATTTAAAACTATCAAAAGAGAGATGTGATTAACTAATGAATTAAAGTTAGAATTTTGTCAATATTTAAAATTTTCTTTAAGGTATATAATTTATACAATCTTTGAGGCTATTTTTATGTTTTATTTAAAGTTTGTTATTTTATTTATTTATTTATTTTTAAAAAAAAGATGTTTGCGGGTATCGTCACTAAAGTCCTCACGAGACTATAACTCACCCACTAGGACCGCCTAGGGGTTTAAAAGCTTGTTGCATACACTAAATGCAATCGCGATTACCTGCGAAAGTGGTTTAGTTAGAATTTACTTTTTTTTCATTGTTTTTATTTTTGTTTTAAGTTTTAGTTTTGCTCGAGAACTAGCAAAATCTAAGTTTGGGGTATTTGATGAGCATAATTTATATACATATTTTACCCTTTATTATATATTTGATAGTTATTTTATTTTTTATTTTTAATTAATTGAATTGTTTTAATGAATAGGGAATTAATTTGAGATTATGGATAAAAAGGGCATGAAAGAGCTCAATTTTGGAAGCATTAAAGATTAATTGATTTTTGGAAGTAATTAGACATAGGGATGGCAATAGGGAGGGGAGTGGAGGGGACCAATCTCCCCGTACCCATCCCCGATATTTTGCGTATGTCCCCATCCCCGTCAGAATTATTTAAGAGAACCTCATCCCCTTCCCGAATAATAATAGGGGATCCGCAAGGGTCTCCAATCCCCAAATAACTAATACATTTTTTTATTTTCAATTTGAGTTAATCATATTAAAATAAAAAATTCAAATAAAAGTAAAGTTCAAAAAATATCTTACATTAATATCCATTACAAAAGTCACATACATTAAATTAGTAAGTAACGCAGCATGCAAGGGATACAAACTTTTTTTACAAACTATCATGAACAAATTAATAGTGTAATACAAAATTTTTACAAATAAAATCGAATTTAAATTCAAAATTAATTTTTTCAATGGTTTCGTGGGCACTTTATAAATGTGGATTATTCCCTTTACAACACAATAGTTAAGTCGGAGCAAATCAATAGCAAATATTAGATTAAATTAGATTAGATATTAAAATTGTGATTCGATGTGGGCAATTATAATATCTAAAAATAAATAAAAATAGATTTAAGTTTAAAATATTTAATGAGTATTAAAATTAAAACAAATTTTTGGACTAATAGAATCTATCCGGTCTTTTTAATGTCCTAGATAAAAATTTAAGAATTTAATTAGTTAATTAGGCCTAAAAGTTTAATAATATAAATATTTTGATATTTGTTATTTTTACCAATTTTTATAATTTTATAATTCAAATTTTATTATTTATTTACTAGTAATTTTAAAAAATTAAAATAAAAATAAAAATGAGAAATTGGTAGGGGATGGGGATTCCACCTCATCTCCATTCCTTTCCCGAATAAGAAATTGGGCAAAAAAAATTTCCGTCCCTTTTCTGAATAAAAAATTAGATATGAAATTATTCTCATACCTTCCCCAAATAAGAAAAATATCTAAGGGTACCTGTCCGTGTAGAAATTTTTACCATCCCTAATTAGATATGCATGCATGTGGAAATCAAGCCAAAGAACCAAATTCAACAAGTTAATTCACCATACATATATGGACAAATGAGAGAAATTGATTTTAGCTTTAAAAAAGACCTGCACTTAGCTTTCACAAATGAAAAAAGGAATCCTATTGCAATTTTAAGTACCCAGCACGTGAGTGAAGCAAAACAAATAAAAGGTAAAGCCTTTTGGCTTTAGAATTTACAAGGTGGGGCTCATTTTGAAGACTATAAACAAGCCTTTGGCTTTTGAATGAAATGTAGCCGCCAGAGGAAGAAAAAAACTTTTGAATGAAAAGTAGGTGTCAGAGGAAGCAAAAAAACTTTTGAATGAAAAGTAGCCGCCAGAGGAAGGAAAAATAGAACAGTCGCGACTCGGGAGAAAACCGGCTGCAACAGTTCGGCTTCTATGATTGATTTTTTTTTTTTTCGTTGCTCTCAATTTAAGTATGTTTAATTAATTTTTTTATATTAAGGTTAAAAAAAATTTATTTAATAAAATAATTATCTTTTTATTTAATTAATTTCTTACATGTGTGTTTTGATGATTATGATTTTTATTTCACATAATTAATTGGATGTTATTAAAAAAATTTTATCAATTCTATCATGTATTATTAATTGTTAAAATTAATATTCAATTAAATTTATACTTGGATTTATAAAGTTTATACATGATTATTTTTTATTCTATGTCTTTCTTTAAATTGTTTATATAGAGTGTTTAGGAAAATTTTAACTCTTTGTTATTCAATATGTTTATATGGGATACTTAAATGTCATACTATTAAGCAGAAAAAGAACTTACATTAGATTTAATTACTTAGACTTAATTGTTATATTCATGAGATGACATAAATTGATTTCAAGTTGTCATTCTAAAATTGGAGATTAATTAATAATTAGATAATTATTAGTTGAATAGTGATGGATTCTGAAACCTTAGTAACTTTTGTCTTATTAATTTCTCATTTAATTAAATTATTTTCTTAGTTTAATTTCTCTTAAAAAATCAATTTGCTCAATTAGGTTAGAATTAATATTAATTTTATATTTAAATTAAACTTTTCAATTTATAACAATTCATGTTGGATCAATTTCGTTACCATTATTCTATCTCTAAATTTGTGCACTTGCGAGTATATTAAAATTTTTCACGACATGTTTACTGGTTGTTAATTTCAAAAAGCTAGGCCTGCAACACGAAAAGGATAGAAGATGCCATAAAAGTCTTTTTGGACTCTGAAGGCATTTGCAATTACGTGAAGGTGTTAAATATAGAAGAAATTCAAAAACATTAATTGAATACGGTTTCTTATGATTCAGCGGAAAATATTGATCACAAAGACCAGCTGGAGCTGATAGTGCTCACTATCAATCAACTGTTGATGGGTATTAACAACCTTTAATTGCAATTAGTGATATTGAGATTATGGGACTTTTGTTGTTTCAATTGCAATCCTAAATGGGACCTAACCATTGGCTGTATTATTATCAGTGTTTGCCTACCTTACGTTAAACGTAAGGTACAACCCTCTCTCCAACAATGGGTCCCAATAGAACCCACTTTTTAACTTTGTGAGAGGGTTCTACCTTACGTTTAACGTAAAGTAGCAACTCCCTTATTATCATCGCTTGCCAAACCCAAAAGCAAAGGGCTTGTTGACTTCAAAGAAAAAGAATTGTTTGTTCAGACCATATTAGACCATTTGCTTCATTGTGTGATGGCTGTATTTTAAGACCAACAAAATTATATACATATAAATGTATAGTTTTTTATATATATAAAGAGAGAGAGAGAGCTTTTAATGAGGGACTCCTCATTTTATTAAAATAAGTATCAAATTAATAAATAAGAAAAATACATATTCAGAATGTTTTATCTTATAATATATTAAAGTTTATATTTTTCTAATTTTTAAAGCTTAAGAGGGGCTTCAGCCCTCTGAGCCATTTTTTTTTAAGTGTGCCCCGAGCACCTTCTGAATAAGTTAAATAAAAAGCATTTAGAAATATTTTTTAAATAATAAAACACTTGTAGTCCAATGGTATACGTGTTACTTAGTGGTTTTAGAGACTTGATTCGAATCCCAATAATTTTTTTGAATGTGTGTATGGTCCTCAATTTTTTTCACGTTCAATATAAAATTAAGGGAAAATGTCCACCATCCACCCGTTTTTTACACATTTTTTAAAAATACACAATTCTTTTATTTTTTTGCTGGAATCCACCTAAAGTTACATTTTGTTTCACGTTTACACTTCTGTTTGAAATCCGTTAAGAAAACCAACGGAAACTTAAAAAAATGATCATTTTACCCGCAAAACGAAAATTACAAGTTCACCTTAAAAATTACCAAAATAATCATATTAAATCTAATTATTTTTCTCATCAGTCAATAAAGAAATTAATTCCACAACCATCAAATGCAGGTTTTTTTTTTAAATATGTCTGTAATTAGAATGCTAAATTATAACAGTAGTATTAAAAATAGCTCAATCTCGCAAACTATCAGTTGAATTTAAGATAAGTAGAGTTTGATTATTCATTGATTTATAATCTCTAGTAGTTAAGATTTTTTTGTACTTCATTAACGTACCAATAATGATATTCATCATTAAATCTTATTATTTTTGGTATTTTTTAGGGTGAAATTGTAATTTTTATTTTGGGGGTAAAATGGTCATTTTTTAAGTTTTCGTTAATTTTCTTAACGGATTCCAAACGGAAGTGGAAAAATGAAACAAATTGTAACTTTATGTGGATTCCAGCCAAAAAATAAAGGAATTGTATATTTTTAAAAAATGTGTAAAAAACGGGTGGATGGTGGATATTTTTCCTAAAATTAATTGAAGAAAAAATATTGGCCTAATTAGAGGTAGTTTATAGGTTGGTAGGCTTTTAAGAAAAGAGTAAAACTTTATTGGCAGGACACAATTAGAAAACATGGGTCCGAAACATTTATTGAAAACTAATTTAAGAGAAAATGTTGTCTTAGTTAGAAGTAGGTAACAAATAGGTACGATTTCAAGAAACAAGTAATACTTTATTTGCGAGATCCGATTTGAAAATATGGGTTTGAAATACTAAAAAGAATATTTTTGTATAAAAATTTGAGTGTTAGCGAAAATCGCCTATCGTGACTAGTGTCTTGGTCCTTAATTTTTTTTTTTCACGTTCAATATAAAAACTAATCGAAAAGAAAATGTTGGCCTAGTTAGACATAGGTAACAAGTAAGGTTCTAAAAAAAGAGTAATAATTTATTTGCAGTACCCGATTAGAAACACATGCCGAAACATTTATTAAAAAAGTATTTTTATATAAAAATTTAAGGAGTGCTAGCATCAGTTGTCCTTACAGATGACTGAGACAGTCATTACCAATCCCTTACCAATCCCTCTCAAATTTAAGTGTTTGGTCCAGCCACCAAAGAGAACCCACCTGTGATTATGTACTATGGGTGTATTTGGTACATTGTTATTATATTATATATTTTATATTATTTTAATATAAGTATATTGTATTGCATTAACACTATATTATATTAATATTGTGCAGCATTTAGTGATATATTGTAGTATATTAATTTTTAATTATACTATATTTGGTACTGCATTGCATTGTACTATATTTTTTTGGTTATCATAAAAATTATATTTTTAGAAAATAAATATTCACTTTTTGATAACTTTGTCAAAAATATTTTAATAAACTTTTCGATGATATGATATATCTTTTGAAATAAAAATCCAAGTGAATAAAATAGATAACTTAAAAAATATCCTAACATAAATAAATAATTAAAACATATAGACTTTGTTTAAAAAAAGACATAATAGAGATAATTAATACAAAAGTTTGCACATACTATAACATAGTCACAAATAAAAGGAGTTGCATTTTTAAAAAGGGTTGCTTTGTCTCATACATCAAATTAAGATAAACAATTGTGCATGGATAGACACAAACACAACTTTCACTCAATCCTTAGATAAGATTTATTCTTTCCCAACTATCCAAATGTTAGTTAATTTGTGACCACTACTCATCCTCGCAATCAAGGATTTATTCTATTACATGTCTAAGAAAAAATGTTATTAAATAGACAACAAAAGAACCACAACTACATCATTTCTAAGCAATGTACATAACAAATGGACTTATGTACCAAGCTTGGCCTACCATGCATGTGTGTTATGCAAAATATTGCACAATATGCAAAAATGTGGTTGCATGTGTGGAAATTAAACCACATAGGTAGAATAAGTGCAATTTTACTAAGTTGGACAAACATGCCCCATAAGCTATCCAAATGTAATGGGATGTTGAGATGGGCGATAAGAGAATGTAAAATGGAAGCTGATGCCAAGCAGTTGTCGATGTAGAGTTTATGTCAACTTAGGAGTGCTTACAAGTTCCAAAGATGAACCAACATAATTTTAGTTCTAAACATGCACTGATGTTGAAAGAAACATGTGAGATGAAGTGCCTCGAGATGCTGTAAATGCAGTGGGATCTCAATCAAATGCATGATTTTTTGGGAAAAAAGCTTCTTACAATAAGATCACTGAAAAACATCGATCATAATATTATCATCATCATTATTTTTCCCATTTGTGGAACGTGAGAGTTGATTATGAGAATTTTTTTTATCTCTGTATCATGTGACTGAGATGCTAGAACAACTTTAACCATCTTTCAGATACAACTCAAAGATCAGAAAATACAAATTGTTGATGAAGAAATATGGTCGGCTATTGCGTAAATAGGTGCCCACGCCAACACTTAAATTGCTATTGAGGAGATGATTTAACACTACAACTTTACTGAATTAGTAGTTGTAGGCAAATTAACATGCATGAAAACCATGTGCGAACAGCGTGGATAAAAAAGCCCATCTAGCCCAAGCCCGCAAGCTTTTGGCCCATCCTTCTACGAGAGGAATTAGATAAGAGCTTAAGAGAAAATGCTCGGACTAGGCCCAACACTCTATTTTATTTTTACAAAATAAATTTATAAATTAAAACAATATATTAAAATTTAAAAATAATAAAAAAAGAAAACTTAAATTCTTAATTCATAATTCAATAATGATTCACAAAACCTAAAATTATAATATTAATCTCTCTCTTAAGCAGTAATTAATTAAGATGATGTTTAAATTAGAAAATGCAATATTAAAAAAATTAAATCTTTAGCATTGTTTGCTTAATTTTATTCATTTATTCTTTTATTTTAAAATATTTAATTTCTTTAATTCATTGTTAATTATAATAACTTGTTAATAATTAACTCATTTCAAATTTACAATAATTAAAAAATTAAAAAATAATTGAAAGTCCAAGCCTAGTCCTCATGCTTCTACTAAAATGGGATTGGGCTCGGAAAAGCTCGGCCTAAGCCCACATTTTGTCATCCCTATGTTCATATTAGGTAGGATTGTCAACTTCAAATTATTAATATTAGGGGCTACAAAATGAATAAACGAATCGAATTTGAATCAACTTAATAAACTAATTGGGTCAGAGTTTGATGGATTCAAATTCGATTTATTTAATAAGTAAATCATAATTTTATAATTTTAATTCAATTTGTTTATTAAATGAATCAAATATTCATTCACAATTCATTTATGCAGAATACTTATTTTTGTCTTATTATTACATCTTATAATTACGAATAAAAATTTAATGGTAAATAAATAATTGAATCAAATGGATAATAAACGAATAATGTCATATTCGATTGATTTATAAGCAGTTTATTAAAAGAATGAATAAATCAGTGAGCACTAATTTAGATTCGATTCGTTTATTTAGTAAATTGAATCAAATTTATTTATTTATTAAATGAATTAATATTTTCAAACTCAAATCTATTTAATTTGACTCGAATTGAATCGAATCGAAAAAATAAATTTTCGTCCAAATTGCCACCCCTTATTAATATGCCTACAATACCAAGTAGACGGAAGAGGTCATAAAAATCTTTATGGACTCTTAAAGCATTTGCTATCGACTGACGGTGTTAAACACATAAGAAATTCAAGAAAATTAATTAAACATGGCTTCATATCATTCAGCAGGAAATACTAATCAGCCAGACCTAGCTGGAGCTAATGTACCGACCACCCATCAGCCAATTGGTGATGGGTACTAACCAGCTTTAATTGCAAGCAGTGATTGAGCGACTTCTGGCGTTTCGATTGTGATGCCAATCTGGAACTTGGTTGGATCTCGCTCGTATCTTTGACCAAAAGCAAAGGGCTCGTGGACATTAAACAAAAAGAATGGGTAATTTTTAAAAACCTCCCCTGAGGTTTGGGTTTGTTGTAAGTAGATGGCGAAAATTAATTTATTTGTAAAAAATCCCCTACCGTTAGTTAATTTTAACATTGACCGTTAGTTGACCGTGCAAAGACAATATTACCCTTAACAATAGTTTGTAAACGAAAATAATTAAAAAAAATTAAAATTATTGGCTATTTTACCCTCTTTAAATGATTAATATTTTCTTAAAGTTCTTATAAAAAAGATAAAATTAAAAACTTGAAAAATCCTTTTTAAATTATTGATATTTCCTTAAAATTCCTACAAGAAAGATAAAATTAAAAACTTGAAAATGAAATAGTCATAATCTATACCTATGATATTATAAATCTTTAGAATTGGCAAGCATAAAATTGTCAAAAAATAGGATTTACGATTTTCGCACCAACAATTTTGGTTTTATTTATTTATTTATTTTCGTTTACAAACTATTGTTAAGGGTAATATTGTCTTTGCACGGTCAACTAACGGTCAATGTTAAAATTAACTAACGGTAGGGGGTTTTTTACAAATAAATCAATTCTCACCATCTACTTGCAACAAACCCAAACCTCAGGGGAGGTTTTTAAAAATTACCCCAAAAAGAATTGTTTTTTCAGACCTTAACAGGCCATTTGTTTCAAAGCCAGAGACAAAATCAATATATATATATATATATATATATATATATATATATATATATATATATATATATATATATATATATATAGGGAGTCTCTATACTACATTGAATGTATCATACACAATCAATAAGAACCACACAATTATGTGGATCCCATAATTTATGTGGTTCTTATTAATTGTGTATAGTACATTCAATGTAACTTAACAAAATCCATATATATATATATATTGTCACGTACATATATTCATTTTTTTTAATATGAATTTATTATACAATATAGTAAATTTTTATTTAAAATATGAGGACATTCGCACTAATATATATATATATATATATATATATATATATATATATATATATATATAGAGTCTCCTTCTTTTCTAGTGATAATATTTTCATTTTAATAAAATTAAGATGTCACTAAAATATAAAAATATAAATTTTAATACATTAAAAACTTTATTTTTTTTCTTTTAATATATTAAAATTTATATTTTTTTTTATTTTTTTATTGACATCCACACCTTAATAAAGTGAGGATGCCGGCCTTATTCTATATATATATATATATATATATATAATCTTTTAACTTAATTCCCGCATTAAATGCTAACTCTTGCATAATTACCCTAAAGAATCAGCTTAACAGAAGTACCAATTTGTGATAGTGTACTATGTGTCGTACGTTTATGCCACTGGAGCCACATTCAATTTGTGCTTGGTCCTCAATTTTTTTCACCTTCAGTGTAAAAACTAATTGTAGAGAAAATCTAGGCCTAGTTAGATGTAGGTTAGAGGTAGGTAGGTTTTAGGAAAAGGGGTCCTCTTAATAATAAACAGCGTTGTATGAGATACAACGGAAGTTCAGTTTTTGTTTTTAATAAATTATAATTTTGAGTATGTTTTAAAATATATTTTTATGTTGAGAGGGATTTTGATAGTCTCCTAAATTAAATGAAGTTTTTATTATTTAGTTAAAAGATGAGATAGCCACGTGTAATTACCTTGATATCTGCCAGCTATGCGGCTATACCATTTGTTTCGGTGACCATTTAATGCCTAAAATCATCACCCAGCCGTTATATTATTTTTTTATTTTGACATTATAAATCTATAAATATTTTGTAATATAAAAATTAATGAAACCTCTTTGATTTTTATCGTTTTGGGAGTTTATGTCTCTTTGATCAATTCTGTGATGGTGCAGTGCAATCTACACATATAGACCAATAACATATCAATTTTTTTTCTAAGCATTTAGAAGAAATCAACTCCAAAATGCACCATAGAGGAATTCAAATTGTATCCATCAATATCGATATGAGAATTAAAATAGTTTATCATTCTAAACCTCAGATAGTTTTCAAACAATTATATTATTTGATGGGATATTATCATTTTCCCACCAAAGATATTCTGACACATCATGTTAGTACTACGATTTGGTAAAATCATCACTTTACCACAAAACGTTTAAATTGTTAGCATTTTCCCACCATTCCGTTAAAACTCAGTTAGTATGTAACGGAAAATTCATAAAAGGTCAATTTTACCCCTAGAGCGTAAAAGACGATTTTGCCATTTAAGAAGGAAGAACAACAAATGATAATTTAATTACAAAATTAACCCCAAAAGTAACCGTTACATTCAAATAACGGCTACTTTTATGCTTATAAGAGTTGCTGTTGGCTTAAGCCATTTCAACTAGCAACCCCAAATCAAAGGCTAGCAACCCCATTTGAGCACCAACAACCCAGCTGAAAAAGAAAGAAAGTGGCAACCCAACAACTCAATTTTTAACGCACAACTACAAGCCACAGTAAACATTTCAATACCACTGCACCAACAAGCCCAAGTCATTTTTAAACACCAGCAAACTCATTTTATTACTAGCAATCAGGCCATTTCAACTAGCAACCAGCAACCCCAATTCAAACACTAACAACCCCATTTGAGCCCCAACAACCCAATTGAAAAAGAAAGCAAATGGCAACCCAACAACTCAATTTTTAACGCACAACTACAAAGTCAGAAAATGACATGCCCAGCTCAAAGACAGTAGAACCAAACATACTTTATCATTCAAAGACAGCAACAATAAGCCACTATAAACACTACATTTCATCCAAGCTAAAAAAATCCAGCTCTTCTTAATCTTCACTCAAAATCAAACATAGCTTCAGCCTTCATACACATAAATTCAAACAAAACAAGGGCCTCCAGCAGTAACTTAAGTGTTAATACCAGGGTTCGAGCTAAGAAACATGCTGAAGTTACATGCTACCCTAAATACTGCAATTGTAGAGTGCAGGCATGTGCGATGGTATCTACAACCTCAGAAAATCCTAATAAGCTCTTTTGGACATGCAGGTTTAAAAAGTGTAATTTTTGGCAATGGACGGCAAAAGAAGATATGGAAATGTGTAACACTACATCCAGTCATGGCATGAACCTAAATGAAAATGTGATGAAGATAACTGAACAGCTATGATGCATTGAAGCAAAACTGAAAATGGTCATAGTTTTTATTTGTGGCACTGTGATAGCTTATTTATGAGGAAGTAATGTAATAAACATGAAAAAATATTGTAGCAATCAATCATTGTAGTTGAAGATGTAATGAAGCATTATAGTTTAAGATGTAATGCAACTCGAAAGTAATCAAAACAGTTTGTGGATTCCAAAAACATAAAAGCAACTAAATGCACTAATATAAAGTTTGTGCATCCAAAATACATAACAACACCCTAATGGTAATATTTCATAAAGCATCTAATATTTGTGAAGCTTGTGAGTCTTGAGTTGGATTCGGGGAAACATTATCAACTTCATATTGGCCTGAACAAAAAAATTATTACCTCATTATCTAAGACCAGCAATAACTATTTGCAGACATTAAACATTAATTTGAATCAATAACAATACCTCTTGTACTTGTAGCTATCATTCCTCTGTTACGTCCTCTTACTTCATCGCCTCTTGCTCTTGCTCTATTACCCCCTTGGCCTCTTCGGCCTTTATTCCCTCCTCTTCCTCTATGAGCAATAAAGCTCTCTTGTGAACCACCTACAGCCTATTTAAATTGAAATATATAAATAATCAAATCATCAATATTTACAACAAACTAAAAATTATTTAATGAATAACAATAAATGAATTACCACTTTCTTTGTCCTGTTTAAAGTACTTGCTGCATTAGAACTTTCTCTCAATCCACTAACTCCTTAATAAAATTACATAGACAACAAAAAAAAATTAAGTTCAATACACGTAAAAACAATTAAAACATTAGGTTCAGTGGCTATTACCTGTTTCTGGGCTCTTAATTCTCTTGCTATCAATGGCCTTAATGCACATTTCTTGACATTGTGGTTTATCCCACCACAAAAGGAACAACATATATAAAATGATCTTTTTTTTTTATTGGCTCAGTGGCTGCCCTTTTCCTTGACTTTTTTGGTCTTCCAATCTTCTTGGTAATCTCAGGTGGAGAGAGCTTGGGCCTATCACAAGGGTCCGATGTAACTTTGTCAAGAATTGGCTTGAACATCACTGCATATGTGTTCAAGTACGCCTCTTTGGTGAAGTATTTTGGTAGATACTCTATTGTCGTGTGTCTAGCATGACTAATTATAGCCATAGCATGAGTATAAGAGATTCCAACTAGGTCTCAAAAACCACAATCACAGGACTTGCTCATGAGATCAACAATAAACCTCCTTACTAGATAATAACCCTTGTCTTTAACCTAACAAAAATTACATAATGATTAAATAATAATTATAAGGTTCAGGAAAAAAATTGATTAACCTAACAAACATTCAGGTTCAGGAAAAAAATAATTATAAGGAACATGAGTTAGAATCATACTTGAAAGTGAAGATCCCTAGAAGCCATTACATTCATCTTGCTTCCACCTTTCATATGCAGCATCCAATTCTTTTTTCACTCTAGGTGGAATGTTGGTCCAAGGTTGTGCTTCTTTTTTCCTTTCTGTAAAGAGTGTCATAAACATGCATCTAATTTCTTCAAGCATAGTCAAGCAAGGCTTGTCTCTGTGGGGTAATATCCAACTATTAAAACACTCTGAAGTGTTGTTAGTTGTACGGTCTACCTTGCAATTCTTGTCATACTCATGTCTTGACCAAGTAAACCCAGCAAGCTCAGTCTCCAGCCTCTGTCATGCCTCTAACTTCTCTTTTTTGAGTTTTTCCATTGCAATCGTGTAATCATACTTGTTAGTGCTACTGATAGCCCTCCAAAACAGATTTCTCAAACTAACACTAGGATGTTTTTTGCAGAAGTTAGCATATATGTGTCTAGCACATGGTCCGTGATATACAGTAGGCCATGTCATCTCAATGGCCCCCAACAAACCCTTTTGCCTATCTAAGCAAAATGTAATCTGGTCTAAAACATTATCAAAATACGAATGTAGATTTTCTAAAAACCACAACCAAGTTTCAGTATTCTCTATATCACACACTGCTAATGCTAATGGGACCATTCCATTATTAGCATTCATACCTATAGCGGCTAATAGAACTCCACTATATTTTGATTTCAAGTGACACCCATCTAACCCGATATATGACCTACAGCCATTGCTAAGGGCATTTTTTTTAGCTAGAAATGCCATAAAGAATCTCTGAAAGAGCACTTTCTCAAGCCTAGTTACAACATCACTAAGCATTTTACAAATTGTACCAGGATCATACTTGTAAATCACTGCAGCATATTGAAACAAATCTTCGTATCCCCTCGCATGATCTCCATTAATGTCTTTTTTTGCACTCTCTCTAGCCCTATATAGTTTTAAATCCCCTATCCGCACACCATAAGCCTCTAGTATAAACTCACGAAGAACATAAATCTTCACATGAGGATCTACAGTTGCTTTTAATTTTCTCTGTTATCCATTTATTGTTCACAGCCATTGACTTTCCAGTCTGTCTACATTCATGCTTCTTTTGCAACTCTTTGATTGCAAATCCACCCTTGCCCTTATTTTACCTCCCATCACATACCACGTGGACAATCACTAATCTTGCATTTCCCGTAAAATCTCATTGGCTCATTGTACACCTTTGTAATTTCAAAGCCTTTATCTACCATCACTTCATCTAACACATATCTAAGATGCTCAACATCATCAAATACATCTCCTAACCTCAGCCTATGTTTACCATTACACATTGGCTTATATGCATGCACTTCAATATAATCCTTCAGCTGAGTGATACCTAAATCATAATTTGAATATGATGTGTCTGCTAACAGCTCAGGATCTACTTCAGCTGTTTCATTGTCAGAACTAGAACCCCTGGCATCATCCATAATATATGCACCATTATCTTCATTTTGGTCATCGTCATCAGCATCATCATCATCAGTGTCATCTATACGACTCCCATAAGTTAAATATACTACATCATCTGAAATACTAGTTATGCAACCCAAGAGAGGGGTAAATTGAAATTCTAAAAATTATTCAATTTATAAATAAAACTCAATACAAATATGAAACAAATTCAAAATAATAACAAATAAGTTAACCACAATAAAAAGGATAAGGGAAGAGAGATTCAAACACCGAGATTTTTTACGTGGTTCGGCTAACCTCGCCTACGTCAACGCCTCTAAGCTTTCCGAACTTGAGGATTCCACTAAGCAAGCCTTCAAGGCTTCAAATGCTTACACTTGACTTCCAAGGTGTCAATAACCTTTACAACAAGAGATTATCCCAATCTCTTAACCCAAGTGTATCTCAACACTTACAATCACTCAAAAATAAAAGATTATAAATTTATTTTGCCTCTCACAATATTTAAGATTACAAATGATACCTAATATGTGAATAGATTAAACAAGAATATATTTAAAGCTCAATGAAGATTGTATTCTCAAGTATAAGCTCAGTAGTCGTGTTGTGATCAAATCTTGTTTGAATTTGAATGAGCTTATTTATAGATGGAGCTAAAAAACTAGCCGTTATTGACTTTCTGCTCACTATCGGATCACCGTTTGACTGGTCAATATGACCGTTGGTTGGATTTTCAAATTGTCAGATAGCTGTTACTAGATGTCGGATCGCCGTTAGTGCCCAGAGACTGATCTTCAATTTTGTTCAATGTCGGCGAGCCGTTAACCAAATGTCGGATTACCGTTAGTGTCCAGAGACTGATCTTCAATTCTGTTCGATGTCGACGAACCGTTAACCAGATGTCAGATCGTCACTAGTGCCCAGAGATTTATTTTCAATTTTGTTTGTTGTCGGTGAGCCATTAACAAGATGTTGGCGAGCCGTTTTCTACAGTAACTGCTACAGTATCCTATTTTTATAAAATTACGTTTGACCCCAAAACTTTGTAACTTTATACTATGACCCATTCTCAAGATTTCAAGCAATACCTGTTATCACTAAAAATCTTAAAGCTTTTTCATTTTGAAACTATTAAAATGGGAATAATCAAAATATAACACCTTTATAAAATAAGAATGATGAAAAAATATATGAAAACTATTTTGAGCTTTTAAAAGATTAATAAATCTTAATCACGTTTGTTATGATCAAAATTAATAAAGAAATATTTAAGTTAACATCATCATCATCACTCTCATGCCCATCATTCTCATTCAGCTCTGTTGGTGGCCCTTGTATGACTCCAGTCCTAGGTGGTGATTCATTTCCACCATCATTCACCCATGTAATTTGCTCTGCAGATAACCGCACTCCAAAGTTATGTAGCATTGCTTGTAACACCCCACAAAGTGGTAAATCAGGATGTAGGGTTGGCAAAACTGTGGCTTCAAACACTACCACTTCCATTGAATCATGTGTAGTGAACTGAGCCTGCAAGACTGCCTCAGAATCTATAATAATCGAATGCTTGTTCCTTGGGTTGGTAACCGATAATTGCACACTTTCAGGAGTCGTCAATCCATACTCCCTGGTAATCTTCAATACTTCATTCTTCATCTGCTGCAAGGTATATTCTTCAGGTTCAATCAACCCTATATGATGTCTTTCACCTTTGTACAGTAAATGTAGTTGTTATTAGTCTATATAGCTATAAATATTGATTTTGATGATAACAAACCACATGTATTGATTGAACAAAGATTTATAAATTGTGTTTTTATAATAAGAAAATGATGTTATGGAATTAAAGTATTTTGGACTAAAATGAAAGTATTTTAAAATCTTTAATAGTGTTTAAATTTCAGATTTGGACCTATCTGAAACTATTTAAATACTTTTGGGTCATTCTATAATTTCACATAGTTTGGGCGAAATCATAATTTTAAAAATTTTGGGATTGACAAAGCATTATTCTAAATATGAAATTGGACCTATTTGTAAACTTTTTATAACGTTTTGGGTCATACTATAGTTTTATAAAGTTTTAGGGCCAAACTATAAATTTAGGAAAAAATTCACTATAGCAGTTACTGTAGCAAGCGGCTTACCGGATACGGCTAAACAAAAAATCAGATATTGGGCAGTAAGCATCCGGAACGTAAACGGCTTACCGAATTTCGCAACCGGCAAGCCGGATAGTCAAAATTCAAATTTTTGCCTTAACGGTAACATAAAAGCGACTTACTAGATTCCATAAACGGCAAGTCGGATACGCCAGAATGTGCATAACGGCTAGTTTTCGAGCTCAAACTATAAGAACTCAATTTCAACCTCTCCAACAAGCAAAAACAAAAAGCACATGAGATATCTTGAACCTTCAACTTGCAAAACACAAAACATTGAATCATTTTCTTGTTCTTCATTTTTGAATATCTACTCATTAAGTGAGTTTCATTGTAACTTTTATTTCTTCATTTCAATTGTAAGAGTTTGAGTATGTGAGACACTTGAGTGAAGAGATTGAGAGATAAACTCTTTGTTGTAAATGTTCATTGACACCTTGAAGTCAATTGTAAACGGTTGAAGCCTTGGAAAGGCTTGGATAGTGAAATCCTCAAACTTTGATCGCTTGGAGGCGTGGATGTAGGCGGGGATTGCCGAACCACATAAAAATTTGTGTGTTTGTTTCTCTTCTCCCTTACTCTTTAATTATTGTGCTTTTATTGAACTTACTGCTTTCAATTTTTATTAAGACATTAGATTACTTGTTGTGTGGATTTGTTAGGATAATTTTTAAAATTCCAATTCACCCCCCCTCTTGGGTTGCACACTTATATTTCAGATGTAATGGTAACATCATCTACAAGATTAAAAATGAGGAAAAATTATGAATAACCGAAATTACAGCATAACTCAAAGCAATTTAATTAGGTAAAAAATAATGAAAAATAACTAAAATTATGGCCAATAACAAAAATTACTAAATGGCAAATGCATGTAAGCTTGATGGTTACAAAAAAAAAATTAATTAACAGTAGGCAACTAATAATCCTAATCTATTAAATTCAAGTGCTAATCACAACTCAAAGCAATTTAATTAGGTAAAAAGTAACGAACAATAACCAAAATTATGACCAATAACCAAAATTACAGTAAAACGAAAAATGCATGTAAGCTTGATGATTACAAATAAAATGGCAAAAATTCATTAACAATAACCAAGTAGTAATCCTATTTACAATGGATAGAGTAGAAGACAGTAGAGATGGAACAACACTGCTGCGAGAGTGAGAGAAATATGTGTCAGTTACAATGAGCGAGAGAGGGCGGAGATGGAAGAAGAATCGAGAGAGAGGGGGCTTGATTTCGATTTCTAGGGCTTCATGTCCAAATTGCTCGTTTTCTTTACAATTGCAAAACGCAACGTTTTGGCTTCACGTGAGATGTCCAAAATACCCTTATGACGTCAGCATAATTTTTATTCAGTTAACGGAATAGTGGGAAAATGCTAACAGTTTAAACGTTTGGTGGTAAAGTGATGGTTTTACCAAATCGTGGTACTGACATGATGTGTCAGAATACCTTTGGTGGGAAAATGATAATATCCCTTATTTGATAGTGCCAAGTATCATATTGTCCATAAAATATTGTTTTTTTAATATTATTTGTACTAATAACTCATATAATTAATAATACGATTTAATTCTTGATATGGACAACTATAAGATAACAATATCTAATTAAAAATATTTCATACAAATTTCTATCAAATTAATCAAATTACTTTTTATGGTTTCATTTACTCACTAATTTGAAATCACAAAAATTTCTTTGAGTTGTTATAGGAGCTTATACATGATTACATGTAACTTTAATACTTGATGATATTGTTTTACTACTAGTATTATGATTGATGATACTATAACTCTTAACATCTATTATTAACATTGTTAATTAGTATATTTGTTAGCTAGTACTATTATTATTATTTGTAAATAGAACACATAAATGATAATTTTATCAGACCTCCGAACTCGAACTCAAAATATTTTTTTAACTCAAATTTTATTTTAATTTAACCAAATAATAAATAATAAAAAATAAGACTCAGGTCTAAACTCACGGCCTCTCTCAAAGCACTAGACTTAACCTATCGTCACCTCCAAGTTCCCAACAAAGCTTCCTTTCCTAGCTGCGTCCAAAAGACCAAGCTTTGTCGTCAACACCAAAACACCAAGTTTTCAAACTTTTCCGTCAGCTTGTGTGCGCTCCATTGAAATTGTATGGCATTGTGGCCACTGGGCAAAAGAAAACATGTTAACCAAAAAAAATTCTCGCAAGAACCAACTATCTATAAAATGCAAGAAAGCATCAAATGCGGCATATTATTTATTAGCATACCTTTCAATATTCCTTTTATTCACCTCTTGGTTATCGGCACCGACAACACCTGAATATTCAATAACATGAAGCACTGAAAACGCATTTCCAACTCTTTCACCTTCAAATTCAAATGGTGATTTGTTGAGACAAGAAATCATTTGGTGAAAACCATCACCTATATCCAAGAATATTCATGTTATATCACAAAAAATCAATAACAAAATTATGTGGAAGCGTACCTGAATCCATAATATTGAATTGCTCTCTAGATTGTGTGGTTGGCCTTCCAAATCTATATGTTCTCCTAGAGAATCCTTTAAGTTTTCTCAATGTTATCTTTCTGACGATGGGATTTCAGAAAGAATATAAAAATATGTGTGACCTGAGAACTATAACCACTTATATAGACAACTTTTTTCTATTGTCTTTACATATTAAAGGCTTGTATCCTATTAGATATATTAAAGTCCATAACGTATAAGTTATTATGTTACAGTATAAATTAGAACTGGATAATTAGATTAAATCCAGTTGAATCAGTGGGTAATAGATTTATAAAATTTGAACAATTATGTTACAGTTTGCATGATACATATAAAATATTATATCAGTTCTAACAGTTAATTTTCGAATCCTGTATTTTAGGAGGAACTCGAGAATTCAGGAACCTACAAGAGCCCCAACGAACCCTAAAGTGAAACATGATATGTGAGTAGATATTATTATTACTATTGTGTATTCTGTGAAGCATTTATGTTTGATATTTTGATTTAATATCATGTTATGAATTACATGAACGCATAATATATGTTTGATTGAGTCATGAGATGTGATTGCCAGTCACCAAATATGTACCCTCCCCTTAGACTCTAAGCATGCGTATTAAGAGTTAGGTTACTCTATCCGAGCGATGTAGTTAAATTGCGCCGAGTATTAAGAGGTTTTTCCCCTGCTCTACTCGTGCGATGATGATCCCAACGAGTATTGAGAGTTATTTCCCATGGGTACTACTTGGTGCAGTTTGTGATGTATGTAAGTATGAATTCCATGTTTGCTGATGTATATTATTCAATGTGGAGTTATGTCACATAATTATGCATAAGCACCAGTACACTATATTATTATTATTATTTTAATATATATAATTACATCCACTCACTGAGCCGCAAGCTCACTATTTTCCTATTTATCTCTTTCCTCCCAGGATTCCGTAGGATTTCGTACAGATCAATTATAGTTAATTGAGGTTGGGCCACGAGACGTATTGCTACATGTCTTGCATTTTGAGCACGTTTATGTTGCTTATGTTTTATATGTAAATATACATGAAATGTCAGTATGTACAATAAGATATAAACTATGCAAGTTTTGAATTCATATATAGTTTCAGAAATGGTACATAGATGGTTATGTGTTTATAGGAAAGGCCATATTTTATACATATTTTCATGAATTAAATTTATGCCACAAGTTTTAATTATTAGTCCACACGATTCGCCTCAATTCTAACATGTAGGTTGGGGCGGGTCGTGTTAGATTTGCCCTTGAGCTCAATGGCAGCGGCTTCATATTCTGGAGCAAGTTTCTTGCTCTAAGGGGCCTATGGTCCATAAAAAAGCACCATCACATGTTGATTCTTGGCTATAACATGACTAAAATTCTTGTCACTCAGTTTCACCGCATCTTCTTTTTCATCAATTGCCGGCGGCAACTTGTGCTTTTGATCATTGAAACTGTTGTAAGAATCTGAAAGTTCAACAGTGTTTCCTTAAGAGATTGGAGGAAGTTTCTTAAATACGGAAACACACAATACATAGCCTCCATCATAATCTATTTTGTAAACACAGAAAGGCGAAAGGCGAAAAAGAACGAGCAAAAGAAAAATTGTAGTGGAGAGCATAAAGAGATAAGCTTTTGTTGACATTGTTTGAGCAGCCGGCCTTGTATTTGAGATCTTCAAATAATTGTTGGCTAATGACAAGAGAGAAGTAATTAAATTATCCTTGTATTATTTATTTTCAAACATGCAGACAAAAGGCTAAAATTTATTTTTTTTAAGTATTTTGATTTCTATTCAGAAATTACATTATTAACACATTGTTGATAGAAAAAAACCCTCTAGCTTGACAAAGCACAATCGATAAAGACAAGAGCCACGTCTATATCTCATAAAACCAGTGTTTCTGTAAACATCACTATGGAACAGTACTGTCACCGAATCTTGATCATCTCTTATTACAATCTTTAAAATGCAACTACTTGGACTTCGTATTAAAAACTTTCTGTATGTGAATGGAATAACTACATTTGTTCGCAAATTTAACTAACTTCTCCAATTAGTTCTTTCTTGATCAACTTCAGTATTTCAAAGGCCTATGCAGAATTACACAAATTTACCACTAATCGGAGCAACAATGTCGAAGACATCTTGTTACAAATATCACATACTAATGAAAACTTGCTTCTCTTGCTTCCTTATTTCAATTGGGACCAGAGTGACATTTCTTCTGAGTTCAAAAAGGGGAAACATCTCTGTGTACCGTTTATGTCACGTTCTCTTAATAGAAAAATATAACCCCAAAAGTTCTTGATTTTGGTAGTTTGGTCTTTGTATTAGAAGTTGCGACATGTTTCATGAGAAAAAATAATAATAATTTGCTCTTATTTTTCTTGCAATCTAACAAGGTGCTTGATCATTTTGGTTACCAATTGATGTTTATCTATTGAATGCGGTTATCAATGAGTTAAATGAATATAATTAAAGGTCTGATACATATTTTTATATATAGAATATATGCCATAATTTAATGTGACATCTGCCGTACTCGAAGCAAAAGAAACCCCTACTAATGTAAAGGATCAAATATGACGGCACGAAGAGTGATTAATTGGAATATCTAAGTTAAACAACATTTCTTATTCCATCCAGTCATTTTGTGGGAAAGGGAAATTGAATCAGATACACTAAATTGCTTCTTTAGTCATCACATCTGGTACTGGAAATCTAGCTAATAACTTTTGCTGAAGTTGTATTTGAGAAAGATCTGTTTTTGACTGTTGGTCCCTTAACTTGTCTTCCAAGAAATCCAATGCAAATGACTGCAGGAACTCAGATCATGACAAAACTGTGAATCTTAAGCCATTTTTCTGCACCACGAAAAAATATATATATAATAACAATTACGGTGAAAAGAATGCAAACCTTTATATTTTTTAGAGTCAATTCACCCTTCAACACATACTTCTTGCGATTGCGAATGCTAGTGACAGCAATTACCTGCAAGTAAATTTTGAACAGAAACCCATTTTTTCAAATTGATGCACAAAACAAAAGTTATACCGCAATCATAAAGATTTCACAGAATCAAGGTAAAGCAGGAAACTCAGTCGTGAAGCATGACCTGTGACACCAAAATAGTCAGAAATTTGTCCCTTACGTTTCGGGTTCATTTGCGAATACACAAAGAGAAGCTGGCAAACAATAACTAAGATAATATAAAATCATAGTGATAAAATTATGTTGACAGATAATTAATTTTAATGACTTTCAGTTATCAAGTTTCAACAATTTTTGCTTGACCTGCCTACAGCGATTATTCTACCAAATACAAGTCTCTGCATTTACCTTACCTTTGAAAACTCTAGCTGTCTCTTGAAATATTGATTTAGCCTCAGGATCATGCACAGCCGCAAAAAGCCATAATTGAGAACAAATTCACGAACATGTTCAAACCATAAATCTTTCATATTTCCCCAGGAAAAGATGTAAAATTACCAATTTGAAGGGGGGATTTAAAATCAATGGAGTAGTTTCCCTGGAGTTAGTAATCATCGGAGGAATCTTATTCAATGATATGAAATCATCAATTACTGATATAGTAAAAGGGCTATCTGAGAAAATGAAGCAAAAAAGGGACAGGGCATGTATAAATCTTCCATTTGAAGCACTCAAAATCATTACAGAGATTATTCGTTTTACGAACCAAAGTGACTAAGCTGTTTAGACTCCTTTTCCAGCAAGACTAGAGCAGGGCGTTTGATTTCTGGATCAATCAGAAACATCTTTGCAACATCAGCTCTAGTAGTTTGAAAGAATAGAACATCAGGATGCTGTTTTGTTGCAGCCACAAGCACTTCACATTCTAGGCCCTAAAATTTTTTGTCATAGCAGTAAGAGATGTCAAGGGAAACACTCAAGCAATTGCTCAAATCATATGAGTGAGTATGGACCTTTAAAGAGTCAAGGAATCCCAAAGCAATTGTATATTGAACCGTCAATAAGTGCTCTGCTTTCTCTGTTGTCATCACAGCGTAAAGATCACCAGCCATCTTGGTCTTTATAAAATTCACAATAGCATCCCTTCAAAATAAAAAAGATCTTGTGATTAACAATGCACAAGCATATAATATACTTGCCCCTTTTCACACTTCTCAGCAACTAAACAGATTTAAAAGGTCATATTGAACAAAAAGATCCAACAAAAGAAAACACATGATCCAAAAAAACTCACTTCTTCCTGTCATGGTAGTAAGTATCCGCATATATTCCATTAACAAAGAAATAAATGGTTGGATATCCTTGAATTCCCCATCTTTTTGCCAACTCGATCTCATTGATAGCATTAACTTTTGCTAGCACTGCTTTGCCTTTCAGCTCAGTGGCAGCGGCTTCATATTCTGGAGCCAGTTTCTTGCTCCAGAAGCACCATGGTACATAAAAAGCCACCATCACATGCTGATTCTTGGTTATAACATCACTAAAATTCTTGTCACTTAAATTCAATGCATCTTCTTTTTCATCAGTAGCCGGAGGCAAGTTGTACTTTCGATCTTTGAAACTTTCATAAGAATCTAATAATGCAGCGGTGTCTCTGGAAGAGATTGGAGGAAATTTCTTGAATACAGAAACACATAATACATAGCCTCCATCATAATCTATTTTGTAAACACAGAGAGGTGAAAGCCGAAACACAATGAACAAAAGAAAAATCGTAGTGGAGAGCACAAGGAGATGAGCTTTTAGTTGACATTGTTGAGCAGCCGGCCTTGAGTAGGTGCTCTGCAATTTGTACTTGACGTCTTCAAATAGTTGTTTTATAGCAGTGATCCTGTCAGCAATGCAAATTTTACCCTGAATTGCTGGCCAATGACAAGATAATTATAATTAAATGCCTCCTTTTTTGTATGCATTTTCACAGAGCAGACGACAGGCTAATAAATAATAAAATGTATTTTGATTTCTATTCAGAAATTACACTATTAATATCCTGTTGACAGAAAGAAACCCTCTATCCACCACTAGCTTTCTAAAGCACAATCGACAAAGACAAGATCCAAATCTCTAGCAGATGAAACCAATGTTCCTGAGAACATCACTATGCAAAAGGATTACACTGAATCTTGAAAGCAACGAATTGAATGGAATATTCTTTTGCAGCCATATAAACACGCTTCCTATATGGCATTAATTTGTATTCTCAACGCCTTACCATAATGTGACATGCTTGGTCATCTCTCTTTATAATCTTTAAAAAGTGTCTGCTTGAACTTTGTATTATAAACCTTTTGTATGTGAATGGATTACCTACATTTGTTGATAAACTTAATGAATTTCTCCAATTATTTCTTTATGGATCAGCTTCAGTATCTCTGAGACCTACAGAGTTGCACAAATTTACCGCCAATTAGAACAACACTGTTGAAGACATATGTATTACAAATATCACATATACTAGCATATACTGTCACATGATAGAGTTGTAGTTGCATCACAAACCAAGATATATTATGAAAGAATTTTGAGAAAATATATCATTGCTCACCTCGAAATGTTGCTGTAATACAGGTGAATGTTGATGCAGTGTTGTGTATATCTTCTCAAGTAAGCCTATGAGTGCATCCACTTGATCACCCAGCAGATCCACCTGGAATCCAAGCCGCGTAATGAATCTTAAGAAAATTTGCTTCAAACACACTTAATATGTACAGTTTGTTTATCCGAAAAAAAAAAGAAAGAAACTGAGGTGAATAAAACTGAAATTGTAGCTCAAAACCTCAGTTTCAGCCTTTTGGAGATTCTTGCTTCTTCTGATAAATGCTGTTCTATAGAGTAATTCCCGCTTTTGTATTGAGGAAACAAGCTCAACAAGCAAATCTAATTGATGCTTCATCTCTTCCAACCTGTACAAAAGTAGCACAGCATTATGCTTAGTAAAGGTCAATCACTTGTTTAAACAATTAATTTTGATGGAACATAAATGTCGTAACACAAATAGCCATAGTCAATGTTCACAGTTAGAATAAATTAAAGGGGAGCTGTTTATAAATGTAAACTGAAGTACCTCAAAACTTTGTCTGCTAATTTTTTTTGTGCTTGGAGCTCAAAATTTCCAAATACTTGTGAAAACTCCAGTATAGGTGTAAACATGGAATCCAATTGGTTTCTAGGAATCTCTTCATTTTGCTGTTGGAAAGTTATGGAATTTTTGTCATGCACATTATCTGCAGGAATCATCTGATCATCAACTCTTTCTTGACCATAATCCGCTGTGCCTAAACTAGATTCCAACTCACTAATTATTGTCTTACTTGTAGCTAACCGTTCTAGAGCTTTCTCAAGTTTGCTTCTCACCGAAGTAAAAGTGGACTCATCCTCATTCATCAGTTCTTGAAAGATCTCATGCTCGTTCAGCAGTTCAGTTTCCATTTCCTCCCAGTCAAATTGTTTTTTGTTGTCATTTACTTCAGAACTTGCACTTACCATTAGATCTCCATCTTCTTCCAAACACTTCAATAACATATCTAGTTTTTTGATAAAACTCTCCTCTCCATTTCCCTTAAAACTTCCGTCTTTATTGTTGGTGGAACTTTTGTCTTGCTTCCGGGCTTCTTCTTCCGTGAAACATAGGCAAGCATCTTTCATCGCTTCATGAAAAATAAATTCCTGTATCTCCTGTCTAAAGAGATACTCAATGTTGCAAGCATCTATCTCTTTCTTCCACTCATCAATAGTTTCCCTGAATAAAACCATAGACACATTCTCCTTCACAAAATATTCTGCTTTTTCCAGTGACTTGTCAGGAACCTCAACCTCTTGGAGTTTGGTAAATGTGTAGTTCGCAGTATTCACAACATCTCTGATGGTCTCATCAAAGACAGCACGAGAAACCTCTTCTGTTATAAGCCTGTCAATTCTATAGTTTCCAATTTTCTCATTCCAATCATTGCAAATTTCCCGGTACAAGACTGAGCATATATCCTCACTTAAAGAGCATTCATCTCGAAAATGTTCTAATTTCCTATCAAGTGCAGAGCAAAACCCCTTAACTGCATCACTGCATACAGTGTAATGTATTTCTTCTCTCATCTGCGCCTCAAACTTGTTACTTTCAACTTCCTCTTTCAACATCCTTATTTCAATTTGTAGTTCTTCATTGGCTGCATCAGCAACTGACACGTTATTCATTTTCTTCCAGACGCCATCCAAATTGTCAATGTCCGAGTTCGTTTCTTTTCTCACATCAGATTTCAATAGTATTTTTGCTGCTGAGGATTCGTCCCCTTGATCACCTCCATAGTCTCCAAAAGTCTCAACCAACCTAGCATTGCAGTTCATTAAACTATCCAATCTTACAATAACTTCTTGGATTCTTCTTTTTAGGCTAACCGGATCCTTTTCTCTTCTTAAATTTGAACAACCTTTTTCTGGAAGCATTTCTCGCTTCAACCATTTAACCTCGTTAAATTTTCTCCGGATAATAGACTCGTGACTCTTTATGATCTTAGCAACAGATTGACCAACACCCTCTTCTGATTCTACTTCTTCAACCTTTGAGGAAAAATTCGCACAACTGTCACCTTCTGATAAAGATCTTCTTGGCCTTGGAGGAATCCTTCTCTCAATATTGGCTTTGGTTGAAGATTGTAAATTCTCATTCCCTTTTGAAGCTTTCAGTTGAGCCTCGTTCTGATTGATAAAGCTCTCAAGCTCATTACGCAAGCATGTAACCTCGGTCATCAAATCTGACAAATGCTCACTCAAGCTCATGAAAACTTGCTTCTCTTGCTTCCTCACTTCCATCTCAAAATTCTCCTTAAAGTCGTTAACAAAACCATTAATCAATGTACAAATTGCATCCTTCTCAATAGTCCACCTCCATTGCCGCTCCTGAGGCCCCAGCTCAGACAAAAAAATAGCATTCTGCATTTTCCCAAAAGCCTGATGCAAAGTTTCTTTCAAAATATTAATATCAGAACCCATCTGCTCAATCTTTGTGTGATCAATACCGCCATTCCTTTCCTCATCAATAACTTCATGCTCGATATGCAAGACTTGTTGATCAACTGAATGCATCAACTCAGAAATTTCACTATCTCTATCCTCATCCCGACTTCCAGGACTGCTCATACTGAGCTCTGCGTCAGCATCACTCTTTGTTCTTTCAAGCTCCACGCTAGCATTTTGCAAAGCAACCAATTCTTTTTCCTTCGCATCTAATGCTTGCCTAAGCTTCAACTCATTTTCAAACCTCTCCGTCAATTCCTTATCCTTTTCGCGGAGAGCCATTTCTGAATCCTGAAGGCGACCCTGGAGACGGTCTTTAATTTCTTCCAAGTCTGCCAGGACTTTTTCATGGCAGCTTTCAAACATGTTGTCGTCTGCATCCTCCTGGACAAATTTCATGCACCCTTCTAGCTGAATTACTGCAAGTTCATAGAATTTCGATATCTCATTCAAGCGCTGAATGACGCCATCTGTGGACTTCACTTTGCCATGTGCTCTGTCCATTGCGTAGTGCACAATCCACATCATTGTTGCATCTGTTAAAGAAATTCTTAGTGTGCCTTCTAGCAATCCAAAAAGACCATCCATTTTTTTTTTCTTTTTGTTTGGTTCATCTATTGAAAATGAAGGCTATGAAGCAATAGAAATGTGAGTGAGATCTTCTGTTTTTATGTTTCCTTGAAAATTGGAGATCTAATTGACTTGTTCTAACTTGTTACTTGTTACACATACGTTGAAGATGTGACCACCAGAGTTATTCCTATATTTCATTTAAATACTAATGCATATTGGCGTATATGCAAAGATAACAAGGAATTGACAATTTTAGGGAACTCGCGTTAATTTTTTTACCTATTTTTTTAATAGAATTTTTTACCATTAATTCAATAGGATTTGTTGGAAATTGGAAGGTCATGAGACCTTCATTACTAGTTTGTCCTTCGTTTCCTTAAAGAGCTCGAAAACTTCTAAACGCTCAACGCTCAACGCTCAAGCCAACACAGACGGCTAGGATGTCCTCCTCAATTAATTTGAGAGGAAAATTACAGGTTAATTATGTATGATTTGATTAAGGAGCAAAGGAACATTAAAAAAGTGTAATTAACATTGCCAACGAACCTGCCCAACATTAATTTATTAGTTATTTCAAATAAAGCATCCACTTGGCATTCTATAATTGGTTGTTTCCTACAGCAACCACTACAGACCTCATTAAGCGCCAGAATCTAACTCAGCGGCAGGGCGCGAACCATCACCGCCCTTGGCAGCGCTCGAGGCTCTTTCTCTCAGCCATTCCACCATCTCTCCGAAAACCAACTCAACATTCTCCTCCGACTCGCCAATCAGCTGATGCCACATGCCTGGATAAATCCTCAGCATCTTATCCTTACTCGCTGCACGTTTATACAACTCCTCAACGCAGGCGGGATCGCAAACGACGTCGTCTCCGCCGTGGCATATCAGCATCGGCACCTCGACTTCCTCGAACCTCCCTTGCAAATCCCTCGACACGCGCAGCAACTCCAGCGCTGTCGCCGCACGCGGCCTCGCCACCGGCCTCCTCGGGCTCGACAACGCCAGCTTCCTCTTCCACTCCTCCTTGAACGAGACCATCGGGAGCGAACCGCGGGTGGGAACCACGCGCCAGGTAGGCACCAGCCACGCGACTGTGCAAAGAAGGTGCTCCAAGGGCCACGGCGGCTTGAATTTCTGGCTAATCCCGCACATGGCCCCATTCAAAATCAAACCATCCCACGCGCCCTTCTGACGGAGCGTGATGTAAAGTGCAATGGCCCCACCCAAGGACTCGGAGTACAAAAACGCGGGCAAATCCGGCGCGTGTCTCGCACGGAATGAATCGAAGAAGGAAATCGCGTCTTCGACGACGGGGTTGAGGTCGGGAATGTGAGCGACAAGTCCATCAGAGAAGCCGTGGCCCTGGTGATCGATAGCACACGTGGCGAAGCCCGATTTGGCGAAGAGGACGGCGGTGAGCTGGACAATCCAGCTGGACTCGCCGGTGAAGCCGTGGACGACGCAGAGGACGCCGAGGGTTTTGGCGGGAGGGAGTGGGGTCCACCACTGGGTGAAGAGCCTGAGGCCGCGCGAGTTGGTGATGTACTCGGAGGAGTGACTCACTGAGTGGCGGGCGTAGAACTCGTCCGGAGTCAATGAGCCGAATAGGCTCTGCTCGTTGGCTTCGGCAACCGGGTGCATGGGCATTTTTGAAATTTGATTTTTGCCTTTGAGAACTGAGAAGACAAGCTTTCAGTTTCAGTTAGTAGGTTAGTTTCTGTTGAGCGACCGGTTTCAGTACTTAATTGATGTAGGCAGGCAGGTTTCTGATGTTTCTGGGATTGCGTTCTTATGGTGCGGCATTATATGGGTAATGGGTTGGGTGGCCAATTAATGTAATTCTTTTTTCCCCTTTTTTATCCTTTTTTTTTTCATTAAAATATATAATGGCTTGGGTAAAACTTAAATTGATTTTGAATTCTAATGACGAGTTAAAACAAAAAAAAAATGTTACATTAATTAGTCTCTATTTCAACTCGAATAATTAAATTAAAAATTACTCGTTTTCTTTTTCGTTTTCATGTTAATGTAATACTAAATGCTCAATAAATGCAGTGCCATTACTTTCTGGTAAGAACTAAGAAGAAACCAAAGAATAGAGTGGGAGTGGAACCCATCATGTAGCGAGCTGCTCGGTCGTGTCGTGTATGAGTGAATCAGTGAATGGAGATGTCCTTGAAAATAAATAAGGAGGTTGGGGGATAAAGGAGGTCGTTGGCATAGTCGATCAGAGTACCAACCAGCGAATTGGATATTTTCTGCTTTCCCCCCACCAAATTGGTTTCCAATTAATCTAGCTGTGCATTGTATTGTCCAATAAGTACCAAACACATACGTACTGTACTGTAGAATCTCTTATTATCTGTGACTATCATATATGAACATATGATTCAAATTCAAACAAGAAGACTCACGGATAAAGCTAACTCAATCAACCATATATTGAGATGTAGTCATTCCCGCAAGGGCACGTCATACTTTTTATTATTATTTGCTGTGGGGCATAGGAATTGGTTGAGTATGCTAATTCGATGTTCAAGACTCAAACCCACTACCCAAATTCGGATGCAAGCCCAACCCAAAATGAGCCCAAACGTATTAGAAATACAAAATCCAGCAAACTTAAGGCCTGTTCGGTATTATTTTTCATATGTTGTTTTCGTAAAACAAATAAGAAAATGAAAATATTATTTTTAAATTTATTTTTAAAATTTTAAAATAAATTTGGTATCATTTTCAAAAATAATCTTGAAAATGAAAAAAAAAAATACATTCGATAAGAATATTTTAAAGAATTATTATTGGAAGAATTTTCATAAACTTAAAATTAAGTAATGAATAATTCTTCTTATTATTTAATCAATTTGATTGTTCTAATTTTAAGAATAAATTAGGTGATCTTGTTAATTTTTTTGTTTAAAGGAAAATGATAAAATCTATATATTTTATTTAATTAACATATAAAAACATAAATATTATAATATATATAAAAAGAAAAGATTATTGTGAGGGAAATTGATTTTTTGGGAATAATAATAATGATAATAATGTTGTTGTATATATTATTATTATTTTTTGAGGTGATGGAAGAAAATTATTCATATTGAAACTTAATACTGTATTAAAAAATAAGGAAAACAAGAAAAAGTTTTTTTTTTATTTCATTTATTAAAAGGTAGAATGAATTTACATTATCAAAAATATTTTCAAAAACTAGCTACCGAACACGTATTTAGTGTTTTCTAAATTCAGAAAACATAAAACGAAATTTGAAAATAATACCAATCGCACCATAGACTACAGGCTTTATTGCAAAAAAAATGAAGAAAATAGCCATCAGGATATATATCACAAAGATACGAAATACTACCAATGGTTTTCTCCTTCCTATTAGATCAAATATACTGTGTACATCGGAAACTAAAGCAAATCAGTCTAACAAACACACCACTAGCGAGAACTTTTACTTTAGTTAGCACATTTCTTCTTCCACTTTCTTTTTCTCAACACTTACACCTTAAGGCTTTGATTTTCCTCTGATATGCCCAATCTTGTCATGTGTACACATTGTAGTACTGATCACACGCCCCAATAGACACCGCCTCAGTTCTCTTCATGATCAATGCAAGCTGAAAGGATAAAGTATATCATATCAGATGACAAAATCCACCACTAGTCATTTTAATGCTTTCTATATGATTGTTCACCCTCAATGGTAGCATGGCTTGGATTCAGTGTTAAGAAAGAAAGAAAGTGCATGTATACAAATTGAAAGTCATGTAATCAAGAAGAAATTTGCTTGATGTTAACATGAGCACATGAATGGTATTCATCACAAACCTGACAAAAATATCATAACTTTACTGAGAACACCATTCAAGAACTTAATGCCATCATCTTCAATTAACAACAGAGCATAAACATACCCAAATTCACAATTATTGGGACTAGAGCTGACAAAATTTGACACGACCCAATTACTCGACACGAACACAACACGAATTAATAGATGAGTCATCAAATTTGACATAATTATTAAATGGTTGGGTCTGAGTCGACATGATTTTTTTTCATGCTGACGTAGAGTTAAAGTTCTAGACCCATTCACCTGACCAATGACACAATTATATTTTTATTTTAAATTAATTTTCAGATTCTTATTATTAAAACTCAAATATTGGACATGATTTTTTTTTTGAGAATAAAGGATATATACACAATATTTTATTTATAAAATTTTATATAAATTAAAAACTTCAATGGTGTAAATGTGTAATATTTTAGTGCGCGCACACACACGCTCGCAACACACACACGTGAACACACACACACACACACACAATCCCCAATCACTTGTATTATCCTTAATAGCACACGTTGGGTTGGGGATTAGGTAGCAAGGTATTGCATCATGTTGGCCTGGTGTTAAATTCAAGTCTTGCCTAAACCCAGACCTCAATAGCACACGTTGGGTTGGGGATTAGATAGCGAGGTATTGCATGATGATGGCTTGGTGTTAAATTCAAGTCTTGCCTAAACCCAGACCTATGATAAATTAAAAGCAAGTACATCAGCTCTGAGACCATTAAGAATCAGATTTGAGATTAAAAAAAAAAAGACACATAACACCTCCTGTCCCTTTGTCTTTGATTATGTACTTGGAAAGTCACGGTACTCGATCTCTTGCCCTTTTGGAAAGGCTCCATGTGCTAATTTTCCAGTTCTTTATCCAAAAATCCTAACGAGCAAGCACAACATCAAATGTACTTTTTTTTTTCTCTCGGGGCTACGAAAGTCTTAAGGTTTCACACTAGATGCCCCAAATTAGGAGTTTAAAATCTTTAGTCAACCAAAATTAAAATCTACACCCTGGCTGAAGCTGGTATTAGCAATATATGCAACGCCCCAACACCATCCAATTCCCAATTCATTTCATGACTATTTTGTAAAAGATGAGTAAATTTTGAATCACCAAATCAACATGCTTGTAAAGATGAAACAAAAACTACACAAAATAAGATCACTCAACAAAATAAAGTCACCTTTAATCCAAATCAATGTCGTCACACTTTAAATTTAACACAAATTGACAACCAACTCATAAATATTTTAAGTTTTAGTAAAAAGAAATCAAAAGTACCTCCACAGCAGAAACAACAGTAACAGCAAGAAAGAACCATGAGTATCTCTCCACAAACAGCAACAAACCCAGATCCAAAATGAGATTTTTTTGCACTGGGTGTCTCTGAAATATCATTTCTTTGGTTATTATCATCGACCAAGAGAGTCTGCTGCTGATCGTTGCTTTGAGACTGCTGCTTCTTCTCGCTGTTCATTCTGCTGAGATTCCATTCCAGTTTCTTTAGATATGATATTTTGAATGAGTCCCTTATTCTCACTGATGGCCATAGATGCATCTCTGTGTAACGCAGAATATTTGCAGAGAGGAGACGGTTTGGTAATAAATAATGTTTTGGATGCTGCAAAGAGAACAAGGTAATCTTAGGACGCAAGACTCAGCGTGCGACGACGTCGTTTTATGAAATTTACGTAGATTACAAGTTTATTATAAATAAAATTGTTACCAGCCATTATTGCTTGAGGCAGTAGAATTAATTGTGATTGCAATATTTAATTAATCACTAACCATACACAAATTATGTTGTCATGCTCAATATATACTTCGTGAATGCACTGGATCCCCCGTTTCCATTACATCAATCTACGCCCATTTTGTTCAAGGTCTCAAAGATTTGTGAATGGAGCCATGCTTATTGTCACAGTGCATATAATTGAACCGATCAAGAGCCTCAGTGACAAAAATCTGAGCACATTGAGAAAATTTATTAGGATCATTTATATATTTGTCTTACAACCCTCCATATAAAATACAACCTCAACAAATTAATCACTCAATAAATTAATATTCGACTAAATAATGATTTTTATCGGTCCCAATTTAGAGTTAACATAGCAATTAATAATTTGATAAATTTATTAGACAATATGTTTTTGAAAAATATTATTTTTTTAGGGTCCAATCAATATGTAAATTAATAATTAACTAATTTAAAATCAAATACATATAATATATCTATGATTTTCTTTGTTGTATTGACATAATACTTTACAGATTTCATTGATTATTGTTCTCTCTTTACATCTTTGAGGTAAGAATCCATTGTTATATTGTAAGTGCCATATTAAGAAAAATAAGAGAGAAATCGGCTTAATATATTACCCCAACATGTCTTCTCTGAAGAGTTACAATGTAATTGTGTTATTGCAATGTAATCTGGCCAAAGGATTATTAACCTGAATGATTCATTCAATCAAGATCAAATTGGAATCATATCGTATAACTTGACTGTAGAATCTCAGGTGCTATTGACTGATAGAGCAACCCAAGACTCTGCCCCAAGACCTCCAGCCAACAGAACAAGATGCAGCAAGATGTTTAACTGAAAAGCTTAGACTAAGATGAACCTATGGAACTTTAGAAGATCAATCAAAATGATCTAAAGAATCAAAAGAAAGTAACATAAAGAAAGAACAAAGAATCTTTAACGTGGTTCAGCTAGATTTCTCTAACTTACATCCACGGGAGGGAAAGAACACAACTTTATTAATTTCCTTAAGATGAATTACAGAGTTAATGCTTAGCTCCAAAGAAGGATCACAACTAGCTTATATAACCAGTTCCCTTCTCTCTCTTTAGCTCTCTCTGCTCTCCAATCGTTGCTTCCACATCAACTGTTCCATAACAGCTTTAGTTAACGAACCCAGAAATTCCCCAGAACCTCACGTGAGTTCCTCATGCTTCTAACGGCATATAACGAACTTTGCAAAGCTAAACTCAAGCATGTGATATACGCGTGCATCACTTAAATCTAAACGACAAACCCATACGTCGTTCAGAAGTGTAATTCTTTTACTCTTCAAAACGCAGGATCCTGTGCCGTTTGAGCTTAAGTGTTTCTAGCTTCTAAAAGCAAAGCCTTTTGCCGTTTTGGTTTTCTAGATTTGCTTTCACAAACAACAATTCTCCACCTTGAAGCAAATCATCCCTGGTTTCGTCCTCCATTTCCAGAATGAATTACCAGCAGCCAAGACCAGCTATGTCCAAGCAAACCTTGAACTTAGCTGTAGTGACTACTTTTGTTAACATGTCAACAGGATTTCTGTCTGTATGTATCTTCACCATTCTGACCACACCCATGGAAACCACATTTCTAATGAAATGCAGCTTGATGTCGATGTGCTTTGTTTTCTCATGATGAGCTGGGTTTTTACTTAAGTAAATGGCACTTGAGCTATCACAGAATACATCAATTGTCTTCTGACTCATTCCTAACTCAGAGATCAAGCCTTTTAACCATAAGGCTTCCTTTACTGCTTCAGCAGCTGCTGTATACTCAGCTTCTGTTGTTGATAATGCAACAACATGCTGAAGACTTGCCTTCCAGTTAATCAAACATCCATCCAACATGTACAAATATCCTGTGAGAGATCTTCTTCTGTCTAAGTCCCCTGCAAAATCAAAATCAACAAAACCACTGATCCCCTTAAACTTGATTCCTGACTTTCCATAAACCAGCCCCTGGTTCAGGGTTCCACTTAGGTATCTCAACACCCATTTTACAGCTCTCCAATGTTCTTTACCAGGAGACACCATATATCTGCTAACTACACTTAGAGCATAAGAGATATCAGGCCTAGTTAGAACTATAGCATACATCATGTAGCCGACTGCATTAGCATAGGGAATCTTAGTCATCTCTAACTTTTCTTCTTCTGTCTTTGAACACTGTAAGCTGGAGAGCTTAAAATGTGTTGTTATTGGAGTCATCACAGGTTTACATGAGGTCATCTCAAAGGTTTCCAGTACCTTCCTCAGATATTTTTCTTGAGAAAAAAACATAATTCTTTTGCTTCTATCCCTCTTGATTTCCATGCCTAGTATCTTCTTTGCTAACCCCAAATCTTTCATCTCAAATTCAGAGCTCAGCAAATTCTTCAAAGCTTCAATTTCTTCTCTTGACTTACAGGCTACCAACATATCATCTACATATAATAACAGGTATATATAGAGATTTGTACTTATTAGCTTGTAATATACACAACAATCAAAACTGCATCTCAGGTATCCATGTGACAACATGAACTCATCAGACCTGAGATACCATTGCCTTGGAGATTGCTTGAGCCCATACAGTGATCTTTTCAGCAAGCAAACATGGTTTGGTTTCTCAGAATCCACATAACCCTCAGGTTGAGTCATAAGAATTTCTTCATGTAGTCTTCCATGTAAAAATGCAGTCTTGACATCAAGTTGATCAAGCTCTAAGTCATGAACTGCAGTCATTGCTAACAATACCCTTATGGAGGCATGTCTGACCACATGAGAGAATACCTCCTTAAAATCAACTCATTCCCTTTGAGTGTACCCTTTAGCTACCAGCCTAACTTTGTACCTGCTAGGTTCACTAGCTGTGAGGCCTTCTTTGACTCTGAAAACCCACTTGCAACCCACTGTCCTCTTATTACCAGCCTTCTCAACCAATACCCAAGTGTGATTTTTCTTTAGGGAGGCTATCTTTTCATTTATAGCTTCCTTCCATTCCTTTTGTTTTGAGCTTTGAATTGCTTCAGCATAACTCTTGGGGTCATCTACATCAATATCATGTGAAGCAGCTAGTGCATATGCTATCAGATCAGCATATCCATATCTCTGTGGTGGTCTGATTTGTCTCTTTTCTCTATCTTTTGTCAGCTGATATCCTTGTACTTGAGTCTGCCTTTGAGATTGTGGTTAAGGGTCACTGCATTCATCATGATCTTCACTATCTTGATCTGAACTTTCGCCCTTCTCAGATTTCTTTGAATCAGGGTGCTCCACCTCAAGTTGGATGTTATCTTGCACTTGAGGTTTCTGAGTTTTCAACCCAGCATTCTTTCTGACTTCCAAAACAACCTTCTCATTAAATGCCACATCTCTGCTTATTATGCACCTTGGAGGTTCTAAATCAGTACACCATAGTTTGTATCCTTTAACTCCATCAGGATAGCCTATGAACCGACCTTTAAGAGCCCTAGGTGCTAGCTTCCCTTGATTTACATGTGCATAAGCAGGGCATCCAAACACGTTAAGATTGACATAGCTTGCTGGCTTTACATGCCACATTTCAAATGGAGTCTTAAAGTCTAGAGCAGCAGAGGGACTCAAATTCACCAGATAACTTGCTGTTAACAAGGTTTCTGCCCAGAGACTTTTTGGAAACATGAGGCAACAAACATTAATAATATAGGATAACAAAAAAATCTCACTACTAATAATATCAAATTTAATTTTTACATAATATTAAAAAAATTAAAATTAAAATTATTTATTTTAAATTATTTTGAATGTTATATTTCTATTTATTATTAAATAGTACTTTTGTATAATAAAATATGTCTAATAGATTATAAAATATAAAAAAAATATTTTTTAAAAATTAAAATTATTTTAAAATGTTATACTATTACATTTATTTTAATGTTATATTTCAATGCATTATAAAATATTAGGATCATTTTTTTTTAATTTATAGAGTCAAAGGGTATTATGATTAAAAGGGGTTTGGTGTTCATGATTAAAAACTTGAGGGTTTTTATGACCATTTTTTCAAACTTTGAGATGTAGCTGTCTTTTTTTCTTCAGTTAATCGTAAATAAATAATTGCTCTATGACCACTCTAGCTAGCTATGTGAAGCCAGAGTGAAATGAGTATTCTTGAAGACAAACCTAATTAAAATGAAAGAAATTAATATTATTCTATTCAACAAAGTTTTATTAGACATATGGTTTCAAATTTTAGTAAATTTCACTTGAATTATTTAATTTTACATGATGTTTAACATTTTCAAATATATATGAAATTCATTGAAATGTGTAATCTTAGGGTTACAATTGCATATTGTAACAATGAATTTCAGATAACATGATTGTCAGAATACTAATTTAGAAATTATACAAGTAATTGAAATCTAGGAGACATTGCTTGTTGGTTTATTAAACCAAATAAAGAAATAAAAAAGCTACCTAGTAGATAATGATTAATTAAATAAAAGAATTACATATTACTAATAACTTATTCCTTAAGTTGGAGTGTCTCTATTTCTATCTCTATCTAATGAAATATTTTTTTTTTAGGTTCATCATGAATAGGAAAAAAAAAGCGATGTTGTACTTATTCAACCGGGATACTTAATATACATTAATAAAATTTCATCATTTGAATAAGAAATGATAAGGATTAATAATTAACTATCATTTGGCCAATCAAATAGTGATACATCATTTTCCATACTAATTAAGAAGCATCACAATTAAGTGAAAAATTATTCTTTTAAATGGCTACATTATGCTTAAAAAATAAGTCACTTCTTGTCATCAAGTATTATCATGTGTCCATACACTTTAGTTGAAAAATTGTCCCTCAATCATCACTCAAAAATATTTAGGTACATGCGCATAAATTAATATCTATATTTTGAATCGATTACCTATTAGTTCTTATATTCAAAAAATATATTTAAATAGTCTATTGTATATCTATTTTTCATTCAAATCTATCTCATTATTATGTGTTTTTCAACTAGATCATATCTAACTTTTAGAATTATAAGTTGTATTAGACGAAACTACTATTTTTGTTTTCAAAAGATAAATCCAAAACTATTGAAGTAATGATAGTAAAGATGTCATATATGATCAACTTCATAATCATATCAAAATCTTTAGACACAAACATGATTGTTAACCAAACATGTCATCATAGCACGACAAATTGACACAATTAATAAACGAGTCAATTTTGTGTTTCATACAATTACGACATGATTACTTAATTAACATTGCAATACAAGTAACATAATGACATGATTAACAAGATGTGACATGCAGGGCCGGCCTTAGAGCTTGAGGGCCTTAGGCGAAATTTTTTTATGAGGTCTCTATTTATTTTGTAATTTCAATACTCAAAGACATATAAAAAGGATCAAAATTTATTCCATCTTTCATTCTTGAATTTCAACAATAATAAAAAAATAAAAAATTTTAAAAATAAAACCTAAAAAATAGTCAAGAAGATAGATTTTTTTTATTCCACTAAAACCGTTAAAAAACAAACAATAAATAAAAACAATATTATTTTCAAATAGAATATTTAAAATGATAGAATATAAAATTTTAAAATGATGAATTGATGTTCAAAAAGAAAAATGGACTTTCTATTTTAAGAAACTAATTATTTAAAATGAACCAATGAGTATAATAATTTTCTTTGTAGAGAAGAGAACAAGAAATTTTTTTTCATTTACTAATTCTTGAGATTATAAGGTTTTTAATAGAAATTAAAAGAAATATTAAAAGTCAAATATTCTAACATTGAATAATTGAAAAGGAATGAACCAATGGTTAAAGAATATTATTAATTATATTTCTTTAAAATTAAGGTTCCCAAATATATATTTTTTATAAAAAATAATTCTTAATTGTAGGATAATTGAGAATAGAGAGATATCTAATAAACTTTTTGATTTCTTAAAATACGTATTAATTTTTTTATTAATTAAAAAATTATTAAGAAAATACTAAAAAAATGAGGCCTTATTAAAATATGAGGTCTTAGGAGACTACTTTATTCGCCTATACCTAAAGCCACCCCTAATGACATGATTATGATATGATTAAAGATTATGATACAAAAATTGATAAACAAGTTATAAACGGATAAATTCATTGACATGACATGACAAGATTATTAATTATGCCAATTTTATTTAAAATGGAGCATAAAAAAAATATTGTCATATCCATGTCGTGACCCAAATTGTTACCACTGAATGACAGTATCCTTATAGATGAATTTTGAAAATACAAGAACTAATTGAATAATTTTCTTAAACTACTAAGGAACAAGCATTTACCCAAAATATTTATTTTCATAAATGTAAATATATATCAGAACGCACATGCATGCCTTCTATAAAGATTTTTCTCTTGCTCATTATAGTAATAATGGAAACAACATGAAAAAAGGAAAGTGAGAACAAAAGAGATGTTAGTTATTAGGGTTGCATATTGAATTGAAGTGCCAGCTTTATTTTTCTCTTTAAGAAGGGAAGAAAATTTTTATGTATGCATTCAGCCATAAACCACATATTCCTTTCTCCTCTAATCTTTGTTATTTTTGTTACAAAGATCCCCACAAAATCTTCCATTTTCCAACTTCTTAATAATACACAAAACCAAAGTCTTCCTTTTCTTTCTTTCTTATAATAAACTAATATAAAGACTTGTTGTTTTGACAAATTCTCTAATACCATATGTCTCCAAAATCTTGATATTGCCCTTAGAATTCAATTACAAGTTATAGGATTAAGATGTTAAGAATAAATTGAGTCAGCCATGGTGTTAGCAAGTTGTTAAGTGAAGTGATGAACTAAATGTTGGGAAAATATGCTCTTTAAAAGCATATGTGTTTATTTAATTGTAATAAATATTTTTTCTGATTAATAAAATAAATGAGGTATTTTATTCAAATATCTTAATTGCATTAATATTTGGATTAAAGTCCATTTAATCATATTATATGTATTTATGTGATCACCATGTGGATTCACAGAAGACATAAATACAAGTTATCTTATGATTAAATAAATTTAGTTCGCAGTTGATAAATAAAGTTGGGCACTTTATTTAGGTATAGACTGTAATAAATTTATTGAATGATTTGTCTTAATCATGTATGAATTTATTGATGTAGTACGACTACATTGAACAGGATCACGTGTGAGATTTAATTAACTTTGTAATAACTGTCAGACTTATTAAATCTCATAGGCATTGATTTTACTGTAATCTTAATCTTGAGTTAATTATGATTTCATGATTGTAATTGTTATTTCATTTGAGTTACCAATGGGCATGACACATACTTGTAGTCTAGATTACCCGGTATCTTGGTGGGAGCAATTATGAGTATTGGAGTTATGGATTAACAATATATAATTTGTACAACACATCTCTTGATGAGTTTTCGGCATTTGATTATAGAATTCTCTGGCCAGAGTGTGTCAACATATTTAGTATGTTGAAAATTATCATTAGAGAAAACCAGTAAGGATCAAGGAATAAGATGTTATTAAATTGATTGGACAGTTGAGATATCAATTTAATTAACGATGTGGTACAAAGGATTGTGCAGTAAAGAAATCAATGTTGCTTGGGACGAATTATTATTCGAGCATACAATTATGGAAGTCAGTTCCAATCTTTTAGTAGAGTAGATTTGGAATTAAATAATTAGGCTAGTTTAATTACATGTCTAATTGTTATAGCCACTATTGTATGTTCCCAAATGATCCCCGGGTTAGCTCATTTAATTGACTGCACAACTACTGGACTAATAAGTAAGATAACTAGCTATTTGGGTCAAAAGCCTAAATATATCATTTAGTGGGAGGCTTCATTTAATAAGCTTATGTGTAAGGGGCCTTATGTTATTTTACATGGTGGGTCGCCTATTAAATGAAAAGTAACGTGAGTTTTATTGAGAGCATTATTTTTGGAGCTTAAGGTTTTCACTAAAGGGTGATATATAAGGCTTATTTTCTCTAAAGAAAAAAAAGAAGCCACTTTATACAGATCAGAGAATAAGATTTTTCTCTCTATTGTTGAGAGAAAAATTTTCTCGTGCTAGTTGCTTTGGTAGTGATAAAGGCGCCCACACGTCAAGTGCAGATCGAACCTGAGTCATAACCTGAAAGATCATTGGTGATAGTTCGTGATCTAACAAGCGTGGTGGTGACGGATCGTGATCTAACAGGAGTGGTGGTGGCGGATTGTGATCTAAGAGCCTAAATCACTTCAGCGGAAAAAGCCAATTCGAATTTTCAAGGTACGATTTCTAGTATACAAATTCTTATATATTATATGAGAGCGATCTTCAAAAGGTTTTATAAAAAATTTTAAAACCTAATTTTTCCCCAACACTAAAGTCATTCTTCGTACTTTTTTTGGCTCTTGTGTACATCTTCAGATATATTTATATGTTCCTAACATTACCAAAAACCTTATTAGTATTTCTAAACTTCTTTCTAATAATAATATTGTTGTTGAATTTACTTTTTGTTTCTAAAGGACAAGGTGAAGGGCACGTTGGTGACTCGAGGAGAATGCTGGTGGCTCAGGGGATTGCTAAGAAAGAAATGGCACTTGGACCTTGATACCAGCTGAATCAGCCAACAAAGTTGTTATAATAAATGGGTGTTTCGGGTTAAATATAATTCCGATGAGAGCATTTCAAAATATAAGGCCAAGTTAGTTGCAAAGAGGTTTCATTAAATCTATGGAGTGGATTTCTTTAAAATTTTTAGCCCTGTAGTAAAGCCTTGTATAGTTAGAATTATGCTGAGCCTAGCAGTCATGAATCATTGACCAATACGATAGTTATTTATGAATAATGCTTTTCTCAATGGTGTGCTTACAAAAGAGGTGTTTTTGCACCAACTAGAAGGCTTTATCAGTTTAAAATATCCTTCTTATTTCTATAATTAAACAAAGCTCTCTATGGTCTTAAGCAAGCACCTAGAGCTTGGTATGACAGATTAAAAGGTTTCTTGCTGCAACAAGGTTTTCAATCTTCAAAATCAGATACCTCTTTGTTTCTTAAACACACTGTCAGTGATATTATAGTCATTTTTATCTATGTCGATGACATTATAGTTAGTGGTTCTAGTAATGTATAGATAGAAGGGGTTATTGATCATCTTGGCAGAGAATTTGCTCTCAAAGACTTGGGAGACTTTAATTACTTCACTTTAGTTTGGAGGTGACTCCATCTGGTGATAGCTTACATCTCTGAAAAACTAAGTCTATTGGATATATCTTGAAGAAAGCTTACATATTTGAAAGCAAAGGTTGCAATACACCTATTGGTGTACTTGCAAAACTTTAAAAAAATCAAGGCACGGTGTTTGAGAATTCTTCTATTTGTAGAAGTATTGTAGGATCTCTTCAGTATATCACCTTAACCCGACCAGATATTGCCTTTATTGTTAATAAACTAAGTCAATTTTTGGCAGCCCTTACAACTCAACGCTAGCAGGCATGTAAAAGGGTATTGAAATATCTCCAAAGCATAGCTCATTATGGTCTTCAGTTCTTCAATTCAAGGTCACTCACCTTAACAGCCTAGTCAGATGCAAATTCGGGTTTTGATCCAGATGAAAGAAAGTCCATTGGAGGATATTATGTTTATCTAAGCAACAATCTTGTGTCCTGGTCCTCAAAGAAACAGAGCATTGTTTCTAAATATATAGCTAAGTCAGAATACAGGGCCCTAGCTTTCACTACCTCTGAAGATTTATGAATTATCAATCTCTTAAAGGAGCTTAAGATACAACTTTGTAAGTCTCCTATTCTTCATTGTGACAATAAGAGTGCAGAAGCCTTAGCCAACAATCCTAAATACCATCCAAGAACTAAATATATTGAGTTAGATGTTCATTTTATCTGGGAATACATTACCAATAAGGAAATTGCTATTGAACATGTTTCAAGCTTTGATCAGTTAGTAAATGTGCTCACTAAACCGCTTGGCTTTAATTATTTTTCTTATATGAGAACTAAGCTCAATGTCTGTCCAGGACCTTCAGCTCATGGGGCATGCTAAGAATAAATAGAGTCAGCCGTGATGTTAGCAATTTGTTAAGTGAAGCGATGCGTCAGATGCTACGCTGGAAAAGCTACTGGAAGGCTGGTATGCAAGCTGTTGAAAATTTGTTATTTCCCACAAAAATGTAGTTGTGAATAGCTGAGAGTGTGGACATGATTTCGTTACTTATAGAAAGTTCCAGACGCTACCATACGCTACTATATATAGTGTTGTAATCTCAGTCCATTTCAATTTGCATCATAATGAATTCAGTTCTTGATTTTCCTATCTAAGTCAATAAATTTTCCTTTCACTTTCTCACTAAACAAACAGAACATACAAAATATAAAACTTCAACTCAAGAATACATGAGGTGTCGATTGGTTATGCATCAAGAAATTATTAAGCATTGACTGTAGTTCAAAGACTTGAAGGATTCAACATCAAGCAATCTGATGATGAAGGAAAGCGAAGATCAATGGTTGAGATTTAATGGAAAAGACTGTTGAGTTTTTTAAGTTTAAGGAGAAAGATTTTGATGATAAATTTAACAGAGAAGGAGATGAAGTTGGAGATGGAGTTGTTCAATGGAACAATCAGGACTCCCACTATTGTGGTCACTCTTTTCCATGGGAGCTTCACTTCACAATTTTCAATCTGAGTCTTGTTTTTTTTTTTTTTTCTGTCGTGTTTCCTTTTCTTTGATTCTATAATATTTATTGAATTTAATTTGATTGACTTTTGTTTTAAGTATGAATTAATCTTCAGTGTTCAATACTCAAAAGATTTTACACTTCTGTTTTTCACTCTTTAGATTCTGTTTGGTTCAATAGAAAAATGATCTATATCTATACACACACTTTGGAAAAATGGATATTTTTAAGAATTAAAATCTGTTCAGGCTTTTCATTTTTCTTATTTTTCACTACAGTTGCTGGGGTTCATTGTTCTTTTTGAACATTTAAGGTCAAGGTTACTTTTTTTTTGGGTTGGGGGGGGGGGGGGGGGGGGGGGGGGTATATGTGGTGTTTGTGAATCATTTTATAGATGCAGCTATAATAAACTGTTTTGCACTTTTCTATGAAATTGCCCCTCCAACATAATCACACACTTGAAAATGTGAAAGATATATCATCAGGTGAAATCTGGCTTTCTTACATGTGTTGTGGCCTCAGTTGCTTTGGGAGCAAGCTAGGATGAGATACACTTGTACAAAAGGGTGATCTCATACTAATCTCTTTGCCGATGTTGTTTCATGAAGAATCGTTGCCGACGAGCATGTGTAAGACGTTCTAGTACAGCTATATAATATTTGAGTTGCTTGGGTGTTATCAACTGTTGGTTCTATTCTAAAATCAAAATCTGTTCTTCAAATTGTTATAAAAAAATAATAATCTGAAAAATAACATTAAAATAAATAAATTGAAAGAAGAAAAAATGTAAAATATAATTCATTGAGAATCATTTGGCCTTGCATATGACAATTTGGCTACTAATTATATTTTGCAACTAAGGAAGCCGAGAACAACTGATAGTTAGATACTAGATTCAAGGCACCTGTTTAGTATTAAAGTGTAAAAAACAAAGAGTTGCATTGATCATTGTGGTTTTAAAAATAATGATCATAGGATAAAACCAGACTGACTTTCCAAGAGTATGAAATAAAACCCAATCTTTTTTCTGTTTTCGTTATTTTGATTTTTTATTTCTGCCTTTTGCTTTCAAATTTTTGTCTGTTTAAGCATTATACAATTTGTTTTTTTCTAAATTTGCTGTAGTAACTTGTAACATTGCTAAACAGATGTCACCAATTGGTTACACCACGTGAGCACTTTGTTTATTTGGGGAACTAGACAAGTTACCGGCTTTGGTCCTGTTTGGCTAGACAAGATTCATACCGAACGCAAGCACGCAAAACTCAAACCGATCTGAAACCAAATTTTTGACCGAAATACAACAGTGGAGCTGGAACTCTTGATTTTCTGGATGGATATAATCTAACAAACGTTAAAAAGTCTTATACATTTATTACCCTAAGTAATTAGGAACATTTTAATCTGTTGCATGTTTTGAAGTCTGAACAAAAAAAAGATGTCAAGACAATTAAAATGGTTGATATGAAGGCTGAAACAAAAGTAACAACAGAAACAAACCCTCCATGACTCTTAATCCCAGAAGGTATTCTCCACACTGCACGACCAGTTTTACGTTCCGCATTTTCAGAAGTTGGGATGAATAAACAGCTCTGATTCTGCAGCTTTCCTTCGATGCAGCAGCGTAAGAATAAATCTGGATCACCAAATTCTACTTGTGAATAGCCAGATTCATCCAAGGGCTGCATGATAGTGAAATTTCGGTCAGAAATTCTGATATATCCTCCACTATTTTCAAGTTGTCAATAACATTCCATATTAATGATAAACACAAGTACACAACAGATGATTACCTTAATGTGATCTAGATTATTTCAATTTCCAATAAAAGCAACCATCTTATCGCACATATCAATGCATCAATTCCTTAAATCTTGACAACGCATTATGCACGTATGACTATCCTGTTTTATTTTACACTCGCAGACTAGGACATTCTTAAGAAATCTAAGAAAGAGTTCTGGTAACTGAAACTAGGAGAAGCACTAAGAAAAGCTAAAACTAATCTAAGAGAAGCCAAAACTAATGATGATAAAGCTACGGGTCAAATCAGACATCAGGTCTCACGTGTGGAAGAAAACAAGAGGGGCACACAAGTATCAAACTGCCGCATATCTTTATAGATGTTGAAGAGTTCATAAAAATATTTGTAGTTTGCTTTGTTTCTGGACTTGGCAACTAGTCAATAATCAAGAATGGAAAAATATTTCGAAACATACAACAAACTGGTACAAAAGCTGGACATTCTAGGTGAAATTGTAGGCCTCTCTTATAGACCATGCATTTTTATTTTCTTATTTTATCTATTGTACTAATTCAGCCATTCTTAGGTAACTAGTTCACTCGAACATTATAAAGGTAAGAACATGGAAATGTGAAGAGAGGAAAAAAAAAAAAAAAGAGAGAGACATGCCAACATATGAAAGAGGAATACAGGAGCAGGGCAACTACTGCCAGAGTCAATGTAGATATATTTAGGAAGATGTGTAAATTGAGACAGAAAAGGAAAATGAGAAAAAGAAAGAAAAGAAACAAAAAATGTAAAACACCAGCAAACACTTAAAATTTTACATTCATAAAGATTATATTAGAAGATGGTGAAAACTGCTAACAATTCAAACTTAGTTTTTCACTTATCATAGTGCAACAGACTATGATTGTGATTATTACATTTCTCTGCAGCACCTTTATGTTATAGTAATGTCCAGGAGCAAAACCAGAAATTTACAACAGACCTAAGTCAAAAATTATATTAGTGTTCCATAGATCATTTACCTACAACTTTTCAGTATAAATCCTTTAAAGTCATTTCAACAATTCCGAGAATTTTGTTAGTAAACGTGAAGCATCTAATAAGGAACATAATAACCACAATTGAAGATATATTATTAATATAAAAGCATAACAAGAGGACAAAATTAAGTATAAACTGCAATCTAAACATGCAAATTAAAAGTACAATCTTGAAAATACTTGATCACATTCATTTACTTTTTGAAATGCAAATTAATTTTGTTCATGGATTTTCAGCAACTGAATCTCTTTACTTCAACATACAATTTAATCCCTCAAATCCAACCAAAGCATAAACCTCAAATTAAAACACCTAAAAATAATGAAAACAATTCTGCACAAAAAAAAAATAATAACTATAATTTCTAAAGAGAAGACGCAATAACTAACAACAGTTGAAAACTAATTTGAACATGCATCAAATACAATTATATCTAGTCTAGAAAGAGAGCTGAAAGAATTAATAGTAAGAACTAAAACTTTGAACGCAAACTTTTTTAAAAGAATGCCTGATGTATTATTTTATATCCTTTTATATATATTTTTTTAAGTCCACAAGAAAGAGACATTGCAATTAAAGTGAAAAGTTCCAAATTCTGTTATCCATTTCCTGATCTCCTTTTTGCTCACCTGATAACGTGCATGTAGTGGAAGCTGTACTTTAATTTCCAGTCCATCCTTTTGACTCAAAAGTCTATTGGAACCAACATTCATGTGAATTTCAACAGCAGACCGGTTGGAACGAAATGAAGGCAATTCCAAGTTTGTATCTCCGAAAACAGCTACATCTGTTAAAACTACAGAAAAATGGGCATGGAATGATTAACATCACAAAGGTAAGCAAAACAATAAGCATGCTTTTGAGCAGTTTCGAAAATTTTATCACAAAATATCAATGTAGTTTACCACCACGCTGGTGAAGATGTTGCAGCTCAAATGGATCGGCAAAGATTCCTGAGGGCAGTCTTTCAATGACTATGAGCTCACACTTGTGAAAGGGCAGTCGAGATAAGGACTTTGGGTCAACATAAAATCTCATAGATGATAATAGATTCCGATGAGAACCTTCACCAATCAAATGGCGCAGCAGAACTGATCGTCTTATAACAGAACTTGTATTATCTCGTAGAACTTCGCAGAAGCTAGTACGCAATTCATTTGCAATGAATTCTTCGAAATTTGAATCGAGCAATTTTTCATATTTTCCAAAATAAGAAGTCATCAGATATTTCTTGGAACTTGAAAAAGCTTTGATATTGTAGTTGACATCAGAATTTGCCTCGCATCTTCCCACCTGAAAATATAAGAGATTAAGTCAGAAAACTGACCAAATTATCCTGATCTGGGATCTTGTAATATTTTTATGCTATGTCCTTATTTCTGTAATCAGTATTTTTTTTTTTTTTGGGGGGGGGGGCCAACCCTTGACAGAGTGATGGTGATCTATACACATTTAACATAAGGGGCATCTACAATTTCTTCAATACTGTAATAGCAATCATCTTAACAAATACGATAACATTACAACAATAACATGTTTTTTAGAAGAACATAATCAACAAAGTTGTCCATATTACACTGAGCACATACTGAAGGAGGTGCAAAAAGATATTCCACATATTAACAGTCTCAATCTCAAGAACAGCAAACTTGTTTTTTGTAGCCAGCATGTCATCAAGCAATAGCAATTATAGTAACAGGACAACTTCCTAGATGTCCACAACCATACAAGTAATACGGGGCTGTCAGTGACCATTATTGACCACTGAAAATTAGCTTGGCTCAGTGAATACCACCAACATCCTCTCTCCATACCAACCAATGATCAACCAACACTTCTGGATATCATACCATCACTACAGAAACAAAGAGAAATCTCTATTCCCAATTGTTTTAATAAGTACAAAAAATAAAAGCAGGCAAAATAAGAGCAACTCAAGTACAAAGCAAACCCCAAAGAAGGGTTTCCTTGGTTGGTGGAAGAGAAAGAAATGCACATGCACATGTCTACTGGAACAAAAGTAATTAGTTTATGAATTCGTCAAATTAAAGAATATAACAACCCAAACCAACCTGAATGCCAACGGCAGAAAAGAACATCAACAAGATTGCCACTTTATAATAAATACAAAGTCGAACATGTTGAGATTCCATACAATATCTGATATAGAAAACAAAAATTGATTAAAACTTGAATAAATATTTTGCAGTAATAGAAGACTTAATACTTAAGATTAGGGGTGGGCGCGGTTCGGTTCGGTTCGGTTTTTTACTAAATTTTTCATAATCGTTCGATTACGGTTATTTTAAAATCATAATCGCGATTAATCAAATTACCAAAATAATCAAATACTCGATTAATCGAAATAATTCGATTCGGTTCGGTTCGATTAATAAATCTACCACAAATATAAAAAGTTAACAAACAAAAATTGTAAAATAAAATAAAATAAAGCTTGCTACAATCTTAATTTCTAAGAGGATAAAATGTTTTGAGGAAGAAAATGTTAATCCAACAGGACACAAATTCATCAATTGGATTTCCATTTAAGCAGCCTTCCAGACTGAGAAAGTGAGAATCCCATCAACATGGCAACATGCAACAATAATATGACTTGATTGTCTTATATAAGTACTTCAAGTCTTGCAATTAAATTAAAAATTGCAACTAATTAAATGTAAAGAACCTGAGGACCTGCAATTCTTCGACTAGCCATGTACAAATATAAATGGCCAACCCAACAGGCAAATTTTCATAGAAAGTAAAGCATTTTCTGGGCACCATAATGATCATGGAAGCTGAAAGTTTAAGTGAAAGCAGAAACAAAAGGGAAGAAGACAGTAAGTCAAGGCAAAAGGTGCAGAGAGAGACAGAGTTAATTGGAAATGCCAAAGACAGAGTTAATTGGAGAACTGTCTAAATTCTCCATTATTACCACTCATGATTTGATGGTTATCTAAATTCTCCATTTCCGTAACACAGGTACAAACATGAAATATTTCAGCAGCGGTTCCTTTCAATTACAAAATCACAAAAATTAAATATCACAAAATCTTGCATTTACTCAAACAAGTTCTGGTTCCTTTCAATTACAACAAATAACAATATCATTCCGTTTCCATCACTGAAGAACTTCGGTTGAAATCAAAACTTTTTTTTTTGTTTACCTTGTGAAGGCGATCGAGAGTGAAGGAAAGGAGGACTTCGTAAGGTTGCTGAGAGATAAACTTCCAGAAAACAAATACCAGTCTTCACAGTTCACACGGCAGGTGACAGTGGCAGCAGCAGCAGTGATGACTGACGAGCAGCGGTGGCGATGAGCAGAGGGGACAGAAGAAGACAGAAGTGTGGCTGAAGGTCACGACGAGCAGCGGCCAGCGGGAATAGAAGAAGTCACGACGAGCAACGGCCAGCGAACAGAAGAAGTCACGACGAGCAGAGCAGCGGCCAGCGGGAGACAAGTCAGAAGTGTTTAGATTTAAGCTTTAGGGTTTTTTTACAATCGGTTTATTTGAGATTCCGGTTCGGTTTTTCGGTTTTTTTAAAAAAACCGAAAACCGAACCGATTGATTTTACTATTTATATGATATTACTATTTCGGTTTTTTAGAAGTAAAAAAACTGCACAAAAACCGAACCGCACCGATTAGTTTGGTTCGATTTTTGATTAATCAACTTTTTTTGCCCACCCCTACTTAAGATCGAACCGATAGAAATAACAAAGACAATGATTGAGAAATGAAGTATTAATTGAAAAATTACATATTAAAAAAAAAGTTGAAAAGTTGCAACAAAAAAGGCAATGATATTGAAATTGCAAATAATCATCGTCCTCTCGAATCTGATGAGTGGAAAATGGATTGGGCTCAAGCCAAGCCCTCAAACCCTAACCCAGTTTGGGCAAATCATGCTTGAGGCCACCATTAAGCCTGTATCAATGCCACTAAAGCACGCCCTGGATTTTTTTAATTTGAGGGGAAAAATCTTTCTTTTTTTAAATTGATTATAGACTACCTAATTTTTAATTCTATAATTCCATTTTTTCAAGTTGCTTATCTTAAGATTCAATTGATAAGTAAATAAAAAAAAGAATTTTAACCCTAAAACAAGAAAATAAAAAATAAGAAAATGAATTTTTAAAAATAAATCCTCTCCAATCCGTCTTGAAAAAGTCATGGACATGTACAACTATAGAAAAAAATAAAATTAAAAAAATAGAAACTAAGAACTAAAATCCAAAAGGGAAAAAAATGATCATATATGGTAACTTATTAACACCAACACAAATAGGCATATGATTTAAACATTTTAGGTATCCATTGAATAAAGAAATAGAGCACAGAAACTTACCGAAACAACAACAAGCAGTGGAGAGTAGAGACAGCAACGTGACGGAGCAGTGGTTGCCACGAAACAGCAACAAACGAGCACAGAAACAAAAGCAATCGTCATTCTCGTGTGCGATAAGTGAGTTCGGGTTTCAAATTTTGGGGGGTTTGCCATTTTGGGTTGAGGAAAGGGGGACCTGCACAGGTTGGAGTGCTAGAGAGAAAGAGAGATGAAAATAATTTTAGGGTGTTTAATTTTAATGATTTTTTATATATTTTTTCCGTACTTTTAAAATATAAAAGTGAACATTGTTAAAAAATTGAATAAAAAATATATAAAACAAGCAAATGAATAATATAAAACATTAATACTAAAAGGTTTAAGGGTCGTTTGATATTACTTTTGATAAGCTTGCAAAATAATTATAAAAAATTAAAAGTTAATTTTTGTGTCTGAAAACTTTTGAGCAGTGTGTGCTATTTTAATATAATTGGTAATAATAAATTTATCAAGTATCAAAATTAATTTTTAACTTTTCAAAATCATTTTAAACCTCTCAAAAGTAATTTTAAATAGCGCTTAACTCTTTTAGTATTAATTTTTTTACTTTATTCATTTGCATGTTCTATATACTTTCCATTTAATTTTTCATCAATATTAACTTTTATATTTTAAAAGTACAGAAAAATATATTTAAAAAATCATTAAAATTATATATCATAAAATCATTCTTATCTCTCTTTCTCTCCAGCACTTCAACTCGCGCAAGTACCCGTCTTCCCAACCCTATACGGCAAAGCCCCTTGAAATTTGAAACCCTAACCCGCACACTGCACATGCGAACGATGACCACTTTTGGTTCTATACTCACTTGCTGCTGTTTCGCGACAATCACTACTCTATCAACACCGTTGTCTCTAATCTTCACCACCAGTTGCTGTTTCGGTAAGTTCCTGTGCTTTCTTTCTTCATTCAATGGTTGCTTAAAATGTTTGGTCATATACCTATTTGTGTTGGTGTTAACATGTTACCCTATGTGATCATGGTTAATTTTTTTCTTTTTTTAATTTTAATTCTTAGTTTCTACTTTTTTTTAATTTTATTTTTTGCTACAGTGATACATGTCCATGACTTTTTCTAGTAGCATCAGAGAGGATATATTTTTTAAAATTCCTTTCTTATATTAAAATGAAATGAGAGGTGATATACAAAAAACGAAGCCCCATTTACAGCGAAAAATTTAAAAAGAAAATGTCCCAAAGAAAACAAACCCTCTTCATATTATTTCGTGGATGTCACGACGCCATTTCTCGCTGCCCTATTTGCTAATGGCAGTTAGTTGCTGACGCTTAAATTTTATGCACCAGACTTCAACGACTACTTTTCCCGAATAAGCTTAATTATGATGCAACAAAATACCAAATTTCCTAAACACTAAATTCAAATTAAAGACATCGTCCAACGACTATTTATTTCTTGTGCATGCAACAAACGACTATATATATAATTGCCCCAACATAACATATGGCGCTTTCACGTACACAACACAATTGCAACATTACTTGATTAGCAAGCAACAAAAAAAATTTCCAAATCCTACGTTTTTCAATTTTCAAATTCTTCTCTCATTCATCAATCAAAACCTACCCACAAAAAATCTTCTTAAACTCATCCGATTCAATCTCGATTTCTGATTTCGTTAATCGCTTTTTACTCCCCAGAACACCAACACAATGCCTTCTCAAATTGGATTAAGATTTTATCCAATAGAACAAGAACTGTTGGACTTCTATTTCCTTCACAAAACTACTCAAAACACTAATCTCTACCAAGCCGATGATGATATTCCTATGAAAAATTGTGATCTCTATGGCCCACAGGAGCCGAACTTGATTTGGGATTTGTAAGGAGGAGACCAATTAATGGCAGGTCAAGCACTCTACTTCTTCTGGTGCGTGAAAAAGAAACAAACTATTTACATAACATAAACAAGCAATCCAAGTATTGTTTTCATAAAATCATAAGACAAAACAGAGAGAGCAAGAGTGAGATCAGAATTTTCCACTCATTTCTAGTGCGTTGCTTGCAATTACATTACTCAATTAAGCACTTAATTGACCCTCATTAGAAACTCTACAAGCAGCAGCCCCATCTACTCTTCCCATGCCACAGCTTGCAGTTTTCCACCTTCTTCATCCCAAGGTCAACAGTTTGATCGAGTTCAGAAAAAAACTTTTGCTCATCAAAAACAAGTCTGTCAGGTAAAGAATCAATCTCCACTTTGGATTCCACAATTTCCAAGATATTATCAAGGCACGACAACTCAATTAGATCGTTTTGTTGAGCCAAAAGTGCCTCTTCTTCAACAGCCTCTTGATGCCTTGCTACTTGTTTTGAACTACCCATCACCATGACCCTCAGTCCACTCACTCTTTACGATCTGATCCAAACTGGACAAACACCTTTCCACATAAAATGTTTTAGAAACTTCACACAATAAGTACAACATCTCCCTTTCAAATTCCACAGTCTGCACATTGTTGTTACTAGAGCATTGGATGTCATTTGCTTGGTTCTGTTGAATACAAACTGCCTCTATTTCAGCCCTCTGTTGACCATTTTAATTGCCCTCATCATGCTGATCCTCTTCCAAGATTTGGACAAGACTGGCCATATATCCTTCAACGTCAAAGAGAGTCGAATATTCAGGCACTGAGTGTATGATCTCCCCTTGGTGCTCCACTGTGTTCAGACTGCTACTTGAGCATGGTGAGTGGCTTTGTTCTAACAAAACTAAATTTTGTTGAGCCTTTACGCGCTTGCTCTGAAAGCACTCATCATCGTGATCAATGTGACTGCTGGAGGTCACTACTACTTTCGACTTTCTCTTGGAACCAGAAGATTTCTTTCCAGAGCCATTCTTCTCGCCGACTTGTTTCGACTTCCTCGGCTTCCCGCCCAAATTGGCTTTCTCCGAGTGATTTTTCGATTCATTCTTTTTTATGCGGCAGAGAACAAAATCAATTGCTTTATGCGAGTATTGATCACCCAACAAGGCTGGATTAATGGTTAATTCATGCATAATCCACCTCTCATTCTATGACTTTTATACCTAAACATTTTCTTGAACCCTACAATTTGATCTTCAGAGCCAACAGCGAGAACATGCTTGGCTCCATCCTCACCCTGCCAAGCACCGATGCCAATCTTCCTATTGAATCTTGAACCCTTAGGAGACGCCTTCTTTAACTGAGTAAAAAAGTAGAGTGCTTGACCCGCCATTAATTGGTCTTCTCCAGTACAAATCCTAAATTAAGTCAAACTCCTGGGGGCCATAGCGATCGCAATCTTTCACAGGAATTTCATCGCCGACTTGGTAGAGAATTTTAATCCAACGTGAGGAGGCATTGTGTTGGTATTATGAGAAAGAAAAAGCAATCGACGAAATCAGAAATCGAGACTAAATCAAATGGGTTTAAAAAGATTTTGGTGGGTAGGTTTTGATTGATGAATGAGAGAAGAATTTGAAAACTGAAAAACGTAGGATTTGAAAACTCTATCAATTGCTTGCTAATCAAGTAGTGTTGCGATTGTGTGTATGCATGCATGAAAGCATCATATGTTATGCTGAGGTAATTATAGATAAAGTCGTTTGATGCGTGTGCAGGAAATAAATAGTTGTGGATGATGTCTCTAATTTGAATTTAGTGTTTAGAAAACTAGGTATTTTGTTGCGTCATAATTAAGCTTATGTAAGAAAAGTAGCCTGTTGAAATCTGCTATATAAAATTTAAGCGTCAGCAACTAACCGCCATTAGCAAACAGGGCAGCGAAAAACGATGTCATGGCACCCACGAAATAATATAAAGAGAGTTTGTTTTCTTTGTGACATTTTCTTTTTAAAATTTTTCGCTTGGGGTTTTGCTGCAAATGAGGCTTCGTTTTCTGAAGGAACCATACCGCCTCGCATGCCATAAATGTATTGATTATTAGTACTAAATCCACAAGTGGATTAAGGCATTATTCCTCATTCCTCTGAATTGTGTATGATTAATTGATGATCAGCCAGTACAAGTTATCAAGATCCTGTACATTTCCTTAAATTGAAGAATACCCGCATACATAAAAGGTTCATGAATTCAATCTTCATATAAGCAACTTATAAGGCTTTGAAAAAATGGAATGGTGGAATTAAAAATTAGGCAGTCTATAATCAACTAAAAAATGAAAGATTGTTTTCCCTCAAATTTCAAAAAATCTAGGGCACACTTTGGTGGCCTAACACAGGCCAACAGCAGCCTCAAGCACAGCTTGCCCAAGTTGGGCAAAGCTTTAAGGGCCTAACCTTGGCCTACCCCATTTTCCACTCCTTAGATTCTAGCAAGGACGATGGTTATTTGTGGTTTCAATATCATCGCTCTATTTTGAAAAGCAAAACTTTAAAGTAAAACTAAAACTTTGAGAGTGAGACTGATAGTTTATTACCTGAAGAAAGCCAAATACTTAGTGCACATCACCACAAAAGTTTTCCACAGCATTCTTCAAATCCAACAGCTCGCAACAAAGGTTTTTAATACCCTACATTTAGAACATGTAAAGGAATTCACGTCATTCCTTCAATTAGAAATGAGAAAATAAAAGTGAAAATTAATAATTTCATTTATAGATTGAATTCAAAATAGTTTAAACCCACTACGATATTCCATAAGCGGTCAGCTTTCAGCCATTGCCATCTTTCCATTCAAGACATAAAAATTAAAACTAACAACTCCACTGCCTTGAAAATAAAATCAAGACGACCTGGATTATGCTTAATGCATTGCCAAGATAAAGATCCATCTTTTAAATGCTAACTGCAACAGCAATCAACAATAACTTGAAGCTAAGAAAACCCCAGATACAAAGAAGCAATCTTTTGCAAAGCCATGAGAAATCTCCAATTTGAAGACAGTGAGCAATATGGCAACATGCATGTGATTATCAAATCAGTAAATTTAAATAGAGAAATTGAAAAAAAAAATCAACACAGTGAACAAATTTGAGAACTACAGCTGTAGGGTTCGAATTTGACAATAACTTTTACTCAAAATTGGCATGCAAAAGATGATTACCCATATCCACCAAACAATCGGACTTAATCAACACAGTTAACAAATTTGAGAACTACACCTCCAGGGGTGGGTGTCGGCTCGGTTCAGTATATACCGAAGTTTGCGGTTCGGTTCAGTTTGAAAATTTTTAAAACCGAGTAACACTTAAAGGAAATAATAATGGAACTGGAACCCACGATTTCGGTTCAGTAACGGTTCTGCTTAATGGCATGGCAACGGATCTGCTTAATGGTACAGTAACCAATCGGAGTCACGGTTCAGCAATTAAAGCTGGGCAATCTGCTCTCTGCAACAACAAATACATATATTTCACCATTTTTATTAAATGCACAGAACACATAACACAATCACACACTCAGTTACCTGTAAAGAAAAACTAAACATAAAAAATTTTCAGTATATATATATATATTCCATGCATAATTACGTTGCAAACAGTTATGGGCAAAAGTAAGTGTGTATAAAAACAAAAACAAAAACAAAATCATATTGCAGGGTGATTTTGATCTATTTATAGAATGCATTCAAATTAAAATAACAAAATGAAACCAAATTAAAGTACCCGCAAGCTGCAAAAAGCAGTGAGGGGCTGAGAGAGCTCAGTGACCAGTGTGACTAGTGACCACAACAGAGTCAACAACCTTGAAGGAAGCGGCAACGACAGCAACGATGGCTGTTAGATCGTGAAGCCAGAAGGAAGCAAAGACAGAAGGAATCGGCAGCGGCAGCGAACACAGGTTTTGTCATTGACAGGGGCAGCCATTCGGCAGATTGTTGGGTAAGAACTACAAATTAGGATTTGAAAATGTGTTTTGTGTAAACCTGTTCGTGTATTTAAAATTACAAAAGTACCATTTTTGAACCAAAAACCGAACCAAACTTTTCGACTCGGTTTCAAATTAAATTATTCTGTTTTTTTAATTAGAATATATTAAACTGGAACATAAAAATGCATACCAAACCGATTTTTTGAGGCTTTGCCCACCCAAAGTTATGGTTTTAAAATTCAATTAAAGCAACACACGTTCGGTGGATTTTCCGTGTGTTTCTTAGTGAGGGACAAGAAAAATTTGCTGGTGAGAGATGAGATAACATCGTTGATGGTTCAGTGCTGGTGCAAGGGTTTCAAGTGAGCGAGAGCGACAGTGAGAATGTGTTTAGTTAAACAGTAAAAAAAAAGAAAAAAAAACGATTATGTGTTTAGATTATTTTTGTATTTACTTTTAATCTGAACACTGTTGTTTTTACTATTTATTTAATTTTTGTTTAATAAACTCATTTTAAAATTTCAGTCAAATTTGCATAAAATAAAGTCAAAATAAAAATTGTATCACAAAATGGTAGTCAAAATCTTTATCACAAAGTAGCGATTAATTCTTGAGAGTAAAAAAAAGAAAATATCATAAATCTATCATACTATCATGATATAACAACTTTTTATTATGAGTTTGTCATTTTTTTGTTACATAAGAGATTAAGCCCAAGAATTGTCACACAAGCACCTGTCATTTTTCTTATAGTGGTATAAGATTAGAAGTATTTTCAGCATTAATGTTGCATAAGCTACTCCTGTTGCCATATATTCTTCAATATATCACTTATGTGTACACAAATGATTGAAAACATGAATTATCAGAATCACTTACTAAGCTGAAAGTAGGGGTAGGCACCTGTTCGATTTACTTTAGTTCGCTTTGAAAATTTTTAATTTGGTTCAGTTTGAGAAATTTTAAAAATTAGTTTGGGTATTATAGATGTATTTTTCACTATTATTAGACTTTTAACAATTCAGGCAGTCTTGTATAGACACATTGATATGAGTGGTTACGATAGAATCTATTCATCACATGTCTCTCGATACTGAGGTTAAATTACACTACAACAAATATCATCTTTAGTAGCATTCAATTGTAGCACTTTTTTTTAAAATGCTACAAACTGTCATTCTATTGTAACATTTTGTAAAAAAATGCTACTATTAACTACTTAATGGTTACATTTTATTTTTTAATAGATATAGCATTTAATTTGTAACACATAAAAATGCTATGCTTAATTTTTAATAATGTAGCACTTTATAAATGTTACAAATTTATGTTACATTTAATAAAATTCATATGGTAGCATTTTAGAAGAGCTATGTTTAACATTTAATAATATAGCATTTTGGAAAAGCTACAATATAAACATTAATTTCGTAGCACACTAGAAATGCTACAAAAAAAGAGAGAAAAATAAAGCGGGAATCTAGATCTACCGCCAAACAAAAAAATGAAATTCTAAAATTAATCCTGTTGATGCTGAAAAACGAACTCAACAGCTGAATTTATTTTTTTTTGGGGAATTACAGCGCGAATCCAAGCTCAATCGCCAATATGACCGTAATTTTCTGTACCTGTCAATCAGAAAAACACAGTTAGGATACGCCGGTGGGGTTCCGACGTAGACCCTCCGATGCTTAAGTCAAAATTGTGTATAAAGAGATAAAAATGAAAGGGAAGAATTGCGAATGAGTTCAAAATAAAGGAATTTTCTGGTAGAGAAACTCAAAATTTGGTAGGGAATGTTAAGGCTCTTAGATAGGTCACTTGTAGAGTTTTTAGTTCATTTTTGCTAACCACTTCACTTGATGCGCTCTTCAATTTAAATAGACTCTTAGTCGTATAGGGTTACCTCCTTAACTTCAACCCACTTTCTTTAGCAGTTGCAAGTGGTTGTTAGTTGGAGGTGGTTTAAATAGATCGCAGCACACAACTTCCCTATAAATTAGGCCACGTTCTCTTAACTAGCAATTTTCCATGTCAAGCTAATTCTCAGGTCGAACAAGAGAATTTAAGGTCGGATTACTTCACTTTCAGATCAAACAGATGAATTTCTCAGTTGCTCATATAGCGTTGAGGTTGTACTCTTAACTTAGGTCATTCACATAGATCTTAGGTCGTACTTGTAAACCAAGTCACCAACATAGGTTGTAGGTTGGATTTATGAAGTTAGCTCAACAACAATAAGTTCTAAGTAGATTAGGATCGACTATATTTTGAGACACTACGAAAAAAATCCAACCCAAACACCAGTCCCCTAGTTTTCAATACTGAGAAGATATGAACGGTATTGGAAACTAAAATAATTAAAGAAGAGCAATATGGCCGCAAACAAAAGAAAGACAGTGTAGAGCGGAACAATGAGCAAAGAGAAATGTAAGAAAAAACCTTCAGGTGTAAACCAAGAAAATAACCATGGCCAAATGCCTCGAGGTGATAAGGTCGAGGTTGAGGGTGAGGTCTCCCTAACTATTAGGGTTGTTGAAGACCAAGAGAGAACTTCTAAATTTAATTATTACAATGCTTGCCCCTTTTTGCAATATGAACTTGTGTAGACGGTATGCTACTGAACTTTAGTTTGCCTTTGTAGTCGAATAATTATTATGCTGACCTTGCCTTTTTTACTCTTTATTTACTGAGGCTGTGACTTGCATTCCGTAGACTGAGCCCATCTAAGACTCTGTTGAGGTCAAACAAATAGATATGGTCAACTTTGGTAGCAATAACACCAAGCAATGACCTTGAATTCACTCAGATTCTATCATTTCGATGTCAATCTCAATAAGGAAAATGTTGACCTTACGAAAATGTCAACTTCAACAAGATAAATTGTTGACCTCAACAAGGTTAAGAGTAGAGCTAAAATGCCGACCTCACGATCTCACAACAAGGAAAATGTCAACCTCAACAAGTTAGAGTATTGAACGCAATAAGGTTAAAATGCTAACCTAAAAAAAATTAAAAATTGGAGAACTTAAATGTTAAGCTTATGGCCGACCTCAACAAGGCAATGGCCGACCTGAACAAAATTGAAAATTGGAGAACTTAAATGTTAAGCTTATGATCGACCTCAACAAGACAATCGCCGACCTCAATAAAATTTAAAATTGGGCAAGTTAATGTTAAGCTTATGGCCGACCTCAACAACGCAATGGCCGACCTCAACAAAATTAAAAATTGGAAAACTTAAATGTTAAGCTTATGATCGACCTCAATACGACAATGGCCAACCTCAATAAAATTTAAAATTGGGCAACTTAATGTTATGCTTATGGCCGACCTCAACAAGGTAATGGCCGACCTTAAAAAAATTAAAAATTATAGAACTTAAATGTTAAGCTTATGGTCGACCTCAAGAAGGCAATGGCCAACCTCAACAAAATTAAACATTGTAAAACGTAAATGTTAAGGTTATGACCAAACTCCACGAGGCAATGACCAACCTCAATAAACAGAAAATTATAGAACTTAACTTATGGCTAACCTCAATAAGGTAATGGCCGACCTCAATAAAATTAAATATTGTAGAACACAAATGTTAAGGCTATGTCCAAACTCCACGAGGCAATGGTCAACCTCAATAAATAGAAAATTGTAAAACTTATCTTATGGTTGACCTCAATAAGGCAATGACCAACCTCAATAAAGTAATGACCGACCTCAATAAGGCAATGGCCGACCTCAACAAAATTAAACATTGTAGAACATAAATGTTAAGGTTATGACCAAACTCCACGAGGCAATGGCCAACCTCAATAAATAGAAAATTGTAGAACTTAACTTATGGCCGACCACAATAAGACAATGACTGGCCTCAATAAGGCAATGGCCGACCTCAACAAAATTAAACATTGTAGAACGTAAATGTTAAGGCTATGACCAAACTCCACAAGGCAATAGCCAACCTCAATAAATAGAAAATTATAGAACTTCACTTATGGCCGACCTCAATCAGGCAATGGCCAACCTCAATAAGGCAATAACCGACCTTAACGAAATTGAACATTGTAGAACGTAAATATTAAAGCTATGGCCAAACTCAATGAGGCAATGGCCAATCTCAATAAATAGAAAATTATAGAATTTAGCTTATGGCTGACCTCAATAAGGCAATGGCCGACCTCAACAAAATTGAATATTATAGAACGTAAATGTTAAGGCTATGGCCAAACTCCACTGAGGCAATAGCCAACCTCAATAAATAGAAAATTATAGAACTTAGCTTATGGGTGACCTTAATATGGTAATGGCCGACCTCAACAAAATTGAACATTGTAGAACGTAAATGTTAAGGTTATGGACCAAACTCCATGAGGCAATGGCCAATCTCAATAAATTGAAAATTGTAGAACTTAACTTATGGCCGACCTCAGTAAGGCAATGACCGACCTCAATAAGGCAGTAACCGACCTCAACAAAATTGAACATTGTAGAATGTAAATGTTAAGGCTTGGCCAAACTCCACGAGGAAATAGCCAATTTCAATAAATAGAAAATTATATAACTTAACTTATGACCGACCTCAATAAGGAAATGCTCGACCTAAATAAGGTAAAGGCCAATTTCGATAAAATTGAAAAATGTATATCTCAACAAGATAAAAGTTAAGGCTGTCTAACCACAAGGTAATAGTCGTCCTCAATCTCAACAAGGCCGAATTACAATTAGACCTCAATAAGGTCAAAATGACAACCTCGATCTTAATAAAATTTGATGAATTTTTCAGGTAGGACCTCAAAAAGGCCGCAATGTCGATCTCAATCTCAATAAGATTGGATGAATTCCACAATGTCGATCTCAATCTCAATAAGATTAGATGAATTTTTCAAGTAAGAGCTCAACAAAGCCGCAATGTCGATCTCAATCTCAATACGATTGGATGAATTTTTCAGGTAGGACCTCAACAAACCCGAAATGTCGATCTCAATTTCAATAAGATTGGATAAATTTTTCAGGTACGATCTCAACAAAGCCGAAATGTCGATCTCAATCTCAATAAGACTGGAGGAATTTTTCAGGTAGGATCTCAACAAAACTGAAATATCGATCTCAATCTCAATAAGATTTGATGAATTTTTTAGGTAGGATCTCAACAAAGCCGAAATGTCAATCTCAATCTCAATAAGATTGGATGAATTTTTCAGATATGACCTCAACAAAGCCGAAATATCAATCTCAATCTCAATAAGATTTGATGAATTTTTCAAGTAGGACCTCAACAAAGCCGAAATGTCGATCCCAATCTCATTAAGATTGGATAAATGTTTTAGGTAGGATCTCAACAAGGTCGCATGTCGATCTCAATCTCAATAAGATTGGATGAATTTTTCAAGTAGGATCTCAACAAAGCCGAAATGTCGATCTCAATCTTAATAAGATTGGATAAATTTTTCAGGTAGGATCTCAACAAAGCCAAAATGCCGATCTCAATCTTAATACGATTGGATAAATTTTTTAGGTAGGATCTCAACAAAGCCGAAATGTCGATCTTAATCTCAATAAGATTGGATGAATTTTTCAAGTAGTACCTCAACAAAGTTGAAATGTCGATCTCAATCTCAATAAGATTGGATAAATTTTTCAAGTAAAATGTCAACAAGGTCGCAATGTCGATCTTAATCTCAATAAGATTTAATGAATTTTTCAAGTAGGACCTCAACAACGCCGAAATGTCGATTTTAATCTTAATAAGATTGGATAAATTTTTCAGGTAGGATGTCAATAAGGTTGTAATGTCGATCTTAATCTCAATAAGATTAGTTAAATCTTTTCACGTTGGACCTTAATATAGTCCAAAAATGCCGATCTCGATCTCAAATAAGACCGGTCATAAGTAGATAAGAAATAAATTGCATTTCTAAATAACCTCATTGATATTAATATAGCAGAAGTTACAGAACTGAACACATAACAAATTGAAATAACAAAGAAACAAACTTTCTTAACATATTTAAAGAAAACACACAAATAAGAATATCGTAAATAAGATATATCTTAAGTGATAGTATTTTTGCAGGTGCTCTGCATTCCATGCCTTGCCAACAACCCTACCATCCTGATAACCTAACTTATATGCCCCATTACCAAATGAGTGTAGCACTTTATATGGTCCTTCCCAACTTGGCCCTAAAACTCCATCAATAATTCTGAAGCTAATTGAAAATGTCATTCGTTATCTTTGTTCCCACTCTTACTACTCTGCTCGGATCATCCTCATTTACTGATACTTGTTTTATTTCTTCATTAGGTCGTTGTTGGCAAAACATATTTTCAGCTCGTGGATTGATACTTGTGATCTGCACGGATTCTCTCGCAACTATAACGTAATAGCTTCGAGCCACTTGTTTTATTTCTTCATTAGTCGCTGTTGGCATAACCTATTTTCAACTCGTGGATTGATACTTGTAATCTGTACAGATTCTCTCGCAATTATAACGTAACAGCTTCGAGCCACTTGTTGTTGGCCCTTCATCACTCCTACTCCACCTTGAAATCTAAACTTCACACATTGCATATGGGTTGAGCTTACTGCTCCTACTATTCTATTGAATGGTCTGCCCAAAATAACTTGATAGGGGCTTGGCTCATCAACAACCAACCATGTCGCCATCAATGTCTTTTGTAGTGGGCTGGACCCTATTGTCAGTGGCAAGTCAATCAACCCAAGGGGAATTAGCTCAGCTCCACCAAACCTCTTTAGTGATGTTCTGACCGGATCAAGCCTGAGGTCTCCTATTTGTAGATCATCCAGAGTTTGTTTAAACAAAATGTCGACCGAGCTTCCCCCATCTACAAAAGCTCGGTTCAATTCTTGCCCTGCCAAGACAACCTTCACTACAAGCGCATCCTCATGTGGATGTGTGACCGCTTCCTCGTCCTCGTCTTCGTCTGTGAACATGATCGGCACCCTTTGAACCCACTACTTCTTTGGTGCCGGAACATTAAAATTCACCTCAAAACTTTTTAGTGAATATCTGCTATAATTTCTCCTTGAGCGGTTTGAGTCTCCTACTAAGGTCGGCCCTCCCATAATCATCATCGCTACATTATCTATGATGTCTCCTCTTCTCCCACCTCTTCCTTGGTCATCTACATACTCCTTTAGCTATTGATTTTGCACTAGCCATTCAATTTGTTCCTTCAAGTCAATGCAATCTACAGTTCCATGTCTGGTCACCTTGTGAAACTCGCAATACTTGTGGTGAGCACTTCCGCCCAAACCCCCTACAATCTGCTTTGGCGGTGTTAGTAACCCCTTGTCTTTTATTGCAGTATAGATTTCTACTCTGCTCTGTTCAATAGTGTGTATCTTCCACTCTGTTCTAATAAATTCACCCCATTGTCATATTTCAGTCCTCTTCGGTCTACAGGTGGTGGCAACCTATTGTAATCTCTTACTCAGTTCTCCCGCTGGTTCCTCCCATAATTATTTCCTCCCTCTCGGCCCTTCTACTAACGAGATTTCTCTTCTTTCACGATTTCTTTCCCAATTTCGATCCGGCCTTTTTGGTTGTCTATAATTGAGCAACTCTTTGTCGTAATAACGCCTATCACTTATGTTTATCCTCGAGCTATACCCAAAGTTATCTCCTCTTCTTCTCAGGTCTCCTTTTCTCATCGGACCCCATGTCTGCATTTCCATTTTCCTTTTTCCTTTTTTCTTCCTCTGCATCTTCAGTTTTCATGTCCAATTTTGCCTGGTCATACGCCTCAGCATATGTTGTTATCCCCTTACTATATAAGTTATTTCACAATCGATTGATTCTCAACCCCTTCTTTAATCCCTCCAAAGCATCTGGATGATCAAAGGCCCCTAGATCAGTAACCTCTTATGATACCTGGTCACAAAACTTCTTAAACTTTCAAATTCTCCTTAGACCAATTTTTTCAATAGGCTCGTATCTTGCTCTAGTATACACGAACCTCTAAAACGCACAACGAAAAGCTCACAGAACTCCTTGAAATTTCCTATGCTTCCCTTCTTTAATCTTCGGTACCACTCCCGTGCTTGTCCTTCTAAGGTTAAAGGAAAAACACGGCACCTTTGAAAATCATTCAAGCCTTGGATCTCGGTCATCTCATTAAACTTCTCCACGTGATGATTCGGGTCATTTTTACCTTCATACACCAAAGCTGGAACCACATATTTGGGTGGCAAAGTTACAGCCATCACTTCACGTATCAACGGGGACTCGTCATCAAGTAACAACCTTCCTACTACTTTTTTGCCCTCTGTTTTGCCTTTAATGCCTCTAAAGTTTTTTGAAATTGCATCATTCGCTGCTCAAGCTCATTTGCCCGGTGGGGGTCTCTCAGCTCTTCCCTCTCCCTTTCTTGATTCAAGTAATTGATTCTCCCTCTCAACTCATTCACTTGTTCTCCTGCACTTATATTCTCTTGTCGTACCTCAACTTGTGGTAGTCTCATTCCGCTCTGCTGTTCACCACCAAGCTCTTCCCTCTCTCGCGCTCCACTACTCTCTAGGTCACTAGCTCGAACTTGAGCCCCTCTGACTTGGGCATCAACCAGCCCCCTGATCATCTCTTCAAATTTTGTCATTTGCCTCTCGATTCCTTCTCTCCATCTCTTATCTGCTGTGGCATTCATTTCCTCCGCTAATTGGCGCAAGGTCTATCTATCTCCGTTGTTGTCATCCATCGCTATTTCATAATATGATAGCCTCTTCCTTCTAAATATTCAAACGTATGGCTTTTCGTACCGATCCCCATAGACAGCGCCAAGATGTTGATGCCAAAAAACGACCTCAACAACTGAATTTGTTTCTTTTGGGGAATTACAGTGCGAATCCAAGCTCAATCCCCAATATGACTGTAATTTTTGTACATGTCAATCAGAAAATACGGTTAGGATACGCCGGTGGGGTTCCGACGTAAACCCTCCGATGCTTAAGTCAAAATTGTGTATAAAGAGATAAAAATGAAAGGGAAGAATTGTGAATGAGTTCAAAATAAAGGAATTTTCCCGTAGAGAAACTCAAAATTTGGTAGGGAATGTTAAGGCTCTTAGATAGGTCACTTGTAGAGTTTTTGGTTCATTTTTGCTAACCACTTCACTTGATGCGCTCTTCAATTTAAATAGACTCTTAGTCGTATAGGGTTACCTCCTTAATTTCAACCCACTTTCTTCAGCAGTTGCAAGTAGTTGTCAGTTGGAGGTGGTTTAAATAGATCGCGGCACACAACTTCCCTATAAATTAGGCCACGTTCTCTTAACTAGCAATTTTCCATGTCAAGCTAATTCTCAGGTCGAACAAGAGAATTTCAAGGTCGGATTACTTCACTTTTAGATTAGACAGATGAATTTCTCAGTTGCTCATATATCGTTGAGGTTGTACTCTTAACTTAGGTCATTCACATAGATCTTAGGCCATACTTGTAAACCAAGTCACCAACATAGGCTGCAAGTTGTATTTATGAGGTCAGCTCAACAATAATAAGTTCTAAGTATATTAGGATCAACTATATTTTGAGACACTACTAAAAAAATCCAACCCAAATATCAGTCCCCTAGTTTTCAATACCGGAAAGTCATTGTCGGTGTTGGAAACTAATAGAAAATTTTTTTCAAAACCCAACAAATCCTAAAATCCTTTTGCCTCTCTCTCAGCTTTCACCTAACAGCCAAAGTCAAAGCTTTTGTTTTCTTCTCTCCTCAATCCGTCACTCTCTAGTCTTCACACATCAAAGCAAGTAAAGTCCTGATCCCTCAAAATTTCCTTAGAAATCATATCACATAATTATCCTTGAACTTGTGAGCAATTGAATCTCCAAATGACTTGAGTTTGACAGAAGAAATTGATGGGTCCCAAAAACTTGTTTCATGAAGGTAATTCACAATTTTTGCTTTTGGTTTTTAAATTTTTGTTATAATTGTTCTTTTGTTTCCAATTTCTCTCCTAAAATTATTGATATCATTAATTTTTAACTTTTGTGTTGAATTGTGAATTTGGATTTTTTAGAAAATTAATTGAAGATAACCTCTTTTTTTTTGTTAGATTTGATATGATAAAATAATGCCTCCCAATTGAAGAAGACCCAACTCCTGCACGGCTGCACCTCTAGCTTTTGGCCAACTGCACACTGACCCAGTTTTGTAACCTCACCAAAAACAGAGGTTTGTGTTTTGCCATTTTCTTTTCAAATTATTATTATTATTATTATTATTGCTTATTTGTTTTTCTCTTGCTATCTTTTTAAAATTCTAAACTTTTTGTTTGTGATTTTTTTGTTACACTAGTTTCTCAGAATATATCATTGAATTTTTTCTTTTTAATTTTGTTTTACTTTTTTTTAGCATATTATTCTTGTAATCGTAGTCATATTATTCTTTGAAGAGATGAAAAAAAAATGTATGTACAAAATTTCATTACATAATCCATACCTTTTTTAATATATATATATATATATATATATATATATATAGTGTATGTTTATTAAAAAATAAGATGTTTGTTTTTTGGTTTATAGACGCATAATTTTTTTCCTAACAAAATTATGAAATTTTTATTATATGGAGTCAAAATCAAACCAGTCGAGAATGTGATGACGAATTGAATGCACTTGTTCCAATAGTAAGAATGTAATTTGTATTTGAAAGTCAATAATATTTATCTATAAATTTAAATTAATGGTATTTATTAAAATTATAACATTATTATTATCTCCTTGTGCTAGAGTGTGAATATGAAAGTAATAAAAAAAAGTGTGAATATGAAGAATAATATCACTAAATACAAGTTGCATGATTGGAAGGCTCTGAGGTTGTTGTAGCTGAAGGGTGTTGGTCTTCAAGTGATTCAAAAGCACTCGTTCATCATATTCCTATTAGACTAAAGAACATGAGAAGTATTTATAGAAGATTGCACCTTATATGACATACATTGAAGAAGTTGTTGGTAGTACAAATGCGTGGCCTGCTAATCGGGTTGTTATAGATTCTACAAAATGAAATTTATGTCATTAAGATATTTAGGTAATTTCTTGGCCATTAACTTTTATATATTTTCTTGAGCATTTCTTCTTTTTTTTTCAGTGTATGTGAAAACATAGAGCTTGAGGCACCATATACTACTTTTAATAACTCATGCTAGTAATAGTTGCTGGTTGGAAAATATAATTTTGGAAGTGTTGAGTTGACCAAGTTGTAATTGTTTTAGCAAATTTCTATGTTTTAGGGGAGACTCTATCAAAATTTTTGTAAGGACAAGATTAGTTGCATATTTGAATTTAGTGCTTAAATTTTTTTTACTTATATTTTTTGTTTCAATTTACAATGCAGGCCATGTGGATAAATACTACTTGTAAAGGAGTTTGCAATGCAAATTGAAGATGAAATTGTGTTTTGTGTTTAATCATTATCTTTTTTATATATGGCAGTATGACACATTATGTTTATAGTTAAAAATCCTTTGTATTTGTACTTGACATCTATCGTTAAATTATTATGATCATGTTTATACATTATTACTTTGATACAATATTTTATATTTGTGATATATTTGTTCATATGGAGTATAGGTTGTGAAAACTTTTGTATTATTATAAAAATTAATATGTATATATGGATAGTGTTTGTTCAGTTCTATTTAATAATTGTGACGATAACCATTCTGTAATAATTAAATGCTTGAAGTCACTACTTTGTATCATCCTAAGAATTCTACAAATCATCCAATATTGTACCATTTTTGTTAGGCTATCTTTGGTAGTGTTTCATAAATGCTATGATTCATGTAATTTGTAGCATCTAAAAATTGCTAATATCACTAAATTTGTAGCATTTTTATTATGCCACAATAGACAATGTGATAGCATTTTTAAAATGCTATAAGATTAAAATGTGTAGCATGACTAAAGTGCTATAAGTAACAAATTTGCAGCATTGTTATCATACTACAAAAAAACAATTTGATAGCATTTCTTAAGTGCTACCTAATGTGTGATGGTAGCAATTATTCAATGCAATTGAAACTACATATGCAACTTTTATTATAAGCTACAAAATTATAATTTGTAGCATTCGATAACGGCTACTAAAAAGCAATACTTTTAGTAACATGGGCTAACATAACACTTTACAAAGTGCTACGATTTACTTTTAGTAGCACTTATCACATGCTATTATCTCTTAGTTTTGTTGTAGTGTTAACTTCAAAACAAACCAAACTATGTTCTTCAACTCCATAAAAGAAATAACTAGCACCCTCCGGATTAGTCGTTTTCTTTTATTGGTTCTTTTGAGGTGTTGTATTTGTAGATTCCATATCTTTTTTTTTTTTTTGCCCTCATCCTTGCCCTTAAAGGTAAAGGTTGTGTGAGCACTTATTGCCTTATCTTTCTTTAGCCTATGCTCTTCTTAAGCACAATGTGACATGAGCTCATTCATTGACCAAGTCTGTTTTTTACCATTGTGGCTCACCTTGGACTAGTTAAACTGTGTTGATAAAGATATCAAAATTAGATGCACTAGCAAGTCTAGAGAGTTCAAGCTTAAGTGCTCTCAGCTTAGAAGAAAGATGAGACATTTTTATGATATAATCTCTGATATTATCTTTACCCGTACACCTCATCAAAATTAGGTTTATCAAGAGCGTACATGTTTCAGTCTTTTTGTTCTTAACAAACCTCTGTTTAATTTTTGTAAGGAACTTCTTAGCCGTAATTACCTTTTCGAACATTGAGCGCCTAAATGCTTCTGAATGGCCTTCTTCATAACCATCATACACATGCAATTTGATTTTTCCCACATTATATTTCCCTTTTATTATCAAAAGTACTCTCATCTATAAGAGATGGAGGAGAATCAACCATAAATGTAAGGTTGAGATCTGTGACTGCGAGAACTATTAAGAAGTTCTCTTGCAATGATTTGACATTAGAGTCATTTAGAAAATGAATAAAATTGATGTTGACAGTAATGTTAATAAGAGTCGTAACTGAATAGAGAACAACAAACAAACAAAACAAGGTAATATAAGTCTCAAAATAAAAATAAATTCAAATAAAGGTAAGCGCCATCTTTAGGTGCCACAGCCTAGTGCTTTCCCCACCAGAGCCTACAATTACATCTGTTATCCCTGTAACTGCCTCACCATCTAGGACATATACTCCATTCCTTTTAAAACCTTTCATTATTATCTTAGACCCCGTCATGATTAATAACCTACCAGATTCAAGCTTAATACTAAACCCATTCTGATCAATCAAACCTAGTGAGATTAAGTTCCTTTTTAACTCAGGAACATATCTAACCTCTCTAAGTTCCCAAATTGTCCCATCATGAAGCCTAAGACTCACATTTCCCATGCCTATGACTTTACATACAGCATTGTTACCCATCATTACTTTTCCCCCATCTAAATCATGGTAATAAGAAAAATAAGTTTTAAATGGGCACATATGAAAGGTACAACCGGAATCTAGTATCCATTTACCTCTTTGGAGATCCTCTGTAGCCACACACACACCAGCAGATTCATAACCTTCTTCCTCCACTGTAGTTGCATCACCATTTCTTTCCTTACTTTTGTTCTTCAGTTCTTGACAGTCTCTCTTGAAGTGACCTTCTTTGTTACAATGAAAGCACTTCTTGTTTTGTGATTTAGACTTATCTTGCTTTTGTTTCTTCTTCTTCCCATCATTCTTGTTAAACTTACCCTTAACTGATAACCCTTCAGCATGCATCATATTCCCTGATTTTTCTTGTAGCTCTCTAGTATTCAAGGCAGCCTTAACCTCATCTAATGATAAAGTTGATCTTCTATACATAAGGGCATCGACAAGATTTGAATAAGACTGAGGTAGAGAGCTCACCAGAAGCAATGCCTTTCCTTCATCATCCAGCCCCTCATCAATGGTTTCAAGTGTGTCACAAACTTGATTAAATTCATCGATATGATCATCCAGAGAGGACCCTTCTGCCATCTTCAGTGTGAACGTCCTTCTTTTAATATACAGCCTATTAGCCAAAGATTTAGTCATGTAAATCTTTTCTAATTTGGCCCATAGGTCTGCAACAGTCTTCTCCTTGGCAACCTCCCTTATCACTAAGTCACCAAGACTCAATATGATGGTGCTTCTAGCCTTCTTGTCTATCTCGGCAGCCATTTCAGATGTCTTGGAGGATGATTCTTCTTTTCATTCCTTCTTGGTGACAGGTTCGAGTGCATCTCCTAGCCCCTGTGTTATCAGCAAGGCCTCAATCTTCACCTTCCACATGTTGAAATCATTCTTGCCAGCAAACTTCTCAAGATCGATCTTGGTTGAAACCATACTTGTCATTGGTTGTAGATCCAGCTCTGATACCAATTGTAGAATCTCAGGTGCTATTGACTGATAAAGCAACCCAAGACTCTGTCCCAAGACCTCCAGCCAACAGAACAAGATGCAGCAAGATGTTTAACTGAAAAGCTTAGACTAAGATGAACCTATGGAACTTTAGAAGATCAATCAAAATGATCTAAAGAATCAAAAGAAAGTAACATAAAGAAAGAACAAAGAGTCTTTAACGTGGTTCAGTTAGATTTCTCTAACTTACATCCACGGGAGGGAAAGAACACAACTTTATTGATTTCCTTAAGATGAATTACAGAGTTAATGCTTAGCTCCAAAGAAGAATCACAACTAGCTTATATAACCAGTTCCCTTCTCTCTCTTTACCTCTCTCTGCTCTCCAATTCGTTGCTTCCACATCAGCTGTTCCATAACAGCTTTAGTTAACGAACCCAGAAATTCCCCAGAACCTCACGTGAGTTCCTCATGCTTCTAACGGCATATAACGAACTTTGCAAAGCTAAGCTAAACTCAAGCACGTGATATACGCATGCTTCACTTAAATCTAAACGATAAACCCATACGTCGTTCAGAAGTGTAATTCTTTTACTCTTCAAAACGCAGGATCCTGTGCCGTTTGAGCTTAAGTGTTTCTAGCTTCTAAACGCAAAGTCTTCTGCCGTTTTGGTTTTCTGGATTTGCTTTCACAAACAACATTGACAAAATCATTGCATTGCAGGGCCGGCTTTAGAGTGTTTGGGGCCTTAGGCGAAATTTTTTTATGAGGCCTCTATTTGTTTTGCAATTTTAATACTCAAAGAAATAAAAAAAAGCTTAAAATTTATTTCATTTGTAATTCTTGAATTTTAAAAATAAAACCTAAAAAAAAGTTAAGAATACATTTTTTATGAGGCATTGAATTTTAAAAATAAGACATTGTAAAACTATTACAAAATAAACAATCAAATAAATACGAATAATACTATTTTCAAATAGGATATTTAGAATGATAGAATATAAAAAGTTGAGATGATGAATTAATGATCAGATAATAGAAATGAACTTTGTATTTCTATAAATTATTTTTTTTAAATGAACCAATGAATATAATATTTTTCTTTCTAGAGAAGTGAGGAAGAAATTTTTTTATTTACTGATTTTTGAGATTACAAAGTTTTTAATGGAAATTAAAAGAAATACTAAAAGTCAAATAGTCTAACATTAAATAATTAATTTTTTTGAGGAAATTGAAAAGATAATTAATTTAATTTTTTTGAAAGACTAATAATGAATGAATTAATGATTAAATAATATTATTAGTTATATCTATTTAACATTAATGTTATCAAATATAGATTTTTCATAAAAAATAATTCTTAACTATAGGATAATTAATAATTAGAGAGATATTAATAAGTTTTTTGATTTCCTAAAATAAGTAATTTAAAAAAATGATAATTATTAAAAAAATTTAAAAAATGAGGCGTTCACAAAATATGGGGTCTTAGGCGACTGCCTTGTTCGCCTATACCTAAAGCCACCTTTGCTGCATTGCCTAATTATATTATCTCTATACTTCATAAAAATTCTTATTAGAAACGTAAAATTATCTTTATAAATCAATAAATTATTACTTTATAGATAAATTAATTATTAATTTATTGAGACAGTAATATTCACTCAATTAATAGACTTTCCATGGTCATAAGTATACTAATTTATCAAGATTTACTATATATTACTTATTTTTCAATATTTCATCTCTTCTACTATCTTAATCGTTTTTTTTTTTAAAGCGTGATTTCCTTTGAGTTTTATGGCGTGATAGTAATGCTAATTGCTAAAATTATTAGTTGAATTAGTAGGTCGAACGCAGGTGCGACCTACATTCTTTCTTTGCCAAGAAGGTATATACAGCCTTTTGCCATTTAATTGTGTTCTTGTTTGTCATCACCCAGTATGCATGGTAAGTTGTTGCGAGATTTTTTTGTAAAACTAAAATAGCATGTTTTAGGGTGGGCAAAAAAGTTCGGTTAGGTTGGCCCATGCCCGCGAGTTTTGGATTAGGGCTAGACAAGGGCATATTAAAAAGAGCCCATAATAAGTATGATCTTATTTTTAAAAAATAAATTTATAAATTAAAATTAAAAATAAGTTCCTAACTCATAAATCAATAATGATTCAAAAAACTTAAAATTATAAAACTAATCTCTCTTTTAAGTATTAATTAATTAAGAGAGTGCTTGAATTAGAGAATTCCATATTAAAAATTAAATCTTTCAACTTTTATTTACTTCATTTTCTTTATTTATTATTTTATTTGAAAATCTTATTTTTAATTCAACATTGACTATAGTAACTCATTAATTATTAATTCATTTCAAGTTTATAATAATTATAAAAAATTTAAAAAATAAATGAAAGCCCAAGCCCAACTCCTATGCTTTTCCTAAAATGAACTTGGGCCTGTACTTAGAAAAACCCAGCCTAAACCTAGCATTTTGTCATCTCTAGTGTTTATATATGAATGTATATATATATATCTAGCTCTTGGACACAAGACGTAATTTCCAGTTGTATGGGGCATGAAACTCCATAGCCCAAGATAGGGGACAAAATTGATGCCCATCAAATCAGGAGGTCAGATATTTCAATCCTTGAAGATCCTTTCACGATAATTTGATCAGGATTTTAGGATAATTAATTTGTCTGAAGCGTTCAATTTAGATGAAATAAAATCACAAATATTGAAAATCTTGGGAAGCTATTATTAATTTTTGAATTATTGTGAGTTGTGACAAGCAACAACTAGCGTGCACGCTTGACAGGTCCCATCATTTTGTCCGCAAAGTTATTATTATATGCCTCAAGGCTTCAAACTCAAGCAACTAGCTCTCGCTATAATCCTTTAGCGCATTTATTATATATAGAAGCAAACAAGCAGCTTAGTTAATTAAAAATTGAAAAAAAAAAAAAAGACATAATAACAGCCACAAGCTGGGGGGGAAAAAATATGGCTCCAATCACCACTCTCTTCTTCCTTCTCTCTTCCTTGTGTTTTCTCACATCAAGCCCTTGGATTTTGACTTTACACATTTTTGCTTCTGATGACTCTCTCATGTTCTCGCCTTTGGGATTCAGTTTTGCAAACCCAGATGTTGCATTTATCTAAAACGTAACTTGTGAGAGAGAGAGAGAGAGAGAGAGAGTACACGAGCTTTGACATTAACAAAAAAAAGACAAAAGGGTGGTTCCCTGATTCTCCTCAAAGGCAGGAAGCAAGCTACAAGGTTCCTTTTTTAGAGTGTTTGTTTCAATTTAAGCATATGCTGATTTTACCAATAAGTATCTGTATCGTATCGAATCGAATCAGTCATGAATGTAACCATATGCTGTGGTAGTATAATAATGGATTAGGCCTATCTTCACCTTCAAATAGAAAGAAACTTTAGTGGCCGCGATATCTCCATCCTTAGCTTGGGTCATGGGCCTGGACGTGCATACTTTTTTGCTTTTGAATCCATTTAAAAAGGCCTCTCAATTGACGTTACATAAAATGTGGAACTCATCAAGACAAATCCTAGTTAGTAGGCATGCATTTTTGGCAATTATTTACATTATTTTAGCAGAAGAAAATTATTAGGATTCTCTTCTAACGAACTTTCATTAAATTTTGACCATACGATGTTATTATTCATAGAAGAAGCTTGGTACAATATTTTTATGAGAGAACAAATTGAAGTTCCTCAGGGCACAGACGTTCTGGGTGTGCGAGAAAGAATAATAGAATGATGTTTTCACATGAAAGTTTTTGGCTAAAGGTAAGAGTTAATGAAGGAAAAGATTTGAGTAACAAATGTGTATGAATTGAAGTGTGTAATTTCTTTAATTTTTCAGCTTTGGCTTAACGAAAGAAAGAATGGTCAATGGTCTAATAGAATGAAGGGTGGATTGTGGGGCGAGTTTAACGCCCCTCAAGGTTAAGGTCAGGTCCACGAGCAGAAGGACCATTTTGTTCAAATTTTATATGTTACCTTTCCTGGTCCAATCTGACCACTTTTTTTCAAAATCTGCTCTACGATCATAGGAGAAAGATATATGTTCCATCTGCCGAGAGAGCTCAACAGAGGTCATAAAATGGCATTAAGCCCAAACGTGTCACATAGACGACATAAAATGGTATTATATGGTGCCATTTTGACGCCAAGTTAAATTGAATAAAAAAGGAAAAGAAAGAAGAAAGAAAGAAACAGAGGCGACAGAACGACACCACGGAGGTGGTGTTTGTACCACCCTACGTCGCCATTTGGGTTTTGATATCATTTCTCATAAGAAAAGCTGCTAACGGCTAATCCTATCCATGTGGGTAAGTCTTTTTGTCACCACAAAATCGATCTAGGAGGTTATGTGATCGTTGGTTGGATGATGGTTAATGCCATCATAATGTGGCTTTGAAGCAATGGGAAAAGTTATAAGGATTGGCTGCACAAAGCACAAACCTACACTGAGCCCACCGCAACCACCATCGCATTCTCTATCCAATCTTCTACAGTTTCGATTATTTTCAGAGAGATGATCTAGTAGTAGTAGTAGTAGCTTCTACAACTTGAAAACTTTTATTCTCTTAACAAACATTCATGCATTTGCTCATTTACTTTATTGGCGTGCCATATTGCTTTTACCACCATGGTAGCAGCATTTATCTTCCGAGGCATGAGTGCTAGTAGAAACGAGTAGGAAAATGACAACATAGCTAATAATTTTTTTTTTCCTTAAAGCACAATAATAATAATAATAATCACATACGGAGAAAATAATACAAAGTAGAAAGAGACAGAAACATTGAAGTGAATTATAAGGAAAGTGCTTGAAAACAACACAGGGGATTTACAAAAAAGCCCCTCATTGTCTTAAGAGACCTTTTGCCTACAACTTAACTCCTTGAAAGCACAAAATCACACCCCCCTCATTATTCACTTTTTGAAACTTAACACACCTCTACTCCTTCCCAGTTTTTCTTTCCAATTTTAAATCATTAGCCCCATGAAGATGTGGATAATCCACTTGTCGATATTAAAATCAGACACGGGATTGGCTCCTGAATGAACCAAGAGCCTTGACAGCTCCAGCTCTCAAGATGAATTGGTGGTAGAAAGCTGCAATTGCTGCACCAATGAAGGGTCCAACCCAGAAGAGCCATTGATCATCCCAAGCCTTGTCCTTGTTGTAAATAACAGCGGCCCCGAGACTCCTTGCTGGGTTAATGCCAGTGCCAGTGATTGGGATTGTGGCCAAGTGTACCATGAACACAGCAAATCCAATGGGGAGCGGTGCCAAAACCTTGAGAAAATAATTCCAACAACAAGAAAATCAGAATAAATAAAAAGAATAACTATGCACTTGTGACATACCAAATACCCCCCCATTCATTCTACACACGTTAAGCCCATAATTCAATCTCAAAAAAGTTATTAAAAATGAAAAAAAAAAAGAATTAAAATGAAGAAAAGAAAGAAAGAAAGAAAGAAGCAAGCTGGATTCTTCACGGAGTTTCCCCAAAAAAGAAGAAAAGGACACCATCCTTGTAGACACATAAAAGGTGTTTTGCCTTTTAGTCAAATACAAAATAATAAACCCACATCACAACAGCCACAGCATCCGCCCAGGACTCAAAAAAGCTTATTTATTAGCTGAAGAATCTTATCAGTGAAGGGAAAACGCAAAGCAAAAGAGACACTTCAAAAAGAAGAATCTACTTGTTGATTTTCTGAGAAGAAGCAAAGCAACAAAATTAATTTTAGTTTTGGCCCCCCATGCCCCCATGCACATGTTAAAATATCCATGTAGCTCTTTATTTATGGCCACAAATTGATGGACCTTCCTATTCATAACATCGTTACTTTTTATCTGACGGGTCTATCTGTTAGAAAAAAAGGAAATAAATTCCACTTTCCACATCCTAAACTTATTTTTTAATTTCACTTTCTCACCTCATTAAAAATTAATGTGTTAGTACTGACCACCAACCAAACATGACATGCTACTAATAGAAGTCTTTTTTAGTTTTTCTACCACCTATGCTATGAATGAAGTCAAGTGATCAATAAATTGAACAAGGAAAAATAGCCCACGTAATTAATAATGGATTGGTGCATAATCAATACAAGATTCAGCGTGGCAAATTTACTTTTTTTCAAAGGAAAGGACAAGACACAATATAACAAAAATATTTAAAGAGATATTCATGAATCATGGCACGTGTTATGCGTATGGTAACTAACAACAACAGATCATAACTTGAAGCTTAAATATATATAATAATAATAATATTAATAAATAAATAAATTTGTCAAAGGTTGTTAATTAATTAATTAACTAATTAGTTAGGCTTACGGGGACATGGGAGTCTCTGGCGCTTCTCTTGGGATCAGTGGCCGAGAAGACAGTGTAAACCAAGACAAAGGTACCGATGATCTCGGCGGCCAATCCAACGCCGGTGCTGTACCCATCGGCCAGCTCGTTGGCCCCACCTCCGTACCTTGTGTAGTAAGATTTTTGGAAAGCCTTGACCAACCCAACACCGGAGATTGCACCAAGGCACTGCGCCACCATGTACATCACAGCACGGACCAACGACACCTTGCGGGCCAAGAATAGTCCGAACGTCACTGCCGGGTTAATGTGACCACCTGCAGTACGTAATCAAACAAAAAATATAAACAATTTTTTTAAAAAAAAAATATTGTAACTGTTATGCTTCTACTTAATCTTTGAACGGACTGTAATAATTTATTTTATAGTATACCTGAGATACCAGCGGTGCAGTAAACGAGGACAAAGATCATGCCACCGAAGGCCCAGGCGATGCCGAGGATGCCGACGCCGGCACAGCCGTCGACGTTCTTGGCGGGATCGGTCTGGCTTTTGTAGCCAATTACAGTCAAGACAGTGACGTAAAGAAAGAGCAGGGTTGCTATGAACTCAGCTATCAAGGCTCTGTAGAATGACCATTTGGTCAGCTCCACGGCGTCGAATAGCGGCTCCGGCGGTGGGTCCGTGTAGTCCTTGGCTGAATATGAACCGTGCTCTGCCACCCCAGTGTCCTTCGCCATTGGAAAACCAGTAACAATGATTTGGAGAGAAACAGAGAAAACTGAGAGCACTACAAAGCCACAAGCACAGCGAGAGAGAAGCCTTTTTCTTTTGGTTGGTTTTTGGTATGAGAAATGAATGCAACTTGGGGTATATATATTGCAAAGAAATGGATGATACTAGCCCTAACTAGGGGTTTCTTTTTCTTTTTTACTTTTTTTAAATATTTAAAAATAATAATTAAGATTTTGTAATAGCGGTTGATTAAGGAAATATTACTATGTTAATTTGGCTAGGCTTCTCTATCAACCGACCCTACTTGACATTACCTCCCCACCATCACCTGCCCACTTACTAATTCTCAGCTGGCTTGCAGTATGTCTTTTGTGTTAGATTTTACTGGGCGAGTCATTTGGATGCCACTTACTCAGCTTTGTGTTTTTGTCACTTTTTTTTAAAGATTACTCGCTTTTGTTTTCTTTACTTCAAATACATAAATTTCGATTCCAACTAGTTAATTTTTCGTTTGCTTCTAAGCGTTAAATCTTTAAAATCCATCTTTGTAAGCTACTTCAAGTCTCTGTATCTTTAATAAGAACACAAGATATGTACATTTTATTTCTATAAAATGAAATTTTGAATGAATAAATTATACGTGTGATATTCGAATGAAGGTCCTCATACGATGCGATCTCTCTAGTATCTATACGCTCATCATTGATTGTTTGTATAGTTGAGATTTGAATATTTTTATATTATTTATCTATTAACAACCAATTATTCATATGAATTTTACTCTAAAAAATTTAAATAATAAAAAATCTTAAATAGTGAGCTTAAATCAAACGAATATCAAAATTTTGTAAGAAAAGATAACTAAAAAATAACAGGAAACCTTTTGTACCCAAAATTTGACTAACTTAGTGTTATAAATAATTTGTTATAATTTTATATCTTCATGTGCTTAAAATAAAATTTTGAGGGGTATTAGTGTATTATACAGAGGAAATTATCGCGTTTTATATTATATTGTTAGTCAATTTTATGACCGCAAAATATTCATTAAAAAAAAAAAAGAAAACAGAAAAAAGAATATACAGCACCCGTGCCGTGCCTATAAGGCTAGAGCACGTGAAGAATTAGGTCAGCAGTTGGCTGGGCGAACCAAAGCACACGCGTCAATGGCGGTGCAGGTGGCACCCCACTGTTCTTCCGTTTTAGCCAAATCGCTGAGCCGCTGACGTTTCGCTTCCTTTTTAACCCCCGGGTTACGGAGAAGAGTCAAGACCATGGAGTAACGAAAATTTACCCAAAATAGAGCCCCTATTTGACACTACACAACGGAACCAAATCCCGAGTTCCAAGAAACATACACGTGGCTACTTTATGTTCACTAGTTTCTCCCGGTTTGGGGTTTGTTTCTCTGCTCTGGAGTATGAACACTACCACACGTGGCGAAGACCTGTGGTCTGCTAGTCTTGTCCGGTTCGGTTTGTGGGGTCCGGCTGTGCTGTAGTCACTGGTTTCTGGTTGGATGGGAAAGGATAAAGAGATGACGTCAGCGACCGGGGGGCCATTAAAGACTCTGATCATGAATTGTCGTTATTACTGTAAATAGTAAAAATCTTGGATTTTGATAATTTTGATTGTCGTTATTTGAAACTCCACCGTGGGGTGAAAGTGAAAGAGAGAGAGAGAGAGAGTTGTTAAAGGAAGCTTTTATAATGGTCAGAAATAAGGATTAAACCACGTGTTATGTCCTACCAAACACCATAATGGGAAATTAGGAGCGACACAATTCCAGATTTAAAAAAAAAATTATTATCAACATGTTTAAAATTAATATGCACATGATAAAACAAGATTAATAGTAATAATAAAAAAAATAAATAAATCTTAGATTTGATTCCTTTCTAACTATTTTTGTGAATGAGAAAATGTCAGAGAATGAGTTGTACGATTATCGAAGCCAAGACTGATGTTCGGATAATGGATGAATAAGATTATTAATTCAAAATTAATAGAAGGAACAGCTATTTTAATTTTTTTTTTGTTTTAATTCTAAATAATCGTGCATCATCATATAGCTTCATAAAGTTGACTAAACAATTCGCACTCTATTTTCACATGATCCAATTTAACCGGCCTTCCCTATTTAAATCAATTTTTTTTAAAAAAAAAATACCCTAATTACGTCATTAACCGTACATAATAATATTGGTTACATTAGAATGTTTTAATCACAACTAAGCCGAACCACCCTAACAGATGATAATCAATATATAAAAGAGAGTCGTCAGGGTCCCGCCAGCGGAGACGGATTGTGATTGGTCGGTCAGCCAGCGAAGCAACGGCATCGAGCACGTGGGAGCCCACAATTGGTGACCTACATCAGAGAGACGTTACACAGTTTGTCGTTAGGCTTCTTCAGGTGGCAGCTGATTATGACAAATTTATGAAGCTACCAATTTAATTTTTTTAATTTTTGAACGTTGAAGATAAACAAACTGAACAAAAAGAGGAGGGAATCCAATCCAATCCACCACTGCGTTCTGTTTGGATCATTTTGCCCGAAAAGAGAAAGATTAATTGTTTAATTATGGTTAAGCTTCATTTGTTTGTACTTTTAATAATGCACATGCAATAGAATTCATATAAATTCAATATTATCTCAAAACAGTTGTTTAGTCTCTTGTCATGAAAGTAACAAATTATGGGTCTAATTCTAAGTTTAAACTCTTTCCCATTCAAATAGTCATTTGAAATTTTTTTCAAAAAAAAAAGGTCCAAAAACCTTTGTAGTTTCTAAATTAGCCAATAATTTCCATATATATATATATATATATGAATGTGTTTTATATACGAGTCACGAGAGTTTTGTTTGTGTTCAATCATAAAAGGAAAATTAACATTGGAAATTGTCAAGTCAGCTAGTCGTTACACAATTTGTCAACAAGCGTACTTTATTAGTAGATAATGACTAATTTAAGCAGCAATTAGCAGTTCAGCCAACCTGCCATAAAGTTAACGTAGGGAAAGGGAATCCAATCTATAATACTTTTGCCATTCTATTTGGCTTTTCTTTTCGTGGCATAAAGAGCGAGTTGGTTAAATTGATTAAAAAGAAAAAGCTCTAATAATGTAAAAAAGTGGTTAGATAATTCTTTAATTTGCCCATGCCTTTTACTAATTCCAATGGGATCTTTATTCAAGTAAGCATTGGTCTTTTTTTTCTTCTAAAAAAAAAAATTAAATAAATAAAAGCATTGGTCTTGGTCTTCTTCTTTTGTTGTGATCTTTCACTTTCACGAGCAACGGTAACCTCACAACCCAAGTTTGAAAGTTGGAAATTCTAAATGGGTTGGTATGTCATTTTCAAAACCGTATTGGAATAAAAAGGAATACACGTTAAAAAGTTTTATTGTTCACGTAAATATAATGTTATAATTACAATACATGGGTTAAAATTATTTTTAGTGACGTGTTTTAAATACACACGAGATTACAATGTAACATCATTAATATCCATTTATGCCTCTATTAGACGACAAGTGACTTATTGGAAAGATGTTGACTTGGCTCTTAGCTCATAACTTGAACCACATATTATTATTATTATTTTTTTTTTGTTTTTATATAAAAGGGTTTTTATCTTCATAGTTTTGTTTGCTGCATAATCATACTAATCCTATTAGTTAAGGCATGTTTCTGTCACCACCAACTACTGTAACCGGCCGACAACATGATTCATATATTCCAATTTCACTAAAGTTTCATTTGATCATTTTTTTTTCTTTTTGTAATTTCTAGATGATTAATGTAAGCCATCTAATAAAATTTGTCAATAATTGCATTTTTCACAAGCAAAATATGATAGCATAACATGGAGTAATTGGAATAAAAGGCTGTTTTAGAGAGAATATGCATTTTAGAATAAGGAAGACAACGTGCCAATAATTTAATTAGAGGGCAATAAGAAGAATAAAATCTTTCTAATTGGAAATTTTAATTATTGCACGATTATCCCAATAATTTTCCTTGACCAACTTTGATCTGTTCGCAATAATTCAATCGTTAATTAGTGACCAAGTTTCCTGCCATCTTGCCAATCTGTAAATGAATGAGATGGAGAAGATAATGGGGATGGTGGCTTTTGACCCTAAGCTTGTGGAAAATTACTTGAGGTCTTGGGTTGGTCGCACTACAAACATCACGCACATTTTAAATATTATTGAAATTAACAATAATGTCAATGATAGATTTGGTGACATTTGGAAATTAAATTTTTTTTTTTTTATAAAGTACACACATTAGTGAAAAAGAAAAAAAAAATCAACTCTACCTTGTTTGATAGATTCGAAACATACTCAGATTCAATTAAATTATACATTTTATTTAAATAAAGTTCTTTTTTTTAAACAGTTAATAAAATTTAAATGCACAAAAATTTGATTTGCGAACACACATTTAACGGAGCATTACTGAAAATCAAATATTTTATATCAACTAAGATTTTATTGATTATATCAACTAATTTAATATATTGAATTTATATGGTATCAAATTAAATTTATTTATCAATTTATTTACGCATGAGTTTTTTTTTTCCCTCTTTTAAAAAACACTATATTTAATTAATTCAATGAACCCAACAGTCTTTGGATTGTAAAACGCCAGATCTTGGAAAGCCGGATCACAAAACGATAGTGAAAGTAGCCGAACCGACCACCGACCCAATTCACACTCTCGAGTCACCCAACCAATTGGGGCATGCCACGTACTCATCGGACCCCGCAGACAATGACTTACTGGACGGCTCACGATCAGTGTCACCGACTTTGAACAGCCGCAATCCCATTTTTGCACATTTTTTGCAGTAATGGCTATGATTTTGCCACTTGTCCAAGCATTTCGCATCAACTGATTTGGTCCTCACCATCACTTGATCTCAAAGTAAGCAAATTTTGTTAATGTCGGAACAAAATTTGAGTTTTTTAAAGCTCAGAGAATGGATTTGATAACATTAAATAATATTTCTAAAAATATAAAAAAATGCATCTAAATTGGAAAACACCCATTAGTTAAAGTTCGAGCCGTTCTTGCACAGTAAGAGGTAAGGAGAAAAGTGTTGATTCAGAACATCTAGAATAAAGCACAGGACTATCTAAGCATGTTTTTGATTTTTTTTTTAATTCTAAATATTAATATATTGCAAGGTCGCAATATTTTAAAGGAAAAATAAAAAAATGGAAATTATATATATATGTATAATATCAAAAATTTGTGTAAAAGATAGAAGAACGAAAATAAATTTTTTTATTTTGTTCAATATTACTTTGTAATTCAACCAATCACATTCATTTTTTTTTTCATCAATTTTATTCTTAATTGCAATCTATCAAAACTTGAATCTTTATAACATAACCCAAAACTTTGATAAATATATAGAAATTAAAAAAAAAATGTACCAATATCAGAGTCGATACCTCTACGCTCATCAATTTTATTCAGGAAAAAAATGTAAAACAATAAATAGCTAAAGAAAATATTACCAAACGAAAGTGAAGTCGGTAAAATGGTCGGCTGCCTCCATTGTTGACTGTCTAAACGAAATGTGTCGTGAGGTGGACATGGAGCATGCTAGTTGCTAGTTGCTAGTCACTAGTTAGTGTCCGAATGAATCTCTAAATGAGAGATGCTTGAGCTATTGTCGTTTTATTCTTGTCCTTTTTTATGCAAAGTTGCTTGGACTACGGAGTTGAAATCGGATTTTTTGGAGGAAAATGATGGCATTTATAATTGTAATAGGTTAACTTTCACAATCAAACAGGAAGGCATTCAAATACAACAACAGTTTAATCATCAGTGACCCGACTGATTGGAGTTCTTTGCCTTCTAACATTGAGAGTAGATTTTGCCTTTCTTGTAATATATATATTTTTAAAAAACTATGCTCATTAAGATCTCAGATTATGTTATAATTATACTAATCTTTTAAACTTACCATAGCCTTTTTTTATTTGTAATATATTACTTTAGAAAAGATTTGTACCAGTGAGAATTGAATTTAACAATATTTGGTTTCGATTGAATAAATTATTTGTTACAAATGTCGATAGTGCTTGCATTTTTGTGAGAGGTATTGTCACTTTCAATATATTCCCAAAACCAGGTGTCGCCTCCTACGAAATTAACTACAGAAAATTAAAATGGAAGACGATGAAACTTTAGAATGTTGAAACTAGTAGGAAGACCCCCAAAAAAAGAAAAAGAAAAAAGGGATTCTGAGAGAGTTTGGGACACAAGAGACCTAACTTGAAAACAACAAAGACAAAGCCGAATAGGCAATTTCAAATCAAGCTCATTACAGGACCCCAACTCCCCACGTTATAAGGTCCTGAGAAATTGTTTACAATTCATGGTAGGGCAAGAAATGAAGATGGTAATGAATAAATGTCCACAACAGAAAAAAGCAAAGTTCGACACTCAAATTCCCATCACAAAGTAAACCGACATCAACTTCACTTTCTTCTATATAGGACCACTTACAAATTTTTAAAGATCAGTTGTCAAATTCTTTGGCACCCATATTTTCCTTTTACATTGAGAGAGAGATATTTCACAGTGGGTGTGGGTTCCAACTTTCATTAGTTTTTGGTTCAAAAAAATAAAGCTGTCTCAAATGAAAATGCACGCCACGCAGCCGAATTAATCAAATGGACAATCACCAAAGATACATAGTATATCACTTGTCACGAGCCATTCGTTTGTTATCGACTCGAAAGATTAGCTTAATTATTAGGTGAGATTGTCTTAACAACTTTCATTTGTTTAAACATACCCTATTTTCTTTCATGGGTATCTTTTGTCTTGACACAAGCCCGTGAGTGAGAACTTTTCTGTTATGTGTGTTATATTTTTATCAGAAACAACATGATAATAAACAAAGGATAGCTAGTCTTGCCATTACCTCCCGATCAAGTGCGGGCATGAATAATTTAGACTTTTTGAGTCAAAAGATGTTAGAATTTATGATGCAAAGTATAAGCACTTGAAAATGTTTCCAGAAGTTGAAGCAGACGCACTATGCAGTTACTTTCCTCGCATGCTGCTTGCAAATCTCTGAAGTCTTATCATGTAATTGATTTGAATGATGAAGTACGGCTGAAAAATTGTGAGTTTTAGGTGGCGTTTGTTTTTTTGTCTGAAATCTGAATAGATCTGAATTAGTCTAAATTCTGAATAGATCTAAATGTCTGAATCTAAATAATATGTTTGTTTTTTCATCTGAATCTCGAAAAATAAGTATTAAGTTGTTTGTTTTTTTCAACTTAAAAAGCTAAAAATATGTACTTTTATATTTGTATCCTTATTAAATTTGAATGTCAAATAAATAATATATTAAATACCAAAATATTTTAACATTTATAAGTAAAACTATATTCAAATAAATAAATAATTATTTTAAAATTTTAATATATAAAATACCATAAATTTTAAATTTTATCGTATATAATATAAGAAAAAAAATATGGATATTTTTATGTGAGGTAAATGTTTATGGATGAGTTTGGGATCAACATGAAAAATAAATTATAAAGTAAGGATATTTTCGACATTAGTAAGTAATTGACTTAATTCAGATTTCTCCATTAAGTAAAAAACTAAAAAAATTAACTTATTTTATTAAGTCAAAATTATTTAAAAAAATCTTATTAAATTATAAAAACAAACACCTTTAATTAACTTAATTAATTAAGTTAAGTTACTTTAAGTCATTAAATTAAGTTACTTTAAGTCATTAAGTTAAAAAACAAACGCTATCTTAGCCTCGGCAGATGGAAAATAATGGGATACCAATGATTACTTGGGGGATATCATATACACTAGATACAACATATTTTGAAATAAACAAATGCATGAAATGCCATATAAACCATTCATGGGGGTTAATCATTTATCATTACCGTATAATTTATATTATTGTGCCGTTCTTGGTTTGCTTGCAGATGAATCAACTGATCCATTCATTTGATTACTATTGAAAGCATGACCTGAATGCACTCACAGGGCGACCTTGACCACTGTGTACTACAATAACGCGGAATACGTGCTTATCGATAATTTGTCTGAACAAGTTAAGCTACCTTCCGATGAGGCGTAGGCCAGCCTTACCACCTCAACAGGTCTACTGAGGTTACTTTTACGACCAGCCATTGAGGCTTGGCCAAATGTAGGTCCCATGGTGGGAACCATCAATCAGCCGCCATGACCGGTCCTACCACCTCGACAGGCTGAAGTGGTAGGACCACGCTACACAAGTTTCTTGTTGATGAGATCCAAATAAAGTTATCTGGGATGGCGCACCATGAAATAACATTTTGACATACACACTTGTTTTGAAGTTAATCAATCATAATTGAGGGAGAGAAGTAATTCTACTAGTACTTAACAACATAGTGCATCATACAATCCTTAAATCCTACAAGTGCAAAAATACCCAACAATGAAGTATACTGCATCATCCCACAGTGAAGTAAATGCTTAATACAGCACGAAGATGGGTACATAATCGGTGTAAATATTACACTACTATGTAATGCATAGTAAGTTTAGTGTATTTCTACAATAAATTATATCAAATTACCCTACAATGTAGTGTATTGTATCACCTTAGACAGCAATGTCGTGTAACTGTGAAAGTTCTCCTAAAATACAGAGTATAAAGATTACCATACATTGAAGAAACATGGTCTGAAGGTGGAACAATCAGTAGAGAAGATTTTAGAGTCGAGTAAAAGAGACCTGCTGTTAACTTCAGTTTAACTAAGGGAAGGGGAGATAGAAGACAAGAAAGCACCATTCCACCAAAGCATTTCTATACAGAATATACATAGCACCCAAACCTAAAAATCTGACAAATAATATACAGCTGATACAGCCACCAAAATAGGCATGAAGGATGATTGTGCTCCTTAGTAATATAATGGAATGGTCAAAACCAACAAAACTATATGAAAGTAGAAACTTTACAAAAAAAAGACTGAATTTGACCTTTCAATTAGAGAAACCAGCTTCCATTGCTTGTAAGATAGCAGCAGTATCAAATCTAAAGTTCCTGAAGCTTTTACCAGGCCCTGTGTCAGGAGGCTGAGAATCAGATGCAACTTTAGTTAACTGGCTCTCGAGAGCTAATGTGTTACTTCCTATAGAATTGTTCTTTGCTTTCCACACACAGACCCCTAGACAGAAAAGAAAAGGATCAAATTAGCAAGACACCCAAGTTTCTTAAAAAAGTTCAAAGCTGATTCTAAATTCTTGTGCAACGCAAATACAAATAGAACTGTCAGACAATGTACTTGTGAGCCTACTCAAGTGTAGGCCCATTCAAACAAGCATCAAACACGCAATGCCAAATTCTCAAGAGTTCTTGTTTTCCAACTAATAATCTAAGGTTCACATAAACTTGACCCTAATAACACACAAATAGAATGAAATTCTACAGAATGTAAGGAAAACCTTTGAGAGGCATATCATGTTTTGGAGCAATGGAAGGCTTATGTGCTGAAATCCATTTCTTCAACGATCTGCACAAGTATATCACACTTACTAAGCAAATAGCATAAAATGGTTTTAAAAGAACAAGGGACATCATGCCTCTTTGTACTCACGCCAGAAAAGGAGCGACCATATATAGCTTAAGACCAGTGACTCCGTGAGATATCACATCATCACTAGCTGGCTGAAGTTCATCAAGCCGCTGCCATGCAATTTCCTGCATGCAGTAGAAAGACATGCTTGTGAAGAAAGACTTAAAGATAGGAAAATAACATGGTTAAAGGAGAAAAACAAGGCTTGCCATTCTTCAAATAATAGAAAATTCAAGTTCCAAAGACTTTTTAATGAACGAGTTTTCTCAAAATTATCCCAAATGATCACATTTGCTGGACATGCTGACTACAAGGTGTTCATTAAAAGAAAAAGAAATCTGTTCACTATTTCACAGCAAATGTAACTTCTTAAAATTAGTGATGAAACATAATGCACCTATAACATACTTGATAAGAAATGATATTCAATGCATCACCAACCATATTACATAAAAATTGTGATATTATGTACCATTTGTATGTACCAAGGAAAAAATAGTCCAAAATTGAATAAAATAAGAATGGGTGGGCGGATTTAAAATGGATTTCATCACAAGATATGTTTTTTCTTTCTGCAAGAACTAAAAAAGTTACAACTGTTGCTTTCCCTTTTGACATTTCCCAGATTTAAGATACTACAAAGAGCAAAAACTGAAACAACAGACTAACTGCAAAGGATAAGAAGATCTAATTCACTTTATTACATGTACAGCATCTGTTTTTGCATATATTATAAAGCGTGTATTATGTTTTTTTACCCTCTTTAGGAGATCAGACAAAAAAAGAAAAACAAAAAAGAGGATTACTATCAAACCTATAAAATGTTGTTCCAAATTCCAAATAGAGAGGTAATTTAGTGAAAAATGAAATTGAAATTTATTTACAAAAGAATAACATACACTAATCTCCTTTTTCGTTTGAGGGGCAAAGGCAGTATCATCTCTCACTCCGGCAATTATGTAGAGCCGCACCCTTTGCTGTCCAAATATCTTTTCAATGAACTCATCTTTGTTAAGAAGCTTTGAAACATCAAAACCTGTTTCTTCCTGGACCTGTGCAACCCATAACAAGTAGGTAAATATTTTTTCAGAGAGGAAAATTGGCTGGCATGTTCTTAAGAAAACCTTCAGGCTACTACTAATGGCATACATACTCCTACAAAGTCAAATGCTAAGACCAAAACACTCATTTCTGCTGAGAAAATTAGTTCAACATATGCACTTGTGAATGTGTAAAATTAATTAACAGCCTACCATTCAACAAGGTAATGACGAAAGAACCATGCCTACAATACCATGATTAGATTTTGCGTAACTACAGAAGATGCAATCAACATCACATGTCTAAGCAAAAGGTTCTCAGTCGAACATAGGTAATAGGCCAACTTTTATTTAGAAGGAGCTCACTTTCCAATCAGAATAAAAGAACTGGTTTCTACTCTCTAAATAAATTTCAAATCAGGATCTCAAACCTTAAAATTTTCGGATATCACATGTCCATTGCTTCAAATCCGGTGAAACTACAGTTCAAACTCAACAATGATGCTAAAATATATTAATAAACATGCAAAGACAGTTAAAGAGTGCATTAGAGCCAAGCTTACTTCTCGGATGGCACATGCATGATCCTCCTCATCTTTGTTCTTTTTCCCACGTGGGAAACTCCAGCTTGACCCTTTCCATCCCTTCACTAGTATGCACTGTCAATGCAAAGTGTATAAAACATAAGACAAGAAAGTACAATAACAGCATCAAGTGTAAACTGCATTAAAAAAATTCAGAATGATTGGATATAAGAAATAAATGTGCCGGTAAAAGCGAACAAAACTAGCTTTCATTCACAATAATCTCACCCGTTCATAGGTTTCATCCAAAATGATTGCCCCTGTTACAGGAACTCGGACCTTGTAAGAAGTGAAATCCTTAAATATGTCATCTATGTGAGCAACATAAGGTCGTAGTACATCACAACTGTTGAACACTGAGACAAATTAAGGAAAAGGAGGATTCACACAAAGGGATATTTGACGGACAGTATTCATGGAGGCAGTCTTGTGAAAATACGCATGATTCCGCAATAAGTTTGCTTTTTACCTTCACTTACATGTGGTTCCAAAAAAACATGAAAGCTAGTTCCAGCAGATAACTCACAAAGGGAGTTGGCGAGTTTAACCATTAATTTCACAGATATCAATGACATCAGAGATAAAGCTGAAACCAAATTAGATGCTGCAAAGGATACTTAAGGAAGTAAACTCCTTCAAAGTGAATGACTTAAGAGATGGATTGTTTTCCACTGAATTGTCCTCATAGAACCAATGTGCGTACTCCACAAGAAACAGAATCCTCTCAAATGACTGTTGATCTTCTTGGGGCACATTTAATACAAACCGACTGTTGCACAATTGTTTGACCAAAATGGTTACAGATATGTATCGGAAAATAAAGAAATACGCAGAAAAAGAAGAAGAAGAAGAAGAAGAAGAAGAAAACCATACGGGTTATTACCATAAAAGAATATTATAAAGGACAAATATTTCCAATATTACAGGTACATTCCAACATAAAGCTAAAAATTATAGTCCAAACACTAGTAAAGCAAAGACTAGCTGGCAATATCTCATGTCAGAAACAGAAATAAATGGCCACTTTGAGCAAAAGGATTTTAAAAATTCCATTAGCACCAAAAGAAAACAAACCATCACCACAACAAGCTTAGAAAATTGAACAGAACGATCCAATGGCTAGAACTAATATTGCCCATCCATTCTCCAACTGCAACCAAATTTACATCGAATTCCACACAGCTTCTCAGCAAACAAACAGGCAACAAAAGTGATCAGAAACATAAACTGAAAATTAAAACCAAAAAGAAAAAAGAAAAAGAACTGCATTCCTTTTCATAAACCAAGGAGCCAATTTGATCACAACCTTACAAGACCTAGAAACTTTCATTTCTTTTCCTGTGAGTCTCTTAAGCAACAAAACAGTCCATAAAGAGTAAAAACAATTAACTGAACAACAAGAAAACAGAACCAGAAATAAATAAATAAGCAATAAAAATTAAATTAGAGATAACAGCTAACTTAATCCATAAAAACAAAGCTGACCAGAAACACTTCAAAATCATTAACTAAATAACGATCACACACAAGGAAATAGACAACGTTCAATTGATTTTCTAGGTAGCCAAACAGTCAGCAAGAGTTCAAAAGCTTAAACTAAACAACAAGAACAAACAAGAAGAACAAAAAGAAAACAAGATTTAAATGTAATCTTGATCGCGAACTCGCGAGAACTCGAATTTCTCATTTGTCATCTCTTTACACGAGTTATTCGTCAACTAAACGGCAAACGAAGAGCGGCGAAGAGCACAAGAAGGATGGGGGGGGGGGGGGGGGGGAAGCGTAAAGGCGAGAATTTACTTTTACCTGCAGAGATCGTCGAGGAGTTCTTGAGGAGGAAGGCCGCCGTTTTTAAACGGCGCACTTGACGATCGAGGGAGACCTGACATCGCCGTTGAATTGAAGAACTAATTTTTATTTTTTTCGATTTTTAAGTTTTCAGAGAGGGGAGTGAGAAGGGACTGCAAAGGTCCTCTCTTAGTTGGGATCTGGGAGTGAGAGCAGAGGAGGAAGCAACAAATCTTCTTCTGAGCCTAAAAGCCAAACCCTCTCTCTGGACTTCTTTTTCTCTGTCTTTTGTATTTTATATCTGACCCGATGTATTGGTCAACCGGATTAAACCGGATTTTTTTTTTTAATGCAAACTATTGCGCGCTATAATATTTACAATACCATATATATATATTGAAATTTATTTATATCAATTTTTTTAAATAAAAACTATTGTTCATGATAATATTTATAATTATTTATATATTGAGACTTTTTTACATTAATTTTGATATGGTACCGCTCAAATTTTTTTTAACCCTCTCAAATATTTGAGGGACGTAACTCTTATCATAGAAGAACGACTGCTTTCACTCAAGCTATGAGACTCTTTTTTTTTTTTTGAATGAGAACTACTACTCATGATGATATTTACAATCATATATATACTGAGATCCGTTTCAATCATATATATATTGAGATCCATTTACATCAATTCTAATATGACTCCGCTCAGATTTTTAATTCTCTCAAATATTCGAGGGACGTCGACTCCCATTATAGGAGAAAGACTACCTTCACTCAAGCTCTAGAACTCTAAAAAAATAAATTTAAATTAAATCTCTACTATGCATCTGTAGAGGTTCAAACCACTTCCCTCACATTTTTTAGGGAGTGACTCTAGCCACTTAGGCTAAGTCCATGTGGTTAACCAGATCTTTTTTTCTTCTTTATTTTTTCTCCCTTACATTTTGAAAAAAAAAATTATTTATGAATATTGTCATATTAACAATAATTATTACAAACTTTATAAGAGACCCAAAAAAAAAAATCTTGTAATGAAAACTTTGTATAGTGAAATTTTTTTGTCTTATATTGATAGTATACTAGCTGTAATAAGTATTTTATCACTTTCGTCAATAAAAGATAATTATTTTATTTTTATTATAAATAATGATATATGTATAATAATTTGAATAATAATTAGTAAGCAATTTATCAGACAAACAAAAAAATTGTTTCATAGTAAAATTTTCCTTTGTATTGTAGTAATTTTTTTTAATTCTGTAATAAAAGGATACGTATTTACTGAAGTAAATATATCTTTACTGTTTTATTATTTCTTTTAGTTCATGGATAATGACATATTGTCACCACAAGATAAATAAGTTTGGTAAAAAAAAAAAGAACGAAAAAAATTGACGTGCCCGGTTTATTTATAAATTTTCCTTTTAACTAAATTCAACACCCAATCCATGACGAAAAACAGTTAACCGCCACCAGTAACCAGTGTCGGCAGCTAATCAACTAAATTCAAAACTAAACAAACAAACAGATAACAAATCAATCAATCACCGAACACACACACTCTCTCTCGCTCACTCAACAACGATGCGGAAGAGAACTCAACCTGAATCTTCTTCTTCATCTTCATCAGCATCAAAATCAGAACCTCCGGCCGACAGCATTCACGTGAGCAGCGCCAAGCGATCAGGACTCGTTTGGACGGTTGTGTTTGCGACGCTCATCTGCGCGTCTTACGGCGTCTACTACTATCAGTATGAGCATATGCCTCCTCCTCTCACCGCCGAGCAGGCCGGCAAAAGAGGATTCTCCGAGCTGGAAGCTATGAAGCACGTCAAAGCGTTGACTCAGTTGGGCCCACATGCCGTTGGCTCCGACGCTCTTGATCGTGCTCTTCAGGTTGTATTCGTTGTATTAAGTTTTAGTTATTTTTTTTCCCCTTTAAGTGAATAATTGAAAGATTTCATGTATATGGCCATGCATTTTGTGTGTGAATTGAGAAAAGTCATGTTGACTTTCAAATAATCTAAAGCATTCTTCAATGATTGACACTTTCGCGGATAAAAACCACGTTATATTGAAAAGCGCTAACGCGCCTTATATTATTTAGTAAAGCAACCTTTCGCGCTAGGCGCTCATGTTTTTGTCTGGGTGGAAGCTGGCGGCAGGGCTTGCTTAACCGGATACACGGAATTGGGATCTCTCTCGCATGCAACTATTTCTCTTTTTTAATTTTTCATTTTTTTTCTGAAAGCATATGAATAAAAAAGTGCTTTTTTAGATTTTAAACTCAGTGGAAGTGCTTTGTGCAGAAGCACTCATCATGTGCTTCTCTTGGAAGTGCTTTTGAGTCCAAACTTGAAAACATGTTTTCGGTTACGGTCATAGAAAATACTCCTGCTCAGACATCTGTACTTGAACTTTTATGCTTTCCAGGAAGCACTTTAAAATGCACTCTAATACCCTGTTGTGTGAATGTGCTTATCTTTGTTATTGTCTTCTGGATTTACTTGGTTACACATCATAAAAGCTAAATGAAATTTGTAAATAGTTTGAACCACGTGAATTTATTTTATTTCTTACCTTCTTTCTCATTGTGAATTTATTTTATATCATGTTTCATAATATAGGTGATTTTTCATCAGCAATCGTTTCATTTCTGTCATAGTTGACATGCTCTCCACCACAGTATGTTTTGGCAGATGCACAGAAAATTAAAGAATCGAAGCACTGGGAGGCAGATGTCGAAGTGGACTTTTTCCATGCAAAATCCGGTGCAAATCGTGTGGGCACTGGTGTGTTCAAGGGGACAACACTTATTTACTCAGATCTAAATCACATCGTACTAAGAATCCTGCCAAAATATGCATCTGAAGCAGGGGAAAATGCTATTCTTGTCTCTTCTCATATTGATACTGTTTCTGCAGGGTATGCTTTCTGCGCCTCTTTAATTTCCTATCTTTTGTTTTAGCAAATTATTTTTATCTCTTTGTCACTGCAGTTCTATAACTTCTGTCTATAATGGGATCTTCTTCTTCGGTGTGAAAATCTTCAGTTAAAAAATTGATCATTGTAGTTTATTATCGAGCATGAGTTGTGAGAGTTGTGGATTTCCATGTGAAGGAGGTGCAAAGTTTGAGATAGGGTAGAAAAATCCCAAATTTGATTTAAATACAAAAAGCGGTTCAGTAAATAATTACCCTGGTTTGTCCCATGCTATTACCATGAAACCTTCTTTATTCAGATTTGACAATTTTAATTGTCTCACTGCATCTTATCATATGCTTTGCTTTACCCCTCCTCCCTCTTCGATTTTGTTATTTTGTACACTTTTCTTGCTGCCTTACGAAGTGCTTTGCATCATTCAGGGAAGGGGCTGGAGATTGTAGTTCATGTGTTGCTGTTATGTTGGAACTTGCTCGAGTGATGTCACAGTGGGCTCATGAATTTAAGAATGCTGTCATATTTTTATTTAATACAGGAGAGGAGGAGGGTCTAAATGGTGCTCATAGCTTTGTAACTCAGGTTGGAAACATTTTAATTGATTTATTCTAATTTGTGACATCCATAAAATGGTAGCATGTCCATGAGCCATCTCTTGTTGTTGGTGAGAGGGGGAAGGGGTGCGGTGTTTTGGCTTTTGGTCTTTTTCCTTTTTCTGAAAACAGTTTTGCATGTGTTTTATTGTTACCTACCCCGATTTTTTTTTTTTAATCATTATCTATGTAGTACACTAAATGATACAAGAGTTACACATTTACACACTCACACGTGAGGACGTGGTATTTGGCTGACTACTCAGCAGAGTTATTCTGATTCATAAGTTTTAAGTGTGCTTGTTTTTAGTACCCAAAGCAATATGTTTCCATGAAGGCACAATATCTGATGTGTAGAATGATTAAGTTTCAATATACGAATGCAGCATCCCTGGAGTACAACCATTCGTGTGGCTGTAGATTTGGAGGCTATGGGTATTGGAGGCAGGTCTGCCCTTTTCCAGGTGCAGTTTTGTAAATAACATAGACTAATTCCACTTTTATCTATTTCGCTGCATGTGGCTAGTATGAAAATTTTGATCAAATTTATTGGTGTTAAGTTATGGATCTGATTAGAGATTTATTTTTAATAAAGACTCGATTTACTTTACAGGCCTGTGAGGTTGCTGATCTCCCTATTGTTTGACATGACGAGACATCTAATTTTCCAAGTATCCAGTTTTTTCTTACTGTATCCCGTAATTATCGTTTTATGTAATACTGACTCCGAAATTGTGTTATTTGGCGTTATCGAGATAATCGTAAATTCTATAGGAAATGGTGGAGAAATCAGCTAACGAGCTCATGCAACTAGTCAAGAAATCAACTAGAAGTCCCTTTTTTTTTTTTTTATTCTGTGTCTAACCTGGGTGCTTCACACAGTTTAATATGTTTTTGAATCAGAAACTCATTGACTGTGACATCAAGCATTTAGATGTTGGCTTCTAAACCAGTCAAATAATAATAAATAGCTTGTGATTTTTCTTTTTCTTTTTTGCATAATGGCCGATTGCACAATTTAAATTGTGACAACGTATTAATATAAATGGAGTAAGATGCTGTTCAAGAAATCTTTAAGCATGCATTGATCTTGTTCCTTTTGTTAAATGTATCAAAATGTTTAACAGCATGTCTATGCAAATGTAATTGTTATTTTATCCTGAGCCTTATTTTATCAATTGTTCATCAGTCAATTGCTTATATAGCTTCCAGTTTGGTGGTTGTTTCTTGTAATCTTTGTAGAGCATTGTCTCCCTCTCTAATGTTTTTTTTCCCTGTGTTTCATAGGCTGGCCCAAATCCGTGGGCTGTCGAGAACTTTGCCGCTGTAGCAAAATACCCGTCTGGCCAAATCATTGGACAGGTTTGTGGTTACACAATTGGATGCTCTTTTCTCTCACTTCCCTTTTCAGTCTTCAAATATGCTTGTATAACTGGATAAACTTCATTCTGAGAAACTTTACTGCTGCAGGATTTATTCGCATCTGGAGTTTTTGAAACTGCAACCGATTTCCAAGTATACACAGAAGTTGCTGGACTTTCAGGCCTTGATTTTGCATACACAGACAAAAGTGCAGTATATCACACTAAGGTCTAACTTTTATATACTTTTACGCATCCATCAGGAATCATGATAAACTTTTTCTCATTTTGTAAGGCATAACAGGTCAAAGGAGTTAATATTTTATTTTGGTTTAAGAAGTGAGAATCATGAGCACAGCTACTATCTGTTTCTGTCACTTTGTATAATGAACTAGCATCACATCCCAAAGGAGTACACTGGTTTTCAGGATGTTATTGATGCCATATTTAGCCCAAAACCTTTTTTAACCAGGTCCAGGTGATGTAGCAACATACAAATACATCCACTTATGAGTTATGTGCATCATGTTTTCATTTACTATGCTCCCTTCTATTTGCACCCATCATGGCTAAACATGCACTCTAACATGGTGCAATTTGTGACATTGATTGAGTTGAATTGTATCTTGATTTAAAAGATACTGATTGTAAGTTTAATATTTTTCTATTGCAGAATGACAGATTAGATCTACTAAAGCCTGGATCTCTTCAGCATCTTGGAGAAAATATGCTTGATTTTCTGCTTCAGACTGCTTCATCCACCAGTATTCCAAAAGACAATTCACTGGAAGAAGAGGGGAAAACTGTCCATGAGACTGGTGTATACTTTGACATTTTGGTAATTGACTTCTCTGACCGCTAAAATTTGGACAATGTTCCTAACTTGCTTTCGACACTCCACCATTCTGTTTTCAATATCTTGATTAACCAGTTTGTTGTCGTTGGTCTTCTGCCACCCTAAAATGACCATTTCCTTTTGGATTTCTAATGCTTGTTTTATCTTAGGGGAAATACATGGTCTTATACCATCAACACTTTGCAAACATGCTTCATAATTCAGTGATACTGCAATCACTTCTGATTTGGACTGCATCATTGGTTATGGGTGGTTATCCAGCTGCAGTATCATTGGCCTTGACATGTTTGAGTGCAATCCTCACGTTGGTACTTTCCATTAGTTTCTCTGTTGTTATTGCCTTAATTTTACCCCAAATTTCTTCATCCCCCGTGCCCTATGTGGCAAGTCCTTGGTTGACGGTTGGGTTGTTTGCTGCACCTGCTTTCCTGGGGGCATTAACTGGTCAACATTTGGGCTACATTGTCCTGAAAGCATTTCTTGCAAATCAGTATTCCAAGAGAATGCAGTTATCACCTGTTCATCAAGCTGCTTTGGTTAAGTTGGAAGCTGAAAGATGGCTCTTTAAATCTGGTTTTCTTCAGTGGCTCATTCTTCTAGCATTAGGAAACTACTACAAAATTGGATCCACTTATATGGCTCTTGTGTGGTTAGTTCCACCAGCATTTGCATGTAAGTTTGAGTTTACAGCTCTCTTCATGTGGCTACAAGATTGGGACTGCTCTCTTTTTCTCTCTTTTTGAGCTGAAATGGGTCATTAACTTTAATTTGTAAGATGGATTCTTGTTAAACACCATGTTTTCATTGAAACCATATATGAGATTTATGAGTAATGATCATTTAGATTCTCCAACATGGTTTATGCCAATAACACATATACAATTTGTTATTCCAAGTAGTTGCTTTAAAATAATTTTTGTGTATTGAGATATGCACAGATGGCTTTCTTGAAGCAACTTTAACACCAGTCCGTTTGACGAGGCCATTGAAGCTTGCGACTCTGCTCTTAGGCTTGGCTGTGCCAGTTTTAGTTTCTGCTGGCAATATAATTCGATTGGCTAATGTACTTGTTGCAACATTGGTACGATTCGACCGGTAAGACTGTAAAAGTTGTTATATTCTTGTTATTTTTTTAAAAAAAAAAGGCCTAAAGTTGAAATTCTTCTCTTCATTAAGTTATTACCTCAATGTGACATGAGCACGTAAAGGGTTGAAGAAACCTTTCTTAATATCTTGTTGAGCAAGAACTAAAGTAGCTCCGAAAAATAGTATTATTATATCTATCAAAAAATTTGATTCATTATGTATACTATTACTAAGTTTCTAAGTAGATCATAGCTATCAAGGCAAAAGTTGCATAGGTATCTTAGAACGTACACAAATGTGCACTGAGAAAGGTGCACAATTGAAGAAGTTAAGGCATTTATTTACATGCATTTATTTATTGACAAATAACATTATATAACTTTTCTATTTGCAAAGCCAACTGCATAGATATGCAATGATAAAATGGTATCTAACCATAATTTATTCTAACAATTATCAATACCTTTATGTGGTATACTCAGAATCCAAACTTCAATGAAAAAGTTTTGTTTTTTTGTCGATAGAATTTGCAATACTTTTTTTTCTAAAATAATAATAATAATAATAACTGTATTTTATTCCATATAGACAACATTCGTGACAGCCATGATTGCACAGAATGCTCTCCATTGGATGAGTTCCACTGCTGTCACAACTTAGAATTTTGCTATAGATTTGTTATATGCAGAATGATAGCCAATATTTGTTGTGAATTGATGTGCAGCAACCCAGGTGGCACCCCTGAATGGCTGGGAAATGTCATATTTGCTGTTGTTATAGCAGTTGTCTCATGCCTAACTCTGGTGTATCTCCTTTCATATGTTCATCTTTCAGGTATCAACCTGTATGTTTTCTTTCCGTGCATATGACATTGTCAATTTTGTCTTTTGAGTTTGTGACAATAGATTAGATGGACTGTTCTATGTTAATTGTGGATAATTTAAGCAAACTGAACTGACAAACCATTTTAAGTCATTTGGGACATCCCTGTCATATTGAGAATAGGTTGAAGTGATAATATCTGGGGCATATGTTGAAAAGATCTGATGATTGAAATTATCATGGGTTTGCTTATGATTAGGGATGACAAAAATCCCCACGGGAACGGGTACCCTCGGGGATTTTCCCCATTCGGAGAGGGTGCGGGGATAATTTTATACCCAATTTTTTATTCGGAAAAGGGACATGAAATTTTTTTTACCCATTTTCTTATTTGGGGAAGGGACGGGGATGAGGAGGAATCCCCAACCCCATCCCCTCCCCATTTCCCCATTTTAACTTTTAATTTTGTTTTTATTTTTTAAAATTACTAGTAAATAAATAATAAAATTATAAATATTTGTAAAAATAACAAATATCAAAATATTTATATTATTAAACTTTTAGGCCTAATTAACTAATTAAAGTCTTAAATTTCCATTTAGGATATTAAAAAGGCCAGATAGATTCTATTAGCCCAGAAATTTTGTTTTAATTTTAATTTTGTTTTATTAAAAATATTAATTATGTATCTACATTTATTTCATTTATTTTATTGTCAATATAAAAGTAAATTCTTTTTCTTTTATTGTAAGATTATGAAGATTGACAAAGATAATTATTTTGATAAGTTGTATTTTGCATGTGACTTTTGTAATGGATCAATGTTAATGTAAGATATATTTCGAGCTTTACTTTTATTTGAATTTTTTATTTTAATATAATTAACTCAAATCAAAAAAAAATGTATTAGTTATTCGGGGATCCCCTGATATTATTCAGTGAGGAAATGAAGATTCTCTCAAGTAATTCTGACGGCGACAGGGAGGGGACGGGGACATACGCAAAAAATGGGGAATGGGTACGGGAGATTGATCCCCTCCCCTCCCCTCCCTATTGCCATCCCTACTTATGATAACAGCGTAACCAAAATGTGGCTCTGTACCTATGAAGTATGAACAGCTTAAATGGCAATTTACCCTGTTAAGATGCTAAATTGTAAATGTTGTTTTCCCAATTATTGTCTCACGGTCTCGCAGGTATCAAAAGAATGCTCTTCTTTCCATGCCTCTATTTATCTGTTTGGGTTTGCTGAAAACTCTGTTACTGTTTTTTTTCTTTTTTTTTTTTGTGTGGGAATGCTTTTTTTTTTTATTCTTCCAAGTAACAGGACATTGTTGCCGTTAGCTGGCTAGTAAATTTGTTAACTGTGAGATGATTTTAGCACATAAAACTAACAGACAGCTCTAAGCCATGGGGAAGGATTGTATCATTTTCTGCTTCATAACAAATACTTGTTTCTTGTTATTAAATTAATGAAAAAGGGGAAGGAAGATGAGGAAGTAAACTCCATTTGCATGCTTGTTTACTTGATAAGTATAGATTTATTTTCATTTATAAAATTGCTATTGCAATTTTATAGTGCTTGAAACTAATACTATAACTCCATTTGCATGTAAAATTGTTCTCTAGGTGCAAAAGGTCCAATTGCATTTGCAAGTTTTATTTTAGTTGGTCTTTCAATCATCATGGTGTCGTCTGGTATCATTCCACCATTCAGTGAAGAGACTGCCAGAGCTGTGAATGTAAGTTACATGAGTACGTAGGAACTATTTCCTTGCCCCTATTTTGTTGAATCATTATTCATGTTGATTACAGCTTGCACTTCTCTTGAGAGTGGCCCGGTTTTGCTAAGTTGAATAGCTGGTCTTACTATTAAATTAACTGCAGATTCATATTAGAGCTTCAACTTTCCAATTCATCAGCAGATAGCTTGATCATTTTGTTAAGGACTAGTAATTGCTGTACAACCTGCGACTCTGTTGACAAATGCAAGCACTTAACTAGGTAATAGATGCATTCTATGGATATTTATGAGTATTTTATGATGATCAGATTGTGCACATTGTGGATGCAAGTGGAAAGTTTGGTGGAAAACAAGAACCTAGCTCATATATAGCTCTATATTCCGCAACCCCTGGAAAATTGACAAAGGAGGTTGAGCAGATTAAAGAAGGATTCGTATGTGGTAGAGATAATGTTATCGATTTTGTTACTTCATCCATGAAATATGGTTGCTTGACCGATGACAACTCTGAAGGAGGGTGGAGCCAGTCTGATATTCCAACAATTCATGTTAATAGTGATACAGTTGATACAGAGGGGAATGAAAATGAAAGGATCACACAAGTATCAATTGATATGAAAGGTGCTAATCGCTTGACTCTTGCAATCAATGCCAAGGAAATAGAAGATTTCACATTCAAAGGTATAATTGACTTACATTCAAATGCATCCTTCTGCTTCCTTGTTATTGTGATTTCTGTGTTTATCACATTTCCTATTTTGCAATAGCCATATTATGCTGGAAACTAGTACAGATCTGATAAACCAATGAACTCTACTAAAAATAATTTACATATAAAATTTTCTAGTAAGAAGAACATTTAAGTAGATTGTTAGATGACGAATGGTATTGATCTGGAATGCAGTGGGTTCGGAGGAGTTAGTTCCTCGGGATGCGAAGAGCAGCATTTATGGGTGGCACATAATCCAGTTTTCAGGAGGAAAGAATGCAGCATCGAAGTTTGAGATAGCTCTTTACTGGGCAAAAAACTCCACGCGGGCAGCTGGCAATTCGAATGTAAAAGAGAAACAGCAGCCTCTTGTAAAGCTAAGAACTGATTTTGATCGATTAACACCAAAAACCGAAAGAGTTCTTTCGAAGCTTCCTCCATGGTGTTCCTTGTTCGAGGGGTCAATATCTTCCCAACCTTTATCTTTCTTAAATAGTCTTCCTGTTAATTTCTAGGCAAGGGAAGCATCCAAATAAGATATAAAAGATTAGGAAACATTCATATATCATGCAGTCTACGATAATTTTCGCAAAGAAAATCAGTATTTAGTGCATATTTAAAAGTTATTCTTTCTTTGTCAAAAATATTTCAAAGTTCAATTTTTCCCGATATTTAATAATTTTGCTAAACGACCCTTTCTCATTGAATACTAAGGATTTTAATCCATTTAAAGAAAAAAAAATTGGTGTACCTGTAACACTGAAATTTCTCAAAACGGACATAACATTTAAATCCCTAATTTTGTTGATTTCTCAAATAAGGACAATCTGTTTATTACATGCAGAGAAGTCCTTAAAGTAACCATTGACCAGCGAACAGTCCCCATTTTATTTATAGGTAAGGATATTTCTACCGTCCTAACTACATAATAACTCCCCAATTTAAAATAAACCCACTTAATACCAAATTTACCCTTAGATTAATTTGATAACTCTAGTTCTAACAATATATAAAGAATCTGTGAGTGAACATGAGATTATTTAAAGAGACATAACTTTAGAAACAGGAGTGGCATTCTTGAACTTGAGCCAAGTGTCTTTCCCACAACACAGTTAATAGGAGTCTTAAATTCTAATTTTCAATAGGTTTTAATTTAAGATGCTAGAATTGAATTTTAGATGAAATATATCCTAATGATGATGAACACTATTTTAATGAAAGAGTTGTTGTAGCTACAATTTAGTAAGAAGATGTACTTATTTAAGGATCGAACTATAATTACAACAAAAAAAATAAGATTTTGGGGAATTATAATACAAAATGCGTGGTGAAAATGTGAAATCATCATTACCCTTTATTCATGGATAATTTTAACATGCCTCCATAGAGGTTATGCCCTTCGGTGTTAAATTTTTAAAAAAATATCTATTGATCATTTATTTTTTCATGATTTTTTAAAAATACACATATCTTTTTTTTTTACTGCATTCCACCCGAAGATGTATTTTCTTGCACACATCCATTGCCGTTTTCACTCTGTTAAAACTTTGTTGATGCCATAGGAATAAAATTGTAATTTCACCCAAAACAACAAATAAACGACATTGTTTAATGGCTGAAACAACAAATAAACAACAAATAAAAGGACATCACAACCTCGAGCAAGTAACCAAAAGCATGCCGTTGTTTTTCTAGTTTTCATCAAACTTCGTGTTTGTGAAGTGCTTGAGGACTTTTAAAATCCAGCCATTTCTTCTCCAAAAGCACGTCTTTTTTTGTCCAATTTATTTGCTATCAAGCTTCTACGTTTCGATTTGTATGGTAATTGTGGTTAATCATTGTTCTTAGAAACCCTAGAATATAGGTTAAGTTGATTTGTAATAAATTTTGGGAAACATCCTCCTCTTGCTCTGCTCAGGCAACGAAGAAAATATCTTTGAAGACGGCGGACAGCAACTATTCAAGGTGGAAGAGCAAGGGTGTTCGAGATTGTGAAGTCATTTTTCGACGAGCGACGGAACATCCGAGGACACGGTGGTGCTGCAGCTGCCGTACATAATCAAATTTTGTAAGGCCCATGGAGTTTCAAAAGAAAATGTCACCGAAACAGGGGGTGAAGACGTTCAACTAGGAGTTTCAGAAGGGTAAGAGTAATGATGAGTTGAAAGAGATGTTATTGGTGGCGGATTATTTGACTATCAAAGACATGTTGGATTATTTGGCAGAGACTTTGGCCAATAGGATCAAGAACAAGAGTTTCGAGTATATCAGGAAGTTTTTTGGGATTGAAAATAATGTCATGCCCGAGGAGAAGGAAGCAACTAGGAAGGAGTATGAGCTTTTAAGGGTGTTGATCTAGATGATGATGATTAAGCTTAAGCTTTTTAACTTTTAATCCCTATCATTATTTAATTGAAGTAGTTTTATGTTTTACAATAAGGAAAATTCTATGATCCTGTGATTAAAAATATGGCATCAATGCCGTAATTATTATGTACCGTTAGATTAGATCAACGGCACATAATAATTATAATTATATAAATTTTATTTTTTCAACAAGTTACAATCTGATTAATATTTTTTATAAGTTAAAGTTAACCGGTTAAAATTAAAAGAATTATTATATTTTTTTGAAAAATTATTATAGCTGATTTATTTTAAAGAAGCAGTTGGCTGCTGTTGCTGCAACGGAAAGCAGTCGATTCAACAATGAGAATGGAGAGGATGATGCAGGGTTCGAAGAGATAGTGGAGGCAATCAGAAAAGCAGTAGATAATACTGCTACAGAAATTAGGGAGTCAACTAATCGCACGGTTGAAGCTATCGGCCAAAAGATAATTAAATAATGGATGAGACCTAATGAAGCTAGAGTTTTTCGAGATGACTACTCTTGCCATGAAAGAGAAGCATAAATCCTGGATTTCGCTAAGTTCGATTATGTGTAGTTGATAAAATAGATTTTGTTATTTGTAGTACATTAACCCTTCATCTTTTAACAACACGGGACTTGCAGCTAGGCCTAACTGGGCATCTGTTTCTAGAGTTCTTTAAACAAATTAGATTTTGTTATTGAACTTCTAGTAAGTATAGAGTCGCTACGGAACTTTGAAGGCACCTTTTTAAGTTTTTATTCATGAACCTCAGTCTCCTGTTTGGCTAAAAATATTTAACGTCTGGTTGTCTCATATATTGACAGGACAAGTTTGACACATTCCGCATCATCTCTTGTGAATTCGGTAGATATTTTGAGAAATTAATTATAAAAAAAAATTATTACCATTGCATTCTTTTTTTCTTTTCTTTGAGAAGAAACCATTTAACTTTAGACTAACTTTCAAATTTACCTTTGTAATTTAGCTAAATAGGTAAATTTATTCAAAAGCTTTCCTCCTCACAAGCTTAAGGCATTTCAACTTTGCCTACAACTACAAGTTAAAGAGAAATTATCATGAAAACCATGTCACGGCCGCAGTATTTAAAATGTGCACAAGAAGCTTAGAGAACTGGACTTTGTTTGATTACATGAAAGGAAATTGACAAGATTTATGTTACAAAAGAAGCTTGGAACTGATAAATGATGCGGTATGAGTGAACGTTTTGTCGTCTTTGAGGAATTTTTCTACAAATTTTGATACAACTATAACAGTTATAAATTTAATTATATAATATTTTCATAAATAACAATAATATAATAATATAATAATGAAAATAAAAATAAAAATAAAAATAAATAATAATAATAATATCTTCATAAATAATAATAATAATAATAATAATAAAACAATAAAATTATAATTATAATAACATTTTTACTATAAACTAATAATAATAATAACAACAACTTATTATTATAATAATAATTGTTATAAATTTTGATTACAATGATATTTTCATAAATAATAGTAATAATAATAGCAATAATGAAATAATTTAATAATAATAATGAATTAATTCATATCAGGGTTCGGGACCTATATGCCCGACCCGAGCTGATCTTAAAACTTAAAAAAAATATTTTATATATATATTAAGTTTATTATTTATGTAATAATATGGTTACGACCTTGAGTAATTTTTATTTTTATGTTACTTCAAATAATTTCTGAAGCTTTTATATTGTAATGTATATAGGGAGGCTACGTCCAATTTTTAAATTAAAAATTAAAAAAATTAAAAAGAAAGTGTGATCAAGCCTAGGCTTTCAAATAATCGGGCCTTTTTAGGCTTGAAAATTTTATTTCAGTTATAGTGTCAAGCTCGGAAATGGCTAAGCGCGAGCCCGATTGGACCGACTACCATCCTTGCGAATATACTATCGATCCATTACGAGTTCATCAATTAAATTCATAATCACTGTAAATGTGTTACTCTGGCTAAGCACGGGCTCGACTCGACCCACTGCCATCCTTGCGAATATACTATTGATACATTACGAGCTCATCAGTTAAATTCATAATCACTATAAATGTGTTACTATCATTCAAATCTCATATAATCAAAAATTATAAATACACAAAAAGGTTTTTAAAGACTTCCAAAAGATTGCCAATAGTCTAACTCTCTAATTTATTTCGCATAGGATATGGGTCGGGTCAACTAAGCTAAATTACTATTGGAAACAAAAAGCGAATTAATATTGGAGTGGTCAATTAGTCCTCAGAATTGTAAGAATTACAAAACTTTGAAAAATAACATAAAACTCATAAATTAACATTAACTGTAAATAAAACAAACAAACTGTAATCCACACATAGGATAGCTTGACAGAAAATTAAGTAAATTAATGTTAGATTTGATAATTGGTCTTATATTTAGAAGAAATAAAAAAAAACTTAAACAAAACAACATAAAGTATTAAAAGAAACTAAAAAATTATAAATCATACATACGACTAGAAGCATGACATAAAACTCGTAAATTGACAATAAGTGTTAAATAAAACAAAAAATTTGTAAACCACACATAAAACAAGTAAATTGATGAAAAAATGCGTAAATTAATGTTGGAACTGTAAATTGCAAGAAGAACTTGTGAATAAAAAAAAACTTAGAAAAATGACATAGAACTTGTAAATTGACATTAAGTATGAAATGGAACAAAAAATTTGTAAACCGCACATAAAACAGTAAATTGATGGAAAAAATAGTAAATTAATGTTGAAGTTGTAAATTGCAAGAAAAATTTGTAAACAGAACAAAAATTTAGAAAAATAACATAGAACTTGTAAATTGACATTAAGTGTGAAATGAAACAAAAAATATGTAAATCACACATAAAACTAGTAAATTGATGGAAAAATTGGTAAATTAATGATGGAGTTGTAAATTACATGAAAAACTTGTAAACTAAACAAAAACTTAGAAAAATGACATAGAACTTGTAAATTGACATTAAATATGAAATGGAACAAAAAATTTGTAAACCGCACATAAAACAATAAATTGATGAAAAAAATAGTAAATTAATGTTGAAGTTGTAAATTGAAAGAAAAACTTGTAAACATAACAAAAACTTAGAAAAATAACATAGAACTTGTAAATTGACATTAAGTGTGAAATGAAACAAAAAATATGTAAATCACACATAAAACTAGTAAATTGATGGAAAAATGGGTAAATTAATGATAGAGTTGTAAATTACATGAAAAACTTGTAAACTAAACAAAAACTTAGAAAAATGATATAGAACTTGTAAATTGACATTAAGTATGAAATGGAACAAAAAATTTGTAAACCGCACATTAAACAGTAAATTGATGGAAAAAATAGTAAATTAATGTTGAAGTTGTAAATTGCAAGAAAAACTTGTAAACAGAACAAAAACTTAGAAAAATAACATAGAACTTGTAAATTGACATTAAGTGTGAAATGAAACAAAAAATATGTAAATCACACATAAAAATAGTAAATTGATGGAAAAATTGGTAAATTAATGATGGAGTTGTAAATTACATGAAAAACTTGTAAACTAAACAAAAACTTAGAAAAATGACATAGAACTTGTAAATTGATATTAAATATGAAATGGAACAAAAAATTTGTAAACCGCACATAAAACAGTAAATTGATGAAAAAAATAGTAAATTAATGTTGAAGTTGTAAATTGAAAGAAAAACTTGTAAACAGAACAAAAACTTAGAAAAATAACATAGAACTTGTAAATTGACATTAAGTGTGAAATGAAACAAAAAATACGTAAATCACACATAAAACTAGTAAATTGATGGAAAAATGGGTAAATTAATGATAGAGTTGTAAATTACATGAAAAACTTATAAACTAAACAAAAACTTAGAAAAATGATATAGAACTTGTAAATTGACATTAAGTATGAAATGGAACAAAAAATTTGTAAACCGCACATAAAACAGTAAATTGATGGAAAAAATAGTAAATTAATGTTGAAGTTGTAAATTGTAAGAAAAACTTGTAAACAAAACAAAAACTTAGAAAAATAACATAGAACTTGTAAATTGACATTAAGTGTGAAATGAAACAAAAAAAATGTAAATCACACATAAAACTAGTAAATTGATGGAAAAATGAGTAAATTAATGATAGAGTTGTAAATTACATGAAAAACTTGTAAACTAAATAAAAACTTGTAAATGTTGCATAAAACTTGTAAATCAACATTAACTTGTAAATGTTGAATAAAACTTGTAAATCACACATAAGATTAGTAAATGTAACTTGAAACTTAGGTAAATTACCTGCTACTTAGGTAACAGGTTAGCTATTTATTTAAAATTAATGGTAGAGATTTTTTATTTAAATCTAACGGTCCACGTCAAATACGCCATCAATGCCGTAAATTTAATTACGGCATTATAAAATGACCCTTTACAATAATTAACAGCTGGATATTGATTAATGTTGAATTTAATCATATCTAATCACACTTCAGCTCTTTCAATTTATTAATGCTTTTTTTATTTTTCATTTATTTTTTGGTATTTATTTAGGGTAAAATAATAAATTTATATTTGTGGATAAAATGGTCATTTGACTAATATTTTGTTAATTCTAATAACAAAGTTAAGATGGCAGTGGATAAATGCAAGAAAATGCATCTTTAGGTGGAATTCAGCAAAAAAAAAAAAAAATGTGTACTTTTAAAAAAACTCAAAAAATAAGTGGTCGGTAGATAATTACCTTAAATTTTTTATAGTACACAAACTTCACTCCTCTTTGTCAATTATGTACAACTACAAGGAGGAGTCAGTTGAGGTCAGCAGTTGCTTAACACGAATCATGTACATCCATAGTCTCAAGCTATATATATATAGCTATATGTTTTGGCATTCTAATATTTGATTATGCTTGAATCTAATGCAGCATGAAAGAAATTATTGAACGACATAACCACTTGAAAAAATAATTCTGAATCCAACAATACTTAATTACATATTTTCCTACCCTATTCTTGTAAATTACATGTAAAATATTTTTAATGGCAGCCTGTTAATTACCTTCTAATTCTTCTCCGAGATACTCTTTAGCAAATCCTATAAGAGTTGAACTCAGCACAAACGACATCAACAGTAATAAATTCTCAAGAGTACGTAAATTAAGTGAAGAAAACTTTTTTCCGGACAAAAAAAAAATATATATATCGCTTCGCCTATGTGTGCTAAGCTCAAGATATTCTTCATTCTTTTTATTATCTGATTGATTTACTTAATTAATTACAAGTGATTTTACTTAAGGCTGGCAAAATGAATAAACGAATCGAATCGTAAATGAATTGGGTTAAAACTCTATTAATTCGGATTCGATTTATTTATTAAATGAATATTCGGTTCGATCCATTTAACTCATTTAGTAGAATTAATAAACGAATTGAATTGAATCCAGATCCGTTTACTATTCGTTTATCCTATTACGAATCCATAATGAATCGAATCGAATCTACATTCGTTTATAATTCATTTAAAAAAATATAATTAATAAACAAAATAAAATATAAAAAATCCACAAATTTAATATCCTATAAAATATAAACAATCCAAACCATATTCTAGGATTAAATATATAATTATCAAAACACCAAATTACAAGTTCTTAACAACACAAACAACAATTATTAAAATTCAAATTATAAAGTACGGCGATTTCTTTAATTCTCTTCATTCTATCTTTATCACTTTGAAAACAAAAATCCTATAGTAAAAAGTAAATAAAATAATATTAACATGCTACAACATTAATAATAGTCAATGTAAAATTTCAAAGAATGAAATATATAGCAAATTTGTAGTATTGTTATGGAAATAATAATAATTAATTCTCTTCTAGGTTAAGGAAACTTGACCACTGATGTGTATCTTTTGAAAGTTGAACAAGTCTAGCATATGTTAATATCATACATGATGACCACACTTTGAAAGATTTGAGAAGAAAAGCGGGGCCTCAGGGCATCTCCAATGTAGCACTGAACATAACATCAAATCATCTTTTATACTACTTTTGATATAAAATACTTCTTCAATGTAACACCAAAATCGACATCAAAATGGTGTTATGAATAGTATTGCACCAAATACTATTCATTTGATGTTAGAGAAAAAAAATCTCAAATATCCTATTATTTTTTCTTATTTACATGTATGTCTTATTTTATATAATATTTTAAGTTATTATTATTATTGTTATTAATTTAATTTCATTTTTAAATTTTGAATATTATACTAATATTTTAAACAAAAAATATTCAACAAAAAATTAATAATAAAAATAAAATGACAATAACATTAATTACTAGATTAATAAAATGAGATGGGAATTTAAAGACAACCAATCATAAGCTTAAATAACTTTTAAGCTAAAAAAATGAATCATTACTAAAGGCTGCATATTGATGATGACAATGCATATGAAGAAAAAAAAAAGTAAAAGAAAAAGAATTATATCAATTCAAAATGCGCAGAGATGTATCATCTCACATGATGTGATGGAGAAATCTAAAGGCAAAGAATATATAATAATGTGAGACATGCCTTTAAATAGCTCAAAAATGAAAAAAGGAAAAAGAATCAAAGCTTACTATGTGAGTGTGAGTTAGGTGAGATGGTGGCGGCTGAGAAATTATGGAGAGAACAATAAGAAATTGTTAAGGGTGAACCTAAACACTAAAGACAAGAGAGGAGACAAGAGAGGGTTGTCGTGGCTGAGAGATGAAGGAAAAGAAAGTGTGAAACAGTGAAATGAAAAATTAGGGTCGGTTGCCCTCATTCTTAGTTTCACTCTATGGGTTGTCTTATTATGCTCAAAATTATAATATTAACCTTCAAATTTTAAAAAATTTAAAAATTTAAAAATAAATTAAAAAAATAATTTAATTAAATAAATAATAAATAAATTTTAAACGAATCAACCTGTATTTGATTCGTTTATAACACAATCTATATATCTATATATAAAGTTGAGACTTGAGGAGGTGATGTAGTATCATAATTTCTCATCATCTCATATTCTCTATTATCTAATAAATTGGTTGAAATTAAAAAATATTTACATTACAAAATATTAAAATAGAAAATAATTATTAGATTATAAATGATTACATGTCTTTTCCTCTTTCTATTTAAATTCAACAATATGTAACCATTAATAATAATTAATTATAAGTCTTGAAATATTCATTTATTTTATTATGCCAACAATTAAATTTTAGTGGCTTAAAATATATCAATTAATTAATATTAATATATGAAGGAAGGTTCCTTCATCTTTCCTCAACAATGCCATTAGAATCTAATTTTAATGTCATAATCCCATATTTAATTATTCAATCTTTTGTTTAGTGCATTTTGGCTTCTTCAAACTCCATAAACATTAAATATTTAATATTTGTGGCATATATATATATATATATATATATATATATATATCTATAAAGTTGGGACTAGAGGAGGTGATGTGGCATCAGTATTTCTCATCTTCTTGTATTCTCTATTATCTAATAAATTGGTTGATATTAAAAAAATAATTACATTACAAAATATTTAAAATAAAAAATAATTATTAGATTATAAAAGATTATATGTCTCTTCCTCTTTTTATTTAAATTCAATAATATGTAACTATTAATAATAATTAATTATAAGTTTTCAAACATTAATTTATTTTATTATGCCAATATATCAATTAATTAATATAGGAAGGAATGTTCCTTCATCTTCCCTCAATAATACCATTAGAGTCTAATTTTAATGCTATAATCTCATATTTAATTATGCAACCTTTTGTTTAGTACCCTTTGGCTTCTTCAAACTCTATAAATATTAAGTAGTTAAGATTTGTGGCATTATTATTTCTCATCTTTTTATATTCTCTATAATCTAATATATTGGTTGAGATTAAAAAATAATTACATTATAAAATATTAAAAATAGAAAATAATTAGCATATTATAAAAGATTATATGTCTCTTCTTCTTTCTATTTAAATTCAACAATATGTAACCATTAATAATAAATTAATTATAGGTTTGAAACATTCATTTATTTTATTAAGCCAACAACTAAACTTTAGTAGTTTAAAATACATCAACTAATTAGTATAGGAAGGAATGTTCTTTTATCTTCCCTCACCAATACCACTAGGACCTAATTTTAATGTCATAATTTCATATTTAATTATGCAACCTTTTATTTAGTGTCTTTTGACTTCTTCAAACTATATAAATATTAAGCATTTAAGATTTGTTATGTTTAGGTTTTTTTTATTATTTAACCAACATCCTCTTTAGAAATGTTCTTGTGTTTTTATTTTTTGACTTATTTAAATTTTTTGTATTGTATGCTTCATGGAGTATTATTTTCTTCATGAGTTAAACAATGATAAAGATAGCTGGATAATAAGGGTTAGACTTTGTAAAATATGAGAGTCTGTTAATACCAAAAAGAATGGAGAGATGATTAGTGTAAACATAAATTTTATTGATGAAAAGGTTGTGTACACTTAATTATACACATTAATATATATTTTTAAAGTTAAAAAAAATTAACTTTCATAAATAATATTAGTTTTATAAGACTGCGTCATCTTTAAAAAAAATCAGTTCATATTTTTAATCAATTTTATCAAGTGTAAAATAAAAAAAATATTAATTTTTTTTAAAGCCGCACGAAGTGCGGTTGTATTTCCTAGTATATATATAAAGTTGGGACTTGAGGAGGTGATGTGGCATCACCATTTCTCATCATCTCATATTCTCTATTATCTAATAAATTGGTTGAAATTAAAAAATAATTACATTACAAAATATTAAAATAGAAAATAATTATTAGATTATAAATTATTACATGTCTTTTTCTCTTTCTATTTAAATTCAACAATATGTAACCATTAATAATAATTAATTATAAGTCTTGAAACATTCATTTATTTTATTATGCCAACAATTAAATTTTAATGGCTTAAACATCAATTAATTAATATTAATATATGAAGGAAGGTTCATTCATCTTCCCTCAATAATTCTATTAGAGCCTAATTTTAATATCATAATCTCATATTTAATTATTCAATCTTTTATTTAGTGCATTTTGGCTTCTTCAAACTCCATAAATATTAAATATTTAAGATTTGTGGCATCATTATTTCTCATCTTTTTATATTCTCTATTATCTAATATATTGGTTGAGATTAAAAAAAAATTACATTACAAAATATTAAAAATCTATATCCATCTATATATATATATATATATATATATATATATATATAGTTGGGATTAAAGGAGGTGATGTGACATCACATTTCTCATCTTCTTGTATTCTCTATTATCTAATAAATTGGTTGATATTAAAAAAAATAATCACATTACAAAATATTAAAAATAAAAAATAATTATTAGATTATAAAAGATTATATGTCTCTTCCTCTTTCTATTTAAATTCAATAATATGTAACCATTAATAAAAATTAATTATAAGTATTCAAACATTAATTTATTTTATAATACCAACAATTAAATTTTAGTGGCTTAATATATCAATTAATTAATATAGGAAAGAATGTTCCTTCATCTTCCCTCAATAATGTCATTAGGGTCTAATTTTAATACTATAATCTCATATTTAATTATGCAACCTTTTGTTTAGTGCCTTTTGGCTTCTTCAAACTCTATAAATATTAAGTAGTTAAGATTTGTGGCATTATTATTTCTCATCTTTTTATATTCTCTATAATCTAGTATATTGGTTGAGATTAAAAAATAATTACATTACAAAATATTAAAAATAGAAAATAATTAGTAGATTATAAAAGATTACATGTCTCTTCTTCTTTCCATTTAAATTCAACAATATGTAACCATTAATAATAAATTAATTATAGTTTTAAAACATTCATTTATTTTATTAAGCCAACAACTAAACTTTAGTGGTTTAAAATACATCAATTAATTAATATAAGAAGGAAAGTTCTTTCATCTTCCCTCACCAATACCACTAGGACCTAATTTTAATGTCATAATTTCATATTTAAGTATGCAACCTTTTATTTAGTGTCTTTTGACTTCTTCAAACTATATAAATATTAAGTATTTAAAATTTGTTATGTTTGGATTTTTTTTATTATTTAACCAACATTCTCTTTAAAAATGTTATTGTGTTTTTATTTTTTGACTTATTTAAATTTTTTGTATTGTGTGCTTTATGGAGTATTCTTTTCTTCATGAGTTAAACAATGATAAAGATAGTTGGATGATAAGGGTTAGAATTTGTAAAATGTGGGAGTCTATTAGTACCAAGAAGAATAGAGAGTTGATTAGTGTGAATATAATTTTTATTGATGAAAAGGTTGTGTACACTTAACTATACACACTAATATATATTTTTAAAGTTAACAAAAAAATAATTGACTTTCATAAATAGAGTGGAGATTTTCTCGCTGGTTTTTAGAATTCGACATCAGGAAGTGTTTTTACACTATCGACTGATAACAAAAAAATAATTAACTTTCATAAATAATATTAATTTTATAAGGTTGCGTCATCTTTAAAAAAAATCAATTTATATTTTATATCAATTTTATCGAGTGTAAAATAATAAAAAAATAATATTAAATTATTTTTTAAAAACTGCACGAAGTGCGGTTCCATTTACTAGTTATTAAATAAATCATAAACGAATCAATATCTTTGGATTCGATTCATTGAATTAGTGAATCGAATCTAATTCACCCATTTATTAAATGAATTAATTTTTTAAAATTCAAATCTATTTAATTTACATCGAATCGGATTGAATAAACGAATCCTAATCTATATTGCCACCCGTAATTTTACTTCCTGGCTAATTAATATGGCAATAAATATCCATTTTACTCATGTTCTTAGGGAAGCAAATTAATACGGTGGCTAATAAATCATCTCATCCGGATATTGGTGTTCTAACCTCGATTATTTAGTATTGATATATTTTCTTATTTAGTCTTTTGATCTTTATTCCTTTTTTGTTCCGCGGCTGTATTAATCTTTTCTTCCATTTATGTCGTCGCCAAGTAGATGTTGATGTTCCAATTGAAAGCTGCAATTAAGGACTTATTAGATAAAAGTGCAAACTAGTTCCCATTTTAGAAAATATAAAAAACTTTGGGTGCAATGTTAGTGAACGAAAATCTTCTGAGAGAGAGCAAATCAGCAAACTACGCGTGTCAACTAATTATAAGAGCACACTCCACATTCTGCAGTTATTCAACTCAGTTTCAGTTCAGTTGTGTCCTAACAGCAAGCGGCCAAAAGGAGAAGAAAAGAATCTCCGATTCTTGGGTTGAGAGGGAGACAAACAAAAATTAACAAACAATGCGAAGCATACCGTTGGGAATCTCTTGTCTCTCTATCAACACTAACACTCTCAATTCTAAGAAACAGACACAAGCCTTCTTCTCTTCTTCTTCTTCTTCTCCAAGCTGCTGCAGGGTTTCTATTTCCCATGGATCATCTTCTCCCCCCTCCAAATTAGGTACCCTTTTTTTATTTTCATCTTCTTTTAATGCCATCAATTTCTGCACAAAAAAAAAGTGTATTTATTAATTTTGTAAGCATAAGCTAATATCTAACTGCTAGTCTGAATCCTGAATATTTCATGAATTTTTGCATTTTATGTTATGATTCTTATAGCTTCAATTTTGAAAGAATAGCAATACAGAATTATTGTCATAAGAAAGCCTTTGACTAGAAATTGATCTCTTATCATATTTTGACCAAACCCAGATACTTGAAAATCTGTTTTTTGTGAGGTAATATTATTATTATTATTATTTTGTTTATTTTGTCTGTTTAGATTTTGAAATTTTTATGGGAAATTCTCCAATTTTGACTTCTTCCTCAAAAATGTGCTGAATCCTACGACGGTAGTTTCTTTGTTATCAGCAGCCCTAAAGAGCTTCAATTTGATAGTTTGAATTGGATCATTTTGCTCAATTGTGTATGTGGAATATTAATGATTGCTTCAAAATGGACTTTGGAACGTAGGAGTATGCAGAGCAAGTCAAGTGATGGAATTATTTCCAACGGTGTCTCCTGAGATTATTGTGAGGGAGGCAAGGATAGAGGATATTTGGGAAGTGGCAGAAACTCACTGTAGTTGCTTCTTCCCGAATTACACTTTTCCCCTAGACTTGATGCTGCGGGTTGACAGGTTGGTGGCTATGCTTTCTGGTTTCACTGTACAGCATGGTACTAGGAGAACTTGTTTGGTTGCTGTTGTTGGTAGCCGGATGGATGAAACCTTCTTTTTGGGAAGTGAGGATTTCAAAGTCGGAGGTCTTGATGGTAAATTTGGTCTCCATAGAGGTTATGTTGCTGGGATTTTAACAGTGGATACTGTGGCTGATTTTCTTCCAAGAAAAGGATCTCTCCGGCAGAGAAGGTGAGTCGAAAATGTGCTTGTTTTTTTCTTTTTTCTTTTTTTAACCCCTTGCCTTGTTTACTCTTGTTAAAATTTTTGGCTTGCCAAAATAGAAGTTAGAACACATTTTTTTTTTTTTTTGGGGCCTGCATATGGGCACTGTTTCTTATTTCATCTCTACTAATCTTAGTAAATGATGTTGGTTGTTGATTTTGCAGGATTTATGTGAAATACTGATTCTTATTGTTTGTCATTTTAACAGAATGAAAAATATTTCTGGCTAACCATTTCTCTGTGAGCTTACACGTTTGATTACTATTATTAGTTTACATGATTGTAAAATAGAAAAGAAAAAAGGAAAAATGAAAGAAAAGAAAGAAGCTTGTATCTTATTCTTAATAGCTGGACGTATAATAGAAAAAAACCCTTTGGGTACCCATGACCGTTTGCTCTTTTTCGTTGAAATTGTACTAGTTTCTGCTCCCATGTGCTGAACTTTGCTGGATAACTTGAAAATGCCTACTATTTGCCTCTATTGAGCATTGATAGATATTGTTTTAACTAAGTAATCAGTAATGCTATTTGTGGAACCTAATATATAGTTTATTTCAAATCAACTTATCTAGCTTCTGTGTGGTTCATTTACTTTGAAGTTCTTTTCACAGGACTGGAATTGCATACATATCAAATGTTGCAGTTCGGGAGAAATTTCGACGGAAGGGAATAGCTAAGAGACTCATAGCAAAGGCGGAGGCTCAAGCAAGGGGCTGGGGCTGCCGTTCAATAGCATTGCACTGTGACTTCAACAATCTCGGGGCCACAAAGCTATACAAAGGCCAAGGTTTCAAATGTATAAAGGTTCCAGAAGGAGCAAACTGGCCACAGCCAAAGAACTCTCCAGATGTTAAGTTTAAGTTCATGATGAAGCTTCTAAAGGCCCCAACGGCTTCTTAGCATTCGCAGGAACGTGCAAAGAATAATTTAAAAACAAGGACAAAAGAAGGAAAAACGTAGGAACTAGAACTGGCTTATTGTATGTATATACTGTGTATAATTGATGGTATTAGCTGCAGATGCCGTAGCAACTGCAATTATAGACCTGTAATGTTGTGCCAGTTTCTTCTTTGTCTGTATGACGGACCACGCTTTTGTAAAGCTTTCGCCACAGGGTATGAAAAAGATTATTTGCTAATATAATGGTTCTTTCAAGTCACTTCTTTCTTTGTAGCAATCACAGATAAGATTGAGATCTCTAGCATGCCCGTAAACTTTGTGTAATAAATTAAAATCAAGTTTTATCACACTCATTCTTTTGAATAATTCTTTCGTTTTCACCTCGATTTGCACGCATTTCACGGATCGTTACTAGAATGGTGACTTACACAGCCGCGCATACATTTAGATGCGTACAGCGTAACTTGAAGAGATCAAAGTTAAAAAGCTCAATTACAAATCAAAACCAAAATTGAAATGTATTATTATTATAGACAATGATTATCGCTCCTGTGATTAAGATTTTTGTTTGGGAGTTTATTCATCTCTGAAACTTTAAACATAGAATACGCAGTCAGCTCTTAATGCCAATACACTGGCGTTTCAAGTTCCATGGGCACAACAAACGTATACAAGACTTCCACTGCATTTCTGTAAGCTCCAAGTCGCCTGCCTTGAAAGTTACGGGTTGGCTGCACTGAAGATGATATCCATACAGACACACACATGGATTCAGTCAGACAACTTAGAATGCTTGTACGAATTTGTCCAATGCAGAAGTGTCCAAAGCTGGGAACTCTTTTGTAGCAGCAGCCACCGCCAGACCAAGTTTCACAGCATCTTCTCTGCTTGGTGCCTATCAGTACATATAATTTAAATTAGATGTAAATTCACGCATGGCTGTATCAGCTTCTACAAAAGATAGCAACTAATCTACCTCAATATTAAGGGGAAGAACAGGATCATGAAGTGAGAGTCTCAGAAGGAACCACCCACCAGAGCCAGAAACCCGAACCTGCTCAGGAAAAATTAGAAATTTAAGGAAATTGGTCGTGATACATTGAAATTGAATGCATCCAAATTTTTGGGAATACAGTACTCAGTTCAACTAGCTACAGCACTAATGATGAATCATATTCTATATAATACGGTTCTGACAGTCAAGACAAAACTTACCCCTTCATAGTTAACAGGAGCTTTCTGAAGCTTTGGATCTGAATCTACACGGTTCTCCAAGTGTTTCAGCACTGCCTCTCCATAATCACGGAAAGATCTGAAATCTCATACATGTTACAATCCAAATGCAAATAAAAACACCCAACCCTGCAATAAATAAATACAGCAACATACCCTCCTTTAAGATCTGAGTGGTTTTGATTGATTTTCAGTCTCAACTCCACAGCAAATCCTGGTTCTTCTAGGCCGTCCACCAGATCAGTCAAAACTTTACTACCACCACCTCTTCCAGCGGCTCTAGCTGATGCAAGTTTATTCAAGAGTTTAACCTGTGTTTAAGATGGCAGTGCAAGAGATGGACTGATTAATAAATATCTTTATCAATTCCTGGGTTAATTTATGAATAGCCATTCAAATGAGCTAAAAGAAGCTGAAAATAAATATGCTATGTTAAAAAGCATACCATCAGATATGCCCCATCATCAAGCCAGTGATTCTCCTTCAGAGCTCCATGGCCACTTGTTTCAATACCCAGATGTGACTCCTCCCCAATAGAGTTCTGCCAGAATTGCTAAAGCTTCAGTTTGGAATATCCCAAAAGATGAAATGGAGAGTTTGAATCACTAAATATTAAGCTCATACAGGTTATAAGCTTCAATGAGAATTGCAATTATCAAATTGTAACATCGCAAGAAAGTATGAGTTCAATATCTAGGAACTTCATTGCTGGGTGAACAAGTAATATATTCAAAAAGGATGTAGAAAATGTTTCTAGCAAGGTAGAGAATCACCTTTCTTTTTTTCAATTAGATACCTATAAATAATCTCTCCACTTCTCAATTAATCCTCTCAAAACTCATCTAGAGTAGAAATAAGACAAATTGAACATCAATCTTACCAAACGAATAGCTTCATCAATGACATTCTTGTAGCCTCTTTTGAACCGGTGGTGCTTTCCTCCTAAAAAGAAATAGGAAGTTGTTAACAAATTCATAATAGGAAATAAATAAAACACCACCTCAGTTCTCGTTATTACCTAGTTTCTTCTCAATGAAAGTTGTCAGCCCATCTGAAGTCACACTGTCTGTAACTATAGTTGTTCCTGGATGCTGAAGGAAATTTCAAGAATAAACCATATTGGTGAGATCAAGAAAGATTCAGGTTTAGGGTTAAAAGAATAAATGTATGTAAATATGAAAATCTTACTTCTTCAAGGACAATGGCAGACATGAGGGCGATCAGACGATTACGGTTTAATTCATGACCAGTGGAATCCACAGCCGCAGATCTTTAAAAACATGATCACATCATCCTTTCACACATTGAATTGAAAATGATGATAATAAATAAATAAATAAATAAATAAATAAGTAGCAAGAATCACTACCTGTCAACATCAGTGTCAAAGATGATGCCTAAATCAGCTTTGTTATCAAGGACTGCCTGAATAATAGCTTTCATTGCTGTCTTATCCTCTGGGTTGGGAATATGATTAGGAAACATACCTGATCCCAAGAAAAATTCACTCAAATAGTCCAATATCAAAGCCAACTAGAGATTCACATAATGTTGGAACAGTATATTACCATCTGGCTCCAAGAACTGACTACCAGAAGTATTAGCCCCCAGAGGCTCAAGAACTTTTGCCTGAAAAACCATTGAAATCAAACAACTATAATCAATTCAGCTTGACAACTTGACCAACTATGAAACAATTAATTATCACGCAACCACATGTTTCCAACCGGACAAAAATCAAATGCACGGGGGCAAAGCTGTTGCAATGGAGACTCGAAAACCAGTATTTGCATATGACAAGAAAAATCTCTCAATCTATACTTCCACAAAGGCATAGAGGATCAGTAATTATATAAGACAGAAGTTCAAGGTAAACTATAAATAGCCTGTAGCACATTTACAACATTCTTTTACTGAACCCAAGATCTTCTAGACATCAGGTTCTAGAGATCCTCTAGAAGAACTATTCTGTTTAGAAAACAAGAAATTCATTGTATGAGAATCAACAAACAGTTTTCCTAGATGATGACAGAAGCTGGCACAGTCAATGATTTTAATTCTATGAGTAAACACCAAGCACCAAAAGAAAACTTTATATCAGGAATAAAAGATGCTCTCCACTAAAGAAAAGTGCAATCCCACTGCAAATGAAACTTACAGCAAAAAATCCTCCTGCTCCATTCCCTGCATCAACAACAATATGGAATCCCTCCAATGGCTTCTCTAGAAGTTGACAACACAAATAAACAATTAGAAAAAAAAAATCATTTACTGCAAAATATTCAGGTCTTTATGTTTGAAAAAAATATGCAGATCATTGTAAAAGAATCTGGATAAATAATAATAATAATTGTAATTCTGCTTATGTTGCCCTACACAGTTTTATGGAAGTTGACATTAATCAACATACAGACTTCCACCCCAATTGAACATTTCAGAAAGCTATTAGTACCTATATCTCCAGCAGCTCTGCGAACGGCCTTTACAAGATCAGATGTGTACACAGACATGTAATCAACCCTTTTAATTGATGTGGATGTTTGCTTTTCCAAATTAGTTAAGCCTTCAACCATAAACTTTTTGTAAATATCCGCAGCACGCTCCAGGATGTCTTTGATATCAGGTTTCCCAAGCCCTCCGGCATTTGTGAAGAATTTCAATCCATTCCTGTTGTAAGGCAGATGACTAGCTGCTCAAAAGCCAGAAACTTCATCAGGTGATTTTTTTTTTTTTTGTATGAAAAAAATAACAAATAAGGGAAATAAGAATTCAGTTAAATCTTAATCCAATGAAACCAAGTGATCAGACATTCAGGAATGTACGCTCACATGATTAAAGATCCACATTTAATTGAAGAATAATGTGTAACACAATACCTGTGATCATAATGGCCCCATCTACCGGACAAAAGAACGCATCATCTTCAGTAAGTGTGCTATTGAACATTGCTGGTGTTGAAGTTAAACTGCAAAATGCAAATGGACAACAAAAGGAATTAGATGACTACTTATAAGTAGTCACTAGGGAAACAAGTTTCTTGATGATGGGATGACCAATTCACAGTATATATGTAAAAGATTCATTTGAAAAGAAAACAGGGAAGACTGAATCACATGAGCAGAGATACAACTAGAAAAAGCAATTGAAAGCAGAGGTTAAGAGCTATTGCCATTGTTAATTGAGTAAAGCAAAACCTAATCCACCATGTTCTGTGCAAGACCAAAAGTAAATCTTGTGTCCTGCTGTCCCTGTCCAGTTATAAAAATTCAAATTGTTCCAAATTTGAACCAATTTATAAGCAGTTACACAAAACTGCATGATATAGACCAAAGAAAATGAGTTTTAATCAAAGCAACATCACTCCAGTCAGAACTCAGAATGGGCATCAAATGGATTTGCTTGGGCCCATCAATATTTATACGACATATCACATATACCAGAGGACAATGCAAGATTAACAGCAAAGATAAGCATCAGCATAACCTTAGAAAATCATAACTCACCCATATTGAACAACATCCAGACCGGCCCCAGCAATGCCCCGAGAAACAGCATCCTGGAAGTCAAAGAATAAGAGATATAACATTTGGAAAAGTTAGCCATCAACCCAATAACATAAGAAAAGAATACAACACAACAGCCCATATATGAAATCATCCCATCCATAAAAAAGCATGTGTTGTCGATCATACAAATTAACCCAAAGGCATGTGTCGTGAGCACCACTAGCACAAGCAACAAATCAACTTAGAGGTACCCAAAAAGTACCTTGCAATCATGAAAAATATCCCTTTAATTATTGGTGCTGATAAATTTCCAGCTACTTTGCAATGAAGTCTTTCCAACTAACCACTAGACATCTAGAATTGCATCAGGCTCGAACTTAAATTTGAAAATAGGGTAAAAGGCTACCTGTAGGATTTGTGCAGATACGCGAGAATCATGACCAATGGAAATTTTAAAACGTTTGGGTGCATCAGCCTTTTTCTTTTCCAATAACCAAGCAGCAAAGGCGGCAGCTATTGCTTCTGTAACTGGTTCTGTTAGGCTTACTGGTTCTCCCTCAACACCACCAATAGCAACACCGCGAATATCACTACATGGTCATTAGGAGAATGAACAGACAAATACTACAATCAAACATAGCTTCAAACATCTGGACAAAACTAAGGATATACTAACAGTATTTTAATTTTATAGAAGTATCAAAAACCTCTCTGCATCAATTGCTAGAGACTGCTAACAACAAAATGTAATAAAAAAGACTGTAAAAATTACACATCAGTTAGAGGGGCATTATCAGTGACATCTAAATATATAAATCTTATTACAGCAACTGGCACAATTTCATATTAGGAAACTGATATCATTCATTTTCCTCAAAGATTAAAACAAGCAGAGAAAAGTTGAAAATCAGACAAAAGATAGTCAGATGGATTCTTCACCTGCCATTTTGAAGTTTAAGAAAATCAACTTTGTCAAGAGCTGGTACTGCAGTAGTTGATGAAGCAGCTGCAGCCAAAAAATGCAAAATTAGGTATGTGAATTCGGAACTTATGAAAAGATTATAGGTTAGCAAAAAGTTGAAAGATAGGAAATCAAAGTGATCAATATCATGCTGCAAACAAGCAGCCATAGACACCCCCCAACCCGGACATTAAAATTTGAAACAAGGACAAACTTTGATGCATGCTACCAATCAAAGAGGATTAAAGTTTTCATTTAGGGTCAAAATGCAGTCGTTGCATTTGATGTCAACCTGGATAGTGAGAGTCTAGAACAGACCGTTGCAGTAAACAGTTCCTCGGTTAACAAAACCACTCTGATATTTGGGTAGATTGCGCATTTGCATGGAGGAGATGCCAGTCCATGACAACTTCCCTCCTTGCAAGGGAAGCAATTTGCGCATATAAGGGGCAGAACAGTCCCTTCGGTATTGGGTCTCAGACTGCCTATTCTGTTGGTAACCCTGTGCTACAAAGACATTTTGAACAACTTTCCCTGACATTGCTGCATAAGAATTTACGATTTCATCAGATCCAACTCTCATAAATGTGTAACCAAATGATTTATAAATACCTATTTCATTTTGATTGATTAATTTCCTGGACTATTTTTATCTATTATTTTTATTGGAGCGTCATTTATCACATTGAACTAAAAGACCAACAGGGAAAACAGCACCTAGATTCCACCACACCCTCAATACCGTGTGGTCTAGAAGCGAATGTCACTCTTAATAATTGGAACAAAAAAAAAATCAAAAAACAAATTAGGATTCAGAATTCCAATATCAACATTTCAGTTGTTTCCAAAAGCACCCAATGAAACCTATTTCCAATAGTTCTTGTATCCTTCTCGAAAACAAAGAACTTTATTTGAATAGTAAATCAAGCAAGACTTTAATTTTTTTAAAAAATTATTTTGAAAAGAAAACAACGGTGTTCTGCTCCACTATATGCTACAACGGGAAGAGGGGCAGAGAAAATAAAAAAACATTAAATTTGCAACTGTCTGTTTCTTAACTCGATACCTCCAAATTTTATCTTTAACAGCAGGTATTAACACACCAACACAATCTTCATGTAATTAATTTTATATATTCAACAACATCAAATTCTTCTCCTGGTTTCCATACACATTGACTAAAACTACGCATTCAAATTATCTATTAATTATTTAATAACTGCATTTTTATCAACTATTCACCTGTGTTTATATAATTTTATGGATGAAAAAAGAATGCAAGCAGCTGCAGAATCATAATTTATGGCTACTGCTGCAAGAAAAAGCTAAAGCAAGTATCTATCAACAATTAAAAAAAAAAAGAAACAAATTCTATAGCTGATTTCGGAAAGCTCAATAAATCATAAACAAATTAACAAAAAAATAAAATAAAATAAAATTGACAGCAGTCTATATATAATAAGGTAACTGGAAAGATTCGAAAACAAAAAATAAATGTTAAAATTACGAAGAGAATAAAAAGCGATATGAAGAAAGAGGAAATGAGTTCACAATTTCACCTGACATTCTTTTCTTTTTTTGTTTTTTCCTTTTGATAGTGAAAAGCTTGAAGATCGATTCTGAGAGAGACGAGACGAGACGAGACGGAGAAACAGAGAGAAACTTTTAGAAGAGTAGGTGAACGAACTAGAGAAGTGTGTCATTCTATTTTTAAATGCCACCTGGCAACGGAATTTTATACGAATATTACATACTATATTACATACTATATTACAATCTGGTTCCATTTATCTTTAAAAATTGATAATAATGATATTAATGTTATATTTAGAGTTAATGTTGATTTATAGATATATGTTAAATTTACAGTTAATGTGTCATATTTTATTTTATAATTAATATTAATTTATAAATTTTATATTAAATTTATAAATTTTATATGTTATTTACATAATTTATGTATAATTATAATATAATTATAAGGCTTACACTAAGAGGGAAAATATCTTTTAATATCCTTGAACTCTATGGAAACTACATTATTTGAATTAAAAGAAATACTTTTAACTCTTAAAGAAGAAATGAATGAAATTAAACAAGAAATAGGAAAAATAAAGATAGAATTGGCCACAATAGAAATAAATAAAAAGAAAAATAAAAGAGTAGAAAAATTTGATATATTAAAATCAAGAATAATTGGAACAAGTTTTAAAAAGCCTACTGTAAAACCACAAACAGGAAGCTATGATGATTGGTTTATAAAAACCCAATACCCAAAAATTTTAGAGGAAACAGAAAAATTAAAAGCAGAATTAAAATTAAAGAAAAGGTAAAGAAAAATTAGAAATTAAACAAGCAACACCAAGTGATTCAGAATGACAGAAAATACAGTAGAAGAATTAACAGAAAAATTTAGTGATATAAACCTTAGTGACTTAGAAGATTTTGAAAAAGAATATTACATAAAAATGAATGTTGCTGGAGGACCAGAATTAAAACCTGATATTGGAGAACCAAGCCATAGATATGAAACAAATAAAAAGAAAAATAGACCATTTTTTGAGTACTATCCACCTGTTAAAAATACCCCTTGGAAAAACGAATACCAACCCAATAATGACCATTTAGTACCAATAAGCAATGCAGGTACATTTCTAGACTTAGACTGCAAGGCAGATCCCCGAAAAGCTTTAGTAGAATGGGGAATGCAAATGAAATTATTTTTTATATTTAATGGTTCCAGAGAAGATTGGAATGTAGAAACAGATGAAGAAAAAATAAATATATTCACAGATATTCTAATAGCAAGTTTTACAGGAAATGTATTTAATTGGTGGAAAGGATTAAGTGAAGATACACAAAAATTAATAAGAGACTCAACCAAAATAGCACTAGGAAGAAGTAAAGGATTAGGAATTGAAAGAATAATAGAATATATTGCCAGTGAATTCCTAGGAGAAGATTGGTTACAAAATTCAGAAAAAGAAGCAAAACATGATAAATTAGATGCCAGAATAAAATTAATAAACTTAACGCTTTGTAATATGTGTTTTGTAAAAGAATATACTTGTGAATTCTCTAAATATTATTATACTCAATTTATGAGTCATGAAGATCAAAATATTTATAAAAATTTATACTATTCAAAACTTCCATACCCATGGAATGGATATTTCATTAATGAATATGAAAAACACACTAATAATAGTAAAAATAGACTTCCCGATACATTAGGAGCTAGAATAAGATTCTTAAATACAAGATTAAGTGAAATATGCATTCAAAGGAGATTAATAAAAAAGAGTAAAAACATAACAAAAATATGTTGTGAAAAGACGGAAATGCCTACCCAGTGGGGGTGTTATATCCCTAATAAACGACACAAAAGACATAAAAAGGTTTATAAAAAAGAGAAAAGATATAAGAAATATAATACCTTTAAAAGAAAATATAAAAAACCAGGAAGAACATATTATAAAAGAAAATATAAAAACCAAAGAAAAATATTAGATAAATCTAAATGTAAATGTTGGAATTGTGGAGAAATGGGACACATTAGTACAGATTGTACGAAAAAGAAAGTTAGACTTTTAGCAGAAGATTTCTATAATATAGAAAGTGATTTAGAAGAAATAAATAATTTATCTGATTATGAAGGAAGAGAGGTTTATATGGTATTAAAATCAGAAAATAAGTCAGAATAAAGAAGAGTTAGTAGACAATGAAATAATAGAAGAAATAGACGAGATTGAGAAAGAAGAAAATAAGAGTGGATATAGCCTTGTTGCAACCTTTAACAAAGAAAAATATAATAAACTTTTAAAATTAAATATGGAAAAACCAGAATATGGAATAATCCATAGATTTAGAGACATGTTTAAAAGAAAACGAATAATATTACACGAATATTATGAACAAGAAAAAGCTGTAACAATTACACAAGCTGAAGGAAATATTAGATTTAGTTTAATAAACAAAAGATCTATAGACTTAGCACTAAGAAAAATAAAAAATGAGTCAACTAAAGAAAAGATTCAATATATATACTTAGCGGAAATACAAATTTTAATAAAATCACTCTTCAAAGAAGGAATAGATAGCCCTATAGTTTTATCATTACATGATCAAAGATTTACAGATCCTAGTATAGGACATCTTGGAACAATAGAAGGAAACTTATGTTATACTAAATTATTATTTACTTGTCACCCTAGATATTGTGTACATATAAAAGATAAAAATATAGATGAAACATTAAGTTTACATTTTAAATTATTAAAAAAGAATTTAATGAAAGAAGGTAATAGAATAATGACGATACATTATTCAGCATTATATAGTTTTTGTAATTCAAATTATGGAGAAATATATGGCAATAAACCTTATATTGAGATAAATAAAGATTGCGAAGATATTGCAACATTTATAGAACCAGTAATCCAAGATTATAAAATTCCTATTAACTATGAATTAAACATAGATGATAGAAAACAATTTTTAGATAATAGTAATGAAAATTCCATAATCCCTATAAGTTTTGCTGGAAGAACCTTAGTAAGAGGAAGTTCTTCTAGAAGACTAAGTACTGATAAGCAAATAATCAAATCTGTACCAACAAATAATGTAATAAAAATACTTGGGCAATACTTTAATGGAATAGACTATACAACAAAAATACCTATACTATTAGACACTGGTACAAGCCATAATTATATGAACCATACTAAAAATAAAGGACTCTTAGTAAAAGAAAAAGAAATCCCTTACGAATATACTGATTTCAATGGAAATAAACATATCTGCAAACAAGAGGTTAAAGTCCCTATAATAATAGAAGGACTAAGAATAATCGTAGCCTGTTACATAGACTCATTTATGACTACAGATCCAGAAAAACATATAGTATTAGGCAATATTTTTTTAAATGATTTAGAGTATTACAAGATTGAACCAAATAAAATAACTTTCTTAATACAAGGCCAGAAAATAATATGTGAAACATGTTAAAACAAGCTTATATAAAATACCCTATGTCTGTGTATATACAAATAAATATAACAGAAAAAGATATAGATACTTGTGCCTTAATTGACACAGGAAGTGAAATAACTATCATGAAAGACTTTTTATCCAATAAATGGGAATCCAATGGAAAACTTAAAATTATTGGAATTACAGGAGATAAACAACATATAAATCAATCTATCCTAAACTTTGAAATATTATTAGGAAGTAAGATTGTACGTATTAATCAAATCTTTCAATATACCAATATGGACTGTGATATTCTTTTAGGAAATGATTTTATACAACAGTTCCAATATTATCAACAAACTCCTTATATGATTACCTTAAAAACACCTTGTAATCATATTCTTCGTATCCCTCGCGAGTTTAAACCTTACCGAGTTCAGCCAACCCAGCGTGGTGATAAGTATATTTATGAAAAATATTATTTAATACAAAAATGACAAAGTTATAATATACAATTAGAAACAATAAAATCACAACTCGAGCAAGTTTATAAAGAAAATCCATTAGCATTATGGAAACCAGACCATCCCAAAGCAAAGATAGAACTAATTGAAAATAGAATAATAAGGTTAAAACCTATGATGTATACTGAGGAAGATAAAGAAGAATTTAAAATTCAAATAAAAGAATTATTAAATTTAAAACTTATTAGAAATAGTAATAGTCCACATAATAGTCCTGCCTTTATGGTTAGGAAAAGAGCAGAACAGGTTAGAGGAAAAGCCAGAATGGTAATAAATTACAAAGAATTAAATAAATATACAAAATTTGATGGATACTTTCTCCCAAATAAAGAAGTTTTAATAAATTTAGTGAAAAATAAAACTTATTATTCAAAATTTGACTGTAAATCAGGATTTTGGCAAATAAAAATGGAAGAAAATAGTATACCTTATACAGCTTTTAACACTCCACAGGGACATTATGAATGGTTAGTAATGCCTTTTGGACTAAAAAATGCCCCACAAATTTTCCAAAGTAGAATGGATAAAATATTTAGAGATTATAACTATATTATAGTCTATGTTGATGATATATTAATAGCTTCAGAAACATTAGAAGAACATAGACATCATTTAAAAGAATTTGTTAATATATGTATCAAAGAAGGCATAGTTCTTTCTAGTAAAAAAGCAGTTATAGAACATAAGAAAATAGAATTTCTAGGAATGATTCTTGATAAACATGGAATCAGACTTCAGAATCATATAGGAAGAAAAATAACTGAATTTCCAGATAAGTTAGAAAATAAACAACAAATACAAAAATTCTTAGGATGTTTAAATTATGCAGAAGGATTTATAAAAGATCTATCAAAAAAGAGAAATACACTTAAAAAATTATTAAGAAAAAATAATACTAGAGGATGGAATGAAGAACACACAGAAACTGTAAAAAAGTTAAAAGAAAAATGTAAAAATCTTCCAACCTTAAGATTACCGGATGAAAAGGATAGCTTAATAATACAAACAGATGCATCTGATTTATAAAGGGGAGCAATACTTAAAACTGATATAAATGAAATTTGTAGATATACTAGTGGAACTTTTAACCAAGCACAGGTAAATTATCCAGTACATGAAAAAGAACTCCTTGCAATATATAAAGGAATAAAGAAATTTTCATTATTCTTACTTCAAAAGCAATTTATCATAGAAACTGATAATTCTCAAGTAAATTCTCTTGTTAGTAGAATATTACCAAATGAACCCCAGTATAGAAGATTACATAGATGGCAAGCTTATCTGTCATATTATAATTTTAAGATTATACATATCAAAGGAACTAACAATTTCCTTGCAGATTTTCTCAGCAGAAATATAGAATTTGGAAAATGAATGCAGAAGCAAATAAAATCTTGGCTGCAATAAACACAGAAATACACAGGCTCAAGGCCGAAGCATCAGACATGCTTGATGCAATAAATTATATGAAAGAAGCTACAGAAACCCATGAAAAGGGCATACATCTGTTAGAATCATACATAGATGATCTAACAAAAGAGCTTTCAATAGACATTAGCCCAATAAACTTAGGAAGCAGTAGTGGACCACAACCTCAACAAGAACCAATCTCTGACCCAATATCCAGCAGAAACATAACCATAGAAGTCGAATCCCCAAAAACAACTACTCCAAAAAAGTTTATCAAGATAAACAATTCCTCATTAGAAGAAGAAGAGGAAAAACTATTACCTCTAAACCCAAAAGAAGAAGAATATAAACAGTTTTCAACATGGCTATACTCAACATGCTCTCATAAAAACACAATCTTTAAAGCCCCAGGAAAAAATATGTATCCCAGAATGATAGTCATAAAAGGAGCAGATCCACTCCTTGTTGGGAAAATAGCAAAATACGGATACCTCGACTTAATTTACCCTGATACGGACCTTAGGGAGATAGCTTATTTTGATGAGCTATTAGTCAAAGAGGTTTCTAGGTTTGCCCAAAAAAGACCAATATACTTAAAATTTTATACCATCAGTCCAGAATACCATCAGAACATAGAATACCAAGCTTTTTATATGATCTCAATAGGACACCTGTCTAAAAATTTCCAGATGGAGGTAGGAACTGAATATACAAATGTTCCTCAAATAAATAAATCATGGATCAAGACCCGCAGAGCCAGAGGAATAAAGGCAATATGGAGCATAGCTAAAGACCTTTATAAAAGAAACTTTAGAACAATTATTCGTTTTCAGAATTATATTCTTGTAACTTCAGAGGATAGCCATACACCTTCAAATATCCTACTGGAATTCATCAACGAAATCAGCACTATGAGGTTTCCCAGCAGCAATGAAACTATGCAACAAGCTCAACAGCTTATGGAAATAAGGATGGCCGACAAATAAAACAACATGTAATAATTGGGATAAGATGCCTGACAAAATAGAGACACGTGGCAGATATCCGACAAGAAGAGATTTGTGATAAAGCATAATGGCCGACAACAACAAAAGGAGATAAAGTATAATGGCCGACAACAACAAAAGAAGAAAGCAAGGAAGTCAAAAAAGCCCTGTAATAATTAAGTGTAATAATGTAATGATGTAAGAGCCCAATAATACAAGGGCAATGATGTAAGCAATGATGTAAGAGCCCAATAATACAAGGGCAAGATGGAAACTTGTAGGGGGGATAATTTTTGAAATAAAAGGAGGAAGACAGAGAGAGCTCGACAGAGCTAATCATTCACCATAATTCAGTCTTTGCAAACAATTAAAATTCTCTGAAAAAATGAAGAACTAAACTCGAGAGCTCAAACTCCAAAAATCAAATCATCACTAATCAAACCCAAATAACCCTACAGAAAGAAAAGAGAAACCTAAAATTATTCAACATTTCTAAGCTAGACAATCAAGATCCATACAGTAAGGCTAATGAAGTCCGCTGATCCCGTTGAGGCACGGAGGCCGTTGAGGGAGTAAGGACATCCAAGCTGCAGGTCACTGGAAACAGATTGGAAGGCAAAGAAACGAGGATAAGTTAGGTAATAATTCTTAAATCTTATCTGTTTGTGGGAGTTTGTTGATGATCAGTAATGATGAGATTTATGGAGGAAGAGCATGTTATTTTAATGAAAAAGGAAGTGTTTAATTATCTGTTATAATATGAGTCATAAATTTTATTTAGGCGAATCCAAAGAATATATGATAGATCCCAGTACTAGAATAACATATAATGATTATACGATGATAATAGATTTTAATTTATGAACATACAAACAAGACTCATACCTATTTAGTAAACAAGAGCTTGTCAGAACAGAAGACTTATTAGCTATGTTTTCATTAGATATTCCTCAAGAAATAAAAAGAAAGATAATAAATCATATCGAAATAGATAATCTAAAACATAACATAATTATGTTAACATTAGATGAATGGATTGATATATCATTTGCATATATAGAAAATGAAGACCAAGAAGCTGGCCCATCTTATATTAATGATGTAGAAAATTCAGATAATGAAGAAATTGAATTATAATTTATTTATTTAGTCAAATAATTAATCCTATATTTTGTTTCATTATATAATTATTTTTCTGTAATATTTTAACTCAGTATCTCTGTAATATTTTAACTCAGTATCTCAGTATAATAAAGCGAAGGCAAAAATGGTATCAGAGCCATTACATATTTATATAATCTGTATAAATGGATCCAATAAGATCAATAGTTGATAGTTTATACACGTTAAAAGTATTTAATAAAGAAGAAATAAAGAATTTAATCCGAGCCATTAAGGCCGAGAAAAATAATATAAGAAATATAGAACTTGACTTAACTGAAGAACTTAGAGAAAGATTTATAGAAACAATAGGAGGAGAAATTTTAATAGAAAAGAAAATGAAGTTTATAGACGAATTTATAAAATTCTTAATTTACTGGTATAAAAAAGAAACATTATGAATCAAGCAGTTAATATAATACAAGAACTAGCAAATAGTATAGACCATATGATGTTAGGTTGGGAAAATATAATCAATATATATATAAATTTAATTAATCAGAGAATAGATATTTTAGAACAAGAAAGGTCAGGAATAATAAATTTAGGACTAGAAGTTTATTCTGAAATAATAGATTTATATGAATTTGATAATCATCTATTAATATTTAAGGAAATAAATAAAATCTTAGAAAGAATAAAGAATAGATGCAGGAGAGATGGAAGAAGACAAATACATCCACAACTTTAAAAATTTGGCAATAAAAACTATTAAGAGGACCTATATGATATTTGCCAAAGAGAATAAAACAAAAAATGTAAGATACACTGATCGTAACTTAGAGGCTCCCTAATTATAATATTAAAGCATGTCTTCACTCGTAATAAGAAAAAAAATTTATAATAAAGAAAAATGATCAAGTAACGCAATCATGACAAAAAGAAGTTTATTTTTTTAGTTAATTTATAGTTACGATTTATCTTTAATGATTTTACCTTTTTTCTTTTTTTAAAAAAATCTCAAAATTCACTAAAAGACAAATGGTTTTTTGGTTATTGTTGAGTTCATTTGTCATAAATGCATAATACGAACCTGTCAAGGCCAAATATCATGCAATCTAATGATAATTCATAGGAAAATGAGGTTCTTACCACATTTAGCACCACACTTAGAACCAAACGGTGTGTTTTGAGCTAAATATAAATTCTCTGCAGTTCATGCATCACACACGCATTCTGCCTCTTACCTCACACCAAATCTCACACTCTCAACCAACGACAAATCTCATCGCGCTCCCTTCTCACCGTCGACTTTCTCTCTCTTTCCGTGGGTCTCTCCACAAATCTTAGCTCGAAAATTTAGAAAATTTATGGCTTGAATTTGTGAAGATTCAACTGGAATTGTGTTGCTCGTGGTGATTGCATCTGTGGTCAAGTTTTGTATTTGTAATCGATTTGTATTGGCAAGTGAGTTCAAATTGATTAGTAATTGCATTTAGATTGATTTTGAGTGAAGTAAAAGAAGAGTGCTCTTGTACTAGTGAAGCAGTTAATATAAAGATTTGTACATTTCATGGATTCCGCCCTTGAACAATCATTTAAGATTAACACTTAATCTGGCACATGATATGTTGCATGCGAACAACTTGATCTTTTGCTGATTGTTACCAAAACCAAAATTGCAACCCAAAAGATATCTGATTGTTTGCTTATTTAGCCAAATAAAGACGCCATTTAGTGATGTGGGAGATGCAGTCGACGAAGGGGGGAGAAAGGGAGAATCGGCTCGTGGTGATTCAAGCTGCAAGTCAATTTCTGAGCTGTTTTCTGAGCAGCATGTGGTGAGAGCAGCGAGTGAGCAACGCGTGTTGTGTCAGCAGCGAGTGAGCAGCATGTGTTGTGTGTAATATGTGTAGACAATTAATATTTAGCTCAAAACGCACCGTTTGGTTCTAAGTGTGGTGCTAAATGTTGTAAGAATATCACTGCTGTAATTCATATCTCTAATTTTTAATATTTTGAATATTATTGAGAGTAGATAATTGGGTTAATGCTCAATATAGTGTAAGTATAAATTTAGATATTCCAATTGCACAATCATAGAATTATTTTAAAAATTTTGAAAAAAATGTTAATATCGATAAATTGTAAGGTAACGATTGTTAGACTATTTTTCCAATTATAAGAAGAAATAGGCCACCGAAAATTATTATTAATTTTCAAGAGGATGTTCGATGGGAAATTTTCTTATACAGCCACTTTCAAAAATCTATTATAAAAAATAGTCATAAGAAAAAAATGTCTTCAAACAATAACCAACTACACTCATTATGGACTAAGTTGTCTCTCTCCAAAGATCATTATCAAAATCGCTTAAATCACGCATCACCCCTCATCTCGAAATTTCTCTCTACAACCCCATCATCACAATCTCACTATCACAGCCCCTATTATTACAGCCTCCATCAGCAAAAGGTTATACATTATCAACGACGTTAGGATTCGATCTAAAAGTATGCGTCCTTTACACTTTTACAGCAAGTTTTAATTGATTGGTGGATTATTAGTGATAAAAAAACACACTAGGATATGTATTAGCATGAACAATTTAAAGATTTTTAAAGATTAGTGTTTGCAAAATATAAGCACAGTAGGTGTTTGTTAAATGTCTTTAAGAAAAAAATTTCAATTATTTCAATAAATATGCTGAACTAGTTCCTAGTGATCTACTCTTTAATACCAAAACTACTTATTTACACTTATTTCATACGCTTTTTTTAATTTATGTTGGGTTTAGGCACTAATTGCCCTGCCATGTTGTGGGCAATGGCAAGTGATGGCACCACATTGCCCGCAACATGGTTGCAGGCAATGGCTCCCACCGCCCGCGCACATTGCGGGCAATGGTGCCCATCACCCACCCAGGAGCAGCATTGCCTGCACTAACCCAAATGAATTTTTTTGTTTAAAATAATAATTTAATATTTGTCGTATTCAACTTCCAGACATGTCCTGTAATAAAATGCCGAATTGGACTTTAAATATACCAACTAAAGATTACTTCTCAAGTGTTCTAACAAATTTAATGAAGATAAAGTGAGTGATTAGCCTTATAGAATCAAAGTTGACTGAAAAACAACAAAAGTTTTTCAAAAAATCAATATTCGGGCATTTTACCAATATGAAGGAAATTGGATTTAGTGACATGCTCGTGCATAATTTATTGCTAAGATAAGTAGTACACGAAGTTGATAAATATCAAATGTGGTTTCGTGTTGGCGATAAGTTGTTGCGCTTGTCGATTCGGAAATGGTGCCTTATAACAAGACTTAAATGTGGTAAATTACGAGATTTAGAAGAGTTCAAAAAAATAGGTGGTAGTTGGCGAATACATGATGTTTATTTCGATGGCAATGATGAGTTTCAACTTCAAGAATTAGATACAATGTTTGATGCTTTTGATTTTACCCAAATCAATGACAAAAATGCATTGAGAATTGCATTGTTCTATTTTATGGATAGAATTTTGTGTGCAAGACCCAATGAGAGGCCCATCCATAAATTTATACTATATGTTTTCGTAGATTTGAAATGTTTTAACAACTTTTCTTGGGGAACATTTTCGTGGAATATTGTTTATAATCAAATGAATACTTCATTAAATAAAAAGGCTGAAAAATCTATAAAAAAAAAAAAGCCAGTAACAAGCACAAACATGAGACTTATAATTTTTATGCCTTTTGTTATGAAGTACAAGTACGTAAAATATAAATACAAGTATCTATACATAAATATAATATAGTGTTTAATGTATTTTTTTTTTCATTGAGGCCTATATTTTTTAAGCAGTTGGAGGAATCACATTAAAGTATGGCACCCTAACAAATGTGAATCGTCCTCAGATCATTAAATGGATGGTCTCAAAGAACATACTGCATTTGGAACTATTAGAAAAACTTAGAGCACATGTTGTAAGTGTATGCAAAGCATGTAATTTTGTGTATACATTTGTATATAATAATACAGCTTTAATTTTTTTCAATTGGTCACACAAATGAAGTCGAAACAAGTTTTGAAAAAGACTAGTAAAGAGAACAAAGAACCATACTATCAATCTGTTAGGAGATACTGCACTATAATTCTGACTTAGGTTGATGAGGTGAGAAGATTTTACATTTTGTCTACTTGTCGTGCATTTTGTTGAACTAAAAATTGTTTATTACTTTGTGCAGTTTAAGTAATTTGTAGAAAAAGAAAAGTATAGTGACACGACATTGCCATCGGATGACCACCATCGATCTCCTATAAATGGCTTTAGGTCATACAACCCGCCTAAAAGTTTCTACGAGCTAGAGGACTTGGATACCATCGATGTTACATTTGTTTGATATTTTAAGTTCAATCTAGAGGCACAAATAACTAAGCAATTTCCTACTAAAGTTATTTTTTTTTCTTCAGTCGAGATCAAAGAATTGATATGATTATGTCGTCCATAAACTGAATAAGCTTGAGGTTGATGTTGCTAAAATCAAGGCGGAAGTGGCTGAAATCAAGATGGCAGTGGTTGAAGATTGGAAGGTGTTTGGAGAGGTCAAGACCAAATTTGATGAGATGAAACATGCAATCATGAAATTTATTACATCACACACTAATTCCACATTTCCCCAATCATATGGTGAATTCTCATATCAACGCTCACACGCGGTATGCAAGCTATACATGCATCAAAAAACACTTCTTATTTAATATTTTTACTTCACATTCCAACACTTATATATTTGGTCCCCGTATTTAACATGTGCCTCCAACTTTTGGACAATCGAACAAATCCAATAGTAAACCATTGGAATATTATGTGAGTGATAAAGGAAAAACTCCAACATACGGCTGAGAAAAGTGCCTCTATAATAAAAGTATTTGTATACTGACAAAGCCACCATGCATGAGTTTGTTTGAACGCCAATTGAAGAAGTTGCATCTACTGAATAATCTATACACAATTCCCGCACCTAAAAGGCGGAAAGCTCATAATGTTGAAAATATTCTCGCAACTGTAGTTATAGATGTCGATTACACGGTACTTATTGATATAGATCCATTGAAAGGACTTGACAATCCAATATTATTTTCTGAGTTTGAGCCGTGTTACCATGGCGAAATCACTGTAAGTCGGCCCATTACATTTACGAAAAACTTTTTTGAGATAATTTTGTGTGATAATAAGAGCAGTCCACACAGATGGCTGCGAGATGAGGTAAGCATCCTTAATCATTATACTATCTTGATCATTGAACTTGTTGAATCAATTATTATCTAACATTCTACTACTGATTCACAGTATATCCATGCTTACTTACGTTTACTCAGTAAGGGACAACAAATGTATCTGAATGCTTTACCTTAGCGTTGCACGCATACAGATAGCTGATTTTTTTGTAAGTAACATTACTATTAGTTAATTCCTACATGATGAAATTATCCAAATTTTCATTTTACCATTATATTATGATTAGGTTTTCTTAGAAACATTATAGAATAAAGGGAAATGTGATATTTTCGAAATAAGTTATGAAAGTATTAATGGCTATGAATATGGTCAAGATGACATGTTGTCTAGGCTTGGGACAAACGTCAATATTGTATGTAAACAAATAATTATTTTTTGTTTTAATTTATTTACTTAATAATAATTAGCTTGTAATTATAGTTTAATAAATTTGTAGGTCTACATTCTAATAAACTTCAAGAGAGAGCACTGGTTGTTGGCTTAAGTGAATCTTGATGAAAAGAAAATATGGTATTTGGACTCCTCCCATGGGCTTTACGAGGAAGATGAATATTTTGAGAAATTATTGCCGCTCAAAGTTCTCCTCCCCCATTTGCTAGCGCGCATAGGTTTTTATAAAACATGTGAGGAAAAACGACTCGATTAATGTTGGTTATTCAAGCAAGGAAAGGTTTGTCGCAACAAGTACCTGCCAGTGGCGATTGTAAAAGGTTTACGCTAATGTACATGTCCTATTTAATGTTAGACCGTACCCCTACTTTTAGTAGTGACCTTGTGGATTTCTTTGAAAAGAATATTGTTTTGAATCTTTTTATGGGAGATATTGTGTAAAAAAAACTTAATCTTGAATATTGATGGAGTATTCCTCTTATATAGATTGTCTAATTTTGAGCCTTCATATACTTATTTAATATTTTCCACAAAAAACAACCCATGTCCGCAGGCCGCGTGCCTAAGCCATGGTGCGTACCAGAGTAACCGTCACGTTTCGAGCCAGATTTTTGCACGGTGCTGGGAAAAAAATGTTAAGATACGGGCAATGTGGGTCGGTTTTCGAATCGAGCCCCACAAGTATTTTATAATATTTTTTACCCTCAGAAATTATAAAAATAAAAAAAAATGCAAACTTGTCGAAATGGGTTCAAACTTTTCGGAAGGGCACCATAAAATGCGAAATAGCATGGTAAAAAGTCGAAGAGTTGTGGCAAAGTATGCTTTTCTGCAAAAAAACTATCTAAGTCAGCAAGCCGCATGGCCAAGCCATGACGCGTACCAGAGTGATGTTTTGAGCCAGATTTTTACATGGTGGTAGGAAAAAAAGTATGGATGTGGGAAATGTGGGTCAGTTTTCGAATCGGGCCCTGCATGTATTTTTTAATATTTTTTACCTTCAGAAATTGAAAAAATCAAAAAAAATGGAAACTCGTTAGAATGAGTTCAAACTTTTCAGAGGGGCATCAAAAGTCCCAAAATGAATTTAAGACCCATAAAACACGAAATACCACGGTAAAAAGTTGAACAGTTGCGGCAAAGTGTGCTTTTCTACAAAAATCAGCCCACGTCCGCAGGCCGCGTGGCCAAGCCCATGTTGCGTACCGAAGTGACTGTCGCATTTCGAGCCTGGATTTTGCATGGTGGTAGGAAGAAAATGTAAGGATACGGGAAGTGTGGGTTAGTTTTTGAATCAAACCCCATAAATAGTTTTTAATATTTTTTACCTTTGAAAATTGTGAAAATCGAAAAAAAAAATGCAAACAGCGGGCAATTGTGCTTTTAATAATAGTACGTGATTACAATTCTCAAAATTCATACATTAATATGGTATGCGATTACAAGTTCCAAAATTCATGCATTATCAATCGTATACGATTACAAGTTGCAAAAACAAAACAATAATTAGCTAGTGGCCCCACAAAAATAAATCTAAGACTAATGTTGATTCGCCAAAATAGGATTCTTATATGTCTTGTTGTTATGGCCACGTTCCCTACATCGACGACAAATTACAGTTTTTTAAGGCGCATCCTCGCCTCTAGATGGTATTCTTCTTGTTTTTCGACGGCCAAGGCAAGATGGTACATCTTGTGGCTTTAGTTGCATCATTTGGATGTTTTCTAGAATCTTCCATTTTGCCATCTCATCAAGAGGAATAACATATTCTAAATATGCCGTCAGCAATGCTTCAGTTGAGTAATGATAAGAACAAAAACTTATTGGATCAACTCGAAGGTATAGACAAACAGCAATTGCATGAGCACAAATGATTAATGTTAAAAATTGTATGTTTATTAAGGGATAAAAATGTTATTTTGTGCTATTAATGTAATTTATATTTGTAATTGTGTAACATATTGCGAATTTCTAATTATTTTTCTAAATATTTGATTTTGTGTGTATTAGGTAAAAATAATAATTGCATTCAATTTGAGGCTCCAAACAAATGTACGGATGTCAAATTTAGATTTCAGAAGTACAAAAAATTATGTCATTGTCGAGGAGAAGCCAAGACTTTTGTTGTAAATTTTTACATTTTTACCATGATAAATGTGGTAATTGTTAGTGGAATGTTGTTGGATATACTTGAATGGATTAAGTTAGGTTTATGTTTTATTAGTGGGATTATTAGTTGGACAAATATAAGGTTAAGATGTAATTAAATTTTTTTATTTGTGTGGTGTGAATTTACCATGTATTAGTATAAATAGAGAGGAGGGTGAACACATCTCTTCACATTTTCTCTTCTCTTCTTTCCCCCCAAATTCTTCTTTTCATCTCTCTTTGTAATATATTTTCAATCAATAAAATTAATTTTATTTCAATTTTCAAATTTCATTTTTTTAATTATGTATTTTTCAATTTTAATAATTTCCTTTATGTTTAACTAAATATTCATTGTTAGGGGAAGGTGAAACTCTTAGTAAAAAAATATAGTTTAATCAAATTCTATTTTAAATTTTGTAAATTAAATTGCTTTCTATTTAATTTTATCCATATTTTATATTTTGAAATTGTAATTTAGTGTAGACAAAAATAGGAATTTGGCACAATGAATTCTTAATATTTTATTATAAAATATGGAAAAATGGTATTTTGATTTAGTGTAGACAAATTAAGTTTTGACACATTAAATTCTTAATCCACAATAAAATAAATGGGATAATATTTTTAATTTATACAATTAATCTTTTGAGAAATAAAATAAAAATAAAAAGAATTTGTTAAATTGTATTTATTACTAAAAGTGAATCAATAATCCTAACTAATTCAATTTTATACTTTTTCTTAAATAAATTACATATTTCTAAATTTTATTATTATTTGCATAAACTTAAGTAAACAAATTAAATCATTTATTTATGGATCGACCTCGGACTCATCAAGTTATAATATAACAAGACACTCTTATACTTGGGAGTAGAAATCACTTTTAAGTCGTGTCAACAAACAAATTGATCGAATTGAAATACTCTACAACTGCAGATCTTGTCCATTATGTTAACAAGACCCTCCTTCATACCATCTTCCTTAACCTGAAATTAATGGTCAGAGACATCGAAAACACGCATTTTACTGACAATATATTTTCTATAATCGTATATATTTTTGTGCCCATGTTGTAAGGCAAATTGTCACCAACTCGACTGCTTTCTTTCTATCATAAAATCATTGTTGCATTGTAAGTCTAAAGTGCTCAACCAACTGAGTAATAGTAAATTTTCTCGGTTCTTTCATTAATGCATTCATGCTCTCAGCAATGTTTGTAGTCAGAATGTTATACCTTTGACCTTCAAAATGAGATCTAACCCAATAATTAAAGCATATGTCCTCTAAATACTAAGTGCAGCATACACCACAACCCCTCCATTTGCTTTTCAAACTCTATGGGATTATATATTTTCTTTGCTTGTAGAAAAGCTGGTCTAAAAGAATACTTCTACAGTTTTTCAAGATTCTTGAAAGGTGACTTTAGATTAACTTTCAAATGATAAAAACAAAGGTCATGTAGTGCAGTAGGAAATATCTTATAAATTGGTCTACGGATAGATGTGCAATGATTGGATATAAATGCCAACTCTGGCATGTCTCCAATGACTTCATGCAACCTCATCATGAACTATTCCCAAGAAGCATTGTTTTCTGAATTTACAATCCCAATAACTACATGATACATTTGGTTATTTTCATCCAAGCATATTACAATCAACAAGGTTCCTCCATATTTACCTTTTAGATGAAACCCATCTACCACAATCACTCACCTAATTGACTGCATAAAACATTTTATGCAAGATCCGAGAGCAAGAAAATAATACAAAAAGTTATTATCATCATCCACTGCAAGTCGAATTATTGTACCATTATTTAGCTCTTGCAAGACATGAGAATATTTGGAAATAAATTATATGACTCTCCCAGGTCTCCTAGTATCGACTTCAAAGCCTTTTCCTTACTTCAATATGCTTGCTGGTATGATAAATTAATTTCATAATCATTCTTCATATCCGAAATGATATCCTTTGGAGTGTATATTCGCTTGGCATCAACAAACTTCCGCTTGATAATTTCATCAACAACCCAACTGTTTGCTTGACGATGACTATTATGGAAAATATCATTTTGACAAGTATGCAACATGTCATATCTCTTCACTAGTCATTGCACATTCTCCTTGTCATTCACCATCGTTGCTCGAAATCGTTATTTATGTCTTCACAGCACAACAAACCTCCCAATGTATGTTTGTGAACATATCCACCTTAAACTCAAACTTATATCTAATGGCAACAATGCTAAGCTCTGTGCATAACTGTTTCTTCTTACTGAATAGTTGCCCAACATAAATACCACTTGAACTTGAATTTGCAGCTGTAAGTGTATCTGAAGCTACCCAATCTAATGGCATAACTGGAACCTCCAATTGTAACGGGTTAACTATAGTTGATACTAAAGGTCAACTTCAGCTATGTGAATCATTATCTTACTAAAACTAAGGCATTGCTTCTATATCATTTAATGGACGATCGTAATCTACGTCATCACAGTCACGAAATGGAGAGTAGTTTTCCGTAGTTGGAAACTTTTATTCTTCTGTATCAGGGAAGAAATCATTACCATGATTTGGCGTGGATCCATAGCCAAATGTGTTTTCCGTAGTTGGAAACCTTTGTTCTCAGTATTGGGGAACAAGGGTGCCATCGCTCGGGCAAAGGGTGCAATCACTCGTACTTTCTGCTGGTATCGCCCACAAGAAGTGCGGGCGATGCCAACCTTTGCCCGCTATGAGGGTTTCTTCTACAAATCATAGGAATACATAATTTACCAGACTTTTCCTAATTTTTGGATTCACACAAGCAAATATCTACACATATTGTAATACAAATTAATAAATATATCTATTTATACAAATATCTACAAAACTTATAGATAAAACTTAATTAATCTTACAATCTAAATTTCTAAAAACACTAACCTTAATGATTTTTTTTTTTTTGGCTTGATTGATTTTGTCTTCAGTGCTAGTTAACAATTGTTGTTTGATGCATATGAAATCGAATTAGTTTTGTTTTTAGTTGTTGGAGGGAGTTTGAGAAGTGAAATGAAAATAGTTTCTAGAACTTGTGTTTAGTTGTTTAGGTGAAATAAAATAGGAGCTTTGGGGAGGGGGCAATTTAGTCCGTAAAAAGTGTGTGGTTATTATTGTAAGAACTTTTGTTCTATAACTAGTTTTGATATTGAGTTTTTGAAAGTGGATATATAAGAAAATTTCCCATGTCTAATTCCCAATATAAATAAGGAAACATAAAAAATTCTATTAACATTAAGACTTACCACAGTTTTCGTACATATACCAAATAGGCATTTGTACAAATTTGCAAGTGATGGATCCCACAGAGTCATAGCAAAATAAGAGAAGTTGAAGCTTGAACCATAAGACGACAATCGAATCTCTCCCTGACAACATCACTCGAACTCTTTGAACTACTTACATGCTTTGTCGTTTGCAAGTCCTGAAATGACGTTACAAGCAGCAACAAGTTACTACAGTTACTCTACCGCAAGCTGCTGCATGCGAATGGCTGCAGCTTCCCTAATAATAACAATAATGATGATGATTAATCAAATATGAGGTTGCATCTCAAGGAGCTGGCCATAATAAAGGAACACAAATTGGCTTTAAAAGACGGTCAAGTAAAATATTGATCAATGGACTACTAGTCATAATATTATTAATAATTCATTTGGGGTTGATTAGTGCCAAATGAAAATGGGCTTTGTTCTTACTGGTGTTGGTGAGCATAATAAAGGCATGCTTATAGGGGCCACTATAAGATCATACAAATGTGTGGAGAAGTATTATCATCCAAATAACAATAAAGCCTCATTGGTTGATTTCGATTTTGATGGACCAAGATTGCCTTTGGTGGCTCACATATGTTCATCTTGAGCCGCAATAATGGCTGCAAAAGAAGTAGTACTAAAAGTAGTATATGTGGCGCCGATCAACTTTTCACCAAGGGTTACGTTTATGTATGAATTACTTTGATGCACAGGCTGTAATTGTATGTGAGGATGGGGCTGCCTCTGTGTTTGACATGCACAGCATGAAATGCACTCAAGCTTATTAAAATTTGTTTCAATCCAGTAACATGTTTATCTTTAGTGCTGATGATGAGGAGGATCGGTAAATTATCAACGGGTCCTCTTTCAGGAGTATCACAACAGCCAGTATCTCATCCGATCATGATGATCGATGGGAAGCTACCATTGGATCAACTAATTCTACGATAAGACTTTATTTTATAACCCACGTAGGACAATGCTAAGTTTCTAGGAGACTTGAGTAAGTCCGAAAGTTGAATATTCTATGCAACACATGTATAAAATGATGCCTCGACACTACTGTGTTGGTGGGATAGATGGTGTGCTACGCCTGCTGGATCAACACACCGAAAAAGTTCTATTGAGTTCTGTTATGGATGATGTTGCTCCTCTTCCTCATCAGCATAATCAATTTACTATTATTACTCCAATAAAAATAAAAATAAAAATAAAAATTCGAAAAGAATGAAGGAAAAAAGATATCATATTCAACAGAATCTAACCGCATCGCCAGAATTCCTAAAAGTATTTGACCCCCCATCACTTGTTTTGTTGTTGGAATGAGAAAGGTTGTCACTACACACAACAGCAACTACATCAGACTATGGGAATTCGCCTGGCGATGAAAAATTGGAAAATAACTTGCATATATGTACATATATAATCTCAATAAAATTAATAGTCTTTGGATCTAGCAAATATTAATCTATCAATAAATTAATAAATTATTATTTTATAGACATAATATCGCGTTAACAATCAAACTTTTTATGAAGTATAAAGGTATTGATTCTGTGAAGCTCTATGATACAATTCTAATTCTAAGTAACGATCAAATTAGAATAAAAAGGAAAACGTTGAAGATGATAGTTCTACTATGGCGCACGCCTTGCACAAAGAACTTAAAGCGATAATGATATTAAATAATTTCTTGTTGCAAAGCGACAATACCATACAAGAAACTTCTTTCAACATTACAAAAGTTAGAGATGAGATTTAAGTCAAAATCAATTTTAAGAAGAAGCAAGCAATATTAGAAACTTATTTTATAAAAGCCTCATAGATATATCATATGTATTAATTGGGTGCAATAGAAAAATGAGAATTAAAAAAATAATTATTCAACAAATTTACATATTGGCCCAAAATAGAATTGGAAAAGACTATTATTTTTTTGTGTATTAAACCATTTGGTATGCGAAAACTACATTGGGCCCCGACTAATTCAAATTTGAATTGGGTAGGACCACTAAGATGGTAAAGCTCTCCCAACAAGTATTTAACGTAGCTGTATTCCTAAGTCTTGAATTAAGGACCATGATTAAGATAGAACAGCCCCATGCTAGGTGATCTACGCACTTGTTGGTGGAAAAAACTATTATTTAATGAAGCTCATCATGGTTTTACTATATATCATGTTTTCGATTTTCCAATAGGTTTTTTCACATCTATTTCTTTAATGTATGTTTTTGGTTATAAAAAAAAGATGATAAATTTCTTTCTAAAAAAGAAATTTAATTTATTGTGTGCCGCTTGTTTCTATTACCCCTCCAATCATATTTTTTAATTTTTTATGACTATCTAAAAGAAAATGTTTGAAAATTACTTGATTAAATTCATAGCGTACATATATGTGTGCACCATGAGTGTGGTCGAAAGATTTTCAAATAATTTTATTTGAAGTGTCACCGACTAAAAAATAAATTTAAATTTTATTCACCTTTTTTTAAGATGCTTTTAGATGTTCATGATTTTATAGTTCTTTGATGAATGGAACTTAATTAAAAAAAAGATGATATAACCACAAGTTTTTGTACATACTTATTTTGTACAAAATTGATTTGGCATCAACTCATTGGTTGAATAAAAATAAAATATAATAAAAACAAATCATGTGGAACAATAGATATTTAATTTATTCAATTAAATTATGTCATATCAGTTTGTACAAAAAAATTTGTATAAGAATTTGCAACTATATTATTTTCCTATTGCACCCAATTAAACATAAAGTCGATCCAATTATATATATTCTAAATTGGCTCAACCCTAATTAGTCGTCCATTACCTCATCTGAAAGAATTTGTGACCGATTATGAATCAAATTAAATTGGGAAATTTACAAAAATAACTCAAAAAATTGTACTATTTTCACAACTAGCCCCTAAACGTTTTCCTATCAACATTAGCCAAAAATCCTCTGAAGTAGCCGAAAATAACCCTCCCATAACTCCTCCCTCTCCTTCATCTCGTTCCCCCTCCCCCTCTCTCTCTCACCACCGAATTCTCTCCCAACATGTTCACTCGTCGTTGGCGGCTTCCTGAAGTCCATTCTCGACAGTCAACATCATCAAAATTTCGGTCAAGAGCTGAAATTAAAGGTTAGGTCAAAAACCCTAGATTTCTATTTTTTATTCTTCTTCTATGTTGTGGTTTTTGTATTGTGTTGGTGATGGTGAGTGAAGATTGAAGGGCTTGTGATGTTGATTGCATGGGTGAAGTTGTTGGTGTGGTGCATGGGTGAAGAAGTTGTCGTAGACGTAGATTAAATTGTGATGGCACGCGATCTGTGATCAAGTCCGACAGGCAGTCTGTCGCACCAAGTTACCATTTTTTTTTTTAACGTGAAGTTGGTGCGACATGTTGTCTGTCGCACCAAATTCTCTTAGTACGACAGGTTGCCTGTCGCACCAATATACAATTGCACTAAAATTGACTCTATTTCACTTTTTAGAATCGTGTCGGATTGGTGTTGGATTTGGATGAATTCAACTGTATTTGATCGGAATTCACTTTTACCATTCGTCGTCGTTGTTTGCCTTTGCCATTTGCCGGTGATGATTTAAGAGTGCAAGGTTGTGTTTGGTTTGATAAAAAGAGAGAAAAAAAGTTACATTTAATTTGATAGACAATGATAATTTAGGGAAGAAATCTTGTATTTGACTAATTATGATAAAAAAAACTTTAGAGAGTCAATTGAAAAAATTACAAAAAAATTTAGGTTATTGTTGTAAATTTCCCAATTAAATTTTGTAAACGTTGACCTGTCTAAGCAAAAATGGTGACGTTTCATTGAAACTACAAAGTCGGTTCGGTCCAATTACGCGAGCCTAAGGCGGTCGACACACTATAAAAGCCTAAACCCGCACGCAAGCCAAGAAACGAGAAACTCCCAAATCATTCGGCAGGGAAAATCAAAACAGGAGATAAAGATGATTGAGGTGGTGCTGAACGATCGGCTCGGGAAGAAGGTGCGCGTGAAGTGCAACGAAGACGACACCATAGGCGACTTGAAGAAGCTGGTGGCGGCTCAGACCGGGACTCGAGCCGACAAGATTCGGATTCAGAAGTGGTACAACATCTACAAGGACCACATCACTCTCAAGGACTACGAGATTCACGACGGCATGGGCCTCGAACTCTATTACAGCTAAATCCTTCGTTAAATATATATGCTGCTGCAAGCAGTCAATACTACTAGGTCTGCGTCGTTTTACCTTTTTTATGTTTGCGTTTTGTGTTGGACATCATCGATTAGCTTTTTCTTTTTTAAGTTAATTGTGTGAAATAGGGAATATTAATTGCTGGCTTTAATTTTTGGAATATTATTTATACAGCTCTTTATTTTAATTGCGGATCTTGTTTGTTTCCCGTTTCTTAATGTTAGTGTCTTGAAGCGTGTGGTTATTTTCTTTAGTTTAAAAGATGAAAAAATTATGGTGAATTATGGATTCAAGAAGAAGCTTGAAATGTAATTTATCAATAGAAAATTCTGAAATAACTGTATAAGCATCTAAATTGGCCAAGAGTCGGCTAAAGCAAGGGTTGTATTGAATAGTATGATCAAACAGAGAGATTGTATTCCACAGACGAACTTGACTTGTGGTTTCTGAAAGAGAATCAGATCAAGTCTCTTGGTACTGCTATTGCAATTTTGGAAATAATGGACTAAGAGAGGACACTTACTTCAAACTAATAGGTAATGCTTTTGAATGTTCAGTTTGTCTACAATGTCAATCGCCAGGAGTAATTGACTAGCTGAACTTGTGCCATAGTTTTAACGGGAAAATCTTTAACAAGTAGTTTTCTCATGTTTCTTGGGCTATATCAGTTATTATATTCAGAACTGGTCCTATAATAGGATTCTAGTTTTATTTCTCTTGTTTTGGTATGGTTACATGTTATTTTCTACTACTGCTAGAACCTTTTTGAATGCTCGCATAAAAGGTTTTACTTTGGTACTTAAGGAACTGTAATATTGTTTCAGTTGTTTTTGTGTGAACTACCATAGGAAATTCTTGTTCCTGAGAGCGTGCTGTATAGAATAGATGCACCAAATATGCCATAAACCATCATGGTAAGTTGACGCAATAACAAAACAAAACTATTGAAATACTTACGAAAATGTTAGAAGCTTCTTTGTTGATTTAAATTTCTTCGATTTCAGAGGCCTCTGTGATAACTATCCAACTTATGGTTTGTGTCTTTGCTCTTTTAGTTGAGATTATTGCATATCCAAGCTGCCATTTCAAGTGCCCTTTCATGTTTATTGAAAGTTTAGACTGTGTTATATGTTTGGGATTTAGGTTTCTCTAGTGAACTTTTGGCTTGCTCACTTCAGCTACTTGGCTTTTTTTATACTTTCCAAACAATGTTAAATTGATGAAAATGAAGTTTGGGGACATAGAATTGATCCACTTGTGAAGTTGATCGAACCATAGAAAATTAAGTTGATATTATGCATGTATATTGGCTGTTTTAAGTATATTTTTCCAAGTTAGTCTATTTCATTGATGGTATTATGCTTCTTGTTGAGTTGTGTCCCAAATTGGCCAATAAAAGGGAGATACTTGGGTTTATAAGGAAGATAGGTTATTCCACCTAATAGGCTAGTCTTTTGAGTTGGATACCTAAAAATTCTAGGCCAAGGGGTTGGATAACTAGAAATCATAGGCCAAGCCCCCCCAACAGTTGGTATTAGAGCTAGGCTCTAGTAGCCATAATGTGGTGGTGGAACAACTCAAGTGTGTTGGACGAAAGGACTGGAGTTTGGCAGTGGTTTCGTCGAGCGGGGAGATTGTTGAGTTGTGCCCTATATTGGCTAGAAAATGAGAGGTACTTGGATTTATAAGGATGATAGGTTACTCCACCTAATAGGTTAGTCTTTTGGGTTAAATACTTAGAAATCCTGGGCCAAGGGGTTGGATGCCTAAAAATCTTGGGCCAAGCCCCTCCAACACTTCTATATACATATTCATCTGACATGAATTCAGCTAGCTAATCCTAATGGTCTCAATGACACATTGCATCTTGTTATCTTTATATGTAAGAAAAGGCAAGGAATATGGGGAGCTTGATGGCTTGTATAGATTTAAAGAAGAAATAACCAGATAATTGTGGAAATATAGATAAGAGAAAATATGAAAGGGCTAATTGGAATATGACTATGTACATGTGAGAGAGTGAATTGAGTTTTTTAATTCTCATTTGAAGTTAAATTTCCTCACATTGTGTCATAGAGAACACATACATCCTTTAGAATTGTAGATAGTCATTTATTATACAACACTCCCCCTTGGATATCCGCTACTTCAATTAGAGATAATTGGAATACCTTTGCTAGTGAAATAACCTTAGCAAAAGAAGCACAACGTAGGTGGCGTCATACTTTTCTTCCTTATTCCATTATTTTTCCTTAGACCAAGTTTTATCCCTCTAGGTTTTACTTGTTACTGGTTTCGATGAGACAATTTTGTGCCACTTTATGTTTTAGTTGCATTTCTTTTGTTTGGTTTCAGCTAGCAAAAGTGAAATATTGTGGGCTTGAAGTGGTGAGTATCCAATGGTAAGTGTTGTATACTAAGTTGTTGTCAAGCCTTCAAAAGGATGCATGTATTCATGTGCAATAACACATGTCATGACACTTGTCTAAATGTGTGAAGAGGGGGGGGGGGGGGCTTCAAATGGTGGTGGACATCTACCGCATATGTTTCACGCATTTTAATGAAAAGCTTATTATCTCTTACTCCCTTTCATGGTCATATCACAATCAACCCCCTGTGCTTTCTGTTGTATATATTATATTTTATAATTATCTGGCTACTTCCTCATGACATCCATAGCATGTTATCATTGGGAATTTTTTTTTGAGAAATATCATTGGGGTCTTGGTTGTTTGAATTGATTGTTATTTTTGGGGGGAATTTAGTTTCTTCTGATTTGAGGAAAATTGGAGAATCAAAGTGAACACAAAGAACCAAGTATATTATCATTTTGCTTATTAGCATTTTGCTTGGTAATCTATTTCATTTTATATCCTTTGGGAAAAACCATTTGCAGGCGTTATCTCATCATTTTATCAATTTTCCTTTTTTTTTTTCTTTTTTGGGTCTTTGTAAGAGATATAATTCATAGACAAGCTGAAAATGCTGACATAGTCTGATAGATTCTGACTCTTAGGAGTCCCTCTAAGATGATATTTAATTTGAGAATTCTACTTGAATAAATGAATACTTGATCCTTATGGTGGAAAGAAGTTGTACAAGAAGTTTTAAGAGCCTAAGATGGGTGGTGATTTTGTTTTTGTGTCTTTTTATATGACATGATAACTGTAAACACAATTGCTGTTCTATTGCTTACCAAGAAATTGCCTAGTAATGCTCTGCTTTGATTAAGATATATGGTCATAGTAATCTCTTCAAAATTATTCTGTACTGTTGATTCAAAGTTGGTAGATGGTAAGTATCTCATCAAATGGAGAGTAAGTACTCTTTGCCTCACAACCATGCTTTATTCTCTGAAGTCTTTCTAATAATATGATCTTTAATGTAGCATCTGGATTGTTTATTTTGTTTTTGTGGTCATGCTTTCAATGAGTGTGTAGTTTTTCAAGTATGACAAGCCAGAAACTTACCATTTTGATTTTGACTTTTTTCCCCCTTCATTTTTGTTATCAGGAACCATATGCTATAATAAGCAAGGGGTATTGGAAGATGCGGCAGGGCCAACTTTACTAATACTGTCTTGTAAGAAAAAATTTGTGAAGACTTGTAAAAACTTATTTGTGGTTATGTAACATATCTGGGATCTGGACTTACTCTCCATTTTGAATGGTGTTTAGATCTTTATCAAGGTATTGAGGTACCACATGCTTGTCAGTCCATTAGGCTGATAGAATTTTGTGAATACCTTGGCTAAGTGTGTGCCATCTTTCTTGCATAAAAATGGTAGATGATCCATTAGTGAGTTGCTGTGTATGTCATCTTGTATATCAACTACAAAACTTGTGTGGTTGATTTCTGCAGGTGGTGCAGAAAAGGCGATGAGAGTTGAGCTTATTATTTTTTACCAAATTGACAACCTTTTGGGATAATTGGTTCTGCTCCATTTATGGTCAATATGACCCCCGCTAGAAAAGCTTCATTTCATTCTGGGTTGGCCAGATCCTGCAGCCAAACTTGCTTCGATGTTGAAGTATTTTAGCAGGGTGTGAATTTTTGTTTCAACAATTTGGCGTTAGACAGTTTGCCATTTGTAATTTTAATTCTCAATCTTCATTTCATATCAAAAAATTGTTGGAAAAACTTCTTAAAGGACAATCACAGATTGGAAAGACCCTTGCGATGTTTGTGATTAAGAATTTTCAATGCCAACGACTACCAAGTGAAAACTGTTCTTCAAATATTTGCCTTTTTTGGTTCTCTTGTTCGTCAATAATTCCTTCTAGAACTGGGGAAGCAAAACTTGAGTGTTTCAAGATATAATGGTGATTGATGAGAGAGTTGTCACCTCCCATGTTGACTGGACTGGTGAAGACAAATCATCCGCATAAAGAAATACGCCACCGCAGAATGCGAGTTCATCCAGTTTGATTGAAACCATGGTCTCTGTTTGCCTCGTACAAATCGGACTTAATGTTCAAAACATTTTCAATTCAAAGTTGTGTTCAAACTAAGTAGGCTCGGCTTCAAAAACTGAAAAAATTCGAATCAAATTCACACTGAGATTGGTTTCTATAACCATAAGGTTGCTGGCCTTTTCACTTGATCTTTCTATGCATCCGAGACCAGGCATTTGGGAAGGTTCCAGACAAGTACATGGTGCGGAAGGATTTAGACAAGTACATGGTGCTCTCATACCATCACCACGGACCCAAGAGTTTTCCGGGACAAATAAATGGAACAATGGACCATTTCAACTCTGTCGATAAGGATGAGTTTGAGCTGACAGTCAATGGAGTCTGAGACTCACTGTTGATTTAGTTGTTCAACACAAATTCAGATTAACACAAGATTCTGATCCCAGTTGTATTATATAGCCGAAGTGCCCAAGCCGCCTCCTCTTAAGATCATCGCACATGTAACGATATTAGTAAATGTATGTTAAAGTAAGTAGAGTCTACATTATTATCCCGTCAAGGTTGAAAGATGAAAAAAAACACTTTCTATATTTACTTGGGATACCTTAGTTGAAATTTGCAAAACCATTTGAATCACACAATACAAATGTTAAATATGTTCGACAAGTTTCTCGTTTTGGCAATTGAGAGTTAAGACTTGAATCGATGTTTATAGTAGGAAACAGCTAGACGGGTCCGATGTTCCATGTTCTAAAATGTCTGTAATTTACTTATTCCCATGCACGTTGGTTACGTGGCTGTTCATTTACGACTTAAAATTAAAAAAAAAAAAAAGCAAAAAAATAATAAAGAACATTATGTCAAAACAAAACTCAAAAACAATAAGAAGACAGGCTGCAAATTTTTAATTTGCCATCTTCTCTTCTAATCTGATTTTTTAATCTCGAGTAAATACATTTACATGATTGGCGATCGGTTGTTAAATAAATAAAAATATAATAATTAAAAAAAATCTTGATTATACATAAATAAAAATTAATATGCGTCAAAACTTACGTATTATCAAATCATCATGAGAAGATTTTATCTGATATCTTCTTCATTGTACTGACTAAAGGGTAGCCAACATATTAATGTGAATTCTTGGATCTTGTTCATTAAAATAGCACCATTAAAACAGCTTGCTTTGCACCAATAAAAAGTCTTTGAAACTTGCAACGAGTACTACTCAGTACTCAACGCTTCATTGATCGTTCGGTAAAACAATTATCTCATTTGGGCTTAAAATCTCGTCTTGCTGTCATACAACATGTGTCGTCTTGACTCTTGAGCAAAATTAATAAATAATGCAATCAAACCTACCTTCTCTTTATTACAGTAATTTGTCAAATAAAAAATCTTACGATGCTCGGCATTTGACATTTCAACCTTTACTTTTTGTAGTACAAAAAAATATTATAGCCTCAAATACTTAAAATTTGGAACATAAAAAGCTACAATGTTTGTGTGGTTTCAAATTTTCAATTAAAACATTATTTGCAATCCACACTTAACCATTGAGTCTCAATGTTATTTGAACAATAATAAGACAATAAAAAGATAAAAAAAAAAAAAAAGATATGGGTTGTTTATGTTACAGTAATATACAAAACAACAACATTATTTATATCATAATGTTATTGTTTCTATCTTGTTGTTGTTCAAATAATATTTTCCTAAACAGGATTAAGTTAGACCGAAAAAGGGCAAATGTCGTTTTAATTGAATATTAATATTTTGGTACTTTTTTTCTGTTTTGAACTTTTCTCTTCCTAGCTATATTTTTAAATACATTCCTAATTAAGCAATTTTGAAATTTCATTTGAATATATCAATTCAACCTATATTAGTATTCTACTAAAAAGGGTTTGAAATTTGGGTAGCTGAAAAGTTATATATAAAAATATGTACAGGGGATCAAGATCCCAAATTCAACAATGGTGCACGTTCTCACTTGGTTCACGTGCCCTGAGTGATATGATGTTAACTTTTATTTTCTTTGTAAAGTCAAGCACAGGGGTTTTTAATTATGTTTGAAGCAAAGATAAGCAAAGCTAGGGCAAGTCTGGAAGAAGAACGTTGGCAAATGGCAGAGAAGCATTCCTTGACTCACGAATCTTTGTCTGCCTCGTGCAACTTAATTAACACACTTTTGCTACACTACACTTCATTTATTTATTAACTTTTTCCTCCCGAGGCTTAATTAATCTTTGACTTTGCAACTTCTTAACCATGGTTACTACTACTTAAATCATATCGTTTTGAGTTTGAGCTAATCCATACAGTTAATTATTTAATTACTCAAATCCCAAGTAATTAAATATATTTTATATTTTCCATCATCGACCTTTGTGGCACAAGACTCGCTTAGAAACTTAGAATCACGAAATCCTTTCTTCTGATCAAGCGTCCCACTACCACTACAAAATTAAGTGCTTATTTAGTTGTTTTTCTTTTCACATCTTCAATAAATAAAAGAATTGAGGAATTGAGTAAATTATAACACTTTAACATTAAGAGGAAAAGGGTTCTTTCTATTTCGACAAAATCCATCAAAATAAGGTTTTATTTATTTATTTATTTTTTTTAATGCCTTACCCCTCTTAATGAAATTTAAGTATAATGTGTCTAACAAAAATTATATCTTTACTAAGAAATATCTGTAAATCTGCATGGTTGATCGGGATTTTGATTTTGTCTTGGTTACAACTTCTAATCAGATTTCTAAGGAGATATTAACAGAACAGCAAATTTTTCTTCTTCTTCTTCTTTTTTTTTTTTCCCTACTAACCAGGCTAGGGCTTTTTGCCACAACATAATGTCAATGTCGCGATCCAAACAAAACATCCCATAATATCTGGGTTCTGTTCTCTTACAAGATCCAAGATTTCATTACATAACCATTGATTTGGTTTTGGTGTTTTCCCATTCAAACTTGAAATTTTTTGTCACCATTTTACCAAATTTCAAGACCTAATTTTAATTGACTAGGTACAAAAACAGTTGAGGTGAAGTATAGGCAAACACGCCTAGTCTTTGAAGTTCCACTAAGATACAACAGAAAACATGGACAACAAGATGGACCAAAAATTTGTCTCTATCTTTGACGGTAAGTGACATGAAGTATGAACTCTCAAATCCAGGAGACTGCTAAAAGGGGTTCCAAGGTGCCAAAATGTTCAAACATAGACAAGCCCTAGGCATGCTTTCTACTTTATGCTACTTTTCTTTGCCAAGCATTTCTATTTGTTAATAATTAGTAGTCTTTGAATGACTTTTTTATTCTATATCTTTACATCATATATTGTTGGTTTTAAATTATTGACGACAATAGGCTTTTTTAACGTGCATCCTAAAGCCAAAATCAAAATTAAAAACATTACAACGTATTTTTGCAAATCCGATTGTAAGTTCAAAGATATATATATAAACAGCAAATGAAACTAATAAGAGCAAACTTGAGAATCTGTATTAACAAACATGAACTACAATATCCCAAAAATCGGATGAAGCGGACTTCTCCAACAACACCCAAAAAGACAAAAAAGAAAAGCAAATGAGAAACAAAGGTTTTGGAAACTGTACAATTATCGAAAACTAGAACTTCTCTTGATCTCTATCTTCCTACACTGTCACTGCCTGAATCTGTGAGAATAGTTAGCCTTCTTGCTGTCTTCAGAAACTCACTGCAATAGCAACCCCGATAAAGAAACGTATAAGACTTTGTTAATATGTTAAACAGGAAGAGGATTCCAGTAAACACCAAGAAAGTGACTGAAAAATGAAACCAATTACCTGAAGGGCTCATCTCCAGTGTGTTTAACAGAGCCGGCTGCATCCCGGTACAGCACATTGCTAAACATCTCTGCACTTTCTATGCCAAACATGTTGGCTAGCTTTCCATATAGCTCCTCGTACGATCCTAGGACAGACAGATCAAGGGTTCGACCTACATCCTCCGATTCCATGAACACCTTGCAGTGACCCGTCTCCAAACCTAGGTCTGATTTTTTGTGATCTTTGCACCAAGGAGACCCTTCATCGGAAGAGTTTTCCAATGGACCGTTCTGATGCACCGCAGAACCAGAACCATCAGAAGAAATTGCTGTCTTCTCTGGGTTCCCATCTGATAAACTGTTTACAATCGTATCACCAGAACAGCTTTGAGAGCTATTTTGCTGGGGAAGAATGAGTTGACCGAACAATATGATGTGGGGTGTCTTTACTTCAATGTTATCCTTAAAACTCTGAGTGGGATTTCCCATAGTCAGCAGACAAGAAATATTTTTACTATTTCCAGTTTCACTCATAAAATTGGCACTTGAAACTCTAGCAGGTCTTGTAGTATGTTCAAGCTGCTGAAAGCCCAGTGGAAACAGACTCGACTGCAGTTTGTTGAAGTGGAGATCTGATGAAGATAGTCCATATTGGGCATGCCTGGCTCCCTGTATGCCTGCAGGAATATTGTCTGAAATACAACAAAAGGGGCTGCTAGTCACGAGGGGGTTCCTGGTAAATGATGGTGTTGGAAGTTGGTTAATTAAGGAGAAATCGGAATGTTCAGGAAGCCGCAACTTTTTCCTTGCAGGTGAGAAGGGAGAGAGATGAATGGCCGGTATGTTTGATACCAATTCAACCAACCATGGGCTAACACGCTTCACATTCTGAAGTAGATCGGGCTCATCCCATGCTACCTTCAAGATAAATATTTGCAGAGAAGGTTTCAGAAGCAAGCATAAATTAAATAAAAAAATATAACAAAAACCTGAATCACTGAAGTGAGGGAAAGAGTTCAGATTCCAATTTCAGAGAGACTAAAACTTGGAATATAAAAGTAAAAAATACGTCAGATGATTGAAGCAAACAACATAATTAACATCATCTCATATAGAACACTGTATTAAACCATTGCCACTTTGCTATGAATTTTACTGGTTTGTATATCACAAGCTATTCATTTCTGACCAGTTGCTTTCAGCTTACAAGAAATTACTTCACATGATCCAGCTATGGGCTATTCTGATTAAATTTGCAACAATGGCTCATGCAAGTTGTGTAAGAACGATAATGCGTTTCAGATTCAGTACCAAAAAGGCAGATAAATAGAGCAATTGCATGTAACAAAATTCAGACTTGAAAAAGAAAAAAAAAATTCACAATTATAAGAATTAACAAAAGTAAAAAAGAATTGAAAATGATCACTTAAAAGTACCTGAAGAAGGCGCCATGGAGAATTAGGCCAACGAATGGGATCAGCAACCTGAACAGAAGAAATGGTTCCCATAAACCAACTGATCCGAGATGAATCCTCAGTTTCAAAAGCCATTTTGAATCTCATCCCAGAACACCACTGGATTTGCATAGCGGCTCTGACAGCTGAGGCCTTCACAACAAACTCTGGAGTGCTTGCACGTGGGTAGTAAACAACCTCAAATGGTTGGCCATTGGCAGCAAGAGCTGCTGCTTCAGTAACGGACTCAGCCCTCACTCTCCCCCTCGAGTCACTACTTGAATTTCTCCTAGATGACTTATTCTCATCCTCCCTCATATAGCCCGAATACCCCCCAAATGGGAAGCCACAGTTTCCACCACTTGAATTCCACCCAACCGAATAATCAGATCCACCACCAATCCCTCCTTTCTTAGCCCTTCGAATTCCCACACAGAGATCCCCGTTTTCTGCTCTCAGAAAAACTATTGAATCCCCAGCAACAAGCTTCTTCTGGTTCACAAAATTACTCCACCCAGTCGTCAAAAGATGACGACGAGGAGTCCCCCTATAAATATGCCTAAACTTCCACACTTCACCATGCACATCCTTTGCAAGAATGGTTTGAACAGGAGGTTCTGCACTATAATCCAATCTCGGAAATATAGTCTCTGCGCAATAGCGTGGAACAGAGAACCCCCCGCCATTATTTGCATCAGATTGTGTCAAAGTCTTAGCAAAAGAAGCCGGCTTTTCACTACTCTCATTGCTAATTCCTCCATTCCCATCAAACCCCACATCCTCAAAATCATCAAAGCCATTGCTTTTCAACGCAATAAGCCTAATTCTAGCATAAACCTCATCAGTCTCAGCATCTGCCATAAACTTTATGGCAGTTACTCGACAAGGGATCATCGAAGGAATGTTAAAATTTGGCAATTCAACATTCCCCTTGGCATGTTCCAAGTGTCCCTGAGGAAAATAAAAGACTTTAGAGTTAATTTGTGGCATTTGAACCATACCACCAGCACAGGCATGCCAGAGTTGTGAATCCAAGCAGCTTTCTCCAGTTGGATTCTTCTTCATTGCGTCTTTTGCTGAATCCATAACCGTAATCATTGCTCAATTATGCTCCCTCTCAAGCATAAAAATCCTTCCTTTTGCCGGCTGCTGTCAAAATACTGACACCACATAAACAAATATATACAAACTTGTCAGATATATGGGGAAAAAAAAATCCATCTTGCTGAACAAAATCACATTTTTCTTCGTTTTTATCAACGACCCCTCAATGAAAACAAAAATCCCATCAGAAAAAAAGAAGTTACAAAATCTTTTACCTTAATCTCTCAAAAAGAAATCAGCAAAAACTTGTCTTAAACTTAACGGAGGGTTTAGAACAGAGAGAAGGAGAGAGTTGGGTGTTTTTGTGTTTGGGGAAAAGTGAGAGTTTAAAAGAAAAGGGAGTCTGTGTGCGCGCGTTGTGATTGAGTTCAAGAGTGAAAGGTGTTAGAAAGCGTGAAGCTTCGTTGGTTTTGGTTTGCCGACCAGACCAGACTCTTCAGTGTTGTTAAACCAAGTATGTGAAAACAAATGAAAACTGCCTTTTTCTTTTTCTTTTTTATTTTATTTCATTTATTTATTGATTTGTGTGCTTTTACGATTGTTTTGGATCGCATAAGTCTACTACTACAGCCAAATTCAGGTGATTTTAACTGATCTTCAGAAAAATAAAATAAAATGAATATAGTTTTTTAATTTTTCTTTTTTGACATTTCTCTTTAACTTTTTCTATTTCATTCAGATCTCCAACACGCGCTTCTATTAGTTTCCCTTACCTTCACGTCAAGCGAGTGAGATTACTCTCCTTAGTTAATTACATGAATTTTTTATTATCACGAAAGGAGTCATCATCTTGCATGTTATAAATGTTTTCATATTATGTCATATATTTTTCCTGCTTTCATATGATAAGTTTTTTCATGTTATAAGTGTGTTCATTTTTATATTATAATAAATACATCATTAAAATTCTATAATATTATGAAATTGATTTATTTTTATTGTAAATTTTCTGTCATTTCGATGTTAATATCATCGAGATATATTATTAAATTTTATTTTTTTAAAATATGATTATAACTCATAAGAGTATTAATTCTTATGCGGATGGATTTTTATAATAAATATGCTTTGCGAGTCTGAATTTCTATAATTATATTTGTTTCACTACTAAAAGAATGTAAAAATATTATACTTAAATTACTTCCTATAATTTCTAAATTATATGTTATAGTTGACAATAGCCGTACGCAAAATTAGTCCTTATAGTCTTCCTCCGAACCCCAAATCAAATTATATACAATAAAAAATAAATTAATACAATAGTGGTTAGTCAAACCATTTAAACTTTGACCAAGAGTGTTTTCCACGCGATAGAAGAGCGAATGGGAGTGGGTGATGGGACAAATCCCCTCATAATCATGAAAGAAGCATCCAAATAATAAAATAGAAAAACACAGAATTTATACTTAATCGTTATTTAATGAAAAATAAAACTGAAAAGATAATCCCCCGAAAAGGGGATTTTGGTTTGATCTCACGAGATCTTGAAAAAAATCGCGAGTTTCATGTACAGCTCTGAAATCAAGGCGAAACCCAACCAGATACATTTGACCGCAGTTAAAAAGTTTCATGTGGCCCAAGGCCCTATCTCCACGGAACTAACCACGGTTAATTTTTCTTTTTCAAAAACTAACCACGGTTAACTAACAAGGGTCCATGTTCCATTGGTCAACACCCCACTCCAAGACTCTTCCTTGCTACTTTGGTTGTTAACTGCGCCCCTGATTTTTGGGTCGGGACTAGATTTGGTCCGGTAAATTTATCTTAATCGCGAGGACATATTAGGGATATAAAAAATATTATTTTACATTTACAAATAAGCCCTTCATAGTTTCATAATCCATCACATAAGTCCAATAATTTTTCAAAAAAAACAAAATACTTATTCTTCTAATCGAACAAATTGGTATCGTAGGAAGTTTGATCTAATGTGCACAATTGCACACCATAAGGTGTGTGAATACGGATCAGAATTCTCTCTTGATCTGATCATATTCTGAGCAAATAATTCAATTATTGATTGGTAGTTAATAAATAAAAATAATAAAAGAAGTTGAATTTTACTCGTACACTACTAATAAAAAACACATGTCATAAGATCTTAAAAAATTCAGAAGAGATCAAATTAATAGATGATTATTTTCCCATAAATACACATGTAGTGCGCTCCTATTGGTAGAGCCGTAGACTTTGCAAACACAACTTCGTCAATAGATGCTCATCATGCATGCAATTACGCACACATGATATAGAAGGATAAATAAAAGTTATCCATTGTTTTCATATGAGTCCTTGTTCAAGTTAGGACTTTTGTCTTTAATTCGTTACGGTTTGGTAAGTAAAATAAGATTTAAGCTAGGATTAAGGAATGTTATAAAATAGAAGTACGACGGTGACATCGCGATTAAGGACACATATAATATGACGATAATAAGAGGTGCGTGGAAAAGCCAAAGTGTTTAGGCTATGATTATGACTTTGGCCGGACTAGTTTAGGGACATTTTCCTAGAATGTTAATCTTTTAGACAACATTGGAAAAGAAGAAAAATGGTGTTGTCAAATGCTTCTTACGTGCGTGAATGGTTGAAACATCAATTTTGTTCTAAATGTTTGCTTTAATTGTCAATTATTCCACCAATTTTGAAATGATTTTATTCATTCAAGTTCAGTGGCTGATGCAAGCGCCCTCATTTTTTTTTCATGCGGACAAACTGTTAAATTATGTGGTTCAATAGAATCAGTGCGGACACTTTATTAAACTACATAGTTTAATAGTATGTCTGCATTAAAAAAAATGAAAATAATGACATATGAAAACAATAAAATACAAATTTCAATACATTAGAGACTGTGTTTTTTTTAGTGTATTTAAATCTTTTTTTTTATATTTTACTGGCATCCTCAGTTTAACAAAATGAGAATATCCTCGCTAGATAATGATTATGTATATATATCTAATTTCTAATCAATTGTCAATTAATTTTATTTTTCAAACATTGACAAAAATATTATTTCCTAAAACACATCCTATCACTTCTCTCTTAAAATAAAACCCTATTTATGGGTATTTTTGCTTACTAGAGTAATATAATAAAGTAGTTTGTGTGATAAAAACAAAGGTCGGAGAAAAGAATAAAAAGTAATGAAAATTGAAAATAATAAAGTGAGACTTATAATATTTTTAAGCAAACTATTACTTACGATAGGGCCACGTCTGTTTATACCTATTAATCTATACAAAACACTTTACAATTCTATCATTTTGGACGTTATAGGTTTTTATATCTTCAGTATTTGAAAGAAATGGCACTAAAAATTGGCTTTATAACTACTTTAGAGAACAACATTACTTGAATTGAATTTCCATTACATCTTTGTACGCACATTAATTGTTTGATATAGACAATGCACCAATAGTTTTATTGAGCACTGTGATAATTGATAACCATGCACAATAATTATCTTTTAATTCAAACAAAGATATATGTCCCTTAAATATATAAATTGTACACCACACACAAAATTCATTCTCACCCACTAATTCTTTTGTCATTAAAGATTAGTAGATTGCATTACAAGAATTCTTTATTATAATTTTTTATTGTAGAAAATTAGATTTAACAGAAAATTATTAAAAGAGAGGGAAAATTGCCCAATAGATACTTTTTTTTTTTTTCCATTCATTGATGTCATGTATGACAAAATATCCAAAATAAAGATCCATTCCATGGTATATTAATCTATTTTTTAATTAATTTTTTTTTCTTCTTATTCTACTTTCTCTTATAACTACTAAAGAAAATATAATTTTATTCGCAAAAAAAAAAAAAAAGTAAAAAACATTCGAGAGAATCTAATAATGATTCCAGTGCGTTTAGAAAGTGACATTTTAACCAAACATACAGACACGAATGGATAAGACATAAACAGTTTGCGAACAAAAACAGCGAAAATGACACCATTTCTTGTCTTGGCCAATATTTGCCACACCTCTTCTCCAACAGACTTTTTCAATTAATTAATTGTTTTAAGCGACCTCTCATCATCTTTCAAGATTCAATTTAGTTGGTTGAATGGCTCTCATTTTCTTCTTGAATTTAAAAATAAAAAATAAAAATATATTTTTAATTTAATTTAAGAAAAAAAAATGTTTTCTTCTACCTTCAAGTTTGGTTGGCCTTTACATCTCACCCAACGCTACCCTATTTTTAAGAGATTGTCTTGTGGTTGTCTTTCTTAATGAGGACTATGACAGGGACCAATTTGAAGAGTAGGAAAAAAAAAATTACTTTTTGTTGTTTGAATTATCAATTGTGCGTGCGAATATGTATATATTCAATTGTGTATTTAAAATGCATGACCTTATATCTGACCTCTTCCTAATTTAATGCAGGATTGAAAATTTTGGGGGGGACTAAAAGTCATTATAGTAAACTCTTAGGGGGATAAATTCTTTCAAAATAAATTATCATTTTGTGGGCAAAATTTATACCGTATACGAAATGTCTTTTTATTATTAAAATAAGTTTTGAATGAAAATTATCTGCTTCGAGTTTAAAAGTAACATTATTATGGTGAAAGACGCGTGCATAAAAATTAAAACATATTATATATATTTTATTGTTGGGTTAGGATTATTGTAGGTGTTATTAAAACTAACTTACGACTCGATGCATGAATTGGTTGATCTTTACAAGAATGTAAAGTCCTAAAAAAGGAGATATCGTCGTATAAAAGTTGAATAATACTTACATGAAGTCCGAAAAAAAATTCCTGCCAAACTCAAAGTTAACCAAAAATTTGTTTTTGTATTTCTTTTAAAAAGTTGATCTGCAACGTCCTTTTTTGTTTCATTTTGCAAATAAATCCTTCAATTTTTTAACATTGATGAGATTAATTTATATTTACGTTTGTATGATAACACACGAGCCAAGTAAAAATAAATTCAATTACAAAAAGTCAATATACTTTTGGGATTTGAAATACCTTGGAATTCAACAAAAACCAGCTATAAAAATAAAATCAAAACAACCAACCATTCTTTAAATTCGCAGCATTTATAGTGCATAAATTTATTTTAAATTAAATCTCTTTGCAGTCATGATATATATATATATATATATTCGAAGACAATATTAAAAATCACTACCTTTTAAACCAAGGGAAATTATCATTCGTCTACCCTAAAATTACATCGTTATCAAAATTACTACAAAACTTTAACAGTGTATCAGCCGTCCACCCTTAAATGACAAAATATATCTCCCAACCACCATTCCGTCAACTGCCGTTTACAACTTAACAGAATTGAAACAAAATGATGATATTGCCCTTAAGCATGAAATTAATGTTAAAAAGGCAAAACTGCCCCAAAGATGAAACAATGCCAAATGTAGCCGTTGGACTCAACAACGGTAACAATTTTGGCTATATAATGAGCCAAAAATAGCAGGACAAACCTCATTGAAAGCAAGTAAAAATTAACAACTCCTCAACAACAACAAATCAGCACACACCTCATTGAAAGAACCCAAATTAGATACTCCTCAACAACAACAACAACACACACCTCATTGAAAGAAAGCAAAAATTAGCTACTCCTCAACAACAACAAATCAGCACACACACCTCATTGAAAGAAGCAAAAAAATTGCTACTCCTTAACAACAATAAATCAGCAGCACATTTCCTTGAAAATGGCCTCTAGTGAAGCATCAAGTTCTGGTGTCAGTAGATTTAAAAGATATAAAAAAGTGAAATGTCAGCCAAAATATTGCAAGTGTGGCGTGCAAGCAGTGGCCATGGTGTCAACTACATTGCAAAATCCTAATGCAATGTTTTGGTCATGTAGGTGGAAGCATTGTGGAGTGAAGCACTGTGATTTTTGGGAATTGTTCACTACGGAATCTCTCATATATCCTACGATAAGATGGCATACGAGCAAAACCTGAAGCTAAATGATGATGTGGTGAAAATAAAAAAGAGGCTAAAACTCATTGAAGGAAGGCTTAAATATATCTTAATTCTGCTGGTGTGTGTATTTGTAACTGTCTTTATGAGAAAGTAATATGGCTTGTAATAAAGTTTCAACAGTAATGGTTTAGCTCATGTAATGTTCCTAACAAAATATATCCTTAACAATACTGTTGTCAATAATCAATCGAAACAGTGATAGTGTCATTAATTAACGTCCAAACCGTGCAAATAACATATCTTCTTCAAATTACTGTTCAATAAAAATCCAAAATATGGTGAAATCCAAACTAGCTCATGCAAGAGCATAGTGAAATAACCAACATAACCAACATAACCAACATAAGAATTTAGAAATCTGAAATTGACAAAATTAAAACATAACCAACATAAGTGTTTAAGAAACTGAAATTGATGACATGTTTCCCAACAAATTGAGTATCAAACTCATTTTAAAGCACCTGTTACAGTTGACGACTGTGATGGATTCTGGAATTGGTTAGCTTGGGATGTGTTGACATCTGTTTTCCTTTTCCTTCCTAAATTACAAAAGAAAAAATTAATCAAACTCTTATTATGAACTGTAAATTATATATTAAAACAAATTAATGAAACTCAACCTCTTTTGCTGGTTGTTCCAGCAACTGCAGTATTACTTTTATTTTTCTTTTCTTTGATCCAATATTGGAGCCCTCGCCTGGCCCACTTCCTTGTATTGTCTGCTGAGATGGCTGGCTTGAAAGACTTGCAGGCTCGGCTGAAGGAGTTGCTGGTTGGCTTGAAAAACTTGCTGGCTCAACTGAAGCATTTCCAGCTGAGAACTGTAAACAATATAAACAATCAAGTTAAGCATTTGCATACTCCTGATCAGCATGCTTAGTTAGCGTGACCTTTAGAAAAATGCAATGACTATTATGTTAAATAACAATGAAAACAATATAAACATACTTGAGAATTAGTACTCTTTGGTCGTGCTGCTCGTGCAACAGAAGACCTCAATAGACAGGATCTTACATTATGGTTAGAGCCACCACAAACTGAACAATTGACAAAGAATCTCCTGCTGCGTTTCTGAGGTTCAGTTGCTGCTCTCTTCCTACATTTCTTTGGCCTCCCAATCTTTTTTTGCACAATTAGGGGATCAATTAGTGGCCTTTCACCCCGGTCCCATGCACGCTCATCTGGAATTGGACTAAACATAACCGAGTACGTATTAATGTAAGCTTGCTTGGTGAAGCAAAATGGTATGTACTCATCAATTTCGTGTCTCGCATAACCTATGCAAGCCATGGCATGAGAGCAAGGTAAATCAGCAATTTCCCAATACCCACAGTCACACATTCTGTCCTCTAATTTCACAACAAACTTTCTAGCTAGATAATAAGATTTATCCATTACTTGAAAATTCAAGTCTCCCGAAGGGTGCACGGTCATTTTCTCTCCTTTCTTGTAAGATGTATCCAGCTCTTTATAAATCCTCGGAGCAACAGATTTTGCCCAAGCTTTTGCTTCATTTTTTCTCTTTGTGAATCTTTTCATAAGTCTACACCTAATCTCCTCAAGCATCGATAGCACAGGCCTAGCTCTATAAGGCAAAATCCAGTTGCTGAAACACTCAGATGCATTATTGTCAGTTCTCTCAACTTTACAATTTCTGTCATATGCATGCATCGACCAAGTGTACCCTTGCAATTCTCTTTCCAGCAAATTATAAGCTGCTATCTTTTCTTCCTTAATCAGTGCCATTACCTCATTAAAGTAGTGCCTGTTACTGCTCTTGGCTGCCCTCCAAAAAAGATTCCGCAACTTGGCACCAGCATGGTCTTTAGCAAAGTTAGCATACACATGCCTACAACATGCCCTATGATAGGCAGAAGGCCATGTGTTTGGAATCGCATTCAACAGTCCTTTTTGCCTGTCACTAATGAATGTGACATGCCTTCCATCATCTATATAGTTGTGCAAATGTTCAAGAAACCAAGTCCATGTTTCAGTATTTTCAATTTCACACACACATACAGCCAATGGGACAATCCCTTTGTTAGCATCTGTAGCAATAGCAGCCAATAACACTCCTCCATATTTCCCCTTCAGGTGGCAGCCATCAATTCCAATGAAGGGTCGGCAACCATTGAGGAAAGCATTTTTTTGTGCAGGAAATGCGACAAAGAATCTTTGAAATAAACATTTATCAGGATAACTCACTGCATCGCATAACACCTTGCAAATAGCACCTGGATCAGCCTGATGAATGGCTGCAGCATACTGAAATAGCTTCTCATAGCCCTTAGAATGATCACCGTACACCAAAACCCTTGCTTTTTCTCTAGCCCTATACATTGTTAGCTTCTCAATCTTCAATCTAAATTTTTCCTGCATATAAGTCCTAAGAAGAGATATCTTGACATTAGCATCAATAGCAACATGCCCTTTTATCATTTCAGCAATCCATGTAGAAGTGACCTTCACAGATTTCTTAGTAAGCCTGCACTCATGCTTTTTGTGGTATCCTCGCAACCAAAATCCATTTCGGTCATTCAATCTCGCACCATTAACAAACCATGGACAACCAGGCTCTTTACAAGTTGCATAATATCTCCTCAGTTCACTGTATTTGATGTTAATATTGAACCCTTTCCTAACCATCACCTCATGCAGCACTTCTCTGAAATGACCTACATCCCTGAACACATCACCCACCTTAAGCCTATGTACTCCATCAGCATCTAACTTATACTCATGCTTTTCTAAATAATTTCTAAACTGCACACTGCCTAAATTCACGTCCTCATCTGAAGAATTAACAACCATTTGGAACTCCCTAGTATCATCATCCAAAAAAATATATGCATCGCTATCACTGTCATGTTGGTTTCCCCCACTGCCACCACTGTCATCACTATCATCACTGTCCTCTACAAGCGCGGTATCATCAGCAGACACAGTAGGTGGTGGTTGCTCACCATCACCCTTTTTGCCATCATCATCATTATTACTGCCAACCCCTTTGTCTGACCATTCTGATAGCAAATCATCTTCAACAGGTGCAGTAGGTTCCTCACCATCACCCTCATCATCATCACCACTGTCTAATCTCTTGCCTGACCAATTTGATAACAAGTCATCTTCATCTTTAGTTGGATGCCTAACTTTGGAAGTACTCTGTTGCTCTGCTCTATTAATCTGATCATTCAATGTAGTTATAGCTTCTGAAGGCAGATGTATCCCTAAGTTAAACATCAACGATTGCAGTAATGGAGAATCTAGATATTGAGGGTATAACACTGGCACCACTTCAACTTCAAATGTGTTTAAACCCATTGAGTTATGAATCCCGAATAATCTGTTTAACCCAAATTCGGAATCCACCACAACCTTCACTTTGTTATCTGGATTCATAACAGTTAACAAGATTTGTCCAGCTTTGTTTAACCCATGTACTCCTGTTATCTTTAATGCTTTAACCCTTATTTTATCAACAGAACAACTTTCAGGGTAAATCAAACCTACACAACGTTTTTCTCCTTTGAAATGAATCACTAACTCCATTGGAGACATGCTGTCATATCAAATGCAACAAAGAATAACCTAATTAAATCCAAACTCAAGCTTTTTCAAAAACAAAAATAGGAAATTAATGAGATTCTACAGCAAAAAGGACTTCAATTGACATACAAATCTTTCCTCACCATTTCGTTAGTTTCTACAGTCTAGGGTTTCTAACATTAGTTAAAAAATGACAAATTCAAATAATTTCTTACAAGTTCTTACATATATTGATTAAATAATAGATGCATTGCAAGAAACAAGTATCATATATGAACATACCTAACAACCCGATCCTTGACTTGTTGTCTTCAAGCGTTATCAACTTACGCTTTGATTCAAACTCCAATTCAACCTCCACAGATGTCAGCTACACTTATTTGATGTTAAATATTGAATGTATTTGGTGAAAAGAGAAGAAAAATAAGTAGGAATGGCTGGTATGCGTGCAAGCTATCTCTTGATGAATGAACAAATTGGATGTGTGGCTGCAGCTGCAATGAAGCTTTTTGATGGTGAGGAACAAACGTCGTCGTTCTTTTTTTCCCCCTAAAACGACGTCGTTTTGCATGGATGAAACGACGTGTCATCCCATAAAACGACATGTCGTCCAATAAAACATTCAGTCATCTGGTAAATGACTGACATGTCATTTTTTCCCATAGCTGTTTCTATCTTAAAAGACTATATTACCCTTATAACGTCAGCGTTTGTAAACGGCAGTTGACAGAATGGTGGTTGGGAGATATATTTTGTCATCTAAGGGTGGACGGCTGATACACTGTCAAAGTTTTGTAGTAATTTTGATAACGATGTAATCTTAGGGTGGACGAATGATAATTTCCCTTAAACCAATTCACGCTCGCAACGCAAAAAGACAACACGAAAAGAAAGTATATATTTTTGCACCCCCTCATCCCATCCCCCAAAAACCCAAAAAAAAAAAAGAATGGAAAATAAATCTAAATTAATATGTGGGCCCTCATGTACAGTACTATTTCTTTGTGCCGACAGATGGTGCCTGTCCCTTTCCATCGGCATATAAGTGGACAAAATATATTTTTGCTTGCCACCGGCTGTACTCAAATATACATATATATATATATATATATATATATATATATATATATATATATATATATATATATATATATATATATATATATATATATATATACATATATATATATATATATATTTAATTTACTTTTTTTTAAACAATCAATATATTTTTATGGAGTTAAAATTGATCTACAACTTATCTTATCCTATCTTAAGATTTTATATAACTAAATTCATAAAATGTGATTATTTTTAAAAATTAAAAAAAAATTATAGTAGTCGACACTCTTTTATCTTATTTTCCATTAGATTGATGTTTAAGATTTTGTGTGTGTAAGTGTAACGGAGGATGAAATGGAAAGGCCAGATTTGTCGTATTGGGGCCCTCGATTTAATCGCAACCGTTAGTCACGGACAAAACGGAGCAGTCAATTTAAGCACCGCCGGTTCCGATTCCATCAGATCACTGGTTCAACCAAACCGGGCACCCCTCACTCAGGTTTGACAGCTACGGGACAAGTCCCTCAAACCTTTTTGTCGTGTTTTTCCGTCACGGGGCACTCCGTAAGAAGCTTCCACGTGTCGTGAAGGTGTGTCGTTTGATTGGTATTGACCCCCACCTACTGTGAGATTCTCGTCGGTTAAAATGATGAGACGCGACGCGTGGGAGCCACAAGGCCCGGCCCCACCACGAATCTCTGTCTTTACTTGCGGCCGTGGGTTCGGAAGATACAACAACTTACGTGGCATGGTTTGGTAAATAATTTCAAATGCAAACACCTAATAATTGTTATTCATATCTTTAACTCAAATTAAAATTAAATAAATGATTAAGAACGTCTAAAAAAAAAGTCTTAATATACATAATACATATATTTAACTCAAAAATATTTCTTTTTTATTATTTTGTGGACTATAAATATTATAAATTTACACGCATGTAAATAATAAAATGTGAGTCACATATCATAAATAAGATTAAAATGTGGTGTAACTGTGGTACCGTGCCACAGTTGCACCCAACCGTTGAATTTCTATTTATTTAAGTGGAACTCACTCATTTGAGTGGATCCAACGACTAGTGCAATTATGACTCGGTACTACAATTATACTGTAACCTGACCGCATAAATAAATACACTTTACCTTAAATGGAAGTAAAGTTAATCCGATATCTAAAGTACAAAGGTGGAATTATATATTAACCCTCCTCCAAACAAGGAGTTGTCATATCTGATGGTAAGTTCAGAAAAATATGAAAAAAAAAAAAGAAAAAGAAAAGGGTGTGTTGACGATAAATGGATCTAATGATAACAAATTGCTCAATGCCCCACCTGCCATGAATGAAGAAAGGAATTTAATGATGAGAAGTTTTACTATACCCACAACATTTTATTCTAATATGCCCACCTATTATTTGTTCCTGCCGAACCCGCCACTGCTTTTTTTCTCTTTTCTCTTACGGCTAACACCTTTACATATTTTCCAAAAAATGTAATTTAGCAGCTCTCCTTAGTAAAAAAAGAAAAGAAAAAAAGCAACATCAAAAGTGTAAAATAACACACTATAAATATCGTGCAACATCGATCAAGACTCCTGATAAATTAGGGATAAGATGATGAGGTGGGTCTGGCTTGTTGGCGTGTGGTTCGATTATTGTTTATCTTACAAGGAAAATGAATAAAAAAATAAAAAGAAAAGAATTTGCTTAGATATTGATTTTAACATGTCAACGCATGCATGATGCATGTGCCCCAGTTCGTCAAGACACCTAATAATCAATCATTCATGATTTGATCTGAACAACACACCGTAGAAATTTAAAATGCTCTTAAAACTTTTAGGTTAAATGATAACTTAACATGGTAACAAAACAAGTTCATTTGACTTTATTCCATTTTCTATACTGTAAAGATTCTTTGTCTCTTGATGTGAAATCGATTCTCATCTCCTCTCTCCAGTTTATGGGACTTGGATCAAGTCTCCTCAGTAATATCTGAGGCAGATGGATCTTCTTTATACTGATCATTTTTTATTTTTTTCAAAAGACTTGCATTCATGGCTAATATATATATATATGTTGATTGAGATTGGTCCAATAATTTTTATTTTTAAGGGTAAAAAATTGTAATGTTGTTACTATAACTAAATTATAAAGAAAAGAATCAACAAAGTATTGGCTCTACTGACAATAAAGTCTCCTTAAGTGGCTTGATTGGGTTTGCTTTCTAATTCGAGTTGCAGGTAAGTTGCCTTTATTAGGAGAACATGTGCCTCCCGATTTGAGTGGAGACTTCTAATCTGGGTTATGGTACGGGCTTAAAGATATCTCTTACAGTTGGAGCCCTCCTCAGGATACTGCTTAAATGTGTCTCCTACAGTTGGAGCTCTCCTCAGAATATCTCATGATTACGAAAAAATATATATATAAAGAAAAGAAGATTCAGTATGCAAAGAGTTTCTCTTTAAGGAGTTAACCCTACAGCATATATAGCCATGCATGCATGCATGAAGAGTGAGTTAGGAGATAAAACAGAAAGGATATTTTGATTAAAAAAACAAAAGGGGTATTGCAAGTTGGAAAAGTTAATCCTGCTGGCATTACATTGCATGGATCCACCAAAAAAGATTAGGAGGCAAGGAACATTGGTAGCTCCAAAACGGGGCAGTTTTGAACAGTTGAAAATGAATGCTTTAAATGCTGTCTTTAATTAATTAAATTAAATTAAATTGAATTAAACGAAGTTGACTCGGTACAATTGAAATTTGCTCCTGGCTGTGGAATTTCACTTCAATTTTCGCTTTCTGAGGAGACCACCCCCAAGACATTGCATTAAATTTGCAGCCACATAATTTTTTTTTTGTTGAATCAAATTAATTAAATGGGGACATTAATTGCAACATGTGTTGAAACCATGGCTTGGACCTGCATACATGCCGCTCTGGTGGCCACGGCCGGCGGCCTCGCTTAAGTTATTATGTCTTTCTTTGCTTTTTAAGTTAATATGTGCAATTATTATCACGTCTGGCTCATTTGTCTTTGTTATTTTTAATTTTTTTTAACTTCAGCATCTGAATTAAAGACCCTTTGCTACATTAAATGTTAACTCTTTAAGTGTTAAATTTGTGTTGCAAGTGGTACAAAAGTTTATTAAACAGAAGAAGAGCCAGGGAGAGTACATTTTTTTAATCTTGAGTCAAAGGATATCATCAGCGACTAAAGATCGTGTTCTAAGTTCGGGCTCAATGGCCCATTTTTGCGGATTCTATTACGACTTGGGAGTTGAGGTCCAAAATCTGATAAGAGTCTAGGTCTGTTAACACCCCTTCAATAGCCCGCAAAACCCTAATCTTGAATTGGAAAACAACAATAGACATCTCAAAATTTAATTTCAAACTTTATCAAGTGGTTAACAATTTTATTTCTGTGTGAATTAATGACATTATCCCATCACCCCCCCCCCCCTGCAAGGTAATTTGAAATGACATTTTAGGATAAAATTACATATAAAGTTAAGTATTAATCAAATCAAATTAAAACCCTCTCGTCTTTCTATTGGAATCGTTTTACCACAAATTGTAAAGAGATTTTGGTAAGTGATTGTAAAAGAGATATTTACCAAATTGGTATTTTATAAAGTGGGTGTCAAAAGCACTAGTGCATTCATTCCTCAATCAACGGAGAGATGTTGGTTTGTATCTAGATTACCGCTATTGAAACCCCACCCACTATCTATCAAGACCCTACTTGATTTTACATTACGCGCATATACAACCACCAACAAATCTTTGCTCATCCACATTATTTTCATTGTAAGTTTTTCATTTTAACCCCCCTTAATTACGCCGATAGTTACAATCAAAAGCTACCAGAACCTTCAAAATCAATTTGGTGGTGGTGATGTCATATGGTGCTGTTCAGATATATTGGCCCATCACGAGTCAAATCTATTTTCAAGTATTTAAAAGAAAATCAACGTCCCTAATGCACATGAGTAGAGGGAAAAAGGAGATAATTCACCACTAAGTGCCTATTTGATATGATTTATCTAATGGTTATAAGTGCTTATTCAATCTTATAAAGCTCTTATCATAATTTTTGTTGCTTTTTAGTTTTTTTTTTTTTTTTTAGTAGAGCGTTTAGAGCTTAAATAAGTTATTTTATCTCTACTAATAAAAACTCAAATTTTAGACTTTTGAGAGTAGAGATTGAAATTTTTTTTTAAATGTTAAAATATATAAAATATCCTTTACTTATTTGACAATATTATTTTATTCTTTTCATAACATAATTTAAAAAAACTTATCTATTAAAGTAATTTCATAGATTTTTAATAAAAAGTTCTTATTGAAAACCAAACAATTAAATTTTTTTAGGTAAAAATTCCACTACTAAAAGCTCTACTTAAAAAGTCGTATCAAATGGAGCCTAAGACATTTTGTTGTTCTCGTTTTTCATCTCTCATAAGTAAGTAATTGATAAATCATTGAAGGGCAGAAAGATTATTCTTGGGTTCGGCCTAAAGAAATATGCTTGGACCCGCAAGAGCCCAGTTAGTTAGTTGTTTCTAAATGCCCAATAGCAGATAGTTCTGGTACCAAGGATCTTTTTTAAGCCATTTTGATTTGAGTAAGAAACAAGAATTGGTCATTCTATTTTGTAATTATTTCATTGAAACTAATAAAAGAAACATTTCTTTTTCAAAACCGCTATGAAGCTTTTTCACCAAGAAGCCATGTTTTAAGTACTTCCTACAAAATCACACGTGAATGCACGTTAGGTGAGAGAGACCCAATGAAATGACTACTTCTCTAGAAGAAATTTATAGTCCTTGGATATTCATTAAAGTGAGTAACATACAAGATTTTATGGTCGCATATTAAAAAAAAAAAAAACCCCCACCAAAACATTAATAAAATTAAAAAATAAAAAAAAAACTTCAATACTAAGAAAACCCAACCATTGTTTTTCATATGGGTTTTGCTTGTGGAGTTTGAGGCTGGTAGGTTTGACGAGAAATTAGACCATTCTATATTATGCTTCATAAATATAATCAAAAGGATTCTCGAAAGCAAAAAAATATCAAGGGTATCCTAAGGTTACCATACCCCACAATTTAAGTATCTCGTATAGTTAAAAAGATAAATGAATAAATGAACAAAATGTCAATAATTTTACCGACCATCGTATGATGCTCTCAAGTATCAGAGTTCAAGCCCATGAGAAACTGTTGTCGGAACCCTTACATGTGCCTTCAAAAGAACATCATACGTGCCATAAGATTGGATGTCTAATCAGTCTTTAACATAATGAAAGTAACTGAGTGATTAATTTGATGTGATGGATTGCATTTTATGCACCATAATATTCATTATTATCATTGTTAAATATATTCATCATGAAGTTGAAATTTTCCTTTCGATTTGGTAGTGTTTGGTCTGATGGAGACGTGTGGCCTAATGCCCGGTAACAACCTTGATGCCATGATTACATTGACTGTTGATTGATTATTTAACAAAATATCGAGTCTGTGTGGGATTTAAGTCATCAACCCAGACAAGCAACTGCTTTTGGATTCCAGTACCAGCAGCCTGATGAAACTTCGTAGGCCCGCCTATTCGGCCTCAAGACCTTTCAAGAAAATATTTGAAGTTAACTGAGGGTGAGTGAGTAGTAAATTAAAAATTTTCAAATATTTTACAACACTACTATAAAATATAAAGTTGGAATCTCTTAAAATTATTGGTACTGTAGAGTTTCAAATCTCATTGACATTAAAGTTAATCAAAGTTGGAGTGTAGTTTGTTTATAATCGGTTCTGTTGATCTATAAATTTTATATTTTAGGTTTGAAAATCCATCAATAAGCTTTAGTAGTAGGGGAGGGGATCGTCCGAATTGGCCTTCCTCACTTGAATGTTCTTGCAATTAACCAACATTCGAATTGATGTCAAGCTGTAAAGGCAGCCAAGAATTATGCGAAAAAGCCAAAAGCAGATTGAATATGAAAGGGAGATTTGAATGTAAAGCGGCAAACAGCTTTATAAAAAAAAAGGTTCTCAAATTGCATTACTCATATCATATCTCAGAATTAATTTTCTACTAACAAATGAACTGCAAAAAGAATTCCCATGAACAGGAAAAAGAAAAAGAAAAAGAATGCAAAAAAGAAATTTGAAACACAGACCGGCAAATATAATACCTAAATGACTTTAGGGACCTACTCATCACTAAACCCTAAAACTCTACTACCCTTATGCTTTCCTCCCTCTTTCTCTAATCCTTCTTCAGTCCTCTCATTACAGTCCTTCACTACTTAGCTAAAATTTGGTCACCTATTGCTCCTATTCCCCCATTCCATCCCTGTACAAGAAACAAATGAACAAAGAAATGAAATAACAATAAGCAAATAACAAAGACCGGAAAAGAGATATTCCCGTCAGGCAATGCTGCTCTCTGAGCCGTCTTGATCCCTCAAACGTACTCCAGTGCAAGGTGGTTATTGTTTGGAATCAACTCTGGTGCATCTGTCATCATCGTTTCAGTGCCGGCCACAATTGGCTTCTGGCAATTCTTGTTTCTCATTTCAACAACCTTTTTGTGGGAATTGGAGTGCAAGGATGGGACAAATGTCGGGCTAGCAGCAGGCCTGTATTCGGGGAAGAGCCTGCCAGATTTATAGCGAACACCGCATGCATTGCAAAGGGTTTTTGGCCCCATTGGCCCTGCTCTCCATTGAGGCGTCTTTGTTATCTCGCAATGCATGCATTTCCTAACTGCTTGTGTTGGCCCAACTTCACTAGTCTCATCGGAAACTTTTGGAACCGACAATTTGATTTTCTTTTTCTTCTTGTGCTCCGGGTTGAATTGCTTTGGTATTTTAATCACAAGGCGAGACTCTGCAAAATTCTCAGAATCAGATGAGGCCTTGGGGGCAATTAAGCGATGCTGTGGTTGTGTTTCAGTGACTGAGGAAGTTGGCGACACAAGTTGAACAGGAGGACGGGGATTAAATGTTGCAGGGCGAGGGCGCTTGCTACGAGCACGCCCGCGCCTCCCAGGGGCCATAGTCTCAGGGCTTCCCAACACAGTTTTCTCGCCCGAGCAGGAGCTGCTGCTCTCTAAAACAGAGACAGGGCTGGAGGTCTGAAACTGGTTGTGAGATGAATCGTCCTTAGTGATCGTGGATGACTCTTGTTTGCTCATAGTGAGGCTTCCTCCAGAGAAGGAATCCTCAACAAAGTTTGAAAGCCACTCAAGCTGAACAATGTCCTCATACTGCATACACAAAACATTATCAGTTCCAGCACAATTTTTAATTTCTAATAAAATTATAAACCCAGAAGCTTAAACTAGACTGTCACAATCATAATCAAATTAACCTAAACCCGAACCCGAACCCAAACCAAACCGAACCGGATCGATTTTTATTTTATTTTTTAACTTCTTTTAAATAATTTCAACAAAACTTATAATGTTAAATTAATACTGATTGCTGACTTGCTAACAGAATGAAGACAAACAATTGATATGCCACCAAATAACATCTGTTGATCCGTGTATATGACATATCACATAGCCTTCGCTTTTTAAAGTTAGCAACATGGCCACCCACGTGACAGTGCATATTCATAAATCGACCGACACGATGACAAATGAATTACCAAAATTACCCTTAATTAAAATGTATCAACTAAAATGACCCCGCATGTATCACACATTAGATTACAAAAATACATTCAATCAATGCGGTATGCCAGGTGGCAGCAAGATGCTACAAGATGTGAGGTCATGGTAAGTGAATTCAACGGCTGGGATTCAAAATAAAAAAGGGAAAAAAAGAAAAAAAATGGAAAAAAAATAAGAGAGGAGTAAACTTACTGGAACAGAGAGCTGGGTGGACAGGTCAGTGGAGCTATTAGAGAAAACTGAGTCGGACCCGGGTAATGAGTCGGACTGAGTCGGCCAAATGGAGGGGAACGAGTTAGAATCGGCGTTGGGAAACCCGGCTTCGACATCTTCATTTGGGAAGTCGAGTAAATCGTCTATGTGATCAAAGAAGCTGCCGCAGTCTATTTCGTCCATGAAGTTTGTTCCAATCATGTTTGAGTTTGACAATTAAAATTTTCCTGAGAAAGTTACGGAAACAAATGAAAAAAAAAAATGAGCCCAAAAGAACCCCAAAGAGGAATTTGATTCTGCTGTGAATTTATTATTTAAGTGTAGACGAAGAAAGTGGACAAAGCCAATGTGTTAATATTAAAATATAATGCAAGCCAACCGAAGAAGCCAGCTCACGAGCCGCGTGGCGCATGTTAGCAAATACAATTATTTAACATAGGCCTTGGTTGTAAAAATTCAAATTCTTTTATGGGGGACCGATAAATGTTCCAAATTTAAATACTTTTTTGTAATTATCTAGAAGGAAAGAAATAAAAGAGAGCCGAAATTTGATTTCTCTTTTTCTTTTCCCTTTTTCCTTTTCCTTTTTTTTATTTTTTCAACTGTCATACGTAATTCTGTGTGCGCGGAATGCGAACATTGTGGCGTAATTTACAAGAAGCGTATTTTAGCAGAACAGGCGCAGTTTAAACTCAAGAGTTGGGACACTTCGCAAATGGCAGAGGGTTTATTTTCCAAAACAGGGCATTATTTAATTTCATATGATTTTGAAAAATAGGAGGAGGAGTATGAATTTTTTTCTTTTCTTTTCTTTTTCTTTGTGTTAGAAGAAAATTGAAAAAAAAAGAAGAAGAAAGAAGCAAAACCTCGTGGAGTTGGCGGCAGAGAAAGAGAGCGAGAGCTGAATTTGAAGTGAAAACCTGCAGAGAAAGAGAAATTAATCAAATGAAATCGTAAAACGGTTCTCGGAAAATGAAATCGCAAAACGGCCAAAATTGAGAGAAGAAATTTCTCCACTGCCGACACAATTTGTCGTGAAATTTTTAATTTTTTTTTTTTGAGAATACATTTTCTGGAATCCAATCAAAACAGGAAAAGAGCAGCAAAACAAACCTTGAGAAAAGAGGGAAGAAAGAAATGCGAGTGAAGTGGAGTTATGTGTGTGTATTGAGGATTGAAGGAGAGTTGTATTGATTTGAGTGAAGAGTTAAGAGTGGGGGGGGGGAAATGGAAATGAAGAGAATGGGGAGAGAGCTAAAAAGAAGAAGGGGAAGGTAGGTGAGGCTCCTCCTTCAGTGCTAGCTGTCTTTTACTATCCATTCACTGTCTTGATGTTGAAGTTTTCTCTCCATCTCTCTCTCCCCCCACCTCCCCTTGGGTCCCACCTCACAATCCCACCTTCTTTTCAATTTCCCTTCTCCCCCAATTTTCTTTTTTTAAAATTTTATTCAAAAGTAAAAAAAAAAAAAAAAGATAAATATATCTTTTTCAATTCTCACGGGTTTCCAATTTTTCACCGCTCCCAGCCTCAGCAGCTCGTGGGTTTATTCCGTTTTCAATAAACTTTTTTTAAAAAAAAAACAATAAAGAAAATTTCAAGTGGTGAAAGGAGGGAATGTTAAATTAAAATTGAATCTATGATGTCTTTATATATCAACGAAAATAATAATAAATTATTTCAAACATTTATATATTCCTAGTTTAAACAAACTTACCTCTTTTTTTTTTTTTTAATATGTAATTTTACTTTTGGCCCGAACACAGTCAAATTGTATCTGACTGATAAGAAGAAGAAGTGTCTTGGGTTTTGAAACTTCGAAGACTGTGGGGGCACAAACAAGTGAACGGATTACGTCCATTTTATATTCATGCCTCTGGGCTTTTGTGTCAGCTTTTAACCGCCGTTGTTTCAGACGCACACACCCTAGTTTTTTTATTTTATTTAATTTTCCCCAATTTTTACATTTTTCTTCCAATTTAATCCAAAAGTCAGAACCAGTAATCGATCACCTTTCCTTCTGCATGCGCGTGTTCAACACGGTTAAGAAAAATCCAGCCGCGTCCCCGGGAGGAGCTTCGTCAAAAATGTTTTTCAAGTTACGCAATCGAACAAGAATTAATCCCCGCCACCAAGAGTTATTTTATGCGTGAAACAAATTCTTAATTTTTTAAATTCACGTTCTTCAAAGATCAGTCAATTTAATAATCCTAAATCAATGGCGCAATCTCGATTTAACAAATTTTCAAAATATTCAATTTCCTTGACCACTTAATTAAAATTCTCTTCCGTTCATAGTTTGTGTAACTAAAAAAAAAAAAAAAAAAATTCAATTAATTAGCCATATTCAAAGATTCATAATTAAAAGCGTAGTAGATATAATGGAAACTGATTTGATAATATATTCCTGCTTTCTAAGTAAGTCAACAACAGTCAATAAATTATGATCATCTAAACAGCACTTATAAATTATAAACTCAAGTTTCACAAGTTAATCAATTATATGCTTATGACTTGAGGAGGTTTCTTTCATATATATTTTTTTAAAAAAATGATTATTTTTGAAAAAATGAAGCCAAACACAAAATTTGCATAAATTGGTAGGACTTTGCGTGAAACTTGCAAAATTGTCCAACTTTCATCAAAACTTTTGACGCGTTTTGAAATACAAAAAAAGAAAAGTTACAGCGTTAAATGGGGGCCGCATTCGCATATGGAAGATACGTATTGTATTATAGTTGTCACCGCGTACGCTTTTTTTTTTTTTTTTTTTTAAATCATCGCAAGTCAAAAACTGCGTCGTTTGTTTGTTTTGGCTTCATAACGGAACCTTCTTTTGGCTTTTGCCGTGAAACGATTTTTCTTTTTCTTTTTTTTTTTCAATTTGACAATATTAACTAACGATAAAATGTTAATTTCGTTAATGTTTTATTTATTTTTTAAAAATAATGGAACTTTTTTTCAGACAAAACAAAAAGAATTCGAATGCTTGTTTATATAGTACGGGAAACTGTTCTGTACTCAACCCCGAGTGCATACCCGGTGGTGATTTTCAGCCACTCAAATAAACGACTGGTTGATTGATCTACTCATTAATTTGCTTACGTTGGTCCCCACATAACTTTTTGAATGGCTATGATTTAATTGTTTTTTTTACATTATAAAATCTTTACTTGGTGGTTAAATAAATGGGGTGCGAATAAAAATGTGGGTCCTTTTTCCCAATCATAGAACCACTGTCCCACTTATGCCTAGCATCATATCATGTTTTTGGCTTTCATTTTGTATGTTGTGACGGTGAAGTAAGAGATTTGTAGCCAAGTACTATGAGATCAACCAAAAAAGTAAATTACATTTAATTATCGGCAAATGTCTTTTTATACAGATAAGTATCTCTTATTAAACCAAATTCATTTGTAACTTTGAAGTAAGCTAGGCATAAATAAATCTTCTTCTATACTTATGTCATACGTACAACTATCAAATGAAATTATAACATGTATATTTTTTATATACGTGTCAAGATTTTATGGATAGATTATAATCACGTAAAATTTTCTTATAATATTGATTGATCCCAAAAAAAATTTCAACCATCTTTAGGCCCTAATTAGTGGTATAGTTAGATAGCTATAATTTAAAAGTTATAGTACTAAAATATTTAGTAAATATTTATTAATATGGTTTAAAAATTCTACGTTAATTTGATCTAACATTCACATGATAGAAAACAAATGACACAGTTATTGGTCTTGTCAAAATTTTTATTTAAAAGTCATATTTACTGTAAGCTAATAATTTTTATCTAATAGTTCATACAATAATTGTAAATTTTAAATCACAGTATCTCAATATCAAAGATGACCTTAATACTCAAGAATTTTGCCTTTTGTGGGTTTTTTCGCTGGTTTGAGACTGATGAGCTGAGCCATACAAAGCAACATTGCATATCTAAGTTCTGGGCAAGTGTGTTCAAAAATGGAAATGCTTTACCAGCAACAAAAGGCCATAATTTTGTAATTTAAAAATGGTTAATTAAAGTATTTAATTTTATAAAATGGAGATAAAAAAAAAAAAAAAAAGTTAGCAAAAGTGATTGCACACCAGCAGCCATGTTTGGTTTTAGACGAGGAGAAATGATGAGTCTCACTCACATACCCCCAAAATCCCCTTCCCCTCTCTTTTAACTAACTTGAGTTGTACTCTTTGCATCAATCCCTTCTAAAATACGCAGACTCTCCCAAAATAAATAAATAAAAAGTAAAATAAAGGGGGAAAAAAAATCTAAATTTGAAAGTGGTCTTGGTTTCATTTCATTTCTTTCTTCCTTTTCTTTTCTTTTTTTATATATATAACTTGAGTTGCACTCTTTGAATCACTTCCTTGTAGAAAACTCATCCTTATGCAAAAGCACTTTTGGTAAAAACCCATTTACGTGCTAGGGTTTTTGTTTTCAAGTGTTAGGCTCCATGCACTACTACTACTACTACTGGGGTGGGATGGTACCCATATTGAGACTAATTCAATTTGTCTCAAATAATTAATGGGGGTGTCAAATGTTAGCTATTTTCCTATTTTCTTCTTTTTTTAAGTTGATGCGTGCGTGAAAATTTCAAATGGTTGACCAATTTTTAATACACTTCTACTCTCTTCGTGTATCGCCACTACTTTTTAATCAAAATACTTTCGAAAAATGTACAAATACTATGTACTTATATGTGTTACACATACTATACTTAGTATTAGCTACTGATTTAATAAATTATACGCTTTATTGTTGATATAGTCTCCACATAAATATAAAATAGGAACTTTTTTTTTTTTTTTAATTTCTTTCCTTCAAAGTTAAGGAGAGGAAAGGTATTGAGTCTATCATTGTTGAGCAAACGTCTTGCGATCATGTATGTACATGTGTTAAACCTATATGTACATAGAATATAGTCTTGTGTTTAGTTTAGTTCGATCAGCAAATCTCATATAATAAAAATTAATTATAACAAAAACTAGCACCGACACATTGCAAAATGAAATCCATGTAATGGGTACTCGTCGGTTGTCAATTTTGGATTTTATAATTATGTTTATATCTGGGACCTCGACAAGCCCGTACATATGATTGGGAATATAAACATCTTTGAATCAGGAATATTTTGGTGCATAATATCAAAACTGGTCATTACTTAGAATAACACTAATTATTTCAACTAATCCACATCGATCAACCATGTGTCGGTAAGGAAAATGTGGTCATGTGCATTATTTAAGAGAAATTGGCACATGGGTATGTGTCCTATATTTGGGGGGGGGGGGGGGGGGGGTAACAAGATTTAAATGAAAATTGTGAGTATGATCAATCAAAAGCACTTATTAGGACTTCAGTTTTGTTCAATAATGTGTACTAAATAACGTCATTGTAGCTTTTGTTAGTGGCAAATCCCCTTTAATTAGAAATTGACTTCCTTGACTTTGACTGTCATATAATCAATGCTTTGAAAAATTCATTTGGTATTTGTTGTTAATACTACCTTAATTGTTTACACTAAATTGATTAATTCAAACACTTCACAATTCTAAGCTCACAAATATTAAGTGTCTGGTTGTTCACTCACTGTCCTCTAACTAAGCATTGTATCTCACATGTTGGTTGTCACGTACATGTGAGGTTGATGAAGGTAATGACATATAACCTTCCTATTATTATATTTTTACACCAAATACCTCTTGATTTTTTTAGATTAACTAAGAAAATTATTTGAAATTCATAAGATATCATCATGAGTCTGTTTCAATTTTGATAAAAAGTCAGGAAAAAAAAAAAAGAGAAAAGATTAACATGCCTCAATAAATTTTTATAAATTTATGAAATCGTCAAGAGTACTCAGATGCAGACTTTCCTATTTTAATATGATCCAAACGAATTTAAAAGGATAAAAAATATTGCATTAAACGTGCATTTTAAAATCAATGGATGACCGCAACTTAACAATACTCTCCAAGGTAGTACAGTAATTTTCCAGGTCAAAGATGACGTGGCACTACCCCAGCTCGATAAGCCGGCCGGGCGGGAGTGGCATGTCCGTCGTGCGTGAGGGCAACTAAGTGCCCATGTTGGAAGTGGGACCTACTCTTGCACGTTCACAAACGTGGCGGACACAGATTCACCGTCTTACGGTGGAGCCCACGCCTGACAATCAAAACCTGCTCAATTCCAGCTGAGTAACGCAATGGGCTCTTCCAAAACAAGGGCAGCATGCAACGTGGGCCACAGTCACGTGACCCTGCCTCGGGATTCACTATTGCTTACGCTATGTATACTTTCGTTCCATTGTGGACTTATTATTTACTGCCACGTTGTCACTGCTGACTTTCGTGAGACGAAACTGTCCCACGTAATTGTTTCTATTACCTTTTTTTCCATTTTTTAATCAATCTTGATCAGGGAAATATCTACGGTTAGATCATGCTGATGTGGGTCAAGGCAACAGGGTTTGTGGGACCGGTCACGGCACTGCCGTACAAAAAATGGTTTGCGACAAAATGTGATCTGAGAGACTCTGTGGGCCACACAAATGGGAGAGAATTATACGTAATTCAAGTGGGATTATACTTTTGACTTAAATTTTTAAAGAAAGAACAACAAAAATCTGTGGGTTTTGAGAATTTCTTTCAAAATAGAAAAAAAAAAGCCATCAAAGATTTTTTTTCCTTAATAAAAATGAATGCTAATTTCAATTTTTGCAAAAATTGGAATAGAGAAAAAATATGATATTATCAATAATTTGTAAACTAGTCTATAATTTTATTTTTAAAATAAATGTTTGTTTGGTCTCAATGCCTATTTAGTCCTTGTATGTAAAAAAATATTTTAAAATAAGTATAAGAATATGTTATATTCTTATACTTATTTTATTTTTACAATAATAACCTTCCAATGATATTATTGATATTAATTAATTTATCTATAAAAAAATTAATTAGTAAATTAACAATAAATATTAGTGTGAATAGTTAATATTAGCAACTTAAAGCAATGTTAAATATCTTTACAACAATCTTATTAATAATTATTATATAAAAATTAATTTATCAAATTAATCATAAATTTGAAATTATAATATAAAAATTTGGATAAATTTTTATTTTACTTTTAAGGTTAATTTGATAAATTACCACTTTTTCTTTTCATTAATATTCTCAAGAGTATTATTGCAAGGATAATATGGTAAAATGAAAGAAAAAAATAAAGATAGGAGTATAACATATTTAACAATAGAGATGTCTTAAGATTTTTTTTCTAAATATAAAGATTAAATGGATACTTGGCTCAAAATATAGAAATTAAACAAGTATTTACCCTTATTTTTATATTGCATGAGCATAACTTCATGATTAATGTAGGATGGCAAGCATTTTAATGTTGTACATCTTCAATTCATCAATAAGTCTAATAATCAATATTGATATAGGTTCAACTTCTGTTATTGAATTTATCAATTATAATATAAGTTTAATTTTTTTAAATTTTAATATGTATATTCAAATATTATAGAATAAAAGTATTTTATTTTACTTTATTTCCATCTTAGAAAACATGTCATGTGTACATAACTGCATTGGCAACGAAAAATCTTTTTCTTCTGTTTTATTACCTCGCCAAGTGAGGTAGCAATTAATATATTTTAAAGAAGAAAAATCATGTGATAATAACATTTTTTTTAAAGACAGTCCAACTAAAATTGTCTATTTAATAAACTTTCATCTTTGTCAGCTCGCTCACATGCTAAGAATCTTTTTTTTTCTTTTAAATAAAAACATTCTACAGCTAAAAAAAGAAAAAAGAAATAAGAAAAGAATAATTTGAGATTGTCAAAAGTTTTTCTCCTTTTCCTTTTCCTTTTCGATTATAATGCATGAAGAACAAATCTTTAGGTATAAAAACGAGTGACAAAACATGTGACTTGATGGCACCATATAGCTGTAACGTAAATTCTCTGGTTTTTTTTTTATTTGACTAAAAATAACTTTAATTTAGCATTTTCAACGAATATTATTGTTCTTTCTTAGTAAATTCCGCCTATAATTACAACTAATTGTGAGTTATTTTATCAACGTTGATATTATTTCTAATATAAAAAATAATTCACATATCATTAAAAAAAATAAATCCTGGAAAACTTTTTTTGCTAACCTTTCTGGTGGGATTATGTAGATTTATAGGCCTTGTAGGTCGCGTGATCGAGATGTTGTGGGTACAAGACCGGTCTCCTTTCATGGGTTGTAAGTCACGTGTCCTTGTGATCCAGTACATCTCACTTACGGAAAGGAAACTGCACACGACCCCTCAGCCACCAATCAAAGCAATAGATCTACTCTGTTCCTAACTGGCCCCTCCTATTAACATTACTCCGCGATACATATAATCACCACAAAAATCCCAATCCCTGTTAGCACAAATCCCGGAGCGCCACGTCATCCTACGTACGATAAAACGAAGTGAAAAAGAAAGCAGTATTAAAAAAAAAAAAGCGAATCAGGATTTTTAGTGGCCTCTAATAAAAAAATATATATATATTTTGAACCGGGAATAAATCTGGCGTGTCGGTGCCGACAGAAGCTACACCGACCGGGTGTAACAGGTGTCAATGCCCGACACCCGGTTCGTTCACCGGGTACGCAGGTAACGGGGCCCATAAATCCATGCATAAATGATAGGTGTATTTTTTTAACGCGTCGGCGTCGGTGCGTTAATTGTTGACTCTTGTGAGTCGTGTCACTCCGTATCTTTAACGGTTTTACGTTCCTCCCCTCCGGATTTTCGACCGTTGACATTTATTATTCTCTTTTTTTTTAATACTATATTTTATTGCATTTATCCGGATTTTCCCAAGAAGATCAATGAGGTGTCAATGGAATTTTTCACTTGCTTACCACATTAAATTCTTATCAAAATTTGTCTACTTACATTTTTATTTTTTACCCCCCCCCTTTGTAGTCTATTAAAAGACCGTTTTACCTATTAAAATATAATTTTTGAGGTTTTTATTTTCGTCATCAATGGGAATAATAATGTTATATTTATTCAATTAGAACATTTAATTTATATCACATGTATTACTACTCAGCTATTGTCCTGCGTATGTCATTAATTATTATTATTAATTAATTTTAAAAACTCTCATCTATAATACCACATCAATCAAAATACATATTAAATATTCAAATTACTCTCGTTAGAATCTAAATCATAAACTTCAACTGGGCTCAATTCACATTTTTAATTAAATTTAAAATAAATTAAACATGACAGTGAGAATAAAATGTAAAATACATTATACTAATTTTGCCACAATGGGATGGTTCCATCGCGATCGCAATTTATTATAAAAATCTACAAGGGATTCCAATTCATATTACTTTTGGTTCTCAAGACATGCTGTCACGTAACATGTGCGCTGGATTGCAAAGAAGAATAGAGAAGCCGCATGTGATGGTGCCGCGTGGCTTTTTTAAAAAAGTTTTTAATTAGCCAATGATATAGCGATGGCGACATGGAAAATAAAATATTGGCGAATTGGCGACCACCCGTTACAGGCGCCGGGAACAGAGACAATGAAAGCGATGCTTACATGTGAGATTTTAGCTAGAATGCTTGGCATTTTACGTGATTAAAATAATGAACTTGTTTGAAAATAAAACATTTCAAATAATAATAATAATAATTTTGAAAATGACGAAATGAGGCCATGTGACACGTGAGTGCCTCAATCACCCGACAACGTGGGGACAACGATGCCAACGAATTGATATTTTGACGGTGTTAAATGCTGATTTTGCCCATGGGTTTCATGGTTTCGAATGCATTTTGTAAGGGTAATTTGGGTAATATCACTTGTTTTGAATCATTCGGACTCATGAAGAGCGGCATTCCCACGCTTGTCTTCTAGCTAGGCAAAATTAAATGGCTTGAAGCATTGCACCTATGAGCTAGAGTGAGTCATAAGTTTCGAACAAATTTATGGCTCTATTATAATTTTGGCTATTTCTTTGTACATTAATGTTCACTAAATTTTATACCCAATTTGAGGAACTATGTCCTTTCGCTTTCGGAAGAAAAAATAAATTAAAATGAAATGTTATTATCACTCATTTTTTGTTACTAACAAGTTAATTAATTAATTCATTAATTATTATTGCTGAAAGGATGACTTGTGAAATCGTAATTGGTGCAGAACGACATTTTCATTTCTTGTTTTCATATTAATAAGGACAAAAGTTCTTTAAAAGTTGGATTGAAGAGACAATAAATTAAAAGAAAACATCTTAGGCTTTATTCTCGGAAAAAAGAAAAGAACGAAAAAACTATCGGGCCTTCGTCTTTCACCCAGATTACAGTAGATATGGGCTTTTAGTGCAGGCCCATAATGAACCATATACGCAAGCAATATAGAACTGCGCCATTTTTTCTTTTTAAATTAATCAGCAATTTTAGCTGATGTAAATGTAATACTTAAGTATTAGTGTCATAGTAAAACAGCAAGTTTAATAAACCATTCGTGTCATAAACTTTTACAGCTTTTGCTTTCCACAAAAATATAATTTGAAGCATGAGCTACAGATCAGGAAAAGACCTGTACAAGCTAATCTCCCTCCCAAAAGAATCTTGATTCTTGATCACACTAATGCTGCCATAGTGCCGTTGTCATTTTAATCAAATGGGAAAGCAAATAGACTAGAGATAAGCTCATTTATTCCTGCAATGGACTCAACACACACAGATTAATATGAAAATTTTTGGGAAATAATCATTTTTTTACCACCACCGATTTGGAAACATCCAGATGATTTAGTCGACATGTTCCCAGAAGGAATTCGGGGAGCTCTTCCTCAGTCTCACCCTGCCAATGAAGTTTCTATGATTATATATACAAGATAGCTTTTAGCTGCAACTTGACGAGAGCTGAACGTCTTCATATCTCATCGATAGAATCTATTGATATGAATTTTTCAATATGCATGAATTCAGCCTGTATCAAGAACATTTGAGTATGCTAAAACGAAACAAGTGACTTTACCTGTATCAAAAATGCCATTTCTATGACCAAGTTGTTCAGGTACCCTAGTACAAGACTAGCTACCCCTGTTGCTACTGTCGAGGAGCCAACGTCAATTTGAATCTGAAGTTTACAAGTAGTTCAATGGTTAAATATACCACAACATGATTAAAAACATAAGATTCTAGTTAAGTTGTAGAAGCCATAAACTAGTTGGCATTCATTAATCTGACTCTCATTATCACATAATGTTGTTAACCAACCTCCAAATAGTTCCTCCCACGATAGTAATTGACTTCGAGTGCTCGCCCCAGCAAGCATGCCGTCTTCCCAACACTCTGCTTGACTATCCATGACCCCTTAGAAAGCAAAACACAAGAAATGTAAAATGTGTATGAACCTTGAGTATTGTGTGATACTTGAACTCATCTTATTGTGGTTTATTTTTGTTTTTTTCACTTCTAAATTCAATAAAAAACCAACCTTAGAAATGTATGGTATGAGCTTGAATCTTGAGTTTCTAAAGGCGTCATCTCCATTAACAAATTTGTGCAGCAAGGGATTGTCTTCCAGAGGAGTTTTAATCACGTAATAAAGTGCCAATGTATATTTGGTACTACCTGGAAACTGATTTTTGATAGTGTGCTGTTAACAATCTGAATCTTGGTAACAGGAAAAATGAAGACAAATAAATTGAAACCAACTCACTTGTATGTTAACCACAAAGAAAAATTCCGGTCCACCTCCTGCTGCATATTTCTGAATGAACAAAATCAATAAAATGAGGGTGTTCACAGAGATGATTATTAACAGTGAACAATTACTGTTATGAGAACTGTGATGTAATAGATCAAACCTGAACTAGACTACAAGGACGGCCAGCAAGATCATCTTCTCGCTTGTTAGATCTTAACCAATCTGCACCAATCATTTGCATCAATGTGCCATCTGCTTTGATCTGAGGAAAAAGATGGTGCAGCACAAAGATGAAATGGTTAAAAAAATAATTTAGAGGACAACAATATTTATAAGCATGCAGCTCCTGGAATGTACATCAAAATTTCTTACATTGATCTTGCTGAAATTATTCATGTTATTTTACAGCTTAGAGTGGGGATGGAGTAACTCATGTTACGAAAAAGGATCTCATTGATGTCAGTGCAAGTATAACAGCCATGGTTGGTTCTTTAAGCCTAAATTAATAATTTCTACGTGAACCAATCTCAATAAGGGAAATTCAAGACTTGATGTCCTTATTTAATATCAAATTTTAATTTTATCTTTAGAAACAGATGAAACTGAAAGAATACCTTCCGGTGGTCTTTCAAATAATTTTCTCCACGTATCAAAAATGTAGAAGGATCAGCTGCAGCCCAGCTGCAAGGTGAAGTAAAACTTGAGTCTGTCTGAAGAGTGGCTCCATAGGACCAAGATTTCTCGTCTTCATTAGGCACCTCTTGCAAGTCTGTGCAACCCTTTTTGTGAACTGAGTACATATATAATTTGTAGGTTGTATATTAATCAGCATTGTCTAAAAGTAATATAATGCAAACCATTCACCAATCATCTTGAGAAGATCTTTGGATAAAATAACAGGACTCACCAGCAAGATCATGCAACTTTTTCACGAAACCAGCGGCTGATGCTAATTTGGACTGAGGTGCACTCTGCACAAATCAAATTTCAATACAATGTTAGTGAACAAGAACTTGAATTTTTCTGTCATACGACATTTAAACTTATTAAAAGGACAACAAACTGGTATTCATGTGATTGACCGAAAAAATGCCGTTGAATTGAAATCATTCTTTCGAGTCTTTCATGGCATTTAAGATGGAAGAAGGTATCAAATATTGGCATGAAACAAGATGGACTGCTTGACATTTTTTAAAACACCTAGGTTCTCCCAATCAATAACAATGCACAGGATGAAAAAGCATAAAATGTTCATGCTTGTTTGGTCAAAAATTAAAATAAAATCAAATCGAACATAAGATGCTGGATTGACCAACACAAGCATCTAAACAGCTGTGCAAAATCACATTATCTGACAACCAGATTTTCAGGTATGCTTTTGTTAAAGAACCACATATAATCCCCTTTGAAATGGAAATGAAAACCGACTCAGTCTGTCAAGTTTAGCAAGCGTAGGCAGGAAAACCAGTTACCTATAATTGAATTTCAACAGATTCCTGTACCATCATCGAATTTTACTATATAATTCTCACCTAAACCTATACTAACATGCGTTGCACAATGACAGTAAATTTGAGTTATCTCTCATTCAATCCTGTCATTGAGTTCATCTTGTAGCAGATGATATATCGCAGGCAGAAACCAATGACCAAAACGTACTGAAACCAACATGCCATACTCTGAAAAATGTGTAGTACTTCAACATATATAACCAAAAGAGAGAAAGGGAAAAAATATATATAGCCAGAACGACTTTTTGCAGAAGGATAAGAGTTGAGAGCTCTTGCTTAAGGCAAGATATAAAAACCAAGTTTTCTAAATTTAAGTAGCTTCTTCTGGAAAGTAGAGATCAATTGCAGTGACAGGTTAAGTACCAGAGGTTGAAGTTCTGGACTGACTTCTAAAGACCAATCATTTTCCATATGATCAGAATATGCTTCAGGAACATCAAAGAACTCATCAGAGGCATCATTAATGCCCATTAAACTTGCACGCCCAGAAGATGGTTTTTCCTCTGTGAAAGGAGCATCCTTCTCTGTCTTTCTAATTTCTTCTATCTTTTCAATTTCAATCTCAGTATCCTCTTCATTTTTCAGTTGAATGTCTTCGGACAATTCACTATCTTGAGCGGCTTTAATTTCCCTTGTGGATCCTCTTGATAAAAATTCGGAGGAAGTATTTCCTGCTTTGGCTTGAAACAGCTCCCGTAAGGCTGTAGTTTGCAATAAACAAATATGGTCAGAAGATATGCAAGTTTTAAATATAAAGTTAAAAGATATAACACTTTTAGTTTATAAGAAGCATACCTGCAACTCTCTCAAGCATACGAATGGTTATGGATCTTGCAGATGATGGACGTAGATATAATTTCCAGTACTTCCAATCAACAGCAAGCATGTGTTTTACAATTGATTGTTTTCCCTGGTTCCAAGGAGTTATTACAAATCCTCCACCTGCATGCGTAGAATCTAAATTTAGGATATACTATAACAAATAGGACAAAAAGAAAAAGGTGAAGAGAAAAGCTGGATAGGCTTAGCAAAAGCATTTGCTTTCACACGTTGACAATAATTATTCGTATAATCCTTATTTTGATGGCATATAGAAACTTAATCCAGAAGCTCCAAGAAAATCAAAACAGCATATTAAAATCAATTTTATTTCCAAAAAACTATATTTTCATAAATTCATATTCTAGACCAACTTACAGGAAGGCATCTGAAGGTTACAAATTTAAACTGTTAACTTTTACGTAAAATATTATTTGTATAGCACTTGTGCATGGACAGCAAAAACACAGAACCATTATGCTAAGAAACATAGGTCAACCCAACCACGTAGTCTCTATACACATTTCTAATTAATATTATCTTTATGTATTCAATCATAATATGTTTGTTGACCAGGTTGGTTTTGAAGAGAACATCCCGACCTTATGTTGGGACTCAACAGGCATAAATGTGAACGTATAAAACTGGTTCCTCCAAATTTCCTTTTTGCAGCTCCGCCCTTATCATAATATTTGATCATACCACTAAAATAAGACATTCAGGAGAAAATAGTCTAAATCCATATATATTACAACATTTTTCATCTGCAAAGTTATGCTGAATATGTAAATTAAAGTGGAAAAGTGTTTGTTACACCAGATATGAACACTTATCACAAAGTTGCCAAACTAAAAGAATATGCTTCACATCCAAATTTCGAGCAGTTTGGAGAAAACAAGATGATGTAGATAATTAAGAATCGCATGTTATAGATGCTTTAGTGCACATAAGTGTAAAAGAGATGGGGAAGTAGAAACATTTCCTAGTATATATCATTAGGTGAATTTGAATCAACCACCACTATTAAGAAGTGAAATAACGAAATAAATTTCCAAACTCATAGCATACGTTACTTTTAAGGCAAGCACGGACATATCCTTTCTGTTTTGGACACTTCTTGTGATTCACGGAATGATATAGAATCACTGTAACAGAGCCCAATAAAGAAGGTTAGAAATTGCTAATAATGGCTGCAAAGCTTCATGATGTATTGAAATTTAAGTACCATATGTGCCATCATCTTCTCTTCTCCAATAGCGACGCACCAGTAAATCCCTCCGCTGCATCCCCCTGCAAAACAATAAGTTAACAAGAGCATACGCTACAAGTAAATGAAATTTAGTGAGGTTCTGAGACTGACCAAGGTAGCCAATCACTGTATAACAGCTTGTGAACAACATCTGAATGACCATCAAGGTGCTCAACCACACAGCCTCGGTAGAAACAGAAGTCCCATCTGCAATAAACTTGGTAGGTTATCCTCTGGCATGAGAACAGTTCATTATCAGACAAAACAATGTGCTGCGAGTTAAAACTGATGCCTAGGAGTCATTTACACTACTCCTGTTTTTGATTGAAAATTGCAAAGTAACACTTGAGTGGTGGAAGAGCAGATCTTACATTTAGATATGAATTACTTCAAGCACTCCAAGATTTTCTTATCTATTAATCTATTTGATCTCTCATATTCATCAGCCTTGTACTAGGAGTATGATTGAGAAGACAGAAACAATACAATATTTGTATATTGTTACTACCAAAAAATGTGATTTTTGGCTTCTGCCTAGCTGCACATACTATTAAAACTCCGGTTTAAGGAAGTAACTCAACATTCTGTCAATCTTACTCAGATCTTGAGGAACCAAGTGACATAAGAGTCTGAAAAATGGCCTCAGAAGTTCCATCAACAACACCAACTGCCATTATTGCTGGATGATCATCCCAGTGCTGAGACAAGAAACATTTGCTGTTTTCATTAGGAATTGATAATAAAATATAGCACAAATAATTGATGAGCCAAGAAAAACAACTTACCCTCCCACGGGAATCCCAATCTTTTGCTTCCTTGAAGAGCCGCAGACCTGTATAACATAATTTTCAGCATATGTGCACTTAGCGACTTGGAATGCCGCCAAAGAATTTATAATTATGTGCACTTAGCTACTTGGAATGCCGCCAAAGAATTTAAAATTCTTACCATTTTGACAGCCAAAAATTTTCCATGGTGAAGGTGCAATGACATCAGATGCCGTTGCCTCTGAACGGATGGATGAGCCAAGTGTCCAGTCTCCAGAGTATTTGTAATCAGACCTTTTGGAGACATACAACCTAGCAGAATTAATTAAACAAGGAAAAGGTGAAAGAAGTCCAATAAATTCAAAAACATATACAGACAACCCTGTCAAAGTAAGTATAAATTAAATGACTAGTTTGCATCTAAGAAAAGAATGATTTAACCGATTAGTGAGTGCTCCTCAAACAGCATTAAAAAGACCACACAATCAGAAATCAGGTATTACCTTTGATTATTCAGGAAACCAGTTATAGATTACTGGAATGATGGGTAATCTATAAAATCATACAAATGCTAGTGAAGGATACCACTTACTAGGCTCTGATTCAGGTATGCAGGTTCCAACAAGAAGCTGAACATATGATGCAGGAGAGTGTCAAGACTTGAATTTGAAAAAAAAATGTTTATTAAGTCCAAATTGGGGCATTCTAATGCTTTGGATGACTAATTTCTTGCCTGAAATATAGAATTCCAGAATCCTGAAACAAGCTGCCATACCGCATGTTTTACAATGATGAAATAGTCATTGAGGGCATCATATTAATACATTTTGACAGTGAGTGGACATAGCAAGTAGCTGTCACTAAATCTTTCCACTCACCATTGCATGACTAAAAGGTGTATAACAATCTTGTTCCCCATGCATTTAAACACATCTAATATTCTTGGTATTTTTATGAGATGAGAACAGAAAGAATACGAGAGATAACTTTTTATTAAGTTTGATTCTGTGGGGCAGCTGCTATACCTTAAAGATGGCCATCTCCTTTTGGATACAGCCACAAAATTATATGTTGGGCATGGGCACTCCTGAAAATATACTTTAATGTGAGGCTTCTACCATTAGAAAAACTATTGTACTAGAAGTTTGTAAGTGAAGGGTTTCGAATGACCTTTACAGCTGCCTCCTGCAAGGAGCGAATCCATTTTGCTGCCTCTTCTGGACTTCTTGCTCCCAACTATAAAATTAGAATATCAGAGCTCATGGACCAGTATATCATAACATTTTATGAATAAACAAAATTTGACTTGAAATTCACCACACCTTAAGTTTTTCATTGTGATCTAGACTATTGTAAAGGGTGAAAACAAACAACACCTGTAAAATGGAAACAATTATATGGAAATAAAATGAGAAGAGAAGAAACAAAACATTTGAGTAATCACTACCAAGTAAGATATATGGAATGTGATCGACATACTTTTCTATTAATGCTCTCTCTTCCATTGTCCGTGACCCGAATGCAGGAGTGTATCATAGCGCTTTTAACTGGTTCCTGATAAAAGAAGTGTTTCATAGTCCATATAGCAACAAACTATCATTTTCTTCTACAATACTAGCTGAAGTACAAAATTAGATGGCTAAAAGTAGTAAAGTTTAAAATCTGAGACATTTTTCCATTTGCTCATGCTAAATTAATGGCTGTAATACACTTATCGATCTGACTAGGGAATTTCTTTCTTTGATATCATCCTCCAACAAGCATAACTAACATATGTTGGACAAAACTAATATAAGATGCACACAATGAAGCCCTTCCTCCCAAGGACTGTAGGACACACCTACAATCTTAGGCTTACAGGACTATGAACCAAACAATTACAAGAAACTGAATTATATATCAACTGCCAACCAGCTCGCAAATTTTCACAAAAGCAAAACAAAATGAAGAAAAACAAAGTGAAGAACCACAATACATGTCAAAATGCATAAACACAAATACAATCTTCATACATCCCATTTAATAAAAATCAAAGCTCAGAAAACACAAGCCTAGAATTTGACAACACAAAAGAATCATACATGAAACATAAGAATATGAAAAAAAAACATAAAAACATAATTAAAATTCTGCAAAACGTAAGTCACATGAACATATTAGACAAACCAAGAACAGAACAAAAGAAAATGTACAAAAAAAATAAAAATAAAATACCTCTTTTTCAGAACTGGGCACCATTTTGTATCCGTTGAGACAATTATCTAGAAGAATAAAGTATCTTTTACGAGAAATTTGCATCCCAATGCGATTAACAAGAATGGCATATAGCCACCCTTCAATTTTACTCTCATTACGTGCAATACCCATTCTACAAAATCCAATCTTTTTTTGATTCTTTCAATGAGTTTTCATCAACAAGGCTCCATAGCAGCTTTTTTTTTTTTTTTTTCAAGCTTTCAACACACAAAACAAGAACCAAGATGATGGCTACGTGAACAACACATGCATTTATCAGCTCATATTCTATGAATTATTTCTGTGTTGTTTAAAATGAAGTGCAAATGTATTGTGATCCTCTGATCCCACCTAAGGGAATCAGAGAGTCAAAATGTCTTTCTTGATTGTTTTTGAATTTTCGGGAGCTGCTTTGCTTTATTTGTTTTTTTGTTTTCTATTTTTTTGGTTTTCTTTGGGGTTTCGTTTTCTATTTATTTCCCTCGCCTTCATAAAATAACTGTCTTTGGTGCATGCATTATATTTGCAATGGCAAACACAGTGTGGCACGTTGCAATTACTAGAATACCCCTCATTGTTGCTGGTCATATTATGATTAGTTTTTGGTTGTTCGTTGAAAAATTTAATGCAAAAAAATATCCCTTTCTCCAATGACATTTCTAAGTTGGATTTTTTTTATTTTGCATTTATGGATGCTCATGTTGGGATCTTCAATTTGTGGAAATTGCACTCCTACTATAATGATTTCTAATTTATTTTTCTATCATCTTTTGACTCCCCAATTACATATATGATAGCCACCATTAATATGCATCCAATGGTGGTTACAGTCATAATTGTATCAAGCATGCATGTTTTGAATAATTTGCTCCTTAGCATTGAAAAAAATTTACTTTGCAATTGATTGATTAAGTTAAATAAATATTATTAATAAATTTGATGGCGAAGGGAGGGGTAATTTGGTAAAACTGTAAAGTAATCAATCACCTTTTATTTTGTCTTCTGATTTTATTATTATTTTTTTTCTGTGACACCTCATTGAAGAAAGAAATAGTTGGAAGGGAAGATACGCTGGAGTCTGTTATAAGGGTGATCAGTGATTAAATTTTAATTACAAATAATTAACAATGATTAATAAAATTATGTGATATATATATTTTTTTAAAAATTATTATAAGAGAATTCCCAAAAGGAGCTGACTAAAAAGGGTAAAAGAGTAGGGAGATAATAACTGGCACGAGGGACCGAAAAAAGAGAGATACTGTTTTTTTAGCTTAAAAAAAAAAAAAGGTAAGAAATTGGGGAATCCAAGTGGATGGTCTCAAAAGCTTTTTTGATTCCTTAATCCTTCCGAACCCAAAATCCACCTTCTGCTTATTTGGCTTTTTAATTATGCTGTTAAAATTTTTACCAAGTCAAATAGTCCAACTAGAATCTCATTTCTTTTCTCCTTTACCAGGCTGCCGGTGTCCGAATTTTAACCAACCAGGACTAAGTTCAAATAACAATATAATTTTTTTTAAAAATAATAATAAATAACAAGTATTAAAATTAAAATTCATTAAAATATTTGATTCAATAAATTTGCAACTGTCTCGAAGTATTTTCATTTGTTGAAAACGTTTAAGGATAATCCCGTTATTAATATTGTAGCATGAGAAAATTCTCTAAAAAAAATGATAATTAATCAAGAGTGCACACCTAAATAATTAGAGCAACAAATCAGTAATAAGTTTTTTGAGATAGTTTAATTTTTTAGAGATAAAAGAGGAATGAAGAATTGGAAGAGAAAAAAGACAACCGTCCAAATATATGAGCTAATAATTTAGCTAAAGGTATAAAGCATTCTTTTAACATGTTATATTTTTTTATGTTTTTGAAATTTAAGAGGGTTTTTTTTTGGTAATGGTGCTTAGGTGGGAGGTGAAAATTTAGAATACTCATCGTGTTTACATATACTTTTGTTCGATTATTATTAATTATAAAAATTCAACGAAAAAAAGAATATACATCAAAAGTGTAAAACCACTCTCTCAAACAGGAAAAAAAAATATATAATTCATTAGATACTTACATCTTTATGTGAAATGATTGATTGTTTTTAAATTTGAGTAAGTTGGTGGAGGTGTATATAGTAGCTTGTAATATAATTTGCTATTCAGCATGTGCTAAATCTTAAAACAGGTTTTCTCTTTTCTCCTAAATTAATAAGGACACAGCAGCCCTAGGAATTTAACAAGGATCAAGAAATGCATATACTAATGACACATGGCAATTGTTTTTTTTTTTTTTTTAAATAATGATTTTGTCCTACCTGTTAAGCAGGGTAAATAATTATGTCGGTTGGGATTATAATAGTTGTCAACTTGTATTTTTGACCATGACTTTGTTACAAAATCAAAACTGTCATGATCGATTGTTTTAATGCATTATTACCATGCTTAGGCTGGCATCACATCGATTGCTGAAAAGTCTGCTTTGTGCATGTCCCAATTCTTCATGAAGTTTCCTGCTACTCGACAGATTCTATAACAGGTTACATTTTCACTGTCTAAATGCTTTCAAGTTTCAAATCCCTGCATATTTCTAATCTGGAAGCAACGGTACTGCAAGGGCCACAGGAGCAGAATGGATAAGCACAAAATTTTTAAATGCTCACTAATTCCATAAAGAAAATTTTAAAACACTTAATAGCCCCCAGAATGGTTCAAAAAATCCCAGCTTCTGATTTGCTCCGTCTGTTAACAAGGTTGGAGCCACTAACTATTTTGCGCTACAGAGATTTCATGTGTAAATGTATCACAGCTTAATTGCATATGGACGGACGGACGCCTTTCAGATATAGCCATGACGTTCATCATTTGCGTATGGAGAGATCAACATGTAGATAAGCTACACAAGCCACGAAAAACAAGAAAAATGCAGACGCCAACATCAATGGCTCTGCAAGCATGAAGATAGGTTTGAATGTATAATACACCTGCCACAAGAGAAGAAAAAAATAGGGGGTTAATAGTAATCCTGGAACAAAAAAAGTCAACGGAAAGACACAAATAGGGTATCTTCATTGTTTACAAGGAATAAGGACATTAACTTGCAGATAAAAGCGGTAGGTACAAGTACGGTGGTGCTAATCCACAAGCATAACCAAAAGGGAATTCCTTTTTTTTTTTCTTTTTTCTTTTCCATTTCCCTTGACGAGACCAAAAGGGAAATTCAGTTCAACCAAATACACTTCATAGTCAACTCAATCAAATTATATCCTTTCTCTTCACTAATTCAAACAAATGACAAAATTGCAAATCTCTTATATGAATAAGAAAACAACACATGTTGAATCGCTAGTGACCACCAATTTGGCAAAACACATGAGAAAATAAAAGTATCAAAGGACCAGATGCTGGCACTCTCAACCACAACCACAACCACAAGCATGAGATCTTATAATATGTTGTAAATTGCGGAAACAAGCACAATGACATTACGGGAAAAAAATGATACGCAAAAACCAGAAACCTAAAACATAATAAAGTGCGTGGAGCCTCTAATAATTCTTGTTTACAACCCATTAACTCAACTAAAAAACAGGTTCAATCTTGTCAGCATGCACTGCAAGATACGCTTCCCCAAAAGAGAATATTTAAATCATTCCACTGACACAAAATGTACCAAGGAGGAAAGAAACAAAAATAATAAAATCAATACTAAGGAAATGCAATGGCAGAACTGGTGAAAAAGTCACCTGGAAAGGAATGTTGTGAACAGGAACTACGTTTTTCTTTTCTAGAACCACCACAGTCCTCCCTACGACATCAAGGTAAGAATACTTGGTCTGCAGAAGTACACATGAGAATAAAGCTCAGATACATAATATACAAATCAAAGTATCCATAAAAAATTGGTATCGTGAATAATTACCTCTAGACGTTGCTCTACAGGAAAAGGAACAACAGCAGAAGGGCCTTTTGATCCTTCCGGCAACACAACCTGAAATATAATAGTTCCCACATTAGCAAATTTGCCTTCCAGTGTTTTCCATTTTAGACAAAAGGATGGAGGCAATGATTTAGAGCAATTGGAGACTAACAATAGGACCACAATATTAAACTTACTTTGATGGTCAACTTGTCAACAACTGTCTCAACAAGAGGGCATCCAAAGGTGAAGTTGAGGTAACGCCTGCCATCAGATGACTCAAAAAGGAAGTCTTCCAATGGAAGCCCATATCCAATGACAAAAGTGGCTCTCCAACCTCCAAATAAAGGATAGCGTGGTTCAATCTCAAGTTCTGACTGCAAAGGCAGCATCCAGTCAACATATGGAGAGATAGAATTAGCATCTAGACGGCAAAAAGACTGAGATATCTTTCAAAACAATTTTATCAAGTGATCCTTGTCCATGATTAACATAAGGCCAAAGGTTATAAGGATGAAAAATACACATTCAGGAAACTTAAGAAAATCTTTCTGCAGTTCTCGATTTTATGAAAAAAAATTGTTCTGCTGAAAGAAAATGTACCATACCAGATGCACAAAGGCTACACGAAATTGACTGACACCATTTGCCAGTTAGAGAGCATACATCACTGAAGAATTAGGAGCATACATCACTGAAGAATTAGGTAGGACACATAATACTACTAATCTTTTCATGGTCAGGTATGTTACCAATTAAGATTATGATTACCATCTTCACACGAATAAACTTAATAGTTTGAGCATATAACTCATCAAAAAATAGCATAAACTCTGGAGTCCTAACACCTAACAGAAACAATACAAGTAAACTTCTCTAAAACAAAATAATCTCCTTCATAGAAGGCAAACAGTACTTACTATCTTCCAAGAATCTGCACGTAAATGCGATGTTGAGATGTTTCCTATTTCGTCTCGGTAGTACACAGAGTGAACTCGAGGGGGTAGCCTTGCCAAGAGGTGTTTGAAGGAGGATACACCACTAAAAGCCGGCTTGGATTGATAATCAACCCTGCCAAAAGAAAACTTCACAAGATGAATATTAAAATGAACTTTAAAAAAGAAAGAATTATAGTTACGGTGCCATAAAATTTAAAGATGAATGACACCAAGTGGTCTTTTGGTTTATAACTAAAGAACATTAATTTAAAAGAATGTGAATTCCCAACATGGGAGCATAAAATCATATTAATAGAAGAATTTGCACATTCGTTCCGAAATTGTTGCATGTTGCTAGAAATCTCTTCATGTGGTTTAGTGTCCATGTTATCACGTTTTATCAGCATTCTGATTCAACAACTCTCCAAGGAAACTTTTATGTGTTATTTAAACTTGTCATCGCATCAATGTTCTGAAAGATACTACATTTATTTGCAAAGCTTTAGGATAATACATATCATGTATTACATTTTGTTCAAACTTGTTTCTTCCTGTAACCATACTAAGCACAAGGATATTCTCTTAATTCATATTACACATTGAGGACCAAGCTCATTAAAACAGAGAAAACAGAGAGACGATACAGATTCAAATTAGAAAGAAGGGATATAATCTTTTCAAACATTTTAATGGTAATAACAAAAAGCATCATAGATGATCAGCAGTCAGCAGCAAACTCTACCTTGAAAAAATGCCTTTGTGTCGAGCACCAGCATGAGCCAACTTGTACTGCTCTGTAATCTGAATGTTGCCCCAGTGAGATATTTCCACTTCACGAACAAGCTCCTCAACAACAGAAAATGGGTTATTATTCTCAAAATGAACAAGAAGTGGAGAATACGAATATGGAGGTCGATCCTCATATGGTCCGTACTTCAGTTCATTACCCGTCCGGTCGGTGGGTTCAACTCTAGTGAATGATTCCACCTTATTACTTGGTATCTTAATAAAAGTTGTCTGTTGCTTAATATGATACGGTGACAGTATTAAAGCACTATCACGATAATATACTAACTGAGATTCTGATTGGCTTATTTCCACAGGGAAAGGCTCTAGAGAATGAGTAAGTATATAAAGAATTTCTAGTGTTGCAGTTTCACCCGTGTTCAATGGATTAGCCAACACAATAGTGTAGTAATTAGTTTCATTTGGTGCATCAGGTAGCCGTGTTGGTTTTACAGCAAGTGACACATACGTTTTCTTCTTCTTTTTTCCTGTAGCTGCTAAAGCTTCGATAAATGCTAGATGATCGACTTGGGTTGGTGGGAAAGCAAGAAGAATTTCTGAAGCACTAGTTTTCCCAGTATTCTCAACCTGGACAAGAACCATAAACCCGATATACACGTCAATCTATAATTATAACCACAAGAGCCTATAAAAATGTCTTATCAACTAAATTGCCAAACACCAACATTTCAGTATCTTTCCAGCAACTGAAAGGAATTACCTTCAGAGTCAAGAACACCTTAACAATATGCGTACTCAAGTCAATCTGCACCAATTTATCAAAGCAAGAATAACAACAATCAGAACGATCGATCACGAGTCAAAATTATGAAATAGATGATGGTTAGATTATTAGATTAATGTACTTTCAATAAATGAGATTGCTATCTTAACCTGCAAATTGCATTAACCTAATGCAACCTTATCCATTTTCGTAGTCCATTTGAAAAAAAAAAAATCATCCTACAATACTTTTATTAGTTACAAAAATAAGATTTTGCGATAAGATTACAAAGTTAAATCAAATAAGTAACTTATTTTTATCATTTATGCAACAATCAAACATGAACCCAGTCGGAAAAATGACTAAAATTATAAATCTAATATTTCGGAAAATGAAAATTGGGAAAGTAAAAATGATTAATCAAACTTACTCGACGCTCGGCATTATTGATTCGGATCTGGTGAGAGGAAGCTCCGGAGATAAATAAGAAAATGGGTATTAATATTATCGTGAGAGAGATCATTATTCGTGGTCTTAACAAAGCTTCCATTGCTTTTGTTGATTTTGCTAATTCTTCCTTCTTCTTCTTCTTCTCCCACGCAGTTGACGAGCAACTGTGAATGACTCTGGCTGTGTATGCACGACCAGGAGGAGTGCGAGCAAGTCAGTCTCAGTCAAGCTGGCTTGCTGGCCCGATCTGTTTGGGCCTTTGGGCTGAGAATTTTAAATACACTCCAATATGCACCCAAGTTACGTCCGTTTCTTGTTTTTCTAAATCATTTTCTGATTCCAATAATTCCGCATTATATTATCAATTGACTATAAATTTAGGGCGCGTATAATATTATTTTTCAAATGATATTTTCTTGTTCTTTTTTTTTTAAAGTAATTTTTATCTGATATTTTTAAATATAAATTATGTGGGTCTTATTATATTTTTAATTCTATCAACAATACCATATTGTATTAGTTTATACAATATCATTTATATAAAAGTGTTTGTGACCATATTACTCTCATATATAATTACACCCTGAAATGTAAAATGAAAATCGAAGAACACAATAAATTAATTTTTTGTTTTTTCTTTAAAAGAGAAAATGAAGAAATGAATACAGGCCAAAATAATGCTTGCCAAAATTTTTTTAATCTTTTTTCTTTCCTTTATAAATTTAAACGAAAGATGGTGGTTGAACGTGTTGGTAGAATGGTACAAGAGATACTTTCCATGAACGTTTGGTACGTAGGACCGTTTGATAGAACAAAAATTGTGGCTAGCAAAAGATGAAAATAATTAGGTAGGTTTTGTGGATAAAAGAGACGCTCCTGTCTATTTCTTCATTAATGGAGCTATTAAAAAACCAAAATACAGGAAGACGCGGCAGCAGTAGGTACATTAATTAGTGCTCAAAAGCATATGTATGCATGTATGTATATATATATATATAAATGAATGTACGTATGCATAATGTAGCGTGCACTCAACACCTCAACAACACAAATTAACAAAAGTACAAAGAAATTAAAAAGCTAGCGAGTGTTAGAATTTGGGTTTGGCTTCATTTTCCTTTCTTTTTCCTACGTATCATCATCAATATCATGAATATCATCAGCAGCAGATGTGTAAAAATAAGAGAGGTTACTAGAGTCACCCCATTCTTCGACTCAACGGCATCAACAAATGATAATCCCTTGCCCTCCACTGCTCTTGCTCTCACCTATTTCGACACAAAATGGTTTAAGTTCCCTCCTGTACAGCGCCTCTTCTTCTATCGAAATCAAACATCTGACACTGATTCAATCAGATTCAATTCGGAGATCCTTCCACAGCTGAAGCACTCTCTCTCACTCGCTCTCCTTCACTATCTCCCTCTCGCCGGTCACATCATGTGGCCGGAGCCGGAGCCAAAGCCAGCCGTCTATTACTTCCCTGACCAAAAATGCGACGGCGTTTCATTCGCAGTTGCTGAGTCTTCTGATGCCGACTTTGATCGCGTCTCTGGCGATGGAATCCATGAAGCTGCTGAATATCATCCTCTTGTGCCCCAGTTGTCGATCACTGAAGATAAAGCTGAGGTAATTGCTATCCAAATAACGCTGTTTCCGAATCAGGGCTTTTCAATTGGCGTTTCAGCTCACCATGCAGTTCTTGATGGCAAAAGTACAACCTTGTTTATCAAATCTTGGGCTTATTTGTGCAAACAATTAAAAGTACAACAACAAACGTACTTGCCGCCGGAGTTAACCCCATGTTTTGACCGGACGGTCGTCAAAGACCCGGATGGGATCGACATGATCTACCTCAAACACTGGATGTCCGGATCTTCTTCCAACAGGCGAAGCTTGAAGGTTATGCCTGTTAAACCAGAAAACTATTATTCCAACTTGGTCCGAATGACATTTGAATTGAACCGTGAAGACATAAATAAACTGAGGGATAAAGTAAACAAAGTACTTTACTCTACTCAAGGCGGTGCACAGTATTTGTCGTCTTTTGTGATTACTTGTGCTCATGTGTTTGTCTGGCTGGTTAAAGCCAGAGATGTAGAAGCTAACACAACTGTTAGGTTTGTGATAGCAACGGATTGTAGGAGCCGTTTGGATCCTCCAACTCCTGCTAATTATTTTGGCAACTGTACTGGTGGAGAATTTGGGGAAGCGAAAGCAAGTGATTTCATGCAGGAAAATGGGGTTGCCTTTGTTGCACACAAGTTAAGTGATTTGATCAAAGGGATAAAACGGGGTGCTGTTCTGGGATCAGAGGATGAGTTTTTAAACGGAATGGCAAAGATGCGAGAGGCACAACAGTTAAAGATATCTGTGGCCGGATCCAACCGTTTTGATGTTTACGGGTCTGATTTCGGGTGGGGGAGGCCCGAGAAGGTGGAGGTTGTGTCTATAGATACAACGGGAGCTATTTCTTTAGCCGAGACTAGAGATGGAGGTGGTGGTTTTGAGATTGGTGTTGTTTTGGAGAAGCAACAAATGGAGGTTTTCGCTTCTCTCTTTGGTGATGCCCTCAAAGATCTTTCAAGTACACATGTTATGCCATGAGTTTAGCTATATATATATATATATATATATGTGTGTGTGTGTTGGTTGCAAGCCTATTTATATTTTTGGTACTAAATAATAATTTTTTTTATTAAAAGGGGATCATCAAGACGAGTTAGACATGAACAATGCGGGGTTGACAAACCTTAAATATATCTTGTGAAATAATAGAATAAATATCCATAGGCGGGTTAGAGAAAAAATGTAAACCATGTGGTACTAAGTGAGCCATATTAGTCATGAAATCTCCAACTGAATTCGCTACACGGTAGATATGAGAGATATGAATATGTCAATTCCTGCTTAAAAAATCACGAACTGCCACCACTAAAGTATAGAAAACATTAGGCACGACCACCTACTGAGAGATCATCTAAGTTACACAGAGGCTGTCTATTTCCACCAAGAGGTTCTGATGCCAACATTCCAGACAAGGGATAATCCTTGATACATGCCCCAAAGTTCAGCCATAATCATATTGAGCTTTCCCCAATATTCATACTAAAACCTGAGATCCAGTTGCCAAAAGAATTGCGAATAACCCCACCCGCTCCAGCTTCTCTTGTGTTTTTATAGGAACCATCTGTGTTCAATTTACACCATGGCCGTGGAGGAGGCAACCAACCAATAAAATCTTCTTACGCCTTAGTTGTTGGCTAAGATGGAGTTATTAATTCTATAAATCTCACTAGCTCTGACAATAATATTCGAATATATTGTCTTGCTATCTATCAACTTCCCAGCCATAATAAAGTGATTCCACCAAAACCATAACTCCAAATAGCTACTCCAAAAATACAATCCCAAGAAAGCTCAGAATCAATTTTCCACTTGTTTTGCATGCTGGCAGCAACCCATGCATGTAAGTTAGATTGGAAAAAAGAGAGTTGATGACAGGCTAGAACAAGTCAAAGCCATAGATTCTTAATGTAGCTACAATCTCTCACAGCATGAAGAATGTCCTCAGCCGAAACCCCACACCTAACACAAACATAAAAACAGGAATATTACACCTATAGAGCTCACTATGGGTCTTCAATTTGCCACGCAAAATCTACCAAATAAAGAGCCTTATAGATTGGGGCCCTTTCCAATACCATGACAAGTTCCATGCTTTATCTTGAGCGTCCAAGTTATGGTGGCATAGAGACTCATAAGCGGATTGAACAGTGAACAGACCTCTTGGATTAAAACACCAATAAAGTCTATCAGGACCAAGATGCGGAGTAGGAGGCATGATTGAAGCAATCTGCATGAGAATAAAAGGGGGGCAACAGGTGTTCAAAGTTCGACCATCTCTAGCTACCATGTTCATTAGTAAATTCACTGACAGTGGCATTGAGAGAGACCTGAGGGATCGGTTGGAGAGCTAGGCGAATCAAAGGTTCATATTTCGTCACCCAACAGTCCAGCCAGAATCAAATTCTAGCACCATTACACACTGCCCAGCGAGCTCCATGCATGGTTGCATCCCACGTTTTCCTCATAACAGACCAGATTCGCGATCCTTGTTTGCCAGGGAGGGAAGACGGCAAATTGCATGGGTCCAATCCATATTTGGAGCAGAGAACCCTTACCCACAACGTATCTGAGTTGGAAATAATGCCCCAACTAATCTTCATCAACAAGGCATGATTCCTCACCTCTAAACTTTTAAAACCCAAGCCACCACGTGATTTTGGCAAGAAAAGTTTATCCCAGCCCACCATGCACATCTTGTGACTCTTCGACTTACCATCCCAAATAAATCTACGGTAGCACTTATCAATTTTATGGCGCACCAGTGAAGGAAGCATGGTCGTTTGCATTGCATAAATTGGTATAGCTTGAATCACCGATTGCACCAAAGTAACACGACCAGCAAAGGATAAATGAGTCGCGTTCCAGCCACTGAGCCTCATGTCCACCTTGTCTAAAATAGATTGGTAAGTAGCTTTATTCACCTTCGAATGGAGTAACTGTTGTGCAAATTTTATTGAACTCGCAAGTACACAAATCTATTGTAGAATAGATTAATGGTGACGAGTGTCGATCCCACAAGGAGGTGAATTTTAATTATATGTAGAATTAATTTGTATGAGGGTGGTTGGATTTGTGGTGAAAGTGACTTAGATTATCCTAAAATTAGAATTGAAATGACGAGAATAAATTGAAGAGAAATCTATTGAAATGACGCACTTAGGTATCTGAATCCGTATCAACATGTACCATGGGCTAAATATTCCACATCTCATGAACTACACTCTAATCAATATGGTGGTAAGTGCTTATCGTGCCAAATAATAATAACCTTATACTAGGGAGCTGGTGAAACCAGGGCGGTATCTAGACAATATTATTATCATTTGTCGACGAGAAGTCAAAACATCCACAAAAATTAGAGGGGAAGAGAAAATAAATTTACTAAATAAAGTCCATGACACATGTTGAGACTTCACCTTCAACCCAAGTTTGAAAGAAAATTAGCTACTCATAATTGAACTAGGGGCAAAATGAAAATTTATTAAAATACGTAGAAAATATAAGATGGAGAAGGAATTACAGAAAATGGAGCCCAAAAATAGATTCAGAGATGCCAAATTAGGGGGGGGGAGGCCCAATTTTTATAGATACATTGAGTAAATCATGACTATTGGATTAATTATATTTTGGACGCTCAGGATTGCGCTACATCATCAGTCAACAGTACACGGTTTGACATGCGGTTTGAACAGTGACACGGTTTGACCACGCGGTTTGAATAGTGACGCGATTTGGTTGAAAATAATCTCATGTATTGCATGTACAATACGCGCGATTTTTGGTCCACTAATATGCTGCCATGTCACTATCAACAATACATAAGAATTTCAGTCCAATAGAATCGTGACACCTCATCAGTCAACACCACATCATCGGTCAATGCCACGTCATCGTTCTGTATGTGTGAACAGTATCATGGACACTACCGTACATGTGAATAGTACCGTACATGTGAATAATGTCATTTTTCCTTTTATACTCCTCCTAAGCTTTTCGATTGTCCTAAATTCAAAAGTGATGTTCGTTTTGCCGTCTTATTTTTCATTCATTGTGAAATGACCACGATGCCCCTAAAATACATAAAATACTTAATTAAAATAAAATACACATAATTAAATTATAAGAAGCTTAAATACATAAAAGTAAGGGTTGTTAGTAAGATTTGAAATGTAAAATGACGATTTTCTCCTTTATAAATATACATTTTCTAACACTCAACACACCCCCTAACCAGCTTATTGCTAGTCCCTAGCAAATAAAGCAAAAACAAAATTCAAATCCAAATTGTTTTTTAAAACATTCTTATTTATATAATCAGATTAATGATAGCAATCAAATAAAAGTATAAGCATTATCTCCAGTCTACAGAAACTTCACACCCACATCAACCATCCACATGAATAAGCCCAATAGACTTTGTCATAGGTACTTTCAAGAATGACATGTCAAACTCTAAAATCTCATTGGAAGTAGTGACAGTCTCACAAGGAAATTAAAACAAAAAAAATAATCACTCCAATGAATGGTAATTGAGAGAAAATAATAAGTAAGTAATATAACATACTCTCACCATGATGAAAGAAATATGCCCTTAGGTTAAAAACAATACGATCTGAAATCAAACAAAATGCTAGTCAACCCAATTTATTTATTTATTTCTTTTTTATTTATTTATATGTATCGCTACATCTTTTTAGTTTATATAAGTAGCTTCTACTTCAGACTATAGTTCCCTAAAATCAAGAAGTACTTTTATTAGGACGTAATGTAGGCTAGGGATATAGTTAACAAAGAAGGGGAAATAAGGAAAATAAAATGTATATTTGAGAAAAATACAGAGATTTATTATTTTTTTTGAAAATTGCAAGGTGGATTTCACCTATTATTGTTATTTTTTATTTTTTTAACAACAAATTTTTTTGTTTTTGCTTTTGTTTGGCACAACTTCACTGAACAAAATAATTATTTACATTTTTCTCAAACATAAATAGGTGATGGAACTTGTAAGATATCGGGTAATACTCCAAATTGGAGTGGGTCAAGATAATAAGTTTGACAAAATTTTTTTTTTTAAAAGCTCAAAAGGGTTAACTATGGATATTTCACAAAAAGGATGACTAAAAAGGTTCAAATGGATCAAAGATGGCATTTCCATAGTCTTTTAGGGCTCTAAATAATCTTCCATATCTACTAGTTAGATGAGGCTCCAGATGTAGCAACACACATTTTTTTTTCCTTTTTTTATTTTATAACTTTTTTTAAGGGTTAACTCAAAAGAAATCTAGAGATCGTGTATAAAATAATAAACTGCTAAGCTGTATGAAGAATGGGTAAAAGAGTTACTCTCCAAGAAAAATAATAGGCTCAAAAATTCACTTGGTACTTATTATGACATGTTTATTCTTTTAAGCAACTCATATTTGTCTCCGACATCAACAGTAGAGTAGCAAACATGGCGTAACATCATTTAAGACCAAAAATAATACAAATACTAAAATTTGAAATTCATCATGTCCTCCAATGTTAAAACAAATCACACAATTTTATTTTATTTATTTTTTTAAACAACATTCTACCCCCAACCTATTCTAAACATGAAAGGAAAATATGCATACAGAAATGTGAAAATGATGCAGAAAAACTAATTAGAAAAGTTACACTTAAAATGATAGAAAAAGAAAATAATTTTTTTTAACTAAGAAGATGCGTTTCTAGAGGCACTACACTCCATATTCAGCTATATTCGACTCAAAAATTTGAAAGTGTAATTTATAAAGGAGAAATTAAAAAGAAAAAGAAAAATGATTGTAAAAACTTAATAAAGAAAAAGAAAATGTCTGAATTTTTTTTGTTTTTTATTTTTTATTTTTTCAAACGAAGAAGATGCATTTCTAGAGTAACGACACTCCATATTCAGCCATCTTCGATTCAAAAAGTTAGCCACAATTAGTCTCAACAATAAAAAATTAGTAAAAATTTAACCAAGATTTTACAATTGTGTTTCTAGAGTAACTACATTCCATATTCAGCCATTTTCGACTAAAAAAGTTAGCCACGGTTAGTCTCTAAAACAAAAAATTAATAAAAATTTAACCAAGATTCCACAATTGTCGACTATTCCCTCCCCCCAACCAGAACGAAACATTGTCCTCAACGTTTGAAAGGAAAGAAGTAGAGTTTAAAATACATCACCTAGGTGGTACAACACAGAAGAAAATATTTACAAGTGGAGAGTTAAATCTAATTTGTACTTCTTACTGCGGCTATTGTTACCATCATTATTTGGACGCTCCAACACAAAAGTCCAGGGGTCTGGCTCAGGTTTATAAGCTTGTAACATATCAAGTAGCTCATTAGCAGTGTGAGCACAAATAAAAAGCTTTTTCGCTGTGGAAGGAATGAAATAGTTTTTTATTTCATGGTTAAGAAATGCGATAAAATCATCATAAAAGTTATTGATATTTAACAAACTGATGAGTTTTTGGTGAATGTGCAGATGGACCGAAAATGCTAATGTGATAAGTGCCTCTAGAGTTGCAAGATCTCCTGGTAGAAAAATAAAAGTATTAGCATGATTAAACATTTCAAGTTATTCTTTCTTCCATACCTGAGACGACTAACTTTTCTCCAGTCGGTGAGTCAGACAAAGTACCCAAATGTTTTAGGGCTCTTGGGATTATGCCTAACACTTGGTTTCCTCTGACAAAAGCAGCTTCTGAGACTAATTTTGATAACCCTCGGTTACCTCCTTCATACAACAAGTGTAATTTTCTCTCTGCTATGCTTTGACCACGTTCTATGGTTGCCATAGTTAAATCCAGAAAGCACACAAATGTTCTTGAATTGTCTATTGAGAGTAACTGCCATTGAGATACTTATCAAAAATAATTTTTGAGTGCTTGACAAAAAATCATATTTAAGAATCTTGGTGATAGTGGGTCACAGCTGTATATGAGGTAGCATGTCAGTGTCAAATAACGCGTAAAACACATGGCTCGCGAGTCAAAAAGGAAACAGTAGAAAGAAAAAGAAACAATGATGAAATAAAATTATTAAAGACAATAATGCAAATGATAAAACAACAGTGAAATAAAAGGATATTTACAGGTAGTTGCGACTGTGGCTCACATCTTCCTCTGATTTTACGTCAAGAAACGGCTTGAACGCTCTCTATCGGTCGAGGATGGGCTTCCTATCTAGTTTTCTTATAAACTGGCAAACATGGTCGTTTATAGTCAGATTCCCGAGACTATATCGTGTATGCTCTTTTTGGAATAATGGCCATAATTGGAGAATCGCTCCTTATACATATCCACTGGAATACTTTTTAAGAGATAAAAGGATATCATCTAATGACTCCTTATTCAAGCAATCCCCAATGAATTGAATTTTATCTTCCCTGTTATCAGACACCATTCCTAAAGAACATGAATTTTTATTGCATCTCATTCTAGCACATTTATGACAAGCAACAAAAATTCTTCGAGCTCTTCGTTTTCTTGCATAATTTTCTTTACCACAACCAGACATGTATGCAATAAATTTTGGAGGTAACTCACCTGCCAATCGTACTTTAACCTCGATTAACCAACGGATGTCAGCTGGTATGTTATTTCTCATGACCAATCGCATGCGTTCGGACTAAACTTTATAGATTGTAAAGAAGGCATTCTAAGGAAGTGAAGGGAATCGATTGTGAAGTTTTGCTAAAATCTTGTTTATGTCCATACATTCACCTCAGAATATTAGTTATTATGGAAAACTGAAGTAACCGACTTGATTGTTACGAAGTACTGTTATCCGCCACTTCACTGGGGTAACAAACTAAAGCACACAAACAAAGAAAAACAAACTAAAACACATAAAGAAAATTACAATCGTCTTCTTGTTGAATTTACCTCAAGCTCCAACTGGATGTTGTAGACACTTTTCTCAATGTCTCTGAGTTGACTTTATAAATCCTCAACATATGATACTAACTATGGTGGTTGTAGAGCACAAATACGATATGTCTTACAAAATCGAATCTGCCTTTTGAGATGATATTTTACACATTGAAGTGATTTAAGAATGTTTAGGAGGAACTGTTTACTTATGGCACTCATGATTAACAATGATAAAAGAAAACTTAATGGTTAAACAAATACACTTATGCAAAAATAATTTCAATTAGCAAAAGAATAATAAAAAGAAATAAATAAATAAATCACCGAAAAGAAAGAAAAAACCTCAATTCAAATCTGGTGGGTTACTCAAATTTATTTCGATATTCTCTCTATGTGGTTGGTACTCTATATATGACTTTAATATTTAATTATTAACTTTAAACGTGACACCGTTCTTTGAGTTTTTAATTTTAATTACCCCATATGGAAAAGAAATATGAAGAATAAAGGGGTCCAGTCCATCGAAAGCGTAACTTACATGGGAATATGTTCAAACGAGAATTGAATAAAAGCACTTTCTAACATGAAGTGAAAGAGTTTCTCATAATTTGCTTGTTATGAAAGACTTTCATTCGCTGCTTGTAAATCTTGGTATTTTCATATGCATCATTTTGAATTTTTTCAAGTTCTACTAGCTGTAATCTTCTTTCCAAGCTGGCTTGCTACATGTCAGAGTTGAATTTCTTGATGGCCCAATATGTACGATGTTCGAGTTCCACAGGTAGATGACAAACTTTCTCATACACTAGCCTATAGAGGTGACATCCCAATCGGGGTCTTGAAAGCCGTTCTATTTGCCCACAATGTATCACCGTCTTTTCTAATATGTGTTTTATTTCTCGATTGGAGATCTCAACTTGGCCACTGGTTTGCGGATGATATGAGGTCACCACTTTGTGAGTGATGGAATAATTTGTCAAAAGAGATTTGAATGCTTTATTACAAAAGTGGGCACCACCATCACTGATTATCGCTCGAGGGAATCCAAAGCGTGAATCAATATTGCTTTTAAAAAATCCTATTACCACCTTGTGATCATTAGTTCTGCATGGAATTGCTTCTACCCATTTTGATACGTAGTCAACAACAATCAATATGTATTGATTACCAAAAGAAGAGGGAAATGGTCCTATGAAGTCGATACCCGATACGTCAAAAATCTCAACCACTAAAATTAGATTTAGTGACATCATATTCCTTTGTGTAATGCTCCCTATTCGTTGACACCTATCACATGAAGAACAAAAAGTGTAAGTGTCTTGAAATATAGTTGGCCAATAAAAACCACATTGTAAAACTTTAGTAGCTGTTTTCTTAGCACTGAAATGGTCTTTACAAGCTTGTTCATGGCATAATGAAAGGATATTCTGAATTTTATTTTATGGGACACATCGTCTAATAATTTGATTAGCACAATACTTGAACAAATAAGGGTCATCTCAAAAGAAATTCTTTATTTCCGTAAAAAAGTTGACATTGTCTTGCTTAGTCCAATGCTTTGCAAGTTGACCTGTAACAAGATAATTAATGATATCAGTATACTACGGTAATACTTCCACACTCATCAATTGTTCATTTAGAAACGACTCATTCAATGGTAATGATTCCATAATTGTGTCAAAATGAAGACGAGAGAAATGGTCAGCCACAACATTTTCTATGACTTTCTTACAAAAGTAACCTCCAACGAATTAGTCTAGCTTTTGCATATTTCTTTGTGAGAAGATATTTAAGAGCAGCATGATCTGTGAACACAATTATTTTACAACCAATGAGATAAGATTGAAATTTTTCCAATGTAAACACTACTGCTAGCATTTATTTTTCAGTAGTTGATTAGTTTAACTGTACATCATTCAATGTCATACGAGCACAGTAAATAACATAGAGAATTCGATCAACTATTTATCCTAATACTGCTCATACTGTATAATCAGATGCAGCACACATGAGCTGAAATAGTAAACTCTAGTTTGGGGGCTGAATGATGGGTGATGATGTCAATAACTGATTTAATTTTTCAAATACCACAAGACATGAATCATCAAAGATAAAAGGTATATTCTTAGCAAGTAGATTGCATAAGGGTCTAGAAACTTTGCTAAAATCTTTAATGAAACGTCGATAAAAGCTAGCATGCCTGAGGAAATATCTTACTTCTCTGACTGTTCTGGGTGGAGGAAGATTAGAAATGAGATCCACTTTAGCTTTGTCGACCTCAATACCATTTACTCGAAATGATGTGACCGAGAATAATACCTTATTTTACCATAAAATGACACTTCTCCCAATTTAAGACTAAACTCTTTTCGATACATCTCTGCAGAATTAATGTTAGATGATGTAAACATTGATAAAATGAATCAACAAAGACAGAAAAGTTATCCACAAAGATTTCAAGGAATCGTTCAACCATATTAGAAAAAATGCTTAACATGCATCGTTAAAATGTAGTATGTGCATTATATAATTCAAATGACATTCTCTTTTATGCAAAAGTGCCAAAAGGGCAAGTGAAAGTGGTTTTCTCTTGATCTTTGGTGCTATAGGAATCTGATTATATCCTGAGTAGCTATCTAGAAAGTAATAAAATTCATGATCTGCTAATCTATCAAGCATTTTATCAATAAATGATAAAGGAAAATGGTCTTTACGTGTGACAAAATTTAACTTTCTATAATCAATGTATACACGGCATCCTATTGTCACTTTAGTGGGTATCAATTTATTATCGGCATTCATAATTACTGTGACTCCTGACTTTTTGGGGACAACTTATACATGATTGACCCATGAACTATAAGAAATTGGGTAAATAATACCTACATATAATAGTTTATAGACTTTAATTCTAACAAATTATTTCATGTTAAGATTTAACCGATGTTGAATTTTCCTAGTAGGTTTAGCATTTTCATCAAGGTGAATGTAATGCATGCATTCTACTGGGTTTATACTTTTATGTTTGTTATGGTCTATCCTAATGCTCTTTTGTGCTCTTTTAAAACATCCAACAACTTACATTTTTGTTCGTCATTGAGGGATGATGAGATGATTACCGGCATAATACTTTCTTCTTCTAAAAATACATATTCCAAAGTGTTTTGTAATGATTTGAACTCGAGTTTCGGTGGTGATTCTGATGATATAATGAGTTTCTTCTCTGATGGTACTAGTTGTTTAACTCTTGATTTCCAATTATTAGTGTCCATGGATGGTGTTGAGTTAAGTAGAGTGTTAACCTCATCGACCAATCTGTCAATATCAAAATCAAAATTAAAGTGAGTTAAATATATTTGTAAAGGATCATCACTAAGGTTTGAAAGAAAAGTATTATAAACTATTTTTTCTATTAAATCCATATTAACAATTCCATCATCTGCATTGTGAGGTGGTTTGGTAATGTTGAAGATGTTTAACTCCATAGTTATGTTACCAAAGGACAACTGCATATTTTCAGTCCTGCATTGAATGTGCTCATCCGCAGTTGCCAAGAAAGGTCGGCCTAAAATAATGGGGATGTGCTTTCTTAAATCCTGTATTGGTTGACTATCAATTACAATGAAATCAACAAGAAAATAAAACTTGTCTACTTGAATAAACACGTCCTCCACAATACCATGAGGTATTTTCATGGACCGATCTGTAAGTTGTAACACCACTGGAGTTAGGTGTAATTCTCCCGGTTCAAGTTTCACGAATATAGAGTAAGACAACAAATGTACACTAACTCCTAAATCCAACAAAGCATTTCCAATTGTGTGGTTCCCTATACTACATGAGATAATGGGGGAGCCTGAGTCTTTGCATTTTAGAAGAATTTTGTGTTGAAATATAGAACTAACGTTTTCTATTAAAAATGTCTTCTTTTGAACATGAATATTTCTCTTTTTAGTTCAAAGGTCTTTAAGAAAGTTGACATAAGATAGAACTTATTTAATAGCATCAAGTAAAAGGATGTTAACACTTACCTATTTGAAGATTTCAAGAATCTTACCTATGGATTTTCCTTTCTTTCCTTTAGCTAACCTCTGAGGAAATTGAGCTTTGAAACATATTTTCGTGGGCTTGGTTTCTTCTTTCTCCTCCGGTGATGAGTCCTCAGCATTCACAGGTACAATTTGATTTTCTTTTGTCACCGGAATCTCCACTTTGTTGTCAACTTTTATTTCTTTTTGCAAGGTCATGACTGCTTTGACCTTTCTATGCTACTGTGGTGAACTGGTATTTGCTTTATATACTTCTTTAGGATTAGGTACTGGCTGACTTGAAAATTTACATTTCTTAACAGTTATTGCCAAGGTCTGAACTAAAGAAGTAAATTTTCCCACAATTTTCTCGAGACTTGAAACTGATTGGGATTGTGAGTTAAAGTCTGCTCTCATATCATTTTGTAGTCTATCAATGGTGCGGTTCTGTTGCTCAATCGTAGTGTGAGTAACATTCTTGAAATTTTGGAATGCATCCTCCCATGGTCTGGGTTGAGAGCAGTTATGGTTCTGATTGTATGGTCTAAATGGTGGCTGAGAGGCTTGAGAATTTGAGGAATTGGTTGCATTGGTGGAGTTGGAGCTGTTGGTCTATTCTGTTGGAATCCTTGAGACCAGAAAAAATTGGGGTGGTCTCTCCATCCATGATTATATGTGTTGGAGCATGAGTTGTAATTTGATAGTTTTCTCATTACACCTATGGTATTGGCTTGATCTGAGTATGAGTCATGGTCATGTGGCTCTGTTGATTTAGCAGTCGTTAACGATGCTATTTATCGAGAAAGACCTTCAATTATCGCTTTGACTTCTTTAATTTCTAAACTTGATTCGCCAATGTGAACCTCATTTACTCCCTTAATTTTTTTAGTATTCTTGAGTGATCGATTTCGTTGTTGGGAATTATCCGCTTGTCGCTGGAAGAATCCCTAAATCTCTGATACACTTTTTGACATTATCTCTCTTCCACTTGTTGCCATTAGCCATTTTTGCACATTCGGTAATAATCCCTCCAAAAAGTATTGGGATTGGTGTCATTTCTCGTACCCATGATGTGGACACTTCAAAAGTAGCACATTGAATCGCTCCCATGTTTCGAAAAACTGCTCGTCCTCTCTCTGAGTAAACTCTGAAATTTTCCTGCAAATAACATTAGTTTTATGCACTGAGAAGTATTTATTCAAATTTTGTTACCATTTGTTCCCATGATGTAATGCTATTAGCATGCAATGTATTGAGCTATGAACGAGCTCTATCCTTTAAAGAAAATGAGAATAATCTGAGTTTAACATCATCGTCTGAAAAATTCTCATATGAAAATGTTTGACAAACAGTATGAAAATTATTAAAATGATTATATGGGTCCTCATTTACTAGACCATTAAATGTTGGTAGACAATTTAGCACACTAGTTTTTAACTCAAAACTCCTAGCAATTACATGTGGGTATCTTATGCATGATGTGCTTAAATTAGTTAAGGGACTAAAGTAGTCCTTAAATGGCCTCTCTGGTGGTGCTTGTTGTAAATCCATTTTATTTTTAACGTGTTTGTGTGTGCGCAGTGTTTTTTCTAATTCAAGGTCCACAGGCTCAAGATTATGTAATAATGACCTTCGACCATGCATGCAAAAAACATAAAATAAATGTGAACAAAACGAATAAAAATAAAGAAAAATGAGAAATGACAATACTAACCTTATCGCGTTATTACAACCTTACTATAAAAATACACAAAAAAATACATGAAATAAATTAACTAAAAAATTAGTAAGATAAATAAAAATTACAAAGAAGAAAAAATAACTTGAAAATTAAATTACAGAATTTTAAAGAAGAGAAAAAGAAAAGAAATATTAACCTCTAAATGCAGATTCACTTTTTTTTCCTTTGTTTTTAATAAAAAAATACAAGAAAACAAATAAAAGAAATTATTCACAAAAATTAATTCTACGAATTAAAATCACTTACCTCCCCGGCAACGGCGCCAAAAACTTATTGTGCAGATTTTATTGAACTCGCAAGTGCACGAATCTATTGTAGAATAGATTAATGGTGACGAGTGTCGATCCCACAAGCATGTGGATTTTAATTATATGTAGAATTAATTTTGTATGAAGGTAGTTGGATTTGTGGTGAAAGTGACTTAGATTATCCTAAAATTGAAATTAAAATGGCGAGAATGAATTGAAGAGAAATCTATTGAAATGACGTACTTCAGTATCTGAATCCGTATCAACATGCACCATAGGCTAAATATTCCTTATTAATGTCAATTCAATCATGAGAGGGGAATCTACACCTCATAAACCACACTATAATCAATATGATGCTAAGGGCTTATCGTGCCAAATAATAATAACTTTGTACTAGGGAGCCGGTGAAATCAGGGCGGTATCTACACAAGATTATTATTATTTGTCGACGAGAAGTCAAAACATCCACAAAACTAGAGGGGAAGAGAAAATAAATTTACCAAATAAAGCCCATGACACATGTTGAGACTTCACCTTTAACCCAAGTTTGAAAAAAAATTAGCTACTCATAATTGAACTACGTGTAAAATAAAAATTTATTAAAATACATAGAAAATACATGATGGAGGAGGAATTACAAAAAATAGAGCGCAAAAATAGATTCAGAGATGCCAAATTAGTGGGGGGGTCTAATTTTTATAGATACATTGAGTAAATTATGGCCATCGGATTAAAAATATTTTGGAAGCTCAAGATTGCGCCACGTCATCAGTGAACAATACGCGGTTTGACCACACGGTTTGAATAGTGACGCAGTTTGAACAGTGACGCGGTTTGGTTGAAAATAATCACATGTAGTGTATGTACTGTACGCACGATTTTGGTCCACTGATATGTTGCCACGTCACCATCAACAATACATAAGAATTTTAGTCCAATATAATTGTGACACCTCATTAGTCATTGCCACATCATCGTTCTGTATGTGTGAACAGTGTGGTAAACAATGTCGTTAACAATATCATGGACACTACCGTACATGTTAATAGTACCGTACATGTGAACAATGTCATTTTTCCTTTTATACTCTTTCTAAGGTTTTCGACTGTCCTGAGTTTAAAAGTGATGTCTATTTTACCGTCTGATTTCTCGTTTATTGTGAAATGACCATGATACCCTTAAAATACATAAAAATACTTAATTAAAATAAAACACACATAATTAAATTACAAGAAGCTTAAATACATAAAAATAAGGGTTGTTAGTAAGATTTGAAATGTAAAATGACAATTTTCTCCTTTATAAATATATATTTTCTAACATTCAACAGTAACAGCATTCCAAGGCAGCTTCCCAAGTCATGAGTAATCGAAACCCCCAAGGCAGCACCAATGAGCTTTACCTCTCTTGAAGCAATATTCTTTGAAAAGAAAATTGTAGTTTTCACTTTATTAACCTTTACTTCAGAACTTCGACAGTAATTCTGCAAAACCGCATCAATAATATGAGCTTGATCAATCGAAACTTCTGTAAATAAGAGCAAATCATAAGAAAAAAAAAGTGGGTAAGGGGAGTGCCATGTTTAACCAACCGATTTGGCTTCCAACTTCTATCAACCACAGCTTGGGATATTTCATGACTCAAACACTTGATGCAGAGCACAAATATATATGGAGATAAAAGGTCACCTTGCCGGATACCTCTTTCCGGATAAAACTCCTCAGTTACCTCACCATTCCACAAAATGTTCATGCTAGCTGAGGTAGCACATTCGATGATAAGCCGAGATAAGTGAATCGGGAGCCCCGTCTGTTGAAGAGTTTCAAAAATAAAAGACTAGTTCAGCCGATCATACGCCTTCTCGAGATCCACCTACATAGCCATGAGCCTTTTTTTACCAATTTTCCTGCGCGTGGAGTGAATCATTTCCTGAGCAATAACAACGTTGTCCACAATATGCTGTCCGGGAACAAAACTTGTCTGTTGAGGCCCGATCATCTCAGATAATAAAGCTTGTAAACGATTGGCAATAATTTTAGTCACTGTCTTATAGGCAACAATGCATAAGCTTATAGGCCGAAACATCTTTAAATTGGTAGGATTATCCACCTTAGGAATCAAAACCAACAGAGTTTTGTTTACGTTTTGAGGGAATTTACCAGTATTAAAAATGTCAATGATAAACTTACAGAAAGAGGGTCCAACAATGTGCCGATGGGATTGATAAAAGATAGCCTGCAGTCTATCAATACCCGACGCTTTAAGGGGTTTCATGCTAAAAATAGCTTTTTTAATTTCCTACTCCACAACCGGATCAGTAACACAATCAAGATAATTAGCATTCAAAGCTGGAAAAAAAAATTCGGAACATGGTATGCTTGATAAAATTGAGCTTCGTTTTTGAATAAAGAGGAGAAATACCCAATCGCATGGCTACAAATATCTTTCTCATTGTAAATCCAGTTCCCCATATTATCCTTAATGACCTCAATTCGATTTCTTCTGCGATGAGCAATAGTTTTTTTGTGAAAGAAGGTAGTATTTCTAACCCCGTGAAGGATCCAATCTTTCCTAGATTTCTGCCACATAAAAACTCCTTCTGAGCCATCACCATCTCCAATTCACTTCGTAAGCGAGCCTCTAACCGAATCAGCCCTCTAGAATTATATTGTTCTAAGGCTGCTTGACTACCATTAATCCAAGCCAATAATCTGCATTTACGCTGAAAGATGTTACAAGAAACGTCGCGATTCCAACCTTGCACCGCTTGGATAAAACTAAGAGCTACAGTATTACAATAGACAATAGGATCCCATGCCTGTTTGACAAAAGTATTAAAATGCTCGTGAGTTAACCAAGCAGCCAAAAATCTTAAAGGCCTATTAACCTAGTGTCGGTTATCAGCTCCTTCAAAACAGACCAGCACTGGTCTGTGATCTAAGGCAACTTTGGAAGGTGGAGAATAGAGTTATCAGCAAACTTCATCAACCAAACATTATTACATACAACCCTGTTAAGTCGTTTAAAAAGGGTGCCATGAGACCAAGTAAAACGAGGGCCTTTAAACTTTAGATAAAGAATTTGGTGGCCATCAAACCACTGCCGAAATAAACCACACTCCAGAGTGCCTCGTAACACCCCCTGCTTCTCAGACGCAAACAAAATAGAATTGAAATCCTCTCCAATCAACCAAGGACCTTGAACTAAACTGGCAAGACTCTCCATACGACTCTAGAAATGTCTCCGCAACAGTGGATTTTGGCTAGCATAAACAGTCGTTACGCAGGAGACAAAAATATTATTTCTACAAACTTTAAAATGAATAAATTGCCTATGATTTATTACCACCTCCACCTTAACACAATTCCACCACAGGATCCAAATTCCTCCAGAAAAGCCAACTGCTTCCACTCGATGAGAGAACTCAAAACCACTTTTCTTAATAAATTCATCGGCTTTTATTCCACTTACACGAGTTTCCATAACAACCACCATAGACGGGTTATAATTTTTTAGAATAGTCTTAAAAGCGCGCCGAAAATTTCCAGAGGCCGCTCCTTGGACATTCCAAAACATTATGCTAATCGTCATAAATATAAACAAAAAACCAAAGGCCCAAATTATCAAAGCTACTGGCCATGGATATCAGCCATCATCACCAAAGATGATTCTTGAACCATCGAGACTTCCTCATCTGACATCTCTTTCCCATCATTTCCACTCATTGGAACAACGGGATGTGTATAAGCATGCTCAAAAGCATTTACAATAGAGACATTATGGTCATCTGGAGGGTCAGCCAAATGTTAGGGGTCTAGACCCTCATGATGTCTATGCTTTGTGCCCACACCCTTCATATCTCCATAAGGAAGAATTTGTGAGGAGCACAAAACCACCGTGCTTTGTAGGATCCAAAGTGGTAGCTATATGAGGAGCTTGTTGATTATTAGTGACAGCATATGGAATGGGGCAAGGGATTTGTCTAAGGTTTGCATGGGGTGTGGAGAAAATGTTTTTTCCTCTTATGTGAAGGGCAGTAGTCTGAAAAAGATTTCGGGTAGGGTTCATTGGAGTGGATGGTTTCCTGTTTTGAGGCTTCGAAGCAGCACTTTTTAGATTCTGTTGACGTCCAACAAGAGGCTTAACTATTTTATCATTATTAAAGTTAAAGATCATATTTAAGCTGGATGGGCTTAGTTGTTTTGAGGTGGAGGGGATGTCTGTGGAAGCTCCATGCACAGGGTTTTCATGCACATCCAACATCTGAGATAAAATGTGAAACCTTGACTCACTCACCCCATTAGGTTTATGATTTTGTCCATTATTGGGCTTCTTTCCTTTCCTGGTTACAATCATCCAAGGGCCGAAAGGCTCAACCATAACAACATCTTCACGGTTATCTTCTGGAGGGGCATGAACCTCCCGACATTGCACACCAGATGGAGACTGTGCAACGTTGTCTGAATTTCTCTCAGCAGCCGAAATCTTACAGTTATTGCTATTATGACCGTACCTCCCACAAGCAAAACAAATTACAGGCAATCCCTCGTACTCTACCTTTTGCATCATTCCATCCAATTCAAACTGTGAAACTAAAGGCTTGTCTAGGGAAACACTTATTGCAAGACGAGCAAACCTTCCGCAAATAGAAAAATTAGTGTTCGCGTCTATTTTGATCACCATACCCACCAACTAGCCAAGTTTTTGCAGAATTTTCTGATCATAAAGTTGGACCGTAAGGCCAGGTAAGCGAATCCATACCGTGACTTGGTCAAGAACCGTTTTAGTGAAATCAAAGGAGGGTGACCATGGCTGGACAGTTAAATAATGTCCCATTATAATCCAAGGGCCCTTAGTTAAAGCATCAACCGCATCCCCAGCAGAGCGAAAACGAATCAGGAAATAATTATTTTCTAAGTCAATCACCGAATATGTCATGGTTGTTCTCCACAACGCATGTAGCCTAGTGCATAATGTTTTGTAACCAATATTTTGGCCTAGCAACTTGACAACAACAGAGTTCTTCCACGGTTCACTCAACTTTGCATGAACCCTAGCCGAAAAATTTATTGACGGCGTGGGTCCATCATTACGATCAACCACATCTCCTTCCTCAAAATCCCAGTCCACTGCACCTCCTCCAAAGCCATTCTCCATAGCTTGTGATGAATTCACAAGTGCTTCTTTGTAGGAGACCTGTTTAGTTGTTTCACTATCGTTTTCCTCATCACGAAAGCGTGCTTTTTTAGTCGTTCTAGCATCCCTGAACAGCGAAGGAAAAGCCTTGCCGAAATTAGGATTTTCGCCACATCCGAGATTTTCAGAGTTTTCATCCATCTATTTTTCATATACTAAATAATAAATTAAAAGTAGTTAGAGCTGCAATTTTAGTTAAAAAATAAGATTTTTTTTAACATGTGTGTATATGCTTAGGAAATTCCAGCTAATGTGAAACTAATTATTGAATTTTCCTTGCAAAAGTACATTAATATATGTATATATATATATATATATATATATATATATATATATATATATATATATATATATATATTGTCGTCTTTAATTAAAAATGAGTCAGATTATTTTGCGATAAAATTAACTTGTAAAATTTAATAAAGACCTTATTCATTTTTTTTCATTTACACAATAATCAAAGACGGAAAAATGAAGAAAATTTAAAATCCAATAAATAGTAGAAAAATAAAAATTTATTTTCATTAAGCCGGAAATATTAGTCTCATGATCATCAAGTTGAGACTATAACTTGCCCGCCCTCTCATCAACATTGGTTGCCATTGGGCTTGTAGCCATATCTTCTTTTTTTTTAACCAATCGTTTTATGCAAAATTCGAGTTCATTTAAAAATATTAGTGCAATATTATCAATTGACTAATATTAGTTGTTGATGCTAGTTTTTAGGTCAACTAGAAAATTAAATAAACGGGATGATGTAAAGAACAAAATACAAAGAACTTATATGGTTCAGAATTTAACTTATGTCCACGGGAATAGAAAGAGCAACTTTAACTGTTCAATAAAAATTACAATTTTTTTTTTGCTCAGCTATTTGCTTGTGAATTTACTTGTCTTCCCTATGCATCAAGAGTTCTCTATTTATAATACAATTTTTGGGTATCCTAAGTCATTGGTAATCCTTGTTCTCCTCAGTTTTTAGTTCTTAATTAGAGTTTTATACGAAATCTCTCTTTATCTCCTTCTCAAATTGAGTTTTCGAAACTTTTAGATTTTTCTTCTGCAATGGAACTTTCTTTGGTCCATGTTCCTATGCTTACATAATGCCTACATGCTTCCAACTCACATACATTCTTGCTCCATGACATCTTGCTTATGCCATGCTCCCTACTTCTAATCACTTTGGTTCCATGACATCTTCCTTATGTCATGCTTCCTACTTCAAATCACTTTGACTCGATGAGATCTTATTTATTTCATGTTTTATGCTTCAAATCACTTTGTCAACACTGAATCAAGACGACCCATAAAATACTAGAGGAGAATTTTCTCTCTAATTAATATGGTGTTAAATGCTCATTGTACCAAACAGTAACTATCTTTCACTAGAGAGCTGATATACCGTGCAAAATCTAGACATGATAAACTGTTTGTCGACAATGAGCCAAAAAACCACATACATCAGAGAGAAAAAAAAATTACCTAATTAAGCCTATGGATCATGTTGAGACTTCACCTTCAACTCAAGCTTAAAACTAAATTAGCCACTCATAATTGAACTATGGATAAAATGATAATTTTACTAAAATACGTAGAAAATACAAGATGTAGAGAGAATTACATAAATTGGAGCTCAAAAATGAATTTAGATGTGTCAAATTAGGAGAGAGCCCTCTATTTATAGATATAATAAATAAATCATGACCATCGGATGAAAATAATTCGAACGCTCAGGATTGCACTACATGGCAAGTTTTATTGGTTGGAATACATCATCAGTCAACACAACATCAACATTTCAGTTTAACAAGATGATGCCACATCATCGGTCAATGTCACGTCATTGGTTCGTAGATGTAAAGTGTCGTACTTAGGGGTGTTCATAATTCAATCCAATTTATTCAATCCGTCTGATCCTTAGAAATCTGATTTGTAGAAATCTGATCCGTGAATTGGTGGATTGGATTGAATTGAAAATTTGATAATACGCAATCGGTGGATTGGATATGAATCTACTTATGTAAATTCGAAAAAAATCTGCGAATCTGCCAAAAAATAAAAAGTATTTATTTAATTAAAAAAATAAAACTTGTAAATAAGGCATTAGTATTTACTAGTAAATAAATAAGTTAAAATATAGTTACATTAACACTATATTATATCTTATCCGATAATAATATAAAATATAAAATAATTAAATAAACAAATATAGCTTCTTAAATAATTAATTTTCATGTACTGATCTAAAAAAATAAGATTTTTTTTTCATTTTGGTGTGTTATATTTTGACACTTTAAATATATTTTCTAACTTTATTTAAACAATTAATTTATTTAAATCTTATTTAATTTTAAATTTGATCAGTAGTAAAATTATTTTTATATTAATTTATTTATTTATTTAGTTAGTTCGTAGATTGGACATAATTAAAAATTTTCAGTCTGCAATCCAATTCGCAAAATGGTGGATTGGATATGGATTGGGTCAAATTTGCATCCGATCCGTAGATGTATGGATTAGATTTGGATTGAATTTCACCAATCCGTGGATTTGATTGGATTGAAAATTTATAATCCGTAAAATTATAAATCAGATATAGATTGATGTTCAATCCGTAAAATTCGATCAGCGAACACGCCTAGTCGTACTTGTGAAGTGTCGTATATGTGAACAGTAATGTATACATGAACAATACCAAATATTGTTTTATGCTCATTCTAAGGTTTTTGATTGTCTTGAGCTCAAAATGTCATATGTTTTTCTGTTCGAATTCTTGATAGTCATGAAATGGCCAAAACATTCCTGAAATATATAAAATATTTAAATTATAATAAACCACACATAATAAAAGCCTAGAAAATTTAAACACGTAAAAGTGAAAATGTTAGTGAGATTTGGAGTATAAAATGACAATTTTACTTTGTATAAATATATGTTCTCCAAGTACTCAACAGTGCTCTTCCAAGGGTAAGCTTAAATCACTTTCCTTTAGTTGGTTCTGTTGTGGTCTCCCTTTCGTTTTCTCCTATTAGCTCTAAATTTTTTACATGTATGATAAGATAAAGTCAGCCCACTCTAAAATGGTTAGACTTAAGATGCGTTTAGAATTTATGTTAAACAGCTGTAATTTAAAATGTGCAGGCACTAAAATGTTTTGTAATTACTAACTGCTGTAATTTAGAAGGTATGTTGATATAATATTTTATTTGTATAATAGAAAATCTATTATATTTTTGATAATTTTGTCAAAATTATTATTTAAAATTTATATTTACTACATATTATTAATTTTTGTTTTACATCATTTTTTTCCATAATAGCTATAACTTTTTTAAGTTACAACTCCTCAATTTCAAATAGAACTTTAACATTAATGGGGTTTTAATAGAGGAGCAACGACTTATCGCTAATCATGTCGTTGAGTTCTATTCCGATTTGTATTCCACTGGTAAGCATTCTAATGCCTTACTCTCGACAATTCCAAAATTTGAGGAAATTAAATGTGCTGTTTTTTCTATGGATCCTAATAGCGCACCCGGTCTTGATGGTTTTAGTGGTTAGGCAGTTCTTCCTGCACTCTTGGCTCCCTCAAAATTTTAAGGGTAAAAGCCTATTTAGTCTTTGTATTTAAGATTAATGTCTATTTAGTCTCTATATTTTTAAAAATATCTCGAAACATCCCTATCGTTAAAGTATTGATACCCTTACCATTACTTTTTATTTCTTTTGGCTTACTTTTACAATATTACCCTTTTATAATAATTTTTTTGTTTGGACATTAATAAAAATAAAATAATTGAATTACCAATTTAACCCTAAAAAATAAAAACATATATATTAATTTTTTTGCAAGCGCCATGTGTACACTTGATAATTTGCATACAATTTTTGATAATTTATTTTTGACAATTAAAAATTAATATAAATTTTTAGGGTTAAATTGGTAATTTAATTATTTTATTTTTATTAATGTCAAACAAAAAAATTATTATAAAAGAGTAATATTGTAAAAGTAAGCTAAAAAAATAAAAAGTAATAGTAGGGGTATCAATACTTTAACGGCAGAAATGTTTTAAGATATTTTAAAAAATACAGGGACTAAATAGACACTAATCTTAAAATATACTATCTGAGTGGACTTTTACCCAAATTTTAATTCTATTTTTCACTTTTATTCGTGACATGTCTGATGCCAACTCTATTTCTCATTATAGGCCTATATATTGCTTTGGTTAATTTTATTTTTAAAATTATCCCTAAAATCATTACGGAGAGCCTGAATTCCATAGTTGGTAGAATTATCTGCTTCTCAACATGAGTATTGCTGGTGCGACCAATCTCTAAGGCGAGAGGGTGTCGGCCTTTGTCTCATGGAATTTTTTTTTTTTTTTTTTTATATGCTGATGATGCTATTTTATCTTGTAGATGTGATGCCGGTTCGCTCTGTAATCTAATGAACTTTCTTGAGCATTATGCAGCTATTTTAGGCCAACATATGAGTGTAGACAAGAGTGCCTTTTACGCTGTAAAGTACTCTCAAGATCGCGGAACTTTTGTGCATAATATTTCTGGTTTCAAGGAAGATGTCGCTCCTTTTGTTTATTTAGGAGTGTGAATTATCCGTGTTAAACCCGGAAGCTTGTTCTTCATGTTTTAGCGGATCGTGCATTCTCTAAACTGTCAAGTTGGAAGGCTAAGGTTTTATCTATGGCAGGGAGGGCTTAACTGGTTCAATCGGTTTTCCAAAGTATCTTACTTCACAGCTTCCGTATTCATAAATGGCCAATTTCTCTTCTAAAGTGCTTGTCGAAGACGCTTGTAACTATATTTAGTCAGTCGATTATGAGGTTAGAAAGGCTGTTACTATCTCAAGGGATAAATTACGCTCGCTAAAATTTGTTTGGGATTCCCATTATCGAAATTCTATTTGGGGTTCCTTTTTCCAGTCCCGTTACAAGATGATTCCATTTAGTATGATCTCCAAGATCTCTCAGTCTTCTTTTCTGCTTTTTATGATTGTTCTCGATGGCTTGCTGGAGATGGCACTTCAATCTGTTTTTGGCATGCCGAATGGTTAAATTGTCCTATTTCTCTGCTATTTGGTGTTGACGATTCTAAAGGGAATTTAAATTCTACAGTTTCATGTGTTATTAAAGACCAATGTTGCCAGTTCCCTTCCCGTTTCAACTTTCAGGACTCTTTTTCCTGACCTTGTTCGTGATATTTCAGCCATCATTTTGCCCCCTCCAGGGATTCCTGATAAGTTAATTTGGGAGAATTCTTCTTCTGGCAACCTTTCTTTTGCTGACAGCTATGAGTTTCTTTAGACACAAGCGCGACAGAATTTCTAAGCACACTTCACCTAAAATATCAGTTTTAATTTGGAGATCGGTTTCTAATAGACACATTTTTCAACGACAAGATTTTTCCTTAGCCTCGGCAATGGTTGCTTCTGATCCTCATATATTTTCTCAATGTGCTATTGCTAAACAGTCCTGGTCTTGGCGGTTCGCTTGTTTTGGTGTATCTCAATTGGTTTCTGACTTTAACACGGACTAATGGATGATAATCACTTCCAAGCAATTCTCTTCCCAAGTACGGAATTCCGAAAGCTCGTAATATAATTATCTTTAAAACCACTACATCTTCAGTGCACCACGTCACCTCGTCTTGTTGCGCTCAATTGTAAATTTCAAGCTAAAGTTGCTCTGGCTTTATTTATTCTCGGGTTGATTTGAAAATTCATTGTTCTCTTGCCATCTCTCCAAAAAATTGCAGGGTTCCTAAAATACCTGGTCTTGCAGTTGCTGCAGGTACTTTTTGGGATAACTCAGGTGCTTTCTACCGTACTTTTGCTTCCCCTTTGGGTTCTTGCTCTAGTTTCTTTGCTGAATTATATTTTCCATTAAGGCAATATGTTTACTGATAATCTTGCTAATTTGGGTGTTGGTCTCTTCATTACATTGGTGGATTGCTCCTCCGGCTGAAATTTTTAGTCCTCGTTTTCATGATAGAATGGGCTATCCGAATTAGAGGTTTTATTAACTATTTTTTATGATCATTGTTTTTGGAGTAAGGCCTTGATGTCCCACCCTGGGCTGTAATATTGAGTTTTTTTATTTAATTTTATTTCCTCTCTTTGTTAGGTTCATTTAATTAAAAAAAAACCGTCACTTTTTTTTTAGATGAACCTCAAACTTGGAGAGTTTAATAAAATAAAACAAACAATCAAAAAAGATCATTACTTATTTTCATCCTTAACAGAAATTCTAAATTATATCAGAGGTATTTTAAAATTTCTCGAATTAGAAAAACATTTGCTACTCTCATTAATTTTCTTTCAAATCAATTTGGGGAGAAGTGATACGTAGGTTCTAAAACTTTTAATAGTAGGATATTTGAATAGTTTTAGAATTTTTATGATTCTAATTTTCAACGTCCCTGGATATCGTGAGATGAATAGAATTATATAATTATTTGACAGTATTCAAGTTGTGGGGGTATAGTATCCTAGAATATCATAGTTACAACCTCTAATATATATATATATAGAAGAAGACATGGAAAATAAAAGTTATACAGATAAGAACTAATGTTAGAATTGAAAGTGATCATCGTATGACTCAAAGTCAGGTAATGCAGTAGCTAGAGACAGTCCATTCAGCAGAGATTGTGCTTGCTTAGTCAAACCATGTAGAGTATAAACTATAAATAGAAGTTAGTGTGAGTAGTTATCAACCCATCAACTTGTTTTTTAACAAAAAATTTCGCCATGGAGAGCATCTCACTTTCACTGCCTTTATTTTGCGTGTTCTTTCCATTGCTTCGGGAAATGAGGCTATTGTTTCTTCATCATCACTTTTGCCTGTCATGTGCACGGCAGAGTTGAATGAGGGCGAAGAGTGCAAGAAAGCTAAATGGGACGACGGTTGTTTGAAGAAATATGGTAAAGGCCAATGGTCTCATGGTTTTTGCTTTCAGATCAGTGAACAAACTTTTAGGGGCGCAATGTCAAAAGGACGATAATGTAATAAAATCATGACACATTTTATATATCCTCTCTTATAATTAATTACAATCATTACTATGATATATCCTCTCTTCAAAAATATCAGTTTTAGTAACCCAACTTACAATTCTTTTAAAATGGCAAAATTTCATTAATTAAATGGACCCGTAAATAATGTGGTATGTTAATGCCCCTTAAGATTTTCTTATAATTCAATAACATCTTGTAGGGTGAGAAGGTTATATGCTTGTTAATCAACATTATAATACATGGTATATATACATTTATGGAGCATTACATTTTAGTCCATTTGTATTATGCATTAACTATTTTACTCTCAAATGCTATCATGGATATAAATTGATGTGTCAATAAAAAATTGGTTGGATAAATTAAAATTTAAAATTTAAAACAATTAATGAAATAATAATCATAGATATTCTAAAATATTATCTTAAATTTCATTCTAAAATATGTGTCATGTCCTATATGACCAACTTGTGAATAAACGTCAAATCATTTAGCTTAGGTTGTAGTTTTAAGATAAAATTTTGGAAAATGTAACATTAAACATATATCATATGGGCGTTAGGGCGTATGTCACAATCATGCATGCAACCAATACTTTGAATGACTTATTAGCTTAAGTTTGTACTAATAGTAATAGTCTGTACTCTTAGCCTTGCAGTTCTCAAAAGTATTTTGAACACCTTTAATATATTTCGACATATCCATATTCTTTCCAAATGAAAGCCTTTCTATTCAAAATACTTTAACAAAAGGCCCTTCCTTTAGAAAAAGAGGTTCTGCACACGTTTGAGTAATCATCCTATAATATCAACACTTCATGTAATCAAGAACCAGTTCATCTGAAAATTCGGGATTATGATTCCACAAAATCCAACTATATGGAAAAAAAGAAAGAAAGAAAGAAAAAACACGTGACGTTTAATCTTTGATTGACAGATTCCTTCCTTTTCAATGAGAGAATTTCAATACAAACTAACAAACATTTAATAAAGGCAAATGCTATGTTACATTAAATGTAACATACACACTCCACAATAACCACACAAATGATGGGGCTCCCTTTAATAAAAGGATAATAAATAACTATAAAAGTGATTATTAACTTTATTAATAACTCTTTTGGAAGTGTGGTGAAGTTATTGGATTGTCAAAGTCCAGCTACTAAGATGTTTGGTAACACTTGTATATGAGCTTTAGCAGCTTAACAATTTTTTTTTCTCAACTTCTACTCCAGAGTTGTAGATTTTACTCCACAGCTGCTGCAGTTTAAAAACTACAGCACATCACTCCCAAACACACCCTAATTAGTTATGACCAAACAGTGCATTTATCCATGTATAACAATCACCAGTAACCGATCCTGCTTCCTGGTTTTTCCACTTTAGACTTGGGACCATCTCCAAAAAACTGAATTTTTTTTTAAACCATCCGGTTTCTGACGACCGTATTAGGCCCTTATTAATTTGGATTCGGGGTGTAGTTACAATTAAAGCTCCCAAATGGCTGAAAACTTGTACTCACAATGAAGAGAACAAAAACCCACAAATTTTATTTTAATTTATTTTTTTCTTTTTTCTTTCCTTTTTGGTGGCAGGTTTTATTATGAACACCATTTCTTTTGGTATAACTGTTATCATTTTAATCCGCGCCACCATTCGGGATTATCGGAGATATCTTAGATTCGGTTCCAAATACCATATTTTAGGTATGGGAGGAGCTCGAGAAAGGTCACAAAATTCTGGACAGAAATGGACATCATGATCCCAGCCCTAAACCCGCTCCATTCACATCCCTAATGACAACCAAGACAGTTTAGTTGTTAGAAAGTGATTAACATGGCTTGGAATTTATTTTCTTTCTTTCTTTGCATAGTGGTATGATTGGAATTTGTCTGAAGGGTTTGTATTTGTACTGAATTTATTGTTGTAATGTATTCACATAATAAAGATAGAATGTGGGGTTTTGATGGCATTCAAATTAATTCCCGGTTTTTTTTTAATTTGCTTTCAGGGACCGGATTGTTTTCTTGTTTACCTTGTGAATGACAAAATTTAACAGGGTGCTTAATTATGATTTCGATTTAGTGCAATTATTTATTAAGTTTATATGGTGATTATGAATGTATTGTGTATTTGATACAACCCCAATATTACAGTTAGACAAGCCCAACTCAGCTAGCTCTATCAATACCGAGGAAAAGGCCCAGGCAAACTCAAGTGAGGTTATCCAAAACCGACCCCAAGATACCATCAAGCCAAGTCGCGTAAGGAAGCCTCCCAAATGGTTCAAGGATTACACACATTGAGCATATATGAGCAGAGGATTCGGTTTCTAACGGCCTTAGCTATTTAGAGAATAATTTTTTGTTATAGAGAGAGGTTGTTATTTAGTTTTGACAGCTGTGAGCACATTCTTGCTGCTATAAGTATTTCCATGGTTGTATTTGATGGATATATAAAAATTCTGGACTCAGTTTCTTCTTCCTCTCTGAATTTTTCTCTCTATTCTTTCTTGCCATTCACTCGTTTCTTTAAAATTTTGGGAGCTTGCACTTGCTTGAAAAGTGTGGAAACCTTGATGTTCGGTGCTTACCAGCGGCATAACATTGGTGCTTTCATTGCTATTTGCTCATCATGACTGATTCGGAGATTTTAGATGCCATTAAAGCTTTACAAACAAAACTTGATAGCCAAACGGTCGCAGTTCATCACACTCTGCAACAATACATGCTTACCGTGGATTCTCGCTTGGAGGACTTGCGTTCTCAGATTAAGGGGTTACCTTCCGGTCCAACAAATAGACCTTCGAATCCACCCCCGTTTCCACATACATTTGATGGTTCATCGGGCACCCATGACTCCAATCCTCTTTTGCGAACAATGAAACTCGAGGTCCCAAAATTTGATGGAACTGACCCAAACGGTTGGGCTTTTCGCATCAATGAGTATTTTGATTTCCATGGCACATTCGAAGCTCTTCGTCTCCGCATCGTGTCTTTTCATTTGGAAGGTCGCGCTTCGGCTTGGTACTAATGGATGAAGGCGAATGATCTTCTTACCAGTTGGAAGGATTTTCTTCAAAATCTGAAGTTTCGTTTCGGAGCTTCCCTATACGAGGACCACCAAGGCAATCTATCCAAACTTACTCAGAAATCAAATGTGGCAGAATTTCAAACTGAGCTTGAGGACCTCATGAATAAAGTCACAGGTATTTCCGAGCCTCTCCTTATCTCATTTTTTATCACGGGGCTGCAAGTGGATATTCGTCGGGAGCTGTTGCTGTCACGGCCTTCCTCGTTGATGGAGGCATTTGCACTAGCTCGTATGTTTGAAGCACGTGGAGATGAGAGTAAAGTTACATCCAGACCTTGGTCTAAGTGGACCCACAAAACCACCACACCATCCTTTCACCCTACTACAACCAATCACAGTCCTGCAAGTGCCCCTGCCATCAACCCACCTCAACCTGCCCCGTCCAATTTACCTCCACTTTTACCAACGCTATCTCTACCTATTAAGCGTCTTTCTCCTCAAGAACTTCGTGAAAAAAAGGAGAAAGGACTCTGCTACAATTGCGACCAGAAGTGGAGCAACTCTCATAGATGCCGTAGTAAGTTTCTGCTTCTGTTAGGAACAGAGGATGTTGACGAGGCGATGGGTCCACCAATTAATTCTGAGATCTCAGATGTTGTTGAGGAAACTATTATAGCTGGTGATATCTCCAGTTTAAATGCATTAGCGGGTCAAAATACTCCTCGCTCTCTACGACTCCTTGGTGAAATTAATCAACAACCCGTGCAAGTACTTATCGATAGTGGTAGCACTCATAATGTTATTAAACCCGCTGTGGCTGAAGTTTTGGGGTTAGCAGTACAAGACACTACCACATTCCGGGTATATATCGGTAATGGTGATTCTTTAGTTTGTCGATATGTTTGTTCCCAAGTCGCCTTATCTATGCAAGGCCATGTTTTCTACATCGACCTTTATGTTCTTCCTATTGAGGGATCGGATATTGTCCTCGGAATTTAATGGTTACAGCTGCTTGGCAAAGTCTCTCTTGATTATGCAGCATTGTCAATGGAATTTTTCTATAATGGCTCTCTTGTCTTCCTGCGAGGTGATCTCTCATTGTCTCCAAGACCGATTTCTTTTCATCAATTACAAGCCCTCATGTCCCATGATCAAATCCACAGCCTCTTTGAATTTTTCCAGTTGCATACTACCACAGACGCGCAGGATACCCTCTCTATTCCAACCACTGCTGCTAAGCTTGGCTTCCCACCTGATTTGCCTTCCCATGTACTTGCCCTTCTTCATCAATATGAGCAATTATTTCACACTCCATCTTCCCTACCTCCTCATAGACTTATTGACCATCACATTCATCTTCTCCCAAATACTAAACCTGTCAATGTTCGCCCATACCGTTATCCTCACTTCCAAAAGGCCGAAATGGAGAGACTAATTAAAGAAATGCTTCATCAAGGCATTATTCGCCCAAGTCAGAGCCAATTCTCTTCACCTGTGTTGTTGGTTAAAAAGAAAGATGGCTCCTATCGTTTTTGTGTAGATTACCGAGCCTTGAACGCAGTAACAATTAAAGACAAATTTTTGATACCAACTATTGATGAGTTATTAGACGAGCTTGGTGGTGCTTGTATTTTCAGTAAGCTGGATATGCGAGCGGGGTACCATCAAATACGAGTATGTGACAGAGATATTTATAAAACAACCTTTCGGACTCATGATGGGCATTTTGAGTTCCTTGTCATGCCTTTTGGACTCTCTAATGCCCCTTCTACATTTCAAGCGACAATGAATAGGCTCTTTGCTCCTTACACTACAAGAATTATATTCTTTCGCGACCATATTTTCCGTGACGATATACTTTTTGTCACAGAATGTCACTTTTTACGACCATAGGCAATCTCGTCGCTAAATGTCTTGTTTTTCTGTAACCAAAATTAAGTTCATCACAAAAACTCACTTTTTGCGACCAAACACAATTTTCGTCGCAAAAGTATTTGCCAATTATATTTACTTTTAATTTATTTGCGACCTAAAACATTGTCGTCACAAATTCTATACTTTCAGCGACCACTTCAAGATTTCGTCGCAAAAAAGAAAGTGATAAAAATAATGTACGACTTCCTTTTTGTGACAAAACTAAATTTTCGTCTCAAAATATCTACTTTTTGCGACCCCTTTCAAGTTGTCGCAAAAAGTCAAAAGATTTTGGCGGGTAATCTACCGCCAACCAAATAATAAAAAAGATATTTATAATATTTTTTGCGACAAATCATTATTTGGTCGCTAAAAATGAAATATTTTGGCGGAAATTGAACCGCCTTATACAATTAAACTCAATTTGAACAAGTTTTTGCGACCAAATTTAAACGTGGTCACAAAAGACAAGCATGTTATATATATTTGTATTATTCTTCTCTCTTTCATTTTTATCTCTAAGTTCTCTCACTCTTATAATTCTCATTCCCTTGTTCTCACTCTATCTTCCTAGCTTATTTTCCTTACAAACTTTTTTTTTTGGTTACATAATTTTATTTAATTATCATGTGTAGAAGTTAGCTAACCTTTGTGCTTTTTTTTTTGTAGAAATTAAATATTGAAGATCATATACAAAGAGGTGAAGAAAATCAAGATGCAAGGAGGTGAAGAAAATCAAGAAATTTATGAATAAATATAGTTGTTCCAAATATTGCAATGTTATTTGAAGATCATTATGTAATTGTTCCAAGTGTTACAATTATGTAATTGTTCTAAATAATGTAATTTCATTTGCAAAATTTTTTGTGTATTTTTTTATCAATAATAACTTTTAATTTAATTTTTCTACTTTCATGAAGTTGGTTATAATTGTCTTAATTATTAAAGAAAAATTAAATAAATTATAATTTTATAAAATTATAATTAAAACATAATATTATATTTAAATTTTTTGCAATCAGCCTTACCTTGAAAATAATTAATCTACGACCAAAATTGCTCATCGTAGAAAACATGATTTTGCGACAGCTAAATTTTGTCTCAGAAACATGAAAACTGCGACCAATCGTTATTGGTCGTAGAAAACTTATCAGCGACCAATTAAGTAGCCGCAAAATATAACAATTGACAAAAGATGAATTAATCTATGACGATGTATTTTGGTCGCAGAAAGCCATTATCAGTGACGAATTTAACGATTGGTCGCGGAAAAGATTCCTCGACAGACATAATGTGGCGAGTTTGCGACAACCATTTTTTGGTCGTAGATCAGTTTTAGCGACCAAAATTATATATTTTGCGGCCAGTGTTTTGGTCGCAAATGACGGCATTTCTACTAGTGTTATCTTCGTAAGTTTGTGATCGTTTTCTTTGACGATATCTTAGTGTACAACACTTCTCTAGAAGACCATTTTGAGCATCTACATAGAGTATTTGATTGTCTTCATACTAATCATTTTTTTGTGAAGCTCTCAAAGTGTTTTTTTTGCCAAGATAACATTGAATATCTCGGCCATATTGTTTCCTCTTCTGGAGTTAAGGCTGATCCTCGCATGTTGGTGGTCATGTCTAATTGGCCTACGCCGTCTACCACAAAACAATTGCGAGGATTCTTGGGTCTCACAGGCTACTATCGTCGCTTTATTAAAGGATATGCTTCCATTACTGCCCCTCTCACAGATTTATTACAGACGGATTGTTTCCATTGGTCCTCCGCAGCTAACACGACCTTCACTGCCTTAAAACAAGCCATGAGTGCAGCACCAGTCCTTCGCTTGCCAGATTTTCAATTGGATTTTTTTATTGAGACGGATACCTTGAATGTTGGTATTGGAGCCGTACTGATGCAAGCTGATCATCCTATTGCTTATTTTAGCCGAAAATTGGGTCCTCGCATGCTTGTCGCTTCTATTTATATCAAAGAACTTCATGCCATTGCCGAAGCAGTACATAAGGGGAGACAATACTTGTTAGGCCATTTCTTTATTATCCGAACTAACCAGAAAAGTATTCGAGAGCTCCTTCAGCAGGTTATCCAAACTCCAGAGCAACAATTTTATGTTCGTAAATTACTGGGGTATCATTTTAGGGTTGAATATAAGTCGGGTCGAACTAATAGTGCAGCTGATGCCTTATCCAAGATATATGAAGTTGATGTCCCTAAATTATATGACCATTCTCCTGCTACTATGTTACTTGCTAGCTGTCCTATTCCTGAATTCCTCTCTATTCTTCGTGCGGAAAATCAGTCTTTACCGAATCTCTTAGCTCTCCATCAGAAGTATTGCTCTGGTTCTTTAATGTATCCATATTCGGTCTCGGCTGGAATCCTACGGTTCAAAAACAGGTTTTTCATCAACTCTCACTCTGTTTTGAAGCCTTCTTTATTACAAGAATTTCATGCCACACCAGTTGCAGGTCATGCCAGAGTCAAGCGGATATTAGTTCGTCTATCCACTCTCTTTTATTGGCCAAATATGCGCAAGGATGTGGAGTTATTTGTTGCCTCTTGTTTATTGTGTCAGCAAACAAAATACTCTACTCAGGCACCAGCTGGACTCCTTCAACCCTTGCCTATACCTTCACTAGTTTGGGAGGAAGTTACCATGGATTTCATTACAGGTTTACCATCTTCCCATAGGTTCACTGTTATCTTAATTGTTGTTGACCGATTGACAAAATCAGCTCATTTTGGTGCTCTACCCACACACTTTACAGCAAGCAAAACAGTTGTTTTATTCACTGATATGGTTGTTAAGCACCATGGTTTTCCCCGTACCATAATTTCAGATCGTGACTCTATCTTTCTTAGTAGCTTTTGGAAGAAACTCTTTAAGTTAAGTGGTACCACATTGAAGCATAGTACAGCATATCATCCTCAAACGGATGGCCAGTCAGAGGTTGTTAATCGAGGACTCGAGCAGTATTTGCGAGTATTCACACAAGCGAAACCGACATCGTGGTTTGATTATTTAGGCTGGGCTGAGTTTTCTTACAACACTAACTTTCATATAAGCATGTCTCCTTTTAAGGCCTTGTATGGTCGTGAGCCACCTGTAATTCCTTCCTATACCGGGAGCTCTACTTTAATCCAAGCACTTGATGAATTGCTGCTGGAACGTGATGCCCTCCTAACAGCCTTGAAAACCAACTTGCGAGCAGCTCAACATAGAATGCAGCAAAAGGCTAATGCTCATCGCCGTGAGCTAGAGCTTCAGGTCGGGATCAAGTTTTGGTTAAGTTACAGCCTTATCGGCAAATATCAGTTGCAAACATATTATCCAACAAGCTAGCGAAGCGATATTATGGTCCTTTTCGAGTAACGGAGCGTATTGGTGCTGTGGCCTATCGCTTAGATTTACCTCCTGATTTTAAGATTCATCCAGTCTTTCACATCTCACTTCTCAAGCCGTTTCATGGTCAGGATGCCTCACACGTTCACTCACTACCTAGCGAGTCTTACAATAACCAGCCTATGTCTGTTCCCATTGCTATTTGTGCTCAACGTCAAGTGTTGGTTCATGGCATCCCACAATCCCAAATTTTAGTGCAGTGGCAGGATTGTGCTCCTAAGAATGCAACATGGGAAGCTCTTTCTGAATTCACTAAGCAGTACCCGAATTTTCACCTTGAGGACAAGGTGATTCCTCAAGGAGTGGAGGGTGATACAACCCCAATATTACAGTTAGACAAGCCCAACTCAGCTAGCTCTATCAATAGCGAGGAAAAGGCCCAGTCAAACTCAAGTGAGGTTATCCAAAACCGACCCCAAGATACCATCAAGCCAAGTCGCGTAAGGAAGCCTCCCAAATGGTTCAAGGATTACACACATTGAGCATATATGAGCAGAGGATTCGGTTTCTAACGGCCTTAGCTATTTAGAGAATAATTTTTTGTTATAGAGAGAGGTTGTTATTTAGTTTTGACAGCTGTGAGCACATTCTTGCTGCTATAAGTATTTCCATGGTTGTATTTGATGGATATATAAAAATTCTGGACTCAGTTTCTTCTTCCTCTCTGAATTTTTCTCTATATTCTTTCTTGCCATTCACTCGTTTCTTTAAAATTTTGGGAGCTTGCACTTGCTTGAAAAGTGTGGAAACCTTGCTGTTCGGTGTGCTCACCAGCGGCATAACATTATTTGAATTTCTCGAGGAGTTTTGTATTCTTGGAATTTGTTGCGGGGTTAGCTTTGTGGAGAAGCCATGAAAGACAGTTTTGTAAATATGGATGAGCTGTTGTTGTTTGTTTAGAGGTTGAGAGTACAGAGAATTAGAGGAATTAGACTTTTGAGGATTAATTTGTAGCAATTTTCATTATCAGAAAAAACAGACGGTTTCATGGCATTTTGAACTTGAACTATGAAACTGCTTTGTTGGGTTCTTTTAGGGTGCGTTTGAAATTGAAGTGCTGTAACTTTTAAGGTACAACTGTTGTGCAAAAAAAGCTATGGTTATGAAATAAAAATTAATAATATGTAGTAAATATAAATTTTAAATAATAATTTTGACAAAATTATTAAAGATAAAATAGATTTTTTATTATATAAGTGAAAAATCATATTAATATAGTTTCCAAGCTGCAGTAGTTAGTATTTACCAAACACTTTAGTACTGTAACTTAAAAGTTATAACTGCCCAACCCTAATTCCAAACGTACCCTTAATTTATGATAGGAAACTATGAGCAAGGATGGCCATTTGGGGTGAAGTGATAGTTTCTGAAGTGAAACTCTAGGTTTTTATATTGAAAACTTAATGAGAAAGTCTATGATAACAAGGGATAGCATAATCAATTAATAAACAAATAATATGTGCAGTTCAAACGAAGATATACATGACATAACATCATCTGAATGTTATATGGTTAATGATTTCTCGTAATGTACGTACATAACTCCTTCATAGCTAGCTAGCTTCATCTTTTTCTGTTCTCCAATAAGGCTCAAGAAAGGTTCTCAGCTGTTAGTGAAATTGCATTTGTTTAATAGTATCTTATCTTATGGTTTATATTGTCTGTATTTTTTATCATGAATCAAAAGATGGAAAACTAGTGCTGCATAATGGACTTGAATAGGTGATTCATAAGTTAATGGGTATTCACATTTATATTAATATGATTTATAACCAAATAACCACCAGTATTCCATACCCAAAGAAGATTTGACGTAAATTTAAAAAGAAAAAAAAAAGATTTGATGCAGTCTCTACGCATGTGTGATAAAGATCACTTTCTTATTTTGGCAATTTTTCATATATTGCTTCTCTCTCCTTTATATTGGAAAATATATTTACATAAGCATGTAACTGCCTCTTATCTCCATTTCCTTCTGGTGATTGTGGCGCAATGATTCTTGGCTACATTGTTTATATTTGCTATATTTTTAATTAAATAAGGGGAAGATATCAGTATTAATGTATTAGTATAGGACTTGGTCATTTAATTTTTCATTGTAATGCCAAATAAGTAAGCATCAGTAATCAATAGTTAATATTAGGATCGAAAGTTCAATTATTTTACAGTTTCGATATGTTTAAATTTGAGTCCAATTGTATTATTTCATTTATTTATAAGGTAGTGAATTTTATAACGGAAAAAATTAATATTCTTCCATCTAATAGATGATTATTATATCTTTGGGACTCAATTATGAAAATTCTATTAGTACTTGTTAATTAATTATTAATATAGTGCATACTTCTCCTTGAGGGTATGTTTAACATATTATAATATATTATGTTGTATTGCATTATGTTAGTGCAGATGTATTGTATTATATTGGATTGTATTAACATTGAATTATAATAATGTTGTACAATATTTGGTGCTATATTGTACTGTATTAATTTTTAAGTATATTATGTTTAGTGTGCATTGTACTGTACTAAATTTTTTGTGATTAATTTAAATTATATATTTAAAAAATAATATTTATTAATACTTAGAAAAATATTAAATACAACATTCTTAAATTTTATAAATTTAACATTATTTTTTAGTATAAATATTAAAATAGTTCGGCTATGATAAAAGAGCAACTCCAACATAACTATTACCATGTTAAAAAATATTATCATTCTTTAAAAAGATTGAATCCCATGGCCTTAAATTTTTGGTAGTATAACATTTATTTTTCAGCATTTTCCAAATATATAACATGTGAAATAAAGATTGAAATAAATAATTTAATCAAATAATCTCTAAATAATATCATAACATAAATAAATAGTTAAAACATACAAGATTATTTTAAGTCATTTTAGAATGATAAAATAAGACGGCAAGATAATCATAAAATAACATCTTCACTAATAGAATGAATAATAATCCAAGCAAGAGTTCTGTAATTTATATTACGATTAATTTTAGAAAATATTATTCAATTCTATTCATATTTAAGTATTTTATTATTAGTTATATTAAATTATTTAAAAATAATTAATTTTTATATGTCAATTATTGTAATATAATTAAAAAATATAATATTAGTGATATTAAATTGTTAAATAATAATCAATTTTTATTTATTAATTACTATAATATAATTAAATAATGTAATATTATGTTATACTTTTATTTTTATATACTATTTAAGTACTTATTACTTATATTAACTATTACATATTAATTAATTTTCTATATTAATTATTATAATATAATTAAATAATACATTGATTATATTTTTAATATCACAAAAATTAAAATTTTATTATATAATATTATTGAATAATAAATTAATTTTGTTAATTTGTATTAATAATTATAATGTAAAAAATAAAAATTAACATTATATTAATTTATATTAATAATTATACTACTGCATTAAGATTAAGTAAGTCAAAATATTTTTTTTGTAACTATATTTTATTAAGTTATAACATCTTCATAATAATAAAATTATTTTGGTCCTAATATTATGACTATAGAATGATTTTATTATATATGTATGAGTCTTTTTTTTTTTTTGGTATATGGATCAGTTGTATAGAAAAACCTCTCTATAGTCATAATATTGGGACTAAATTAATTTGTTATTATGAGAAGGTTATAACTCAACGGAGGTTTGGTTACAAAATTATTATATTTTGACTTCATTATCCTTAGTGCAAGCAATATACAAGGAGAATATACACTATATTAATAATTAATGTCATATCCAATGTATAGTTATTGGTAAAAGAGATAGGCATAATTTCAAAAATTGAACAAATATTTATGTAGCATTGGGAACATGCAAGTCATTTTAAAATTATAAATGTTTTATTTTAACGTTTTTCTATTAATGTAAATTCTATTAATACCATTAATGATTTGAAACAAATGTAAAGAATAAATTATTATCTCAAACAAGTTTAGAAAATTATCTTACCACTTCCTAAACCTTTAATGTATATACGTCACAATACAAAGATAATTATTATTATGTGGAGACAATTTCTTAAGACAAAATCTAAAAAATTATAACTTGTTACAACGTGGGGTTTATTCTTATTTATAACTTGCCTAAATCGAAAACAAAATTTTTAATGACTACCTAGAGGTAATTTCTACATAGAGTATCACTATAAGAGATTTTGTTGAACTTATTTCATTTGTTATAATGTGATGATACCAAATTTCTTTACCATAGCTAGTAACATCAATTTTTGAGTAGGATAGATTTATTTTTAAGGGAGAAAAAATTAATAACCGTTATTATAGTTCGAAAAAAAAGGACTTTTGTCATATTAATTCAGTGATATTTACATACTGATAAAGGAGACTTAAGTCTATGTATATTATTGTAAGATATATATTATAGTTTTAGAAGTATCAAATTAAAGCTCTATTTAGTATTAGTTGTAGTTATAAAATAAAAGTTAATAATATATAATAAATATGACTTTTGAATAATAATTTTAATAAAAAATTAAGGATACTATAGGTTTTTTACCATACAAATAGTGGATCAAATCAAATTAACTTCAAAATCGTAACAATTAGTATTTACCAAATATTTTAGTATTGTAACTTAAAATTACAGTTGTTCACCTCCAATATTAAATAGCCTAAAATTATATATTATCGATCGAATGTCCAAGCTACATATTATAGTTTTGGAAGTACCAAATTAAAACTGTATTATTAATTTGATTGAGTGACCAATGGTGCATGATCTTATTTGTAATCTCAAGTGTAAGGTAAGTCACGCTAAATTGTCGCAAGAAAATCACATTTTGACATAAACTGTATGTGCATGGAATTTAAATGGATAACTTTCTCACGGTTAAAAGCTATGATCACAATTATAAAAAATAAAAAATAAATAAATAAACATGTACCATATATAGCACGATAATGCTTCTAGTTGTGATAGCGTAATGTGCTGATTTACTCATTGAATTTTTTTTCAAAAAAATATATTCACAGTTGTTGGCTGCGGTAATCAATTGCTTTGATAGAATGTAACTCTTTTTAATTTTTAGTGCTTTAATGATTTTTGAGATATTGGTGAAAACTAAATTAAATGTTTAAGCAACAAGATTCCGTCTAACATGTGTAACAAAGGAATTTGTTTTGAGACGCACAGTAAGCATAAGCAAGAAGAAGCCAGTTAGCCGAAATCTTGAACCTTTATGGGAAGTCGATACTTGAGGCTGAAATAATGGGACCTAGTGTTATTGCAATATGTCACAAGGTAAGTGTCTTCATCAATCGCCCCCACTCGCCCCCACGTCGTGGTCGGGTTGGTCACAGTAGGAAACTTGTAGCTATTGACTACCCGATTTCCATCTCTTCGGATAGTAAAGAAAAAAAAAATTATTTGGAAACCCACCTCCCTTACTTTTAGAAGAAAAAAAATGTCTTCATCAATCCTTAAGCATATGGTATCACCATTGGTTGAAGGAATAGGTAGATTATCAAGCTGAAAATTTAAATCATCCCTTGATTCAAAACGTTAATTTGGCGATTACACCATCTATGTTGGGCACGAGCCGCTTCTATTCGATGATAACACTATATATGCCCAGCAAGAACTGCCTCAAGGAGTTGGGATTGAGTAGCAAAGGAAATAAGAAAATAGTGTTTTAATTCTCTTCATGGGGCATGTTACTATTGTTATTCATTGAATAGTGGGTTCAAATCATAAGGTAAAGCTCAAGTTTGTGGTTAAAACGTCTCGACTCCTCTGAAACTGTATCAGCATGCATGAATTTGTTCTGCTTGTTTGATTCTTCATTTTTCTTTCCTTACTTTCCTATTGAGTGGTGCTTATAGAATGTCAAGAGAAACAAGAGTTTGGTGAATGAAATTCACTCCCTGTCTTCTCTATGTTTATTGCTCTGCCATGGAACAAAATTGCTTTGCTAAAACTGAAAATACTTGTCTTGCTTCTAACAAATTAGGTACCAAAAAATAAAAAATAAAAAAATTGGCCAATGCTGATATCATGCACAGGCTGCTGAAAAAATTACCATAACAATCAATCATTATAAACTATCAGATTATTCCAACAAAAATTGTAAGCCGCACTACGTTTACCCAATGTTGGACAAATCAGATGTGGGTGGTTTTACTTGTGAGAAAACCGATTACATTTTTGAGAAACACTACAGAGTCATAAAATGGTGCAAAAACTGTTCATAGAGAGCCTAAGACTAGCCTGACTTGCCTTCATTTGGCCGAGGAATTCTCTTATACTCGTAATTGTTTATGTCCACCTTCTCTTGCAAGGCCTAAAAAATAGAGAAACAAATTGTCAGCTATCAATTAATTCAAGGGAAAGAAAGGCTAGGAATATCCACTTCATTATACCAATCTAAAAGATGGCCTACCTTTAACTCCTCCTCCAGTGAGATATTTTTCGGCTTATATGCATCTACTGGTCCTGTTCTCGACAGCGCTTTTCTGGCTTCAATAATTTCCCACTCCTGATCATCTTTCACCTTTGCAATATCCTTACTGAACTACAAAGTTGAACCACATTTTAGACAAAGAAGAAGAAGAAGAAGAAGAAGAAGAAGACGAAGAGAAGATATACATAAATACAATAAGACAATTAAAATGCTGCAATGGTCACAAGGAAATAACGAAGAGCATAAATGATCTGGCTCCATGACAGATATACCATCAAAAGTTTACATATATTAGTGAACTATTGAAATGAAGGTAAGGATCATCAAGAAATCTCAATTTCTTTAAATTTAAATGAAACGGCAATGCAGCGAATTTTTCTTTCTCAATTTACATATATCTTAATATACTATCTCCAACATATAAAATCAAGCTAGGACAAAGAGGGTGTCCTAAAGTCAGCTTAATCAAACTACCTCAAAAATGGCAACGAGGATGCGGTTCCTACATCTATTGATGATCATAATTGATAAGTTGAATTGGAAGCAGCATCAGGAATACCTACAACCCATCAATCCAAATAATCTCATGCGGCTGCTGATTCGGCAACTTGAGCAGCTTCGGGAATCCCGAGTGCCACTGTTGCTTTTTAAGTTGCAAAATCAGCATTTTGCATGAGCAGCTGAGCCCTTTAGCATTTGAGGACCACTTCTTCCAAGGATCTTTCAGCAGCTGAGGCTTTAGCTTCCTCAACTCTACACATGGCATCATGTTCTTACAAGGCATCTATCTGGGTTACCACCTCTGACAGTCAAGTTCATATTGTACTACTTTTAATTTTTTTATCACTTGTGATTTGGCTTGCCTTGATAATGATCTATTTGTGTTTTATAAAGTTTTAGTTGATTTCAATTCTTACCAGCCAAACAACTCTAGTAGTCAATTTCTCTATAAAGCTAAACTAAATCGAAGCCCCACAGTCCTAATTTAACAAGCGTTCAACCTCTTGCTCCTTTCAATTTCAAATAGTTCCAGCCTCCACTAGAAAAGCTTAGACATACTTCCAAGTCCAAATAAACCTAAACAAAAGAGTGCTTTTCTTGAATTTATACAGAAGCACTTCCAACCTCATCCAAAGTCTCCGACTCATAAATCCTAATCATCAAATCATCAATTCCCATAACAAACACCATTAGCCAATTAACCTAAAAACAGCCTCATTTATTATGCATAGACAGCTAACAAATTACAAACTGAAAACAAAAATACCAAAAATGGGTATGGCACGAACCTGCCTTGCAAGAGATGCCCAAGTCCAATCGCTCCGAGCACCGTGAGGGAAATCATCGGAAGCCCGTATCTTACAAAAGGGTGCTTGCGGCCCCACCTTTTGAACGGCGATGGCGTCTGAGCCTTTGACGACTTTGTGGAAACATTCTTGGGTTTGTCGGACTGAGACATCGCTGTCTGTGTCTCAACAGTTGTCATCGTCTTCAACTTCACATGAAACAATCGTCGAGGTTTTCCACTTTCGTTTTTATTTATCAGAGTTTCTCTTTGGAGAAATGAGAGACCAATTGAACAAAAGGATGGGTCCGAGTGAGGCCCAATTGGGCCTAGTATTTACTTACAAGAGTAGGACGTCCCTGTAAATTCCTTATAAAGCCCCACTTTAATTGGAATTATCTAAAAATTTAAATAAATTATTCTTTTAATTTATATTATATTTTAGATTTTAATTTTCTTTTAAAAACTTTTAAAAATTAAGAAGTATGAAGGTAGAAATTATACAATAAAAAGAAAATAATTTAAGATTTTAGGATGTGTATGTATTTATAAATAAAAATTTAAAAGAAATATTCTTTTTAAGGTAAAATTTAATAATAAAATAATTGATTTTAATTTATTGGGTTAGTATTTAATAAACTAAGGTAAGGGTATTTTAGGGAATAAAATTGAAAAGAAGTGTTATAAAAACGTTGAGGGGTGTTAAAATCTAAAATATAATCCTTGGGCTAAGGTTAAGGATGTCTGTGTTGGTAACCAAATCTATTTATTTTATTTTTATTTTAATAATAAAAGTTTTGTTTGATTATTAGGTACTTTTTTTTCTTTTATATATAAATCATCTCATTTTTAACATTTGTATTATGTCAGAAGCTTTTCCATTTTTTTACATAAACTATAAGCCTCGATATTCAGATTGCATCATATTAAAATTATTTCATTTTATTCAAGAAAATTTCTATGTTTTTGCGGAGCATAACTCTTCTGTAAACACTGAGATTTCATCAATTAATTAAACTAATACTAGTACCCACATAAACTATGAGATTTCATCGATTAAAACTTAATTGTTGCGAATTATTGACAACCATTGAATTTGAATGTTCAGAGCCTTGTGCCACTTCTTGCCTTGCTATTCATTCTTAATTAATATCAAAATGTTGAGCATTTTTCTCTCTTTATTTCTTGCTATTATTCATCAATTCTTGCTCTTACAGAATTATTTAAACCTGAATGATGAAGAGTTTCTACTCAGTAATTCTTCATCCAAAGTCCAAACACTTTAGCTGTGCAAGTATGCTGAGTTCCAAATACAGAGCTTTGAAAACTAAGAAACAAATAGACATCGCTATCACAACATAGGACTGAATATTGTATCGCAATCTAAAGTCAATAGAAGAAGAATCTTTATAAAAAATTGTCTACATATACTTACACCATCCACTAAATCACAAACAAACAAACAAGTAAACTATCTATCTTTTCAATAGTTAGAAATCAGAAAGGAACTGAAACAAAACCTTAATTGTCTAAGATTGGAAAATAGCATCTCCTGAATTACCATTACTTTGATTTACTTTTGCATTCATAAGTGGTGCCGTTGATGAGGGAGATTCTTTGGGATTGCAGGTTTTTGGCACTTTTAGACCACTGGACTTCGACTTTAATCTAAATGGGAATTTCTTTGAGAATATGTTCCAACTCCCTTTCGCTTTCACTAACTTCTCAATCTCTTGTTTCATGCTCATGCACTCTTTCTCGAGGTCAGAAACACGCTCCCTCATGTTGTCCACAGCTACAATGGAGTCTTGAGAGTTTCGTGCTTGGGCGTGACCATCGTTTCTGGTGAGTGCAAGATTGCCACTTGGATTTTGAGAGTTATCAAGGTTGTCAGAGACAAAGAACCAACCAGCTATGGAGGTACGGAGCCTAAGCTGTTCAAAGAACAGAACTTGTACAATGACTCGAAGTGGCAGCCTTTCGTTCTGGGCTGCATGGGTGCTGGCTTCCAGGGAGAGCTTCTGGCAGTCCATGAGCCTGCAAATCTGCTCCCTCTCGGAGTCTGTCAGCCAGGGATGAGCCTGTACAGTTGAGAAATGCATCAGCATCTCATACAAAAGATGAAATTAGTAACATAAGATGCATGGGTAACATTGACAATAATTGACTGATAGAGGACACTCTAGTAACCGAATACAAAGTTGCATTGTTACCTTGAGAAATATATCAATAGCACGGTAGATTCCATCATCCAATGGCCTAGCATAGTCAGGAATTGCAGAAGCAAGTGACTGAAATTTTGGCAACTTCAAATTGACATCAGGTGCTACCTCAGACAGATATCCATCCACCAGATTAGCTACCATTGTCATTGGCGTCAGCGAATGGGAACCTCCAATCAACTGCCCCTCATCAGTTATACAATTTGAATCAATTGTATCATGATTAATCAGCATGAAGTGATCAAGAATCCGCTGAACACAGTCAATGTCATACAGGGTCTCCACTGAGTACCCCATATTCGGGATTAGGAGATCTTCAAGAGCTGCTTGATCCAACTGGGAGCCAATCCGTTTCTCCAAGATTTCTCGACATGATTGGCTAGCCTGTAGTTTCAGTGATGTGCGTAGAAGTCTAAGCAGAAATTTTGTTGGCGTGACCCCCTGTTTATCAGGTATTAACTCCACTAATTCTTCAAGGAGAGTCCTTTGAAATTCCTCGGATGGTGCAGAAATAATCGATACAGGTTCAACACGGCTCCCATTCTGGAAGCTTGACTGTCTACCTAGCAACGGCAGATGCCTCTTCGCATAGTGAATAATGGACCCAGCAATGCTTTCTTGCTTTATGCTGCTCATTCCAACAGCCAGAATCAGCCTTTTGTAAAGTGGTAGTCTAAGGAAAGACACATCCTCATACCACCAATCCTCAGTCACAGGTTGTGGCTTGGATGATACACCTATTCCATTCCATAACATAGTTCCTCCTGGACTCTGCCCATCTGTGCGACCTGACATAGGCCAACTGAACAAACTTGGATCTGCACAAGCTTTCATCGCTAAGGAATTGATGCATCTAGAAACAATATGAAGCTCTTCTGCATGCGGTAGAACCTCTTCACACGTTTCAAGAGCTCTGATCGAGTCTGTCCAGTTACCAAAGACTTCGTTAAGAAAATTTTCTGTTTGCGTGATGAGATTTCCTTCTCCATATTCATCACTCATTCGTAGATACTCAGCGGCACACCTAAGACTGACTACATTTGATGCAGTGAGATCTATTTTTACACCATAACAGAATTTAGCTACAAGCAAGAATGCCTTGGCTCCTCCAGGTATATCATGAAATTGCAAAACACACTTCTTCTCAGCCTCACCAGAAAATTCTGCAATTAGATTTTCTAACACTCCACTTCTAGACAGCAATGGAAACTGAAGCAGAGATCAAGAAGGAAAGAGTCACATGCAGTCCAATGAGCAAATATGAACAGATCCATAAACGAAAACACAAGCACGTTACAGACAGTGGCTACTGTAGCTGTAAAAAGCCATGAAGTGGAGAAACTTTTTGCCTCTGACAATGCTCAAGGGAATGCAAGGTTGAGGCATAAGAAAATTCTTGAAACTACGTACCGCACATTGGAAGATAAAAAATAGCAGAAACCTTAAGTATAACAAGACACCTATATATTTAACTTCCAAGATGAAGATTTTAGGTTGACTATCAGTTCATTTGCATTAAATTGGAGATTGCCTGAAAGAATTAAATGTCAATTTTTGTATAAAACAATCGTATAAGCTTCAAAGCATGAGATGTGTGACTAAAGGGATTTGAGCCTTAAATTTGCAATTGGTATTTTCGTCAAGCCTCACCTCAATGTGTGCCATGATGAAGTCTTTCCCTTGTTCAGACCATTGCATTATATTCTCTCATTTATATGCCAGAAATTAGAATGGTGAAAAATGACAAGAAAAGCGTTGGGCAAGTAGAGCACACCTTGTGGAGATGAAAAGACCACTCTCCAACTTCAATGATGACATCACTTGGAAGTCCAGATGAGCATAGCCTGTAAAAGAGGCATATTAACAACTTCACTAAATGGACAACAAAAAGCAGAACAGTTACCACTTGTACATAGGAAAACCAGAAACTCAAGCATGGGGAAGAGATGTTTTCGATTAAATGATAGTCTCAAATTCAGCATCTCTGTGCAATCCAGAGGTTGAAAACCAAATACTTCAACAAGTCGCTATCAAGAACTAAAATGTACTTCAAAAATCAATTTAAATCCAAATATCTCACCTTACAGTCATATCTAACCAACATAAATTTTGGTATGATCATGAAAGAAAAACGTAATCTTACATTCGAGAAGGATATGGATGAGGCTATTATCGCCAACTAAAAAGATTTCAAATCTAAAACCCTTTGGCCATGTTGAGGGTGTAAATCTCACCTCATAGAAACAAGGCAACTTAAATCTCACCTCATAGAAACAAAGCTACTAGTCCCTAATCATATAATCCTAATCCACAGTCAACATTTGCTCAATCCTATTGCATTATAAGCACAAGTTGTAATACTCTGTGGAACAATCAACGCCTGTCCTCGTCACTGAGTCTCTCTCTCCCCCTTGTCAAACATTCAGTTTTTTTTTTTAAATACATCTATTTTCATAAAACGAGCCTAACACATTCAATCCATACAACAGACCATGGTTAGTCTATAATTCACAAAATCATCTCTGCACAGGTTTTCCTCCTTCACAAGTCATAAACCATAGAATACAAAACGTTCATAATCATCATATAAACAGAATAAATCGCACTCAATCAAAAGCAGAAGCACTCTGTCTAGTGGTCATTCAAAAGGTAAACAAACAAACAATCAGGTCTAAAAGGAAAAATAAAAACAACCCAGAAATCAATTTTGAATGCCATCAGAAACCCACATTCTAAATTTTTCAGGTGCTTACATTACAACTATAAATTTACTACAAAAACAAGAAATAAAAACAAACCAGTTTTGACAATTTTCAATATTACTACAATGCGAACAAGCAGAAATAAGAAAATAGAAGCAATAAATGAGACAGACCAGGTTTGGCCATCGAGGTGAAACACTTCAGATTTAGATCCCAGCTTCATGCAAGCCATGTTAATTACTTTCTAACAACTGAACGGTCTTTGTTATCATTAACAAGAGGTTCTGAAACTGTGAAAGACATGAACACGTGAACTGAAAAGTGGCAATGGTGATAACGATAAAACTAGCCCCCCAAAAAGAAAATGAATAAAAATAAAAAATGTGGGTTTTTTTTTTTTCCTCTCTGCAATGTTTGCAAATGTTTTCAGCTTTTTGGAGATGGTCCCGAGTCTAAAGGGGGGAAAATCCAGGAAGCAGAATCGGTTACTGCTGACTGTTACAAGGATAAAGGCAGCGTTTGGCCGTAACTAAGATACTCCATAAGCACTTCTATAGTAATTTATTATTCTGTTATTAAATGTTTGTTATTGAAATTCTCATTGAAGAAGAATCTGTCAGTCGAAGATTATACGTTACGTTTTATTTTTTATTTCTTTTCTTTTACCATAATGTTCCATTTTGCGTAATCATAGTACCGAATTTTCAGATTGAACTGGTTCTTGTTATAGGATGATTACTCAAAAACTTTGTGTAGAAGCACTTTTCTAAAGAAGGGCATTTTCGTAAAAGAATTTTTCTGCAAAAAGGCCCTCATGTGGAAAGCATACGTAGTTTTTAAAATATATGAAAGACGTTCAAAAAAACCCTTAGAAAAATATGGCTAATGACACAAACACTTCTGGACAAAACTAACATGTTAAGCTTTTGTTGCACGATTATCACATGAGCTAGCCTATACGATATGTTTTTATTGATTAATAAGGATTTAGCGTTCAACTAAGTTGATTGGAACCTATGTTAAACAAATTATAACTATTAATTTCGTGTTTATTATGAAACTAGTATATTGCTTTAGTTTTGTCATGTATATGTTTATTTTGAAACTAGCATCGCTATGATTAATTATAAGAGAGAAATAAAACTTTAAAAAAATGTGCCATGACTTTATTAGATCATCATCTTATTGAAACTGTAACAATTTATGTTGTCCTTTGGAATTAACAAGGGTAGCGACAGAGACAAATAGTAGGTTGTCCACTTTTTTTTTTTTTAAGCAAACACCACGAGACCATTGGCCATGACCATATTTCTTCAAACAACGATCGTTGCATTCAGCTTCCATGAACCCTTCGCCATCGTACAACTCTGCCGTGCACATGACGGGCGAAAGCAATGACGAAGAAACAATAGCGCTAGCCTCTGCCCTAATTAATCTCATTGCCGGAAGCAATGAACAGAACAAGCAAAATGACGGCTGTGGAAAGTGAAAGGCTCTTCATGCCGAATTTTATGTAAAAACAAGTTGATGGGGTTGATAATTGCTCACACTCAGCCCTACTTATAATTTAAAACCTAGTTGTTTTGCCTAAGCAAGCAACATATATATATCTGTTGAATTGACTGTCATTTTGGCAGGAGCGGCGACTCAGGTATAGGGCCCCACTATCTATTAAGGTTCCATTTTATGTTAAAATTTGTTATTATATATCTATAAAAATATAAAATCCTAGATTATGTATTAATTTATTTATTTATTATTGCTTTATAACTTCCTTTTCCTAAACAAACTACCAAAATCTCTACAAAGCCTCTTTATAGTTAATAGTTTTAATCTCTATAAAAAGTTACATATATTTCTTTTCAAATCTCTATTAAAAAGAGAGAGAGAGAAAGAGGAAAACTTAAACTTGTTATGAAGGTTTCTTTTAAGAGTGTGACTATTGGCACTCCACTAAATATTTCTTAACACCCCTTTTGTTAATTAACCCTATTAAAATATTTTTTAAAAAATTATAAAATTCTTTTAACACCTCCATTAATGACAAAATTACCCTTAATTAAAACTTATTAGTGTAAACCTCATTCTCTAATTTTTGTTTATTTTTATTATTAAATCCCATTTCAACAATAGAATTTCTTCCATTCAAAAGAAAAAAAAAACAACCGATTTTCTTCTCTCCATTGCAATCACCAATGGTAAATTCTTCACCCAAAATTTAGAGGAAAAAAACAACTTTTTTAATTTCTATAATGTTAGATTTTTTTAAGGAAAAAATTATTTGAATTTTGAGTAGAATTTTAATTAGAATTGTCTTATCATGTAATTTTAATAAAGATTAAAATTGTAAAATAATTGAAGGGGTTTTAAGAGGCATTTGGAGGGGTGCCAATAGTCCCATTCTTTTTTTAATCTATTTCCATAATCATTTTTTACTATTCAATGCTTCAAACCATCAAAGTCAAATTGTGATTTCATCTCAAGATTTCAAATTTTATCTTTCTACTCTACTCTTAATTATTTTGTTATTTAGTTCTATTATCTTTCTTTAAAAAATATTATTGTATTCATAGGTTATTGTTTTTAATTTTCTAGAATTTATTTGTTCATAAGTGGTTACTTTTTGCTAAAAGAAACAATGATATAATAAATTGTCTATATTATCTACTGAGAAATATATATTAGTAAAACTATAATATAAAAAATTTATTAATAATTTTACATCTTAAAAAGTAAAAAATTATTTTAAACGAATAACTTTTTTAATAAAACTATAACATATATTTAGCCGAAGGCCTCATAAAAAGTTGAACTGACCCAAATCACTAGCTCTACAGATTACCTAACTTTGAGTCATACGATGATCATTTATAATTTTATCATTTCTTTAGAAATAAAAAAAATAAGAGAAAAAGAGAAAAAAAAGGTGACTAAAATAACCCAGGGTACGTTACCCCACACCTTGAATACCAAGTAAATCAATATAATTTATTAATTTTTATTGATACTCTATCCATCTGACGATGCATTGGCTGTGTGACCATTCAAAATTATAATTGTGAAAATCCTAAACTTTTTAAATATCCCATAACCTTAGAAACTATGAATTACTTCTGCCTAAATCGGTATCATCCCATTGGAAAGAAAATCAAATGCCTTTTGCTGTGTATAACTGAAAAATTGCTAAAATAAATAATGGTCCTCTTTAATTGTTTATTTATTTTAATGAACCCCCTAGCTTGCTTTAGGATTAGATTTATTGCGTTCTCGGACTGTTTAGGTTTGTTAAAAAATGAAAAAATAAAAACTGAGTAAGGGGTGTATGTAATATCTGAAGAGTTTGGGGGCTAATTCTAAAATAAGAAAAAACTCTCAGGTCTATCTCAGTATCAGAAACAAAGCCAAAACCCCGAGACTTTTGTAGTTATTTTTGGATCTATATGTAATTAAGTCAGATCCATCTGGTCTATGTAACAATAGCACTTAATATCTGAGTTAAAGTGATATTTTCTATGATGCACGACAAGAATTCGTTATGGTTTGTTACAGAATCTTCGTGTATAAAACAGAATTCAATGCCCCCGAGCACAGCGGTTCAAGCTCTCACAATATTTTATAAGTCATTCTCTCCTGTATAATGTGAGTGCAACAAAAATATTTTTTATTTATAAGAGTTATTTATCTGGATATATATTTTATAAAATTTAATGTAATAATATAAATCTCAATTATATACATCTAATTATAAATATCAGTGTAATATTTACTATAATAATATTGTAAATATTTGTACAATATAATAATATCATGTGTAACTAGTTTTTTAAAAAAAAACATAGTTGAATGCTTCAGCACATTAACCATTCTCATTTCTCAAGAATTATCATCCAAATCAAATTCATTAGAAATATGCTTTTGTGACATTTTTTAAATCACAGTTGCAACAAGAACTGTCAGAAAGTAAAATTGCTTCTTTAAAAACAATATTAAATTTACATCTTCAATCATTTTAACATTCAAAGAATAAAACTACACTTACATTTTGATTCTTTTAAAATTCAAAAACAAAATTCCCTCGTTCTCTCTCTCGTCCACTAATTCTGCTCATTTGAAACCCTAAATCCATCGATCTCTCAGTCTTCTCTGCTCATCTTGCTCACATTAATTCCTAGATTGTTCGATCTCTCACTCCCCCACACATCATCCTCGCATTAAGAATGAGTCAAACTTTTCATAATTGAAGATATCTTTAATTCAATTTCATACTCTCTCACATTCAAATTCGATTTCAATTTCTTACTTTTTTCATGTATGTCTGTGTGTATAGGTCACTTTGTCAAGCTTTTTAACAAAAAACATACAAGAAACCCACTGATCTCTCTCCGATTATAAGGCTTCAGATTCAATTTCAGCTTTGCTTCAACCAGATCAGCGATGTAAGATTCAATTTCGGCTTAATATTTTAAAAGTTCTACTATATCTTAGTTATTTTTTGTGTGCGATTGCCTTTCAATGTCCACTGCATCATACATGCTCAGGTTTAAAATTTTGTCAAAATCATGTGTAATAAGGTAAAATGATGTAATGATTTTGTCAAAGTAGTTTATGTGACAAAGTAAATAAGAGATGCAAGACAAAATGAAAACGTCATTACTTGAGTGTGGTTAATTATGGCACCAAAAGAAGTTAGAGGTACATCTATGGATAGTTTACTTAAGCAGCAGGTAGAGTCACAACAACGGTTATCATCATCTTCCTGTGCTCATACAGATAAAAATGGAGAAGATACGAAATATGTGATTATTTGAGAGTACTTAATGCAATAGCATGTTAGATGTGTGTGTTGATTTAAATGTTATATTTACATTTACTTCTTTTAGCAAGATCAAATGATCAGACATACAATAGGCAAGTTCTTGGTTCTGCTATTATTAGCAGTGAATGGGGAACATGACATATAATGCATTTGCTATTTAATTCTGAATGGCAAGTCATGAGCCCCAGTTTGTGCTGAAAGCAAATCACATTTTGGAATAATAGCACATAATGGGTTTAAAGTTCCTCTCACATATGTGGAATGGACTGATATGCCAAAAGATGTGTTTGACTACATTTGGGAAGAAGTGAAGGTATTAGATTAATTTTTGGGACATGTTTGTTTAAGGTCATATTTCCCCTGTAATTATGTTGATATTGTATTATAGGATAACACAAATACTCCAAAAGCATATGGACCACACTGTCTAAAGAATATTAGTATACTTTGGAAGAACTGGAAATCTCGGGTGAAGACCAGGGTTATAATGGTAAGACATATGTAGAATGCCTTGAATTCGCTCTATGTAGAGTAGTTTAACGGTAATGGAGAACACTTGTTGCATATTGGGGTACTTTGGAAGCCAAGGTATGCCATAATATAATGATTGAACTTGTGTAAGTGACACTTAGAATATGTTACAGTGAAAGACTAATTACAATTTTGAATAATACAATAATTACGTTTAGTAGTCTATCATATTATTGACATGTGGCGTGCTATGTTATGGTGATTATATGTGTCATACTGTAAGTTCATGCAGAAAAGAATAAAACTAGTCATGGAAAACAACTTCCTAGGACCGGTCAAATTTCATTTGCTAGAAAGAGGGTAAAAGTGAGTGTTTATAAAAAACTAGCTTTTGAGTTACTGGTTGTTTATTTTACATAAACCTCATCCTATAATATTGTTTTAGTCAGATGGAGTGTATATCTCACTATTAAGCATCTTTCTCTTCCTCTCTTTTTTTGCATTTTAATAAAGATAAAAAAACAAGGCAAAAAGACCAATCATAAGTGTTTTTATTGAGACTTGGACAAAACATGACGGCAACATAGGTGACCAAGAAAATACAGATAAAATGATTGTTTATATTTTATATGCTTTATTATTTCATTTTCTAACAAACTTACACCACTTGCAGAATCAGTTTCATGAGCAATTGTCTCAATTACTAAAGAAAGAACAAACAAAAAATGTAATAGAGCGAGTATTGGCTGAAGTGATGGGACCTGATGGTCATAGATTTGTATGTACCTCGGTCATGGTCCATCTCCAGCATATGTGTTACAACAAAAATCAAGTCAAAGTAGGGAGATGGTTCAACAAGAATTAAACTATCTGTGATCTAACTACAGTGATTGCAATGTAAATATTGTGAATTGGAGACTAAATATGATAGATTGCATTCATGTATACTCCACCATTTTGATGCTTTTGATGCTGAGATGCAGCCATCCATGAGTGAGAGGTATTTTGTGTTTAGAGTAGCATTATCATATGATGTTAAACAAAACAAAAAATTGATTTACCGAAAAAAAAAATTGATTGAAATGAATCTGTTGGTAGGTTCCAAACGCATTGTGTGCATACCACCGTCATTGTGATTCTCAAAGTGACTGGTATGTTTATATTTCAATTTAAATAGTCCTTTACAAGTAAGTCTGCTTGTTGCCTTATCAGATTTCTTTTAGGATTTCAATACCATTTTATTTTGTTGATAGAATATTTATTTATTATAGTTCTTGACAATTCTCAAGAGCAAAAGATGGGACTTCTTCAAAAAGAATGAGCAAGGAAGAAGCTTGTTGTTGCTATGGTGCTTAGCAATTAGCACTGAAATCTTTACCCTCTGTGGGAAACATATTGTTTTTGTAGGTTTTGAAAAATAAAAATTATATACTTGTAATTGATTGAATATAGAAGTACATTATTAATATTTTCTCAAAGATGTTACATGAAGTGTAAGGATTATATTTAGCTATCAATGATTTGTTTCATTTTGGTACCATATACATGTTATCAGTAGAAAACGAGGAAAAAAAGAACAACAATAGGAACACTATAATTAGATTTGTTGAACAAACTTTCATACTATTTCACTATTTTATGTTGTAGCAAATTTTTCATAACACTTTACAAACATAGCTGATAAGCAATCATAATAAAGTAATAATGATTGCGAATTTCCTGTCCAAGAAATTTATGACACTTTTATTTGCAGCCTCTTGAAATCAGTTGCAAGGCATCATATAAGGTCTTATACAATTGCAAAATAATGGTTGCAAAAAAATCTTGTAGTGAACCTCAGTTCAATGGACCAATATTTCAACAGGTAAAATCTTGTGAATACTTGTAAACTATTCTTGGTTTTTGTTTTAACGATTTAGATATTTGTTAATGTGGTATTACAACTGTTTCAAGTTGATAAAGAAAGATATCATCTTTCGAATGTAAACTCTTGTTGGTCTTTGTTTTGATGATCTGGTTAATTAATGTGGTATTATAATTGTTTCTCCATTTATAAAGAAAGAATCATATTTGGAAAGCTTGTAAACTCTTCTTAGTTTTTGTTTAATTTGATCATTTGAGGTGGTATTATAACTGTTTTTTTGTTGTTCATGAACCAAGAAATTAAGGATGAAGGAGAGCGAATATAAAGAATTTGTGTAGAGGGAAATGAAGAGTATGAGAGAAGCCTTTTCATTGTTAGATTCTTACTGCAAAATGCTATGTAACGAAAAAAGACATACGCTTTGTCTTTATAATTTCTTCATTCATGATATTATATAATTTTTTCAGTATATACTATTTTATTCTCGTCTTATGGACTGCTTATTTGTAATAATTTTGTTCATTTTCACTTGACATTTGCATGAGATGCAAGTGTCATCCACAAGAGGATTTTCATGGAGGTATTTTTCAAAGTAGTTTCTATATGTATTTTTTCTTTTTTATTTTTTCTTTGCCTTTCTCTTCATGATGTATATTTGTAATAGACTATTTTATTGTAGGACTCTAATTTTTTTAATATCTAACTTATAGCCCGTTTGGGAGTGTGGTGAGGTAGCTGGGCTGTCAAAGCCCAGCTACTAAGGTGTTTAATAACATTTGTAGCTGGGCTTTGGTAACTTAGCAAATTTTTGTCCCAACTTCTATTCCACAGTTGTCGATTTTACTCCACAACAGCTAGCCCCTCACTTTCAAACACACCCTTAATTATGACTTTATATCCCACTGAGATAATAGGAGTAGATACAAACGAGGGACAAGCGTGTTCTCTATAATGCATTTTGATAACCAAAAAAAAATTGAAGCATATACTTACCGAGAACTACATCAAGTCTCTACCGAAAATAATATTATGCACCAACAACTTTGACTAGGAGTATAGATAATACTACCCATGTTGTCAATTTTAAACTTCCTAAGAGGCCACTACTCGTAGAGATGAAAGTACCATTTTTGCTGTTACATGGCCAAGGTAATAAGGGGGCAACCACGTATTTGCAGTGGAATATTGTTATAATTGTCTGCCCATTTAATTTAGCTTTCACCAAAATCTCAAAACTCATTAAACTAGTTAAACTAAAACGTGTTAGAATCCATCAATAGAAAGCAATTAGTTACCTTTGCAAGCGTTTGTGAATAAACTTTAAAAAAATATGATAAGAGTAAATCCATGTATGATTGGATAGAAGCATAATTGTATTATATAAAGCCATCCATGCTATTTTTTTTTTCATTTTTATGTGATCGTATCTTTGAACTATTTTTTATTGTGATCATGAAAACATGAAAACGTTCCTTTAGCTAATGATCTCCTCTCTCTTTCAATTCTTCTCTTTTTTCATTTCTTCCAACTAAATATAGGCAAAGTTCACTTGACACTATAAGAGAAATTTTATGTTCGTACTTTCTAGTCCCTTTTATTTTGTAAGTAGGGATGGCAATGGGTACCACCTGCAGCATGTATCAAATCTAAAGTGCTGCAACTTTTGAGGCACTAATTACATTTTCATCTTTGGCCCACTTGAACATTCATCAAACACCCATCGGTTTGTTAAATGTTAATAATTTTTATGATAATTTGCTAACTTTTATTAACCATGCAATAAAGAATCATTTTGTTCCACGCGCTGTAAAATAATTTTTTATCTCTGCTTCTACTGCTAATGAGTTATTTGATCTTTTATAAGCGTATACACTAGAGCCATATCCCAAGACTTTTGAGCTGGATTGGTCGACTGATGAAGGTAGCAGTAGTAGTAATAAGAAGTGCAAATTAGATTTAATGCTTCGTCTGTAAATAGTTTCTGTTGCAATGTTCATATGTTGTCTTCTAAACTCTTCCTCTTTCTTTTAAAACATTGAGGATAATGTTTCTTTCAAGTTGGGGGGAAGGAATAGTTTATAATTATAGAATGTCTTAGTCCTGGTGATGTTTTAACAAAAAAAATTTCTGTAAAGACTAACTTTGAACTAAATTTGAGTCGACGATGGCTGAATATAGAGAGTGCAGTACCTCTAGAAACACATCTTCTTAATCTTAGAGTTTTATTTTTAAAAAAAATTGACTTTTTCTTGTTCTTTATCATTTGCTTTTAAGCTTCTGCATCAAGTTCAGGTGAGATCTCCTCATTTTCTTCTTTTATTATTATTTTTTTCTCGTTTATTATTTTTTTATGCATATTTGTCAAATTAAAAAATGTTAAGATAATATTTAGATTGGGTTGGGGGTAAGGATAATTGACATATGTTTTTAAATATGTGTGTTTATTTTTCTCTTCTCTTTTTCTAGGATGGATGTGTAAAGAGTCAAAAATTTTGAGACGTATCTTAATAGTCTTGTTGTATTATATTTTGATTTTGAAATTCATAGTAAATTATTTTTGTTCCCTTTTCTTTGAATTACTCAAATTTGTGAACTCTCCACTTGGTTACTAAGTCATTTAATTATTTACTCATTTAATAGATATTATTGAATCATTCTTCACACACACACATACTATACACATACTAGTGGGTTGTAAGTTAAAATTTTTGCAGCATTTAGTTCTTTCGATTTATTGGGGATAATATCTAAGGTAGTAGAAAGTGTATATTACAAAAATAAAAAAGAAAAACCAAAAAAAGAAAAAAAAGAAAAAAAGAAGAAAAAAATTAATATGTTTAATTTTGCTATATATAGAACCCGAGTAATTAAGTTTATAGGAGTGTTTCAACACCTAATGCCCTAAGGTCAACTGGTCAGGGAGTCACTGGCCTAAAGCTCACTTCATAGGTTATAGATATATATTGTTTGCTTATTTATTAGAAACCCGAATAATTAAGTTTGTAAGGCTATTTCAACACCTAGTGCCCTAAAGCCAACTGGTCTGGGAGTCACTGACTTAAAGCTCGCTACATGAGTTAAAAATGTAATATTTTAAAATATGTGTGAATAATCTACTGCCTAAAGATAGAATTTCTAATGAATTTTGGAACGAAAATGTTGTTTTTCTTTTAATAAAGCATCATAAGTATTGTGTTAATTACTTGAGCACAAAAGAAGGTTTGATAATATTTTGGATAATAAGTGAACATCAAAGAGGTAAAGAAATTTGGGAGAGTTCATTTATTTAGTAGTTTAGAGAATACATGAAAAACTATTAACTTGCATGTGAATTTTGTAAATCTTAATTTAATATAACGCTTTAATTGCTAGGGGCTAGTAATAAACTGGTTGAGGGTGCGATTAGTATTAAAAATTATTTAATTATCAAGCCGTAATAATGTTATTTAGTGCTTATGTTATAATTTATATTTATGTTTATACAATATATTAGGAATTATTAATTACGTATTAAATTATCTCATTTTATATTTTTTGTGTTTATTATGTAAAATATTAATTTCACACAATTCAAGACTCCAAACAGATTAACGAAGGTCAAATTTAGATTCTGGAGGTCCATAAACCCTTAGATCAGTCAAGATCAGCTTAAATTTAAGCTTGTGTAAAAAGAGTTGACTTTTCCTGTGGACCGAGCACTGATTGGATAATGAAATGAGCTTATAATAGATTTGAGTGCATGTGATAGCCGGCAATTTTGACTAAATCTCAATTGTCCGTGATTCAATGGCCATTATTGTGCCATGTGGCAACGGTTGGTGAAGCAAGTTGTAGGATCCGAATCTTTGTATTCGGGTCGACCCGATTCACCCATTAATCCGCCAAATTTCAACCGTTCTTTGGCTAAATTGGACGAGTTAAACGATACCACGTGTGATGTTGGCTTTTAAAGTTTGTGAGGAGTGCATGCATGAAGCTTATGATGGACCACAAAATACTGGATTATGAATTTATTTTTCTATAAATAAAGCATCATTTTTTTATGTTTTTAATCATCTCTCTTTTTCTCAAATTCTCTTCCTCTCCTTGTAATCTTGATTTTCAGATGTGTTTTTAATATTTTGTATAATTATTGTTATAAATAAATTTAGTTTTATTTTTAATTTTAGTTGTTTTCATTATTTTTAATTATAAGTAATTTAATTTTAATAACTCTTTTTATCTCAATTATACTTAACTAAATAATATTAGTTAGGGTAAGGTGAAACTTTTAAGAAATAAATATAATTTAATCAAATTCTTTTATTTAATTTTATAAATTAAATTATTTTTTATTTAATTTTATAAATATTTTGTATTTTGAAATTTTGATTTATTGTAGACAAACAAGGGATTTTGATACAATAAATTCTTAATATCTTAATATAATGTATGGTAAAATTGTATTTTAACTTATTGTAGACAAATTATATTTTGACACAATAAATACTTAATCAATCATAAAAATAAAGGGAAAATAATAATAATTTATATAATTAATCTTTTGGGTAATAAATCTAAAAAAATGACAAAAAGAATTTATTAAATTTTATTTACTATTAAGAGTGGATCTACAACCGTAACTAGTTCAATTTCATAATTTTATTTAAATTAAGTAGTTTATATTTAAGTTTTATTTTAAATTTTTAGATAAAATAAAATAAACAAATTAAATATTTTCTCTGTGAATTGACCTCGGACTCACCGGACTATAATACAACAAAATACTCTTATATTTGGAAGTTAAAATTTACTTTTAAATTGTATTAAGTTTTTGGCATCATTAACATGGAAAAGTTTTTATTTTGCTTTTTTTTTTATCTGTGTAAAGTTTCTTTTATACCCCTTTTCCTTTTCTCAAATTCCCTTCTGACTCGAACATCTTTCAGAAGGTTCACTTTCATCCCACATGGCTCAATTCTATACTTCTACAAATTACTGATGTGGCCATAAAATTATAAATCATTTTCAATAAGATACCTAAACGAAATTTCTCACAATAATTAAAATTGGACTTACATCTTGAACTTATTTGGACTCAATTTGGACTTAATTTGGACCAAGCAAACTAACTATTAACCCTTAACTTTCGAACTACTAACTCTTAATTTTTATTTTTTTTATTTCAGTTATTTAATTTTCAGTATTTATTTTATTTCGCATTTATTTATTTATTTATTGCTTTATTTTATTTTGGTGGGTTCAACCACCAAAATTTTTATTTAATTTCCAGTTATTTTATTATTTCGCTTTTTTTTTACTTTTTTTATATTGGTGGGTTCAACCACCAAAATTGTAATTAAGTTTTAATTTTAATTTTTTTAATTTTTGTACACTTATATTATTTGCATATTTAATTTTTATTTTTTTGTGCAATTTTCATTTAGTTTTTGTGTTACTAATTTGTTTGAATATTATCTTTGTGACATAACCATTGCATGAGACGTTGGTCTCGAACTTTAAGTGGCAGGTTAATTCGTAGATCACAATCTCTACCACCCATCATGGACGAGATCCAAGATAAAAATATTTTGGGTGAACCTAATTTTCAAATTGATCAAGGAGACAACCATTCTCAACATATACATGATCAAAATTAACCAATAATTCTGAGAGACTACATGAATCTAACAAGAACCGGAGCACCGTCGTGTGTAGTATTTCCTCCAGAAGCATCTCGATTCAACTTCAAACCAGGTATTATCCAACTTTTACCGACATTTCATAGTTTAGAATCTGAGAATACATACTTGCATCTAAGAGATTTTGAGAAAGTTTGTAATACATACACAGACCAAAATTATAGTATGAGCATAATTAGATTAAATCTTTTTCCTTTTTCATTAAAAGATAAAGTTAAAACTTGGCTACAAAACCTTAGATCTAGATCAATAAGAACTTGGAATAATATGCAAGAACAGTTTTTGAAAAAATTATTTTCACCTCATAGAATCGATTCTTTTAAAAGCAAATCACTCCTTTCACTCAAAAAATTGGAGAAACATTATACCAATGTTGCTTAACATATGCCCACACCTAAAACCTATCCCAATATTAGTATAATGTTTCTCCATTTTTTTGAGTGAAATGAATGATTTGCCTTTTAAAAAATTCTTTCCACCTCATACCAATGTTGCTTAACATATGCCCACACCTAAAAATATCCCAATATTAGTATAATGTTTCTCCATTTTTTTGAGTGAAATGAGTGATCTGCCTTTTAAAAGAATTGGTTCTATGAGGTGGAAAGATTTTTTTCAAAAACTATTCTTGCATGTTATTCCAAATTCTTATTGATTCAGATCAAAGGTTTTGTAGACAACTTTTAGTTTTATCTTTTAATGAAAAAGGAAAAGTTTTAATCTAATTATGTTCATGCTACAATTTTAGTCTGTGTATGTATTACAAACTTCCTCAAAATTTTTTAGAGGCAAGTATGAATTCTCATATTCTAAACCATGAAATGTTGGTGAAAGTTGGATAATACATGGTTTAAAGTTGAATCGAGATGCTTCTGAAGTAAATATTATACACGACGGTGCTCCGGTTCTAATTGGATTCATGTAGTCTCTCAGAGTTATTGGTTGATTTTGATCATGTGTATGTTGAGAATGGTTGTCTTCCTGATCAATTTGAGGATTAGGTTCACCTTCAATATTTTCGTCTTGGATCTCGTCCATGATGGGTGGTGGAGATTGTGATCCACGAATTAACCTGCCACTTGAAGTTTGATACCAACATCTCATGCAATGGTTATGTCATAAAGATAATATTTAGACAAAGTAGTAACACAAAAACTAAATGAAAATTGTACAAAAAAATAAAAATTAAATATGCAAATAATATAAGTGCACAAAAATTAAAAAAATTAAAATTAAATAACAATTTTGGTGGTTGAACCCACCAATATAAAATAAAGCAAAAAAAAAGAAAAATAATAAATAATTGAAAATTAAATAAAAATTTTGGTGGTTGAACCCATCAAAATAAAATAAAGCAAAAAATAAATAAATAAATGTGAAATAAATTAAATACTAAAAAATTAAATAAATGAAATAAAAAAAATAAAAACTAAGCGTTAGTAGTTAGAAAGTTAAGAGTTAGTAGTTAGTTTGCTTGGTCCAAATTAAGTCCAAATTAAGTTCAAGTAAGTTCAAGATGTAAGTCCAATTCTGATTATTGTGAGAAATTTCGTCTAAGGATCTTATTACAAATTATTTATAATTTGATGGCCACACCGCAATTTTTAGAAGTATAGAATTGAGCCATGTGGGATGAAAGTGAAACTTCTGAAAGGTGTTGGAGTCAGAAGATAATTTGAAAACGGAAAGGGGGTATAAAGAAAACTTTACACAAAGAGAAAAATCAAAAAGGGAAAAATTAAGCAAAATAAAAACTTTTTCCGACAACGGCTCCAAAAATTTGACACAATTTAAAAGTAATTTTTAACTCACAAATATAAGAGTATGTTGTTGTATTATAGATTGATGAGTTCGAGATCGATCCACAGAGAAAAAATTTAATTTGTTTATTTTATTTTATCTAAAAATTTAAAATTTAATTTGTTTATTATAAAACTGTGAAATTGAACTAGTTAATATTGTGGATCCACTCTTAATAGTAAATAAAACTTAATAAATTCTTTTTGTCATTTTTTTAGATTTAGTACCCAAAAGATTAATTATATAAATTATTATTATTTTCCCTTTATTTTTATGATGGATTAAGTATTTATTGTGCCAAAATATAATTTGTATACAATAAGTCAAAATACCATTTTACCATACCTTATATTAAGAATTTATTATGTAAAAATCTCTTGTTTGTCTACAATAAATCAAAATTTCAAAATATAAAATATGTATAAAATTAAATAGAAAATAATTTAATTTATAAAATTAAAAATAGAAATTGATTAAATCATATTTATTTCCTAAAAGTTTCACCTTACCCTAACTAATATTATTTAGTTAAGCATAATTGAGATAAAAAGAGTTATTAAAATTAAATTACTTATAATTAAAAATAATGAAAACAACTAAAATTAAAAATAAAACTAAATTTATTTATAAAAATAATTATACAAAATATTAAAAACACACATGAAAATCAAGATTACAGGTAGACGAAGAGAATTTGAGAAGAAGAGAGATGTAGAGAGATGATTAAAAACATAAAAATGAGGCTCCATTTATAGAAAAATAAATTCATAATCCATTGTTTTGCGGTCCATCATAAGCTTCATGCATGGGCTCCTCACAACCATTAGATCAACATTCAATGGCTGGTCAAACTTTAAAAGCCAACATCATACGTGGCAACGTTTGACTCGTCCAATTTGGTCAAAGAACAGGTTGAAATTTGGTGGGTTAATAGGGTGGATCGAGTCTACCCAAATACAAAGATTCGGATCCTACAACTTATTTCACCAACCATTACCACGTGGCACAATCATAGCCATTGAATCATAAACGGTTGAGATTTAGTCAAAATTACCGGCTATCCCATGCACTCAAATCTATTATAAGCTCATTTCAGTATCCAATCAGTGCTCAGTCAACAGGAAAAGTCAACTCTTTTTACACAAGCCTAAATTTAAGCCGATCTTGACTGATCTTAAAATTTATGGACCTCCGGAATCCAAATTTAACCTCTGTTCATCTGTTTGGAGTCTCGAATTGCGTGAAATTAATATTGTACATAATAAACACACAAAAATACACAAAATTAAATATAATGAATACATAATTAATAATTCCTAATATATTGCATAAATTTAAATATAAATTATAATATAAGCACAAAATAACATTATTATCGCTTGATAATTAAATCATTTTTAACACTAATGAGGGTCGCACTATTACATGCGTCGAAGGAGTTGAACAGATTAGAAACTGAAAACCCCAATCAGAAGATTGGTGTGCATCTTGTACAAAATGCCCTTAAGGTTGGTGGTTTTATTTTTTTTCCCCCTTCCCAATTTCTTAGTAATAATACGAGCATATGCAGATGCCTGTTTACACCATTGCTTCTGTTGCTGGATTTGATGGATCTGTCGTTGTTGAAAAGCTACTGGAACAGGACGACCCTAACTTAGGGTTCAACGCAGCTACTGGTAAGTTTTTCAAAGAGCAAAGAACTTTAGTTATTTTCAATGTTGTAGTCTTGATTTTGAATTTGGAAAAGTATAAAATTTTTGTTTGTACCAGGTGCATCTGTAAATATGATTGAATCTAGAAATGTCGATCCAATGGAGCAGATAAGCAAAGAACTAGAATTTGTTGCAAGGTAATTGTGTTAAACTCCTTAAATATTGTCCAAGGTCTCAGAATTTCTAATTCTTTTATTTGCGCTGTTTATAATTTCCTATAGACGTCTATAGGGTAAAGTTGTTTCAACTTAAACATTGATAAAAAAAAAGCTAACAAAATTCCATAGAATGTGATCATCTTACCGTGCTAAAGTTATTAGGTACAATTTTCTTAGAGTTCCATAGTTGTTATGTTTGGGATTAAGATAGATATCTCTAGTTGAAATGTTTTTTTTTTTTAATTTCAAGATTTTTTTGTTTAAACTTGTAACATAAAAATTTAGAAGATATTAATATATATTCCTATAATTAATAATTAAAAAGTCAATGTTTAATTTTTTTTTTTTATAGATTTAAGATATTTTGTATAGTAATGAATCTAATGTAACTCTTATATGGATTCAACTATGGTGCAATAAACGCACCGTACCCTCTTCGTCATTTTTTACTTCTCTTTGCACACTACTGTATTTATAGTTTATTAAAATAATTATTTTTCTTCCTTCTTCAACTCTTCACCTCTACATTTTTCTTGCTTTTTTCTATTTGCAATTTAACCTATAATCAACCAATTGCAATCAATAAGAGACAACTTGATATTCTCATTGAAGCTACCTGTTTGTTGCAAGATTCATTTACTCTATATCACATAAGCAATAATGAGTTGAACTTTTAATATAAAAGAAAATCACATACATATATTTTTTTTATCCACACTTTGTTCATTATCTATGATGAAACTCAAATGTAAATAAATTGAATTATTTTATCTTTTATTATGTATCTTCTTTACTTTTTAGAAAATTAAATGTACACCACATTTATTTTGTCATATATACATCTAACCATCTTAAAATTTTAACATTTTCTTTACACCACCTTTGTTTTTAAATTTGTATTGATCAACCACTTTGACACTAAAATTAATCATTTTACCCATAAATGACTTAAAAGATCATTTTATTTTACAAAATTAAAAAAAAATATGACTACAAAGATACCCTAAATTCCAATAAAACAAATAAATCTCAAAATCTAAGATGATAATTTTTAAATAAAATTATCATTATAAAAAATTAACATCTTATAATTATAATTTTTGAAATTATAATTTCATTTAATTTTTGCAATTAAATTAAGTATAGAGAAGTTTATAAAAAGTAAGATGAAGAGAAACACTTCCTATAATTATTGTAAACTTCCTTATAATTAATATCAAGAAAATTCTCTATATAAATAAATGAAATTATAATATAAAAAATTAACTTATTGAATTTGAGATTTATTTATTTTATTGAATTTAGGGATATTCTTGTAGTTATAATTTTTATTTTTAAAAAATTTTATAGAATAAAATGGTCTTTTAATTCATTTCAGGATAAAATAATTATTTTTTAGTGTCAAAGTTATTTATTAATACAAATTTAAGAATAAAAATAGTATAAAAAAATATTAAAATTTTAAGATGATCAAGTGTAGATAAGACAAAGGTTGTGCAAAGATAATTTTTATTACTTTTTCTACTTCCATGTGTCTCCTTAAATAATCTAACTCTAGGGTTTTTCAATATTGATTTATTATTATTATTTTTGCAAGTAAAACTCATCTCCATTATGTTAATATGTTTATTTTTTCAGGTAAAAAACATTAGCAAATGACCAAATTTGAGAACTTAAACAAAACTTCAAAGCCCAACTTAGTTTTTGTTGTCTTTCTTGATGCATTAAGCATCTTTAGTCTCTTGATTATAAATTTTTGTCATCTTTGTTGATACATTTGGTATGTTTGGGTTTCTTAATTATAATTTGTGAGGTATGTTTGAGTTTCTTAATTATAATTTGTGAGGGTAAAGACTGTAACACAATAATGATGATTTAATGATTAAAGATTCTTGCGGAGAGAACTTGGGAAGAAAGTGTTGGTGCAGAATTTTGTAAACGTAGACTTTTCTGAATAAAAAAAATTCTGTCCTTGAAATTACTTTTGTGTGAGATCTATAGTTGGATCCCTCTTGTTGTATACAAAACATAATTAAAATAGTTTTTTAATTAAAAAATTTAAAAAGAAAAGAAAAGAAAAATCTCTTAAAAGCAACTATTATATTTTTTTTTATTAACTTTGCATATATGATTTTTTTTTTAATTTTTCTGACTTGTGATAAATGATACCGTGCGTTTGTGTTCAAATCCTTCCTAATTTCTTTCTTCATGTGAAGTTATTATTTTTAATAAAAACTCAAAAACCTTATTTGTAGATTAACTATGGTTATAGGGTCAAGATATTTTACTGATACAAATTTTCGAGTTATTGGTCTCTTAGAATTTAGTATTGGATGAATTTGTATCATTAAATGTTACTTTAATTTGTCTTGTGATGTTACTTGTTTAGTGAAATAATATTTACACTTGTGGCTGCGGCTGTTGGCTCTGTTTGGGGAGGCTGGAAGAGAAAGCAACAAAAGCTTCAGTAGAAAGAATTGAGAGCGGTTTATATATATATTAGGTGAAGAGTTCATCCAAAACCATTTTCCACAATTTCAAACTTGTGCCCAGATCTTTCCCAAGAAACCATTTATCTTTATGTACACACCCCCAACAACACAAACAAACATAGAACCAAAAATGCTGTAAAATCTACCTAACGTTTTTCCTCTTTTCTCCTCCCGAAAGGCAAAAATACTCCTTTTGCCCTTTTCCCAGTGGTTATTATTCATGTACACGTACAAAGGCGAGCAAAACCACAGCCTTAACAAAAAAACCTTCCTATACCTCCAATTTACCCCCTCCTCCAAATAAGAATGTGCAAAAATAAAGGTCCTGGAAAACTTCAGTATTACCTTGGTTTTGGTTGCGATCCCAATGACAAAAAAGGGTGAACAAGCCTTTGAGCTGATGGACTAGCCAGTAACATAGCCTGGGATCGAGTAAGCATCTCAGCCATTGTAGGTGTTTGATAAGATTGTACTAGACTTGACCCATCGGTTGAGTCCCCTCTTGCCGTTGCTCTTTGCCATGAGTGTGAACTCAGCCCTGACAGAATATATGCTCGACCGGATGCTTCGTAAACATGCCTGCTTGCCATCCTCTCTTGCATTTCCTTTAGCTCAGCATCCAATGCCAGACAGAGACGATCATGAGCTTTAGCTGAGACTGTCTCTGACAGCATCCGTCGACAGTTCTCGAGGATAGATACAGCACCAGCCAGATCTCCCTGCTCAGCTGTAGTTCTCGCCAGTGCCATTGCCTCTGCTGCTTGGAGCCGGTTGCGTTGCCTGTCCACTTCAATCGATGTGACTTCTTGTCCAGCTATTTCAGGCCTTGCAATCCTAACTTCATCACTCTCCAGTGTTACCATTTCTTTAGTTAAGGGATCCTTATAACTACATTTCACCTTTAGCAATGACGTCTCATTTCCGCATGACTCTGCTGGAACATTAACTGATACCAGGAAATCCCTCTCTTCATCAGCATATAAATCTCCAACATCAATAAACCCCCTACATCCATCAACCATCACACGGGTTGGGTAACTTCCGGCTTTAAACGAGCCCAGACGGAGACTTGGGTGCACACACTCAACTCCCACTTGCAGTTCCTGTACCACAACACTCAAAAGCCCTCCAATGCATTGTGCAAATGCATCCTGGAGCACAGCTTCAGTCTCAATGAAAGAAAATGTGCCTCCAGAGTTTTCAGAAATTGAATGCATTGATGAAGCATCATGATCGGCACCAAATCCAAAAGCATGAACCGGAATCTGGAAACCATTATTGTCACTGCTGTTAATTGACGAAGGAAGGAGAGACTGATAATTGGGTTGAGGACCTTGAGGCTGATTACCACCAGAACCATTGACAGTATAAGTATCCTGCCCATCAGACAATAGTATAATGCTGGCCACAGGATTCTTTTCCCTACGCTCTTCCATTACTTTGGCACCTTTTCTCAGGCCTTCAGCAATATTGGTCCCACCATTTGCAACTAAAGAATTAACAGCTTGAAGAGCCTGCAGCCGTCCTGTGTCAGTCATCCGATGCAGCGGAAAGAGGCGGCGGGCTGTGGAAGAGAAGGCAATAACTGAGAGCCTATCATTAGAGCCAAGGTTTTGTATTACAAATCCCATTGCTCGTTTAAGTAATGCAAGCTTGGTACCAGCCATGCTTCCGCTGATGTCAAGTACCGTGACTAAATCAACTGGAACTCGAGGAGTTAGAGAAAGCTGGGGCAAAGTAGCCTGATTTCCACCAGGATTCTGTCTTGCAATAGTAGCTGCAGCTTTGAGATGGATCAAAACTGTGAAATCATCATAAGATTTCAACCGTGGTGCAACCGAAACTTCTGGGTATGTTTTGATGGCTATTGTTCTACTAGAATTGTTATCTGCAACATTGTTACTGCCAGAGCTTCTGTCAGCATACACAGGTTGGTGATCTAGACATTCATCATCGTCAAATATCACAGGCTCAGGAGCCTGAAATAGGGGAACAACATGACGTCGACTCAAATCACGATGAGGAGGTAACCGGCGGACCACAGTCATCAAAGCATCACTTTGAGGCCAACCGATTGGATTTATCGGTGCCCTCCCAGGGGGAAGATCAAGGCTAGGTCCCTGCATGGGGATCTCTTTCCATTTAGCCCTACAAACTGGACAAACTTGGTTACCATGTTTTACATTTGAAGCAATGCAGTGGAAATGGAAGGAATGGGAGCACTCTGCAGTGAAAATAGCCTGGCCGTCTCCTTGTTTCATCTTTGTCAAACATATGGAGCAGGTCTGCTGAAAATATAAAGCAGGCAAAGTAAATATATGAGATCACACTTAAGCTGAAATGTGGTGATAACTAGCAGCAGTGCTGGAAAAAGAAATACAGACATTAAAGAGCACATACATGAATATTGTACTCTAGACATCTAATTTAAGAACATTGTCATGAATTGTTGTCATCAATAGCGAAATTAAAATTTGTATACTTATCCCATGTAACATGAGTACTAGACCTCAACAACAGTGTAGAGAGTGATATTTACATAAATAAATGCAATATCACAAGGCCATCCAAAATCAGTAAAGGACACAATAAGCACTCTAGGCATGAATAATTTTTGCTAATATGTCAAAGAAAACAATGTTTAATTGGGAGTCAATAGAAAGTGTAATCCGCATTATCTGCCTTAAGAATTTGAGTAAATTGATGGAAAATGGGGTTCCAAAATCTTAGTAATGAAGAAAAAGTAGTTCCAATGATGGGCTAGCTTATCAAAACCTCTATTGGCATTTAAAAAAAATAATAATAATAATTTTAAAAAATAACTTCAGGAAACAAACACACATCCACACATATATACCATAACAAATTGGATCCTATGCTTCATTTTGCTGGTATGAAATATTAATCCTTATATAATGATTGTATATTTCTGCATAGCCTACAAATTTTTTTTTTTCCTTCTGACTCATTCTTTTCCTTCATTATGTATAAAATGGAAACATAATGTTATAGAAATATTTTATCCATAATTGACAAAAGGAAGAATTTATAGATAAAAAATGTTGAACAAAATAAATTGTCAAAGGCAAACGACTTACTAACAACTAGAGCTCAGTTAGAATATAGGACATTCCCATAGGGCTAAAAGCAAGGAACCCACAAATTCGAGCCAACTAAGGTAGTACATGAACAGCTAATTATGTTTCAAAATGCTTCCATATTCTTATATTTTTACTCTTCTCAACAAGTCAATGTTAGGCATCCGACAAATATAGTGTATGGTTATCGCACAACTACAATGATACGGGGTAAACTAGACCTTTCAAGACAACTTGCAAGAAATATACAAAACACATCAATCAAAGAAAGGGAAATCATAAGTTTCTTTTTAATATATCTTTTCTTTCTTTTCTTTTACTTCTTTGATGAAGGTCACAGCTAGAAAGATTGTAATTTAACAGTCAACAGATGAGGCCACCGGACAACTTGCTTTCTCTCTCTAAGAGCGGGAAAGGGAAGGAAAGGTAAATCCTTTAGTTTTCTTTTACTAGTAAGGTCTTGAAAGTGACTTAAGCAATTACCCCACAAGCCCAAAGAGGAGAAAACATTTCATCAAATACATAGCTCCAATAATTTACGATATTTCTCAATCTAGGATATGGCAAAACCAAACAATAAACGTATTAATTAAAGATTAAGACAATTTCATATAATACAAAACAAAATTTGAGAAATTTCAAGGCTCTTTTTCCCATCTTGGTCTGCAACAGAAATATCAAACTCATTAAACAGATAATAACTTCAGAAATCATTTCTGTTTGGTTGCTATGTGAAAAGAAAATAAGTTCTTTTTTTGTTAAATTATAAAATAAAAGCAAGAGAGGGAAATCTTCAAACAGCTAACTGTCGAGGTAATTAGTACTAATCGAGCAATAAAGATGATTCTTTAATTGCAAAATAGAAATGAAAAAAATTTTAAAAGAAATAGAACATGCAAAATTTCAATTTCTTAAACAAACAAGCTTAGTTGAGCTGAGCTAGGTAGCTTAAGTTTTAAATTCGTTTCACTTCAGATATTTCTTCAGAAACCAAACAGAGAACTTAATAAGTTTAAACCCAATCAAAGAAATCAAATCAACACAAAACCCCACAAAAAAAAACCCTGAATCTCATTTCTCAGCAACCAATCAGACCCCAACTCAAAATAATTTCTCAGAAACGTCAGAAGCAGCAGAATGAAAAAAGAAATGAGAGAAAGCACGCAAACCTTGGAGGATTTACTGCCACTTTTGGACAACCTCAAGCCATGAGAAGATGGAGTTGGTGTCATGGGACGATGGCACGTGTCCCAATCAACAGGAGGCAGCAAAGCAACATCAGATAGTCTCTCAGATGAATTAACCGCAGACGGCGGCGGTGGCGAGTCCTCTAAAGTTCTTGGTACGAATACACAGAGATTCAAACCCAAAGCCAGCTTTGCTTTTCTCCATTTGCTTCCCATATTTTTTTTCCCCAACAAAATGAGCTAAAGCTTAAACCTTTATCAGTCCAAAAGCTAAACACCAACAGCCCAGAACCAGAAATCAAGAACCCAAGTAAAAAATGAAGCAAAAAAATTTGATTTTGCAGCCGGTTTAGCTCCCAAGATTTTATTTTTGTTGTGTTTTTGGCTTGGTTTTTCAAGATGGACCCTTGGAATAAGAGAGAGGTAATGGTAATGGTATTGGTAATGGGGTCTTTACCAAAAGTTAAAATGGAACACGAAACCCAAGAGAGAGACAGGGGGTTATAGGCTTTTAATGCAATTTTTTTAAGAGAAATGGGTGATGGGCAAAAGCTAAAATGTCAAAGGAGGTGACTGGGTCGCCATAGAAGAAGAGTTGTAGTGGAGCTGAAGCTTGCATTCAAGGCCGCCATTGAAGAGAGAGAGAGAGAATTGAGCTCAAAGGTCAAAGTTATTTGAGTTTTTTAGAGAGAGAGAAGTAGTAGGAGATATAAAAATAAGGTTAAAATAGCACGTTTTAGTTCAATACAGAAAGCTAACTGCTTTATGCACACAATCAATTATTTTGCCTCTTGTCTCTTTGCTTTCTTTTCTCTTCCCCTTTTGCCCTTGTGTTTCACTTTTATTACCATGCATGGTACTACTCTCTTACACTATTTTCAAGCATATATGTCCAACACAATCCTAGAGAGTGACACCTTCTTGATTCATATAATTTTCTTTTTTTTTAAAATTAGATAATTTTTTTTTTAATTTTACATACCTCATGTGGTTTCTTGTCTTCTTGATGTCAATCAATTTAAAAAATTTCTCAACAAACTTGTTAGTTGTTTCCCATTCACTAAATGGATAATTCTATTGACATTTTTTTTAGTTTTAGTGGATGGTTGTCAAATCTTCTACATCCTAAAAAAAACACACCCTTTAATCTTTATTTCCTTTTGCAATATGAAAATAAAATAAAAAATTGTTTAGTGCGTTATCCTTTTATTGGAGGGTATGATTCTCAATTATATTTGTCTGGGATAAAAGAATTCTTAAATTAATAAACAAATACGGTACATACATGTATGAATCATTTTGTAGGATAAGTAACATGAAGTTGGGGGATGGACCCCATCATGATTGATGATCATGATCATGATTCGTTTTTGGGCATGATGATGGGTCAAAACGTAGTGGGATTTTCATGATCACAGTCGCACAAAATATAAAGATAGCTTTCTTATTTGTCAATTTTGTACCACATGAGATGATGATTATGATGATAAAACTATGCCACACGTGCACATCATCACAGAAGTCCCATGTCAACCCTGTTTGACATTTTTTTTTTTAGATCCTATCACATGCGTTCTCCTTTTTTTTTTTTTTCACCCCATTTCCATTTTTGCTAGCAAAAATATTTTTTAAGCTAATTTCTAGCTTATAAGAGCATGAAATACTAGAATTGTAGAATCCCAAGTTGTTTCAAGGCAACAGGAAAATATATATATATATATATATATATATATATATATCCTTCTCTCTATTTTCATTTTCTTCTCTTAAAGTGAATAAAGAAAATACTATTTTCATGTCTATTTTAATAGTCTGAAGATACTAAAATATATTTTTGGGTACTAAAAATTTTCATCAATCACAGAAACAAAAATCACATCATGCCATAAGAATTAAGAAAGGCAGGAGGTCAATAGAAACGGCAGCGTGCTAGCTATCATGCATTTTTGCTGCCACCATTTGTTGAATTTTTTTATTCACGATTATGAGTAACAAAAATAGGAACAAGTATGGCCCAATATATATGATTACTCCACGAAAAAAAAAATGATATAGAAGTATATTATGTAATTTTTTTTAAAGTACTCTGGTGAAAAAGAAATTAATAATTTTGATAGTATGTGAATTAAAAAATATATATATGTAGAGATTTCTTTAGAGAAGAATGTATAATAATTGATTTCTCCTAGAAGCAGTTGGACCTTTTTTTTTTTCATTGAATAAGAGAGTTTTATACTTCTAATCAAAATTAGTTAAACATTATAAAATTGATAATAGATATTTTTCATATTTAATTTTTTTATTTACAACATATAAATTACTTTTAAAGGATTTCAAAGTGGGGTGGTAATAGAATAGGCCAAATTTTTTTTTTTTTTTAAATGTTGGGTTTTCCCACCGCTACCGATAAAAACGTTGAACTTTCACAACCTAAATGATGTTTTTGAGACATAATTACTAGTACTCAGAGACTTTTCTTTGAATCTCAATGATAATCTTCTTCTCATTTCTTTTAAAATATATATAATTTTCGTTTTTTAATTCATTTAGATACGTGTGCGTTAGGCAACCTTTGTCTATCATAACCCAGTACACAAAACAAAACATTAGTCTTTGAATCATACAATGCCATGCCCTCAAAACTAGCCTTAAATTCAATAGTCAAAAAATGGCACGCATAGGAAGATTCAACATAGCCTCAAAATTTGAATATCTATATGGCTGCTATCATTTTGATGGAGTCAGTCACTAGGTTTTTGTAATCTTGTTTTGAGTTTTTCAAAATGATCGCGTTTATACTATTTTTTGAGATTGATACTTATTGACTGGACTCAGTTTTTCGCACACATCAGAAAATTCAGATATTTTTAGTTAATTTTTAAGCAGGATTTGGTGATTATTTTTCTTATTTTTTGATTAATTGTGTTTAATAATGTTGACATACAATAATAGCCGTGATTCGAGAAGGGTTTGATTGATTAAGAAATAAGTAAAGTATAATATATATATATATATATTTTTCCTTATAAAACATGAAAATTTTTATCAGGATATTGAATTCATAATTGATTGAAATTTAATAAGATGCTGGCTTGGAATACCAAATATTAATTAATTCTGATATCATACCGGTAAAAGTAACCTCTGTTGTTTGTGATTCAAGTTATTAGATAAAAGCTCTGCAGCATTCTTATTTAAGTCATATTTAGCAGGAAAAATGTCGAATGGAACAATAAAGATTGAAGTGTTCTGCAGTGTATATACGGACCCAAAAAATGGACCACTTCAAATCATTCCAAGTTGACCAATGGAAGTGAAAATTAACTGCTGAAGTTGGATCCAGCAATGCCCATTATAGATTATTTGGAGAATAGTATATGGCACCAGGATATGGAACTTGATTCTCTCATTGAAAATTTTCTAAAATTGTCACCAACACCAAATGGCAAATACATATATATATATATATATATATATATATATCCCACACTTTCTAATGCCCAGATGGGAATAGAATTTTCAGGTTTGAAAAACTAGTGGGGAAAGATTTACATTTTAAGTGGAATATAATTTTCTCTTATATTTTTTTTTCCCCGGAGTGTTTGGCAGTTGAAAGTGAAACTTTGATGTATAATATTGTGTAATGTGTATATCCAATTATAATATCCCAATCATCAACCATATGTATGCATGAGAGGAATTAATTAATTAAAGAAAGACTAGAATGAATGATAAATCTTGAGTGGAGTTTCCTATTCCCACTAGCTTTTCTCTCCTCAAAAGACAACCTTTTAAAAGAAAAAATGCCCAATCTTTTTAGCATGGCAAAAGTTATAAATATTCTCCTCTCCCCACAAAACAACATCAACAAGGAACCAAGACAACGACTTCTTTGTTTTCAATTTTTAATTTTACCTCTCCTTTTGAGAGCACACACATGCTTCACACAACTTTGTGAGAGAGAGAGAGAGAGAGAAAAGAAAAATAATGAGTGTTGCCATAGCAATGAGTGGAGTGCCACATATGGAGATCCATTAACAAAGAATTTCTTTTTAATTAATTTTTATCATAATATTCCAGCTTTGTTAGGGAGAACAAATTAAAGAAGAGATTGGATTCCCTTTTACTGCCTCTAAATTTTTGCCAGACTTTCTGGGGCAAGTCAACTAGAAAGCTGACTTTTTATTTCTTTTTATAATTATCACAAGGGAGCTTCTCTTATTGTGTTCCCCACTTTGGTATTTTTATCGATGGCTATGTGATGTCTTGCACTTCTGAATCAATATTTGTATTTTGTATCTCCCAATTGCTTAAATTAATTCCAATAAAAGCCTACAAGCGTTTTTGTTGTTGGAATCCTCAAAAACATTATCCTGTTCATGGGCTAGGGTTTCTCATCTCTTTTCTAAACTAAGCATCATTTTTGTTACTAAACTTTGGTTTAGAAGTAGATTAATTATGTGTATAAAAAGAAATAAAAAGATTATGAAGCAGATTACTTATGATAATACTCTTTTAAAGATATGAATGATATCATGTGGACTTTACCAAACCATGATGTCACATGTATTCATCATGATCCTCAGCAAGTCAAACCTAATCCATGCACTCGGTGGGGTCCAAATATTTTATTTTACATCATGTCCCAACATGTTGATTGTTGAGAATATATCATGCTTGCTTTTCATCAAACTTTTTCTTTTCTTACAAAAATGAAACTGTCATAATTATCTATGATACATGCATGCACAAATGGCTCCTTCAATCAGGATTTCTTGTGTTTATTCTTTTGTGGGCTTTCTAAAGTGAGGTCTCATTTTATCGGCACCAAATGCAGAGGGCTCTCAAGTGATGGCATGATGATAAGCACTAAACAACAGTGATTGTTAAAAGGTTTCAGAAATAAAATGGGATTTTATCAGCCATGTTTCTTCAGTGTTGTTATGTGTTGGATTAATGTCCTTGCATCCATTTACCACCATAATAGAATCTTTTCTGTGTGACATTTCTTTTATACTTCTATCAATCACTTGTTGCTCAAAAAAGTTCTTTCAATTGAAAAAAAAAAAAGGTATAATTTTCATTTAAGCAACAAAAATAATGTTCTTGACAACATTTTTTGTACAAATGCGGGATCTATGCTATAAACCCATGTTTGATTAGTAAAAATAATAGTAAAAGAGAGAAATAGAAAGGAAAATAAGTAAAAAAGAGGATTAGTCTCATTTTTATTATTTAGTTCGACATTAAATTCATCTTTCTCCCCTTATTTCTTTCTCCTCTCCTACTTTCCTCTCCTCTCTTCTCCTCATATTTCTTCAAATCAAACATGCCATTGAGTTCATTCTTTTTCCTTCAACATCACTTTGGTATTCATCTTGTGTTCTCCTATGGCATATAACAATAATTTTACCCACAAATCCCATTTCTGAAAGCAGTAAGTGCATCTGATAATCTTCATATTGATCTCTCAAATCATCTTCCACCGTATGTCCACATGTATCACACCCCTCTTTGAATTGATTAAGTGGTATTTCTCATTGATGCGTCCGTTGTGCACAACATCAGTGAGATTAATGTCCACATGCCCCAATGACTCCTACATAAACAGAAGATGATTTAACATTCCAAAAGACAATTACATTTTACAGAAATCTAGTAAACAAGAATGAGGGTGGTCGCCGATACCTTTGACCAAAATCTAATACCAGTCCGCTTACTCATAACCTCGATATGGATCTTCTCATGCAAAGGAGGCTCATCTAGCATAAATTGAAATTCTTCATTCCAGGCAGGGTCTCGAGTTTTTCTAATCATCTTTAGAAAACCAAACGAAACATGAGATTACTTCCAAGTTCCAACAGTTAAAATATCTTTGATAATGCATTAATTATCCTACTGATCCATTTCATTCTAAAGCAGCTTGGGTAGACTCATGGAAGCAGCTTGAATGCTTAATTGTGTTTGTGTTATTTCCAGGGAGTTACAACTTGAAATTTACAATTGAAGAGAATAGGTATATAACAGGGAAAGCAAGCTCACTTTTGTTCTCTTTTTGTCCCCTCTGTAAAGGATTATAGCATACGGATTGTTGTGATTTTCCCCTTCTACATCCTCGGCTCCTTGGACTAAAACAGAAAGCAAACCTGCTCCACTCAAGGTCTCCTCATCGGATGACTGATCATTTCCACTTCCCTTCCTGCTGTATTTTTTGGACACTGAACTGAACTTGATGCTGTCTTCTTTAAAAGGTACATAGGTAAGCTCAACTACTATTTTTCCTCTTTGTTTCATGTCTTTTGGGTCACTAATATTTGTGTGCTTGAGCAAATCAAGAGTAAATTCCTTTGTCTCATGGGGCGTGAGAAGTTTCAGGGGAACCAGCTGCATTCCCAACCTGTCATGTCCTCCAACCTGCAGATAATTTAAGCAAAAAGTACAACAATTCTTAGAAACTTGGAAAACAAATTCTCGTCGGTATAACTCAAGCTTCAACTTATTCACAATAAAAACTGAAAAGTGTCCTCATGGCAACAACTTGGATAAGATAAACACCTTGTCCCAGTCGAAGACCTGTAATTGGAGAATTTGAGATTCAGGTTCCTTCACAACAAGCTTGAAGTTCTCATTCCATTCTGGATTCAAGTTTTTCTTCTTGACAGTGGTTTTCTTCCATGGAAGCTTCTCTCCAGTCAGACTAAGTTTGACATATGGATCAGAAGTTCCCAAGAAGTCTTTCTTTAGGAGTTTAGAAGCACGAACAACCTTCACATGTAGTATTCCCACAGGCTTCTTTATGGCCGCACTAGTGAAATTATCAAAAAGATAATTATATCAGGAAACAGAAAAGAAACTATACTTCAGACATAAACACCAATTCTTTCCATACAAAGTTGGGAAATGATATCTAACTTCACTGGTTGAGTAGCTTTGTGAGTACAAAAAAGACACAGAAAAAGGAAAAAACATGAAACTTGTATTACAAAATTACCTTGAAGGATCAAGAATAGGTATTTCATATGTTTGGGGCCAGATGTAAATACCAGCAACATATTTTATTATATACTTCTGCAAGAATCTAGAATAGTTAGTTGATTCATAACCAAGCAAGAAGTAAGCAGGCATGACATCCACCACAATTCAAACTCAAACTAATCACATCAAAGTCCAATTCCTACCCAAGAGGCAAGAGAGAGCACCAGTTCAGCACCTGAATAAATTGGTAAAGGCCAGGTATGGACATGATGTCTCCTCCAAGTATTTTGATTCCAAAATCTACATGCGGCTGCAGATATATCAGGGAATGTCATCACACAATAATTAGCTGATTCATTCACTTTGTATCACAGAGAAACATAGAATCTGCTTCAATGTATATAGAGAATTGCTTACCCTCTCCATCAAAGACACTACCATGGTAGCGAAACATGGAAAGGTAGGAACAAGTGGTTTCAAAGTTATTCGTGGTGCCGCAAATATTTGTAAATCCACTAACTGAGAAGAAGTACAATCAATATTACAAAAGAAACATGCTCTTCAGTTTTAAGGAACTAAAACCACTCATTCTTCTGTTAATGTTTTGTCCTTAGTCTATTCTGACCTGAACTGTAATTCGAAAGGACAACAATTTTAACACCAAAACAATGTTGGGATTGCCGGCCCACCTCAATGCTGGTTCCATTACTAGCTGATTCTCATTAGTTTCATAGACTCGGATACCTAAAAGTTTATAAAATAAAACAAAATGAGAACCATGACTACCTGCTTTTATTTAGTGTCCCAGTTTCTGATACTTGAAAGCTTGACAGTAAACTGAATGAACAAGAAAATGGCATTAAGGTGTTCACTTCATGATCCAACCAAATTCTTGCTAAATCCAACCGGCAAGGAAATTCTTCAAATGGTGGAAATGCGATCTTTTATACAATTAAGAGTAAGTATAAATCGTTTGCAGCATTTGCTTATTTACATATGATTCCAGGTTGACAGCATACATTAGTTTTTCGAAAAATTTCTTTATACTTCTTCCACAATGCAGTGGCTGCCCCAGATAAAAATCAAACTTGTTTCTTTCAAACTAGAGCCACAATGTGAAATGAAGCACCAATTTCTCAAACTTTCAACAATTATTTTTCAGAATTTTCAACAATCTTGAAATCCACATGAATCTGGAGGTAATTACTATGTTTATGCACATACACATTCAAGAAATAGAAATGTCAGGAATGAGAGCCAATGCTTTAGCAAATAGAGGCAGTATTTGTAAACTTGCAACCGAATGAAGGCCATAATTGAGGTTAATAGTGTCGTTTAATCTGGAAATAGTTGTTCAGAAAAGAAGATGTTTCAGTTTAGTAAACATGATTAAGTGACCAAATGGACCCTTTTTTCATTAATTCCCCTATCATTTTAGTTAGAAAAGTGATCGAGTAAATCTCGTAAAACTTACCATGAATTGTCGGAGGACGAGTTCCCAGAGTTAGATTCTCAAACTCAATGGATTCTATCTTAAACTTCCCAATGTACTCATCAAATATTGGCTGTGCTGTGGTTTCCACGTTAGCACAAATCGCCTGTAAATTGACATGAAGTCAAGCTTAATATAATCACTGATAGAATTGAAAGTATATCTGAACTATAAAATCACCTTATCGAGGTAAGGCCACATATCTGAGAGAAACCTGTTTAACCAGTCTACCTGCGATCACACTAGTATAGTCAATAGAGTGACTGGCTTCATACAATAAAGTAGTAATGATAAGAACACAAAACAGCTAATAACATTAGCTATAATATAAACAAGCTGAGGACAATTGTAACAATTAGATTGTTTATACATTACTACTTACTCTCTCATAATCAGGGTTCTTAACCCATAATGGAATTTCAGGTAAGAGGTCGAACAAAGGAATGGTATCCAACTCACAAAGTGGCGTAACAACTGGTTCCTGCATCAATAATATTTTTGCAAACAGTTTCATCTCACAAAGACAGAGAATCCAAAAATTTCAAATTGCTCTGAAGAAATTTTGCACTTCAATGCTGATTAATAAGATTATAGCAGTCGAACAGAAATGTAATGAGCAGTCTAGAAATTTAATATGTTTACACTTGCAAGTGAATCGTGCTACACTCACTTTACATTTCATCTAAAAATAGTGCTTCAGAAAGAGGAAATTTTCATGGATTTTCTAGAAGCTACCCATCAAAGACTTTATCACCACTCAAGGAATTGTCAAATTGCTGCAGTGACCCATTCAATAGAAGTGAATTGTCTTTTCATTCATTTCAGTAAAATTCAAAGATAATTTATTCAATCAAAAGCCAGAAATCCCCACCTTACAGAATGGTCAGCAATTGTACAGCCATTTTCACCAGAAATGCAGTAATGATATAAACTTCGAAACAAATGGAGTTGAATGAACACAAATTGCATATTACAAATTACAAACAACGAAACAGGGTTGTAACAAATCAAATAAAATCTCCACTTGAAGCAGAATCCCCATTTCACATGTGAAATTTAGCTTTAACAACAAATGGTCACAATGAAGGTAACAAAACTAACAATTAATAAAAACAAGTTACAATATCAACAAATGAATAAACAAGTGATGATGCAAGAACATTTTGAATCCTGATAATAATAATAATAACAATAATAAATGTTACCTCAATTTGATCATCGTTAGGCTTAGAATATATGAAGAGAAAGAAGCCAACAAGGAGACCAAGAGGAAGCCCAATGAAGCCAAAACCAAGAACTCCCAGTACACTACTCAGAAACCCCATTTCTTTGCCTTTTTCAACTTCAAAGATATATCAAAATCAAAAGTATATGCAAATTCTGAAACTAAACTCAACAGAGAATTAACGAATGAGAAACATCAAAAGGGTCTTGTTTTGTTTATTTATTTATTTATTGCTTTTCATGTTATCTAGGGAAATGTTATTGCTCGTGAACGTAACGAAAAAACTGACAGAATGGCATGAAAACCGCCAAAACAAAACCACTTTTGTTTTTTTGAGTTTTTGAGTTACAAGTAGAGCCTTCTAGTTGAAGTTGGTATGTTTTTCTTAGCACAGTTGTGTAATTTTGTTTAATTTGTTTTATTAGGTTTGTGAAATGACGTGCAAAGCTCTTTCCCTTGAGGCCTCTGTTTTGTTTGTTTTCGTTTTCGTTTTTGTTCAGATAAAACCAACGACAATTTTGTCACTAATGCTCGCTCTTTTCTTTCGTTCGAAAATAACCCCTAAAGAAAATTTTATATATATATATATATATATATATTAAAGCATTCATCTCGATTTATTTTATGATTATTAATGTATTGGATTGAATGCGTAAAAACTTATATTTTTTTAAATAAATATTAACGTAAGTATAATATTAGATATTATATTGTCATCAACAATACCTTAGTTTGAAATTGAAAATTTTGAAAGGTTTAAAATATTCATAAGAATATGTACTACACTACATAAAGCTTTGATATATATAGAGGAAACTAGAAAAGGAAGCGTTCTTAAAAAAATGATATTGTTTAAAAATAAATATATATAGATATAGATATAGAGACACACAGGGAGATGTTTGTTGATCTAAAACTAAAAGATGCTTTTACCTTGGAGATTACGTATAATTAATTAATAGAATAGGCAAAGTGGATTTTTTTTTTATATTAAGTTTAAATAACCTTATTTTGCTTGTGATTTTGGAGAAGGGCGCATTTGGCGCAATGAGATTAATTGAAGTTGGCCGACTTGGAGAAGGGTGTATTTGGCGCAATGAGTATTTAAAAAAAATGTACCTCCATAAAAGTATTATGGGGGTTAATTTCAGTTCTCTTTTAATTATCAAATAATTAAATAAATATGGTCTTTTAAAATGTGGGTATAGTGGATACCCCTCAAATATTAGAAAGTATTTAAAAAATATGAGCAGCGCTTCAAAAAAAATATATGTTATGATAAATGTCTCAATTATAACTATTAATTATAATATCTTATATAATATTATTAACAATCTTATATAACAATATTTTTTAAAAAAAGTTGGCCGACTTGTCGCAGTTAGTGGGGAAGATTTATGATTTCATCAATGACATCAACAGAAATAATAAAAAAAAATGGAAACTAGTTGGCACGTAATCAAAGGAAATACATGTACATGGCAACCAAGACTTTATATAGCAAAGTATTTAAAAGAAAATCTTATCATTTTGTAGTCAAAGATTATGTATTTATTAAGATTAAAAAAAATTGCATTTGTTCAGAACTGGAGAGCATTATCTAAATTCAGTTTGAAAACAATTTTAATTTATTTTAATTCCATATGTTTAGTGTGAGCGAAGATTTTCTTTCCAAAAGTACTAGTAATGTTAGAGTATTTCCAAAACACTTTTCAAATAAGATTATACTTCTTATTTGAAGAGTCATATCAATATTAAACACTCCAAAAGACACGTCAATTTAAATTCTTCAAATAAGATTTATTTCTCACACTTAAATATTGCTGAGTGAATTTCTCTCTCTTCTATTAATATTTTATTATTATTTATTGAAAAAATAAGACTGCAATAATTATTATTTATGTTTCTTTTAAAAAATATAATAACAATTCAATTTGATAGTGGGAAAGATTTGATTAAAATAATATTAATTTATTCTTATTTGGTGAGTTTTTTGGAGGGGATTATATTTTTCTATACACTTATTTGTCGCATCAGTAAGCAAATTGAAATTTGAAAAATAAAATTTAAAGATTCTTTTAGAAATGCTCTTATATCTCCCAATTACCATCCTAATAGCTTTGTATTAATAAATATGAGAAAATTGTATTTCACTTTTGATAATGATTTATACTTGTTTAATATTTAAAATTCTTTTCTAAAGGAAAAAAAAAAGTAAAAGTATTATTACTTTTTTAACACTTATTTTAACACTTGAATTCATACTTTTAAAAGATAAATAAATAAATGTGGCTGTTAAATTTAGATATTTAGGTGCATCTAAAATTAAATCTCAATTGGATTTAAGTCTATTTACATTTTAAATGTGTCACGAGTTAAAGTGATGTCTAGAGTCTACACAGACATGAAACATATTTGGACCTTGATTCATGTGGGCAGGAGAAAAGAAAATGTTAGGTACATATATCCATCAAGAATCAAAACAAAAATTTGCAATCAATCGAGGATTAGCTGAGCAAAACCTCAATTTCTCAAGCAATCAATCTTATGTCAAGATAATCATGCGGCAGCACTTAATTAACCAATCAATTTTTCACATATAAGCGGAGTCACTTTTGAAAAATAATAAAACAATTGATAGAAAAAAAAAAAAACTTAAGAGGAAAGGTATTGATTCATATAATAATTACAAAAAAAAAGAATTTAAATATATTGAATTAAAGCTTAAGAATTGAATGAATTATACTATATACATGTGCCTCATCACACACACACACACATGTTCTAGATCTTGAATAATGTAAACTTAATTTGAATTTGTCAATTTTTTGCCACGTTACCCAAATCATTTGAATTTAATATTCCAATTTCCATTACATTGCTTAAAGACTTTGTATTTTGATTAGTAGCTTAAAAGCAAAGTCTATGTTATTTAAATTAGACACGGTTTTCTCTCTCTCTCTCTTTTTTTAAATAAATTAAGAGTATAAAATTAAAGGTTTAAATTTGAATCGAATCTAGATCTCCTTTAATATAAGAGTGAGCGAATTTGAATTGCATGAAAGGGTGATGATAAAGAATGTAAAGTTCACCACTTGAAAATTTTAATAACATAATGCATTCCATTTAATTGCGTTTTTTTTTCCTTTTCATTTTTTTTAATGTTAATGTCACAAAATCCATGTTAACGATATATTTAGAATCGATAAAAATAATAAATAAGTATGTCTATGTCTATCCTAAAATATAAAATCTTTTCAATTTTCTAACTATTTCGTTACTTGTCTATTGATAAATAATATTTAATATATTTATATCAATTTCTTAATGCCAGTCGGCCTTATTTAATAAATTCATTTTAATTAATTGATAAAGAAATTTAAACAACATTAAAAAAATTAAAGTCATTTTCATCGAAACTTAACATTAGAGTTTAATCTATCCTTAAGTTTGTATTCATTTTTTCAATTTAACACATATTTTAAATTCATATAGACTAAATAAAAAAAACGAGTCATTTTCATCGAGAACTTATTAGAACCTACTAAATCGTAGTCGTTTTTTATTATTTATTTTGAAACAATGCATTATCACAACATTCAATCTGATCGTGAAACTCTACATCTCACTAACTTAACTAACACATGAGAGAATGCTATCAATTTTTGTGTGGCTTACAAAACTCAAAATATAAGCTACACATACTTTGCTTCAAATAAACTCCATATTAAAAAAAAAAAAACCATAATGTAGATTAATATTAATTTTATTTCTTTATTATGGGCTTTTTTTAATTATCCAGAGAATTAATATTAATAAAGTAATATTTATTTTGTTTTCTAAACCAAAATGATTCAGAAAGGTTTATTTATGTTTTGTGATTTGTCATAAAGAAAAGGATTCGGCCTTTGATTTATAAAACTCCCATTTTCAGGGCCCATGAAATTTGGTCAGGCCTCAAACCGATGAGGCCCAAAGATATGACAATTCTTTTTTCACGTTTCTTTATTTTTTGTTAAAAACTGTTTTACTCTTCTTTTCGATACTACAAAGAAAATGTATTGTTTATGATGAACAAAATTGTATTGTTTTATAATAATCAAGGCCATCTACTGATCCTGAAGAATAAAATTCTTTATTTCTAAAATTTTTAATTTCATATTTGTCGGTCGCTTTTATTTAATATATTCACATCAATTTCTTAACGTTAGTCAATCTTATTTAATAAATTCATTTTAATTTATAGATGAAGAAATTAAAAAAAAAACTTACCAATAATATTGAATTTCAAGCATAGACGAATTTGAGAATATTAATTGGAGAACACTGAATTGGTTTAAACTGAACTGATGTTAAAATTATACATATTAAATCGAATTTTCTGAAATAAAGTAATATTAATTTTTAGGGGGATTGACACTTTCCCCTCCTACAATAATTAACATATATCATTTCTCCCCTGCTGTTTTTATAATGGCCAAAGCCCCCCTAAAAACATAAGTTTACAATATTATCTTTATTTTTAACTACGCTTTTATTTACATTTATATAAATTAAATAAATCACATGAATATAAACTAAATAAAAAAATTAGGTATTAAAAATAATAAATATATGTTTTGATATGAGCAAAAAAATTAATAATAAAATTTTTTTCTTGTAATTATTTATTTTGTAAACATTTTCTTATAATAAACATTTTGTAATATTTTAAAATTAAATGTAAAAAGTATAGGCAAAATATTTTATTATTTATCTTGTAATAAATTTTTATTTTTCATTCAAGTTTTCTTATAATAATTTTTTAATCAATTTATAATAACTTTCTTATATATTTATTATAAGAAAATTATCACAAAATAAATAAATACAAGAAAAAATTATTATTAATTTTTTCTCATATAAAAATATATATTTCTTATTTTTAATGCTTAATTTTTTATTCATGTGATTTATTTAATTTATAATAAATATAAATAAAAAAGTAGTTGAAAATAAGGATAATATTATAAACTTATTCTATCATGAGGTTTTTGACCATTATAAAAATACTAGGGGAAGAAATAATATATGTTGATTATTGTAGGGGAGAAGTTGACAACCTCCCTAATTTTTATGTTAAGAGCTATGAAAGCCCGTTTGCTTATGTTTGAGCTATGAAAGCCCGTTTTGAGGGCCCATGATATTTGATCTTATTCCATATAGCCTCAAACTGGCAAGGCCCAAAGATAATGACAAGCATTTTTTATTTCATTTTCGATCAAGTCAAAATATGTTTCAAACGTAACAATAGTTTTTTTTTCATCACTTACAAATAATATGTGTGTATGTGGAACAAAATTATATTATTACATAAGTATTTTTTAACTTATATTAACTTTACATATTTGAGAATCGAGATCAAAAGGAATGACCATAAAGTAATATTAATGTTTAACAACTCAATACCAAACAGATTCTTAGTTATATATTTCCAAAACCTCCCCAAGTTTATGATTATACATTGATTTAGAATTCTAAAGTTGTTAAAATCCAAAAAAAAAAAATTAAATTATGTAATTTAATAATTTTCCAAACTTAAATAAAGTTCACGATCCTAGACGAAATTATTGTACGTTTTATCATTGTCATTAAAGGTAAAATCATAATATCTTTTTTTTAAAGTGGCATATTTTAGGCTTTAGTTGAAATATCATTTTCTCTAGCTAAAAAAGAAAGAAAAATCAGCAGCCATGCTGTACCAAATAAAGATGAAATGAAATATCAAATTTGATTTCCAAATGCCGGGCAGCTCAATGTGCATAAAAACGATTTGTCAATGTAATGCAACGAAGTTAATTGGGTGATTGGGTCTTTGAAATTTAAAATATATTGAAAAAAAAGGAAAAAGAAAAGGTATAATCATCAAATTGAAGGAAATAATTCAGTCGACAAATTCCCGCAAATGCTGGTGAATCAGAACGCAGCACATTTTTCTCAGCCAAGTATTGTCACAATCTGTGAATCTGATGTGGTCACAATAAATATACCGATATAAGAATCAGAGAGGGACATTAGATATGTCGGATGCCCATGTTCATAATGAATCACACCTCAATGAGTGAGTGTGGGTGTACGTATAATCTCTTTGCATCGCATCCTACATTTTGACACGTGCCTCCTTATAATAGTAATTCGAGACACGTGCTTTTATTTTGGGTGTTAATTGGTTCAACTGATAAAATTTATTAGAATAATATAAAAAAATTCATGGGTTTGTTTTTCATGACTCATAATTTTAGTTCGAGTTAAAAATAAGATAAGACTTATATTCAAGAGGGGGAAAAAAAGATACACTTCTAATTTTAGAGCTTTTAAGTTAGCAACTCGTCGTAGGTATGTTTGAAATTGAAGTGTTAAAGAATTTAATTGATACACTCAAATATTGTGGAAGCAATCATTAATTATCAAAGTATAAATGGGTGAATTGATTAGTATAAACTAGATATTAAATCAAAAATGAAAATATTCATCAAACGCTCTGGTTGTTGTACTTTGAAGATAAGTCAGAAGCACAACATTTTTTTTCTCTTTTTTTTTTTCATATAATTAGCTTTTTTAAGTAATGAGAAGTGACTAGCCAAAATGATTAACATGCAATGATATATCATACCCTTGATTTGAATGTGTAATCCAATTATAATATGATAATCCAATCTAATTAACTAACTACAATCCACTAGCCAATAAAAAAAATAATTACTAACCTAATTACTTCAATCGATCATATAAATGATTGAAGTCAAAGATATACTTCTAACCTAGTCTGTATAAAAATAAAAAATAAAAAATAAAATACCCACATGAATCTCAATTAGTCAAAGATGTACTTCTTCAATTTTTCATAAAATAATAATATTCGCCTGATCGATCGTTTTGAATGATGTATTTTTTTTGGGTTATTTATACGTATAAATATAATTTAGCTCGTGGAACATATATATAATGTAACTTAATTTAATCATTTGATGAATACTGTAACATGAGATCAAGTAAATTACACATGATAACGAAGCCACGTTGAGACCGAAGCAGGCATGTGCTTCGCTGCTTCAGCTCAATTTTCCAGAAATTTGTAGGTAAATGAAACAAGTTGTGGTTTTAAACTTTAAATATTCATTGCGTTAGATGTTTAATTTTGCTGTTTGTTGGGATATGGTTCTTGGAAACAACAAAGTGGGTTGGTGAAATTACTTCTACACCAAACACGCACGACTTTAAAAGGGAAAAACCAAAAACAAAAAACAAAAAATAAAGAGTTAAAGAAAATTCTTTTAAAATGTTGCTGTTCTCTCTCTGTTCACACTTCTGTTTTTTCTTGAAAATTTCTTAGGAAATCCCATTACGGAGAAGGAATTTACTTTGTAATTTATCTTCAATTTGGGAGCCTAATAGTAGGAAAATTCTCAATCATCTTCATGGATAGGTCTTTTTTTAGTTTAGGTGATGACCAAGTTCAGTCTTGACTCATATTTGTGTTTTTTTGGCATCAAACTTTTGACTTGTAAATATCTCTTGGATTATATGAGCTCTAAACATGCAAGTCTATTCATTTGATGCCTTTCATATTGTAAAATCTTGTCAAATTTCTCAATGGTTTACTTCACCTACCAAAAAGCAAAAAAAAAAAAAAAAAAAAGGCAGTATATATTGGTGGTGGTTGTTGGTGACCATGACTTGTCCATACGCATGTTTTTATCATTAACCCTAGCTCCGATATCCGGTAGAGACTTTGTCAAGAAACTTTGGTTATGCGAATTATGGATTATTCTCCAACCACGAGTTTCATTTTCTAATATATTTCTAAGAACCAAAAGAAAAAGCCATCGATTTTTAAATAAGAGATCGCTTCACTTCATTGCTTGGTCTAAATCTTCAATAACTACAAAAATGTCAAAACGCAAACTAATCACATTGAAGTGCTTATCTTCGTGTGTCATCATGCGCACGATATATATAAAGAAAATGAAAAATGAAATTCATGAAAAGGTAGCTAACTCATTAATTAAAGGTTATAATTAATTGGGCAATGCATTCATAAATTAATTATCAACCGAACCGCAATTGACGATGATCATTAATTAGATATGGTTTCTTAGGACCCTAAATGGTGCTTTCTTGGAACAATCTCGAGGGAGTAATTTTAACTATTTAAGGTCCAACACCTGTCTAGCTTTAATTTCTTCATCCTCTTGTGCCGTGTCGGTTATTTGACAATGGTTTTTAAAATTAAACTTTATAATATGAAAAATAACAAGTTGCTTTCTTATTAGCAAAAAAACTTGATTTGAAAAAAAAGGAAGAAAGAATGTATTAGTAGGAGTAGGTGGAGACTTGAGACCACAAAAACACATGACAACATCTTACCAACTCCATATCAATTAGAAAAAGTATAAATTTCGGACAATTCACAAAAAGGATGAATTTTGGAAAATTTTTTTTCTGAATTGATTATTTTTTGGAATAGTTTTTTTTTTTGAATTGATTATTTTTAAATCGTCTTATTTTTAAGTTAATAATTGACTATTTTTGAATCATCCTCTTTAGGTTATTTTTATTTTTATTCAAAAGATAATAAAAATAAAGACAGGTTGATGAATTATTTTAGTTTTCTCAATAAAAAGTAAGGTTAAATTAAAATTTTTAAATAAATAAAAGAAACTATTTGAAAATAATTAATTCACAAAAAGATAATTTGAAATTAATTCTTCAGAAAAATAGACGAGATGGAGTTGGTAGGTTTCCCACTATATACGTACGAGTGAATAATTAGAGAAAAAGAATTTTTCTTTAAAAAAATAAAAAATATAAATTAAGAAAATAATTTAATAAGAAAATTGGCACTTTCAAATCAAGTAAGATGCTGTTGACACTTTATTATATTAATGAAAATATTAATAAATTAAGGCAACCAATAAATTAAGGCAAAAGTATACTTTCGATAACTAATAAAATAGTAATGATTTCATCTTCTTCTTCTTCTTCTTTTATTTTTACTTTTAAATGATAATTGACTCTCGATTCTTTTGTCGATCATTACCTACGTAATCAACCTACTAGGACCGTGCAAGTTAGAATTTACATTTAATATTAAAAAAATCTAATTTTTATCTATCAATTTTAAGATTTTTGGTTGAATATTTTTTTCAACATGATATCAGAGTAACAAGTTCGTAATGTTCTCCGCCTGGTAACTCTATCTCAATCATTTTTTTATTTATTTTTAAATTTTTCTCGTGCTTTCAGTGAGAGCTTTACACTGTAATATATTCTCACGTGTGGATTACGAATTTCACACGAATTCGTTATTACGCCATATGGGTATACAATTAATTGAATTGTAAATATTTACAGAATATGTATTTAAGCATCTGCATGCACATGAGAAACTCTAAATTATGTAATAATATTTTTATTCAATTATTTATAATGTCATTTGGTATAATAACGAATTTGCATAAAATTTACATTTAAACATCTACATCCGCGAATTTCTATATATACACATTCAGCGATATTTCTACATCGGAAAATTCATGGAAGTCGTTTGAAATATCCTTACCTTTCGGAACACGAAACGACATGTCGGCAAATTCAGACTTTGTGTGGAAAGCGCGCTGCTAGAAGTGGTCGCAATTTTTTTTTTTTTTTAAATTTATAATTTTAAAATGAACATAATTTCACATGAAAATCATGACATTGGGATGCGATCATTAATTGATGCATCTTTTGTTGTTGAAAATTAAAATCTTGTTCATTTTCAGTGCAGCTTATTATCCTATTAATTAATTGTCAATTTAGCCCTCGGACTGAGATTTTTGGAATTATATCAATACCCACAAGATGATGGAACCAAAAAAAAAAAAAAGACTTTCAAGTTCAACGTGATTATTAAAATTATAATGTTTGTAAAATTAACGCTTATTAATTAAGACTTCTTGGCTCTGACCTCTTTCTTTTTGAAATTAATACCAATTATCTGTTGAATTTAAATATATATATATATATGAAATCTTGTTCGTTCATTTGTGCCAAACGGCTTCTTGCTTTGGCTACTTGTGTGTAATTTCTTCTTCTTCTTCTTCAATCTTCATACATCGCTAAAAAAAAAAGAGTCCTTTTTTAAAATTTGTGCAAAATTCAAATAAGTACAATGATTGGTTTTTTTTTTTTTTTTTTTTATCGTTTTGTTTTGGTAAATGTTGGCCGACAATTTATTAGTAGAGGGCAATGATTAATGAGTAGACAAACTTGCACTTGCTCTAGTTAGCTACAACTTATTAATTAAGCCTCTATATATATATATATATATATATATATATATAGTAGTAAGCTAAATACTTGCTTGTAGTGACATAGGAAAATTCAATTGAGTTTGATAATTGTATTAATATATGCTGGGCAAATTCTGAAAAGTGAGTTGCAACTGATAATTGTTTCTATTTAATTCTCTGCCGGAATAAACGGCTCTTAATTGATTTTTTTAAACTGTTTTTTCAAACTGCAAGTGGAATATTAACTAGCAATCGTTGCTGAAAAGCTTGTAGACAATTAGCTAAGGATTTCATCACTGCTTACCTATCTTATGTGCTCATATTTTTTTTTTAATTTAAAAAAAAAAAGCAAATGCTTGTAGTTTTTTTTTTTTTTTATAAATGATACTGAATTTATTAAGGAAAAAAAATAAGAAGAAATAATGCAAAAACACTCATTTGAAGCATGAGAATCCTCCCATCAATTATAAGTATTAAGATTTAATCTTCAATTATCAAGACTATCAGCCACTCAATTCCCTTCTCTTAAGATGTGTAAAGTAGGAAAATTTATTTTACGAATAAATCTCAAACAATTCAACCATCTGATTCGGAGACGCCATGCAAAAAAAAAAAAAAATACATGTAGTTAGTAATTATTAGATAAGAATATATATATAAGTAATTAAATTGTAGTCTTATATTCCTATAAATATATGCGCCATAGAAAGACTACGAAAATGTAAAGCTCAAGCTCAACTTTAGATTCAAATTATTAACTAAAACTTCGTTGCCACAAATAATCAAACACAATTTATCGGAAACTCATGATTTGGTGCATACTTTAAATCTTGTTTTAGATTTCACAATTATTAGAAATTATATATTAAATCTTTCAATCAAATTATTAAAAAAAAAAGAAGGAAAAATTCAAGCCAATGGAAGCTAGTGCCGAATGATCGTGCAAATTTCTTTTTGTTTTAAATGTACTTTAGAATTTCAGTTTTTTCGCATATGGTGTGTCTTTATTATTTGACATTTCTAAAACATGATGTGCTTCTTTAATGAATTTTGACCATGATACTACTACACATCTCTACTTGATTCGAGATATATTACCTTATGTTATAATTTTTATTTTATTTTTTTGTTTTTGGGGGAAAGTTACCTTATAACACAGCAAATGCTTATTCTATAAGACTTTTTTTTTAATAAAAAAAATAAAATAGTAGAAAAAAATTAATCATTTTTATTTTTAATCGCATATTTTTTTTAAGATTCGAATTCCGGTGGTCAGTTGGCTAGTCCAATTAAACCAAATACAATTATTCGAAAATCACTCGATTAAACCCTTAAGAGGACCTCTACATAAATATATACTAAACAACATGCTGTCTATTATATAAAGACTCTTACAGCGTGTTTATTGTTTAATTGCATAAGAGTGGCAAAATTTAACCCATTTGCAATAAAAAAGGGAGCTTAACTTTTCAATATAAACCAATTACACCTAAACCATTTCATCCAAACACCTCACTTAATGGGAGTCCGCGCTAGTCTCGATAGAATTTTGGGCTGTATTATAAATTTATATATGTAGATTCTTAATAGATTGATATCAAATTATAGTATATTTATACATTGTAGTAATTAAAAAAAAAAAAAAACACACACACACCCCTTACTTCATGTGGTAAAATTTAAACCAAAAGCAAATTTGCTTATAATTGAAAAATGTGGATGTTGTAACTCGTAATATGCCAAACAGATAAAAATTGAGTGATGTTGCCATTTGAGACATTAAATCTTTTTCTAAATTTAACAATGAAATGGGTATCCATACCCATAAAATTGCCATTTTGTCACACTACTCGACATATATGAGATATTTTTCCTTATCGTACAATAAATGCTTATCCTCTCTATAAATGAAATCCAATGAATTTACTTCTACTAGAATATCGAAATAATACACAATAATTTGTAACGTGCATAATGGTATAGAGTGTCCATTGGTGTGAAAAGAGGGACCTTGATTTTTAAATATAAATCAATTATAACTAAGCCATTTCATCGAAACACCTCACTCATTTGATGTTGCAAAATCTAATGCAATTTTCCAAATCCAGCAGTCAAAAAACGAGTGAAGTAATGATCGTGCAATTGCTTAAACGGATACTTAAAAGTATTCATTATTTTGAACCAATTTTGGGGCTAGGTGAATATGAGGTATAGATATAAATTGGATTGGGGGGGTGGTGACGTTGTGCTTTCGTGCCCCCTCACCAACCCCAAAAAAGTCCATGCCACCAATCACCTTGCTTCCATGTGGCGAGATCTTAACCATCTAAAACCATGAAAATCCAACGGCCGCGTGTTTCTTTCAACTAACCCGTCGGCCAACCCCACCAAACACTCAATGTTGCAACCCCCCCAACTCTATTTAAAGCCCCCGATTTAGGTCTCCAAACTCAGGAATTTTCACTTGGCTTGAAAATTTCCCTTTCATCATCATCATCACAGATTCACGTTTACATGCAATAAATATATAATTGCCCCCACAAGAGATTTTCCCACCCATTTTCTCTCCCACCCATCAGTACATTTACTTCTTTTAACTAAAAAACAACAAGGAAAAAAAAAAAATGGAGTTGTCACATGAAACTTGCAATGGCATCAACAATGATAGGAATGGTGGTACTTCGTCATTGGGGTTGTGCACAGGTACTGACCCTTTGAACTGGACCGTGGCAGCGGACTCATTGAAAGGGAGTCACCTTGATGAAGTGAAACGGATGGTTGACGAGCACAGGAGGCCGGTGGTGAAGCTCGGCGGCGAGTCCTTGACCATAGGCCAAGTGACTGCTATCGCTGCCCACGACTCTGGAGTCAAGGTGGAGCTAGCGGAGGCTGCCCGCGCCGGCGTCAAGGCCAGCAGCGATTGGGTGATGGACAGCATGATGAAAGGGACTGATAGCTATGGTGTCACCACTGGCTTTGGTGCAACTTCTCACCGGCGAACCAAGCAAGGTGGTGCTTTGCAAAAGGAGCTCATTAGGTACGTACTTAATTTGTCTACCTTAACTTAATCGATAATTTTATCATTATATATATATATTAATTAATTAACTTTGGTTAATTTTATATTTTGTGTATTGTTAGGTGGTTCTTAAGTTAACCGTTAATTCATAATTAGGTGAAAAGTTGATGTGTTTGGAGGTGCATAGCCTTTTTACCCTTCTAGCATTTAATAGAGCTGGCAAACCAACACCCAACTGTTTAACGTAACATTTTGATATAAAAGTATTATTACACGAAAATGTTTTGGACAAAGATCATTTTCTTTGAAATTTCCCGTAAAAGCTGTCTACTGAAAGTGTGAATAATAATTGCAAGGGCCCATATATACAAGAATTTCATCGAGGGTACCACGGCCATGTCTTTTAACTTTATATATTTTATTCTCCACCACTTATTTGGAACATTTAAAAATCAGAAATATCTTTGTCTAATTATTAATTACTTATAATTTTATTTTTGTTAAGAGGGTTTTGAATTTTGTCGATATGAGACGTACCCAACTAAAGCTTTCATGTTGCCCCATATTTGGAGAAAAAGACATAATTTGGTAAATTAAAGTTGGGAAATTGACAAAAAGGAATATTTAATATATTATTCGCCTCCGTGATTGGTTCCTTTCAAGTTGGCTTTGAATTATAAGAAAGTAATGGTAAAAAAAGGAAAATTGATTTATACTTTATCCATCCCTTCAAAAAAAAAAATCATTTACATTAACTCTAGTAATTAGTTGTTAATCATATGAATGATCAGCAATTGTTTACAAAACTAAAATTAAAAAAAATCATAACAAAATATCTTTTTATACTACAGTTTTAAGGGTGTCTTGTTATTATCTTAATTAATAATTTCGGATCTCAATCACATCACTAGATGTCCATTCCACGTGGTAATCAGTAATCACATGTGTTACAAACATGTTACAGCTGATAAGGGTTTTAAAAGCTTAGTCAAATTAGTCAGATAAAAAATCACAGAAAAATCACCATTCTGAAACTTGTAATGTCCCAGAAAAAATAAAAAAATTGAATGCATGTTACCATGTGAGATAAATTATTACCTTTTTCTTATATGCTAGATCTGAATAAAAAAAAATAGTTAATGCATTCAAATATTTATTTATTAGAAATTTGTCATAACTTTTCTTTATTAGAAAATAAAAATCAAATCCTTTAAGGTATCTTAGTACTGTTACAAGCAATATTAGTTATAATTAATGGCGTGGTCAACTTAGTATTAAGTCACATAACTCTTTTTTTTTTTATTTATTAATTCAGAAGATTCATTTTTAATGAGAATTAAGATATTTTATTGGATTTAGTAGTTTGAATACCAAATCGACTAAAGCTTATTGGGCTTTTCACTTTTCAGGCCCGATGTTTGATTGCTAAATGAATCAAAAATTTGTTATAACATTAGTTACGAATCTAGTTTCTGAATTTTTGTTTTGCCCAGATTCTTGAATTCTGGAATTTTTGGCAATGGCACTGAATCAAGCCACACATTGCCTCACTCGGCAACAAGGGCAGCAATGCTGGTGAGAGTCAACACCTTGTTACAAGGATACTCAGGCATCAGGTTTGAGATCCTGGAAACCATTACCAAGTTCCTTAACCACAACATCACCCCGTGCTTGCCGCTACGTGGCACGATCACCGCGTCGGGCGACCTGGTCCCACTCTCGTACATTGCTGGGCTTTTGACAGGCAGGCCCAACTCGAAGGCTGTTGGGCCCAACGGCCAAGTTCTCAACCCCACCGAGGCCTTCAACATAGCTGGGGTCACTAGTGGTTTTTTTGAATTGCAGCCTAAGGAAGGTCTTGCCCTGGTGAATGGCACAGCGGTTGGTTCTGGTTTAGCTGCCACGGTACTCTTTGAGGCTAACATATTAGCCATTATGTCTGAAGTTTTATCTGCAATTTTTGCGGAAGTGATGAATGGGAAACCTGAATTTACAGACCACTTGACACATAAGTTGAAGCACCATCCGGGACAAATTGAAGCTGCAGCGATTATGGAACACATTTTGGATGGCAGCTCTTATGTTAAAGCAGCACAAAAGTTACATGAAATCGATCCTCTTCAAAAGCCAAAGCAAGACAGATATGCTCTTCGAACATCGCCTCAATGGCTAGGCCCCCAGATTGAAGTGATCAGGGCAGCTACCAAAATGATTGAAAGAGAGATTAACTCCGTGAATGACAATCCATTGATAGATGTATCAAGGAACAAGGCGCTTCATGGAGGCAATTTCCAGGGGACCCCAATTGGTGTTTCCATGGACAACACCCGTCTAGCCATTGCTTCAATTGGCAAGCTCATGTTTGCACAATTCTCTGAGCTTGTCAATGATTTCTACAACAACGGGTTGCCTTCAAATCTGACTGGGGGACGTAATCCAAGCTTGGATTACGGATTCAAGGGTGCCGAAATTGCAATGGCATCATACTGTTCTGAACTCCAATTCCTCGCCAATCCTGTCACCAATCATGTCCAAAGTGCTGAGCAACACAACCAAGATGTGAACTCTTTAGGCTCATTTCTTCTAGGAAAACTGCTGAAGCAGTAGACATATTGAAGCTTATGTCGTCAACTTTCTTAGTTGCTCTATGCCAAGCGATTGACTTGAGGCATCTGGAAGAGAACCTCAAGAACACAGTGAAGAACACCGTGAGTCAAGTTGCCAAGAGAGTCTTGACCATGGGAGTGAATGGAGAGCTTCACCCTTCAAGATTCTGCGAAAAAGACTTGATCAAAGTTGTGGACAGAGAATATGTCTTTGCATACATTGATGATCCTTGCAGTGCAAGTTACCCATTGATGCAGAAGCTGAGGCAAGTGCTTGTTGATCATGCGTTGGACAATGGAGACAGAGAGAAGAATTCAACCACTTCAATCTTCCAAAAGATTGGAGCCTTTGAGGATGAACTAAAGACCCTTTTGCCTAAAGAGGTCGAAATCGCCAGAACTGAACTTGAGAGTGGAAATGCAGCCATTCCAAACAGGATCAAGGAATGCAGGTCCTATCCGTTATACAAAATTGTGAGAGAAGAGATTGGAACAAGTTTGTTGACTGGCGAAAAGGTTCGATCCCCAGGTGAAGAATTCGACAAAGTTTTCGTAGCAATGTGTGAAGGGAAGTTGATTGATCCTATGCTTGAATGCTTGAAGGAGTGGAATGGTGCTCCTCTTCCTATTAGCTAGAATTAATGGTTTGATTAAGTACAGGTTTATGACACCGTCTTTTTTTAATTCTTCTTGTTCTGATGCTTTTACTTGTCATGTTGTGTAGTCAACTTGAAACAGTCAATTCAATTGCTTTTTTGGTTTTTCTGTATTTGGAGAAGTTGGGACAATAATAACAAATGTAATGTTGATAACAAGATCTTTTGTTATTTCAGTTCAAGTTGAATTAATGAAATATGAAGAAATATTTCTGTCGATTTCTAATGGCATTTTTTTTCCCAATAATAGTACTACAAAAATGACTATAAACTTCCCTTAGAAAGGGAGTAGAGTACAGTAACAGGACTACAGATGCCTATTTGTTCAATTAACGATCAAAATTACAATTATAATGATAAAAAATTTGATAATTAGAATACTAGTTAACAAATTTCAAGGTGGTGGCCAGACCTTTTTTTTTAAATAAAAATTATTATTGGACAGAAACAAGAGAACATTTAAAGGCATTTTTTGTTAAAAAATATACAAACATATGTATACACCAAACCCCTTCTTAATTTCAGTAATGAATACCAAACCTGTTTTTAGTATTACAATAGATTTTTTTTTAATAATTAAACTAATTGAATTGGTACTCACAATTAAATGCATTTTTTGTGGAGTTAAAAAAGTAAATCATTTTTCCTGAACAGATCCAATCTATTTTAGGCCTGAACATTTGAAAAGAATGCGCAGATGTCCGAACTACATACTCGTAAGTCATCGAGCACTGTCATGCAGCTATCTAAACAAAGTTCCCACAAATTAAAAAGAAAAACTCCAAATTTTCTTATTGCTCTTATCTTTCTGAAAGAAAGTAAAAAAAAAAAAAAACTTTATATAAAACCCTATATACAGCTAAACCCATAAAAAAGGGCAAAAAAGTAAAACAAATACTCTACCTACCCAAAGACCAGCGAGAAGCAAACGAGTTGAGTGGGTAATTTTTAAAAACCTCCCCTGAGGTTTGAGGTTATTGTAAATAAATGATAAAAATTATTTTATTTATAAAAAATCACCTACCATCAATTAAATTTTTCATTAATTAACGGTTGACTTTGAAAAGACAATATTCCCCTTATGATAGTTTATAGACCGGCACAGGTGTAATACAAGGCTGAGATTTGTGGCGCGAAAATCTTTAACTCTATTTTTTGACATTTATGCCCTTGCCATTTCTAAATATTTACAATTTCAAAATAGTTAAAATGACTATTACGCCCTCATTAAGTTATTGATATTTTCTTAAAATCTAAAAAAAATAGATAAAATTACAAACTTAAAAAAATATATAATTGTTTTGCAATATGACCGTTTGCTTGATACATCAATTTAAAGCTCACAGCATCACACAAAAACATGTTTGTATTTCTCATCATCTCTTTCTTCTTTCCCTCTAATCTTAATGGATTCCGAAAGCTCAAATGGAGCAAGTAGCAGCATGAACAACACAAGCAACTTTTACTACCAATCCACATCATTATCCATTCAAAATGCATTATGATAATTTTCCGACAAGCTTTATCCACAAAAGCAACAGTAAATTTACCGAAAAATAATAGAAAATTTAATTGAAAAATAACAGTAAATTTATCCAAAAATAGCAGAAAATTTAACTGAAAAAGAGTAGTAAATTTACTCAAAAATAATAGAAAATTTAATCGAAAAACAACAATAAATTTTTTCCAAAAACAGTAAAAAGTTTAACCCAAAAATAACAACAAACACTAAAAATCTAACTAAAAAACAACGGCAAATAAGCAAAATATTTATCCAAAAACAACCGCAAATCAAACCCAAAATAAAATCCAACATAAGCTAAATAACCAAAAAAAAAAATCTTATCGTTTTTCAACTAAAAATTACTTTATTGTACAATTTACTTCAATAATCAAACTATAAATCAATCAATCGCAGAAAAGATAAAATAAAATAAAACTATGACAACAAAAATCTAATTTCATCTCATCATTTTTCTCACCAACCACAAACAAGAATAAACCACCAGTTTAAATCATCAGAAGGAGCTATCGAGCTACTTAGTGTCATTCAGTTTCGACAAAATACTTTTTTAGTATGTAACATGTAAAGATCTTGAAGACTTTGTTGTCACGGTAAAACCAAATCCCTAGCTTTAACAAAAGCTCATTATCGTCTCCTCCTCCTTCTTTAAAGCAGTAATTTTACCTCTTGCCTGAGCCGTAAAGGACCTTATCCTCCTCTTTTTTTATTTTTATCTTTCTTGCTCTAGAATCTCCAATGACCAAAAAATTAGGAATTTAGAATAGCAGTAAGGGGTATATGTTATCTTTACAAATGATTCCCTTCTTTTTCTAATTTTTACTTTATAATTTCTTTATTTTAATAAATATTAAAATCTTAACCGTTGGATTCATTTAAATTGGATTCAACGGTTTGAAATAACCTCATGCAGCATAAATCGAAATGACAAGTCATTCAAGGCAATGAAAGTTGCAAAGTGTTTGGCAATATTACGAAATGTCAATAATACCTTCAACCACCCAAACAACAAGTAAACGGAGCAAAAACGTAAGGAGGTTTTAACAAATAAAATAATTTTAGCCATCTATTTTACAACAGCCTCAAACCTCAAGGGAGGTTATTAAAAATTAGCCCGAGCTGAGTTGGGGAAGTGGGTGAAGGCAGAGACATTTTACCAACGTATGCCCTTCTACCAGTCACTACAAATATCCCACCAACCCGACGAAGTGTATTCCTCTTGCACCAAGTGAGATCTAGCCATTGAACTGAGCTTGTTAGTTGATCTCTTTGTAAAATCTTTTGCATCAATGGCGTACGAAGGGATCATGTTGGGCATGGGAAACCCACTTCTTGACATTTCAGCGGTTGTTGACGAAGAGTTCTTGAAAAAGTAAGCTTGCCCATTTCATTCATTTGTAGTTTTGTCTTCCGTGCTGATGAAACATTTTGAGCATTTGTTATTTGCTTAGAGTTTTGTCTGCTTGGTTTTGTTATTTTAGATAGTGGGTTGTTCTTAATTTTGGGATCTGATGATTTGGTTAGCGCGTTTTTTTAATACAATGGATCTGGTGCTGCTTAGGGAAATTTTTATAGTTTGTATTATGTGACTGCCTTTTTTGTGGAATTTTGTGATTCATTTTTGTTAAGTGATGGTTTTATTGTTTTATTTTGCAAATGTTGTTAGTGTTCTACTCTTGGATTTATCATTTGACATTTGAAGTTAATATGGTTCGTTAACAGATATGACATCAAGTTGAACAATGCTATTCTTGCTGAAGACAAGCACTTGCCCATGTGAGTTGTTTTTCCTGTCTTTGGATAATCTAATTTGGCAGTTTAGTTTAACTATATCAGGATGCTATGGCATCAAGAAGATGTCCTTTCAAATAGAATGACCTCATGTGGTCAATTGGGATTGACATTTTCTTTTAACTAGTTGGACTGCTTATTATTTGAATATCGTTTGAGACATAAATTTACTCATTAGATGGTGGCACATTTTTGAATCTTTCTGATTGCATACTGTTATGTGGTGAACTGATTTAATTCGGATTGGTTTTTGAAGGTATGATGAATTAGCTTCCAAAGAAACTGTGGAGTATATTGCTGGGGGTAATGTGGAGACTTCTTTGATTTTTTCTTTAATGATGCCATCTCATATAATGCTCTGCCTTCGAAGCATAACATGATTCAGGTTTTTGTTATTTACTGCTTATTTCAACTGATGTGATTTGCTTTATTGTTACTTTCAGGTGCTACACAAAATTCAATCAAAGTTGCCCAGGTTTGTTTTGCACATTAGAGTGTCTTTTGTTTTAGCTGAACTTCTATGATCAAGAACTCATCAGTTTTGGGGCTCCTGCAGTGGATGCTCCAAATTCCTGGTGCTACTAGTTACATCGGCTGCATTGGAAAGGATAAGTTTGGAGAGGAGATGAAGAAAAACTCAACAGCTGCTGGTGTCAATGTAGGTTTCTCTACATTTTTCCCCAATGTTGAGGTTTTTCATTTTGTCTTCGAAGTTTAATGATGATATGTAATTAGGTAAAATACTACGAGGATGAATCTGCACCAACAGGGACATGTGCTGTTTGTGTTGTTGGTGGTGAGAGGTAAGTTCTGCCTGCTCCGAAACCTTTTGCTTTTTGAGTTTGAGGGAAGTTTGTTTGCTTTATATTATTTCTTTTTTTTTTTCCCTTCACACTATGTTACCATATGGTATTCTCCTTTTTGAATTCATAGAAATCCCTATTGCCCCTTGCATTTTTATTTTACTTCTCCTGACATTCTATCAAGAGTACAGAGTTTATTAGCTCTTTTGAGAAGATGGTCTAATACATGTGCACTGATCATATTCTCTAGCTCTTTAATATAATTTCTTTATGTCCCAGTTCACAAAAGCATGCCATGCAAAGCTCTCTGTTAAAACCAAACTTGCATACTAGTTATTATAAAAGTAGTAAATAGGTACAAGGTTCTATCAGCGCGATTGTTTTCTGACTTGAATCTATAACAGAGGTGATATTGTTTTTAAAAGCATAATTGGGGTTTGCCATTACATACCATGAGGGAAATATATATATATATATATATATATATATATCTCCCTTCTGTATGTTGTCTTTAATTTGTTCTCAGCTGATAACGGCTGCAATTTGCTTTGCTAAGAGTATTGCTACAAATGTTTGGACAGGTCACTTGTGGCCAACTTGTCAGCTGCCAATTGTTACAAATCTGAGCACTTGAAGAGACCTGAAATATGGTCAATAGGTATGTGCATTGTTTTGTTGCTACAATATTCAACTCTTGAGCAGTTCTTCTCTATTATACCGTTTAGATTAGAATTCACCTTGAATAAATTCTGATCTGAGCAGTTGAAAAGGCAAAATATTACTACATTGCTGGGTTTTTCCTTACTGTGTCTCCTGAGTCCATTCAAATGGTTGCTGAACACGCTGCTGCTAAGAACAAAGTAAAACTGATATAATTATATATTTTTAATTGTTACAATTTTTTCTTTTCAAGTGCTTTAGAATCCTTGTCATACATTTGCAGGTCTTCATGATGAACCTTTCTGCTCCATTTATCTGCGAGTTCTTCAGGGAACCACAAGAGAAAGCATTACCGTAAGCTTCATGATGAACCTTTGCTTGTAATGTTATTTACTAGGACGTCCCTCATGTGCTTTTTGTGTACAGGTACGTGGACTATGTGTTTGGAAATGAGACTGAAGCTAGGACCTTCGCAAAGGTTCATGGCTGGGAGGTAAAACTATCTTAGTGTTTGGTTTGTTCAATCTCAAAACTCAATTTTTTCCACCCGAGCTGGAACTTATAGGTGATGTTTTTATTGTCAGACTGACAATGTCGAGGAGATTGCTCTGAAGATTTCTCAGTGGCCCAAGGCATCAGGAACACACAAGAGGATCACTGTTATTACCCAAGGTGCTGACCCTGTTGTGGTTGCTGAAGATGGGAAGGTGAAATTATTCCCTGTGATCTTTCTACCCAAGGAAAAATTGGTTGATACTAATGGAGCAGGTATATATCTCAAATAATGACCTTTTATGGACTTCAAGCCTTTTATCATAGCAATTCACAAAATGGCTCTGCCAAATGCATCCTTGCATTTGAATTCATAATGTTATAGTTCCTGTTGTTCTTTTTGCATCCTTCATCCCACCATAAAGGTGATACTTGCATGAGTTTGTAAAAGAATTATTTTATTTCTTTTCTTGAAAGTCATAAAAGAATGTATTGATTGTGAGAATAAGGCCTTTTGCAAATCAATTGTATGGATAATTAATTTAAATATTTGGTAGTTATTATTGACAGATGGAGGCATCCTTAGCCAGTTTGACAAGGCTTACATATTAAGTTTATTGGGTGTAGCATAATATGCTTTGTTATTCTTTTGATTTCTTCTCATTAATTTGGATAATTTCTAAGCTCTACAGCCGTAAAACAAGTGTAGGAACATATATCACGGAGTACATGATTTATTTCATATGTGCTATTGTGAAATCCATGGTTCAGTTTATTCAACTTTTAAATCTGCTAAGTTTCACCCTCCCCCCATTCTCTTCCACGCAACAATCCAACCAAGTGGGGGGAAAAAATTTGACAGGGAGATGCAATAGTTGTGGTGCAAATCATTACAAGAATTAATACTCTCAGTTCCAATAATATCCAGTAAATGAAGCTATCAGTATCTTATTCTAGGATTTATTAGGCATATCAGAATGACAAAATCAAGGATATTAGAAACATTGTTGGAATTAGTCATCACCTTGTCCTTATGCCAACTATTCATGATAACTCTTTTAACTTTTGTGTCAGGGGATGCATTTGTCGGAGGATTTTTGTCACAGTTGGTTCAAGAGAAGCCAGTGGAAGATTGTGTGAGAGCTGGTTGCTATGCGGCAAATGTTGTAATCCAAAGGTCAGGCTGCACTTACCCTCCAAAACCTGAATTCAATTAGGCTGATTCCTCATTGCAAGAATCTCTTGCGGCCTCTGCTATTGTCAGTTTTCAAACTTGATTAAAGGGGCCTGTATTATTTAATCAAGGAGTTATTTCAATGTTGAATTTGTTTGTGATACTCAGGTCCACCATGTGGATGAGAATACATGACATTTACTTACAGAGGGAATGGATTTTCCATTTAAATTCCTTAATGTTGAATTTGTTTGTGATACTCTGTCCACCATGTGGATAAGAATACGCGACATTTACTTACAGAGGGAATGGATTTTCCATTTAAATACCTAAAATGTCAATTTTATCAGGTGTGGTTCCTGATAATTTTTCTGTTATTCTTATTTTGTCCTTCCTTTTTTTTTTGGGTTAATTTTCTTTCAATCAGAATTTGGCTACTATGCTAGGCCACATATGGAGATAAATCTCATCTCATTTCCCCAGATACAATTTCGATTATGTGAAGTGATCATCAAAAAATTAAGAGGATAGTATCGGATGAATTAGATATATGTTTTTTTCAATTTTTTTGTTTTTTTTTTTTGTTTTTCACTTCTTTGAACTTAAAGCAAATTTGAAATTGCCAATTAAAACCCTTGGTAACACTAGTTGCCGGGTTACGTGATGCTTGCCTAGCTGAGCGCAAATAAATGAAAGAAATAAAAATAGAATGTAAGCGTGATACTAGTGATCCCAATTGTTATCCCAGCATTTCAGTTCCACATCTTGATCGTAGTTACCACATTAATGACTAACCAGATGCGACGGCTTACATGTAATTGCCACGTAAAAAAGAACATTGAAAAAACCCCAGCACCCCTTAGACAAAGAGAGATGAATATAGCTCATTGGCAACCCAATTCTTTCCTCACCCATAACCATGTGAGCAAGGTTTGAACCCTAAAATTTTTATTTTCAACAAGAAATTTTACTATCTTAATTAGATGAGATCCACATAAGAGAGTGATATTACGTGGTTGTATATGCTTAGGATATAAAATCTGTATATGGTTGATTTTGTAAACATTATCATTATCGTAGTCTGATGTATGTTAGAATAATTATTTACTTTTTATCATTTATGGTCTTGTACGGATAATTCTTCTATAATAGTCATTTGAAACGGAACTTTCGAAGAGAACTAATGAACAATTCATAATAAGAAGAAGAAGAAGAGGAAGAAGAAGCTTCGATATGTAAAATATTTACTTAATTATTGCAATCACATGATGTACAATAAATAGAAACTTGACAGCAAAATACAAACACCCACCTTGGCTCGGCTTCTTAAAGCACCCATCTTTCCTCACTAAGAATCAAAATTACACCGTAATCTTCATCAACTTGATCATCACCTCAAAAACAAAATGGAAACCAACTTCTATTTCGTTGAGGGCTAGCGAAGTAAAGAATGCTCCTAAAGATGCTTTCATTGCAAGGAATCCGAAGTTTTGAGCCAGTGGCAAATTCAAACACCTCTTCAGCTCTATCAAGCAATGCCTTGAAGAGAGGATGCTCAAGTAAACTGACTTTGATCACAAACCTTTTGCATTCTTCCCCTACATACACTACTACGTGACCTTTAGGTACATCTTTTGGGATTGAGTACTCTTCATCAGTTCCTTTAAAACAACACAACATTTTCGATTCTTCCATATGTTTCCAAGCTGCATTCCTAAGAACCCTAGTCGAGATTTTTCGACATTTTTGACGACATCGATTCAAAAACTCCCCCTTCACTATCATCTTTGTTGCGATGAAAACTGTCGTATGCATGCGAGTAAAGTTTTATGAATAGAACAGCAAGAGAGGCTTGCATTTATAGCTGTGCATGCAAGCGAAAATCTATTGCTGAATATACTTTCTGAGTCATTTAAGAAGTTGAAAAGTTATTTGGATTTGTGTGAGCTAATTAAGCAAGAGCTTGACAATGACAAGATATTGGTAATAACTTAATCAATTATTATACCATGACACAACTCGGTACGAAAATACACGTTGTAAGAATTATTTTAACATAAATTCTTAAAAATTATGCGCCCCACTTGGAGATAAGATATTGAAGATATCTAGCCGGTCGGATAAAGTGTCGACGATGAGTAATTAATATAAGAATTTATACAAGTTGCATGCACGGTAACCAGTTACGAGAACATATTTCAAATTAAGCGTTTGATTATCTATATATACTTTTTTTTTTTGTATTTGTGTTTGTAAATTTTTTTAATCACTAAAATTGTGAAAATTAGGGTGCATATGCCGTGAGAAGCAAAGGCAGAAAGCATCTGGTGATATGCTGGAATATATTCTGAATTATGGGCATCAAATGGGGAAACTAATGAAGAACCAAAAGATAAAATTGCTTACATATAACATATAAGAGCAGTTGATGAACTCCAAAACCATCAGAAATGAATAATAATAATAATAATAATCTCTATCATCGTGGAAGAAATTGATATTTATAAAGCACGTTTTCTCAAATATCATTGTTTTAGTGTTTATATGATATGGGTATCAAACTATTTAAGCTCCTGATAGTACAACATTCATGCATGCTGGGATAAAATGGAAAGTCTAATTTGATGTATATCATTATATCTAAAAGAGTGTATTGGTACTAAAATTATAAAAATTAACCATACGATGAATTTTGGAGAAGCTTGATACTTGGGTACATGTTGATGGACAGAGATATATTCTCACCTTATTTAATTATGTTTATAAGATTTAATAACGTACACATAACATAAAATCTTTGAGAACTCATAGATAGTTTAGGTAAGGAAAAGATCGATATTTATCCTTGACCTAGTTGATTTAATTGATTATATGATGTGATCATGACAAGTTAGCCTAAGGTCTCTCAATCCTAATCTTCCTCACAAGTCATCCAAATTAAGATAAGGTCTTTAATACGATTTGAAATCTTCTGAGCTTCTAAAGATATGATATAAAGCTCGAATCATAGCTAGATCCACTCAATGCATCTGTGAAGTAAACTAGAGTGAGCTAAGAAAGCATGCACACTCAGCCCACAGATTTGATTTGGGACAAAGCTTTGATTCGTTTTTTTTTTTCTTTTTCTTCGGTTAGGTAAGCTGGAGTGGAATATGAGGAGATTGAGTGAGCGTCGATCGACAAGACACACCAATCAAATAAACAGCCAACAGATTTGCAAACAGATGTGTTATCTCAAATCTCGATCATTCCCTCTTCCTTGCTACTCGTATGGTTGGAGGTTTTGTATTTTCTCAAATATTTTGTTTTGCATTATCTTTTCAACTATCAATAGAGACATATTACACATTGATATTTCTTGAATATCTTCGCCATTCTCTTCACTGTAGCTAGAAGCAAATTGAAGACCACCTTCACTGCATGCATCATGCATGTGGCATTTATATATATGTTTCCTTGTTTCTTCTTCGACACACACCAACTTGGTTTCAAATCTTGCTGCTGGTTTTCCGCATTTCATGAGGCGATCACTTGCGTTAAGTAGCTGATGCGTGCCCTTTAATTTTCCGACGGATTTGGATTTAAAACTGAGCTTTTTTTTTTTTTATTAATCTTTTAAAAATATATAATCGATAATTTTTAAATAATCATTTCCCATTACTAATTTCAAGGTTGGTGCAGTGTGACGCTTTGATTTCATTATTTTTTTCCGCATCTTTCATTTATTCATGATATTCGCACAAGTAGATTTGACGAATAGGATTATCAATAACTAAATCATACATAAGCTAATTACATACATAAAAAATATTTCAATTGGCACGCAGCTAATAAATGACAGTATGACACGTTGTTTATCATTTTGTATCCAAACGACAGGTCATGCATCAGTATACCACTAAGACGACATGTCGTTCTCGTCATTCAAGCAACAAACGTGTGTAAATAGCATGCGCCACCACATAGTCTAGATGAGTTGTTATTTACATTTTTTTGATAAGCATATCCACGATGTGCCGGCTTTATTCTTGCTCGATAAATGATGCATCATCTTTTGAAGTTAAATTTCGTATGATTTAATGTAAATAAGAGATTGTTTATCTTTTTAACAGCTACATGAAACAAGAACAATTGTATTTGAGTCCCAACTATCGTAAGTGACTCACCTGATTAGGTGATGAATTTTATAATTTATCAAATTACTTATTTAATATCCAATGGATGGGTTATCAAATTTTAATATTAATTATAATAACAATTCCAATCACAGCTACAACCATTGATTACAACTAAAACTATAGTTATGATTATAGTAATATAACAAAATCATAACTTTTGGGCATATAAATATACCGTTTTACCATAATGTTGTAGTCTTGAAACCCACAAGCTTTTTTTTTTCCTATAAGTTTTGTATATGAAATTCTATATTTAAGAGAAAACTAAGTATGTGACATATTTGTTCAGGAAATTATTATTAAAAAATATGCTAATCAATCAATTGAGGATAGTATATGGCGAGAAATGTAGAAAAAAAATACAGTTTGAAATCCCTTTGAGATACAAATACTAAAAAAACCACTAAAAATAGTAACAACGATAATAAAATAATAATATTATTATGAAAAATACTACTAACAATAATAATGAAGATACAACAACAACAACAATAATAATGGTAATCATCTATTTAATCGGCTGGTAGTTGAAATGTTGTTTATAAATGTGTATGCGACTGACTTCTCGTATATATGGGAAAAGACAAGACATTGTGTTATTTTTAACATTCATGTATATGACATATGTAAACAATATACGCCCGCGCATACTCCAAATGACTTGTCATTTACATTTATAGAAAAACGGCATGTCATCTTTGAAGCCAAATAGGCACTAGGATGATTTTCCAGGGACATTCTTGATAAGAAAATGACACGTCATCTTCGAAGTCAAAGTTGAATTCTAAATGATTTAATACAAGTAAGAGATTACTTGTTCTTTTAACAATTACACAGAATAACAACCATTACATTTAAGGACTAATTTGAATCCCAAATACTAAGAGCATTACCAAAAGACTTTTCAAATAAGATTTTATTACTTATTTGAAGAGCCACATCAATATTTAAAGCTCCAAAAGACACTCCAATTAAGATTTTTCAAATAAGAATTGATTCTCTTTCTTCAAATTTGGAGAGTTAATTTCTCACTCTTCAATTTATATTTTATTACTTTTCATTGAAGAAAGAGAGAGAAGTGTTTTAATTACTATTGACTTTTCCTTTGAAAAAATAATTATTTGATTAAAATAATATTAACTTATTTCTATTTGAAGAGTTTTTTAGAAAATATCATATTTTTTCACTCTTCTATTTGCCACATAGGTAAGCAAATAAATATTTAAAGAGTAAAATTTATAGAGGCTTTTGGAGATGCTCTAAAACCTAATTAAGTGATGAATTTTGTAATTTATAAAATTACTTATTTACCATCCAATAGATGGTTACCAAATTTTAATATTAATTATAATAACAATGGCAATCACAACTACAACCATTAATTACAACTAAAACTATAATAATGTATAGTAATAGAACGTGATCATAAATTTCAGGCATGTAAATATACCGATGTACCATAATGTTGTAGACTTTGTTAACATGAATATATTAATAATATTGATTTTGATGATAACAAACTTTAAATGGTTTTTTGATTAAAATGTTGGGGCTATTCCTTAATAAACGAGAGTCTTATAATCATTCTAATTATATTTATAAAAGATGGATCAATGTTAAATTTTAAATTGGAAAATGATTCTCTGCAAAATCTGGCTTAAACTATGATTCTGGACATAAACGGTGAACCGTTTATTGAAATGGTTAACCGATTAAAACCTGAGAGTATCAAACTGCTTAAGCTTTAACCGGTTAAGAAAAATGGAAAATACAAAAAGCTGGGAAGGCCACTGGAATTAAACCATGAACTGTTTATTGAAACGGTTAACTGATAAAATCCAGAATGAAGGATTGAACCTGGAAACAAACGACAAAAGTTTAACTGAAACATATAAGGCTAACTTGTTCTACAGGTTACTAGAAACAAACGACGAACCGTTTATTACAAACGGCTAACCGATAAAATTCCAGAGATGTCATTTCATGTAAATCCTTAACCGTTTAATGTAAACGGATAACTGATGTTTATCTTGCAGGTCTCTGAAATTTTAACGGCAAACTGTTTATTTGAAAATTAGCCCAACAGGTAACTTTGACCAGCCTAAACGGTTAACCGTTAATGGTTAACGGCGAACCGTTTTCGAGCAGACAGTTTATAACGGCTAGTTTTTCAGCTCCAACTATAAATAAGCTCATTCAAATTCAAACAAGATTTGATCACAAAACAACCATTGAGCTTATATTCGAGAATACAATCTTCATAGAGCTTTAAAAACACATTCTTACTTCATCTATTCACACAGTAGACATTGATTTGTAATCTTAAATATTGTGTGAGAGAAAAACAATTTTTAATCTTTTACTTTGAGTGATTGTAAGTGTTGAGATACACCTATGTTAAGAGATTGATGATAATCTCTTGTTGTAAAGGTTCATTGACACCTTGAAAATCAAGTGTAAACATTTAAAGCCTGGGAAGCTTGCTTAGTGAAATCCTCAAGCCTGGAAAGCTTGGAGGCGTGGACGTAGGCGAGGTTGGCCGAAGCACGTAAAAATTTTCGTGTTTGAATCTCTCTCCCTTTATTTTTTTATATTGTTATTGATTTAATTGTGTGAAAATAGGTAGAGAAAAAGTTTATGGAACAATTCTCTATTTCATCACTTCATGAGATTGTACACAGTCTTAATATAGGGATACAAGAGACTACGAAAGGAAAGAAAAAATTAAAGCAGAATATTACACACTGATTTCTAGGAAGCAATAACTCTATATTTACACCAAATATACACCTAAATATATAAGGAAAACCAAATCAATTTGATTTGGTCAACTTTTCAACACTCCCCCTCAAGCTGGTTTAAAAATGTCTTTCAAGGCCAGCTTGCAAACCAATTTCTCAAAATGTTTCTTAGGTAGTCCCTTGGTGACTATATCAACAATTTGCTCATTTGTAGGAATGTAGGGCATGCAGACCAAACCACTGTCCAGTTTTTCTTTTATGAAGTGTTTGTCCACTTTAACATGTTTAGTTCAGTCGTGGAGTACTGGATTATGTGCTATTGCAATGGCAGATTTGTTGTCACAATATACTTTCATAGGTAGAGAATTACTTGCCTTAAGTTCTTCAAGAATTGTTTTGATCCAAAAAACCTCACAAATTCCTAGAGCTACTGCTCTATATTCTGCCTCTGCACCACTCCTTGCTACCACAGTTTGTTTCTTGCTGCGCCAAGTGACCAAATTTCCTCCAACAAAGGTGCAGTAACCAGAAGTGGATCTTCTATCAGTTGCACTACCAGCCTAGTTAGCATCAGTGTAGACTTCTACTTGTAGGTGCCCAGTTTTAAGTATCTAAGGATTCTATATACAGTTTCAAAGTGTTCTGGTATTGGAGCATGCATAAATTGGCTGACTAAGCTCACGGCAAAGGCTATGTCCGGGCGTGTATGTGAAAGGTAGATTAATCTACCTACAAGGCGTTGGTACCGATCTATGTTGGTCACATCTTCAATTTTAGCTGGCTGTAATTTCATATTAAGATCTATGGGTGTCTCGGCTGCTTTACATCCGAGTAGACCTGTCTCTTCAAGCAAATCAAGAACATACTTGCGTTGAGACACAACAATCCCATCTTTTGTTCTAGCAAACTCCATGCCCAAAAAATACTTCAGGTTGCCTAAGTCTTTGATTTCAAAGTCACGTGCAAGCACTTTCTTTAATATGCAAATCTCAACTAAGTCATCACCAGTCAAAATTATATCATCTACATATACAATTAACACGGCTAATTTCCCTTCAATAGAATGTTTGTAAAACATTGTACGATCTGCCTGACTTTGGGAGTAGCTGTGTCCCTTCATAACATTACCAAAGCGTTCAAACCATGCTCTAGGAGACTGTTTGAGCCCATACAAAGACTTATGTAGTTTACACACTTTACTGCTGCCATGATTTCCCTCAAAACCTGGTGGTAAATCCATAAAGACTTCTTCTTCTAGCTCCCCATTCAGAAAAGTATTTTTAACATCTAACTGGTATAGATTCCAATCAGAATGTACAGCCAATGAGATAAGGACCCAGATGAAATTTATCTTTGCAACGGGGGCAAAGGTTTTTTGATAATCAATTCCATAGGTTTGAGTGAACGCTTTCGCTACAAGCCTTACCTTATATCTCTCAACACTCCCATCAGCATTACATTTAAGTGTAAACACCCACTTACAACCCACATTTTTCTTTTCTTTTGGTAAATCCACAATCTCCCACGTACCATTCTTCTTTAGAGCATTCATTTCCTCTAAAACTGCTAACTTCCAATTTGGGTGGTCTAGGGCTTCTTTTATGGTTTTAGGAATTGGTATATGAGAGATTTTTGTGGTAAAGTCTCTTTGTTTATTGGACAACTTTTCATAAGAAACATATCTAGCAATGTGGTGCTTAGTACAGGTTCGGGTTCCTTTCCTATGTGCTATGGGTAAGTCAAGATCAGGAAAAAAAAATGCTGGAATGTTTAGGAGAAGAAATGTTACCTGAATTTTCTAAGGAATCAATGCTTGGAGGCGACGACTGAGGCTGTACTGAGTTTATGAGAGGGTCTTTACTGTTGTGATGATACTTTCGAGTATAAACACGAAGCTCTGGTGGTGAAATTTTATCTTGTAGTATTTCTCCCCCTGTCTCTGGTACATTAACACTTGGTTCCTGTAGTTCAAGGTTTCCTAGTTTTTCATTATTAGAAATATTAGTTTTTTGAGTTTGAGTTGAAGTGCCTAGATCAGGTAAAAACAAATTAGGCATAGGTGTAGACGTATGCCAAAGATTAGGCATAGGTGTAGAAGTATGCCAAAAATGATCTTCACTATTTTCTTTCTCCCCCTAAAGAGAATTTTGGCAAAAAAAATGTTGATTTTCGAGAAATATAACATCCATACTGACATGGAATTTTTTTGTTTGAGGATTGAAACATTTGTAACCTTTTTTATTAGGAGCATAACCCAAGAAAACACATTTTTTAGATCTAGGATCCAATTTAGATCTAAGATGGTTAGGAACATGAACAAATACAGTGCACCCAAAGACTCTTAACTGAATATTGGAGGTAATCCTACTAGAAAGATATATAAGTGTGAAGTATTCTAAAGGTGATTGATACTTTAAAACATGGGTAGGCATCCTATTAATCAAATAACATGCTGTTAAAACAACATCACCCCACAAATATTTAGAAACATGCATAGAGAGCATGATAGCCTGACTAACTTCAAGTAAATGGCGGTTTTTCTGTTTCGCAATTCCATTTTGTTGTGGAGTATCACGACAAGTGGATGTGTGAATTATACCCTTTTCCTTACAAAACACCTCTAGATAATTATTAAAATATTCAGTACCATTATCTGTATGGAGTAGGCTTATTTTTGTTTGAAAATGATTTTCAACCATGTTATAAAAATCTTTGAATAACCCCTCAAATTCAGATTTTTCTCTCATTAAATAACCCAACAAAGCCGAGTATGATCATCTATGAATGTTACAAACTATTTTTTTCCAGTTAAAGTGTTGATTTTTGAGGGTCCCTAAACATCACTATGAATTAAATAAAAAGGTTTTGAGGCACGATAAGTAAGTGCTTTATATGAAACTCGATGACTTTTAGAAAAAAAAACAACTTTCACACTGAAAAGTCGTACAATCAACATTTTTAAATAAATCTGGAAACAAATATTTCAAATAAGGAAAGCTAGGGTGTCTTAGTCTAAGGTGCCAAAGCATTATTTGATCCTTAGCAGAGTTTGAACTAATACTACTGCTCAAACCTTGAGCTTGTTTATTCCTTGATAAGTAGTCATCAAAATAGTAAAGACCTTCTCGCAAACTAGCACTGCCAATCATCGTCCCCAAGTCCTTGTCCTGAAATTCACAATGGGAGTAAAAAAAGACAGCACAACAATTAGAATCTTTGGTTAATTTACTGATAGATAACAGATTGCAAGAAAGTTTAGGGACATGTAGCACATTTTTAAGCTCGATAGTTCCAGAGATTTTTGTTGATCCTTTTCCAGCTATGGAAGATAAGCTTCCATCAGCAACTCTTACATTTTTGTTACTAGGGCAAGGATAATAGGAATCAAATAAATTAGAAATGCTAGTCATATGATCAGAAGCACCCGAATCAATAATCCATGGTGCAGTAGTTGAGTGGCTAAATAGAGCATTAATAATACTACCTGTTTGGGCTAGTGAACCACTAGGAGTAGCAGTAGTGGAACCACTAGGAGTAGAGGAAATTTGGTCAGACATGGTAGGGAAGAGATCAGAAAGAAAGGGAGCCTAGAGAAAAAGTTTATGGAATAATTCTCTATTTCATCACTTTATGAGACTGTACACAGTCTTAATATAGGGATACAAGAGACTAAGAAATGAAAGAAAAAATTAAAGCAGAATATTACACACTGATTTCTAGGAAGCAATAACTCTATATTTACACCAAATATACACCTAAATATATAAGGAAAACCAAATCAAATTGATTTGGTCAACCTTTCAACAAATTGTTATTCTATTAAATTCATTTTAGATTTGCATGATAATTTGTTTTAGAATTTAATAATTATTAGAATCCCAATTCACCCCCTATTGGGTTGCATACTTGTATTTCAGACTTGAAATCCATAAATTTCATCTTTTTTCATTTTTTAAATGAAATTCTATATTTAAGAGAAAACTAAGTCATTTAACATATTTATTTGGAAAATTATTATTAAAAAAATGCTAATCAATCAATTGGGGTTAGTTTCTAGCGTGAAATGTAGAGAAAAATACAATTAAAAATCTCTTTGAGACACAAATATTAAAAAAAAACACACTAAAATAATAACAACGATAATAAACAATAACAACAACAATGACGACGACATATTTAATCGACACATAGGTGCTAGATAACAAGTCATTTAACAGAACGACGTGTATTTCCTTTGTTATTAAATTTGAAGTCCCGTCATTTTCGGTATTTATGCAGCTGACACGCATAAATAGTAAGCACTGTCATTTGCATTTTCATAAAGAAAAAGATGCATCATTAGCCAAAAAGTCACTATGACGACTTTACGGGTACTATTGATTAGAAAATGATGTGTTATCTTCGAAGTCGAATTCCAAATGATTTTAATATAAGTAAGAGATTGTTTATTTTTTTAATAGTTACATCTTGCATGGAACAACTCCAAGATAGCCATTGCCTAAAAAAATAATATTTTTATGAAAAATACTAATAACAATATGATGATTGTTGAAGCTAACAAAAATAAATTCCTACTCTAAATAAATTGTGTATAGTGATTGAGTAGGGTCATGTCCACAGAGATCGGTAATTATTTAAATCATTTTGAAACGTAAAACGTAAAATGAGGGAATTGTTGACAATAATAAAAATCAAATTAAAAGAACAAGAATACAAATTAAAGTTGTAATTCAAATTGGAAAAAGCTTTGGTTGAAAAAATTAACTTAGTTTGATTCGACTACTGATCATTAATTCAAATATAGAGTATTATTACTTATGAATAAACCTGTTATAGCTATTGAGACCCTCTAATAGCCAATCTCTCCTTAACTAGTCGATAACCAAGGTACGATCGTTGGATATTTCCCTAATCAATAGACAACCCTAGATACGATCATAGAATTTAATCAATTGACAGCCTGAAAAACCATCGATATTAAGGGAAGTAAACAATGTAAAACTAGTGTATAAATTGCACTCTAACAAATTCCCCCACACCAAGATGATGCTTGTCCTCAAGTATATAACTCAAGATTAATCTCAAATCAACACTCAATTCTCATCTCAACTCATCCAAAAATAATTTTAAGCAAGCATACCTCAAGAAATTAAGTCGATCAACATTCGAGAGATAAGGATTTTAAAGCATAGAATCTCATAAGATAGAATAAGAACATTCAAGCACCAAGATGATCCATTCAAAATTGAAGTGCAACAAGAATTAATAGCCCTCTCAATAACTTCACTCCATGCACTCAAAGTGTTTAGGGTGTCATTTATTCACTCAAATCAAATCAAAGAATGCTATTACCATAAGCTTGCTCATATATCACATCTCAATCCACAAAACATGAATAAAATGCAAAAATCTAAGGGTTTTAAAAGGGTTGTAATGGGGTTAAATAGGTTAAATGAAAAAGAAAGGTTTACGAAAGAAAAAGAGATCAAAATGAGAAGAATGAACTCATTGAATGAACTTATGATATCAAAATGCTTATTTCTACTCAAGTCACTAAGAATGTAAACATTTTTTTTCTTTTTTTCTTTTCGATTTTTCTTTTTTTTCTTTTTCCTTTTTTTTTTTTTTTTTTGTTTTTGAATCAAACAGAAGAAACGAACCTTGCACAATTTAATTCAAGCATACTACTTGTTGATCTAATTGAGAAACTTTAATACAAGGTAGAAAAAGCAACAAAATATATTCACACAATGAGTCAAAAAATCTCCTTAAATTGAGGCTCAAAAAGAAGAAAAATAGTTAAGTAGACGGAGAGAATTAGATGGGTAATGGTTAAGGTTCAAACGAAGATAGCAAATAAAGGTCTTCGGGTAAAAAAAAAAAATACGAGAATAGAAAAATGGAAAATGGTTTGCCCTTATCATTTTCATACATAAAATCCCGTAATGCGGCTTCAACATGCATAACAAAGCAAGTCTAGAATAAACAAACTAAGATTGATATTCACATAACAAAAATATTAGAGTAAAGTGGTTGCTCATAAGATCAAATCCTCACAAAGTTGGTAAATTTGCCATCAAATCATATACATTCTTCAAATGAATCAAGCATCAATAGTGGTGTAGAATGAGAAGAAGGTATAAGTGAGAAAAAAATGAAAGATAAAATGTGAGTGATGAAAGAGTATGATAGAAAAAAAATAGATGTAAATAATATGAGATAGATGGGAAAAGAGTAGTGAGAAAGAAAAGAAAAGAAAAATAATAATATATGAAGCATACTAACTCCAAAATCATTTAAGGATGAGTAGAGTGAAAATAATACTTCCAGACATCAAAAATGCAAAAATCCCTCCCCCATACCAAGAACTTATATTGTCCTCAATGTAAGATAATCAAAACTCACATAAAAATTAAAGCGTAAGGATAAAAGATTAAAGGTAAAAAAACTTCCCTGAATTGTGAGCTTTGATTCACATAACGTCTATGGGCTTGGCGGAAATGGTGGGGTAAATCCCACACTCTCGAAGTATGCGGCCAAATTTTGCTCCATCTTGTTCAGCTTGTGCTCAATTTTCTTTAACTGAATACTCAAAGGTGGTGCGGATGTAGAATGAATAGTTGGTGGGGCAGTAGTGTCGTCGTCAAACTCGTCATTAGAGGTAGCACCGCTCTTATCATAAAGCTTCTTCGGAGGTTGAGTGGGTCCTGGTTCAATAAACTGAAATCTCCTCTCCTTGAATTCGACCACACCTGTTCTTTCAAAAACAGACATATCCAAAAATTCCTTTTTGCAAGTAGGATGCAAATCATTATTGTCAGGATCAAGCACACATAGATTTATAGCTAACAGAGTCATGTATGGATCAAGAAATAAAGTCCTATACCGTTTAAGCATACTTTGAAATTGATCCGCTAACCCAAAACCTAAATTAGGCCTCACATCATTTAACATGCACTAGATAAAATAAAATTCAGTTTTAGAGAAAACTCCTTAATGATTTTTCTTACCTAAAAAATTATATGCTAAGAATCGATGCACACATTTCAAAACAGGATCACGTAAGAAAAAACTTTTTGAATTACTTGGGTCATAGGCATTGTGATCAACAGATAAATTACGCCAAAGACCATAAGGCTTAAAATTTTCGCTAAAGTCACAAGTTGTTCCTAAATATGCATCACTAGAAGAATAATCATCATCAATGAATCCTAAAGCTAGGTTAAAATCCGTGATAGAGTGTGAAAAATTATGTCCCATTAACCTAAACTTAATGACATCCGGGGTATGCAAAGTAAAATCATTCGACATATTAAATTGAAAAGTAGCATAAAACTCCCTAATCAACTCAACATAACCCAAACAATCAACATCAACAAACTTACGCAACCCAATCTTATTTATCATGGAATCAAAATTATCCTTAACATTCAATTTTTCAAGAGTCGGGTAATGAATAAACTTAGCTGGAAGTATTTTGCGCGTGAAAATATTTTTGTACCTCTCTTTCTCTTGTTGAGTCGCGAATGCGAGGCACCCTCCGAGATTGGATTCCGCAAGTGGCAAAACACTCATGCCTTTTCCATATTTCGATCTTTGTCTCACGGCTTGACGTGAATATGAGATTGTGTTCCATGAAACCGTAGTAGGAGTGGCAATCTTGGATTTCTTTGCGACAGACGTCTTTTTAGATGACTTGAAAGTAAATGCTTTCCTCTTCGGCATTGCTGCTCGGCTGGAACTTGTTGCACGGGGGCTGGTTGCGCACTGCTGTTGCGTTGTGGGATGCTGGTGCGCATTGCAGCTAGGGCTGAATTGATTTGCACTGCGTGCGCGGGCTGGTGACTTTGGATCTGCGTTGCGGGTGGGACTAATGCGCTGCGTTGAGGCTGATTCGTGCTGGATCTGGTTGCATTGCGTTGCGCATGCGAGACTGATGCGCTGCACGATGGTGATGGCTGGAGCTTGCTACGCGCGGGCTGGTTGCGTTGGTGACGCTGATTCGTGCTGCTAGGGCTACGTTGTGGGATGCTGCGCGCGCGAGTTGCTGCTCGCGGGATGCTGGTGCTGCGTTGCGTTGCGTTGCGTTGCGTTGCGTTGTGCGCGGCTGTTGCTGCGTGGGCTGTGTTGCGCGTACGGTTGCTGCTGATTTCGCACGATTACTGCTGCTACTTGGGCTGTGGCTGCTGGTTGCTGTTGCTACGTGGGCTACGGCTGCTGGTTGCTGCGGGTTAAAAAGATAATCAACAGTGAATTTTTTTTTGAATTAGGGATTTGTGAAAAGTGAACAGTGATTTGTGATTTTTGTGTTTTTTTTTGTCATTTTTTTAAATAAAAAAGTATATATAAAAGAAAGAAAAGAAGGAAATAAATAAATAAATAAATTTTTTTTTTTTAGTGATGAATCACTTTGAGACACTAGAAATTTCAGAAGTACTTTTCTAATAAGCACGTGGGCACGCATTAAAACCATTTTACTTTAAAAATCACAGAAGTACTTATTAGTTAAGACGTGGGCACGCCTTATCAAAAATTTTCTTCTGACCAAAATAAGCAAACACATTATTTTTTTTAAAAAATCTGAATCAAAATTAAAAGAAAATATAACAAAAATCAAAATAAATAAATCATTTGGGTTGCCTCCCAAAAAGTGCCTTTATTTTATGTCTTTGGCTAGATATATTTATGCATCAATCTCCATAATTGGGACTCTCGAGAGCCACATCCTCCACAATATTCATTAAAAAACCTTCATAAAAAGGTTTTAAGCGATGACCGTTAACCTTAAAAAGTTTGTAAGAAGGTCGGACTCCAAATCTCAACTGCACCAGGAGGAAAAACATTAGTAACAATAAAAGGTCCAACCCAGCAAGAACGTGATTTATCCGGAAAAAGTTTAAGCTTAGAATGAAAAAGAAGAACTTTTTGCCCAACAGAGAACTCCTTTCTCAAAATCATTTTATCATTAAATGTCTTCGTTTTTTTCCTTGTAAAAAACGTCTTGCACTATAGGGTTAATAACATCCACAGAAAATACCGAATGTTCCTCACTAAGATATTTCATGGCAGCATTCATATTGAATTCTATAACCTCTCCATCAAACTCTATAGTGAGAGTCCCTTTATGTACATCCATTTTAGTCCTAACAGTCTTAAGAAAATGTCTTCCTAGCAAAATTGGGATAGAATTAGAGCAATTATCATCTTCCATATCAAGTACATAAAAATCAGCTGGAAAAACCAACTCATTAACTTGTACTAAGACATATTCTAATACCCCATCAGGATATGCATTAGACATATCAGCTAGTTGAATTATCACTCTAGTTTCTTTTAATGGACCAACATTCAAAGATGAATAAATGGAACGAGGCATGACATTAATAGAAGCTCCTAGATCTTAAATAGGCTTTTCAACTCTAACACTACTAATTTTACAAGGGATAGTAAACATACCTGAATCCTTACACTTAGGAGGTAGTTTCTTTTAAAGAACTGCTAAAATATTCTTCCCTATGTGAACTTTTTCATCTGCTCTTAATTTTCTCTTGGAGGTGCACAGTTCCTTAAGGAATTTAGCATATCGAGGTATTTGTTTTATAGCATCTAATAAAGGAATATTTACCTCAACCTTGCGAAATGTCTCAAGGATGTCTTTCTCTTGTTCTTCCTTCTTGGATTTTACAAACCGGCTTGGAAAAGGAGGAGGTATCACAATAGATAGGGATTTCGCTCTGGTGGGTTCCGTATCATGAGATTTAGGCATCAATTCATTTTTTTCAAGCTCATCTTTTACATGCTTTGTCACTTTCTTACTAGGCTCTTATAACTCATTCCCACTTCTAAGGATGACAGCATTAACGTTTTGCTTTAAATTCACCTCAGATTGTGAAGGCAATCTCCCTAATACTTGAGACTCCAGACGACTCACTGTAGTCGCCAAATGACTCATTTGGTTCTCCAAGTTCTGAATGCTTGCTGTAGTTGCCTGCTGAAATTGTTGAGTATTAGTCGTAAGCGATTTAACAATTTCTTCAAGAGATATACCTGACTTGGAGTTTGACTGTGAATGTGCTGGTTGTCTTGGTGAATACTGTTATGGGAATCCTGACGATCTAACTCCATAGCTGAAGTTAGGATGATCCTTCCATACTGGATTGTATGTTTGTGCATAAGGATCATACCTCCTCTGAGGCATGCCTGAAAATCCTCCAACTGCATTGGCTTGTTCAATAGGTTCTTCTTGAAGTGTAGGACACATATCGGTTGAATGACCCATATTGTAACAAATGCCACAAGTCTTCACCTGTTGAACATTACCTACAACAAACTTTTCTACAAGAGAAGTAAGTTTATCTAAACGTTGTTCAACAGAAGAAATATTTACCTCATTCACCTTCCTTGAAGTGAGATATTGCCTGCTGCCAAATTGTTGTGCGTTGGCAGCCATATTTGATATCAACTCCATTGCTTGAGTAGGGGTCTTGTTCACTAACACGCCTCTACTAACAACATCTATCATACTCCTATCCATCAATGACAGTTCTTCGTAAAAATATTGAATAAGAAGTTGATCAGAAATCTGATGCTGAGGACAACTGGTACACAATTGTTTGAATCGCTCCCAATACTCATACAAAGTCTCCCCGGGAAGTTGTCTGATCCCACAAATGTCTTTTCTGATGTTAGCAGCTCTTGAAGCAGGAAAGTACTTCTCGAGGAACTGCTTCTTCAAACCATTCCACGTTGTAATTGATCCAGGAGGCAAGTAGTACAACCAGTCTTTAGCTAGTCCATCTAAAGAGAAAGGAGAAGCACACAGCTTAATCTGCTCTTCAGTCACATCTTGTGGTCTCATACTTGAACACAGAACATGAAACTCCTTAAGATGTTTATGAGGATCTTCACCTGCAAAACCATGAAACTTGGGTAATAAATGAATAAGACCAGACTTTAATTCAAAATTTACCTTCAAATATATATATTGAATGCAGAGTAATTGATGATTCAAGTCTGATTCAGCTAACTCTCTAAGAGTTCTTTTTACAGGTGCAGGTCTATCCATCACTTTTTCTTCTGAATCGCTAGATGATTCAACTAAATCAGGGACTGTATCTATTTCAGAAAGCAAAGGCGACGAGGATCGTTGCTTAGCTCGCTTTGTCTGTTGTCTCAGCTGGCGAGCTGTCTTCTCAATTTCAGGATTAAACAAAAGTGTACCTGTACGAGAAGAATGAACCATACACCAAGTAAAACGTAAAAAAGATTAAATAAATGACACCAATCCCCGGCAACGGTGCCAAAATTTGATGGTTGTCGAAGCCAACAAAAATAAATTCCTACTCTAAATAAATTGTGTATAGTGATTGAGCAGAGTCGTGTCCACAGAGATCGGTAATTATTTAAATCATTTTGAAACGTAAAATGTAAAACAGGGGAATTGTTGACAATAATAAAAATCAAATTAAAATAATAAGAATACAAATTAAAGTTGTAATTCAAATTGGAAAAAGCTCTGGTTGAAGGAATTAACTCATCTTGATTCGACTACTGATCATTGATTCAAATATAGAGTATTATTACTTATGAATAGACCGGTTATAACTATTGAGACCCTCTAATAGCCAATCTCTCTATAATTAGTCGATAACCAAGGTACGACCGTTGGATATTTCCTTAATCAATAGACAACCCTAAATACGATCATAGGATTTAATCAATTGACAGCCTGAAAAACCATAGAGACCCAAATTCTAATCAACACATATGATGATTCATTTAAATTAGATTGTTTATTCTCATGACACAACTCACTGCTATGTTATTTGTCACAAACATTAAAATCTTCTTACGATGAATCCTTTAATTGACAATAGATTAAGTCGATAATTAAATAGTGGCCAATTACCTAATTAACAAACATAATCATGAAACTAATTCAGAGAAGAAACAAATACCCAAAAAGTAATAAAACAATTAAAGCATAAGAAAAATCTCACAGTAGTGATGAATCAAAGCTTCATTAAACTTCAACCAGAAAAATTAGTTTAGTTCTTCATAGAGAGAAGAGAAAAATTAGATGTAGGGTTTTTTTCTTATCCTCCAATCCAAATCTTTTTTCACAATAGATTCCTCCCTTAAATACTCTCTCTCTCTTCTCTTTTAGAGTTCTATTTAAAATAAAATACTAATATCTGAAATATTAAATTCGTAATTACAAAAATAACTAAAAATACAAAACACGTTAAATTAAAAATTGCAGGTCCGTAGTTGATAGCATGTGCCCACACCTTATCAACAAAGTTCTTCTGATGCTCTAAATTTCTCCAAGAGAACAATCATCTTTAAACATCATCTTATAGCTCAATTTTATCACAAATCAATAGAATTGCACCTACAAAAGTAAAACACAAGTAAATCATTATTATTAAGTGCAAAACATCGATATTAAGGGAAGTACACAATGCAAAACTAGTGCATAAATTGCACTCTAACACAATACGAAGATGAAAATAATAGTAGCAACAACAGTAGTAGTAGTAGTAGTAATAATAATATCTTAATCGTCACACAAGTGGTATATGACAAGTCATTTGTGAATATGTAACCGAACGACACGTCTTACATTGAATGTCAAGGAAGACTTCGTGGCGTTTCCTGTATTCATGTAGCCAACATGCAAAAATGGTATGATGTTGTGCATTCAATAGTTGACTGGTTGTTTAGTTTGTCATACAAACCACACGTCATTAGCCAATAGACACTAGGACGACTTTACAAGAACTCTATTGATCATAAAATGATGTGTTATCTTTGAAGTCGCATCCCAAATGATTTTAATACGAGTATAAGAGATTTTTTTTAATAGTTACATGAAAATAAATTCATTTGAGTTCTAATTTGAGTCCCAAAAACTAACCTAATTAATTGATAAATTTTATAATTTATAAAATTACTTATTTACCATCCAATTGATGAGTTACCAAATTTTAATAGTAGTTATAATAACAATTTCATTCACAACTACAACAATTAATTACAACTAAAATTGTAATTACGATTATAGTAATATAACAAGATCCTAAAATTCGAGCATGTAAATATATCTCTAGACCATAATGTTATAGACTTGAAATCCAAAAAATTTATTTGTTTTTCATATTTTTTATATGAAATTCTATACTTAAGAAAAAAAGTAAGTCATGCGACATATTTTTTTAGAGAATTACTATTAAAAAAAATGCTAATCCACAACTAGGGATAGTTTTTGGTACAAAATTTAGAAAAAAATACAATTTAAAATCTCTTTGAGATACAAATATTAAAAAGAACACTAAAAATAGTAACAACGATAATAATAATATTATTATGAAAAGTACTAATAACAATAATAATGAAGATGACGCGGACAACAACAACGACAATAATAATATATTTAATCGACAAAAGTAGCTGACAACTCATTTATAAGTATATAGTTGAAAGACACGTCTTACCTTTTTTATTAAACAATATGTCATGTCTTTTCTTGTATTCATGTAGCCGACTTGTGTAAATAGTATGCATATTGTAGATGACTCTTCATTTACTTTTTAATACAAACGAGGAGTTGTTAGCCAAGTAGGCCCTATGACGTCTTTACAGGGAGACTCTTGATTAGAGAACGACACATCTCTTCAATGTCGAATTCCAAATGATTTTAAGGAAATTTACAAAAATAGCCAAATAAATTAAGCGTTTTTCAACTTTAACCCCTCAAAGTTTTTTCTATCAACATTAGCCAAATCACCAAATTTTGAACAAAATTGCCCTCCTCATTCTCACGTTTCCCTCAAGAAAAATTCCTCTCCCTCTCACCAAAATCTCATCACCGGAATCCCGTATACATCGTCGGCGGTGTAAATCGGCAACGAAGGAAGTTGTTGGCGGCTGAAAGAACCTAAATCACGTTGAAAATCTTCGGAGATCTCCAAAATCAAGGACAAAAATTGGAAACTCTAGGTGAGTTGTTATTTCCGTTGTTGTTGATGTTGTTGTTGTTGTTGTTTGGGCTGTTGTTGTTGTTAGTGGTGTTTAATGGTGGTGGTGGGTGACATGCATGTGGGAAAGGGAAGGGAAGAGAAAGATAAGAGAAAAGAAGAGAAAAGGAAGGGGAAGCACAGCCTAGCACGCATCTCGCGAGCGGGGCCGCACCAATAATAATATATGTATTGTATTCGCATGTATTGTGTACACTCCTTAAGAGTGTAATAAGTGTGAAGTGATATAAATGGGCAGTGCGTTGTTTGGTGCTAGCTTTTTTTTTTCTTTTGTTCATAATTTATTAACATGTAATACTTTTAACTTGTACCAGATAAATGAGCAAATAAAAAATAACATTGCATAACCCACCTGGACCGACGAAAGAACTGGGAATGATGAAGATACCTTATGTTGATCACTTTCCTCGGGCGTATCACAAGTATGTACAAATTAGATGTCGTTGTTAATGCCATTCGAGAAAAATTAACAAGGCAACAATTGAAACTATTCAAAGACAATATATTTGGGCATTTCCTACAGTGCCGGAGCTATCCGTTTAGTGACGTAATTGTGCACAATATATTACTTCGGCAAGTGTCCCATGGCGATGGAAATGATAAAGATGAGTTATGATTTCAAGTTGGCGACCATTTGATGCGGCTATCTATTGGAGAGTGATGCCTAGTAACGAAACTTTGCTATGGCAAAAATATATTCCTGACGAAGAATAAAACAATGCATAGGTTACATAAGAAGTACTTTGGAGGCAGGAATCGCGATATAAATCTTGGTCAGTTCGAGGAAAGATTTATGAACTTAGACTTCAAGAGTATGGATGACACTGATGCGCTGAAAATCGTCATGTTTTACTTTGCTGATAGAGTACTACACGGAAGAAAAGATCATTGTCAAATCAATTTCGATTTGCTTAATGAGGTAAATGACATAAATCACTTTCGAAGTATTCCGTAGGGCCGTTTGTCATGTGAAACAATATATAAAAGCATTGATAATGCATTGAACGACAAAACCAATAAATTTAAGAGGGCAAGCGCAGAAAATCCCTTACATAGAATTGAGAAATAAAATTTTTACAACTTTACGTCTGCAGTGCATGTGAGTGAAGAATTTTTTTTATAACTTAGTTTTGTTATAATAAATATGTAATGACACTTTTTTTACTTCATATCTTTCTTTGTTGAAGGCATAGATTTTTGAAGTGATTGGAGGACTACCATTATAGTGGGTGGTGAAAAAATTAGGAGGAAGGGTCCTCGGATCGTGCGATGGAAGCCTGTGGCTTCTTTAAATATAAACTTCGGCGAAATCTATTCATACCTCAATGAGTGTCTTGTAAGTCATTTATATGTATGTATGTATATAACTGTTAAATAATAGATGGTTATACGAATTGCAAAATTTGGTAATCTTTACGACAGGATGGCACCATTTTCCAAACCCTCAAACTGGATGTAAAGGAGAGAGCCACAAATTATTGGAAGAGTGTCGAGGATTACGTACCATATTTGCCAAGTTGGGTCCGTAATGTGGGTATCTTTTACAGTATCATTGAAAACCGAATGCAAAGTCATTTATATGTTTGTTTTTTTTATTTACTGTTTTCTGTTTTACTTGGTGCAGCACCAGCCTTCAATCAACGCGCCATCCATTATAGGGCCAAACGAGGCGAATCATGACACCATGAGCCAAATAGGACTACAGCAGAGGCCTGTTGAGGATGACTGTGCTGCCAATGGCCATTATGAATCCGTACATGATTTAAATGACAGAAATGAGCCGGAGGTAACTTCTGTCGTCCTGAACATTTACAAAGCACATATATCTAATTTCAGCATTTTGTCATTACTTTCTTATTTTGTAATAATAGGCAAGGACTAAGTTTCGTAATGATTATTTCGTTCAACGACTGGACAAAATAGACTCTTCCATTCACGAGTTGAGGTCGGAACTTCAGACTAGACACAATTCCATTAACGAACTGAGGTCAGAACTTATGGTAGAACGCAAAGAAGCACAACAATATAGAGCAACAGTCATGGGGTTTATGGCTTTGTTTGGCGCGGGTTCTTCAAAGGGCGCGTACGGTGATTCTCCGTTTGGCCCCTCGCACACGGTGAGCAAGTTTCATATGCTTTTCTTATGTTATTATGATTTCAAACCCGAAATTATTTTAATATGTTCATCTCCTCTAAACAACATGCCCCAGATGGCTGTGGTCCGAACGTTGATGCCTGCTACGGTACGCATACTGATGCTGGTAATGACGACGAGCACACTCCCATGTCGTTGTACAGTCTATATGGGGACATAAGTGGTGACATTGTACAGATATTCTCAGAGGCACCTCCCGGCATTAGTAAGTTTGGTTGTCTATACCAACCGTCGTATATCTTTGGCAGTCCGTACTTCATTCCTCCTTTCAAGAGAGTTAGGAATGTCAGGCCTTTACCCGTACTCAATACTACGGACTATGAAATTGATGAAAGATCGAGTGTGGATATGAATCCGCTTAAAAGACTAGAAGACTCAAGGCTATGTGAGGAGTTTGATCAGTGGTTTGCCGACAACATTTCTGTGGATCGGCCCATCCAACAGTCTCAAGATTTCTTTAAAATACTCATGGGCAATGCTTCGATGGGGTGGCTTAGTGACGGGGTAAGTGTGTTTAATGGTTAGTACATTACAATATTGTTCATATTTTCACTGGCATGGATTATGTTCTAAATGTATTTGGTTTAATCCCTTTACAACATATTCACACGAATTACCGCTTGATCAGCGAGAAGCAACGGTGGTTTCCAAATGCACTATCGCAGCTCGTCACACATACAGATACATACTTTTGGGCATGTTTACGAACTCTATAATCATTAACTATAATTTTGATGTTTTAAATATCTCAAAATGTTATTGATTTTATACTCATCGTGTAATAGGTGTTCCTAAAGCAATTATGGAACAATGGTAGTTGTGATGTCTATTCATTATAATATGACAACAACTTGAACATCTATATAGATTTGCGGGAAGATCTCATGTCCAAACCATTTACGGACGTCGATATGGTAATAATTGTCACTCAATCTTATGGTAATTATGTATAAAATATACTAATTTAGCTTTTTATTTATGTAGATATGCATCCCTGTGAATTTGGGCGGCGATCATTGGGTATTAGTTCGAGCGGACCTTTGCGCGAAGAAGGTGCAGATTTACGACTCGTTGGTTACCTTTCATGAGGACAAAACATATTTGCGTAAATTCAAACATTTTCAGGACGTCTTCCTCAATGACTTCAAGATGTTGGATTCTACAACATCCGACCTGAGTTGCAGAGTGCCAACCCTTGGAAAGTAAGAATCGTTAAGGATGTGCCCCAACAAGAACCTAGAAGTGGTGATTGCGGCGTATTTATATTGATGTTTATAATGTATTTGATGTTCGGGCTAAAATTTGATTTTGATAGTAGCCACGGGCATTACTTCAGGAAGAAAATTGCTGTAGATATATTCACAGGTAATATTACCTTGTAAGTCATTGTATTGTGTTCAGGCTTGATGTATGGATGTAGATTGTTTTTCTAATAGATATAAACTTTTGATATATTCATATATTCAGCTGTAAGTAATTATTGATCTACTTTAGTACTCATTATGCAAATGAACATAACATAATATACCTCATTACATATAATTGTAAAATAAATTATAATAAGAGTTCAGAATCCATAATTAGTTACAATGATACAGTCAATTTGGATTCGACACAATGTGATTTTTACATCTCTTGCGGTTATGACCTGGGTGGTTGCATCGACCGCATCTCACAGTTCTTCGGTTAACATCCTCACCGATAAAAGAAATTCTTAACTCTAGGTGACGACCAGGTGGTGGTGTTTCGATCGGTGGGTTAACTCTGATTTCTTGGATTTCTTCTGGAGTGTCCCAATCTGTCATGTCACCAACCGACACCACTGATTCTGCATATGCCATGACCAATGAATCTTTAGAGTAATAATCAGAGCAAAGACTTACGTAATTCACACGGACTGTCAGACAAGCAGCAATTGCATGCGCACAAACAAGCTGATCAAGTTGGAATACTTTACATGAGCAAGTTCTTTCATGAATTTCAATTATCCCTTCCTTCATACCACCACCCAAAACATGAAATCGATGCTGAGACAGAGGCTGAACGGTCATTCTTTCGGCCAGAATTCTCCTTTCGTTGACTATTTCATCTGCCCACGTCGTTAGACGAGTGCTCATCGATTCAACCACAATTTTCCTATCATAAAACCATTGTTGTAATGTTTTTCTAAAGTGATCAACAAGATGAGTTACAGGAAATTTTTGCGGTTCCCTTATTAAAGAATTCACGCTTTCCGCAATGTTGGTGGTAAGTATGATGTATCTCCTACCTTCAAATTCAGACCTTACCCAATTACACGTACCCACATTATTCTCTAAATAATCAGCCGCGCTCGAGTGGAGCATCCACAACCATTCAAGTTGTCTTTTAAATTCTTCATGTCCATATGCCTTTACTGCATTAATAAAGGTTGTCTCGAATTGATCCCAAATAGCTTTGGACATCCTGAATTTAGACTTAATGTTGCCTTTGACATGGTAAAAACAAACTCCTTGACCAGCAGTGTGAAATGCTTTTAAAATGGCTCTCTTGATGGCAGTGCATTGATCAGAGATAAATATTAACTCTGGCTTATCGCCAATCACTCTATGTAACTTCGTCATAAATCATTCACAAGCATCATTGTTTTCTGAATCCATGACCCCAATAGCTAACGGGTACAATTGATTATTACCATCCAGACATGTTGCTACAAACATGCTTTCACGATATAACCCCTTTAAATGAGTGTCATCTACAGCGATCACATGCCTAATGTATTGTGTGAAGCCCTTGATGAAAGATCCAAGCGCAACAAAGTAGTATAAGAAATTATTATCTCCATCCCACTGGAGGTGTGTCACTGTGCCCTCATTCGCTTTGGTCAAAACGTGAGAGTATTTGGGAAGTAAGTTGTAAGACTCTGCAGGGTTCCCTCATACTATTTCAAAACCGACTTCTTTAGTCCGATATGTTTGTTGATATGTTAACTAGATCTCGTATTCTTACTGTATGTCTGCTCTAATGTCATTCGGCGTGTATATCCGTTTATCCTGAATAAATTTATCCGCGATAAGATGACCAACAACCCGACTCCTAACTTGACGGATGCCACTAGAGAAAACCTCATTAGAGCACGTATGAACATTGTCAACTCTTCTTACTACTCAAGGAACATTCTGCTCATCTGAACCTCTCGTTGCGCATAGACGCCAATTACATGATTCCGAAGAGCAGTGAGCCTCAAAGCGTGTCGTTGTGGACCGTGCAATCTTGAAATCAAACTTTTCCCGCAAGGCCACTTTGCGCAATTCCAGTATTAACTCATTTTTTTCAGCGAACAACTTTCCCACACCAATCTCAGCAAAATTACAGCTTCTAACTAAGTCTGGAGCAACAAAGTTTGAAGGCAAAACTGGAGCAAGACTCACCAGGGGATTAACTGTTGTCCTCCTCCTCAAACGGGCCATCAGAGGAATAGGTCGGTTGTCTCTATTGTGAACAGGAATATCATATTGATGCTCATCCTCATCATTGATAGGAATATCGAAATGACTAGTGTCCTTATCATCAACTTTAGTATTGGAATTCATGCCTTGCACACTAATGAACAGTTCCACACAAGCATTATCAGCTTCTGTGTTATTGGTGTCATAACCAGGATCATCATAACTGTAGAACTCATTATTCTGAAATGAAGAGTTGTTCTAACGATGTCCCTAATGGTAACACATTATCTTTAACATCCGCTAACGTAATGCCATTATCATCAATAGTGTCATTGTTTTCGTTGACTGGTGAGTAACGTTGCTGGAACGATATTTGTTGTGGTAACACCTCTTCCTCAATATCGGGGACATACTCGTTTGCTCTAAACGAAGTTTCACTTTCCACAAGTGGCTCAGGATTTTCGGTCGGCACTCGAGGATATGTGGTGATAAATATAGGGATGCATCTATAATTGACTACATCAGAGGCCATATGCAGCACAACATTAACCATTTCATCATTAAATATGTCCATAGGTAGTGAACATGCACGATACATTGTGCTACTAGATCTCAAAGTTGTATTCATTGTCAAACTATATTCATTAGGATTTATCTATAAAACTTCATACACCCTTACCAGAAATTGCTCAAACGTACAATCTTTCCGAACTAAAAATGATGTATTCTTCGCATTTACGTACTCCGTACGGCCATCTGCTAACGTCTCCCACCAACCGTCGTAACATAATTGAAGTACAACAGAATCTATTAAACCTAAAAATTTAAAAAAAAACAAAAGAGATAAGATTTCACATTACAAAACCTAGTAAAGTAATATGCAGTACATTTATGTGGATGAAATGAAGTATACAATTTTGAATTTGCTTTGTCTCATCGTAAGCTTCGAAATGATATATTATACGCTTAAAACGGACACATGTAACCCAAGTTATTACTTTCGAAAAATAACTCAAATAGGTGCCTGTCTCACATACAACCAGTGGGAACAAGTGAGACATGCGCCTATCCCACTTGCCTATCTCACATAAAACCAGTGGTAACAAATGAAACAAGCGCTTGTCTCACTTGTTTGTCTCACATAAAACCAGTGGTAACAAGTGAGACAAGCGCCTGTCTCACATAAAACCAATGGGTTTATATGTGCGACAGGCGCCTATCCCACTTACCTGTCACACATATTTTGGTGAGACAAGCAAGTGGGACAGGTGCCTGTCTCACATAAATCTGTTGGTTTTATGTGAGAAATGCGCCTGTCTCACTTGTTCTGAGCTTCTGTTTTGCTCGATTTTTCATGGGTTTCAATGATTGATTTTCATTTCTCAACTCAAACTAACTACTTTAACAAGTCACATTATTTTGTTAATGAAAAATAACAACGTTTGCAATAAAAACTAACTTCAATTTCGAACTCAAATGATAAAATCAAAAGATTAAAAGTTTAGGTTATGGTAAGAGTATAAATTAACCTTAAGAAGCTCTCCAATTGATAATTATATCTTTAATTATGTAATGATTGTTTGATGAAATTTGTTAATTTATTCAGAGTGATGGAGTTTGTTGAGTGATAAAGTTTGTTAAGTTGAAAAGAGAAAAGTGGTGGAAGTGCTGGAATTGAAAAGGGAATAGTGGCATACCTTTGTAAATTTGATGAAAGTGATGAGGGTAATAAAGTCCAAATATAGGGTGTTTGGCTAGTTATGATTAAAAAAATTTGAGGGGTTAAAGTTGAAAAACACTTAATTTTTTTGGCTATTTTTGTAAATTTCTCAAAGAGAACCAATATATTTGAGTTCTAATTTAAGTCTTAAATACTGACCTAATTAGGTGATTAATTTATAATTTATAAAATTACTTTAACTATCCAATAGATGGGTTACCGAATTTTAATAGTAATTATAAAACAATTTCAATCACAACCACAACAATTAATTATAATTAAAGCTGTAATTATGATTATAATAATATAACAAGATCATAAATTTCGGGCATGTAAATATACCGATGTACCATAATATTGTAGACTTGAAATCAAAAAATTTTATTTTTTTCATTTTTTATATGAAATTCCATATTTAAGAGAAAACTAAGTCATTTGACACAATTTTTTTCCAAAAATTAGTATAAAAAAAATGCTATCAATCAACTGGGACAGTTTCTTGCACGAAATGTAGAAAAAAATACAGTTTGAAATCCATTTGAGACACAAATATTAAAAAAAAACTAAAATAGTAACAAAGATAATAATAATAATAATTTAATTGAGGATAAAAGTAAAATTATGAAATTTAGATAAGATAAAATAGAGCGTTTAGGGACGAATACTTAATTCCAAACTCCATAAAATTAAAATTTTAATTCTTTAATTTAAAAAACATGTGGACTTCACATATTTCGTTTCTAATCTCGTTTCTATTTTTTAATAACTAAATATTATCAATCATTTCCATTCCGATTTTCCTAATGTCGCATGTGGACACACCATCACTGTGTACGTAATTCTATACCTGAGATGATCACTGTTGAGAGAGCTGCATAGATGGAGAAGAAGATACACCGTCCACCTGGCAAACTGGGTTGAAAGGAGAGGATTGAAGTGGAGGTTTGCGAGTTTGACTTGGCTTTGTACTTGGAAACTGACGAAAAGACTGCGTATATATATACACTTGGCATGCATATGCATAGACCACCCATGCAATGAGTTGGCGGATGATCTTTATACTTGCTAATTTATTTCTCTAACTGCTAATGCGTATATACTTGTTAATTATTTATATATATTTAAACTTTTAAACTAATTTTTGTATTTTCTCTTTTTGCATCTCCATGGCCATCTCTTTGCTACTAACCAAACCCTCTTCAATTCCAACAAAACAAATATTTTCCAACAACAAATTGTACCACAAAAATGACACAGTTTCTGTTAATCCAATATTGAAACCCTGCAGTTCTCTCAGAACCGACAACGACAATATCACTATTTCAAACAACCACAAGCTTTTTTGGCAAAAGGAGCTCGAACAAGCATTCAAGGATCAACTATCTGATCATTATGATTCTACAAACGACAATTCGTTTCAAGAGCTGGTTGACAAACGATGTGTGGACAATATTAGGATGCTGATAGTGGATGCAGTGCAAAATGCAAAGGCAGGGCACCCTGGGATGGCCCTTGGGATGGCCGAAGTTGGGCATGTTTTATACAGGCATGCTATGAAGTATAATCCTAGAAATCCTAAATGGTTTAACAGAGACAGGTTTGTTTTGAGTGCTGGCCATGGCTGCTTGCTTCAGTATGTTTGCCTTCATCTCGCTGGCTTTCAATCTGTCCAGGTAAGTAATTAGAAAATCTTATGCCATGTGTCCATTAGATACACTCCCAGTGTATGATTGAAATTTAATTAATTTTGTATTCTTATCTATTAATCAAACATATGCGTATGCATTACAGCAGCAGTTCAGATTATAAGAGAATCCTAACATGCGTAGTATTCTCGTAGAGAATCACAAGGGAATCTTAGTTTAGATGATTGAAATTTTGTGTCAGGAGTTTTAGTTTCGTATATATTTGTTTTAAAAATTAGTTTTCAATTTGATTGCATGTGTCTGATTGTAGTATCCTTAATTTATTCAGCTAGAAGACCTGAAACAACTGTGCAAGACGGGAAGCAGGACACCAGGTCATCCTGAGAATGCGATGACGGAGGGCATTGAAGTGACGACAGGTACAAATTTTTAAAAGAAATGATAATTAAGAATAGAGTTATTGATGAGGAATTACCTAGCATATACATGCTGATATTTAGGCCAAAATATGGTCATTGAATATATCACTAGAAATTATTATGATCTCAAATTTAGTGTATGTGTTGAATACTTTTTAGATTTTTGGATCTTGTGTGTAGGGATGGCAAAAATTTTTACGGGATGGATAATTTTGGGATTTTCTTTATTCGAGGAGGGTACATGAATAATTTTATACTCGATTTCTTATTTGGGGAATGAAAGAGAAATTTTTTTTACCTGATTTCTTATTCGGGGAAGGGACAGGGATGAGGTGGAATCCCCATCCCCTCCCCATTTCCCCCATTTTAATTTTAATTTTTTAAAAATAACTGCTAAATAAATAATAAAATTTAAATTATATTATAAAATTATAAATATTGGTAAAAATAATAAATATCAAAATATTTATATTATTAAATTTTTAGGCATAATTAACTAATTAAAGTCTTAAATTTTTCTTTACGACATTAAAAAGGCTGGGTAGATTCTATTAGCCCAAAATTTTTTTTATTAAAAATATTAATTAAGTATCTACATTTATTTCATTTATTTTATTGTCGATATAAAAGTAAATTATTTTTCTTTTTATTGTAGGATTATAAAGATTGACAAAAATAATTATTTTATTAATTTGTATTTTGCATGTAACTTTTGTAATGGATCAATGTTAATGTAAGATATATTTCGAACTTTATTTTTATTTGAATTTTTTATTTTAATATAATTAACTCAAAATAAAAAATAAAAAAATATATTAATTATTTGGGGATCGAGAACTCTCGGAGATCCCCTATTATTATTTGAAGAGGTGATAAAGATTCTCTCAAGCAATTCTGACGGGCATGGGGAGTGAACGGGGATATATGCAAAATATCAGGAATGGATGCGGGAGATTGGTCCCCTCCCTCCCCTGCCCATTGCCATCCCTACTTGTGTGCACTATATCACCAAATTGTAGAGTTTAATTTGCAGATGCTTATAAGTAATTGGCATTGTTGCTTAATTAACATCTCCGGCCTGCTGTCATCATATGCTCACTTGGTTCTGTTAATTACATTTAATAGGCCCTCTTGGACAAGGTGTAGCAAATGCAGTTGGTCTTGCCTTAGCAGAGGCTCACTTAGCAGCTAGATTCAACAAGCCCGATGCTGTTATTGTGGACCATCGAACGTAAGCTAATTAAGTGCATGATCTAAATGATTTTTGGCTATGTGAGTAAGTTGGAATATGAACTGACAATTAACATACTAGTTATCAAATTATTGTTCTGCACAGGTATTGTATTATGGGTGATGGGTGTGCCATGGAAGGAATATCACATGAAGCTGCGTCTTTGGCTGCTCATTGGATGCTCAACAAGCTTACGCTGATTTATGATGATAATCACAACACCATTGATGGAGCAACGAGTCTCGTACTTTCTGAAGATATATCTGCACGATTCAAATCACTTGGTTGGAATACAATCACGGTAGAAAACATACATGACAATTTGAGTTCATTCAAAGAAGCACTTATGGCCGCTGCCAATGAGACTAAAAAGCCAACTTTCATCAGGGTTCGTGCTTTTATTTATTGTGCACATAGACCGCAAATTTGTTGTTTTGTTAAATTTGAGGTCTTTATTTAGCCTAAAATAAAGAAATTTGGAAAGTCATGATACATCACCTGATAACGTTTGATCCATTGAGCATTTCAGGTGAAGACTCTGATAGGCAAATTATCTGCAAAAGAAGGAACATCTAAAGCTCACCATGGTGCCTTCGATGAAGACGAGGTGAAGAAAATGAGAGAGAGAGTTAACTGGGTTGATCGTGATCAATTCCATGTCATTCCTATGGTTTACAGGTTAAAAAAATTGAAATTGTGAAATATATCAATTTATTTCAATACCAGGGATCTGAAAAGAAAAGAAAACACATTGCTATTTGAATCAAAATTTGTAAAGTTTTTCTGTATAATCTGCTGCAGGGAGATGCAAATTCAGACAGATCATGGAGAAAGACTGGAAAAGGAGTGGTACAGTAAGGTATATAACTACCGAAGCAAATATCCACAGGAGGGGGCAGAATTGGATCTTCTCCTCATTGGTGGTCTGCTTCCTGGGTGGGAAAATGCATTGCCGGTAAATTTTCATCTATATGAGATAATTTGTTTTAATTTCTGGGGTAACCTAAATCCCGAAACAGAGTGAAAGCTAGAAAGATAAGAGATAATTTGCGATCTTAAACTTGTTTCAAATGGCATAACATAATCCTTATCCAATAATTTTTTTTGCAGTCTCACAAAAGTCGTATGTGTACTGTTCAAATATTTTTTTTGGAGAAAATGAGAAACTGTCTGTGCTTTAGTTTTATCTCTTGAAATGAACATTGATTTCAAAAATATTTTTCTAGAAAACAACAAATAATGCTCTGTTGCTCTGTTTGTGATCAAGATTTTGCATATTAAAATTATACAATTTGCAGAAATGGTCTACATATGACCCGCTTGATGCAACTCGTGGGTATTCCGAGAAGTGTTTGAACCAGCTTGCAAAAGTTCTTCCAGGATTAATTGGTGGAAGTGCTGACCTTGCATCTTCTAATAAAGCCTATCTCCTTGGCTATCACGATTTCTCTCAGCCTGACTCGCCATGGGGTCGTAACATCCGTTATGGAGTTCGTGAACATGCAATGGCAGGGATTTCAAATGGCATTGCTCTGCATGGAGGTGTTTTGATCCCATTTGCAGCCACTTTCCTCATATTCTCTGATTACATGAAGAACTCCATTCGGCTTTCTGCTTTGAGCCATGCTGGAGTGATCTACATTCTGACTCATGACTCAATCGGTCTTGGGGAATACGGTCCCACTCACTAGCCAGTTGAACAACTTGCAGGCCTAAGAGCGGTGCCACGGCTTCTAGTCTTTAGACCTGCAGACGGGAATGAAACCGCTGGTTCGTACAGTGTGGCCATTGCTAACCGTGATGTGCCTAGTGTGATTGCATTATCGAGGCAAAAGATTGCTGCAAATTTGGAAGGAACATCAGCAGACGAAGTTGAGAGAGGTGGATACATTGTGAGTGACAATTCTAGCGAAAATAAGCCGGAGATAATATTGATTGGGACTGGAACAGAACTATCTCTTTGTGAGGGCACGGCCAAAACGCTAAGGCAAGAAGGCCGAAGGGTGAGGGTGGTTTCTCTAGTATGCTGGCGGCTTTTTGACAGGCAGCAGGCAGAGTACAAGGAGAAGGTGTTGCCGTCGAGAGTTGTAAAGCGTGTTAGCGTCGAGGCTGGCTCGCCGGTGGGATGGAGAGAGTATGTCGGATTGGAAGGTAAGGTGATTGGAGTGGAAGAGTTTGGGGCTAGTGGTGCTTATTTGGATACATTCAAGAAGTATGGCTTTACTATGGATAATGTTACTAAGGTTGCAAGATCATTGCTTAATGAGTAAAAATAATTCAAAACAAAATTTGAACACGAGCAATATGAAACAATAATAGCCCAGTAAAATAATGTATATAATTAGCCTTTTTCTTTTTCTAACTTGTTAAAACATTTTTGATAAGGTCAAATATAGTCTTTTTGTTAACTATTGAATTGTAATAAGTGGTTTATATGCAATCACTTTGCCAACCTCTTATGTGTTTCCCATGTTTTGCCATAAAATGTGTGGTTTCTTTATAGATGGTCAAATAAGCTCCTTTTTATACTTCATATATGGACAATAGACTTACCCTGCTTGTTTGTCAAACAAAAAGAGGACAAAGACCAATATTAATTAGAACTTAAAAGGATGGTGCAATCGCTCAAAACCGAAGTCATCATCGGCATGTTATTGGCTTTTGCATTGATACTGGGCATGGCGTTTGCTGATGAAGAAAAAGATAGAGTGGACAAATGTAAGGGGCAATGCATGCCTTATTGCGAGAACGAGCGACATGCAGATCATGAAAAATGTAACTTCGCTTGCGAAGTTTACTGCGTTGGCAGAAAAGATGTTTTCTTTGGACATGGACCCCCAATTATTATTTCTCGTTCGCAGGACCATTTTGATCCCCCTCAGCAGTGAAGGCATGAAGAATAATGCTTAAAGAATTTTAATACAAAAATAATAATACAGCCGCACACTTTTGTATGAACTGACATGACATAACATGATTAGTTGAATGAAAATATAAAATTATAAAACAAATCATGTGGATCATGTAACGTTTTCATTCAACTAATTAATTATTTCACATCAGTATATTAAAATTTTCTTATATTTTGAGTTCTCCTGAACTTTTAAGCATTTTATATCATATGTCTTGTAATAATGTATAAATATGATCTAACTTCTTTAATTCCTTTATATAAAATATTTTTATGCACGAGTTCTCGACTATATATTATGTTAATATTGTGCCATGTCTCTTTTAATACCATTTTGCCAGATAACTAACGTCTGTCTCTAGAAATTGAAATCACTTTCATTTTAATTTTATAATTCAGTCCCGATAAATTTACAATTTTTCAGTTGGCCTCTTCAAGTTTATAGCTTTTCTATAATAACCCCGCTAGACCAAAAGGATCTGCCTTTTCTTATAAAAGTATTAATCAACATCATCTGTTGATGATTGTTTGCAAATTATGATTGGATATAAAGAAGACATGGCTTTCCAACTCCATATATAAATAGAAACAAAAGTATAACAGTGTTAGAATCAAGATCAATGAGTTGGTAGATTTCATAATTTATAAAATTATTTATTATTTTATTTTACCATTCAATAAATGAATGACAGATAGTATCTAAATATTAATTAGGATATTAATTAAAAAGCTTACCGTTATTCAAAAAATCTTAGTGCTAAGTTGAATTATGTCGATTGCTCCTTATAATCTTATGTAACTACATACAATTAAGATTTGATTACATCATAATTTTTTTTATCCAATAACTGTTAATCAAAATGTCATAAAAAGCTCGGCCTAAATCTCGTCCAACAGAATCCAAATCGAATAGGAAGGCTTTGCAAAATCAAATGCATTCTCCTTGGTGACGAAAACCGAAGACTTCTTAATTTTGTACTAGTTATTTACTTGCCATCAATATTTTCTTTATATTTGCTCAAATTGACCCCCCCCCCCCCCGTTTGCATGATTTCTTTGTTACATCATATCGATTTCAATAATTTTATTATAATGCTTGCCCATTCTTTTAAATTGCTTGTATTTGTAGATACATTGAGTAGCGTGTAGATTTGAGAATAACTCATGTTAAAGTTTTAATGTGCCTAGGAGTTCAAAAAAGTAATTCTTCATTTCTTTTTTCTATCTTTAATTTTAGAGATATTATCAATTTACTATAAAAGTTTTACTGACATATCATATCAGTACCAAAATCTGCTGAAAAGTAAATTTTACTATTAAAGTTTTGTGCGATTATCATTTTACTACCAATTCGTTAACAAAACGTTAGTGCTCAACGAAAATTATGTTAAAAGACGATTCTGCCCCTAGGAACGTAAAATACAATTTTATCCTATGAAAAGAAAAAAACAACATAAGCAAAATGACAAGAAATGACCAAGAAAATAGCCGTTAGAACCAAAAACGGCTATTTTCTTAGCTTATAAAAGCTAGAATTTACAGGCTTACAAACATATTAGCAAACCATTTCATCAACACCAGCAGTCTCACAGTCATAATCATCACAACAGTCTTATAAACACACTAGCAAACTCGTTTGAAACACCCTAGCAACCTCACTTGAATACTAACCCCATCTCAGCAGCCCTTTTTCAAACACACTAGCAATCTCACTTAAAACTAACAACCCTATTTCAAAGACATTAGTGGCCTCATTTCAACCCTAACAACCCTATATCAACAACAGTCTGATACTAAACACCTGTAATTCTGAAACACACCAACAACCCCATAGCAAACACCTGCAACCTCAGACTAAACACCAGCAACCTCACACCAAAAGTATTGAAATTTAAACACTTTTGTCATACAAAAACAATAAGAATAAGGCACAATAAATACTTGAATTCATTGAAAACACAATATCCACATTTTTCCTATCTTCAGTGAAAACCAAACAATTTTTCACCCTTCGCACATATAAATTCAAACAGAAAACTGGCCTCCAGCAGCCACACAAGCATTAGTTCTAGGGGTCGAGCTAAGAAACCTACAGAAGTAACTTGCTACCCTAAATACTGCAACTGTAGAGTACATGCATGTGCTATGGAATCTACTACGTCGGAAAATCCTAACAAATTATTTTGGATATGCAGGTATAAAAGTGTAATTTTTGGCAATGGACAGTAAAAGAAGATTTAGAAATGCATAACAGCACATCTAGTTATGGCTTGAACCTAAATGAAGATGTACTGAAGATGAATGAAAGACTACGATGCATTGAAGCGAAGCTAAAATTAGTCATAGTTTTTATTTGTGGCCTCTTGATAGGCTTATTTATATAAAAGTAATGTAATAGAAGTAATTTAATATGTAAGCAAAGTCAAAAGTAATCTAAAGTACTTCCATTATCAATGGTGAAAAATAAGAGTTTGTGCTTGAAATGCCTATTCCCAGAACTGTCAGTTTGTGAATTCAAAAAACACCACAGCATCCTAATTGACTAATAATAGTATGTGCAATCAACAAACATCACAACAGCTTAATGCACTAAAAAAACACCACAGTAGCCTAATGTACTAGTGACAGTTTGTGCATTTCAGATACATAATATCCTAACAATAACACTCTACTAACCATCTATGATATGTGAAGCTTGTGAGCCTTGAGTTGGATTTGGAAAAAGATTGTTAACTTCATATCGGCCTACACAAATATATTCAGAAAAATTTATATATATATAACTTCAGTATCTATAAAGTATTCAGAAAATTATAACAATATCAAAAAACACCACAGTACCTCTCTTTGCTCTGCTTCCTCGACCTCTACCTCTAGAAGCCATTCCTCTTCCTCTGTCACCTCCTATTACTCTGCTACCTCGACCCATGTTACCTCTTCTTCTCCTATTATGCGTAAACCTCTCGTCTGGACTACTCACAACCTATTTAAATTGAAATATATAAATATAAAAAAAATTATGAAAAACTTCAACAAACTAAAAATTATTCCATATTCAAACCAACATTTACCATTCTTTTTCTTCTTTTTGAAGTAGTTTCTGCATTAGAACTTTCTCCCGGCCCACTGAGACCCTATTTTAAATTACATATTCAACAAAAATTAGTAAAGAATTAAGCTCGGTATACACAAAAATAATTAAAAAAGTAATACATTGATACCTGATTCTGAGCTCTTATTTGTCTTGCTATTGATGGCCTCAATGAGCACTTTCGGACATTGTGGTTCATCCCACCGCAAAAGGAGCAGCATACATAGAATGATCTATTTTTTTTCACTGGCTCAGTGGCTGCCCTCTTCCTTGACTTCTTCGGCCTTCCAATCTTCTTAGTAATCTCACGTAGATAAAGTTTTGGTCTATCACACGAGTCCCAAGTAACCTTATCAGGAATTGGCTTAAACATAACAGCATAAGTGTTCAAATATGCATGTTTCATGAAGTATTTTGGCAGGTACTCTTCTGTTGTGTGTCTTGCATGACTAATTGCAGCCATAGCATGAGCACAGTGGAGTTCGGATAGTCCCAATGACCACAGTCGCAGGACCTGCTCACCAGATCAACGATGAACCTCATCGCTGGATAATAACTCTTGTTTTAACCTGAGAGCAATAGCACAATAATTAAAAGCATATAAAATTTGTGAATTATAAACAGTTCAGCAATAACTCTTTCTCTACTAGAATTTATGAATTCATATTGTAATTTCAAGTAATTATAAATATGTGTTTTGTGAATTGTAAATATGTGTTTTACTCTAAACAGTTCAGCTATATAAAAATATATTTGAAAACAAAAATATTTTAGATTTATACCTGAAAGTGAAGATCACCAGAAGCCATTGCAGTCATCTTGCTTCCGGTCTCATAAGCATCATCTAATTCCTTTTTCACTCGAGGTGGAATATTGGACCAAGATTATGCTTCTTTTCTTCTTTCTGTGAATAGTGTCATAAACATGCATCGGATTTCTTCAAGCATAGTCAGGCAAGGCTTATCTCTATGGGGTAAGATCCAGCTGTTGAAGCACTCTGAAGTGTTATTACTTGTGCGATCCACTTTGCAATTCTTGTCATACTCATATCTTGACCAAGTAAATCCAACAAGTTCTCTCTCTAACCACTGCTATGCCTCTAACTTCTCTTTTTTCAACTTTTCCATTGCAGCTGCATGGTCAAACTTATTAGTGCTACTGACAGCTCTCCAAAACATATTCCTCAAAGTAACTCCAAAATGATCTTTAGAGAAGTTAGAATATCTATGTCTAGCACATGGCCTATGAAATGCAGTCGGCCATGTATTCCTAATTACTCCCAACAAACCCTTTTACCTATCGCTGCAAAAGGTAATATGATCTGATCCATTATCGAAATACTAATGCAGAATTTCTAAAAACCATGTCCAAGTTTCAATGTTCTCTATCTCACACACTGCTATTGCCAATGGAACCATTCCATTATTAGCATCCATATTTACAGCAGCTAATAGAACTCCACCATACTTTGATTTCAAATGACATCCGTCTAACCCAAGATACGGCCTACAACCATTATGAAGCGCATTTTTTTGGGCTGGAAATGCCATAAAAAATCTATAAAATAACACTTTTTCTGCCCTAGTTATTGCATCGCAAAGTACTTTGCAAATTGCACCTGGATCATACTTCAGAATCACTGCAACATATTGAAAAATATCCTCATAGCCCTTTGCATGGTCTCTATGAATGTCTGTCCTTGCCCTCTCTCTAGCTCTATACAACTTCAAATTCCCTATCCTCATACCAAATGTCTTTTGCATAAACTCGTGAAGAACATAAATCTTCACATGGGGATCCACAACGACTTTGCTCTTTATTTTCTCTGCTATCCATTTATTGGTCACATTCACTGACATTTCGGTCTGTCTGCAATCATGCTTATTCTGCAACTCTTTAATTACAAATCCACCCTTACCCCTGATTTTACCTCCCACCACATACCATGGACAACCATCAGTCTTGCATTTACCGTAAAATCTCCTACGGTCATTGTACACATTTGTAATTTCAAAGCTTTTATCCACCATCACTTTACCCAACACCTTCCTAAAGTGGTCAACATCATCAAACACGTCTCTTAACTTCAGCTTATGCTTACCATCAGGTCTTGGCTTATACATATGCACTTCAATGTAATCTTTCAATTGAGTAGTACCCAAATCAAAATCTGAATCAGATGTATTCGCCAATAATTGAGGATCTGCATCAATTGATTCATCGTCAAAGCTAGATCCCCCATCATCCATAACTTCTGCATCCTCAGTTATGTTTTGGTGATTTATACGACTACCATCAGTAGCAAATTTCTTGTCAAAATATAACAACCAATCATCATCGTCGTTGTCATCAACATTCTGCTGAACATTCTCATTCATAATAATTTGTGGTTCATCTCTGCCTTCACTCTTGGAAGGTGATTCATCTTCATCAGCATCAGTCTCACACCCAACATTTTCTGCAAGGTTTGTTTGTGGCCCATGAATGCCTCCACGCCTAGATAATGGTTCATTTCCACTTTCATTTACCCATGCAACTTGCTCTGCAGATAGCTGAACTCCTAAGGCATGTAGCAGGGATTGTATCACCCCACCAAGTTCTAAATCAGGATGTAGGGTTGGCAACACAGTGACTTTAAATACTGGCATTTGTAATGAGTCATATGCCGTGAACATAATCCGCAACATTGCATCAGTATATACAATAACTTCCACATTATTCCTTGGGTTGGTGACAACTAATTGCACACTTTCAGGAGTGGTTAACCCGTCTTCACTTGTAATCTTCACCACCTCATTCTTCAGCTGTAGCAGACTACATTCATTTGGTTCAATCAACCCTTTACAATGGTTCTTGCCTTTGTAGATAATATGAAGTTGTTTTGGTAACATGATTTGCAAAAAACAACCAGTGAACAAAATTTGGTAACGTTAATTCTAGTAATATGAACATAACACAATTCACAACTTAATTATAAAAAGCAAACAATAACAGAAATTCTTATACTGGTAACAAGATCCACAAAAAATAAGGAAAAATTATCAAAGCTAGATCTCCAATAATAACAGAATTAACAAAAAATTAACAAAATTCTAATGTCAGTACCATGGACAACGACAAAGAACACATTAACAAAAAATTATGCTACAAAATTAATATTATAATCTATGAAATTCAAGTATTATTCACAACAAAAAACAATAAAAATTTAATTAACGAAAAAATTAATGAACAATAAGCGAATAAAAAGGTAGAGTCAATAACTCATAGTTGAGAGCGCAAACACTAGTGGAGTCGGCCGTCACTTAGCTGCGAGGGAGACAGATCGGAGACGGAGGTTTCACAGTGGAGAGCGCAAATGGTAGTGGAGTCGACCGTCACTCAGCACTGATGAAGAGAGATCGGAGACGGAGGTTTTAGAATGAGAGAGGGGGCCGGTCGATTTTGTTCTTAAATATTATATCAAAACACTGCATTTTGCTTCAACTCAAAATGTCTTTAATGCCGTTATATCCAGAAATGTCTTTTATGCCCTTATTACATCAGCAACACATCAACAATTTTCTAACGTTGTTAACGGATTGGTAGTAAAATGATAACCGCGAAAAACTTTGGTAGTAAATTGTACTTTTCGACAAACCGTAGTACTGACATAATATGTCAGTAAAACTTTAGTAGTAAATTGATAATATCTCTTAATTTTATGTTGAGTTTGTTTCTAAATTACATATATTTGACAGTATTTTTGCTTGATTTAATAAAATATTAAAAATTAAAAGACGTCATGCATTGACAATATTCAAGAATTGCCGGCACGGCCCACGACACGGCACGAGCACGTGTGCTGGGCTGGCACGGCACGGCCCACAACACGGCACGAGCACGTGTGGACACGACACGTGTGCTGGGCTGGCACGGCACGGCACAACACGAAATAAATAGTGGGCACGACACGAGTACGAGCACGCGTGGACTTCCTTTGATGGGCCTAGGCTGACATGGCACGGCCCGTTGGCCATCTCTAACTAGGAGTATAAAAAAAGCAATTCTTTATTTCTTTTTTTCTATTCTTTAATTTTATGTTGAGTTTGTTTCTAAATTACGTATATTTGACAATATTTTTGCTTGATTTAATAAAATATTAAAAATTAAAAGACGTCATGCGCCGACAATATTCAAGAATTACGGTCTTTTAAGATTCACGCACGCTCGTATTAAAAAAAAGAATTCTCATTCTATGTACACTAATATAGAAACTTTTGTAATATATCGATAAAAGTATTTATAGTTTTTCTATTTACTATTTTACTTCTTATCATATCATCTTCTAAAATTGTTCCATTTTCTTTCCGCAACCCTGTATATATTCTCTCCATATTTTTCTCCAAACCATTGGAATTTCGAAACACCAATTAGACCCTTGTCCCTTACATATAAACAAAAATTCCAAAATCAGATCTCTTTTAATTAATTAACACATCAACAAAGAAAAAAAATAGTTTTAAAATTTTCGAAAACCGAAAGTGAATTGTAATTCAGGCAGCAAAAAGGAGACAATGAGCGAAAGCAATTGTGTAGTTTTGATAACCGCAATGGTATTACTGATTTGCATGGGCAATTTGAAGGTGAGCCAAGGAGAAAATGTGAACGCAGGAGATGATATAGATATGAAAGAATGTGTGAATCAATGCATGCCAATCTGTTTTCAGCAAACAAAAGGATCCGATCCTGCATGCGCTCATGGCTGCCAACTTTTCTGTCGCCAAATTGACGGCAATGATGGTAAAGGTGATATTACCGATTTGTTTAGATAATTAATTAAATAAATAAAATCCCCCCAATTTAACTTTTTCACCAAGAAAAAAAAAATCAATGGTGAGTGTGACTGTGGGAGATCAACACAGGCTATATTCAGTTCATTTATAAGAAGAAAAAAGTGTAGCTTCACCAATTATTCAGTTAGTTTTTACTGTATTTTTAAAGATTATGTTGATGGGCTATGTCCTCCTATATTCATTTTTATTAAAATTTCCATTTATTTATGTCTTATTTGTTGCATATTAGATTTGCTTGACTTTTAAGTTATGTAAGCCATAAATGTGATTTTACCAATGAAAAAAGTCAGATTCAACCATTAGCTAGCTAGTAAAATAATAACGACATAAGTGTTTTGAATAATTCTTAAAATATAAAAATGAATACCATAACTGCTCAAATTGTAAGGATTAAATAAGTATTCAAGACTACTTAATTAAAATCTCAAATTAATTTTGTTTCCTTTTTCATCACAAGGATGATAAGAAAGGGATGAAGATGCATCAAAATAATATAATTGAAAAAAATATTACTCCAAAATAATATAATTGAAAAAAATATTACTCCCAAAAAAAATTCAATTAAATCATATAGAAGGAAAATGCAGCATAGAAGTCATTAAAATAAATACATACATCGCGAGCTAACACAACATCAAAATTAAATTTAAGCTGCAGTTTATATTTTTGAAAATTAAAATAAAGTTAGGGCCCAACCGGGTTCGAACCGGTGACCTCTTGATCTGCAGTCAAATGCTCTACCACTGAGCTATGGACCCAGTTGTGCTGTATGGGCTTCCTTTTTAAATATATAACCAATAACGAAAAAGTACCGGGCACATTCTCTCTAGTTTTTATAAAGACATTCCGATCCATTTATTATTAATCATGCAACCAAATTTTAGTAACTGTATGTCGTATTTGAGTTACATGTTTTTTTTTTTCATATATCTTCTAAAATATTTCTTGCATTTACATATTCTCTCTCTAGATTTTTCCACAAAATTTTCCTCTGAAAACTCTTTATCGTTTCCTTACCAAAACCCTGAAGAGGGAGCTCTTTCTCTCCTTCTTCAGTGGCCTTTCCTTTTCTTATTTTTTGTTACAGCCTCCTCATCCTTATGGATTGAGGATGGATGTCTTGTTTTAGCCTCCTCCACTTTCAGGTGTGAGGACGCAAGATCTACTTCAGTTTCTTCCTCCTTCAGCTATGAGTAAGATTGCTGTGTGGGATCAATTTTTATAAAAAAAAATCTACTTTGGTACCAGTTGTTGGAAACTCTAACTATGTTGATAGATATTGCACCAAAAGAGTCAGGGAATCACGATTGGAGCTTGAACTATCTCTGTACTGTGCTTTTAATTCATGGATATTTAGAAGCGTTTCTTCTTGGTCTTCGGTATGGTTTTATGGGTTAATCCAATTGGTCTCTATAATTTGATCTCTGTCATATGTACTGATGATGTGCTACGAATATTATTGTACTGTTGTTATTTGTTTAATGAAATATTATATTTTCCCATAAAAAAATTATTTCTTGCATTAGCAACTCGAATTATGATCAATTTGGTACAAATATAAATGATTTTTTTAAAATAAGACAAATATTACATAGTTTCAATTGGATTAAAAAAAAAAAGATCAACACGGTAACTCTAAACCCAACACAATTAATAGACACACGGCACATATTTAATACTATTAATAATTATTATATCATTTAAAATGCATCCAGATGTGTTCATTTGTCTTGTTAACGTGGAATTGATGTATCTCATCACAAATTGCCACCCCGACAGAATTCTCCACGTCCATTGTCCAACAAAATTCCCAAGGAAAAATCATTCTCTTCTGAGCTGATTTTGCACATGTATATTACTAGTAATGTTTATTTATTTATTTATTTATTTTTGCATGTAAATCAACATCACTTGTATCTTTGAGTGAAGGACGTTGGCCAGTTCCCAATAGTCTTTTTTTTTTTTAATCTTCATCTTTTTAAAGTGAAAAATCTATTACTTGCCATCAATACGATAATCTCTGTCAATATTCTTTGAAAACGCTACGATTGTAATTTTGTAAACCTTGCGTTCTCCATGTTTTGTTCCAATCCAAATGAAAAAGCATAAGCACAATCTTTTCCTTATTAATGTTCATTTTCTACCATATAGCGTCAAATTATTATTTCTTGACACTCCTCACCACTACTCAAACTCATCACAAAAAATGGATCAACTAATTCTATAATCAAACCAAAAGGTTGAGCTTACGATGATCGCCAAAACCAAAACAAAAATCCTTGGCATGGTTTTCATATTTGCATGCAACAATGTATGGAATAGTTAAAAGTTAGCCAGCCCTTCATGCGAAGCTGCCTGTGAAAGCCATTGCAGTCCCACTGCCACCAAAGAAGACGACAATGGAGTGTTACCTTGGAAACGAAACCAAAACCGAAACAAGCTTGATTAATTAAATACCCTAACCCTAATATGAAAGTAATTGATAATTAATTTCAACAATAATCACCTAATTTAACCTAAATATATACCTAATGACGATCAAAGGTCATAAACCAGCTTAATTATATTAAACTTTGGTGATTAATTTTCCCTTTTAAATCTTTATTCGATTAGATGTATTGATCATGTGCACGCATGCATGGATCAGCCAGTGTACAATGTGTCTTCTTTTTGGTGGTGTGGTGTGTAGAGCAAACAGTGAAATCATCTCCAGTTACCTCTAATAATGTTGCAGATAAATGTGATGTTTAGAGATAACTTCGATCCTTTTTACTGATATAATAATGAGTTTGGTTTATCTTATCATAAAAATCTCATTATTGTAATCTTGTACCACTATATATAAAGTAATATTTTACATCAATGAAATTGATTCTTTTCTCAATATTTCTTATATGTGTTGGTTTGTTACTTGTAGCTTTTCTTCCCCCCCCCCCCCCTTTTTTTAGTATGTGATATGATTGAAATCATGTCTTTACATTTTTGTTGATAGCTAATTCGATCTTAGAAATAAATTAAAGTACTTAGTTGTACATGCTTCAAGCATACATGTTCAATAATGGCTCATCTTCTATGCCCCATTTTTTGTTATATAATTGACGCGGTGGGTAAGAAAAAGTAAGAATATTTCTTGTTGTCTAACCTTAAGAAGTAGAGGCTAATTAATAGTTTAATCACTTTGTCGTCAAGTAATTTTAGAAGAAGTGAGGGTTGAATGTCAATCTAATTCAAATGACTTAATAACTTGAGAGATTTTAAAATAATGTTTGACATTGACGTTACAAATAACAAAACTATCAAGAAAAAAAAATGAGAAGTTTTATTAATTTAACTGGTGAATATGATAATAACAAGATATTTACCATATGTAACAATAAGATAAATTCACTTCTTAAGTCAACTCAAATGAAAAAAGAAAAAAAATGAATAACAATCAAACCATTATACATTTAAAAATGGGTTATTGTTTGTTTTGGCAATTTTACGGCCATTTTGGGCTAAAACTTACATCAAAAGTCCTTCAAGATTTTATTGCTTAATCAAATAAAGAAGATATGGGTACATAATTGCAAAGTGAACTGATTGCAGAGACTCTCATGGGATTGGTTCAACTTGCAAGCCTAAATCTAAAATTGACCAAAACATATAACATCAAAAGGCATATTGACCATTTTCAATAAGCGTATATATTTGTTTGCTTTAAGGAAAGAATGATGCAACAGTGTGGATCGCGGATCTAGTTTAAATGTTACATCATCATGTTGACTTAATCATTTTATAAAATATGTTATTTGTGCACTAATAAGCAAACTAGTCCATAAGAGGCTCCTCTCAAATTGAACTATTATTTTCTTACAAAGCTGCCTAAATAATTCCTACGCAAGATGACTGGAACCTTCTGAAAAGGAGAATATTTATACATACAAATTATATATTCTTACACAAAATTAAAAAAGAACATATATTAGACTAATGATACAACTCAACTGCATCGATTTAAATAAAGAGAAATTGTATTCCTAATATTATTCTAATTTTTTATTTTACATACAAAAAAGAATGCTAATGTCATCTCAGATAATTTTACATAATTTATACAAGTTTATATTTATTTGTTAAATTAAATTAAAAAACAATTAAGTGGATAAACATAAAAATATAAAATTCTATATACCCTACACGTCCCTTTCTATCATTTTATTAAACAGCTCGGGGCTAGCATGCGCCACTAGGTGCATATATTACCTAAACATAGTACCTACGCAATCTTAAACTTATTTATTTATTTGTGCATATAATTACTTTTAATTTTTTATTGGGATTATCCTATCTTTTTATTTTTTATTGTTCCAATTTTTTTGGCTTTTACCGAAAAGACCCCCAACCGAAATCGCGCGGCTCAGAAACAGTGAAATCATCAAACTATGTGCTGTGTTCTACTCGTGTAGGTTAGCAAACGGACAATACAAAATTCTACCTTGCGCCCACATTGAATGTTGCTCAAAAAAACCTAGGCAAAAAGAACTCCACCTCTTCTCTCTCTCTCTTGGGGCTTGGTTCTTTTGAAGGCAAATCATTTCAAAGTCTCTAGGAGATATTACCAGGTTCTGTTCTTTTCTGTTTACATTTTTGTTACTAGTATCAGTTTCTTTGCTTTAATGTTAGCTTCAATTCACAAGCAAGGAAAACCCTTATAAGTTCTCCTCACTTCAATTCTTTTTCTAGGGTTTTCATTTGCAAATACCCACTTGAGTGTTTCGTTGTAACTTCAACAATTAATTGAACAATGTCATGAGTTTGAGTTGTAGTCTTAGGTTATTGGGTTTAGTTATGAGATTGTTGTAGTTGTGGAAATTTTGTTGTTTTAGATGGGTAATAATAGTAATAATAATGTGGAAATACCCAAATGGCTGCAAGGGTTGCCATTGGCACCTGTGTTTTATCCAACTGATACTGAATTTGCTGACCCAATTGCTTACATATCAAGAATTGAGAAGGAGGCTAGTGCTTTTGGGATATGTAAAATTGTCCCACCGTTGCCAAAACCCTCGAAGAAATATGTTTTTGGTAACTTGAATAAGTCACTCTCAAAGTGCTCGGAATTGGGTTCCGATGTGAATTTGCCTGATGCTGGTACTGTGGCGACAGTGGGTTGTTGTGAACGTGGTAACGAGGGGGAGGCTAGGGCGGTTTTTACAACTAGACACCAGGAGTTGGGGCAGAGTGTGAAAAGAATTAAAGGGGTTGATAATAAAGATAATCTGCAGTTAGGTGCACAAAAGCAAGTATGGCAAAGTGGGGAGGTTTATACCTTGGAACAGTTTGAGTCCAAGTCAAAGGCTTTTGCACGGAGTTTATTGAGTGTGATTAAGGAGGTTTCACCATTAGTTATAGAAGCGTTGTTTTGGAAGGCAGCCTCAGAGAAGCCTGTATATGTGGAGTATGCGAATGATGTGCCTGGGTCAGGTTTTGGAGAACCGGAGGGTCAATTTCGCTATTTTCATAGACGGAGGAGAAAGGTGACGTCTTGGAAATCATATCGGAACAGAGGAATGGCTGATGAAAAGAATATCGAACTAGAAAGTGCCAGAAATTGCCATAATGATCAGATTACTCATTCTTGTGATAAGAACGATTTAGAGACCCCCACCTCATCTACGCCTTCATCAACTCTTCCATTTGATGAAAATTCACGATCTTCTAGACGAAAGAGTGTAACTGGTAGTAATGATGTGGAAGGAACGGCTGGTTGGAAGCTCTCAAACAGCCCTTGGAATCTGCAAGTCATTTCACGCTCACCTGGATCACTGACACGTTTCATGCCAGATGATATCCCAGGTGTTACTTCTCCCATGGTTTATATTGGTATGCTGTTCAGCTGGTTTGCCTGGCATGTTGAAGATCATGAGCTTCACAGCATGAATTTCCTTCACACTGGTGCTCCAAAGACTTGGTATGCCATCCCGGGAGACTATGCATTTACTTTTGAGGAAGTTATTCGCAATGAGGCTTATGGTGGTGACATTGACCGATTAGGTATGTCAACTTTTAATTCATTTTACTGTCAGATGTGGCATAATAAATCTCTGTGTTATAGAAAGATGGAAAAAAAAAATCTAGCATTTCTACAACACTGGGTTTATCTTCACTGGACTGGGGAAAAAAAAAAATCTGCAACTCCATGTTTTTGGTGTGTCAAATTAGGTTACCCCCTGATAGATGGACCTCATCTTGTTGGGATAACAATTTTGGACCTGGTCAGTATTTTGTGTTTTATGTGGGTAGATAAATTTTGATAAATCCTAAACTTACAGTCTTATTTTAGCTCATTGATTAATATGCTTACAACAGTCTTACATTATTATATAGACTAAAGAATTGTCGTAGCTTTAGGCATATTTCTCAGTCTGACCATTGACCAGTGGCTTTTTGGTAGAATTCTTCCTTTTATGGTGGAATTTGTTAATTCCATATCATTTTGGTAGCTAAATCCCAGTTTCCTGTATTGCCAGCTGCTCTCTCATTACTGGGTGAGAAGACAACTCTCATATCACCCGAAGTAATTGCTGCATCAGGCATTCCTTGTTGTAGGTGAGTTGCATTATTATTATTTTTCTCCAAATTAATGGCAAATTCGTCACTTTCTGATGTTCTTTTTAGCATTTATGAGTTCATGGATGCGATCAATTTAGTTTTCCATGCATAAAACTGGCTAGGGTTGATTTGTGCTGATAGTGTTGTTGAAGTTCTACTTATGTCTATTATGGTTTCTCTTTTAGGTTAGTTCAGAATCCTGGTGAATTTGTTGTGACTTTTCCACGGGCTTACCATGCAGGATTCAGCCACGGTAATTGCTTTACAGTTTGGTTGCACATTTACAAGATCATTTCGACATCTTCGCTGTTATGACTCCCCAATGGCAATTGGTATATGGTCAAATGGTTTGTTAATACAAGCAAATTGGAATATACAAATCTTAGAATATTTGGGTTGATGCATGGTTTGTTGAATGTCAATATATTTTCGAAAAAAAAAGAAAGACGTGAAGGGTTTAGCTCAAATGTTCAGTCTTTACATGGTTGTAAACTAAGATTGGTAAGATTCCAGTCCTTTTCGTAGGAACCTAAATCATTAACTATATAGGTGAGGAGTTTGTATAAATAAGATTTTGTTTGTGGCCGTTACCACATCCATGTGTCAGCTATATGGGTGCTGAAAAAGTAGTCTGAAAGTTTTTCACTCTTTACTTCGGAGTACATAGTGTTATAGCACAAATTTCAAAGTTGGCATTTCACAAGTTGATCATACGAGAACTATATTGTTAAACTTTAATTTCATCAGAAAAAGTAATCATCAGAAGAAGTAAAATAGAGTAGCAATATTAAGCAGACAATAGTCCTGACTGAAAGAGCTGCTGGCTTCTGATTTTATTTATTTAAGAATTGCATGCAAGTTTAAATTTCAACGAGAGGTTATGTTCTCATCTACTAATAATACTGTAAACGTTTACATGATTAGTTGATGTTGATTTTACATGTTCATTTAGAGAATAAAATTGTTGTCGCTTCCACAACTGTCATTAAATTAATCTTTATCCTGCCCTTAGAATTTTTTGAATTGAATGTATTGTTGCTGAGATGCTTTCCATACGCTGCAGCAGGAAGGATTTTTCTGAAGTTTACATTTCACTCTTTCTACATCATTAATTTTTTCAAGGATTACATAGCTTTCTTTCTCCAACCTAGGTTTTAATTGTGGGGAAGCTGCTAACTTTGGAACTCCACAGTGGCTTATGGTGGCTAAGGAAGCTGCAGTTCGAAGAGCTGCAATGAATTATCTTCCTATGCTTTCCCATCAGCAGCTGCTATACCTGTTGACCATGTCATTTATTTCAAGGTGAGTTTGTATCCTACATGCATGCTTTATAATTGATATGTTCTTAAGTTGAGTAAATATTGATTGAAATTATAATTGATATGTTCCTAAGTTTAGTAAATATTGAGTGAAATTATCACATTTTCATAGCTTCAGCGACTTGCACTATAAAGTTTTGTACATTCGTAATTTTCATTATTGTCCTTTATCAAATGTAATGAATGGTTACCAGCCTACCCCTATACCTGATGAATTGCTAAAACTTTTTTTTTTTTTTAAATCTGGGATTTGGTTGTGTGTTGGGTCCAGAATGTCTTTGAAATGATTTCTGGCTTGGCAGGCTGAGAAGGAAGTTATGGCTGATTTAGAAAGAGCAATCTTTATAGACGAATAGTAATCAGATCCTGATTCACGCTCACGAAGACTTCTTTGTGTGCATAAATAGTTTAGTCCATATGTCTTGCCTGTGCCTATGTAATTGTTGACTTTATTTTTCTTTTTTGGGGCTATTTGGCTATTCATTGCTTTAATCTTTATGTATCTTTTATTCTTAAATTACTCTAGTTACATGGTTTCAATGGTAATTGAGTTAAATTATTTTGAGTTACTGTAGACTGCACTGATCTTCCTTTGAAAGAAATTGCAATTTATGTTGAACTGCACTAGAGCTCAATGGATCTAGTTCTGTTGAGACTGTTTTCTACAATACAGGACGTTATGGATTCCGAGAAGTTTGCTCTCTGAATTAGTCAAATCATTCTGTGGTTGTGCCCTTCTTATTGTGTCTATAAAGATATAATTTGACACATCTTATTAATTGTTTCTCATTTTTCTTGTACTGTATTTGTTCTGATGGCAGGGTGCCAAGATCCTTATTGCCAGGTGCTCGGAGTTCACGGTTGAGAGATCGTCAGAAGGAAGAAAGAGAGCTGTTAGTGAAAAAGGCTTTTGTAGAAGATATTTTAAAAGAAAACAACATATTGTCTGTTCTTCTTGGACGACAATCAACTTTTAATGCTGTACTATGGAATGCTGATTTGTTACCATGTCAAAGCAAAGAGTCTCAAATGCCCTCTGCAAATGAAACAGTTTCTACCACACCTGGAGAAACTGTTCCCAATAATCCTTATGAGAAACACAATGATCACAATAATCTGCTTGATGAGATGAACGTGTATATGGAAGCTCTAAATGATCCGTATATGGGTGATGATGACATCTCACGGGATTTTCACATTGATTCTGGACCACTGGCATGCGTAGCTTGTGGGATTCTAGGTTTTCCATTTATGTCTGTGGTACAACTGTCTGAGAGGGCATCAATTGAACTGCTTGCTGATTTGGTTAAAGAAGGACCTGGAGTTTCAGAATTAAAAAATACTCATCACCATACAAACCTTGATGGCTCTGTAAAGAGCTCTGTTTCAGGTATTCTGTCGCCTACTTTGTCCGATAATTTGCCATCACTCTCAGCTATTTCCTGCCTTTTCTTCTATGATTATAGCATCAGTTTAGAATTTAGGACTACAAATTTCATGCTAAAATTAAAGTTTATCAACCTGATACTCTACACATCAGGAAAGATTTGAAAAAAATAAAATTGAAAGAAAAATGATGAATCCTGTGCATGTTTAAATCTAATATTGTTAGCCACTGTAGAATAGTTTAAATCTTAGATTCTGCAGATCTTTTGGACATTTGGAGGTGTTCTGCATCAGTTTGTCAGTGAAATAAATAATAATCAATTGCTGTGGTGTAAAGAAGTGCCTGTATGATTTTGGCAATCATTTTACTAATCTTTCATTTTTGCAATTTTGGGTGTTCACTTTCTAGATTAAATTGAGTATGAAACTAGGGTGTTAATGTTTGAATGATTTTTGCATTTATTTAATGTTCCAATATGTCTATCTGATTTAGGACTTTCAATCTGCTAATATTGTTTGTTACCATACAGAACTTGGTCAAAGAAAGGTCACGATTCTTTAATAGTAAATATAGCGTCTGTCTTGATCATTATTCTTATATTTTAAACTTGTACTATCATATGGAGATGCACGGCTGATGTATCAAATTTAATTACACACGAAGAAATCTTTTTGGGATGCAAGGGGTGTAAATTTTTCATTTGTTGGCGAGAATTAAAGTTTATGAGACACAATCCTTAGCCCTAAAATAATTCTGATATCTCTTGATATGAGCAGATGAAAATAGGATTAATTAACATCATCACCAACTGGACTTCAAAGTGGCTAAATAGCATGCCTTGTGTTTTATTTTTGCAGATGATCTTTGCCTTGTTCCTGATATTTCTCTGATTCAAAAGGATCTGTCGGTACCCTCGATAACCAAGTCCGGTAGGATATGGAACACTTCTAATAAGTATTTGAGACCCCGGATTTTCTGCCTCGAGCACGCCGCTCAGATTGAGGAGATATTGCAGTCTAAAGGTGGAGCAGAGATCCTTGTCATTTGTCATTCAGGTGAGGCTGCCTTTTAGTCTATAGTTGACCGGTTCGAAAATTGACCGACTTTACGAGTTTTCCCCTTAACAGTTTTGTTTCCTAAGGACAGGCTAGATTTTGCTGAATTATCCAAATTTTAATTTGTTTTATTTGTGGAAAGAGGCATTCAGTCAAAATCAACTCCCTTTTTTTGTGTGTCACAATCACATCATGCTGTTAGTTAACACATCATTATCACTCCAAGACCAAGGATAGCACCAATTCCTGGTTTTCATATTTTCTATTGATTGTGAACTGAGTTTGTAACTTTAATAATTAATTCTTGTAGACTATCAGAAAATAAAAGCACATGCAGCAGCTGTTGCTGAGGAAATTGGCAGCCCTTTCAATTATATTGATGTTCCCCTAGATGCTGCATCTGAGGAAGATCTGCATTTGATTGATCTTGCTATTGATGATGGAGAACTTGATGAATGTAGAGAAGACTGGACCTCAAAACTGGGTATCAACTTACGACATTGCGTCAAGGTCAGAAAGAACTCACCATCTATGCGTGTTCAGCATGCATTGTCACTGGGTGATTTGTTCTCCGAGAAAAGTCTTAGCTCAGATTTCTCCAAAATCAAATGGCAGTTTAGAAGATCTCGCTCAAAAATTAAGCTTTATTGCCGAGCCCACTCTAAACCATGCCAGAACATTGAGATAAAGAAAGATGAAGTAACAGGGGGAAAGTTAGATGGTGCCACTGTTAAAAAAGAAGAAAAGCTTATTCAGTATTCAAGAAGGAAATTTAAGCAGAAACCAGATTTATCAACTGGGGCATGTGGGGATCAGGTACACCCTAGAGAGCTCCTGCCAGAAGTTTCTGCTGCCAGTTGTGACCATCTTGATGGGCATAATAGAAGTGATTTTGAAATTAACCCTGATGGTACTGGGAATAGTGGAAGCATTTCTGCTGGGTCCATTCACTCTCCTATTGGGATGTCCGAAGGGCTGCATGACATCCCTGTCCGTGAAGCAACTAGCAATTTGAGTTTGAATTACTCGCCTTCACGGGTGGCAGATTCACTTGCAACTGCTACTTTAGTGGTAGATAGCATTGTGCAGAATGATACTGAATCAATGAAGGAATTAAATATCGAGGGTGATATTTTTCACATGGCAACACGCAAAAGTGCTGAGATGCAACAAAACAGTGGCACTGATGTAACTAGTGAGAAAACTGAAATTTCTGACCATACCGTTGCATCTAATGAGGGATCTATAATAATGAGATCGGATCAAATTACAGAAAGTATGACCATCAAGAATGAGAAATGTAATCTGGCTTCTGAGGGACATTGTAGGAAAGTGGCTGATAAGGATGTTTTGATGATTGAGGTTTCCGGTCTTGCTAACTCTGCAATTTTTCGTGTTGCTTCTTCACCTCTGAGGAGTCTTGATGCACAGATTGAGGACTTAGCTCCGGGTAATTCCTGTATGATTAGTGAAGCATGTGACCATATGATTTCTGACAATGAAGTGCGGCAAAATGTGCAATCTACTAATGGAGGCAATGATGTGGAACCCATGTCATGTGATCATAAGCTGCTAGATGAGCCTCCTGCCTCAACAGGTGAAAGTTGTGAGGATATGAGAGAAATAAGCACTGCAGAGTCTTTACAGGATAATTTGCAGCATGAGAGAAATATTGGAAATGGATCTAATGAGGAACTTGTTTCCAGTTCTGTTACAATGATGATTCAGCCTACTTCCACTCCAATGGAAATTTCAGAAGTTCCAAGCAAGGAATGTGCTGCAGCAGACTTGCTCAATGTTGGGACCAAACAGAAACTTATCTCAAGTTCTGTTTCTTCGCGGATGGAAGTAGATCAGCCTTCCCCACTCAAGGTTGGAGGGTGTTCTGAAGTTCCAATAGAAATTTGTACCAAAGAAGACTCAGGTGCTGATATGACGTTAGACCCCAGAACACGGCTGCAAAATCATACTACTGCTGAAGCTATTATGGATGAGCTTGTTTGTAATTCTAGTGCACAACTGGGAGAAAATGAGCGTATTCCTGCCTCCGTAGCAGCATGTTCTGAAGAATCAAATGGTATATTTGCTGAAGAAAAAATGGATTTTGACATGACAATAGGTACCCAGACAAAAAATGCTACTAGCGAGGAACCAAAACCTACTTCTTTGATCCCAATAGATCAGCCTATCCCTGCCGTAATCCGAAAGTACTCTAGAACTCGAAGAGAGTCGTACTCTGCTGAAAAATTTTGCAATGGCAATGAAGCATATTCATCAAAAGACAACAAAGAGAGGGAATGCAATGAGTCCAATTTGGAAGATCCCAGCTCTAGTGCTGGAAAAGGAAGAAAAAGGAATAGAGAATTGGAGCGGTTGACCGAAAACAAGTTTAATGGCAGTGGGTTTATCAGGAGTCCTTGTGAAGGATTGAGGCCACGGGCTGGGAAAGATGCAGCTAATACAAGTGAAGTTGACATCAGAAAGATTGCTGAGAAGGGCGCAACAAAGACAATGAGAAACCGTGAAAGTGTTCCAGCTCCTTGCCAGGATAAGAAAAAGATCTTAAAGGGGCATCACAGGTGTGATCTAGATGGCTGCCGCATGAGTTTTGAGACGAAGAGAGAACTATCCTTGCACAAACGCAACCGCTGCCCGCACGAAGGGTGTGGGAAGAGGTTTAGCTCCCACAAATATGCAATAATTCATCAGCGTGTTCATGATGATGAGAGGCCGCTCAAGTGCCCATGGAAAGGTTGCTCTATGTCATTCAAGTGGGCTTGGGCTAGGACTGAGCATATACGGGTGCACACAGGCGAGCGGCCATACAAATGCAAGTTTGAGGGTTGTGGCCTTTCTTTCAGGTTTGTATCTGATATTAGTCGACATAGACGGAAAACAGGGCATTATGAAAACTTATCTGCCTGAAGATATCCTGTAAATTACGCTGGTATTGTAAAATATGGCCACGGGAAATGAAGATTCTGGGGCCAAAGAGGCATGCAGAATCATGTACTATATACAGAACTCTTTTTGAGTGTTGTTTCTTAAATATAGTTTAGGGGTTAGGCCGATCACTTTCTTAGGGCGCATTCTTCAAATTATTTGAATGCAGTGGTAGTTGAAAAGCCTTCTCTTTTTTATCTTTCTGGAATTTTTCATGTTATTTTTTCGTTTTTGGGTAAGGAAGGGAAGGTTTCCAGAAAGATTTGTTCAAATCATTTTAGCTTCATAGCTTGATTATCTGGATTGGTCTCCATTTTTAAGCAGGGAATGAAGAAAGGATACGGATGCCAACTGTCAATTCATTTTGTATGCAAGGGTCATTTTGTATGCAAGGGTTGGGAAGATGTCTTTTTTTTCTTTTTTCTTTTTTCTTTTTCAGTCGGAATGTGGCGATGTGGATTGTGGAAGATGACAATGGGTCAAAAGCAGGACATCAATTCTAAAACAATGTCTTCCTCTTGTCCTTTTGACATTTTTTAAATGATTTCCTTCGTGTTTTGTTGACAAAATTGAATATATAAGCACCCCTTTTATCCACAAGTCCGAAATGTCTTTTCTTGAATTTACCGTATTTGTCATAAAGCAATAGATAAGAATTGTGAAAAGTCCAGAACTCTCTTCTAGTTTTCGAGTGATTCTTTGCTTACTCCTCTAATCTTTTTCTTGTGCAAGCTTTTGTTGAATATATGAATTTTCTTTCTAAATTATCCACAACGAGCTTAAAGCAATCTAACTTCGAAGCATTCACCTTTCATCCATATTGATTCGTAACTGAAAGCATATGAGAAGCAAAATAAACAAATCTTTGAATTACTTTGTTAAACACATGGCGGTTTATGGTAATGCCACGTCATCACATGTTTTTCATTTTACTTACTTTACTATAATAATTAAAGTCATGATAATATTTATTTATTTATTACTGAATGAAAAAAAAAAAATGGCACGAGTGCAATAATTATGAATTTATGATTTATAAAACCCGGCCCATTTATGCAAAAGCAAAAGCAAAACCGACAATACAAATACAATCAGTCATTTCTTTCTCTCTCTCTCACTCTAGAAAAAAAGTGAAAAAGAGATGGCCGCCGCAGCACCCCCGCCGCCGCCAGCACCGGTACCGGAACCGTCGATGACACTGGAAGACACAGATTCGCGCAACAACCCACTCTTCTCCCGCATCCGTCTGGCCACTCCCGCCGACGTGCCCCACATACACAAACTGATCCACCAAATGGCCGTCTTCGAAAAGCTCACCCACCTCTTCTCCGCCACCGAATCCTCCCTCGCAGCCACCCTCTTCAACTCCCCTCCCTTCACCTCCTTCACCGTCTTGCTTCTGGAAGTCTCGCCTTCCCCCTTTGCCCCACTTCACTCCCCTTCTTCTCCTCCTTCTCCTTACTCGCCTGTCGACCGCAGTCGTGTACCTCGACCTTCCCCTCGACGACCCGGACCGCGAAACCTTCGCCCCCGACGAAACCCACGACGTTACGGTTGCTGGGTTTGTTTTGTTTTTCCCAAACTACTCCACGTTCCTGGCCAAGCCCGGGTTTTACATTGAGGATCTTTTTGTGAGGGAATGTTATCGGAGGAAGGGTTTTGGGCGAATGCTGCTGTCCGCCGTGGCGAAGCAGGCGGTGAAGATGGGGTACGGGAGAGTCGAATGGGTTGTGCTTGATTGGAATGTGAATGCCATCAAGTTTTATGAGGAAATGGGTGCAAAAGTTTTGAGTGAGTGGAGGATTTGCAGGCTTACTGGTGACGCTCTTGATGCTTATGGTAATGCTAATATTTAAAAGATGGCTTAGGGAATTTGTTGACGCTTGTTGTTTGATGGTGGTTTGCTAATTGTACCCTTTTGTTTTCTCTAACTGGGGATAGTGAATTTCAAGGGTTTTACTTTGAAGGTTGTAGTGTAATGGATGTGTTTACTATATTATGAATCAAAGGTATTGGATTACGTGCCTTTGTTTGTTGTTCCAATCATTGTCATTATGCTTATGAAGTTGTAGTTTTTGTTTGTTTCATTTTAGTAGTACTGAATGGTTTTTGTATCATTACTCGATTCTTTCTCAAATTATGGTTATGGGGAGAAAAGGTTATTTTCAGTGTTAGCCTCATTTAGTGAGTGTAATGGAATGAGACAGCGGGGTTCTGGGTTTGGGTAGTTTGGGATGTATCTCGGGACTCCTAACAAGGAATTCAGCACCATTTAATGTGGGAAGGGGTACGGACAAACCCCAGATATGTCCAAACCTGAAGGATGGGGTTTATCTGTGTTAGTTAAGAATATGGTCTATTCACATTTGATTAAGTCTGTTTCCTTTTTTAATAACTGCTCAGCCCCTCACTGATACTTTGCCACAACTTGCGGAGCATTTGACTATTTTTCTAGGAGCGACGACGGGAGAGAAGAGTACAAGGAATAATTAGAGGAAGCAGAAGGGAAGGCTGAAATGAAAGGAGAGTGATGTTACTTCCTTTTGCCTGTGTCTTTTAATAAAAGATGATAACTTGGTTGCATATGTTTGTCTATTTGAATAGGATTAGCGGACCAGTTGAAGACCAATTTTTAGGTTGATTGTTAAATTATCCGAGCCCTTGAACATGCTAGTTTATAAAACTCATTTAGCGGATATACACAGTTTAGGTTTATAACTCCATCTAGTTTAGAAATTGGCTGAGCCCCTGAGCATGCTTCAGCTGGGCTCAAGCTGCTCAACTGAGTGGCCTCAGCTTGAACATATTGAATAGAAGTGGTGATTTGTTCATGCTGCTGTAGTAGCCAAGGTTGGTTACTGGTTGGTCACTAAACTCGGTTATTAGAGATGAGATTTTTCATGATGGACCTAGTTTGTGACAGGCAAACGCTTTTGTATTGTCAAACTTGACTAGGAAGTCTTATGGTGCGTTTACTTGCAGGATTGGGGGATCGGAATCCGGAATTAGAATGATTGATGGTGTTTAATTCGTAAATATAGAGTAGGAATCGGAATCGGAATGGTGGAGTCCACCACTATTTGGGAATAGAGAATGGGAGATTGATTCCTATGGAGCAGGTGGGAATGAGTCTTCCATTCCTGGGATTGATCATTTGCCTTCCCAAAAATTGAAAATACCCATTTTGTCTTCTTTTATAATTAATTAATATAATATTATAATTAATTAATTAATTAATATATTATTAACAATAATATATTAATAATTATTGTTCCTGAATAAATAATCACAATAATTAATATTAATATTATTAATTAATTAATATATTTATTACTAATAATTAATATACTAATATATATTAACAATAATTATTAATAATTATTAACATAGTTATATTAATTAATATATGAATTAATTAAATTAATATTATTAAATAAATAATATAATTATTGCTACTAATTAATATATTATTAACAATAATTATTAATAATTATAATTTTTGAATAAATAATCACAATAATTAATATATTATTTTAATTAAGTAATTTATATTAATATTATTAGTTAATATATTTTTATAATAATTGTTATTATAGTTATTATAATTAATTAAAAAATTTACAATTAATTAATTTATTAGTTAATAATAATTATGACAATAATCCATTAAATACTTTTTAGTAATTTGTTACAATCTAATTCATTCCGATTCTGATTCTAAGACAAAGTAAACATATTAATGGCAATCCAGCTCATTTTAATTTGATTCTTACAATTCAAGTAAACAATTTATTTTTATTTTCATTCCTTATTTCGATTCCAATCCATTCTCATTCCTGCCCATTATGATTCCAGCTCATTCCGATTCCAGTTTAGTAAACGCAGCATTAGTGTAATCTGATTCATAATTCTGATTGGAGCAATTGAAATATGGTTTGGTTATTCTTCCAGCGGGCTTGACATTTTAACCGATTAGTGGGAAATCAGGATATTCATATCAATCTCGGTCAAAATTTCAATTCGCTTCCAGGACAAGGTAGGCAAAAGGAATTACATCAGCCGTTGCAGACTGCCTCATTTCGTTTGAACCGAACGAAGTCAATTATCTTTCTTGCTGCATCACGGCTGAGCTGAGGTTTTTAACAGTCTCACGTTAACAACTGCGGATGTGTCACGGGTTGCCTGCTTTTGTGTCTAACGGCAGTCAAAATTGATACCCTTGTAATACAACCCAGAGATTTATTTTTTATTTTTTAATTCCCTACTTTTAATGGCCAACCTACAAGATAAGTCATTATATGTTTTTAAAATTCTTATTATAACCCTAATATTTTAACAAAAAGGTAATTATCTATATTCTTTTTTCATAAATCCTTATATATAAATAAAACAACATAGTTTAAATTTATATCTATTTTAATCATTACAATAATAAAATATTACTTTTGTAGTAAAATTTATCAAACAAATATTTTTTAAACTCACAACTAGTACAATAATATAATTTACTAAATACTAATTTTTTTAATTAATAATTTATCCTATTCGCACAATATAAATAATTAATTTCATCAATTACCACAATCTAAATTAGCCCTTAGTCTCGGGTTAAGGGATTCGAACCTGGATATTTGGTAGGGCACCATCTGCAACCAGCCAAAGCCTGGTGGCTTATTGACTTTTATTAGATTAAAAAAAAAAAAAAAAGGGGAAAAGTCAGAAAATTTACCGCTTCAACTTCGGGTCCATCATTACATTTACATATTTACATTGATGATGGACAAAGATTGTTCATTATTGGCCAGGCCAAAACTCTGCGTTTTACCAACCAAAACTCTGAAAACCAGTAGTCTTTTTTCTTTTCTTCTAAATTTGCTTTTCTTAAACTCACCAAACAGACAAAAACTATGTGAGCTCTGATGACACAGACCAGACTGCAAGGCTGCAAGTCATCAGATTCCTCACAACAACAACAACAAAAAAAATAAAATTAAAAACCCCCAAAAAAAAAAAAACTATTAGTGCTCAATTTAATGCTCAAAATAATCTCTACCAATTCAATCAATCTCGAAAAACACACAATCCCATGTGCAAATCAAAACGCAGCACAGATATGATCACCCCAGGAAGAAGACCTCGCAGCTCACGCCCATCAAAATCTTCATTCAACTCCTCAAAATCCTCTTCAAATGATTCGTCATCAGACCCTTCTTCGTCAACCTTAAATTTCAGTAGCGCCAACTATTACTACAACTCATCAAATACATCATCTGTAATCAACTCATCATCTTCTCTCCAAACCCTCAAAAAGTCTTTACCCGAAAACCCTCACATTTACCACCTCTCCGAAATCTGCGCCGCCACCAACAACTTTCTCGCCAAGAAGTTCACCTCGTCCTCTGCGTCAGCCTCTTGGCGCGGGACAATTCGCGGGAAAGATGTTATCATCTTTCAACGGAAGCTACGCCGTTCTTTAGATTTGGAGCAGTTGCGTGAACGCCTGTCCGTTATTTGCCGGAGTCATCACAGTAGCTTGATCAAGCTTCTGGGTGCTTGTATTTCTGGGAATTGTGGGTATCTTGTTTATGAACATGTTTCAGGAGCAAATCTTGCTGATTGTTTGAGGAATCCGAGGAATCCGAGTTTTACTGTCTTGTCCACGTGGCTTTCGCGCATGCAGGTGGCTACTGATCTTGCTCATGGTCTGGATTATATCCATAATTTTTCGGGTCTTCATTCTAATGTTATTCATAATCATGTTAAGAGCAGCAGTATTATTGTTAGCGAAGAAAAGGCCGGGTCTTTGTGTGCAAAGATCTGTCATTTTGGGACTGCGGAGTTGTGTGGTGAAGTGAGTGAGAGTGGGAAAGTGAACAAAATCGAGGGGACTAGAGGGTACATGGCGCCGGAGTTTCAGGCTTCTGGGGTTGTTACACAGAAGTGTGATGTGTATGCTTTTGGGGTGGTGGTGCTGGAGTTATTGAGTGGGGAAGAGGTTTTGAAGTTTGTTTTTGATGAAGGGATTGATGGGTATCGGAGGGTTAGTGTGGTTGATCAGGCGAGTGAGGCGGTGGCTGGTGGTGTTGGGGGTGTGAGGAAGTGGGTGGATAGGAGACTGAAGGACTCGTATCCGGTGGAGGTGGCTGAGAAGATGGTGTTGCTGGGGTTGCAGTGTGTGGATGAGGATCCAGGGAAAAGGCCAGATATGAGGCAGGTTACGGGTTTGGTTTCGAAAATGTATTTGGAATCTAAGAACTGGGCTGATAAGATTGGTTTCCCTACTGATTTTTCAGTGTCGATGGCACCTAGATGAGGGTAATTTGGATGCTAATTCTTGATGACTTGGGTCTTAAGTTTCTTTTTGTGGTGATACATTACTGATACATTGTAGAGTTGAGTTTTTGCTATGATTTCTTCTTCTTTTTCCATACAATTGCAAAGTGATTCTTTATAGATGGAACATTGTAGATACTGTTAACTGTTGTGAATAATACATATGAAAAAGTTTATACAATAAATCAGATTTGTGGATGAATTTGGTATTTGCATTCTCTAATTTTTTATTTGTCAACACATCCAATCCAAATTTTGAGGGTTATGTATTGTCTGATTCATTTTTACTGGGTTTGCATTAGATGCCAGAATCCAGTAGTTACTGACAAATCTGGCAATGGCTTAAACAGGCTTAAAACTACAGTAGAATGGATATGAACCAAATGGAAGTTTATGCTCCGTTCTGAATTCTGATTGCTTGGTGTTGAAAGAATAAAAATCCTTTGAACTTCTTAAATTCTTTGTATTGACTCTGAACTTGAGTGTGCAGATGTTATCTGAAAGTCTTAGTGGAAGACTCGAGTAGATAGAGCTCTGGTCATTCTCATTGCATTAATCATGGAGAATGATATCTTGAAGCAGAGATCAATTCCTGCTACTAAATTATCTCGACTACTGTTCTTATGTTGAAGTCAATAAGGTAGACTAAGCTAATCTATGCTGCACATGTAAGCATGTAGTAATGAGCTTGATATGTAAATATTTTAACAGTGAATTGTAAATGGTCAGGCCTTTTTTTTTTTTTTTTTGTGTTGGGTGGGGGTTGGTGTAGGACTTTTCTTCTCCAAATGAGGATCCCATAACAATTCTTTTACGTTTTTGAATAGAGAAAAGTATAATGAAAGGCAAACAATTGGATTATATTATTGGTTTAAACGAAAAAAATTAGATAATCATTAATCAGTTGATAGTGTAGCAGTTCTCCCAACCACAACAAGATGCCAAATCATTCAATCAGTGAGCCTCTCTCCCTCTCTTCCCTTTTCAAGTGTCCATAAAGCATGCACAAATGTCAATTAAGCGCACTAATTACACTTTCATGGCCCTAAATGAAGACCAAACACGTTCTTCAGTCTTCACCTATGAGTCCCATATTTACTTTTCAGTCTTCACCTATGACTTCCATATTTACTTTTCATTTGACCAATATTTTGCACGTTGTTCAATTTTTGCACAAAATTTTTTTTTTTACATTAGTTGCTCATTTTGTGTTAATTTTTTAACAAAGAATTTTTCTTTCTAAAGTAAAACTTCTATTAGTAAAGTTTGTATGAATAAAAAAAATTTGTAATATTATTTTAATAAATATTATTTAATAATTATAATATGAAAGGGGTGAAATAAAATTTTGAATAAAATAAAGAATATTTTAAACAATTGAACTCTTTAAAAAACCTACAACTTCCTTTACAAATTTGAATTTTCTTAATATAGGCAAAATATTAATTTTTTATTTCTAAAAACTCCACTAAAATTACAACAAACAACATAAAGAAAATGGAAAAAATAAATTTTAGTATTAAATAAGATCTTATTTGAGATTGAGGTGCTATAACTTTTAAGTTATAGCTGCTGTGGAAAAAAAATTGTAAGTATGAAATAAAAATTAATAATATATAATAAATATAAATTCTAAATAATAATTTTTGATAAAAATATTAAAAATATAATAATTTTTTTATTATACAAGTAAAAAATTATATTAATATAACTTTCAAGACACAATATATAGTGTTTATCAAATATTTTAGTACTGTAACTTTTAAATTACAACTTCAATTTTAAATGTACAGTAAATACTTTGGTTTAAAAAAGAGATATTCATCCCTTCAGCCAATCCACACCTCAATCCTATGTGGACAAATTTTAGGGGTAACTTTAAGTTAAACCGAGGGAGTGATTAATCCCTAATCAAGGGAAACCCGCGGGATTTAATTGATCAATTCATAAAGTATCTAGTTTATTCAAAATTTTATCAAATAAGAAGGTCTTGAACCCAAATAAAAGGAGAAGGTTTTTATAATGTGTCGTACACGTGTGCACATCGCGCGGGCACCTTGCATTCCTCTAAGCTTTGCACAGAACCTCGGCCAAGCTGAGTGATCGTTAATGGCGGCTAGGATGATGCCAATCAGACGACTAATCTCTCTCCTTTCTCGTAACCAGCCTCAAGCTTCTCTTCTCAAAGGTGAACCTTCTCTATCTCCTCTGTCAATATATATAGGTGTATGTATGTATCCGTTCCCCTGTGAATTGAAGTTCATAATATCGTAGTTTCTTTGTTTCTTTTACCTTCTCCATTGATTACTCCAGGACTGTTCTTGCTGATTTTTACAAATAGGATTTGTGTGATTAATAGGATAGATGTTTGAGAGAAAAGTTAATAAAATTGGAAACAGGAAAAAAAAAACCCTTAATGAGAGAGAAATCAGGAACTTTTACTGGGGTTTCTGGGAATATAGCATGTATTTTTCCATGACAGTTGAAGGCGATTATACTTGGAAGCATACGGAGTTAATCATAATAGTGCTGTTGTGAAGGGTTTAACATTGCGATAGGTAAAACACTGTTGAGCAAATCTTGCTAACTATTTGGCGAAAGTCCAATATTATTATAAGGTTTCTTTTCGAATCATTTTGAGGTGAGTAAATCTATAAGATGCTTGTCTCTATTCAAATTAAGCACTGCTTGAATAAAACATCTATGTTAATGCTAGGCAAACTGAACGATTCTCTGAAGATATATATTGAACTAGAAGAAGAACTTGGAATAATAGTGATGGCGTTGAATGATGTAGCTAAATTTTAATATTTCTGCATGTTATCTCCTTCATCTACTGGATTGGCCTGACTCTGTTTTGCCGACACATTAAAATTGATTTGAAGCTGGTGGTGCAAAGTTTGGATCATTGTTTCCTCTTTCCTTTGAATTATGTATATGTTTGTATGTTCCAGGACTTAACAATATAGGCTTGCAACTTCTACTGATATTTGCCTGGTTTATGGTGAAGGGTGACTGTTTTGAGCTAATAAACAAGTCCTGGATGCTGGAGCCGTGCTTTTGTCGATTGATTGACTGAATAGTTTCGTAATAAACTTATAATTGATGGTAACAGATCAAATTTTAAATGGAAGAGTGGAAGACTATGTCTTAGAAATATGCTTCAAAGAATTAAATCTCAAAGATTAGAAACTTAGCAAAAATTTGGCTTTATTTTGTGATCAATCAGCATGGTTAGAATGGTTTCCAACTACTATGACATTTTGAAATGTCTTTTGATAGTATTTGCTGCTTCAGGTTTATGCATATCATATAAACAGAGAAGAGAATTGGATGGTTTGATGAAATGTAGAGCTGCTATTTTATCTAACCATTGGACGGTTTGATAATACCATAATATTAAGACCAATGAGGTCGAAGACCTGTTAAAAATATAGTGTGAAGATGAGGACTTGAATTGGTACCCCTCACCTGAGAGTTGACACACTTGCTTAATGAAATTGATTTAGAACCCGGTCTTGCTGGTTGCAGTAAATTTCATTCTGTTGTGTTAACAGCCTTTCTGAGATATTTTAACTTATTACTTTATTGATATTTTATGGCAGAACCCACTAGGCAATTTCTACCTTCTACAAGTGCACATTTTGGCATAAGTGAATACCACCGGAGAGGACTTCAAACATTGATAAATTCAAACAGTGTGACTGATGCGGATCAGGAGCAGCATGAGGCTGGCAATTCGATGCCCTCTAAATCTAATGACAGTTCCGCTGTGAAGCTCAGTGCGACGTCCAACTTGAAGACGTCCGCAAGGCATGATCTTGCAATGATATTTACTTGCAAGGTCTGTGAAACAAGATCTGTAAAGACAGCTTGTCGTGAATCATATGAGAAAGGCGTGGTGGTGGCACGATGTGGTGGGTGCAACAATCTACACCTGATTGCAGATCATCTTGGATGGTTTGGAGAACCCGGAAGCATTGAGGACTTCCTCGCTGCTCGTGGAGAAGAAGTGAAGAAAGGTTCTGTTGATACGCTAAATCTAACACTTGAAGATCTAGCTGGAAGAGAAGTCTTGAAAGACTAAATCGAATTTGTTTATATGAATATTTTTTTAAAATGAAATATTCTCGTCTTGTTAAATTATGTATTACAATGTGTTTTAACATGAAATTGAAATTACAGAATGCTTTTTCGTGAATTTAGTCGGGTCCAATTCAGACTGTATGTGGTGATTGTCGATTAAGAGGGCTCACGTAGATGACGTTGATGCTTATCTTAACCAAGAAAGTCCGGTGGCAAATTTCCCTTGATTGATCATAGAACGATTAATGAACCATGAGAGGCTCTTTCATTCAATCATGAAATTATAATGTGCAACATTTTATCAGTAATATTGGAAGTGTCAACTGTGGTTTTTTTTTTTTCATTACACTGATATGTTATAATACAATTAAAAAGCTATTGACTAATGAAATTAGCCTATAAATAATTCTATTACGATACAATCTAAATATTTATCCTCACTAATTGCGCGTTGCTGGCATTCGAAACTGTTCTATTACCACCGACCCAGTTGCATTACTTGGCAATCAAGATTTTCTGTGAGGGCAAACGGGTTATGGGTTTATGGGGCGGCGGGGCGAGTCAAAACTGTTATCCAATACCATACGATACGTCATCTAACAGTTCAGTTAAGTACTTGTAATTTGATTTCGAGTGTACAATCACAACGGAACTCCAGAAGCACTTTCTTTGTTTCTTTGTGTTGGCAAATAACCAGAACCAAGCAAGGCAAAACTTAGAAACATGACGACAGCTGCGTGTTGTTTTCGCTCCACGTCTTTACCTTCTTCATTCTCAATTCACAAAAGTTTGCTGTCAAGAGAAACTCAAACGCAGTGTCATTCATGGGTTTGCTCTCGTTCTCGCCCAAAACCAGCTCTTTCTCCACTGGCCTTATCTCAATTTCCCTCAAGCAGAGGCGTTCGAAGAACTCATTCCAAGGTAGAATTCTTTAATGGGTTTGCTCAGCTTTTTCTCTGTCTTTGTTATTGAATTGGGTCTGCTCTATTTTATTCTTGTGAGTTATTTTCGTATTAGTACAGTACTAGTGGGTGTAATTTTGATGGGTCCTCTTAGGGCTCAGTTGCAGAATTTGATAGTGGGTAAAAAAAAGAACAAAAGTTTTGGTTTCTTCATGTAATCTTAATGGCAATTGAGGTTTGGTAGTTGTGAGCTGAATGTATATGTATAAATAATTGATGGTCCGTATAGTCAAGTGAAATTGTGGTGAAGTAGTGTTACGAAAGACAGGAGAAAAACAAAGTGAATTTATTTAGGCCTTTTTGCTTATATGAAACTTGATCTTTTATTTTATGTATTATTATCCTAATTCCTAGTTCCATGCAAATGAATATTATTGTTCGGCTGAGAGTTTAATTGGGAATTTTCCATTCTAATTATTTAAAATTGTATAATACTCAGCTGTTTAAGAAATTCCTTCATAGAATAGTATTTGAGACTATCTGTTTTATTTCTTTGAGTGTGCAATAACTATGTTGCATCTACTATTTCATGGCAGTAAGAGCAGTGGCTGCTCCTTCGGAAGCTGTATCTGGGTTTGATGAGATGGTGGCTGGGACCCAACGGAAATATTACATGTTAGGTGGGAAGGGGGGAGTAGGCAAGACAAGTTGTGCGGCTTCACTTGCTGTAAAATTTGCAAATAATGGGCACCCCACTTTAGTGGTCTCAACTGATCCAGCACATTCCTTGAGTGATTCTTTCGCGCAGGTCTATGGCCGTTTTACTTCCTTGGTCTTTTTGGAGTTACATGTTTCTTGCGTATAATAGACATATTGTGCTTGTGCTTATCTGTATGAGCTTATTTTTTCTTAGGATTTGACAGGCGGGCAACTAGTACCAGTTGAGGGCCTGATTTTCCATTGTTTGCTCTTGAGGTTTGTGGGAATAGCTTCTTATAGCCTTTTACTAGTTATTCTTAATGATGGTTCTGTTGTCCTATTTATGAGGGCAGCTTTGCTTCATGTAGTCAGTAATTTCATTATACTTTTTCAACAGATAAATCCTGAGAAGGCTAGGGAAGAATTTCGCAACGTAACTCAAAAAGATGGTGGAACAGGGGTTAAGGATTTCATGGATGGCATGGGTCTTGGTATGCTTGTAGAACAGGTAAAGGTTTATCCATAACTACTGGCATCAAAACTTAGGATGAAATTTGTCAAGCCTGGATTGGACTTGCATTTTGATTTGTCATGGATAGTCTCAGTAGTTGCTTCATTTTCATTTTGGTTGGTTTAACTTAGCAACTTTGTTAACTCAGGATTCAGTTGTCTTTACCCTGTGTATGGGGGCATAGTGCAAACACACACACACATACATGCACAAAAAAATATATATTAAAATAATAATAATAATAATTGAGGTCGTTATCTTGATTTATTCTTCTCTTGATTGGTTGTACATGGTTGACAAAGTTAGGAGAATTAAAATTAGGAGAGCTATTGGACACTCCTCCTCCTGGTTTGGATGAAGCTATTGCAATTTCAAAGGTATGTATTATCTTCCTGCTTATTCTGCTGCTTGTGTTGTGTATTGTATATCCCAAAATGTCCACTGATCATGTAACCTTTTTCCAGGTGATACAATTCCTTGAATCTCAGGAGTATAGTATGTTCACTCGAATAGTTTTTGACACTGCACCAACGGTGAGCAAAAGCTTGCTTTTTCATGTCATTTTATCGTGCAAATTAGTTTATTAAGATTGATGATTATTTTTTGCAGGGGCATACCCTTCGGCTTTTGTCCTTACCAGACTTCTTGGATGCTTCTATAGGCAAGATATTGAAGGTAGCAATGGCAACTTAGACTAATTATAATCTGTTGATATTTTCTGTTTTCAGTTAAGGATTTTGCGACAGGACTTGCAGCGGTAACACTATTGAATATGCGAGAGTTGTAACATTAAAAATTACCCTACGAGTTGTATCATGCTACAAAACTTTGTAACATGGAAGATCGTTAAGTATTGTGTTGCCTGTTGGAAATTCCTTATTTTAGTATTTTTACCCATAACGTGGAACTATACTTGTTCCTTTTAACTGTTTCTCATTTTTGTTTGAGATTTTATTTCATGCAATCCTGTGACAGCTTAGGGAAAAAATAGCTTCAGCAACCTCAGCAATAAAATCTGTGTTTGGGCAAGAACAAAATCGCCAGGGTGCTGTAAGTCTTATGCTGTTGGGAGCAATTGTTTTGCGCTTTCATTATGAATTTCTTAACATTTTAAATGCCTCTTCTATTTGTTATGTAGTCTGACAAATTAGAGCGACTGAGGGAAAGGATGGTAAAAGTGCGTGAGCTCTTTCGTGATACGGATTCAACAGAGTTTGTCATAGTAACAATCCCAACGGTAATAATCTTTAGATTTTTTTTTTTGTAATTATTACAAACTATACCTTGTTAATTGATTGGTGTATTGAGTTTGAGTTTGAATGAGTTTCAATGATTTGTTGGATGGTGGATCTATGTTGTTTAAAGTTGTGTTCTTAAGGTATCTTGGACTACGCCTGGTTTTGCATTCAAAGTTTGATATTTTCTTCTGATTTACTTGCTCATCCAAGTTGAGGCAATGTAGGATTTTATTCAGGTTGGATCATTTAGATTATGTGCATTCGAGCTCTTTTTTTGTTGTAAATCTATCCTATTAGAAAGATTCGCCTGTAAATGTCATCTTGTTTATAGTATATCTTCAGCCTGTATAGATTTATCTAGATATGAACCTATGCAAATAGATTACAAAGAAGAAAAAATAATTTTGACACTTACGTTACTTTTAGATTATGGTCTGTTAGGTCAAATAATATTTTCAGATCCAGATCAAACGGATCAATTCGGTAGAAAAATAGCAACAGTTGTCTTAAACACTTTTGCTACAATCAGGCAAGACTTCTTAACTCGAAAGATAAATAAATAAAATAAAGGAATTAAAATTGCTTGACTAAGAATTTCTATTACTATTATTCTCATATGTGTGTCTGTATAATTTTGTTTTCTAAGATAATCTATTCCTACTGGACTGATTAAAGTTAATTCTTTTCTTTTTCTTTTTTTTTTTAAGAGAGATGGGGAGGTTTTGCTATATAAGGTTGGTTTGGGTGCATAACTTATTCTATTCTCCGCCTTCATTCAGAAAGCTTTGCTTTTGGCCGCTATGCTCATTGCTTCTTTTTTCTATATTTTTTAATGTTTAATTTTGGCCATCGTTTTCTCTGCCGAACCAAAACCTAAATCAGGCGTAATCACATCTAGTGGAATAAAAGCATTAAATGCAGATCATTTCTTTTTAAATAAGAATTCAATGCAGATCAATTTGCCATATCAATATCATTTTTAGAGTCTACATTGTAGTTCTCCTTGTTAAAATGAAATTACTGTGTTGGCTAATTAGATAGTGGAAGTAAGGCTAATTTGGAATACTTTTGTTGCTTGTAATTTAGTCATTCATGTTTCACTTATTTTCCCCAGGTGATGGCGGTCAGTGAGTCATCTAGGTTGTCTGAGTCACTGAAGAAGGAAAATGTTCCTGTCAAGAGGCTTATTGTTAATCAGATTATTCCCCCATCTGCTTCAGACTGCAAGTTTTGCGCAATGAAAAGAAAGGTATTAGTCTATTTTCTCTCTCATTGGCGCACATAATCTTTTGTCTTTCATTTTCCTGATGAACTAAACTTTAAAGTTCTTTATGATATCGTACAATAACACTAGAAGAAACATCTAGCATTTTGAAATTTTTCTTAAACTTATGTTGTATTTGGTAGCATAATAATATGGGATTAGAGTGTTGGAATTGAAACTGAGTGGGATTTAGCTACATCAATCCCCAATTTTTTCTGAGGAAGCTTCCTTCAGCACCAGATAATCCCTACCCGTTGCCAAATTCATGCTGCCAAAACACAGTATTACTGTTTCTACGCCAAGGATTAAAATAGTGCTTAAATATGTTAATGCTTCAGGATCAAATGCGTGCTCTTGAGATGATTAAGAGTGATTCAGAACTCTCCAGCATGATGCTGATTGAGGCACCCCTAGTTGATGTGGAGATTAGAGGAGTCCCCGCTCTTAGATTTATGGGGGACATTATATGGAAGTGATAATCTCTTCAATGATTTCAGAGGTGATTTACCCTTTGCTTCTTCCTTTTTTCTCTGCCTTTACTTCACCTCTTAAAACCAAGTTATTTTAAGTATTGGCTTCAACTTCTTCAAGCAATACAGTATGACAGATCAAAAGAAGATTTTGCCTTCAATACGAGCAGTCTCAGAAGCCAGGAAACTGAGTGACACAGCCAGAAGTATGAATTCTATATACGGAAGCCATTCTAACCCATGCAGTTATGATGCAGAAAGTAAGTATGCACCAGTTCCCCCCACACATGAACAGGGGTCTGAACTTTAGACTGGTGAGATTTTACAATTTGGCATGTGCTTGTAAAGTGAAAATGACACTGCCACAAAGAACAAAAGTTGGCCATAGCTCATAATTAAAACACCCTATTTTCATTTATGCTGTGCTCTCAATATGCTTTATGGTTTTGGCTTGAACCCTCTTTTAAGGTGATATGCAGCAAATGAATTATAACTCACCAATAACATGCCAACATATATTTCTGAGATTTCAATATACACAGTTCTATTGTAGATACACGCATATCTTCTCCAGCAGAAAATAAATACAAAATGAATGCTATACCTAAGAAACCAAGCTAAAGCAAATACCTAAAAGTGGTGCTGTTCAAATCCTACAATATACATGATTTCGATTGTTGTTCTCAATGTATCTCTGTTTGCTGCTGCTAAGCAGCAGATTCAATCCACTACTATGGCTATAGGCCATAGTTTCTCATTCGTTTATTGTTTTAGGAGAGTTCTTCAAAATATGAAATTATGCATTTCTACAAAAACTTTGGATGGTGAAAGAATTGAGTAATATAGTCTTGAAGTTTGAAACTTGCTTCCTCTTTTGAAAGATCAACATGCCAAAGAATGTTGAAACTCACTTCCTCTTTTGGAAGATCAACATGCCAAAGAATGCTATGATACGGCTGACTACTCCATAGACAATAAGAATGCCTACACAAAGACCCCATTCTTGAAGATCGTAGCCACTCTTCATCAGTAAACCGCAACGAGTAATCAGCCACACTCCATAATACCTAATTGTAATCATGAGAATTAGTAACATGAATCACGAAATCTGAAATTTAATAAAGTTCTCCAGGTATTTTTGATAACTTATTTATCTATTGCAAGGCAAAATCTCGTGTCAATTTTCCCAAGGAACTGATTGGCGGCTGGCCCACCATCCAATGTGAGCTTCTTAAAATTTACATCAAGGATATATACGTTCCTATTCATTGGTATTTATCATGTGGTTCAGTGAATTTTCCTCTCTCTGGCTCACGGTGCCAATGTTTATATTATCGGTGTCCGGACTAAGTTGGTTAGACTTCTCTAAAGACCATAATCATAAAACCCAGTGCGCAACATGTCGCATAAACTTGTAAAATGACTTTAGAGAAAATGCAGTTCTATCATACCTCTCAGCATTTGCAACCACAAATGCTTGCAAAGCCCACTTTGGATAGCATAAGTTAGCTATATTCTTCATAAATTCACTATCCGTCTTCCGTGTTGCGATAAGAGTTAAAACCACTGGAAGAAGAACAGACCACTGCAAGAAAAAATGGCTTGTCAATATAAATAAATGATATACGAAGCTTCGAATTGGCAAGAAGCAAATACTTTCACTTGATTGCTAGCGTCACTCACCAGCTGGGCAGAACCAGGTTCAAAGAAGATGGCAAGTGCATAAGCTATACCAGTCACACAATAAACAAGGCAGAGCAGGACTGCATAGTTATCTGCAAAGGAAGATCTTGGGTTGGTGAAGAAATAGAACATGGAGAGATACACCACAGGCTTGATGACTGTATTAAAATGGTCAATTGTATCCTTAGCAAGAAAGTAGGCCAAGCTGCTCATGCCGGAGGCCCTTTCTCTCCAGTATTGTAGTTTTTCCAGAGAAAATGTTCTCAAAGCTGCTATTTTGCAAAGAAGAGCTGAAAACAGGAATATATTGTGGTAAGAAAGAAAGTCTTTTGCACATAAACAATATATTATTACTTTTCCACCAATCCAATTGGCTGGTCAATCCAAATTCAAAATTATTTTGGTTGTTGCAATTTCATTTTTAAACACAGCACTAACCTTTCACTTCAAATGACACAAGTAGAGTTATGTGATGGAAAAAGCAAAACAAAGATTTTCCATTTTCCTGAAACTTTGTTTACAAATCAAGAAAGAAATCAAATGTTCTTGAACTTACAAACTGCAATGATGGTATGACTATAACCAGCCGCCCCAAAATTTTCATCACCTACTTTACTCAGTGACCCTAAGCAGGCTCCAGCAAGCAATAAGATCAGAAAATCGACTGCCTGTGGTTTAGCTTCCCTTAGCCGCTGTTTGGCAACTCTGAAATTGTTGTGGACAAAGTGAGCATCAAGAGTTAATATATCAACATAATAGAATGGAATATTTCAAATGAAATTAGCAGGATAAGTCACTTAAATGGGAATATCATATCTCGTCTCCCCGGGGTTTAAAATTACTGCAAATCATTAAGCAAATGCAAGTACATAACTTATCCAGCAATATGGAAAGCAAAAGAAAATCAAAAGTATGTCCTATACATATAACATCATTCAATAATATTTTGCTAATCAAATTCATAGTTCAAACATGTTGTCTTATTAGGGATGGGTCAGATGATATGCAAGATGGAGAGAGCAAAGTTTGATCCCACGACAAAAGAGAATAAGACGAGAGAACAGCTGCTTGGCTTAAGCTGTTGGATTAGGTCCTTGAACAGAGATTCCCTATGTTTACTTTGTGTGCTAACAGAATGCACTTTTTTAACAGTTAAACAATTACATCTTCAGGGGAATCATAACAGAAATGGTACCTTTGAGTGTGTATACCTAATTTACCCTTTAGTCTACAATTTAAAAGCAAGAAAACAAAATTTTAATAACTATGAAATGACACGGAATACAAAGAATTTTTACAGTGGTGAAGATTTCAGCTCATCAATCTTTCTGAAACACATAATATAAGTGAAGGTACCAGAAAAGGCTAGGAAATATATGGCAATTTACCTCCCAAGGAAGAATTTGTACTGCTGGAATACACCCAGAGTTTTCCGTTTTGATAAATCCTTAGATTTAAAAAAATTGAGTCGTATATGATCCTTATGAAACTCCACATTATTCTTCATATCTTGCCATAATTCTCCAGCAAAAGACTTCTCCTCCACTTCAGTAGTAGCAAGATTTATTCCATTATCTGGATTTACACCCTCTGGAGGCATAACGAATCTAGAAGCATTCTTCTGCATATCAGGGGGCACTAGATAGCCATTGTGAAGCATCCATCTAACAGGAAGATCCTCATAAGTCACATTTGAGGTTGCACTCGGTTTCACTATACCCTCCAAAATGTCAATTAAGTGGTCTGGAGGGTTAACACGCTCTGGAACATTGATACCAAGGCCTGCAAAGTATTCTTCAACTTTCTTCACTGAACCATGATAGACAGTAAGTCCACCTTTTGCCAGGAGCACTAAATCATCAAACATTCTGAACAAGGCATAACTGAACAAGAAAACTTTGCATTAGATATGAGAAAGCAAAATAATCCTGTGAGCAATCACATTCACATTATGCTCATAATGTACTACAAAAATATACGTATATTTTGAAATGATTTTGTTCAGCGGTATTGCAGCTCTTGAGAATTTTCTAACCCTGCACAGTTCATGAATGATGCAACAAATAAGCATTGGAAGTATTTTGACCGATACCAAAGCCTTAAGTTCTGGCTAATACTGAAATTGCCTATCTATCAAATATTGGTATTGCTAACCAATAAATTTAGGTCATTCATTTTTTTTGGGGGGGGGGGGGGGGGGGATTCAATTTAGGTCACTCCTAATATACCAAACTGCATGAAAAACTTTTCTTTCATAATTGCTGTTACGTTCTTGCTTATACTTCAAGTGAAAACTGCATCCATTTCTTGCACTAGTATTTAACGATCAGATAATTGAGCACAATGTCATCAGATGATGATGATATTTGATATTAACTGCCGTACTCATCAGTTGTTTACCAGTGTCCCTCTTATGACTGTAAGTCATATTAAAAAAGAAACTGTAAGTTTAAATTTTATTTGATATTTTATTGTTGATTTTATGAACTTACTAGTTGTGGGGGATTAGGTCAAGTAACTGATAGTAAACCCCAATATGTTGACTAGGCAATCCAGAAAAATATTAGAAGCTAACTTGTAATAAGAAAACATTACCTGGGTTGATGAACAACCAGGCAGATATTAACCCCTTCGAGAGCTTCACGCCGTAGCGCTCTTAAAAGTAACTGAGAGGATGCACTATCTAAACCAGAAGTGGGTTCATCTAAGAGCAAAAGTGAAGGTTCCATGACCATTTCCAATCCAACATTTACTCGTTTCCTCTGGCCCCCAGAGATTCCTCGCTTTTCTACTGTTCCAACCAAGGAATCACGCACCATCTGAAGCCCCAAAGTATCAATAACTCTTTCAACGACTAAAACTTTGTCTGCTTTTGCTAAGTGAGCTGATAATCTTCAACAATCAGAAGTTCATATGGTAAGGAACAATAGCAGTAAGAGGTGCTGAAGGAATGATGGAAAAATCATGATGCAGAAGAGTGCATGGCAGAGAAGACCAACTCAAGCTGTAATATTAGAACAGTGGGCTACAGCCACTACCAACCTCCTTTCCTCTTTCCTTTTTCCCTAATACCAACTAGCATATGCAGCATTTTTAGTCCAGAAAACTTTAGAAATAGGAGCAGCAAGCTGTACAAATTACCTCCAATTGAACTATGGATATTTAGTTTATTTTTTATTTAGTTTGCCATCTGTGTAAGATTTCTTGGAAATTATATGCAGTTACAAGTATAACTGTATCCAGCCTACATATAATATATTTTTGTTTGCTGCGTTGAACTTCTCATTACTGATGGATAGCAATTCATAGTCCACAGTCCTCGGGAGGTTGATGGTCAATTAGGACTTTAGTTTCATAGAAACCCAGGGGAAAAAAGAGAAGAAGAAGAGCATATTAAACTGTAGCTAAAATGTGAAAATGGGCTAAATGTAACATACCTGCATCTTGCATGGAACCATAGATTCTCTTCCACTGTCAAGTTTCCATGCACAATATCATCTTGTGGCACAAAACCAATGATTTTCTTATATGAGTGGATTGGTTCATTCTTTCCATTAATAAGAATTAAGCCAGTGGCTTTACATGCAATTGCTTTTCCTGCCAGAGCAGACAGAAATGTAGTCTTTCCAGCCCCTGATGGGCCCATGACAGCAGTAATGCGGCCAGGCCGAATTTTTCCTGTGACACACCTCAATAGATGTTTATTTTTGCCTTTCAAAGTAAGCGTTAAGTCTTTGAAAGAAACCTCAATCAGAGGCCTTTTCCCGACTTCGGTGTTGGTTGCCATTGAAACTACTCCTGAGAAGGTAAGATTCTTGTTTTCCTGCTGAAGAGCTTTCTCTTTTTCAAGTTGAGCATATGCATAGTTAAAAATTTGGCTATGAGTACTCAAATCTTTCCCCTTTGACATATGCTCTTTTGTTTTCACATCTCTGAGTTCAACATCAAAACCCTCATAACTATCAAGGTTATCTTCTATTTCATGCATCATCTTCATGAGATCACCTGGTTCTTTTTTCATTCCTTTTGATGGTGCAAGTGGTGGCAGAGATGCATTCCAAGTACTTGAATCTGAAGTTGGGTACAAATCTTCATCTGTTCTAGATTCAGCTTGGTTCAAAATCTTAAGCTTTTCAGGATGTTGGATGGATTTTTTACGAGAAAATGTTCGTGATAATTGAGCTTGAAATTCACTTGCACGCTTCTTTGCAGCATCTTTTGCAGATTTCCACCTTTGACGTGCTTTTGCTGTCTCCCTTGCATTTCTTGCTGCTGCGTCCCTCTTTTTGGCCAGTCTTCTTTCCCGAGTGGTGAGAACTTGGTCAAAACAATTGTAAATAATAAGCAGCAGTGTGCTTAAAGCAGCCTGCAGAAGAGAATGAAGAATTCCTATTTGGATCAACATAGTTACACAGGGAGCTTTTAGAGTACATATTGTAGTGTGTTAAAGAAGAAAGTCATACATATGATATGGAAAAGTCCTTAGAACATAAAAACTGAAATTAAAATAGATTCCAAGATGTTTCCCTTACCAAGGCATTTAAAGGGTTTTACACACATGAAAAGTTGATGACTCGGAACCATCAAGGCAGCCAAGATTGATTTTTTTTTTCCCTTCTTTCAGAAAAGTTATTTAAGAAAAGCAAAATTCCGCATGGAGTTAACTTACCAAAAGCAAAATTCCGTATGCATGCATATTTTCATTTGTAGCGTTTGGATCACATGTAGTCAACTTGAAGCAGCCTACGGAACAATTGAGAAGAAAGTTAAGTCCAGAAATACAGGGGAAATGAAAACACCATATCGAGGATATAATAACATGCGAGTGTCAAATTTCTAGAAATTCGCATGTTTGTGAGATTAAGACCGAATAAAGAGTTTTATGCAAATACTATGTATAAGCAGTAATAACAAATTTAGCCCCAAAAAAAAGGAAAAACATACGCTTCTCAGATGTAGAACCCATCCTGCAGTAATGCCTGAAATTCCATAAACAAATATTATAGGATTAAAAAAAAAAGTGAAAGCAATAAGAACTCAGGAGTAAATAAATTGCCATCAAATCGTATCCAAATTTCCTTTATAAAGAACTGACACAACAAGTTAAAACTAGAAGGTTGCAATTAGCAAATAGTTAACAAGTTTGGCAGTGCAAGTGCGTGAAAAAATAATAATAATAATACCCGCTGCTGCAATCCTTTGTGTGTATCGTTGTTGGGCAATATGATCCTGCTGAACAGAATATCTCTTTACTAGAAGCAACATCAGCCCATATATTTGCCCCTCCACAAGTATGGTTTGGTCGTCCTGAAGGCAGTTGGTAATTATACCTGCAGTACCATTCCTATACATGGTTTATACACATTCTCGGATATTATGGCAGGGCATGTCCTAAAGTAATGCTTAAAGAAAAATCCGAACTCACGGTTCACATGTGCCAGTTGACTTATTGAGTGTTGATAGAGGGCAATAGGAACCCAGTGGACATGCTTCAGGAAAACGACATGAAGTGCATAAGTAGTAGGAGTAAGACAAGATAAATATTAGAAGAAGAATATTAACCGTATCAGACACATCTTATAACTATAACTAGGAATATACTCAAGCATGCAAAGACAAAATGAAGCATAGGGTCAATTCTTGAGAGATGTTTAGTTTGCAGTAACCCTAGATGGTACACTTTTTACACAGAAAAGTGACTAGGTCCTCAATGTTTCACGTCCCATTCAACTTTTGCAGGTAATGTTTTTACAATAAATAGAACTCTAATTATGAAGCTGAATTGGAAAACTTTTAATAAATGCTACTTCTAGATAATTACAAGCAAAGTATTTAAAGGATTTTTAGAAACTTACGTATCATGCAAGTAAGACCATGTGGGCAGAAGAAACCCTCACAACAAGCCTGACAATCCTGAGTTCTTGTAGGAATGTTGCGTGAAGCTTGAAGGTCAACCTGCTGATTTTGACCAACACTACAAGCCCATCCAGGCTCACAACCAGAAACCCATGCAGTTAAATTACAGTTTTTGTTAGGTTTCAAATGAGTAGCACTATCTGATGATTGAAAGAAACTATCAAAGTAGAACTTCATTTCCGCTGCTGTACATATGCGCTGTTGGATATCTCCTGATGAAACATTCAGAACCATATTAACATGTTAGAACAGAAAGTAAAATTAGCATATGAACTCAAGTCAACTTAAATCAAGCCTTAGTGACAACTACTCAGGCGCATAACTGGAATTCCACTAATGTACTTCGGCGACTTATTGTATGGTCATAAGTTTCGATGTTTCGAGCATATGGTGAGAGTTTTGATAATGTTGCAAGATTTGTACACTCTGTTAGGACTCTAAGAGAAGACTTTATCTCATTATGATAATGTCAATAAGTTGATACATTACAGAAGAGGTATTATTGTCGACAGTGGGCCATAATTAGCTATAGCTTACTGTCTCTTCCTCACCTCATCTAAACAAATGTGAGGTCGCCAACATGAATCTTTCTGGGTCACAATGCAATCTCATAGAGCTTAATAACCCACTAAGCCCATTGCAGGCACTGGGCAGCATGGTAAGGAAAATTACAGTTGTGGAACAAATTCTAAACTTTGAATTTATTATATTTCCTGCATTAATTTGCTCCATAAAACATGAAAGAACAGATTTTTCTATCACCGCTGATATATATATACTTGTACCTCTAGTTTTTTTAACGCAAGAAGCTAAGAAATCCAGATTAGATGAAAAATTAAATGCTTGGTTCCAATCAGCATCCCTGAAACAATGAAATAAGCTTGAAATCAATGCAAATTCAAATGACAATCTGCATAACCAAAGCTCGAGAAAGGCCAAAACGTTACACACTCGAATTTACATTACTAATAATTTTTTTTTAAAAAAAAGGGCTAAATGGACACCATGCAGCTGAGTCAAATTCATTTGCCTGATGACAACCAAGCTAAATGCAACTACTTTAACAAAAATGTGTTAGACGTTTTCATACCCAGAAACAAGAGCAGAAAGAATGAAACATCCAATTATTGTCTTTCTTTTCCCTGCTCTCTCAGCAACCAAACAGAAACTAAATGGCTAAATCTAAAGAGAATTTACTTACGGGTTCTTCACACAGAAACTGGCTCTGTTGCCGATATCCCGGCTGAGAACTGTGGTCAGATTCGAAAGCCTACTATAAACTACCTGTGTGATTAATGGAAGAACAGCTGGGTTGTCAAATTGATCATAATCACCCACATCTTGGCAATGTACCAAATGCATAAAGCTCAAAACTACAACTACCCATTTGAGAAATAAGCAAGATTTCAACATTTTGAGCTTCTTCAAGCTCATATCTTGCACTGAAAAGAAGCTAATGCACACTGATTAGAGTTAGAAACAATGAGAAAAACAGAACTTTGAGGCGACCCACTAAAGAAAACTCTTCAAAAACCTTCATTAAGAGTAAGAACCATGAGGTCTGGACACGGATGGTTAAGGGATCATAAATTTATTGGTAGTGCATTTGCAATTTGCACGTCCATGGTTTTGCAGGTCAAATAATATTCTTTTATTTTATTTTCTAATATTTGAGATACGTAGTGTGGTGGGACCATGCTTGATACCACTGACCACGTCCTGGCGACTTCAGCAATACAATTTACAAAGCCACCCAGGTGGTTGTATATTTTGCATTTGCTTGAGTTGGTCTGGATGTCTGGGTGGAATGAGAGAGAGTAGGGATCCAATGCGGCTTCATTGATTTGCGTACTTGAAACCGGCCAACGAAATCGGTTCGTGGCAAAGACCTTTTGGTTTGACTGGAAGCAATGAGAATGATTTTTTATTTTTGCATCTATTGCAAGGATTATGTTTTAAGAAGTGAGAGACAACGAGCGCCGTTGCGATGGACCACTTCCATATGGCACGCTGTTATTGAGAGAGTTGTGTAAGAGGAGGACGGCGTTCGATTGACCCATAAGTAAACTTCCTGTCCTTTACTTCTTTAAAAAAGGAGAAATTCTTTGATTAATTATATGAGTAAAAGGTTAAAAAAATTGATTTAACTTTACTTATACGGTTATACCCACCTTTTTAATTTTCTTTAATTACTTATAATTCAATTGAGTTGAAGCAACTCGTAAATGATTTTTAGTGAGCAATGATAAATAATGGAAACTGAAAAATTAATGGGATTAACGAATAATAATAATAATAATAAAGGTCGGGTGGCAATTACTGTATACATACTGCAGTTTTACGTATGCATGAAAAATGATAAAAATTTGTATGTGGGTGTGTGTGTTTTGTCTTCAATAAATTGACCATTTCTCATGCAAGACTTGGCTATGGAAACGAAGTAGGCAAGAAAAGTTCTTCATTAATTAATTAGAGAAATTTTCAATTGTCTAATGTGAAAATTAAAAGAGGAAAAAGAAAAAATTACGTCGCTTAAAAAGAAACTGATCGTGTGCTGAAGAAATTTTCTAATAAGAGATGTGATCAAATGCGTTGCGATAATTGAACGTTTCTTCGTAATTAGGCGGGCATTATTTTGATGTTGCTTCCCAAAGTGCCAAGTTTATCTGTGAAAAACGTAGGCTATTATAACTCTTGGGACTTTTCTTGATTAAAATTTCTTTTTCCTTGATTAATGGAATTAAAAATTAAACTAATATACTCGAACAAGCAAAAATTTTTTATTTTTATTATCATTTTAAGAAGCAATCTTTAAAAACAAAAAAAAAAAAAAAACAAATTGGGGTAGCATTGTCCCGTTGTGATTTGTGACTTCCAAATTCTTTCTGGTTTCCACCATATAATTTTCATGTGGCCGACAAATATAATGAATGATGGGGTCATTTACATCACTACAAGCTAATTCATTACATTTCTGTGTAAGCCTTGACAAAGAAAACTAATGGGAAGCAAATTGTTAGGGAGATATTATTATCAAGATTCATAGCTTTCATTTTCATATTATCGGTTGGATTGTATTTGTGAACAGCGTATCGCACGTTTATTTTGAGTCATGATACTAATTTTAGGTTCTATAATTATCTTCTGATGTTGTCTTTGATTCTTTACTTATTTTGTTATCATTTGGATATGTATGTATGCCACGGATTTTGTTTTTGCTTTTCTTGAGCTATTGTTAATGCCTTTTGTTGATAGGGATATTATAAAATCCATTCAACTTGATAACTCTCAACAACGATTTGACAATTGGGTGAGGCCTGTGTGCTATCATTTCTTTCATCTAATATTCCTATTTATCGTGTCTGGTCTAATTCCATATGTCATTTACAATAAAATCTCGATAAATTAATAATATTAGAACCATCTAAAAAAACTAATTTAAGCAATGTTTATATTATATTAATAAATCGATAAATTATTCATTTATAAATATTTTTTTGTATTTATAAAATATGATCATGTATATATTATTTATTTGCTTCGATTTAGTATTTATTATGTTTTATTTGAATAGTAGTTAATTGTCTTACATTGCTAGTAATTAGACTATTGTTAGATTTCTATTTTTCTATGTTAGATATGACATATGGAGCCCATCTTGTGCTTGTTGCGAAACGAGAATGCAAACTAGAATTGTGCATTAGGGATGAGATCGAATTTCAAATCAATTCCAAGAAGAAGCAAACAACACAAAGAACCTATTTTATAGAAGTTGCATGGCATATCATTAGAATTTAGTTTCCATTGAGGTAATTATTAATTCATTAAGTGAGTCCTATAGGAAAATATGATTTTTTTAATAAAAAAATTTATTATCATAAAATTTATTGAATTAATTTACCATGTTGGCCCCATTTTGGGACCGACAAAAACTATTATTTGATCATGGTAATTAATTTATCAAGATTCTACTGTAATTCGAGCCGTGTTATCTAATTATTTGTGTGTTATATCACAAGGTATCCCTATACTGATTTATCTAATATTCATCATAATTGTCTATATATGTGTTAGGTTACCTCAACTACAACTAAAATATATATAGCATAACTCTATAATGATGACATTCTCATTTTAATTAAGTGAGAATGCCACTAATATACAAAAAAAAAATTCTAATACACTAATAGAAAAAAAAATATAGTCTAATATATTAAAATATATATTTTTACTATTTTTTGTGTCATTCTCATTTTAACAAAGTGAAGATGCCTATATGTGTGTGTGTGTGTAATCATTCTCAAGTGTAACAGCCCTCATTTTGTTTAATGCAGATATATTGTTAAATCGTGCAGTTTAATAGAGTCAATTTTCAATGCACTACAAAATCGAGTGATTTAATAGCGCTATTCCCTCACTCTATTAAGTCACATTATTTTTAATGCCGTGTCCGCATAAAAAAATGAGGGAGTATATATATACGTGTGTGTGTGTGGGTGGGTGTGTGTGTGTGGGTGCTGGTCTAACATGGGACTCTCGGATTGAACAATGTGCGAAACAAAGGCTGGTGTCCTTTGGATTTAATTATCTTACATTGTTAGTAATTAGACTATTATTGAATTTTTATTTTTCTATGTTAGATATGACATATGAAGCTCATCTTGCCCTTGTTGTAAAACGATAATGCAAGCTGGAATTTTGTGTTAGAGACGAGATATAATTTCAAATCAATTTTAAGAAGCAGCAATTAACACAAATAACATATTTTATAGAAATCCCATGACATGTCATTTGAATTTACTTTCAAACGAGGTAATTATTAAATCATTAAGTGAGTCCCATAGGAAAATATGATTTTTTAAATAAAATTTATTGAATTAATTTCCTGTGTTGGCCCCATGTTGGGACTAATAAAACTATTATTTAATCAAGATAATTAACTTATTTTTGTGCTATATCACAAGGTATCCCTATATTGATTTATCTAATATTCATCATAATTGCTCATATGTGTGTTAGGTTACCTCAACTTCAATTAAAATATATATAGCGTAATTATATAATGAGGACATCCTCATTTTAACTAAGTGAGAATGCCACTAATATACAAAAAAAGATTCTAATACACTAATAGACAAAAAATACAGTCTAATATATTGAAATATATATTTTTTAATTTTTTTGTGACATTCTCACTTTAACAAAGTGAAGATATATGTATATGTGTGTGTAATTATTTTCAAGTGTAGGTGCCCTCATTTTGTTTAATATGGATACGCTGTTAAATCGTACAGTTTAATAGAGTTAGTTTTCAGTACACCGCAAAATTGAGCGATTTAATAATACTTTTCACTAACTCTATTAAGTCGCACGATTTTTAACGGCGTGTCTACATAAGGAAAATGAGAGAGTATAATATATATATATATATAGAGAGAGAGAGAGAGAGAGAGAGGAAAGCTTTATCTTTCATTTCCTTGCATTCAGTAAAGATTACAACACCAATACAAACTTAAAACGATATGATATATGTTTAAAGATAATGAAATACATTAACCATTGTATTTATACACTAAGATCGAGATGGAAATTAGTATCATAGAGATATTAGAAAGAAATCAATAGAACTTAGATTGCATTAAACTCCAACTGTTCACGTAATTTAATATATATTACCAAAACTTAATCTCACAACCTCAATTGAATTCTTAAATCTCAAGACATGTACTATAGAATTATGCCCATGTATATATATATATTGACTTTTGATTATTTCTGTTTTCTCATTTATTCTTCGTCATTCTATATTTTTGACTTCATTATCTTTTTTTTTTTTTTGAAGATAATGGGTATATAGTATTTTTCTCATTTTCTCAAAGATAGATAGAGAACGGGTAATAATAATTAATAAGAAGCGATCGAGCATGTTAATGGCGTCCAACCTCCAACTAACTTTCAAAAAAAATTACACACACGTGTATGCGTACAGTTTTCTTTTAAAATAATAACAAAATGATCCCTAAGTTAAATAAATTTTCAAAAATGGCAAAAATTTCTTTTTTCTTACACAATCCTATGTGAGAAGCAATGAAAAATTTGTGATAAGGTTTGTAATTTAACCGATACAACTAAAAAAATCAGTTTACTCAAGTATTTATTTATTTATCTAATAATATACAAGTCAAATTAATTTATTAAAAATCACCTACAAAACTACTTATTTTTCCACATATGTAAACTTAATGACTTTGAGTTTCTCATATTAATAGAAAAAAAAGATTTTTTTTTTACATTTAAAAAGTTAATTTACATATCAAAATTGCATTGGACTTGAGTTGATATAACTAAGACCAGTTTAAAAATTAGGACGACATTTTATAAAACTAATATTAAAATTATAAGATAACTAAATATATAAGTAATTTGTAATGTTTGTAAAATATTCCAATATCATATTCTAAAATATCAACCAATTATTACCATTAAAAGATTTCTACAACTTCTATGAAAATTAAAAGAACATAGAGAGGGAGACACCCCGAACTCGCGCCAAAGAGTTTAAACTATGCTTTCATATGTAATTTCAGTAAACCTCCAGGATCTCGATGTTATTACCCCATAAAGTTTGTCACCTTAAAAGATGACAAATTCCCCGTGATAGTCAAAATTTAACTGTTGGAAGATTTGGAACTGTGAGCGTTCGCCGGTTCTTCCTTTTTTTGTTTTTTAGTGTCGGGGGAAGAAAGCTTAAAGCAATCTCTTTCACTTGGTTTTCGGCTTTTTCGCTTTCATAATCAAAAGATTCAAGAACCCATTTCACACTTTCCTTCTTCTTTAACTCTTCTTTTTTGGGATGTGTTGTCTCTTTTTAATAAATCTTATAATAAAACTTATGGTGTTATTGGTTGGTGAGCTACAATCCAGCTGCCTCCTCCTTGTATTGACTCGCTTTAGTTTTAGATCATGGAGGCCTCGTTGTTGTTGTGTACTTGATTTCAATTCCATCAACCCCAATCTCAATCTCAAATCTTCCTTTCTGGGTTCTTTTATTTCTCTTTACGTGTCATCAAACCTGTAAAGCCTTGATTGGTGCTCAAGAGGTGAGTCACTCACTTCATTTCTTGTTTTTCACCTGTGTTTCTTTTAAATGTTTGAATTTTGGATTCTGGGTTGGTCTTAAAATCGGTCAAAATGATAAACCTTTAAAGGCCTGCATATGGTGTTGAATCATTACATTTTGGCAATCTTTTGATGTTTAACTTCAGCTAATTGAACTTATAAGAAGTGAATTAAGTGAAATTTTTTAATGTTATAGGGATTATGAGGCACTTGTGAGTTTCTAAATTTGGTGAGTAATAATGTTGCTGCAGGTGTTAATTAACTTATTGTTGTTTTAGTCCTTATTCAATTGTAAATGAGCAGTGAGGCAATTGGTTTTCAGGAGGACATGAAGTGTTTGTATGCCTCCAAGAAAGATAAAAATGAAGAACAGAAGACTGCAAAATCTATTTCAGTTCGATCCTCTGCGTCCAATACTTCCATGTCAACTGATCGTGATGTGAGGAAATCTGGATCGGAGTTTAATTCTCAGAATGCCTCTGATTTCAGCTCGGAATCCTCCTCAAGGAACACATTTGCTGTGTTGTCTCAACGACAAAGCAATCTCAGAGTCTTTACATTTTCGGAGTTGAAGACAGCTACGAAGAATTTCAGCCGCTCCCTCATGATTGGTGAAGGCGGATTTGGTGGGGTTTATCGGGGTGTGATTCGGAGCACAGAAGATTCACATAAAAAAATCGATATTGCTGTTAAACAACTGAGTAGAAGAGGCTTGCAGGTGAGCTTTTTTCTTTTGTGTTTCTCTTGTAATTTCTACCAGTATAAATTTTTACATTTTCAGCAGATACAATATTCTAATTTGGAATGGTTTTTTTCTCAAAACATGTGAGATCTGGATATTAGACAACTCTTCTTCTTGTTTGTGAAGTTATAAATTTATTCGGGTGCAAAATATAGAGATCTCGGCCCAAGATGTTTGAAATTTGGTTAAGGAGTGGAGTGGAAACTCATGGTATGAGGACTTGCATGCGGTCCCATTACTTTGGAGATACCTCTGTTCTAGCCAATGTATATATTCTCAGCTCTTAGTGATCTTCCATGCCAGTTTTCAGACCTTCAAATTTCTTCAAGGAGTTAACTTTTGTAAAATTTAGACAGCTATTTGACATAAATTCCAGTGACTCCTCAAAGTCGCAATTAGATGCTTTTTCTTGAGGACACAGCTTAGATGGCTATCTGTTGATGTTGTGCTTTTCAAATAAAATTTTTATTTGCTTTTTTGATAAAAAAGTTAAGAATAATCCAGGAAATGTGTTTGAGTATGGCATCTACCTGGATTTGCTCTTTTTCCATTGGTCTAGATTTACTGTAAAAACATATCTTCAAGATTCCTGCATGTCTGGACATGTATTAAGACATATGTTTGTTTTTTTGTCCCCTTTTTTAGCCAGAATCTAGCAAGGTCAAGAAAGTAGAAAAAAATCTAGCAATAAAACTGGGATATACAAATAAATAATGACGAAGTTGCAGTTCCTAATTTATGGTAAAAAAAAAAATGATAAAAAAGCATCTCTCGTCTTAATATAGATAATTACTGTGTTCAACAAAACCTGTCTCTGTTTTCTTCTTAATTGGTCACTTTAATGAATTGAAAGCCGCTAGGTCTGCTTATTTTCTTTTGTTCAATAAATGAGGAAAAATCTTTTATAATTCTAGCTTTTCCTCTACTTGTCTGTGTCCTCTCATGACATTCCAAACTTCGCTTCTTTTTTGAAGATTTTCAATAGTTGTTCCTTTGTCTGTTTACAGGGGCACAAGGAATGGGTGACAGAAGTGAATGTTTTAGGAGTTGTTGAACATCCAAATCTCGTCAAACTGATAGGCTACTGTGCTGAGGATGATGAAAGAGGAATTCAGCGGCTGTTGATATATGAGTATATGCCCAACAGAAGTGTGCAAGATCACTTGACAAGTCGTTTTCAGGCAACTCTTCCCTGGAACACAAGACTAAAAATTGCCCAGGATGCCGCCCGCGGCTTAGCATATCTCCATGAAGGAATGGACTTTCAGGTACTTTCTTACCAGATTGTTGCCTCTTGGTAGAGTTCCATGTCTGTGGCTTCGTATGAATGGGATAACTTCGTAGATCATTTTGGATGATGGGGGGGAAAAAAATTATTTACTGCAAGGAAGCTTCTTTCAGACCTCCTCCAAATTTATTTGGAATAACCAAAATCCATCTAGAAGATTTAGGGGGCTATATGTGCTAAACTTTAAAAGGTTGAAATTTAAATCAGGCATCTTGTGTTGGTTAAAGTGAAGTTGTTAGTTGACTCTGAGGAATTACTTTCATAATTCAGGGCTTGACTTTACTGACATGATCTAAAGTTGGGTCCTGCCTTCCAGAAGACCCACATGGTTTATTTATGGAGAGTATCCTTTGACTATTGCTTATACTAGATATATGGAATTAAGAATTTTAAACTTCTATTTATTTATTTTTAACTCATTGGAGTTTCTGTAAATAAGATAGGTTTGATCTATTCTCGGCCTGTAGCATATGTCTCACATTCCCTGAATAAGTTTTTTAATTTAAATTATTGGTGCAGATTATCTTTAGAGATTTCAAGTCTTCAAACATACTTCTGGATGAACAATGGATTGCAAAGCTGTCCGACTTTGGATTGGCTAGGCTAGGGACCCACGGATGGACTCAGTCATGTCTCAACTGCTGTACGTCGATAGTACTGGAGATAAACTGTATCTCGGAAACTGTTTTTGATTTGCTTTTTACTTAATTTTCATTGTTCATCTAGCTGTGGCTTAGTTAAGCATGCAAAAGCTTTATATCCTCCAACTCATTGAATCTGTATACAAACTAAGTTCTTAGGATAATTTCCTGCATATATCTATGTTGTTGATAATTTTTCTGATCATGTCTGAATGAGTGATTACTCTCATGTTCGAACAGGTTGTAGGAACTATTGGATATGCAGCTCCTGAATACATTCAAACCGGGCGTCTAACTTATAAAAGTGATATTTGGAGCTTTGGAGTTTTCCTTTATGAACTCATCACCGGGAGGCGCCCTTTGGATCGTAATCGCCCCAAGAGTGAGCAGAAGCTCTTGGAATGGGTCAGGCCACACCTCACTGATGCTAAGAAGTTCACGATGATCTTGGACCCAAAGCTCGAAGGGAAGTATTCTATCAAGTTGGCCCAAAAACTAGCAGCTGTAGCCAACAAGTGCTTGGCAAGACAGGCCAAAGCACGCCCAAAAATGAGTGAAGTTGTGGAGATGTTGAATAAGATAGTTGATGCAGCAGAAACAGGAACCCCCCAAACACCCTTGAAGAACTTGTCTCTAAAAGATGATTTTGAAACATCTAAAAAAGAACGTTTGAAAAGAAGATTCGTGGATCCAATTCGCGGAGAAAAAGGGTGTTTGGCTTGGCTAACGTGGAGACCGAAGCTTGTAAAAACAAGTTGAAATAGATTGTTTGCTTGTAACTGGAACTGCCTAAATCAGTCTTGTTATTTCGGATGACAGCAAAAATGCCTCAGCGCTCTGCTGTCCATTTTGACGAACCGGCGTATTACTCTTGAATTTCCCATCTTGATTGTAAAGGTTTTATATCAATGCCAATGAGTTCTTATGTAAACTTTGCTCGCCATTGTATATTTTTTTGATGAGTTGCTTAGAACTGTTGCAGTTCGACGACTTGAAATTTATTATTCAACACATTTTCCTTATAATCTTTTCGTTGATATGGGAGTAAAGAAGGCGCCAACCCAACCATGCAAATATTGAACTTCTACAACCAACTTTCAAAATTTCTCATAGCCGTTAGAGCGAGGATCGCTCCGCTTCGTGTTGGTAAAATTTCTAAAAAAAAAAAGAAAATCCCATATTGTAATAAATTAAAGGATAAGTTGAAAGAAAAATAATATTTTAATGCACAACGGATTGTCTGTTTTTATAATACACTATGCTTTTTTGAGTATTTCAGATATATTTCGACCGTCAATGAACTGAATTCATTAGTGTTGATGACGTGGAGAATTTAGAGTGCTAGAAATCAGATGTTATATTTAGAGTGGACAATTTTGCGGTGGCTCGGATTGAAGGGGTGCGGGATAATGTGAAAAGCAAACCGTTCGGGTTTCAAATGTATGGCAAGCTCAATACCTATGCGGCGGCTGTGGCTATTGTCAAGCTGAGCGTGGGAAGGTTGGCTACGCAGTTGTCGTGCGTAATCATGATGGTATGATTACGGCGGCTGGGCTTGATTTTGGTGTCTACACTGGTGATATTGACATTAGTGAGGCGGACGTCTTATATTTTACTCTTTGGTTTTCAAATGAGATTGATTTATCTCTGTTGGTTCTCGAGTCCAATTCATTGCGGAAAGTTCATTCGGTGACAAGACAGCACCGCACTCGTATTAAGCTGTTTTAGATTATATATTTGAGATGCAATGTATACTTTCACCGAAGCAGAATTTTAGAATTGGTTATATATCTAAGAATTGTGACTGTTTAATTATGAAGTTTTGCTCTTCGATGTGATGATTATTTGGTATGGGTTAAAAGATTTTTTTAACAAGATTATGCTTTAAGATAGAACACGAATTCCAGTCACACATATAAAATTATAAATAATTAAAAATTTATTATAATTTTAATTCTGAGATTATAATCTCTACCTTAAAATAATTTTAGTATAGCCGAACTCTTTTAATAATAATTAACTTGTTTCCTTCTTTTCTTAATTTAACAGAGAATTTCTTTTTAAAAAAAGTAAAAATTTTACAAAAAAAATCATTTATGTAAATGGGTCTAGCTATGGTGCAATTGTGGTACCATACCACAACTGCATCTAGCTATTGAATTTAATTATAATAATAACTGTGAGTTAGATTCAATAACTTAGTGCAGCTGTGATATAATACCATAATTACACCATAATTTTATCTTTTGTAAAGTTATATTATTAAAAATTATAACAATAATTTTTAAAAGATTTTTTTATTTTTTTCAATTTTATAATTGGAAAAGAGGCGGTACCTTAAGATACGGGATTCTTTATCTTTTTTGCAAGAAACAAACACTGATCCAAAATCTTATCTCGACGAACTAAATATAAAATTCATCTAATTCCCATTAACATCGTACAAATCAAAACCGACCCAGCTTAAAGAGCCAACACGTGGCATCACGTACCAGGATTTGCCGGTAACAGTTAAGATCACGCCACGTCGGTTTTCGGCGGTGATTAACGATTTCACACGTAGATCGGAGTTCCAAGAAAAGGACGCCTAAAACAACGGCAACTTTCACCTACCCTATCTTGCGAACGTGCTCGACCTTTAACAAATCCTTTTCGTGTGAATACCCAATTCCTTTGCCTTCAAAACCTTTTCCTTCCTCAGACTCTCTTTCGCACAAGATTTTTATAATTGAAATTGACAGGTAATTTTATATTTATTTGCAGTTAATTATTGGTAGTATTTAGTTGTTACGTAAAGTTTAAAATCTTTCGACTGGTATTCGTTGTTGGGTTATGAATTTTCATTTCGGCAATTAGGGTTTTGGGGTTTCTTGTTTCAGGGTAGCGCTGTTTCATTTTGGTGCACAAAGTAATTTTTTTTTTATAATAATGCTTAGGAAAGATTAAATTAATGGTGATATGTTGTTGAATATGTTTCTTTTTTATTTGTTACAAAAGTTCTGAAATTTACTTTATTGAGTTAGAAAAAAAAATGCTTACCGTTCATAAAATTATGAAACTTTCATTGGTTTGACTGAATTTTTTCTCTTTCGTTATGGTTATGTTATAGGTTGAATGTGCCTATGATTAATCTTTTGGATGTTCTGTTCAGTGGACAGATTATAGTTTTATAACTTCAGGCATATTTTATAGCCCATTACCTCTCGTTCTGCTTGAAGTTTTGGGTTCTCAACTTAAGGATAGAGTTTGAGTCTGAAAGTATCAATTTTATGTGAATATCAAAGGGTAGCACTTCAACTTCATTTATGTTTCCTCTTCTGGGACCTGCTTAGGAGGGACGAGTACTGTGAAATTATCCTTTTTTTAGGTTTACTTTGGGACCTCTGGGGACACTTCTTGGCTTCTCTGTCATTAATTTCTGAGATTTTGTTACTATAAATTCCTTCATGTGGTGAATATCTGTATATACGAAGACGTGAATGTTTATTTATATGTTTGGTATTTTAATGCATCGATTAAGACAAGTTTTTGTGTTGCAGATTTTGGAATTTTATTGGAAGAACTATCTAAGGAATTTTTAGGCTATATGATCAATATGATAACTTATGAGCAAGATCCTGATGTTCTTCGCTGGGGTCTCCATCAACTTTTAGATGTTTGTACTCTTTCTAATTCTGGATCACAAAATGTTATTACACAATATGACAGAGATTCGAGCCAAGTTGGGTATGTCAGAGAATGTTATAGTGAAACAGAACCGGCTTATGTAGAGAATGATGAGGTTATAGCACATGTCCTTCAGGAAGAGTTCTCTCAAGTTGCTGCTGCAGAAGCGTCAGGGTCTATTAATCCAGAGAAATCATCGATTCTTGAACAGGATCGAGTCAGCCCTTTAGGAATATACAATAATTCAGGTAGTGGGAAATTCTGCTGCAGCCAATTTGATTTACAGTTCTCTTAGTTCTCTTAGGCTGGCTGTAATGGTTTTGAATAAAACGTGCAGTGTGTGAGAATGATCAGAGCGCTGCAGATGGTTCTGGAAAAAATGAAGAAGAGATGGATGATTCTGGTAGAATGGTGGAGGCTGATTATCAAAGTAAGGGGGAGAAGCTGGAGCTAGAATATGATGAGGACAATATGGAGGACTTACTGCATCAATTAGACACAACAGATGAATCTTCTGTGATTGATGGTGAATTGGGAAAGAGGTTGAATCAGATGGTTCCTGTTCCAGTAAGTATCGTTTGAATGGTTCTTTGTAAGTTTTGTTTCAACATTAGAATGGTTTGTCTTCAAGGATGTTATTGGAAATTTGTCTTCTGCTCACTGGTATACTTTGAACTTTAGGTTTTTTGTATGCATATTTGCTTTTGGGCATTAGTTAATTTCATGGCATGTTATGATGTCATTAGTTAAATTCTTGGCTAGTTGATGGATTTACTTTTCCAAAAGAAGTGCAAGTAAATATTAGTTTCGGGCATTGGAATGCTCTAGACATTTTATTACTTTGGAAATTCATGGTCAGTGAACATACTATTTGATCATGGTTTCGGGGGCAGTTAGTACTTTGGTGCTTCCCTCTACATGCAAAATTTGAAGAAAATGGCAAAGTTATGTTTCCGTGGTTGACTCTTCTTTTTCCTTGTATCTTTGGAACAGCACATTCCCAAAATTAATGGAGATATACCTTCACCTGATGAAGAGATTTCAGATCATCAAAGAATGCTTGACAGGTCTTGGATCATTCTTTACACTAGTTACTTGATAAATAGTGTACATGTCCCTGCATATCTTAAATAATAGTTAGTCATGAGGTCATGAAGTTGAAGGATTTTTTAGCTAGTGGTATGGTATTGCTTGTGGTGTCTAATATTGTCGGATGTATGAGTAATTAATACTCTATATCAATCATGCAATTATGGAACTTGGTCTGTGGTAAATAGCATCTTGATACACTTAGACTTGGTCCTTAGTCTACAACACAGCCCACAATCACATGTAATGAAAGTATATGATCTGTGTCAATGAGGCCACATGTGAAGGTGGGCTGGTGCAGTGTGTTGTCCAAATTTGGTTTAAGTGTGGGATTGGATGAGGCTACTTCCACTGATGTTGGGCCTCTGCTTTTCAGCTTAAGCTATTGGGTTGAACTTCTTAATCCTCAAAATAATGTGGAGCAATTATTTACAATGCACTATATTGCACAATTTATAGGAACATATCTACCCATCTCTTCTTGTCTTTTGTATTATTTATGAAAAAAATAGGTTTAAGCTGTAATTTTTTTCCCTTTTCAGGTTGCAGTTGTATGATTTGGTAGAAAATAAGGTGCAAGGAGATGGCAACTGTCAGGTTAGTTTGATATTTAAATGGTAAACTATCCTGCGCAGATATAAGTGTTTTCTTAGAGAGAATGAAAGAAGTATTGATTTAGTAAGAAATATCTTTATGAAGATAATAGCTTTTGGAACTGATTTAATCTATGTTGTGATTTTAAATTCTATGCCTGCAACCAGTATCTTCTTAATTAAAGTTGTTGGACTTTCTCACCTCCATTTTGCAGTATATTCTCAGTAGTGCTTAGCTTTCTTCTTTTGGGTGGTGGGATGAGGGTGAAGAAGAAATCTTAGCAAATGTTAATTGTCTTTCATATACGGTATCATGGTTATTGCCAAATTCAACTGATTTAATGGACATGCACGATCAACTAATTTATTAGGTGCGGTATTCACTGAGTTGTAATTTGCCTATATTTTCTGGTTTTTGATAGTTTGAAACTGATGATTTTAGGGTTATATCCTGTGAAGATGGAAACAGATAGTTAAATGTGTGTCCACATCTGTTGCTATATGCACAAGGACAAGCCAACACTCCATTATTTTTCTCTTTCAGATCTTTCTAAAGTACTTACTAGTTTCTTGTTATTTTTCAGTTTCGTTCCCTATCAGATCAACTCTATCGTTCTCCTGAGCACCACATGTTTGTGAGACAGCAAGTTGTCAATCAGGTCAGTGTAGCATCCAGTTCAGTAAATTTATGTGAATATTATTTGATGATGTTATTGCACATAATGCTTAAACTATGCTTGTAACTTTTTTCAAATGTTATGTCTTCAGCTCAAGGCTTACCCAGAAATCTATGAGGGTTATGTTCCAATGGCATACAGTGACTACTTAAAGAAAATGAACAAGTATTATCCTTATCTCAACTTTTATGGTTTTACCTTAAAGGCTTTGCTAAAGGAGTTTCATGCTTATACATTTTTTTCTTGGGTGGATGAACAGAAGTGGTGAATGGGGTGATCATGTCACATTGCAGGCTGCGGCAGATTCGGTATGGGCAACAACCTAATATTTCCAGTTTGTTTGGCAACACATTTGTTGTTTGTCTGCTTAGTTTCAACTGTGTCCTTTCTGGATTTTCGGAAGTTAGTAGGAGTTTTGAGTGGTGGTCATACCTTGTCGTCTCACATAATGGCTTAAATAATATCAAATCACCTTTAATTGATTTCCTTTTATAGGATCCTTTATAGATCATACTCAATGTTTCTCTTTCTTCCATTTTTTTAAAAATTTGTGTGAAAACCATGAAAACTATGAAATTAATTTAAAAATTTACAATTAGAAGTTGGGTTTGGGTAACATAAGGAAAAAGTTTTGGTCTCACGTCTCAGTGTTTGGTCTCTTTCTCATTACTGGAGAACATAGAGAAGTATCCATTGTTTTTTTTTTTTTTTCAGTTTGTATGATATTGAGAAGAAATTTTGTTTCTTGAGTACTGAAATAGTGGATGAAGCGAGTAAGTGCTTTTAGATTGTCGTGTAATCATCCAAAGATTCAATTTGGAATTACAAATCGTGAGAGAAGTTTGTGTAGCTACTTAAGGGTTCATTGATCACCATGAGTATCATTAGTGAAAAATGATGCAGTTAAGGGTTCTGATTTTGATTACTAATGTCCTTGTTGTATATAATTGCAGTATGGTGTCAAGGTATTTGTTCTAACTTCATTTAAGGATACATGTTACATTGAGATCCTTCCACATGTACCAAAGTCTAAACGAGGTAAGATTTTCAAAGCTATCAGTTACTTTTAGCATCCTTCATGTGTGGTAGATGAATTCTTTACAATTTGTTATTTCTAGCAGTTATTTTCTTGAGTTTCTGGGCTGAGGTGCACTACAATTCGATTTACCCAGAAGGAGGTAAGCAGATTTAGATCCTTTTGTGTGCATTATGAGAAGTTTGATGAGACTGCCCATGAATATTGTTACAATTTTTTAGTGGAGTAAGTTGATTCTCATGCTAGTTATACAATGCAAGTAATGAAATACTTCCTTTATTGTGATATTTTTACCCTCAGAACTGCCTCTATTAGATGACAAGAAAAAGAAGAAGTGGTGGAAGTTTTGAAGCAAAAATGGCTGGTGGTGTTTTCCGTGATTTGGTGTATATAGAAGAGAACAGTGTGGGTGTGCTGTAACGTGCTGTCATTTTGTGCTTGTACATATTGTTTTCTTTGATGTGGTTCTTATTCATTTTATTTTGTACATAGTTTTTCAACTTTCATAATTTATGGAGTGGGAGATTCTTCAGTTCATTTTATTGATTCATTTGTAACCGATTTTTTATCATAAGTAAAAACCTTTATATATTTCTTTTCTGCTTTATAATAATATCACCTGCTTACTATGTAGCAGTCTCTTTTCAAATGTCCAAATTACAGAATGTAGTATTGAAATCTTAAAATACCAAGAAGGTGCATTAAGAGCAAGGATTTATAAAAGGCTCAGAAATTTTACAGACATAAAACTGGGACTCAAAATGGTCTGGTTAATTTGCGTGAGTGGCTTGCCACTTGGACCTTTGTAGGCCTATATTCCTGAGATTGGGAGAAACATTTGAAGGCAAGCTCAGTATAAATAAGCAGTTGTTGCTTCTTTTGAGGGCATAATCCTTCTCCAGTGTTTATAGGATCTATACTATTTCGACAAACTTATGACTTTCGACATGTCTTAATACAAGCTTCTGCATAATGTATTTCTCATCGTCTTCACAACAGGATGAATAACGAATCTTTCTTCCGGTCAGAAGCTTAAGAAGCAATGCGCCTATTGGGGTTATTTTAGATTAGTTGTGGAAGTGTTGGTGGTGGTGGTGAGTTTACAAGGAAAAGCTTCATTCTTTAAGTTAGCTTTTGGGGTTGAGAGAGGTCCAAAGTCAGTTAGCACTAGAGTTTGGGTTATCCTACATCAATTGTGGACGAGTTTACGAGGAAAAATCCTCACCCCTTGGGTTTCTTTTGGGTTGAGAGATGTCTAAAACCATCTAACAATGGTATCAGATTTTATTACATATAAAGATTAAAATAGGGGAGTTTATGGCTTCCATGATTAAATGCTTTAGGTTATGGTTTTTGTTACACTTGTAGATTAAGATGGAGGAGTCTATAAATTGAAGTCATAGAATTATAGTATTTGGCAATTTGAAATGGAGGATTTTCTGTACATGAAAGATCTCTATGAACTCATTGAAGGTGAAGATGCTAGACTATAGGTATTATTAAGTTATAAATTGATGAAAGTGAATACAACTATGTTGCAAAAGAAACCAAGTTTGATATTCTTTGGCAGAAATTGAAAACAATTTATGAGTAGTCAACAGCACAAAATAAAGCCAATTTGTTGAAAAGAATACTACGGTGCAATATAATCAAACATACTACTTTAGGGTTTAATTGATTAGTTGACTACAATGAAGATTATTCTTGATGATCAGTTATAAGCAATGTTATTATTTAGTTTTTTTGTCTGATGATTGAGAGATATTAGTGGTGTTAGCGAATAATCTAATATTGAATAAGAAGTAAACTTGGATATGATTGTAAATTGGCTGATAAAGAAGAATTTATAAGGAAGAGTGTTGAAGCAATTCCCTTTAAGTTAGATGCATTTGTTTCATAAAAGTAAGAAAGACGAAAAATAATCTAATATTGAATAAGAAGTAAACTTGGATATGATTGTAAATTGGCTGCAGAAAGAAGAATTTAGAAGGAAGAGTGTTGAAGCAATTCCTTTTAAGTTAGATGCATTTGCTTCATAAAAGTAAGAAAGACGAAGAAGAAGCCAAAATATAAATTCCCGTCAACGGAGAAACATCAAGTGCTTTTTGATTGACACTAAAAAGTGTACACTCAATAAGGATAAAATTATCAGTTTTTCACTTATTGTGTCGATTAATGCGCTCATTATTCTTAAATTATTTTAATACTCCCCAAATATATTTATGTTAAATTAATTTATAATTTTGTAATATGTTAATTTTATTTTAATTTTATATTGTAGATATATTTCAATAATAGAGAGGAGTTGGAACTGGAAGCGGGAACAAAGAAAATTTTTTAGAGTATTTTGAAATGTATTATTGAGGAGATGTAATTAATAAAAAAAATTAAAAAAAAAAGAATAAACGGTGAGCAACCATGTTTTGGTTACTCGTGATGGCCATCACAACTTTCAATATAATAATAATAATAAATAAATAAAAGAAACGATGCATCCCTTGCCTATAAAAGGCAAGGGGATGCAAGAGTATAGCAGAGGAGCTGAGACGAGACGAGAGAGTGAAACTAAGGAATTGTTTTATTTTTCTTCTTTTTCTTCTTTTGTTGTGTAATCAACTTTCTTGTAATATGTTTCAAAAGTTTGTCAAATTAAAATGAATATTTTGTTTTCTTTCAATATGAGTGGCTAATTTTACTAAACTGAGGTGAATGGTAAAGTTCAAGGTTTAAATTATAAAATTAATTACTTTCTCAAATGAGTTTTAAGTTTATTTTATTCTTTTCTGGTTATTTTTGTGCCATGTTAATTTATAAAGTTTTTTAGATTTGTATGGTATTTTAACATAATGTTGACATATTAATATAATTGTGGCACATTAGATACTTGATTCCATATTTATCCACACATATAGTTAGTTAAAAATTAAAAAACATAATAATTAACTGGTAAAAGTGAGGCAGAATATAAAAATAAGATATTATTAAAATTATAGTTTGAATACTGATAGTGGATCTCGTAATCTTAGCATAATTTTAAATTGATTCCTAATAATTTTTTTTCTTGCAATTAATTATCTTTATTTAACAAATTAACTACTAGATTTTAAATTCCTTATAGTTCGATCTCAGGACTCATCGAGTTATATTATAACTAGATACTCTTATATTTTAGAGTAATAACACTTTTGAGTCGTGTCACTTTTGCTGTTAAAAAATGAATCACAAAAAAGGGGAGTGTGGAAAATGAAAAAAGGAGATACGCAAAAAAAAGTCAAAGAGAACACTGCATTTATAGTTAATGGCGACATGGGTATTGTTTATGATAAGAGCTCTATAAATCTCACTTGCCGTACTAATGATTTAGTGATTGATTCGGGAGCTTTATTTTATGTTACTAATTAGTATAACTACTTCGCATCCTATGTTAATGGTGATTATGATTATGTTAGGATAAGAAATAAACATGCATCTTTAGATTGTGAGAACAAGAGATATTTGCTTATAAATCAACATTTCATGTAAGTTGTTGCTAAAAAATGTTAATATCAAATGTTCGTACTAGCAAGCTTGATAATGGTTATTCTAGCTAATTTGGTGAAAGAAAATAGAAACTCACGAAAAGCTCTTTAGTGTTAGCAAGGGGAAAGAAAGTTAATGTTCTCCATGCAATATAAGATAATGTCTAGAAAGAAAATGTGAAAGTGGCAAAACTTCTTACATAAGATAAAAGGTTTAATCACATCGGTGAGAAAAGGCGAGCTAGAAACTCTGGTTAGAAAGAAGAATATATCTAGTTTGGTAGGTATATCTTTTAAGACTTGTATTCATTACTTAGTTGCAAAGACACGTATAGCAGTGTCAGAGACTAAATTCACCAACAATCTTGGTCCAATAGTCTAATAGAGAGAATGTATGTCTATGCTTGTGATACAAGGCATGATGTGTGAGGGTGAAATTGTTAGGATTATCGAACATTGTTGTGGAAGGGGCTTGATGTGTGAGGGAAAATCTCACCCTTTAAACTAACTTTTGGGATTGAGAGAAGTACAAGACCACCTGACAGCACCAAATTTGTAAACATCAGGCTTCTCATTGCAATGGACTGGCAATGGTTGGGAACTCGATTCTCAAGAGTCCCTTAGGCCACAAAGTTGAAAACTAATACTGGGGTTTGACTTTCTAGACAACATCCTATCTATTTTAGAACGTTTTTCTAGCTCATGTGGGATGTAAATGCAATACAATTAAAACAATACTGGTCTACATCATCCTCATTATCATTAAACTTTATAATTGAAATAGGACGATCATGCTGCAGATCCTTACTCAATTTATACATCAAATCATTTGTTACAATCTTACTTGGTCATAGTTGTTTGTTGTCGCCTTTGGCTCTAGGGAATTGAAGTTACCAATAAGATTGTATTTGCCATTGCAAGAGGCAATCAACTTTTCTAGTAAAACTTTGAACTCCGTATCATAACTCTTTCTTTTCTACATTTTCCAAAAACATGATTGTTCTCATATGCAAACTCATCTAACCTATACAAAATCCCAGGGACACAAATAGTGAAACACAAATTAAAATGAATATTATTTGAAAAGAAATTAAAGTATGCAAATACGAAGAAAAAATTGAAGGAAGACAAGGTACCTTGTGGATTTCCAGTACTTTTTTCTTCTGGCAAGTATGGTAAAGTCTTATCCTAGATTTAAAAATTAAAATAATTAGAAGACTAAATGGGGGAGTTCTGTAGAGTTTTAAACAAGGGCAATATCAAAAGAGTTGACTTAATATAGTTTAAAAATTAGAGTTCGGATATTTAAACCAGAAATGTGATAAAATGTTGATAAAATAAACTATAACACTATGTTGTGCTAAAGAAAGAAAATAAAATAACTAATTAATACTGTAACACCATATGATTTTGTAGTTTATTTTGTCAGTCTTTAGTCTCTTTAACAATAGAGTATTGCAGCTGCTCTTAAATTCGGAATTTGAATATCTTTTAGGTAGTGTTTTTAACTTCCACTCAAAAAATGATTAAGATCCAAATTTAAGTAAAAGCTTTCAACCAATGAGTTGTTGACAATGAGACATTTTTAAATTTTAGGAAGATAAAAATGTTGCACATTTGACCCATGTGAGTGAAATGGAAAAGAAGATTGAAACTCTCTTAAGGATTACTACCATACTGAAAGATTTCATTCAGAATAATGTAATTTTTCTAATAGCGTTGCTGGCTTTTTGACTTGAATTTAGTAGAGCTTCTTGGAGGTTGCAGATTCATTCATAAGTCCTAGTAACCCATATCATGTTTGTGTACATAAACCTACATTGTTATGCCGTTTGGGGAATTCTATTCGCATATTGTATACCATGGGTATGGTAAATTGTCCAACACTTGTCATGAAACTTGCAACTAGAACTATGTTAATAACTGAAAGAAATTTTGCTTTATAAAGTGCTGTTTTATATTGCTCGCTCATTATCTCATTTAACTTTCTGTTATTTATAAATTATGCCAACGATCGAATTATAACTCGTCTGCAAGAACCCGTTTCACTCGAACGCACTGCTCTGGAAGCAGAAAATCAAGTTGGTGACCCAGTGAAACATGCTTTTAACAACCAAACTAGAAATATATTGTGAAACTTGGTTTTTGATTCTTAATTTAGTTTATTTAGGTTGCATGTTCCAACAAACATCTGTACTGTTCAGAAATTGGAGTAAAGGGTTTAGGTAGGTTAATCTCCAATAAATCTTATGGATTTGATTTTTAAGAAATGTGAATTGAATTTCAATGTCAATGAACCACATATTCGAGAAGTGAATTAAATTTGGGTTCAAATTCTGGCAATTTATAGTATATTGAAATTTCTCTTTGTCATAGTACTTATTTGACTCAGATGCCCTCAAACTTTCCTTAAGGTTAGTGAAATAAATTTCCACCATAGGTGATACCTTTTAGTGCTTAGATTGGTTAATTAAGTTACTACATCCAAGTCATGTGTTGCTCAGTAATGATTAGATGTCTACTTGTTGACTGATAACTTTCACAATTAATTGTAAGTCCATAATTTTAAAATGACATTTATCCTTACCTTCACAATTCAACTTTCAAGTGTGTGTCATGGGTGAAACATAACAGCCACTGGCCTTCGCCCTTCCCTATTTCAAGCAGTGTATTGATGTACATGTCTGCATAGGCATTGTTGTCTTTAATGTTGATGTACTAATTGAAGGCTCTTTAAATGATTATTTAAGTTCTCTAGTTTTTCGAGAAGTAGATATTATTTTGCTCAGTCATATTGCTTTGTGGTTTTTGGTAGAAATAATTTTCTGAATTACTAATGAAAGCTGCTAGTGATTATGGAGCCTTGACAGAATCAGTTGCAGGTTTCCTATGGACCTAGAAGTTTAAGGAGCCTCCATCAATTTGGGGGGTTTTGTGAGCTTCTGTTTGTTTTTATCAACTTCAGAGTGTAATATTGATCATCATTCTGTATACACCGACGCATTTCTTGTTTTGTTAAGTTTTATGTATATTTTCATTCCATTCTTATGTCTAAGCCATGTTCCTTAAATATAAATCTTAGTGAGAAGTGTTATTTTCTAGGGAGATAGTTGACATAAAGAGGTCAAATGTTATGTTCTTATTTTTATTTTCCTTTTAAGTTTTTGGTCAGTTTACTACTAATGCATTTTGTTGTCAAGCTTCAGAAGACCGTTGTACTTTATTATTTAAATGATTCTCTTGTAAATGATTTGGCTAAATGATAGTCTAGTATAAAGGATTAAGTTTTCTAGAAAGGAACTTCATTTATCTTTCTTGAAGTAGGTAAGCTTTTTTCCAAATAATTAATTAGTTAAATTTACGTTCTTAATGCAGGAGATGCTTCGTCCAATTCCTGTTGCTCTAGCATCATGCACCCAATTCTTTGAAGCCATGTCTTCCACGAGAGAATCATTTGCAACCCTTCAACTGTTGGAGAAAAATCAGGTTTTTAAATTTTTATAAAACCTTTTAAGATCGTTCTCATATAATATATAAGAATTTGTATTCTAGAAATCGTATCTTGAAAATCTAATTTGGATTTTTCCGTTGAAGTGATTTAGGCTCCTAGATCACGATCCGCCACCATCGCTTTTGTTAAATCACGATCCGTCATTAGCACGCTTGTTAGATCACGAACTGTCACTAATGATCTTCCAGGTTATGACTCAAGTTCGATCTGCACTTGACGTGTGGGCGCCTTTGTCACTACCAAAGCAACTAGCACGAGAAAATTTTTCTCTCAACAATAAAGAGAAAAATCTTTTTCTTTGATCTGTATAAAGTGGCTTGTATTTTTCTTTAGAGAAAATAAGCCTTTTATATCTTTGTTTATTGAAAACTCTAGTCTCCAAATAATAAAAATAAAAACTCACGTTACTTGTTTTTTCTATAGGGGACCCACCATGTAAAATAACATAAAACTCCTTACACATAAGCTAATTAAATGGAGCTTCCTACTAAATGATATAATTAGGCTTTTGACCCAAATAACTAGTTATCTTACTTATTAATCCAGCAGTGCTGCAGTCAATTAAATGAGCTAACTCGGGGATCATTTGGGAACATACAATAGTGGCTATAAAAATTAGGCCTGTAATTAAATTAGCCTAATTATTTAATTCCAAATCTACTCCACTAAAAGATTGGAATTGACCTCCATAATTGTATGCTCGAATAATAATTTGTCCCAAGCCACATTGATTTCTTTACTGCACAATCTTTTGTACCACATCATTAATTAAATCGATATATCAACTGTTAAATCAATTTAATTACATCTTGTTCCTTGATACTTACTAGTTTTTTCTAATGATCATTTTCAACATACTAAATATGTTGACACACTCTGACTAGAGAATTCTATGATCAAGTGACGAAAACTCATCAAGAGATGTGTTGTACAAATTCTATATTGTTAATCTATAACTCCAATACTCATAATTGCTTCCACCAAGATACCGGGTAATCTTGACAACAAGTATGTGTTGTGCCCCTTGGTAACTCAAAATGGAATAACAATTACAATCATGAAATTATAATTAACTCAAGATTAAGATTATAGTAAAATCAATGCCTATGAGATTTAATAAGTCTGACAGTTATTACAAAGTTAATTAAATCTCATATGTGATCATGTTCAATGTAGTCGTACTACATCAATAAATTCATACATGATTAAGACAAATCATTCAATGAATTTATTACAGTCTATACATAAATAAAGTGCCCAACTTTATTTATCAACTGCGAACTAAATTTATTTAATCATAAGATAACTTGTATTTATGTCTTTTGTGAATCCACATGGTGATCACATAAATACATATAATGTGATTAAATGGACTTTAATAAAAATATTAATGCAATTAAGATATTTGAATAAAATACCTCATTTATTTTATTAATCAGAAAAATTGTTTATTACAATTAAATAAAAAAATATGCTTTTAAAGAGTATATTTTTACAACATCAACATGTGAGGGTTGGTATTTCTGCCTTGTCATTACCAATAATACCAGCTAATAGTTCTGATTGTATTACCTCACTTACTTGGAGAAACGAATTGAGGTTTGATGACTTGGCCTCTTCAAGTAAAAAGAGTGGTACTCAAGTCACACTATTGAGTGGCACACATATACTTTCAACTGGCTTCCTAATATTAGTGATGTTCAGAATCAAAGTCTAGTCCATCTGATCCGTAAAAATTCAATCCATGGATTGGATTACATTGAATTAAAAATTTTAAAATCAGCAATTAGTGTATTGTATATGAATTTACAGAAGCAAAATCTGAAATCCACAAAAAAAATTATTAATTTAAACAAAAAATTTTAATGTGTAACTATGACATTGTTAACAAATAAATAAGTTAAAATATAGTTACACTAAAAATAATATTAATTTTTATCTAAAAATAATAATTAAATAAACAAATATAGGTGCTAATTAATTTTCAAAATTTTAATTAATTTTCATTATATTGATTTAAACAAATTAAACTTTTTTCTTTTTGGCATGTTATAATTTGAAACTATGAATGCATTATTTTAGTTTTATTTAAATGATAATTTATTTACATTTTATTTAATTTTGAATTTAATCGGTAATCAACAAATCCTAAGATTAGTTATTTAGAATAATACTGATAAGTACGCAAAAAGTTGTATAAAAAATAGTACACATCACGAACCGATAAAAAGAATTTACTATAATGTAAGAACTTTTGTCTTTTGTTCATTTTGAATTAAATCTTGAATTTTTTTTTTCCATTTCTACATGAAGCATTATCCTGTTAACAAAAAAAAGGAAAAAAAAAAAACAAGTAGTGGGTGTGCACATTGAGATTGGATAAGCCCACGATACGAGACTAGCTAGAGAAGCAGCTTCGTTTTAAGCCTAAGCATTGTTAGTTAGAACAATAGAGAATAATGAAAGCAAAGCAACTAGTAGAAATTCATAAACAAGAAGCACAAGTTCAACACAGTGGTAGATCCAGCACCACATTTTTCTTAGCCTAATTCAACATGGTGGGAAGAATAGTGGCTGTTCATATAATCATCTTGTATTCATGTCGTATTACAATCGTATTGTGTTAAATTTAAGAAATACGAATATGATATGTTTAATAATCATGTCAAAAAATTTAAACACAAACACAGACACAGTCCACTTAATAAACATGTGATACGATACATTTGACACAATACCATTTGACATGATTACAAAATCTATGACATGGCTATGTTAACATAATTAAGACACAATTATAAGATAGAGGTATGATTACACGAATAACAACTCAATTACCAATAGAAATACTATACTCAACTTTTAAAAATAAAATATGCATGATTAAAAAATAATAAAGAACATACAAACTTAAACAAATCCAAGATATTAAAATTTATTATGAATTTAAATCATTACAAAACAAAAATTAATAACTAATAACTCTCCAAAATATAAATTTTGATAAATTGACAAATTAATATTCGTATTATAAACATGTAACCATGTTGAAATAGCCCAACACGAGTACAACATGGTTATTTATAATGTTGTGTTGTGTCAATTTATTTATTAATCGTATTAATATTTATCTACACAAATACAAGAAAATCGTGACCTAAGGCATGCTGTCACCTCTACTTTTAACACCCAATAAACCAAAATCAGGGAGGCACCTACTAATTCCTAATGAGATACTACCATTTTGAAAAATTCATAAGTTGTGTCAAAGCATCATTCTGAAAAGACATAATTCGTTTGTTTACGTTTTATAACAGTGCCCACTTGAGTTTTGAAATTGTGAAAATACCCCAGCTAATTTTGAAAAGTATCAACTTGATCCTTGTCTATAAACTCAATTCATTAGAACCTGGTAAGTTATTTTGAGGGTAAAAAATTATTTAGTCTCTATATTTTAAGATTAGTGTCCATTTAGTCCCTATAGTTTTAAAAATGTCTCAAAACATTCTTGCCGTTAAAGTATTGATACTCCTACTGTTATTTTTTATTTCTTTTGACTTACTTTTACAATATTACCCTTTTATAATAATTTTTTTTGAACATTAATAAAAATTAAAAATATATATATTAATTTTTTTGTAAGCACCATTTGCACACTTGGTAGTTTGCATACAATGTTTTACAATTAAAAATTAATATATTTTTTTTATTTTAAGGGTTAAATTGGTAATTTAATTATTTTCTTTTTTATTAATGTCCAAACAAAAAATTATTATAAACGGGCAATATTGTAAAGTAAGCTGAAAAGAAATAAAAAGTAACGGTAGGGGTATTAAATTGGTAATTTAATTATTTTCTTTTTTATTAATGTCCAAAAAAAATTATTATAAAAGGGTAATATTGTAAAAGTAAGTCAAAAGAAATAAAAGTAACGGTATGGGTATTAATACTTTAACGACAGGAATATTTTGAGATATTTTAAAAAATATAAGGACTAAATAGATACTAATATTAAAATATAGGGACTAAAAAGTTTTTACCCGTTATTTTGATTTCACAAGTATGAACTATCCGCCTCCGATAACTAACTCGTCATAAAAGTCAAATAAATTAAAAAAAATGTTTCTTTTTGCATTTTAGTGCCTAAAAAATAAACAATTAAAAAAATAAGTATATTCTAGAATTAGATCTTCTAATTTCATCATCTTAGAAAAGTAACAACTAATAAAAACTAAGTCTATATACGTTGCCTAATGAAAAAACGTCAAGTGTATGCACCATCTAAAGCTTGCATTGACCATTAAATTCTAATACATTATTTTCAAAACATAAAAACAATCCAGAAAATATGAACAATATCGTTAATATTAGAGTCATCGTGTTATATAGATATTGTAATGCGAATATTCTAAATTGTAACATATTTTGAACGTGCTCCTAGCTATGTCTTTGCAGCCTAATTTGCCTAAACTGGTCATGTGATGAATGGTCTCAGCGAGAGGTGGAGCTATAAACTATTTATGGTGTATTTGGAATTAAAATTAGGTAGTTATGGTTTAAAAGTTACAGTACTAAAACGTTTGGTAAACACTAGTTGCTATAATTTAAAAGATATGATCATATGATTTTTTATTTATATGATGAAAAACTAATTATATCTTTAATAATTTTGTCAAAATTATTATTTAAAATTTATATTTATTACATATTATTAACTTTTATTTTATATTTATATATATTTTTTAAATTACAGCATCTCAATCTCAAACAGTACTTTATTCCAATTGTGTGAAACTAATCTAAACATACTAGATATTGTATGGAGATGAAAATACTGATGAGGAAAGAAAGGCGGTTGGGAATTGGAGTTTTACAAATTACAAGCCATTTTCGTATTAAATTACATGTGCACAGGCATGACCATCATCTCCTCTTGGGGCTCCTCTTCTAACATTCATCAATGTAGGGCACCCAAATTCAATTTGGGGAATGTAAGAGATATATGTGGAGAGTGACACTTTAGTCAATGACTGGTTTTCAATGCCTCATTGCATCTCTTAAGTTCAAACAAAATAAACACAATGTTTAATGATAGATATAACCTTTTAACAGATAAATTAAACTAGTTTTAATTTGCAGAGGTCTTGGACAATCAACTTGTTTGTAAAAGTTTTTTCCGATTCTCCTTGGACATCTGCAAGGGATGAAATAATTATTAAAAGTCTAAGAGGGATCGAAGTGGTAAAATAAAGTTGCAACAATATTTTTTCTAATAAAGACATCTTTATTTTAGTGAGATAAGTGACTAAAAGTAACAACATCCTGACTACAGAATTATTTGAGAATAGATATTTATATAAAGTGCATGAAAATAAATGAAACCAATAGAGAAAATTAAGAAAATGGCAGAAGCCAAGAAACAGAAGCATTTTGTTCTGGTGCATGGATCAAACCATGGAGCTTGGTGCTGGTACAAGGTGAAGCCACAGCTGGAGGCAGTGGGTTACCGAGTGACGGCGCTGGACCTTGCAGCCTCCGGCATCAACATGAAGAAAATCCAAGATGTTCATTCATTTTACGAATACAGTGAACCTCTGTTGGAGTTTTTGGCCTCACTTTCGACAGACGAAAAGGTCGTACTTGTTGGACACAGCGCTGGAGGCTTGAGTTTGGCCCTGGCAGCTGACATGTTCCCGCACAAAATTTCAGTTGCTATTTTCTTAACAGCATTCATGCCAGACACCAAACACCAACCATCTTACGTTGTGGAGCGGGTATTTGAATAATTTATTTCATTATTTGGATGAAGTTATCAATGATTCACCCATTATTTCCTCTAATTCTAAAAAGAAAATACCAAAACCTTTAAATTTGTTATCCAACAAAGTTTAGAAATTGTATCACTTTCCCCACCTTCTATTAACATTGATAGAGAATCTTAGCAAACTGACTATTTTATTACTGAAGTATAGTTTAACAAAAGGATAGAAAATTGATATTTTTTACAGACATCAGTATGTTAATTGTTTAAATTATCCTTATGATAAATTCTCTTAATTCTAAAATCACTTCTAATGGGTCCATTAAATAAATTTAGAATTTTTGAATTTTTTATAAATCGGAAAAAAGTGATTAATTGATAATTTTATCCTTTATGTATTACTATCGAATTAATTTATAATTCGTTTCCTAAGTTAGCGAGCTTACAATTTTATTTTATTTGTAACTTTTTGTTTGTGCTGAAAAGTTTTTTGAAAGGATTCCAAGTGGGGAATGGTTGGACACTCAATTTTCAGTGATTGACTCATCAAATCCTTCTCGCAAGACATTATTTTTCGGTCACAGCTTCTTGACTCTCAAGCTGTATCAGCTTAGTCCTCCTAAGGTATATAAGCCTTATTATTATTATTCCTTATTGAGAGTTTAGATACATAAATTGTAATATAGATAAGACATTTAATGAATATTAATCCAGAAATTTATTCCCACTAATATTTAGGGAGAGATTTACACTGAATCCAGTTTTTTTTTTTAAATCGGGATTGAATCATTGAATTGAGCCCCATATGGAGCTCAATCTAAATCCCTCATCAGGCTAATTTACTGCATCATAGTTCAATTATTAAATCTTGATCAAACATTGTATAAGGTAATATTATATTTGTTTATTTTGATTAAAAGGACGTGGAGCTGGGAAAGATGTTATTGAGGCCTGGATCAGTATTTGTTGATGAATTATCCAAGGCAAATAAGTTCAGTAATGAAGGATATGGATCCGTAAAGCGAGTCTATGTGGTATGCGATGAGGATCTTTGTGTTCCTAAGGAATTTCAGTACTGGATGATCCAAAACAATCCTGTTGATGAGGTGATAGAGATAAAGGGTGTAGATCATATGCCGATGCTTTCCAAGCCCCAACAACTTCTTGACTGTCTCTCTCACATTGCTCATAAGTATGCTTAATTTATTACTAAACAATAATGATATGCCCACAACAGTTTGTAATTGAATTACGACTTACGTGGCATAAACATGACCAGTATCGCCATGTTTTTTTTATTTACAACAAATATGTTGTTGAGAAAATATACTCTTTAAGAGTATATGTGTTTATTTAATTGTAATAAATAATTTTTCTGATTAATAAAATAAATAAGGTATTTTATTCAAGTATCTTAATTGCATTAATATTTTGAGTAAAATTCATTTAATCATATTATATGTATTTATGTTATCACCAATTGAATTCAAAGCAAAAAAAAAAACAAGTTATCTTATGATTAAATAAATTAATATTCCTATAGGCTTGCAAGTGCTTGTTTCTCCTCTCCCTGCAACTGTTGGCTTACTTTGTAAGGATGCTTATGGGGTTGCACACTCCTGATTAGTGCTGCCTTAGCTCTTTGTGAGCCCTTTTATAATAAATAAATAAATAAATAAAGTTCGCAGTTGATAAATAAAGTCCACTTTATTTAGGTAGAGACTGTAATAAACTCATTGAATGATTTGTCTTAATCATATATGAATTTATTGATGTAGTACAACTACATTGAACAATATCACATATAAGATTTAATTAACTTTATAATAACTGTTAAACTTATTAAATCTTATAGACATTGATTTTATTGTAATCTTAATTTTGAGTTAGTTATGATTTCATAATTGTAATTGTTATTCTATTTGAGTTACCAATGGACACGACACACACTTGCAGTCAAGATTATCCGGTATTTTGGTGGGAGCAATTATAAGTATTGGAGTTATAAATTAATTAACAATATAGAATTTGTACAACACATCTCTTGATGGGTTTTCGACGCTTGATCATAGAATTATCTGACTAGAGTGTGTCAACATATTTAGTATGTTGAAAATTATCATTAGAGAAAACTAGTTAGTATCAAGGAATAAGGTGTAATTAAATTAATTGGACAGTTGAGATATCGATTTAATTAACGATATAGTACAAATGATTATGCAGTAAAGAAATCAATGTGGCATGTGTCGAATTATTATTTGAAAGCACTATCTTAAATAGCATACAATTATGGAGGTCAATTCTAATCTTTTGATGGAGTAGATTTAGAATTAAAAAATTGCGCTAGTTTAATTATAGGTCTAATTATTGTAGCCACTATTGTATGTATCCATATGATTCCCGGGTTAGCTCATTTAATTAACTGTACTGCTACTAGATTAATAAACAAGATAACTAGCTATTTGGGTTAAAAGCCTAAATATATTATTTAGTGAGAATGTTCATTTAATATGCTTATGTGTAAGGGGCCTTATATTATTTTACAAGGTGAGCCCCCTATAACATACAAACAAGTAATGTCACTTTTGGTTTTATTATTTTTTAATTTAAATCAAATGAGATTTAATAGAATTAAAAAATTAAGAAAAATGAAGCCTATCGTTTCCACCAAATAGAGATATAAAAGGGTTTATGCTCTTTAAAATAAAGGAGGAGCCACAATATACAGATAAGAGAAAAATAATATTTTCTCTTTAATTTTGAGAGTAATATTTTTCTCTTACTAGTTGCTTTTAGTGGTGATAAATGCGTGCACACGTCAAGTGCATACCAAATTTGAATAATAATATGAAAGATCATTGATGACGGATTGTAATCTAACAAAATTAGTGGTTCCAGATCGATGCTACCTCTTCAAAAACAAATGTTCAGAAAGTTTACAGTCGTTAATTAATACATTTTGAGACTCTAAATTAAATAGACCGTGAAGTTGCCTGAGTTGTTTAGCCACTTGAGCCACGGTTGGCCTATCTTGCTCGGATTTAGAAAGACATTTAATGGCAAGCTCTGTGTGGCTAAGCAATTGTTTCTCCTTTTCAGGCCATAACCCTTCTTCTCTAACAATTATAGGATCTACAATCTCTTTCAACTATTGCTTTCAATACTTTTCTTCACGAGCTCCTGCAAAACGTATTCCTCACCATTTTCAAAACAAGAAGAATAACTCATCCTTTTTTCCAGTCAGAAGCTCAAGAAGCAATGCGCCGAAGCTGTAAACATCTCTCTTCTCATTGCAATTACCTGTAGTAATGCACTCTGGTGCAATAAATCCAAAGGTTCCGATCAGTTTATCATTATCATTTACGTGAGTCTTACCTTCTGGGATAGATATAGGTACAGAAAAATTGAAAAACACGCTGCTATATGCCCCGAAGTTAACCCCGAATTTGTCAAAACGCTGCATTTTAAAACGGCCACTTTTCATTTTTAGTAAATGCTAAGTTACAATAATTCTAACATACATTCCTCATGTGAACCACATAAATTATGAATCCTATAATTTTGTGTGGTTGACACGAGGAATGTATGTTACAATTATTGTAATTTAGAGGCCTTCAATTTTTATTTCACGTGTTTGAGGAGACCGGAGCTGTTTCTATGTATGTGTTTGAGAAGACTGAAGCACGTGTTTCTCTTCGCTTTTTCCTGAATCAGCGCTGCTATATGTTTCTCTTCCTTTTTAATTGCATGTGTTTGAGAAGACCGAAGCACGTGTTTCTCTTCATTTCAACCCAACACTGAACACCTCACTTCACTTCATTTCATTGCAATCTGCAAAACGCCAACCTGCAAAACCCTAAGTGCCAGCTCTGCAAAACGGAAATTGGATCTTTGAAAGTGTTGAACCTCTAAGAAATTCAAAACCCTTAAGCATTTATTGTTCCTACATTAATTTGTTCAGTATTTTCATTTTAATTTATGAATCTTGATCTAGCAACCATGAGCATTTGTATGTCAATTATTGTATTTTATTTGTTTTAATTTGCTGAACCGTGATAACTAATTACTAATAATAAATTTGCTTAACTGTTAATTAATAATATTTATTTATATTTTAATTTGTTTCTAAACTTAATGAATTACTGATAAGTAATTAATAATATGTAGTCTATATTTTAATTTGTTTCTAAACTTAATGAATTTGGTATAATTAATTAATAATATTCTGAATTATTATAATTTGCAGCAATAATGGATGATGTTGATGAAGTGGAGGAATTGCAAGATTTACAGGAGGTTAATTCTGAAGGAAATAATGAAAATTTGGTGGATAAAATTGAAGAGCCTAAGATTGGGATGTGTTTTAATAGTGCAGATGAAATGTTTGAATATTACAAAGCTTATGGCCAACAAGAAGGATTTCCAGTAATGCAGAGATCTTGTAAAAAAGGAGATGATAGGAATATGAGATATGTGACATTTACTTGCGGGTGAAACGGCAAGTCCAAAGGCAAATCCAATCAGGTTTTGCGATTTCAACCTAACCAGAAAATTGGATACAATGCTAAAATTGGAGGACGATTTGTTAGTGGAAAATGGGTAATTGGAAATTTGTTCCTTGAACACAACCATGCACACAAGCATCATCTTTAGCCAAATCACTAGGAATTTCGAATCACCAGTAACACAAAAATAAATTACCAAATCACCAGGAATTTCGAATCAACAGTAACACACAAACAAATTACCAAATCACTAGGAATTTTGAATCACCAGTAACACGCAAATAAATCACCGGGAATTTCGAATCACCTGTAACACACAAAAAAATTACCAAATCACCAGGAATTTCCATTACTTAAGATGCAGAAATATCGGTGTTGTCGGCTGTCGCGTGTTGGCTTTGTAAGTGTCGGCTGTCACGTGACTATCGTGACGGCAACAGAGGCATTGACCGAGTGATGGCGGTGGTCCGTCGTCTGGGGCTTGTTCGTCATCTTTGCCGGTTGTTCCTTCGGTGATTGAGAGTAAAGAGAGACTGAGAGAGAGATTTTACGGGTGTGTGAGAGATTGAGAGTAAAGAGAGATTGAGAGAGAGATTTTACAGAGAGAGATCTTCAAAGTAAAGGTTAAACGCAAGGTTAAAACAGTGCGTTTCAATTCGAGGCTTAAAATTAGGGTAAATAGCTTTTTCCATTGAAAAATTTAGCAACATTTCGTTCCTGGAACAAGACAGTAGACGATTTAAAGTCGCGCTTTTATGAGTTGGTTATCAAAAGTCTAAGAAGACAACAGCTAGAGCGGCAAAAAGCAGATCAGCATGCAAATAGTGAAGTAAGTGACCTCAATCAATTTGATGGAACAAGTAATAGGAGATAGTCTCGGCCTCTTCAAGCTGAAAACAGTGGTACTTATGAAGTACTAGTTATGCAACCCAAGAGGGGGTGAATTGGAATTCTAAAAAAAATTATTCAATTTATAATTTAAAGCTCAATGCAGATATTAAACAAATTCAAAGAAATAACAAATAAGTTAACCACAATAAAAATGATAAAGGAAGAGAGATTCAAACATTGAGATTTTTACGTAGTTCGACCAACCTTGACTACGTCCACGCCTCCAAGCTTTCCGAGCTTGAGGATTCCACTAAGCAAGCCTCCAAGGCTTCAAATACTTACACTTGACTTCCAAGGTGTCAATGACCTTTACAACAAGATATTATCCCAATCTCTTAACTCAAGTGTATTCCAACACTTACAATCACTCAAAAATAAAAGATTATAAACTTGTTTTGCCTCTCATAATATTTAAGATTACAAAATAATACCCAATATGTGAATAGATGAAGCAAGAATGTATTTAAAGCTCAATGAAGATTGTATTCTCAAGTATAAGCTCAGTAGTCGTATTGTGATCAATCCTTATTAGAATTTGAATGAGCTTATTTATAGCTGCAGCTGAAAACTAGCCATTATTGATTTTCTGCACACTGTCCGATCGCCGTTAACTAGATGTCGGATCGTCGTTTGACTGGTCAATATGACCGTTGGGTTGATTTTTCAAATTGTCGGATCGCTGTTATCTAAATGTCGGATCATCATTTAGGTCCAGAGGCTAACCTTTAATTCTGATTGATCTCGGCGAGCCATTTATCAAAATTGTCGGTTCGCCGTTTAGGTCCAGAGATTAATATTTATTTTAGTTTGATATCGGCGAGCCGTTTATTAAACTTTTCGGATCGCCGTTTTTCACAAAAACTGCTGCAGTGAACTATTTTGGAAGATAATTGTTTTGTCTCTAAATTTTTATAAAAATACTTTGTGAAACTTGTCAAAATAGATGAAAATTATATTGAGCTTTTAAAAGATTAATCAATCTTAATCATGTTTATTATCATCAAAATCAATAGAGAATTATTTATGTTAACAACTTAGTCACACTATTGAGTGGCACACTTGAAGTTTCAGATAGCGTCCTAATAGCAGTAGGGGTGTTTAGAATTACAAATTCAATCCATAAAAATTCAATCTATGCATTGGATTGAATTGAATTGAAAATTTTAAAATCCTTAATTAGTTGATTGTATATAGATTTACAGAAGCAAAAATTCACAAATTAGCCCAAAAAAGACAATATTTATTTAATTTAAACAAAAAAGGTATAAATGTGGCATTATTAGTGATAAACAAGTTAAAATATAATTACACTAAAACCATATTATATCTTATCAATTAATATTAAAAAATAAATAAATATAGGTGCTGAGTTTCAAGTTTTGTATTGATTTAATTCTATAATTTTAGTTAATTTTCGTATATTGATTTAAACAAATCAAACCATATTATATTTTTAGATTTTGGTTAATTATTTTGATTTCACAAATATGAATTACCCATCCCCGATAACTAACTCGTCACAAAAATTAAATAAACTAAAAAAAAGTTTCTTTTTGCATTTTAATACTTCAAAAATAAACAATTAAAATAAGCATACTCTAAACTTAGTTATTCTAATTTCATCATCTTAAAAAAGTAACAAGTAATATAACCTAGAGGGTGTTTATTTTTTAACTTAATAACTTAAAATGACTTAATTTAGTTAATTAAGTTAATTACAGGTGCTTGTTTTTATAATTTAATGAGACTTTTCACATAATTTTGGCTTTTTACTAAATAGGGAAATTTGAATTACCCAACTAATTTCTAATGTTAAAAATATACTTTATTATTTATTTTGTACCTATTTGAAAACCACCAATACACATTTACCCACTAATAATCTCATCTTTTTTTTTTAACCGTCATGGAATCTCTCCTCATCTTGCTTCTTTCATCAAGTTTTTGGATCTCCCATTATCGGTAATCAAAGGTATTATTGTTAAGCTTCTTATATAATGATATAATCTGTTATTAACACACACACACACACATATAATTTCAAAATCATTATGTATTCACTTGAACATGGTCTTTCTTATATATTATAAAATATTATGGTACTTGTGTTCTTTGAAATATATATATTATTTATTTGACATTCAAGTTTTATAAGGATATATATGTCAAAGTACATGTTTTTAGTTTTTAAAATTAAAAAAAATTAAATTAATATTTATTTTCAGAGATTCAGACAAAAAAAAAATATTATTCAGGTTCAGGCATTCACCTCTATTCAAATTTCATACTAATTTAAACCTATTCAGATTTGAGATAAAAACAAAACGCGGATAAAAAAAAAAAAAAAACAAACGCCGTATAAGTCAATATATGTTGCCTAACTTCATTGGACATAGATCTATTATTGCTAGCCATTACATCACCACCGATAAAGCGTATGCACCATTCAAAGCATGCATTGAACATAGAATTCTCATATATCGTTTTCAAAACATAAAAACAATCAAGAAATATGAATGATGTCGTTAACATCAGAGTCGTAGTGTTATATATTGTTACGTGAATATTCTAAATTGTAACATATTTCGAACGTGCTCCTGACTATGTCTTTGCATCATAACTGGCCTAAACTGGTCTTGTGAAATGTTTGGAAAATAGTTTCAAAGAGGAGTGGAGCTATGACCTAGCTATTTATCCCAGTTGTGTGAACCAAATCTAAACATTCCAGATATCGTGTGTAGATGAAGTTACTGATGAGGAAAGAAGGGCGGTTGAAGGTTTACAAGTCATTTTCGTATCAAATTACTCGTACATGGGCATGACCATCACCTCCTTTTGTGGCTCCCCTTCAAATATCCATCAATGAAGGGCACCCAAATCCAATTTGAAGACTATAAGCGATGTATATGGAGAGTAACACTTTAGTCAATGATAGGTTTTTAATGCCTCGTTGCATCTCTTATGTTCAAACAGAAAAAACACAACTGGAGAATTATTGGAGAGTAGATATCTATACAAAGCACACAATAAGGCACACACACAAAAGAAATCTATCTATAAAGCGCACAATAAGGCACGCACATAAATGGAACCAACAGAGAAAGTTAAGAAAATGGCAGAAGCCAAGAAGCAAAAGCATTTTGTTCTAGTGCATGGATCAAACCATGGAGCTTGGTGCTGGTATAAGGTGAAGCCACAGCTGGAGGCAGCCGGTCACCGGGTGACGGCTATGGACCTTGCAGCCTCCGGCATCAACATGAAGAAAATCCAGGATGTTCGTTCATTTTATGAATACAATGAGCCTTTGTTGGAGATTTTGGCCTCACTTTCAGCAGACGAGAAGGTCATACTTGTCGGACACAGCTTCGGAGGCTTGAGTGTGGCCCTGGCAGCTGACAAGTTCCCACACAAAATTTCAGTTGCTATTTTCTTAACAGCATTCATGCCAGACACCAAACACCAACCATCTTATGTTGTGGAGCGGGTATTTGAATAATTTATTTCATTGTTTATTCATTTAGAGAAAATATTAATTGTCCAACCATCATTTCCTTCAATTTCAACCAAAAAAAAACAAAAATCAAAACCTTTGAATTTGTTGTCCACCCAAAGTTTGGAAATCTTATCACCTTCCCACCTTCTGTTAACATTGTTAGAGCATCTTAATAAAATGATTCTTTTATTGTTGAAGTGTCGTTTAACAATGGATGAAAAATTGATATATATTTGTCTGAAAAAATTCAGAATTTTTTCTTTTCTTTTTTAATTTTAAATCAGAGGAAACTATCGGTGGGCAATTAATTGACAATGATCTTTTTGTTTCTGTTAAAAAGTTTAGTGAAAGCATCCCAAGGGAAGAACGTTTGGACACTCAATATTCAATAATTGACAAATCAAATCCATCTCGCATGTCAATTTTGTTTGGGCACAAGTTCTTAACTCTCAAGCTCTATCAGCTTAGTCCTCCCGAGGTATTTCTCTCGAACATCACTCTCACTTGCCTTGATATTTTCCACCATAAATCAATAATAATTTTCAGTGGCAAAATAGTGAAAGATGCGAAAAAATTAAATTAAAAATTAAAAACTAACTTTACTTTTTTATTGAGAGTTTGAATCCATCCATTAAATTTGTAGTACAGGCCACATTTTATCAGGGATTAGTTCAAAATTTACTTCCACTTATAGTAAGGTAGAAAATTACAACTAATTCACATTTTTTAATAGAGAATGAAATGAGCCCCATGTGGGGACTTGATCTCATCTCTCGTGAGGAGACCGGATTCTGCAGGATGGTCCTACTTCCTCAAACAGTCAATAATAGTTTGCCACTTGATTAAGATTTTAAATAATTTTTTAATATTGAATTTTGGTAACCCACCGCTGTGCCAAGTGGTAGAGCAATATTGGTTGGTTCTACCACCTCAATAAGCCAATGTGAGTAGGAGAAGTTCTATAATATATTAGAGGTACCGTGTTAGCCATGCAATAAGTAAATTATATTGTGATATGTATGTATTTATTTTAAAAAATTATCATGTAAGTAGTAATTATATTAAATTTAATTATACATTCTATACATATATTAATTAATTATATTATCTCAAATATATTTTAGAATTTCTCGGTAATTAGACCAGCATATATAAGTTTTTCTCCCTCATCAATATAATCTATTGCACTATCATACAATTATTATATCTTAATTAAACACTGTATATCAATTATATTTACTTTATTTTGAATTAAAGGATTTGGAGCTAGCAAAGATGTTAGTGAGGCCAGGATTACTATTTACAGATGAATTATCCAAGGCAAATAAGTTTAGTAACGAAGGATATGGATCAGTAAAGCGAGTTTTTGTTGGAAGCGATGAGGATAATTGTATTCCTAAGGAATTTCAGCAGTGGATGATCCAAAACAATCCTGTTAATGAGGTGATGGCGATCAAGGGTGCTGATCATATGGCAATGCTTTCCAAGCCCCAACCACTTTCTGATTGTTTCTCTCAGATTGCTCATAAGTATGCTTAATTAACTGAAAAATAAAATAAGAATGATATGGCCACAGCCTTTGCAACTGAGTTAGTGAATGACTTGGAATAAATGTATCAGTTCCAATAAAAATGTGACAAATATTAATTTAAAGCATTTTCAACTTAGATCATCTAATTTTGTCACCATTGTTCTACCTATTTCATGTTTCTAACCAGAGTGTTAATTAATTATAATCGTTGAAATAATCGTGAGTGGAATCTTTTTCAGAACTGCTTTCATTTTTCAACCAATCTAATTCTTATACGTAACTATATCATTATAATCTAAATAGTTGCATGTCTCTATCATTTGGTTAATTAATCACATGACGAATGTCGTGCGAAAATAAAATAGATGTGCTTTTATTGTTATAATTATTTATTGGCAAAAAGAGTGAAACCTCTTATTATTTGACAAAGCTAATGTTTTAAAATATATCCAAATTTTCTTGAATGTCAACTTTTCTTGTTGATCTTATCATTTTACCGTTAGTGGTTGTTTGTTGTTCAGGATATCCATGCCTTTAACTATTAAATTAATTGAATTATTTTTAATTATGATTAATTGAAAAATTACAAAAAATAAGGGATTTGTCATAATTTTGATGAATTCTGAAATTTTTTATGATTAATTAACAAATTAAATGCTACACACACTTTTTTTGTGGAGAAAAATAAGTTGGGACATATATGTATACAGTCCTGTTTCAGAGTAGATGCCTCACATCTTTTCAAATACAAATTTGTTGGATACACTATATACTTTTTTCCCCTTTTTTTTTTTTAGTTAACTAATACACCATGTGATGTATAAAACGAATCCACATTTTAAAAGATGCGTAGAGAGAGCGAGAGAGAGAGAGAGACACACACATATACATATATTCACATATACATATACACGCACACACATATACATATGTGTGCGTATGTATATACGTATTCAACTTATTATTCTCCAAAAAGAAAAATATATATCTATAAGTTAGTTTTGCATTTAATTTTCCAATTAATTCTGAAAACTTTTCAGAATTAATTGAAAAGTTATGTCACTTTTTTAACCTTGTTTTTTTTGGAGCAATGCAAAGCTATTTTGATGAAAGAAGAGTGACAAAATCATTACCAAAACGAGTAGTACTTTCTCTTCAAACTTCATTTGCAAAATAGGAGGACCCTGCAAACAAACCCTTTGTACAATAAGATACATGCTTACTTATTCTAAGTTTTTAAAAATAAAATGAAACAAGCAATATGCAAACTAAATATTATGAGAATTCTTGGCTAGGATTAAGATCAAATTTAAGAGCTTATAAAGACGTACCTCTGGTTGGCCATTTAGAGGGAGAGCTGTGCAATTGGCATCGAATGCAGTCTGAACATAGCTGGTAAAATATAACATGCCTAAAATCATTTCTAATAAAGGCGTCGTATTCTAGGAATTGTACTAATACATCGTAAATTGGATTCAGGTTTTGGGTTATACCCCAAAAGTGAAAGGCACCATCAGGGTCATAGAAGCTAATTAAGCAAATGTTAATATTGAAAGGAAAAAAAAATTGGTGTGTTGTGAAAATTTTAATATACTCGCAAGCGCATGAATATAAAAATAAAATAGTAATAACGAGATCGATCCTACATGAATTGTTATAAATTGAAAATTTAATTTAAATGTTTAATTTAAATTTAAAATTAATATTAATTCTAACCTAGTTGAGCAAATTAATATTTTAAGGGAAATAAAACTAATTAAACTAAGAAAACGATTAAATCAAAGGAGAATTCAATAAGATAAAAATTATCAAGGTTTCAGAACACACCACTATTCAACTAGTAATTATCTAATTATTAATTAATCCTCAATTTTAGAGTGACAACTCGAAATCAATTTATGTCATCTCATGAATATAACAATTAAGCCTAAGTAACTAAATCTAATGTAGGTTCTTTTTCTACTTAATAATATGACATTTAAGCATCCCATGTAAATATATTGAATAACAAAGAGTCAAAGTTTTCATAAACACTCTATGTAAACAATTTAATGAAAGACATAGAATCAAATATAATCATGTATAAATTTTATACATCCAAGCATAGATTTAATCGAATATTAATCCTAACAATCAACAATGCATGACAGAATTGATGAAAAGATTTTAATAACATCCAATTGATCATGTGAAATAGAAATCATAATCATCAAAGAACACATATAGAGAATTAATTAAATAAAAAGATAATTATTTCATTGAATATGGTTTCATCATTAACCTCAGTATAAGAAAATTTGTTAGACATACTTGAATTGGGAGCAACAAAATAAATAAATTCAGCCAAGTGAAGTCGAACTGTTGCTGCTATTTCTCTTCTCTCCCAGTCTTGCGTCTGCACTCTAGTATTTTCTTACACCAAAAATTCCAATAACACCCAGTCTTTCAATAGACCTACTATTCCTCTCACACTATAAACTATATACTTATAGAGAACTGATTGATGTATTATGCAAATAAGTGAACCTAACCTCCCTATATATAGTAATTATTTCTTGTAGGAGAAGTATTGATTTTCTTAAACTAGTAGTATTCATCCTTGAATAAGTCAAGAAATCTTACTAAATATTAAAATATCTTAGGAAATCCTTATTAAAAAATAAGACATATTTCCTAACAATCTCCACCTTGGTGAGTTTTTTAATTAGGCGACAAAACATGATCCACTATGTATCTACACAACCATGTCGTCTCCACCATTTTTACTCTACCCAAAACTACACTCGCACATGGCTTATGAGAATCGCTCCTTCATGGGTAAAATATTGTCCTCCATCAAGCAGCCATAATTCTCTGCATAAGAAATTATCATACTCTACCTTATCCAAAGTATACATATTCGGCACATGTTGATCACCTTACTGAAAATAGCTACTCTCATATTTGCCTTCCTTGAAAGTCCTCAGCCATCAATACAAAAATTCCACCACACACCTTGCATAAATGCCAAACCATGCCTTTTGTGCAAATTTTGTGGACCCCCTAGTAGTAACACATCATTTTCCATAGCATGACGAAAACAATAAACCAGCCTCTCACGAAAAAAAGAGATAGACTGCTAGTTGACATTATGAGTATCTCCATCTATTAATTTAGAGTTATTTGCTGAACTTGCTCTATTCTAATAATCTTCTTTAAGGTGCATTGATTGTCTACACCTACAGGGTTTGTACAACGGTTTACATGACCTTTACTTTCTTTGTGTAACCTAGATCGAATTAATACATCCTTGACTTGGATATGCCACAAGTAAAAATTGATTCTTCCATCAAACTTTTCAACCTTAATCCGCATACGATTTGAAAATTTATTTGCAGAACAACCTTTAGCTCTGATAACATTTATTAGGAAATTTTAATAACACCCAAGATCTTGCAACAAAAACATCAAACAAATAATAAACAGAAAAATAGATGGCGAATAAAATCAATTACACAACAACAAGAATTTATGTGGAAAACTCCTCTATAGAAAAACAAATTGCGGCCACCAAGCATGACAAGAGAAAAATCCACAATGTGAAAAATTATTACAATCACTCTAGTATTTTTCTTACATCCAAAACCCCAATCACTCTAGTATTTTTCTCATACCCAAAACCCCAATTACACCAAATCTCGCAATAAACCTAATGTTTCTCTCACATTAAAAATTGTCTACTTGTAGAGAACTGATTGCTATATTATGTAAATAAGTAAATCCAACCTCCCTATATATAGTGATTATTTCTTGTAAGATAAGTATTCCTTATCTTATACTAGTAGTTTTCCTCCTTGAATAATTAAAATCCCAAAAAGAAAATTACTTATTTCTTAAATAGAAATCCTACTAAATAAGAAAATATTATAAGAAATTCTTATGGAAAAATAAACATATTTCCTAACATTGAGTAATCAACTTACGTGGCATAAATATGAAAACTACTGTCACGATGTTTTATTTGAAGCAAAGATAATTAGATGAATAGACCACATTTTGTTTTTGTGCATTGTCTAGGGACATGTCACGTGAAAAAACTCTCAACTGTTATGTCATGTACACATGGGGTGTCATTAGAGTTCAGACACGAAGTTTAGATGCACTAGAAAAGAATAAAATAAAAACAAATCCATCAACAAGAAATATTGATGCTGCCCTTCAAAAAGAAGTTCAGGAATTTTACAGTCATTAATTAATACATTTTGAGACTCTAAATTAAATAGACTTATGAAGTTGCCTGAGTTGTTTAGCCACTTGAACCATTGTTGGCCTATCTTGTTCAGATTTAGAAAGACATTTAATGGCAAGCTCTGTGTAGCTAAGCAATTGTTTCTCCTTTTCGGGCCATAATCCTTCTTCTCCAACAATTATAGGATCTACGATCTCTTTAAAACTATTGCTTTCAATACTTTTCCTCACAAGCTCCTGCAAAAAATATTCCTCACCATTTTCAAAACAGGAAGAGTAACTTATCCTTTTTCCAGTCAGAAGCTCAAGAAGCAATGCGCCGAAGCTGTAAACATCACTCTTCTCATTGCAATTAGCTGTAGACATGTACTCCGGTGCAATAAATCCAAATGTTCCGATCACCTTATTGTTATCATTTACGTGAGTCTTGCCTTCCGGGATAGATATAGACACACAAAAATCAAAAAATTTAGCAACATTTTGTTCCTGGAACAAGATAGTAGACGGTTTAATGTCGCGAAAGACAATTGGCCTGGAGAATCCAACATGGAGATATGCAACTGCATTAGCTATCTCCATGGCAACCTTTAGCCTATGCTTCATGAGAAAAGGCTCCAATTGGGATCCATTAGGATCATGAATTCGATCAGCAAGTGTCCCACATGCCACGAATTCAAAAACTAGAATGGGAAGTTCAGTTTCTAAACAGCATCCTACAAACTTCAAAATGTTTTTGTGACTCATTTGGGATGCAAATGCAATACAATTAAAGCAACAGTATTCTTCTGAGTTCAAATTGCCTCCAAACTTCATAACAGAGATCGGACGATCCTGCAAGAAACCCTTGTACAATTTATACAGCAAATCTTTTGTTATTACTTTCTCAGGATCATAATTGTTTGTAGCTGCCTTGAGCTCCTGGGCAGTGAAGTTTTGGATAGGATTGTAATCACCATTGCAAGAGGCAATCAACTTTTGTAGTAAAAACTTTCCATTCTTTAGCATAAATTTTCTCTCCTCTGCCTTTTTTGAAGACTCGCTTGTTCCCAAACACAAACTCATCTAACCTGCACAGAATCCTGTCATATGGAAATGGAAAACATTATGAATAGTACAATGAAAAAGAAATAATAAATAAATTGATCTTGATTTACAGGGGAAATTTTGCTTTGAATCAAGATCACTTCTACGAAGTACATGCTAAGTAAAAGAGAGCTCTTGAAGACATTTCATATAGTTGAAAGGAAAACAAAAAACAAAACATCAATTATTGGGTAAAGTCAATGAATTTTTTTCGTATGTTTGCCCATCTAAAAAGAAACAATCAGTCCTGACAAAATCAATGCATGCAGGATGTTTAATGTTTGTTGCTCCTTTTCAGGTCATCATCCTTCTTCTCCCATAATTACAGGATCTATAATCTCTTTAAAACTATTGTTTCAGAAGGTCATGAATATGAAAGTAAAACAAAGGAATATATATATATATAGCCTGCTTACTGGGAACAGTTTGATCAAGATCATTTCTATACATGCTTATGCCAAGTTTCGAAAAATAAAATAATTCTTAGCTGGCAATAACATCAAATTTAAGAGCTTATAAAGAAAGTGTGCCTGTGGATGGCCAGTTCAGATGATAAGATTGGAGAAAAGAGATAATACCAGCTTGAGAGAGAGAGAGAGAGAGAGAGAGAGAGAGAGAGAGGAGAAAGCCCTGCAGTTGATATAAGAGACTTAAACATCAAGTCTAATAAAATTATAAACCAATGAATATAATTTCAATAAGGACAAATAAGGGACTTAATTTCGATCAATTTTATATTTTAAGTTACTATTGAAACTGTATTAAGAGTTTGCTTATCGGAATATTTAAAAGAACTTTTTTTTTAAAAAAAGAAAGATTTTGCCAGTTGTTTATGAATATTAAAAAAAAAAGAAAAAAAGAAAGAAAGAAAGAATTGGTGTCAATAGACAGATAAAAGGTGCCAGTAGGGAAGTCTTCTCTTTGAATGATAAAATATAGTCTGCATTTATAAAATGAGGGTCTTGAAACAAGTTGGCCACTAAGAAAAATCAATCACCGAGAGTAGGCAGTTGTCTTTATTTGATTGAGTAGGCAGTTGTCTTTGTTTGACTGTCTTCAAAGAAAGGCAATTATTAGAAGTTAATGCACACATGACAAAAATTTATTAGAAGGGTTTCTAGGGAGTTCTGTAGATTTTTATACAACCTACAGGGCAATTGACTTTAGACAGCTTCAAGATTCTGGAGACTAAATGCTGCTGTCACAAAAGAAATGATTGTGAATTTGTAATCCAGACTTGAACCAAAGAATTTCATGCCAAAACATCTCAATGACTCAATCCATTGTAATGATATTGAATAAATTCTATGTGATTTACTTGATACGCCAAGATATTTTGGGTGGGAATTTGGGCGTCTGTACGTATTCTCTTTTTGCAGAGTTCTTGCTGATCTTTTATGTATTTCCAGTTATCACTAGAGATGCTTCAAAGTTTAACGTTCTCAAATTGAGATCATGAAACACCAATTAGATGCACTACAACAAAACAAAAGAAAACAGCCCATCAACAAGAAAACATCCTACCCTTTATGAAAAAAAAAAGTTCAGAAATTTTACAGTCACATACGGTTTAAGATCCTAATTTGACTGATAGATCTGTCTCAGTTGTTTAGCCACTTGAACTATTGTTGGCCTATCTCCTTCGGATTCAGAGAGACATTTAAAGGCAAGCTCTGTACAAATAAGCAATTGTTGCTCCTTTTCAGGCCACATTAATCCTTCTTCTCCAACAATTGCAGGATCCACTATCTCTTTAAAACTATCATTTTCAATATATTTCTTCACAAGATCCTGTAAATGATAATCCTCACCATCGTCAAAATGAGAAGAGTAACTTATCTTTTTTCCAGTCAGAAGTTCAAGAAGTAATGCACCAAAGCTATAAACATCACTCTTCTCACTGAAATCACCAGTTGTCCTGTACTCCGGTGCCATAAATCCAAACGTTCCAATCACCCTATTGCTATCATTTATGTGGGTTTCACCTTCCGGAATAGACAAAGATAGAGTAAAATCAAACAATTGAGCAACATTTTCTTCTTGGAGTAAAATGGTTGTTGGTTTGATATCTCTAGAAACAACCGGTCTTGAGAATCCAACATGAAGATATGCAACTGCACTAGCAATCTCTATTGCAATCTTTAACCTTTGTTTCAATAGTAAAGGCTCAGAATTGGATTGACAAGGTCCGTGAATCCAATTATCAAGAGTCCCATTTGCCACAGATTCATAAACTAGTAAAGGGATTTGGGTTTCTAAACAGCATCCTAGAAATTTCAGAACGTTCTTGTGACTCATTTGGGATGCAAATGCAGCACAATTAAAACAATATTCATCTATGCCCAATACTTCATCTTCAAACCTCGAAACAGAAAAAGGAAAAGTATCTTCAAACTTCATAACAGAAATCGGACGATCCTGCAAGAAACCCTTGTACAATTTATAGAACAAACACTTCATTATTACTTTCCCCCCATCAAAATCATCTGTTGCTGTCTTGAGTTCATCAGCAGAGAAGCTACGGATAGGATTATGTTTCCCATTAGTAGATGCAATTAACTTTTCTAGTAAGATTTTTCCATTCCCTAACATAAATTTTCTCTTTTCTGCCTTTTCCAAAGACTTTCTTGATCTTAAGCATGAACCCATCTGACCCAGTCACAATCCCATGACATAGAACTGAAGCATGTTAAGAAAATGGAAGTAAACAAAATCGATCTGCTTTTTACTGGGAAAATATTTTTTTTTTATCAAGATCGCTGTTGCATGCTTATTCTAAGTTTTGAGACAAACAAAAATAAGCAATATGGTAAGTAAGATAAGCAATAAGGACAAATTTAATAGCTTATAAAGATGATGTATCATGTACGCACCTGTGGATAGCCAATGCAGAAAATAAGAATGGAGAAAGAGTTATAACACCAGGCTTGAAGTTGAAAGGAAGTTCAAAATTGGCATCTAAAGAAGTGTGAACATAACTGGTAACCAGTTGAATTTTTAAAACCTGGAAGTCTTCTCTTAGAATTATGAAATATAATTTATTTTTTAATCCTTTGAATCAGAGACTCACACATTCATGGTATGTTTATTAAAGGTTTATTAAAGGGTGATCTGAGTATATTGGAATTAAAATAGACTAGAATTGGAATGGAATAAATTATAAAATAGAATGGAAATGAAAATAAAAATAAAATAGTTCACTTTAATTTTATTAGTCGAAATTGGAATGAGTTATATTATTATTGATGTGCTTAATTTGTTTTGGAATAAGAATGAATAATTATAAATTATTAAAAAGATATTAATTATTATTATTATTATTATTTTTACAATAATTCTGAGGATTATTATTATTTAGAATAATTTATTGTTAATAATGAAAATAAAGAAAATAATATTTTAATTTTTAACGATGATTATTATTATTATTATTATTATTAATTAAAAAAATAAGAATAAAAATAATATATAATATTTATTTGAAGACAAATAAAATTTAAGTAAGATAAAATAGAAAGTTCATGAGAACTTAATTTTTTATCGGCTCATGGAAATCAGGTTCCAATCTTTAATCCTTAAAAACATAGGTACTCCACATGTTTCATTTTCATTATTAATTTTATAATAACAAATATAAACTATTTAATCATTCTCAATCCAAATTCTGATTTTATTATCTAGGAAGTAAAACCACCATAAGGACAGAGTTTAACAAGATATCAACTAATAATTGTAATTAATATTTATATGTAGGATTTAGTTCAGGTGCGTGCAATCACGCGGCTCATATGCGCAACTGATCTTGTGTCAAGATTTGAGAGAGAAGTTTGTTATAGGGTCCATGGCGTTCCCTCCCAACGGCGCACACCAAATTGTGAAAAATTATAGATTTAAAATTCTTTCTTAATCTAATCATATTTTTAAGTAAATAATTTAATTATTGATTGATAGTTAATAAATAAAAAATAAAAAATTTTAAATTTTATCCTTATATTATTACTAAAATACGCATGATAAAAAATTTTAAAACCTCAAAAAAGATCAAGAGAGAATATTTTTTTAAATTATAGAAGTATCAATCTTAAGTACAACTTTAGATGTAAGTTGGTGCAGATAGTATTTTGAAAAATAAGAAAATTTTCCTGAATTAAAAATTGTGAATATTGATTGTGCTCGTCTTTTTCAACCGTCTTGTTTTTATTTTGAGCATCATATTAAAAAACAAATAAATCAATCATATCATAGCCATCCAGATCAGACAACACTTACAATGGATCCTGTCCTGAATTGGTTTATGCATTAGGATACACCACAAAAATGATAAATGCTATCCAGTAATCCAAACACTCGTGTTTTGCATTCGGCTTGTGAATTTGAGTCCCTACAGTCTCCTAAAATTGGGAGTAGTCTCTTCCATATCAAAAATGATTTCAATTGGATCTGATGGTTTTTCTGATTAATCTACATTAGTAGTATTGTAATTGTAATTTTTTTTAAAAATATTAGAATTTAAAAAGTAACTTACTAAAAAACTAAACATCCGTTTTCAAAAAATGTGTATATATGATTAAAACGTGAAATCAAAATAGCTTATGATTAATCAACTTAACGCTTTAATTATTTTCTAAAAAATATTAACTTAAGTCACTTGTTATGTAAGGTACACAGTCGTCCTGCAATAATTTAATAAAAATTAAACGACTGTAAAAATATAAAATAACATAATTTTATTTTTTTATAATCGTTAAACTTTTATTGAAGAGTAATAAGATAATTATATATCTTATATTATTATGTAAGATAATAAATTCTTAAAAGAAAATGAAAACTAATCAATTTTCCACTATTATTAGCATTTTAGTTAAGTGCTAGTCCAGCTCAGCCCGGACATCAACGATTGGGTTGGGTCGGATTTATGCTGAAAAGCGGATCATTCGGCCATCTAAGAAATGTGGAATCACGGCATCACCGCCTCCACACGACGCCGTTTGACAGTTTACACCAAAAAAGGATGGAAGGTCCAATCCGACGGCCGAAACAGTTCTCCCAGTCAGTTGGCTACTTGGCTTTCACCTCCCTGATTATCAGCATCATCGTCGCCGTCGTCGTCATTGGGTCCCACCCACAACTTTGTTTTAAATTAAATTACATTTTATTTAAATAGAAGTGGCAAAAAATTAGTACTTAATGTTTCTTGATCTTCTTCTTAGATTCTATCAAAAATGTACGGAGCTATACGATTCTCGCCATCTCTGAGATTCAGAACTCTCTTACCAACAAACCCACGTGACCAATCACGTGATCTTTTTGTACCTCCTCGAATTCTCTCAATTTCAAGCTCTAATATTACAAAATCTGTAAATTTTCGCGGGAAAATCGACAACGTGATTAGGGTCATGAAACATGAAGGATCAATAAAGGAACTTAACGAAGATGATGATGATGATCATGCTCCTGTATCGATTCCGCTGACACCCATCGGCAGCGAGAGCCAGTTCGATCGGGTCATTGCAGAAGCTCAACAGCTTGATGAATCTGTTATCATTGTTTGGTAAGCTTGCGGGCATCAACCAATCCATTGATTCGTTACTCTGGTTTTGTTTTTTTAGTTTTTACTCATTTGATCGCATTATGAATCCATTGTGTACCTCCATTTCCTTGTTTTACATTGGTTTTATGTGACCTTTTAGGATGGCAAGCTGGTGCAGAAAATGTATATATCTGAAACCAAAATTGGAGAAGTTAGCAGCTGATTATCATCCAAGGTTAGATTGCCTTCTCTCTGAAAATTTGAGATGATTTAGAACTATGTCAAATTGAAGCTTTTGAGAAAATTACTTTGTTATCTCTTGAGTATTTTGCAAACATCTATAGCTTCACCCATACATGGACTTAAAAAATTGTCTCTTTTGCCCAAGGACTAGAAGTTTGTTCTTAAAGTAAATTTTCTGGTGATTTTAGTCTTACCTAATTTAATATGCAGCTCAAATTTCGCTTCTTTGAACCAGTAAACTCTGAGTCAGATGCATTGAGCTTTATATCTTTAAATTTATGTGCACTTACCTATTTAGATAATTACAAATATTAAAGGTGTTCTTCCATGCTCGTATTATCAGAACTTGCAATCAATTTTCCTTTACAGTTCTTTTCTTTTGGGTGGGGTGTTCAGATGATATGGGATAGGACCAGCCTATGAGTTTGTTTCCAGGTTTTGTGGTTTTTAAAGCAGCAATGACTTAATTCAAAGCCTTAAAATTTTTTAAAGATTGATAAATTATTAGAAGGAAGTAGAGGGAAAAAAAAAAAAAGGTCCTGTTTAGGAAAGTTGGATGCATCCTTGTCTCACCAAACGGGCATGAGCAAGAGTGCAGATGTTAAACTGCTTACCTGGTGTTTTAAACAGCTGGATAATTAGATGATTTAACATTTTTCAGAGTAATTTCTAATTTTTCTATAGTTACTTCTCGTTCTTCTTTCTTTTCGGAGGACACATGCATTTCTTGTCCTCTTTTACTGTTAGATCCTGTTTCATTGGTGATATGTAGGTCCTGAAATTGTTCATTGCTCAAAACTCCTTATACTGATAAATGAACCTTCTCTTTCTCTCACACACTACACATATACAAAGGCAGATGCATAGACACTATTTTGTCGAACAAGATGGACAGTGTGGGTTCACCAACTAACCATGAAAAGAAAAGCAATTTAGATTTATGTGATACATGCCTTCTTGGTTTGTTTTGTGCTTGTATGCAATTATTGGCATGTTTGATATTTATTAAGTAATGCTGGCCTCACGTGCACTGATTATTAATTTTTCCTCTCTCTTTTGTTTAATGATTGGCATAGATTGCGGTTCTATAATGTTGATGTCAATGCTGTTCCACACAAGCTTGTTACTCGTGCAGGAGTCATGGTAAGTCTCATGATTTGATATGGTTTATACTTTCTGTTATTTGTGATTCTGTCTAATTTTATTGTCATTTGAGAAGCAATGCAACAGTTGTTCATATTAGGTTGATACTTAAGCAGTTATTCTAATACTAAATATGACCAAATAGCTTGATACTAAATCATAAACCAAATGCTTGAGTCTTCTTAATTTCCTCTGGCTATAGAGGCTTTTTCTTGAAGCTTAACATTGCAAACAATCTCCTCTTGCACTGTTCATTAAGAAAAGTATGTCAACTATGAATTTCATTGGTATATGCAGACAAAATGTGGGACAGGCTTGAACAGTTCATGTTAGTCATGATTAGAACTTAATTGTCATCAAACAATGGTGGAAGAGTTTTCTTGTTATAGTAACAACCAACTTTTGTGGTTGTCAATGCTGGTTGGGCAGATCTGTTAGCTCCCCTTTTTACCACTTCTATATTAACTAATCTAATAAAATAGGCAATATATACTAAACCTTTCAACATTTATGATCTAAATCTGTAACATCATTCATATTCAATAATGTCTTAGATACTTTCACATCCATTGTTGTGCTTTCATTGGTGCATTTACACTGACGTTTGAGTTCAAGCTATATATATATATATCTGCAGAATGGTGATTGACACAATTTTTCCTTTTTTTGTGTCTGCTTGTGATGGATTCCAAAATCCATGCAGAAAATGCCAACCATTCAGGTAAATTCCAGCTTCTTTGTGTTGTTAACAAGCTGAAATAAGTGAGTTATGCTACCCAAACCAACTCCTTTGTCTTCCAAGCATAATGAGCAAGTTCCCTTTTAAGCCTTTTGAATCTGAGTTTTAGTAGCTTACTCAAGAGAGAATATCCAGTCAATAGGCATGTTTCTTCTCAGGATCAGCTCATTTTCACTAGACCAAAAGTGAGAAAGAAAAATAAAATCTTGGCTCATTTATTGTTTATGATCTTAAGCAAGAGCCAATGAGCTGATCTTGAGTCAAACCATCATGGTTTAGCTGGTTTTATGGTTCTCTATTTGTTCCTCTACTTACCAAAGGCATTTGTGTTGTAGCTGTGGAAGGATGGCAAGAAACAGGCGGAAGTAATTGGTGGCCACAAATCATACTTAGTCATTAACGAAGTTCGTGAGATGATCGGAAATGAGAACAACATATGAGTATGACAGTATGATAGGCATATTTTTTTCCCCCAATTTTTGTCATAGCTTCATAAATCGTTTTGTACGATTATCTTTTTTCTGATAATAGAATTCTGCAGAACTTACAGCAGAAATGAAAATTGGCAGGTGTTTCTGCCAAGTTCATGCCCCATACAAGTTTCATCTGATAAATACGTAGCACCAAAAAAAGAAAAAATAAGAGTAATTTACACAATAAAGAAAGTTTTTGAAATCCTTGAGCTTGTTTGTTGTTTGTTGTTTGAGGAGGATGATGATTTGTGAGTATTCTTATTACTATTAATATTTATTGTTCTCTTTACTCACTGACTTATGTAAGCACGTTACTGTTTTATTTCCTATTTCCCAATAAAATAAGGAAAAGTAAAAGGGGAAACAAAAGCACATAAAATCTTTTATTAGTGCAGACAAAATCATCAGAATCTTCTGTAAACGTCAGTAATATAGTTCACAAATCCAAAGTTGTGATAAAAATTGGCCAATTCTATTCAACTTGGTTTCTTTCTTTTGTGGGTTTAACCTTGGGAGTATATATATACACACACCAATACCACCAACTTAAAGTCGCAAATATTGATTCGATCTAAGGTTTCAACAACAGGGATTCAAAACAATTTAATCAGGTACGCTTCGACTGTTTTCTCTGTAATAGATTTAGTTTAGTTTATTTTACTTATTTTAGTATGATTTTGAAAGTAATTTTTTTAATATTGTGATTACACTATTGTATTTTACATCAAAAAATAATTTTGTTGATCTTTTTATGAGTGTTTGAGAATTATCGGACAAGTAGATTTGTCAGTCAGAGATGTTTAGATTGTGAGATATGTACTTTTATAAGTGTTTTTTGTTTTCTAAACTACTGAAAAATATGTATTATACTTTAGTTTTTTTTTTTCTTTTGTGAATCTACTTTAGTTAAACTATATTCTTCTTTTTTTAATATACTTTTTTTTGAAAAATTGAAAATACTTTAGAAAAACCATATAAAAGATTTTTGTAGGTGAAAATTTTTTGTTCGTTTAAAATTTATTTTACTTTGAAAAACTCTACATTAAAATTTATTTATTTTAGCAAAAAAAATTATTTTATTAAACAATCTGTTGGATAAATGAAAGAAAATCATTTTTTTTAATTTTTTTTTCAATTTAGCCTGATTGTATCTTAATTTAATTAATTATAGAGTGAGATAAAACAAGCCAAAGTCCATAAATATCCTAAAAATATAATAAAAATAAATGCAAATGCTAATCGCGTAAACACCGACCATCATCACCGTCCGTGATAAATCGAACGGCTGAAATAACTCGCTTTACAAAAATTCTCTCAAAAGTGGCAAAAGTGAAAAACCAGGGACCGTTTCGAAGAATCAGGACGCTCACGCGATCTCATCCTCCGTATTCGCTCTGTTGTAAATTATAAAAATCAAAAGTAATTTTTGTTAATTTTCATACAATAATATAATTTATAGTTGTTATCGAATTTGTTCTAAATTCAACCTAGATTTTCGCTCTTGTTTTGTTCTTCCCTTTCGATACATTTTGCAATCTCCGGCTTCTCTTTAACCGTAAGCCCTACTACACAACGACGCCGTTTCTGTTCCCTCTCTATTTTTCTTCAATTCCTTCGTTTACTTTTTTATTTTTAATTTTTTTTGTTATTACCATTTCAGTTATCTTTTTTTTTTTTTGCCCTTTATATTCAGTTTCTGGAGATTTTAAGTTATTGAAACAGAAGCTTGTTCGTTATTGTGTATACGGAGATTTGCTAAAAAAAAGGCATATCTTTTGAGTTTAATTTTCTTGCTTTATTTATTATACTTATTGATTAATAAATTTATAATATTTCTTTTGTTTGGTCGCTGAGAAAATAATAGAGAAAATCAATCACTTAGTTGTGTGTTATGCAAGTAATTGTTGTCTTATTATTCTCCTCGTGATTTTACGTTTTCTTGAATTTTTATTTTATTTATTGATTAGGGTTAGCATTAGGGTTTGAATTTTCTGCTCATCGTAGCTTTTAATTTAAATGTGGTTTATTTATTTATTTGTTTGTTTGTTTGATAAATTGTAGTATCATTTATGTTACCTGGGAGTAACATAGAGATGTTACCAAATCTGGAAGATGGACTGCGGGGGCAGAATGGGAATATGAGTTTAGAAGATAGTTTGCAGACTGAACTTGAATTGATATTGCAAAGGCAACCTGACAGACAAATTGTTAATAGAGAGAGGGATGTAAATATCTATCGAAGTGGCAGTGCACCGCCCACGGTTGAGGGATCATTAAATGCTGTGGGTAGTCTGTTCTTGAGGGATAATCCTGGTAGTATCTGCAATACTGCTGGTGGTGGTGGTGGAAATGGTGATATTAATGGAATTTTGTCTGAAGACGAGATTCGCTCGCATCCAGAGTATTTGTCATATTACTATTCCCATGAGAACATAAACCCGAGGCTACCGCCACCATTGGTGTCAAAGGAGGATTGGCGTGTTGCACAAAGGTTTCAGGGTGGTGGGTCGTCTTTAGGGGATATTGCGGACTGGAGGAAGAAAGGAGTGAACGGCGGTGACAGGTCATCTTTATTTTCAATGCAGCCAGGGATTTCTGTGCAGCAGGCAGAGAATGATTTAATGGAATTAAGGAATGCTGCTAGGAGGAATCTTTCTAGGGATGCTTCAGCCGAGTGGCTTGAAAGAGGCTCGGACAGGTTGATTGGAGTGCCTGCTGCTGGACTTGGTTCGAGGAGAAAGAGCTTTGCTGACATTCTTCAGGTAATTGATGTTTCGATATTTTGTTACAATTTTTATCATTGGCAGCTTCATATGATTCTTTGCTTGTAAAAATGTTGATTGAATGGTATGAGAATTCTGAATGTGATTTATTATGTTCTTACTTTTTATATGATTTGACAACTGGGATTGGTCTGTTTCAGGAAGGACTTGATCGACCTGCCTCTTTGTCAGGCCACCTGTCTCGACCAGCCAGCTGCAATGCCTATGGTGAAATTGTGGGTACTGGCATAGCTGATGCCCATCCAGCTGGTTCATGTAATGGAGCAGAATCCTTAGAGGTCTTGCATTCTGCAGCAGCTTCTCCTGGGCTTGTCAGAACTAAGAGCCACAATAGAATCCCATCTCATTCTTTTGCGTCTGCTGTGGGTTCATCACTATCTAGGAGCACAACCCCTGAAGCTCAGCTAGTTGGGAGATCTTCTGGTTCTGGTCTTCCACCAGTCGGGAGTAGAGTTGGTGCTGTTGAGAAGAAAGGTGCTGTTGGTTCAAATGTCCAAAATGATATTGAACTTGCTGATATTGCAGCTACATTATCGGGTTTAAGCCTGTCAAATATTAGACATGCAGATGAAGTTAGTCATGTTCAGTCTCAGCTTCAATTGAACCGGGATAATCAGTCTGATTTTCTGTATGATACACCCAATGGTCATAACCAGAGTATGAAACAGCAATTCATGGACAAGTCAACTGCGGATAACCTTGCTTTTTCTACTCACTATATTGATTTTACTCGGAAAAATGGGATAGTACCAAACCTTAATGCTTCTGCAATAAATTCCAATGGACAAGTAAATATTCCGAAACGAACTTCTTCTCCCAATCACTACTTGAAAATGAATTCTACAGGGTTTGGAGATTCTTCCGGATCTGTTGGTCGTCAACAAAATGCAAATATTTCAAGTTTAGACTTCACAAATGTATCGGGCAATTATTCTGTTAATCAGAAGCTAAATTCCTTGGTCAACCATCATTTTGACACAGGTTAATCCAGTGTTCTCTCTTCTTGAAGCTTTGTTGGTTTTATTTTATTTAAATATTTCTTTACATATATCTTTGGCATGTATACTCAGACGAATATTATGTTGAAATGTTTTTGTTTGGGTTCAGTTGGTATTGGAGCCACACGGAATTTGAATGGAATGGTGAATCAAGTTGCACTGGACTTCCATTCTCCACCGATGGATCCCCGTTATGCACAATACTTGCAAAGAACTTCTGATTATACAACACGCAGTGCAGCTAGCGCAAGTGACCCCTTTGCAGCTAGGAATCACTTTGGCTCTTCACTTGGAGACTCGGATGGGTTGCAGAAGGCACATCTGGAGCTATTGCTTGCTCAACAGAACCAACAGCATGAAATGCAACTTTTAGGTAAATCTGGAGGTTTGTTTCCTGGGTATTATGAGACACAACCATATAGACTCGACATGCAGTATTCTGGAAACACATTTGCAAATCCTGTGCTTCCGTCTGTTGGATCTGGAAGTTTTCCAAATGAACGAAACTCACGCTTTACTTCAATGATGAGAAGTTCAATGGGAGGACCCATGCCATGGCACTTGGATGCTGGCATTAACATGGAAGGAAGACTGTCATCATCCTTATTAGATGAGTTCAAAACTAACAAGACCAGGTCTTTTGAACTTTCAGACATTGTTGATCATGTTGTTGAATTCAGGTATTCATTTAATGCCCTACTTCAGTATTTGTGCTACATATGTTGTAGTTGGACTATTGATATATTATTTTCTCTTACGTAATTCAGTACAGATCAGTATGGGAGTCGTTTTATTCAGCAGAAACTAGAGGCTGCCACGGCGGAAGAAAAAACCTGGATTTTCCCAGAGATCATTCCTCATGCTCGTACCTTAATGACAGATGTTTTTGGAAATTATGTTATACAAAAGGTATATCCTTTGTAGTTTTAAATGCTTAAGCTCATCCAGTTTCTACAAGTTTACATTGTCATTTTAATTATTCGGTTGATTTGCAGTTTTTTGAGCACGGTACAGAAAGTCAAAGAGCACAGTTAGCAAGCCAACTTACTGGTCATGTTTTGCGTCTAAGTCTTCAAATGTACGGATGCAGAGTGATACAGAAGGTGCTTCCCTATGCATTTACCACATGATCTCATTCTGAATATGTTTTAACACATGCATATTGGTAATTTTATTCATTTTGATCTGCTTTACATATTGTGGTTTTGCTTCACACCCCTGATCTGCTTGATATTTGCTCAGTCTTGATAGAAATTTGTGTCTTTGCTTTGTAAATATGGTGCTTCATACAATTTAAAGTGTACTATATGGTATAATTCCACCCTGCAATTTCTGGTATTACCTTTTGCTGCAATATTGCCTTACAATCTAATGTAGTATTACTTCATGATGTAAAATATTTTAATAGAATTAACACAGTAAGCATCCATCACTTATGATTTGCTAGGATTGGATATCAGTTGTAATAGATTTGTAGTTTATAAGCACTGGGTGAAGTTTGTAGTAGAATGCTTGGAAATATTTCGTAATAACAATGTATGTGAAATACTGATAGGTTTATGACAAATTTTTTTTTTCCTTTTATCCCCTTTCTCAGAAACAAAATAGAATTTTGTTTGGAAATACTATCATTATTAGTCTACAAATGAGGATGGATGGGGTGGAAGGAGAATAAAGTTTCCCTTGCTGGTTGAATTTTTTTTGTTTTTTGTTTTTTTTTTGGGTGATAACTGCAAGATCACACTTTTAAATGGGGCATGTTGTTTTATGAGGATGGTCATTTTCTGATTTCAAGTTAATTATTTTCTGGATATGAAAATCTGTAAGTACTTTCTATTATATATAATAGAAATTACTCAGAAAAATGAAAGAGAGCAATTCTTTGCCTTTTTGGAAATAAGAAAGAAAGGAACTCTTAAGTACTCTAAATATGACCACAGGCCCTGGAGGTGGTTCATGTGGATCAGCAGACTCAAATGGTGGCAGAGCTTGATGGTTCAATCATGAAGTGTGTCCATGATCAGAATGGTAATCATGTTATTCAGAAGTGTATAGAGTGCATCCCTCAAGATCGAATTCAGTTTATCATTTCATCTTTCTACGGGCAAGTAGTGGCACTTTCAACCCACCCTTATGGCTGCCGTGTCATTCAGGTTAAACATTTACTACTTGTATTTACTTTTTCCAGTGGGGTTTATGAAATCTATTTATTTACTGTTAATTCTTTCCCAACAGAGGGTCCTCGAACATTGTGATGATGCGAATACACAACAAATAATCATGGATGAAATCATGCAACATGTATGCAATCTGGCACAAGATCAATATGGCAACTATGTTATTCAGGTACTTAAAATTCAAGTTTTTTTCTCAAAATGCTACTTGGTTTCTAATTAAACCCTCTTTTTCTCTTGTAATTTATGCTCTTACTTTTGTGCTGATTCTATCCTTCTCTGTGGTAGCATGTCCTTGAACATGGAAAACCACATGAACGAACTACTATTATTACCCAGCTTGCTGGACAAATTGTGAGGATGAGTCAGCAGAAATTTGCTTCTAATGTTGTGGAGAAATGCTTAACATTTGGGAGCCCCGAGGAGCGTCAACTTCTGATTAATGAGATGCTTGGTTCCACTGATGAAAATGAACCATTGCAGGTCTGTGGCACACTCTCTTTTCTTCAAGTTTTATAGTTCATTTTTTTGCTTTTATGCATGCACAATATGAGTATGGTTTGTTCTGTTCATTTGAAAAGTTAATAACAAACTTCCATTCCTTCTTGTTTGTACATTCACTTCCTTTGATTCTTACAAATGTTAGTCAAGAAAGAAAAAAGGGTGATTGTTATCTCTTTGTTTCTGTATGTTACCTATTGATGACGTTTCAATCTGTTTGGAGTAGGGTAGTGATTAGGGTTTTCTTTGAAACAAGAAAAAAGGTCCATGTTCTCTTTTAATTAATTAAAATAATAATAATAAACAATGTAGAATATTCTCCATCTATCTAAGCAACATTATGGTTCATCTCTGCGGAAAGCAGTTTGAAAGTGTATATGATATTTGAGGCTATTAGAATGTACCTGCTATCATCTTTCCTAGAAATGACAGTGAAACAACATACATTCTCAAAATATTTGTGTGCATGCATTGTACCTCCGTGAGGCTATTAATGTCAATACCTGATATTGTTGTCTTCTATCGCATGATCAGAATTTATTTTCATGTGAAAGTGCTATTGGTTTTCCTTTTCGAGGTAAATGCTCGTTTAGACTCTATATTTTGAGTTAAATACTCGTTTAGTATTTATATTTTAAAAAATGTCTTAAGACATCCTTCTTGTTGAATATGTGACAGTCATGTTCTTGTTTCTTTGCTTTTACAATTGTACTCTTACAACAATATTTTCAGGGACATTAATTAGTTTAGCTGTAATAAAAGTTAATAAAAAAATTAACCCTAAAAGTAAAATAAAAATAAATGTAAATTTTTTTGTTTTCATTGTTTTTAGGATTAATTTGTTAAATTAATTTTTTATAAATAATTATTATCAAGATTATTGCAAATTTATCAAACATCCCTTTGAAATTGTAGTAAGGTTATTAGGTTATTATTGTAAAAGCAAAAGAAATATTAGGGCATGAGTGTCACATATTCAATAGCAAGGTTGTGTTGAGGCATTTTAAAAAAACAGAGATTAAGCAAGCGCTTTAACACAAAATATGAGAACTAAATGAGTATTTACCCTTTCTTTTTCCGGGGCTTTAGATGATTCAATGGAAGCTTTAGTCAAATGGTGATATTGAACTCAAACACATTCTTTCAGTTGGACGATTATAAATTACAAATTTTGTGATTGTTTCTTTCTTTTTTTTTCCTTATAGGAGCTCCTTATTTAGAGTTAAAGTTTCCATATGATTTTCTATTAACCTGTATCTTGGATGACTGAAATTGAATGAATGCAAAACTGCAGGCAATGATGAAAGATCCATTTGGCAACTATGTTGTGCAAAAGGTTCTTGAAACCTGTGATGATCAGAGTCTCGAGTTAATTCTTTCTCGCATTAGGGTTCATCTAAATGTCTTGAAGAAGTACACTTACGGCAAACATATTGTTTCTCGGATTGAGAAACTAATTGCAACTGGAGGTGAGGGTAGCTTAAACTTGTCTTAGTCATGTTTACTATCAACTTCTTACTACTAAAACTTATACGTGTTCTTTGCAGAACGACGCATAGGATTGTCATCCTCTGTCTCTTCCTGATTAGTGAACAACAAAATCAGATTAAAAAAGGGGTCACCTCTTGTACAGCTAACATGGATGGTGATTTTAGCATCTTATCATCCCCAACTCTTTGGTTTTCTACATAGACTATTAGGTGTAAATAAACACAAAATTAGCAGGCCTGCGGAATAAGATGTTTTTGTCCATATTTCAATTGTAAATTAAGCCTGCTAGTTATAAACTCCTAATACTCTATTAGGAGGGTGAAGTTAGGTAGACAAGATTGGGGGTTGAATTATATTTGGCCACCCATTCTGAGAGTAAATGCGTGTAGAGCGGAACTGGGTGTATATGCTTAATTAGAGTGATATATATAGCAGAATAATTCTTGTGACTTTTACTTGTGTGTGAAAAAGAGAGAGGGAGAATTATTTGCAATATCTTGAGGCTGATATATTTATAATTTTCTTGTAATGCTTAAGTTGTTGATTATATATTAAACTATTATGTTTAAGTTTGACACACGTGATTAGATTAGACTAATTATTAAGATTGGGTTTTAATAGATCGAATTAGGTTAGATTATATAATACTTTTATATTTGGTACAATATTAGATTAGGTTATATTAAATTATATTTAAATTAAATAGTATTTAAATTGATATTTAAATATAAATATCAATTATTCATGAATATTTAGTAATAATAATTAAAAATAAACATAATAAGAAAATTAAATATATTGTAAATTAGTTATTGAGTAGACATAATTATTATAAAAAATATAATTAGATAAAATAGTTTTTAAATATTTAATTAATTTTTATTAAATATTTAAAAAATAATTATGTAAAATCAATTAATTATTGGTAGTATTAATGTCTATGATTATTTATAATATTACCTTCGAGATTATTAAATTTATTTAATCGATATTACAATAAATTATTAAATGGTCAATTTTATGATAAATTATTAAATATACAATAGAAGTAAACGAACCAATTTATTGAATGAGTAAAAAATAGTGATATAATGAAAAACTTATAAATGGACAATTTTTTTTTAATTTAATTCTCTTAAATTGGGATTAGCAATCACATAATTTAAGATTAAATTCATTAAGATTAAATTCAAATGTAGTTCCCTAGTCTAATCAAAATGAAATTTGCTAAACATGAATTAAAATTTAATTTCAAAAATTAATCCAATCTCACACTTAATCCCAGCACCCAAACATTACCTAACAACAAGGATTGATGGGATTACAAGTCCACTCAAACAAGGATTAGAAGTAAATTCATTTGCTGCAGCAATCAAATATGATTTTGGAGGCTAGGCTAGGAGGCTGAATAATCGGCCTGACGATCGAGGGAATTTGGAAAAGGATTTGGACTGTGAGGATGAAGAAAGGGGAGAGAGAGCAGATTGTTCTGTGTAAATGATTTCTTAGTGGTGTTTTAAGTGATGCATTTTATGGCCTAATTAGAGCATTTCAAGATTTTGTTGTAATTGCTCCAATTCGGCCATAAAATGCATTACTTCAACACCAATGGAGAATCATTTACACAGAACAATCTGCTCTCTCTCTTCTTTCTTCATCCTCACAATCCAAATCCTTTCCCAAATTCCCTTGATCATCAGACTGATTTTTCAGCCTCCTGGTCTTTAAAATCAACTTTGATTGCTTCAGCAACTTAATATACTTCTCTCTCACTCTTGCCAATGGATGCTCCTCTGTAGCGTACTTATCACAGAAAGGCTCTTTAAGAATTGCAGTACAAGTGTTGTTCCTCAGAGACAAATAAAAAAGATGTGTATGTCTCTCAAATGCCCTGTGAACCTTCTGTGGCAACCCGAAGTACTTCTTAAGACACAGAAGCTTCTTCCTCTGAGCTGAATGCTCAACAAAGAGACTAAGCAACTCATGAAGAAACCCCACAACTCTTTTCTCAGCTACATCACTATCAGGATCCAAATGTGAATAATCTTCATATGGTGATACATAAGGAACTTTCTGAAACTCATTGAACCAATGATCAATCTTTCTCTTCAACCTTAAACCCTTTTGAGGAAAGAAAGGAAACTCAATAGGCTCCATTGGTTCTCCAACATACAATCCTCTTTTCATAGCATTTCTTTGCAACACTGATAACACTTTTTCTTCCCCAATATTCTCAACAGCCAATCCGTTTAACCCATCTTCCATTTCAACAAACCTAAAAGAGCCGTCAAGATTCACTTCAAAATGCTCCAAAAAATCACTAGGCAAACCCAAATACCACTCCATTCCTTTAATAATCTTCAAAGGCAAAACTTTCTCTTTACTCATCAAAACAAACCTCTTTAACCTCTCTCTCAAATCATCTCTACATTCCTCATACACCCTTTTCTCTTCTCTATCAATCTCAATAGCTTCTTGGGTCAATTTAAACCAAGGCAAATTGTACAAAGGACCTGTAAACTCTTCAAAGAATGATGGGTATTGTCTCAAAAACCTAGCAACTTTAATATGAATATCAAACTCAAGTCCTCTTTTTGAAATAGCAGAGATTGGGATTGAACAAGAGGGCTCTTGGGCAATAACATTTTTCAAAGCAAGGATGGGTTTGAGCTCTACGGACTTGTGGATTCTCTCAATTGAATCAAAGTATGAATCTTTCTTCCATTTCATGTACACATTTACATAGGTTTGGCTTTGAGTGTATGTGAAAGGTGGTGGCTTTTTCTGGGTTTGTATCAAAATGGAATTAAAGATCGTCTTTTTGGTATTGAAGACTAGGGTTTTTAGGGTGTTGGTGTTGGTTTTGTTGAATAACATTAGCGAGGATGCTGTTGAAGAGAATCAAATTGATAGATTAAGGGCACCTGGGTTTGAATTATTGAGGCTAAGCGATTGCTGCCCTAAAAGAATCTGCTGCCATTGAACTCAAAGGTACTTATTTCACTTGGCCATTTCTTCAAACACTTGGTCGGTGCTGATTTTAAGCCAGGTAACAACGATCCAGAAGTTGCTCTATCAAATCGAGCCAAAACTCTTAGAGCTGTTTCGGCCGATGGTTGATTGGGTTCGACCTTCCATAAGCTATGCACACCATGTGCCGTGTTTTTAACTTCAAGGTGAGCTTTGACTATATTTTATGTAGCGTTTATTTACTGAATTAGGGAATTAGAACAGTGTTTATTTTATAAAATATAATTAAAAATTAAAATTAAAATAATTTGATTTACATAATTTAAGAATGAGGAATGAAAGATTCTTTAAAAATGAGTTTTTCATTTTAGAATTGATTATTTTGTCCTTCTTAAAATTTAAAATGTCCACTTTATCTTTATTTATAATTAATTAATATATTATTAACAATAATTATTAATAATTATATTATTATTTTAATTATGTCCATATCGGTTTAATTCAAGTCGGTATAAAGTCTTTAAGTAAAGAGGGTCTAGATACTTTCATTCTGGCCGTTCTAAGAGATGGTCGATTCATTTCTTTCGATGATTCTTTACTAAGTAGCATTGAATCTAGTCTCTGTAAAGGTCCAATTTCTTTTGATTGTTATCCAAACATAACAATCTCTCTTAAAGACAAAAATATTTTGAAAAGTATGATTTTACAAATTAAAACCCATAATTATAAAATGATTAAAAGGTCTATCACAGTTACCTTAATTTTTAAAATCTCATATAAGACAATGGTCTCTGCATTTAGTATACAGCATAAGTTCCAGTAAAAAAGAGATGAAACTCTTCTCTTGCAGACCGACTTGTTTAAAGCAAACACTGTCATTCCAAAACAAATCCAATGGAAAGATGTCAATCTTCCAGAGGAATGGATTCTTGAAGGAGCCACTGCACCAGTGATTCCGAAACAACTTGAGCCAAATACAGAGTTGCAAAATGTGACTCAGTATTCCGATGGTAAAGTTAAACTATCATTCAAAAGATCTACCTCATCTAGGTTTTCTGATAAAGAGTCGTGCTCGAGCATTCCTTCATTAGAAAGGAAATTTACAAAAATACCCTCTGTTATAAATCTCTCTTTTCAACCCATAAAGAGTCAACCTAGGTTTTCTACTTCGGATATACCTAGTACCTCCATTCGTTCAGTTGATTATACCACTAGTGTTCCTCATCCTATTTACACTAGTAATCTACGTGAACAGAGTCAGAAAGAGAAGGAACCTTCTCCTCCAACATCTCTAACGTTTTCTGCTGTTACAGAAAATGTCATAAATATCATTGAAAAAGAATTTGAACTAGATAAAACTTTTCTTCATAACGATTTTTATTCTGATTTAAACAAAGAAAAAAGACTTTGGTTTTTCAAATATTTTCTAAATGAAAGAAAAGAAATCCAACAAATTTATTATGAATTTGTGAATCATCATAAAATTCATATATTGTTTTTTGATTGGTTCGAAATATACTCTTCTGAGAACAACATTAATTATCCTTTTAAAGAGTCAAACCCTATTACTATTAGGAAGAAAGTCCCTGAATGGAAACTTTCTGATAGTGATAGAACTATAGAATCTGAGCATCCACCTCTTCGGAGTTTAACCATAGATCATGGTGAACCTCCTATTCAAATCAGAGCTTCACCTTATAAAATACCAAAGCCAAATGATTCTGATGCGAATTTAAGTAGTATTATTCAACAGAATAATTTCTGTAATACTAACTTAAATACTATTGGAAAGCAGTTGACTAGGATAGAAAACCAATTCCAAAAGTCAATCATTTCTGTTTCATCCATTTCCCATATTCCTCCAAAATCGAATTATGAAAAAAGCTTAAGGAACCTATTTTCAAACCTTTTCAGGTCTCGAAAATTAGCCAAAAGCTTATTCAAGAGTCGAAATCAGATTTTGCCAAAGCCATTAGAGAACAACTAGATAAGATAGAAGCTGCTTCTTCCTCATCTAGCAAAGTTCAAATAGCCCCTGATACTCCTCAATCCAGTAGCAAGATTGGGGTATTAGAACATGACCAAATGTCTATAGCCTCTTCTGATATAGATGCCTTTCAAGAAGAGTCATCTAATCCTAAAGCCAATAAAATCCATTGGGATTTAGCCCTTCCTACTGCCAGGACTCCACCAGATCTAGCCATAGATAATAGACCAAGTGCCTTAAATCAATATCGGTTTAATGCATCTTCCGTCTATGAGTGGAATATTGATGGTATGTCCAAATATAATATTCTAGGATTGTTGCAATAGATGACCATGGCAGCTAATGCCTATAAAACCCAATCGGGAACTTCTGATGGAGCCATAGCAGAAATTCTCATTGCTGGTTTTACAGGTCAACTAAAAGGTTGGTGGGACCACCTCCTTACCAATCAGCAACAATTAGACATTCTAAATTCCATCCAAAGTGATCAAGATGCTATCCCAATTCTCGATGAATTCAATAGTCCAATACAAGATGCTGTGGCTACCCTAATATTGACTATTTCCCTTCATTTTATAGGTGACCCTTCGCATCTTAGAGATAAAAATGCTGAGTTACTACATAATTTACGATGTAGGAAACTTAGTGAATTCCAAAGCTACAAAATCTCTTTCTTTACTCGGCTCTTTCTCAGAGATGATGCAAATCATATTACTTGGAAAGAGAAATTCTTAGCAGGTTTACCTACCCTTTTAGGAGAAAAGGTTAGGAATTCCATCAAAACCCTTTACAATAATCGTATTCCTTATAACGAGCTCACCTACGGTGAACTAGTCAGTTTTGTCAATAAAGAATGTTTAAAGATCTGTCAAGATTTGAAGATACAGAAACGGCTCAAATGGGAGCTTAGGCAGTTTAAACTTGAATTAGGTGGTTTCTGTAAATAATTCAATTATGACCCTTTTAAAACTTCTACTTCCAAAGATTGTAATGGTAAGTGTTCTTCTAAACCTTACAAGTAACATTACAAATCTAAAGCCCATAAGAAACCCTTTCGTGACTTTAGAGAACTTCCTTATAAGAAACCTTCGAGGTCTTATCAGAAACCCAAATTCTCTAAAAGGAAAGAATTTAGAGCCAAACCAAAGACTCCTTTCAATTACAAAGAAGCTATATGTCACAAGTGTGGTATAAAAGGTCATACTGCAAAATATTGCAGAATGAACAAAAAGCTTAATGAACTTGACCTTGGGGAAGAAATCCTTTCCAAATTAGCCCCTCTCCTTATCGAGTCTTCTGATTCTGAGTCTTCCATGTCGGGAGATAGTGACCCCTACCAAGTTGATGAGTTGATTGATTCAGATACCTCTGCATATAGCAGTAGCGATTCTGAAATAGATTTTTATTTAAAGAAAATAAATGTTTTGACTAAAGACCAAGAAATTTTTCTTGAACTTGTAAAGCATATTTCTGACCCTGTTCTTCAAAAGGAATAACTTGATAAACTTTTGAAAACATTGGATTTGAATAAACCTGAATCTTCTAAAGTTCATGTGATTAAAAAGAATTCTTATGACCTTACTGAGATTTTGGGTAACAAAAAAGCGAAGAAACCAATTTCCAGTATTCAAGATCTTCAGAAAGAAATTAAAGATATTAAACTTGAGATTAAGGATTTGAAAGAAAAACAAAAATGTGATTTTCAAACTATTCAACTTCTTTTACAAAAGCAATTAGAAAACAATTCTAATAAGGAAATAGAGTCTGATGGTGATAATGACCAAAATTTAGAAAACATTGAATCTGTTTCAAATGATTTCTTATTTGTTCTTAAACAAATCACCACCAGAAAGTATTTGATTAAGATTTCATTGATTTTTTCCAAAGATTTTGCAATTGATGTCATTGCCCTTTTTGACACGGGTGCTGATTTAAATTGCATTAGAGAAGACATTGTGCCAAAACGTTTTCATGAGAAAACAAAAGAAAGACTTTCTGCCGCCAATAATTCAAAACTTAGAGTCAGTTCTAAAGTTGAAGCCTCTATCCTTAATAATGATTTTGAATTCAAAACATCTTTCGTTCTTACAAATGATATCCATCATGCAATTATTTTAGGAACTCATTTTATAAATCTCATAACTCCTTATACTGTTAATTATGATAGTATATCTTTTAAAGCTAAAAATAAAAAGCTTGTTTTCCTTTTATTGAAAAGCCTAAAACAAGAAATTTAAATATTGTCAAAGCTTGTTATGTTTATCAAAATCAGATTAATAATATTCTCAAATCAAAAGAACATAATTTAATATTTTTACAAAAGGATTTGAGTTTACAAAGAATTGATAGACAATTACAAAATGATTTTATTTAAAGAAAAATATCTGATTTCAAAGATCTTATTCAAAAAAAATATGTGCTGATCTACCCTCTGCTTTTTAGAATAGAAAACAACACCTGATAGATTTGCCATATGAAAATTTTTTTAATGAAAGACAAATACCCACTAAAGCTCAACCAATTCAAATGAATATGGATTTAGAACGACATTGTAAAGAAGAAATAAAAGATCTAGAAACAAAAGGACTCATTGTAAAATCTAGATCACCTTTGTCATGTGCCGCGTTTTATGTTAATAAAAATTCTGAGATCGAACGTGGAACTCCTAGACTTGTGATAAATTACAAGCCCTTAAATAAATCTTTAAAATGGATTAGGTACCCAATACCTAATAAAAAGGATTTACTTCAAAAACTACATTCTGCTTTCATTTTTTCAAAATTCGATATGAAATCGGGTTTTTGGCAAATTCAAATTCATCCAAAAGACCGTTACAAAACTGTTTTTACTGTTCCATTCGAACAATATGAGTGGACTGTTATGCCATTTGACTTAAAAAATACACCCTCAGAATTTCAAAGAATTATGAATGATATTTATAACCCTTTTTCTGAGTTTTGCATTGTTTATATCGATGATGTTTTGATTTTTTCTCAAACCATCGACCAACATTTCCGACATTTAAAGACTTTTTATTTTGCCACCAGAAAGGCTGGACTGGCAATTTCTAATTCTAAAGTCTCTTTATTCCAAACAAAAATACGATTCCTAGGTCACAATATTTCCAAAGGAACCATTAACCCAATCGATCGATCACTTGCATTTGCTGATAAATTTCCTGATCAGATTCTTGATAAAACACAATTGCAGAGATTTCTTGGTAGCTTAAACTATGTTCTTGATTTCTGTCCAAATATTAATAGGATGTCTAAACCTTTACATGATAGATTGAAAAAGAATCATGTTCCATGGACAAACGAACATACAAAAGTTGTTAGGCTTATTAAGGCATCTGTTAAAAGCATCCCATGTCTTTCTCTTGCAAATCCAGCATTACTTAAAATTGTTGAAACTGATGCATCCGACTTAGGATATGGAGGTATTTAAAGCAAAAGGAACATGATAAAGAACAGATAATACAGTATGTTTCTTCACATTGGAATGAATGCCAGAAAAACTATTCTACTATTAAAAAAGAAATTATTTCGATTGTTTTATGCATTTCCAAGTTTCAAAGTGACTTATTAAATAAAATTTTTTACTTAGAATTGATTGCAAAGCTGCAAAACATGTTTTAGAAAAAAGATGTTCAAAATATTGCATCAAAACAGATTTTTGCACGATGGCAAGCTATTTTAAGTGTTTTTTATTTTGATATTGAATTTATTAAAGGTGATACAAATTCAATTCCCGATTTTCTAACCAGAGAGTTTCTCCAAAATAGATAATGCCGCCCAAAAAGAAAGACAAAGGCAAAGCAGTCCTCAAAGACCCGGTGCTACTAACACCATCCAAAGACTCCCCACCTAAAGAAAAATTATTATCTTCTGCCATGCCCATCAAATCATGAATTGACATGATCGAAGATGAAAAAGCTCGTTCCAAAGCCCTTACCACCCATGAGCATGTAAATTTATGGATGCAATCCCTTACAAAATCTTCTGAGCTTATGCTCGCTTTACAAAATATTTCACAAAGTCAAAATTCTTCCAAAGATGTTAGTGAAAAAGAAAAATCTGTTTCTAAAGAACTTTCAAAACCTTCTTCACAAAATGTGGTTGTTTCTTGTGAAAGCTCATCTTCTCAGATTGTTCTTTCCCAACCAACTCGTTCAAAGAAAACCTCCAATTGGTTTGATAAAAATGATTTTCAAAATATTATTTCTGTCGAAGATGGTTTTACCATACTGATCCATTCCAAGCTATTTCAAATTTTTCCCCAAAGGCTGGTTTTTCAAACCTTGGGATTTGACAAAACCCCAGTCTTATTATCAAAGCATTTTAGAAATAATTGAGTCAGTCAAATTCAAACATTTCTTTCTCAGTGAAGCTCATTCTGAGCCGGCCTACTCCACGGCCACTATCCTAAAAGTCTTGAGCCCAAATTAGTGGGGTGACCCACTTTACAAATCTAAATCTTTCCCTCCAAATTTTCAAATGCGTCTACCACACTGTTTAACTTATTCCTATTGGGATTACCAACAGGCTTGGTTTAACACATTTTTCCTTCAGAATCCAAAGAAATCCCATTCATGGTTAGTTTTCTTTAATTCTAAAATAACCGTCCAAAGTCTCCCAAATTGGTTTCAACAATGGTGGAATTATTTTGGTCCCATGCCCCAAATCTTAACACCTAACGCCACCCATTGTTTAAATCTCTTTAAAGACCATTATACCCCTTCTGCATCTGAAAAAAGGTTTACACCATTCCTTTATTTCTGCACCAACTTCTTTTTGCCCTGGGTATGGATGTGGAATTTCAGATTCCATACTCATGAAAACCAACTTATCATTCAAAGAACCTTCAAAGTAAAATGGTGGTCCAAATTTGATGAACAGCCAAATTAACCGATACTCTTATCAGAAATTGGCTTTGTTCAAAAGGTTACTTAGCCCCGACTATTAAAGACTCCAAAGCCCAACAAACTTTTATTACCCAAAAATCCAAAGTTCAATCCCTTTTGGCCAGCGCCAAAACAGAAGATGAATATTTCAAAGCCATGGAACAACTTCTCGCTTCACGATCAAAATCCTTAATAGCAGAGTCCTCTGAAAATAATGAAGAGGAAGAACCATTCATTTCCCTCGGAGACGATAACGAAGATGAGTGCTTCGGCATTCTCTCCCCGACAAAGCATTGTAAATAATTGTTCTTAGTTTAAGTTTGCAAAAAAAAAAAAGAGTACAGATTTTCCATTTGTATTTTCCTTTTTTTTCGGGTGGTCCGCTGGACACAAGTGAGAGTGCACATGTCTCTTCACCCGTATTTGTATTTTGTATTTTGTATTTCATTTTGTAATCCGTATGTATAAAACAACAGTCTACAGTAAAGATTTCCAAAGATTACTGTATGCTACAGCTTCGCTACAGTTAAAAGCTACAGTCCCGCTACAGTTGAGGAGCTACAGAATCAAGTGGTAAAGACTATTTTGTATTTAAACGGAGAGGAAGACTCAGACTCCTCAGAATGCAATTTTAGTTTCTCTTTCTTCTTCTTCTTCTCTCTTTCTTCTTCTCTCTCTATCAGGTTTGAAGAAAATCCTCTGTATTCAAGGAATTTTTCCTAAGTTCCTTGTTTTCAAATTATTTTCCGATTCCCATCTATAAAGCTGTCGGATCACAAGCAATAAATGTAAAGCATTTAAATTTAATTTATTTAAAGCAATTTCAATTTCATGTATATTTAAATTTCCGCACTTTAAATTTCTGCAATTTACTTTTATGTAAATTTAAATTTCTGCAATTTTACTTTAAAGCAATTTAAATTTTAGTCATTTAATTTTTAAAAGCATGCTCTGCAGACTAATCTCTATAAGATCTACCATAAAACCTGTTACGTTCCTCTAAGGCAAAGAGACCGGATCTCTGTCCTTAGTTGTATTTCTCTTCTCCCCCCTCCTTCAGAGCACCATTTCCGAGTTCCGGATCTGGTACTGTGTTTGTACCCAAGCCTTAAATGTATGTGTTGCTAGGCTTGCTAAAGAATCTAATTTATATCTGGTAAAATATCTTTAAAATTAAACAACCGCGTTTAAAGAATTTAATTATTATTTGGTAAAGCAAAATTGATTTTGGTATATAAGCTGGACACTCGAGGATGCGGGCTACTGGTCCAAAGCGCTATTAAAGATCGGCTTTAAAATACCTAAGCCGGAGCGATTCCTCAGATAACAACGCTACGTACCATATCAAGTTTAAAAATTTGATCAACCGCGTTCCAAAGCAAATCTTTTAATTTTTAAAGCAATCCTAATTTAGATCTGGTAAAGCTAGTTACTAAAAAGAAACAACCGCGTTCCAAATTGTTGTATTAAAGCAATCAGTATATTATTAACAATAATTATTAATAATTATATTATTATTATAAATAACCACAATAATTAATATATTATTATTAATTAATTATTAATATACTCATTAATAATTATTAATATTATTATTATAATCCATTCATATATTATTGTTAACTAATTAATATAATTATTACAATTAATTAATATATTAATATATTATTAACAATAATTATTAATAATCATAATTTTTGAATAAATAATCACAATAATTATTATATTATTATAATTAATTAATATACTATTATAATAATTATTAATTAATTAATATAACGATTAATATATTAATATATTATTAACAATAATATATTAATAGTTATAGTTCTTGAATATAAATTAAAAATTGAAAATTTATTATCATTTTGGAATTCAGTTAGTGTTGTTGTCGTTGTCATTGTTGTTATTACTATTATTATTATTATTAATTATTTTATTTTAATTATTATTTGTATTATTATAAAATTTATTATTAATTATTACTATTCTTATTGTTGTTATTGTTATTTATTTATTTATTATTTATTATTTTAATCATCATCATCGTCATCGTCATCATTATTATGATCATCATCAAATGACAATAATTAACAAAGGGTATTTTAATAAATTATTAATGATATTATTTTTAATATTATTATTATTATTAATCATTTTTAGTAGCAAAAATCACAAATAATGATGATGATGATAGTTATTATTATAATTAACTAAGAGCATTTTAGTAACTTGAAACAATTCAACTTATTTTGATTCTGATTCTAAGATAAAATATACACGTCAATGAGATTTCAGCCGATATCTATTTTAATTCTTGTAGCTCAAGTAAACAATTTATTCTGGTTCTCATTCTTAGTCCCACTTCAGCTTATTCACATTCCAGTCTATTCCGTTTCTAATCTATTTTAATTCTTGACAGGTAAATTCTTATGAAACCTTAATTAAGTTCCATTTGATATAATTTTTCAAATGGGGTTTATTTAAGTAGAATTTTTATAAATACAGTTTTTACTAAAATGATATTAGCTATTTAGTTGCCAACTAGAACTTTAATTAAAAATTATAGAATTACTTTAATAGCCAAGTTCTTTTAAGTTATGTTATGAAATGAATAAAATAAGATTGTTAACGAAATAAAAGATATTTTAGCATTTAAAAAAATTACATATATTACCAAAAGTAAAAAATTTGAACTTTTACTAATGGAGGCAAAAAACTTATATAATCTTCAAAAGTTGTGCTTAAAAAAATAATAATAAATTATAAAATTAAATAAGCTCTTACAACCATTGAATAAAGTATATCAAACAAGCACTTAATTTATTTATAATTTTGCGTTTGTTAAAATTATAAAAAGGAGCAAAATATTATAATAGAATTGCCTAACTTTTGACATTATTTTTAATAATAAAATTGAGTAATTTTTTTACCTTATTATCTTAAAATTATTTTGAAGTTAGTTATATCATAAATCAAGATTTAAAAATGTAAGGGTTCATAATTTATAGATATAAAAATATTTTAATTTAATTTAATTCATAATTATTTTTTCATGTAATTTTTTAATAATAAAAGTGCGATTACAAAAAAAAGGGTTTTATAAGAATTTTAAAGTGGTGTGAAAAGCATTTCTGTTTAACTACTAAACTACATGCTTGATATTTTAACCAAGACGGGCTCAACCATATTTGGGACCTTAAAACAAATTGTTTTAATTAATTCTTCTTAAAATTTAAGACAAAAAAATATATGTATTAGTTATATATTATTTATTGAAAATCAATTCTTTAAACATTCTAAAATGTAAAATTATTAAATAAAATTATATTCTACTATTGCTATTCCATGAAATTTTAATTCAATTATAACATTTTCAGTAATTTTTTTTAACTCAAATTACATCTTTTTTACTACTCCTTTTCTAGATTAAACTAATTTTTCTATTTTTCTATTTCCTAAAGTTTTTTGATATAGTTTATTTCAAAATAGATAAAATAACATACACAAAAAATAGTAGATTAATAAAAGAATATATTAAAAATAAATAACACAACTAATTAAGAGAATAATAAAAAGATCAAATCTGGAATTTATCGGTTTTGTAGGAATTAAAACTACTAAGTACTACATTAAATAAATTTTATATAAATTTGATAGTTTATTTAGGAAGGAAAATTGTAAAATAATAATAAATGAAATGAATAATAATAACTTTTAAATTCGCTTTACCCATTTATATACAAAATAATCATCTCATGGGACTTTCGTGTAAAGCGGGGCTCTAGGCAACCGCCTAAATTGCCTAGAGGTCGAGCCGCTACTGATTTTAACTCACCATCGCTTGCCATCTGCCATGGTGTGCTTGGCATTGTTTGATTGGATAGAGAAGTCTAGAGCATTGCTCTTGTAAATACTGTACAATTCATGATAAGAATTCTAACAATATTATTTTATGGGAAAAATAAGGATTATGCTTATTGTTTAGAGAAATTGAACAAATTCTCTCTTATATTTTAAAATAGGTCTAATTTTTTTAATTATTTAATATCAGTTTTATATATTATGCACTATTTTATTTCTAGTCTTGATTTTAGCCATAAAATTTAAATATTTTGATAAGAATTTTTAAGTAAAATAACTTGTATACTCTTAACAATTAAATTAATTTAATAACCAATTACAAAAGTCTGGATAAAAATTATGAATAATATCCCTAATAATTGTACAACATATTCATTCAAATAAGTATAACAAATTCGATATATTTTATTTGCTTCTTAATCTGACACACAATTACTTGTTTTGTTGGAGAAGCATAAGTTGGGTCATACCATACACTATTTGTTGATTAACACCATTTTATTGTTGCTTGCTTGCTTATGCTACTTAAGCAATCTTAATTAACTATTTATCATCAAACAATAGCAAGCGTGTGTGATTTATTATTTTTTCAATAATTGCTCACATCTCCCTTCCATATAGTGATTTCTTCTCTTTAATTTATTATATACTATTTGTTTGCAGTCAATTGCGGATGAATTTACTGCATTTAGTCAATTATTTATTTAGCCTTTATTTGCATGTTTATTTAGAAATTTTCTTCAATTGTTTTATTATATGTTTTGAGAGGTATATTTATAAATTTAGACTTCATATACTTAGGGCAACTTTTGGTATAATATGCTAGTTTTCAAAACTAAGGGTATTTATAACAGATTCCCTACTTGTAGTTTTTCTCCGTAATTTCTAAAATTTGTTATTAAATTAATTTAATCATTAATGACATATAAGTCATTTTGCTTAAATAATATTCTACTGATGGCTTACATTAACATTAAGGGCAAAATAATAAAATAATTTATAAAACCAACACCATTATCAATACGTGGGTTTGAACCTATTTAAAAATATGAGGGGAGTGATACTAGCATGTGCTTGGAAAATGCCTTTATCGTACCTCTTTTGTGATAGAACTAAACCATTAGTTGGATCAAAAAGTAATTGGGCCAAGTGTCACGGGATGAATATTTTGCGCAGTTAATTCGTGCGACACTTAGACAACTTTGCCGAATGTTGCTAAGTAAGCCTAGAGCTTCTCGAACTAGAGAAGAGAGCAATGGAGCCGAATAAGAAAACTTGTATTGCACAAAGAAATATTACAATGCTTGAGTTGCTTACAAAACTTGTTGTTGTTTTTTGTATGCAAATGCCTAATGCCATCCCATATTTATAGGGGAGACTTGCCAAGCTCTAGAGATTCTAGATAATTCTACCATGTGCCTAGAATTCTAAATATTTACATGTGCTAGAAATGCATGGAGTATTCTAGAATATTTACAAGCTCATTTGTGCTAGAGTTGGCTAGAAGTTTCCGAAATTTGGCCAAGCTAGCACGCTTGGCCTTGTATTGGCTCTCTAGCCTGAAATTGTGGGCAATTGGGTTAGCATCTTGGGCGAATCGTAATATCCTCCCCCACCTAAGCTCGCGGCATCCTCGTCGTGATCTCATCCATGCTCCTTTAGGGACTTGTTCCGCGATTTGCCGTTAGTCTTCTTGTGCTTCACTCTTGAGGAGGTTCCGCCACTTGCTCCGCATGTGGTCGTTCCCTTCTTTCGGTTGGTGTTGCGGCATCCCCTCTTGTGTTTCCACAACCCCTTATACTCAGATGCCTATGTGCGTTGCTTAGCCACTCGTCTCGGTGGAAGTTTTAGAGGCATAACGTCCTTACCTTTGTCATGGAAGGCTCGTACTTGTTGTGGGACTTGGCTTGGAGGGCTTTCGGAATCCTCTCCCTTGTGGTATTGCCGGATAGAGACCAAGGGGTCTGGATTCTTCTTGAATCCTCGTCTACATTGCATGACCGAGAGCGCCTTTTCTGTGGGCTGTGCGCGCTCGACCGGTACTACACATGCCTTACTCCCATCGAAGATGTTAAGGGAGTTCTTTGCAGGAAGTGGGAAGGCATATACCTTGTCGAAGAATTCCATGCCAAGGATCATTGCAAAGTCATCCATCGGCACAATCGAGAAGTCGAGCTTCCGATTCCATGTCCCAAGCGTAACGTGTACGCCTCGTGTGGTTCCCTCAAATGGCTTGGCGGGTGAGTTTACAGCTTTGTTGGTGCCTCTATGCTGCGTTACCTTGAGGCCTAGACACTTAGCCTCTTCTTCGGAGATGAAGTTGTGTGTTGCTCCGGTGTCAATGAGCGCACGAATGGTTTGGCCATTAATGAGCACACTTACGAACATGAGCCCTTTCTTTGTAAGTGCTGACAGTTGGCTCACGAGTGTGCTAAGACGTTGGAGCGAACCCAAGTTGTGTTGGGATTCCTCCGCAGTCGGTGTGTGTTGGCCCTTGAATTGTGCTATGAGGGCATTAAGCGACTTTTTCTCCGGACAGTCGCGCACCCAATGAGGGCCATTGCAAATGAAGCATGGACATCGAGGCTTGAGTGGCTTCTCGGACTTACTTTGCCCGCTCTTGCCGCTTGGAGGATTTTTGTTACCCCACTCCTTGTGATTGCAGTCGTTGTCCTCATGGCTCTCTCCCCCACCTTGGTCGTAACTAGACTTCTTGTCCTTAAACTGGGTGGAGTATTCGGTGAGCGACTACGCAATGGCAATTGCGTCGTCAAGTGTTGGAACGCCACACCTATCAAGCTCAGTCTTGGCCCAATCCTTGAGGCCGTCTTAGAAGTAGAAGAGCGAATCCTTGTCGGACATGTCGCTTATCTCCAACATAAGGGTAGTGAACTCGTTGATGTAGTCTTGAATGCTACCCAATTGCTTGAGGTGACGTAAGCGCGCTCGCGCTTCCTTCTCCGCATTGCTTGAGGCGACGTAAGCGCGCTCGCGCTTCCTTCTCCGTATTGCTTGAGGCGACGTAAGCGCGCTCGCGCTTCCTTCTCCGCTTTGTTTGGGGCGAATTGCTTTCGGAGTTCTTGCTTGAAGTCGGCCCAAGTGTCGATTATGCAAATGCCCTTACCCATCTCGCCATGCTTGCGACGCCACCATAGTTGTGCAGCGCCTCGAAGATAGGTGGGTGCAGTGCCCACTTTCGATGCCTCGTCTTGGACACCCATGGCATCAAAGTAGTGATTGAGCCCAAAGAGAAAATTGTCCACGATGGTGGCATTGCGTGTGCCATCGTGTGTGTCGGGCTTTGGCACGTCAATGATGCGCTCATTACTCGTGCTTGCGGAAGCTGGGCTAGTGGAGAGTGTACGCTTGTGCTATGCCCAATTCGAGCGGACTTAATCCACTTCTGCACGGACAGCTCGTAGTTCATCCTGAACAAATCTACGAAGTTTGAGCAACTCATCATGAAAGGAACGAAACTCACCTTGGAGAGTATTCGCTTGCTCTTGGATGAGAGCTTCTGTTGCCACCGTGAACTCGGCGTATTCCCCCTCGAGACCGTCCACTCTTTCCTGCAATCCCTCGAGGCTATCTTGAGCGGCGGACAATGCGATTTCAAGAGTAGTCACACAAGGCTCCAACGTATCCACGGATGGGGCCTTGGACTTGCCGTGAGTCTTGCCTTGAGTGCGCTCTCCCTCACGGCCGCGACTTGGTTCCAGTGGAACATCCACACCAACAACACCCTCTTGTGCTACGTTCAAAGGGTTGGCCATTGCTCGTGAGCTAACTTGCGTGCGTGCAAACCTTAGCTCTGATACCACTTGTCACGGGATGAGTATTTTGTGCAGCTAACCCGTGCGGTACTTAGACAACTTTGCCGAATGTTGCTAAGTAAGTCTAGAGCTTCTCGAACTAGAGAAGAGAGTAATGGAGTCGAATAAGAAAACTTGTATTGCACAAAGAGAGATTACAATGCTTGAGTTGCTTACAATGCTTGTTGTTGTTGTTTTTTGTATGCAAATATCTAATGTCATCCCATATTTATAGGGGAGGCTTGCCAAGCTCTAGAGATTTTAGAGAATTTTACCATATGCTAGAAATGCATGGAGTATTCTAGAATATTTACAAGCTCATTTGTATTAGAGTTGGCTAGAAGTTTCCGAAATTGGGTCAAGCTAGCACTCTTGGCCTTGTGTTGGCTCTCTAGCTCGAAATTGTAGGCAATTGGGCTAGCATCTTGGGCGAACAGTAACACAAGGCCCCAAATCAATGCGCCTTCTCTATTATTGTACGTCTTTATAGCACAACAATAATTTTTTACTTTTGTCGCTTTGTTTCTGTCTCAAATGGTGATATTTGACCCCCTCATTATATCTCACCACCCCCACTAATCATTTTTATGTTAATACCTATTTAATCCTTATATTAAATTACTTAAAAGGCTAAATTGTTTTTAAGTACACCCAGATAATAATTTCTACTAACAACTAATAAAACTAATCTAATTTTTTAAACTCTAATTTCTTTTAACTTTTTAATTTTTTTTGTGAGAATTGATTAAACCTAATAATAATGATCAATAATATTCTTACCCAACAATTGCTTTGTTAAATGTTAAACAATCTTTAAGAAATGGAAATTTCATACAAGCATCGTAGATGAAACAAAAAGTCATTAGATGGTCCTGGTACCCACTTCCGATGTTGACAACATTTTAATCATTTAGTGGTATTTAATTCAACCAATCTCCTTGGCATTACTACAGAAGCATTGTTTGTAGCAGATGAACCTGTACTGCCTAATTATTGCATCATCTCATAAACCTGACAAGCGCAAGAATCGAGCATGTAAGTCTTGTAGTGAGAGTTCCAAATGTTGGAGTGACCCCTAGTTGATTGTTTTCTTCTTCTAGTAAAGAGAAAAGCGGGTTCTCTTAAACTTATGTAAAACCCTAGAATCTAACTTTTTAAATTGTTATCTCTTTTCAAATATTATATACTCCATACTTTGGTAACTATAGAAGAAATTAGTTTGCAGTACTCACTAGAGGATGCAGAAAAAGTAAGTTCAAAATTTTTTCCCTTTAATTTTGTACTCTATTTATCTTCAACACCCAAATAATTTTATATTTCTAACAAATTTTGGATGAAAAGCCTACTAATCATGGAAACAATGTCATAAAGAATCGAACATTGAAGATGATTGTGCTCGTGTTTTTACTACTGACATGGTAGACAACTAACTTTCACTTTTTATTTTTATTAATTATTAATTAATATTATTCTAAACTTTCTAATTGAATATACTATAATTTTGTTTTGATTAGGTTTTTAATAGTAGGGAAGAATTAATTGAGTGGATGTGAAATGCTAGCAAGAGAAATGGATATATTATTGTAATAAAAAAGTCAAATGTAAGTGCACATGGTAGAAATCCAAGAATAATTTTTGCTTGTGAAAGAAGTGGTGCTTACAAGTGTGTTTCTAGTCAACATCAGAAGCCAAAACGTCCTAAGGCAACTAGAACAAAAAATTGCAATTGTCAATTCAGATTAAAATGGCAATATTTAGCAAATGACAATCGTTGGGTTTTGAAAGTGATATGTGCCTAACATAAGCATCATACAGCAAAACATCTTGAGGGGCACTCATATGTAGGTAGGTTTGCTGAAAAAGAGAACAACCTATTGATTAAGATATCAAAAAGTAAAACAAGGCCAAACTATATACGATAAATCAAAGAGATATAGATAATGCTACTACTATGAAGTCTATTTACAATGCAAGACAAAGATACACGGTTAAAGAACTAACTGGCAAGTCAAAGATGCAACTACTCATGAGCAAATTTCCTGAGCATAACTACATTGAGTGGTATCGAAGTGATGCTAATACAGACAACGTTAGGAGCTTATTTTGGCTCGTCCTTTTGCAATTGGCCAATTACGGGCATTTCTGCGTGTGTTAATTATGGATTGCAAGACCAATAGGTATGATTTTCCATTACTAGAGGTGGTTGGTTGGTGTCACCTTGACTAAGATGACATTTTTAGTATGCTTTGCATATGTTGAACGTGAGTGGGAAGATAACTATAGTTGGGCACTAGATAAATTGAAAGGTTTTATGGATAACAATATGTTACCAAGTGTAATTGTGACATATGGAGAGGTAGCTCTAATGAATGTTATTCAAAATGTTTTCCCAACTGAAACTCATCTTCTTTGTAGATGGCATATCTAAAAAAATATTTTAGGTAATTGTAAAAAACTATTTGAGACTAAAGAGGTATATGAAGCTTTCATTACTGGTTGAAATATATTAGTATTATCTGCTACAAAAGACCATTATATTCAACATCTAAGACTTTTGGAGAGTGAATTTGTTAGAGATTAAGAAGCTATTGATTATGTGAAAAACACATCGCTAGATAAGTACAAGGAAAAATTTGTTGTAGCTTAGACTAACCTAGTAATGCATTTAGGAAATACGACCTCAAACATGTAAATATTCATTGTAAAATATTCTCATATTTAATTTTGTTATTGAAAAAATAACTTTTTTTGTATTTTCTTAATAGGGTTGAGACATCTCATTCAACATTAAAGAGGCAATTACAATCATCACGAGGAACTTCTGAAGCATTATGGACAAAAAGCCATGCTTTAGTAGAACTAAGGCATACTGAGATTAAAGCTTCGTTAGAGAGAAGTTCAGGTCCGGATCCATTGGCTCGTGGATGTGTAGTTCGATACACTCATGGAATTCCATGTGCACATGAGATTGTAGGGTATAAACATGAAGAAAGACCTATTCCTTTGTCTTCTATACATCCATATTGGAAGAAACTATACTTATTACCTTCTACTACATCTAACACTACGGAGTTAAGTTGCTCAACTGAGCTGGAGATGATTTTGAAGCGTTTTAATAATAATGATTATACTAGAAAGTTACAGATTTTGAAGAAGTTGAAAGAATTAGCAAATCCAGCATAAACTTTTCTTATTGAGCCAGAAGTTAAGCGAAAACACAAGTTCGGCTTTTTTCAAAGACAAATATTTCTACTCGTTGAGATCCATCCAAATTTAAACATATATTATCTACAAAAAAAAAATATTCATTCTCCACATTTGTCTTCAAGTAAAATTTCTGTACAATTGAAGGGTGACAAAGAAAAAAAGTGCATTAGTCCCAACTTCCTAAGCATTTTTCTTTCATTGATTCATTTCTACAAGGATTGAGGCCATATATACATCATGTTAAAGATGTTGTTGCAGATGGTAATTTTGACTTTCATGTTGTGGCTAATTTGATTGTTTTGGGTGAGGATAATTGGATTCAAGTGAGGAGGGACTTAATTGATGAATTACAAAACTACTTTGATGACTATACCCAAATATTTAAGTATGCATGTAGATTAGATGAGATTCTAGAATCACTTTCATATTTTGAAATCAATCCATCAAATGATTTTTGGATGACCTTCCTTAAAATAGGATATTTTATTGCTTCTAAATATAATTTTGTGCTGATATTCTTATCTCAACTTCAATGTCTTACTTTTCTTTGACTCAAATCAACTCCATTACCATGGCCCTCTCATAAGATTATTCAATTGGATTTATTAACAACTATCATTTCATACAGGTATTTTTTTGGACTTTTGTTAACATTTATTATTTCAAACCATGGCCCTCTAAAACAGGGAAAAAAATTAGATTTTTTAACAATTGTTAACTATGATTTTTTTCAATGTTTTACTTTTTTATTGCAGATATTCTTGAATCCAGGTTCACCAATGCCACCAATGGCAACTAGTTGGTTAAAATATCATTTTTCTATAGCATAAGGATAAGCAACTCTATTTGACAGGAACATTATTGCTTTTAAAGATTTAGTATGTAATGTTGCAAGCAAAGACACAATTGACTTGGATGATCAATAAGTGTTTCCATTATTAATTTTTTTTTTTAAATGACTTGGGCAAGTTATTTTGTAATTAGTATGTAAGTTTACATATTATTTAGAAACTACAATTTTATCCAGAGAAACTGCTACTACTTATTAACATTAAGAGGGGATACAGAACCAGTGGTTGAATGCAGTACCCAACTAGCCGTTGTTACAATGTTTGGAGTTACAGCTTCCTCTTAATGAAATACTTAGCAGATAGTACAACCTTCTCCATAGCAACAGCTACCTGGCTTCATTTAACATAACGAAAGAATTTTTCATGACTTCCCTTTCCCTGTTAATTCCTTTCTAATAACAATCAATCCGGAACTGCTTTTGGCATTTGCTATTGAGTTTGATGTCTATTATTTGTGGGTACGAGAATTAATTTGTATTTGTTGAATTGTGCTGCAGATGCTGATGATCCATTGAAGACTACTCATCAGACCAGGCAACTTGGCCTATTAGTATTTTTTCTTTCTTTCTTTGTCTTGTTTTTTAGAATCTTTTGTTAATCTTTTTTGTTCTTGAGAATGGGGTAACTTGCACTCGTGCATCAAAATTGGGCATGGGTCTGAGAAAGTAACTTGGCTGTTCTTATGTTATTATGACTGGCAACTAGAGTAGTGGTGAATTATCTAATAATCTAAATGCTAAGATCAAGTTAGTAGCTTGTTTTATCTAAATGCTAAGGTCAAGCTAATTGGCTTGTTTTAGACCATATTTGATGATTGTGAGTTAAGACCAGATTGTATCATTGTAATAGTTGCTACCTTTTCTCTAGAAGTATAGACATATTAAAAGTGTTGAGGAGACATCAGACTATCTGATGCACCATTGGGTCCAATTTTCCTCGTATTGATAACATTCTGACGAAGTGTTATTCTACTCAGGTATGTAGGGGAACTGCTGTGATGCTTGTGTCACCAATTGATGTTACAGATGAGATTGCTAACCCTTTTCTGTAGCCAGATAGGGCCTGATGTTTATGGGAAAATGGAAACCCTCTTTTTTTCAGTTAACATCAGGTGTATTTTTGGCTTTTCATGCTCATTGCATAGGATCACGAGATAATCAAATCATGACAACCATCCGTAAGTACGAAGGGTCTTTCAAAGTTTGAAAATGCCGGCAGCATTTGCTCCTTATAATAATCTTCAAGGCTGAAGAAGTGTTAAAGCGAGCAAACATTTTAATGACCTATTCTTTCCTAGCCCGGCCGAGGGTAGATGTTATTTTCCGTGTTATAGTTTTGAGGGAAATTATCACCGGTATATACTTAAATGTTATCGGTATCAAATGTACTACAACACTTTTTACTTATATTACTCATATACCCTAAGTTGACAAAAGAATTTTGGTGTCCACCTTTCCGTTTACTACCGTTAAGAACTTAACAGAATTTGAGCAAAATGACTATTTTACCCTTTAAACTCAAAATGAGGTAAAAATAATAATAAATTTACCTTGAAAATTAATGTAAATTTTCAATGCATAATTTTTTTTATTAAAAAAAATTAATGTATTGTTATTAACAATACATTTTTTATTAAAAAAATATAAATTATTAATGGTAGATATTATTAACAATTATCCATAAAAAATATCAATTTTATACCATAAAAAATTATTAACAACATATTATTTATAATTATACATATTATACCATAAAAAATTCAAGTTGGAACTTGGAGGAGTAGATCTTTAATAATTTAGGTTAAATTTTGGAGGAGTAGATTCGGTTGTAAAATAGTTTTTTTTTAGCAATTATTAACAATTATCCGATAAATGGGATGACATGTCATTTTTATCAAAATATATCATATGACATGTTGTTTTTTACTATGTAAATGGGATGACATGTCGTGTTTTTTAAAAAAAATACTAGATTACCCTTATGATATCAACGCTCGCAAACGGCAGTTAACGGATCAGTGGACGGTAAAAGTGTTTTATCAACTTAGGGTATATGAGTGATACACTTGAAAAATGTTGTAGTACGTTTGATACTGGTGTTATTTAAATGTATATGGCTGATAATTTCCCTAGTTTTGGAGGTGTGAAAGTCACATGGTACAGCCTTCCTCAAAGACTCTCAAGAGTATAACAAAATTCGTCAATTTCAAAGAAAACAGTGAAAATAATGGAAGATTTCTTTTTTTTTTAAATTTTTAAATAAATTATAATTATTATTGCAATAATGGATTCAATACTCAACGCATGCTCAGCATTCATGCATGAATGTGTGACGAGATTGAGATTGATCCAATCCGCATTCCATTCTTTCTTTTTCAGTGTAGGGAGCAATTGTCCAGAATGTTTGGCGAGGCCAGCTTTAGAGTATTATGGGTGTTAGGTGATTTTTTTTTATGAGATCTTTTTTTTTATTTAGCAACTTCAATTCTCAATAAAACAAAAAAGAGCTACAAATTCATTTCAGTTTTAGTTCTTGAATTTCAACAAATAATTAAGAAGATTCTAAAATAAACAAACGAATAAATGAGAGCAATATTATTTTCGAATAGAATATTTAGAATAGTAGCACATAAAAAATTGAGATCATGAATTGATGGTTAGATAATGGATATGAACTTTGTATTTCAAGTAACTAATTTTTTTTCTTTTTTAAATGAACTAATGCATTTAATAATATTTATTGTTGAGAAGAGAACAATAAAATTTTCATCTATAATTTTCTAGATTATAAGATTTTTAATAGAAATTAAAAAGAATACTCAAAGTCAAAAATTCTAATGTTGAATAATTGAGTTTTTTTAAGAAGTTGAAATTATAAACTAATTTACATATTTTTACTGGAAAAACTAATAACGAATAAATTAATAGTTAGAAAATATTATTAATTATATCTCTTTAACAATAAGATAATTAATTATAGATTTTTATATAAAAACATAGTTCTTAATTTTATGATAATTATTAATTAAAGAAATGTCTAATAAACTTTTCTACCACATTTTTATTAAATCTTTATTAACTAGAAAATTATTAATAATACTAAAAATTTGAGACCTTTTTAAAATTTAAGGCGACTGTCTTATTCGTCTATACTTAAAACCACCCATGGTGTTTGGCAATAGATAGATTGACACGACGACAGTAAGTGAAATCAAAACTTTCTTTAGGAACCAAAATTATCAGTGTATTTATTGACAATAAAATATAAATGAAAAAAGAGTTAAAAACCCAATAATAACAAGAAGTTGAGCCAAAAAAATTAAGAGAAAAAAAAACAAACGAGCAACAAATCAAATATAACATTATGACTCACGCTTTTATTAGCACTAAAGTTTGTTAATATAAAACCAAGGGAAAAAAAAAAGAAAAAGAAAAAAGTTTGAAACCATACACAAATTTATTCAGTTAACTTATACAAAATAAGAGAAATAAAATTATTATCGGCTTCCCTTTAAGTAATGTTTCAATTAATGTTTCTAAATCTTTCGTAGTCTTATGTAGTATGTTTCACTTACCTAGAAATTAACAGGAAGACTATTTAAGAAAGATAATGTTTGAGGAGATGTGGACTTCCCGAACAAGGAACACCATGCAGGAAGCTTAGAAAGAACTCTTTCAGTTTTCGGTGTTAATCGATCAAAATCAGTTCTTAGCTTTAGAAGAGGCCGTTGTTTTTCTTTTCTGTTGGCATTGTGATATGACTCCGTAGAATTTTTCGCCCAGTAAAGATCTAGATCAAACTTCGATACTGCATTCTTTCCTCCTGAAAACTGGATTATGTGCCATCCATCCATGCCGCTCTTCTCATCCCGAGGAACTAACTCCTCCGAACCCTCTGCATTCCAGGTCAGCACCACTTGTCATTCAAATATTTAATAAAATGTTTTTTTTCCCAAATTTGTTTAACAGATCTTTACTAGCTTACAGCATAAGCAACATGATAAATGCAGAAATGTCAATAACGAGGAGGCAAAGGATGCACATGATTATAAGTTAATTATACCTTTGAATGTGAAATCTTCAATTTCCTTGGCATCAATTGCAAGAGACCAGCGTACAGAACCCTTCATATCAATTGAGACTTTTGTGATTCTTCCATTGTCATTCCCCTTGGTATCCATAATACCGAAACCTTCACTTTCAACATGAATTGTCGGAACATCTGACTGACTCCACCCACCTTCTGTGCCATCATAGGTCAAACAACCATATTCCATGGATAAAGTAACAAAATCGACAACATTATCTCTACCACATACGAATCCTTCTTTAATCTGCTCAACCTCCTTTGTCAATTTTCCAGGAGTTGTAGAATATAGAGCTATAAATGAGCTAGGTTCTTGTTTTCCACCAAATTTTCCACTTACATCCACAACGTGCACAACCTGAGAATCATAAAATACCAGTAAATGCATTCATTAAGGGAGTCGCACTTTGTAAAGCAATTACAGGTGTTATCAACCTATTCAGTCATGAATTGGACAATAGCAGCTCTAAAAAGAATCTGCAGTAAATTCAATGGTAGACCAGCTATTGGACTTGGCAAAATCGGGCCACTCTCAAGGGAAGATGGAAGCTAAAATCAACAAGAATAATGGTCAACAAAATAATGGCATGGAAATAGTTACCAAGTACTCATGTAACTTACATTCACAGCTCTGGCAGTATCTTCACTGAATGGTGGAACAGTACCAGACAACACCAGGATGAGTGAAAGAACAAATAAAACACAACTTGCAATTGCAATTGGTCTTTTCGCACCTATGAGAACAATTTTGCATGAAAAGGGGTCACGGTAATTAGTTTCAAGCATTGTAAGATTGAATGATACTTTTATATATGAAAAATAAATCCGTACTTATCAAGTGAACAAGCATGCAAATGGAGTTTACCTCCTCATATTCCTTCTTTTTATATTCAAATAATATGAAGAAGAAACAAGAATTCATTGCTACACAGAAAATGATGCAATTCTTCCCCATGCTTAGAACATGGTGTTAGTTTCATATGCTGAAATTATCTCACAATTAACCAATTGACAAGCTGACTAATGGCAACAGTATTCTTCACTTAGGAAAATAAAAGATATAAATCATTCCCACACACAAACATATAAATACACACAAACAAACTAAAGAGCAATGCCCCGAACAATTATTTACAGGGATAGAAAGAGTACCCTTCTGTTAACACTTAGGGGACCTTGAGACAATATTTGCAAAACAATATATATAATAAAGTGATAATCATCTTAACATGATAAATTGCTATTTAAGCTGTTCTTAGGACACACATTCTCGTTAAGCTATTATAATAACAGGCAGCCCCATGATAATTTGGATCCTCAGATCTTTTCAACATATGCCCAAATATTACCAATTCAACCTCATTCTCAACATGAACGAGTTGTGCCAAATGACTTTAAATGGTTTGTTTAAATGGTTTGTCAGTTTCAATTTGCTTAAATTATCTCACAATTAACACTGAACAGCCCATTTGATGGTAATACCAATTGTCACAAACTCAAGAGAAAAACTCGACAATGTTGTAAGCAAGGAAAGAACATTTGGGGTTAATACCTGAAAGATGAACATAAGAAAGGAGATACACGAGAGTTAGGCATAAGACAACAGCAATAAAAACAGCAAGTATGACATTTCCCAGCCACTCTGGGGTGCCACCTGGGTTCCTGCAAATAAATGCACAACAATATCAGCTGCCATTCTGCAAATAGCAAATCTAGAAAAAAAATTGTTTAAAAGGCGACAGCGGTGGAACTCATCCAATAGAGGTGCTCGGTGCAATCATAGCTGTCATGAATGTTGTCTATATGGAACATACTCCAGTCAGTATGTACAAAGGGTGTCAGAGTTCAATGTCAGTCATGAAGAGAGTGTGAAACTCTTCAGAGTTAAAAGAAAAGTATATAACTCTTAAAGACATGACTGAGAAATCAGAATTGCAGGTCCTATTTAAGTCCAACAGATGGGGTGGGGGGTGGGTTTTGATTTGGGGTCTTGTAAAGGTATAGGGAAGAAAAAAGAGAAACTTGTCATTGATGTTTGGGTTTTGAATTTACCATGTACACATATTGATAATCGTTAAGAGTTTAACATGGTTAGAATAGAGCTTTTAAGATTTCAAACAATGAATATATTTCTACTGTGGTTGGGTTTGCAAATTGAAAATTCTGTAATGTTATTTGGTTTTATTGATTAGATCAAACCTTGAATATAGCATGTAAATTTGTTCCTTAAATTCTTCAAGCTCTTAAACGCACATTTGGTGTACATTCTAAAAAAGGGGCATAATTTTTTTTTTCAGAGAATAAATAAATTACTTCAACTTTAACAAGTAACAAAAATGTTACAATGTTTATGGTTTTACCTGTCGAACCGTACCACAATTGCAACAATTACGTTAGCCAATCGAATAAAGTTGCCAGCAGAAACTAAAACTGGAACAGCCAAGCCTAAGAGCAGGGTTGCAAGTTTCAATGGCCTTGGGAAACGGACTGGGGTTAAAGTTGCTTCAAGAAAGCCATCTGCATATTCCAACACACAAATTATTTTATTGCAACTACTTAGAATAACAAATTCTAAATATGTTATTGAGGTAAAACCATGTCAGAAAGCATCCATATGATCATTACTCATAAATCTCACATATATGTTTTTGATGAAATCATGGTGTTCATGGTGTTTAACAACTAAAATCCATCTCACATAAAAATATCAATGTCCCATTTGAGCTCCAAATAGTAAAAAATAGGGAGAGAGAGTAGTCCCATTCTTGTAGCCACATGAACATAGCTGTAAAATCAAACTTACATGCAAAAGCTGGTGGAACTAGCCAAAAAAGAGCAATAAAAGTGGATCCAATTTTGTAGAAGTTTCCTAATGCTAGCAGAATGAGCCACTGAAGAAAACCAGCTTTAAAGAGCCATCTTTCGGCTTCCAACTTGATCAAATCAGCTTGAACAACGGGTGATAACTGCATTCTCTTGGAAAACATATTTGCAAGATATGCTTTCAGGATAATGTAACCCAAATGTTGACCAGTTAATGCCCCAAGGAAAGCAGGTGCAGCAAACAACCCAACCGCCAACCAAGGATTTGCCACATAGGGCACTGGCGATGAAGAAATTTGAGGTAAAATGAAAGCAACGACAACAGCGAAACTAACGGAAAATACCAACATAAGGATGGCACTCAAACATGTCAAGGCCAAAGATACTGCAGCTGGATAACCACCCATAAACAATGATGCAGTCCAAATCAGAAGTGATTGCACAATTACTGAATTATGAAGCATGTTTGCAAAACCTTGACGGTATAAGACCATGTATGTCCCCTGGGATAGAACAAGAGTTAGAAATCCAAATCCAAAAAGTCATTTTTGGGTGGTAGAGGACCCATGACAACCAACCGGTTATTGAGACAAAAACAGAATGGTGAAGAGTGGGAACCAAGCTAGGAAAAGCATTCAAATTTTTAGCAGTCACAAAGATATCAATTACCAAAATGTCAAAGTATACAGCAGTCTCATGGACAGTTTTCCCTTCTTTTTCCACAGCATTGCCTTTTGGAAGACTAGTAGATGAAGCAGCCTGAAGGAGAAAAGCAAGCATATTTTCTCCAAGATGCTGAAGAGATCCAGGTTTTAATAGATCTAATTTGTCATTCTGCAATATTTAAAAAATAAGTAAATTCAACTCACAACCAGTATTTTGAAACAAGACACAATTCAACTGAAGCAATGTCATAAATTGCACCATGTTATAGTGCATGCTTAGAGTTGATAGAAGCATGGTGGATTGGAACATGATGCCCATAACTCATAAGTGGATACATGTATGGTGTGACTACATCACCTAATTTAAAGAGGTTTTTGGGCTACACATGGCATCCATTACATCCTGAAAATCAGTGCACACTTTTGGGATGTGATGCTAAGTTCATTTCATAAGAGGCAGAGATAGTTGTGCTCATGACTCTCATTTATTAGACCAAAACATTAACTGCAATGAGCTGTAATGCTTTACAAAATGGATAAAAATTATCACAATTCCTGATGGATGCTGAAAAGTACATAAAATATACACCTTAGTGTGATATACAGCACTTTTGTCTGTATATGCAAAATCAAGGCCTGAAAGTCCAGCAACTTCTTTGTATACTTGGAAATCAGTTGCAGACGTGATAGCTCCAGAAGCAAATAAATCCTGCAGCATTAAAGTTTCTCAGAATGATTTTTTGCTGGTTACACAAGTGTATAGTAAGAGTGAACAGTGAAATGGGAGAAAATAACATTAATGTGTAACCACAAACCTGTGCCGTGACTTGGCCAGATGGGTATTTCGCTGCAGCAGCAAAGTTCTCAACAGCCCATGGATGAGGACCAGCCTACGAAACAAGGGGAAAAACAAAATAAGAAAGAGACAAAATGCACTGTACAGATTACTAGAAACAACAAGCAATATAAGCAGTTGACTGATGAACATCATAAAATTAGGCTCTAGATAAAATAACAATTACGTATAAATATAAATGGACATGCTGTTGTAAATTTTGATGCTAAAATAGAGGAAATGCATCCACGCATACAGAAAGATTTCTAGACCAATAATATTAATTCACTGTCAGAATATAAAAGCCAAATTCTGCCATAACCAGAAAATATATATATATATATATGCACAAGCTATTTGTTAGTATTTGTCTGGTTTAAAAGCCAACATCAAAAGCCAAGAAAAAGACTTCAAATATTTCATCAGTCAATGATTCTTCAAACATTTCATCAGTCAATGATTGTTCTTCATCAGCTATGGTTCCAAAACTTACTGAACTGTGGAAAGCACACATGATAGACATGGTTAGTAGGTTAGCATGAGCTCCCTAGATGCTTTCTTCACAAGTTCATATAGTACACGATTATCTAGAAAAGACCAAACAACATCATTTTGGACCCAGTAATTACATAAACCTGAAACTGATGAGATATAGTAGGAAAAAAAAAATGGATACTTGGGAAATTTCTCAACATGTCAAACAATAGGGAGATTAGTCACTTCGCAAACCTATAAAGTGAATTGAGTCTTTCTTACAGAAGCCTCTAAATTGGATCCATAATTTGACACCATCAAAGTGGGGGCATTGGATCAAAATGTTACATAAACTGAAACAGATGAAAATGGAATATGAATATGTTTTTTACAAAAAATACACCTGGAAAAGGCCAGACTTTCCGCCAATACCCATAGCCTCCAAATCTATAGCTACACGAATGGTTGTACTCCAGGGATGCTGCATCAGTATATTGAAACTTAATCACTTTACAAATAAGATACCGTGCTTTTATGGAAACATATTACCTTTGGAACCGAAAAACAAGTACATATATACTTTTGTGTCAGAATAATTCTGCAGAGTTGTCAACCAAATCTTTTTATCTTTGACATTTTTATTAGAACAAACTTTGAGGTAGTCAATGATAAAACGTGCAAAACTGTTTTCACAAAAAAGGAATAAAATCAAAAACCACAGTAAATAAACTGTATTATCAGATCCCAAAACATGCTGGAAGTCATAAATTTGAGTGGGGGGAATGTCACTTAAAATGCTTCCTACCTGAGTTACAAAGCTATGAGCACCATTTAGACCCTCCTCCTCCCCTGTATTAAATAAAAATATGACAGCATTCTTAAAACCATGAGCCCACTGAGACATCGCACGTGCAAGTTCCAACATAACAGCAACACATGAACTACAATCTCCAGCCCCTTCCCTGAACCATGCAAAGCACTTTGTAAGGTAGCAAGCAAAGTTTACAAAAGAACACATCCAAGAGACGGGTTTTTTCGTTTTTTTTTTTTTTTGGGGGGGCGGCTGCCCGTGGGGGTTTGGTGGTTTTGTGTGGGGGATGGAACTCTCACAGTCATAAGAGAGATAAAGCAAAGCATATGATGAGATGCTACAAGGCGATTAAAACTTCCAAATCAGTGCTTAGGGCTAACCTGAGCTGAATAGAGAGGGTTTCAAGGTAATAGGCACGGGAAAATGAGGGTCAGTAACCACAATAATTCCCTGAATGCGGAAAGGGGCAGTGATGGATTTATTTTGGCGCATCCATTATATTAACTAAACTGGCTTTTGTATTTAAGTCAAATAATAGGATTTTTCTATCCTATTTCACACATTGCACCTCCTCCTCGTAGAACTCCACAACTCTCACCTCTCATCCTTGATGTCTTACATCTATAACCATACTCAAATCATCTTATGACTTCTGAAAATATTAAGTATATAGTCATTTCAATTTCAACTATTGAATAAAGATATATAATCACACGATTCCAATTTCCCATATTCTCTGGCCCACCCTCAGCTAAGTTGCCGTAGTTGTTAGATCTAATGTTTACACAACCACTCTCACCCTTTGTCATTATATATAGGTGTATGTTTTTGTTAGGTTGGGACACCAGTGGTCCAAGACATAGGGAAGGGCGAGGAGATTCTAACATGGCGGGGTGGTGTAGGCAAGGTCCCCCTTCCCTAAACGCACTGTTGCCATCATTATTAAAATGCCTATTAAAAAGGACCACATTATTTAATAAATGGGTATGAGAAGAGTCGGAGAATTCTTCATAAAATCTTTACTTAGCAGCAGATACTTGAAATGCTAATACTGAAATTCCTGAAATGCGTTTATGTTTTCTGAAATCTCTTTCTCTAACTTTTCCATTTTAACCATGATGTGAATTAGTACCTAGAATAGATTGCACTATTATGTTTCTGGCCAACAGAATAGCTCCTGTATTACCTTCCATTTTTCTTGTGATTTTGAAATGAAACAACAAAGCAGCTTATTATTAAATATCTTTAACTAGCTTTTTCCTAAAGATTACTACTTTCCTGAACCAGTTTCTAATCCTTGGTTTGATACTGGCAATGTCTACAGTGGTCAAGAAACTGCTTATGCATTTGTCCACAATAAACAACAAAAATAATGTTAAGACCAAAGAAGAAGATCACATTATAGACAGAAGTTAGAGAACTACACAGACTGACCGATATAACAAATAATTTGCAAAAACATAAACCATAGATTGAAAAGGAGAAGAAAACGTACGCTGCAAAAACTGTATCAATATGAGAAGAGACGAGAATAGCATTTTCCGCTGCTTCAGATGCATATTTTGGCTGGATTCTTAGTACAATGTGATTGAGATCCGAGTAAATAAGTGTTCTCCCCATGAACGCGCCACTGACCAGACGATTTGCACCAGATTTTGCATGGAAGAAGTCCACTTCAACATCTACCTCCCAGTGCTTTGTTTCCTTGATTTTCTGTGCTGCTGCCAAAACATACTGTGGTGAAAAGCATGTTAAGTGTTAACCATGACAGCAACAAAATGATTGCAGATGAAAAAATCACTCATTATGAAACTTGATATACAATCAATTCACAATGCAAAAGAAAAGAAAGAAAGACACCTTCACCAGCTACATCTGGTTCAAACTATTTTTAGAAATTTCTCTTTGCTTTTTATTATAAGCACAGAGTATGAGTTCATGAAAAGTGCTTCTGTGAAACATAAAAGTAAAAATAAAAACGTCTTTGAGCAAGATTACTTTCAACAGCAGGAACTGAAAACACTTTTCCATATATGCACTCGAAGCTCGAAAGCACTTTCTATAGAAACACCATCCATAAAAGCAATTGAACTCACTACTTTCTGAAAAAGCACTTGACAAGTGCTTATACAAAAAAGAAAAAGGACTTCAGCTGAAAGCAGGACGTGGACTTTATCCGAGGAAAAGTCAAACATTTTAGAATGCGTACATCACTGACCTCCACATAACAAATGTCGAACATTATTCATTAAAAAAATAAATTCAACGAATACCACCTGAAGAGCGTGATCAAGAGCATCGGAGCCAACGGGATGAGGGCCCAGTTCAGTCAACGCTTTGACGTGCTTGATAGCCTCAAACTCGGAGAATCCTCTTTTGCCGGCCTGGTCGGCGGTGAGAGGAGGAGGCATATGCTCGTACTGATAGTAGTAAGCGCCATAAGTGGCGTAGACGAAGGCCGCAAACGCAACCGTCCATGCGAGCCCCGATCGCTTGGCGCTTCTCACGTGAATGTCGTTGCTACTCCCGGTCTTGATTTGTTCATCGCTCGCCTGAGGTTCTGATTTTGAAGCTGATGAAGACGAAGACGGGGCTTCAGGTTGAGGTCTCTTTCGCATTGTTGCTGAGTGAGAGAGTTAGGTGATTGTTGCTGAGTGAGTTTGGTTTGAATTTATCAAAATTTGTAGCGGCAGGTGCAGACCGCTGGGAGTTAGCTGTTACGTCACTGCGCAGGGATTGGGTGTCGAATTTAATTTAGCGAGAGAAAAATATAAATTAATAAACAAAAGGGTAATTTTCATATATCTCCCTCAGGTTATACTCTCTTTCACTCAGATAGAATCTTTCCAAATAATTTCAGAATTCTTCCCCGGTATTAAAAATTCCGTCTATTGACTGTTGTTGACCCTGAAAAGACCAAATTATCCCTAGCCCCAAAAAACAGTATCTGTCGTAAGCATTTCGTTGACTTGAGGAAACTTTTAAGAAGAAATAAAAAGCATGACGATCAGAAGTCGTTAAAAAGAGAAAAGAGTTTGAAGGGATTGTGTCATCATCACTAGATCGCTATGCATGCAACTCTAAATTCAAAATGCAATGGAGAAAACTGATGGCCAACACATGCTATATGAAATTAATTAGCATGCATGCCATCAATAGTTTATTCAAACAAGCAGAGAATAACTGAAGAATAGGCCAGAACTCAATTCTTACTTCCGACTCATTTATATTTTATATTGAAATTTACTCCTTTTAATTAGAATTAAAATAGAAATAATTTATATTTTTGTTCAAATAATTATGATTCTATTAGTGAAAGATAATTGAAGAATTTATTTTTTTTTAAAATGATAATCTATTTTGATTTCATGTTTTAGGGTTGATAATGGACGGGCTGAGATTAGATTTACTAATCTTAATCATGTCTCGTATATGTAAGTGGGATAAAAAAAAATGTATTATTCCGCTCCCTTTATCTTTTTGGGATAAAAATTTATCTTAGTCTCGTCTCGTTAAAAATCTCGTCATATCTCATTATCCTGAACAGTCTTAAATGTAAATAAATAAATTTTCATTTTTTTTAACGATCACCGTAATTCAATATAACAAAAATTTTGAATAAATATAAAGTAAAGTAATCAAATAATAATTTTATTTTGCCTCTATATATGTTCGAATATAATTTTATGCTGACATTTGTTATTTGTTTGTTTACTTCTATTGCACATTAATATTAAATTTTACGCTTCAAAAACTATAGATTTAAATAGTAAACAACTTCAACCATGTTAAAATATCTAATAATTTAATAATATAACATTAAATAAAACCAACGGATAGGGTTTCAAAAACTATAGATTTAAATAGTAAACAACTTCAACCATGTTAAAATATCTAATAATTTAATAATATAATATTAAATAAAACTAACGGATAGCGTTGGAAATGGAATGGGACGAGATTTATCTATCTCAATTCTGTATATGCAATTGAGATAAGAAAACGTCTCATTCTCGTCCTTTTAATTTTTTTAGGACAAAATATATGTCAATCCCGTCTCAAAAGGAACGGGATCCCACAGGATCCCATCCCAAATAGAAAAAATTATCATCCTTAACTTATTAATAAAACAATGTCTCAACATCAAATTTATAATGAATTTAAAAATAAATAATTTTTTGCTTGGTGACATATGGCCAAAAATATCCATGGAGAGAGTTCTTTTAAGTGCATTGGTTGTTTGAATTTTCTTTTTTGTAATAGAATATTTATTTTGGAAAAATAATTATGTCTGCAACATTCAAAAATTTAAAATCATATATGAAAACACCACCAAAGTGGGGATGGAAAAATCCAAAACTGAATCAAAGTTTAAAACTGACGACATAAATGATTCTTTTACCCCCTCACAATCTATTCTACAGAAGAATGTAATATTCTCAATATTGTTGACAAAATTTCCCAAAATGTGATTATTATCATCAGCTGCTCAAACTCTCAACAATTTTAAAAATGGCCGAATAAGATCCAATCGCCAACGATACAACCCCTGCCACAATGATTATAACACAAACAGCAACCTACAGCAAAAAGTAGTAACTGTAAGCATCAAGTGTTTGTATGCGTATTATCTCACATGATATAGAAATTTTTGTCTGATGTTCATACTTGTAACCGGGTTGCTTTGCCCCTTAGGATGCTCAGAAAACAAAGGCAAGGAAGTATCAAGGTCTGCACATATGTATATAAATTATTGGTGTTAGCATTATATTTAGTCAAGTCTTCGAATTAGTACTGGTAGACGAAGTTGAATGACTGAAATGGGAAATGATAACTTACCACGAGCATTGTGAGTAAAGATCCGATTAGTGACATTACCAGACCTGAAATGATAACAAAATTAACAAAGTTTGTAATGCTGCTGTCATTTCTTGGTGATCAAGCAGAAAATGTCGGAGAGTTTAAACGAAGATCTGATAGTATGGCAAGAGAGACTTACCGAAAAAGGGGATGGCAAGGCCAACAAGCAAGGTTGAGATCACCAGTGCGGTTCTAATGCAGATAGCGTAAATGTGAGACTTGAGATGGTTTGATGGTATCAACTCTTCTAGACTCATTGCCACCGGAGAAATGGTTAATGCATATGTACTTCTGATTAAGAAAAATATCATCTTTTGAACAAATTCTGAATGTAAAGTAAGAAACAACATAAATGTTCCCACTGAGGGGATTTTAATGTTTTTTTATTTTATTTTAGGAAAAAAAGGATATTTGGTAAATGGGTTGACCACCTGCAAAAGAACAAATAGTTTGTACAGGTTATAAGCTTATAGGAACCAATTTGCACAGTTATGACTAAATAGAATAATTCAAAACATGCTCATAACAGCTCTGAGTATCTGTGGATGAAAAATGATCGATGTAAAAGTAAAGAAAAAAGACAACAGAAAGCATAACATTCAGTAAATGCTGCAATCGCAGATCATTTAAAGATGTTCATGCAAATGATTCATGAGCATACCGTAGTCCAAACGGCAATTTTTGTGGCAACCAAATCTTGTGGCATGTTAAGGGTGAACTGCGACAACGTTGATTCTCCAAACATCGTGTACCCCATATAAGCAACTCCAGCATACATTGCCGTACAAATAAGAAAACTGCATTTACAACAGCAGTTTCAAGTGAAATTAGGAACATACAATTACAAATTAATACATTGAACTAGTAGGGAACAGTTGGAATCTGATTGAAATCGTTAGAACTATATGATAAGAACAGAAATTCAATCATTTTCTATTTACCATGTAATAAGGACCTTCGGAAATTGGTTAGGTTGTGCCATTGAAGTATAGATGTTTGGGAAAACAGCATGTCCAGAGTAGCAGTAACCGTAGAGACCAATAGCGACAGGAAGAGTAGCAAGGTTCAGCGGTGTTCCTTTGCTATGAATGTTGACTTGATCTACCAGACCAACCCAGAACAAGCAGAGGACCACTAAGATTGATGCAATAACTCCACCGGCTGGAAACAGAGAGAAGCACAAATTAATATTCTGTAAACAGGACCACCTGGCACAAGCCCACCATGATTCGGTTAACTCCTATGTCTTGCCATTCACAAAAGTAAAAATAAAACAGTGTCGCTCCGAATTAAACATTAAATGTTTAACACTTTGGTTATTTTTAGCCTCAATTAATCTTGAATTACCAGAGCGAATCCTTAAATTTAAGTGCCTTTTGGTATTCCATTAACGGCTGAGCTGTCTTAATTTTGGTCCCAAAATACAGAACATTTTACACAAAATGATGAACTTGGATAGTGCAATAATCTTAATATACTTGATAGCCACGTAGTTTAAATAGTAACTAATTGGACTTCAATCACTAATATTCCAAGTTCACACAAAATGATAAGTTTATCAGAATACTTACCAGATATGTAACTAAGAACTGTGAGGTCTCTTAGCCAACAAGTAGGAAGAACAGCGAGGGTAGTCATCAAGGCGAACAAATGATGTGAATTTAGATAAAATCCACCAAAACTTAAATGTGCATTCGGGAATAGTGACGATAGGTTATCACTCTCCAAAATTATGTATTCAATACAGCAAGCCTGTGAAAAAAATCTATTGAAGAATTGTTCCGTAATGCCTCAAAGCAATATAAGTGACTGGATAACTTTAAGTATTGAAAATCAAAAATCTATCCAGAATGTAGTTTAGACATCACTGCTGTGTTACATAGTGATCCTTCTTAATTTTGTAAAATGAGACATTTTATTGGTAAAATCATAAATTGCCAGCATTCCTTCAGAAAGTTCTATAAATTCTATAAAAAAATCCCTCCAAAAGATGTATTTAAAACAAGTTGGAAATGAAGTGAATAAATTTAAGTGCAAAGTTCAATAAATTTGGCCAAAAGATAACATAAAGATTAAAGAATTGAGTATTTTATTCATTCAATAATGCAGTGTAGAGAAGGAAAATTTTGGTTGGTCATAACTTACGTGAATAACTTCAAATGATGACACTCACAGAGACAAATTGAGGCTCAGACAAGACAACTAACATATGGGACCCAAGGACAACTGGTGGGATCTAACTGGAATCCACCTTGTCAGTTTTTCTCACCTAAACTATGAGTTAACAAGAAGATATACTCACTAAGACAAGCCTGCTGTACTTACATAGAGTTCCGCATATAGTACTACTGAAATGGCAATTCTCCCTGCCGTACCAAATGCAGCTTGGCCTATATCTGGGTAAGTCTCCAGCCCAGGTTCACTATCCAGGCAGCGACGCAAAAGTATTCCAGTATAGAAAGAAAGCACTCCAAATGCTACCAAAATCAAAAGTCCAAACCATCCTCCTTCTTTAGCTGCATATGGTGTAGATAGAATTCCAACTCCACATAGAACATTCATGCCTGTATTGTTTTAGTTCAAGCCAGTTCAATTACATTTTGCAAAATTTTTTTATCTGAAAAAAAAAAATGTTGCATGTTCTCATATCTTGTTTATAACGAATCTACAGAGCTATTTACTATTGACTTAATCAGTTTTGAGCTTAGAGTTTAGCAATAATTTTATGGGAATATATTGGGAAAATAGAAAGAAAAGGAAACTATAGTTAGAGAAATAGTAGGTGTACAATAGAACAAATTTGACACATAATAGCTATAACAGCTTATCAAGAACCATATTCTTGTTGTTTAGTTGATCTTGCTTGTGCACCATGTGCAATAAGGATAGGCCCCTCCATCATAGTCCATGCAAAAACATAGCCATTACTGTTTCACTGTCTGGACAAAAAAGACATTGGTAAACTGCAGACAAAGTCAACAAGACAAACACGCATACGTAGATTGTAACTTATAAAAACAGTTAATTTCTCTATCAAGTTTGAATATAGTTTTGGTTGTTTACAGATATAAAGCACAACCCAGATGATTATTTACTCCTGAAAACAGACGCTGAGACATGTAAGTGACTTCAGATGAATCAAGAAGACACTTAAAAAATATTAATAATAAGAATGGTTATTTCAGGCCATGTGGGACAGGGATGTTGACAAAGACCTGCAAGCAATTTGAATATGGGTCCTGCACATATAACACTAAATGATTGACATATGTGGTCCTACAATGGGATGGAATTGGGTTCGGTGGCTATAAGTGTCCTAAGGCACCAGCTGGCAGCTAACATACACTAAACTATACAATCTAAAGCCTTGAGTTATTAAAATGGATAATAATGAAACAATTTAATCCTATAAATCACAGTTCAAATTACCATTCTGTATGAAATAATCATTTAAAACTAGCCATATGATAGATAAATAAAACGAATGAGTTAGTGTTATAGGACTAACCATTAAGCAGAGCTTGTGTATATGAGCTCTGGCGTGAAATTGGGTGTTCATGTGAGACACGGGATGATTTTGAATCCTTGATTAGAGAAGACCTCCTTGATGGAAAAGGAGTAAGCAAAGTATGAGAACTACGCCTTTGTTGCTGGGGTTGTTCATTTGCTACTGTAGGTAGCAAAGGTTTCGTCGTGGCAGCTAATGATTCAGGAGTATGCCTTCTTGTCAGCGATGAGGAAAGAAAGGAACTGCTTAATCTTGACAGTGAAGGAGTGCCCAAAAAGGTAAGACTTGGAGATGGGACACTACTATAAAGATCAATAGACTGCCTGAATCATCAAATCAAATGTGTTAAGTATGAAGAGCTGGTTTCAAAAAGCAGTACACCATAAGACAAATAAAACTGTTACAAAATCAATAATGTTTCTCATAATCCTCATCCATCATGCATTATCATTTTGCAGATTAATCAAGATCTTCAAAAGACAGCAAAATTTGTGAAACAAAACTGGGTGGTAGACCCTCTAATCATTGAAATTTTGCTAGTAAACTGATGGCCTATTGCAGAAAGTTGAATCATCAAGTCATTAGAGAACATAAATAGAACATCATCTTTTGCCCTCCATTAAAATTGGGGTGGACAGAACTGTAGCCTTTTGACTACTGTTACAACTTTTGCAACTTTGGCTTGCAAAATCACAAATAAATATCAATTTCCAAGTAAATTAGCTTAACCACCACTCTCAATACTCCTTTTCTCTTTGTGGAAAACCAATCAAAGCCACCATACATTCTCCTTGGATTCCTTTATATAGTATTCCAAATTTAATTTCCAACACCAAACAAAATAAAAATAAAACATTGAATAGCCTGCAATTACGGGTGATTGACACTTTTACGTTCATCTCACTACTGGAGACTAAGTTGGGACATTACACTTTTTTTTAAATCTCCACTTGTCCCATCAGAATGAGAAATCCCCAGGACATTCAAGTAAGGCAAGTTCTAAGAATATATACTCAGATTTTAACCCGAAGGCCAAGGATTGTGAACAGAAAATTGCATCAGAGAATCCAAAATCTACATCCAATTGGCACAAAAGGAATCTTCCAACATAATCTTTTTTTTTTTTCTCTTGTACCTGTAACTTTGAGGCCAAGAAGTGTTGTAAGACCCAGGATGAGTCTGCTGCTGATTTTCGGCTGAAGAATCAGAATCATTTCCATCATTTTCTTCTTGTTCTTCTTCACCGCCATTTACATCAAATACCTTCTCTTCATCTTCTTCATCACTCTCAATGTAGAAACTGTGATCCGAAACTGAGTTCTTCATCTTCTCTTAATCTTTCCTTCTCTACAACAATTCCCTAAACACAACAAAAATGTCCAAAATTAACCCCAGAAAAAGAAAAAAAATCACACAAAGGTACCCAATTGAAACAAAGTAGAAAACAATAATTTGCATACATAAATGAACAGAACATTGAAAAAATATATATAATAATAAGAGAACTGGCGTAGCAAATGGCAACATTATATTAGGCCAGCTAAAATGACTAAAAATACTAATTTATTTATGGAAAGTCATTGAACTGAAAAGGCAGACTAATGTGACCACTAATAAATACTGGAAAACTGTCTTCCCATACCATGCATGCCACAGAAAACATGTGACATGGTAATGGGAAAATATCCTTTTTCTTCATTTTCTTGGCAAACAAACAAACAAACTTATGAGTGACTGAATTTCATATTTTTCTTTCATTTCATTTTCCTAAAGCTTTCTGATCAGCCAATCGGAAAAAACACATAGTTGAATACAACAATAATATGACAAAAAGCTGCGGGGTTTGGGAAACGAGAAAAAAAAAAAGAAAGGTCCGTGGAAAAGAGCAAATGAACCTTTGTTTCACGACAGTATCGAGAGAGAGAGATGGAGCTTTCTCTGAATGGAAGAGTATGTGAGGACCTGACCGTGGAAGTGTCGCAGAGTTAAAAGCCTCTGCTTCTGAAACACACAGAGATAGAGAGAAACGATTGTGTATTTGCTTTTAATGCGAGTGCGTAACTGTGTGCATGCTCGTTGCTGAGGCTTACTTATAGCAGCAATTTATATATATATATTGAAACAATAATGTTTCTTTTACAAACTGTTGCTTGTTTCATGTGAATCTTAATGTGATTACGTTGCTTACCACAACTTGTAGTAATCATTTCTGTAAAATATATATTCTTATTTTGTGCCGAGATTTTTCGAGGGGATAGACTGCGGCAGAGTAGTCAAATATGACAAATATTTAAGGAAAACTCTAAAACACCCCTAACCCTTTGAAAAGTTATATTCCGGTTCAATCCATCCTAATTCCTAAGAAAGTAACATAAAGGCTTTTTTTTCCATATTTTTCAAGCATGTAAAGACTAATTATTAGGTAATTGACTCAAATTATAAGGATTAAAAGGATGGTTCATCACTTACAATTGAAGTTTTTTGGAACTTGTTACATCGATCTTATACACACTTTGACATTTATTTAGAATAGATATATTACAATCTAAAATTAGTTCAAAAGTCTATTCATATAATTAATCTTCTCTCAAGCATTTTGAGGATTGGGCTACCGTTCCCTTGGTTTTAAAGTTAAATAATGAAAAAATAATAATTAGAGAGAAGAGTGTGATTTGTAAATCTTTCGTGAAAAGATATATCAATTATGCAATAAATAAATGATGTTATAATATGTATATATTTATTTTAAAGAATTAGTATGTAATTAATGGTTATATAAAGTTTCAACTACGTATCCAATACGTATGGATTAATTAGTTATATTTAGAATTGCTCCTTTTTGCCACTACTTGACCAAACAGTAAAATATTATTGACTCCTCAGCTTATATGGTTCTTTCTCGTTTTGTTGAAGAGAAATTTATCGGCCAACACGATTTAGAATTTTTTTTTTGTCATCCTTAATGTCAACCAACAATCTTGCAACCGTCCCAACAAATTAAAATTTTTAAACTCAGCTTTAATATATAGACCATTTTACAATTTTATAAATATGATCAGTGAATAAAGATGTAACCAAAATATCGAAATTAAGTAATTTCAAACGCAATGAACATATTAGATCAAAATTAGGCAATAGTAATATATACAAAAGATAATTCATAATAATTATATGCTCGACTATTTATGAATCTTCTAATCTATGCCAAATTTAAAAACTACTTTGTGAGTGAGGGTGCATTATTACTTAAGGAACACAAGCAAGGTCATAATAGACAACTAATTAAAACTATAATTTTCTCACAGCACGTCTGTTAAATTTTAATTATCTTTACTTAAATCTAAATTGACTTCAAATTTAATTTGAGAATTTAGGTTTTAGTCTATGACTCTCATTCTCATTCTAATTATATAATTGGGGGAGAGTTGATTTTTCTTCTGTCAGTTTGTGAGTAGAGCCGATGTTATCTGAGCGAATTTCAATTAAATTCAGATTGTAAATATATTTGATGAATTGTACCTTATTAAAAGGAAAAAAAATTCTCTAAATTGACTTCAATTTTAAGGAAGAAAATAAAAATAAAATAAAATAACACGTGGTTATGGTTGAATTGGCCTTGGATGCGGATCGGGGACCCAACATAAATTATTTTCCAAAAACACAAAACGAAGCAAGAATTTCTTAGACTTTTGGCGTATGTGACAAGGGCCAGCGTTACAGATCAATTATCATACACATATTTTGGCTGCAATTAGTTTAACAATATTAAGTAATTAATTCTACTTGTAGATGGACCAATAATATGAGTTTATCATAAATCAATTATTATACATAATTTTGGCTACAATTGGTTTAATGATAATGATTAATATTTTGGCTGCAATTAGTTTAACAATAATAATTAATTAATTCTACTTGTATATGGACCAATAATATGAGTTTATCATAAATCAATTATTATACATATATTTTGGCTACAATTGGTTTAACGATAATGATTAATTGATTCTAGTTGTATATGGACCGATAATGTATGTTTATCATAAGTTAATTTACATCATATGAATTCAACACCTAATTAGCCTTTCCTAAAAAATAAGTAAATAAATAAAATAGACCGACTGATTTATATACTTGTCCAGTCACCACACCGAGTTTAGATCTTCAAATCTTCAACAAGTAAAGACTCTAAAATTAGCTTAAAATTTTCATACTTTCTATTTTTTAAAAAAATGGTTCGGCTACGTTAGAGTTCACTTATGGTCGAACACGAATATCAGATACACACGTAAAGTGATAAATAATAAATTATTAATTATAATAAATTTTTTATGATTTATCACTTTACGTGTGTGACTGAGATTCGTATTCTACTATTAGTGAACTCCAATGTAAGAACTCCAACATAATCACAGCTTTTAAAAAAATAAAAAGAAGAAATAATGTTCACATCAGTGATGACACATTGTGACACGTTTACATGTATGTATTTCAAGTTATAATTTTTCATACTCTTGACATTTTTTTTTTTATATTTGAGAAAAACAAATCATGTGTAGATGACGAATCAAACGTACGTTCACATGAGTCGAATATAACAAACAAGTTTTGTTTAAGATATAAACGTAAGTAATTAATTAATTAATTATTAATTCTTATCCAATAATGCTTGGAAATCTGAAAAATGGGGCATGCTATGGGACAGATTCGGCCTCAATGAAACAGATATAATAACTAATAAGTTTTTTGTCTACAAGCCCGAATTGAGGAGGATATGTCATTTCACTGGCGATCCACCGCGTATTTGCTTTGATTGCTTTGCTTTCGGACATAAGGAATCAATAGAAAAGCACATGTGTTGTTGCCAGGAAATGTTTCCAAATTCCATCCATGGATAAGAATGACATGTATGTCTACATTCAATCTTCTCTGTGCTTTTGGTGTCTACATTCAATCTTGAAATATATATCTATATCCACGTGGTCCCAATGATTCAAAAAATATTAAATTTTAGTAATAATTTAGTTCTCTTGGAAGGATTTTTTTTTTTTTTGTTATTTTAATTTGTAAAGTTTAAGATCGATCTGAAACGTGTTGAGTTAACTTCTTAAGAGAGTTATATATATCCGACATAAGCTTAACACGAAACACATGAGCTGAACTTATTCATCTTAAGCTGAGCCTGCACGACACGATCCATTTGCCACATCTATACATGCTTATCTTAGTTATCTACTTAACCGACTCTAAATCATTAGATCAAGGAAAATATCCTTGTCATTGATATTCCTATATTCTTACAAATTAAATCGATATATATATATATATATATATATATATATATATATATATATATATATATATATATATATATATATATATATATATATTACATAATATCTCAAAGTTAATCTGCCTATGCTGTCATCTTTCATTTGACTACTTCCAGGTTTCAATCGATATCCAATAAATTGAGTACCGTAATGAAATTATATATGAATTCTTTTCTTTTCTTCTTATTCACAAATTATGCATTCTCTCATATAATTAACATCAACAATTAAAACATGCACCCATTTCTCCCACTTGTCACTCGTGGGTCATATAACTCGTCTCCTTTCTTTCATCCGACATTATCAAATTATTTTTTGACTAAAAATAAGAAAAAAATTATTATTATTGCTATAAGGTCTGGCTTCTGTATCAATCATTCTATATATTATTATTCCATACATATAATTATAAAAACTAATGCTTATCCGCACGTCACGTTGCATGATTTTGACACACCCATACATAAACCCCACACATGTGCGTGCATGCATCTCAAATTTTTCCTTATTTGAAATTTGACTAGATCCATCAAAAACAACAACAACAAGAAGACCAATCATTTTCTTTTGTAATTTTTTTTTTGTCAATACATATATATATATAAAAAAATGTATATTTTACTTACAAATTAAAAATTGTATTACAATCAATTTGAGATCTTGATCTATTCTCTTTCATCAACATTCAAATCAATTGATCTATTCTCTTTCATCAACATTCAAATCAATTGATCTATTCTCTTTCGTCTTACTAATAATTTCAAAGACATTTGATTTATAGAAGTGATTGCTAATATAATTGATCATTTTGTATAAACCCTAAAAGGCAGACAAAATAGCAAAGTTTTAAATGCTTTCGTTTAACGAGGCTCTCTAATTAATCGATCATTTTGTGCTTATTCGCAATATTAAACTTGATTTTTGCAAGCCCATTGGTAACATTCATGTTTTTCATATTGAATCTACTCCGTAATGTTCATTTTTAAAATTTTGGACCGTGCCGTAAATATAATGGCTGTACGTAATTTTGACAAAAATTCTGGACCCAAATATTGTTATTGCATTCTTTTATCATATATTAAAACTAGAAAATAAAACCGTGCATTCACGCGGTTTTTTAAAAAAAATTAATATTATCATTTTTTCTTAATTTACACTTGATAAAAGTGATAAAAATATGAATTGATTTTTTTTTAAGATAAGGCAGCTTTATAAAAAATAAAAAAAAGCTATTAGCCAGCAATACAAATAAAGAAGCAACGCAAGATAAAGAATAAAATGAGAGAATATATTATAAAGTGATTTTATTCATTCCAATTGTGTGTGTACAAAACAAAAAGATGAGTTTTTCTTTTATAGTTACATAATCACTCCATGAAATTAATAAAAAAATTATGGATCATTATTCTTTATGAGATAGTGGGAGTTATAGAGAATCTAAAGGTTACTAATGGGAGATAGTGGGGAGACTAAAAGATATATGTTATGAACATCTACATTTATTTTAATAAATTCATAACACTCACCCTTGGATGTTCATTACAAAGAATATGTCTCATTAAAATTTTTACATAATTGTTTTTGTGTAATAACAATTAAATTAATTATGAGAAGATGAAAAGTCAAATCTAAAAAAAAATTCTATATTTATTAGATAATAGAGAATATACAAAGATGAGAAATGGTGATGCCACATCACCTCCTTAAGTCCCAACTTTATATATATATATATATGAGCAAAACACAAGCTTTGTAGATTCTTTGTGATGAGTTTCAAATGCTCTTTTTTTTAATACCAAAATGTCGTCAATGGGCCTTTTGCGAAGCGGTGAACCTCTACTCTCATAGTTAAGAAGGATTGTGAGGGTAAGGGTTTGAATCCCCATGGACTCAAAAACTCTCTCAATTAAGCATTATACATGATTGTGTAGAGTTTATTTGTAAGTTTTTCTTCTTTGTGAAATGCGAGTGGAGCAGAGACATCCCTTGCATGTGAGGGTTATTTGTCTGGGCATGTACTTCATAGATTTAATGTAACAATGTCAGTCCCAATTATATATATCTAATTGTAAATGTCAAGGTAATGTCTACTGTAATGACAATTGTAAATACCTATGTAATACAGTAATTTGATGTGTAATCAGTATTAAAAAAAAGAGAATACCCAAATGTTGTTACCGATGCTTTCACCAAACATTAAAATATGAGCAAAACTCAAGCTTTGTGGATTCTTTGTGACGAGCTTCAAAGGTTTTTTTTCTAATATTGATTACACATCAAATTATTTTATTACACATATATTTACAACTGTTATTAGAGCAGACTTTACACTGATATTTACAATCAGATGTATAGCTTGGGACTTACATTACTACATTAATTTTATGAAGTACATGCCCAAACATATGACATTCACATACGAGAGATGTCTTGGGACTTACATTATTACATTAATTCTATAATGTACATGCCTATACATATAACCCTTACAGACGATCTCCACTCGCATTTCGTAAAGGAGAAAAACTTACAAACGAGGAATTTACATTATTACATCTCGTAAGGGAGAAAAACTTACAGACGAGAGATGTACATTATTACATTAATTCTATAAGGTACATACCCAAACCCGAACACTTTATAGTTATGGTTGGGTCGGGCCCGACCCGAATCAAGTTAACATCGGGTTGGGCCCAACCCGACCCTACGGAAATAATTTTCAACCCCATAATTCAATTTCAATTTCCACAACCAATTCTACAACCATTTCAAACACAATTCAATTCCACAATCATTTCAACCCCACACACAAATCAATTCCAAAATCCAACATGAAAAACACATAATGCAATGCAATTAAATTAAAAACAAACAATGTAATTCCATAACCATTTTGGTTATACACAATTCAATTCAACAACCCAACATAAAAAATAAAAAATTAATGTCTTATACAAATAAAAACACACAATTTAGTTCCACAACCCAACATTAAAAAAAAATCTTATACAAATAAAAATTCATAATTCAATTCCACAACCAAACATTTAAAAAAAAAAACCACTCTAACACTTGCGGGCCACTTTCATCTTCATCCACAAATTCCTCTCCACTAAATATTTCACTTTCGAGAATTTTACCTGTAAAAAATAAAAGAAAAAGAAAGTGAGAAAATAATTTAAGTTTTTAAAATTATTACTAAACCAATTATTTAAATATTTTGTATATTATTTGTATTCATACCTTTGGAGTTTGCCCATAGCCAATGTTGAGTGCACATAAGCGCTTCCAATGTCGTAGGATGAAGTCTACTCTAATGTGGAGTCAAGACTCTACCTCCAGTACTAAACGTAGATTCAGAGGCAACGATTGTCATGGGAACGACTAGATATCATTGGCAATTTGAGCCAAAATAGGGTATTTGCCTTGGTTCACCTTCCACTAATTCAGAATATCAAAATCCGGAGTGGATTTGATTAAAGGCTCTTCTAAATACCTCTCAAGGTCAGACTTCGATACCATGGTCTCACTATTTTGGCTTACAAATGCCTTAAACTTACCTATATCAAAATATTTACAACTAGTTCCTACATTAAAATTAAAATGAACATCGACTAAAGAAGATTCACCAACAACCACATCACTCACACTCTTATTCTTACCTTCATAAAACTTAACCAAATTGTTATTTAAATTGCGTACCCTTTGAATCTCATTTGCAGCACATTTACCATAAAGTTGTGGAAAATAATAATTAACCAATTATATCTTAAACCTCGGATCAAGAATAACCGCCATCACCAAAATCCCATGAATTTGGGCCTAATATTTATCAAATTTCATAATCATTTGACTAGTCATTTCTCTAACCACATGCACATCAAAAAGTTCCCATTCATCAAAATTAATCCTCATTTCACATATCATTGGAAGAAAAAGATTAGATGTGGGATATTGCGTACCTAAAAATAACTCTGTCATCGTGTAAAATGGCAGTAAATATTCCAATATTTTTTCAGTCATCTCTCATTCATCATCTGTTGGCAAAGAGGTGTAGTGTTTGTTGCGCTACTGCAGTCTAGAAAAGACTATTTTGTATTTCACACCAACATCAAGCATAACATATATAGAATTCCATCTAGTTACACAATCAAATACCAATTGTTTCTCACACTTAACTTGTAATTGATGCGCAACCATCTCAAAAAATTTTACCCTCTTCGGTGTGCCCATCCAATAAGCCACACTATCCCTAATCTTTTTAATCCACTCCTCAATCACTCTCATCCCCTCCTTTACAATTAAGTTTAAAATATAAGCCACACCCTCATATGAAAAAAATCCCCACCCATTAACATAAAATCAACTGGAATCAATCCCATTAACCTATCAATTATAGCATCATTAGTGGAACAATTATCTAAAGTTACAACCAATATCCTTCTATCCACATTCCAATCCAACATACATTTAAAAAATGCTTCAGAAAGAAATTCAGCGGCATGTGGAGCCGGTAAATATATGAACTTATTCATTATCAAAAAACTAAATTTTAGAATTAATTAAATTGAATTAGAAATAAGTAAACATAATATCGACTTTGCAAATGTATAAACCTATTCATCATCAAAATTTTAAATTTTAGAACTAATTAAATTGAATTAAAATAAATATCAATTAATAAGAAAAATACCTTAAAATTCGACTTTGTAACCGCCAAGACTTGTTCACAAAATGTCATGTAACAACCATGCACCCCTTCTTTTGATTACTTGCAGTCCACATGTTTGTAGTAATGGCCACCCTACTATCATTATTCTCCAACAAAACCATTGCTTTTGCCTTTTCAGCTTGATACAATTTAAAAATCTCACTCTTTAACGTGTTTCTACTCAAATTCTTCACCAAAGGGTTGGCATATGACATCAAATCCCTAAATGTATCATATTCCACAAAATTAAGTGGTAGCTCATGCTTTACAACCAAGGTTGCTATCTTTTGCCGAGCAACAATTGGATCAAATTCTCTCATCTTAATACAACTTGTTCCATCATCTTTCCTCATCACGCTAAGAGTTTTTTTTGTAAACTATAAAAAATTGAGGGAATACCCTTTGCCTTACATGATCTTTTCATATGTCTATCCAAATGTGAGGTTCTATTATGACAGATACTTAGCTTGACAATGATTACATTTCGCCTTCAATTCACCATTAATGGTTACCTTGGTGAAGTATCCCCAAACATAAGAAGGTTCTCACACACCTCGCTTTTTTTTATTAATACTTTGTTATACCCCATCATCAATAGGGGATGCCTCTTCAACTCCTTTAACTTCATTCTTATTCTCTTCGCCAACATGAAAATCCTCACGTGAATTTGACATAATGACCTAAATTAAATGTGTAACAAGTTGCAATTAATTTATAAACTTAAAATATGATTGAACTTACAAATTTTAAGTTAATTTATAGACTCAAATATGATTAAACTTAATTTACAATTACAACATAATAATTAATATTTACAATCTTATATAAGGCTATATTTAGCTAAAATATAATATTTATAGTAACTACATAATTATTATGAATATAATTAGCTAAAATTATAAATAAATTTATAAGCTTAAATGAAAAAAAATTAATTAATATTTATGAAATTATAAACTTAAGATATAATTAAAGCTAATTTTCAATTATAACATAATAATTAAATAAACCCTAAATATAGCCTTATATGTAGCCACAATATAATATTTATAGTAACTACATAATTAATTAATTAACATGAATATATTTAGCTAAAATTATTAAGTTATAGATTCAATTATAAGCTTAAATGAAAAACATTAATTAATATTTATGAAATTAAAATTACCAAAGCTAAATCACTAATGCTGGCGGCAGAAGTCACAGAACGTGTGCGTTGGCTGGCAGGCGGACGCGGCAGGACGACGACAAAGGATGGCTGGTTCACGTCGCGGCGTTGCGCAACTGATTGCGATTGGAGCTGGAACAAGTTGCAGACAGCACGTGACAACGAGACAAATGGTTGATTGGCTGGCGTGCGGCGGACGGTCACGATGTTGGCTGATAGGACGACAGCTGAGTGGCTTACTTAGGGTTTTTGTGAATTTGTGTAAGTGTATGTGGTGTATGTGATTTACAGTTTAGAGTGAAGTGTGCGTGTGTGATTTGTCATTTGTGTTCTGTGCGTGTGTGATGCAAATGTGTTGTGTATGTGTGTGATGTTATGACGTGTGTGTGTGTAAACTTGTGTTAGCCTTTTTTTTTCAAATAGGGTCTGGTCGGCTAACCTTGATCCGAAATTTATTTAAGCCTAAAAATTTTGGCCCAATCTTGACCCGAAACCCGAAAATTCAAGTTAAATCCCTAAAAATTAGGATTGGGTCAGTCGGGCCAAAATGCAAATCTTAGACGATGGATGTCTTTACTCCACTCGTATTTCGCAAAAGATAAAAATTTACAAATTAACTCCACATAATTTTATACTTAATTGAGTAAGATTGAGCTTATGAAAACTTGAACCACTACTCTCATAATTCTTTTTAACTTTAAAAGTAGTGAATTTTGAAAGTAGCGGTTCACCATTAAACTAAAGCCTAAGTGCCCACGAGGTTCAAATACTTAATCATAAATTAACCAGACTAAAAGTGGATTATTTCATCCATGAGAACGTATAGGCCCCAAGGTCAAGGTCATCCACAGATTAAGTATTGATAACAAAAAGACAGCCGAACAAATTTTGATAGATACCTTAAGCAAAAAGCACATAGAATCTGACAATTTTAATTAACATTTTTAATTTTCCCAATGGAATCTCGATCGCATCCCAGAATTTTCCAGTGTGAATCTTTCTTGATTGTGTCACTAATCTTGTCAAATGATTCCATTTGTAGATAATGCAGCCCAGGTGTGATTAACTTACTAGTGAATTTTATTAGTGGTGTCTTCTAACGTGCCAACATTTGGAACTCAAATAATGACTATAAATTAAATATGTCATTGCTGTGTTGACGTTAGAAATTTTCTGATGAAGATAAGTAACTCTGGCTTGCAATTGCTCAAAAACAAAAAAGAAATTAGGGGTGGCCATTTGCTTCAGCAACATCATTGAATCTAATCGAACTAAAGGTCTTTAATTTGTTCAGTTTAGTTTGGTTTTGAGACGAAAAATTGAACGGTTCAAAAATTTAAGAATCAATTGATTTTTATTCTGTTGGGTTTAAAATTGAACAAACCGAAGAACCAATCAATTCATTGTTTAAAATTAAAAAAATTATTTATTAATAACCAACAATATTTATTTAGGGAAATTATCATTTGTATACCCTTAGTTTACTCCATTATCAAAAATACTACAATACTTTGAGGGTGTATCAATCGTCCACCCTAAGTTGACAAAATGTATCAGCTGACCACCAAACCGTTAGTTGTCGTTTAAGTATGATGACGTCAGAAGGGTAATTTGGTCTTTTCATATGATGCAAGTGATAATTTAAGGGTATACAAGTGATAAAAAGAGAATTTAAGGGTATACAAGTGATAATTTTCAAGGGTAAAATCGTCAATTCACTGTAATTCCGTTAACTTTCAAACGGCAACTAACGGTTTGGTGGTCAGCTGATACATTTTGTCAACTAAGGGTGGACGATTGATACACTCTCAAAGTGTTATAGTATGTTTGATAACAAAGCAAATATAGGGTATACAAATGATAATTTCCCATTTATTTATTATAAATTTATTTTACATTTATTTTTTTATAAGCCATAAATTGTAGTGGTTAAAATTGAATTAAATTGAAAAAAAGTTAAGATTTACGTGAAAAAAATCAAAATTTTAGTACATGTATTAAACCAAACCGAAACGATCCTAACATATTATTCCGATTTGGTTCCAATTGGTTTTGATTCGGTTCAGGAGCAAAACCGAACCAAAACAGTTAGTGCCCACCCTAGAGATGACAAAATCCTCCACGAGTTTGGAGTCCCCCCCAAATAAGAAAAATTTTGAATAATTTTTGGGGAATGAGGTTGGGAGTGGGAGAAAAATAATTTTCAAATTCTTAATGGGATGGGGTTTGGTTTTGCACTCCCCACCCACCCTCACTCCAATCTCCATTATATATAAATATGTTTTTAATTCTTATTTAATAATTTTTAATTTATCAACTATAATGTCAATTAATAATTTTTTTAATTTTTATGTAATATAAACATGACATGAATAAAAGAAAATTCTACAATATTTTTCAACTTTGAAACATTGTTATATTTTCTTTTCTTTTTTAAAGTGCTACTCTCTTTAAATATTTTTCACTTTTAATACCATTTTAAGATATTGTTTCAAACTTTTAGAGATTTTTTTAAAAGAATTTAAATACTTTATAATATGGTGATGATTTTATTTTAAATCTCTAATTTTTAACTTATTAAAATTATTTATCTATACCCACTATAAAATAAATAAATGGATAATGGGGGTGGGGATAGGAAAATCATTCCCTCCATCCCTACTCCACTAAATTTATTGAAAAATAGAGTCAAAAATTTCTAAAGGAATAGGGAATGTGGTAGGCCTCCCCACCTCATTGCCATCCCTAGCCCACCCCTAAAAAAAATATAAAGCCGATTTAAATATCTTTTACAATTTGAGATGGATCAAGGAAAGTGGCACTTTGATCCTTACCAGAAATGGTTTGTACCAATTGATTTTTGACATATTTTTAATACCACATTTCATAACGTTGTCATTTAAATAATCACTGAAAAACACAATTTTGACGGGTGAATGCTACCTTGTGATGAATAAACTAACTAATCTTGGTTTATTGAGGTCTCAAATAATCACTTTCTGTTTGAAAACATCATATTTACTGTTCAACAATAATTTTCTGGGTTCCTTTTTCTATAAAAAAAATAGGAACGAAATATGATATTAAAACTTTATCGACCCACCTGATGTTATCGGTTGTTTCAATTTTTCTTATTAAAATACTCGGGACAAATTTAATCTGTAGCACCTTCAATCATTCATTTATTCTATTCTCTATGTTAATGATTCAAGTCACTTATTTTCAAATCGCAATCGTATATATCAAAGATTATTAAGTAGAAAACCGTCTTGTCTGTTATCACCTTGCAGCAAACGCATTCTAAGCTCTTAATCAGCAATGTAAACAGAAATTAGTTTCATGAAGGAAAATTACATGCTATGAGCTGTACACGAAAATATAAATTCTAAAATTTCTGTATCTGTCATGTGTGAGGAAGAAAGAAAGAAAATATCATGGCCAAATATTCTAGCAAATCAGAAAACACGGTACATAATCAGGCAAAATGGAATCTCACACTATGAATGTTGTTGTTAAAGCTCATGCTTGACCAAATTCAGAGTGTAACTTGCCTGCAGCTTTTCTAGAACTGAGATTTGCTAGGTTAGTTGCTTCTTTTGGCTTTACTGAAACCTTGGGAAGTGAGATGAGATTAGCAAATTGAGAATTCATTCTACAGGCATTGGATGACACTAACTGTGGTATTTGACGTAAGGCAGCACATGTTCTATGAAGTATGGCGTATAGTTGGAAAGCTAGTTCCATCTTTGAGATGGCTTATGGCCGTGGGACATAACCAAGTCAGCATGTTTGAACCCAAAACCTGATAAAAAAGACGGGAAAATTACGATAACTGAAACATGGTAGATACAATTTACTACCAATCTGTATGAGAGAGAAAAGAGAAAGAAAGAAAGAAAGAGTACCAAGCTAATGTTTTTGTAGACACCAACATCAAATGGGTGTCGATAGCTCAGCCCAGATTTCTTAGCCAACCATGCTGCTCGTATTCCCTCATGATACTACCCAAAAAAAAATCTTGATCTTGTAAATAACTAAGAACAACTATGCAAGCCGCAACCAACTTTGAAAATCAAAATCTACCTCTATTGTTGTCATATTATGAATGATGAGGTAGATGTGCCAACCCAAGAGAGTTCCAAGGATTAAGCTCAATGCAAGTATCACTGTTCCACAAAAAACCTGAGGAAAACTAGTTTAGTACAGCTAGATTTTAAATATAATGAAATTGTATGTCATGAAGCTTATCAACTTAAACAATATGACAACAATCAATCAGCAGAATCCTGATTTAGATGGTAACAGAAAAACAAATACACCACATATAATGGAAAAAGGTTGCTCCATAGACAAAATGCAACCCATGGACCCTGTAAAAGCTACCGGTCCATAGAATTTTTTGTTTAATGATAAGCAGATGAAACGAAAGCCACTTGAACAAGAATTCTTATCTTGTTTTTATATTTTTTCTTCACCCCACCTTGTATCTTCAGAATGTGAAACAACAAATAGTCAAATACAAAGATTTTTTTTCAACCCAACTAATTTCTCTGTAAATGAAAGGAACTGTGCAGCCCAATTTTCAGAAATGTCAATAAAAAAAGAAGAAGACTAAACCAACCCTTTAACCTTTTTGAGTATTAGAATACTCCAGGAAGTACACTTATAAATTCAACAAAAATGCTTTGGATGAGTTTTCAACTTACATAAAAGGTCTTTAGGGGAACCCTTCCATCGAAATCCCAGTTCTTGTGAAAAGCAGAGGTAATTATCATGACCTAGCATGCCAAGACAGCTGGACATGACTTGAGGCAACTTTGTAATACTCAAATATGAGAAGAAACAAACCAATTCATTCATACCATGGAATAGATGCTGCCTGAGGTAGCATAAAATACAAGCAGGAAAAAGGCCTTATAGTTCCAATGTCCAACACAATTGTTTATCCACAGACAATGATGATCCTGCAACAAATTTTAGAAAGAAACGATGTAAAATTTAAGCTTGTACATAGAATAGTCATATTGAAAAGTATGTAATCTGACCTACCATCCTCAAGACACACCTTCTGCAGACCTTGCAATGATGGGCCCTTGGGGGCTTATATGCAGAGCACTTGTCGCATTGCCTTCTTTCAGCCTAAGTGAAATTATACCACCAGGAATAGAACATCACATATTCAATTCATCGTTCAGAGAAATCACTAATCATAATCACCAAGAAGGAGCATATACGAGCACTGGCATATATTTAGCAAATTACTGAATGAAAAAACCATTACTCAGACATCACAATTTCTGTAATTCCAACTACAAAAAATTTGAGGATTATTGACTTGTATGAAGTCACAGCTAGTAAGAGTTATCTGTATTTCCAGTGATTAATCTTATTTGTTTAAGAGAACTAATCATATCTTGTTTGTAATCAGCTTGTTCTCTTTTGCTACGGCATTACATAATCACGATCACCTCACTTAGGTGAGATAGGTCACATGTTACCGAAACCGAAATAAGGCACTACTGTCACACAATAGACCCTCCTGAACTAAATGCAAACAGCAAGCTCTCGTCTAATCAGAAATTCAAATTAACAAAAAACCTTAAATTTACACCATCTTCCATACATTTCAATGAAAGCATCTTGTCATGATCAAACTCCCAGGATTGCAGGAAGTGAAATGTTTACAATCAATTTGCTCAAGGTGCAACCATTTCATTTTCAAAATTAAAACAACATACCACCAAATATTTACCCAAGAACAAAAAAGAAAAGAAAAAAAATTAAACATTCAAAATGTAAGTAGGTACATGAGTAAATGGGGGCTTACAGCTTTCTTGAGTTCTTGATCAGAGGAGGCACCACCGCTATCATCTTCAACATCAGGGACGTAAGCGGAAGGAACGTGACCTGGGTCACCGGCAACAGCAACAGAGAAAGAGAAGACACAAAGACAAAGTAACAAAGTGAAGATCAAAGCGTTTAATAATCCAGCTGATGTTTGCAAACCCGCCCAATCTTTAATAAAAATAAATATTGTTATGTAATATACAAAACCCAGCAGCAGAAACACTGCAATTATTGGGACTGATAGAAATCTTTGGCACTTCATTACTATTATTATTATTATTATTATATTTTTTCTTCTATGAGCTCAACTCAAGAGAAGAGATTTTGGGGTTTCTGTAAGAAAGTTTTTTGGCTCATTTGCTCGACGGTGTGTACGGAAACGACCTGTGTGACGGTGACGTTTTCATAAATTAATACTATCGAGATTTAGCTACACATTAATGACATCCAATATGATAATTATTAATAACTTTTTCTTTTTTGGGGTAAATGCATAAACTTTAGTAAGAGAAAATGAAATTACAAAGCAAAAAGGACGCAAGAACAATTAAAAAAAATTGAGTATTTATATAAACTTTTTATAAAAATGTAATGATAAACATTCAAAATGATATGTTATTTATTTATTAGTTGGTGATTCGTTACAAGATTAAGTAAATTTAATTGTATTATTGTCATCAATTAATTGATGAATATCATGTCATTTAGAATTATTTTTTGGGATAAAAAATTTAGAATGTGTAGTTCCAGTCTTTTAAAAATAACAACTGCGAGGTAATGATTAGTTAGTAATAGAATTTTTTTTTTCTAAAAATATGAGTCTATTTAAAACATGTAAAACATAAATGACCAAATAATTTTATCAATGAATGCATAATTCTAAAAGTAGGTGATCATTAGTGGATAATATATTTTGATTAACTTAAAATTTGTTTGAAATTGTTTTAAGCTGAATATAGGTTATCTTATTACCATCCACAGTTGCCGAATATATTAAAAATTATGTACCAACATTTTAAAGATTTCTCTATGATGTTGTATGTATTTTGCAGTATTAATAGTGGGACTATAAGTTTTTTAATCTTTTTTTTTTAATTACATGAGACTAATGCTTAGATTACAACTCATATTATATGAGATTTACAACTGATATTTACACTAAGACAATTACTGGAACTAATTTACATTAATTTTTATATAAGACTACCCATATTTTACCATCTCTAATATTCGAGAGGTATCTACTCGACTCACATTTCGAAAAGGAGAAGATTGTCTTCACTTAATAATTAAAGAAGAAAATAAACTCCTACATGCGTCGCGGAAACTCGAACCGCTGTACTCACAGTTGTGATTTCAGGTAGTTAATCTTAATCACTCGTTTAATATAATAAAAGTTAACTAGTTAATTAAACTAAAAATACCGGTAGTTTTATGATTTTAGGTAAATATATTTTTTAATTTTAAATTAATCAAAAGAGAAAGAAAAAGACGATGATGGGAGATGATCTGTTGGTGAGGAAGTTGGCTTGGATAAGCACATAGTTTTATCAGGATCCATAGTCACTGTTGTAATCTCACTACAAGAAATATGCATCATGACAATAAATTTTTTCTTTTCGTTTGTTTTCGGAGAAACAACCTTATTTTGATAGATGGTGAGTGATTTTAGTGGTAATAAAGTGTGGTAATTTCTTTATGCAGGAAATTAAGTTACTTCAAATAAGGGGATGTTGGTGAGAACTGAGACGAAAGAGAAAGAAGAAGACAAATTGTTTGATGAGTATTAGGCAAGTAGAATCTGATGTTTGGGAACAGCTCAAGGTTTTTATTTTTATTTTTATAAAAAAAAAATCCGTTTCTTGTCTTTAATGAATTATTGATTCTCTCTTGTTTAGTATTTTGTTATTGCTAAATTGCAGTGGTTTTTTTTTTTTTTAAAAAAAAAGATCTTTCTATAGGTTTTCTGAAATGCAAATTTGTAAGACATGTGCTTGTAACTTTGAATTTATGTCCTCACAACAATAGATTTCTTGTTATGTAGGTTATTTTTGAGAAGTGCATTGTTTGCCTATCTATTTTAGTATGTGTGTTTTTATTCTTAAAAAAAAGACATTATTAATTTGTAACCTACAAAATTCACGAAGAAAAACTATTTTTTCAGGATAATTAAATATGATCATGTGTGGCATTGTACTTATTATTATTATTATTTAATTTATTAAATTTTTTAATTAAAATTACTTTATTTTTTTCTTGTACCTTATTTTCAAGCTGACTGTAAATACATTATCGCCACACTTAAAATATGATTTAGATCCCCTTATATTACATTTATATAACTTAATATTAGCCATATGATTTGAGCAAACTATAAAGATGGTGTAAAAGTACAAAAATGATCAAATAATTAATTATGGTGTTTTGATGGCACAATGACTTGGTGACAATTGGTGTGGTTAGTAAATGAATAATATTGTTTTCTATTGTTATCTTTTATATTGATTTTGGGGCAAATAAGACATCAGAGAATTTATGTATTTATAAATTATTTTATAATTGTTCTTTCTACATGGGATATTGCATTTTATATCTTTTTTTTAATTTAGAATCACCCTTTTAATGATTTATTAATAGGTAATATTACATTAAGAATAATTTAAACTTTTATTAATAAAAATAATATATACTGTAAATTAGATGTGCCAATATATATTTTATACATTATTGATGTCGAAAAAAAATTATAACCCATATTTTGAAGCCACTAATTTTTGCTTTTTCACTGTTTATGCACTAATTTTAATTTTTAAAAATTACTTTTAAAAAACAGTATAAACATTTTCACAACTCTATTTTTCACATCAAACTCTTTCTGAAACGACCAAAACCCAGAAACATACCGAGACCTCTCGGTTCGCACACTCTCAACCCGCCGCCGGCCGCCGGCGCCAGCCCGCCGCATCGTCGTCGCTCGCCGTCCCTCACACTTTCGGAAGCTGTAGATTCTCTTCCTCTGTTTATTTATTTATTGATTGCTGAGTTTATGTACATTGAATTTTGGTTTTTGCATTCTACGTGTTTGATGAAATGCATAGCCAATTATCATACTTAACCATATTTAATTTTTTTTTGTCTATTAGATTAGAAAATAAAGATAAAAAAAAAAGGAAAGATGCCACACAGAACCCGCCCCATGACAGCACTACTGGTGTTCACCGGACTCAATGCTGTTTTAGTCTCAACTATTACTCCAGTCTATGATTTCGTCTGCTTCCTTCCTTACTGGGAAAGAAGGGTATGTTCATTTTTTTCTATTACACTCTAATTTTTATAAACTAGAGCTTTTGTTCTATGTGTCCCAACTGATACGACACCAATCAATTACATGACTCGAGGAGGTAGTTTCTGATGTATAATTAGGTAGCCTCTATCCGTGAGTACCATGCCGTTTGTTATGTAAGTTAGGATACAGACTTCGTATGTGTAACGTTAATCAATTTTTTTCCAAGACAGTGTTCAATTGGATATCAGTGAAGCCTCTATCTGTTGGGTTCGTTTCTGATTAGACTTCTTTGAAGAGTGAAACACAGAGTGATTGGTTTTGATAATTTTTTTTTTAAAAAAAAAAACAGATTGTGTTTCTCATTAATGATGTTTTAGGTCGTACCATTTGTATTAAGAAGTACACAGAGTATTGTTTGGATGGAGATAGGAAGAGCAATTGAATTGTTTGGAATTTTTTTCTATGCCTGTCTTACAGTGGCAGAATACGGCTTGCTGAAATTTGTAATTTCCCTGTTGGTCAGTTGGTGGGATGTGTAGAGGGAAGAGCAAATGATATTTTGGAGGTGAGATAGAGTAGTTACAGAGGGATAATGTCTTTATTAGAATTGGGGATAAAAGCAAGAGAGGTTACACTGATAAGCTTCTTGGCAATGGGCCTTGAGAAAAAGAGTAAAAGTTTGGTTTTGTAAGCTGAAAACTATTCTTGTTCAGCAATTCGTTAGGTCGATTCAGAAGATCTTGGGACTAGAGTAAAATATTTTATTTCCCCCCAATTCTCAAAAAAATAAAGAGCAGAAGCTTCCATGATTTTTTTTTTTTTTAACAGTATGCTCATAACTTGGTTATGTTTCAGCCCTTAAGTAATCTTTGGTTGTATTAAATTATCGTTCTCTTGAGTACCTAAGATATGAGGGTCTGTTGACAAGTGGCTTCTTGAAATTTTTGAAAACAATAAAAGAAGACCCTCTTTTCTGGTTGCATGATGTAACATTGCTTGTACTGGAAGTTTGGAATCCTCCCATTACCTTGCCATTGTGTTAGCTGTGGTCATGGATGATTAATTACGAATAATTGTTGGCTGTTTTCTGTTACTGTGCTCATTCATGGAAGTCTGATGAATGCTGCAGTCTCTGATTTTTTACGCAAATAATAACTTCAATAACTATGCATTTTGTTGGTAGCTAAATATCACGTTAATGCAATTCCCCTTTGGTTGATTAATTTTGTATACGTCTACTTATAAATGTCAATTTCTTGTTTTGCTCTTTGCGTATTTGGAACAGCGAGAGCGCCGACGTCAGGAAAGTGAAGGTGCTTCTAACTGAGGTTTTTAAAAGGTTCTACGAGGTCTGAGATATTGGATAGTAGGTTTCTTAGTGAAGATATACTGTTGCAAACGCTGTCTAGCTTTTTCAAAGTCTCTCATCTATAAACACTATATTCACAATGGGTGCCAACAAAATGATTGCTTTCTGTGAGAACTACTTATCAAAAGGCATATGACAGTCCTTTGGTTCTATTCGATGAAAATGATGAAAAAAGAAACCAAATTAATGACACACTCTTGGGTTTCCTTCTGCTTTAAAAACTTGGAGCATTAGCATGATTAGTATTTGTATCTATCATCAAGTGTGAAAGGCTGTATTTCTATAAAAGCTTGAGCAGAACTCTGTACAAAGAGTTTGCTAAACGTCAAATTCTGCAGATGCAATGTATTGAGCAAGCGTTTGGGGCAGCTGCGCTGCTTTGTTCTGCCGCGGAATATTTCCTAAAATTTAGGGTGGAGCGTAGCTGTCCCAAACGGACCTGAATATAGAACTTTGTATGTATGGAGATCATCTAATTTTTGTTTTCAGCAAACTCTTTTCTCTTAAACTGTTTTGGCTCTGAGGAGTTGATTCTTTGGAGCAACAGCTAACTAGCTTGCTAGCATGTTTTTGGGGTTAAAAGCTGGATGTTGGTTAGCCGAAAGCAGACTCTTGATTAGGGATGGCAAAATAACCCGGACCCGGATAATCCGGGCCGGGTTGAACCCGTACCGGAGTGTAAAAAAATACGGATCCGGATTAAATTTTAATAACCCGGATTAATCCGGGTCCGGGTCCGGTTTGGGATAACTCGTAAATCTGAAACCCGGACCCGAATTTATTTTTTAATATTATTTTTATTAGTGAATATAAATAGAAACATAAAAAAAAAAACCCTAAGAAATCGCGATTCATTTTTTCTATCTTTCATTCTTTCTATTTTCCATCACAAATCGCGATTACATAAGAAAAAGTGAAAAACCCTAGCTGTGTCGCGGCTGCCGCCTCCCACTATCCCACAGGCAAGTCAAACAACCATCGCCTGGGTCGCCAACGTCGTAAGGTCGGGTTCGCCGTCGTCACAAGATCGGGTTCGCGGCGTTCGCCACTGTCAAAAACTTGGGTTCCCCACCGTTGCTTTGGTTCACCACCGTCACATGGTTGCAGCACTGCAGTTCCTCTATTCATCATCATTAGCAGCAATCTTTTTTGAGTCGTGACAGGCTGACAGCACTGCAGTTCCTCTATTCGTTTGATTCACCACACACTTGCGTATTTGCAGTTTTATAATTAAATTATTTACAGTCATCATACTTTGCTCACTTTACTTACCATATATAATACTTGATTATTTCAATAATATCTCGCTTTAGTTGCATATTTAATACCTAATTAATTTCAAGACTCATATCATCATGTTTTTTGTTTCTTTTCAATGATGCTGTCAAATGAAATGATCTGATAAAGCCTTGAGAAATGCCATGGGATTGGAGATGGTGGTTGTGGATTGACCACTTAACTGACTTTTTTTTTCCTTTTTCCTCAAATTTGAAGCTTAGTAGCTAACCCACCGAAGAGAGAAAAATGGATGATTCTGTGTAACGCACCAAACCCAGGCGATAATATTCACCATTTGAATTGGTTTCTGGAGTTTGTTTTGAGTTTTGATCCGGGTTCAAAACCCGGAATCAGGAAACCCTGGTTTTTCCGGGTTTAACTCGTCCCGGACCCGCATGAGAAAAATCCGGGTTTTAATCCGGGTTCGGGAACCAAAAAATAGTGTCCGGGTCCGGAACCGGGAAAGCTAAACCCGGACCCGGACCCGGATTTTGCCATCCCTACTTGATTGCTTTTTGGGCCGAAAACAGACCCAATTAATTAGGGCTATGTCTAGGGCCCAACCCATTGGTCTTACGTTGCCAGGCAACATTTGGAGTGCTTAGAAAGGATTTACATGACTTAGGTGCTACTAAGGTAGGGCATTTCCGCATTGACTGGAGCTTTTACCACCCATCTAGAATTCTTATCACTCTCTTGAATTTTATTTTCTGAAAATACCCTTAGTTTGATTGATAAAATGCAAATTCATACATTAAAATAACCATCTTCCCATAAAATTTTATCCAAAACATTTCTTTTTAAATTGCATAAAAATTTTAAAATTTCAAATTTCTCTTAATTTTTGTCTTATTATATAATTCAATTTCTCTTAATTTTTTTCTTATTATATAATTCTATTTTCTTAAAGGATTTTAATTAAAATTTAAATACAAATATATACTATGAAATGAGGCGGGTCTAAAAAAAATTGTCAAAAGAATTATTTATATAAGGGTTTAAATGAATTTTTATTCAAAATAAGAAATGAATTGATTTGCGTTAAGTTATTTAAGCAATTAAAACTAAAAAGGAGGCTTTAAAAAAGATTTTGAGGAGTGTCAAAAGGTCTATTCTTCCGCATCCAATACCATGTCATCCGTACACTCATTGCTATGCTCAATACAAATTTTGATAAGTAAATTTTTCGCCTAAGCACAATAGGACTTGACTAGCTTACAGAATCTGTAAGCTACAGACAGCAGCATCAGCCGTTGGATGTGGAGTGAGAAACTAAATAATAGACAATCGGATGGTGGGATGACGGGAGATGTTTGTTACAGAATCTGTACCATAGGTCCACCACAATAATATTTTACTTATATGGTTGTTTTATTTGAATACAAAGCTTATGTAAATTATTAATAATGTGTTTATTATGCAAAAATTATCATAAATAGCACATTGTACGGCTTACAAAATACAAATTATTCTAATTATGTAAATATTATATAATTATTGGGAAGTTTTAATCAAACCGGTCTAAAGAAAATAAGAGCTTATTTTCTTTACTTTTTCCAGAGTTAATTATAATTTAATTGATTTGTTTTATTTAAGTACTGTAATCAACTTTATATCAAATCACTTTAGTTAACTTATTATCTTTCTTTCGGTGATATGATTTTGTTGTTTCGTAAGTAACAAGAATTACTTTCAATCTTTAATTGGAATCAAAGGAGTATAAAGCCGGTTTGAGATTTTTTTTTGAAAGGTTTAAAAGTAATTTTAAAAAGTTAAAAGTTAATTTTAATATTTAATAAAAAATTTTAAAAATCATTTTTTGATAAAATCATCCATCCTCCGACAAACTTTAAAAAGTAGAGAAATTGTAACTTTTCAAAATCTGATTTTGAAAACCACTCTTATATTTAATATAATTTCATATATATTAAAAAATTCAAAAATTATCCTTATTAATTAGGAAATAAAATCATTAACTTTAAAAATATTATTATTATTACCAATTATATTGAGATAAAAATAGAATTAATAATAAAAATATTTAGTTTAGTTATCTATTATTATATATACACAATTAAAAATATTTTATATACATGTTTATAATGTGTAAATAAATTTTATTCAACATTATTTCTAACAATATACACAATTACTTTTAAAATTCAATGTACTTTTGAATATAAATTTTATCAAACATTTAACTAGTTCTTTTCACGGCCTATTATTTTTACAATACAACTAACAATAATTATTTTTAAAGGTACAACATTATTAAACTGACCCTAAGTTTAATTAGGATTTACTTTATATTTTCTTGTGTAAACCTTATTCCTTTTCTTATAAGAAATCATAAGTTTATTATATTAGGAACAATTACAACCCGTTTCAATAAGTTTTTTATGCCTATTTCTTTTTCAACAAACTTCTCCTCAATAACATTTAATATTTTCTCTATTGAGATATTTTTCTTTCTTGTCAGAGTCGTCCTTTTTAATTTTCAATATCATATGTTTAAAACGATATTTACTATTCCTTCCGCTCAAATTAGAATTTAAACTTGAATATCAAAAACCTCCCGACTCTTATCCTTCTACTTGTGGTCTGAATTATCACAGTACAATATTGATGCTTACTGGACGGAAAATATATAGTACAAGGGGGACCATCTGCTCTTCCCTGTGGCCCCGAAATCTGGCGGCCCACGACGCAGACGATCGGAAATCCAAGAGGCAAGATTTGATATCGTTTGCCTTAAACTTGGTACAAATAGTATGAGAATTAGGGTTAGAGAAATGCCAGGTTATTATTGTTGAGGTTATTAGGGAAAATGAAAACGCAAATTAATTAATGCGAGTTGGTGGGAAAGTTTGGAGACGTGAATGTATACGTCACGATCGTTAGAAAGGCACTGGTACGTGGGAATCAAAATCATTATTTGGATATGCAATGGGAGGAGGAAGAGGCTGCTACGTGGCCGGCTGCTGTTATATGTAAAGTTTAGGTTTGAGGGCCACTGTTTGGGCATTGTGCACTGTATCGGATGATCAAAAATAAATAAAAATTTATGTAGTCTGACCGTTTGACAGTGCTCAGGTTGTACGATATGGCAGCCCAAAATACATAGTCACAGCCGTAAAATTTAATTGGAAGCTTTTTGTATTTATGAATAAACTGTAACGCGTATTGTTCAAACTCAATATGTAAGAGTGGTTTCATTATTATTATTATTATTAGTTTTTGACTGTAAAGAGTATGCTTTTATTGAGAGGGAGGTCGGTATTCATCGTTGTAATGCACTCTCCTTGTACTAAAATTTTATCATGCATATATTGACATTTTGGTGGTTGGTTATTTAAGAGATATATCAAGAAAGGTTTAGTTATGTTAGAGTTTCTCTAAGGTAGAACACCCTTTCATAAGTACACGATCAACGTTATAATGAATTTTTTAATTATTATTTATTACTTTTCGTGTGTAGTTGAAATTTGTGTTCCACCAGTAAATCTGCTCCAACATAGCCATAGCCTATTAAAATTCGTGAAAGGGATGCGATACACGAGGGTGTTCAAGATTTTTCTATTTTAGTGATGTTAAGCACAACTCAACTATTGCTTAACAAAATTGCAAATGGGAAGGTTAGGGTTTTCGTGTGCAGTCATATGCTTAATTTGTGGAAAAGCACGATCCCAAGTTGATGAGCGAATGTGAGTGCCTAGTATTGAAATTATTATTAAGACTCCATTTGGGATTGTTTAACTTTTAAAATTAGAATAAACACTTACAACTAGGATATTAAAAATTAAAGTGATTTATATCTGTAGTTGTTTGATTAAAAAAAAAATCATTTTGTCAAAGTTATTTGCTTTAGAAGTTATATTTACCATAATATTAACTCTTATTTCACAATTAAAATTTTTACTTTATAACAACCGTAATTTTTAATCTACAACAACACATACCAAACGAGTCCAAGTTTGATTTTTCCCCACCAACAGTGCAAAGCTTTTTACACACATTTGACCTTGTCCATTCTTCAAATTAAGGGTTTCAATTCATCTGACTCTTTTCTGTACATACATTACAGGAAGCTGCCGTTTCCAAAATTCTTTGCAAGGCCTCATTTTGACATGTAAATAAAGTTTATAGAAGCATTAAACCTTGCTACTCTTTCATTCTTTGCATCAACAACATATAAATCAATGTATAAAGAAATTCGAATAAGTAGCATTTTAATTAATGATTAAAGATAAGCCTTTGTTAATGAGAAAGGGCACAATCATGCATATGCATACAAAAGATATAAATCGAAATAGATTTGCTATAGTTTAATCGCGCAATTAAATTTGTTTAAAAACATTTGTGGACATTCATCTATAGTAATCAAGCAGGAATGATTTCGTGGGCTTTCTTTTCACATGTCAAATGACACAACAGCTTTTTCTTTTGTCAATAAATGTCACGCATGAACATGGACTAAAATAAGATTCTTCTTGCCATTATACCAATTCTGCAGTTCTCCCAAAAGCTCAGTTTTAGCCATGGATACGCTTCTTCCAAGCATCAAACAGTAACTTTAGGGCAGCATAATTTTCTCAAGTTGCCCCATTAAAATAAATTTTCAAATTTGTTTTCTTGCAAATAGATCCATGTGTCAATTTCTGAGAATCCTGTGCTAGTAAACATAATGATAGTCACCTGCTACTAATTACGGTGAAAATTTTCTCCCATTTTTGTTTTTCATATTCTTAAGGAAAGAATAAATAATGCAGTGGATAATAGTATTTATTATACGGACATGATATGTTGAAGGAAAAAACAAGAAAATATTCTGCCGCAAGATTTCATATATGATAGCGGTTTTATTATGTACATATTTAAAATATAGCTGTGCATGGTTGATATGTCGAAGAACAAATGGAATTTAAACTTCTTCTTTGACTGATAAATTTCACAGTGAAGAAAAAAATAAAGTGATAAGAAAATATAGGAATTGAATAAATAAATAGGTAGTAGAAAATAATAAGGTGATTAGAGTTTTCAAACTCTAATATTTGGACTCCATTTGATCGGTGATATTGTGGCTTTTAAGCTACAACTGTCGTCAAATGAAAGCTCAATAACTATAGGGTAAGATTGTCTCAACAAATTTTATGCTAAAGTTGTAAGTGTTCACCAATCACTTTAAAATTATAGCTTAAAAACTAAACGTACTAGACAATAACAAAAAAGGCTCCATTTGATATTGAGATTATATAGTTTTAATGAAATGAAAGCTCTACATGTGAAATAAAAATTGATAATATCTGGTAAACATAATTTTTAAAGTTTGGAAAATAATGATTTTGATAAGATAGTAAGACATAAAGGATTTTCATCAAACATAAAATCACCGTTATTTCTAAGCCACAATTATAAGTGTTTTACCAAATACTTTATATATGCAGCTTTTATACTTTAAAGCCACTGCTGTTTGGAAGCAATACCAAACGGAGCCTTAGTCAATATATTTAAATTCAACATAAACTAATAACAAAAATGTTGAGTGAAAACCAAGTGTTAATACATATAGGTACTTCAAAATTATAGGGCTTGTTTTGAGGATGTTTTGTAAACAAAAGCTAATGAAATCTTAAATTTAGGTACTTCAAAATTATAGGGCTTGTTTTGAGGATGTTTTGTAAACAAAAGCTAATGAAATCTTCATAAACTAAAAGTTGAGAGCTACTACTAGTGACTACTGATTTTCATCCAAGTTTCTATAGCTAGATGTATAGAAGCTGAAAGTTTAATGAATCAAAATCTTCCAGTACAGAAGAAAACCGACTGCAAAACATCACACAAGCACGAATTATCCCCATCATTCATAAAATTCGTTTCGATTATATAAAGTTCATTTTTAATACGAAATTAATCACAAAAAAAGATAACACAATAGACTCTCAAGAAGATAATAATCAACAAGGCAATAAACTGTCAAAATAAAATTGTGTGGACACAATGATTGTCACACTAATAGGTGCTCCTGAACCTCGCTCTCACCTTAATTATGTAAGCATAAATAAATAGGTTCATTGACCTGAAAATGAACAGCTAATTAATCGGAGAAGATAATTTGAAGTACAAGTACAAAAAGAAAAAGCTGAGAATTAAACCTTTATCAGAAGCAAATTAAGGCCGAAAAGTAAAGCCTGCTGGCTAGATCCGCGCGTCTTGAAGATGATGTTGCTTCCTTGCTTTGTTATACATAAATAGATATATATGATTAGTCATTTATCGCTGATGCAGCATCATCAAGATTCTCATGAAGGCAATAAAGCAAAAAGATAAACATCTTTCCACCATTAGCATATATCTACATCTATATATATATACACACACATGTGAATCTTGATGATGCTGCATCTGCAAACGATGACTGTTTGTTCACCATTTCAAACGGATTGAAGGAAACAACTGATATTAAAAAAAATAATACATAAAATTAACTGATTGAGCCACAACAACAGAAACCATCAGATAGATGGCTGACGCGGCAGGTAACAACTGGCCAGCAGAGAAAGAACCCTAAGTTAGTGGAATAACAAAGAGAAACCCTTTTAAAACATGACTGAAAAGAAAGATCTATAGAAACTACTGAAACTATACTTGTTAGTTGGAGGCTTTGCTTTCTTTCACTGTAAGATAGAAAGAAATAAAAGCAGCTAATATAGAAAAAGAAAATAAAAATTTAAAACACTACTAAGAAGAAATTAATCTAGGAAGAAGAAGAGACTTGTAACAGAGAATAAATTAAAGGGGTTGAAAATAAATAGAAAAAAAAATGGAATTTTTTAAAGAAATTAAAAAAAATTGGTCAAGATCTGGCCGCGTTTCACTTATTGAAGAATTAAATGAATATAAGAGAAGTAGAAAGAGAGAGATGAGAAATTTTGGTTAAGCACGAGGGCTATATATATACAAGATGTTCACTGGTAGAGGTTCTTATGTGACTACTTGGTGCACAGAAGTTTTGTGCTCTCTCTGTGTACGTGTCCAAGTGGCACCAAAGCTAAAAGCCTCAGATGCCCTGAAATTAAAATTAGGTTATGATGTGGCATACACATGACTTTTTCTCTTGAAAATTATGTAATAGTTAATTTATAATAGTGTCACATCATATAAATTTTTTATTTTGTTGTGAAAGAGAAATACCAATATTTAAAATGGATTTATTCATATAACTTTTACCATTTCACGAATGCTTTTGAATGCCTGGTATTGATGCGTGACCTAAGACTTATTTATTTAAACAAGTTAAAATAACATAATGTGCCTTACACCACCCCCTATCACAAACAAGTTGATCTTTTTACTATGTTATTGTTATTATTGTGTAAATAATTTTTTTATCTGATCCTTATCATGTATTAATATACTGTGAATCTACTCATATGAGTTTAGTTTTAAAATTATATTGAAGTCTATGTGATTAATTCATTTTAAAAATTAGTTCAAAAATTAAGAGTTGACTAAGATTTATTCTCAATTAATATAAGATAACATCTCTAACACTTACAACAATAACATACTCTTTTCACAAAATAAGTGCAACAGAAAGTATTCTATTGATAGAAAACTAGAATAAAATAAACTAATTCTAACCAGAGCATCCACTGCTTCTGCTTGGTTATAAATCAAAGCTAAATCCGAGTATCTACTATGAAGTGAATCTGCCAATTCTAAGTTTAAAAGAATTTGCAAAAATTAATTCTTTAATTCTACCATTTTACATGAAGTTAAAATGTAAAACAAATACATGTCGCATTGTTATTTTATTAGTCAAAATACAGTTGCTAACAAGTAACAAGTACAGAAGAAATGTTTAAGCAATGGAATTTGCTCACATGTAGAATCTTTTCTCCAAGGGAGCAGTCTTATATTTAATTATCGGCTCAAGTTGAAATATTCTGTTTTATTACATGTCAATATTTGTATTGGTCAATTTTTTATTTTTTATTATCCTCTCCACATATTCATATTTGTATCAATTATGTCGTCCTGCATGCTCAATTATGACCTCACTGATTGACAAAGAATAGGCCAACTTCAAAAAGCTACACCTGGCTTTGTCCATCACTTCATGAAAAAAAAGATTGAATGAGACATTTCAGAAGTGGTAAATCAATTAATTTTTAGAAATTGTTGGATTAATTATCTTCTTGCCTTCAATGAATTTTCGATGCTTTTTAAGAGAACATTGACATTGCTAATTAATCATCGGTTTCTGATTGAATTATTTTTATTCTCCTTAATACACTGGTTGCATGCATGCATTGTTGTTCTACTTTCCTTGGGTTATTTTTTAGGAATAACCGATTCGTGTAATCCTCATGAGTAGGACACTTTGTTGGGCAATAAATTGAGTTACAATTTTTAATTTTGAGCCTATAAAAATACCGTTTTGAAGGTTTCGGCAAAAAAAAAATAATAATAATTAATGTGGATCAGTAGATATATTATTCACAAATTCCATCATAAGCCTCTATATGCAGTTTGAAGATTTCTTTCCTATTTTTATATTTAAAATGAGTTGAGCTATTAACAGCCTTATATTTGAACTATTAACACCCTTCTACAATTATATTGAAGGGCAAAATAAATCTATTTAAATCCTCACAACTACACTCTATACACCCACACAATTGCACCAAAATCTTTTGCATTTTTGTTTCCTTACAGGTACTTTGCATTATAATTTCTTTATTTAAAAAAATTACGTAATAGCAATTTGAGTCCTCTTGTAATTCTACTTAATTCATACATATATATGATTCTTTTTTGGAGTTAAATATATATGATTTAGTCATTTAATTTGTTTTGAAAGATTTGCAATTGGAGCAGAGTAGAAGAAACTACTTATTTTTTTTAATGAAAAATAAATTGAAAAATCAGAAAATGATATTTTGAGAATTGAAGTAGATTTCAACAGATTTTGCTCCCAAATATTTGATTTTTGTAAAAATTAAGTTATTTGTACTCATATAAAGAAAAATATTTAAAGTGCAAATAACCACATCTTTTAGTAAATTGGCATGTTCCGGCTAAGTATTTATGAGCATCAGAACCCTCATTTATTATTTATCAGACTTTTATTCAATAAACTAATATTTTTCGGAAATTTTGTTTCTTTATCTTCATTGCATTTTTGTTTCATCACTCATTTATTTTATTTTATTAAATTCTCTCTTTCATCGTCCATGTGAACTGCAAAAAAAAAAAAAAAAGGAAAAAAGTCAGTATATATAAAAGTAATCATTTCGATATATTGAACTTATTTACTTTTTTTTTATACTTTTATTTCCTATTTTTGAACAAAGAAATATAGATACATATATTTTCTTCCTGCAGATAGGCTGGAGGAGACATGAAATTATAATTCGTACAATTTTTGGTATCATCATTCATCAAGCATCACGATGGAGAGCTAGCTTAACTAATAATCTCAACTACTACCAGACTCTCAAATGCTGAATGCAAGCTTGAATTCTAGCACTTTTGCCTATTTACATTTAATTGCTTAATTTGAATTAGATTTCTATTAATACTTAACTTTTGGGCGTCACTAAAATCTTTCTTACTTCTAAAAATACTATAAAGTGTTATTAATTTTATAGCTATTGGATCTAATTTTTTAAAGGTTAAAAAAATATTTTTGTCGGTTCAGTTTTGGTTGAACTTAATTAATCAACTTTTTACAACATTGTTCGATTCAATTTTTTCGGTTTTTAACCGTAAATTTTTTATATTTTATGGTTTTTTTCAATTTTTGATTTTTTTTATATAAACTGATCGGTTTTTATGAATTTTTGAAACGGAACCAAAACACCAGTTGGGTTTAGTTATTTTGGGGCAATTGTGTTTTTTGTCCATCACTCCTAAAAAACTTTTAGCCTAGTTCTTCGACCAGGAAGAATATATCTCATTTTATGCATCCCTACAACATTTTTTCTTATAATTTTTAATTTAACATATATATATATACAGATACAATCATTCTCAAGCGCAGTCAATTTTTTTTTTTTTAAATATGCAGATTTAGAATTTTATAATGTTGTAAAAAAATTTTATAATGTAGTAAAATCTCGAATCTAAATTTTAAAAAAGCGTCTGTACTAGAAAAAAATTATATATTTATATGTATGTATATATTATACTATGCTACGTATAAAAAACAAGCTAATTGTCACTTCCATACCTCTGTGCTTTGATGATATTGTATGACTTCAAAAGCAATAACAACGAATGATAACAATGGCACAACAAATCGAAATAGATAAGGAACACATCATCATCTCTCACCGCCTCCACCACCACTTAACTTTATATCATGGTCATTTTCATTTACGCATATACATTTATCATGATTCTTATTCTTTATAATTATCACTAATAAATATCATCATCAATCTGTCATCAAATGGTTTCTTTCAATTAGCAGCTAATTAATCAATTACTGCAAACTGTCACAGCAGTTACTATATATTTTTGACTTTATAGGCCAGATGGTCTCTCAAGTATTTTTTTGAAAAAGATAATAAGTGTCTAAATACGTGGTTCAAAGCTTGAGCCTGAGTTTAAAATAAATTGAAGTACGAATAATGGGATGGCGTGGTGGGATCGATAGATGAATCATGAAGCTCTGTAGTGAGTCACATAGCTCACCTTATTATATATATATATATATATATATCTTGTAATTATTTGAGGGATAATGAACCTGTAACATATATTAATCTATACTAATCAACTGTAACTCGGTGGTGGCTCAAGCCATTTTCAGGCCTTAGGCAAAAGTTATCAGCACGAGTTTTTCATTTTTTTTCTTTTACATTTGAGATCATGTAACAGATGAAAAACAAACTATTTTAGTAATGTTTCAAACCTTAGATTTTATTTTCCTTTTTGGCCCCTCCTATTTGTTGCTCATTACACCATAAGGTGGTACCAACGGTAATTAACAAAAGTACCAAAAAGAGAATGTACGGAATAGATAGAAACATTATTATTAAGTAAAGAAATTGGAGGCATGTTAGGTTTTAATTAATCAAGTTCAGCTGTGCTGCCCATTGTTACATCTAGTGTTTGAACATGTTTATAGTTGTACATACACCTCGATGGATAAAAAACGTTCCCGTTTAGATCAGATTCTCATATAATGGAGAGGAATGCAGGCTTTTATTATAATAGAAAATAGTGCAGGCTCCTAATTGGTAGTCTTTGAATAAAAATATCAGTATACTACTAGTCCACTTGAGCCAAATCTTAACTGTATACAGTAAAGAAGAGGCAAGCGTAAGATCCAGGCATTGAAGCAAAAATCTTGTCCTTAATGTTAAGTCCTAATTCTTTTTTCTTTTTTTTTAAAATTGTTATAGTCCTTTTTTTTTTTTGAGAAGAATGGTATAGTCCTTATTAACCCTAAAATGTTGGTTGTTTTCTTTTTAAAATCCTGTGGGGGAGAGCTACTTTAGAATGGGATGAGAATTGCCTCACCCATTAAACACTAATCATTACTGTCTGTTACCGCTCGAACTCAGACAAACGCAAAGGGTAATTTACAATCAACCGAACTACGCCAAGACTAGAGAGAGATACTTTGCTTTATAAAAATGTTTCTTTTTCTTTTTCACAGTTCATTGTGATCGGTCTGCAAGTTTTGCTCAATTCAGCTATAGGAATATTGGAGAACTGCTGTGACTATTCGTCTTTTTTGTTTAGCTTAGCATCAAATGTACAACAATATTCGTTGGATAAGAGAGAGCTCGATCAGTCGATCACGCATCGCCCCAAAATTATTTGATAGAAATATTTGTGCGGCACTATTATGCAAGCAGTACTCGAGTACCAGACGATTCCTTTTGTCAGCACTAACCTGATGATGATTCATGTTCAACCAAAAAATGAGGGACACACCCACCTGATAAAAGGCAAAATTCCAAGCAATCAGCTGATGCCTACCGGCTAGCTGCATGCCTTTTTTCTTTCCAGGAAAACAAATGAGAATATCTGGAAAGGAATACTGTTAACATAGGGTTTAGAGGCAAGGTCTCAGCTCATAACTGCCTAGGTGATAACGGGAATGGAATGTCTCGTAACTTACGAGTAGGTCTCTTCATTTTTTTGGGTAGATTTTTAGACTAGGTTTCAAATAGATTATAGCCTTGTTTGATGTTAAGTTGTAATATCTTAAAAGTCACCTATGTTGTGGGAAAAATATTGTAGTAATAAATGAAAGATGATAATGTATGTTTCGTATATAGTCAATATAATTTTAAATAATATTTTTTACCTAAAAAAACCATATTATAGGTCTTTTATCATACAAGAGCTTAATATAATAAGTTTTAAAATACAGCTCTAAGTATTTACTTAATATTTTAGTACTATAGGGTTTTAAAATGGTGCCAAATGAAAAAATTACCCATATTGATAAAAATTGTTGATATATACACGCAATCATTTCATCATACATCGAAAAATGATGAAAAAATCTTTATACTTTGTGAAAATTAATAATTTATCACTTTATATTTTAAAATCTAGGGAAATTATCAATCATATACCCAGGGGCGGATGCCGAACATGACCAGTGGGGGCTTGAGCCCCCACTGGCTAAAAAAAATTTAAAAATAAAAGAGAAAATATTTTAATTTTCTAATTAGTCCCCATTAAATTTATTGAAATAATCACTATAAAATATAAACCCCATAAAATTTAAACTTTAACTTTTAAGAAATATAAAAATTTATATTTTAATTAAAAATAATAATAGCGCACCACCCAAAATATTTTCTATTATAAAATATATGGTTAATTCTTTCAGTTTATATAATAATAGTAGAACGAATGTTTTCAGTAATAAAACTCATGAAAAATCATCTTTACAATCGGATAGAATAAGTGATAGTTTGGTTGTTTATATAGGAAACAATAAATTTAATAATATTGATAATGAGATTATTGCATAATATTTTTAAAATATAAAAATACATAGAGACTAATTATAAATGTATTAGTAAATATTTTATATATTAAAAAATTTTAGTTTTTTATATTTTACTATTATCTAATTTAGCCACCAGTAAATTATTTTTTTAGATCTGCCACTGCATATACCCTTAAATGACACCCGTATCAAACGTGCTACAACACTTTTAACGTATATCACTTGTATACCCTAAGTTGATAAAAGACGTCTGTCGTCCACCAAACCGTTTACTGCCTTTAAGAAATTAACAGAATTTTAGCAAAATGACTATTTTACCCTTTAAACTCAAATCAACTTAAAAAGACAAATTTACTCCAAAAGTAAAGCAAGCCAAAATGTAACCGTTGGAGCCAATAATGTTTTTATGACCACTTTTCTATAATTTATGACATTGTTCTCTTTTTGTCTTTTGAGTTACAGTGAAACAATGTCGTTTCTCTGTAACCTTTTTTTTTTTTTTGTAAAGATCAAGTGCAATGACTTCGTATTTTTTTTAATTTTAGTTATGGTGAAATGATAGAGTATGATGTTTCTGGGAAAATCCAATTAAAACGACGTCATTTCACCCAACAATAATGACACCATCTTTCTTTACAACCTCTCCTACATTAAAATACTATATTACCCACATGATGTCAGCAGGTTCTAACGGCGGTAAACGTTTTGGTGGACGGCAGACGTCTTTTGTCAACTTAGGTTATACGAGTAATATACGTTAAAAGTGTTGTAGCACGTTTGATATGGGTGCCATTTAAGGGTATATGGCTGATCATTTCCCTAAAATCTATCAAAAACCTCCTTTTATTAAAATATTCTGATAACTTTAAAATATTTTATATGTTTTAATAGTTTTCCTCTATATCAAAGTTATGATTTTTTTATATTAATTATTAAGGTGATAATGTATGGTAAATATGATTTTTAATTAATAATTTTAACAAATATAATAACATCATACAAGTGTGAGGTATAATTAATGTAGCCTCCAAACAATAGTAACGAGTATTTATCAAATATTTTATTGTCGTATCTTAAAGTTACAACTACCCGCTACTAGAATTCTGATTGTAATATTAATCAACTATATTATAAGACTTTTTTTTTAAAAAAAGGAATATTTATAACATTTACATGGAAAAACATAATTGGATTTTAAGCTAGCTAGGATTTTAATTAAAATGGTACAAAATGGGGGGGGGGGGGGGGAGGCATTAATATCTATGTTTGATATATACAAACACTCATTTTCATTACACATGGGAACATGATTGAAAAAAAAAAAAAAAGCTTCATTGTTGTTGTCGAAAGTAATAAATGCGCTCTCTTCACGTTTTAAAATCCATAAAAAAATCTCTTGCAACCTATTTTGTGTTTTTTAATCTTTTATCCCTAAATCAAACTTGTAATTATTATTTTTTTAATCAATATTTACTGAGGCACATGCACAAAGGTCAGCAATTGATCAATCACATGACCTTGCATCTCTTCAGTCAAATATGATATCATGTTTGAGGGTTCTGTCACGTGACCTTGTTCTGATAACCATGTTAGGTTGTATCTCAATAAAATTTCTAGCATTCTTGTGTCTATTATTTTTTTTATCTCTATCACCTTAAAGTTTTTCGGACAATATTTCATCAACTAACAATTCTATTGATAGCAAACAGGACTGCAAGATTTTTGCATAATTCAATAAACTTATTGGGACTTGGGAGGAATAATCGTTTTGTCTGTTTAGTTGTTGCACTCATATTCACATTCACATATAATAAATTTTTGTCACTAAATAAATCAACCAACCTACTTAATTTATTTTTAATAAAGAAAAGCTTGGTCAATGTCAATTAATGACGGTATATATTATAATAAAGCAAGAAACAAGGACATTTTATATTCATATTATAAATGCATTTTCGGAGAATAAATTATTATAAAGAAAATATACATGTTCATAAACCGTGTACATGTCGCATATAAAAATAGAAAATTGACAAACTGCTCCCACAGAGGCAACATGACTATGAACAAAAATGTTCGTCAATTCCAATAATCGTAATTTATTGTAACAAATAATAATAATAATTGTAAGATGCATGTAATTTAAAATTGGGATACCACCACTCTTTCAATTCAAATATTCGTAAATAAAACAACCGTAATTTGGCTTTTTGGTCTTGCAAGATTTTGTATGGTAAAGAAAGGAGATTCAACGGAGAAAGACTATATAATATGTAATATCAATACCAACAAGTTATAAGGTTTATTAACCGAAGAAACACAATTTTTTTTTTTTAAATTTTGACCTAATGACAATTAAATTTCTTCTCCAATAGATCCGAACAGTCACAATGAAGAGATTGGGAAATAATAAAATGGAAAGATAAAAAGAATGGAGAAGATATGAGCAAGCACAAATCAAGAGAGGATACACAGATACCAAGTGTAACATCAATAGAAGTGGTGCTTCTGTGCATGATTTCGGGTGTTTTGGCCATAATGAAAACTCCTTTTTGCAACGGCCAACTTTATTGTTTTTTTAAACTTTAAAATAATTGCATCGAGCGGCTATATGCCCTACTCATGGCCAACAACCTAGTACCAATTAGATTACTTTCCCGTGCATCTCATCTGTTTCTTTGCAATTATGTTGGAGATACATTTTTTATTGGATTTATAGATTAATTTCTTGTTGATAAGATATAATTTTTCTTAATCTTGTGATTAGATTGATAGATTGAGCATAATTTTCTTCGTACTTTTTCCTTTTCCTTGTTTTTTTTTTGGTTAAGTATTAGTAAGCACCAAGATTAAATCAAATGGTTAATTATCATGATTAATGTTCACTACTAATAATTTTAATTATCAAAATTCATATAAGTTTTCTTGTTTATGCGATTAGATTGAGAGATTAGCATAATTGGAGAATACTTTTTCATTTTTCTTTCTTTTCTCTTTTTAAAATATATCTCATCAACTATGACAGCTAAATCAATGATTATCGTATTTAATCATATCAAATAACATAGCTAGCGTGGATGGATATGATTTTTTTTTCCGTGATCGCCGACTCATTGTCGAATCTGATATGACCCAACGGTATTGATTCGTTATCTTATCGGTTACAACCATGAGTAAGTGGTTATGATTAATTGGGCAAACGTTAATCCTTTTTTTTATGCGATTAACTAATTATAATTACACTAAGTTTTCTTTCGAGTCACGTAATTTACCTCGAAAAAATTAATTAGGATACACATCATATATAGTACACATCATATATAGTTCTTAATACTAATCACTTTATTAGAATCGTTTTCAAATAGCAAACCACTTTGTTTAAGTATCTGTAGCTTGGTTAATTAAATCTTAATCTTTTTCGAAGTTGAGGAAGTATTCTTAAACGCACCTTCATTTTAAGTGGTATGTTTATAAAGGCGTGTGGTTTTGCCTCAAAACAGTGGGCTGTTTAGCAATTTATAATTAGACTAATCATAACTTAAAGTTTTATTAATCATAATTTATTAGGTTAATTACTACGTTGACTCTTTCACATGCAGCTCATCTGATTCTCTGGCTATGCCTAATTGTATTGTAAGACGGCCACCCTGACATTTCTTGGATTGAAGCTTTAAAACCCTGTTAAAATAATTAGGTACAGACTCTGTACCTTACAGCACACTCACAAAATGGCCGTGGGCCCCACTTGGGCCCACTTTTCATTTTACTGTACAAGAATAGCTGTAAGTTAGCCTCCCTCTTAAATGACAGATCATTAAATTATTAAGGGTTTCACACATTAACTGTATGAAGTTTGAAATTTTTATTTTACAATATTAGGTATTAAAAATCATATTTAGACTCATCAATTAGAGATAAAATTACATTATTGTTGACTCATTTAATGTTAACCTTTCAAATCATTCATCATCCAATAGATTAATATTTAACTTGTTATTAAATATTGATGGTTGGACGGTCAGTGATTATCTGTAATTAACAATCTAATAAATTATAAATATAACTTCTTTAATCTATTAAAATGATCAATTAAACCACGACATCTTCTAAAATTTATTATTTTTAATTAATAAGTCTATATCTTTTTTAAGCAAATTAAAAAATTCAAAAGAAAAGAACAACTAATCCCATCTTGTTAGCTGTGCAACTTAAGTGTGGTTTTTTGTTTTGTTTAATATCTAGGCCATCGGGCTACCTGGTTGAAGTAATTGAATAAGGATTTTCCTAATTTACAATTGTTGTAACTTCCAACTAAGTTATAATCAGGTTTTTTAGTGCAAAAATGAGCACCCAAACAGTGGGATTAGGCGGATCAATGGGTGAATTTTATTTGGAGTGGAGCTATTGGCACCCCTACATTATTCTTAAAAAACCCCACTTTAAATAAAATTACAATTAAGAACAATTGAAAATTAAACACATAAATTTTTTCCAGTAAATTACTTAATTCATAATCAATCATTTTCAAAAAAAAAAATCTATATGTTACTTTCTATTTAACTAAAATAAATTGCACAAATTTAGAATAATCTATTGTTCTCTTTTGATTTCTTATTGATTAAATATTTTTATACTTAAAATTACTTTGAAATTATAATTTGAAAAATGTGTTATTTTAGCCAATGATTAACACTAAAAAACTTATCACCCATATAACTTTTTAATTTGTGTGTAGATTAATAATAAAATTAAAAATAATTAAAAATTAGTATAATAATACTTTGAATTTTAACAATAAAACAAATTAAATGAAAATTGAGAACTTAAAAAAGTGTATCTAAAAGGAAAATAAAATGATTATAAGTATAAACGGGGTTTTATGAGAGCTGAGAGGGGTGCCAATAGTCCAACACTTTTATTTGAATGTAAAAGCCTACTGTTTTATTAAGGATTTGTAAGGAATCTTGTGGGGTGTCAAAAGCGTACTTTTCGAATACTTCAGATTTGCAAAAGTTGTTTCATCAGCAAAAGGCCCAGCCCAAAATATAGCCAACAGTAAACATGAAAAGGCCATTGAACCAGTAACTACCGGTCCATTGTGTATTACCCGAGTCGGATTCTTCAAAATTATGGGGTGCAATCATGTGCTCAATGTGATTGAAGGGTTGGGCCACAGACGGTATCTCTCTCCCTGTGTATGTGTGTTAATAACATTGAATTTTAAATATAAAAATTTAAAAGAAATTTTTTTTGGATGAAAATTTATAGGAAGATTTTTAATTTCAATATATAATATGTATTTTATAAATTAGACTGTCTGTATCTTAGGAAATAAAGTGAAAAAAGGGTCGTTATAAGAATTGTAAGGGGGGTGTAAAAACCCCACTCTTATTAAAAGTGTTTTCATCTAATGGCATTTTCTTTTTTCCCCTTGTCTAAGATAATTCATAATTCAGTTTATTTCATTCTTTTTGATAAAAAATTTGATAAATCAAGATATTCAAGTGTAAGTCTTGGGTATTCATAGGTCATAACATTATTCTGATCTCATTCACTCTTTATTGTGTTAGAGGATATTATTATGATTGTTTAAAAGACACATATGGCATTGCAGTAAATGAATGAAAAAAGAGCAATAATGCTATAAGGGCATCCAAAATTTTCATTTTTTTTTCAATATTTTATATTCAACTTAACTTGATTCTAACATTAAATGTACAATAATGCTATATTTTTCTTTTTTCTTTTTATAGTCTCAAATAAAGTGACACCAATCCATTTGATATTGAATGGATTATAAAATATTTTATAAGTTATGAAATGAATCATTTAATAAATAAACGTCACCACAACACTTGCGATAATATATTAGAATTTAATTATTTAGTAAGTCTATTGTTATTATTCTTAAATGTAGTAAATTCTTTTTATATTAAACTCGATAACATAGATTCACATTAGGAGAGAAAAATCATAGGTGAGAGTAATTTTCTTTTCCCCTTAATTTGATTTCATGTGAATAATTGCGACGTTGAGAGTTATAAACTTTGCATGTGAATTTTATACCCTTGCAATTAAAGCCTCCTACTCGATCTTCTTCAGCCTTATCAAAATTATTTGGCTACCCAACCGAAGGCCTTAGGCCTATGAAAAGATGACACGTGCAGCATTATGAAGCCTTTGATCACAGATTTAGAAATGGTTGTTGAGATTTTGCACAAGGGCATGCAACTTTAAAGTTGGTCTTCGAAGATTTGCTAGATCAAATTATGGTTACACGTGGCATAAGATTATGCTTTAGATAAGCAAAAGGTATCATGATTAAGAGAATTCACAGTCAATGGGTCGGCCAAACAGGTAAGCTACTACTTCTCCCATGTGGACCAATTATCTTCTTCCATGTGTTTTATAGAGAAGGTGATATCTCGTTGACTTGGCAAAGTCGACAGATTAAGTTGATGTCTATGAAATATCTTGCCTAGGATTTTTAATGCAAAAGATATTAAAATTGTCAAGGTAAACTTCACATGAAGTAAATTACTCGGTTGTTTTTAAACTTTTTTTTTGTATTATCAAAAAGAGTTTTACGATTCTTTTACAAAAAATTGCTCTTCTTAACACGCGTTAACTTCATAAATGAAGTACTTACTCATGAAACAATTCAATTATCCATAAAACAACAATTAATCATTTAAAGTTAGTTGTTATATTTTTATTTAATTTTTAAAAATACAAAAATTAAATTTTTTGATAATGAAAGCATTTATAATAACCCATTCATTTATACTTGATAGATGTGTGTGTGTATATATACAACATCTCAATCAACCGTAAAATTTTTTTTAATATATATGATTCAACATGCAGCACTACATTGACATATTTACATCATGCTAGTTAAGTAGTTAACCACTTGGATCATCAAAAACAAAAGTTATTAGATAATCAAGACTCCATGGTAATATTTAAGGCCAAGTTTAACATGGACGCAAATTATAAAATTATCAGATGAATAAATAACATTTGAAAAAAAAAATTGGTGATTCTGTTGCATGGTGATGAGGTGGAAATTAAGAAGAACAAGTTGACTCCGACGTAGAAAATTAACTTAGGATTTAGTGATGAAGGGCACGGGCATCATCACTTTCATAGTCAAAAAGTGCTTTTCATTTAAGTCGCTTGCAGAAGCTGCCTCTCAGCACTAGCTTTTTCGCTTGGCTGGCACTGACTAGATACCCATGACTTCCCAAGCCTATTTAAAGCCCCGTTGGCCTTGCTGCTTCCCTCAATCAAACTACAAACAACAAACAAATCACAAGATAATTAATCACCATAACATTTTTAAAATGTCTAGCAAAATTTGCACTTCTTTCTTTACTTCTTTCTTCTATTTTCTACTCCTTATATCATCTCCGGCAATAACAACAACAATGAATGGAACATGCTATGGTCTTGCAGCTGCCAGGCCACTCAAGTCTCAAAATTATGCAACGTTGAAGCCTGAAACAAGCCATGAACGGCATAAATTTCGCGGCCGAGCCGTCGACAATTGCATGCCAAAAGGGGTTTTCCACCACAATTCAGCACCGAGTAGATACATAAATTATCACACCTTCGGTTCAACATTGTGTACTTCTCCAGCCAAGCATGCAAGTAAAACCAGCAAGCCATGAGAAAATAAAAGAGGAAAAAATCAAATGGCGTACTACGCATACTAACGGTGTCATATTATTTGAAGTTATGCTTGTTCATACATATAATGGAAATACAAAAATGGTGTAGAAGATATAAGTCTGCCATATTATACTGTGTATATCAATAATTGTTCAAGTGTAATAAGACACTTTGACATTATAGTTAATTCAGTTTCTCAATCTAACTTCCTTTCTCTTTACTTTGAAAAGGGATGCTTTTGCGTTTTGGCTCCCATTTCTCTTTAGAGAGCTAGTTTGAATTTGGTTAATTTTTAAATACTTGACCTAAGTCTTAATAACAAAATTATAAGGTCAATTCTCATCACTTACAACTATCTTAGTAGCTATTAGATTTGAAATCTTAATGATAGGCTGGTGTTCTCAACGAGAGATTATTGAGGGCGTCAATTCAAGTCTATAATATGAAAACTTTTTTTCTTATAATTACAATTTAGATTATGAATATATTTTCTTATGATAGGTTCCTGAGATGCATATATATATATATATATATATAAAGTTTCAAATATACCACATTATATTAAAAAAGAAAAAAATTATATTAGTATGTTGTTAATAAGTGGAGAAAAAATTGATATTATATTGAAAAAAGGGGGCCCAAAACAGAAATTGGGTTATAAAGATCCACAAAGCGAGTGGAGAAAAAGTTGGTGTTTTAAATGAGATAAAGGGCCCAAAATTTGGGTTATAAGATCCACAGAAGAGGGAAGCCTTAACCGGATGTGTGGTATCAAGAAAAGCTCGAAAGCCGTTCCCGACCCTGTCAGGGGAGATGCCAACCATCTCTCCTTTTTAACGAAAACAAACAGGTTGGCTGACTCCATAAAAATAAAGGGTACTGAGATTATGTATGCTATCAATGTGGGACAAAGGAGATACATGAGAGACTTTTCTACTCCACCTTAAAACTGTGCGGCCTATAGCTGTTTAATTGGTACTTGAACTTAATTACAAATGCATCAATTGAATCAATCAACGTATCGAACAGCGTCTAATTTGTTCATTGCTGATAAATTTAGCAAGTATATGTACAAAGACAAAGACCATGCATGGTTCGAAGGGGCGAGACATGATGATCAAGGTACAACTGATTCTCCTATAGCGCCGAACGCCACCCAATATACGTGAAGATTGAAAGAGCAAAATGCAATATAGTCAAGAGTACCTTCAAGGGCTCGATCGAGTAACTTACTAAGTATTTTTTGCTTTTCACATAGTTGTCCATCTGGATTCGAATTCAAAGGAGATAGTCGGAGACTGAAAATCACTTAAATTTTACCTAGACCAGCCTTTTTGAAAAAAGAAAAAGAATATTCTCAAGAGATTTATTTCAATCTAACTATATTGTCTATATAAAATGAGACGAGAGCTTCCTAGTAAACATATTCATCACTCTTCTCTAGTGAAATCAAAAAATCATTTTTGATAGAATTCAAATATATTTGATAATTATTAAAAAGTGATAAGTTTTACTAAACCAAGATGTCGTATTTGTCTAAGAAGATATTGTACACTTCATAGAGTATGGAAGGTCACGACTATGACCTTATTTGGTATTGAGGTGATGTAATTTAAAAGTTACCATTGTTGTATATTAAAAAAAATCTAATTATAAAATAAAAGTTTATAATGTAAGATTTTTTTAAATAATAATTTTGACAAAAAATTAAGGATATTATATGTTTTTTATCATATAAGTGATCGATCAAATTAACTTAATTTTTAAATCATAACAGTTAATGATTATCAAATACTCTAATACTGTAACTTTGAAACTAACGACAGCTGTTCAGTCTTAATCCAAAAGTAGAACATCTAAATATAGTGGTGCAAATTTGGCCACACCAACACCGTACGCCCGTTCAATTGGCATGAATCACGCATTTTGTTTGTTTGGATCAGTCAATAACGTTAAAAACAAGAAAACATTACAACAAAATTTGAAAAGATGTTAGGTTTGTCCTTTTAAAAAAATGAAGAACACAAAAATATACCTAATTTAATAATGATAACCTCATTGCTCTCTAGCTGCCTGCCATGCATATATGTCGCTATGACAACCTAAGTGTTGATCTTCCACAAATAATATGATTCAAGTGTTGACAATGTAGAGACTTGAAGCTCCACCAAAGTCGAGGGTTGCCCTTGTAGGTTGTATATTTTAATTTGTCTCTGAAATTAGCGTATGCATAGCTGGAATTTCGACCGGAAATTAACAATCTTACAGGCCTGTTAAATCTGAACTTAATAATAGTTGAATCTATGAGTCAAAGAAATTGACAAAAAGATAAATCATATTTTATAATTCTAGGAAAAGGCTTGCAATTGCATGCTTCAAGATTATTCAACAGGTTAATTACTAGCGAAGTTCAGACTGCTTACATTATCTGAATTGGCCATCCACAGGTACATCCTCTTTATAAGCTATTAACTTAATTTGACCTTATTGCTGGCTAAGAATTCTCCTAAACGTACAGATGAAATGGAGTATTAAAAACTCATTAAGATCCCACGTGGTAAAAATAATTTCTAATTAAAGATTGTGCTAAGCAACCTTCGTAAAACTCAATCCTAAAATTCGAATTTACTTCAATGAGTGCTGAGTTATTTAGGGTAAAAGTCCATTTACTCTATATATTTTAAGATTAGTGTTCATTTAGTCTCTATATTTTTAAAAATGTCTCGAAACATCCCTACCATTAAAGTATTAATACCCCTATTGTTACTTTTTATTTTTTTTGACTTACTTTTACAATATTACCCTTTTATAATAATTTTTTTTGTTTGGACATTAATAAAAAGAAAATAATTAAATTACCAATTTAACCCTAGAAAATAAAAAAATTATATTAATTTTTTGTAAGCACCATTTGCACACTTGGTAATTTGGATACAATTTTTGACAATTAAAAATTAATATAATTTTTTTATTTTCTAGAGTTAAATTGGTAATTTAATTATTTTCTTTTGTATTAATGTCCAAACAAAAAATTATTATAAAATGGTAATACTGTAAAAGTAAGCAAAAAATAAAATAAAAAGTAACGGTAGGGGTATTAAATTGGTAATTTAATTATTTTATTTTCTATTAATGTCCAAACAAAAAAATTATTATAAAAGGGTAATATTGTAAAAGTAAGCGAAAAGAAATAAAAAATATCGATATGAATATTAATACTTTAATGGTAGAGATATTTTGAGATATTTTTAAAAATACAGTGATTAAATAAATATTAATTTTAAAATATAAGAACTAAATAAATTTTTATTCAGTTATTTAAAACTAGTGTAAATATAATTGTGGTGTAATAATGGTAATACGAATCAAATGTTACACAAACGCGCGTGTTGAGGAAGATATGCATGCAAATAGTGTAATTTATGCTCGACATGACATGACAACCCAAGTTGCAATTTCACATGAAAAATAATGACATGCATAAAGACGAAAGGGGTTTTAATTTTGGGGTGATTTTATCACACTTTTATTTAAAATATCATTGGTCCAAGTAAATAGTCACGGCAATAGAACACAGGGCACTAATACAAAAAAAATGTGGACATCAATATTGTTTAGAGATTTACTGAGATTTTGTACGAATGATCAAGTGTTGACTACGTGGAAACTTGAAGCTCCACTAAATTGAGGGTGGCGAGATGAGGCAAACAAATTTCTTTCATTAAATTTTAATCTTTATCTCGTATGATTACCCGAATTCATATAAACAAGAGCGTAACTTCATTCCTGTATATGTAGACCGTATCATATTTTCATACTTCAAATTTATTCCCATTTAGATTAATTATTACACGTACTTTGGCAGAAATAGATCGAATCACAAAAGGTTTCTTGTAATAATTGTTGGGATTACATACTTTTTAAAGCATATTGATTTATTTATTTTCTTATTAACAAAATATTTAAGATATTTTTATATATTTTAATTACAAAAATATTTTAAATAAGATCTATTTAATCATATTATATATATTTTATATGATCATCATATGGATTCACATAAAACATAAATATAAATTATTTTATAATTAAATAAATTAAGTTCGCAGTTAATAAATAGAATTAGGCACTCTATTTTTGTTTAGACTATAATAAATTTATTAAACGATTTGTTTTAATCATGTATAAATTTACTGTTGTAGTTTGACTATATTGAAATAAATCACGTATCAGATTTAGTTAACCTTAAAATGTCTGTCGAACTTATTAAATCTTATAGGCATTGATTTTATTGTAATCTAAATCTTGAGTTAATTATAGTTTTATATTTGTTATTGTCATTTCATTTGAATTACCAATGGGCGCGACATACATTTATAGTTAAGATTACCTAGTATCTTGATGGAAGTAATTATGAATAGTGAGATTATAGATTAACAATATAGAATTTGTGCAACACATCTTTTGACGAGTTTTCAGTACTTAATCATAAAATTATTTGGGTAGAGTGTGTCAATATGTATAATTAGTATGTTGAAAATAATCATTAGAGAAAATTAATAAGTGTCAAGGAACAAGATATAATTAAATTAATTGGACAATTGAGATATCGATTTAATTAGCGATGTGATACAAATGGTTGTTTAGTAAAAAAATCAATGCGACATCGGTCAAATTATTATTCAAAAACACTATCCTATATAGCATATAATTATAGAGGTCAGTTTCAATCTTTTGATAAAGTATATTTGAAATTAAATAATTTGGCTAGTTTAACTATAAACCTAATTATTGTAATCATTATTGTATGTATCATATGATTCAGGTTAGCTCATTTAATTGACTGCATCACTACTGAATTAATAAGTAAGATAACTACATATTTAGGTTAAAAGTCTAAATATTTTATTTGATGGGAGGTTTCATTTAATATGCTTGTGTGTAAGGGAACTTATGTTATTTTATAAGGCGGGCCCTTATAACAAGAACAAGTAATGCCACTTTTGATTTTATCTTTTAATTTAAATCAAATTTAATTTAATAGAATTTAAAAAAAAAGATAAATAAGGAGCCTAGGGTTTCTACCAAATAAAAATATAAAAATTGCTTGTTTTCTTTACAAAGAAGAGAGACAAGAGCCACAATATACAGATAATGAAAAAAGAATTTTTCTTTCTAATGTTGAGAGGAAAATTTTCTCTTAGTAGTTGCTTTCAGTAGTAATAAAGGCGTCTATACGTCAAGTGCAGATCAAACTTGAGTCATAATATAAAAGATCGTTGGTGATCGTAATCTAGCAAGATTGATGGTGACAGATTGTGATTTGGGAGCCAAAATTACTTCTGCAAAAAAAAGCAAAGGTACAATTTATAGATTATGGTAATTTTATATTATATGTGAAAGGCGATCCAAATATTTCCACTGAAAAACTATTTTTAACCAACAATAATGTTATATGAAATAAATCCAAATACTTGTACTTTTTGACGGTGATCAAAGAACATTTCTAAACTCAAATAATACAATTATTGTAACTTAATCAGAACCTTAATCTTAATGAAACTAATAAAAGGCCAAAAAAAAAAAAAAGGACTCTCCTAACTTTTCAGAACTAACCAGCAAGGATCTCTCTCTCTCTAAACCCTACTATGCTCGATGGAGCAAAAGAATAAAAAGATTTTACGCAACAGACATTTGCGAGAGCCATGCAGATCATCGCTTAGCCAGAAATGCAGCAGTTTTGTGAAAGAACAAAGAGCCAAATTTTACATACTTCGCCGATGTGTTACCATGCTCATTTGCTGGCACGAGGATGATGACGACATCTAGGGCTCGCTGCTACATCCGCCCAATCTCATTTTATATTTAGTATAAATTTTGAGTTCAATCTTTTATATATGAGATTGTAATATACAAAGGAGTGACGGCCGGTGTCCAATGCGGGGAACCACCCCTAGCCCGGTGGGTACAGGCAGGGCTTCAATAGCTAAGTTCGACCGACCACGAAAGCAAGGACTGAATTTATTGCCCCGCACAAGGATATAAGATCCGTGCTCCCATCCAAGCTTTTGAATATGTATATATGTTGTAGTTTATATGTGTTAACTTAAGATCAAAGGGATGTGTTTAGGATCCTCTATTTTTTTTTTCTCTCTCTTTTTGCCTCTCTTTGTTTTCATAATTTAGTGAAGAACTGACTTGATTATAAATAAAGTGGGAAAAAAAAGGTTTAATTGTCAACATAAACTAAAAAACTCAATCTCAGAGACAAGAAGAAAATATAAATACAAAGAGAAGATCCTTGTGCCAGAGGGAAAACGGTAAGGACAGAGCCACAAAAAAAAAAGGGGGGGGGGGGGGGAACTGATATAATATAAGTAATAATGTGCAAAACAAAATATTTTTAATAGAATACAAAAATTTAAAATTAATTCATTATATTTTTCGTTTTGTATGTTTTGCAAGACTTATCAAATTGCCAAAAGGTTAAAATATCTGTTTAATTCTTGGTGGTTTTTTTCAAAATTTTTAGTGTTATTTGATTATATTTTGAGTACAACTCTTTAGAATTAAATAAGTTATTTTATTTTTACTAATAAAAACTTAAATTTTATCTTTTGAGAATAAAGGCAGAGCTTTTTCAAAGAATTAACTTATCTAAAATATTCTCCATTTATTTCATAATTTTATTTAAGTCCTTTCATAACTTATCTATTAAAGTAATTTTAAGATTTTTAATGAAAGCTTTCAACGATAACCAAATAAATGAAAACATTGTTTATAAAAGCTTTATTTTTAAAAATTTTATATTTTTTACATATATTTTTAAAAGATAGGGGGATGGGTAGAGTCCAAATCAATTTTTCGACATCTACCTAACTTACGATTTAAACTCCGTAGAGACTTTAAAAATCACTCGACTAACCCGATGGAGGAAACTATACCAAACAGAGCCGATTCGATTCAAAAGTTAAAAATATCTTTTGTTCAGGTTTCAACTAACTTTTTGATAGAAGCTCGATTCCTAAATAATCAATCGATAACTAACCCGTGATGGCGTGATGTCTCCATTTCTGAGGACCAGCAGTTGCTTGGCTGGCTGCCTAGCTGTCATGGATTACTTGGGCCTTCTAAAGCCCCACTCGCCTTGCTGCTTCCCTCACAAGGTTCAAACATTACACAAATCATAAGCCATTTTTTTTTTCCAGAATAAAATAATCACTTTATTTTATTGTTGTGATCGTGATTGCTTTAATTTGAACATAACAATAACTAAACATATGCTAACAGGCAACTCAACACACTTTGCCAACTGTAGAAACAAAATACATAACATTAATTAATTATTTTTTTGGTTTTGCAGCAGCTGCAGCCTCAGATGGGCACTAAATTGACTCAACTTCACATGTGCAGTTTCGTTGACTAGCGCGAACATTAACACAATCGCAATGCGTAGACATCAATGAAGGACTAACCCCAGGAGGACGGTCAGCTAAATCCTTAGCCCTGCCTCAGCATCCTGCTCTGTTGTCCTTGGATTAGTCGGCAACGCGACCCTTCAATGGGGGCTAATAAGAAGAATGCATAAACTAATCGGCAGAACTGTTGACTTCATAATCATAAGCGAATTACTATAAAATTTTTCAAATGTCTAGCAAAATTTGCACTTCTCTCTTTGGGGCTTTCTTCTTTTCTCCACTCCTTTTATCTTCTCCATCAACAGTAACAACAACGAGTTGAACAAATTGCAGTGTTGCTGCCGCCAGGCCACTCAAGTCTGAAACAAGCCATGAACGGCATAAATTTCGCGGCCGAGACGTCGGTGATTGCATGCTAAAAGGTTCCACCGCAATTCAGCACCAGGTAGATGCGTGAGCGAAACCGGCAAACCATTAAGAAAATAAAAAAGAAAAAAATTCAAATGGCTCACTACGTATTTGTTTGCCGCTGATTTTGGGTTAACGAAATAAAAAAACCACAAAACCAAGCTAAGAACAATAAATTTGTATTTCGTTGGGGAGCGGGGTACCTCGCTTGTTCGGCACGTGCGGGCTGTTTAGGCTTTTTGTGGAGTGGAGGAGGATTGAGATGGCAGTGGATATGGAGGGGAGCTGACTTCAAATGCGGAGGGCTGGTGAAACTCGCCTTGAACCTGCGAAACAACCAAAAAAAAGGTCAGAGGTGGAGCCGGGGGTGGCCGACGACTACACTCCGACGCTCAAGTCAGAGTTGGGTTATCTCAGGTTAGAGAGCTTGCAAGCTCTCGGTAATGGAGGTTTTGAGGTTGAAGAAACCCTAGTTTTTGGTGGTGTGTGTGTGAACTTAATTGATAAAAATTAAACCTGAATATTTATATGGTGTACCCAGGTTGCCGTGCCACCTGGGGCTATTTTAGTGGCGTTTCCCTGCTGTCATGTCAGGAATATTCTTATTTTCATGCGTACGGCGGCTTAGGTGTTTCAAAAATATACGCGGAGAGCAAGTTTGTGGCGTATTCATGTGATACGCATAGTGGAGTGGTCTCGCGTACCTCTGCAATTCTATTGTAATTTTGCAGGCATAGCAGGAAAAGCTGGTGGTCCCAACTTTATAATATCAAACTTTTGGAGGATTTTGCTGGCGTGACAGGCGGACTGTCTCCTCTTTTGTAGCATGATTTTTCAACCGATCTTTTTGAGATTCGGAGCCCGCATATTTCTTCACATTTTTACGAAGGCTTTTTGTATCCTTACATGATGTACCCGAGGTACCCCCGGAGTACCTAGGGTAGCTGAGATACCTAGAGCGCCTGGGGTACTCAAAATACCTGAGGTAAGTTAATTTTTTAAATATTGACACGTGGCGCTTCATTATTGACCTCATATTTTCTTCCCAAACAGTATACTATATATTGATGCCATGTTATCTAGCAGGCCACTTATCTTTATTTCTTATTAGTCTTTAAATTCAGGTGAGTGTGGGTGCAAGCACATTTATGTCCTGGTGCTATGTTAAACGTTTATATTTATCCTAATATATATACTTAGATTAAAAAATATATAATAACCAAAGGTTTCTTAAAGTAAAACGTAACTTTTTTTCTCTTATCATTTAATTCAATGACAATTTAATTTTTTTTCCACTTATATAAATAAGTTTGAATCTCAAATCTCTTATTTTCAGCACGAGATTTTATCATTTCAACAAGGAATTTCCTGCAAAATAAAAAGAAATTAGATTAATTTCTTACGAAACAACTCCCAAATGCTTTAATGTTTTATCGGGGATGAAAAATGAAAAAAAAAAAAGCATTTCTAAACTGAAATCAGTCAATCACATTGATTTGAAACGTGAGACAGTAATTATTTTAATCAAACTTATGAAATGCCAAAGAGTGAAATGTGACTTCGAAACCAGGGACCTCTAGTGTGAGATCAAAAACAAAAACAAAAGAGAGAGAGGGAGAGTTATTATGTCTGAGCCCGGGTTCGAACCGGGGACCTCTAGTGTGTGAGACTAGCGTGATAACCAACTACACCACCCAGACCGCGTTAGTATGCTGTTTAAAACTTTAAAGTTCAAAATCTTAGAGGTTAAGTTTTCAGATTTCTCTCATAAAATGCGCAATGTACGTGCGTACTCGAAAATCAACGTTGTGTACTGTGTGTATGTATTTTATCTATATGCACAATGTAATCTGTGACTTCATGAAAAATACTTTGCTTCTGTTTTGGTGTTTTTTTCATTTTTCAAAATTAAAGTTATGTAATATGTGTATGTATTTTATTTAAATTTGTTACTAATTTACTATCTATAGATATATTATAATCTATATGCTGTTTTAGAGTTTTTGAATACATACACTTGTAAATATTATTTATTCATTTTCTTAAAGGAATTTTCAAAATTAATCCACATGTGGCTTAGACTACAAGCCTTATCATGGTGAAACGACAATTCACCATTGAGTTACAAGCCTAGTGGCTAGAGGCATGAGTAGTTAGTAATTTTTTTTTCATAAAGACCACCTAGAGGTTAAGGGCTAAGCGGGACTCCTACCTATAATTAGTAATGAAGCAAAAATATAAGGAAGGTGACATAAACCAAAACCTTTAAAGTAAATGTAAATACATATGAATAAAAAGGAAAAATAAAATCACCAAAAGGAAAAAGAAAGCCAACAATGCTAGCGTCTGACTTTAAGGAACAACGTACGCATCCAAATAAAGAATATTAGGTAAGCTCGCAGGAAGATCTTGAGAACACAAGAAACACTGACTAACCCGATGAGTGTAGGCCCAATTGGCCAAAAAATCAGCAGCAGAAGTAGGCTCACGAAGTACTTGCCTAACCAAAATAGGAGAGGAAGATGTCAAAGCTCACACCTGATGCAATGAACAAGCATAATCCCAGCGAGTAGGACCTCGGTAATAAATCTAAGAAATGAAAGTGGTCGAGTCCGACTCTACTTCAAGTGCAAAGTAAGCTGAGCAGCAAGCTCCAACCCCTTACAAATAGCCATAAATGTTGCATAAGGAATTGGTCAACAGCCAAGAAAAGATCCAAAAGCAGCCAAAACCGCACATCGATAATTTGTGAGGATATCGACCAAAGTAGCCATCCTAGGATTGCCCTTAAAGCAACCATTCGCAGTTAGCTTCACAACCCTAAGAGGTGTCATCCAAGAAACTAATGGAATCGGTCTCCTAGGAGGAGCTATAACTTGCAAACCCTCTGCAATTTGAGAACCCAAAACACCCCTCAGCCGGGAAGGTTTAAAACCAAAAGCAGAAATAAAAGCTTGAGATCTAATATCACTTGATAGATAACTGCATCAATAAAAAAAGACTGCAAATCAAACCTGAGAGCATTATGGGCCTTTCAAACTTGCCACAAAATAAAGTAAGGAATGAGGATCTAAAGATGACTCCGAGGAGGGGCACACAAGCACCAATGAAAAAGCAAAGCATTGGGGGTAAAAAAAGCAACATCTCTTATATCCAAAATCCTTGCACTTGGAAGTAGAAAAATGAATAAATATAGTCAGAATTTGATTTTTCATTGCCATAGCAGAAACAAAGGAAAAAAAAGAGAGTAAGAGTTAATTAACTATGATTGCAGGAGAGAACTGCAATGAGACTCAATGCGAAAGTCGAGTTAGACGACCGCGTCCTTTTATGTTCAAACCTAGCGAACCTATGGCCAATCAATAAATAAGTGTTGAGAAGTCTTAGCAGCCCAACCACAAACACACCAAGGGACCATGCAAAAATCCTTCGAGCATAAGGCATCATCAATAGTAAAAAACCTATATAATAATTACCAAAAAAAAAACCCAAGATTGGATACACCATTGCCAAAAAATTGAAAAACCTTATCCTTCAGCCTAAAACAACCACAAGCTCTTAAGTCGTCCGCAAGTAAAGCAAGCCATAAGGCACAAGATCCAATTAAATCAAATTTGGCTCCCTATTAGAAATAGAAGCTAATAAAATTTGCTCAACAATGAAATAAGGCAATATATCCTAGAGCGTACCTTTATCCGAGATTGTACCCCATTAATAAAAAGAAACCGACACCACAAAAGTCATTATAAATGAACAAAGGGCAGGAGCTCCACCAACAATTATACTAAAAACTACACTGCCGACGACCAACCAACCAAAACACATGAGGCCCAACAACACATCGAATTGAGCAGAGGCATCTCCAGAGAGGGGGCAGAATATCAAAACTGAATCTGAATCAGACTTAGATGTATAGCTCTGCAATACTTAGACTTCATAAAAGAAGCCCATAACAAACTCTGCTCCTGAAAACGTCGTTAAAGCTTGAGCTTAAAAGCCTCAATCATCTATCAAAAGACCGGATACCTAAGTCACCTTAACCAGATAACAAACCGATGGTCATTTACACCAGTGAATCAGACGCCTCATCTCAAAGTAATCGATATTAGTGACAGAATGGATAATAGCCTGGTACGAGGTAGAAATTGAGCCTTCAATATAGAAACTACTCATAGTCTGATTAATCAACTACTCAAAACTCCCATTTGCAAAAATAACAACATCATCTACAAAGCTTAAATGAGAGACAACAATAGGCGCAACAAAACAATACCACACAAAAGGATACTGAGAGTACAAACAGTCTAAGCTCTAAGATAGAGACTTAGCAATAATGATAAACAAACTCGGGGAAAGAGGATGGCCTTGCCTAGGACCTTCCTAATATTGAGGCTGACCCCACTCACCAACGTCAAGAACCAAGGGCCATAGATAGCTCGCTGAATAAAAAACACCCACTATCCTGAAAACCAAAATACTGCAGCATCTGAATAATGAAAGAAAAAGACATCTGATTATAAACTTTAGCCATATCAAGCTTCAGCACCATATTGCTTCCCCAGGAACAATGGTTGAGGTCAAGAACCAGCTTATGAACCAAAAGCATATTATTATGATCACTCTGTCAGGGACAAAACCACTCTAAGAAGAAGAAGTAATACAAGGTAAAAGAAAGGCCCATCACAGCACAAGCAACTTGGTCATAACCTTGTTGCTCACATTACATAGACCGATCAGTCTAAAATCTACCCAAAAAGCTGGGGAGGGTTCCTTAGGAAGAAAAACCAACAACGTACTCTGAAAACTTATAGGCATAGCGAACCTCTGAAATAATCGAGGACAACCTCCAATACGTTACTGATAATAATATCCTAACAAGACTGGTAAAATCGACTGTGAAAATTGTTCGGACCCGGAGCACTATTAAGATCGATAGAGAAAACCACCTGTCTAACCTCATCCATATCTGGCTTCCTATACAAATCCATATCATCCTCAGTAATCACTAGAGAAGGTATAAAATCAAAGTCAGATTGTTGAAGCTAACTAGCACCACCCACCAATAACCCCTAAAAAAATCAACTGCAGAAGCAGCAACGGCAGATGGCTCAGAAATCCACTCAGAAGAAGCATCCTGAATTTGATGGATATGAAAAAGTTGGCCACTTCTTCTGATCGCATGGACAAAGGGGAATTAGCATCCCCCTCCCAAACCCAGTGACCGCTGGACTGTTGATGCAAAAAAATTATCCTTATAAAGCAAAGCATGCTGCAGCGGGGCAGTGATTTGTGGATTTCAGAAATTTGTGTTTGACTTACTTATTTTTCATATTATTTTTTACAAAGGAGAAACAAATAAGTTTTGCTTTTGTAAACCATAAACTATTTCTATGTACTTTTTATTTTTTTTGTTTTTTAAAAGAGCAAAATATTTTTGCCACTGATCCACAAATAGACTTCGAACCGCTATTCATATGTGAAATGGGAGTGGGTGATCACGTAACTATTGTGTGATTCCTAGGTATAACTTTGCTTGGCCATATAGAATATTTGCGATTGCTTGGTTATACAGAATTTCTTGATTCAATGGGACACTCTTGTCTCGTGTTATGGGCATGGAATATCACTAATTCACTATGTATGGCTATGCTTTAATCTTGAAATATTCTGAGATTTAATTACATATCATACACACCATACGATGGTCAAAACATAATCCATGTACCTAAATTGGGAGCATAAATTCATAAATGAATTTGACAACAGTAATTGAGCTAACTTGTTAATGTAATTTTGCAACTAAGGAATTAACAATTGCGACTTTACTTTCAGAGCAACAAGCATTTTTCAAGTTTTATTTAGCAAAAAAAAAAAAAGGGTAGTTTCCATATGAATGCCACATATCCTCAATTGATTACATTCGACCACAGAAGTTATGTTTGCTAACTCTTCGAATTTTTTTAATATTGTATATAACATTCTATACGTTCAGAGACAAAAACGAAAATCTGGAGATCAATAACAAAGGTTTTTTCAACGCAATGATAGATGAGAGCTTTACTAGCCATCAGTCTAACTGGAGTAATTATCCTCATTCTATCCATAGAAACAGAATAAAATTTTAAAAAAAATTAACACAATTGGTCAAAAATAATGTCGACCAGCTGGTGATTTTCTGAAACTGATCATTGAGGCTGCAGTGTTAAGTTGTGTTGGTTTCACATTCTGAACACTGCACGTGTTGGAAAACTCCACCACATGCAAGCAAATGTTATTAAATTTTATTAATAACCTTTTTCAAGTTTCTACAGCATTGTTGTTTGAATGTTGATCACTTTGGAAAGGAATTTTTGGGTTCTGAGGTCACCATTCTACCCAAAGAAAAAATAAAAAAGACCATTCAAATTCAATCTCCAAGGTCGAAATTCAAACAATGGATTCAACGCTTTCTTCAACATCTGGCAGAAATAATAACCAGTTATTAAAAATATTTTTTTTTGCAATTTTCGATGCATCAATTAGGTTTTAGGAGAATTCAAAAGAAAATTTTATTACCCCTTTTCTTTTTTCGTTTTTTTTTCTATCTCAAGTAGGGAATGAATAAAGTCTAAGTCAAGTTTTTTAAGAAGGTCAATAATTAGAGAAAGTATTCTTCTATAATCTAATCTGATTATATTTGAGTTTGGAAGGATTTTCTAACACATATATACTTTTATTTATGTATAGTCAAGATTTACTTATTTATTATATTTTTATTTATTAATTACCAATCATGTGAATTTATTTACTTACATAAAAGATCAGATCATGAGAGGATCTTAATTCTAATAATTGACCCCCCATAATTTGTATTAATAACCCCACTTTTCAATAAACTTAATTTATTTTCAGAATTACTCCTATTAAAAAATAAAAAATTAATATTTATTTTTTAACTTTTTCTTTTCTCTCTTACATGCACTCTCTCTCTTTCAAGAATCTCCACTAAATCTATCAAGAAATTGAACAATATTTATTTTTTAATTTTTGGGTAAAATACGGTGAAGAATTGGGTGCTCTAGGTTTTGAATTGCATTTAGGACAAAGCAAGTTCGGTTCATTAGTCACCTTTAAGCTATGACTGTACTTATAATCAGGATGCGTGTTTGGCTACTTCTTTGATTCATGACAGCAATCTATCTTAATAGAAGAAGACTGAGAAGATAAGATAAATTTTAACGGTCAACAATTTTTCTAATTTAATATAATAATTATAGTCCTTGTCGATGCAACAAACATCTTAGAAGAGATGTAAAATTTATATGTCAAATTTACAAACTGTGACGTTTGATTTATAATCCAATTTGTTCATAGTGTTTTACAAAAAAAGTAAAAAAAAAAAAAAAAAACGTTGTTTAATATTTGGTGATGGATTTAGTGGTGATGAAGTTGGGTGCAGTGGTGATTCCTCTAAAAGAAGTGTGTAGATGAGAGAGCAAATAAAAATTTTAAAAAAATTCTGAAACTAAATGAGATTAATTGAAAAGTGTGGAGGATGATGCAAATTGAGAGATGAAATATCAATACTTATTTTCTAATCCCCTACCTCTCTAACATTAAAATTCTGGTAACCAACTAAATAAAGTTATTTAAAACTTACTTCTATGTTAATACATTTGTTAGTGATACCAAAATAAGGTGTTTCGTTTACATTAGTAAAAGTCCTATCTTAATAATTTTTTTTCTCAATCAATTACAATCTATTAAAGACAAGATACATATGTTAATATTTTCAAACTAATTGTTGGTATTAATTAATTTATCTGATTAGAATTTTCTAGCGTGACGTAAAATAATTTGAGATTAGAAAAAGAGTTTAGCTTACAGTATATGTTCTGATAGATCCTTAAAAAAATGTCCTGATAAAAAAAAAAAAAGGTCTAAATTAAGTTTGTCATCGTTAGATCTTGAAATCGGCATTGATTGAAATTAAACTAACGGTGAAAACTTGCGCTCAATTTGCTTAATCAGCATAATTTGGTCATCAGTCAACCTAGGTAACCAAGAAAAGATCTCAAGAAATTCTAACAAAATCTCAAGTTTTGTCCTTTAAAAGTTTGGAAAGCAGAAAAATTATTATTAATTTAATGATGATAGCCTCGTTATTCTCTAACCACCATCTCAAGTTCTCAACTCCTCAATATTTTATGAAAAAAGGTGATTAAAATCACTAAAATTTATTGGATTGCTCCTGTTATAGTGGAAGCCAGTGCATCCCATTTGCGGAAATTACCTTTTCCACCTTTTTAAATTTTTCTATGTAAGAACTTATTAAAAATCATTTTCAATACCATCAAGAAATTAAAAAATATTCTAAATATATAACCTTACATCTTTAATAATGCCTTGTAAAAAGAATCTGTGATAATGACTAGCTATGCAGTCTATGCTAGTTAACGATCGACTGTAGATGTATACACTATTGAATTTAATTAAATAAATGGAATTTATTAAGAGAACCCTAGCTACTTGGGTGAAGGCTAACGGCTAGTCCGTCAATAGCCAACCATTGCAATTAGAAAATTGGATAGGTTTAATCTATGGTTATTTGGTCCTTCTAAAAAAATAATTAAATTCATTGAGTTGTTTAAAAGAATCAAAATGGCTGGTTATTAACGAATTCCTTGTTGGCTCTCTGAAAATTTTCGTTTGGCCGAGGGCTTTCAAACACATCATAAGCCAACCTCGTGCTAATGAATAATCAACCGCAATTAATAGGGCATGAATACGGAAAGTTAAATCTTAAATGAATAGGGTTAAAACTCTGTTGATTCGAATTCGATTCGTTTAACAAAATGAATTGAAATTTCAAAATTTGAAACTCGATTTAGCTCCTAGTAAACGAATTGAATATGAATCCATTTACAATTCGTTTACAAAATTAATAATTAATAAACAAATAGTAAGCAAAATAAAATACAAAAGACCATAAATTGAACATCCTACGAAATACAAATAATTTAAACCTTATTTTAATCTTAAAATATACAACCATCTAAACATCAAATTATACATCCTTCACAATACAAAATAACAATAATTAATATCCAAATTGAATTCATCAATTTATTAAACAAATCATAAACACCCCTCATTACACGGGTTATGCAAGGCAACCCTACGTTTGGCTGCAAAACAAGTGGTTGCATTAGGTAAACCCAACTCCCAGTCGGGTTTTGCTAGTCCACTAATGCAGTAGTTGTCGCATTAGTTAATTACTACAATACATATTGTACCAAATATGATATTACATTATAGTTGAATACATCATAATGTAACACAACTAATGCAATATAATACAATGTGCCAAACGCACTCTGAATGAATAAATGAATCAGTAACCTTAAACATGTATTCGTCTATTCGATACATTTATTTGCCAACTCAAATCGAATCACTAATTTATTAAATCAATCATTTTTTTTTTAAATTCAAAGCCATTTATTTCATATTCAATCAAATCAAATAGACGAATTCTAACCTAGATTACCACCTCTAGACTATTCCCAACACAAAAACACCAAAATTAACTAAAGTAATTAAATTTATTTCCATCAAACTAAGTAGATATCATCAAAATTATAAGATAATATATGAAATTAAGTAAAAATAGAGTTTCAAGGTTGAATACATCCATAAACTTTACATGGTATAAATTATCAACACAATTATCTTCATAAATTCTCAAAAGTTTATAATTGATGTTTTTTATAATTATATTATTTTTATAAATATTATGGTTTTTGCCATTTACATCCATACTATTACAATTTAAAATTTAAATGAATTTACAAAAAAAATTAGAAGAAAAAAATGACAATGGAAATGGGGAAAAGGGTATTAAATTGTCTCTATCTCTTATTCGAATAAGAAATTAAATATAAAATTATTCCCTTACCCTCTTTGAATAGAAAAAAAACCTTCAAGACCCTATAAACTATCCCATGAAAATTTCTACCATCTCTAATTCTTCATTTATTTGGTGGTTGCCTGCCCTCTTCATTTTATTTATAGTCTTGCTTTTTGCTTATAATTTGTTGCTTGCTCAAGTTACCTTAAGAAAAAAAAGAAAGACTAAACTTAGCATTTTCTTTTAATAAAAAAGAAAAATACCTAATTTTTTAATGAAAATTCCAAATTTTATTTCTAATTACATTATTATGTCATGATAATGCAAAATTTTCGTAATAAAAGAATTAAAACTTGTAACAAGAAGTACCATATTTAAATGAAATGATTAGGGATAAAATCGTCTTTTGAACAAGAAAAAGCTTTGCTCCCATTAATCTAAGGTATCTCTTAATCTAATCAAACTTATATAAAGGCCAAAATCCCTTCTAACTTCACCACCAAACCAGCAAAGAATCTTCCTTCTATCTCTCTCTCTCTCTTTCTCTTCCTCTTTCCTAATTCCCATCACCTTATCACCTTGCTGCCTTTTTCCCCCCTTCTCTTACCATTCTAGTTAGAAACAGAAATTGAGCAGTTTCAAAATAGAAACATCAATCAACAAGAAATTAAATATATAGCATTAATTTCTGCAATGAATAATAAGCAAGAAAACACAGCAGCATCAACAGCTGCAGGATTCTGCAGCAAGCACTTGCGTAAACCCTGCAGATCCTTTGGAAGAAGATGCAGCAGCCTTGTCAAGGAGCAAAGAGCAAGATTTTACATTCTCAGGCGATGTGTCGTCATGCTCGTTTGCTGGCATGATTACGAATATTGTGACCCTTAATCAATTAGCATTTTATATATTTAATTAGCTAGGGCTTGCTAGTAACTTCCACAATATGATGAGATTATTATTATTAGCTCGTACTATTCTCCCTCTGTGTGTGCGTGTGTATATATTAGTAGTATAAACAATAGAAGATTTTGTCACTTCTTTTTCATAATGTTGATCATGTACTACTAGTACTGCTCTGAAATTAAATTTTGGCCTCTTTGATGAGATGGGAATTTTGTTAATTGAATGTTTCTCGGTTTCTTTTTCTAGCTTCTTTTCCTTTCTTTTTCTTCTTCTTTTTTTTTTTTAACTATCTAATGAGAATAACTAAATGTTTGACCTAGCTTTTGTCAAAATCCAAGATATATATAAAATGGTGGGCTAGCTTGCTAAGGAACAATTAGCAATTTTTTTTTTCACCTGATGATATTTCAACTAGAATTGTGATCTCAATTATTGGATATACTAAAATTGAAGAAGTGGGTTTTTGTTTTGATTAATTATTGCAATTTAATTATACATGTTCCAAGAGATAGCATACACTTGGTTTACATAAGCCTCGGCCGTTATGATTTGACAGGTGTTATTCATTAATAAATTAAAATTCTGGAATTCATCTCGTAATTGGTACTTCCAAAATTAGAATAGTTTTACTTTTACACACTCATTTTGGTGGGATTTCATTAATTGATTGATTCTTCTAAGCATAAAACGTCAATCAATTGTTTCTTTCTTGTGGGATCTGATTTGCTCTGCTCCTTTCATTAATTTCCCTTAAAGGAAAAATGTTCAATAATTTCTACGTTGGCTACACTAGCCAAAGGATACAAAATTATTACAAATCACTCAACTCCACGAGTCACTCAGATCAACTCATTGATTTTCAATTTTTTTTTTCAATTGAGTGTGTAGAAGTATTTAGACTGAGTCAATTCACTGAGTGAAAAAGAAAATTATAATTATTAAATAAGTTATATTAAATAAATACTTAAAAATTAAAAATAAAAATGAGAGGAGAGGAGACAAGGAGAATCCGTGGAACAGAGTGACGTCGTGCTGCGCCTTCACATCTCATCACCCTTTTGCTTTTTAACCCCCTCGTGCGGCTCCTCTCTCTTTTCAACCCCAGCAGAGACTTATTTACCAAAAATAGCCCTTTTAAACCCAAAAATCTTTTTTTTTCACTTTTTTCTTTTACCTTTAAATGTGGAGGTCCTACTAATCCTAACCGTCAAATGAATAAAAAATCAATGATAGTTAATTAAATCTGACAATCTGATGGCGTTAGTATTTTAGGATCAATATTTTAAAACTATTGTAATCACAGTTTTGGAAATAATAAAAAGTTCGTGAATTTAATTAAAATTCTTTTTTTAGAAAAAAAAAAATCATATGGTGCATAGAGGCATCACGAACGGGCTTATCATTAATGTTATTCGTTAGCGGCGGATCTACAGTTGGCTAGACCGGACTGTAGACCGGTCTAGTTTAAAAATCATTTATATCCCTTATGTTTTGATTAATTTTTTTATAATAAAAGAGCTTTTATTTTCCTTTCATATATGTCCTTAATTTTCTTATATTAAATCAATTTTATATTATTAACAGAATTTTTATTTTATTTTTAAATATGTCCTTGATTCAATTATGTTTTTTTCCCAATTGAAAATAGTAACTTATTTTATAAAATGATTAAATTATATATCTATTGAATAAATTGAAAATATTGGGGCTAAAAATGTTATTATTACTTTAATTTATTTAAAAAATTCTAATTGAAAAAAAAAGTTGGTCAATCAAATATAAATTGTCACTAGTATTAAAAGAACTTACAAAAGTAACATATAGTAACAATTATCAACATTTTTATAAACTTTTTATGTGAATTTTGAGATTTCAGTCATTAGTTACATTAACTAAGAGGACAAGTTAGAAGATAAAATTAAGTATTTTTAGTAGTTTTTTTAATAGAAGAATCATCAGCATCTATTCTTCAAAGAGAGTTAGAGCGCCAGATAAAGAAATAACGACATACAAATACGTTTTTGCTGGACTGAGTTTAGTTTATTATTGAAACTTTTGACTAATAATATTTTTATAATTTTAAACGAAGAATAAATTTAATTGTTTAATTTATTTAAGCATGGTAAATAGGTGCCCGACTTCAAATATTAAAGTTTTACTTGTGATTTTTAATTGATTGTAATTACATGTATTGATTTATTTCACTTTAAAATTCTTAATTGATTTATTGATATTTATATAATTACATATTATTATAGGTTGTAATGTCAAATTCATTCTTGAAAAAATGTTTTTATATTTGAATTACCTTTTAATTTCTATTCTTTTTTATAATTATTTTTATTTAGATACATAAGGATAATATTTTTTTTATTCCTCCTTATTTGATATTTTTTTCTATTTAAGAATTTTTGTGCTCGCTTCAAAATATCAATTTTTTTAATTTAGCCCAAAGTACTATAAATTCCTAGGTCCACTCCTGAACGTTAATATAATTTATGAGTGATTGAATTTGTGTTAATTTGTTTATTCTTAGCGTTTTCATGTCCTAAGCTAGTATTTTTACAAGGTAATTAAACCTAAAAAGCAAAAACGTCCGATCATAAACAAGAAAGGACATGAAGTAAAGTGATTATATATTATTCTTCCTATTATAATTAATAAGTGGGTTCGTTTCTTTTCTTGTTTGGCTTTATGTCTTTATTTTGATAATAGGAATGGGTTGATTATATTTAGATGAAGTGATAATTTATTTTAATTCACGTGGGCGCTCAAAGATTACATTGATGTTTTTTTTTTTTTTTGAAGTCTGTTATACACAGATATTACTGACATTACATCAGACATTACAATGAATATTTACAATCATACTATATAACTGGGACCGCCACCATACATTGACACACTGAAGTATATATTCAGATATTTTAAATCATTTCTAATATTCGAGGGGTGCCTCCATAAAAACATTATGGAGGCTCGAACCCTTGCACTCAATATTGTAAGTGCAAGGCTTCTCCCATTAAACCAAAGGCCCATTGGTAAGATTAGATTGATGTTAGTTGCAGCTGAAAACAAGAAAACAAACCCAAGAGAAATTCATGCGCAATCCCCATGGAAGTGGGGACACCCAGAGAGCTTGACACGTTGAATTGTGATGAATAAAGAGATGAATGGCCATGAGCATTAAGGATGGAATCACATCAATATACCATAGTGCAATGGAGACAAGGATATGATAGTCTAATCTTCTGAACTGGAAAAAAAAAAAAAGATATGACTCCTGTCTCTTTCAATCATTTCTGCTTTTTCTTGCTCTTCTCTAGATTAATATTGTAGTAAGTTTTAAGCAATTATTTTTTTTTCATTTTTCCTTTTTTGTTTCACTTTCATTGTGGTAATGACATTTTATAGTTTGATATAATTATTAGAAACTTGCATGAATTAGTTGCATGATGTGCAATCCAAGAATTTATGTCCAAATTAAGAGGCCAAATATATCCCTTAAACATCATTTTGAGACTAGAAATAAAAGACCACAAAAGAAGTAAGTGATATTCAAATCAAAATGAGCTCTTAGGTTGGTAAATATACTTAAAATCGAATTGGTTAAATCAAATTGACATGATCACAAAACAATTGAGATGTCCAAATTAAGAGGACAAATACAACTCTTAAAATTTGAGAGAATTCAAGCCCTTCAATATTATTTTGAGACAAGAAATAAAAGCACAAAATAAGGAGGTGATATTCAAATCAACAGTTCTTATTTAGTGTAAGCGCCTTCATTTTTTTTTTTTTATACGGACATATTATTAAATTATGTGATTTAATAGAGTTAATTTTTAATTCACTAATAAACCATACGGTTTAATAGAGTTATTTTAATTAACAAGATCTATAATGGTTTAATAGGCACTTGAGAATGATTATTCAAATCAAAATAAGTTAGTCAAGTAAGTGATCATAGCTTGGGTAAATATACTTAAAATTGAACTGAATTAAATTAAATTAAATTAAATTAAATCAAATCTAGTTGATCACAAAACAATTGGGATGTCCACAAATTGATCCACGATCGATTCATCAATTAATTTTAAGACAGTTAAATCATTTTGATTTTAGTTTAGTTCCCTTAAAAAATGAACCTAATCAAAAGAATAAAAGTAAAGCGAAATGAATCAATTTGGTTCAAATCAAAATCGGTTTAAAATTTTTTATCCCAAGTCCTTCTTTAAGCTATTTGAAAATATCTGAAAATATGATGTTATGTAATACTATCGTATCATTTTAGGATTGTGGAAAAAACATATGGTTTCACACTTCACTGATAAATTGGGCTTGTGTATATAAGACCAAAACAAACAAGGGTCCTAAAATGTTCACAAAAAGTATAAACACAAAAGAATCCATTCTATCTTTAAGCTTTAACTAGAGTTTGTCTCCCATAAAGCGAGTTAGTCAAATCAAAATCTTCAGAAATCCTCCAGCATCCTGTGGCTCAAGTCCATATAAATAGTCGCAATCTATTTTATCACATTATCATGTCTTCATTTGGGTAGCTATGGCAGGCTTTCGAGCATGAAAGCTCAGGTGAATATGCATTATTCTTCAGCTAGCATTATTATTTTGCCGGCAAATGGGTCTTGGATTGGCTTACATGTTCTATGAATTATCATGTTCATTAAGAATAAGATCGCTGAAACACTTACGTTATAGGTCTGCTTGAAGTACAATAAGGAACAAATATTGTGGCTTCACACGTGTAATATTTAACTGAGATTAGTTATTTTTAAAATTAATTAATTTTTAAAAATATTAGATAATTGACATATACCGTTAAATAATTAAATTTTATTGACTCTATAAGTTTTTCAAGGGGTAGTATTTAGAACTATCGTAGTCAGACCTAATCTGTTAATTCTATATGAGAAAACATTAAATAAATAAAAAATAAAAGCAGAAGAAAATTGACATTGATGAAATTGAGTATAAGAAATGTTTTGGCCTTTTCTTTTTATTTTTTATTTTGAAAGATACTAAAAAAGTCATAATAATAGACATTAGACATATCCATTGGAAGGAGATGTGAAAACAAATCTTTGATTGCAGGTCTTCACCGACCACCCCACGTGCCCAATCTGACTAATCAATTAATCACTTCATTTCATTGCTACAAAATTTTAACATGTCCAAATTCGTGCAATAATCACCCATTAAATCTTATCATCACAATTTAAGGAAAAAAAATCAATTATTTTTAGCTGGATTATTGAATTCTACCGACTCAATGTTCGGCTCCTATATATTTGATGTTTCATTCTTTTTCGTACTTCTCGTGGGGGCACCTCAAACTTGTTGCTTACTGAAGATGATAAATGGTTTGATGCACCACGATGCTACAAAGGAGTACTGTGCAGTCAAACTGACCCACCAGAAAGATAAAGTAATGCAATGGAGGGATAAAAAATGTGGGCGATTGATAGATAGAGATATTGTCTATACTTGAGAATATCACAAATAAAAAAAAAATTAAATTTACATTAATTTTAAGAATACTCGTAAATTTAGGGTGTTAAAACTCGTTGATTTTATAGAATACTAAGAAATAATAAAAATAGAATTTAAACCAAGAGTTTATTTTAAGAAAAATCAATAACAAATAATCAAAATATGCATGTAAAAGTTACAAAAAAAATAATTATATATCCTAACTAAGACTTATCTTAATTTGACTAGAAAATTTATTTTAATTAAAACTTATACTTAAATTAAGAATATAACTCAAATAAGTAATACCTAAATAATAAAACTCTAAATAGGCAATCAAAATAAATTGGGATGCAAATTAAATAAAAATATTCATAAATATTATAAATTTCAATCTAATTAGAATTTCTTCAATTTCTTACTTTATATCATGGTTTAAATTTTTTTTATGGCACTGTTTTCGATTTTAATGATATTGGTTCTCAATTAAAGGGATTAATTAGTTTAATTTGTATTTGAATCGCTGCATCACTTTTAAATTTTCTCTTATAAAAAAATTTAATAATATATATTAAAAATAGAGATATATTCTAAGATTCAAATGCTACTTATATCGTTGAAATATTTACTTATTACTATTTTAAAGTATTTTTAATATTGTCAAGAAGTATTGTCAACACGAAAAAAAAAAAGAAATACTATTGAGACACTTGTCAATAAATCTTAAAAGAGACCTCATATAATATTTTAATATTTTTCTACATTTTCAAATGGACTTTTTCAATTATTGCATATTATTCTTGGTGAAAATAAAAAGAAAATGTATATTGGGTTTTTTTGATTTTATCAGCCTAGGGCCAATTGTGCTTCATGTAGTGCCCGTGTTGGACTCAGCTTTTAGTAGAGATGACAGAAATTCCTATAAGGACAAGGGTCATAGAAGGATTTTCCCATTCGGAAAAGTATGATGATAATTTTATACTTAATTTCTTATTCATGAAAGGGATGGTTGAGATAAAATCTATGTCCCCTCTGCATTTTCTTGCCCCAATTTAATTTTTTTAGAATTATTAGTAAATAAATAATAATATTTTAATTATAAAATATTAAAAATTAGGTGTAAATAACAAATATGAAAATATTTATGCAACAAATATAAATATTAGTTAACATATAGACTTTAATGTAATTTAGACTTCACTACAGACAAAGTTCACAACCTCACGAGCTCACAATCTACCAATCAAACCCTAAGCTACTTTCCTACAACGTCACTCGTCTTTTCCAAATCATTCACGCTGCAGCTAGCACCTGGCTAGTTCTTATCACATCACAACCTAGTAGGACGTCACGTTGTCGATGGCCGAGCAGCCCAACCTATCGCATTGTCAACTAGCAGCTCAGCTGGCAGTATTCAACTATTCATTATGCCATAGTTGGTGGGCAAGAGTTATCATTGCTTTTGGACAACACTTACATCAATATTCTATAAAAATCACATTATTTAAATTTTATTTAAAAAAATATTATTTAAATATTATATACATAGCAAAAGTTTCATAGATTAGAATGAAATAAGATTGATTCATTATCATTCTCATTTTATTTTATATATTTTTATGTTAATAGGATTAAATTAGAAAATTAAAAATATATTAGTTACTTGAGAATAAAAAACTCTCAGGAATCTCCTATTATTATTAGGGATCCCATCCTCTCCCCTCAAGTAATTTTGATGGGGATTAAAAGGGACGTGGACCTATACAAAATATCAGGCATGAATACAAGAATGTCAGTCCCCTCCCCTCCCATTCTCACCCCATTGCCATCCTTAATTTTTAATTAGACACGGTCCATTATCTTGTGTTATGTTATTATGAACTTTGTGTTTTCTCCTTTTTTATAATGTTTAATTTTTTTATTTGTAAAAGTACTAAAATATCCTAAACTTTAGTTGTTATTTTATTTTTATGCTGTATATCCTTTACTTTTGTTATTTAACATTTAAAAAAAATCTAAAAAAATGTTAATGACTTTGCACCAGCCCATTAGCTTTTCTTAGCAAATCATCGTGCTTGTAAAATTTTATTTGTGCTTTCATGTCGTGCCAATCCAGTCCATTTTGCAATTTTACATTACTAAGTAATATTTAAATTTGTCTAAAGACTTCTGTTATTTGTATTACAATTACCTGTGGTAAATTATAATTAATTAATTAAAAAGATTGATTGTGGCCCAATTACCAATTTTTGGTTGTACCTAATCCAAGAAATGAAGAACAAATGGTCAAAAAGCATAAAAAGAAAAGGGGATTGACGTGGCTTTAGATTTAGACATTATGGGTATCTATTCATTGCAATAAGATAAGCCTTTGCAACCATGATCCTACATGTGAGTAACAGCTGATATTAGACAACTCCTTCAAATTCTACCCCCACCCATTTCAATCAAAACCAATTTTGCAAACTCATGACTTTCTCTTTTTCCTTCCCTCCCCCCCCTCTTTTAGTACAATTCATATTCATTAGATATTGATGTGAAATAAAATTACAGGTTGTTAACTAATTTGAAGAGAAACAATAAATTACTAAATTAAAACCATTAATTATCAAGTAAAAAGTAAGTCAAATAATGCAAAGCTAAGTAATCAGTTTGAAGATTGGGTGCCTGTACTTATTAAACTAGAAACGAGCGATTAAAAAGCAGGAAGTTAAAGAGAGAGAGAGAGAGAGAGAAAAAAAAAAAAGAACTTAGAAATGAAACGATGATAGTGTCAAAGATGGACCCCAAATTATATCTAAATTTGAGGGGCTTCAGGTGGGTTTGTCTATGGAAGTTGTTTTGTCCAATCAATGACAAATATAAATACTCAAATTTGTGAAACATTTTTCCCACTTGATAGCTTCAGATGTTACCTTAACGCCAAATGGAAAATTCATCATCCAACAAATTGATATAGCCTTTTTCTTTTGCTTTCCCAGATTGTTCACTGAATGTTTCATCTGTTACTCATGGGGCCTGCCTTGTTTTATCTTTTGAGATTGGTACACCACCTAATTCAGAGATGCAATGTAATGTGCTATTAGATAATACATTATAAATCGATATGTGCATCACAAATTTGTATGGACTTATTTTGATCTATCGTAGTCTAAGTTGAGCTTAAAAAGTTCAACCTGAAATATATATATATATATAAGTTAAAAGAGAATACTTGAACCCTCGATCTTAATAGTGCATTTATTCAGGTGTTCCCTATTCGACTATAGAATAGCTTGCAATTGGTGTGATAATGTGAAGTGACTTACATCAGCTATCTCTATTAATTAGATTGCAATCTTATGAATATATCAATCAAAGACATTTTTCAACTCGGTCTTCAAAAATTCAAATGCAATACAGCAAAAACTGAAGATCAAGAAGTAGAAATTCACTTTCTCTTGATTTAACAACCTATCAAGAACAGAAAGCTATTGCAATTAGACTTTGAATTTAATGGAAAAAAAATCGTTTCCAACAATATCTTTGATGGCTTGTCTGCCTTAGCCAAAATAGTGTAATTCTTTTTAAGTCAATTAGTTATATACAATAAAACCTCTTTATACTCATTATGTTGGGATCAAATTAATTTTATTACTAGAAGAAGGTTATGATTTAATGGATATGTTATTGCAAAAAAGTTGAGGTTATTTGAACCCACAAATCTACTTATTAAATCCATTGACTAAATAAACCAACACTCAAATTTAGAAATTTTAAATTTTACTCAACAAACTAATGCAAGTACCCAATATATCCTTATCAAATCCAATTTATATAGTAATAGTATTTTTACTAAAAATTTAGATGTGTTCAAAATAAGGAATTTAATTTTTTGCTTATATAATCCAATCCACAAACAAACTAAAAATTTTGTACTCAAATCATTTAATCTAATCAAGCCTTAAACCTAACTGCTAAAAAGATTCCACTAACGAAAAATCAAGAAATAATAGTGCCAAAAATGAAGAAGCATCTAACTATAGCAAGAAGAAGATACTTTCTATGAAAACAAACAATCATCATCTCTGTTACAAAAGAGTTTGGTTACAAAATTGTCTCCGGGATATTTAGATAGTTATCTCCTTTCATGCATAAATTTCGTGCAAATGACAGCATGCCTGCACCATTATGAGAATTGAGCTTCATGGAACTTGAAACTTTTCCAAAGAAAATCATATGGCTAAATTTCTTTCTTTCTTTTTTTTTTCTTCATTTTTCATTCTAATGGTGGTCTAGTTAGGCCAATGCATGGTACCTGAACTGAACAGAACTAAGATCTTTTAATTTAATGTGATTAAGCAATCCTCAAAATTACAAATTCAGTTTAGAAAATACATTTAAAACAAAGGGGTTTAAGAAAAATAAAGGATATCAATCTAGGGTTTAAAAAAAATATAGGATTGAAGGTAAAGATGGGCTCAAAAAGTTTTTTTTTTTTGTTTTAACTGTATTTTAGTGTCTATAGTTAGAAATTGATCTAAGATACTTTAATAATTAAAAGGACAAATAGCACCTACATCCTAAAGTGTGAGGAAATGATCACAAAAACTCTCAAGTTTTCAATAAATAAGACTAAAGATCCTTTTTTTATTATAATATCTTTGGCTTTATAAACCTAAAAATAATTGACCCAAAGTTATCTCGAAAGTCAAATGAATAAATCATTTTCCCAAATTATTTTAGAAAAATATTTTATATTATCTTAAACCTTTAATGTAATATAACATATAAATTTTGTAGTATACCGATGGTTATTAATATGTGGCAAGTTCCTAAAAATGTGATATAAAAACATTATAACATATTATAATATGAAGTTTATTTTTATTTATAAGTGATCTAAATTAGGAACAAATTTGCTATGATTGTATGGAGATTATTCCTATATATTGAAATATCACTATAAAAAATCTTACTGTACCTATTAGGGGTGGAAAAATTTGGGCTTGGTTCAAGTTTAGATAAACTTGATTGAGTTTTGGGTTAGTCAGATTAGAAACAAAGTAATTTAAACTCAATTTGAAGTTTTAGTTTGGATTTGATCGAAAATTTGTGTCATAAATTGTTTATGTGTGCATGGTATTTTGGATCGGATCGGTTTTGATCAAATCCAATTCGATCGAGTTGAGCAAAATCCAACCTGACCAGATTGGAGTCTTCATCCGCACCTGATCTGAACCTGAATTTTCCTGATCAAGTCGGATTGGGATATTTACCCACCCTTAAAATTCTCACGTATCAAAAACTTTTTTAATTGCTACATGGAAATTCTTCCAAATAGTTTGGGCCTTCGGCCAAGCCCAAACATGATGAATGCAATTGGTGATTGGGCCTGCTAATTAATTCACAGTGGGTCTTCTTGCTCCTTTATGAATTAGCTGGGCTAACCAACATTAGACAAGCGAATGGTGCAAATGTGTTGTAGGCATAGGAGAGAAGTTTATAATAAAAACGCACTTTACTAGGCCAGGCCTCCACGGGATTGAAAGTTTACGTGTCCATTCAGAAAAACAAAATTATTTTATCTATAGACATAAATTATTAGTTGGATATCCTTATGTTACAGGTATATAACTTAGTATTAGATTTATTAATTTATTACAGAACAAATGAGATTGTTGAGATGCATTGTTGTAGAATCTAAACTGGCTATTAAAAAATGATGATAATAATCATTGTCCTTACTAAAAAAAAAATTATTACATCACTTAGGAAATATTAAGTTAATATTTTTTTTGGAGTAGTGCAAGAGATATAAGATTTGAATTCTCCCACATTGGTGAGAATGATATTTAATTTTTGATGGCTTGAGTAAAATTTTACTAGTTAATCCAACTAATTGACATTAAATGATAAATTAATATTATTATTAATTTCACATGTGCTTTGGTTATTTAAAGTTATATTGTACTCAATTATATTCCTTTTTTTTGTTTAATTTATCCAATTGATGATTACTCTTAATTTTTAAATCATTAGGATAATCTAAATTTTAATGAAAAGGATAGCCAATGTCTCGAATTTTATCCGAAATTTTGTCTTTTCAGTAAAATAGAATTGATTAATTTATTTTTTAATTTTTTTAATAAATAATCATTAAAATAACACATTTTTTAATATATGCAAAATACAAAATATGGCCCTCACTGCCCCACCATTGAGTGGAGAAAAAAAAAAGTTTGGTGCAAAAGTAGAAGTCAAGAAATTGCCTTGTTTAAGTTTCGGCCATTAACGACCAACGTCCAAAGCACTGCAGCAAATCAGCAATCAATCTGCTCATCACAAAATCACTCCATTACTGAAACCCTAATTACACATATACGTGCATACACATACTTATATACATACTCGTTTATATATTTATTCGTACAGGTCGCATGGGTTGCTCAGGTTCTGTTCCAGGTATTGTATATTTATTAGTCGAAACCTAATTTTTTTTTTAAAGTGATTGAAATTATATTGTTTAATTGGTGAGTTTTCAGCTGAAAAAAATTGGGTTTGATTGAGATTTTGTTATTTGCGGAGTTGGTGTGTGATCGGGGGATAGTGATCGAGTTTTAGGGTTCTTTAACTTGGATTAGGTTGTTTTTTTAAAGCTGTGATTTGGTAGGGCATTTGGTAGTTTTTGTTGAATCTGGTTGATTTGAGCCGGAAAGGATTGAACTTGATGTAGAATTTGTAAAATTGGTTTCTAATCTGGAGGAGGGGGTTGGGTTCAATTTTAGGGATTTTAATTTTATTTAGCATTATTCAGTTTGGAATTGGTAACCCATTTGGGAAATATTGTTGAATTTAATTGAATTTTGGATTTCGGGTGTTGCAGCAAGGAGTTCTGGCTTGTCCGGTGGACTTAACAACTTGGAAAATGCAGGATCATCTGATGCAAAAAACCTACGTGTTAAGGTATTAGTTTTGGAGGGGAAATGTTCTTTGTAATTAATCCATATGCTTGAATGACATTAGTATCATTTTATTTTGACTTTGAAAGTTAATGTGGGTATAGAATGATTGTGTATTTGTATGCATCGTATAATTACATTTTGTTTTTGTTTTTGTTTTTTTGGATGAAGCATGCCAGATTTAGTAAGTTCAGTAATTATATTTCTTATTATGCAACCATTTTTACTGCATTTTAGCTAATATTTGCTATTTTTCTGTGTCCAGCTGGTTCTGTTAGGTGATTCAGGTGTTGGGAAAAGTTGTATTGTTCTTCGCTTTGTTCGTGGCCAGTTTGACCCTACCTCCAAGGTAATAATATTTCATTGGTCTGTACTTTGCTGGAAGTGTTGTTAAAATTGTGCCTTCTTGGCCTGATAGCAAGTGCAAAGCAATTGTCAGGTGCTTGAAACATGCTCTTTGCTAAAATGCAAAGCGGAAAAATGCAGGCCTTTTTTCTCATTCAGATTTCTAAAAATGTCAAATCAATTTTATCTCTTGGATTAGCATAAAAATAAAATGTATCCCCTCATCGAGAGATCTTGTTGTGCCTCCATGTATGCATATGCACACTCATGCTAATAGTCTGGCCTATGTAGTATTTGGATCTAGAACTTTTGTGCCATGGCTTAGTGCTATGACCAATTGAGCTAATTGGCGAGTTTCATTGTATAATACACTTGAGTATAGTTATTATTTTTTACTGAAAATACAAGCATTTGCACTTTGAGTAGCACTAGGGATATAACCTATCTTTAGAAATTATTGTATATAAACTGATGTGATGCTATTATATGATTGCCACCTAGGTCACATTGTTTATTGTCGTTAATGTCATTGATTTTTGTGTTTTCATCAAACCAATAAAGTTTGTATCCCTAATAATTTTAACTCTTTATCAGTCCATATTTCGTTTTATGCTTTGTGTTCAAGTTCTTGGAGAACTTCATGCTTAAACTGCCCTGACCTTGTAATAACATGGGCATGGGCAAGAATATCTTATATGTTGTCAATGGGAATATCTATCTACTCTCTTAAAGGTACTTGAAGTTATTTCATTAGGAATTCACTCATTTGTTGGTTTTTATATTTTCAGGTAACTGTTGGAGCCTCATTCTTGTCACAGACGATAGCCTTGCAAGATTCTACAACAGTTAAGTTTGAAATATGGGATACAGCTGGTCAAGAAAGGTAGTTTGCAGTTATCATTGTATTGTTTTCATAAGGAACTCATATTATTCTCCATTTTATTTTGTTAAATTTATTATTATTTTTTTAATTGGGACTCCTCGCCTCCCACTCTCTCCCAATCTCATTTGCCAATACACTTTTCACTGGAGATTTTTAATCATCTACTGTTTCTTCTCAGATATGCTGCTCTGGCACCACTATATTACAGAGGTGCCGCAGTTGCAGTTGTTGTGTATGATATAACTAGTCCAGATTCATTCAACAAAGCACAATACTGGGTTAAGGTATATTTTTTGGATTGCAACATTTTTTCATTTCTCTTTCTTTTTCGTTTATATAAATTTCTGTTGGAAATTCTTTTTATTTTCTGCATAATGCGTTTAAATAATGTTTTTAAACTATTTAATGGCCTCTGCTGAGAGTGTGTGATTATTTGGAGAGCTTGTCATTTGCATCTGGGATTGATAACTGTTATGGGTTTGAAATCAAAATATAGTCCATATTTTGCATGATGAAATAATAATTATTGTACATGGTCACTTATTTTTGAGTGATTGCTGACAAACTTCTTTTCAAGGGTTTCCAAAAAATCATACTTGAGATCTGGAGTGAGCTGACCAAATTGTGAGTTCATGTGTTGATTAGTGTGTCCTAATACTGACCCAAAAGTCGGGGGGTACTGTTGTATTGAGTGCAAGTATCTGCTCTGTTCAATTTGGGTAACTTGTTTTTAGCTCCAATCAAACTTATTTCTCTGCACAATTGATTAATTTTAGTGTCTAACAGGAGCTACAAAAACATGGAAGTCCTGACATAGTCATGGCTTTAGTTGGTAACAAGGCTGATCTTCATGAGAAGCGAGAAGTACCAGCTCAAGTGAGTGTATATCCTCTGTGGTTGTATTAGATTTCTTTTATCGACAGAATTTTAATTTATTTTCTGCCTCAAATCCCTGTATTTCTGCAAAATTTTTTCTCACTGTCACTGATTCGACATTTTATGTTATGTTTTGAAGGATGGCATTGAGTATGCAGAGAAGAATGGGATGTTCTTTATCGAAACATCGGCCAAGACTGCAGATAATATAAATCAGCTGTTTGAGGTACTCATTACATGTACTTCTTCGTATTGTAGCTAGGTTATATTAGCTGTAGTTGTAACTGTATATAACTGTAAACTCTGTAGATAGCTCTTGTTAACTACCATTTGCATTTCAAATTATAATAAAGACGGTCTTTGAACCCAAGGACAGGTGGCATCTTTGAATTTTCTTGTTCCCTTCTTTCCTCTCTCTATGGGGATGGTTGGGGTACAGGCTAGCATCTCCAACTGTGCTATAAATACAGGTGACGGGGGTAGCTAGGACGTGTTCTGTTTGATATTTGAGATTATTTCTAAGGTTTTTATGTTATTTAGTTGTTTAAGTTACTTTTTGAATTAATCACAGAAGGATCAGTTAATAAGGCATGGTATGACAATGGATGCCCTTCGGCTTAGATTGAGTTGCAAGTGATGAGTTCATCTTCATGATTGCATCTTTTTTTTTATCACAATCTCATGGAAAGGAGTCCAGAAGGAAACTACATTAGGCTAATCTTTGAACTTGACTTCTTTTGTTGAAATCTTTAAGTTGGTGATCAATATAAGTTAAGAAGAATGAAGCCATATAAAAGGAAGCTTAAGATTGAGTTCTTGTTGATGATTGCTGGAGGAGTTTCCCATAGTATTTTCATTGGGATAGGTGATGGAGAAGTGCAATGTGTGAAATTTTGCTGCCACTATGGAAAATTCTAATTGGTGAAATATTGTGTAAACATTTGCTGGAACTCTTTCTAGTGCAGGAACTGATGCGATGATTCTTTTTTCTGACAGGAAATTGCTAAGCGACTTCCCCGCCCATCACCTTCTTCATGATTGTGGATTCTGGAATCTGAACTGCTGTGTCTGCTGATGTAACGGCAGATCATGTCAGTTTGTCATATCAAAGATTTGTGTATATTGTGATATATGATGTGGTTCCCGGTTTCATTTGCAACTGCATTATGATTTATGAATCTCACTTGGAAACTTTTGTGTTCCAACCTTAAATCTTAAGGGTGATCCGAACATTTAGACGCCAGCGTGATGTAACCAGAGAGTTGAATTATCGATTATTTTAACTTTTAGTATGTGAATGATCTCAATTGGCATTTTATGGATCTCTGAATCTGATCAAACATGAATTGAATTGACCAATTTGAATAAATTTAAATGGGTTTTGGACTACCCCTTTATCCATAATCATTTGGTTTAATTGAATTTTTATATTCTGATTAACTTTTTTTTCCTTTTTTTTAACTGGATTAAAAAAATTGTGTTTTTTATTATTCAAACAGTCGCTTAGCTGTGGACCATTTTCTCTCTCCTGTAGCGCCCGTGGAAGTTCCTCATTGGCTGCTGTTACTTACAGAAGCCGTAACACAGACTTCTCCATTGATTGTTTGGTCTCAAACTCTCAGCCGACTTTTATTTCGTCAACAGAAAACGCATGGTTAAATAAAATGCGTGTTGAAGGATCGCGTGGCGTCCACATATTCTGATTGTTACACAGTGTTTGTGTATCCCGGCTCATAATCTCTCGACGCGTGATGGTTTCGGCCCGTCATTCACCAAACACGCTTTGCCACGTCAACATTGCTCGTGCTAGCCGGTTTTGTTTGTTGGCTCTTCCGGTCAAGCCGGATAAAGCCCAAGTCCTTTTGATCGGCCTTTCGAGATTCAATCATGACCGTCAATTGATAATTCTGCGCGGGAGGACAATCAATCAATAGCTGTTGACTACGCGCCAAACCCCAAAAGGGTGACATCAGTCCATAAACGACAGCTAATTTACACACCAAATAAATACAATATTGATGAAGACTGAAATTTTATTTTGAATTTTTTATTCTTTATTTTACCGAAAATGAAATTATGTAAAACTGGTTTCTTACTTTCTTTTGAATGAAAAAAGAAATAAATAAACATACGGATAAAAAGAAAAAGTCATTAATGTCACAATAAGCGTGAGGTAATTAATATGTTAAATAAAAAAAAAGAGGTATGAGGTGATAGATGATCTCATTTCTCTCCAACTCTTCAACTGCAAACCAGTAGACCCGGTAATTTACTTATTCTCACTAATTAATTCCGATTAATATAATCCACATCCACACTACACCAATATCCTAGTTCTTAAAATTTTTCTTCCGTTAAACCCTTGAATTATAATTTTCAAACCATCGTTGCTTGTTCTCGTAGAATCATCTCTTTTCTTCTTATTTCACAAGAACCCATTTGCATTCACTCAATCTCCACATCTGGGTATCTCTTATTTCGATTGAAAACTTTCAGTATTGGAATCAAGTTTTAATTTTTCGTTATTGGGTCTGTTTCGCAATTGAACTCAGTTAACTCACGTGAAAACCCAGTTGAATTTTACTTTAGTTTAACTTCTAACTCTAGGTACCAGATTGAATCTTGATTGTTTATTGATTTATCCAATCAGGGTTGGTGGTTGAATTTTGGTGAAGAAAATGGCAGTTACGAATCCTGGCGCTGAGGTATTGAGTCGACTTGTTGACTCAGTTAAGGAGGTGTCTGGGTTACCCGAGTGCAAAAACTTTTTCAAGAAAATGCATGGGAATCTGGTACGTAGAATCAAGTTATTGAGTCCTTTGTTTGAGGAATTGAGAGATGGCAATGAAGGGCTTAGTCAAGAAGAGATTAAAGGCTTTGAATTGTTGAGAGATGCTTTGGATTCGTCTGTTGAGCTTCTCAAATCAACCAATGACGGAAGTAAGCTGTATCAGGTAGCGGTCCCTTGGTTCAGTTTTCTGTTTAGCTTCTTAGAAAATTTATATATTACGTAGTTTTGGGATGAAAATGATGTGCTGAGATTAAAACTTATTAAGTAGTTTTATTGTGATATTTAGGTGAAGGTTGTGGATATAGGGCTTAATTATAGTTTTGGAGATTGGAAAATTATCAAGGTTGCTTAATTGCTACATTTCCTGGTCGACATTGTGTGCAGTTGTTGTGTGTTTTGTTGTTGGATAGTTGGAATGAAAGAGCATAATAAATTAAACCATATTTAACCATCTTTATCCATTTTATAATCATGTAGTTTCCTGTTGTTATGTATGAAGTATAAAATGGTGAAGCTGAATGGAGTAGTGAACTGCAACTGGTTTGGAACCGTATTGAACTTAAAATTGACTATAATTTTGATTCTGTTTTGTCCCTGGGATAAATGTGGTTCTGATATGACTGATTCTTCTTCACTGCCTTTCTGGAGTATGCATGTTGCTTCAGTTCTATCTCATTCAAATATGAAAGCAGTGCTGCAAATTTTCAAAACTTTAGCTTATGCTTTTCACCTTCTTTTATCTTAAAATATCATGTGAGAAAGTTATCATTGTTCTACTTGTTCATTTGTGTAAATTTGTCCATGTTAACTTTCACTAGTACTCTTGTCATCAGAACTTCAAAAACTTACATTTTTATCCCTTTAATGTACCCCACTTTCATTTTCTGAATTCCTTTGCACTTCAAATTCTTTCATTCTGTGCGCAAAGCACTCTATAAGTTACCGTAGCTGAGTGTTGATTCCAATTTTATAGTGTTTGCAAAGGGATAAGATTGCAGCACAGTTTCATCAACTGACAGAACAAATTGAAGCAGCACTGAGTGACATTCCATATGATAAACTTGATTTGTCTGAGGAAGTTCGAGAACAGGTACTTCAAATAAATTCTGTTGCGGTGGAAAATATACTGAAAATATACGAGTTTTCTTTGCTAACTGAAAATATACGAGTTTCCTTTGCTATTCTAGTTTCTTTTGAACTGTCTGCATATTTTCACAAAGAGAGAGACAGATTGTGATAAAAAATAGGTTTTAACTCAATGTAACCATTTGTATAAAGTTGTTTAAATATCCCAAAATGTTGACAATTGGAATTTTTCTTTTCTTGTTTCCTTCACTTTTCAGATTGAACTCGTGCATGTTCAATTCAGAAGAGCAAAAGGAAGACCAGACTCACCTGATTTGCAACTGGATCATGATTTAGCTGTAGCACAGAAAGAAAGAGACCCAGACCCTGCAATATTAGGAAGACTTTCAGAAAAACTGCATCTTAGAACCATCAACGATTTGAAAAATGAGTCCCTTGCTTTTCATGAATTGGTCATTTCAAGTGGTGGAGATCCTGGGGACTATTTTGAGGAGATATCATCCCTGCTAAGGAAGCTAAAAGACTTTGTGCTGATTGAAAACCCTGAAGTTGACATCTCTGAGGGTGAGAAGGGCTTGATTGAAACACAGATCCCCTGTTATCCCAGATGATTTTCGATGCCCAATTTCACTAGAATTGATGAAAGATCCTGTAATCGTCTCCACTGGACAGGTTAACCTGACACTAACATTTCACTGTTTTGTATCAGTATTGGTAACCATTATTCATTAAATCCTCTACATCTCTTTGCAGACATATGAAAGATCCTGCATCCAGAAGTGGTTGGATGCGGGGCACAAGACCTGTCCGAAAACACAGCAGACACTGCTGCATACTGCCCTAACACCTAACTATGTTTTGAAGAGTCTGATTGCTTTGTGGTGTGAGAACAATGGTGTTGAGCTTCCTAAAAATCAAGGGGCCTGTAGAAGCAAAAAGCCAGGAACCAGTGTTTCTGATTGTGATCGTGCTGCTATTGATGCCTTGCTAGGGAAATTAGCAAATGGGAATGTGGAAGAACAAAGAGCCGCTGCTGGAGAGCTCAGGTTGCTGGCCAAAAGGAATGCAGATAATAGAGTGTGTATTGCTGAAGCAGGAGCCATTCCACTACTTGTAGAGCTATTATCATCAACGGATCCTCGAACACAGGAGCATGCTGTTACAGCACTACTCAACCTTTCCATAAATGATAGTAACAAGGGAACGATTGTAAACGCAGGAGCTATACCTGATATAGTAGATGTGTTGAAAAATGGCAGTATGGAGGCGAGAGAAAATGCAGCTGCAACCCTTTTCAGTTTGTCTGTAATGGATGAGAACAAGGTGGCCATAGGAGCAGCTGGAGCAATCCCTGCTCTCATTAGATTGCTTTGTGACGGGACACCCAGAGGAAAGAAGGATGCTGCCACTGCAATTTTCAATCTTTCTATCTATCAGGGAAACAAGGCGAGGGCTGTTAGGGCTGGTATTGTGCCACCACTGATGAGATTTCTTAAGGATGCTGGGGGTGGAATGGTGGATGAAGCACTGGCAATTTTGGCTATTCTCGCTAGTCATCAAGAAGGGAAGACAGCAATCGGTCAGGCTGAGCCAATTCCAGTTTTGATGGAGGTTATAAGAACTGGTTCTCCACGCAACCGGGAGAATGCTGCAGCAGTATTGTGGGCAATATGCACAGGTGATGAGGAGCAGTTAAAAATAGCAAGGGAACTTGATGCAGAAGAGGCATTGAAGGAACTCTCTGAGAGTGGTACCGACAGAGCCAAGAGAAAAGCTGGTAGTATACTAGAGCTCCTTCAAAGGATTGATATGGCTGTTAATTCTCAATAATCCAAGTTTCAGTGTCAAGAATTCTTTCGGTGCCCCATTGGGGGATGAAAAGGCACTAACATATAGATATATTTCAAGAAACTCTGAAGAAAATATGAGTGTTCTAGTGTTATATACTTCAATGTTTCAAATGGGCCGATCTATTCTATGTGAGATTAATTGGAGAACTGCCAGCAATTAAAAGTGGAAAAGGATCAGCATAAAGAAGTTGTACTTGTGTAGCAAACCAATGTGCAATTTCATATAATTATGTATAAATTCACTTAAGTATATAGATTTACATTAATTCTTGTGATTAAATCTAGAAATGATATGTGTTCTTGTTTTTTAATGGTTTTATTTTTTTGCTTGAACCTATGTACATGAGGAAGTCTCAAACTTCTTACCTTGTTTCGCGACATACGTGGTAGAAAAGTCTGTAATTTTGGAAGAAATAAATAATTTGAAATTTTCAGAGAAACACATCGGAATTCATCTCTACATAATTCATGCTACCAAATAGAGTGTCTTCCAATAGCAGATGATTCGCATTCGATAACTAAAGGTAATGAACGGATGATCTAGTGATGAATATAGTTAACCAACAGTATCTTTTTGTTGAATCTTCATAACCTTGTTGAAGTTGCTTTGCCTTGCAAGTGGTGGAGCTATTTTGTTAAGAAAATTAATTGATGTACAAAAATAAGGATAAAATTGGCGGCACCAACCAATAGAATATAATAACACATGTACGTATGATAAATGAAATTAATAAAAGTAAATAATTTTATTTTATTTAAATTTGTCTCGATTTTCACAGTTAATCTTGTGCATATATCAAAACTTGTTCGTTAAAAATAATTTAAACCATTCTATCATAATGATTGTTTTCTGGGTCAATAATACCCTCTGGAGTTCCCTCCAAATCAAATATTTCAACTCACATCAACAGAATCATGTTCAAGATAGCATCAACCTTCTCCTCCAGTTAAAGTTTTATTTTAAGAGTTTTATTATGTTGATCTATAGATCCTATTATTGCATCTTTTGTTTGATTTCGTATGTCTTATTTACTATTTGGCGTGGGAAAAAAACACCTACACCCTCAAAATTAAAAAAAATGACTTCAAAGATCATTTTTAAAAAAGTGACCATAATTTTTTTTTACCATGATGCCTTTTAAATATAGTAATTAAAAATTTGATATTAAAATTTTTTAATTAATACAAATTTAATATAAATAATATAATATATCCAGTAAACTAATAATATTAAATTATTTTAACACTTAAATAATATTAAAATTTTAAATTATTAATATTGTTTTAATAATATATTTGTATTTATTATAACATTTTAAATAAATCTTTGGGTTAAACATATTTTACAATTACTAAATTACCTCTTATTAACAATATTAAATTATTTTTTACATAATATTCAAAATAATTTTAAATTTAATTAATTAATTTTAATATATATTTCTATTTATTATTAAAAATTACTCTAATATAATAAAACAAGTTTAATAGATTGTAAAATAAAAAATTAATTTTTAAATATTAAAATTATATATTATTACAATTATTTTAATGCCATATTTTTATTTATTATAAAAAATTGAGGACAATTTTTTTTTTAGATTTTTAGAGTCGAAGAGTATTATGGTCAAAAGGAAGTTTTAGTATCCTTTATTGAAAACTTGAGAGTTTTATGACTATCTCTCCAAACTTTGGGAGGGTAAATGTCATTTTTCCTATTGGCGTTTGTTTAAGTTGTAGGTAGACTCATTAGAAAAATATCCAACTGGTGAGATTTTCCGCAATTCCTTCACACAAACTGTGTGAAGAAAAAATGTTTTTTTTTTTGTTTGTGTATATGTTAAAAATATTTGCCTAGATATGGCACAAATAATACATAGATGAGAATAAGGTCACACTAGATCTAGGTGTCACTTGATAAGTTAGATTTTGGTTTGGAACCTGAATTTCTTAAAAAAAATTAAAATATATTATTCTAAGTAATTATATTTATTTGACCCATTTGTTACATAAATTTAAAATTTTAAATATTTGAGTCTATATTTTCAAGGAAAATTCACTAAAATAAAATTTTAAAAATAAAAAATAATAAAACATAAAATATGGGTTCTTTAGCCACAATATTGAACTTTTTAGGCCCCGACCTAGCCAAATAAACAAAAAATGTACCTAGACTCAGAATTGACCCATATTTGTGTCATCCCTAGTTTTGCTTCAAAATATCCTTAACCATTAGTTTGTAGATTAATTGTCGTTCCGAAGTTGTTTAAATAATACGTGATGAGCATGTGTACAGAGGGTGCGTTTGACACACTATATTGTATTATGCTGTATTGCATTATTTTAATGCTGGTGTATTGTATTATGCTGTATTGTATTAGCATTATATTATAATAATACCGTATAATGTTTGATACTACACTGTACTATATTATTAATTTTGTAATTAATTTAAATTAAATATTATATTAATATTTTATATTATATTAATATATTTAAATTGTATTAATATTTATATTATTATTTATATTATTATTTGTATTATTAATAATTTTAAATTAATATTATTAAAATTTATTCACATTTAAATATTTTTTATTAGTTATAATAAGTTATAAATTTTTTAATAAATTATAATGTAAAATAAAAAATAAAATAATATTATTGAATAATAAATTATTTGTTTATTAATTTATATTAATAATTATAATAAAAATAAATATAATATAATTATATATTAAATTAAAAATTATATTTATTATTATATTATTAAATAGAAAAAATAAAATCAAAAGAAAAAAAAGTAAATTGACGCATTAGCTCACACCCTTATTCCAATGCAATTCCTTTCCAACATGGCCAAGGTGAATTATAATCGATAAAACAATTTGATTAGCTAATAAATGTTATTTTAGAATGAAACATCAAAGGATCTTCCTTAAGATGTGACTATTTACACTCTTTAAAATTTATTTTTAGAGATATTATTATTTTTCTACTAAAGTTTTTCTAACATATCAAGTCAGTAACTTTGGTAAAAATTATATTTTACCGTCAAACGTTTAATTTATTACTATATTTCCATTAACAATAAGTTAATATTTAACGGAATATGAGTTAAAAGACGATTTTAGCCATTGAACATTAAAGAAATAACAAAAAAGAAAACTACAAAATTACTCTAGCAAGTATCCATTAATTAAAAATACCTTGCATAAGATTTTTTGAGATTTAAGATGGTAATACAAATGAAAAAAGAATCTGGCAATGAAAAACCTACACACAAGGATTAAAGAGATAGAAACATATTAAATGCAATCAAGCTAGATATTATAACAAACTAAGTTCAAATTTTTAAAGCCACACTAACATAGAAGGCGAAAGAGAGAATGCCATACAGACAGATTCAGATCAAACAAACCCATGATTTTAATCAGATCAAAAAGCATGAACATGCGGCCTATAAAGCCAAAAAAAAGAAAAGAAAAAAAAATAGGGCCACATTGGGCTGATTTTAGAGAACCAGGCAGGACTAACAAAGGAAATACAATCAAGCTGTTTGTTAGAGTCCATCTCCATCGACACATTTACGTTATTGTTGTTATTAGCCTCCTTCTCTCTGTCATCTCTCGGCCTCTTCACCAGCAGTTAGACCCAGTTTCCGCCATAACATAAATTATTATTTATTATTCTCTTTGCTTTCAAACCCCTAAAAACCAACAACCACTTCACTTTTAATGAAAACGAATTGCCGAGGCAACTCTTAAGAGTCAAGAGCCGCCACGCAAACACAATCGTGGTCCCCCTTTGTTATATATGTAGAAAAAAAAGCAAGCAGCAAGTGGTGGGAGAATATATATAATAGTTACAAATCTTTTATAAAAAAAAAGAGAAAAGAAAAGTTGGAAATTTGGCTTTGCAAAGATGCGACTCCTGTGTGGGTTTGTGTTTTGTTCGTTGCTGCTTGTGCTTGGTTGACCGTGAGACAAAGAGGGGCCGTGAGAGAGAGAGAGAGAGTGGGTTACAATTTTTTTACTTTTTTAATTATTTACCAGGCGTATGTTGCAAGACTCAATAATGATATTCTCACAAAAGTGGGTACAAAAGTTTGTACAACGAGGATTTTTTTACAAACTATTTCAAAGTTTTGTACTTTTTTTAAATTTATGAATTTTATTGATTTTGATAGATTGGAGCATTTCTCCTTCCATCTTTTCCGCATCTATTCTTAAATTTCTTTAAAACTATATCTTTGTAAAGTTCTAAATGATTATCTTTTTTCATAGGAATTTATATGTAAATTAATTCTTAAATTTATAATCATTTGTCTTCTTTGAGTTATAGACCAAATTTTTTCTTCTAACATATCTAAGTATACTCCTAAGCTTTCTTCCCAGTTTTGATACATTCTATCAAACGTTCGCATATAAATTGTAATTTGAGATCTGCATCTTGAATTAACATCTCCATAATAATAATAATATTATTAATATTAATAATAATAATAATATTATTATTATTATCATCATCATCATCATCATCATCATCCATTGTTTTACGCTCGATTTTGAGTTCTATTATTAGCCTTGCACTTGTCTTGGATTATTTCGAGGGCAGTTAAAATTGATTCTATTAATGCAATCCGGTTTTCTTCTTTAAAAGAATCAAATATTTTTAGATAATTAATTCCTTTTATTTCTTCATACAAGCATTTGCATGCAGTTAATCTAGCTTTAATTAAGGAAATTGTATAAGCAACTTGATATTCTTGACAAAAGTCTAAATGGTCTATTGCATCTATAAATTTATTAACAGATCTTTCCATTTTTAAGAAATTGAGTTACTCTTATCACTTCCCATCTTACAACATATCATAAAACAAACAATGCCCAACATGCTTTCGTTTGTAGCTAAAATAAAAGAAGAGTTCAAATCACTAGCCAGTGTACTATCTTTCGGAATTATGAGATAGACTCACTAATTGCCTCGAACCTATAAAGAGGTCCATGGTCAGCACCGCCATAGCTCCACACATCATACAAGATCACTTCAACGACTGTTCCACACGACCCAACACAATATACAACTAGACTGGCCTAATATGATATGTCTAAGTGATTTCCTTGCAGTTGTCTGTGGAAGAGCGCTTAACAATAGAAAATCTTCTTCGTTTAGCACAAGTATTGACATGTACGATTCTTAGTTGATTTTCAAAAGATGTATAAGATATCTGGAAGATGATAATTTCACTCAAAAGAGTTTTATTTATTTCATTATTGAAATTGTTTACAGAGGATGGTTACAGAGAATACAAAGGTAATTGAAGGTTAAACATGTCTTTATTAGTTTTGGATCAGCTCTTGGCATAAAGTTTATCCTTGGTTATAACCCTGAATGATCTGGTATAATAGTCTGGTTAGGAAGAATCCCATTGGCTATTTTACCAATTCTTTTATAATCATAAGCGTAGTCGCTTCCTAATGGTATTTTAACCATAGGGACAAACGGTTTGCTTTTATCGTATTGTAGTCTTAGACTCACTGAGGATCATTAATTACGAGAAATTTCTTTGGATGTGTGACTTTGAGCTCTGCGAAGAACTCTGGGCGATTTGATCCTCAATTTGATCCTTAAATTGGACATTTTTTTAGCATATTGCTAATATATTGTTATGAGGTTTGGATTTCTAGATGATTTTGCAAACTTTTGTCTGGGCAAGTTTGCTCAATTCTTCATGGGCATCATCTATCATGGCAAGCCCATCATAAATCATAATATTCCCTTTGAGAAGCAATTCTTGACCTTCAGAGCACATTATTATGCCCTCAATTATTTTGGAAAGGCTATGCTCCATTATATTCTCGGCTAAAAAAATCTGCAATACAATTGTTAGATCCTTTAGTATATTCAATTTCAAATCATATTTAGCAAAAACTGGTGCAATCTAATTAATCTTTTATGTTGAAGAAGATTAAGCAATTTATTGAATATAAATCCTTTGACTTGAGTGTTATAAGATCTTACCTTAAATTTCTTTGATAACAAAAAGAAATTAAATTTAGCTATTCCATTTTTAATAGCTAATAATTCATTTTCATTACTATGATAATTCTTTTTTGCGGGTTTGAATGTTCCACTGGAATATCTACAAATCTTTTCTTGATATGTTCTTAAGATTGCTCTCTAGTGATTATCTGAAGCATCGGTTTCAAAATTAAATTATCACTAAAGGTAAGGAATCCTAAACTTGGAAGATTTTTGTATTTTTCTTTCAATCTTTTTACTACCTTGGCATGTAGATCTTCCCATGGTTTAGTATTATTCTTTTTTAATAATCCTTGTAAAGGTTGTCTCTCTTTAGCTAGCTTTTCTATAAAACCTTCAGCATAATTAAGACATCATAAAAAATCTTTGAATTTGTTTTTTAGATTCTAATTTATATGGGAATAGATATATTTTTTTTTTCAAAAACATGAGATTGCATCTCAATTCCTGTTTAATCTACTATTAATCCTAGAAATTCTATCCTGGGTTTCATTATTTCGGCTTTCTTTTTAGAGATAATATTCCATGTTTTTTTATATATTTTCTGCAAAAGAAATCAGATGATTAACATGATCTATCTTATTATTTGAAAATATAAAAATATCATCTCAATAAATAATGCAGAATTCTTGAAATTCTTTGAAGATTTTATCCATCCTTCTTTGAAAATTTTTGGTGTATTTTTCAATCCAAAAAGCATTACAACCGATTCATACTATTCTTGAGGTGTACTAAAGGCAGTAAGTGATATACTTTATTCTTCAAGTTTAATTTGCCAAAATCTAGATTTACAATCAAATTTGCTAAATATCTTTTTATTAATTACAGAAGTAATTAATGTATCTTTATGAGATAAAAAGTATCCATCGAATTTAGTATATTTATTTAATTCTTTGTAGTTAATGACCATACGAGCTTTTCCTCGTTTAATTTCTCATGATTTCTTACCATAAAGGCTGGACTACTATGAGGACTTTTAGATTCTCGAATAATCTTGAGTTCTAATAACTCTTTAATTTGTTTATCAAATTCTTGTCTATCTTTTTATCCATACCTCATAGGCTTGACTCTTATGATAACATTTGGATCTTTTAATTCAATCTTTGTATATGTTTTATCAATTTCCCATAATTGAATTGTGTTTTCTACAAAACTTTACGAAAATGGCCTTGCCTGATTATGGGATGGATATTGTGGATTCAACACTTAAATGATGACGAAGATTTTGTTGGTATTGATAACCAAAGATAGAGACAAGCAAGCATCAATAATATTATAGAATGTCTGATCTCTATGGTAAGAATCAGAGTTGCTAGTTCAATAAAGTAGCAGCAAAATTGAATGAATATGACCAATGTTGTCCACGGATTACAATCTATCAAGAACATTCTTTTGGTTCTTGAACTATGTCCACCAAGCAAAAAGGTAGTCAATTGATAAAAGTTATTCTTTAGCTTTTACCAAGTGATGTACATTTGTATTGCATTTTGTTACTTTATATTTTATGTTTTTCCACTTTACTAATCATAGGGCAAGACAGTAAAAAACGAGATCGAAAGATGGCAATGGATTGTTTTCTGGGGGCTGCCAGAGCCAACCACATTTTATCGATTAATGTATAATTTTTTGTATTTAAGTTGTGTGCATTTGAATCTGTTTCAAAAGGGGAAAAAAATTCGTCATTTCTATTGGAGTAGTAGTATTTAATTTGTAAGAAAGATTACAATATTTTTGTATTTAACTTAAAATGCAAATTTTGAGCAGCTGGGTCTCCCAAATGATCTCGAGTTTCATAGGAATCGACAAGTTGAAAGTGCTTAAGGTTTGATGTGTTAATATATTAACAGATCTGAAAGCTTGTAAAGTTGTGCTTTGATTTGTGATTGATGCTGCATTTGCTGCTTGAATATTACCATTTTCAAGTTAGGAACATAGAGATACAGAGATTTATAACTTAAGAAGTATGAAATATATGCTTTTTAGCATACTATTTCATTTGTCACTATTAATGTTCATATACAAGGTGTCTAATGTTTTCATAAAGTAATCTTAGTACAACTTCATAGCTGTGACAAAGATTTGATGGGTATTCTTTGAGATTTATCGGCCCTTAATCGTTGTACTATATAGGTGAAATAAATCCATCATTTGTGTTATTGTTCCCTTGAGCTCATCATGTAGCTAGATTTAAATCATGTGCCAAGTCATCTTCACATGTGGAATGTTGGATGCTAGTGTTGTTGTTGAACTTGTTTTTTGAGACAATTGATCGAACACTTATTCTAACATTTTCCTAGAACTAGTTCATTTCCAATAAATTTGAGTTAAAAGCTTCAAAACCTTTATGTTGCTGGAAATCCTCAATAATCTATGTTCTAGGTTTTAGAATTCTTTTGGTGCTGCATTCGGAAAAAAAATCACTAACGAAAATATATACTAAATTTTAGGAAACTGAGACGAAATTGGTGTCTTGTAGTGGTATATAGTTCAATGTTTCAATTGGACTTGTCTAATCTATATGAACCAAGAAATCATGCAAGATTGGTGAGATTAATTAGAGAATTTTCAACAATTAAAAGAGTGACACAATCAGTAGAGATATTATACAAGAACATCTAATTTACACCCCCACATACACACAAACACACACACACACACAAACACACACACACACACACACACACACACACACATATGTCTAAAATATGAATGCTACATGCATGATTACTATAATTTGATGGAGTAGTGTCACAAATTTCTGTCGTTTTTTATTAAAAGTAATCACCATATTTATCTTTATAAATGTCACACACTATTCATTAGAAGTCTATCATCACCAAGAGATGTTCACATTTATGTGCACATAAATTTAGTGATTTAATTTCTTTACGCCTATTTTGTTTGAACATGAATATCCTTGAACATGATATATACTTTGAATCATTGTCGCTTTGTCAACGCAGCAGTCATGTACAAATTTTGAAATGGACACCTTGTCGTTGTAAATTTTTGACCGGTTAATTTGCATACTTTTTGATCGAAAAACAATAAATGCAATATAATCAAAGTGCTGATAAACTTCATAGCCTTGCTAATTATGTCTAATTGTGTATCCGTATCTATTTAGGGAATGAAATAGGATGACCAAGATAAGGTTTTTGCTCATACATTATCGTGCTCTCTTCAAAGTAAAAGTGAGCAAATGGTTGAGCAGATCACCTCGACCAGGATGTTATTTGGTGACCTCGAGCACATCACCTCGATCAAGATGTTATTGGTCACTTCGACCAGATCATCTCGACCAAGAGGTTACTAGGAAGCACGACTCAGTCAAAATATTTTCTCTGAAATATTAGGGACTATATTTTTAGTGGGTTGAAAATTAGTAACTTTCTTGAGAATTCTAGGGGAGAAAAGAAAAACCGCTATAATTTCCTATAAAAATTCTAGGGAAGGGGAATGAAAATGGGGGGATATTTATTTCTCTCTCGCTGGGCAATTGAACCCATTGGACATTTTTTTCTCTTTACCACTGGGAAATTTCTTTTTCTCTTATGATTTCTTTTTCTTTAAGATTGATTATTTTCTATTGTTTTCCCATATATTTACTTAAAACTTTTTGTTTAAAGCATTCATAATTAAGCCACACGAATTGTGGTACGAGTTTTTCCAAATAGACCCAAATCGTTGACTTGACCGTCAGAGGATTTTCGTCGGAAAAACTTCTGGCGTCCCTTGACTGTTCTTTGTGCTCTCAGGCTCACGGGTTGTTAGCTCATGGATCATCTGCTCATGAATTATCTGCTCATGAATGTTCTGCTCATAGTCGGAGGATCGTCTTGGACCAGCAGCTTCCCTACCAATAAATTTAATGCTGATGCAGAGATCTGAGATAGAATTACTAACCAACTCATTCAGATTTCGGCATCAACATTATCTACATAAATATTCCTAGAATTTGGGATTGTTTTAAAGTCTGCAATGAGTTTACAATATCGATAATAGACTTTTACATAATTGCAAATGTAAAACAACAAAAAAGAAAGTAGTTTACAATGTTATAAACTCATCTAGAATTTAATAGTGTTCGAAATTTTTTTACTGCACTTATATTCATATATATATATATAGAACAATTTTATAGTAAGAGAATTCTTTACTTTAATAAAGTATAGAATTTTCTTTTGATAAGATTACTGTCTCTATATAGAATAATTTTATAATGAGAATATTCTGATTTGAATAAAATGAGAATGCCATTAAAATAAAAAGAAAAACACATTATTTAATGCACTAAAAAGGAAAGAAACAATTTTAATTTATTAAAAGTTGTGTGTTTTTTTTAGTGTCATCCTCATTTTATTTATGTCATCACTTGAGACTAACACTATGCGTGTGTATTGAACTTCAAATTTTGATATATTACTGATAACTTTATGAAATGTGAGTTATCATGACACTTTTAGACTTACAATAATACTTTTAGAGTAAATGATGTGTTTCTATTGCATTTTTGTTACATTTTACATAAATAATCATTTTAGTCAGTCTTAATAAGTTTTGCTTGATTTAAAGTAATTTGTGCTCAAATTGTGTGCATAATTGTAGGTTTCTAAAAGCTTACAATTCATGGAAGGAATGTTATGCAGTAGACTTGCAAAAATAAGGAAGAACCTAACTACAAAAGAATTGAAACAAATCTATAGTAGTGCAGTTGTTGTAGTAACATTGCTGTAACCGTTACTGTAGCAATCCTAGAACAATTATAGAGAAAATTTTGTGCGGGATAACTACATAATTGTGATATGCAGTTTCCTAATCTGATTTATGCACGACCTAGGTTTCCGATTACCTTAATTTTTAACTATAAAAGAAGCACACATCATAAGGAATGGAGGAGTCATCACCTTAGAAGAAAAACACAAAGAAACAAAAGAAAAACAAGATTCAAGAGAGAGATTAAGGCTATACATGAGGAAAAATTGCAGAGATCAATTGGGAGCTCAATCATTCTTATCCTTCTCTTGTTTTCGAGTTTTTTATTTATTCATGGGGATGTGTTTCTTGGCTGAAACTTTGTTTTTTATTTTTCTTTGCAAACCATGAACTAAATTTATTTATGGTTGAGTGATAAACAATTTTGATAGTTTATTGACTGAATATATGTGTTGCTGCATGTTTTCTGTAGCAGTTTGTTTTGATAGTATTTATTTTTATTCATTATTTCGGTTGATCACCCATTTAATGATACAAGTTAGGAGAGAGCCGCATAAAGGGCCTATGTTAGTGGAACATATCAGAGCAATACTTGGTTTTAGATTAAGTTTCCTAGATTGAGTTTAACTTATCCCAAAAGGGTCATCCTTAATTTAAAATTAGTGATGAACTAGACATATGGATTCACCTTTTAGGATAAATAGAACCTAAGCGTGTAATACTATATCTTATGTTGCCATAATAATTGATCAATGTTAGGTTACATATAGATATAAGATATCCAATATGCGACGGCTAAGGATGCATAAAGATTCTGCCAAGTGCTGTAGCAGATACTGCAGCAACTGAGCCAACCATTAGAAAATAGTCAAGATCATTAGGAGAGTTTATTCACTCAACTATTTTATATTCTCATTGATTTTATCCTTGAGATTGACGTGATAATTTACTTTGTTGCATTTTATTTATTACTTTTTTATTTTAATTAGTATAGTAGTTTCATTAATTGTTTTATTTTATTTTAGCACAAAATCTGCACTGTTAAGATTGCTATAGTAAATCTGATAACATCAATTCCTATGAAGACGATATTGAATACTCATCACTTTGTTACTTATTGTGTACACTTGTACATTGACATCAATAGCATTAGTATTTATACCCAACAATTACCAATTAACAATTTTCATTTAGTAAATAAAGATATGAGATAATTTTATAACACCAATAAATAAAAGACAAGCGAAATGTCACGTCATTGGAACATAAATTTTGTAATCATATATGATTACTAATTTACTATGCTTGTTGAAAACATTGTGGATATTGTTATTTAAGGGCCTTAAATTTTTTGTTTGATTCGACTAGGCTGGGATGTAATTGGGACCATATAATATTTTATGAATAGAAAGACGAACACATAATCATTATCAATAATTTATAGTTTAATGATGCCGCGGAAAAACCAAATTAATTAAATTATCTCTGCCATTTTGCAAAAGAGGCACTAACATAGCTAATATCTCTTTTAATTTGTTTGTTAATTGGCCATATTATTGGATGCCAAGGTTGAGAAATTTTCCTTCACCTAATTCTCTTTTGACAAATTCTTGTACTCAATTATCTAACACTTCTATTAACCCCTTTTGGGGAAAAAAGGGTGATTTCGTTATTTATTATTGCCATTTAAGGGTATAGTTGAAATTTTATTTGGTTAAAGCAGTAGACAATTGTATTTAACCAAAAAATTTAAGGAATTGGGCGTTGGCTGATTTTGGTGTGGAGTAAAATATGTAGGTTTAAATGGGATTATAAAAAAAATTATTCTTGTAAAAAATTAGAAAAATATTTAGGAATATTGGAAAATAGTATTAAGTACCTAAAATCCCAATTATTGAGCATAAATTGAAAAAATTTATAACAAAAAGCTATGTCTAAAATAACCAACCTCCCTTTCTGAAAGTATATGAGGCTGAACTTATTAACCTTCTCTTGTTATTAAAAAGTCAAAGGTAAGAAAATAAAATTTAGTTCATCAATTATTGTCTATTTTACAATGATATAAATAGACAAGTTATCATAACAATTGCAAGAGAAAGTCAAAGGAAAATAAATAAAGGAGGGTAGTAACTGCCTTGAGGGAGGAAAATAAATGAAGTAGAGTAGTAGTTGTCTGGTGGGGTTGGTGGTAGTTAGCATTATATTTATTGCATTTCAAAAGTCAACATTGCTTGACAAAAGTCATCATTGCATTTTTGCATGTGCTCCATAATTATTATGCTTGCCTGCTAATACTTCCTCTCAAGTTAGAGGCTTAGTGAAAATGTCGGCAATTTGTTTGACGGTGGACACATGAGAAGTTTTGATTAACTTAATCTGATTTTTTTCTTGGATAAAATGACAATCTAATTTAATATGTTTGGTCCATTCATGAAAAACATGATTTATTGCAATATGGACTGCCGCTTTATTATCACAGTATAAGAGAAGTGGTAAAGGAAAATTGAGACCAAAATCTACGATCAAGAATTGCAACCATTGTAATTCACAAGCAGCTTGGGTCATAGATCTATACTGTGCTTCGACTGTAGAACATGAGACAACGCTTTGTTTCTTGGTCTTCTAAGAAATAGGAATAGATCCAAGAAAAGTACACAAGTCACTTGTAGATCGACGAGTATCAGGACAACTTACCCAATCACATTCTGCATAGGCAATTAGTTGAAGAGGACTTGAAGATGCCATCAGAATGCCTTTTCCAGGACTTCCCTTTAAATAATGTAAAACACTTAAGGAAGCTTCAAAGTGAGGTTGTTGTGGTGCTCGCATAAATTGACCTAAAAGATTTTACAATAAAAAGGATGTCTAGTCGTGTAAACTGATGGATATGGTAATAAATTTCATTTTTCGCACAAAGTTTAACATTTTACTCCATTGGTGTCATAGAAGTATGACAACCTAACATTCCTATGTCTTCAAAGATGTCAAGACAATATTTTTGTTGATAGAGAAAAATTCCCTTTGATGATCGAGCAACTTTAATCCCGATAAAATACGTACATGACCCAAGATCTTTGATACTAAATTGATTATAAAGCATTTTTTTCAAAACTTTAATTTAATCTAAATCATCACCTGCCACCAGAATCTCATCAATATAAATAAAGAAAAAAAGAACTATTTTTTGTTTGCTTAGAGAAAAATGGTGTTCCGCTTTTGATTGAGTATACCCTTGAGAGATTAAAAAATGTCTTAATTTGGCAGACCAATTGCGACTTGCTTGCTTAAGCTCATATAATGAATTATTAAGACGACATACATATTTTTCGTTCTCCCCATGTTGACAATATCCTGGTAGCATTTGCATGTAGACCTCCTCATCAAGTTCATCATGAAGAAAAACATTGTTGATATCAAGTTGGTGGAAAGACCAACCTTTGATAGCTGCTACGACAAACAAACAACAAACAATGGTCATTTTTGCCACTGGGCAAATATTTCATTATAATCACTTCCCTCTATTTGTGTGAATCATTTAGCAACCAGACATGGTTTATATCTATCAATGGTTCTATTTGATCGATAATTAATCTTATAAATCCATTTGCATCTGATAGGTTGTTTACCATGTGGCAATGTAGTGACAGTCCAAGTGTTATTCCTCTTAAGAGCCAATATTTCAGCAGATATAACTTCCCTTCATTCTAGAACTTTAAAAGCTTGATAAAAGGTTGTAGGCTGTACTTTTAAGTCAATAGATGAAAGAAAAACTTTATACTTATCAGATGAATGATTATAAGAAATGACATTAGCTAAAGGATGAAATGTACTTGTACCATGAGAAAATGTTGGAGATAGACAATTTGTTGGAATAGTAATGTTGCAAATATAATCATTTAAATATCTTAGTGGATATCAATTACGGGTTGGCCGACCATGTAACAAAGATGAAAAAGTCTCTAGAAGAGGTTGGACATCATTATCATTATCAATAGGCGAAGAAGATGAAGAATATCCTACATGAGGTAGGGTATCCTCAGCATTTGGAAATTCAGAGATTGACAATTGCATAACTGGATGTGTAGATGGTTGAATACAAGAATCACGAAAAGGAAAAACATGTTTATAAAACAAAACATCCTTAGAAGTATAAATGGTTCTTGTAGCCAAATTATAATCTTTATACACTTTTTTGTCCAAAAGGATACCTTATAAATATCCCTGATTTTGAACGAGTATCAAATTTATATCTTTGCGGTGAAAGATTATGAGTAAAGCAAAGACATCCAAAAAATTTAAGACGAGAGTATGATAGATGATTACCAAGTACCATTTCATGTGGAGTTTTATAATTTAGAACAGAAGAAGGAATTTTTTTAATTAAATAAATAGTAGTAAGAATACATTCCCCTAAAGTTTAAAGGAAGATTACTTTGGAATCGTAACGTTCGAGCAACATCAAGTAGATGGTGATGTTTTTGCTCCATCACTCCATTTTGTTATGGGGTGGAAACACAGTTTCGTTGGTAAATAACTCCATGAGTTTTGAAGAAATCTTGTAAATCTTTAGAGAGAATTTCGGTTCTATTATCAGTACAAACTCCTTTAATGGGAAAAATAGAGTGTAACTCATTATAGGAAACAACAAGAGCACGAACCGTTTGTATTTTTCTTATTCTAATATTATATTGAGCAAATACCAAAGAAAAGAATGATTTTAGTATAATACTGAGTATATACCAAAGAAAAGAATGATTTTAACATATTTTGAGTTTCAGACTTATGTTTCATAAAAAAAAATCCAAGTGCAACGATTGAAATCATCAATAATGTTTAAAAAATAATGAGCACCCGACTTACTATTAATAGAAAAACTTCCCTAAATATCACAATGGATTAATTCAATAGGTGAAGGACTTTTTATTTGACTTCAAGGAAAAGAAATTCTTGTATGTTTCCCTAAAGGGCATACATCACAAATCATTAAGAAATTATTGTATGTTTCCCTAAAGGGCATACATCACAAATCATTTTATTGGAAAAAGAAACTTCAAGAGCTAAAGTAGAAATAGAACTTGGCAGTTTGTAGCAGGATGACCCAAACGCCAATGCCAAATATCAAATGAAGACTTCCCATTTGCATGAAGGTTTGTTGCACGTTGCCAGTGATAAAGGCCATTCTAACATTTAGCCCACTTCAATCATTTTCTTCGTAGTGAGGTCTTGAAATACAAAATTGTCAAGGAAAATGTCACTGAACAATAAAGGGCTTTTTGTGATATGTGATACCGACATTAAATTGAACCTAAAAAATGGTATGAGAAAAATATTATCAAGATGGAGAGAAGAATTAATGGAAGTAGCACCAATTTTGGTTATCTATGCAGTGGAGCCATCAGCCATTTGAACACTTAAGAGAAAAGTGTTTGGTGATAAAGACTGAAGGAGTTGAGATGAGGAACACATATGATTTGTGGCTTCACTATCAATTATCCAAGTATCGTTAAGAGAAGAACTAAGAGCAATACCTGCAAAATTAGTGAGGGGATCATTTCTACCTCGTTGTAGTTTTGCAAGGATTTGATCATATTTCTCTTGTGTTATTGCCACAGAAGATGCAGTGGTTGGTTTTTCAATTTTGCAACTAGAAGTGGGTGGTTGCTCAGATGACCCAAGAAAATTATGTGGCTGAGAGCGAGGAGTTTGTGAGGAAACATTGTTAATATGCTCTGGATAACTGTGTAATTGGTAACATTTTTCTATAGAATGACCATCTTTACCAAAGTAAGTGCAATGAATATTTGGACGAATTTTTGGTCCGCCTCCATGAGGGGATGCTTGCACATTTCCAGGTTTCATAGGAGTTGGAAAAGAATGATGTGGTTTAAATGATTATTGCCCTGAGACACAACTAGTGCAGACCCTTCATTTGAGGTGGATGTCGAAACAAAAATTAGTCGTTTTCTCTCTTCTTGCAATAATAATGAATAAATTTTATTCACTTTTAGCAATGGTTTATTTAACAAAATTTGACTTCGAATGGCTGAGTAGCTATCATTGAGACCCTATAAAAATTGCATTCCATAATCTTGTTGCAATAAATGTGTCATTGTCTTAGTAACTCCACATGAACAACTTGGAATGGTTATATATTATGCCAATTCATCCTATAAAATCTTTAAATGAGTATAATAAGTAGTGATGGAAAGATCTATTTGTTTACAATGTGAAATTGCCTTTTTTACCTCATAGATTTTTGTGTTATTGGGTTGAGAAAAACGTTCCTCCAAGTCCATCCAAATTGCTTGTGCTGTGTCTGAATAAATGATGCTTGATGTAAGTTCTGGAGCCATTGAACGAATCAGCCATGAAGAACAAAAAAAGAAAGAATGAAGGAAATACAATTTAGAGCCTCTTGTCACGGGACGAGAGGTTTCGACCCCGTGCGGCACTCCTGCATCCCATACTACGAGAGTAAGCCTGGAGGAAGTGGCACAATGTCGACTGGTTTCGCCCTGCCTTGGGCTCGTCAGAAGAACGGCTCCAATTCCCAACCAGTGTGCATCAGGATATTCCTAGACCCCTCTTCAGCGTTAAGTTCTCGACTAGCGACAAGCTCCCCAAACTCAACCGGGTCGGCCTGCCTGAACTCCAAAGAGTCTAGGGCATTGTATCACCACACACACTTTCCTAAAGCACGTCTCCCACAATCAGCACAACCAGCAACGACAATAGCGTACGGGCACATATCTTGGGTGTCACGATTGCGGTCCGTAACATTCTCCCACCGCCATAACCATGCACGTCTAGATTTTCCTAGAACCTTCCGGAATTGGGCCAAGCTAGCACTCTTGACTTTGTGTTGGCAAAGTTTGGCAAATTTAGGCCAAGTTTGACCAAGCCTCCCCTATAAATATGGGATGGCATTAGGCATTTGTATCCAACAAGCTTTAAGCATTGTAATCTCTCTTTGTGCAATACAAGTTCTTTCTTTGGCTCAATTGCTCTCTTCTCTTGTTCGAGAAGCTCTAGGCTTACTTAGCAACATTCGGCAAAGTTGTCTAAGTGCCGCACGGGTTAGCTGCGCAAAACACTCATCCCGTGACACTCTGCTATGATACTATATTAAAAAGCCAAAGGTAAGAAAATAATTTTTATTCATCAATTATCGTCTATTTTACAATGATATAAATACACAAGTTATCCTAACAATTACAAGAGAAAGTCAAAGAAAAATAAATGAAGAAGGGTAGTAGTTGTTTAGTGGGAGGAAAATAAATAAAGGAGGGTAGTAGTTACGTGGTTGGATTGATGGTAGTTATCATTGTGTCTATTGCATTTCAAAAGTCAGTATTGTTTGTCAAAAGTCATCATTGCATGTCATCATTGCACTTTTGCATGTGCTCCATAATTATTATGTTTGCATGCCTATACTTATTAAACATACTTTTGAAAGGGTTTTTGGTAAGGTCAGGATTCTTTTGTTTTATGATCTTGTACTACAAGTGGTGATTGATAATTACTAAATAAAATAGATAAAAGAAGTTAAATTTTATCTATTTATTATTATTAAAAGACATATGATAAAAAATTTTGAAAATTTTAAAATTATAAGAGAATTCTAATCATTTTAATAGTACTTGATGATTGTTAAAAAATAGGTACATGTTGACAATTAGAAAATCAACATCCATATTTATCTACTTGTATATTTTAACACAAACATGTAATATAAAAATAAAAAAAAACTATTGTGACCATAGTATTATACAACTAACTTTTTTTAAAAGGGATGTTAATGGAATAGGTTTAGGGTGCGGATCATGATCCCTGAACCCAAACCAAACTAAAAGCAATTCCTAAACTTGCCCAGATGGCCAAAAATTTTATTTTGTAAAAGTTCGGATATATTCCCGAAAAATCTCTGAAATAAAAATCTCCAAATGGGACAGAAATTAAAATAGGAATCTAATCCCCATTTATTAAACAATTAACACACACTCTTTTGGTTTATTAATTTATTTTAAATATCATAATTAAAATTATAACGTAAGATCAAGATACAATGTACTATACTCAAAAAGATGAGGGACGTTCAACAAATGTAGGATCATTAAAAAATGTCCATTCAATGGCCTGATTGTTGGGATTAAGTATAAAATTTTATTGCTAAGGTGGTATCTTGATTTGGCCTAAAACGTTTTTAATAAAATTTTAGTTATCTAATTATACTATCATGTTTTGTCAAATTGTATAAAACAGTTTTTATAAAGGCTTAAAATTCTATTGATTGATTCTTATCTTGGAAATTATGACTAAAAGAAATTAATTAAAATGATGGAAGCATATTAAAAAATATTTCTATTCATGTATGCCATTCAAATTACATTCACATGTTCCAAGAATCAAATAAAAGATCAGCGAAATTAGGATTTTACATTTTAGTAATTTTATAAAATAAAATTAATTTGATTATATATTTAATATTTTCACTTTTGAAATAATGAAAAATCTTAAGTTAATAATTTTTAATTTTTAAATTTATTTAGGCTTGAGTTCAGTGACCCATAAAATTTCCGAACCCAAACCCAAAATTTTTTGGGCCTTGAGCTCATTCCCCAAATAGACCTGATTTCATTTTCAAGCTTTACAGCTTTGAATTAGCTGGAGTCTCTGGGTCCAAGATCCTGCGGATATTGCTGCCACCCCTAAATTTTAAGATTAATCAACACTGAGATAAAAACAGCTTGACGGAGATAAAATTTTGGACCTTGGTGGGCATATCCTTCAAAGGAAAAGTCTGCTTTAAGGGGAATTCGAATAACATTTCATTCTTGGAATATTGGCTAACTTGCATCTTTTCAGTTTTCACGTGTAACCATAACAATAATTAAAAATTGTCCAGATAATTGGGCGCTCGCACTAACATGATTGTTACATTGTTATTTATTCACAATACGAATAACAAATTAAAGTTTTATAGTCCCACTCCCACTTTTTTATAACATAAACGTTGGCTAAGTTGCATATTTCACATGTAGCATAAGATTAATTAAAAAGATGATTAATTACATTATTATTTATTCACAATAAGAGTGATAAATCAAAGTCATAGTTTCACTCCCACTTTTTCTTTTTACATAAGTGTTTTTTCTTTTTACATAAGTGTTTGCTGTCTTGTATCTATTCACATGTAACTATAGTATTAATTAAAATAGTTCGGATAATTGGGTGCGCTAAAGTGATTATAACATTATTATTTATTTGCAATTAGAATAACAAATTAAAGTTAGTCTCACTCCCACATTTTTTGACTCATGCAATATAATAAAGTTCATTAACACGCACGATTATTAAATTATTATTTTAAATTCCTACCGATTGCACTGTTAGAACTTAGAAGCGTAATCAGTGATAATCTATATGGCAGTGGCTGGACTGCCTTCGGAGTACAGACCTCAAAACCAACTCCTATTGAGAGATAAAAGGCTTTTACCTATTCAAACATTTTTCCATCCAACATGTGCATAAGAGTGTGTTGGTCTTTTCTTCTTTTGCATTCGGTCCTTCTATTCTGCAATGGATTTCATGTCCCTGAATTCCTTGGGAATGAAACAGACGAGTAGCCTTGCTTGAATTCAAGTCCAAGATCACTCATGACCCTCTTGTTGTTTTAGCCTCGTGGAATGAATCCATCCACTTTTGCAAATGGCATGGTGTGACGTGTAGTCGTAGGCACCGACAGAGAGTCATAATCTTGAACTTGAAGTCCCTTAAACTTGCAGGCTCAATATCACCTCACATTGGAAATTTGGGCTTTCTCAAAGTTCTAAAACTTCAAAACAATGGCTTCACCATGAAATTCCTTCAGAAATTGGTTGTTTGCGAAGATTACAAGTACTAGCTCTTCACAACAACTCAATTGGTGGGGGAATTCCTTCCAATATGTCCCGTTGCTCAAATATTGTTGAAATCTATCTATTTCATAATCTTTTGGTGGAGAAAATTCCTTCAGAACTTGGCTCCTTGCCAAAGGTTGAAGTTCTCCATTTAGATTCAAACAATCTGACAGGAAGTATACCTTCTTCTTTGGGAAACTTATCATGCATTCAGAAACTGTTCCTGGGTGATAATAAATTGGATGGGAGTATTCCAGATTCTGTTGGCTCGTTGAAGAATCTTGAGGAGCTGTCACTGAAAATAGGTTGTCTGGTACTCTACCTTCCTCAATCTTCAATATCTCCTCACTCGTAGCTTTCGATGTAGGAGTGAACAGAGTTCAAGAGGGTATTCGCTTGGACTTTGGTTTTACTCTCCCAAATCTCCTATTTTTAAGCCTTGGTTTCATCCAAATTACTGGAGTTATTCCATCTTCTATGTTCAATGCCTCGAAGTTGGAAGTATTTCAAGTCACGAGCAATAACCTAACTGGGGAAGTGCCTTCTTTGGAAAAGCTACAAAGGCTTACTGTGTTCAGAATTGCAACCAACAGTCTTGGAAGTGGGGGACACCATGATTTAAACTTCTGGGATCGGAAAGTTTATCAACTTGCAGACTCTGCACATGTGGGACAACCAATTATCAGGTACCATCTCCCCTGCTATAGGAGAGCTCCAAAATCTAGTGACATTGGCTTTAAATGCAAACAGATTATCAGGAAACATTCCACCCTCTATCGGAAATTTGAAAAAGTTGTTACAATTATATTTGTTTGAGAATTTTCTTCAGGGTAGCATCCCTTCAATCTTAGGCCAGTGTCAGAGTTTGACAACAATTAATCTTTCTTATAACAATCTTAGTGGCACCATACCTCCCCAATTGATGGATCTCACATCCTTATCAGTTGGTCTTGATTTGTCCAGAAACCAACTGGTTGGTTCCCTTCCTACTGAAGTTGGAAAACTGATAAATTTAGAAATATTATTTATTTCTAGGAATATGTTGGAAGGTGAGATACCTAGTACTCTTGGTAGTTGTAAATTGGAACAATTAAAACTGGGAGGCAACTTATTCCAAGGTCCTATTCCTTTATCTTTGAGTTCTTTACGGGGTCTTAGAGTCTTGGATTTGTCTCAAAACAATATTTCAGGTGAAATTCCTAAATTTTTGGTAGAATTACAATTGGTGCAGAATTTGAATCTGTCTTATAATGACCTTGAGGGTGTGATACCAACTGAAGGAGTTTTTAAGAATGCTAGTGCTATTTCAGTTTTTGGAAATAGTAAACTATGTGGTGGCATACCTGAATTTCAATTGCCAATATGTGGTTCAGAGATATCTAAACATAAAAGATTGACCATTGCAGTGAAATTAGCAGCAACTATTATTTCTGTGCTTGTAGGAATTCTTTTGTCTGTATCTTTTCTGTTTCTTTGTTGGGTAAGGAAAAGAAAAGATAAAAAAAAGCCAAATAGTTCGATAAATTCACTACCACATTTATCGTACCAAAACCTTTACAATGCTACTGATGGGTTCTCCTCAGCAAATCAGATTGGCATGGGCAGCTTTGGGTCTGTTTATAAAGGAATTCTTGATGAAGGTAAAACAATTATTGCTGTGAAAGTTCTTAATCTTCTTCATCATGGAGCTTCCAAGAGTTTCATAGCTGAATGTAGCGCATTGAGGAACATTAGGCATAGGAATCTTGTCAAGATACTTACTGTATGCTCAGGAGTAGATTATAAAGGTGATGACTTCAAGGCCCTTGTGTATGAGTTCATGCATAATGGAAGCCTAGAGGAGTGGTTGCATCCTGTTAGTGGAGCAGATAAAACTGTCGAGGCACCAAAGCGTTTAAATTTTCTTCAAAGAATAAACATCGCCATTGATGTAGCATGTGCATTAAAATATTTGCACCATGATTGTCAACCTGCAACTGCACATTGTGACCTAAAGCCCAGCAACGTTCTTCTTGATCATGAGATGACTGCACATGTAGCTGATTTTGGTTTAGCAAAACTCCTTCCACCCGCTCATTTGCAAACAAGCTCCATCGGTGTCAAAGGAACTATTGGTTATATTGCACCAGGTATTATCTTTTCTATTTATCATTCTATGACCTCTAAAGTAACACAAAAATTGGTTTCCTCCAATGATGCATGTGCTGTAACTTTACAAACAAACTTTTCTAACATTTTTACATTTGCCTTAATTTATTTTGTAAAACCTTATATTCTTTCATGTAATCTTTTCGAATAGCAGAGTATGGCCTAGGAAGTGAAGTGTCAATAAATGGAGATGTTTATAGTTATGGGATACTACTATTAGAATTGATGACAAGAAAAAGGCCATCAGATATCATGTTTGAGGGAAACATGAATCTACATAACTTTGCGAGAACTGTCTTACCTGATCATGTGATGGATATTGTGGATTCAACACTTCTAGCTGATGATGAAGATTTGACTATTACCAGCAATCAGAGGCAGAGGCAAGCAAGAATCAACAACATCATGGAATGTCTCATTTCTGTGGTAAGAATCGGAGTTGCTTGTTCAATGGAATCGCCGCAAGATCGAATGAACATGACCAATGTTGTCCACGAATTACAATCAATCAAGAACCTCCTTCTTGGACCCAAAACTGTGTCCAACAAGCAAAAAGGTAATCAAATGATACAGACCATCCTTCAGGTTTTACTGGTGAGGTAGATTTTTGTGTTATGCTAGTGCTTTATTTTTATGTTTTTACTTTTTTACTAATCTCAGGGCAAGACAGTTAAAAACTTCATCAAGGAGAAGAAATAAAATTTGATCGATCTTGGAGAAAGAAGATGGTCACGTGATCGGAAGAGAGTATTTTCTAGGCATTGCCGGATTTGAGTTTTACGTATTCAACCTGTCTCAAATAAAAGATTTCGGATTTTTATACTGATGTTTGTTGTATTTGATTTGTTTAAGAATGACTATGATCATCCAGCTTGTATGTGTTATCTTTTATAGTATAAAAAAATGGTAAAGCTAAAGGGTAGAAAAAGGATCATGTTGCCAACTGCCCAACTCCAACTAGTTTGGTGTTGTATTGAAATGAATATGGGCTATTATTTAGGAATATTTTGTTATAAGCACCTGGGATTAATGTTGATATAATGACTCGATCAACTTCACTGTCTTTCTAACTGTACTAGCAATACCCATATTGCTTGAGGTTCGATCATACGGTCAAAAATTAAAAGAAGTACGAGCTTGATGGCACTTAGAGTGGCCGATATATATATGAGCTTCCAAGAAGATGGTTAAAGTTTCCGCTAACTTATCTTGGATTTGTCATAACGTGGGCCAGAATTAAAATTGATATATTTGGTGATGAAGGAAGCTCATTTGTTCATGGGAAGAATCAGCATGTATAAACAATTTTACACAAACGATTCGCTCAATTACGAGAAACAATAAATCAGATGAATCAGCAAAAGAAGCAACAAATCAGAGAGCACACAGTATGAAGACTACAAGTACTAAGGGGCGCCCTTCCATCACCAACTCTGTAATATGTTTTAATAGAAATTGAGAAAAACATTTTAAACAGAGGTGTAATCAAAATAATTGGTGGGATCTCTTTTGTCGTAGATAACACTCGGATACTTTATTTGTTGGGAAAATATACTCTTTAAAAACATATGTGTTTATCTAATTGTAATAAATAATTTTTCTGATTAATAAAATAAATGAGGTATTTTATTCAAGTATCTTAATTTCATTAATATTTTGAGTAAATCTCATTTAATAATATTATATGTATTTATGTGATTCATATGGATTCTCAGAAAACATAAATACAAGTTATCTTATGATTAATTAAATTAAGTTTACAGTTGATAAATAAAGTTGGGCACTTTATTTAGGTATAGACTGTAATAAATTCATTGAATGATTTGTTTTAATCATGAACGAATTTATTGATGTAGTGCGACTACATTGAACATGATCACATATGAGATTTAATTAACTTTGTAATAACTGTCAGACTTATTAAATCTCATAAGCATTGATTTTACTGTAATCTTAATCTTGAGTTAGTTATAATTTCATAATTGTAATTGTTATTCCATTTGAGTTACCAATGGGCACGACACACTCTTGTAGTCAATATTACCCGGTATCTTAATGGGAGCAATTATGAGTATTAGAATTATAAATTAACAATATAGAATTTGTACAACACATCTCTTGATTGGTTTTCGGCACTTGATCATAGACTTCTCTGGCCAGAGTGTGTCAACATATTTAGTATGTTGAAAATGATCATTAGAGAAAACTAATAAATATCAAGGAACAAGATGTAATTAAATTGATTGGACAATTGAGATATCAATTTAATTAACGATGTGGTATAAAGGATTGTGCAGTAAATAAATCAATGTGGCATGCGACGAATTATTATTTGAGAACACTATCCTGGATAACATACAATTATGGAGGTCAATTCCAATATTTTAGTGGAGTAGATTTGGAATTAAATAATTGGACTAGTTTAATTACAAGCCTAATTATTGTAGCCACTATTGTATGTATCCATATGATCCCTGGGTTAGCTCATTTAATTAACTGCGCCGCTACTGGATTAATAAGCGAGATAACTAGCTATTTGGATTAAAAATCCAAATATATTATTTAGTGGGAGACTCCATATAATGTACTTGTGTTTAAGGGGTCTTGTGTTATTTTACAAGGTGGGCCCCTATGACAAGAAGAAGTAACGTTACTTTTGGTTTTATTATTTTTTAATTTAAATCAAATTTGATTTAATAGAATTAAAAAATATAAAAATATGGAGCCTAGGGTTTCCACTAGATAGAGATATAAAACGGCTTATTTACTCCCAAAAGAAACGAGAAGTCACATTATACAGATCAGAGAAAAAAAAAATTTCTCTACTGCACTAAAATATTGGAGCTCACCCAATTATTGTCAACATCAATTTTGTACATAAAGCTGTTTCGCAGCTTTGATGTTACTTCAACTGGAAATCAACAATAATCCAACTTTCAGTTTTTGGAATTCTTTTGGTGGAAAAAAATAGCACTAAATAATCTAAATAAATTTCACGAATCTGACAAGAAATTTGTGTATTCTAGTGTAAAAAAGTGTGAAAGGGTTAGCAAAAGGGAGGTGCCTGTGTAGCCAATTAGAATTTATGTCACTGATGTGTTAGATAACTCTTTCCTTGAGGCCCTTATGAAAGGGATTTTTATTGTTTTTATTTTATTGATGACCGAGGAACCTCTAATTTACGCAATTACCTCTCAAATTGTGTAAACTCTCCCCCACTTCAAAAAAAATAATTATGAAAACCACATATAATTTTTTACGATTTTAAGTAAAGAAGAAATTTGATAATTAACCACTTAAAATCTTCATTAATTGTTTAAATTTATGGCACAGAAGTATATGATTAGACAAATCATTTTATATTTTAAGAATAAAGTTGTCAGTTAAATTATATTAAGAATAAAGTTATTTGAAGTCATTAAACTATAGCCTCATTCTTATGTTAAAAATGGCAAAAAAAAAAAATCATGTAAAGAAAAGGATATAAATATTAATTGTTAATTTTTTTTACTTTAAAAAATAATGTGCAGTTTTTTAAAAATTATTATTATTTTTTGAAGTAGGGAGCATATACACAAATTGTATGGTAGAAATATCCCATCCTTCACACAAAAATGTCACTCATATCTCTCGTTTTGTATTAAAAGACTTATGGAGTTGTTTTTTTATTTATTTTATTTTTTGCTCAATGTTTGACTGTTTACATATCATCCAAGCGGAATCGACTTGGCTGTTTTCTATTTAAAAGAAGAAAAAGAAACATAGAAATTTCATAAAGACCCAACTGTGAATAAAATTATTCACGGCCGGCACTTTATTTAAAAAAAAAAAAAAAAGTCAATGATCACATGAAAATACCAAATTACCTGAAAAATTTACAACAATAACCACAAAATTTAGATTTTTTTCAACTTTAACCCCCTAATATTTTTTCTATCAACATTAGCTAAATCCTAAAATTGAAGACGAAATTACCCTCATCATTCTCACGTTTCTCTCAAGCCTAACTCCTCCCCCTCTCACCAAAATCTCATCACCGAAATTCCGTATACATCGTCGGCGGCGTAGATTGGCAGTGGAGGAAGTTGTCGGCGGCTGAAACAAGCTAAAGCACGTTGAAAATCTTCGAAAATCTCCTAAATCAAAGACAAAAATTGGAAACCCTAGGTGAGTTATTGAAAACCCAACATTATTGTGTTTTGTTGTTGTTGTTGTTGTGTTGTGTTGGTTGCATTGGTGATGGATTGAGTATTTGGGCTGTTGTTGGTGTTTAATGGTGGGTGAGATGCATGTGGGAAAGGGAAGGGTGAAGGGTGTCGAAACCAACAAAAATAAATTCCTACTCTAAATAAATTGTGTATAGTGATTGAGCAGGGTCGTGTCCACAGAGATCGGTAATTATTTAAATCCTTTTGAAACGTAAAACGTAAAATGGGGGAATTGTTGACAATAATAAAATCAAATTAAAATAACAAGAATGCAAATTAAAATTGTAATTCAAATTGGAGAAAGCTCTGATTGAAGGAATTAACTCAGCTTGATTCGACTACTGATCATTGATTCAAATATAGATTATTATTACTCATGAATAGACCGGTTATAGCTACTGAGACCCTCTAATAGCCAATCTCTCCTTAACTAGTCGATAACCAAGGTACGACCGTTGGTTATTTCCCTAATCAATAGACAACCCTAGATACGATCATAGGATTTAATCAATTGACAGCCTGAAAAACCAGAGAGACCCAAATCCTAATCAACACATATGATGATTCATTTAAATTAGATTGTTTATTCTCACAACACAACTCTCTGCTATGTTATTTGTCACAAACATTAAATTCTTCATACGATGAATCCTTTAATTGACAATAGATTAAGTTGATAATTAAATAGTGGCCAATTACCTAATTAACAAACATAATCATGAAAATAATTCAGAGAATAAACAAATACCCAAAAAGTAATAAAACAATTAAAGCATAAGAAAGATCTCACAGTAGTGATGAATCAAAGCTTCATTAACCTTCAACCAGAAAAATGGGTTTAGTTCCTCATAGAGAGAAGAGAAAACTTAGATCTAGGGTTTCTTTCTTTTTCTCCAATCCAAAATCCCCTCTTTTCACAATAGATTCCTCCTTAAATACTCTCTCTCTCTTCTCTTTTAGAGTTCTATTTAAAATAAAATACTAATATCTTAAATATTAAATTCGTAATTACAAAAATAGCCAAAAATACAAAACACGTTAAACTAAAAACTGCAGGTTCGCAGTTGACAGCACGCGCCCACGCCTTATCAACAAAGTTCTTCTGCCGCTCATAATTTCTCCAAAAGAACAATTATCCTTAAACATCATCTTGTAGTTAAATTTTATCATCAATCCATAGAATTGCACCTATAAAAGTAAAACACAAGTAAATCATTATTATTAAGTGCAAAACATCGATATTAAGGGAAATAAACAATGCAAAACTAGTGCATAAATTGCACTCTAACAAATTCCCCCACACCAAGATGATGCTTGTCCTCAAGCATATAACTCAAGATTAATCCCAAATCTCCACTCAATTCTCATCTCAACTCATCCAAAAATAATTTTAAACAAGCATACCTCAAGAAATTAAGTCGTTCATCATTCGAGAGACAAGGATTTTAAAGCATAGAATTTCGTAAGATAGAATAAGAACATTCAACCACCAAGAATATCCATTCAAAATTCAAGTGTAACAAGATTTAATAGCCCTCTCAATGACTTCACTCCATGCACTCAAAGTGTTTAGGGTGTCATTTATCCACTCAAATCAAATCAAAGAATGCTATTACCATAAGCTTGCTCATATATCACATCTCAATCCACAAAACATGAATAAAATGCAAAAATCTAAGGGTCTTAAAAGGGTTGTAATAGGGTTAAATAGGTTGAATGAAAAAGAAAGGTTTATGAAAGAAAAAGAGATCAAAATGAGAATAATGAACTCATTGAATGAACTTATGATATCAAAATGTTTATTTCTACTCAAGTCACCACGAATGTAAACTTTTTTTTTTTCAATTTTTTTTTTCTCTTTTTTTTTTCTTTTTTTTTTTTTAATCAAACAAAAGAAACGAACCTTGCATAATGTAATTCAAGCATAATACTTGTTGATCTAATTGAGAAACTTTAATACAAAGTAGAAAAAGCAACAAAATATATCCACACAATGAGTCCAAAAATCTCCTTAAATTGAGGCTCAAAAAGAAGAAAAATGGTTAAGTCAACGGAGAGAATTAGATGGGTAATGGTTAAGGCTCAAACAAAGGTAGCAAATAAAGGTCTTCGGGTAGAGAAAGAAAAAAATGCGAGAATAGAAAAATGGAATATGGGTTGCCCTTATCATTTTAATGCATAAAATCCCATAATGCGGCTTCAACATGCATAATAAAGCAAGTTCTAGAATAAACAAACTAGGATTGATATTCACATAACAAAAATAATTAGAGCAAAGTGGTTGCTCATAGGCTCAAATCCTCACAAAGTTGGTAAATTTGCCATCAAATCATGTACACTCTTCAAATGAATCAACCATCAATAGTGGTGTAGAATGAGAAGAATGTATGAATGATATATAAAAGGAAAGGTAAAAATGATAAGAAGTGAGAAAGATGAAAAGTGAGTAATGAAAGAGTATGATAGAATAAAAATAGATGTAAATAATTTGAGATGGATGGGAAAAGAGTAGTGAGAAAGAAAAGAAAAGAAAAATAATAATATATGAAGCATACTAATTCCAAAATCATTTAAGTATGAGTAGAGTGAAAATAATGAGTAGAGTGAAAATAATACTCTCAGACATCAATAATGCAAAAATCTCTCCCCCACACCAAGAACTTACATTGTCCCCAATGTAAGATAATCAAAGCTCACATAAAAATTAAAACGTAAGGATAAAAGATTAAAGGCAAAAACTTCCCTGAATTGTGAGCTTTGATCCTCATAACGTCTATGGGCTTGGCGGAAATGGTGGGATAAATCTCACACTCTCGAAGTTGATGCTTTCCTCTTCGGCATTGTTACAATAATTTCACTCACGGATTTCGATTCACCCGGCTGGAATACAGGGCATAGACTAGTTGCGGAAGATTGCTGCTCGGCTGGAGCTTGGCGCGATGGTGGATTGCTGGTTGCGTGCGGGATGCTGCGCGCTGGGGCTGATTCTGCTGCGCTAGTGGGCTGCTGGATCTGCGCGCTGGGGTTGATTGCACGCGAGAGCTGGGCTAATGCTGGTTCTGCGCGCTGCTGGGCAAAGGCTAGATCTGCGCGCGCGTGGGATGGAGCTGGTTGCGCGCATGGCTGCTGCTGCTGCTGCTACTGCTGCGTGGGCTGGTTCGCGATGGTGGATTGCTGGTGCTGCGTGGCTGCTCGGTGAAGGCTGGAGAAGAAAACCAATTCTGTGAATTAGGGATTTTGTGAACAAATTTTTTTTTTGTTTTTTTTTCAAATAAAAAATATATATATATATATAAAAAGGAAAGAAAAGAAAGGAAAAGAAAAAAAAGTTTTTTTTTGTTTTTTTTTTATTTTCAAATAAATAAATAAATAATTTTTTTTATGATGAACCACTTTGAGACACAAAAAAAAAAAAAATTCAGAAGTACTTTTCTAATAAGCACGTGGGCACGTCTTAAAACGATTTTACTTTAAAAATTACAGAAGTACTTTTTAGTTAAGACGTGGGCACGCCTTATCAAAAATTTTCTTCTGGCCAAAATAAGCAAACACATTATTTAAAAAAAAATCTGAATCAAAATTAAAAGAAGATATAACAAAAACCAAAATAAATAAATCATTTGGGTTGCCTCCCAAAAAGCGCCTTTGTTTTATGTCTTTGGCTAGACACATTTATGCATCAATCTCCATAATTGGGACTCTCGAGAGCCACATCCTCCACAATATTCACCGAAAAACCTTCATAAAAAGGTTTTAAGCGATGACCATTAACCTTAAAAACTTTGTCAGAGGTCGGACTCCGAATCTCAACTGCACCATGAGAAAAAATATTAGTAACAATAAAAGGTCCAACCCAGCAAGAACGTAATTTACCCGGAAAAAGTTTAAGCTTAGAATGAAAAAGAAGAACTTTTTGACCAACAGAGAACTCCTTTCTCAAAATCATTCTATCATGAAATGTCTTCGTCTTTTCCTTATAAAAAACTTCCTGCGCTATAGGGTTAATAACATCCACAGAAAATACCGAATGTTCCTCACTAGGATATTTCATGGCATCATTCATATTGAATTCTATAACCTCTCCATCAAACTCCATAGTGAGAGTCCCTTTATGTACATCCATTTTAGTCCTAGCAGTCTTAAGAAAAGGTCTTCCTAGCAAAATTGGGACAAAATTAGAGGAGTTATCATCTTCCATATCAAGTACAAAAAAATCAGCAGGAAAAACCAACTCATTAACTTGTACTAAGACATCTTCTAATACCCCATCAGGATATGCATTAGACCTATCAGCTAGTTGAATTATCACGCCAGTTTCTTTTAATGGGCCAACATTCAAAGATGAATAAATGGAACGAGGCATGACATTAATAGAAGCTCCTAGATCTAACATAGCCTTTTCAACTCTAACACTACCAATTTTACAAGGGATAGTAAACATACCTGGATCCTTGCACTTAGGAGGTAGTTTCTTTTGGAGAACTGCTGAAACATTCTCCCCCATGTGAACTTTTTCATCTCCTTTTAATTTTCTTTTAGAGGTGCACAGTTCCTTAAGGACTTTAGCATATCGAGGTATTTGTTTTATAGCATCTAATAAAGGAATATTTACCTCAACCTTGCGAAATGTCTCAAGGATGTCTTTCTCTTGTTCCTCCTTCTTGGATTTTGCAAATCGGCTTGGAAAAGGAGGAGGTATCACAATAGGTAGGGGTTTCACTTTGGTGGGTTGTGCATCTTGAGATTGAGGCATCAATTCATTCTTCTCAAGCTCATCTTCTACATGCTTTGTCACTTTCTTACTAAGCTCTTGCAACTCCGTCCCACTTCTAAGGATGACAGCACTAACGTTTTGCTTTGGATTCACCTCAGATTGTGAAGGCAATCTCCCTAATACTTGAGACTCCAGACGGCTCACTGTAGTCGCCAATTGACTCATTTGGTTCTCCAAGTTCTGAATGCTTGCTGTAGTTGCCTGCTGAAATTGTTGAGTGTTAGTCGCAAGCGATTTAACAATTTCTTCAAGAGATATACCTGACTTGGAGTTTGATTGTGGAGGTGCTGGTTGTCTTGGTGGATACTGTTGTGAGAATCCTGACGATCTAACTCCATAGCTGAAGTTGGGATGATCCTTCCATCCCGGATTGTATGTTTGTGCATAAGGATCATACCTCCTCTGAGACATGCCTGGAAATCCTCCAACTGCATTGGCTTGTTCAACGGGTTCTTCTTGAAGTGTAGGACACATATCAGTTGGATGACCCATATTGTAACAAATGCCACAAGTCTTCACTTGTTGCACATTGCCTACCACAAACTTTTCCACAAGAGAAGTAAGTTTATCTAAACGTTGTTCAACAGAAGAAATATTTACCTCATTCACCTTCCTTGAAGTGGCATCTTGCCTGCTGCCAAATTGTTGTGCGTTGGCAGCCATATTTGATATCAACTCCCTTGCTTGAGTAGGGGTCTTGTTCACCAACACGCCTCCACTAGCAGCATCTATCATACTCCTATCCATCAATGACAGTCCTTCGTAAAAATATTGAATAAGAAGTTGATCAGAAATCTGATGCTGAGGACAGCTGGCACACAATTGTTTGAATCGCTCCCAATACTCATACAAAGTCTCCCCAGGAAGTTGTCTGATCCCACAAATATCTTTTCTGATGTTGGCAGCTCTTGAAGCAGGAAAGTACTTCTCGAGGAACTGCTTCTTCAAATCATTCCATGTTGTAATCGATCCAGGAGGCAAGTAATACAACCAGTCTTTAGCTAGCCCATCTACAGAGAACGGAAAAGCACGCAGCTTAATCTGCTCTTCAGTCACGCCTTGTGGTCTCATACTTGAACACACAACATGAAACTCCTTAAGGTGTTTATGAGGATCTTCACCTGCAAAACCATGAAACTTGGGTAATAAATGAATAAGACCAGACTTTAATTCAAAATTTACCTCCAAGTCTGCATATTGAATGCAGAGTGGTTGTTGATTCAAGTCTGGTTCAGCTAACTCTCTAAGAGTTCTTTCTACAGGTGCAGCTCTATCCATCACTTGTTCTTCTGAATCGCTAGATGATTCAACTAAATCAGGCACCGTATCTGTTTCAGAAAGCAAAGGCGACGAGAATCGTTGCTTAGCTCGCTTCGTCTGCTGTCTCAGCTGGCGAGCTGTCTTCTCAATTTCAGGATCAAACGAAAGTGTACCTGTACGAGAAGAACGAACCATACACCAAGTAAAATGTAAAAAGGATTAAATAAATGACACCAATCCCCGGCAACGGCGCCAAAATTTGAAGGGTGTCGAAACCAACAAAAATAAATTCCTACTCTAAATAAATTGTGTATAGTGATTGAGCAGGGTCGTGTCCACAGAGATCGGTAATTATTTAAATCCTTTTGAAACGTAAAACGTAAAATGGGGGAATTGTTGACAATAATAAAATCAAATTAAAATAACAAGAATGCAAATTAAAATTGTAATTCAAATTGGAGAAAGCTCTGATTGAAGGAATTAACTCAGCTTGATTCGACTACTGATCATTGATTCAAATATAGATTATTATTACTCATGAATAGACCGGTTATAGCTACTGAGACCCTCTAATAGCCAATCTCTCCTTAACTAGTCGATAACCAAGGTACGACCGTTGGTTATTTCCCTAATCAATAGACAACCCTAGATACGATCATAGGATTTAATCAATTGACAGCCTGAAAAACCAGAGAGACCCAAATCCTAATCAACACATATGATGATTCATTTAAATTAGATTGTTTATTCTCACAACACAACTCTCTGCTATGTTATTTGTCACAAACATTAAATTCTTCATACGATGAATCCTTTAATTGACAATAGATTAAGTTGATAATTAAATAGTGGTCAATTACCTAATTAACAAACATAATCATGAAAATAATTCAGAGAATAAACAAATACCCAAAAAGTAATAAAACAATTAAAGCATAAGAAAGATCTCACAGTAGTGATGAATCAAAGCTTCATTAACCTTCAACCAGAAAAATGGGTTTAGTTCCTCATAGAGAGAAGAGAAAACTTAGATCTAGGGTTTCTTTCTTTTTCTCCAATCCAAAATCCCCTCTTTTCACAATAGATTCCTCCTTAAATACTCTCTCTCTCTTCTCTTTTAGAGTTCTATTTAAAATAAAATACTAATATCTTAAATATTAAATTCGTAATTACAAAAATAGCCAAAAATACAAAACACGTTAAACTAAAAACTGCAGGTTCGCAGTTGACAGCACGCGCCCACGCCTTATCAACAAAGTTCTTCTGCCGCTCATAATTTCTCCAAAAGAACAATTATCCTTAAACATCATCTTGTAGTTAAATTTTATCATCAATCCATAGAATTGCACCTATAAAAGTAAAACACAAGTAAATCATTATTATTAAGTGCAAAACATCGATATTAAGGGAAATAAACAATGCAAAACTAGTGCATAAATTGCACTCTAACAAAGGGAAGTGAAAGAGAAGGGAAAGGGAAAGGGAAGGGAAGGCTGTGGTGTACGCGAAACGCTCACACGAGGCCTGGCCTGTCGCACGTGAAACGCGCGCGTGAGGCCTCGCCTGTTGCACGCGAAACGCGCGCATCTCACATGCGACAAGCGCGGCCTAGCGCGCGCGGGATGCGCCTGCCGCGCTCGTCTCGCGTGCGACATGCCCATCCGCACGCATCTGGCTGAACTACCCCCATTCCCTGAAAAGAAAAACTCTACATGTACTGAAAACAGAACTCCTTCCACTCAATCACACTTATCCTGGCCTCCATCTCCTAAGAATAATAGCTTGAGTGCTACTCAACCTGGAATCCATATTACTCATTCATATTCATCTTCATTGGCATCAATGTCTGCACATAGTAAAACCTCTTCTGTAGTTAGTGAAACTGATGCCGAAAACCAAATATCAGATTTGGAAATGGAGTGCAAGAATAGGCGTAGAAAGGATGGAACAAGTACTTTGAAAGATGAGCAGTCTCTAGGCCAAAAGCTAAATTTTCGGAGAGGAAAGGTGGTTGAGCTTCACCCTGTGGATAGTACGCCAACAAGACTGAAATTTAAGAAAAGGGTGCTTGGTGACAAGTAAAGTCACAGCCTTTGGTCCGCTGAAGAGTGATTTTTTTTTTCTCTTTTGCTGTTTTTTTTCTTTTTTCTCTTTCCATTTTCTATCTATCGATAATCTATGCCCTTTAGAAGAGGCAAATTTGTATCTGTCTGTACAAAATAATCTGCAGAACGAGTTCAAATGTTGCAAAGTGATCAAGATTGATCGCTTCTTTACTAATAATATTTGAATAAACTTAATATCGTAGTTTTGTTCATTGCGAAAACTTGTATTATGAGTGTTCCTAAGTTGATTATAAGCCGACTGTATATCAACATCTCATACTGTGAATTACATGGGGATATTTTAAATAAAGAATGAAGTTTGCTTACTGGAAGAGATTTTGAATAAAGAATGAAATTCACAATCGTGCTTGAAGCCAGTTTCGTTTCATTTCAGCCTGACCTTTGCTTAAGTTTCAATTTTATGTCATGCTGACTCCTCTGTCTCTCAAAGCCAAATTTAAGGCCTAATCCGTAGTCATGTTGATTCCTCTATTTTTTTTTCAAGCAAATTTTCAGGCTAAATCCGCAGTCAATTTCACGTCAAGTTGATTCGACTGTTTTTTTAAGCCTAATTTTTAGCTTAATCCATAGAGCCATGAAATTATAGATATTTCTATTTCTTTGGTCTTTGAATCTGCGTAACAAACACACAGAACTGTTTTATACATGCAATAAGATATGGCAATACTTGATGAATTAATTTATATTGCCTTTTTTTTTCAATTAATTTATATTGACTTTTTTTTTCAAATCTCTAGGGGATGGAATAACTATATTCATTAGGATTTATCTGTAAAACGTCATACACCCTTGCCAGAAATTGCTCAAATGTACAATCTTTCTATACTAAAAATGTTGTATTTTTGCCATTCACGTACTCCGTATGGCCATATGCTAACGTCTCCCACCAACCGTCGTAACATAATTGAAGTACAACAGAATCCATTAAACCTAAAAATTACAAAAACAAAAACAAAAGATATAAGATTACACGCTATAAAACCTAGTAAAGTGAATATGTAGTACATTTATATGTATGAAATGAAGTATATGATTTTGGATTTGATTCGTCTCATCGTAAGTTTCGAAACGATATATTATACGCCTAAAACGGACACATGTAGCGCAAGTTATGACTTTCGGAAAATAGCTGAAATTTAGTGAGACATGCAGTGGGACAGATGCCTGTCTCACATAAAAACCAGTGGGAACAAGTGAGACAGGCAGTGGGATAGGCGCCTGTCTCACATAAAACCAGTGGGTTTATGTGCGACATGCGCCTGTCCCACTGCCTATCGCACATATTTTGGTGAGACAGGCAGTGGGACAGATGCCTGTCTCACATAAACCCGCTGGTTTTAAGTGAGACAGACGCCTGTCTCACTTGTTCTGGGCTTCTATTTTACTCGATTTTTCAGGAGTTTCAATGATTTATCTTCATTTCTTAACTCAAACTAACTACTTCAACAAGTCACATTGTTTTATTAATGAAAAATAACAACGTTTGCAACAAAACCCCACTTTAATTTCAAACTCAAATGATAAAATCAATATATTAAAAGTTTAGGTTATGGTAAGAGTATAAACTAACCTTAGGAAGCTCTCCAATTGATAATCATATCTTCAATTATGCAATGCAATACTTGTTTGATGGAATTTATTAATTTATTGAGAGTGATGGAGTTTGTTAAGTTATTGAACTAAGGTTTAGTAGTGCTGGAATTGAAAAGGAAAAAAGTGGCATGCCTTTGTAAATTTGATGAAAGTGATGAGGGTAATGTAGTCTAAAAATAGGGTGTTTGGCTAGTTATGATAGAAAAAATTTTAGGGGGTTAAAATTAAAAAATGTTAAAATTTTATGACCATTTTTATAAATTTCCCAAATTACCTAAGGATGTGCGAAGGGTCTAATGGCCGGCACTTCATGATAGGAGAGGTACGTGATAATATAAGATGGCAGTCCCTGCTAAGCAAATATATATATATATATATATATTCTCGATTCTTGAACATCAAATTCTGACAAACGCATTCCAGCAAACCAGCTACTGAAAGAGAAAAATTTGCGTTCAATATGGGCATAAGATGGCCTTGCCTCTGCTCTTTTTCTGCTCTGTATGCTGCTGTCCTCGTATTTAGCTTGCCCATCGTTTCCGATGAATTCCTTTGGGTAAGGGCTTCTCTTGTTGCCGGGACTGGGAATGAGACAGACCGAGTAGCCTTACTTGAATTCAAATCCAAGAGCACTTATGACCCTGTTGGTGTTTTAGGCACATGGAATGAATCCATCCACTTTTGCAAATGGTATGGTGTTACATGTAGCCGTAGGCACCAGAGAGTCACACTCTTGGACTTACGGTCCCTGAAACTTGCAGGCTCCGTATCACATTTCATTGGGAATTTGAGCTTTCTCAAACAACTATATCTCCAGGGGAACAGCTTCACCCATGAAATCCCTTCAGAAATTGGTGGTTTGCGAAGATTGAAAGTGCTTGCTCTTAACAATAACTCAATTTGTGGGGAAATTCCTACCAATATATCCCGATGCTCAACTCTTATTCCCATCCATCCACAAAATAATCAGTTGGTGGGGAAAATTCCATCACGATTTAGCTCCTTGTCGAAGACGGAAATTCTCAACTTAGGTTCAAACCATCTGACAGGAAGTATACCTTCTTCGTTGGGAAACTTATCGTCCATTCATACAATTTCTTTGGCCTATAATAATTTGGATGGGACTATTCCTAATTCTTTTGGGTGGTTCGAGAATCTTGTGTTCCTGTCATTGGCAGCCAATAACTTGTCCGGTATTATTCCTTCCTCAATCTTTAATATCTCTTCCATCGTAACTTTTGAAGTGGGATTGAACCAAATTCAAGGCATTATTCCCCTAGACTTTGGTTCTACTCTCCCAAATATCTAAAATTTTGGCATTGCTTTTAACCAAATTACTGGAGTTATTCCACCATCAATATCTAATGCCTCGAAATTGGAATCATTTCAAGTCGTCGAAAATAAACTAACTGGGGAAGTTCCTTCTTTGGAAAAGCTACAAAGGCTTCAGCATTTCACAATTACATCCAACAGTCTTGGGAGTGGGGGAAACGATGATTTAAGCTTCCTTTGCTCATTGACCCATGTAACGAGGCTAACATGGATGCATATAAACAGTAACAATTTCGGAGGGTTACTACCTGGATGCATTAGTAACTTGTCAAAAACTATTAAAACGTTGTTCCTCAACAACAACAAAATATATGGAAGCATTCCAGCTGGGATTGGAAATTTTGTCAACTTGCAGAGACTGGATATGACCAATTATCAGGTACCATTCCCCCTGCTATAGGAGAGCTCCAAAATTTAAAGATATTGGGTTTAAATAGAAACAAATTATCAGGAAATATTCCACCTTCCATTGGAAATTTGAAAATGTTATTGAACCTATTTTTGAATGATAATTTTCTTGAGGTTAGCATCCCTTCAAGCCTAGGGCAATGTGAGAGCTTGATAGAAATTAACCTTTCTAATAACAATCTTAGTGGCACCATACCTCCCCGATTCTTCAGTCTCTCATCCTTATCAATTTCTCTTGACTTTTCCAGAAACAAACTCACTGGTTCCCTACCCATTGAAGTTGGAAAATTGAAAATTTTGGAAATTTTATATGTTTATGAGAATACGTTAGAAGGTGAGATTCCTAGTACTTTTGGTAACTGCATAAGACTGGAACAATTAGGGATGGGAGGCAACTTATTCCAAGGTCCTATTTCTTCATCTTTAGGATCTTTAAGAGGTCTTAGAGTTTTGGATTTGTCTCAAAACAACCTTTCAGGTGAAATTCCTAAATTTTTGGCTGGATTATCCTTGAATAATTTAAATCTATCTTACAATGACCTTGAGGGGATGGTACCAACAGAAGGAGTCTTTACGAATGCAAGTGCTACTCGGATTTTAGGGAACAGTAAGCTCTGTGGTGGCATATCTGAATTTAAACTGCCGACTTGTGTTTCAAAGAAATCTAAAAGAAGGAGATTGACCTTTGTCCCGACATTAGTCATTGCCATTGTTTCTAGGCTTTTAGGACTTGCATTAGCTCTATTTGGTTTGGTTCTTTGTTTGGTAAGGAAGATAAAAGAGAAAGAAAATCCTAGCAGTTCGATCTATTCACTTCTATACTTGTCGTACCAAGATCTTTACAATGCTACTAGTGGATTCTCCTCAGCAAACCTTGTTGGTGTAGGTAGCTTTGGGTCTGTTTATAAAGGAATTATTGATGAGGGTAGAACAACTATTGCAGTGAAGGTCTTCAATCTTCAACATCATGGAGCTTCTAGGAGTTTCATAGCTGAGTGCAAGGCGTTGAGGAGCATTAGACATCGAAATCTTGTAAAGGTTCTCACTGCATGTTTAGGAGCAGATTATAGAGGCAATGACTTCAAGGCTTCCGTGTATGAGTTCATGCATAATGGAAGTTTAGAGGAGTGGTTGCATCCCTTCACTGGAGAAGATGAAATAGACGAGGCACCGAGGAATTTAAATTTGCTTCAGAGACTGAACATCGCCATTGATATAGCATATGCATTGAACTATTTACACCACGATTGTCAACCTGTAACTGCTCATTGTGACCTCAAACCCAGCAATGTTCTTCTTGATGATTACATGACTGCACGTGTAGGTGACTTTGGATTAGCAAGAATCCTTTCACCTGATCATACGCAAACAAGCTCCATCAGTGTCAAAGGATCTCTTGGCTATATTGCTCCAGGTATTATCTTTTACATTTAACATAGCATCTGGCCTCTAAATAATAATAATTATAAAAAAAGTGCTCTCATCCAGTGAATATTTTACTGTAACTTTCAAAAAAAAATTTCAATATTTTTGCATTTGCAAATACTCTTAATTTCTACTATAAAATCTTGTACTATTTCTTGTAACCCTTTTTTAATTGCAGAATATGGCGTAGGATGTGAGGTGTCAACAAATGGAGATGTTTATAGTTATGGGATATTGCTATTAGAATTGGTGATAGGGAAAAAACCTATAGACATAATGTTTGAAGGTGATATTAATCTACATAACTTTGGGAGAAAAGCATTGCCTGATCATGTAATGGATATTGTGGATTCGTCACTTCTACCTGATGATGAAGATTTGATTCTTACCGGTAATCAAAGGCAGAAGCAAGCAAGAATCAACAGCATCATAGAATGTCTCATTTCCATGGTAAGAATCGGAGTTGCTTGTTCAATGGAGTTGCCTCAAGATCGAACGAACATGACCAATGTTGTCCACGAATTACAATCAATCAAGACCATTCTTCTCGGCGTAGAACTATGTCCACCATGCAAAGTGGTAATTGAATGATACCAGTTATCCTTTATTTCTTTTACCAAGTGATGTAAAATTATCTTGTATATTATTACTTTCCTTTTTTATGATTAAACACTTTTATTTATCACAGGGAAAGAGAGTTAAAACGTAATAGGAAGACTATGTTTTCTAGGGGCTGCCGGAGGCAACGACATTTTACCAATTAGTGTTTAATTTTGTATATTCGAGCTGTTTGTATTGAATCCATTTCAAAGAAAAAAATTTAGAATTTTTGTAATGTAGTTTGCAGTATTTGAGTTGTAAGAATGACAACGATTATCTAGCTTCCTTAAGTTATCTTTTGAAGTGCTAATGGTTAAAGCCGAATGGGTGGAAAAAGGATCATGTTGCAAACTCCAACTAGTTTGGAGTCAAATTGAAATGAATACGGCCTATTATTTAGGGGTAAATTTTAAATTATCCTTTTAGAAAATGGCAATCTTCAAAATATCTCCTGAATTATTGTAAATTTCAACTTACTCTATTTTTATTTAAACTATAAGGTAAAAATAGGACTAGGTTAATGAAAACTTTTTCCTTTCTATATAAAAATGGGGGATAAGTTGGTTTTTACAGTAGTTTGGAGAATATTTTGAAGATTTTCATTTCAAGAGAGGTAAACAAAATTAACCTTATTTAAAAATATTCTGTTCTTTGTGCCAAGATATGGTTAAATTTTCTTCACTGTATTAATTTCTAGCAGTATCCAAATTGCTTGAGGTACGATATTGGTCAAAATACAAAAGACATATTGCTAATGCTAAAAATCTAGCTTAAATATTAGCTGCACGGCACTTAAAAGGTGGCCGATACAAATCAAATGCTCTACATTCCTAATTTCCTATAAACAAGAACAAATAACATAGTTTAAGTAGGATCCCAGACTTTTTACTAAAATGAAAATGGTTTACTTGTGTATAGAGGTTGACAGCCCCTGCGACATGTCAAATGATGGACAGCTGGGAACCAATCTTGTTGAAATGAGACAAGATATTAGTACTAGCAGAGTATCCATATAACTTAAAATGCATGTTTTGAGCTGGTGGATCTTCCTAATGATGTAAAGTTCGATAGGAACCGAGAAGTTTAAAATGTTTAAGGTATGATGTGTTTTGGAAAGCTAAAAAACTTGCTCTGGTACTATTTGAATTTGTTATGAGAGTGTTTGGCAAACAAGAAAGTAATAGAAAGCAAGAGAGAAAATTAAAGAGAATATTCTGGAAATTCTTTAGCTGAATATTCTTTGTATGTTAATTGTGAATGGGTACAAATTTTTTTATATAGTAGTCTTTGATTTACAATAGACTGATCATGGAGGCTCCTAGAATCAATTTGCTAATAACAAACTAATCATTGAAGCTGCTGGAATCAGCTAACTAACTTAATAGTAGCTAATGCAAACTAACTTAAGAGTAGCAAATGCAGCTAATAACCGAAATCTCCAAGTCACCAGCTGAGAGTGTATCTGCTACTTGAGTGCACAGCAAGTACACCATGGTCTGCTATCTACTTTTTTGTTTCTTTACATATGCTGACAGGTACCAAGTTGAAAACAGAGAGATATAAAGTTGCTAACTAAAGAAATATGAAATGCTTCTTCACAGCATGCTATTTCATTCATCATTATTAATGTTTAAATACAAGTTATCTAACTTTTTGGCCAAGAAATCTCATTACAACTACACAGCTGTAACAAATTAAGATCTGATGTCTATGCTTGAATTTATCTAATGGCCCTAAATGATTGTATTATATAAGTGACAGAAATACATTTGACTACTTGTTCCTTTGAGCTCATCATGTAAATCTGAACCATGTGCCAAGTAAGGTCTTCTTCACATGAGGGCTGTTGGATTCTGGTGTTACTGTTGAACTGGTTGTTTTACACAATTAATCAAACACTGATTTTAACGTTCTCCCTGATCGATTTCATCTGCATTAAATTTGCGCTTAGAGCTCCTTCAAAGGCTTTCCAAGCTTTAGTTCCTGGAATTCTTTTGGCGCTGCATTGGAAAAAATCGCACTAATGAATGTATCTAAATTTCAGGAAACTGTTAAGAAATTTGTGTATTCTAGTGTTATATACTTCACTGTCTCAAATGGACTTGTCTAATCTATATATGTACAGAAAAAAATTATGCAAGATGATGAGATTAATAGGAGAATTTCAGATATTAAAAATGTGGAAGGGTCAGTAGAAAGTAGGTATTTTATGTAGCCAATTACCAGTGTCATGTTTATGTTGTGCCGTAACATCAACCAGCGTCAGATAATTCTTATTCTATAACTAAAAGAAATCAATAGTATCTGTTCATCAATCTCGTTACAAAATCAACATTCTCTAATAAGAAATGCACGGTGGTTACAAGATCGAGTTAATTATAAAACTCAAGTCTCCAGTTTCATCCTCCAGTCTAATACTGTGCAAACATATATGGAAGAAAATTTTACATGTAATAATCCTGCCTAATGAATATAATAATTTAATCCTAATAATTAGTGCAATTCAAAATTATGAACCTAATGTAGCCTGGAACTTATTTAAGGCTGAGGCTATTTACACTCCAAATAATATTTTTGCACGTTCATTTACTCAGTACACTCTTAAATTTGAAGAATAAACTTTTTACTCAGCATATGCACTCATCAAAATTCCAGATTACACTGAAATTAGCTTCTTTGGTTAAAGCTCTCTTTCTTCAGAAGTCAACACCGTACAGCACCGATAAATAATAACATTTGTGATTACATTCATAGTCATGGCTTAAACTTTGTTTGCGCTAAATTATTCAAAAGTGTTTAAGTCGCTGAATTTGCTTTAGGACATGGAGTCCCAATTCTTGTTATTTGTTTTTTTAAGACAAACAGCCACCTAATTATTTATTTATTTGTCTCTTTTTTTTAAAGAATAACAGCCACCATGTTTATTAGAATAAATATTCACCTTTGAAATCGAGGATGAGAAGAGGTTAGAAAAGAAAATAAAAAATAAAAAAGAGAGATAGAATCAGGTTTTCTTCTTTTAGCAAATTAAAAGTCCAATTGCCTGCAATGATAAATTACATAAAGGGTAATTTAATAATATAAAATAGATGAGGCTATTTGAACCCATGAAGCATGTTCAAGTGCTCGACTTCGCGCCTGGCAAGCTCTCATTGGGGAGCTCAGTTGTGGTGCCTATAACCCCCAATGGGAGCTCACCACGTGTGAAGTAAGGTGCATGACCTTGCGCACTAGAATAGCTCCTTTGAACCCATAATTTTACTTGTTAAACTCATTTTCTTAATAAACCAAATTCACATATTAGTTTTTCACTATGCACCCTATAAAATCTCCCAAAAAAAACTACTAAAATATTGTTCTTTTTATATTTTTTTATTACACCCATTATCAGCTTTTGCTTCTCTATTCTACTCTCTAAAACGTCAATCTGTTCCAAAAGTAATTCCTTGTCTAACTTATTACAAATAGGGGTGGCAAAATGAATAAACGAATTGAATTCAAATTGAATCGTAAACGAATGGGTTAAGATTAAACGAATTGAAATCTCAGCATTAGGATTTGATTCGTTTATTAAACGAATATTCAATTTGATTCGTTTAGTAAAATTAATAAACGAATCAAAGCGAATCTGAATTCGTTTATTATTCGTTTAACCTATAACGAGTCCATAACGAATTTAGATTCGTTTACATTCATTTATTATTACAAAAATATAATTAATAAATAAAAATTAAGCAAAATAAAATGTAAAAATACCACATATTTAACATCTTACAAAACACAAATAATCAAACCATATGCTAACCCTAAAATACACAGTCGTCCAAATACTAAATTACAAATTCTTAATAATACAAATAACAATAATTAGAATTCAAATTACAAAAGCAAAGTGATTTCTTTAATTCTCTTTATTTTGTTCAACAAGAATCCTGCACATAAAAAGCAAATAAAATTAATACAATGTCAAGTTGGTTTATTCATATTAATTAGTTGTATGCAAAGATTAAAGGTTTCATTAGTGCTTTCATCTTTATTTAATTTTTAGTTATTATATTTTATCTTAATTTTTAATCTAAATCCGTCTATTCAATTGTTCAAATAAATTAAGGTTAGAATAATTTCGGCAGCTAATAAGACATATAATCTTTACGGCTCGATACTCTAATCTTTATTATACTACTTGTGTCGACTAATACACTTACTAATTTACGCAACAACATCCTTATCAAGCCACTAAAGCAAAAAGATTTCTTTAGATTGAGAACTTTATTGGGTGTTATGAAACAAGTTTAAGGGGGGTGTAGGATTGTAAACTTGTTTTCGATCCATGTCCTAAAAAAACACATAACCTAGCCCATCTCATAGAACTTTCTAATTTAAGATAAATTAGGTGTTAGGTAAGGTTGGTGTGGTTAGTGAAAGAGGTGAAGTGAAATGAGTTTGGTTGATAATTATTGTGGTGATTGAGAATAAAAAAGTGATTGTCATTAAATTTTTTTAGTTTATGTGTCTGGTTATAATTAAGTTTTAGGTATTATAAAAATACCTTTATCATTTGTGTTGTATGCATCAAGTCTAACAAGAAGAACGCATAAGAAGCAAAACAAAACTTCTAAGAGTGATTCGTGAGAGTGTGTGAATTGATCTTGTAATGCTCTTGAGCTTTCTTTAATAAAATTTGTATTTTATCCTTTAAATTCTCCAATAATAGTATTAATTGATTTTTTTAATTGTTTGTATAAACTCAATTAATAAATGACGGATAAGATATTATATCAATTGAAATAGAAATTAAATATTCCAACTAAGTAAATATATATTATTCAAGCAAGAACCATGATAATTACAATATACAAATATAGAAATGATTCAATTTATGGTAGTTGATGTTTTTCTTTAGTAAAAAAGTGATTGTCATTAAATTTTTTTAGTCTGGTATAAATAGAGCTGTCTAGCTATTCTGAAAGGTATAAAAGTTTTCATAATATTGTTATTTATTTTCCACATAAACAACGTAACTTATTGGTTAAGTTGTGGGTCCAACAAAAACTTCGAATGAAGTCACTCCTGTCAATATGAAAGTTCAACCAAGACAACATTATCAAAATTATAGCTGTATGCATGTTCACATTTCTTTAGTCACGTCATGAAACATTGTATGTGGAAATTATTTAAGTCAGTACGTGCTATTTACGCCCATTTCGTATACGTTAATTTGAATCATCTTCACTCTGTCTATTAATGTGGAATTTGGTGATGTCGGCCAAAGGGGATACCCACTTTCTTCACTATAATTTTTTGGGAAAATGATGATCAAAATAATTATTGTTTCAGTAAATTAATCATTTTTCCACTTATGTTTCAAAACCCTCTACAATCAAAATGATTCTGCTAATTAACCTTGAATTTGTAAAGGAGTGTTTATTTATTTTGGATTTATACTACAAGTGTTTAACAAATTTCAAGATATACTACAAGTGTTTAACCATTTTGATATTTAATTTTTATTAATAGTATGGGTTATGATTTATAAGATGAGGGTTACAAGAGAGTGAAAAATTATACTATTCATTTCTAACATTTTATGAGTTACATTAATTTATTGACAACTTGATTCTCTAATTTAGTTATGTTTACTAATATTAAATAAAACTTATGCCATATAAATAAAATTACTTAAACACATGATTAGTTATTGTTTAAAAAGCTGTAAAATTATGCAACTAGGGGGTTATTGGATATTATAAAAATAAAAAAGTGGTATATATTAAGGATAAAAATTTTGTGTTGAGCTTAATTTTTATTGAGTACTGAATCAATAATAATTTAGAAAAGATAAATAAAAAAATTAAAATTTAAAATAATTTTTATCATAAATTAAAAAAACCCGAATATCCCGTCGAAAATATCAATGTGGCATTAACTGCCCGATATTTAAGGTCAAATAGGTTTTAGAGCCAATTGGTTTTAACCCGTAAACAAAAGTGGGAACAAAAAGTCTTTTTGTGGGTTTGTTGAAGAATTAAGAATATGCTGCCAACACAAAGTGAAAGTACATTGGAAGATCAACATTTTGAGGGAGAAAATGTACATATAAATTAACTGACAGACCCAAACTTCAACAAATACCGGCTATACTGAAGGAGAAAAGTTTGCCATTTATTCACCATGGGCATAAGAGTGTCTTGCTCTTTCTTCTTTCCGTACACTGTCCTTTTATTCTACTTTACCTTACGCCTCCTTCCTCATCAATTCCTTGGTATACAGGCTTCTACAGTTGCCAGCAACGAGACAGACCGGCTAGCCTTGCTTCAATTCAAGTCGAAGATCACTCATGACCCTCTTGGTGCTTTAGGCTCATGGAATGCATCCATCCACTTTTGCAATTGGTATGGTGTTACATGTAGTCGTAGGCACCAGCGGAGAGTCACGATCTTGGACTTGGGGTCCCTTAAGCTTGCTGGCTCTATAAAACCACATATTGGAAATTTGACCTTTCTCAAAGTTCTAAATCTCGAAAACAATAGTTTCACCCATGAAATCCCTTCAGAAATTGGTCGTTTGAGAAGATTGCAAGTACTAGCTCTTAACAACAACTCAATTGGTGGGGATATTCCCGCCAATATATCCCGATGCTCAAACCTTGCTCAAATCGATCTACTTCAGAATCAGTTGGTGGGAAAACTTCCATCAGATTTTAGCTCCTTGTTAAAGATTGAATTTCTCAGCTTAGGTTTTAACCATCTGACAGGAAGTATACCTTCTTCCTTCGGAAACTTAACATCCATTGATACACTTTATCTGTCCCAAAATAATTTAGATGGGAGTATTCCGGATACTCTTGGCTTGTTGAAGAATCTTGTGACCCTGGCATTGGCTGCAAATAGGCTATCTGGTACTATTCCTTCTTCAATCTTCAATATCTCTTCCATCACAGTTTTTGAAGCGGGAACGAACCATATTCACGGGTGTATTCCCCTGGACATCGGTTTTAGTCTCCCAAATCTGCAATTTTTCAGTGTTATGTTTAACCAAATTACTGGAAGTATTCCACCGTCTATATCTAATGCCTCAAAGTTGGAAGTACTTCAAGTAACTGATAATAAATTAAGAGGGGAAGTACCTTATTTGGAAAAGCTACAAAGGCTTTCTACATTCATGATTACAGGGAATAGTCTTGGGAGTGGGGGACGCCACGATTTAAACTTCCTCTGTTCTCTGACTAATGCAACAATGTTAATATGGGTGGGTATAAATGTCAACAATTTTGGAGGGATACTACCTGGATGCATTAGCAACTTCTCAACCACTCTTGAAATGTTTCTCCTTGACCACAATAAAATAGTTGGAAGCATTCCAGCAGGGATTGGAAAGTTTGTCAACTTGCAAAGTTTGCACATGTGGAACAACCAATTATCAGGTACCATCCCCCTCGCCATAGGAGAGCTCCAAAATTTAGGGATATTGGCTTTAGATTCTAACAGATTATCAGGAAATATTCCACCCTCTATTGGAAATTTAAAAAAATTGCTAGAACTATATGTGAGTGACAATTTTCTTAAGGGCAGTATCCCTTCAAGCCTAGGACAGTGTGAGAGCTTGACAACAATTGGTCTTTTCAACAACAATCTTAGCGGTACCATACCTCCTCAATTAATGGGTCTCACATCCTTAGTTGCTCTAGATTTGTCTAGAAACCAAGTTAGTGGTTCCTTTCCTACTGAAGTTGGAAATCTAATCAATCTAGAAACATTAACTGTTTCTGGAAACATTTTACAAGGTGAGATTCCTAGTACTCTTGGTAGTTGTATAAAATTGGAAATATTGGAGATGCAAGGCAACGTATTCCAGGGTCCAATTCCTTCATCACTGAGTTCTTTAAGAGGTCTTACAATATTGGATTTATCTCGAAATAAACTTTCGGGCGAAATTCCTGAATTTTTGGTAGGATTAAAAGTAATAGAGAATTTAAATTTGTCTTACAACGACCTTGAGGGCATGGTACCAACAGAAGGAGTTTTTAAGAATGCAAGTGCTATTTCGGTTTTGGGAAATAATATGCTCTGTGGTGGCATATCTGAATTTAAACTTCCACTATGTGGTTTACAGAAATCTACAGGAAGGAGATTGACCTTTGAACTAAAATTAGTCATTGCCATTGTTTCTGGGCTTATGGGACTTGCTTTAACTCTATCTATTTCATTTCTTTGTTGGGTAAGGAAAAGAAAAGAGCAATCAAATCCAAACAGTTTGATAAATTCACTCCTAAACCTATCATATCAAAATCTTCACAATGCTACTGATGGGTTCTCCTCAGCAAACCTTATTGGCACAGGTAGCTTTGGGTCTGTTTATAAAGGTGTTCTTGATGAGGGTAGAACAACTGTCGCAGTGAAGGTTTTTAATCTTCATCATCATAGTGCTTCTAGGAGTTTTATAGCTGAGTGTAGGGCATTGAGGAGCATTAGACATCGAAATCTTGTCAAGGTTCTCACTGCATGTTCAGGAGTGGATTATCAAGGTAATGACTTCAAGGCTCTTGTATATGAGTTCATGCAGAATGGAAGCCTAGAGGAGTGGTTGTATCCTGTCAATAGAGAAGACGAGATAGACAAAGCACCAAGGAATTTAAATTTGCTTCAGAGACTGAACATTGCCATTGATGTAGCATCTGCACTGGACTATTTGCACCACGATTGCCAACCTATTACTGCTCATTGTGATCTCAAACCCAGCAATATTCTTCTTGATGAAGAAATGGTTGCACATGTAGGTGACTTTGGATTAGCAAGATTTCTTCCACCCACTCATGTGCAAACAAGCTCCATCGGTGTCAAAGGATCTATTGGTTATATTGCTCCAGGTATCATCTTTTAAATTTATCATAATTTGACCTCCAAAGAATTAAAAAAAGGAATGTTCCTCTTCAGTGAAAATTTTACGGTAACTCTTGAAACAAAATTTTTGACATTGTTGAAAATACTCTGAATTTCTTCTATAAAATCTTATACTATTTCATGTAAAATTGTTGAATGACAGAGTATGGCCTAGGGAGTGAGGTGTCAACAAATGGAGATGTTTACAGTTATGGGATACTCATGTTAGAATTGATAATAAGGAAAAAACCATCAGACATTATGTTTGAGGGTGATATGAATCTACATAACTTTGCAAGAATGGCCTTACCTGATCATGTGATGGATATTGTTGATTCAACACTTCTAAATGATGTCGAAGATTTGGCTATTATAAGTAATCAAAGGCAAAGGCCGATAAGAGTTAACAACATTATAGAATATCTCATTTCTATGCTAAGAATCGGAGTTACTTGTTCAATGGAGTCGCCAAAAGATCGAATGAAGATGACCAATGTTGTCCATGAATTACAATCTACCAAGAACATTCTTCTTGGATCTAGAACCATGCGCCAAATGCAAGATTTCGCTGAATGATATAAATTCTCCTTTAGCTTTTGACAAGGTAATGTTAATTTATGTTGTTTCTTATTGCTTGTCATTTTCTTTTAATAATGTTTTTACACTTCTACCAATCACAGGGCGACAGTACAGTTAAATAAATACTTCATTTAGAAGAACGCAAAATTTGACCTTAAGCAAGGAAGACAGTCAAGTGATCGGAAGAGACTATTTTCTGGGGGCTGCATGCTAGAGGCACAACATTTTATCAATTATGTGTAGACCGTGCTCCAGTTATATATGTATTCAATCCATTAAAATAAATAATGTGGAATTTTTGTACTGAAATTTTTAGTATTTAATTTGTTTAAGAATGACTATGATCATCTAGCTTCCTTGTGGTATCTCTCCGACTGGTTTGGAATTTTATTGAAATAAATATGGACTATTATTTCGGAACATCTTCTGTTATTTGTACCTAGTATATATATAAATCTTGATCTGATTTGACTGAATTTTCTTCAGTCTCTTTGTAGCGGTGTCCATATTTCTTGCTTGAGGTTTGAACTCGGTCAAAATATAAAAGACCAATCGCTCAGGCCGACTCGATTTCAGTTTTGATGGAAGTTCTCATGACGATGCAATATATTGTGATCAATATGCACAAGTGACTTTCGCAATAATCCAAGTCTCAGTTTTTAGAAGAATCAGTACATCCATAAATCAGCAAAAAGAAGATACAAATCAGAGAGTGCACACAAAATAGTATCAGGTTGATTATCTAAACGTGCCAATAGTTAGTCCAATTCAGTCTTACAAACTTATCGTAGACCAACTAAAAATGGTTGCTTCAACTAATAACTAGACTGAAAAGAGCTATAGAAGTCAACCCAAATTCTCCGGGAATGTTTCAGCCTAGCTATTACCACTAATGATTTTCGTGGCCATCACCTAATTACGCCATCATATAATTATGTCAAATGATGGACTGATTGACAGAGCTGGAAGCTTGTGAGTTTGTGCTTTAATTTGATTTGTGATTGACGTTGTATTTATTTCTTGTTTTATGGCTGACATGATACTCTGATATATTCTAGATTTTCTCCGAAAGTAGGGGTGTCTAACTAGCACAACTTCACATGTGGACTTTTGGATTCCGGTGATTGTTGTTCAACTGGTTTTGTGAAACAATTCATCGAACACTTATTCTAACATTTTCCTTGAGTGAATTAATTTGCATTTACTTAGAGCTCCTTCAAAGCTTTGATTTTGTTGTTAATCCTCAATAATCCAGAGTTTCGGTTTTTAGAATTCCTTTGTGCTGCATTGCGGAAAAAATCACTAACGAATCTATCTAAATTTCAGGAAATTGATAAGAAATTGTGTGAATTCTAGAGCTATATTTATATATAAAATCTTTGTCAGGTGTAGGGCTCTTAAACTATGCGATTTAAGATAGTTTTTTAATTAACTATAAAATTGTGCAGTTCAAGAGAGTTAAAAATTAACTCTTTTAAATTTCATAGTTTAATAGTGTGTTTGCAGAAAATAAATAAATAAATAAAGAGAAGAGGGTGGAGGGATCAGCAAAAAGAAGGTACTTGTGTAACTAATTACCGATGTGTGTCATTTGTATGTTTTGTCCTATATCATTGATGTGTTATTACTTCTTAATGACTGGAGAACCTCTAATTCAAATCATCAATCTTTATAGATTGTTATAATTTGATGAAGTAGAGTCACAAATTAATTTCTCTGGTTTTTCATTATAAGTAATCATAAATTTAATTATAAATTTCACATACTATACCAGGATCTTTTTAAGAAACGGATATCAAAACAATCTTTAAGAATCATATTGAACTTAATTATAACAAGTCGCATTGTCCTCAACATTATCATAGTTGAAAATCAGCTTTTGAATATTGTCTACTTTAATATCATAAAATAATTATTAATTTATGTAGTAAGTTTGTCCTATTATTGTAAAATAGACAAATTTTCAAAAACTTTATTATTTTATAAATTTATTTAATTATTAATTTCAAAAGTTGACTAAAAATAATTGGACACAATTTTTAAGTTTCTATGATGACCAGTGCAAAGGTTATGCTAGAAGGCTCCGGCCGGCACTTCAGGAGAGGTACGTGATAATACTAAAAATCGCAGGGCCCTGTTAAGTGGCTACAATATTAATTCTTGATTCCTAAACCTTGAATTTTGAAAAACCCACTTCACCAAATACGAGCTACTAAGTGAAATTTGCAATTTAAAAGAGAGTAAATAAATGAATAAAACAAGGGCATAAGAGTGTCCAAGATCACCCTGTTGTTGAGGCTCTTTCTACAATCTCAGTAACCATCCGAAAGGTTTGACAAAATTATGAATGTTACATTATGATTATAATAATAATTACATGGTAGAGCCCTGCTGAGTAAATACATTCGTCTAGATTCTTGATTGTTGAACCTTAAATTTTGACAAACCCATTCCACCATTTACCTGCAACTCAGAGATAAAAATTTTCCATTCAACATGAGCACAAGAGTGCCTTGCCCTTGCTCTTTTTTTTTGCTGCGTATGCTGTCCTTGTATTCTGCTTTAGCTTCCACACCATTCTAATTCCTGAAATCCCTGGTGTAAGGGCTTCTGCAGCTGTCGGGAACGAGACAGATCGACTAGCCTTGCTTGAATTCAAGTCCAAGATCAGCCATGACCCTCTTGGTGCTTTAGGCTTGTGGAATGAATCCATCCACTTCTGCCAATGGCATGGCGTTACTTGTAGTCGAAGGCACCAACAGAAAGTCACAATCTTGGACTTGGAGTCCCTTAAACTTGCTGGCTCCATATTACCCCACATTGGCAATTTGAGCTTTCTTAAAATATTGAATCTCGAAAACAATAGCTTCACCCATGAAATCCCTTCGGAAATTGGTCGTTTGCGAAGATTGCAAGTACCAGCTCTTAACAACAACTCAATTGGTGGGGAAATTCCTGTCAATTTATCCAGTTGCTCAAATCTTATCCGCATCGGTCTAGCTAAAAATCAGTTGATGGGTAAAATTCCTTCAGATTTTGGCTTCTTATCTAAGATTGAAGTTCTCTCTTTAGGTTTTAACAATCTGATTGGAAGTATACCTCCTCCTTTAGGAAACTTACCATCCCTTCGTAAAATTCTTTAGCCATCAATAATTTGGCCGGGAGTATCCCTTTTATCTTCTTCAATCTTCAATATCTCTTCCATCGCAGAGTTTGATGTGGGAGAGAATCAAATTCAAGGGACTATTCCCTTGGACTTCGGTTTTACTCTCCAAAATCTCCAATATTTCAGCATTGGTACTAACCGAATTACTGGAGCTATTCCACCTTCTATATCCAATGCCTCGAAATTGGAAGTACTTCAAGCCCTGAACAATAAACAGGGGAAGTGCCTTAATTGGAAAAGCTACAAAGTCTTACTTTGTTCAGAGGTGCATCCAACAGTCTCGGGAGTCGGGGACACAATGATTTAAACTTCCCCTGCTCTGACTAACGCAACAAGTATAATCGAGTCGAACATAAATGACAACAATTTTGGAGGGTTACTACCTGAATGCATTACCAACTTCTCAACAACTCTTGAAATGTTGCTCCTTGACAGTAATAAAATATATGGAAGCATTCCAGCTGGGATTGGAAAGTTTGTCAACTTGCAGAGACTGGAGATATGGAACAACCGATTGTCAGGTACCATTCCCGCTGCCATAGCAGAGCTCTAAAATTTAGGGATATTGGGTTTACAAAGAAACAGATTTTCAGGAAATATTCCACCTTCGATTGGAAATTTGAAAATCTTATTCAAACTAAGTTTGACTTACAATCTTCTTAAGGGTAACATTCCATCAACCCTAGGTCGGTGCGAGAACTTGGAAGAAATTGATCTTTCTAATAACAATCTTAGTGGCACCATACCTCCCTAATTGATTAGTCTATATTGAAGATGTGAAGCTCAAATCTGGACCTAGGAATGTGTATGACGTGTCATTTGCTTGTCAGAAAGAGTAACGACGTGTCAAGTATTGAAGTTCAGAGAAGCTGTATGATACAAATCTATGTCGGCTGGTTGCATTAGTTACGCACATGGTTCATCACGTGCTTCACTAATCCAAACGGCAGCCACATCTGCGTTTTGGGTAGCAGATTGTTTGAGCGTCTGACAAGTGTCCCTGAGCAATTTCAAGAAGTGGTTAAATCTGTTAACTCACGCGGGAGGCAGCTGGAGTTGTTTGGCTGGGAACCCCGAAGCGTGAGCTGGTTACTTGGGGTTCTTCCAGATGGTTCTGAGGGGAGTATAAAAGGTCCTATGATCTGTTACTGGGGGGTATCAATTTAGTTACATGTACTCTTCGTCTTTGTATCTTGTAATCTCGGAAATCAATAAAAGCTTGCTTCTCTTTTCACAGTGGATGTAGGCAAGAAAATGGTTGAACCACTATAAACTTTGGTGCAGTGTGTGATCTGTTTTCTGTCATTTCTGCTTTTGTTTTTGGTTCTTGATTAATTCCAGTTACCAAGCCAAAGTTCTCGTTAAACTCAGTATAGTGTTAAACCTAGTTAGAGATCAAGTTGCTTAGAGTGGATCTTAGGGGTTCCAAGTTGATCTTGGTGGTTAACTTAGTTCTAACAAATTGGTATCAGAGCTGATCTCTAGTTTCTTGGTCTCTGTAATGGCGTCAGCTAAACTCAAGGTCGAGAAATTTACAAGTGAAAATGATTTTCATCTATGGAGGCTCAAGATGAGAGCCTTACTGGCGCATCAAATATTGGATATTGCACTCGATGGAGAATCATCATCCAAGAAGCCAATGAAGGTGACTGATGAAGAATTATCTTATGTGCTTGATAGGGCACATAGTGCAATAATTCTAAGCCTTGGAGATGGTGTACCCAGAGAAGTTGGTGGTGAAAAAACAGCAGCAGGGTTATAGAAGAAGCTTGAAGACTTATACACAAAGAAGTCAATGGCCAAAAGACTTGCCACAAAGAAGAAGCTCTATACCTTGTAGATGGAAAAAAAGGATCATCAATTACTGATCACAGTGATGCTTTCAACAAGATCATCTTGGATCTTGAAGATATTAATGTGAAAATTGATGATGAAGATAAAGCCATGATTTTGCTTTGTTTACTGCCAAGTTCTTATGAGAATCTTGTGGATACACTGATGTATGAGAGACAAACCCTCTATATGGTAGATGTTAAAGAAACTCTGAGTTCCAAGGCTGCAATCAAGAGAGAAACTAGGGAAGGAGAAAGTCTGACAGCAAGGGAAAGAACTGAAAAGAGAGAAACCAGCAAGGGTAAGAAGAAGAGATTCAAATCCAGACCAAAGAACTTGATGTGTTTCCATTGCCACAAGGAAGACCATTTCAAGAAGGACTATCTTGAAAGGAAAAACAAGAATAAAGATACAAAATAGAAGAGTGGAGATGTTGTTGTTGCATCAGAACTTGAAGAATCTTATGGCTATAACTCAGCTGGAGTTCTAATAGCAATAGATGGTCAAACCAAAGGTAATTGGGTTTTAGATTCTGGTTGTTCCTTTCACATGTGCCCAAATAAAAATTTATTCATGAACTATGAAACTTTTGATGGTGGAGTAGTTGTAATGGGTAATGATGCAAGCTACAGAGTGGTTGGCAGGGGTTTAATTAGGCTGAAAATATTTGATGGCATGATTAGGGAATTAAGGGATGTGAGACATGTGCCAGAATTTAAAAGAAATCTTATCTCCCTAGGGATGTTGGATAAAATGGGGTGTCTAGTTAAACTTGAGTTAGAGACTTTAAAGGTTATGAAGAGGTTAATGGTTGTAATGAAATGAAACATGAACAATGGTCTATATGTACTTCAAGGCTCAGCTGTTACATGGGATGTTGTTGTGTCAAACCAGAATCTAAACAAAACCATGTTGTAGCATATGAGGTTAGGCCACATGAGTGAAATTCGCTTAAATGAACTATCAAAACAAGGGGTCTTAGATGTAGATAAGGTAGAGTCTTTGAGATTCTGTGAGTGAAATTCAGTACTGGTGTTCATAACTCAAAGGGAACTTTAGACTTCATGCTGATCTGTGGGGGCCTGTACAGACAGCTTTTCTAGGTGGGGCAAGGTATTTCTTATCTCTCATAGATGACTTTTTTAGAATGGCTTGGGTGTTTGTGTTGAAGAGCAAAGATAAAGTGTTTGATCAGTTCAAGATCTGAAAAACACTAGTTGAAACACAAATAAATAGGAAGGTGAGAAGACTGAGAACAGACAATGGATTAGAGTTATGCAATAAGGACTTTGATAATTTCTGCACAAAACATGGCATAGTTAGACACAAAATTGTAAGACACACACCACATCAAAATGGATTAGCTGAAATAATGAATAGGACCCTAATAAATAAAGTTAGGTGTATACTTATTCACTCAAAGCTACCCATGAACCTGTGGGCTGAAGCTCTAGACACAGCATGCTACTTAGTAAAAAGGAGTCCCTCTTCTGCAATTGATTTTAAAACTTCATATGAGCTATGGTCTGGTAAACCAGCAGACTACTCTCATATAAGAATATTTGATTGTCCAGCATATGCTCATGTCAAGTAAGGGAAGTTAGAGCCCAGGGCTTTAAAATGTGTGTTTCTTGGTTATCCTGCTGGGGTGAAGGAATACAAACTGTAGTGCACTGACATGAGGCCACCAAGGGCTATAATCAGCAGGGATGTGGTGTTTAATGAACATGAGATGTTTCAGAATTCAGCCTCTGTGAAGCAAACTATTGAGAGACATATTGGAAGTGACAAGAAGACTTTCTTTGAGGTGGAGTTGCCAAGCTCAAGTACAAATACTGATACAAGAGCAAGGCCTGAGCATGCATTAGAAAGGGTTTTTTCTGAACCAGAAGAAGAATCAGAAGATGATAATGATATAAGAGATTATCAGTTGGAGAGAGACAGAAAGAAAAGAGAATCTAAGCTACCTAAGAGGTATGCATATGCTGACTTGATTGCATTTGCATTATTAGCAGCACATGGTATAAAGATTGATGAACCAAAAACTTACACTGAAGCTATCAGTTGTAAGGACTCAGAGAAGTGGAGAGCAGCTATGGATGAAAAAAAGCAATCATTAATCAAGAACCATACATCGGATCTGATTCCAAGACCAAAAAAAAAAAAATATGGTTGGCTGCAAGTGGATTTATAAGATCAAAGGGGGTATACCAGGGGTTGAACCACATAGATTCAAGGCTAGGCTGGTTGCCAAGGGCTTCACACAAAATGAGGGAATTAACTTCAATGAAATCTTCTCCCAAGTGGTGAGACATTTTTTCCTGAGGATCCTATTAGCACTTGTTGTAGTCAATGACATGCACCTGGAGCAGATGGATGTCAAGACTGCATTCCTTTATGGTGAATTGGAAGAAATGATTGTAATGACACAACCAGAAGGTTATGAGAATCCAGATAAAGTTGATCATGTATGTCATTTGAAAAAGTCTCTATATAGATTAAAGCAATCACCGAGACAGTGGTATTTGAGGTTTGACAAGTTCATGGCTGAAAACAATTTTTAAAAGTGCTCTTATGATTGTTGTGTATACCACAAAGATTTGGGATATGGCAGTAAGATTTATCTGTTGATGATATGCTTATAGCATGTAAACATATAGATCAGATAAATAAATTAAAGAAGCAGTTGAAGAATGCATTTGAGATGAAAGATCTTGGAGCAGCCAAGAAGATCCTTGGAGTGGAGTTGCTAAGAGATAGAAAGAAAGACATATTAAAGCTATCACAGTAGAGGTACATTAAGAAAGTACTTGAAAGATTTGAAATGGTGGACTCAAAACCAGTTAAAACCCCACTGTCAGCTCATTTCAGATTGTCTTGTTAATAGTGTCCAAGAACTGAAGATGAAAATGCCGAAATGAACACTACTCCATATTCAAGTGTTGTTGGGTGCTTAATGTATGCCATGGTCCTAACTAGGCCAGATATCTCCTATGCTGTAAGTGTTGTTTCCAAGTACATGGCTAATCCTGGAAAGGAACATTGGAGGGCTCTAAAATGGATCCTAAGGTATCTCAGTGGTACTGTTGACTATGGTCTCATCTATGGAACCAAAAGGGGTACAGAGGTTAATGTTGAAGGCTATGTAGATGCTGATTTTGCTGGGGATCTAGATAAGAGAAGGTCCCTAACAGGCTATTTGTTCACACTTGGCTGTTGTACCATAAATTGGAAAGCCTCATTGCAAAGTGTTGTTGCATTGTCAACAACAGAAGCTGAATACACTGCAGCAGCAGAAGTCTTTAAAGAAACAATATGGCTTAGAGGAATGGTTACAGAGTTGGGATATGAACAAAAGCATATGGCTGTCCACTGTGACAGCCAAAGTGCAATTTGCTTAAGCAAGAACCAGGTGCATCACAAAAAAAAACAAAGCACATTGACATTAAATTGCACTTTGTCAGGCTGGAGGTGTCCAAAGGTGTGGTGAAACTGATGAAGATATAGACTGATGACAACATTGCAGATATGCTGACAAATGCTGTACCAATAGCTAAGCTGGAGTTTTGAATGAACTCAGTTGGAATCTGCAGGCAGTAAAATTGTAGGAATAGAATGAGAAGCTGAAGCATAGGAGTAGCTGATTTGAGTTCAAGGTGGAGAATGTTGAAGATGTGAAGCTCAAATCTGGATCTATGAATGTGTATGACGTGTCATTTGCTTGTTAGAAAGAGTAACGACATGTCGAGCATTGAAGTTCAGAGAAGTTATATGATACAAATGCTATGTCGGTTGGTTGCATTAGTTACGCTCATGGTTCATCACGTGCTTCACTAATCCAAACAGCAGCCACATCTGCGTTTTGGGTAGCAGATTGTTTGAGCGCCTGACAAGTGTCCCTGAGCAATTTCAAGAGGTGGTTAAATCTGTTAATTCACGCAGGAGGCAACTGGAGTTGTTTGGCTGGGAACCCAGAAGCGTGAGCTGGTTACTTGGGGTTCTTCCATATGGTTTTGAGAGGAGTATAAAAGGTCCTATGATCTGTTACTGAGGGGTATCAATGTAGCTACATGTACTCTTCGTCTTTGTATCTTGTAATCTCGTAAATCAGTAAAAGCTTGCTTCTCTTTTCACAATGGATGTAGACAAGAAAATGACCGAGCCACTATAAACCTTGGTGCAGTGTGTAATCTATTTTCTGTCATTTCTGTTTTTTTTTTAGTTCCAGTTACCAAGCCAAAGTTCTCGTTAAACTCAGTATAGTGTTAAACCTAATTAGAGATCAAGTTGTTTAGAGTGGATCTTGGGGGTTCCAAGTTGATCTTGGTGGTTAACTTTGTTCTAACAGTCTCCCATCCTTATTAATTGCTCTTGATGTGTCTGGAAACAAACTAACCGGTTCCCTTCACATTGAAGTTGGAAAACTGAAAAATCTAGAAATATTATATGTTTCTAGAAACATGTTAGAAGGTGAGATTCCAAAGTACTCTTGGTAGTTGTACAAGTTTGGAAATATTAGGGATGCAAGGCAACTTATTTTGCGTTTCTCTTCCTTCAACTTAAGAGTTCCTTAAGAGGTCTTAGAGTCATGGATTTGTCTCAAAACAATATTTTTGGTGAAATTCTTAAATTTTTAACAAGATTATTCTTGGATAATTTAAATCTATCTTACAATAACCTTGAGGGAATGGTACCAACAGAAGGAGTCTTTAAAAATGCAAGTGCTACTTCGGTTATGGGGAATAGTAAGCTCTGTGGTGGCATATCTAAATTTAAACTACCAAAATGTGGTTCAAAAAAATCTAACGGAAAGAGATTGCCCCTTGCACTGAAATTAGTCATTTCCATTGTTTCTGGGCTTGTCGGGCTTGCTTTAGCTCTATCTATTTGTTTCTTTTTTGGGTAAGGAAGACAAGGGAGAAATCAAATTCAAGCAGTTAAATAAATTCACTCCCCAACCTATCGTACCAAAATCTTTAAAATGCTACAAATGGGTTCTCCTCAGCAAACCTGATTGGTGCAGGTACCTTTGGGTCTGTTTATAAAGGAATTCTTGATGAGAGTAGAACAACTATTGCAGTGAAGGTTTTCCCATCTTCGTCATCAAGGAGCTTTGAAGAGTTTCATAGCTGAGTGCAAGGCATTGAGGAATATTCGACATCGCAATCTTATCAAAGTTCTGACAGCATGTTTAGGAGTGGATTATCTAGGTAATGACTTCAAGGCTCTTGTATATGAGTTCATGCACAATAGAAGCCTGAAGGAGTGGCTGTATCCAATTAGCAAAGAAGATGAAACATACAAGAGACCAAGGAACTTAAATTTACTCCGGAGACTAAACATTGCTATTGATGTAGCATCTGCACTGAACTATTTGCACCATGATTGTCAACCTGTAACTGCTCATTGTGACCTCAAACCCAGCAATGTTCTTCTAGATGATGACATGACAGCACGTGTAGGTGACTTTGGATTAGCAAGATTTCTTCCACCTACTCGTACGCAAACAAGTTCCATTGATGTCAAAGGATCTATTGGCTATATTGCTCCAGGTATTTTCTTTCATATTTGTCACACTTTGAACTCTAAAGCAATATAAAAATGGTCTCCTCTAATGAAGATTGTTTTGCACTTTATATTTGCAAGTATTCTTAATTTCTTTTATAAAACCTTATTCTATTTCTTGTAAACTTTTTGAATGGCAGAGTATGGCGTAGGAAATGAGGTATCAACAATTGGAGATGTTTACAGTTATTGGATATTGCTGTTAGAATTGATGATAAGGGAAAAACCATCAGACATCATGTTTGAGGGAGATATGAATCTACATAAATTTGCAAAAATGGCCTTGCCCAATCATGTGAAGGATATTGTGGATTCAATACTTTTAAATGCTGATGAAAAATTGGTTGTTAGAGGTGACCAGAAGCAAACGCAAGCAAAAATCAACATCATTATAGAATGTGCCATCTCTATGGTAAGAACTGGAGTTGCTTGTTCGATGGAGTCACCGCAAGATCGAATGAAAATGACCAATGTTGTCCACGAATTACTATCAATCAAGAATACTCTTCTTGGGCCCAAAAATTTGGCAACATGCAAAGAGGTAATCGGACGGTACAAATTATCTTTTTGCTTTTACCAAAGTGATGTAAATTTATGTTACTTCTCATTATTTTTTTGTTTTAATGTTTTTACCTTTCGCTAATCACAGGGCAACAGAACAGTTAAATAAATATTTCACCAAGCAGAAGAAACCAATATTTGATCTCAGATAAGAAAAATGGTCAAGTGATCAGAAGAGACTATTTTCTTGTGGCTGCATGCCCTAGGCGGAACATTAAGTTTATCAATTTATGTGTAGTAGAGTTATGCGCACTCAATCCGTTTCAAATGAATAATTTTCGGATTTTTTTATTGAAATTTGTAGTGTGTTTGATTAGTTTACGAATGACTGATTAATTAGCTTCTTTGTGTTATCTCCAACTAGTTTTGGAATTGTGTTGAAATGAATATGGATTATTATTTCCGAATATTCTGTTATAATTAGCTCACATATCGGAATGTTGATCAGATATGTATGAATTTTCTTCACCGTCTTTCTAGCAGTATCCATATTGATTGAGGTTCCATCGGTCTAAATTGAAATAAGTATTGCTAATGTCAGATCTAAACTTGAAATTTGGTGCTTAAAGCCTTAAAGGTACTTAATTGTGGACGATATGAGCTTCCCATAACCAGATGATGATTAAAGTTTCCGCCAACATATCTTGCAGTTGTTATATTTGGTGATGAAGGAAGATGACTTGTTCAAGTGAAGAATCAGTACTAATATAAACAATTTTAAACAAAAGATTTGTAGATCAAAGATCAAAGATCTAAGAGAATACACAGAATTGAATCAGCTTAAAAATCTCGAAGCGCCTGAAGTGACTTGAAAAATGACAAGCTATAACCCCAGAAATGTATCTTGTTCATCCTACCCAACCATCCTACATCAACAACGCTCACTTTCTAACACTAACGTATATAGAATACATCCCCAACAAACAATATATATAAATAAGAAAACATAAAAGTTGGTCGTTTCAAATATTAGACTGAAAAGAGCTATACAAGTCAACCCAAATTCTCCGAGAATGTTTCAGCCAAGCTATTACCACTAATGATCTTCGTGGTCCCAACTATCACATCATATGCCATCCCTTCCTGTAAGCCAGAGTATATATAAATAAAACAAAACTCAAGAGGAATTTCAACTAATGGTAAAACAGACATGATCATAACTGTTCACCAATCTGGCAACAAAATCAACATTCAATGATCAGCAGTGTACAGTGGTTACAAGATCAAGTTAAAAAATTCAAGTCTCCAGTATCAAATTGATAGTTTCAATGAGGGTTTTGGCATTCCGTTAACATGAACTCGAAAATTCATATGAAATACAATACAGTTCTCAGCATTGGAGGAAGTCAGTGATGAAACAAATTTCTCATACATACCTGAGCACTGAGAAATCGAAGAGCAGAAATTTCTGCAAATGTTACCCCTCCGACAAAGACTACAAGTACTAGGGAACGCCTTCCATCAACAACTCTGAAATGTGTTCAGTGATTTTATACAAATTGAGCAAAACAGTTTAAACAGAGGTGTGAACAAAATAATTGGTGGGATTACTTTAGTCATACATAACACTTACTTGTCTATTGAGGACAGCCCCTGCGACATGTCAAATGATGGACTGCTTGAGAACCCACCCTGTGGAAATGACACATAATATTAACAGCAGAGCATATCCATATAACTTAAAATGCAATAAGCATAAGAGAGAAAGAGTGAGAGAGATGTTTAGAACAGTTAAGACTTCTTTTAGTCATCAAGAAAACACTACTGGTGACACCATATGTGAATATTTTGAAATGATGAAGCATATCTTTCTCTTTCTTGGATAAGAAAAGGGAAAATGTAAAAACGATGAAACATATCAACCAGAAAAAAGGAATCAAGAGCAGAAAACAAATCGAACAAAAAGAAAAGTATACTGACTCTTTTTGTTTCATAATGGGGTCCGGGCAACAGCTTCAGAATTTCTTCCATGGGACGCCTGAGGGTCATATCACATTTCAAAAACATCATCTATAAGTTCCCATATGAAATCCAAATATAATGAGTTCATAGTCATTGACTCAAAGGAGGTTACCCAGCAAGGTTCCACAATCTATTTCTAGCATATCAATCGACAGTCAAAAGAGTATATTACAAAAACCTACCACAATCTGGCAAATCTATGCAATGATAATCATACATGACTATGATGCAGCTGACCAATTACATACAATCTTTCATAAATATCTAGTTCAAGTAGATGTCAGACACCTTGAACAATGACATGATGCAATGACAAATAAAAGAAAACACACCCAATAGCCTTGATCCATTCCACATCAATATCTTTTTTCCAAAAATGATGCAAAATTAAACAACTGCTTTTATACTTTGCAAGTTTTAAAAACATACATGCTTATTCCTATCACATGGGGTAGAGCTCTGATTACCCATGCTGCACATGTGAATGCAATGAACTATTTAAGAACTCAGTGCACATTAAAGGACCCAAAAAAACACTAGCAACTGGATCCAGAAAGAAATAGGAGACAAGAAAAATTAAACATCGTTCATGAGTAAGAAACTAATTTTTGAGGAAAGCAAACTCTGATATAGAGAGAAAATAATCCGACTTACAACTTATATCAATATTAATACATTCAAAACATATTTGAATTACTTTATTCACAATTTGTGAAATCAGCATAAAATTAAACTAGATTGATAAGGATGAACTTAATGTGAATCTCTCATTATGAAATAAAGAAAAAGGAGAAAAGATCAAAAAGAGATAAAAGAGATAGACAATAATCTTGCCATCTAACTTAAGGATATAAAAATATCCTCACCATCCAGATCGAATGGCATTCTGAACAAGGCGGATACTAAGAGGAGCATATCCGGAGAAGACGTAGGAGATATCGTTCGGGCTGTGACATAAGAACATTCTTCAAATGTAAGTAAGAAAGATTATATGTTGCCTAGCGAGGTAGATATAGCTAGGGCAAATCTGGGTGCAAATATTAAAGTATATCTGAAATGCCAACAAGAACCATTCCAAGTGTAACCGCAGAATACACCAAATTAGTATCAACGAAGACAATGGAACCACAATCAATGATGGGCATGCTATATGTTACAGCCAAAAAGTAAATTTAATAAATACTATGGAAGCACAAACTAACAGAAGCAGAGTGCTTGATCAAGAAGAACAATACTTTGTTGTGTCAGTATCTTCAACAACAAGTTGCAGAGCACGCTTAACCAACTGCCAGTTGCTTTTTGTCTCCTATGAGTTTCAGACCATATGAGATCCATTAAATAATTTGATAGAAGTGATAAGCTTGATTATTTGGCTATGTACTCACTACCAAAAAATGCCAAAATGCAGTTAACCTGTTTTTTGAACAATCCCGCTTTCTCTAAATTGTTCAATGTAGCCATATGCTCAAACCCATAACTGTGAAGAAGTTCCCTCCTAAACCATGAATACAAAAATACCAAAATCTAAAACAGTTTACAAATAAAAATTGCTACGAAGTGAAATAGCTAATATTACTCTTCAAGTCAAGAAAAGCATAATGTTATAATGATGTAATCAAGAGATACTTGCCTCAAATAATCAAATTGCTTTTTGGGCAACCCTGAATTTGTGACAGAAAATAGGATCAGAAGGCGTAGGACTTTGTTAAGAGGCTCCTGCTTATGGATCATTTCTTCTATATACTCGAAACATCTGCATTCATAAACTCATTAGATCCCTACCTTCAAAAACTATAATTTAGGTCCAACAAATTTGAATAAAATGTGTATGTATTTCACTATGTAACGCAATTTCCACTTGTATGATAAAACAAATATCAGATGAATAATGGGGACATTGGAGCAGAAGGGATAAATTTCTTACAATGAAGCCAAAAATAAAATAAACAAACGGTGATAGCAAAATGCCCATTGCAGAACAAATGTATCAAAATCCTAACATTTTAATCTAGAAATTAGGAGGCACAAGAATAAATGCAGCTTACATGTCATAACTCTGAGCCTCAATAATTGTGTGTTCCATGTCAAGTTGCCCAAGAAATGATGGCTTTGATGTAAATGTTGACAGGTGCTGAGCGAGATTTATGTGCCTCTAAAGAAACAATCAGCACCAAATTACAATCTAAAATTCAACAAATTTTAGACCACTTAGGAAACAAAACCCTGGTAACTCTAAAATGCAAGTACAAAAATTAAGGAAAGAGAAATTACAGTCATTTCTGGCAATGAGTTGAGCTTTTTGACAAAGTCCTTTAGTTCCGAAACTGTCTGAGACTGTATGCATCACCAAATAACCCATTACTGAGTGTTAACAGATGTCTTCAATAATAGCATAAGTGAAGAATTTAAGGAATTGGTCAGTGATTCCCAAGACAAAATGGGTGTGCACTATGGTATCAAATGCTCAATCACACATCATTTGGCATATAATCCTCCCCCACCATCAGCTCCATTCATTTGCTCACATGCAATTACATCCTAAATTATTGGCAGAGACTATAAGTGCAACATCTTCACTAAATAACACGACTAGTGCGGCCCAAAAGAGAACCATATTAACAATAAATCAGTTTGCAGCGCCACTTAGTTGGCAACAACTAATATTATTAAGCATAGAAGATAAGGCATGTTGTTTTCAATCACCAAATAACATACTTACCATTGTGGTCACCTCAGTATAGTCCTGCTTCATGGATGTCGCTTTTTGACGCAGAACCTGCAAGCATTACTGCAAATAGCAACTGAGGAACTGGTATTTTAATGAAGATACTTTTCATTAAAAAGTCAAAAATGAAAAAACAGATCAACCTGGACAACAACTTCGAAGTTGAGATCCCGTATTTCCTTGAACAGCTTGTCACTAAATTTGATAATCATTCCCAGTCAGAAAAAGAGGGGAGAAAGAAGAAACAAAGAAGGAAAGAGAAAAGCATAATCCCATAATAGTCCAAGAAAAGTTTGGTAAGAGATGATTCTAAAATGGTCAAGTGGAACTAGCTACCAACTAAAGTGTTCCCCAAGGCTAAGCTAAAAAAAGACTTAACATGACTTTTCCTTGCTAGCCGCCACATAAGATATTCCTATTTGTATCTCAATGAATTACAAACAAGATATAGCCAATGTTACTAAAGATCTCGCTAACAGTTACGCTCATCTGAACCTCAAACCCCATAACATGGGCTCAGCTAAAGGATATATGAGACAAGTTCACCTTGAATTAAGTGGAACTTTCATCTTTTTTCCATCTTGTTGTTGTGCACCCATAATTGATGCGTCAAGCTCCACGGAACCATTATTGATACGCAGAAACTGCATGGATGCTATTAGAGATGGCTTATAACAAATGCAATCACTTAATTCTTAAAACAGAAGGCGGCATAAATTAAATTGGCATTCAGGAAATATACGTATGCTTCCTTTGAACATTTATCTTTAAAAATTGAGAATATAATTATCTGATACTGAATCTTTAGTAGCATATGAGGTTTAACTCTCACAACTCCAGTTGTATAGAACATTAGATAACTGGATAAAAAATTTATTCTTTTCCTTCTATCGAGGAAAAGAAATAACAATTTTGGATTCAAAAGGTCAATCGATCTAGTACAAGGACGATGCAGAGGACAAAGCCCACATAGGCAGCCTAAATTTTCCACTTATATTCCCAATACCAATTGATCAAACACATTTTAATTTCTTGTTTTAATGTGCCAGATAATGATATAAATTGTTCTTCACATATGATCAGTATCCCATATTTCCGTCAGCTTACCTCATCCACCAGTCCTTCATATGTTAATTGAGAACACATTGGAGTAACCATGTCAACCTACATTCATGCAATGGTAAATGTCAAGTGATGACAACAGTATCAACAAAAATTGATGTCCAGAAACACTCTAGACCAGAAAAGGCAACTTTCTTAGAGTTCACATGAAAGAATCAATTCTTATAAAAAAAAAATCAATAATATCAAGTTTTAATGGAGTCCAAACAGAGCCTTTAACATCAATACTGCAAAAAGATCGATATTTCCAAAGTTATTAATGATAACAACGATTCTCCACATTAACTTTATATAAAATGTTGAAGTTCAAGGTTCTCCCAGCAAACTATGTTTCATAACTTTACGTCACTCTTTCCACTAAGTATAGATATCTGACAGAAAATTGGCTTCAAGTGCTTTTGAAATTGTTAAATTCCCCTCCTATAAATGTTCATACTATCTTACATATCAATCAACCTTCTTAGAAAAACAATGAAGAAAAACAAAATAGAAAAGGAGAAAGTAAAATGCATATGCAACCAGCATTATATTTCTGTATGGATACTAATACCAATATGTAATAAAGTATGCAATTACCTCTCTATCGATAAGAACAAGTGTATTTATCTCTGGGATGTTCATCTGCGGAAAGAACAAAATGTACCATCAGAAGCTAGAAAACAGACACTGATCCACAAAATAGCAATTAAAAAAGCTAATTTGCTCAAAGGTTTAAAAGCACTAATTAATTACATCAGATAAGGAAACTGGTTCCTCTGTCTGCATGCGGTTCAGAATTTCTGCAACACGTACTGATGCTTTTCCCTTGGCTCTCACATTTGGTATTAATCCAAATGTAAACTACAAATGCATAAAGTTGAGTAAGTGCAAAATTCATAATTAAAAGAGTACAGGGAACCATACAGAATCCATACATGATAAAACGTTATAAAAAAGAGAGCTCTACTTTAAAATCTAAGGCTTCATCTACATAATCCAATAAAAGTCTAAAATTAAACCAACCTCAAGCTTGTGAATTGCTTTTGCAATGTGCCATAGGGAACTTGCATCACCATCAACTTGCCATTCCTGACAAGCCAATAGTTAAATAGAATGGAAAACAAACATCGCATGTGTGAACAGATGTAAATAAGTCAGCATTTGATTAGGGAATAGAAGCATGTTTGGCCATACTTTAGGAGCAAGATCAAGTTCAAATGATAAAACATCCTCATCCAATGGAACCATGTACAATGGGTATTCCCCAATAGTCATCAAGTTATGAACTTTTTCCTCCTCAAGAATCTGCATGATGAAAAAGAAAATTAAAATGTAAGACATTTAAAGTGGTTCTTAAGCAAAATGCACACATTAAGTTAGCACTCAGATCAACAGCTTTAGCTGATGAGTAAATGTCCAACTTTTATTTTGATTTAAGCTCTAACAAAATGTTCACATTAACATATCAAAAAATTAAAACTGACAAAAAAACAATTACCTTCTCACAAGCAACAGAGCGGCGAGGGACAAAATAAAGAAAATACTCTCTCTGAAGTCCTTTAGAAGCATCATCGTGAACATGAGAACTTATAAATCTCATCAAAATAAACTGTGGACCAACAAAATACACCACTTTGGCACAATCAGTCTGAACTGGCTCAGCAGAAAGAAGCCGCAATTCGATGCCATATTCCTATTAGCAATTAACAGCACTTCTTTGTTAGAACTACAAAATTTGCAATTCAATCTAGTATGAAAAACACTTTAATTACAACAGTTTGTTTGTGCATAAAATCATGGGAATTTCTTTCTTTTCACTCCTTCAAGATGAAATCTCATACGCAATCACAATCCTTGTTCTTAAAATTTAAATTAAAATGTACAAGCTCACAATAAGGTCCATTCTGAGTGAATTTTAGCAAAAACAAGAACTTCAAGAGCATTTTAATCATCTAAAAGCTTCTTTCAAGTAAAATGACAATTAAGTGCCTCTCTACATAGCACTTCAAGCTTTGATCTCTAACATAATTTACTTCATTTCAGTTAAATTCTATTAAAAAATATTTAAATCAACAGCTTACAGAAAAACAAAAGACACAAATAGCTAAAGATAATTACCTTAAGTGTAGATGTCGGGACGATCAACGATAGTGAACCGCTGAGCTTCGGATCAATGACCAAACACTTCTTTCCTCGAATCTGTGAACAGAAAAACTATATCAATTTAACGATGGTTTAACTATACAATGACGCAAATAAGTACAGATAAATTAATTTATTTTAAAAGAAAATGTAATTACAATTTTCTGACTAAAAGCTTACGTTTTTTAGGATGTTTACGAGGTCTCTCTGCGATTGTTCTCTGTAAAATTAACCAGAAAAAAAAGTTTTTATTTACAATCATAATAGTTCAATGATGTTATTAACAAAGCTGAAGGAGGAGTGCTGATACCTAATAGATTTAAGATTTAAAGGAGCGTTATCCAAGTTTGGAATTTGCGCCATTGACACCGATGATCTCGCTCCGTTTCTGTAATATCGATGTGTCTTGGCTCATAAGATGGTAACAAGAACCGAGTAAATTTTTGGGCCGACTGACTTGATACCCGGACCCGAGTTTAAAAAAAAATTGAAAATTATTACAATAGAAATCACCTTAACATTCCATTCCTTATTCCAGCCTGATTTATAGGAGTTTATTCTATTTGATTTTTTAGGTTGATCTTCAATTTTGTATTTTTTTTTAACTTTAGTTTTGCATTTGAGTGATGATACAACCACAAACTCTTGTATAAATTTATCTTGTACAAACTGATGTAGCATTAATTCATTGGTTGAATGAAAATATAAAATAATAAAAACAAATCATGTGGGACAAGTGATATTTAATTCAACCAATTTTATCATACCACATCAGTTTGTACAAAATAAATTTGTACAAGAGTTTGTATCTATATCATTACTCTTTGCATTTCTATGAACTTTTATATGTCTATTTGTAAATTGTACTACATAAAATATAAAAAAAAAACTAATATTGCATTCCCAATTTAATACAGTTGAAACTCACTAAAATTTTCCAATGCAAAATCATCTATTTAAATGAGAGAAAATCATTGCATCCGGTACACACAGGGAGACCCAATAATATAACAAGAAAGTATCCACTATGATTAGTATTAAAAATTGCCTGTTGATTGAGTGATAAAAATGTTATTTTGTACTTATATTATAATTTATATTTATAATTACGTAACATATTGTCAATTCTAATGTGTTTTTAAATATTAGATTTTGTATATATTTGTGTTTTGATTAAGTACAAATAATAATTTCACGAAATTAGAGATATTGGTCGTCCTACTATTTCTTGCATTATTGGTGATCACAGAATTGATCTTGTTTTACTAGACCTTAACACTAGTGTTAATTTGTTTTCATATTCTATTTATCTTCAACTTAATCTTGATTAGTTAAAATCAACTCCAACTACACTTTTGTTTGTCGATAAATCAGTTAAAGTACTCAAAGGAATAGTGGAAGATATTTTAGTAATAGTGGAAGATATTTTAGTACAAGTTGATAAATTTATATACCCTATTGATTTTGTTGTCCTATAAATTAAATCTATTGTGAATAATTGTGAACCAATTCTTGTAATTTTGGGTTGACTATTTTTGAATGCTTTTAACATTTGTAGGAAATCTGATCAAGAAAATGAGAAAGAAGATGATATTGATAAACAAAAGGAATTGATTAAATCTTGTATAGAGGAAAATATTAAAAATGGGATTTTTTTTTTCTGAACTTAGTGATATTTGTTTGGTTAATCCAATTAAATTAATATAAGCAACTTGAACTTGATCTTCTAATATAAATTTGTTGTTTGATTCTGCTAAAACTTTACAAAAAGATGGTGAAAAAACAAAATTTGAAGAGTTTGGAATCATTGAAAAGATAGAACAACAAGAAGCACCTAAACTAAAATTGAAACATTTGCCCGAAGTATTGAAGTATACTTATCTTGGAGAAGAACAAACTTATTCTATTGTGATTTCTTCTATTCTAACAAGTAACCAAGAAGGTAAGTTCCTATTTATTCTTAAAAAGTATAAAAATACAATTGGATGGACTTTAAATGATATTAAAAGTATTAATCTTTTAATTTGCACACATCAAATCAATTTGAAAAAAATGCTAAAACATATCAACAACCTTAAAGAAGATTAAACTTACCACATGAAAGAAATAGTAAAAATATAAGTCATTAAATTACTTGAAGTGAGAATTATTTATTCTATCTTTAATAGTAAGTGGATAAACTCTACACAAGTAATGCCTAGAAAATATAAAATTGTTGTTGTTAAAAATAACAAAAAAAAAGTGAGTTAATCTTAACACGAATTACATATAGTTGGCGCATGTGCATTGATTATAGAAAATTAAATAAAACCATTAGAAAATATCTTTTTTTAACTATTTCTTAACCAAATCTTAGAAAGAATAGTTGTGCATCTCTACTACTACTTTTTTAGATGGATATTCCGGCTATTATCAAATTCCTATAGTATTTAAGGATCAAGAAAATGCCACATTTACATGTCTCTTTAGAATATTTGCATTTAAAATAATGTCATTTGGACTTTGTAACGTTCCTACGATATTTTAAAAATACATGCTAAGTATTTTCAACGATATGGTTGAACATTGTTTGGAAGTCTTTATAGACAATTTCACTATATTCGGGAATTCTTTTGATGATTGCCTTGATAATTTGGAAAAACAAAATATTAAAAAGATGCTATAGCATTTAAGGATCAAGAAAATGCCACATTTACATGTCTCTTTAGAATATTTGCATTTAAAATAATGTCATTTAGACTTTGTAATGTTCTTGCGATATTTTTAAAATACATGCTAACTATTTTCAGCGATATGATTGAACATTGTTTGGAAGTCTTTATAAACAATTTCACTATGTTTGAGAATTCTTTTGATGACTGCCTTGATAATTTGGAAATAAAAAATAAAAAAGATGCATTGAGAAAGAACTTGTGTTGAATTGAAAAAAATGTCATTATATGGTTACTTTTGTAATTGTTTTGGATCATGTTGTATCTTTTAAAGGAATTGAAGTTTACAAAGTAAAAATAAAAGCCATATTTAAATTGCCACAACTAAAAATAGATAGAGATGTACGATTCTTTTTAGGATATGCAGAATTTTATAAGAAGTTTATAAAAAACATAGTGTCATATCTAAACTACTTTATAACCTCTTATTAAAATATTCACCATTTGAATAGATTGATGATTGTCAAAAATCTTTTGAGAAAATAATTTTTCGTTTAACATGTGCATCTATTATGCAATTTTTTGATTGATTTTTGCCTTTTGAATTAATGTGTGATGTAAGTGGTTTTATTGTTGGTGTTGTTTTAGAATAAAGAATGATAAGCCTTTATGATTTATTATGCAAGTAAAACTTTGGATAATGTTCAATAAAGTATTCTACAACTAAAAAAAAAAGATTATTTGATGTAGTATTTGCATTAAATAAATTCTGTTCAATTTTGATTGGTTCTAGATCTTTGTTTTACTGACTATACTGATGTGAAATATTTGATGACTAAATAAGATATCAACCTAAGACTAATTAGTTGGATTTTGTTACTTCAAGAATTTGATCTCACTATCAAAGATAAAAAGAGTGCCAAAAATGTCGTTGTTGATCATTAATCAAGACTCACATCTGAATTATGCACTACATTACACTCATCAATGATTCTTTTCCAGACGAATTTTTTATTTTCTGTTACTTTAATGCTAGGATATACTAACATTATTAATTTCATTGTTATAGGTAAAATGTCTTTGCAATGGAACACTTAAGAGAAGAAAAAAATTTTGGCTGGAGTAAAAAAATTTTATTAGGATGATCCTTAGTTATTTAAATATTACCTTAATCAAATTTTTTAACAATGTATTCCTGATAATGAGGTAAGTAGTATCATTAATTTTTATCATTTTCAATCATATGGTGGACACTTTTCTTCAAGAAAAATTACAACTAAAATTTTACAATATAGATTTTATTGGCCTACCATATTTAAAGATACATGTAAATTTTGTAAAACTTGTAAAAACTATCAAAAATTGGGATCAATTACTAAGAGAAACACGATACCCTTAAGTCTCATACTTGAGATCGAAATATTTGATTCTTGGCGAATTGATTTCATGGGCATGTTTCCACCGTGCTTTGGATTTGTGTACTTATTAATTGCAATTGATTATTTCTCAAAATGGATTGAAGCAATTTCTTATCAAAATAACGATAGCAAAATTGAGATTAAATTTTTAAGAGAAAAATTTTTTAAATCGATTTGAAATCCCTCAAACTATTATCAGTGATGGAGATAAGCATTTTTGTACGAGTCATTTACGTGTTTAATAAAGAAATATAGAATTATACATAAAATTATTATCCCTTATCATCCTTAAATAAATAGTCAAATTGAATTAGCAAATAGTGAAATAAAATAAATTTTAGAAAAGATTATTAACCTAAACCGTAAAGATTGGTCTTTGACTGACTGATACCGTACTGTATTTATGACAACTTTAGGAATGTCAACTAATCGATTGATTTATAGTAAACATTACCACGTACCTGTTAAACTTGAGTATAAATCATTTTGGGATATTAAAGCTTTTAATTCAAATTTTGATGATGCGGGTAATGTACGTAAATTACAATTAAATGAACTAAGGAATTAAGGAATATTACATATAAAAATTTAAGAATTATTAAGGTAAGAATAAAATATTTTCATGATAAAAGAATTTTTTAGAAAACATTTGAGGTTGGTAAAAAAATGTTGCTTTATACTTGTCTTCATTTATTTCCAGAAAAGTTAAAATCAAAGTCGAGTGGTCAATTTGTTGTAAAAAATATATATTTATATGGCAACATAAAAATTGAAAATCCAAATAACAATGTCATATTTAAAGTTAATAAAAAAAATATTAACATCATATCTAGAATATCAACCACATAAAGAAAGTACCAAAATAAATTTAAGTGACCTATTAAACCTTGGTTAAGTCTCTTTCATTTTTAATGGGTGATTTAACTTTTTTTTTAAACTGGTACTTTACCTTTTGAATTGTTTGATTCTTTCTTTCTATGTCTTGAATGATATGCATTATTATGTTTCTTGCTTAAGTGCTTGTAATGATTGTGTTTCCTTTCATTATTATACATCATGACAACCTCAATAAGAAAGATTCTTTTCAAATATCTTCGAAAACTTTTACAAGTGAAATTTCATTTAAAAGACCTAATATAATTTCACAAATCACATCTTATTTGTGATCTACGACCATCAACGTTAGTATCACATGTTAAGGATCTAGAAAGATAACTCAGGGAAATAAATGATAGTATATATGACTTCCAATTGGAGCTTGAAGTTAACTTAATAAAATGAAGAAAGTGAGTTGAATGTTTAATTATACCCTTTTTTTTTACATTGTGTATTTTCATTTTGTTATTTTGTTTGCCTTCACAATTAACTTGATTTTGTAGAATTGATTCATTTTTTGATATGTTTTGATTTACTTTATCATATAAATGATTGGTAATTGTACTATATGACTTCTTAAGTCGGTATCTTTCAGCTTTCTCTGATAACTGAAACCCCAAAATTAAATATAAAAAAAATACAATGTAAATTGCATAAGTTTTTCCTTCTCTTCTTTAAAATGTCCTCAACAAAATTTACAAAGTTCATTGTGAACAACTGCGTTTGTTAATGACCATTGGGATTCTTATTGATATTCGTTGGTTAATTAAAGTAAGGTCCGATCGTCAAGTGAGTTGTCTAATCCATTTATTTCCTACATGCCTAGTTTTGGTAAAAACACATTTACTAAAAAAAAACGTAAAGCTAAACGACTTGGCTATGAATGTCCTAACTATCTAAGACTTAATGGCAATCGATGTACATTATAACAATTTTAGAATGGTTTCTGAAAATTATGAAGATAAAATTAAGTTTGTTAAAGATAGCCTGAATAACAAATCATTAGACGATATCTTACGTTCTCTTAAGACGCATCGAAACAGATATGCACAACATGAGATTCATAATTTATGGATACTTACCAAAAAGAAATTGCATAATTTAGTCTTGGGAATTTAATTGTAAAAGACTCTATTTACCAGTGTATAAGAAAATTAGATAATAAGTCTATCATCGACCAATAGAGGGTGTTCATGTCATTACTCGACATAAAACTAGAGGAAGATATGAGCCACAATCACAACTACCATTATATATCTTTTTATTTTACCGTTCTTTTATCGTTTGCATTATTGCTTTTAGTGGCGTGATTTTTTACCTAATCATTATTTGTTCTCTTTTATTATTTGCTTTTTTTTTTATTGATTGCTTTTGAATTATTGAGCCACAAGGTTTATGCATCATTTGATAAATACACCAACTCATTTATAGTTTTGTATCATTATATCTGTCACTAAGATATTTAAATATGATCTTTTTTTTTAAACACACAACTTGTTTTTAAAGAATATTCCAATAGCAGTAACTTCGAGTAGACAATTCAAAAATATTTGTATACTTTCTGAATTTCACTATGGAAAATACAATAAATTTGTTTAGACAGTTGTAGATCTTAGTCATGTCATAGCAGAAAGAAAATTACACATTGTACATTGAGGAAATGACTGATAATTATCAAAACTCTTATCTTAGAAGTTGTTTTTATTAGGGGAACCCAAGTGGGCATCATTCCTCAAGTTTTAAAACTAATGGAATTCTGCCCAACCCACCAACTAGAGAATAGTTATTGTCTCAAGTACACAGAGAGAATATCTGAAATGTTAAATCATGCTGATAATTTCATTTTCTAACTAAAAGATCTTCCAACTTTAGAGACACTAATTACATTTACATTTCGAGTCCATTTAAACGTCTATAAAAAACTTATCTAAATGTTAATACCTTTTATGATGCTTTGGTAGCATTTCATAACCATGCAATTAAGAGTCATTTCATTCCAATCTCTATGAAAAAAACTCTTTATTTGTTCCTCTACCGCAAATGAGTTACCAAATCCCAAAACCTTAGCATTGGATTGGTTGGCTAATGATGGTAATTGTAACCCTAGTATGAAGTGCAAATTAGATTTAATTCTTTGTATGTAAATATTTCCTCGGAACAGTTAAGTAATATCTTTTGAACTCTATTTTTTTCATTTAAGATATCGAGGACAATATCATGTTCTGGTTAGAGGAGGAAATAATTAAAAGCCATGGAATGTCCTATTGATGATTTTGCTAATTTTTACTGTGTATTTGAGTTGAAGATAGTTGAATATAGAATGTAGTAACTTTAGAAACACATCTTCTGTAGCCAATTCGGGTTTGATCCTCCTTATTTCTTCTTATATCATTTATGTTTTCTTTATTTTTTTTGCTTTTTTGCATGTACATCTTTAAATTATGAATATTGTTTAGAATAGATTGTATGGAGGATATAATTTATGCAAATTGTAAATACGTGTTCTTTTTTTTAAGAAAAACCAAAAAAATAGCAATTTTTTTATTGGCTAAGATGGTTATGTAAAGAGCTACTACTTTTGAGACGCATCTTAACAGTTCAATATGTATTATATTTTGATTTTGAAATTCATAGTAAGTTTTTTTGTTCTTTTTTTTTTGAATTACTTAAATTTGTGAATTCTCCATTTATTATTAAGTCATTTTTTTATTTAACATGTATTATTAAATCATTCTTCACACACACACTATGACAGATGTTAGTGGGTTGTAAATTAAAATTTTTACAGTATTTAGTTCTTTTGCTTTGTTGGAGATAATATCTAAGGTAGTGGAAAATGTATATTTGTAAAAAAAAAGACAAAAGAAAAAAATTAAATGTGTTTAATTTTGGTAAATCTAAAACCTGAGTAATTAAATCCACATGGATGTTTCAACACCTAATATCCTAAGGCTAATTGGTCTAGGAGTCATTGACCCAAAGTTTGCTACATAGGTTAAAAATGTAATATTTTAAAATATGTGTAAATAATTTACTGTCTAAAGGTAGAATTTCTAAAGAATGTTAGAGTGAAAATTTTATTTTATTTTTAATAAAGACCCATAAGTATTGTGTTAATTATTTGAGTATAAAAAAAGGTTTGGTGTTATCCTAGATAATGAGTAAACGACAAAAAACTAAAGAAATTTGCGAGAGTTTATTTATTTGATAGTTTAGATAATAGATTAACAACTATTAATTTGTATGTAAATTTTGTAAATCTTAATTTATTATAGTGCTTTAATTGCTAGGGTAGCAATAAGTTAGTTGGAGAGTGTGATTAATGTTAAAAAATGTATGTTCATTAACGGTTAAAAAATGTTATTTTGTATTAATATTATAAAATATATTTGTAATTATGTAACATACTGTAAATTTCTTATTATATTTATAAATATTTGATTTTGCATTTTTTTTGTTGATTAGATAAAAATAATAATTTTACACAATTCAAGGCTCCAAACAAATAAACAGATCTCAAATTTCAATTTCAAAGATCCGAAAAGTAAGGTCATTGTCGAGAATGATCCGCGACTTTTGTTATGAAATTATAAGGTTTTATCACATTAAGTATGGTAATTGTGAAATTATGAGTTTTTACTATGTTAGGTGTGGTAATTGTTTGTGCTTAAATAGATTAAGTTAGGTTTATTTTTGGTTAGTGGAACAAATGTGTGATCATGATATAATCGGCTTTGTTTATCTGTGTGGTGTGGATTGATCATGGATTAGTATAAGTTAAGAGGGAACACACTTTTCTTCACTTTTTTCTCTCCAAATTCTTCTCTTCCTCACTCTATCTTAATTATGCTTATATATTTTGTAATATATTTTCAATAAAAAAATTTATTTTATTTCCAATTTTTAGTCATCATTATTTCTTTTAATTATGTATAATTTACTTTTAATAATTTTTTTATTTCAATTATGCTTACCTAAATACTCGTAGTTAGGATAATGTGAATCTTTTAGTAGAAAAATGTGATTTAATTAAATTCAATTTTTAATTATATAAAGTAAATTATTTTCTATTTAATTTTATCCATATATTTTATATTTTAAAATTTTGATTTATTATAAACAAATAAGGGAGTTTGACACAATAAATTTTTAATATCTTGTTATAAAGTATGATGAAATGATATTTTGACTTATTGTAGATAAATTAAATTTTGGCACACTGTGGGAAAATAATGATAATTTATACAATTAATCTTTTGGGCAATAAAAAATTAAAAATATTATTAAATTATATTTACCATTAAGAGTGGATTCATAACCATAATTAATTTATTTCTATCGCTTCACTTAAATTAAATAATGTGAATTTAAATTCTTTTTTAAATAAATTAAAAGGAAATAACAAATCAATTTTTTTTTTGTTGGAAATAACAAATCAAATCTTTTCTCTATAAATGGATCTCGAATTCAACGAATTATGTTATAGTAAAATATTTTTATACTTGTGAATTATAAATTACTTTTGAGTTGTGTCACACCACTCTCATCCAATCATTCGCGGCTACAAACAACATTTTTTTTTCTACTCAAGTCCAAAAGCTTATGTTCTTTGATGTAATAAATTTTGATCATTATCAATTATGCGAATCTAACAATCTAGCATCTAATTTTTTTAATATAAAAAAATTATTTTTTTCAAGCATTATTTAAAAAAAGAAAAGAAATTAGACGCATTGCCTAGTTGACTTAACTCGTATAGTGAGAATAAAAGGCTACGGATTCAAGAACAAAAGGGTAGGTTGATTGAAGTGGGAAAATGTGCAATTACTTATAATTCAAAAAATGTAACAAATTATAGATTAAAATAACATCCCATTTATCTCCGAAAGTAACCAACTGATTTCACACTGGCTACCAACGAAGAATTAATTTGGCTAAGATCAGAAACTAACATGCCACGCTGTCCGGCCGATGGCTGCTTCCGTATTTGACTCTTATCCAACTCATGACTTTATTAATTACCCAAAAAGAAATCAGAACAAACGAAACAAGCAACGGTGACTCCGAAAGGTCACGCGTACGCGCGCATTCACGGAATCCACTTCCTTTATCGTCCTCTTTATTTTTCATGCTCAGTCACAAAGCAGCCGTGCCATACCATGCATCTTTTTGCGCCACGTGGAGCTATAGTGGGGCCCACATTAGTGCAATTACTCAAAAGCCCACATTGTTTCTACTTTCTCGTTGTTTATGGCAACAAAGTGGGGTATTTCAGTAAATTATGAAAATATCATAATGCTCAAGACCGATTCCCAACGCAAGCTTGATTTGCTTGCTGCCGTTAACTGAATCACTACCATTTTTTACTCTTTTTTTTGCGCCAACTCTGCTGCAGTCTAGTACTCCGCACTACCATGTCCGCCACTCGCATCCGCCGCTTCGGCGCCGTGCTCGCAGCCGCTGCCGGCGGCACCTCCATCCTCCTCTTCACCCGTCCCTCCATCGCCGGCAACGACCGGGGTCCCCCGCCCGACCTGGTCAGGAGCCAGATCAACGATTCGAAAGCCGTTGTTCCGTCGAGAGTCATCCAGGAGTCTGCTTTGATTGCCGCTAACAACAGTAATCCTCTTGACATTCTTGTTATTGGCGGTGGCGCCACTGGATGCGGCGTTGCGCTCGACGCTGCGACGCGAGGACTTCGCGTTGGCCTTGTCGAGAGAGAGGATTTCTCCTCCGGAACGTCTTCACGATCCACGAAACTGATTCATGGAGGTGAGTGATTGAATTGTGAATGCTGGTCATGCATAAATTTACTGTGACTTACTAATGGATTTGTGTGATTATGCTTTTTCTTTAATTTTAAATTCGTATGCTAATGGAATTTTAATTTTTCGGGAAAAAAAGGAAAACATCGATGATATAGGAAAAAAAAAAATGCTGGTTGCAGCAGCAAGATGACTACTTTATGAATACCAGCGAGAGAGGTTAAGGTGCGTTGGGAGTGCTTTTGAAGAAAGCACTTTTATATAAAAATCTTCTATTAAAACATTCAAAAAGCATTATCTGAGAAAACAGCTTCCATTATTTTATTTTATTTTGAAATACTTTTTCTTTTTGGTTATCTGAAAAAAAAAAAAAGAACTCTTATCTGCGAAATTGACATCAAAACAGTTTTTGCTATTGAAAATGATTTTAGTATTGTTAAAAAGTACTTTATATATATTATAAGAAGTATTCCCAACCACCAAGACACTCCCTAACCGTTGAACTAAAAAAATTTGGAAGTTTCAACAAATTATGGATTGGATATGGTTTTGCCTCTTGATTAAAATGAGGGTGCGTGCTAATATATTGAGAAGTATGTGTTTAGTTCATGGTTTAGAGGTTTTTTATGATCAGCAGTTTTATGAGTGTATCCAAAGAGCGTGGTCCATATGTTTTATCCTTAAAGAATTTCTCTGTCTATTAACTTTTTAGGAGTCCGCTACTTGGAGAAGGCTGTGTTTAATCTTGACTATGGTCAACTGAAGCTGGTATTCCATGCACTTGAGGAGCGTAAACAGGTTATTAAGAATGCACCACATCTCAGCAATGCTTTGCCTTGCATGACACCCTGTTTTGACTGGTTTGAAGTAGTATACTACTGGGTGGGCTTGAAAATGTACGATTTGGTCGCAGGAAGACATCTGTTACATTTATCTAGATATTATTCTGCACAAGAGTCTGCTGAGCTGTTCCCTACTCTTGCAATGAAGGCCAAAGATAGAAGCTTGAAGGGCGCAGTGGTGTATTATGATGGTCAGATGAATGACTCTCGTCTTAATGTTGGACTAGCATTGACTGCTGGACTGGCTGGGGCTGCAGTGCTTAACCATGCAGAAGTTATATCGCTCATTAAAGATGAGGCTAGTAACCGGATAATTGGTGCTCGAATTCGAAACAACCTATCCGGTAGGAAAGCTTATTTTTCTATAGAATTATTATTATTATTCTTTTAGTAGAAATGGAGATAACTGTAGATGATATTGTTTATATTTTTTCAAAAAAACTGTTCATCGCAACGCTTGCTAGAAATTTATTTTTAGTCCACCCAATATTTTTCTTTGTTTTTTGGCTATATCCTTTCCTTTTATCAATTGGTAAAGTTTGAAAAGTTCTGTAAGCAAACAGTTGCAGTATTATGAGATTAAGAAGCATGTGGTTGTTGCAGTTCACGAGTTCTCGTTTTGTATTTTTGAGCAAAGTGGTCATACTAATGTAGTTGATGACTGTTTATCACAAATAATTAGACACATGGATACTGAAGAATGTTTATCGTTGTTTCTTGCTTCAGCATTTGGTTTTTAGTGATTTATAGTTAGTCACGTAAGGTTTTCTAATTTGATTGTGTATGACAAAACTGCGTGTCAGGCAAAGAATTTGATACCTATGCAAAAGTTGTTGTGAATGCGGCTGGGCCATTTTGCGACTCAGTGAGGAAGTTGGCTGACCAAAATGTACAACCTATGATCTGTCCTAGCAGTGGCGTGCATATTGTTCTCCCTGATTACTATTCTCCGGAAGGAATGGGTTTGATTGTTCCTAAAACAAAGGATGGACGTGTGGTTTTCATGCTGCCATGGTTGGGAAGAACAGTTGCTGGCACTACAGATTCTGACACAGTCATCACTTTGCTTCCAGAACCACATGAGGATGAGATTCAGTTTATACTGGATGCCATCAGTGATTACCTTAATGTTAAGGTATGTCACGGTATCTCTGTTACATGCATGTAATATAGGTAACAATCAGTATATTAATCTACCATGTTTTGTATCCATATTACATATACAAATGATAATTTAGGTGTGCCTTTAACTAAGACATTATATTTTCTCTTGGACGCTGGATGTAACATAAAGGTACTATCACTTATCAGTGGACGAACAGATTCTACCCAATTACCACATTCATTTCACCTGTATATTTTGTTAGGTTGTGCTTCTAATCTGTTGCTCAAACTGAATATTTGATCTTGATAATGTACTGCTAACATGGTGGGAATGGCAATATACTGCAGTACTGCATTAACTGATGGCGTGTAATTTTCTGACACAGGTTACTGGTTAATATCAGCTGATTGTTGTTATGGATTACTAGAATTCATAATAATCGCAAAGCATTTGATGCTAGTGACTCGATTTGTCTCATTTCTTTTTCTTTATTTATTCAGTATGCTTGTTTATACTAAAGTAATGGTAAACAAATCAGGTGCGACGCACAGATGTTCTTTCTGCTTGGAGTGGCATTCGCCCATTGGCAATGGATCCATCAGCAAAGAACACTGAAAGCATCTCCAGGGATCATGTAGTTTGTGAAGATTTTCCTGGTTTGGTCACAATTACTGGTGGAAAGTGGACAACTTACAGAAGGTAGAGTTTAACCTGAAAATGTTTGTTTAATTTGTTATCAAAGGGGTTCCACTAAAAGGTGAATGAGGATATGTGGTGTAAAAGATGTTTCGTATCTGATGTGTAGATATCTTATATGGTAAGCATTTCATGAATTATGTGCTTATTGTGACCTTTTAATGGCGTAAATTATCTTCGCAAATTGAATTCTATTCCTTCTCACTCCTATCCCATTTTCCTTTTGTGCTTATTGGATCTGGTTTCAGCATGGCAGAAGATGCAGTTAATGCTGCTATAAAGTCTGGAAAGCTGAACCCAAGCAATGGATGTTTGACTCAGAACCTGCGGCTTGTTGGTGGAGATGGATGGGATCCTTCATCTTTCACAGTTCTTGCTCAACAATACGTACGGATGAAGAGGACATATGGTGGTAAATTTGTTCCTGGGGTTATGGACACTGCTGTTGCGAAGCATTTGTCTCATGCATATGGTATAATGGCAGAACAAGTTGCTATCATAGCTCAGGTTGGTACGTCATCCTCTGTTTCATAGTTCTATAGTTTTATGAGTTTTTTTGGTTTTGTGATAGCAAAGTGCTTTTAATTGAATTTTCCATTTACAACCTACAAAACAATGGACAAGGTGATTTTTTCTTTTTTTTCTTTTTTTTTTAATATACGAGGCTTTGCTTCAAATTGCAATTCAAGACACAAAGTACAATTCAGTTGTTACTTGTTAGATGATATGGATTTCCTTCTCTTACCATAATTTGCAAGTGTAACCCCATGCATTGAATAAATTTTAGTGAGATCAATATTGGACTATCAGGGCCATAACTTTGACAAGTGGGAAAAATACAGGCATTGATATAGGTACTGCTGAAAGTCTAATTTCCTCGGTTCCTTATCTGTTGAAAGTAACATCCTCAGTCAATCTGTATGGCAAAGTTGTATGCTTTCAGTTTATATATATGAAATTAAGAAGTTGTCTAGGTTAAGAGAAAAATGTAAGGGAAATGGCCAAAGCATCAAACAGATTGGTTCTGAGCCCCAAAAACATCCCCTTCCGTACACTACAAAGAAACCCTATTCAATTATATCCTCCAAAACTTTAGGCTTCTATATGCTCTTAGTGTTAACAATAGCCCTGTCCTTCTTTGAACATCTTAATCTGATCAACAATTTTGATACTGGGATTATTATTTAGCCATGTGATAGGATAATTTTACTTCTTTGCTAGTTTGCTTGGTTTATTCTATACTTATAAACATAGTTTGTGAAAATCTCTCAAAGAAGATGGATTTTTTGATGTGTCAGAAATTGTCTTAGCCGTGTGATAGGGTTATTCATACACGTCTTGGTAGTAGCATAGTGTGTGTGTTCTATATTATCTTTAGACCAGACTTGCAGTCCGTATGTTAAGCTGTCTTTTGAATCTTAGAATGAAGGTTTGGGGAAACGGCTTGCCCACGGATACCCTTTTCTAGAGGCCGAAGTTGCTTACTGTGCTCGAAACGAGTACTGTGAATCTGCTGTAGATTTTGTTGCTAGGAGATGTCGGCTTGCATTCCTCGACACTGATGCAGCAGGCAGGGCATTGCCCCGCATCATAGAGATAATGGCCACTGAGCACAAATGGGATAAATCAAGGCGGAAGCAAGAGTTGCAGAAGGCCAAAGAATTTCTAGAGACTTTCAAATCCTCAAAAAACAAGCAATTCCATGATGGGAAACACAAATAGTAAGTAACGATAAGTCTTCACTCTTTGGCTTCAGGCAATTAGAGCTCTTCACTAATTACTATTCACTTTTCATCATGTTTTAGGATCTTAAAATTCCGGCGAATGAAATATTTAAGGAGCTTGATTTATGGCCTATATCTTTTGGATGATGTTTTCAAAGGTTATGCTGGTTTGAGGAAATTTTAACGGCTTCATGCAGCAAATCGTTAGGACCATCATGTCTGGTGTCACATTCCATTTATTTGTGTCTTGCTCCTTTTCGGAAGCCACATGATTCTCTGGACTGTTGAGCTTGTGTTACACAGTGGATCTTTCAAAATAATACCGACTCTTAAACCTTTACAGTTGCCATATACTCTCAAGTTTTCAGTCTTTTGCAAGGCTTCTTACATTTTGTGAAGAGTTAATTACTATTTTTCAACAGATTGGAATAGGGCATTGATTAACTCTCTCAAGAAAAAATAAATTTTAGACAAACTACTAGATAATTATTTTTTCCTCTTAAGATGCATATCTTAAGCAGTTATTTCTTTACTGTTTTTGGTTATCATGTTCTATAATGCAATCACATCTCCGGTTTGGAGCTGTATGTACTCAATAAAAGAGAAGAGCTGCATTGAATTTTATCAAACTCATTTTGTTCACTTTTTATAACTTACGATTCTTGACTTTGATGTCAATTTTTCAGATCGCTTTTCAGATATGGCTAATAATAGGTTTGCAATATTAGGGCGCTTGTGAAATCAGCCAAAAAACCAAAGAACCATAACTTCTGGCTGTTTCTCCAGTGTTCAAGGGAATCTGATCATTTGGTAGACTTCAGATTTTACCTAAATACACCGTTATCACGAAATAGCAATGGTTTATTGAATGACTAACTAGTCATGTTCAAGTGTGTGGACATCTACATTTCGTATAAGTGGAGTTATCCAATAACTGAAGTGCGAGATTCTTTATTAGGACTTATAATATGTATACACATTATACAAAGTGTGAACATATTTTTTAACACAGCCTTTACCATATTGAAAACGGTCTTTGCGTTAATGTAAAACTTTACAAATTATAACGTTGAAAATAATCTTTAAATCGATATGAAGACAAGTCTACGTAGATGTGAAGGATGAGCTAAGATTTTTACATCGATTTAATAATGGCTTTAAAAATTTTGAACATAATAAGCCTACTATGTGTAGATTTTAAAACAAAAAAGAAGTAGAAATTCAATAGCTCAAATTAGAATCTCTAATTTTAACTAAAGTGCGAAATTGATCTTATAACTTAACTATACATATCTTTATCTACCAAACAATATAATACAACAAGCTTGATCAAGTCCATGCAAGGTGCACGACTGCGCATGTCATGGTCAAGAAACTTTAAAGTACTTTTGAGATATTATATCAGTTATATAACAAATAAATAATATTATGACACGTAATACATTTTGAAAAACCAACATACAATTAATAGTTATACAAAATTTAACTATACATTATTCATGTATGAATAATAAATTAATTGTATTACAGCTTATATATTTTAAAATAGGATTAATGTCACTTGAGTAACATATGTTTGAATAAATATAAAAAAAAAAGGTGATACCCTTTTTAAAAATAGGCAGACAAGTGATAAATCGTTAACTTTAATGAGTTTACCAATTTTTTATGAAATGACATTTCTACCCTTGTGACTTTATTTAAATATTATGATAATGAAAATGTCCTTGGTTGTTGATTTAGTTACAAGTGTGCCATATACAAAAAAGATGGTTTTGTCCTAAAAGCAACCAATGCTTAGAAAATTACACTTGAATGTCCAAATATTCACAAGATGAGCAACCATGAAAAGACCATTTTGTCCAAAAATATAGCTATTGATAATTTGACCGTTATAGACAAATTTCAAATGTTTTACCACTATCGTCATTCCATAACTAAAACTTTAAATGCTTATAAATAGAGCATCATCCCCACAATCATTCCTAACACAAACACACATCTATATATTGCATCACTGGATAATGCAATCACCCTCAAGCTATTCAAGCAACCTTGAGGTCACCTGAAATGATGATGAAGGAAGGGTCTTATGATTTCCCAATGAAATATGCTTTTGTGGCTTACAGGCACTATTGAAATCATCAGAATCATTAGCTAATCCAAAAAAGCTATATTACAACTACTGCAAGCTACCTAAACTATGTGACTATTTCGAATGATGGAGACCATGTGATGCAGAGAGGAGGTTGATTAGAGAGGTACAAGGACGAAGTCCTGCATAGGTCGACATACTATTGATGAAATTTTAGAGAGGATGAGAAGAATGAAAACCAATTTGCCAAGGTCCAGCACGAATTAACAGATTAATGATGAAATTTTAGAAAGGCCAAGCAAAATAGAAAGAAATATGCAAAATGTCCAGATAAATTTAAAGTTCTTGATTTGTTTCCTATTTATATGCATGTGTATCATTCTCTCTAAGGACTAAGGTTGTAATGTGAGTATGCAGTTATGAAATGTAAAATTATAAATGAAATAGAAGCTTTCCCTTAGTGCAAGTGCAATATATACATTTTATTTATGAAAGGAACTTATATAATAAGTGTACATAAAGGCTTCATCACACAGAGGCAACAACAAAATACTCATTTCCCTTGACAATCCAAATAAAACCAAAAAAGAAGTGTTGGCCTATTTGTCATGTATCTATCTAATTCTAAATCCAACCACATACAAATTGCCATATGTTGATGCTAAAATCTGCTCGCCTTGTGTTGCTTAAATCAGCTCGCCTTCTGGCCGACCAGATTCTTTCACCAACGTATATGTTGTCAACTGTTGCCCGAAATACTGAGATTGGAATCACCCTTCTTTTTCTCACTAGACCTGCGTTTACAAAAAACGGATCAGAGTCGCCGGTGGTTTTGCCGGCGTAAACCCTCCGATGCCTAAGTTAGCTCAAGGCGTATACGGGAAAACAATGCAATTTAAATTTAAGAATGGTTTCTAAACTGCTTGGAATTTGTAAAAAATAGCCTGATCGCAATTTGGCAGCGTTTCCCCTCTCTTTTTTGTTCTTACCTTTTCTTCTTCCATCTCTCCTTCTTTTATAGCCGCCCCTTGTGTTTTGTTTTCCATTTACCCTTTTTCCCCCCTTTTTCGGGTAGTGACAGCCCCTCGTGAGGCTCTAACTGCCACATTGAGGGCAAACGTGGATCCCGCGCGTTCTTCAGCGGTTATGGGAAAAGCGCAACTGCCGCGATTCTACGGGATCGTGCTCCCGCTTTCTTGGGGATGAGTATTGGTTCTGCATACATCCCTGGTCGGTATGTTTCCCTGGTCGGCTCATGTATGTTTCATGTTCTTCTTTGCCACTTGGCTGAAATGATCCATGCCGGGGCGGAAATAGCAGCATGGCCGACCTGGTGCTTTTATGTACTCAACACCAGTCCCCCAGTTTCTGGTCTGGCGAGTGAAACGAGTTAAGAGTAGAAACTGATGGTTAAATCTCATCGACCCGGGGAGCTTCTCATCTGGTCTTCTATTTATTAGGACGGACCTGAATATGGGCCTAAATGAACGCGTCCGTTGCTCGCCTGGGCTTAAATCTGTCCTGGCCCCTTGTAACGGTTTGTGATGTGGCGTCTCCCGACTCTTCGTATTTGAAATTTGAAACGACGGGCTATCTGTACTCGATATCCGGTGAGTGAGCTGGCATCCCTATCTCTTAAATGCTTCCATTTTTCCCTTTTCATCTATAATCCCTAGATTTTCACCTTCATCGTTTTGTCACTCATTTTTCCGTCGTTGGCTAACCTTCTCTCTGAACTTTGCTTGCGTTTCTTGTGTCTGCAGTATCCACTCTCGACCGCACTATCAGTGCCAGTTCAATCCAGGTATTGCCTTTAACTTCTCTTCTGATTGTTGTTGATTGGGTTCTGTGTTCCCCTTTTCGTGTCCATATACTTCGAGTTTTCTTTGCCTTCTTTTGGGATTTCGGTATGTCAAATCGGAAAAGGAAGTTAATTGTTGACGAGAGTGACGAAGAAACAGGGGATTCAGACTTTAATTTGCCCATTCCCACTGATTTTTTGAACCCCTCTAGTAGTGTAGGCCCTTCCCATGTTAGGGATACCCTTGCGTACCCACGTCCTTTGGCTGTTTCTCCCCCCTCTGAGCTTGAACTAGTAGGGAATAGAGGTGGACCTGCGTCGGGCTCTGGTGAGGACCATAGCCTTGGTGGGGTTGGGGCCCCTGAAGGAGTTGGTGATGGTGAGGGGAGCAGTTCCGGGCCGAGCATGCCCCCTCTTAGAAGGAACCTTGGTCATAGGGTAGAGGCGGATTCTTACCCTATTGACTTCCTAGCTTGCGCCACCACCCAAACTGATCTGTTCAAACTTAGGAACCTTTACAACATTCCTGAAGAGGTTCTCCTGGTGGTTCCTGGGAAGGGTGATGTTCCTAGTCGGCCTCCGCGGGGGTTCGTGACAATGCACCTGGAGAGTTTCAGATTAGGAGCTCGGCTGCCCCTACAACGCTATTTTGCGAAGATACTGGGTAGCATACACCTGGCCCCTGGTCAGCTACATCCCAACGGGTGGAGGGTTCTTTCAGCTATGTATGTACTGTGGGATAGATGTGGATTAGAGGAACCCTCCTTTGCTGAAGTGAAGCACCTATACCAGCTGAGGAGCAGCCCAAAGGAGGCGGGCTGGTATTATTTCATGTCGAGCTCTGCGAAGAGGAAACCAATCGCCGGCTTTCCCTCTTCGTGCAAAAATTGGAAAAATAAATTCTTCTTTGCTGGGGGAAACTGGTGTCCTGCAGTTCGTTCGTTGGGTGGTGATATTTACCTTCCAACACAATTTGTCACCCCAGGTCGTCCATTTTGCCTAAATTCTTAACCAAATCGCCACTTAATGGGTTTTTAACCTTTTTTGCTATTTCAGAGTCGTGGGGTTTGATCGAGGGGCTTGAGGACCGACCTTTGCTCTAGGTGGAGACTGCACTGGTGAACGCGTCTACCTGTCACGACCTTCTATCCCCCACAAGCCTGGTCGGGTCGCGTTTAGTGGACGTAGCAGCTGGGATGGACAACAAGATCCTCAGTGCGATGAGCAGAAAGCGTGGTCGGGCACCGAGCAGCTCCAGCAACCCTCCTCCACCTCCGAAGAAAGTCAGTGCTGGACCCTCAAAGGCCTCTGTTCCAACTCTGCCCCCTCCTCCGTCCCGTAAGAGTGTTGGGGAGAGAGTTACCGATAAGAGTTCCGAGGTCAGCACACGCTCTGGGGGCCGATCCTCCCCTCTCCCGGCTCGTGATCAGGGGGATTACTTGACCCCATATCAAAGGGACTATGGGAAGTCGGTGGGACCGAAAATGGTCCAGGACATTGAGAGCATGGACCTCCATGAACTGGCGGGTTCTGTTCAAAGGGTCTCCTTCAAGTTGTCCACCCTCGTATCTTGCTACAAGAATAGGGTCACACGTCAAGAGAAGAAACTCCAAGCTGAGAACCAGGACTTGAAGAAGAAAGCCGAATCTGCTGATCGCTCCAAGGAGAAGCTGGCCGAGCTGAATAAGCAGATTACGGAGCTAGAGGAGAAAGTTACTGTTGCTGAGTCCACTTCCTCCAAACTTGAGGGTGAGTTGGGTGACCTGAAATCTGATCTTCAGGTTACCCAAAGTGAAAGGGATACTCTGAGGACCGCCCTTGAGGGGGAGATCAAGGCCCTGGGTGAGCAGTTAGCTGAGGAGAAAGGCAAATCCGCTACTGTGGAGGATCGGCTGGATGCCGAGTATGATTCTGGGGTCGCTTTCTCCTATAAGTGTATCATGTCTGTGTTAAAGGAGGAATATCCCGAGCTGGACATGAGCAAGCTGGAGGCTGGAGTACAGCGGTATATGGCGGAGGTCGGCCAGGTAGATAATGATCAGGGAGGGCAGGATCTGGCGGAAGTCCCTGTGGATGGGGTGCCGGAGGGGGAAGACGGGGGACGTACCTTTGAAGTGGGACAAGGGTCTACGCTGCAGCCTCCCCGGTTTGCTGATCCTCCATCCTCTGAGACAGCTGATCCCTCACCTATTGAGATGACCAATCCTCCACCTGCTGAGCTGGTTGATCCTGCTCCTGCTGGAGCCGTTGACCCTTGTAATCCTTAGGCTTATTTTGTATAGATTTTAAACTTTCATTCGTTTTGTAATCGATTGAACATTTATGCATGTTTGGATGCTCTTTATTGGTTTCCTTGTCTGATTTTTGCTCACAAACTGTTCTTACGAAATAACCGCACAACTTATCTGATCTTGCCCGTTAGTTCCTTAGTGGACAGAGTAGGTGTAGCTGTTTACTTGCCTTAGAAAAATTGTTGTTGAATCAGTCGCTCGTCTTCCTCTGGCCGAACAGAGACAGGCGCTCGCTTGCCTTTGCGTAACTTTTGTAGAATTAGCTGCTGGTCTTTTCAGTGACCGAGCAGAAATAGGCACTTGCTTGCCTTAATAAAACTTTTGTAGAATTAGCTGCTGGTCTTTCGCTGACCGAGCAGAAATAGGCACTTGCTTGCCTTTGCAAAACTTTTGTAGAATTAGCTGCTGGTCTTTCGCTGACCGAGGCAACAACAAAATACTCATTTCCCTTGACAATCCAAATAAAACCAAAAAAGAAATGTTGGCCTATTTGTCATGTATCTATCTAATTCTAAATCCAACCACATACAAATTGCCATACATACTGAATAAGTAAGTAAATATAGTTTCTATCTATCAATAATAAGTTTTCTACTTGAGATTGAATAAAATAATCAAAAAACCAGCTTTAATAGGTTCTTGACCTCTATCGTTCCTGATTTTGTATGGTATTGTAGAAGAAGTTTAACATATACTAACTTCCACTATACATTATCTACTTTGCTGTCAACAGTGACATTACATTTAAGTCCATCACTACAAGTGAAATTTAAAATATAAAGTCACGACACTTTGAAATCTTATTCTACTGGGCCTAAATATTTAAGTGCCACAAAATAAATAAGTTACATCCCCTTATGGGAAAGCAAAAGGGTTCCCTTTTTCCTTTGCTGTCAGTCTTGTTTGTTTAGTAAGTAGTGGTTATTGTCTACAATGACCCTATTGCATCATGTGATGTTTGCCACTTTGCTAATGCATTGCTCTTCGACCTGCTACAGTTGTAGTGCATTGTACAGTAGTGCTTGCACCACTTCCATTCATTGTGTTATAAGTTGGATTGCTTCCAATGGAAGGATCTATAAATGACAGTTGTAATACTCATTCACATAATACAAAACATTGAATGTTATTGTGAACAAGTTATAGGAATAATCCAAATCACTACCATTAAAACTCTTTAAGGCTATATTTATCCTTGCTAATTTTAGTTCTTTCATGTTCATCTATAAACAGAAATTTCATTAAAATTAAAGCTACATAGTCAAATCACTCAAATATAAACAAGTTTGAAACATTATGTATAAGGTCATTACCTTATAATACTTTGTTTTCTTATTTTGATTTGTTAGATTTTCTAGAAAGACCTTTTTGTTATGTCCAAACTTTGCATAACACGAGTATTGCATCTTATATCTCATTTTGTGTACTTGTACCTCATCAACCTCTCTTCTTTTATTCATTTTTGACCTCTTAGGTGGTGTTTTGACTAATGGAGGCAGTATCTCATCACCTTCGACTTGGGGCCATAACTTCTTATCTAGAATTGAATGATCATACCATCATAACACTGAAAGTACTTTTCTTTCTTGAAGTAATTATTAACAAATTCTTCTTGTCTCAGTTTATTACGAAGGATACATGACATGACATGTTTACAAGGGTATCCACTTAGTTCCCACATACTACAATTACATTCTTTCTTTAAAAGTCGATAATTTAACTCCTTTCAAAGATAGTCTCACTTGCCTGCAATAACAAGAAACTTCTACCTTTCTCTAAGTTTTATCCATTTTCTTGTAAATGACTTTACTTAAGCTATATTGCCACATTTGCGCCTTTGTTCTTCTTTTTTGTACTCCTAACCATGCATTAAAACTCTATATTGTATCAAATTTATACTTAGACCAAAACTTAGGATGAATTTTCTTAAGTGTTTCAAAGGTATCTGAATAAACCTTTTTAAACCTCTCCGCTGCAGCAACGAAGTCACTTCTATTAACTTCCCGAGATGTAGCCCAAAATGGTCCCTTTAAATCTGTTTTGATGTGTTTAACCGTACGATTTGCCAAAATGTATCTAGCAAAGTATCTAACATAAATTGTTAGAAATTCAATAGCCAATGCATTATGTATGTGTTTCTATCTATCATTCATGAAGGTCAGTTAACTTGAATTATTCAAAAATTCCTTTAAGTGACAAAAAACCATGTACATATGGCTTTGCTCTTATTTCCGCAAAACAAATAGCAAATGGTTGAACACTATTATTACCATCAAGAGTAACAGTAGATAACAAAACCCCCTTGCATAGACCCTTTAAATGACACCTTTCTACGCCTATAAGAGGTCTACATTCTTTAAACTCATTTCTCAAAGTAGAAAATGAGAGCACAAATCTATCAAAGTGTGTTGTAGGTTGTTGGTTATGGACTCTATAGACTTGAACTAGTGCTGAAGACTGAGGAATATGATTTATAATCACTTGAGCATAGGACTTGATTATTTTGTAATTAGCTTTATGATCTACACCAGCCTGGGCCATGGCCTTTTTGTTGTCTCTATACATATGTTGCGCTTTCACATATACACCATAATCTCTTCTAAGTTCATATTATATAAAGCCAACACTGATTTCAAGGTTCTAAAGTGATAACTTATATGTTTAATGATTTTGATGATAACAAACAAGTATTAAATTAATAAGTCTAAAAAATTTTGTTTGTCAGATTAAAATTTTTAAACCGTATAATATTCGATGCATAGAATAATCTTATGAAAATAAACGGATAACTGTTAATAACTAAATGGCACACCGAATTTTTAAGGTTAAATAAAATCTAAGAAAATGGTGAATCGTTTATTAGAAAATGATAATCTGATTGCATTCCAGAGAGCAAGTTTGAGATAACAGCAAACCATTTAGAAATAATGGTAATCCGATTGCATTCTAGAGAGCAAGTTTTAAGATAAAAACAAACCGTTTATTGATAACGGTGAACTGATTGCATTTCAGAGAGCAAGTTTCAGATAACGGCAATTCGTTTATTGATAATGATAAATCGATAACAGTCCAAAGAGCAATCATCTTGCAAACGGTAAATTGTTTATGTCAAATGGATAACCGATACATTTGGACAAGATTCTGAAGCGATAATGATATTCCAATATCTTGATAACGACAATCTGACAATTTAAATTTTGGCACAATGGTCACTTGCTCAAGTTAAAACGGCGATCAAATAAATACAAAACATCGATCTGATTGAGTGCAGAAAGTCAACAAAATGACTAGTTTTCAGCTCCAAATATAAAGTGGCTCAATCAAATTAAAAAAAAAAAAAGATAGATCCAACTGTTATCATTAAGCTTGCTATTCAGTACATAACTATTATAGAGCTTCAAACTGAATTTTATTTCATTTATTCACACATTCAACTATCATTTGTAATCAAACACATTGTGTGAGAGAAAATTATTTGTAATTTTTATTTTTGAGTGATAGTAAGTGTTGGGATACATTTGGGTTAAGAGATTGAGGATAATCACTTGTTGTAAAAGTTTATTGACACATTGAAAGTCAATTGTAAGAGTTATTGGAAGCCTCCAAGGCTTGCTTAGTAGAATCATCAAGTCTAGTGAGCTTGGAGGCGTGGACATACGTATGGTTGATCGAACCACGTAAAAATCACGTGTTTGCTCTCTCTTACTCTATCTCTTTATCTTTTATTGCACATTAACTTGTTCATTTCGAATTTGCTTACTTGGTTTAATTTGCATTTAGTTTCTTGATTGCTTTAATTTTTAGAAACTCAATTCATCCCCTTCTTAGGTTTCATATCTAATATTACAGAAAGTATTTTTGTTCCATACTGATTAGTTATCCAAGCTATAGTGCACTACGGGTTTGTTGCCAATCTTTGACATGTATGTGATTCCACAACAAAAACACCTCTTACTATTGAGCATGGTCTTATCCTACATATAGATGCAATTAAATACTAAGGACAATCATGTTATGTACATTTAAGTGCTACTTTGCCTCTACCAAATCTAATAGCTCTGTAATTAAACATATATTTAACTTAATGCTTCCTTAATTTCATCTTAAACATCTCAAAGTTATTAGAGTATATTCCAACTATACAATTCACAACTTTTGAATGTTTAAGTATGTACATGTTTTCTCTCACATCAGTATCTATCTACTATAGAATTTCATCAGTTTCTTCATCAGATCAAGCACTGTACTCATTATCATCACTCTCATAATGTGATAAGAAGCCATCATCTTCAACATCTAAAATATAGAGTCGTTAATTTTTAAGGTCTTGTACCATGACTGGCTCTTTTATTAACTTCAGATTGTCTTTTATCATCACTTGAAAAAAAGAAAAAAAACATTATCATTGTCATCACAATCAAAAAAATGGTCATCATTCAATGGAGATCAAGCAAGTTCAGTGGGTTGTGATGTTTGTAAGACTTGGGATGCATATTGTTGTGACAAGGGTTGGTTAGGTTGCTGGTGTTAGTATGAAACAATGGTTTGATTTCCTACTGATTGGCTCAGTTTTTGGTCCATTTACTGCATCTCATGAAGTATCATGAAGTAGTGGTGAGAGGTTATCATCAATGGTAAAGTAAAGCTTATATTGATTTGTTGGGGGATGAAATTAAGCATCTTCTTCAAAAGAGTCAGTTTTTGAGCTATTTGTGATTACAATTCTATTGTTCGAGCAATGTGATTTGAAGTGAATGTCAAGGAAGTTATCATACAAAGAAGTATTTGATGTTTCAGTTAAACTTTCAACTGGGACAGTGGGATTTGAGTTTGCCTTTGGATTTGGCTGGTGGGATTCAAATTGAGATTGAATGGCATTCTTTTCCAAGGATGACTGCACAACGATAGTGGGCTTTTGAGAAGGCCTTGTATCTTGAATTAGATTAAGCTCAAAATGTAGCTCAAAGCACCTGTGTTCATTGTAAATAGACTATTATGTAAACAAGTCATCATCATTGCATATATATACTACCTCACCATCCCAAGGCTAAGTAATAGTCATTTGGAAATTCTCATCATCCTTAATATGTCGTTTCAAGAACAACAATAATGCTCATTGTATCCAGAACAACTAACCCAATCTTATACTTAGTACTTATGAATCGAACATAAACTTCTGTATCATCATCCATTTTTACCTATACGGACCAAATGTTCAATATGCATAACAAAATGTGCAATGCATTTAAATTTAAATTAACAAATATTACCACCTAATAAAATTAAAGCTATAAAAAAAATCTAATCAGTATAGAAGAAATCAATTTCATACCACCATTCACACACAGTGCAGCTTATGTAAACACAGCTTAACAACTAATGAAACAAAGCTATAAATGACATAATCAAAACACATCTTCTTCAATATTGAAATATACTTTTAATGTTTAACATATTTTCAACAATATCAGGGCATAAGTTCTAAAAAATAAGATGAATTACACTAATTTCAAAATCACAACATGGCAAATGTTGACACCCACATATGCAAAAATCAGCAGCACATATAATAGCATCAAAAAAATTGGCAATTGACTTGATAATAAATAACGTACCCAAAAACCTTCGAAAGCCTTGTATCTTATTTGCCTTTTTCAAATTCTGTGTGGACCTGGCAACAAATTTTCCTTTTCTCTTAACTGGAGATAAGAAAATGAAAAAGATGTGAAGATAAGTGAATGGCAAATAGGTTTTTCTGTTGTCAATGGCTGGTGGGATACATGGCAAACGGCAAGAATGTAGACCAATTTTCCTGGGAATTTAGCTCTTCCCTTTGCTTCCCATAGACTGAGCTCTATACACACTATTTTTGTAGGCACTATAGGCTTATGTCATGGTGCGGGTTTACAATATCTAAAAATTTGTTTTTAATTTACTTGTATAGGTTGTTTTCATTTTACCCTTTCATCTTTAACGAAAAAAATTAACAATTTATCATTTATCTACCTATTTTTTAAAAGGATAATAAATTTTTAATAAAAAATTATTATTTATATACCTTTACTTTACTTCATTATAAAAAATATTATAATATTTTAAGAGTGTATCAATCATCCACCTTAAGTTAATAAAATATATTAATTAATTATCAAATTGTTAGTTGTCGTTTAAATATGATGACGTCAGAAGAATAATTTAATATTTTTACATGATACAAGTGATAATTTAAGGGTATATAAATGATAAAAAGAGAATTTAAGGGTATACAAGTGATAATTTTTAAGAATAAAATCGTTAATTCACTGTAATTTCGTTAACTTTCAAATGGTAACTAACGGTTTAATAATCGGCTAATATATTTTATTAATTAAAAATAAATAATTAATACACTCTTAAAATTTTATAATATTTTTTATAATATAATAAATATAGAATATACCAATGATAATTTTCGTTTTTTAATGTACGTGGATGCACTCACAGAGCCACATTTGGGCAGCACAATTCGGAACGAGAACTTGCGACTCGCACGTATCAGGACCCACATAATACGTAATCCAAACCAGACTGCTTCTACTGCTCTTACCTCGTCACAAATCCTCGAAGCCAACAAGAGGAAATGGCTTCGGTGGCGACAGCAGCAGCAATAACAACAACACTTTTCTCTTCATTTTTCAGAAACCCCAGTCTTTGTATCCACCGTACTTTCCCCCGCAGTCGCATCACTTGCTCTTCTTCATCTCTTCGATTCAATATCTCATTTGCTCCTCCGAAACGCAAGAAGACCCAGCAAGACGACTTCGAAGTCGGTGAAGGGTCAGAACAACAGCTGTTCATTCCGTGGATAGTCCGAGGAGAAGATGGCAACCTCAAGCTCCAGACCCATCCGCCCGCACGTCTCGTACACGCCTTGGCCGACGCCAAAACCCAGAACCTCAAAGTCAACAAGAAGAAAAACGACAGTTCTGCTGCTGCCGCTGCCGCTGCTGGTCCCAAGGCCGCTCCTAAGCTTTCCAAAGCCGCTCGCAGGTTTTATAATGACAATTTCAGAGACACCCCCGAACGCCTCAGCAAAGTTTTAGCTGCTGCTGGAGGTAAAATAGACAAATGCATTGTGTGATCTCACAAGCATAGTCTGTAATATCCATGAGTAAATTTAATATATACATAAAAATAGAATATTTCAGGCTTATTTTGTTGAATCATTGATTGGACATTGATGTTCTACCAATCTAACTCGCTCCTTCTAGTAATAATGATGTCTGGTAATAATTGTGCTGTGTTAACTATGATATCAGTGGCATCAAGACGGAGTAGCGAAGAGCTAATATTTCAAGGTCGAGTGACTGTTAATGGTTCTGTATGCAATACTCCTCAGGTGAGCTCTTACTTTTGTTTTATTTTTGTGTACTGTAGATAATTTTGTTATTTCTCAACTCATTTTGAGTGCCAAAAATTAATGTATGATGGGATTATTTTTGTTTGCGTCTAGAATTATGCCTTCATTATTACTTGTGATGATGTGCAGACTAGAGTTGATCCTGCAAGGGATATCATTTACGTTAATGGAAAACGTCTTCCTAAGAAATTGCCTCCAAAAGTGTATCTTGCATTGAACAAACCTAAAGGGTCAGTACGATTGAGAATGCTTTCTTTTGTCTCCTCAGGCTTATTTCTAAATTCGGCTTCTTGGTTTTAGAATTTATGCATGGAATTAATTTAATCATCTAATGACAGTTACATTTGCTCAGCTGGAGAAAAGGAGGTTAAGTCGGTGATGAGCCTACTTGATGATTATTTGAAGAGTTGGGTATGTGCAACTTACTGTTTTTGATGTTCTACTTTTAAGTTACCATCCATTTATGATAAATAGAGGGAAAGAAAAAGAACTTTCATTGGGAGGAAAGTAAATTTAAATCAGTAGTGGTTTCATATTTACATTGTACTGCATATATTTTTTAACTTTTATTCTTATATTGTTTGTGTTTACAGGATAAAAGAAATCCAGGACTACCCAGACCACGATTGTTTACTGTTGGTCGCCTCGATGTTGCCACAACTGGGTTGATTATAGTGACCAATGATGGTATGCATTTTAGAATCCATCAATGTTGTATATCTAGTGTGTGAAATCATCTGGTATTGGATGGATTTACCTTAATCTAAAGAGATGCTTTTTATTTTTTCTAGGAGATTTTGCTCAGGCAGTATCACATCCTTCATCTAAGTTGCAAAAAGAGTAAGCGTTCACATGTTTTATTCTCTATTAGAAAAGACGGGCTACTATGTTTTGGTTCAAAGGAAAGATGTATTCATGTATATTCCCTTTTTTACTTTTACTCTTTGTAAATTCTCAAAAACTTAGTGGAAAATAGGTTTTGGTAGTATATCCTTGGAAGTTGGAACTTAATTGGTTTTATGTTCCTAGAAGTGACATATGAATGCCAGTGGGCTGAGATGTTTTGGTTCCTTACTGTGAACTTCTTATGTTATTTTCTTGTTTGCCCAAGGGTTTGGTTGAGGAATTAAGACTTTCGGTTTACAATGAAAGAGATAATAGTTACACCTCCTGGGGGCTATGTAATCAGGATAATATATCTTGCAAGTTTCTTGAATACCAAGTTGTAGCCTTGTATGAATATAGAACTTGGTGAAGTCATGATAGAGATTGAGGGATTTCTAGGTATGAAATGAAAAAAGAAAAAAAAAACTAAAATTGTTACCGTACTATACCGTCATTTCGTTAACGTATTTTCATTTTTGAGGTTAAGGGATTGTCGTGAATATGTTTATTCTGATGGGAATAATCTTCACATGTTGTCAACTATAGATACATTGCAACCATAGATGGTGCAGTGAACAAGCGTCATCTAATAGCCATCAGTGAGGGAACAGTTATTGAAGGAACTCATTGCACCCCAGATGTTGTGGAGTTATTGCCGCCACAACCTGATATATCAAGACCTCGCATTCGTATTGTGGTATGTTGTATCTTTCTAAGTCTGTGAGCTGTTTCTATATGCTATAGAGTTTCATTCATTTTTTGGCATTTGCTTGCAACTTTCATTCAATTATTGATAATTTCTGAGATTTCTTCTAGTTTATAAAGTGAATACAGATTATTTTGTTTTTTAGCCTTGATATGGGGTTGTCAATTTAACCCCTTTACTAGGGACCTAATTTTTCTGAATTTGTATCCTGAATGGGGATTGAAGAAGAGATTTCTGTACCAGAGAGCTTAAATTTATATTCTTTGTTAGCTAAAGTAAAATTAAGTTCCAGTAGCTTTTCTTATGTGCTTAAACTCGGATTCATGCAGGTTCATGAAGGCAGGAACCATGAAGTTCGAGAACTTGTGAAGAATGCTGGACTTAAGGTCAGTGTAGGAGGCTTAATGATGCAGCACTTTAGACATTTCAAACGTGGCTGTCGGTTAAATATCCAGAGACATTGGATTACAATTTTTTTTTGGGGCTTATCTATTAACATAGTTTAATTTTTTATAAAAACAGGAAACTGTTTATACTTAGTGGCAACATTGGCCTTACATGCATATGATATTAGTGGCTACTCTGCACTTGTTTCCATCTGATTTATCTTACAGTGGTGTTTATGCCAGCTGCTTTTGTTTATTGTTGTGCCAGCTTTATTCATTAAAACGGTTGAGGATTGGTGGTTTCAGACTTCCATCAGATCTTGGGTAATACTCTTCATTCTTTTTTGAGAACATTTATTAGATGACCTTTCTTTTTTTAATTTTCCTTATCAATCCTATCATTTTCTTCTATCGTTCCAATCACGATGCACTTTTGGCTTTTGGTCCTAGTGTTTTACACATTTGTGAATCCGGGAACTTCATGTAGGGATATTCATGCAAATATTTGGCCACTAAAAAGTTTGTTAATGGTTTAATTAAATCTTAACTAATCTTTTTAATTTGGTTTTAAAATTCCTACCATACCATAGCGATAAAGCGGAGCTTACAAAAGCAGGGTATTGCCTAAGTCCCACATTAATACAAAATTCCCGACCCCACTTCTGTGGGTTCACCATGATCTTTATATATTTCCTGTATCTTTGCAGGCCTAGTTTGTCACTGTGAGTACCCTAAATTGGTAGCTGAAGATATACTGAAATTGGACCCTTTTTATTTTACTCTTTTCTCAGACTTTTAGTACCTTAGTCCCAACTAATCCCAAATATAAACCAAATGTAGCTTAGCTGGTCACATCTCAAAGTATCTTGTAAAGGTAAGCTAGCAGGTATCCACATTCTTCTGTTTATTTGCAGTAGCTTCTACAAGGACTTTTGAAAAGTGAATTTCTTTATTGGATGCTATTATGTATTATAGCCTAGTTGTTGGGCTAACGCCTTTGAACTTATGCTATCTGGGTTGTGAATCTCAGGATTGGAATGCATGTGGAACTTAAACAATCTGATCTCAAGTTAATGGGTTGGAAGAGTTAGGCATTGATAAATGATGGCGGGAGTTTGTGCTACATTCTCTCGTGCATCAAGCAAGTTCATTAAGATGACACATGGCTTCGTGATGTTCTGTAAATTTTGCCGATGATTGTGGATGAGAGCAGTTGAATGGATCTCTTACTGTTCCATGGATGAAGAACATGAATCAATGGGCTTATAGGGGCTGCAATGGATGTCTGCAGCAGAAATTTTGTCAAGCTTTCTTACCAATGAAAGGGCATCAAAAAGAGTTCTGGAAATGAGAAAAAAAACAGCTGAATTGCAATCAACATATGTATGTGTACACGCAATCGAAATATGAAAAGATAGCATCCAAATGCTATATCTAACATATATGGCACTGATGTGTCATCCAGATAAGTACCAAAAAAAAAAAAAAAAGATTTCCTTTTTCAAATCTCTATTTTAAGGAAGTGAATGTATATTAGTATGTATGGCTATTTCAAATCTCTATTATAAGGAAGTGAATGTATATTAGTATGTATGGCTATTTCTCCTAGATTCTCATTTTCATCACAGGTCAACCTTATATGGCAGAAAACTCATAGATCACATGAAACTTTATATTCCAATCACATGTATCAAATATTCCAAACAATTCAGATGGCCAAACTCTCAGATTCATACATATCTGTTCTGCTTGTTCTCTCCATCTTCACTTCAGGTAAATTATTTCTTCAGTTTGCATTCAACTTTCTTGTTAATATGTTACATTTTTTTTTCCTTATTTTTAACGTTTGCCTCCTAGAGAGTCGAAGTCAGGTCATTTGTTTAAAGAATTTTATAAGTAACATGCATATTGTGTGTGCACGCGTGCGTGTGGATGCAGCTAATGCGTGTGAATTGGCGGTGAGGGGGGGCGGCTGCCCTGATGATGTGCAAGAATGCATAAAATTGTGCGGGCCCTGCTCCCGGGGAATTGGGAAAATAGTGGCGTTTTGTCGGCCTGCTGGCGGAGGGGTCCCCTTCGATGAATGTGTTTGTTCATTTACTGAAGGCGCTCCTTGCCCTCCACCAGGTCCGCCCCGGTGTCCAGGACCATGGCAGCCGCCACCAGCTTCCAATGCTGAGATTAGCTTCAATCAAACTCATGTTCAAAATTAATAATAATATTAACAATCTTAATGGTCCGTTGATCCATGAATAAGATTTCAAGTTATTGCTTGTGTGTCACTGTCACCATCATTCGATCTAACAACAACAGGATTTAATTTCAATTAGTGATAGCCAATTAAATTATGTTGCCAAATAATGCTATATAATACGTGAATGCCGCATATGTTGATGTAGGAACCATGTGGATAGAATAAATTATGAATTCTAGATTTTGAGTCAATCTAGTATTTAGTATATTATCAAGATTTATCTTATTTTATTAAGTTTATTTGAGTTATATTTGTAATTCTAGTTTAATAAGGATTTTAGATTATTTCTCTTATTTGAGAATAATTAAGATTACATTAACTATTAGTATAAATATGGTTGTTATCTTAGTTTATTATAATTCCTTTATGCCTTTCATCAAGAATATTTTAGATTATTCCCTTTGAACTTATATTTATCCTTAATTCAACGTTTTTTTCTCTTAATTTCAAGAATGTATACTAAAACAACATTTAATATCGCTTCTGCATTGCTTCATATGTGGTGGGTGACTGATGTATTCATAATTTAAGGAAAAGTACCGAAAATCGATTTAGGCTTAAAACTTACGTTTATGGGCCAATGTCTGATCTTAAGAAGGCTTTAAACTTGGGGATCGGCCCGCTCGTTTGACCCAAGTTTCTATCTGAACCCGCGTACGATAACCCTATCCCCGGATTCCGTACTGACTTTCAAGTAGACCGATGATTGAAATGACTAAACTGCCCTTCCATTCACAAAAATTTCTCGGCACGGAAGGTGATCGCTTACATCAAAGTATGATGATTAGTACCGCTGCCACCATCCTTTGAAAATTAATGTGAAAAATCAGAAAAACTGAATAAAAGACCAAAACATCTATACTAAATTTGGGACATAAATTATGCACAAAATAAAATATCTCTGCTGAGCTTTCCACAATGAAGCAGGGGGACAAGCAGCTTGTAGGCTGGAAAGCACATGGCTTTGTGTATAGAAGAGCCAAGAATGTACCAAGTGTTTTCACATGGTGAATTTTGACCCTTTTTTTGCATTTTGCCAGTTCATATGTCATCATCATTTGGGCCATGACCATCAGCATTTATTGTCTCATCTTCTAATCCCTCACTATCATTCTTCAGGTGACATCTTATTTGTGTAGGTCGTGCCAAATATTGCAAAAGCCAACTAAATACACTTGTGCCATTTTTAAACTCAATTTCGATTCTCTTTACATAATAATAATATTGAATAAAAATTCTCTCTTGATCTAAGCTCTTATTACTTTTTAAAGATTTTGTACCACGTGTCTTCGAGTAATAGTATATACATAAAATTTAACATAGAATCTTTATCCAATAATATTGCCCCCGAAGAAAGACACTGTTGAGTGTCTTACCCAAAACTAAATCAAACCATTTTTAATAATATTGACGCTCATTTAAGCGGCGGTGCTCATGTGTAAAGAATCCATAAGCTCGGTGGGCACTTGTGTTCGGTATATCATTTTCCTCAAAAGTAAGAACAAATAACAAGGACACTTTCCAATGTAAAAGCTAGAAAGCAAAAGATTAAAGAGTAGGTCAAAAGTTACAGGCCCGCTGGCTTAAAAATGTCAACTGCTTTTGGAGAGATCGAATTTATTGAATGTCAAATTTGGAAAAGTGCTTTTAACACCAGCTTGCATCTTATACGCAAGTGCTTTTAATTGCCGGCCAAATGAATACAACAAAAGAGGACAGGAAAGCACTGCCAGATTCTTCTGCCGTCACCTTCTAACTCGTACTATTTTCCATTTTGGTCCCCTCATAATAATGTGTGTTATTAAAATTAAAATTTCCCTTGATTTTATTGTTTAAAATAAGATATTTAATTACTTTCGAATACTTAAAAGGAGTCATAGGAAACTACATAAACCCAAAAATATCCACTAAATGATATGGTACGGAAACATTTTCTTCTATCTTATATGAATTAATTTGTCAATTAATCCAACTCCCAACCATTCAAATTGATTACCGTTGATTTTAATGATTTCCATTAGATGGGTTTCATTGACTAATTGAATTGTATTTTTTTTTTCTCTTTTCTTTCATCCTAAAATTAAACATTTAATTTTAACAATGTGCGTGAATGGATTCAACTAGATTATATTTTGAGTACAAAAAACAAATGATGAAATTGAGTTCTAATTCAAAATAAATGATTATAAGTCACTTACCGTACTCAATTGATTTCATTGAATTGAGAAGCACAAGGTTTCATCATTAGAATAATTAATTTCTAAACCATAATTAAATAGTAATTACGCAAAGAGAAAACATATCATACGTACGTACATGTAGAGCCAAAATAGCTAATGTTTTGAGTCATCTGTTGTCATATGGGATGACTTTTCAAGTGCGGCAGTTGGAAGAACAAGGATTCATGGGATTATTATAAAGTTGATTAGAGAGAATAGTGACAAAAACTAAAAGCAAAATTTATTCATTCAATTTTAAAAAGCAATTCCAAAAAAGGGATTTATTAAAAAATTTAAAATGAATAATCTATCACAACTATGGTGAACTTTTCTATAGACTTTTATAATGCTTCATGATTTTAACAAAAAAAAGTGAAAGAAAACACATTTTCCAAGTTCCAACAACAAGCATCTTATCCCTCAATTAGAAAGATCAAATCAATTATTTTTTTTTCATTTTAACCTATGAATATTTATTCTTAAGACATAACTCACACAACAAAACATATCCATTATGTCACTAGAATTAATGAAATAAATTTTCAGTAATTCATTTATTAATTCAATTCATTTTATCAACTAATCTAGTTTAAATTGATCGGTGCATTTAAACTTATGTTGTTAACAACATATATTCAAAAAAAAAATTAAAAAATAAATCGACAAAACTTTAGAAAAACACATCTTATTAAAATAACAGAAAACAAACAGAAATTCCACAGAAGTCCATTAATTCCGACGGCATAAAAGAGAGGGGTTAGTTTTTTTCTACCTTATTATTTATATTTATATTTGTTTACAAAATTATACGTCCAAAATATGCCCTAAATTTTATGTGTTTCTTAAGTTATTTATCTTACTTTAAGAACCCATCAATCAATGCCATAAATTTTGCAACAAAGTTAAGGCAATGCATGAGCATCATCGTTGTCAATAACACATCGTGCGCCCCACCAATTTCTTGATTTTGTTTGATGAACCAACTCTTGGATTGGTATTCTATGACATCAATTTTTCACATTTGTGGAACCCCAGCCATTAAAAACATTTCCAAATTTGCCATCATGGGGCCCTAAAATGATGAAGAATAAACACTCACACCAACTCTATCACACTCTTTTCATTAACACAAATTAAATACGCGAAATTAAGGCAACAAGACCTTATAAAAGGGACTTGTACTACAAATTATGTATGAGTTACGCTGCATTAAAAACTAAGAGTAATGTCGATTATGATCTCCTATGTTCTAAGTTCATTTAAATTTTTAAAGATTTCGTGTCACTTTGTCCTTTAATGTTAATGTATGATTAAGATTTAATTATTTTTATTTTTAATTTATTAACCACCAATTACTTGAGTGAATTCTACTTAGAAACAAGTCAGATTATGAGAGAATTCTAATCCAAATAACACATATAATTACTATTTCTATTTGCTTTTGCGAATATATTCTTCCTTTATTTTTGTTTTATTTTGATTTATATCACAATAATATTACGTTATGATCACAAGCATCATAAAAAAAATATTGGTTAGGAGATTTCATAAAAATAATAAATTTAATTAGATAAAATGTTATTATTTTTTAGCTATTAAATTTTAATTTCAGCAAAAATCAATTTTGGTGCTTGGGAATCCAATTAAATCTTTGTAGATTATTTTGGATTGTTTAATCAATTTCATTGCATTAAAAAAAAAACGATTTGATCGATCTTCATATAAAATGAGATAATTAACCTAAATTTTTTTAAAAAAATTAATTTTGATTGGAATTTTATTAATTATATCAAGAAAATGCTCGTTTAGTTCATATATTTTGAGTTAAGTGCATGTTTAGTCAATATATTTGAAAATTACTTTAAAATATCCCTGATATTTCACTCCTACGCTTACATTGTTTTTTTTTAAATAATATCTTTGCAATAATATTCTTGAGAATATTAATAAAAAGAAAAAAATGATAATTAATCAAATTAACCTTAAAAGTAATATAAAAATTTACACAGACTTTTATATTATTATTTATTTTTTAGATTAATTTGGTAAAATAATTTTTTATAAAATAATTGTTGGTAAGATTGTCATAAAGATATTAAACATTACTTAAGTTAGCTGATATTAATTTATTTATAAATAATTATTACTAAGATTGTTGCACATGTACAAAAAATATTAGTTCTTTTGCACTGATATTTATTAATTAAATTACTAATAAATAATTATTGTTAATTCACTGATTAATTTTTTATGGATAAATTTATTGATGTTTGGTAGAAGGGTATTATTGTAAAAAAAAAGTAAGAGTAAACATGTAATAAATTTTACTGTGAGGGTATTTTGAGTTACTTTTAAAAAATAAAAAAGATTAAAAAGATATTTAAATTAAAATATAGAAACAAAATGAACATTTATCTAATTATATCATATGAATTAGATTCATATATCAAAATCAATTAACAAACCTGAATTGATTAATTTCAACCTAATAAATTTGAATATTTTGCATAATCCTACACTCCTCTAAGGAAAATCACTTAACATGAGGTACATAAAATAATACATTAATATAATTTTATATAATTCACATAATCAGATAAAGGAATGACGACCACTAAAGAAATCACTGCCATTTTTTTTAAATTTATTTATTTATTATTCCTTAGTTGGCAAGTTGAAAAATGCAAGCTTATTATTCTCTCCAAAAGAAAATATTCACAAACTACTTAAATACTCACACCTATCACTGTCATGTAACTTATCTATATCCTTATCAATTATATCAACCATATTTGTTTCCTAATTTCTATTCATTTTTTAAATCATATTATGATCTATTCATGGCTACTATAGACGTAAAATTGAACCTCCTAAATCACCTTTGTCATAATGTAATCTAGATATCTAAACTTAAAGAGAAGTAATAGAACTTCGTTAAATTAATACTCGAGATTTATAATCTCAATTAAGTAATAATTTTTACAGGTCCCGACTTGAGACCAACGTACTAAATTAATAATTTGATATACTTATAAGATAATAATTTTTTTAAATCTTTTTTTAATGGGTCCATCCTACTATATAAATTAATAATTACTTATTTAAAACTAAATCCACGTGATATGTCATCTACGCCTTTTGTAAAATATGTTCTTAGTGTTGTTAGTTGTTTCTTGAAATTGATTTGGAATTAAATTTCATTGCTAATTATTTTAGTAATGTGATATTAGTTTGCATTTTCATTTTGCAATAAGTACGAGAGGGGCTCCACATGTCATCTTTAATATAAAAAAATTAAATTTACAATAATTTCATTGCTACCAACATTCAAATAAAACATAATAAATACTACATAAATGTGATAGTACTATCAGAAAATAAGAAATTTATTCATAAATTGATAATTACAATTTTACATATATTAATATTTGTTAAATTAATAATTTTTCATAATTCTAATACTATTAATTTATCGGGATTTTAGTGTATATACTTAGAAACATGCACTTCAATACTCAAAACAACATCCAATAAAGTGGTTTATATTTTCCATTTATTATTCGAACACGTTCTTGAGACAATAAAACAGAACAAATTAATTAAACTTTCTTTATTTTTTTACAACCGAACCTAAATTTCTTCTCAACTTTAAGTAGTTTTGGAAGGAAAAAAAAAAAGGAGGAAGAAGAAGAAAAAGAAAAATAAAAGAAAATAAAGCTTGAAGCATACGGCATATATGATTTGAAAATATCAAACAATTAACTAAAAAAGCCGTCCCCAACGTTACAACATTAACAACGACAATAACAACAACACGACGCGGGAACATTGCTCTCTCTTGCACCGTACGTGCTGCCCTCAATCTTTCTTTTTCTCTTTCGTTTGGTAATTAATTTGAAAGAAATTTTTTTATTTGATTCTTTTTAAAATATTTCTTTAAATACCAAAGCTGGCCTGCATCGACCACTTCGGTCTTCTTCTTCTTCTTCTTCTTCTTCACACACTTCAAAAATGCCAAATGCATGAAAATTATTATTAACACGAATTCAAATGGCTGCTTCGGGCTCTTCCAGTTTGAGGGCAACAGCATCAAGAGAAAGACATAATCACATTCCTCCTTCATCGCATTCGTCGTCGAGAAGCTTAAACAATGGACCAATTCATAATCACTCCGTTCGTACCTCTAAAGAGAGACCCTCTTCTGCTTCTTCTTCCACCTCTTCGTCTTCTTCTTCTTTCAGACGCTCTGTCACTCCCAACCATCGCATTCACCCCAGCAATAACGATGAAGGTCCCACCTTCTCTCTCTCTCTCCCTGTGTTCCTTTCCGGGCATTAATTAATCTCTAGGACAGTTTCTGGGCAGGGAGCTTTTTGATGAATATGTGAAATTTTTAGGAGGTTTTACAAAATTTTCAAAATTCAGTGGGTTCAATGATATTTACTCGAACTTTTTGTTGGCAAACTCAATTTGTTGCGTAAGAAGGTTCAGTTTTTCGGGTATTTGGGCTTATTGCAAAATGTTTTTTTTTTCAATTTTTACTTGTATGATACTCTTTGTTTTTGGTGATTCTGTGTTGGTTGCTTTCGAGTTGTACATGTTTGTTTTTATTTATTTATTTTCTAAAGGCGGATTTTGGGTAGTCTAGTTTCTGGTTCTGTGGATTGAAATGGCTATTTGAGTTTGTGGGTACTTTTTTTGATGAATGCAAAGTTCAGTTGGTTGACAAGATAAGATGAATGCTTGGCAATTTCTGGTGATATTATGGGCTGAATGTAAGTTTGGACTATTAGTTTTTGTAGTTTCCTGCATGATTATCCGTGCTGCTTTGAACATTTTGTGCTCAGAAAGAACCAAGTGAAGTAAGCCATATGGTACTAGAAAATTGGTCTAACCAGATTCAATTAGCCACATTGGGTGAAAAGTGCTTAAATTTTTTAGTGACAGTTGACCTCTGCAATTTTGATTTGGTTGGGATATAAAAGTCAGCAATGCCATTTTACCTTATCATCCTCGAAATTATCACTGTATTTGTTGTGATCTCAATGCACTTAGTGACTTTATAACTAAATTCTGGACTCTGAATTAGATGAGTTTTTATTTATGAGGTCATCTATACTGTTTTTATGGTTGTTTTTTTCTTCTTGTGATGCATTTAGTGTTCTAGTAGCTTGTTAAAGCTTAAGTGAAAGCTTCCTTGTTCTCGTGTATTTTATGAGGAGAGGTGAACATGATTGTGGTTGGATAAAAGTTAGATGCATTTTCCCCCTTTGTACTGTTAACAAAGTCCTGAAATCAAATTTGTTTTTATTTTCTCAACTAGTATGATAGCAAGCATGACTGAATTTTTTGCTAATGGAGAATTGGAAATGGTATCCGTATAATATGTTGTTTGCTTCAACGACTAAACCTGGCCCAGTACATACTAAGCAATTAGTTGTCATGTTAGGCTAACTCTTCTTTATATAACATTTTGAAGTTTGACCATTTTAACAGATCCTGGAAGGGTGAGGGTAGCTGTCAGACTTCGACCAAGAAATGCTGAGGATCTTTTCTCGGACACTGATTTTGCTGATTGTGTTGAGTTGCAACCGGAGGTGCTCTTCATGGTCTATTAAAATTATTAGAAAATAAATTATTCTATGTTGTTTGAAACTAGGAAATGATTGGTTCCAGCTGAAATGTATTTATTCATCAAATGATCGGCTATTTCTCTCATCATTTATGCATTATTATTAAAAAAAATTTCTGAGCAGCATCTGCAGAGATTTGGATTAGTTGAAGTTGACCCATGTATTTTTCTCTTGTAGCTTAAGCGGTTGAAGTTGAGAAAAAACAACTGGAGTTCTGAATCTTACAGATTTGATGAAGTTTTCACAGAAACTGCCTCTCAAAGGCGAGTTTATGAAGTAGTAGCAAAGCCTGTAGTTGAGGTAAGTTAGTAACTAGTATAATTCGCTTCAATAAATAGTATGAATCATGGGTCTCTCAGAGGGTGTTGTCTATGCTTAAATCTTCTTCACAGACTGAGACTAGAGTTCCAACTATTAGGCTTTCCAGCACCAATAAAAAACATATAAATTTGTTTTGTTTTTGGTAACCCAAAAAACCACCAACTCGCTTGACAACCTCAAGTATTTTTCCTCCATTTTTCCGCCTTTGTTTGTCTCATTTATGTTCCAGTGGAAAGTTATAGGTAGTTACGGTTTTGAAATAGTCAATTTAAATCTAACATTGACTCATATCAGATATGGAGAGTATCTTAATTGTTATGGACAATTTTCATTAACTTTTGCAGAGTGTATTGAATGGATATAATGGGACAGTTATGGCCTATGGTCAAACTGGTACAGGCAAAACATATACCCTTGGCAGACTGGGTAAAGATGATGCATCTGAACGTGGGATCATGGTTAGAGCTTTAGAAGACATAATTTCCAGTATGTCCGTTACCTCTGATAGTGTGGAAGTCTCCTATTTGCAGGTACAGCACTTTAGTTTATGTTGCATCAGAACTTGCTTTTTTCTTAGCTTGTATTTAAATTTTTTTTTATATTTATTGTTGAAGTGCTACATCAACTCTTTCTTATTGCTGTGTGTTGGTTTGAGCAAACCACAATTTTGAGGTGCTTTAAATTTGATAGGTATGTTTGTTATTTTTAAGTCATATTCTTGTAAACCAAAAATGTTGAAATATCTAGGTGTATAAGAAAAAGTTAAATAGTTTTAGATCATGTAGGAAAGATTGTTTGACAAGCTGTTACCATAAAAAAATATTAAATTAATTTGAACAAAGAGGTAAACAAAAGAAACCAGTGGCTTGAGAATGTAGGGATCTGTTTCTCCCACATGTTTTATAATTAGAGTCTTGGGGCTAGACTGCCAGAGGAAAGTTCTAAATTGCACCAAACCCTGTGGCAACATGCTTCTGTTTCTCAGATAGAGTATTGTTTGTTTTCATTGCAAATTCGAGACCATATCATGTGGTGATCTGTTGATAAGGCATTTGTTTCATTGATTCTTGTAACCACACTAAATGATTCCATGTAACCACTAGAATGCAGTTGTCTTCTTGTTACTGACGTGCTCAAATGGTTAGTTAGCTTTGTTTTCTTAACGGATAATGACTCTTTCAGCATTAATTCATATTTTTTTCCTCCAGCTGTACATGGAATCCATTCAAGATTTGCTTGCACCAGAAAAGGTTAATATCCCAATTAATGAGGACCCCAAGACCGGAGAAGTGTCACTGCCTGGTGCAACAGTAGTTAAACTTCGAGATCTTGATCATCTCTTACAGCTACTCCAAGTTGGTGAGGTAAACCGTCATGCAGCTAATACGAAGCTTAATACCGAGTCTTCACGTAGTCATGCAATTCTTGTGGTGAGCGTCTGTTGCCTGTATATCATGATGTTCTTTTTCAAGAACAATACAGAGCAAATTCTTCTAGTCATCTGAATTCAGTTGGTTTCACCAGGTTTATATTCGAAGATCTGTTCATGAAATCATTGATAAAATTACTTCTGAAGAGAAAGACACAAGAACTGAGTTACCTGGTGACAATCATGTACCGCTAGTTAGAAAAAGCAAGTTGCTGATTGTGGATCTTGCGGGTTCTGAAAGAATAGATAAATCTGGTATATTTTTCGTTTAATACTTGTAATTTGATAGCTGCATCTCAAACTTGCAAACTTCCATCTTTTATTTAGGTCCCCTTTATTTGGTGTTTTCCTTTTATTTCTTTTTCAATTCACTGTTCTGGGGAAAAGCAGATCCCTTTGTTAAAATGGATTTTTATTTTCACTTGTTCCCTTTGGGAAGTCTCATATCTCAAGTAATATTCAGACAAAATTGTTTCATAATAATTGGTTAAGAAGATTTACTTGATAATTGAGAATTTTAAGTGACTAAATTGGTAGTTTGCTTTTATTCATTTTGTCTTCAAGAACTTTCATGATTATTCATATGTTGCAGGCAGTGAAGGCCCCTTGCTTGAAGAGGCTAAGTTCATTAATCTTTCTCTTAGTTCCCTTGGCAAATGTATAAATGCTCTGGCTGAGAACAGTCCACATATACCTACAAGGGATTCTAAGTTGACAAGATTGCTCCGTGATTCTTTTGGAGGTCATCTCGAAAGTCCTTACATTTTGCTCTGTTTCTTGAATATTTTGCTAATACAGTAAAAGATATTTTTCAATAAGTACATATTCCTTTCAATATTTAGAAACTTATTACACCAGAATTAGTTGTTAATGTTTATGATGTTTCTTTTAAGTTATAGGAATGCTTTTGTAAAATTGATATATAGGTCAAAATTTGCAGTACATTTATTGAGTTTATACTTGTTCATTGATATATCGTTTGGTAATATTTAGACCTTTCTTTTCATTGTTTAGTTAAAGTTTTTGTAAACAATAATTCTGATTAAATGTTCCACATTTTGCATGTATCTGTATGTCACATTGTTGTCTGAAACATTTTTATTTTTTTCTGTTCCCCCTTTAACCCCTCTCATGGGAATTTATTCATTATCAAATAGGCTCAGCGCGGACTTCACTCATAATAACAGTTGGGCCATCTGCACGTAATCATGCGGAGACCACAAGCACAATAATGTTTGGACAAAGGGTGAGTCAGTTTAATTGAAAAAAATAATGAAAGCTCCCTTCCAATTCACATTTTTTTCCCCCCAAGATCTAATGATTGTCTTGCACAAGAGAGCAGGATAATGATGAGGGGGATAACAGGATAACATTTTAAAACTCACTCCTCACCCAAACCTGGACTAAAGTTGTTGCTGTTATGATCCCAAGAGACTTCACTACCTCAGCTAGTTGATCGTTAACAAACCTCTTTTTCCACCCTGAATTATTGTTGCTGTCATGCATTAGTCTTCCAGTTACATAAATACAAAGTCTAGTTCTGGATTTTTCAGTCGTATGATAAAGATGGTCTAAATTCTGTGAATCTTCCCCATTATGTCTATCCTTGGACTGAATATGCTTTGATTATGTGGAAGGATTTAAATGAAGCATGCAATATAAATGTTATTATTGTTTTTGTTCCTATCAAATAAACGTGTTTGTGTATGTTTTTGTTTTTTTTCCCCGGAAATGATGTGATCGCCAGTTGCATAATTTGTTTATCCCTTGACAATAGAAGTGACCACGAAAAATGTAGCAGGCTCAATAGAATGTCTGTTCCATGTTCCTGACAGCCTAGGTTTTATTGTAAGAGGGAAGTTTGTGGTGCACTAAATTGAACTGTGGGAGGAACATGATGTTATTTCCTACAGTGAGCTGATTTGGAAAATATTCTTCAATTGCATCATAATTTAATAGAAAGACCTCTGTGAGAAAGTAGTTATCCAAGGGAAGATGTTAAAGGGCTGGACAAATGGATGTTGATTTATATAATTCTCAGTTTCACTCTCTACTAGCAGGGTCTAGCAAAGCCCTTGACACCAGCAGCTTTTTTTATCCTAAACAGTCTCATCTTGGGAAGTTTATTCAGATTTTGTTCATTAATTAGTCATCATATGTTGTCGCCCCAAATGGAATGATGGTTTTTTTATACTAATCCTTTAACTAGTTCTCATTAATTCTTTTTCCTCAGGGATCTATTCGTATTTCGTTGTTTGAGTTCTTGCACTTAAATTTGGATTTTTAAAAAAAAATTAGTTACTTGATTTAAATAGGAACTGCATATTTTTGCTTTTGCAGGCAATGAAAGTAGTTAACATGGTAAAGCTTAAAGAAGAGTTTGATTATGAAAGTTTATGCCGGAAGCTTGAGACTCAAGTAGACCATCTTACTGCAGAAATTGAAAGGAAACAGAAGTTGACAGAAAATGACAAGTGTGAGTTAGAAAAACTGCTGAGAGAGTGTCAAATCTCATATGATGAAGCAAAAGACAACTTAGTCACCCAAGTAGAACTTCTTACTGCAAAAATTGAGATGCAACAGAAGTTGAGAGAAAATGACAAGTATGAGTTTGAAAAGCAACTCAGAGAATCTCAAATCTCGTATGATGAATCAATGAGAAATCTAGTAACAAGGTCTGAGGTAGTTCTCTCTCCTCAAAAATTCTTTTGTTCAAATTGATAGAAAGCATCATTCATAGCCAGGACTTTCCTAAATTTGTCATAAAAAACATCTGTATTTGTTCCAAGTTGTACATTCATTTATTACTTTGTTTTCCTATGCCTGTTTTAATAGAATCCCTTTGCTTCCTACCATGTTGTTCTGACTTGCAGTTTCTAGAGAAGGAAAATGCTCGTCTTGAATTGGAGGTGGAAAAAATCTTGGGCGAATTGAACCACCAAAAGGATCAGAATAATCTGAAGCATGAAAAGATTGTACAGCTAGAGATAAGTTTGAAAAATAGCAAGGTACTTCCCTTCTTTCACAAAGTCTCGACTATCTAGCAACTCATCTTCTTTTCCGCTTTAAGCAATGCTCTATTTTGTTTGATACATTCTCTTAATCAACTTAACTTAGTAATATCATACTAGTGGATATATCATGCATAATAACTATTTCCTTAAATTTTACAATTGAGAAACAAAAGCTGACTTGGGCTTTGTATCAGTCACTGGGTCAGTGGTAGTTACAATTAGTGTGCAAGTTCACACAAAGTTTGATAGATATTTCTGTGTATGGAAGTGCTAGACATGTGAAAAGTTTGATTGTTGTTCTTAAGTTACTGTTGTATAATTCTAGAATCAGTTTATTTGTTAATGAAAAAAGTTAAACTACATTTTTTTTTTCTTGGTTAAACTACATTTTTTTTTTCTTGGTTCTCTGTTAGTAGCAACAACAACTTGATAATTCTTCATACCAGAAAGTATTGGCTGATACCACCCAAATGTACGAGAAGAAAATAGCTGAATTGATTAAGCAGCTAGAAATTGAGCATGCCCGGTCTGCAGGTGCTGAGGAACAAGTTGATATAATGAAGAAGCTGATTAGTGATAATCAAAAGTCAATTGAGGTATTTACGTTATATATTCAATACTGGAATGGTTTTTATGTTCTTTTCTCTATCTCCTTGCTTCATGCACTTCCCTTCCATCCCAAAACGTATATCCTTCTTTCACTTTTCATATTTTAACATTATATTGTGTCTGCAGTTTGCCTTGACTTCTCAAACTAAGGGTAACTTTGATGGTTAAAATGTTTAGCTTCCTCTAGTAGAAAGAGGGTAAAAAGTTCGTGACATGCAAATATAGATGGACAAATATCAAGATTTAGAAAGTTCCTGTTTTTGTATTGGCATCATTGTAGATTTTTATTTTTGGAATTACTCATGATTTTGTTTGAGATGCATGGTCGGCCCAGAAATTAAAAGTATAATAATGAAATTTCTTCTTTAGGGCCTTTTATCATCCCGCCATGTTCTTTTAGTCTTTCTTTTACATAATATTTGTGAAACTATTTATTTCATCATAAGTTGTATCAACGTGATGAGCACAAATCAAACTCCTTTTATTTTGTTGTTTTTTGTAGCAATATGAGATGGAAAATTCTACATACCAAAAAGCTCTTGCAGACACCACTCAGCTATATGAGAAGAAAATAGCAGAGCTAAATAAGAAACTAGAGGATGAGCATGCCTGTTTTGAAGGTGCAGTGGAACAGTTGGATATGGTAAAGAAGCTTTTAAGTGATTACCAAAAATCAAATCAGGTTAACTTTTTATCCCAAAATCAAAATTGAATAGTTGAAATATGATATATTGTTTGTACTTGCTTTTAGAGCTCATAAATTTATGACTTCTGAATTCATTTTTACCTTCAAAATCCCTTTGATAATGATCTTAATACCGTCATCTATTGGAAATTCAGGGACAGAAAGAGGTTCATGAACTTTGTGTGAAGCTAAAGGAAACCCGTCAGCTGCATGAATCTGCTGTGGACAAAGTTCAAACCTTGAAATCAGAGTACAATAATCTTCTGGAACAAAAGGTATGATTGGCATTAAAAACCAAATGGGATTGGCAAATATTTTCTTCAATTTTTGAAATGATTTTGTCTGGATTATAATCATGTGACAAATATGGACTTGAAAATTTATATATTTTCCGGAAAACTGAAATTATGAAGGAAACAATGAGTGACGAGCTTCAAGCTGCCAGGCAAAGACTTTTAGTTGAAGAGAAGCAGAGGAAGGCTATTGAATATGAACTTGTCAAACTGAAGAAGACTGCTCCTGAACATGATGATGATTTTGAGGTAATTTATTAATACATTTTCTACTTACTGGTATGTGATCTTATATAATAGTATTTTACAGGACAAGAAACCATATACAAAGGATTACATCAGTAAAGGATCTTCAAGATTTGGGGCTCCAATGAGTTTACAGAAGTCAAACCCATCCAGGGAATTATCTGGTCAGAGGGCAACAATTGCAAAGATATGTGATGAAGGCAAGAACAGTGTTTATAAACAGAATTGAATTACACTTTTTTACCCTGATTAAACAAACTAGAACAATGTTTATAAACAGTCACAAGTTTTTGCTCTGATACAAACTTAGCTATATTAATTCACAAAGTTCGTTGGCTTTGCAAATGCAGTTGGGCTTCCAAAGATATTGCAATTGTTAACATCTGAAGATCCAGATGTCCAGATCCATGCCGTGAAAGTTGTAGCCAATCTTGCTGCTGAAGGTATTCTACCTTCTTTCTATGAGACGTATATTGATGAATTGGGGTCATTCGTCTGTTGATTACACATATGCTAACTTTCTTTTGGGGGTGCATTCAGTGGAAGCCTCTCTTTTCTCTTGAATTAAAATGTTCATCAGTTTCTGTCTTCTAAGCTCCAGACTCCAAAGTTGAATAATTGACGTTAGCTAAAGAATGTTTGGCCTTTCAGATATTAATCAAGAAAAAATAGTGGAGGAAGGTGGTTTAGATGCTTTGCTGTTGCTGTTGCGAACATCACAAAATACAACTATTCTGAGAGTGGCTTCTGGTGCCATTGCCAATCTAGCAATGAATGGTAATCTATTTGTTTGTTTTGTATCAGTGGATTTACAGATTACGGCTTCCCAATATTGATAACCGATGATTTTATTTCCATTTTCAAAATTTTCCCTTTTATTTTATTGCTTTGACCAGTAGACACAGCAATACGGATTTTCAAGCAATAAATTGGCCTATATGTGTAATTAAGTAAATTAATCTAATCTTGCGAACCTAAGGTTCCTAAGATTTAGGGTAAAGTTGCATTGTGAATTCCTTGTTTATTTATGGTTCTATTGTAATGATAATAATTTATTGCTTGGTCATGAACAATAAGAAACTGAACTATATATTTTTTTTTCCTTTAAAAAAAAAAATCTTCTCAGAGATGAATCAGGGCTTAATCATGAGCAGAGGAGGAGGTCAGCTGCTAGCAAAAACAGCATCCAAAACTGATGATCCACAAACTCTTAGAATGGTAGCCGGTGCACTTGCAAACCTCTGTGGCAATGGTAAGTCGAAAATGATCTTCCAGTTTTTCTGTTGAATTTCTTCATCAGGACAGGTCATTAGTTTCTCCAAAAGCCATAAACTGATATATAAACATACTATTAATACTGAATCATTATAATGAAATATTATTGATTAGAGTCAACAAATGAAACTTCTCTTAAGCAATGGGATCATGGATGTATTGACGCTTGGGTTTTTTATGCAACAGAGAAGTTACACACAATGCTGGAAGAAGATGGAGCCATTAAAGCACTTCTGGCAATAGTTAGATCTGGGAATATTGATGTCATTGCACAGGTTGCTAGAGGACTAGCTAACTTTGCAAAATGTGAATCCCGGGCAATTGTTCAAGGTCTGTTCCTACTTTCTTTTCATAAGTTTATATGATCATCATCAGCCATCTTCTGTCTGCACTGGTCATAATTCTTATGAATGTTTGCCACTGCAGGACAAAGAAAGGGCCGTTCACATCTGATGGAAGACAGTGCGCTTGAATGGTTGATTGCCAACTCTAAAACCAATTCGGCTTCAACCCGGCGCCATGTTGAACTTGCACTTTGTCATTTAGCACAAAACGGTAAACTGCTTATTATGCTTGACCATCGCTTGCCGGTGCATGATTAGGATCTAATATAAATGGAGAAATTTTAAACTTTTCTGAGAATTATAAAAATCATTAGGACATTTTAAGAAATAACGTGTGTAGATATGGAATATTTTAATACTTTCGCCCAAGATAATAGATGATAATGAGATATATTATCGTCTGTTCTAAACAAAACTGGAAAATGGTCATAAGGCTTTCCTAGGAGCAACTCGAGATAGAAATCAAACTCCCATATCTTAACACTTATTTGTGCTGATCGATTGCATCACTCTCTAATGAATTTCATACTTTTAACTCAACGTGATCTTCTCCTCCTTACAGAGGACAATGTGAGGGACTTCATATCACGCGGTGGCGCGAAAGAGCTTGTACAGATATCAATCGAGTCCAGTAGGGAAGATATCCGCAACTTAGCAAAGAAGACAATGAAGTCAAACCCAAGATTACAAGCTGACACGCATGCCTAATTGCAAATAAATGTACAAGATTGATGCCTTCCAAAAAGTTCTCTGTAATATATTCAAACAAAGCAGGTACCATCCAGTTTCGACATTGGGTTTTGTATTATATATATATATATATATATATAGACAAAAATTTTTATTTATTTATTTTTAAAGAATCGCCAGATTATGCAAATTTTTCACGTGTGTGCATGCTAGCTGATTAAACCAGGTGTAAATGGAAACCTGAAATAGAAACAAGTGGCAATTGTCCTGCGAAAAACTATAAATATTTTTATTATCATAATAATGATCTCAATGGCAAGACATGGGAAAAGTAGTAGCTTATATGGCCAGAATTTTATAAAGGAACTCAAATTCTTACAAGAATCAATATGAAGAATTTACAAGGAAATAATATCACTTGTCACCAACCTATTTTCACCCAAAACTTGGAACCAAGAACCACTGGTAAAACACAAATTGCATAACAAGCAACAAAACTGATACTGAAATAAAAGAATGAAATCAAAATCAACAGCTTGCTCCTGGTATTGACAATATATGACAAAAATTTACCATACTGCAGCTGCAAATCTTAGGCAAACTTCAAAATGAAAAAGGCTCTGCATCCAGCTGTAGCATCCGTGCTCCTTTATGATAATCTAATGAAATCTATACATGCTAGCACATCCTCCAAAATGAACTACCCTCAATGTCCTCCGTACATAACAAATTCATCCAAGCAATAGCTACAGGGATAAAATTTCAGATACTCGATCTAGTGCATCAGACGGAATCTCCCTTCCCGGAACATTGACCTTTAGAAGACTAGCATACCTACATAAAAGAACGTTCTCGTTACCAAATAAACATGGATGCATATCAATTCAAATACCATTAGTGGTCATAGCAACTAACTCTGTAGTGGTAAATAAGTTTTCATGCTCTGTAACGAATGCAAGCAGGGCCTGAAACAGGAAGAGAGTTAAGATATCAAATAGCACCACCTATATTTAAAAAGAAATGAAACTATTTAAGTTTAAAATGACTTGCCTCAAATGGCATATTTAACAGCTCATAATAGGTTCGGACACGGTCCAATCTCCGTCTTACAGCGTCACTATCAATTGAGGGAATAGCTGCCAGAGCCTGCAAAATGAACATTATTGGAAGTTGTAATGGTGATACTCATAACTATAATCAGCAAGTTTCCATTCCAACCAATTAGCATTATAGATAAAATCTAGGTTAGATTTAAGATTATTTACAATTGTAATACCAAAAGCATCCTCAGGAAAGTACCAATAATCAATAGCAGGAAAGGAAGCACAAGCTGGCCATAGTCGAGAGAAGTTGAGAGGTTAGAAATTCAATTAGCAGATCAAACTCAAACAAACATGGATTATGTCATGAAAAGTAACCTTAAACGATCAACAAGTTAGATATTTTCACATCCAAATAAATGCCGAATTAAGTATATGACTGCTCATAAAATCCTGTTAGATAAATCTGTAAAAAAGGTTTTTTTTTTTGGTCATTTTAATCAGTTTCTATGAATATAAAAGATAGTAAATAATAACAAATTTACCTGCTCCAAAGCAATTGAGTTGCGGCATATTTGCTGAACCCCGAAAAGGTTGATATTTTTCATGTCAGCCAACGCCTAAAAAGACATTGCATCTCCCATGAGAAGTGAACATTATAAATAAAATAGGAATCAACATATACTAGGCTGAACTATAAGAGATTCGGACCGGGGGGGTGAAGAAAAAAACCAACAGAAAACATCATCTAATACAAGATTTGTGAGGCCAAAAAAAAAAGAGAGCAAAGCAGACCTTAATGGATGCATTTGCCGCAATGCCGCAAATCCCACCAAATATGTAATTTCGCTTCTCTTCTGCAATGAAAGGTGCCATCTCTTCATCCCTACGTGTTATCTATGCATAAGAAGTGAAAAAAGAAATATAAGATAGACTTCCAAAAGCAAACAACAATACCATGAAAAATTATACTGATCAAATCAGAAAAAGGAATTTTATCCTACAACCCCTCCACATGCAGATGATAACGTTAAACACTTGACCCAGAGGCTTAAGACTAAGGGCCAAACATAATGCTTGAGCTCTAATGATATTCAAATACAAGGAATTATATACTGTAGCAGTTCCATTGAAAATAATTCAAAACCTCAATGCTCAGATTAATTCTCTACCAATAACTCTTCAAATAAAAATACAGTTTTAAAAAGTGGTATAACATTGCAGAAGTAGGTTCTCTACAGTATTTATTGGTAGGGATAGTTACATTATTAATGAAAGAATTAGTATTACAAAGGCCATCATTCATGCTAATTTATCCTCTTATGACCAAGCCAATTCAGTGGGTTGCTGTCCCATGCTCGTGTTATTTTCCTTCAAACATTGTCGAGGAAGAAAAAGAGTTAAGAAAAAAAAAGAAAAACACAAATTCCAGGTGCACAAAAGAATTACCCAGAAGCAGGCATGAGATAAGGTCATCAGGCTCTATCTGCCTCAGAATATAAGCACACATATGGATACTCACCTGTGAAGTGAGAGAAATAATAAAGTCATCAGGCTCTTCCGCATCTTGGTCCTCTAAATACTCCCTACTTGTCATTTCCTGTTCAAATCATGACATTCAATGAGTTAAACAGATTTCCACAACAGGATTTTCTTAAAATTCTACTCAATTGAGGAGAAATATTTATCCCATCACACTGGTTTCACATACCTGCAAATGGAAGATTGTTTCCAACTGCATCTCCACACGTAGAACCTTAAGGCAATCAATTGCTAATTTTCTATATTCATCTGCAAATGATGCTAAATCCCTTGAAGGTGCACTGCTTGATCGATTATGATGAGGCTTCCTACTCTCTTCTACTAGATTTGATTCTCTTAGGGTTGCTCGTCCAAGCCTGTTCATTAAATTTAAAATGATGATAATAATAATAATCTCCAAAGCTATTAAAAGCAATTTGGTAATATAATTATTTTAAAAGAAAAATAATTGTAATGAAGTAGCAATCTGCATTAAACTTCTCTCAAGAAGCAAGGTCAGAATAGTGGCAATTCCTATAGTAACAACTAACCTATGGTGGCAAGAAAAACTAAAGCATAAATACAGTAGAAACACAAGGGAGCATCTAACAGTGGGCGGACATTTCCTACGAGGGAATAGGTGGAATGGCATGTCTGCCATGCATAAATACACTTTGTTCATCAATTTAATCAACGGCCTCATCGTTTAACACTATATACATGTTAAAGAAAAAGATGCCGAATCATCATGGGAGAACATAAGCTCCGCTACTCGCTCAAATAAGTAAAAGCAAATTTACTCATTTACATGCATAGATAAACATTCAGTAATTTTAGGGGTTAAAATTGTTTATTAATATAACTACTTCCCATTTTCCTGATGTCAAGTTGCAGTCTAGTGATGTTTCACCCCACCAAAAAAAAAAAAGTGAAAAAAAGGGAATATGTCTATGTTTAGCAACCGCGTGAAAGAACTTGCCTCTCAATGGAGTCAGCAACATACTCCAATGAATCACTCAGTGATGCCAGCAAAATTAATTTGTTTTCATCATGAATTAGATTCTCCTGTAAAAAAGACAAATGGAGAAAATGTGGTGAAACTAGTTTAACAGCAAGACTACGTGTTTGAAATTCTGTTCAGTAAGTCAAGATCTTAAAACCTCAGATGAGAAAGGGGAAAAAGGCTAAATAGGAGGCACATAATTTAAGATCAAAAGAAACTTTCAATATAAAACTTAAACAAGCAGCCACCAGATACACACACCTGCCTGATAGGCCGCAAACTCAAGAATAATTCGCTCAGTTCTGATTCGACACCGGGAGTTTCAGCATCGTTGACACTACTCACACTGTCCAATTGACCATTTGGTAAAGATGCACTAGCTGGCTCAAGCCGCAGCAATTTATCAATATCATGCCTACCAATAAGCATATAACTCTGCTTCTCAAGAACTGCCTGTGATGTTACCAAAGCAATTAGTGGACAGATGAACCTCACAACAAATAGTATTCAACATTGGCAAATAAAGGGGAAACAAAAAGCTGATAAGATTTATATTAATATCAATGAGACATCACAATTTTGTTTATTTCAATCTGCTTCTATATACCACATGGGTTAACAGTTGTGCATCTGTACTGTTGATTCCCAGTATCAAGCAATTGCAATTCTACAGAGTCCTGATGTAGCATTATCATTATTGTTGCAATTTTATTTTCACCAGAAAATCTTATACATTCTTTAACAAGAGAGATGGAGAAAACGGGAACAGTATTGCCAGCAGGAAGAGAAAAATAAGGGGAGGGAATATCTCCATCATTCCATGTGTTTAGTGATGGGAAAGACAGGAAGATAAATGGTAAAATTTTATTAGCAATGTTACTTTTAGTGAATCCTAACTTCTCCTTCAATCTATCCACTTTACTGAGAACTGATACCAGAAGATTGGAGGTGAAAGCACTCCTTGCTCTTTTCTTTTTCCCCTCTGCTTCTTCCCATTAAACAAAAACCGAGGTCTCTATCCTCCCTCTTTTCTTCCCCTCCGGGATCCTTCCCTTCTCCATCCAACCAAACAAACTCGTTATCTTGTCCAGAGTTAACTTCTCAATTTTCTGGTGAATTCAATAGTTACCATCAAAGCTTTTGTATCATGGCAAACCAAATAATTTCTCATAAAATGTCATGAACCAGTAAGGCTGTCCCCAGTGCACTATTATCATTTAATATTTCCTCCAATAATAATGGTATCTTTAAGAGGTCCGAGTCTGAAAAAAAAACAGCCCCACAAAGTTTGTAAATCATTTGATAAGAGATCTTAAACATCCCAATCTCCATAGTATCTTACTCACACCAAAAGCCTTATTTCACCATAGCTCCAGATCAACACATTATCAGAACCTGTAGTTGATTTTAGAGCTAAAATATTTGAACCCTCAAGAATCAGTATCAATGATTCCTGCCCCACCAACATACACCACTTCATTACTCAAGTGTAAGCAGTGTCTTAATGGATATGAAAAAAGAATCACGAGAACACAAATCACAAGTTGACGAAGCAGAATCAATAACATACAAACAACATAAGTAGAAAATAGAAAATAAAACAGTTAAAAAGAATATTGTAACTCCGATGAGATTAGGTAATAAAACAGAGAAACGGTTTTACCTCCATGTATGAAGTCCGACATCTTTCGTATGTTCGCTCCAGGAAAGTTTGCACATACTTCACAAGGTCAGCAGCAAATTTAGGCATCGCTTGAGCCCAGCCCAGAACCTAGGGCAGATAACAATTTATAATTAGATACAGTTGACTTTAAAATTATTCAACAATTTAGTACTCTCATAACCAATAACTTTTTTGACAAACCATTGCAATTTTATTCCGCATGATTAGAACATATATTTTATACAGTAAAATATAATATGTACAAAATCATCAGTTGAGGGAGAAAGCATACAAAAGTCATCATCTGAGAGAGCGGGCATATAAAAACCACCAGTTGAGTGGAGTAACAAAAATCAACAGTTGGGAGAGAAAGTATAAAATAATCACATGAGAGTAGCTTGTAAAATATTAGTGGCAAAGTAGACATTGACAAACGAAAAAGAAAAAATAAAGAACCGCGGCAAAAAGAGTTTCCAAGATAATAAGAAATTTTAAGAACATTCTAGTTTTAATCTGTAATAGCTTCTCAATCAGTGAGTTTAATATTTCTCACTTAAAATTAAAATTCCAATACAAAAATCAAGCAGTTCTCCTAAATATAGAAAAATTCAACATCAAGCTCATCAGTCCATACTGTGAAGTTCTGTTTTGATAAGAAACTGTGAACTAAGTTGCACATTTCGGGATGAAAGATTTTTGTCTATAAAACAAGTACAAACTATGCTTGCCTCTTTTGCCAGGAAATCAATTGCCAAAAGTCCCTGTAGGACAGGTCGACCCTTCTCAATTGATGGAACATAAGTAGCTGCAGTATGCGCCCTTGGCCGGAATGCAGCAGGACCTGTTAGAATGCCTCTGAAAATCAGAGTTTTATGTACGAGTAACATAACAGAACCAATTGCCTATGATTATGAAGTGATAAGCCAGGTTCAATTATCCCTCCACCCACTAATCACATAAATTGCATGGTTTCTTAATAAAATTGCTTTTGTTATCAAAATGTTTAAGATAGTACACTTTATTTCATTTTGACCACATCATTGTAGAACAGTGACACGTCTACATGGGATGACTTTAATCTCCAGAACAATGAGCTCCCTGTCTTATGTATAGTCATTATGCTGGTTTAACAGTACCTAGACACTGAAACTCAATGTGTTACGTCAGAAAATTCATTGACTTTATACCTCAAATTCAAATAGATCCTTCAATCCCTTAATCAGAAAAGCTACATAATGAAACAACCATACTTATGAATGCATAATCTAAATACCAAAGAGTTGGATTATATGATGAACAGAGGTCCAGCCCATAAGTTAATAGGAGTAATAATCTAACAAGAGACTAGGACTCCCAAAGTATTGCTATAGAAGTACTGAGATTAGTTAGTTTATGGAACTTGCTTGATATAGCTTGCTGCACGCCTTTTCGGTAATCTACAAACATAGTTGGTAAAAGATGGTCCTTGACAAAGTTCTCCACAAAGGCTAACAGTCCATCATTACTGCAGATTTAAGAAGACAAGAAACATCAAAATCAAATAATGTAGATTTTTTGATAAAAAGCTAAAACCTGATGCAACCATCTATGTAAAAAATTAAACTGATCTTACAAGATGAGCAAAAGTTGAAATTAATACCAAATGATCTGACAGAAAAGAAAAAACAAGGAACCACAATTGCCCATGCATATACATGTCACAAAGATCCTACACTTATTAAATGACCATCTTCAAACAGGAGATTTATTACTGAAAATACCAAATAAACAACAGAGGGGCCCAAGATACAAATTCATAAACACATACAGTCAAAATCTCTCAACTTAAAAGGCATCAAATAATAAGAAAGGAGGAAGAGAAACAGCATCATTATGTAAGCAGAGAAGCCAATAGAAGTAATAGCTACTGCGGTATTAAATCTTTAAATAACCTCTGTGAAACATATAAAAAATAAAATACTAGCAATGCTACAGAGCTGTACTAAGAATCTGAAAAAAGTTTGAGGTCATCCGCACAATACTTACTGCCGTCAGTTCCTATTACTTGGACAGGTACACAGTTTCAAAATCAATAAAATCAAATAGGTTAGAAGGCTTTTTATATCTAATATGTGTCTCAATTCCCAGCCCAAGCAACAATTCAGTTTCTTTTAAATAAAGTTCAGATATGAAAAATGATGCAGAATTATAAGACCAAGAGAGAAGGTCTAGACTTAACAGTTGGTCTTACATACACACATGTCCTTCATCCAAAATCATTTTATCTCTTGAACTTGAAATGCAAAAGGGTTTACAGACTTACCCAAGTTGGGAATACTTTTGGGGCAGCATCGAAGCGACTTTATCCGTAAACTGCAGAGCACATTGTATTGAAAGATGAAACTGAGAACCCATATTTTAATAGGCAATATATCATGTTTGGAAGCATGGACCAAAACAATCCCATACCTGAAGAACAGGTCGGTATATAGATGCTGCTAGATATATTCCTTGCTCAGGCAAGACGGCGGCAGTCCCATAACCTTCTTGTAACACATTAGTACCCCTCCTGCTCCATCCTTGGCGAATTAGATCAGCTCCTGTATAATGAATGACACAGTATAATATAGAAGTTAAAAGAGAATCCAGAAGGTACAAAAAATGAAGGAAAAATGTAATAAAATATTATGAAAAAGAAATTACAAGATGGACCACATACACTGAATGCAGAAAAGAACAAATGAAATATAAATATATTTTAGCATTTTGTTGTATAGATCTTTTAGTGATCCTAAGGGGATCTTTTTTGTGGACATGTTGTTCACTTTTTGTGCATGTATTTCTTTTCAATACAAGCTTCTTTCTTTTCCTAAAAAAAAATAAATAAATAAATAAAAATATTTACAGAAAAAGAAAAACAATCTTCAGCAGAACAATTTAACAAAAACATGCTATCCCAAGATTGCATATTAAATCTTGAATATAACTACCAAGTCAGCATGCTCACTCATCATTCTGGACTTATAGAAAAAAAGGGTAAAAGTTCAAGTCATACCTAAAAATAGCCATATTTTCATATAACTGTTCATGTGAAAAGGTAAAGTTACAATCTACAAAGTCCCCGATAAAATAAGGGAGATGCATTTCGAATCATTTCAAATTTTAAGTGAAAATGTTCCACACCTTTACCTGGGTTTTGTTCATGCAGTAAATCAAAAATGCGATCTAGACATCATAGTAGTACAAATTGCCAATTATAAAATCTCAATTAGATTAGCAACTACGATCATTCACATAGACTCCAGTCACCACAGACAATCATAGCTTAGACAATTTATCATATGTTCTATTGACACTAGCACAAACATAGCATTGAGTATTATACATGGTTATTCCAAAAAGTAATATGATTAACCGACCACCATCTGTCTATATAACAATGATCAACAGTATAGAACATAAAGAAGAGTTCACACCAACCATGAAGAAAAGATGTCTTTTAAAAAAATACAACTTTCAATGATTAAAATGCATAAAAAGGAAGAATCACATTACTACAATCTTTTGCATACCCTGATTAGGAATTGATATTGTAGCATCTGTGAAGCGAAAAGCAAATGTAAGACCATCTTCTGACCCATCCCTGTAAGCATAACTGTCAATAGCTCATGATTGCATATAAGATGAGACAGATCTGATCAGACAAATGGCAGTTTCATTCAGTAAGTGATATCATACATGTAGCTACATGTAACTGAAAAACAAAGGCATTTGAAAAGATCCCAAGTTTTTTCAATAAAAGATTCTTGATACAATAACATTTTACAGTTCCTACAATTGTTACAAGGAAATTCATTACAAAGAAGTGGAACCGTGGATTGACTTCAAATGAACAAACCCACTATATTCAACATTGGCAATTTGAATTTCGCCTTTAACACCAAAAAGAATGGCCACCCCAGTCATCAATTTCCATTCCCCCCCACCTCCTCCCAAAATATAAAATAAAATAAAATAAGTAAAAGAGAAAAATCAGAAACACCAAAACAAGACCTCAATATGCCCTGAAAAATATGATACAACATGTTTTGTTGGAAGTCTTGTTCTTGATCATCTCATGACCAATTTTCACCAATTTCTTTAGTTCATAGCCAATAACACAAGAATATGGAGGGAAATGATAAGCAAGTAGAACCAAATACAAAAAAGAGCTTGACATTAACATAATGAGGGGGGGGGGGGTTGGAATCATGAGCGGGGGATATTTTTATGCTCTTATGGAATATGAGAAAAATAATAAGGAAAAAAATGCATGAGTGGAGGATATTTTTATGTTCTTATGGAATATGATACTACAGTTACTTGCCTTTTCTCTTTGGAAGGGGCCTTACTTGCAAGCCTAGCTGTTTGTACAGCAGCATCTGCAGATGCAGCTTCAGGAGTTGCTCTCAAAATCTCACATATGAGTTGTTGGCATTCACTCTTCCCCACATAATTTTTAGAAACAACAAATAAGATTGAGAAGCAGATAGAAGAAGAAGACTTCAGGCAAAATGCACGACCGTACATTACAAATTTTTGGAATTTCAAAGTAATGTGCAAAGCAAACAATCAACTATAGCAAACTAGCAAAAAGACTACCTGTAAAACTGTCATGGAAAAGCCAATACTATAGCCACCAGTAACTGATGCTTCAGAGTCTGGGTTCCAGTTTGCATCAGCTATCATTGACTTGGGAGTGTTTATGTCATGCCGGCTGGACCTGGACTCTAGAAGCTCTCCAACAACAACATGGTTCTCTGAAGAATTCCCACGCTAAATTTAGCTTCACAGTTGAAATAATAATATAGCAAATAACATAGGAAGTCATTCTCTTACCAAATATCCTGACAACAGAATCCAAAATTGAATCGAGCAGCTCTTTTGCAGCAGCTTGTGCTTTTCCCATGGGTGCCATCAATGCTGAGACAGGGCTCACTGCCAATAGAGTCCCAGATAGAGATATCCCATTTTGACGCTTCTGTTTTGGCAACTGATAGCTCCTTAACTGTCCCTTCATAAAATGGAGACCAGTGGTACCAGTTTGAGCAGCCTGACCAATGGCAGATCTCGAAGAATTTATGAGCTGTGCATGAGCTTTAATCTTTGATGTTATGATCTCATGAATTGTTGGTCGCAATCTTTGGCTTAAGAAAACAAAATCAATGAATAATCAATAATACTACATGTACAGAACTCCCTCACATAAATTCATTTGGCACAAAAATAATGAAAGAGTGAAAACAAAAATAAAATAAATAAATAAATAAATTAGGATTCAATGCACGTAAAAACATTGTCATATCAATTTAAAATCTCTCTTCGTTTTCTTGCAAGGATATCCATGAATACATATATATGTCGTATTACTCATGACACATAGGAGTTAAACAATTTGTTATTAACAGAGGGATGCAATTATTTCTATTCAACAAATGTGAATATCTACAAGGCAAAGGAATCAGCATTTTGAATAAACTGTAGATGCTCCCACTCTTAGGATCAATTGGCAGTGATTAAAAGAGAACAATCAAAAAAAGCTAACAGAATAAAATTGTCATGATCAATTATGACATTATAAGGTGTTGAACCCCAAGATATTAGGACTATATCTGAATGCATATCTGCAAGATAATGTTTGTTAATCATGCCAGAAATGGATACAAGGAAGCATATCAGTCGGAAAACAAACCATATAATAGCACCAGCAGCTGCAACTTTGCCAAGAATGCAAAGGCACTCCACCATGGTCTGTAAATACTTCACATGAAGTGGAGCATCACTCTTTCTGATGGCTTCCTAGATTCAAATACAACCAAACAGCACTTTAGCCTGGAAAACGAGAAACATCAAGAATTATCATTTGAAGTTCAGTACACTGTACTTACAACAAATTCATCAGGAGTGGAATTTGCAAGCCATCCAATTGAAAGACCATCTAAGCTAGTTTCGTCATGTGCTTCCAAAGAACCATCCTCATCGTGCCCATCAAATGTTGAACTGCAACACCAATTTTTTTATGAATTTTATTTTTTTTGGCTAAGAAACAAAAGATTAAATAAAATTATAAGAATTATGTACAAGAAATAGGAGGACTACAAATCCACAAAAAAGGATGAGAAGTCCCAATATAAACAAAACACTTAGATACTACAAAGATAAAAATATCCCAAAACCCAAAAACACTGGCTCACTAAGAGTGCATCCCTGTTAAGATACAGAAGCTTCCCAACTAAGCAAAATAATTTTTTTTTTATATGAATTTTAGATAATGCTAAGTGATTAACTAAGATGTAATCAATCTTCTAGCATATCTATGCAAGCAACCAGCTGGATTTTTTTACTACATTAGTTTTACTAAATATTGAAACTCATCTGGGAAATATTTGCCATACAAGAATTCAGAGCAAGTGTAACAAAAGATCCTGGAAAAGAAAATTCTGCAAACAGCTTATGGAACCTACTAGCTAGGAAAAAAGGCAAATGACAACAGCTATGGCAATTACATTTTCTTTTTCCTTGTCTCTGGACCAGTGGATTTTAGCAACCAGATTCCTTCGTATTTATGATTAGATATCATTTATAAAAGACATGAAACACAGAAAATTTAAAGAACACACAGGTAGTAAGCAGATAGGACCAAAAAAAGTAGTAAAATGCAGGAACAAAAAATTTGTAAAACTCATCCTCCATCAACAAAAACTTACCTATGTGATCCATCTGCAAGTCCATGGACACCAAACTGATTGTCACCTTTCAGCCTGGTTCTTCTAGACAGAGGCTGTGAATTATTTGTTGTATATGCAACAGCTATGGTTGTTGGAACTTCATCATCCATCTCATGCATACTTAGGACAGCTGAGCTGCAGGAAAAATTCTGCTTTAGGGAAAAGTTATATAATAGATGCATACATTCAAAGATAATAGGTCGTGTTTCTGTTCAAAACTTCTACAGTGTTTTTGGACTAAACAAAAACACAAGGTAAATATAGAAAAAGGAAATCTGGATAACTTTATGAAAACATTCACCCACCTTCCACATACACAAGACAAAATATAGAAAAAGGTAAATATACAAATTTTATCTTAAAGTCTCAAAAAGACATTTTTCCTTGAATTATCTATTACAAACTAAATAATTGAGATGGTAAATCGATAATATGATATGGCTAAGCCATCTCAATCATGAGGTAAAATACAAAGCTGGAGTGAGCATCAATAAGAATAGCTTTCTAATTATCTCAAAAGTATTGAATGGGTCCAAATCAGTTAAATATGTATCCAAGTTAAAGAATAGAGCTTGAAGTTTGATCCCAAAAAAATATACTACCTATATTCACCCCTATTGTAAAGATGTGCATGCAAATCCTCCAAAACCTTATAAAAAAGTACTCCTCGCAGTTTTGTTAACTCAGATCGGACATCTTGAAGAGCACCAACCTGCACCAAAATAATCAAGATATTATGATGCATGCATAATTGAAAAACAAGCCATATACACAAACATTCTGTCCCAAGGGGAAATCCTAGCTGGTCTTCTGGCCACCCAAGAGGAGACTGGAGGGGAAATTGGGGGAAATTGGTCAAGATGGATAGAAACATGATAGTTCAGAAATATATGAATCTATTCTGCTATACCATCCAGTTTGATTCCTATGCCAACACTCTGAACCAACATGTAGAAAGATAAAGGAGTAAGTAGAGGCCTCACCAGAGTTGTGAATCAACAGCTCAAACTTCCAAAGTTGTGTATGTATGAAAATGGAATGTCAAAAGATAAAATGGTAAAACTGGAGCAGTATGCCTTTTATTGGAAATATGATATAAAATAAATTACAATTGTTTCAAGAAAAGACAGAAATTGGAGTTCGAAATTCCAACAAAGTCTCTGACTAAACCAAACAGTAAAAAAAAAAAAAAAGGTTCAGATGTTGTCTTTTGGGAAGGAGTTTTAGGTTAGGTAGCTTTAGTCTTTTAGGAAGGTTTTTGCCTTTGTTTTAGATGTTGATACTGCTTTAGCCCCTTCAAAATAGAAACTACTCTCTTATTTCTATACTCCTTAGCTGTTTTTGGCGGTAGTAGATACCTTGTTCACCTTTTGTAAATTTTTGTATTTTCAATCAACTTAACTCTCCCCCCCCCCCCCCCCCAAAACAAAAAAAAAACATATCGGTTCTTTCTTTTTCATTCTTTTTTATTTTTTTTAAATGGAAACCCACAAAGGTTCTTTTTGTAGAAAGAGATTAGAAACCAACCGTTTGAAGGCCCTCTCGCTCGAGCATTAATGCTGATTGTGCATGCAGTTGAACTGCAGCATAGTACTGCTTTCCTGCAATGAGCTTCTCGATACGAGCAGGAACCTAAGCCATATTTCAAAGCAAAAAAGACAATAATTCTTCTCCTCGAACACAATCATGGACAGCAACTTAATTTAATACATGTGCATTATGTCGTGTAGGATGAGTATATTTTCCAGTTTAAAGAAAAAGGGCAGGCTCAAGTACAATGAGAATAGTGCAATCTCGTCCAGGTCTGTGATGTGCAAGTATGGGTATAAGTCAAGTCCAGAAATCTCATCACGGACCAATCATACAGTTATTATTCAATTGAATATGTTCCTGAATTTAGCAACAGACAAACCTTAGCTATGCCTTCAATTTGATCTAAGAGCGAGATTATGTGCCGTAATGTAACAGACCGATACCATAATTGATGTAACTGCTTATTGCGGGTGCCAAGACGCCTCTTTGCCTCAGCCAAATCAACCTTCAGCTCCTTGATGCTTTCAGCAGACTCACTAAACAATCGCAATATCTGAGGGAAAAAATGAATGGATAACAAATTAGGATGAAAGTACCAAGTCTAGTTTTCCTTACGAAAGAGAAAATAGAGGAAACAGGCATTTTAAGCTCTTTTACAAAATTTAGCACAAAAGCACATAAAAACATTTGAGAAATTGAGCTAATTTACAGGTCATTTCTAGTTTTGATACTAGCATCAAATGTCACACCTTATTCCTCCATCCAATCCCTTATCTAAAAGTAATTCATCAATTGCAGAACCATTAAAAGGCCCAAATAGGTATTCCCAATTAAATTACAAGATACTCCGTATAAAGGATTAACAGTAGAAAAATAGAATTTAATAACAGTCTAAGCAGTTAGAAACAACAAAATGAAGAAGAAACCACGAAAATAAAGATGCAACTGAGTTAGTAATGTCTAGATATATTCTGCAGATAAACAAATCACGCCAAGGATGCAGAATCTTCTAGTTTATTAACTTAGTAATCTCAAAAGAAATTTAGTGACAGAACGTCGAAAGTTGCAGAAGTTCAGGTCCTCCATGTCTTAATTGCTGCATATTTTTGGATGAGCCATCCTTCTAAAACAATTACGGCTTACATCAAAGAGCCAAAAGACCAAAATCAACATCACCAGCCATATATATCAGCAAAATAATAGGACAAAACACGACAAGGTTGCAGAGTCTTCTAGCTTACTAAAGTTGATAATCTCAAAAGAATTTTAGTGACAGAATGTTGAAACTTGTAAGTTCAGATTCTCCATGTCTTAATTGCTGCATATTTGAGGATGAGCTATACATCTAAAACAATTATGGCTTACAACAAAGAGCCAAAACAACCAAAACCAAGATCACCAGCCACATATATCAGCAGAATAATAGGATTTAGGCAATTCAATATGCCAATTAACATATAGAATCAGTATACAAAAGATTCTATGATCTGGAATTCTGGATCTTGAGAGATGAACAACAATTTGATCTCAAGGGGTTGATAGAATTACTGTTGGAGTTATTTTCCATTTGATATGTTTTCCCAGTATATTTCTTCATTTTGCTTTCTCAGATTCAATGGTCTGTTTATATTTCGTAGATCCCCTTCTTTTAATTGAATACAGTTTCTTTTTAACGAGAGCGAGAGAGAGTGAGAGAGAGATGAAACAACAATAACCCATTAGCAATTTATCAAAGTGCAGACTTCATCTTATGGTAAAATGTGAACAAGCCCTTGTAAATTATCACAACGAATTGAAATTTAAAATTGAATCTCTCAACCATAAACATACGGACCAAGCAAACATATTCAACAAAAAAGAAATAGCCCCCCATCAGACTCAATAAAAGGAAGCATTGTAACTAATATCTAAACCAAAATGCTCTGACAAGAAGGCAGTAAAAAAATAATAATAATAAAGGAAAGAAAGAAGGAAACTAACTACTACATGAAAAATATAAATTGTTTAAATCAAGGAAGATGAGAAAAAAAGATATTAAGAAACCTGAGAATAATTTTGAATTGCTTTGTTGAAGCCAGTGTGATATGCATGAACTACTTCATCCACCACCTCCTCAATGATATCATTTTGGTCCTTCAAAATTTGAACTTCACCTTCGCGATCCTTTGATGTCAAAATATGGACAACATGAGGTAACGAATCAAAACGTGGAGCAACCCAACTCACTTCAATTCTTGCAAGCTCCTCCCTTAAATACTGCATTCATTGTAAGATATAGCAGAAAATGAGAACAATATACATGTACACTATAGAAGCTTACTCCAGAAATGGTACAAAGAGGTGCCAACTAGTGCATGAACATCTAACTTGCATTACAAGACCACTGAAAGGGGGAAAAGAAAAATTCAATTCTCAAATCTTTAACTCAGTTTGGACAAATGTAGCCCTTGTTTATTGACTATAGCTATAATTCTAAATGTTACCAGCCAAGATAAATATTTTAAACAGTACTCTCCAATGATTCTACTGTCCTCTTTTTACCAAAAATAACCTCAACTACAATCGTTTTTCATATAGAAAATAAACAGAAGGAAATTTCTCTATCACAAATATAGTTTACCATAAAAACTGCACAACATTTCATTCAGCAATCTATCACAAATATAGTTTACCGTAAAAACTGCACAGCATTTCACATCAGCAATCCAGGATCGGAATACAACAGGCAGTAGTAAATTACTCGATCCTATTTTCATGAACCTACGGAACATAAGGCATCTAGCCATCCGGCTCTGAAAATGTTTAGGCATATGCAAGGGCTTAAATACTCGACATAAGATGCAAGAATCTAGTAATCCAACGGAATAATTCATTTCTCAATGTTTAATACAGCTTCCTGACATGAAGGTATCTAATGGATTCATCCCAAGCAACTGAACATCACCAATCTTGCACGCTTCACATCATTACCCGCGAATACTAATTAGGAAACTATCATATAAAACTTCAGTTCCTTCTCAACAATCATGAGATAATTTTCAATACAAAAACAGAAAGAAAAACAAAAAGTAAGTTAGGATAATTACTGCTTTCTCAGGAGAAATCGGCAATCCATCGAAAATATCCATTTCAAGCCTTTCACTTTAGGGAACGTCAGAAAACTGCAAGCGATCTGATCTTCGGGCTTTTCACTTGAATATGCCAAATTTGCTCTTAAATACCAAATCTATAACCTTTACGTACATATGCCTTATGAAGATGGGAAAAGTCAAAAATACCCTTAAAAAACATTAAATCCACACCTTTCTTCCTCAGATTGCGTCTTTCGGGCTTTCTCTCACTATTCTTTTTCTTATGTATTTCTCTTCTTACCATTTTTCCTCTTTAACGGTAGCTGTATTCTCTCACCATTTCATTTCTTAATTTTAATACAAGAGTTTTTGATAAAAATAAACTGTTAAAAAAGTGCATAATCAAGTGTAGACAAGGTATGTTTAATACAAGAGTTTTTGATAAAAATAAACTGTTAAAAAAGTGCATAATCAAGTGTAGACAATGTATGTTTGAAATGCATTCTATTTATATGCTTAGGGTTTGATTTGATTTAATTACATGTATAATTGCTAATGATTTATGAATTTTAATAGTACATTATTTATTTTTGAGCTTGCACACACACTATTGCATAGAATGTAGAGATTTAAGACTCCATTTAAGTTATGACTGATTGAATAATCAGTCTTTGAAGAAGTCGAGTACGAAGTTGGGTATAATTTAGTCGCGTAAGAAGTGAAGGAGACGAGTGTTGTGCAAATTTTTATTGAACTCACAAGTGCACGAATCTATTATAGAATTAATCAATAGTGACGAGTATCGATCCTACGAGGAGGTGGATTTTAATTACGTGTAGAGTTAATTTTCTTAGTGGGTGGTTCGATTTGTGGTGAAATTGATTTAGATTATCCTAGAATTTAAATTGGAATGGCGGGAATAAATTGAACTGGAAACTATTTTGCATCAACATGCACCATGGGTTGATATTCCTTATTAATGTCAATTAAATCATGAGGGAGATTTTCACTCCTTATGAACCACACTCAAATAAATATGGTGCTAAAAGCTTATCGTGTCAAATAGTAATAATCTTGTATTAGGCCTAGACAAGATTATTACTATCTATCGACGAAAAGTCAAAACATCCACAGATATTAGAGAAGAAGAGAAAATAAATTTACCAAATTAAGTCCATGGAATATGTTAAGACTTCACCTTAAACCCAGACTTTAAAGAAAATTATCTACTCATAATTTAACTAGGGGTAAAATGAGAATTTATTAAAATACGTAGAAAATATAAGATGGAGAATGAATTATAGAAAATAGAGCTCAAAAATGAATTCAGGGGGTGTCGAATTAGGGGGTAGAGCCCCCTTTTTATAGATACAATGAGTAAATTGTGGCCATCGGATTAAAATAATTTGGACGCTCATGATTGTGCCACGTGACAAGATATGATTTAATAGAACACATCATCAGGGCTATCATTCTGTGTAATGCATGTATTGTACGCACGTTTTTTTGTCATTGTGAAATGACCATGATGCTCTTAAAATACATAAAATACTTAATTAAAATAAAACACACATAATTAAATCACAAGATACTTAAATATATAAAAGTAGGGATGTTAGTGAGATTTGAAGTGTAAAATTACAATTTTTTCCTTTATAAATATAAATTTTATAACACTCAATAATGAGTAAATCGAGTATATGTCAAATAAGAAGTTGAGTAAAGATATTAAATGAGTCGAGTATTAAGTGGAGTAACTTTTAAAATAAATTGAGTAAAAGTCAAGTAAATTTTTTGAATAAGTTGAGTAAGAGTTATGTAATTTTTAAAGAAGTCGAGTAAGTTCAGTATTTAGTCGAGTAAGTAATAAAGGAGATGAGCAAGTCGAGTATATGGTCGAGTAAGTACATTGAACGAGTCGAGAATATTATAATTTTGAAGATAAATTTAGTTGAGCATTAATAATTTTTAAAATAAATTTAGTAAAAGTCGAGTAAATTTTTTAACATGTCGAGTAACAGCTATGTTATTTTTTAAAGAAGTCGAGTAAGAAATGAAGTAAGTGAGTTGAGTAAGTCGTGTATCTAGTCGATTAGGAAATCGAGTAAGTAGATTGAATGAGTCGAGTAAAAGTTAAGTAATTTTTTAAACAAATTGAGCAAACGTGAAATAAGTTTTTGAACAAGTCAGGTAAGAGTCGAGTAATAATGTTGAGTAAGAAGTCACTTGATCAAGTCGAGTAAGTATATTGAATGAGTCGAGTAATTTTTAAAACAAATCAAGTAAGTTTTTGAACATGTTGGGTAAGAGCCGAGTAATAATATTGAGTAAGAAGTCATTGATCAAGTTGAGTAAGTATATTGAATGAGTCGAATATTAAGTCAGGCAATATTTAAAACAAATCAAGTAAGTTTTTGAGCATGTCGGGTAAGAGCTAAGTAATAATGTTGAATAAGAAGTCACTTGATCGAATCCATCAAATATATTAAATGAGTCGAGTATTAAGTCAAGTAATATTTAAAACAAATCAAGTAAAAATCAAGTAACTTTTTTGAACAAGTCAAGTAACAATTATGTTGTTTTTAAAGAAGTCGCGTATTAAGTCTGGTAAGTCAAGCATTCAGTCAAGTAAGAAGTGAAGTAAGGGGTTAGGTATCTAATCAAGTAAGAAGTGGAGTAAGCAGATTGAATAAATCGAGTATTAAGTCGAGTAAAAGTCAAGTAATTTTGTAAATAAATCAAATAAATGTGAAATAAGTTTTTAAACAAGTCAAGTAAGAGCCGAGTAATACTGTTGAGTAAGAAGTCAATTGATTGGATCAAGCAAATATATTAAATGCGTCAAGTATTAAATTGAGTATTATTTAATACAAATAAAGTAAAAGTCGAGTAACTTTTTTGAACAAGTTTTATGTAATTTTTTTAAAAAAAGTTAAGTACGCAGTTAGATAAGTCAAGTATTTTGTCGAATAATAAATAAAGTAGGGGAATTGAGTAGGTTGAGTAGATAGATGAGTTAATATGTTGAATGAGGTGAGTATTAAATTAAGTAAAAGTTGACTAATTTTTAAAATAAGTGGAGTAAACGTCGAGTAAGTTTTTTTAACAAGTCAAGTAAGAGCCAAGTAATAAGGTTGAGTAAATTATTTGATCTGGTTGAGTAAATTATTTGATCTAGTCGAGTAAGTTAAATTAAATAAGTTGAGTAAGACTTGTAGTATAATTTTATTCAACTACTTCAATCATTTTTTTACTAATTTTTTTTATGATGGTTGTGTCTTCACTCGTCAATGGCAACTATACGTGTTCCTATCTTGTATAATGGTGAATGGACTGAGAAAAATAGTGAATATAGATTTACCGGTATTCATATACGGGGTATTAAAGTGCTAGATTCAACTACATTTGAACAATTGGTGGAAAAAGTTGTAGAAGTAATTTCTATTGACCTTTCTAAATTTGTTATTAGCATGAAGTTTAAGTTCAAAACATCGTCATAGCCTTTGCCACCTGTGGAAATTTTAAATGATTTTGATTTTGATTTTTTTTTGGAAGAAGCTAGTAACAGTTTCAAAAATCCTCTCTGCATCACTTATGAATGCAAAGTAAATATCGTCGAGCCTAATGACGATATGAGGGCAGATAATAGTCCACCTGCAACACACCCTTCATGGGAGGAGAGTCATTATTATCCAACAATTGATTTATCAACCTCCCAACATAAAGTTGAAATAGTCAATATAGAAGATGTTGGTTTTATTCCTGACCATTTTGGTAGTGGAAATGAATTAGAGTAAGAACTTATGCCCAACACTCATGTTGATGTGGAACATGATCCAATTGAGGTCCATCTTAAGACGAAGGACATTAACACTACCATATATTAAAGCACCAATTGATAATCCATAAGTGTTGACCGTAACTCAACCACGGGCTAGTAATAACTATTTGTCGAGACTTAGTTTGTTGGCTAGTAGTAATTCAATATGCACAAATGATTAATTTGTTAGTATTGACAATTTAGCATCAAATAAAGTTGGTGATGACAGTGATCGATTTATAGAAAGATTTGCCCAAAAATTTAGTAAAAACAGACTAAAATGAGAATGAGATGATTACATAAGGGCAATCTTCTAATAACTAAATAATTTGTAAAAAAAGCTCAAAATTGCCATTGACCCAAATCCAATTTGACCTGAATTAATTCAAACCTAATCCAAACCATATCTAATCCTACCATAATTCGATCTGAATTCAACCTATTTTTTAATTCGATCTAAACATATTATGATTGGATCAGATTGAATTATAAATTTATGTTATGTTCAGATTATATATTTTTTTCTAACACCATTAATCCAAAACCCAAATGGGTCAACCCAAACCCGATTTTATCTGTCCTACTTTAATTGGTATGTAAATACGTCCAAAACCTTTTGATTAACCCATTCAACAATGACTGAACGGAGCCTTAAAATATTACCCAAGTTTTCAGATTATATTTTAGTTTTCAAAAACTGTTCTCTAATCACAAATAAAGGGGTCCATTAAAGAATTATCATTTTATAAAAAGACCCGAGAAGATTAATTTTTTAATACAAGAGATGAAACATTGACGGGTTGGTTGTTTCAGTCCAAACATGTCAATTAAATTTTATATTTAGTAAAGTGAAGGGGATGAGATGTCATTTTCCTAAATAAAGATACACGTACAGCAGCAGCACACGGAGCTGGGGGGTTGGCTCGTTGGTAGGATAACAAGTTAAACTGGCGTGTACGTAATCACTACCGCTACAATTTTCTCGGTAACCAAACAATCCTTCTTCCTCCGCTCTCTCTCCATCACCCCCACCGCCACCGCCGCAGTACCCATAACTATAAGCAAATGGACCCACAAAACTCCTCCCTCGACGAATTCTCTCACTTCCCTCCTCTTCACCTCCAATTCTTCGAACCGTCACCAAACCCTAGCCCCACCGCAGTCCCATCCCCACACCCGCCAGGCCCACCACCCACGCCGCTCTCTAACCCAAACTACCACCACTTCCTCTCCGTCCCCGTCCCCCGAAAACGACGCCGCGGCAGATCGCAACCTCATCGAAACCCCAACACGACCTCGTCTTCGTTCTTTTTCGTTCCTGTCCCCAACACCACCACCACCCCACTACCAAGCAAATTGGAAAATAATCCTATCCCTAGCCCTAGCCTGAACCCCCACTCTAATTCTAATTCTTTACCCAAAAACACGCCGGATGTTGGCGAGGAGATTATTGTCATTAACAAAGAGTCAACTTCCGAGGCGCTAACTGCGCTAACCTCTGGATTTCCAGCTGACTCGTTGACTGATGAAGAGATCAACTTCGGTGTCTGCCGCGTGGTCGGCGGCATCGAGCAAGTTAATTACATTCTCATTCGCAACCACATTATATCTAAATGGCGTGAAAATGTTTCTCGTTGGGTGACTAAAGAAATGTTTACTGAATCAGTCCCTAAACATTGCCACAGTTTATTAGATTCTGCATATAATTATTTGGTTTCGAATGGTTACATTAATTTTGGGGTTGCACCAGAAATCAAGGAGAAGATTCCGGTGGAACCCAGTAGTAATAAGTTGAGAGTTTTGGTTATTGGTGCCGGGCTGGCAGGTCTGGCTGCAGCTCGACAGTTGATGAGGTTAGGATTTAGGGTTACAGTTTTAGAGGGTAGGAAGCGAGCAGGTGGACGAGTTTATACAAAGAAGATGGAGGGAGGGGCAGGGAATAGAATCAGTGCTTCTGCAGATTTGGGAGGGAGTGTGCTGACGGGGACATTGGGAAATCCGTTAGGGATCTTGGCTAAGCAGTTAGGTTCCTTGCTTCACAAGGTAAGAGATAAGTGTCCACTTTATAGATTGGATGGGAATTCTGTGGATCCGGAGATAGATATGAAGGTTGAGGCAGATTTTAACCGGCTTTTGGATAAAGCTAGTAGGTTGAGGCAGTTGATGGGGGAGGTTGCAATGGATGTGTCTCTTGGTTCTGCATTAGAGACCTTTTGGAGGGTTTATTGGGACAGTGGAAATGCAGAAGCAATGAATTTGTTCAATTGGCATTTGGCAAATTTGGAATATGCAAATGCAAGCTTGTTGTCTAAACTTTCTTTAGCTTTTTGGGACCAGGATGATCCGTATGATATGGGCGGTGATCATTGTTTTTTGCCGGGAGGTAATGGGAGGTTAGTTCAGGCATTGGTTGAGAATGTTCCAATTTTGTATGAGAAGACTGTGCATACTATTAGGTATGGTAGTGATGGGGTTCAGGTGCTTGCTGGGAGTCAGGTATTTGAGGGTGATATGGTACTGTGTACAGTTCCACTTGGGGTTTTGAAAAGCGGTTCAATTAAATTTATTCCAGAGTTGCCTCAGAGGAAGCTTGATGCAATTAAGAGGTTGGGATATGGGTTGCTGAATAAAGTTGCGATGCTTTTTCCTTATGTTTTTTGGGAAACAGATCTTGATACATTTGGGCATCTGACCGATGATTCAAGCAGTAGAGGGGAGTTCTTTCTATTTTACAGCTATGCAACAGTTGCTGGTGGTCCTCTCTTGATTGCTTTAGTTGCAGGAGAGGCTGCACATAAGTTTGAGAGCATGCCTCCTACAGATGCAGTTACTAAAGTTCTTCAAATTCTTAAAAGTAAGTTATCCACTTTTGTGTGCATGCTTTTAGTTTGTTAATCTGTCTGTCTTGGTGAATTTATACAAATTCTGGTTGCAAGTTCTTTAAATTGTCAGACATGTGCCTCAGGTTTCAAGATGTATCCTTTTACCGAGTGGTCAGATGGTTTTACAGGTTGTCAGTGATGATATGATTTTTTGCTGTAAATGTCATACAAAAAGATGTAATAAGGGAGGCTCATTTTAAAAAGAAACATGCTAACTCGAATGGATACTTTAAATTTTTTAGAATTTCTATTCTAATTCTGGTTGTTTTAGGTGATATATAAAATCAGGATGTAACTGGGTAGGGCATTGAATGGTTGAAAACATGGAACTTGGATTAACTGATTATTGATAATCATTATGACAATGTGGGCATAAATGCATGCAGGCATATATGAACCAAAAGGAATCAACGTCCCAGAGCCAATCCAAACTGTTTGTACCAGATGGGGTGGTGATCCTTTTAGCCTGGGTTCTTACTCTAATGTTGCAGTGGGAGCGTCTGGTGATGATTATGATATAATGGCAGAGAGTGTGGGGGATGGAAGACTTTTCTTTGCAGGAGAGGCCACTATTAGGCGATACCCTGCAACTATGCATGGTGCTTTTCTCAGTGGGCTGAGGGAAGCTGCAAAGATGGCTCACTGTGCTAATGCACGAGCCTTGAGGATGAAGGTGAAGGTAGGCAAAATTCCATCAAAGAATGCCTATTCTTGTGCTTCTGCTCTCACTGATCTGTTCAGAGAACCTGATTTAGAATTTGGGAGCTTTTCTGTTATTTTTAGCCGGAAGAATCCTGACCCAAAGTCACCATCTATATTAAGGGTGACATTTAATGATCCTCGAAAGAAGAATCATGGAGACCAACCTCATTCAAATAAAAGACTTTTTGAGCAGCTTCAGTCACATTTTAATCAGCAACAGCAGCTTCATGTTTACACGTTATTAACAAGGCAACAGGTGCTTGATCTGAGGGAGGTGAGAGGAGGAGATGAAATGAGGTTGAACTTCCTCTGTGAGAAGCTGGGGGTGAAGCTGATTGGGAGAAAAGGTTTGGGATCTACTGCTGATTCTGTCATCTCTTCCATAAAAGCCGAGAGGGGCATTCGCAAACAAACTTCAACATTTTCAGCATCGAAGTTAGGTGAGAGTCATGGGATCTTAACCTTTTTTTTTAACCCCCTCCGACCCTCCATACTACCTCCATGCAGTTTATAAACTTCTAATGAAACTTTGTGGAATTTTGAAAAGGTATTTCAAAGCTAAAAACAGGAACTTTGAAGCAGAAAATGATCAGGTATAACCTGAAGTTTTGATGTCATCATTTCTTGTATTATCCCAAATATCTGTTTTGCTAATTGATATCTTTGTATTATTTTTGAAAATCTATCAGAAAGGCGAAAATAGTGCGTAATGTCAAAAAGTCAGTGCCATCTCCTAATAAGTTGACAGCTCCTCCTAATTTAAAAGTGTCAAGCGAATGTATGATCACAAATCAAGTGCCTCCTACATCATCTGGTTCAGGTATACACTTGGGGGCTTTAAGTTGCTCGTGTAGACCATAAATTTTGGTGCATTTGGATGTTTGCACAAATCACTGATCAAAAGCATAAATTGACTGAAATTAGCTTCTGTTGGGTGTAATGTGGTTACTATTTCATATGGTCATATGCAGGTGTGACTTTGTCAGCCATAAATTTTGATTCGACAGGATTAGTATTTGCTGGCAAAACCATGAAAATTTGAATTTTGCTTCAAGTTTGCCCATATTTGTCTGTGAATGTTGATTCCCTCCAAAATAACCACCTCGCTGTTTTCTAGTCAAAAGCTTATTGATTTTTATTTTGTTAGGGCAACATACACGTGATGTTCTAAAGCAATGAGCAGATTGGCCCATCCTGTTAAGAGATGTAATGTTGAAACACTATGGACCCTAGAACATTGACTGTTGAGAGTTCCATGCAAGTGGTAAGATGTCATTTACTAACTCTTTTCTGTTTGGACTCTGCAAATTTGGTAGATTTGTGTCTTTTCATCCATAATTTGATAACTTTTACATCTGAAATTTTAAGCATAAAAAAGGCTCCTATTTAATCTCCTCTACATTTGCTAAAATCCAGACCATCTGTTGATACCATTGGATTTATGCAACGTTTAAGAGTGTTGTCCAACGTGTGTTTTATGTGCTAAAATATAATAAAAACAAAATTGGGCAACTGTTAGCAAACGGCAATGCCGTTGGCAAGGTTTTGTTCTGGGAGGCATTTAATATTGTGATATATATACATTTGAAATAAACATTGTTACAACAAAAGCAAAAATCTTGTACATTATAATACAAATATTTCCTAGCAATTCTATTCAAAGAATGTACAAGTGTTCCTAAACTATTCTTTTGAATCCTTATGATTGACATTAATGTAACATTAATGTATTTTTGTTAAAAACTTTAAAAAAACACACAAACACATAACTTTTGCAGGTGATTAAGCATTAAATCTGATACTAATGCTACATTTAAAAAAAATCACTAACATACACAGGCGCACACACGCACACACACACACATATATAATTGTTTGGATGAGCTGATTCACCACAACTTTTGCACAAGGTGAAGAAAACTATGAAGAGAGATAGTGAAAAAGAAGTAAAAGTTTTGAGTGTTAATTAAAGTTAATTTTTAAGATCTGAGGGGGGGCATTAAATCCTCATAGCACAAACTCGCATGCAGCATTGCCCACTTTTCTATTTGAATTCTTGTAATATAATAAAATGCCTTTGGCAATACTCTGATTGTTGGACTTATTCAATAGTTGTTACTGCATGGTCCAGACGTTAGCAAATGTCTGGAAGACAGGATAGGAGCCTTTTTGTTCTAAACATAAGTTAGATTGCAAACTTTGACTAGGCTTTTGTTGTTTACAGTTCTGGTTGGATCACTGGAAGAAGGCCCGATGGTTGGACTCTATACTGATGAGATATCCTACGAAATACCAGTCTAGAACCAACATTCCTTAGGTGCCTGGGTTTATTGGAGATGGTGATCTAGCTGACTAGCAATATGCTTTTGGGCTATGCAGTTGCCTAGAAGGCGTGAAATTGGTAGCTTGGTGTCATAAGGGACAGATGTCAAGTTTGAAGGTTTTTCTGAAAGCGGAGGAGAACAGTAGTGGAACCTCAGGTCTTTCTGAGGTTCTTGTATTCCTATTTATTTGGACCAGCTGACTGATGGGATCTGTGTAGTGGGGAAGGATTGCTGGCGTTGGACATTGGTGCTCCCTCCATCTAAACCTGTTACCCATAAATATTCAACCTGTTCGACCTGGACAAACTGCTCTAAAATACCAAACTTTCAGTTCGTGCTGTCTGAAGGCACACTAGTGTCATGCTTTCACAAGATTTGCCAAGTTGATGGTGGAGAGAGCTTCAACTCTGCCATTGAACCACCGGCCTTGGATGTGATTTCATAGGCGGCTTGTTAAGAGCATCACCAAAAGCTCTTCAAATAATATTTTATTATTTAGATTTATTACTTATTTGAAGAGTCACAACAATATTTAAAGATCCAAAAGACACCCCAATTAAGATTCTTCAAATAAGAATTAATTCTCTTTCTTCAAATTTGGAGAGTTAATTTCTCTCTCTTCAATTTATATTTTATTACTTTTCATTAAAGAAATAAAGAGAAGTGCTTTAATTACCATTGATTTTTTCTTTAAAAAAATAATTATTTGATTAAAATAATATTAACTAATTTCTATTTAAAGAGTCTTTTAAAGAATATCATATTTTTTCACCTTTTTATTTGCCACATTAATAAGCAAATAAGTATTTGAAAAGTAAAACTTATAGAAGTTTTTGGAAATGCTCTAAGAACACCAATATATTTATGTTGCCAGAGTCTTTCTGTATATATGTATGAACTTTACAAAATTTCATGTAAATACATTTTAATTGATTTAAATGAAATGGCCAGAAATTAGTTGTTAAGCCAATAGTGATACAAATTTTCTTGTTTCTTAAGGTACCTTTCTTGGACATCTGGCAGCTTTGCACTACCTTATCTGGATTCCAAACAATGCCCAGTTAGTATCAAGTCGTCGTAGTTTTTAGTTAACGATTGCTGTGACTTGTGAAATGACATTAATATTAGCGGGCAAAGTTTTGGAAATAGAGTTGAAAAATGAAGGCGAAATTTATAGTTGCATGAATTGACAATTGAATAAAACTCAAGAAGCACACATCTGAGAAAAGATATCGAAGTCAAAAGAAGGCAATGTTGGCTGTTAAAGAATGTAATCTCTAATTGGCTGCATGGATTTGGATTTTAGCACCTTTGCTAATATCTCATCATTTTCAAATAGTACGAGCTGAATGTAACCTCTAATTGGCTGCATGGGCTCGGGTTTTAGCACGCTTGCTAATACCTCATCAGTTTCAAATAGTAAGAGTTGACTGCAGGGAGCATCAGAGGAAAGAAAAACACGCACATAGCATTCCCATTTCACAGATGGTTTTGCTTCAGAATCCATAATCTGATAATCAAATTCGATTCTGTTGTAGCAAAGCACGTATTCCCAGTGCCTATTTCAGATAGCTTTATCCTGTACGTGAACAATTTTTTTTAGTATCAAGGAAGTCATCAGTTTCCGATGAGTCCTGTGATTCGGGGTGTCAAGAGATCAAAGAACCAACAAGAAATAGAGAGGTTAAGTGCACCGTTGACATAACCAATTAAATGAATATCTAGTGGCACAACAAATCAGCAGTATACAACCATTATCCAAGGATGTTTTTCAGCAAACGGTATATACAGGATAAAGACCTCATGTATCACTTGCACTCTTGACATTTTCTGGGTTACCATTAGTCCCTTCCAACCATTCTTCAAGTTTGGCTTCTTTATCTGCCCTAAAATCATCATAAATTTCTGAGAACATTGATAAATTATTATGAGATAAACTGACAACGGCAACTTCCTTTTCTTTTCCTTCTTTTTCTTCTTCTTCTGCTTCTTTTTCTACGCGGAGCTCATCTGCAACCTTACTTGACACAGGCAGTTCATCAACTTCCATATCTTGCCGAGAAGAACTAGTACTAGCAGATGCAACTGATAGTGGTGGAGTAGGATTTGGTAGTAGCTTCTCCCCCGGGGCCAAGGTGATATCTATGGAATCAGGTTGAGGCCACTTGAAATTGATGGCTTTTTGTCTAGCTGATTTGAATACATTTGAAAAATAACTACTATTCTGTTCATCACCCTTTGGATCATGAACTGAACCACGGCCCCAAACAACTGGTCCCCAGGAGCTAGTTCTTCCCATCTGAAAGCTGAAAGTTGGCTTCTGGATTAATCCTCTCTTTGGTTGTTTTGTTGACATTACTGATAGAGATTTCCTAATGTCTCTTATCATATCATCAGCTATGGAAAAACCACACTCTTTCATTGACCTCACCATGCAGACAGAATCCTCCAAATCTTCAGTGTGCAAACCTGTTTCACGAGACTTCTCCACCACATTGCTTTTGAGATTAACAAGGTTTGGTACGGCATTTTGAGTGTGTTGCTGTATATAGAAAAGCCCTACAGAAGGTTCATTTGCCACATATTTTATCATCTCTGCTAAGCTTTCAGTTATCTCCACAAAACCATCTACAGTGGAGAACCCATGCATCTTGCTGAAGGCGAATGGCAGTTCATCACTAATGTGTTGAAAAAACAAAGGCAGATGCATTTCAGACAAAAAAAAAAAAAAGAGATAGTGAACTGGTACATAAGAAAGGAGATTTCTACAGTGTAGATATTGCTTAGAATGTTTTGTGAATAATCACTAATTAATAAGAGAATCACTATTAACCAGTATATAAACTATACAACCATGAAAATGTGATCTTGTCCAGACACAGGTAGAGAATATCACTTTTCAATATTGTATTTTAATATTGGGTCACTTGCATGTGGCAACAAGTAAAAACAAGGCCCTCAAAACAGGCTTATACTGTTAAAAGAAAAAAAAATTATAAAAGGAAATCAAATCTCCCTCTAAAATAAGAAAGAATATCACAACCTAAGATATTAGGAAAGTAAAATCCTTCTCTTAGATGAAAAAAGCCTAAAATATCTAAATAAGGGTAATATCTTATTCTGCATAAGGTTGCTCCCATTTTGAAGAGCACCTATCAGATCATTCATTTATAGGCTTTGGGTGGCTCTATATTACTGCAATGCAGCAATAAACCTCCTCACCACAAGTTGAAGCAAATAAATACTACCTGATAAGTTAAATTCATAACACATTCAATCTTGTTTAAACATTATAAATTTCTCCATTCATACAGATTACTGAACATCGTTGTCTGTGGGGGGGAGAGACTCTGCTAACCATTGGTATTACAGGTTTAACACTAAAGCATCGGGATTCACTTGGTAATGATCTAAGTTTTCCCTTAATTTGGTGTGGGAATTTCAGAGGTCTTAATGGACTTCTGAACCACAACTTACAAATAATGCAAAAATTTAAGACGAGAGCAAATACTCAATTTGTCACACCATTAGCTTTTATAGCTGATGACAGTTTCTAGTTGGGGTGATACTTGAAAGTCTTTGGAGAAACAAAAGTAGAGACTTGTTTGGTTTCCAGGTATCATTCTTTAGAAACAAAATAAACATCTTCCACTCATTTTTCATATAAGCACTAATTTTGGTAAAACAAATCTTATTTTCAAGATGCAATACAGAAAGCAGCTCCGGGATTGGAAACTGGAATAACAAAATAAAAAAAAAAAGAGCTTTGGAAACAACAATGAACATATCTCAATTTCATTGATCCACACATCTGAGCTACACTCCATAAAATAAAGTTTTCCAGACTCACATTAAAAGAAAATTAAGCCACAAGCAAAACAAACACAAATTAAACAGCCAGCCACTGTTCTTGATAGTTTCAATAACAAGGTCATAAATTGCAATAACCTTCAGCTAATTCCCAATAACAGAACCTTCTTCATTAGCAATCTATTAACTTTCTATGCATTTTCGGGGTCCTCGTATCTAAAGATCAGACGTGTTATTCAATACCCACATAAGAAAATCACAAAACAACCAAAACCCATCTCTCATAACATCATTTCCTATCAATTCACTAAAGCTTCAGAGACATCAATTCAATTCAACAAAAGTATAAGACAAAGCATAAAAGAAGAAAGAGATTCACTCACAGAAATCCCTAGAAGCATAATACGTGAAGAAGAATCTCGAGGTTCCTGATCTTCTGGGGTTTGTCTTCTTTGAAGATTTTATCTTAATTTTTATCTTGAAGATGAAACAGACAGATTCAGGCAGCTTGCAGTTCAGCTTCTTCTTCGTGTCAGTTACCACTGTTTCGCTTTCTCTTACCTCTGTACGTGCTTTTGATTACAAGTCATCATCGTAGGCGTGAAACAGCAGAAAGCCAGAAAGAGACAAAAACTTGTCACGTGTCTTTTTCAATTTTCATGGACATTTTCGACACTTCCTTGCGCCCATTTTTTAAGCTTTTATTCGTTTGTTGGATGCGAATTGCAGATCCCACCAAAAGGTCAATAATAACATAAACATGATGAATTTCAATTCGATCCATTAATAAATTTAAGAGAAAGGATGCCAACTAGGTTGGCAATTGTACGGGATATGATGAGATTTATTAATTACAGTCTTGTCCCGTATATATAAATGGGATAAAAAAATAATTTATTTCTATTTTTATATTTTTTTGGGATAAAAATATATTTCGATCGTGTCCCAAAAGAGATGGGATCCTCCAATTAAAAAAATTCTTATTCTTAGTCGATAATGAAACGGGATGAGACGAAATTTATTAATTCCACTCTTGTCCCGTATATACAAGTGGAATAAAAAAATATTTCACTCTCGTCCTTAAATTTTTTTATGAGACAAAATTTTTGTCCCAATCCCATCCCAAATAAGATGGGATTGCAGGATCCCATTTCATCAGGGAAAATTATCATCCCTAATGTCAACATCCTATTGTTTGAAAAATAGTTATATAACTTCTTTATTTTTAAAAAACAGCAACTGTCACGGCCCAGTTTGTTCCCACGCTATGCCGTGCGGCTTTAGGTGCCAAACTCGCACTCTCTTGGCCCTAAGTCAGCCTTACACCCAAATCCGTTGCTGGATTCGAAAAGCGGAAAGAGTATTCACTCTAACTCACTAAGGATGAGAGGAAAGAACTTATATTGCTCGATAGAATGCTTACAAAACTATGTGTGCTGAAATTGTATATTGCTTGTGATTGATTTGACCAAATGAGGCCCTCTCCTATTTATAGAGTACAAGGAAGTATCTAGAGAGTGTCTAAAGTTATCACAACTACCACCTAAACACATTAATTACATAGGAAATATCTACATGTTCTACACAAGTCTCCATAACTCTAGAATTCTCCATGAGCCAGGCCATGTGGAGGCTTGGGCCATGACATTCTCCCCCATCTATTTCGGAGACGTCCTCGTCGACTCGCTGTGGAAGGCTTTGATCTTGTCTTGGAACTGCCACAAATCATTTGCGAGCTCCCAACTTGTTTCGCTCTCGGATAGTCCCTTCCACTTGACTAAGTACTCTTGGCACGGCGGAAAACTCTTCTTCCGAACCACACAGTCAACCAAAATGGTCTCCACTTCTTTGCCGAGTGGAGGGCGCTTGAATTCTCCCCTTTTCGGATCTTTCGTATGAAGTTTTCGTGGAAGACTGGATGAAGTTTTCGCCAATAGAGTAATTCTAGCTTGTACGACACATTACCGACCCTCTTGATGATTGGAAATGACCTCTTGTATTTCCGGATGAGGCCCTTGTGCAGCGAATGTGTAGACCCTTTTTTTTTTTGTTAAAAATAGTTACATTGCATGTGGAACTATTAAAAAAAGGGTGTCATTTTTATTTAAATTTATTTAATGTCTCTAAAAAATAAATTTAAAAAATATTAATAAATTAATTTTAACATTTTAACCGTTATCACAAAGAATTGAAAAAGTCCTTTTAAACATAAATCCATGATTTTGAATATCTATTTAAATACATGTTTAAGAGAAAAAGGCAAGTGCATTATCTTGATTTGCCATGATCAATCTTTTTCTATAGAGCTCCTTTTTTAGTCTTGTCTTGTTCAGATTCAATATAAACCACAGCTTCAACACAGGCTTGAAACACATTGCAGACACCAAGGTAAAGCATGAATGAAAAAAGAGAGAGATGAGAATGAAACTGAACAAGGTAGGGGGTATAGAAGAGCTTAACAACAAATGATCGGTCGTGGGAAATCAAGGTAATGAACTTAGCATGTTTCTCTTAAACATGTGTTTGAATGGATAAGCAAAGATAAAAAGACTTGTGTTTATAGATTTTTCAGTCATTGGTATCAGTGCACTTTATTGACAACCTTCCCGTGTCCAAATAAGAATGTAGATAGAGTTGAATTGTTGACAATCTCGTATGTGTTCAACTGTGTATAGCTTGATATATGCTCATTGTTGTGATATAAAATTATGTAGTTTGATTAAGCTTGTCAAAGAACATGTATTGAGGAAGCTTGTTATACTGAATTGAGCTTTGCCGGATTAGTTTCTCTCCTCATCTTCTTCAGCTTCTCTTTTGGCTTCCCTTTCGTTCTTGCTTTGTAAACTTCTTGGCTTCTTCGAACTATTTGCTGCCTTGGCTTCTTTAGCTTCTTTGCTGCTTGGCTTCTTTCTTACTTTGTTCCTTTAATTTTTTCATTTTTTTTTTGTTTTGCTTTCATTTGCGTTTCTTTTTGCTCTGCTTTTCTCTGTCCTCACCTCTTATTTTTGTCATAACCTTTCCCTTTTATAGATAATTCTAAGTTTATCTTTTTACATGTGTCAATACTTAGCAAAATTAATTACGCCAGTGCTTAGAGAATTTAATCTTTTAAGTCATTCATCTTATCATCCAAAATTATATGTTATGTATTTAAAACTATTAAGTAATAATCTCAACTTAAGTTGGTCATATTTTAGTCACTAATACTCAAATATATATACGTTCTGATATTTCTTTTTGCAGCGGGAATACTTGGCAATTTTTGGTGTGCCTCAGTAGAAGAATCTCTAGTATTAATTTAGAAATACAACATTACATAGAGGTTTGGCGTGTTAATGTCTCCGAAATGTTCACCATGAATGTAATAAATATACAAACTGGGGATCTCTATGTAATAGCTTAATTTAAATTACGGCTGCTGTATCTTATTTAACCCTCCCTTTTAATTGGTTTCCCTTCATTTCCCTCGCAAATGAGGAAAATAATAAATAAATAAATGGCGAAGAAAAAGAAAAACAAAAGCGACAGCGACGAAGAGGACGACACCTTCTACTACCGTTACGCCTCCACCGGCAACGCCCCGGCCAACCCATCGTCGTCATCAGCTGACGTCACTTCAAGTGGACCCCACAAGAAATCGAAGGGCTCGGGCGGATTGGCCCCATCCAAGTCAACGGTCTACGTTTCGAACCTCGACTACGCCCTAACGAACTCCGACCTCTACACGCTCTTCTCCACCTTCGGCAAGATCGCCCGCGTCACCGTCCTCAAAGACCGCGCCACGCGCAAGTCACGCGGCGTCGCCTTCATCCAGTTCGTCCAAATCCCCGACGCGCTCTCCGCCACGCGTGCCATCCACGGAAAGGTCCTGAACGGCCGCACCGTCACCGCCAGCATCGCCGCGGACAACGGCCGTGCGTCGTCGTTTATTAAGAAGAGGGTTTACAAGGACAAGTCGAGGTGTTACGAGTGTGGGGATGAGGGGCATTTGAGTTACGAGTGTCCGAGGAATCAGCTGGGGCCCAGAGAGCGCCCGATGCCGAAGAAGCTGCGGAGGAGATCGGACGGTGAGGATGAGAGTGAATTTGATGATGGGGGTTGGGCGTCGGTGGTCGATGGTGGGGCGGAGGAGAGGCTGCTGCTAATGGGGGAGAATGAGAGTGAAGAGAAGAGGAAGAAGGCGAAGAGAGTGAGTTATTTTAGTGATGAAAGTGATGAGGAGGAGTGAATTTCAGGTACTGCAATTTTTTGTTTTATGAAAACTGCTTCTTGTTTTATGTAATGATGGTTCAGAAGTACTTTTATAGAAAGGGATTATTGTTTTATATAAACAAACTAATAGTGTTTCAGGCTCAGAAGTGCTTTTATGATAAGCTAGAAAGTACTTGTTAATTCAGTCATTTGAAATAATGGTGGTTTGGAAGTGCTTCTATTAAAAGTTAGAAAATGCTTCTGGTTTTATTTAAGCCGTAGGAAAATGATGGTGGTTCCAAAGTGCTTACATTAAAAGTTAGAAAGGTACTTCTTTGTTATTCAGTCATGTAAAAGTAATGGTGGTTTGGTAGAAAGCGCTTCTTCTGGTTGTTTTATTCAGTTATGTAAAAATAATGGTGATCTGGAAGTGCTTGTATGGCAAGTGCTTCTGGCCTTTTGAGAAAGAGCTTGTTTGATGGAAGTGCTTGAAACCGCTACATAAAAAAGGAATTATTAAGTTGTTCCTCAGAAAGAATTTGAAGTAATTTCTGATTTTAAATAATGCTTATATAAAAGAATTTATCAATAATCTAGTGCTTTGAAAAAATGCTCCCAGTGTCTATATCTTTATGAAGTGTGACATGATTGTTTGATATAATGACACTGCTTGAGGTCTGCAAAATTGCAATTGCATTTTTGTAAAATATGTAGGATAAATTGAAATGTGATCGAGAAGTACTTTGGGTACATAGATTATTCTAGTGTTTAGCATTTGTACTGAAATTGAAAAATGTACATGTAATTGAGAGCTAAGATGTCTGGTTAATATAATTTATCAAATTAGGTAGCCCTTACACTTTTACCATGTATTCACTTTGTGAGGACCCTGTATAGACATTTAAAGGCGACAGACTCTGTTGATAAGTGTTATTTGTGCAATATGTGAAGCTTTGTCTATGACTTGTGAGGGTATTTTTATCATGGTGTCTCCTTTTAATTTTTGTGACAACATGAACATTAGATTTTGTTAGACTACTACTAATCATACTCATTTTCATTAGATGCACAAAAAGGGGGTTATGCCATGGTATGCTATCTGTTTATGGAACATTGGTCGTATGAATGTTCTAAATAGATAAGTGTCAATTAATGGATAGTTGTGTTGCTCACTCCAGCAATATGAATGAAATTGCTTGAGGATTAGCTTGGATTTTTGTTGGTTGTTCAAGGTGTTGTAATTGAACTTCCAAGACACTTGTTTGGATGCTAGTTTGGTTAAGGAATTAGATCATATGAACAACAACCTAGTCCTTGTTCTAGGCCTTTTTATCAAAGCATGTAAAAGTCTTCAAAGCATAATAATGCTCGTCTGACTTTAACAAATTAAAATTGGTGGGTGAAAAATTTGAAAAAATTGCACGCAAATTGAATTTTTTTTTTTTTTTTGGCTTTTTACGTGCAATTGTGCAAGCTTTGTTGCCTATAAATAAAGGGCACTTCATTCATTTCTTGGCATCCTAAATTTGGATGAAACAACTCAAGTGAAGAATTGTTAAGGGAGTGAGCAATTAGAGAGTGTGAGCAATTGAGAGATTTTTCTTTTCAAGTATAGTGAAAGTACTTGGTGTATTTGGTTTTTGGGAAACAAGGTTTCTTTACTCTACTCTATTAATCTCTTGCTCCTGTGAACATAGGCCAAACCACATTGAATTCTTGCGTCCTTTATTTTTTCTGAGAATATTTGGTGCACTTGATTTTGTATTTCGTGCACAACAATTAGTTGGCTTATGTAAACATATAAAGAAGCAATGCTAATGGATTAGTTGTTTAGAATCATATCCCCTGACATTGGGATTTGATATGCAATTATTGTAAAATTCTTATCATACTTGTAAATCTCTGCTAGGATAAATAGAGAAGGGCAGTAACTTAGAGCCAAGTTTGCCTAGTTGAGCATTTAAGGTTGTGCATCTAAGTTTGCCTAGAATCATATCCCCTGACATTGGGATTTGATATGCAATTATTGTAAAATTCTTATCATACTTGTAAATCTCTGCTAGGATAAATAGAGAAGGGCAGTAACTTAGAGCCAAGTTTGCCTAGTTGAGCATTTAAGGTTGTGCATCTAAGTTTGCCTAGAATCATATCCCCTGACATTGGGATTTGATATGCAATTATTGTAAAATTCTTATCATACTTGTAAATCTCTGCTAGGATAAATAGAGAAGGGCAGTAACTTAGAGCCAAGTTTGCCTAGTTGAGCATTTAAGGTTGTGCATCTAAGTTTCTGAATAGCATGTGACTCGCTCTAGGCATGGGGTCTTCTTGCCTGCATCCTTACCCTCATCTTCCATGGGTCACCTCGTTCGCCACCTTCCCCAACATTAACTCCTCTTTTCTTTGGCTCTAAACCAATTGTCACAGACCATCTTTATTTATACTAGGAGTAATGATAGATGAACACAAAATTGACATAAATGTTCCATCCAACTTTTGTGCTCTTTTATGATCACCCTTATACTAGTTTACATGGGAAACCCGAAAAAAAAAAAGTACAATTATCACATCAAATCTTGCATATCAAGGGATATGATTCTACGTAAATCTAAATTTAGGATGCTAATGATTCTATCCATAATCATTGCTTCTCAACATATGTAGTATTTACAATAGGCACTAAGTCTTCTAGAATGTTCTACAATTTGTGGAGCCGCTTGGCAAAAAGTGGATGCTCTCCTAGGCATTGCGCATTGAATTAGTTGCTGGCATATGAGACTTTTGGAAAGCGGTTCTTCTTTGACATCTTATAATGATATTGGAGCAATAGATCTCTCGTGTGTATTTACTTATACTGTAGACTTATGTAAATGGGTTTCAATTTGAATAAGTACATGTACGGGGTAGAAATGAGTTATTGATGTATTGCTGTCCGTCACTGATTTGAATAACCTGATTTGCAATTTTCTCTGCATTCTGTTTCTTTTCCTCTACTTTATTTGAATTTTTTTGGGTCAGGACTTTGATTACCAAGTTTGTAACTTGTTTTGTGTTTGAATGAATGTGTGAGGGATGATTCATTATCATTAGTTTTCTCTTCGTTACCTGACCAGCTTCCTTTCTTTGTTTGCAGAATTTGACTATTTGGATTATTAGTCGACAAGCTGCAATGAATGAACTATTGAGTGGAGACTATGGAAGATTTATTCTATGATGTCCTACTTTAATAACATGAGGTCAAAGTTTCAGTGAGGACATCACTTCAGTATGAACAGCTTCTTGCGGAAAAAAAATTCTCGCACAGTTTTCGCTCTTTAAAATTATTTGTAGCAATTTCATTTCAGTGTTCAGTGAGGTTTTGTATTAGATCAGATTTTTTTTTTCCATGTCCTGTAAACTGATGTAGAGTTTTTGTTATGAAGTGGAAATTGGATGCGTTGAGGAAATTACTTTGCATGACCGCTAATGCTGTATCCTGAACGGATAACCTAAGAAACTTGCTCATTTTTATCCATCATCTATTACTAACAAGAAATAACCAAGCAAATACAATAACAAGTACATTACAATGAAGTTACACAAACTCAAGTTGCTACAAGAGATAACTCATCCATTGATCTGATAAAAGAACTGAGCATCTTCCTCCGGTGCACATGTCTCGAAACCAATATATACTATGTTATCATTTTGTTGACGTTTCATTGATACCATAAACTCGAACAGGAAATAAATTGAAGTTACCACTTCAATTTTTGCTGCCGCCTTCTTTGATGTTCAAGTAAATCTAATCTGCATCTGCCAGTGCTCAACTGGATTGTTGTCCAGTCTGCGTGTATATTCAAATATATGGTTGGTGATACGGAATTAATCATGCACCTGTACATGTAAATGTCAAGACATAAAATCAGCTTACCAGCATTTCATGATCGCCCATAACCTCTTCTATCAACTCCTGCAGTGGCTTATCAGCACTATTCGGAACAAGAGCTGCAAACACAGCAGGTTCTAGGCCTGCATGGAAGTAAAACAACATCTTAAGACTGTTTGCTCGACGGATATACAAATCCCATCTAGCAACATTATCATCTTCAACTTCATTGTTAGAAAGGAGAGAGATTCATTATTATAAGCAGCCTTGTACAAATATATCCACTTCAAGGTCTGAAACATGATACTGCAATGGTGTTTCAACAGAAGATCAGGTACCTGTCTCTGGAAATGCTTCAATAAACATCATCATTTCCTCCCCACTAAGGCCAGATAAGAAGCATATCCGTGGCAGTGACTCTGCAACCTGAGGAATGAAATACACTTTGTAATCTAAATAAATAAAGAGAATGAATACAAGATAAATCTTAACAAGAGTCATCATATTATATGAAAGGATTTTATCACATAGAATCATATCCCTTATAAGAGGTTGAACTTTTCTCCTAAAGCCTTCTCAGGTAAAAAAAAAAATATATATATATATATAAAGATGGCAGTATATTAATAGTAGCTGAAAGATAGACAGATTAGCTCAAAAGCATGTCTGCAAAATACATCACACCTCGATTCAAAAGCAAAAGAGACCCAATTACATTGTCCGGTTCTGTATGCTTTGTTCTTTTACGAGTTCATCAAATTGGTCAACTAATGTTTAGATAGTTCAGTTTCCCTATGCTTTGTTCATCTATAAGCCCATCAAATTAATCAAGGCAGTACCTATCTCTCCCATCAGCATACATTATGTAAACACATAGTATGTTCAGAAAAAAATGGAACACGAGAAAAACGGAATTTTCCGCCAGGCAATAATTTTAATTTCAACCTTCACGGCTTCCAAGTTGGTTTGTTTTGTATTCATTGCCTCCCAAAGTGAACGAGGGATCATGTCTTCAGTGCAAAAAATAACCTACAATAATGAATGATCAGATGAAGATAAAAAATCCCAACAACATATAGCAATCTCAATAGGGTCAATTATTTAATTTGCAAAATGCACAAATTCTAAGAGCAGAAACTTCGAAAAAATGTGAAGACCACTTTCGAAAACTTTCTAGGACCATTTGGTTATGGAAAAGCTCCACTGTTTTAACTTCTTTAGAGAATAAACAATCATGAAAAAGTTGAATTGAAATAATACCTCCAAGAATTCACCATCTAGCTCTTTTAAAAACTGCCGAATCTGCAAGTCATTAAGAATTGCTTAGTAACTTAGAATCAATTTTCTTAAAATTCAATTCTCAATCAGAACAACAAAGCAAATAAGTGAATATAAAAGGTCAGCAAATATAGAACTAGACAACAAGATTCACCTTCACTGCCTCCTCCACTTTAAAGCCCAACAATAATAATGCCTGAAAACAAGATGGTTTTATAGCAGTAAAGACTAAAATAACATAATTTTATGCAATATTAAACATTAAAATACATTGACAAAGAAAGAAGCATTTATTATGAGAACTGGAATAGAACTAACCACAACTTACAGGGGGGCCGAACGTAGGATCATCAGCATTTAAAGGAACAAACTTTGAATCTTCAGTTAACTCACCAGGAAGTCCTGTAACATGCAAAAGAAAATTAATTACTCAATACTTCAATTCAAGAGCAACAAAAACAAGAAACCCATTTTAGAATTATCAATGTAAAGGTAATATAAATATTGAAAAGAGTGAAACGGGTAAGCGCACACACCTTCAGCTGATGCACATGGTGTTGGCGGGTGCTTCAGCTTCAAGTTGTGAGCACGTCTACTACCAGTCTTTGCTGGTAAAGAAAAAGAACATTTTGAATTTTGTGAAACTGTAAGTGGGTTTGATGAAACTGCAGGAATCAAAAGTGAAGGAGAGTTCCGAACATGATTTGGACAAAGGGCAGTAGCTGTAGCTGAAGCCATGAGAGTTTCTCAAAATGCTTAAAAGAAAATGTTCTTTCTTTTTCATCCTTTTACTTCTGTTGATAACGTTAGTTGGCTTAATGAGTTTGGGTTTGCGCCACCACCATTAGCTCCACAATTTGGCATTGTTAAGCCAATAACGAGTGGACACATCAGAGTTAAACATGACACGTAATTTTTAGGTTAATTTTATTATTGTAGTTATTAAAAAAAGAACTGTAGCGTGTACATATTCCATGACTAAAATTTAAAGCATTTAAATTTTGATTGCCTGTGTACCTTCCATTCATCTCGTCACATTTCTTTGTTAAAAATACCGATAGGATCCAATCGCAAGTGAAAATGCTCTATTCCTACAAACTATTTTAAGAACTTTGACAATTAGTTTTGGACCATAATTTCTCAATTACTCTTTAATCTTTATTAAGTTTCACAGTGGATATACAGGTAATTAGATTATTAACCCGTGATCATTTTCTAAATCTGAATAAAATTCAAAGCATTTTACTGGACAATTGAGAGGTTCCTAAGTTCTCAGTACTCCGGCTTCTGAGCTATCAACACTAGGGAACTTCAGGAGATGCTACAAGTATGGTCACCATTGCGTGACACGAACCCATCTCAAATTACCTACTCATCCAGTTAGTAATTAGAACGAATGTATATTCTTGCATGTAATTGTATAAAATGCTAGATAGATCACCTAAACAAACTGCATTCCTAAAGCACAGTACATATATTGTGAGTGAAGAAGGCTGTTTAACTTTCTCCCTACTTTGTTTTTTCAATACAAACTGAAGAATGTCACTGTTATCATATTTAAATATCCTCGAATGTGTCAATTGTTTTCGGTTCTAGTCATCGGCTAAAACTCCAAAGTGATTGGATGTCTACTTTCTGATTAAGCTTTAAAACTTACCAAGCCATTTGCAAATGAGATTGAATGGGTGCTTTTGGCAGCGTAATGTACAGAAACCCTTTTGCTTTCATTCTGCTATATGAAAACTTAAAAAGAGAAGGATGTTTGAAATCTTTTACATTCATATAAATCACCAGCGATTGCCATGATGCTAGCTTTTGAATATTGTACCGCAAACAAAATAAGAAACCGAGCAAGGAAGGGTGGGTGCCATCGGTGCCTATCAAAAGAAAAATTCAACCAGCAAAATATCCAAGCAGGCATTAACTTGTAAACAGTTGTGAGGAGGACCATAATCAGGAGAAATTAAAAAAAAAAAAAAGTAACATTCACTGAGCTTTAACGTCATTTGACAGTCTGGCGTGATCTCGTTGATAGGATCATAATCTGGGTAAGCTTTAAACTGGACAGCAGGTTCAGTGATCCTGTTACACCAATGGCAAAGCCCCCTTTAAGCCAAATGATTTTGAAGTTAAATAGAAATTAAATGGACCAGTTGCAAAGTCATATAAAGATATTAATGGCATACATTCAAATTGATATGAATTCCTCGTTTAGCTTGTTTCCTCGGTGCACTGTAGAGGGGTAGAGGCCAATGCCAGAACAAATGATTCTCCGGGTTATGTAGAAGTCATTCTTCATAAACTGGGATGCTCATCTAAGAAGGCCTAGTATTTTTTAATTGAGTTGGACATGATGCTTTCGACTTTGTACCACCAGGTGAGTGTGTAGACGTGACTTGGGTATGGAATTGTTGATCGATCCATCCACAAGCAAGCGTAAGCATTGAATTAGAAAGTGCCATGAGGTAATTTTGTTTAACCAGCAATTAAATATCTTTTATGAGAAGTGATCGCTTTAAGCTTATGTTACGTTCCTATATGAGGAATGTCACATTGTTTGATGATTTTTGGGATAAATTTTAGGGTATGAACATTACATTATAAGATAAAAAATATTCAAAACAGGCAGCGGGTATAAGAGCATCACCATGTTTATTTCGAACTGTTAGAAAAATCACAGTGAGTTAAACAAATAAAAACCAGTAGTTAATTTAAACAACAACGTAAACAACTGGAAATCACGAATGAACAATTGAAAAACAGCAGGAAAAAGAAAACTAAAAACAGAAAAATAAATTCGAGGCCTGCATAGGATAGTTTCCTTAAAACAGATTAACCACCTACTGCAGTGCTTTAGGTTTGAAGGTAACTGTTTCCCAGGATACAATGGGCACGAATTTTCCATCAAGCACTGACAGATAATTTGGGCGAACCACAACAGTGTATAAGCTTGATGAAGAACATAATGACGAAAGAAGGAAATAAAGTTTTGGAGTGCTCTTGTGTGCTGGTTTTTCTTATGTGTGAAAACAGAAGAAGAAGCTGCCTTTTTATACACATGTGAGGATGTAACAGCAGGACAATATTGAATTTTCAAATTCAATACATGCTATTTAATTGTTATAACAGCCAATTGAATTGTTTAAATTCAATTCAATCAATTGATTTCAAAATTAAATTGTATAACAGTTCAAAATGATTGCGAAGCTGTTACAAATCCTTTGAATTCAAAAATGTGAAATTGTTACAAAACAAATTTAAAAGGAAATTAAAAACGTGCCATGCAAGCTTGGTGATTTTGGGCCGACATTCGCGTATGCAAGATGCACGGGCGCACAGGAATTCAACCAAATCGGTCATGGATTCGCACCCCCCTGCGCACGCGCGTGTGGAGAGAGCCTCTATCCTTAAAATTTTTGTTCATGCATCGTTAAGTGTTTATATATAAACACTAATCCCTTGACTTCTTTTTCTTATGTGGGATAAGCCACATTTCCTTTCAAATTTCTAACTTCAAGGGTGAACTTTGAGAGATAATTTATAATTCACCCAAGCACCATTTTGAGTAAATAAATATACACTTTTGAAGTATTCATGGAGTATAACCCAAACTTCACAAGATTCTCCACTTTCGCTAAATGGGACCCACTAAAAAAATGCCCTTAAAATAACATGTTGATATGCTATTTTTTCAACAATCCCCCACATGAATGAAAATTGGCAGTAAAATAGAAAACCGCTAAATTTTGACATCAAAACCATTTTGACCTTAATGATCGAGTTTATTGAATTGATACCTAGCACAGAATAGGTAGGTCTTATCTTTGAACATTCCCTTGTGATAATATATTTACTTTACTGGCTGATCAGTAGACGCGATGTCTTTGAACTGTTCTGCCGTTAGTGTAAACGATCATATACTACACATAGGTATTTCTCTTAGCACTGTTGAGTTTTCACTGGTTATGTTCGTTTTGGTCTTGAACACCTGTCTGGTTCTGCAAGAGTTTTTAAGAGCTGAACCCCTAACAACTCTCTTTGAAGCGACCATGTTTCTCTCTCACATAGGTGATATCTTAATTAAGAGTAACCCGCATTACTCCGCTCGAATTTCCAACGCATAAGAATCATTAAGAGTCTAGCTCAACCTTATTCCCCACGGGTATCATTGTTTCATCATAGGAATGGTCAATGAGATAATCCTCTTAAGAGAATGATCCCCCACAATGATCAAGCTTTAGTCTTTAACAATTAGGTTGTCCCATTAAACCTAGATCTTGGGATCTCCAGTAAACTAAGTTGGGTTTTCCTTCGTTATTGACTAATCATTCTATGGGTTTTAATATAATTCTCCTCGATAATTTTTCTACTAACTCTCTATTTAATCCTTTGGTTAGTGGATCCACAATGTTATCCTTTGACCTCATATAGTCAATAGAAATAACTCCAGTAGAAATAAGTTGTCTAATGGTATTATGTCTACGACGTATGTATCTAGACTTACCATTATACATATTGCTTTGTGCCCTATCGATAGTTGATTGACTATCGCAATGAATACAAATTGTAGGCACATGCTTTGGCCAATTTGGAATACCTTCTAAAAAATTGCATAGTCATTCTGCTTCTTCACTACATTTATCTAATGCAATGAATTAAGATTTCATTATAAATCTGGCAATTATTGTTTGTTTAGAAGATCTGCATGATATAGCTGCACCTACTAGTGTAAACACATAGCTGCTAGTGGATTTTGAATCTTTTATATTAGATATCCAATTAGCATCACTAAATCTTTGTAATACTTCGGGATATCTAGTATAGTGCAGTCCATAATTACGAGTGTATCAAAGGTACCTAAGTACTCTTACGATAACTTTCTAGTGATCAATTTCTGGATTACTCGTATATCTACTAAGTTTACTTACTGTAGAGGTTAGATCTAGTCTGGTACAATTAGTTAAGTACATCAGACTGCCTATTATTCTAGTATATTCTACTTGAGAAATATCCTCTCTTCTGTTTTTTTATAGATGGATACTCGTATCTAATGGAGTTTTAGACACAATATTATCATCTTTATTAAATTTCCCAAGAATTTTATCTACATAATGAGTTTGACTTAGAATAAGTCCATTAGCAGCCCTTGAGATTTTAATTCCCAAAATGACATCTACAAGACCCATGTCTTTCATGTCAAACTTAGACTTCAACATATTTTTAGTATATTTAATCATGCCATTATCACTCCCAATAATGAACATATCATCAACATATAAAAATAAAATGACATATCAATTTTCTGTTTCTTTAAGATAAATACATTTGTCACACTTGTTGATCTTAAAGGTACTTGTGATCATCATATGATCAAAATTTTCATGCCACTGTTTCGGTGCTTATCTCAAGCCATATAATGACTTTACCAATTTACAAACTTTCTTTTCTTGTTCTGGAGTTATAAAACTTTCAAGTTGCTCTATGTAAATTTCTTCATCTAAATCTCCATTTAGAAAAGCCGTCTTTACATCCATTTGATGTATCTCAAGATTACGCAAAGCTGTAATTGCTATTATCATCCGAATTGAATTTATTCTCGTAACAAGAGAATAAGTGTCAAAATAATCAAGGTCTTCTCGTTGCCTATAACATTTAATTACAAGTCTAACCTTGTACTTATCGATTGATCCATCAGCTTTCATTTTTCTTTTGAAAATCCACTTAGACTCCAAAGGTTTACATCCTGGAGAAAGATCTACTAACTTCCAGGTATGATTTTATAAAATGGATTCAACTTAACTGTTAATGGCTTCTTTCCATAAAGCGCCTTCAGGTGAAATTACAGCTTCTTTGAAGCTTTGAGGTTCATTTTCTAGCAAATACGTCAGAAAGTCTAGACCAAAAGACTTTTCTATTCTATCTCTTTTGTTACGTTTGACCTCAACTTCTTGTTGTTGTTCTTCTTTTGGAGCTTCATCATTTTCTTCATTTCCAATTTTTGTTTCATGAAATTATCGTAGTTCTCTCAATTCCACTCTAGAATTGAAAGGAAACACATGTTCGAAAAACGATGTATTTCTTGATTCTATTATCGTATTTTTGTAGACATCTGGAAATTTAGACTCATGCACTAGAAATCGATAAACACTACTGTTTTGTGCATAACCAATGAAAATGCAGTCAACAGTTTTTGGTCATATTTTCACTTTTTTATTTGAAAGAACCACTACTTTAACAAGACACCCCACACTCATAAGAATTTATAAGAAGGTGTTCTACTTTTCCACAACTCATATGAGGTTTTATCTTCTTACTTTCAGGGTATCTTATTTAATAAATAATTAGCTGACAAAACAGCTTCTCCCTACATATTCTGGGGTAACGCAGAACTTATCAACATTGCATTTATCATTTCCTTTAAAGTTCGATTCTTTTATTCTGCAATCTCATTAGATTAAGGTGAATATGGAGCCGTAACTTGATGTGTGATTCCACTTTGTTCACATAGTGACTCAAACGGAATAACATACTCATCACCACGGTCACTCCTTAATTCTTTGATTTTTCTATTAAGTTGATTCTCAACTTCATTTTTGTAAAAAATAAACTTTTCTAAAGTTTCATCTTTACTTTTCAACAAATATACATAGCAATACTTTGTACAATCGTCAATAAAGGTAATAAAATATTTATCACCACCTCTTGTTTGAATGGATTTAAAATCACAAATATCACTATGTATAAAATCAAGTGGTTCGGTGTTTCTTTTAATTGTTTAAAAAGATGACCTAATTAGTTTTGCCTCAACACAGCTTTCACGCGTATATTTCAAATCAATTTGGAAATTGGGAATATACTTCATGTTAATTAATTTACGCAAAGAATTAAAATTAACATATCATAATCTATCATACCAAAGATTAGAAGACTCAAGTAAATAAGTAGAATAACTAACTTCATTATTAATTTTTGATTTCAGAGTCATTACATTGAGCTTAAATAGCTCATCATTAACATAACCCTTTCCCACATACATCCCATTCTTAGACAAAACTACCCTATCTGACTCAAACACTATTCGGAAACCATGTTTGTTCAACAGCGATCCAGACATCAAGTTCTTCCGAATTTCTGGCAGATAAAGCACATCGTTCAGAGTCAGCTCTTTTCTAAAAGTAATCTTCAAAATCACCTTCCTTTGACCCTCAATCTCAGACGTAGTAGAATTTCCCATGAATGGCTTCTCTCCATTACTAACTACTTCAAATGAAGTGAACAACCCTTTATCCGAGCAAACATGTCTGGTTGCTCCCGTATCAATCCACCATTCACTCGGATTAGAGCCAACCATATTCACTTCCGAAACCACTGCAGAGAGGTTTATGTCTGAAACATGTTGAGTGATGTTTTCTACCACATTTGCCTCTCACTTCTTTTTAGGCAACCTGTAATCTGAAGCCTTATGACTCATCTTATCACAATTAAAACAATTTCCTTAAAACTTTATTTGCTTCTTGAAAATTCCTCCTTTCGGACCCAATTTTTTATTTTTATTATTTTTAGGTCCATATTCAACAATATTTGCCTTTACTATAGAAATAACTCCTCCCTCTTCTTTCTGCATTTCTATTATCTTCCTTAATTCGGAGCTTAACAATCAGCCCTTCAATATTCATTTTCTTGCGTTTATTCTTTAAATAGCTCTTGAAATCTTTCCAAGTAAGAGGAAATTTTTCAATAATTGCAGTCACTTGAAAAGTTTCACTTAGCATCATCCCTTCTGCAAGGATTTCAGATAATATGATTTGAAACTCTTGTACTTGACTTATTACAATTTTAGAATCCACAATTTTATAGTCTAGGAAGCGACCAACAATAAATTTTTTGATACTCGCATCCTCAGTTTTATATTTTTGGTTTAACGATTCCTATAGCTTCTTGGCTATTTTATTTCCTATGTATACATTATAAAAGGAATCATTAAGGCCATTCATTACATAATTTTTACATAAAAAATCATAAATGGTGCCATGCATTAATTGCACTTGCAACTTGAATATCTGTTTCACCCTCTTTGGGTTTAAGACCATCCTCCGTCAAGAACCTCGCAAGGTTCAACGTGGTCAGATAAAAGAACATCTTTTGTTGCCAACGTTTGAGATTTTAGCCATTTAATTTTTCTGGCTTTTCTGCATGGTTCACAGGAATTGCAACAGAGGCTTGTTCCTTCACAACAGATGGTCTAGGAGCAGAAGCTGAAACAGGGACAATCGGAACTGCATCATTGGTTTCAGAAGTTGCCATCTCTAAGTTTAAATATGTTTCAAGATTGTTAGAAAAATCACGGTGAGTTAAACAATAAAACCAGTAGCTAATTTAAACAACAACGTAAAACAGCATCTGGAAATCACGAATGAACAACTGAAAAACAGCAGGGAAAAGAAAATTGAAAACAGAAAAATAAACCTGAGGCTTGTACAGGACAATTTCTTTAAAACAGATTTACCACCTACTGCAGTGCTTTAGGTTTGAAGGTAACTGTTTCCCAAAATACAACGGGTACAAATTTTTCGTCAAGCACAAACAGATAATTCGGGCGAACCACAACAGTGTATAAGCTCGATGAAGAACAAAACGACGAAAGAAGGAAATAAATTTTTGGAGTGCTCTTGTGTGCTGGTTTTTCTTATGTGTGAAAACAGAAGAAGAAGTTGCCTTTTTATACACACGTGAGGATGTAACAACAACACAATATTGAATTTTCGAATTCAATACATGCCATTTAACTGTTATAATAGCCAATTGAATTGTTTAAATTCAATTCAGTCAATTGATTTCAAAATTGAATTGTATAACAGCTTAAAATGATTGCAAAACTGTTACAAAAACAAAGTGCCATGCGAGCTTGGTGATTTTGGGCTAAAATTCGCGTACGCATGACGCGCGGGCACACATGAGTTCAACCAAATCGGTCATGGATTCGCACCCCCCTGCGCACACGCGTGTGGAGAGAACCTCTATCCTTAAAATTCTTATTCATGCATGGTTAAATGTTTATATATAAACACTAATCCCTTGGATTCTTTTTTCCATGTAAGATAAACCTCATTTCCTTTCAAATTTTCAACGTCAAGGGTGCACATTAAGAGACAATTTCTCATTCACTCAAGCACCATTTTGAGTAAATAAATATACAGTTTCCAAGTATTCATTGAGTAGAACTCAAACTTCACAAGATTCCTCACTTTCGTTAAATGAGACCCACTCAAAAAATACCCTTAAAATAAAATATTGATATCCTATTTTATCAACACGAACTGCATTTTCAAAATAATTTGTCGTTTACATGATGAATACTACTACATCATTTATTATAGGGTATAATGTACGAAGCATCATCATTCATCATTCTCTAATAATAAGCATTAACTAGTATTTAATTATAGCTGCTTCTATAGTTCCTTTGTTCGGGGAGATTTACATATCTCCTTAGCTGTTTTCTTTCCTATGTATACATTATACAAGGAATCAGTAAGGCCATTCATTACGTAATTTTTACATAAAAAGTCATAATGGTGTCATGCATCAATTGTACTTGCAACTTGAACATTTATTTCACCTTTTTGGGTTTAGGAGCATCCTCCGTCAAGAACCTCGCAAGGTTCAATGTAGTAAGGTAAAAAAAACATCTTTTGCTACCAACGTTTGAAATTCTGGCCATTGAGTTTTTATGGCCTTTCTGCATGGTTCACAGGAATTGCCACAGAGGTTGGTTCCTTCACAACAGATGGTCCAGCAGCAGAAGCTGAAACAAGGACAATTGGAACTGCATAATTGGTTTAAATCTGTTTTAAGATTGTTAGAAAAATCACAGTGAGTTAAACAAATAAAAACCAGTAGCTAGTTTAAACAACAACGTAAAACAGCAACTTGAAAATCACGAATAAACAACTGAAAAAAGCAAGGAAAAGAAAACTGAAAGCAAAAAAATAAACCCGAGGCCTACACATGATAGTTTCCTTAAAACATATTTACCACCTACTGCAGTGCTTTAGGTTTGAAGGTAACTGTTTCACAGGATACAACGGGCACGAATTTTCCATCAAGCACAGACAGATAATTTGGGCGAGCCACAACAGTTTATAAGCTCGATGAAGAATAGAAAGGCAAAAGAAGGAAAGAAATTTTTGGAGTGCTCTTGTGTGTTGGTTTTTCTTATGTGTGAAAACAGAAGAAGAAGCTGCATTTTTATACACATGTGAGGATGTAACAGCAGCACAATATTGAATTTTCTAATTTAATACATGCCATTTAATTGTTATAACTACCAATTGAATTGTTTAAATTCAATTCAGTCAATTGATTTCAAAATTGAATTGTATAACAGCTCAAAATGATTGCAAAACTATTACAAAAAAAATTAAAAAGGAAATTAAAAACGTGCCATGCAAGCTTGGTGATTTTGGGCTAACATTTGCGTACGTGTGGGCGCACATGAGTTCAATCAAATCGGTCATGGATTCGCAACCCCCCTGCGCACGCACTTGTGGAGAGAGCATCTATCCTTAAAAATAAAAATTATTGTTCATGCATGGTTAAGTGTTTATATATAAACACTAATCCCTTGGCTTCTTTTTCCCATGTGAGATAAGTTTCATTTCCTTTCAAATTTCTAACTTCAATGGTGCACTTTGAGAGACAATTTCTCATTCACCCAAGCACCATTTTAAGTAAATAAATATACACTTTCCAAGTATTCACGGAGTAGAACCCGAACTTCACAAGATTCCCCACTTTCACTAAATGAGACCCACTCAAAAAATGCCCTTAAAATAACATGTTGATATCCTATTTTTTCAACACGGATTGCATTTTCAAAATAATTTGTCGTTTACATGATGAATACTACATCATTTATTATAGGGTATAATGTATGAAGCATCATCATTCATCATTCTCTAATAATAAGCATTGACTAGTATTTAATTACAGCTGCTTCTATAGTTCCTTTGTTCAGGGAGTTTTATTGTCAACTAAAAAATTATCAACTGCTAAGATGAAAGTAAAGTAAAGTTAGTGGCTATGGAAGGGAACATGCGAGTTAATGAGGCTCATAAAAGTTGTCATTAAACAAAACGTATAGAGAGATAAAAGTAAAGTCTTCAAATGCTGAAGAAGAAAATTTCAGTCTTAAAATAATCTCCTCTGATTCTTGTGTAGTGTTTTTTATTCTAGTAATCTTTAGTCTTTTATTTTTGAAATATTTTGTCTAGATTCTTATATGGTCTGCATTCCTGATTTATGCAAGCAAATTCTAAACTTCAACATTTGATTTCTTCCAGCTTCAACTTTCTCGAAGCTTGATTTCGATGTTGTTATCAGAAAATAAACAATAAAAGAAATATATATATATATATATATATATATATAATCATTACAAGGAACACTCTTAACTTTTTATTAAAAAGAAAGATGTAAATTAATATTATGAATTCGTAAGATAGGACTTGTCTGTAAAAATCAATTTGTAAGAGAAGGGTGCCTTAAAGTTAATAATAGTCTATCAAATAAACTTTAATTGATGTGAAATCCAATATTTCATCATCTTTTAAAACCGACGTCCACAATTGATTCACACAGTAAGGTAACAAATATAAAACTGCTATAGCAAGAGCCAAACCTTGGCTGAGTTAAATAACTAGATCAGTTAAAAAGAATATGAGAATAAAATATGGAGAATAATTAATTCTTAAAAACCTTGTGATGATTGATAATATAAGAGAAGTAGTAAAAATATAAATAAGCATAAAGGGTAGTAAATGAAAAATGCCTCAATTTCATTCGCATACGTACCTCATACGTCTCTGCAGGCAGATGCACAGAAACATGGGCCTTGGCCCAGTTCATCTCTAGCCAGTCACTTCCAAATTTAGGAATGCTTTCCAAAAATAAATCTTTAGAAGAAAAAAAAATAAATTTAATACGACGTCGTGACTGTGTTCCCAATTTAATTGCCTCCCCGTTTCGAAATTTCAGTTTTCTCAAAAAAATCCCTTTAAAAAAAAAAGGATAAACACACCCCAACATTTAAATAAAAAAATATAAAAAAATTAAAATTTAAAAAAGATGTATACCCCAATTTTATTAGAGTTACATTAGATCATTCATGTTACCATATTATAGCATTCTAACACATAACAGTTATTAAATTAGCTAATTTAGTTATAGGTTTAATAAATGTAAATAACAAATTGATAATAAAAAATTATAAATATAGTCTAATCCAGTCCTATTTAAATTTATCAATAACATTTTTAAAAAAATATACACATTAAAAAAAAAAAATAAAATAGTTATTAAAACTAATTTTATTTAAACTAAATTTTTATATTTAATTCTCCACATGTCATCATTTAAACACTTCATATTTATAATTAATTTTTTATGTTTATTTATTATGGATTTAATAACTAATTTTTTTTTAAAATTTCTAATTTATTTATAATTTTTTGGTGTTAGATTTTTTTAAAAAAATTGATTATTGATAAAAATTTAAATAGAGAAATTGGGTAATGAAGGTATATTTATAATTTTTTTATAATATTTAATTTGTTTATTTATAATTTTATTAACAATATATAGATAAATTAAATAATTTAATAATTTTTTTATATATTAAAAGAATATAATAATAAAATTATAATAAATTAAGAGGTAAATATTTTTTTAAAAACGGTAGTGGGATTTTTGTCCTTTTTCACGTATTTATCTTTTTTCCAAAAAAAAAATCTGTTCTTCCTCAATTGTAATTTGTAAAGCGTTCTTGGACATGGAGCAACTGCTGGTTGATGAAAATCTCTCAATTACTACTAAGGGGATCCTTTGGGTAAAAAGGTATCTTTCTTTTTTTTAGTTGACGATGACTCCTCTGTTCTCTCGTTCTGTAGTCCATGTATCTGTCTTTTGATTTTTTTTTTTCAATTTTTTTTTTCTGAAGAACAACAACCTAAGGGTATGTTTTACAATTTCTTTTTTCATTTTATGAAATCACATTATAATTAACTGGTATTATAAGTATAAATCCATATAATCATAATATAGCTTCTGCTGCATCAAGCATAACTTGAAAATCTGCCGCTACTAAAAGATAGGCGAGATCTGCAAAGATCTACAAGCGGAAGTATAGGAAGATAGGTGATTGGTAAATATCAGTTGCCAAGTAAAAGTGGGTGTTTACATTTTCAGCAATGCACACGGTTAAAAATGTACCCCGAAGTGAAGCATTATTTGGCTAACTTGTTTTATTCAACGTTCAGGGAAGCTGTGATATCATGATGGGGAGTGGAGTTCTTGAGGTGGACGGGATATCTACACTTCCGGAACCAATATTGCACCACATTTTGTCATTTCTCCCTTTCAAAGAAGTTGCTCAAACTTGTTTGTTGTCGAAAAGATGGAAACAAGTATGGCAGACATTCCCGGATGTGGAAGTGGGTGGAATGTTCACGAATCCAAGAAAGTCGAAGGAGATATTGACATCTTTGGAACCAGCTTTGCTGAATCGCCAGAGGAAGATGATAAGCATTAAGAAGTTCAGTCTTGAGTTGGACTTAATAAATTCTCCAGAAAACGCATCATTGGCAGGCCGATGCCTTGGCTTGGCAATAAAAAGTGAAGTTAAAGAGTTGGTACTTGTACATTGGCGTAGTGAACGGTGCAATTTACCTGAAATAATTTTTTATACAGAATCATTACATGTTTTGGAGTTAAGTTATTGTAAGCTGCAGCAACCAAGTGAAAATGTGAAATTATTTTCCCTGCGGAAATTGGCTTTGAGGGAGGTTTGTGCTGATGATCAAGTCATTGCGAGTCTCATTTCTGGGTGTCCTTTGATTGAGTATTTGGAAATAAGAAGCTGTGAGGGTCTTCAAAGTCTAGACTTAGTTAATCTTAGTAATCTCAAGGAGATCATTTTGGTAAACACCTCTGACATTAAACGGGTGGAGATCAAAACATCAAATGTCAATGCACTAGCTATTCATCAAACGTATCTATTTCCAATTGAGATCAATGTAAGCTCTTGTGGGAATCTCAAACGCTTAACATTTGATTTTCTTCCCATAGCAGATGAGTGGCTCTGCAATGGAATTTCTAAATTTCCTCTCCTGGAGTACTTGAGCATGACTAAGTGTCACAAATTGAAGAGTGTTAGGATTTCAAGTCCCTGTCTTAAGACATTGATCTTAGAATGCTGTGACAATCTGATTCAAGTGGAGATTGAGACTCCTAATCTAAGTATATTCAAATATCATGGTGATCTGATATCGTTCTCTTCAAATGCTTTGTCTTTGTCTGAAACAAGTCTCTGTTTTTCCTCCCATTTAATGGTCAACATCAAATGGATTGTTAAATATATTGAAATTCTCGCTATGTTTCAGAAGTTTTCAAAGGTTTTGAATTTACAATGTCGTGAGGGTGAGGTATGTCAGTGGCTCAATGCTTGCTTACCAACACACACGCACACACACATATATTTTTTGCTTAAATGTTCCCTCTTACCGAGTAATTTATTATCATGCATTGTGAATCTCTAACTCCATATTTTTTTTTTCCAAATTTATTTCCTAAAGAATGTGATTGTTCCACAAGAACTGAGGCAGACCCAATCTCCCCCATTGACTAGTGTCAAGAAATTGAACTATTCAGTAAGAACGGACAGTTGGCATTTTTCAGTTGCAAATGTTTGGGCTCGCAGTTCGCATTTTTCAATTGCAAATGTTTTGGATGGCTTGCTTTGGTCGTCACCTCATGTAGAGATGGTATCAATAGAGCATGGTCATCGGCACAAGTTTTCTTTTCAGGTGTTAAATTGTTTTCATTTAATTCAAGACTTGATCTATAATTTGAGGATGAAATAAGACAGTTGAATTTATTGAATCATTCAATTTACTGTATTTAGGGTTTACTAGTGTCATGCCTGTGTTTTTCTGGGCATTTCATTGAACAACTAAAACTGCAGAGTCCAAAACTTCAAATAAGTCCACAGCACTAGTTATGGAGATCTGTTAAGTACACAGATGGTTGTTGTCGAAGATAACAAAACAAAATTACTTGTGTTAATTATGATCACTAGAGCCTAAAATAATGTATTTTTCTTTTATGTGTAACAAATGATGTTTATTCACTTTCTTTTCAGATCTCATACAAGAAGCAGCTAATTTACGATGGAGAGATTCCTCAGTGCTGCCAGTCCCTTCCCATCTTGTGTTGGCAACATTGCATAAACGAAGTTAAGGTAGAGCATACTAAATCGCTGAGTATAACTGAGGATGGTGAATTGCAACATGATGTAAGAAGTTATTATTGTTTTGAGGGTGGTGAAGATATCTTTGAGAAGATTGACGATCTGTCAGAAGTTGTTTAAAAATCTATTAGGCGTTAAGCAGTGTCCTAGAGTCAGGCATTCACTATTGAAGTAACTCTAACTGTCTGTACAAGCTCTCTAGACGTGGGTATCAACCGCTAGGAATTGCTTTTACTCTTGCTCTTCACCTGGGTGCTGATTGTCCAGCTAAAGATTTTAATCTGACTTGATTTGATATTTTATGTTTATATATTTTGAATGGTGTAAGCTTATTTCTGAATTTGAATTGAATACAACTTTAGCTTTATTCTCCTTCACTCTATGGGAATTGGGAATGGGACAATTGTTGATGTAGTGACGGCTACCGCAAATTGTTACTGTTGTTATTAGAATGCTCTGCATTCTGCATGCCGTTTTTTCTTGGGCTGTTGGGCATTTTGCTTCGGAGTTCAAACTTCTTTATTACGTTATTGTAGTAATTATCTATATATAGAGAGATTTGAAAGTGCATTAGAGGTATTATACCTAATTGTTACATATATGTTATGTGTGAATTTATTTTGAAAAATTATTAAGTAATACTTAGGAAAAATTTAGAATACATTAGAGGTGACATGTATAATTTAGTTAAATGTAACTATGTATGCTATTGAAGAATTTTCACTATGTACGCTGTTGAATCTAAATTTTTCCCATGCATGCTGTAGAAGAATTTTTCCAATGTATGCTATTGAAGTGACTTGGGGAAAGAGATGGTTTCTCTTAAAATTAATTCTAAATAAGCACCGGCATACCGGAAGAGCTCCGCGTACCACACTAGTATATAATAACCTCTTTCAATTCGAGGCTCACAAGGGATTTGATTCCCAAAATCTTTGTATCCTTGCCTTATTATTTAGGTTGATAAAATAAGCACCAATAAAGTGGATTTCACTGATAATCAAATCATTGCGAAATTTAATAATCCTCTTCCATAAAACACGCATAGGTGTACATGTATCTCTCAAATATTGATATATTGGAACATCCAAGCCTTCAAAATCAAACAAATTTTGATTAAGAGAAACAATACTGATACCCCATGAAAATAGCTCGTTTCTTTCATTTCAAACAATTATTACTAAATAAATACTAAAAAATAAAAATAAAACCCTTGACAACTAATTAATCATGAGTCCAATTAAGAAATATTTTACTGGTAAAGAAATAAAACATAACATTCAACCGTACAAACATACAGGCAACTATTTAAACTACCAGATGTCCTACCAAACATCCTTTGATTCATTAAATATATGGATCCACAAACACCAAAATATCATGCTTGATATAGTTTTAACAGGTCCAGAGGCCATATTTACAAATATTATCCTGAGAAAAAACTTTATAATGTTCAAATTCAACATAATTTATGGCCTAGGCCATACTAAAAAGTGCGGCGGGCAGGAGGAATGGAAATGATCACATCTCAGCCACCAATTTTCCTGAACCAGCTGGAACTTCAGAAAGTGAGCCCTCCATCCACCTCCTCAGCATCGCTAATGCAGCTTTAGGCTGGTCCATGGGAACCATATGACCAGAGTCGTGAACCTGTCAATGTGTATATCAAACCAACCTCGTCAGCGCTGATGATTAGCTATTGAGAACTGCAAATAAGAGCACAAGTAGCCACACAAACAGAGAGAGAGAAAGGCGGGAAGAGAGAAAAGAGAGAGAGAGACTGACCTTGAGGAAACTGAGAGGTCCGTTAGTTTTCAGCACACCAGCTTCTGAACCATCAACTTCGAAAGGAATCTCAGGAGATGCTACAAAGTCTTTCTGACCAGACCATTCCATTGCATGAACCCATCTCGAATTACCTACCCATCCAGGAAGTAGTTACAATGATGTATGTTCTCACCCACAATTGCCTAAAATGTTAATTCCCTAAATCATGAGACGTTCACTTTCGGATAAAGCCTGAAAGCTTACCAAGCCAGTTGCAAATGAGATCGTATTCTCCGGCATATACAAGCAACTTGACTCCATCCTCGAGAAGTCCTGGAATTCCAACTTCAAGGTTCCTCATCCAGTCTACAAGCATAGCCTGATACACTGTAGGGCTGCAAGACACAAACTCTATGTCCCCAACACCAATAGCTTCCCTGACAGATTTATCATTGAGGAATTTCTCCATGTTCGAGAAGTCATAGCAGAGGCTCCCAACACACTTCTTTCTAATGTCGTAGTACTGCAAGGTGACCATATGAATGTCAATAATATGTGTCAAAATCTACTTGAAATCTATTTTCACTTTCTATACTACACAATTGACAAGCAATGCAATTATTGAACCTGTGAATGAATTTTATATTCTTTTGGAGCATATTTTATATATACAAAACAAAACAGCCAAGGTCACGGCCTATCTTCAGAATTTATGAATGGAGTAATGAATAATCTAAAAGAAGGATTCTCAAACTCTCTTACATTTATATCACCAGCGATTGCTATGATACTACTGAATACACTATTGCAAACAAAATATGAAGCCAAGCAAGAAAGGGTACCATCAGTGCCTGAAACAGAAGAAGGCAAATGTTTAATCAGAGAAAAAGATTGTTGCCAGTTGACAACAGAGAATATCCATGCAAAAAACAAAGTACAAAAGAAAACTCACAAGTAAATTCAACCAGCAAACATCCAAGTGTTAAAACCAAAAAAAAAAAAATTTAATATGACAATAAAAATAGAAACAAGAAAGATAGAACAATCCCAAAAGTAGCATTACCACAAAGCTTTATCGCCAGTTCACACACTGGGATGATCTTGCTGATACGATTGTACTGTGATTTGTTAATAATCCCCATATCCAATGCATAATCTGGGTAAGCTTTGTACTGGACACCGGGATCAGTAAGCCCGTTACCAATGGCAAAACCCTGTTTGACCATAACACTTTGTGAGAAAGAACTACATAGAACAAGTTCAAATCAAATACAGATACTAATGGCATACCTTCAAATTAATATGAATGCCTTCTTTAGCTTTGTTCCCATTGTGCACTCGAGCAGCAAATGCAGGAATATAGTGCCCAGCATATGATTCCCCAGTTATATAGAAATCATTCTCCGCAAGCTTAGGATGCTCCTCAAAGAAGGCCTAGTATCATACAAGAGCCCAGTAAGAAGTAAATATACTGTCATAGATAATAGGTTTCTGTATTTCGTTTTCCCTACAAAAACTGGAATAATATCAACTCCAATCGATCATGATAAATTGCAGATTTCAGTTTCATTTTGGTAGATGAGCTTGAAAAGAAAAGAAGCCCACCTGTAAGAAGTCATAGAGGTCATTGCTAACTTCATTTTCATTGTGACGAATGTCACGTTTATCAGAAGTGTAACTAAACCCAGTCCCAGTAGGTTGATCAACATACAGAAGGTTTGATGCCTGTGAAATAACCAAAGAATTTGTTACATTTCTAGTTAGCAAGAAGTTTCGTACTAAAACTTTGCCCACAAATAAACTAAAAATGATAAATAAGCAAAGGAAGAAAACATGAATATGCATATCGTGAAATGGCTGATTCTTAACCCCCCCCCCCCCCCACCAAAAAAAAAAAGGCTGGTAATGCTATAAACTCTGGCTACATATCAAGACCTAAGAACAAAAGCACCCAAGAGTCCATAAAATAATGTTCCAGACCAATCTATCCCCGTGATAGTAAATGAAAAGGTGATTAAAAATGAAGAGAGATACCTTATCCCAACCATGCTCGTTCCAAACAAGAGACATATTATCTGCAATACTGAACGGACCATTTTCATAAAATACAGCCAATTCACTACTGCACCCGGGCCCTCCAGTCAACCAGATTACAACAGGATCCTTCTTGCTGTTGCGTGATTCAAAGAAGAAGTAAAACATCCTACAAACAAGAACCATGATTGCTCAGTGAAAATTGAAAATAAATAAGATTCACAAAGACTAACGCGCAAAAAAGTATAGAGATCACAGGACAAAAGAATTAATTGCACTGACAACTTAAAAAAGATAATTTACCCACTTAATCTAATCATTCAATGCATCCATGGTTTGTCACTGATCACTACATCCTGATAATCAGTGCATATATATGGCATCGATTTTCAAATTTACTAAGCAGAATTAAGACTGCCAACAAAAGACTAGATAATCGTTATATGCATTCCATACATAACTCATTGTTTTATTTTTCAGATCTCACAGCAAAATTATACCTAAGAAGGCGAGTAAACTTACAAACCTAATAAGTTTCTCAAATCATTTTTTTCTTTCTGAGAAAATCAAAACTAGCTACAGCATCACATTAACCTCAATAAATCCTAAAAGCATACAAACAACTCAATTTTATTTATTTTTTGGTCAGATTGACTATGTACCAATAGGCAATTAATCATCAGCAACCTACTGTCCAAAAACAACTTATTTCTAAATTTGCAACATTAAAAAAAAAATTATTCTCAATAGAAACAAATAACGCACTTCTTCATTTCAAATTACAAACATTAGTCTTAATTTAAAATTTTAATTAATAAATCAATAAAATAATAAATTCTAGGGTTTTTGAAAAATACTTAGCGTCGTGAGAGTGGGGAAGCTTGTAATATCCAGCATGGTGCCCCAAATCCTCAACGGTGACTCCACCACCGAAATCCCCCAACAAGTTAATCCGCTTCTCGACGATCCTCTTCCCCGTTCCGGCCAACAACGGAGCCGATTGACGGCCGTCGACCACGTTGACATCCTCCTTGGGGAACAAGTTGAGCTGCCTGATCAGCTTCTCCGCCTGTAAGGACGGAAATGTCGAGGCACCCAAACGACGGTCGTTTAATAGAAATGCCGATGGCGAGACGATTAGTAGAGAGAGAACTAGACCGAAAAATATTTTCATTTTCTCCATCTTCTGTGGCGATTTTGAAAAGAAACTAGCACTGCCGAAGTGATTTTTATAGAGCGAGACGAATATTACACGTGTCACAAACCAACAGCCTGCGAAATTTTAGAGAACGTTAGTTGCCATTTTTTTTGTCCCTGTTTCTAAGTGAAATAATAGATAAGAAGGTAATATTTAATTATTTTCATACAGGTCCCTAGCTAGTCGCTTAGTAGCTTTGCATAATGAAATAGGAGAAAGTGATAAATAATTTTACAAGCTATATAAGAATTGCCTTTTTGGTCTTCATTTTTAAGTGAGTGGTGTTCTATATTATAAATCAACTCCTTAAGAAATAAAATAATAATTTTACTTTTTAACTTTTATTAAATGTTAAGTCATTAAATTTTTTATTCTTTTCACACGATCTTGACTTCTTATTTTTTTCATTATTTTAATAACTACTATAAGGGAATAAAGGTGAGTGATGTGACGACGGATGCAATTCACACATTAATCGAGCAAAAGTGTAGTTACTTGTCTGAAAAAGTTTGTAAAGGCGTATTTTTGTTAAATATCAAGGATTTAATTTTTTTTATAATTGTTTTAAAAGTAGGGACCCGGTTGTTATAATCTGTCACTCATTTTCATTTTTCTTTCTTGAGGTGCGGGTGTCGCTTTGGCGTGGAGGCGGGAAGAAAGCGAGATACTTATACAGGAAAGGCGGTTTTGGGAGGGTTGATTACGTGTAAAGCAGTGTATCGTTAAAAAAGCGTGCACTGCACCCGATGAAAGATTATTGATGGTGTGGCGTTTGTCGGGGCCGCCTGATCTTCGCCTGATCTTGACAAACGGTGATGCGTGTTTCTCATTTTAGTAAAGGTACTCCCGTACGAGATTATTTATAGATTTGTTTTAGCTGGGGACTCGGGAGAGATGAATGTGGAACGCTATTTGAACCACCAAAAACCCATATTTTAATTTATTTTTTATTTTCAAAACACTTAAAATATAAAATTACTATTATAGACAAGATGATATAATTTAATTAAAAATAATTTTTCAACTCTTATCTAAATTACACAACGATTCAACGCAACTCATCTATTTTTAAACATTTTTTTTATTTGCTTCATTCCATTTATCTTTTAAATCACATGGAATTGGATTACTCCATGTTTTCCTTCAATTTCGATCCACCTACAAAAATTCAAAAATGATTTTTGGATCTTGATTTCAATAACCAAATTGACAAACGTAGCAAAGTGCAAATAATAATAATGATAATAATAATACTTAACTAATATCAAAGACAGTTTCAACAATAGATTTTGATTTCTAAGAGTAATTCAACTTCGATTTTGTTCTTAGTGGAAAAAATTAACAGAAAGAAATGAAATTATTCACTAAATAAACCCTCTTTTAATAAGTAAATAATATTAGGGCATATTTCGTATTTCGTATTTAAGTGTGTGTATAAGGTATAAGTCGAATTTTTGAATTTCAACATTGAGTTTATTAAGTAAATAAATGAGAAGAGTTTTTTTGTGGGATCAAATATCTTCACTTTGCTAAAAGTTATGGTACAAATAAACCCTTAAAGATGAAGAATAAAAACTTTAATTTAAGAGAAATTTCTCTATTCATCCAATCCGCAAAAATTTAATTTAAAAAATTTCAATACGTGGATTGATAGATTGAATTGGAATAAAAAATTTAAAATTTGCAGTTGGTAAATCAGATATATAAATTATATATTTACTTTTATAAATGTGCAAAAATCTTCAAATCCATAAAAAATAAAAATAATATTTATTTAAATTAAACAAAAAAATTAAAACTTGTAAATACCACATTATTAGTAAATAAATAGGTTAAAAATTACTTACACTAACAACACATTATGTCTTATCCAATAACAATATAAAATAAAAATAATTAAAAATTAAAGAATTATATAATTAAATAAAGAAATATAGCTACCTAACAATAGGATTGGAATAAATTTTTTTATTGTTATTTATTTCATTATGCCTATCTTTATTATGGTTAAAGTACAAAATATGAATTGAAGGTGGACACTTTGACAGATCATCCGAGTTTTCAAGTTTCAACTTTTGTATTTACTTAATTCCAATTTTAGTTAATTTTTATATATTGATCTAAAAAAATAAGCTTTTTTTTTCCTTATTGGTGTATTATAATTTGAAACTTTGAAAGTATTATTCAAGTTTTATTTAAAAAATTAAATTATTTAGGTCTTATTTAATTTTGAATTTGATTGGTAGTAAAATTAGTTTTACATTAAATTTATTTTATTTAATTATTTGATGCATTGGATAAAATGAAATTTTTTTAATATGCAACTAATCCGTAAAATGGTAGATTAGATGTAAATTGTGTTAAATCTGCATTTTGTCCACGGACATATAAATTGAAATTAGATCGAAATTTACTGACTTGCGAATTATATTGGATTAAAAACTTATAATTTGTAAAATCATGAAACTGATATAGATTAATGTACGTGAAAGTGAAATCTAATTTTGTTAGCGCTACTTCACAAAAGAGTATGATTTTTAGTTTTTAATCAAAATTTTATTTGATTTCAGATTTGATCCAATGGGTGTTATGGTAACTTATGAGTTTAAGGCTAGACATATTCAACGTATTCATAATGAATACCCGTTAATTTCATTTGTTGCGTACAGCAAATTATTTCTTCTCAAAATGGATATAATCGAATTTCCTCCGACTCAGGCATGAAAACAATTTTGTTCACTTAGGTACAATTTTTTTTCTTTCCTTAGTCAACATTGAATCGAAGATCAAATGTGAAAAAAATTCTCTAACTCGTAGTAAAATTAGTCTATTATATTCCATTTTCCATCCAATTCGATCAAGTTATGATATTTGTTGTTTTCCCTCAAAAACACTTCTTTTTTTTTTTTGGGCAATTGCTAGAATAATAAGGCTCATTTGGTACAGCTTATTAAATAGAGCTTATAATAGTAGAACTTATAGCAGTAGAGCTTATACCAATAGAGTTTTTGGACAAAAAATCATTGAGTGTTTGGTTGTTAATAAAAAAAGTACTTTTGAACTATTAAACTGTGTGATATTTTTTATATTATATATTTTTAGAAAAGCTCTATAACCTCTACTTCCAAAAGATCAAATTTTAGAATTTTGCTAGTAAGAAATAAATTAGTTTATTTAGTTAAAAAAACTCGTACTAAAAAAATAACCAAACACCATAAAAATTTTTAAAAAGTGCTTATACGATTAAATAAACACTTATGCCTCTTAAATAAGTCATACCAAACAGGCACTAACTTATCTTTCAAGGCTTTAAAAATGAGAACAATTAAGTTTGGTAAGATGATATATTAATATGGTGTTTGGTAAGGGCTCAATTTCGTCGCACAAGAAAAAAGTGATAGCGATAGTGTAAGCACTCGCAAGGAATTTTTGCTTCGGTTGGAAGAAATAAGAGAAAGTTGATAAGGTCGGCTGTGCTTGTGCCACGCAAGAAAAAGCAAAACGAACCTTTTGGAAAACTTATTACGTACTCTTATAACTCCATTCTCAATCTAACAATGAGACTCTTGTAATGGCAAAAATATAGTCATAAGCAAATCATATGTAAAAGAAAAATTCAATCTCAAATATAGAATCATATGCAAAATCGTAAGTATCAAATAAGTTCAGAGATTATCTATAGATCAAATTCTGAGTTGCCTTTGAGATTCAGTTCACATCTACTCGATTATGTTCCTCGCAAAAGAATGTCACTATTGGTTTTGTATCCAATCAATTTGTAAATATCACAGCTTGATCAAGACTTAAATTTCCTTTTCTTAAAAATTAAAAATAAAAAGGATAAAAGAAAAGAAAATAGTTTGAGAGACCCTGAAAGATGGCATGTATGGCAGAAAAATTAAATGGGAAACCTTTTGGGCGGAAAATAGGTAAGATAATCTTGATTCATTCAAGCAAAAATGAAATATTGGGATTTACATTATAGAGACTGATATAATACAAAATGCACAAATTACTCTTTGGTTTGAATCAAGGTATGCCTGGGTTAGATGCCCTGTAATCTTATAAAGAATAATCAGCTCAAACCAATATGAATACAAGCTCTATTTTCCTCGACTCTGAGGGAAAAAAGCAGTTCAGAAACTATGATCTCACTTTATCAAGCCGTGCTCTTAGCTCTTCTAGTTCTTCCTCATCATCTACACCTTCTGCAATAGCTTGTTCCTGCGAAATTATGACGAACTTTAGTTGCAGTAGGGTTCTTGACAAAACCATGCAAGGAAACTAGAAAAGTAAGCAAAGTAGTTAAGCATACTTGCTGTGAGGTGCTTGCTCTCTGGGCAGGTACCCTTGACCTTTCTTTCGTGACAGCTTCTGGAAGCTGTGCAGCCGTCTCACCAGCTATTTCTGAAAGGACTTTATCAACTTCTTCTTCAGTTTCCTCTTCTATATCATCTGAATCCAATGCTGTGTCAATTGTATCATTGACCATTTCTTCAATAATTCCAGCCTGAAAACCACATTGACAATGAGTTACTAGGGATTCCAGAGACATTTTTAAACGATATTTAAACTACACTTTGAAAGAAAGACGAAAAATCACAAAAGTACAAACAAACCAAGAATCTGTGATAGGGGAAGTAAATAAAAAGGCTCCAGTATAGTTTCCACTAGTGAAAATTCTGAATCTACATCATGTAAACTGCAAAGACTCTCTCCCTACCACGGATATCAAGCTTTCTTAGTAAATCGTCAAGAGGGTGCTCAGATACTTTTATCTGTTACTTTTTATTAATTATACATTCATTTTTTTTATTCCACATTTTTGAAAGAATACAAATCCTCAATTAATTATCGTGACAAAAGCTCCCTACGGAAGATTGAAGCTGGATAAATCCTAAAGCATTATTATGACAGTTTATTTTGATAAACTTTTCAGTCTCAATAAGTAACATAAAACCCCCATCCTGACAATGATGGAAAAAGATGGACCGGTCACATTGCTGAATGTCAAAAATAAGAATGCATGACATGAAATACTGAGAAGGATGTTTTTCATTCCCAAAGCATTAAAGCACCATAAAATTTAACTTGTCCACCAGGCCAGAGGTAATAGTACCTTAGTCATTTCTTTGCTAAATTCTTGCATCGTGACAGCCACTTCTGGAGCTTTCATAAGGTTATTGACAAGCTTCATGACCTCGGTACTCTTGGACAAATGACCCACTGTACGTGCGATTGCTGCAAAAACATCCGAACACATAAGTGCTGATGAAGCTATTTGAAAGGACAAGAGAAGGGGAGGAGGAATTCCATCATACATATGAAGGAAAACACGGAGAACAATATCATGATTTATTTACTAACAGCTATTCTTCATTTTTCACGCCATTATATCAATATTGCAGGTAAAAATACTGAAGAGCTCATCTAAGAGATCCAACATTGGTCTAAAACCAGGGTTTTGCTGCTCAAATCACATTTATAAATCCATAAACATTATAGCTGCTCTGGAATTGTTTCATTAGGTTGACATTCTGGTTTAAATCAGTTTCATTCCACATATCTGGCATGATATCGCTAGAACGACATGCATGAATGCATGTCACGCTATATAAGTAACATAAGTAACATACCAACACTTTCTCCAAGATGCATCGATATTGAGTTCAGTTGAGCCTTATTTTCATAAAGACGATTCACAGCTTTTCTGGACATCAAAATTTCCTTCGCAAGTGCCTGGCATATGGTAGCAGGCATGAAATGTCAAAACATATAAGAAATGAACGTAACCATAAGGTGCATAAAAAAACCTTTGGCAATAGGAAGAGCACATCATAGCATCCCACGTGGCTAAGAACCAAGATTCTAATACAAAAATGCATAGGCTATAAGCAACAGTTTAAAATTTTGACTAGGATGCACAAGGAAGAATGCTAGCTATAAGCTTGACACTCTTGACTTCATCATATCTTTCTGATAAACATCTGTCATCTTTCCCACTATTAGCATCTGGCATCATTTTTGCTATCGACAATGCTTGTTACTGTGCTGAAATCTATATTGTGGCTTCCTAATCCTAACATTCAACACCGATGAAAATCATAGGATGCTATGCAAATATATGGCAAAACAATATCAAGTAAGCAATTTTATGAATTTTCTAACAAGGCTTATAAAACGCAGCAGTAAAGGAATTACCTTAGCAGAGCCCATGTCATTTCTCTTGGCAGACTCTTTAATTGATTTTTGCACATTTTTCTCCTCTCTCTGAATATCTAGAACACAACACAGCAACAATAACAACAACCCCATATGATTTTTTTAGCTTAAAACATCATCAAAAACACGCAAACCCATTATTCAAAACACTAAATTCAACGCAACCCATGTTTCAGAATTTAAAATAATTTGAAAAAAAGAAAAGAACTTGCCTCTGATCGATCGTTCTATGTTGCGGCACTCTTGACGGAGCCTTCTTTGCCAATCTCTCAATTGCTGTTGTGGGTTTGGTTTTGGTTTTAACAAACTCTTCATCTTATCCATCTCTTAATCAAACACTTATTCAAAATCTCTCGATCCCAGACTAATAAAATTTCAAATTGGAAAAAAAAATGTAACAATAATAAAAATAATGCTGCAAATGAACGAAGAATAACATTCAAAGGGAAAAAAAAAATAGAATTGCTTAAGTCCGAAGCAGCTTCTTCTATTTCCGTGTTCGTTTTCCCAGATTTTTTCACTCTTCTTTTTTTTTTTTTTTGGCAGGGGAAAAAAGGAAAATTCTTCTCGTTGCCTTGGGCAGCCAAAACGCAGTCGTTTTACAAGTATTGTTCTGCAGTAAACCGCGTTGCTTAGTTTGTGAGCTGGTCGGCAATTTTATTTTTATTTTTTTAAACTAAAAAAATAAAATAGAAGAAATAGAAATACGTTTCCTTCGGTTGTTTAGGGCCATTTCCGTACCATTTAAGAATTTATGTTTTTATGGGTCTTAGGTAAATTGTTTCAATCAAGCCCTCTATGGTAAAATATATCAATTAAATTTATGATAAAAATTAATCATTTAAGATCAATTTTTTTTTCATTTCTAAGATATAAAATTATTAATTAATTTTTCTCTAATTTGTTAACATATCTTTCTCAAATGATAACATAATATAGTTGTATGTCAAAAAACAAATTGTCAATTTTATTCTGAAAAACTTCATTTTATGAAAGCATTATTACCGATATTAAAAACAACTTCCTATGAACAAAGCACACAATTATTTTAGAAAAATTAAAACAACACCCATGAACATAACAATAATTTTCAAAAATAAATAAGACAATTAAATAACAAACTAATTAAAAGGAGAATGTAAAGATAAAATCTAAAAATTTGAGATGAAATTAGAAATTAACTTTGATGGTTTTAAGTTTTAATCATTAGCCAATGACCATGAAAAGAGGAAAAAATAAACAAGAGATTTTTTTTTTTTCTAAAAAATCATTAAAGTATTAAAAAACAACAAATGATGAACAAGCACACAACGATTGTAGAAGTTAAAAACAACACCGATCAAAACAATATATTTTCATAGACATAAAACAATAACACAACTAGATAGCAAAACTAATTAAGAATAAAGTGGAAAGATAAAACCTATAAATTTGATGTGAATTCACGAATATGTTTGATGATTTGCAGCTTTAAGTTGTGACTCATGGCTGTAGAAAGTATAAAAATAAACAGCTAATTTTTTTTATTTTTTTTAAAGTAATGTGTTTATTGTGCCATTGTTTTATGAGAAAATATTGTTCACGGAGAAGTTTACAAATTTTTTTAATAAGGGTTAAAAGGAATAAATAATGTTTTCATTAAAATTTATTAATTTAACGTTTCATAGAGATTTTATAGGGATAAGAATTATTAGTACTAAAGAGACTTCCTATGAGTTTTGATAATTTATTTAGGAAAAGATAATTATAAAGTAGAAATAAAATAAAAATTAATAAAGATACAATCATGATTGAGATAGCTATAAATTAATAATTTTTATCTTTTAAAATACAAAATAATAGATTCAACATAAATATGAGGCTTTAATCTATAATGGGGTCATAGGCAACTGCTTAAATTGCGTAGGAAAAGAGTCACTCCTAAAAATATATTATTAAATAAATTACAAATACTTACCTCGTGTTTTCTAAAACTTTACTCCACTTTTTCTTATTTGAAGGTAATCCTTTTTTATTGCAAACAATTTATAGTGATCTTCTCTCTTAATTTCAATCTTTAATATTTTTCATCTTCTAAGTTTCTTCATTCAACCGATTTCTTTATCTTTCAACTCTCGACAAAATCAGGCAATTTTCTATATAATTTTTTTTTTCTCACCCGAAAATTCTCTCTCATCTCGCTATGTATTTTTTTCATTTTAATCTTGTTTTATTTTTCATACAATTGTTTTTCTCATCTTTATTTGTAGGAAATACATAGTTATATGTCAATTTTTTTTCTTTTCTTTTTTATTGTCTTTTTTTTCTATATTTTTTTTTGTTCTTCACACACGATATAAGTTTTTTCTTTAGGAAAATATGGAAACACAACATATTTATGTGGATTTGTACTAATATTTATAGATTTACATACATTATGAATTACATGTGTAATCTTGTTTAAATCACATATATTGTAATATTTATCTTAATTATAGTTTAAAAACAATAACAATGTTAACTTTTTTATTAATAGTAATACTAAATTATTTAACAAAGCACAAATACTCAACCCCAACCCCCAACATCATTCCCCTGCCAACATCTCCGCCGATTCGGAAAGCGCCCTCGAATCCATTGCCTCCCTCGGTGACGACCCCCTCGCCGCCTTAAGCGGCCAGCAATTTACATACATCATGAATTACATGTGTAATCTTGTTTAAATCACATATATTGTAATATTTATCTTAATTATAGTTTAAAAACAATAACAATGTTAACTTTTTTATTAATATTAATACTAAATTATTTAACAAATGTTTGTTTATGTATTCATAAAATTTATAATTTGTTTAATTAAAGGAGGTTAACTAAACAAAATTTATAGCATTAGTTAAAAAAATTACTTTTTAACTATAAGTATGAACTAAATGTTTAGTAAAAATTGTTTTTGAAAATGGTACTACTAAATAATACCCATTGTTTTTACCTTTTTCAATTGTGTTCATCAAACACATACTACTATTTTCAGTTTTTAAATAATTGATACATAAAATGATACTAGATGTGCACTTAAATATTATCAAATCATATTAGATTAAATTGGATTTGACTTTTCATTAGTTTGGATTATATTAGATTTCAATAAGTGATTGGATTTTATTGGATTGCAAAATATAAAATCTAATATATGATGGATTGCACTTAAATTTGATAAAATCTAATGGATTTTAACTATTGAACACCCTACTACAAAGGTTTATTTATATGACCGAAGTTTATTATGTTGTTATCTTCACTATAATCATAATTATAGTTTTAATTGTAATTAATAGTTGTAGTTGTAAAGTAAAATTTTTATTGCAATTACTATCAAAATTATGTAACATATCTATTGAATGGTAAAATTATAAAACTCACCATCTAATAGATAAATGACCCACAATAGTTGGGGCTCAAATTGAAACTTCAATATTTGATTTACTCATACTTTTCTATTTTGACAATTAAAATTGTAATTCTTATTATTCCATATAATTGTTAAAAAAATATCACTTTTATTAAAACTACGTGGAATTCAAAAAAATAAATGACATGTTGTTTACATAAAAAATAAAATGACACCATATCAGCCAAATATTCTTAAGTCAAATGACATGATGTTTTCAATTAAAACATAAACAACGAGTCAGAAATAGTATATGCTACACATATTATTTTCGTATGTCAGTTAAGTGAGTGAAATAAATGAAATGACATTTACCCTTATTATCTCTGAAATGACATATCGTCTTCCAAAAAATCTACGAACGACGCATCATTTTCCATATACGTCTCCTTTATATTTAACTATCTGAAAAAAAATAAAACCTTATTTTCCCAAATAATTAAAACCTAATTTTGTATAAGTGTTAAATATATAATAATAATAATACAGAGTACAATTAAAAAGTATTCAAATTTCATTTTTTTTCAACCATAAGATGATAAAAAAAACACAAGTCATGGAATGTGAAAGAAGTCAATATATTGCTTTTTTTTTTTTATAATGGTTAGTAATTAGAACTTGAAGTGTAATTGATGATTTTTATTTTAATCAAAATGTTTGTATCAGATCGAATTAAATTGGATTTTACTTCCACTTGTTTGGATTATATTAGATTTCAATAAGTGATTGGATCAAATTGGATCTAAAATGTAAAATCCAATATATAATGGATTGGGCTTGGAATTGATAATCTAATGAATTTTAACCATTGAACATCTCAACTACATAGGCTTATTTATATGACGGAAGTTCATTATCTTTTGATCGTCACTATAATCATAATTATATTTTTAATTGTAATTAATAGTTAGTTGTAAATTTGAAATTGTTATTGCAATTACTATTAAAATTGAGTAACATGTCTATTGGAATTGGAAATAAGCAATTTTCAAATTATAAACTCATCTTCTAATAAATGAGTGACCTACAACAATCAGAACTTAAATTATGACTACAATTTTTTATTCACTTGTATTTTTTTTTTAAATTACAATTTTAGTGACTATTATTCTATGTAATTGTTAAAAAAAAACACTTTTATTAAAATCTTGTGAAATTCAATATAAAAGACGACGCGTCATTTATGAAGAAAAGAAAGAGATGTCATATCATCTAATTGTTAGTAGTATGAACAACATGACATTTTTGCTAAGACATAAACAACAAGTCATCAATATTATGCACCGACGCAAACTATTTCGCTTATTGGTGAATGCATTGGATGACCTAAGTGTCATGTCAACTTTATTCAAAATCTCAAAATGACGAGTCATCTTTGTCACCCTTAAATTAACTATCTAAAAGAATAAAGTCTTTTTTTTCCTAAAAGCGTATTTATTGGATTGTAAATAAACAATTTTCAAACTATAAAACTCATCATCAAATAGATGAGTGACCTGTAATAATTGAAACTGAAATTAAAACTCAGATGTTAGATTCACTTGCATTTGTTTTATACAATTACAATATTAATGAATATTGTTAACTGTAATTTTTTTAAAAATTATTAAAATCACGAACATAGTAGATGACTCTTCATTTGTCAAGAAATCGAACAGACGTCATGTCGTCTACACTTATTTCCAAACATCTTGAGAAATGATTATATACGTACAACATATGTCGGATTCTTGTAATCATCCGGCCTGCGTTAGCCCTATTTTTTCTTTTGTCGTCTTAGTTTTTGAAACAAATTCACGAAGTCGAATAAGTTCATCTCACTTTTGCTTATATGTACATAAATTAATTAGGACATTGTAAGAATCTTGATTTCCTCAAGGAAAGTCTCAGAAGTTGAAATTGAGCTTGATAAAACAATGTCTTTTTTCTTAAAATTCCTGCCAAAATGAAGAATTTAGAACTTCAAAGAGGAAAATGGAAGAAAATAACCTGACTAATCAGTGATCGTTAATCAAAATAGTATATTTAACCCTTGTGATCCTAAATTAGATAAAAATTGAAGAATCAGCTACGCGAAATTGGATTGTGTACCAAGTCATAAAATGTTTGGCACTTTGAACTGTTAAACCATTCTCCATCTCCCTACTTGAATGCCGTAATGTTAACCTACTCGAATAGTCCTTGATCATGCCAAATATCAACCAAAAAGTCGACCATCTCCTGCAACACCCACCGGCAAATGAAGCGACATGAGAAATTCATCAAGAACTACGAGCAGTGACAGACACACTTTCTGATTGCAAAGAAAAGAAATCAGTAATAAAAATTATTTAAGGTGTGTATCGCTGTGGACATAAACTTACAGGCAAAGGGATTGGCTCAGGGAAAGGCCGGTTAGTCAAGAGAAGCTCTTCATATGTTGTTGACCAGCTGCAACCAAAAATTGTTGAAGTTATTTTGAACCCACAATTCATAGAACAGCATGGAAATATAAGCTCAAGGCACATCCAAACAAGAGAGAAGGTAATGTCTCATTTTACATCCATGAGTGGGAAGAGAGGAGTTCCTATTCTAGGGCCAAGAGGACAATTGGTAGCCACTAAAAGCTGCAGCTACTTACAGTGAACTGTTTCCAGGCACATAAATTATATAGAGAATAACCATGATTATACCTTATTATTGGATCCTTGTCCATTCTTTGTGGCCGTTGAGATTGATCCCCCACCCACTTTCTTCTATTCTCGTGCCAAGCAAGTTCAGCTACACAAGACATTCAAAGAAAATAATTGAAATCGTAAAATAAGTACAAAGGCAGATCACAAACCAAAAAATGTACTTTCAAAATGGTTACAAAACAAGGCAGAAAAATATATATGATACAATCATCCAACTCGATATTGCATCTTGATTTGCTTTTTGCCAAAACCCAATGAGCTCAGAAGGTTACTTATCATTGAACTTTTCAGAAATAATAATAAAACAAATATAGGTCTGCACACATTAATTTCTTAGTAGATAGACATCTTGAAACTGCAATTTTCATCATGATAGTTGCTGATAATGGAGCTAAAGTAATTCAGTTGGTTATGTTTGGGTTACATTCTGCAAGGCTGCAGTTAACACCTACAACATTTTGGACCCTTTCAATACAATTATGTCTATATTCAAGGGAGCTACAAAAACCAGTAAGTAAATGACAATAAATGGAAAGAGTGGCCAAACTGGGACTTTCAGTTGTTATATTTGGAAATCTTGAGAACTCTCAATATTGCCTCAGGAAAAGATGTTTGACTGAATGAACAGTAAATAATATCAAGAGCGACTTACCATGATTAACAAACACAGAAGTGTCCGCATTCTTCTCCATTGACATATTTCTTTCATTGGAAGATGCAGAATAATCTATAGATTTCTTCTCATTGGATTGGGAACTTCTAGCATTGACATCCATCTTCTCAAAACAGAAAGACCATTCCCTTCTGCAATGACACAATAAATGATAACAAGCACTCCTTTCTGCAAGATCCTTCAAGTTTCTGCTAAAAGATATGGCCACTTTGACTGTTGCGAGATCCTTCAATTTTCTGTTAAAAGATATGGCCACTTTGATTGTTGCAAGACTTCCAAAAAGCTACTGCTCAGCATAAAACAATTCTTCTGTGTGGTAAAAAGATAAAAATGGAGACCAGTGAAAAGTAATTAATCAGTACCAAGTTTGCTCCATATACTAAAAATAATAGCTCTACTCGCTAAGAAGAAGTGAGAAATTGTCTATCACATCAATTCTTATATCATAGCTGGCTTTTACCTTAACCATATTGGTAAATTATCAAGACCTATTTGAATCTCCTAAATCATGCCTCAATCTAAGTGCAAGACTCCAAAAATATGTTATAAGCCCTACCAACAACATTGTTCATAACAGTTGGCTTCTTCAAACTGGTAATTGCCAACTTATTTTTCAAAAAAAAAAATCCCCATTTCAGGCCAAAAGCATAAAATTTTTTACCAAAAACAACAGTAATATAGTTCATAAGTAAATGCTAACTTTAGTCATAGTTTTATTTGGCATGAGCAAACTGTCGGCGCTTGTATAATAATCTCAAATTATATTCTTACATCTAGAATTGAAAGAAAATTTGGATACCAAGGCTGGTAGGTAACTCAAACTTTAATCTAAAACAGAAATTCTCATCCTGCATGTCTATGACAATTTAAACATGCCTTGAATGTCAATAAAACTACTCTATCATGCAATTATCTATATCCTCTAATCTATTACCACTCTACCTGTTCATTATAGTTTCTGTAGCCACGTAACACCTCATCTTTAAATGCATAGTTTCTAGGGATCTTCACTAAGGAATTGGAACCTTGCAACCGCCTGTCAACCTCTCAACTTAAAAGGCTGTAAGCTACAATTTTTCCCAATTCCTAGTCAATCTTGTTAATAACAATTATGAGCACAAGCATTGATGCTGTAATCTAGCTAGATTCATTTTAGCATAAGTTCCTATCCACCATGTGAACAACCATACGATTCAATACAAACTAAAAAATGAAACAATTATTATCCTTGATTAAAAATAAACATAAAAGACCAAAATCATCCCCGCACCCAGATAATCTCACCTAAATCACTTTGTACCTAGATCTAGACAGACCTTCTTACAGTAAAACCAAGCTTCCAACTACTAACTCTATTTCAACAACACCAAAGAAACTAGATCCCGTACTCGTCGGTGACACATCCTCTTCATTTTACATAATAAACCCACATAATGTTATAACCTACGCTAAATATTTCTCTATGGACATTGCACCAAAATCACCCTTTCATCGAAAATCCATAAACAAAGAACAAATGCAAGAATCAATCCCCTGCCCTCCAGAATCCAATACATCAAATTCTAACTGCCAACTGCGTAACTCGAAATTAGATCTTAAGATCCCCTATTTTCCGTCCACACTTTTCACCCGACATTAAACTTGACAATTCATTTTTTTCCCCACTCATTTCTTTAAACTTAAAATAACAACATCCACAAAACAAGAAAACCAATAACACAGACTGTTGTTAATAGCGCAATCGATAAGTAAGAAAATTAAACCCACTCAGACTCAAATTACACCGTAAAAAAATACGTTCTTCTCCAAGTATTGCAATGCATTTGGGGCAATAAAACAGAAAAACAAACCAAACCCATTTGAGAATCAAAAGATTCAAGCACAAACATATTAAAAAGGAAATCAAGAAATGATAGAAAAAGAAAATAGAAACTGAAATGAAATGTTCGGAGCCATACCTGCTATGGGCAATTTACAACAGCAAAACTCAAAATTGTTCCATCAAAGAGATTATCACAAAATGCAAAATTAGATTTTGATACTCCCTACCAAATGGGGTGTTAGTTGATATTAATACAAGTCAAATTTTTTTTTTTTTTTTGTATTTTACTTTAAATGCTTCCAGTTGTTTTGTTCGCTTCTCGTTCCAGTCCCGGTTTCTGTTTTCTGTTTTTCACTTTCTCTCTCTCTCTCTCTCTCTCTCTCTCTTACCAGTCGACGTGGATTGATTTGGAGTGGCTTTGGATAAGCTGTTTATCCGCTAAATGACTGTTATACCCTCCACTTACCTCGATATTATTGGTAGTGGATGGGTATTTTCGAAAATTAGTCATCTCTTATTAGGTGAACACAATTGACCGAGAAAATGGTAGCACACAATTCCTTTCCAACTAGAAAAATCGTAAAATTTTAATTAAATTTTTCTCTCGAGTTGGTTATTCAAGTTCTATCACTGACCAACACGTGGCTTGATGATTATGTTATAAAATTATTTGTGAAGATTAAAAATGGGATAATCTAAAAATATTTTATAAATAATTTAATTGGCTACAAACCTACCAGCATCCGACCTTAGCTCAGTTGGCAGAGCGGAGGACTGTAGTTGGAAATCATCCAATAGCCATCCTTAGGTCGCTGGTTCGAATCCGGCAGGTCGGAGTTTTTTTTTTGTTTTTCCTTTTAATTAAAATAAATTTTTTATTCAAATGTTATTTAAATACAGTTTTATTTATTTGTTGTTTTATTATTATTATTATTATTATTTTGCTTTCTAGATACTTAAAATTGCAATGGCCATTTCAATTAAATTTAGTGTAGTACGCTTTGTTTTGATATTGTATTATGCTCTTCTCTTGGTTTGTATTTTTAGTTCTTTTAAGAGTTTTAATGATTTTTATCCACTGACTTTTAAAAATATTGCATTTTTAACATAAGACGTATTGATAACCTGTTTATATTTTGTCACAATATATAAATATATTGAATTTAACTATACTTTCATTTTCTATGATGTACATTTACATTTATGTGTGCATAATACAACGATAGAATTAATAGTATAAGATACAATATCTTAAAGATGTGAATGGAGATCAAAATAAATTGCCATGATTGTGTAACAACTTATTGGGAAAGGCTTCAAGTCCCAAGTTTTCTGCAAGGTATTGGTAGGTTGATTGAGTTGGGTGAATGCTATCCCAAAATACGAATTGTGAATGCTTTGCACAAGTTGGAGTTGTTGGATTGCATAAAAATGCTGCCTCAAAAAGTCCTGTCCCACAACACCCTCTCTTTGTTTCCACAAATCCTGTTATTTCAAGACGGGAATTTCATAAAAAAAAAATCATAAAATACAAGTAATTATGCAAAAACTGAAATTTTCTAATTGATACACTTTGATGATCTATCCTAATAAGAACATGGAGAAATTAAATGAGCTTCGATTAATGATAAAAGGATTATAATCAGTGTCATGACTAGGCGTCGTTGGTAAAAATATTTTTACAACAATTGAATTTTTCGAAAGTTTAATGTTTCCTGAGGACAACCACAAAGATTCTATGATGGGTAGTGCAAGAAATTGAAATTTTAAATTCTGCTCACAAAATTCGGGAGGTATTTGACTCACGTTTTGAAAATAACAAAAGAAATATCTACTAATTGTGATAGAAAATTAATCGAGAATTGCATCATTTTATAGATTATATTTCGTTTCTCATAGTTAGTTTCCTAAATATGTTTTAAATTAAGTTTTTTTTTGGTTAATTTGTTTTAAATATTTTAATAAAAAGTATTTTTAATGGACAATAACCAAACCTTTGTGGCCATCTGTATTTGAGCTTACCGTATTTTTGCGGATGCTGGATCAACTCAATCAGTGCCTCATATATGTTTGCGTAAATGATGGTGCTTCTTGGCAGAAGTGCTTTCATTTGATTCAACAGCTTCTGAAGCTTGTGATTATAGGCTTGAGCATCTGAGTTCTGATCCTCTACGCACTTCCTTTTGAATGGATCCACATACCTCATTGTCATTTGCAATGGCAGGCATCCAATCGGAGGCAACCCAGCTACCACAATCGTACGGCAACCAAGATCATATAATTCCTGCAAGAGCACGTACATACCCACGTCGCTCACTTAATGAAACGTATTATTATATACGGTGGAATCACAATCTATCAATGAATGATTGATGATGTTTAAATGCAAGTTTAATGTGTAACATCATGCGACGATTTCGTTTATCATATGAGGTTAATATGTGTTACCTTGACAAATGATTGCAACTTGGCTAGCAAGAAATCTTGATACTCACTGATGGTGAACTGAAATTTTCTCGTGGGCAGATCATAAAAATTGAAAATTAAGTCATTAGTGCCGGCACTAACGATAACCAAAGACTCACTGATTATTTTCTTGGCCTTTTCTTCCCCTACAATACCCTTGAGCCTAACTATATACGCTTTAAACAACTCAATTTGCTTAGACACCAGGATGACCTTAGATGCAGCAGTTGTCAGCTCATCGAAGCCCGAGCCGGCCGACGCGAAGCTGACACCGGTAAGCAGTTCATCATTTGAGAGAGCTGGATCAAGAAACGGAGGAACGGTTTCTTTGATGCCAAGAAGTGACGCCAAGATGTCGGGCACCAGTTTTCCGTTTGAAAATCGCCCCGTGGGAATTTTCCCGGGAAAATCTTCGCCGTACGGATAGAAATTTCCCTTGAACAAAGTCTTGATGTAGTTGTTGTTTCCAGTGTCAACAGATGAATCGCCGAACACAAGAATGGCTGAAGGGAAAGCTGAGTTGCATGTTCTGATCGTAAACATGATCAGAGTCATGATGATCAAGAAGAGATTGGTGGATGCCATTTGTTAATGATGTTAATTATGTACAGTGTAACGAGCTTGGAAATGTCAATTAATACACACTTATGACTTGCCCTAGGTGTCAAGTTATATACAATAAAATTTTCAATTTTTTTAAAAACTTTTATTCTACTAAATTTTGGATGAGAAGATAAGCTTTTTTTCTGGGTGGATTTTAATTGTGAAGTGTTGGGAGCTGGAATTTGTATTGCGGGCGGGATGTTGCTTGGTGCTTATCCAATTTAAGTGCGGGTATTTTAAGAAGCTTAAGGAAACTAAAGTAATTATATAATAATCAATCAGTATATGTGTCATCCATCGATGGCCTTGCCGAGGAGTGAAGCCTTGGTGTGTGTCAGAGTCACCGAGTCTTCAAACTACTCATTGTTCTGTCAACGTCAATTTCCCAAAAACTTAAAATAAATATTTTCATTGTATATTGATTTGAATTTGAAGATTATGAAAAAAAAACTGAAAAAGAAAATACCACTAAAAAAGCAAATCGAACACTTGTAGAGGTGAAAAAAGGGGTCCAGCTACTATACCCATGAGGTTTGTTATCCCATTCTTTTGTCTTTTTTAAATTCATCGTTGGATTTAACGTGAGAGTTGAATAATGGTTAGATGTAATTATTGGGTCATTAGCATTAAAGCCTTTATTGTTCGTGCAAAATAAAAAAAATCAAATGTTTTATAATTCTGACATATAAGTCCACAATATTTTAATTTTTTTTACTCTATTGAACTAGATTTTCAATTAAATGACTTATTCTTACATTTATTAATATCTATTTAAATTAATAAATTTACTTATTAATTAATATATTAACTAATTTATTACATAGTTAAACTATGTAAATTATTTACTAACCATAATTGATGATAAATATAAATATGATTTTTTTTAATTTAACACGGCAACCAATTTTTTTTCACACATGTGATTAGAGTTCAAATCCCATATCTTTTTTTTTTCTCAAACAAGAGATTTATATGTCAAGTAAATGGAATACACAAAATATGAAAATAAATTTAATTTGATATTTTATGTAGGTAATGTCTTGTTATTTTTTTATAACATAATATTTAATTAGCATACTTAATTATTTAATTATGTAGTAAAAATATTTTAATTTACTAATAATAATAAAGTGTTAGTTTATGAATTTGTAAAATCATTTTTGTTTGTTTGAGTAATGAGTTTTGTATTTTTTGTTGAATTTTTGTCCTAAAATAAAAGGAGTAAATTTAATTGTACACTTAAATAAATTTAATTGAGTTTTTGTCCTGAAAATCGTGGCTTCCAGAAGCATTAATGCAACTGAAAATTTGTAGGTGTGGGACTAATATGTGAAAATTTAAAAGTTTTTAGCTTTTTTGTTTTTAGAATAAATTACAAGAGTCTATTATAATTGTTCTTAAGAAAAAGACAAAAAAGGGGTACCAAACCCCTGTTGCAAAGTAGTTTTGCCATAAAAAGAACATCATATTAATCTTTCTAAAAGTTCACACACTACAATCGTGAACTATTTAAAATAAATTGGGAAATTTTCTCATTTCACCACTTTCTAACTTTTAATATAAAAAAAGATCTCATTTCAATTTTTCTTATAATAGTAACTACTTACAAAGCTCTGGGACTAAACTACCCCTAAATTCTCAAAATAAAACACACAAACATTTCGCCTAATATTATTCAACTCCTAACCAACAGCCGAACATCTAAAACACACCACCAAAACACTCCTTATTTCATCTCTCCCACATTATTCAACTATCAACCTCCTTTTTATCTATCTCATATTCATCAAACTAATATATTTATCCAAGTATTGAAGACAAAATCAAGCAACAAACTAAAGAATAATAAAAAATTAAGGTTAGTATTTCTTCAATCTTTATCTCTTATTTTTTTGGTTGGGTTTATACAAAAGATCATTTGCTCATTTTATTACAATGTGATTACATTGAATGTTTAATATGAGATCATAAGTTTATAAATTAGTAAATTTTCGGCAAAATCTGACGAAAATGAGTTTTGAACGATATTAAAGACTAAACCCAAAATCCAGGCAACAAGTACCTATCGCCCTGGCGATAAAATTGTCGCCACTACTACAAAAATGACATTTACTGACACTTTGTTTCTGACACTTAATAAAAAGTGTCAGAAATGGTGTACGTTTGGACCATTTTCTGCCTTTAACAAGTATGTATCATAAATCATTGATAGTAAAGTGTCAGTAGCTTAAAACTCAATGATTATTGATACTAAAGCATCAGTGATAAAAAAATAATAATATTAATTTTGTTTTAATTTGAACTCGAACTCAAGATCTCTAAACTTAAAATTTGTAAGTTTAGAGTGCAAACCATTGATGCATGTGTTTTTAAATTTTCAATTTGATTAATTTTTTATTTAATTAAATTTTACACAATTACTTTGTGGACAATAATAATAATAATAATAATAATAATAATAATAATAATAGTTTGGAGAATAATATTTTTTCTTTTGCCACATGTCAACTTGTAATTCGTTGTTAATAATAATAATTTTACTTGACCACGTGTCAACGTATAGTTTGCCATTTTATTACACTATATAATTTTTCAAAGTATAAAATGAAAGCAAGAAACCCTAAATCTAACCTAATCAAACACACCACTTCTTAAGTTGCTGTCGCCGCTCCCCTGCTCCTCAACTTTCACTGCTGTCGGCCGCTGCTCCTCGACTTTCACTGCTACTGGCCGTTGCTCCTCGACTTTCACTGCCGCCTTTGCTCTGCTGTTGTCAAGCTTCAGCCACCGACGACTAGCTAGCCACCTTTCAGTACGTCACTGCTACCACTTTTATGCCGTCACATCAATTTCAGCCCAGCCAACCACCGTTCCTTTACCGCCGAGATCAAGAACCATTTCATTCTCTTCTCTCTTTTGGCACAGGTATGAAAATACTGCAGAGGAGTTAATCTGTTAATTACCTTTTTATACGTCGCTGCTGTCATTAGTGTACGTCGCTGCTGCTGCTCATCTTGGTCACTGCTGCCGCTCCTCTGCCACCACGACAAGCTTCAGCCTTTTTGACAAAATATTTCACTTGGAATTATAAGCAAACCCTTTTGAGACCATAAAAAACTAAGCCAATTTTTTTGGTTTCAAGGCCTTGTTTTTTCACTTTGAAATCGGATTATACAATGACAAGCCAATTGAAAACTTCTGTTCAAGATTTCATTGTTAAATTCAGCTTTATTTTTATTATTTGTGTTCCTTTCATTTTCTTTCCCTTTTTTTGATTTTTAATTCAATTTGGGATTTGACAGATATATTTTTTAATTTTTATAAAAATTTATCTTCTTTGCAGGATGCTAAGGGACAAGATGTTGATCTTAGCATCTACAAGGGAAAAATTCTTTTGATTGTCAATCTTGCATCACAATGGTGTGCCTCAGCTCCTTTCATTTTTAATTTTTTTCCATAATGATTTATTGATTATTGTTTATGCTTCCATTTAATTTATGCTAATACGTGTTATCTATCTATCGGGAGTCTAAATTGTATAGAATTATATCATACTCGAAAGTATGCATGCTCCCAATACAAATAAGTGTTTATAAGAGAGGATTTCACCCAAAATCTTTAATTCTTGCAAAATGCTAGTGGCTCCGTTTGCACAAGTTTATTTTTCATCCATGTTCGATCCTTTACCATAGCGGTTCCTTTACTACCGAGGTCAGACGCCATTTCTTTCTCTTCTTTGTTTTGGCACAGGTATGAAAATACTACAGAGAAGTTTCTCTATTAATTACCTTTTATGAAAATTTTATATATATATATATATATATATATATATATATATATATATATATATATATATATATATATATATATATATATTATTCATATGTTTAATTGAGAACATCTAATAATATAGTAATAATATAGTGGGCAAACTATAAGAAGGTTGTTAGTAGACAATTCTAATTTTAGCTTTACTTTGCAAATGAAAGATTAGAAATAGTCCGTCGAACCCATTTTACTATATTGGAGGTTTGGGCTAATCTTGTATAGATTTTTGCTCAGAAGAAGGATGGTTCTCCAAGGGCGGTGGGTTGGTTCTTCTATAGACTATTCCCCTATTTTCCCATTTTTCTTTTCTTTAAGGAAACTTGGTCCATTTTTTTTTTTGTGTTTTCTTTCTTCAATCAAATATGTATTTCTCAATCTCCTCTAAAAAAATACCTATCTCATTTTACTATATGTTTATGAATTACTAATTGTATTTTGTTAGTATTCCATGTTCGAAGAAGAATATTAGATTGAAGAAAGAAGAAGTTGTTCCTTTGCTAATCGTTTGAAACCCAGGTTTGCACTGAATCTGATTTTTATCTTTTACTTTTTTACTTGACCTATACTTGAATCTAATTTTTGCTCCACTTTCCTTTCTTTCGTCAATTTAATTATCAATCCACTTCAAACCTAAAAAGATTTAGTAATTGGGAAACCTTTTTTTTTTTAAAGAATTGCAAAGTACTGTAATTAGAAACTGGGTTCATGTCTTAAAAAGCAACCTGATTTGTAATGTTTGGCTTATAGTGGCCTTCTATTTCTGTTTTTCATCTCGGCTTGGTTAATTTCTTCACTAGTCGTTTAAATTTTGTTAATTTTTATTTTTCCTCTTTAAGCTCATTAAATATTTTTTTTTTCAATTTATGGCTTTCGGTCCAACTGATCATCGTTGAATGTGGGCACTATAAGTGTTATAGTGCTTGTTAACTTAATGTATTTGATCATATATTATAGTATTGTTTACTTTAAATTTAGACAATGAAATAGATTACAAAAAAAAAAAAAATAACTTATGCTTGTCAAGTTGAAGACACCATTGTTCATGTCATCATTACTGAACATTGATGTACTTATTAAGTGTTCTCTTTAATACTTGATAGAATACTTTTGGTGAAGCAATTTTGGTATCATGATTGCAGGCTGTAACTAACTTGGGAACGTGTAGATTCTACAACTTCTTTTTCTGATTCCTTAACTTGCTTATTTTAATCTTACTCTTCCATGTTGAAGTAATTTATGAGTATTTTTGCTTCAAAATAACTAAGATTTATTTTTCACAGTATACTAATTGATTTTATGCATTTGTAGGTGGGAAAAAAATGAAGTTGTGGATGGATATTGAGTGACCTTGTGCTTTTTTTATTTATTTATTTTGGGTTGGAAACTTAATTGAGTAGTAGTTAGCACTTGTTGTTTAGAGATTGTTGAAAATTTAATTTGATGCTTATGTTAAGTCTTTTACATATAGTGATGTAGTTAAATAGTGTGAATTTATGTGATGTATTTGAGATGTTTATTATATGAATTGTGTTGCAAGATATTTAATAATAAATATATTTCGAGTTTTCTTTTGGTTGTACAACAAACACGAAAAATATAATTAAAATAAAAATATACTATTAACTAAAAGCAGCATAACATTACTAAATACTGACATTACATATTTAAAATAACAATAAGAATTTTTTATATTATCGAGTCAGTTTCTGATACTATAGTATCATTAAATACCAACATTATCGTGTCATTATTTTAGTGATACTATAGTGAAACAAATTACTGACACAAAAAATTAGTGTCTGTGTGTTCTGACTTGAGTGACATTGACACAATTAACAAGTGTCAATAAAAGTAATTACTGACGCTAAATTAGTGTTAGTAAAACTCATTTTTCTAGTAGTGCGCCCAAGTTTCGAATGACTTGTCGCCAAGGCGACAGGTACATGTAGCCTGGATTTTAGTATTCGTCACCCGGGCGACGTATTAATATACAATATTGTTGCCTGGGCGATAATGTTGTCACCCGGATCACTCAAATTTGTTGATAATTAGTTATTTATTTAGTATAGTAATGTTATTGTTTGCAGTATTTTTAATAAAGTAATATTATTATTTTGCATCAGGTTAATGGAGTCGGTAGTTCTTAAGATGTATTTTGATAGAATGTGGGAGACTTTGGAGAATGGTCATATGAAGTATGAAAATGGAAAAGTTATTGCATTTTATTTCTAAAAGGATACAACATTTGAACAATTTATTATAAAGTTATATGGAATTTTGAAGAAAAGTCTAGATGAGTATTCCCTCACAGTAAAGACAAATTTGAAATAAACTCATTCGACGCAACCCATTGATTCACTACTTATAGACATAATGGACGATGAAATAGTGAGAGTGATTATGCGTATGAACTCTGATCCAATTAATTATGGATGCACTCATATTTATGTGACGACAACTCCTAAAGTTCCGAGAGAGCTTCCTTTAATGCCATCAATTCAAACTTCAGCCTTTGAACACTACTCCCCATTCCACTCTCATAAGGATCATATTGATGACAATGTTGTCAATACAGATATAGATAATATGCAGGCAGAAACATAAAACAGGCCGTGTCGCGTGATTTTCCAAAGAGATGTCTATTGCTTGGTTTAATCAAGCATTATGTAAGTCTCGGGAAAATCGGGTGACAGGCTGTATCGCCTGAGCAACAGACTGTGTCGCCCGATTTTCCAGAGAGTTGCATATTACTCGATTTTGGTGGCTGCTGAAAATATCAATTGACAATAAGAATATAAAATAAGACAACTTAATAGTATGTGTTTAATAATATGTCTTTCTACAAAATCTCATCCATAAAGATATCCATAGCAATCTTCTTCCTAAACAAATTTCCACAATAGCTAAAGTTAGGTATTACGACTAGTTTGAGCAACAAATAGTGTACAAGATTGCCGCTAAATCCAAGATCCCCCATGGCCAGAAAATGACAAAAAATTGACTTTTTGAATAGCCCAAATTGAGTATCAGTTAACTTAGTCTGTATATGCGTAGTGACAAAAGTAAATCTCGTTAAATTTGAAGCACAGCCTAGGAAATGAACATCGATTGGTATCTTCAGTGACCAGGGATGCATCTGCTTGTCGGACATATCTAAACAATAAATTAGGAAAACATTAGCATAATTTTTTTAAAAAAAAATAAAATTGAAACAATCGAAAAACTTGGCGACAGTTGTTGTCCAGATTCAATTGTTGCCCAACGAAATTGTTTTCGCCCAGAAAGCAGGTGACCCAGGTACATGGACGACACATGGACGACACAATTTTGTTGCCCAGATTCAATTGTTGTCGCCCAGAAAGTAGGTGACCTAGGTACATGGGCAACAACACATGTTGCCCAACGAAATCATGATGTCACCTATTTACATGGCTGGGTGACGCAAGTGTGTCGCCCGCGTTGCTTAACCTCCCACGCTATGCATGGCCATTTGGCTGGGTGATGTGGAGAAGTCGCCCGCCTTGCCCAAGCTTAACATGGCCAAATTTTAGGCAATACGAGTAACCATTCACGTTCTTGATTGACCGACACACCAATCTTCTCTTTAACCTCAAAATAATTGTAAGTTTAGATCAATAATTTCTTAGAGACATTTAAACAAACACTTGGTGTGTCATTTATTAGATATCTTAATCTTAAAAAAAACTCTCATATTTTCATCCCCAATACACATCCTAGTGATTAACTATGATCAATGATGAACCAAGCATGCAATTTTAACAAAAAATTATTCTAAATTCATGAAAAAAAAATCAAGAAAGTACCTAAGCCACAAAAACCGTATGAAAAGAATCTTGTTGGAAGCAAAATAGCTCACACACGCCACTGGAAGTGAAGGAAATCGCCGTTGGAAGTAAAGGAACTCGGCGAAACTCAAGAAACACCGGAAGTGAAGGAACTTTGTGTGGGCATATTTTGAGCGATGTTTTTAGGTGAATATTAGGCGAAATGTTTATGTGTTTTGTTTTGAAAATTTAGGGGTAGTTTGGTCCCAGAGCTTTGCAAGTGGTTGTTATTGTAAGAAAAATTTGAAGTGAGATTTTTTTTTATATTAAAATTTGGAAAGTAGTCAAATGGGAAAATTTCCCAAATAAGTTTCTATTTTTGGGGATATATATACAAAAGTTTGATTCAACCTAAAGGGTTTTTGCTTTGGGGGGTTTGTGTACTCGTGAATTATGCATTAAAACTATGATAAATGGGTCGACACTGATCACATACAATTAAAAAGAACTTGCATTAAATGGTTTGATCAACACATGAACGCAAGTAAATACGTTATTGTCTTTTATGTAAAAGTGGATAAATTTTAGAATACATATGAGGTACCAAATCAATTATATAATAAGCAAATAATGTCATGACATGTGTGCTAGTAGTTTTATTAAATTTAACTGCGTATGTCATTCATGTATCAATTGGTGGTAATATATTTGAAGTATTCTAGAATTTTTCGTAAAAGTGTGTGAGAGTATCCTTGATTTTAAAACTAACTATACTGAGTGGGCTGTTCAGAGAGGTTTGGTTAGCGAGTGATCTCATATATATTTTCGAGAGGGGAATGCCTTTGTTGATATCATGCATGGCTAATATAACGAATATTAATTTTATATAAATAATGTGCTTTTAAAATAGTTTTTAATTTTAGCATAATTACTAAATAACATTATTTGCAAAAAAATCCAGATAATTACAGACAACGGATTATGTTATCCATAAGATTTGACATAGCTAGTATTGGCTGAAAGAGCCAATTCAAAGGGTGGAAGATGCTTTTAAAGAGTGGCTCGATGAAGCTCGAGCTTGTTGCATGCACGATTGATACTAGAGATGCTCTATGTTGGTATCTCTTGTGCATTGCACTCTCCTTGTCCATTCGTCAGTGTAAAATATGAAATTATAATCTATTTTTTCAACCGTTTTATTGCAACAGATTATGTAATTATTCAGAGTTACTAAACATGTGGCCAACTTATAGTATTTTTAAAAGTCTTTATTAATTTTACTTTTTAAATATTTATTTATAACAAATAAGAAAGTGAAAAAATATGTTATTTAAAAAAAATCAAATAAAAATAATTTAATATTATTGTAATCAAATAAATATTTTTTTCAAACGAAAAATAAACAGTAATTAAAGTAAGTTTTTCTATAATAAAAAAATATATATAAATTGAAGATGGAGAAAGTAAATATACAAAATTAAAGATAAATAATCATTTCTTATTTAAAAAATCTTAATTGAATGTCTTTTTGCGTCTTAAATGCTGATAAGTAATAAAATTTTATTTGAAATTTTTTTTAGAAATACTTTTAGGTAGCAATGATTATTTCAAAATTTATTCAAAATAAATTATTATTGAGGAATTTTAATACAAATTTCGAACAGGAATTTGGATTTGGTGTCAAATTTTTATAATTTCAACAAAAAAAACTCGTAATTTTTTTTTTAATTCTGTGAAATTGGTCCAGTCAAAGCCACACGAGGCAACGCCATGTAGGGAGGCACGTAAACAATCTGCTGATGCATGGGGTGCCATCTGTTATTCATTCAGCACAAGCCCCTGCATGCAGCAGACTGGAGATATTATTAACAGTACCCTCTTTACCATTTTTACCCTTAACCATCTCCCAAAAGAGAATTTGTTTTAGGATTTTCTATAGGATAAAAGCGTAATCAGACCAACCGAATACCAACTTTGACGCCTCTCTTCATATATGGCATGAACTCAAAGGTAGAACCTGAAGAAGAAGAAGAAGAAGATGGCAACAACACAAATCCCAGCTCTAACATGCGCCATCGGAGTAACCCTCTTAACCTACGCACTCACACTTTCTTCAGCTCTGGTTCCTCAGAACCCTAGCATACGCCAAGTCACAGACAATCCCAGTCATCTGCTTCTGGGATCTGCCACGGAGAACAACTTCAAGATTTTCATGCAGATGTACGAGAAAAGCTATGCTACTAGAGAGGAGTACATGCACCGGCTGGGGATTTTCGCCAAGAATATGATCAGAGCCGCTGAGCACCAGCTGCTCGATCCGACGGCTGTGCATGGGGTCACCCCTTTCTCTGATTTGTCCGAGGAGGAGTTTGAGAGTATGTACACTGGGATGAAAGGTGGACCCCCTGAGATGGACGGTGGAGGTTTGGAGAGTAGAAGTGTAAAGATGATGGAGATTGATGGATTGCCTGAGAATTTTGATTGGAGAGAAAAAGGTGCTGTCACTGAGGTCAAGATGCAGGTATTATAGATTTGATCATTGGACAATTTTGTTTATTTATTTATTTTTTTCTCTCGCATGAAGTCATTTTATTTATGGGACTTGTTTTTATTATCCAATGACATGAGTATGATATGGTCATTATTTGGCCAGGCGTAGTCGAGTATTTATTAAGTGGTCGAATCATTTTCAAGTAGTTTTATGTGACTGGCTATGGAATTCAAATCCCAACTCCAAATTATGATGAAGATATAGGGTTAAAAAAATATTTTGGTCCCACTCCCTTTTAAGAAGAATTATAAAATAAATATGATGATTATTTTTCACTATCATGTTTGTATTTTGGTGTATTTTAAATTTTTATGAGTATTGATAAATGATCAATTTCAGTATTTGTAAAAAAATACTTAGTCTTTTGGTTTCGAACATTAGCATCGATCCTATGCCTAAGTAATCATTCTGAGTCAAGAGTTTAACAAAAGCCTAAGCTAGTAACTTGATTGATCATAGTGGAAATTCGATTTTAGCATTCAAAGTCTGAGATTGAAACGGTATCTGTACTAATACCGGTGGCTGGGCAATGGGCATATGTTTTTCGATTTATTATTATTTGCTCATAATTTTTTCGGCTACTTAACTACCCTCAAATGGACTATATATATATATATATATGTATGCAGGGAGCATGTGGGTCATGCTGGGCTTTTAGCACTACAGGAGCTGTTGAAGGAGCCAATTTCATTGCGACTGGGAATCTTCTCAGTCTTAGCGAGCAGCAGCTTGTAGATTGTGATCACTCGGTTAGCTAGCTCCCATGAAATTTTCTCAAAATAATATATGTTGTGCTTTCGGTTGGTTACTATGTATAAAATTGGAGGAAATGTTACATGTTTAGAATTGTTTCAATGTGTAGTGTGATATAAAGGAGAAGGGTACTTGTGACAATGGTTGTTCTGGGGGCCTCATGACAAATGCATACAAATATTTGATCGAGGCTGGAGGGCTAGAAGAGGAGAGTTCATATCCTTATATTGGGAAGCGTGGTAAATGCCAATTCGATTCGGACAAAATAGCTGTGCGAGTTGCAAATTTTACCAATATTCCTGTCGATGAGAACCAAATTGCTGCACATTTAGTCCACCACGGTCCTCTGGCTGGTGAGTTTTGCTTGTCTCTGTTATTTCTTTCATTTATGAAATCCATTCGATTATCTCCAAAACTTTGCACTCAATCTGCTAGAGCAGAAGCAACTATAGTTAATACAGTTAAATAAAAAGAATCAATTTGAACAGATGGCTATCTGTTTATCTCCTCTTTTATCGTATCCAAATGATTAACTGAAAACTAGAAGGACCCTCTCATTGATCCAAGATTTTAGTATCAGCATTGGAGTGGATTGATCTCAAATATAAATAATGTATTGAATACTATCATAACTCTGTTCAGTCATAAAGAGCTCTGATATTTAGGTTACTGAAAAAAAAAAAAAAAAACCTGTGACTTATGCAACAATGCGCAGTTGGGTTGAACGCTATATTCATGCAAACATACATTGGGGGAGTCTCATGCCCGCTAATCTGCGGCAAGAAATGGCTCAACCACGGCGTTCTGCTCGTCGGGTATGGTGCCAAGGGCTTCTCAATTCTTAGGCTTGGAAACCAGCCGTTTTGGATCATCAAGAATTCGTGGGGCAAGCAATGGGGAGACCATGGGTACTACCGTCTCTGCCGAGGGCGTGGCATGTGTGGAATGAACACCATGGTTTCTGCAGTGGTCACTCAAGTCTCCTCCTAAACTTGAAGTCCCTCTTATTAAGTTGGAATATCTACAGAAAGCAATATAGATAGCTCATGTTTTATGGTAGTTAGTTTCCCTTTTGTTCTTGTTTGTGATCTTCTAATTATTGAAGCTTTTCCGGTTTCATAATTCCCCTTTCTCAAGTAAGTTCTGGATTAGACTTGAAAATGCTTTTCAGACCTGCTCTTCTACATACTATTGTGTCTTCCCGAAAGTATTTTGGGTATATTTTATCTTTAATTTCTGTTGCATTACGTTGCTAAAGACAAATAATTTTGGAATTATCAACCGTCTCGCAGATCTTAGTGAATAACTACAATCGTTTTTATATATTTTAATGGGTAATTATTCACCGATTTTTTTTTTTTTACATTTTTTTTTAAAATATAATTTTTTTTTTCTGATTTTCACTTGAACTTACAAAATGTATTGTTTTTCTACTGTCGTTTAAATTTTCTGTCGTCTAAATTCTATAAGAGAAGTTAACAGAATATTGAATTATTGATTATTATTTTTAGATTTTTTTTAAAAATATAATTTTTTTTTCTGATTCTCACTTGAACTTACAAAATGTATCGATTTTCTACTGTCGTTTAAATTCTCTGCCGTATATTGATTATTTTACCTGTCGTCTAAATTTTATAAGAGAAGTTAACATTAACAGAATATTGATTATTTTACTTGTCGTCTAAATTCTATAAGAGAAGTTAACAGAATATTGATTATTTTACCTTCTTTAATGTAAAATTATTATTTCATCTTAATTAAATGAAAAAATTAAATTATTTTAATTTTAATTTTTTTACAATTTAGACGTTAAAAAATAAGTTAAAAAAATTTAAAAAGAAGTTAAACAAAAAATTTGAAATATTTTTATCTTTTTTTTTCTCTTTATACTGTGTTTAAATGACGATAATTTTTTTTATTATGTAGGTGGAATAATAATTTTATCCTTATAACATTAGTAAAGTTATAATAAAATGTAACCTGGAAAAGTACAAAAATGTAATTAATTAAAAAAATAAATTACGTGTATTTTTAAAAAAATTAAAAAGAATGGTTAATTTTGTTTATTTTATAAAGGATACGATGAGATCGTCTATTCTTGCCACCCACCTAAGCTAACCGGCGTGATAAGAGAGGGCCGGCACACCGACGAACCAATCAGAAAAAAAAAAAAGTAAAAAAGAAAAAGATTAAATTCATTGCTTGCTCGACAAGCAATGAAGAGATTTTTACTTGGCCTTAAAGTCCTGCCAAAAGAAGGATCTTTTGTTGCAATATTTTGGATTTTTTTCAGCACCACTCTCACGAATGATTTATTATTAATAATCTTTTTTTTTTTTAATTTAAAAGGCTTGGATGAAGTTACAATCACTATCGCACGGGTTATTAAAATATTAAAATTCATGATTTTTTTTTGCTGCTGGAATAAAGTACGGTCACGATTTGTTATAAAATTCGGGAGGGTTTTGGGAATATGTGGTATTAATATGTTACTGTTTTAACATTAATCCGTATTTTAATTAAAAAATGAATGATAAAATGTTGACAAGCGGACAGTGACCCTGCCCAAGTCAAGGAGATTAGTTTAATGTAATTCTCAAGGTGGTGGTGGGGGCCATTGTCTTAGTTTTAACGGTTAAGGAAGGGCGTTGTCTCCCAACACAAGCACACCACAGTTGAAAATGACACGAACCATTTTGATTTGATGAGACTTTGAGTGTATGTCAATTTTTAATTATAACGTAATCTTCATTTTCACCCGATTTTGATATCGTGATTCGTGCCTTCGACCTACCCACTGTTTACAACTACAAAAATAAAAAAAATTATTAGAATTTCTTAGATCGGTTTTATATTTACAATCTCCTTAGTTTATTTAGATTAAAGTTTAATGTTTCATGTCGATAAACTAATTTATCCTTAGTTAGATTAAAATTTAATTTTTTATTTAATGTAGAGAATTTCTAAATTAATTTATAAGTTATAGTTCTCTTAATTAACTAGATATATTTTAGATTGTAAAATTTAAAAACAAAATCATGACGAATTGTGCATCCACACGGATAAAGATTTTTGTGTTCAAAATAAACAATATTTACTTATGCACAGTAAATTTGAACAATTTATTTTACCATAACAAAAATCCTATAACGTTTAAAATAGATAATTTCATATATGGCTTTTTGTTTTGGATTACTGCATTTGCATTTGCGGGATAAATTCTGTGGGTAAATAAGCTTGTTCCCTTTGTTTTCTCATAAATGCTTTTTTGCCCCCCATTTTTATCATTGTCTATGAAGTTTCATAGCTTTTTCGACTGAGCGATTGGTGATTAGACATGTCTCTGCTCTTTCTTCTTACATGAAACTTCCTCTTTTCGGATAAGATTGTGCCAAATTAGAGTTTTCAAATGAAGTAATGATGCCCCCCCCTCCCCCATTAATTTCTCCTCCTAAATGAGAGCCAAATAGTAAATCTCATATTTGAATATAAAAAAAAAACATGTCAATTTTATTAAAAGTAAACAAATAGGTGATCGGTTGAACATTGATTAGAGGATTTTTTTTTTGGGTAGATTTTTTTACTTTACAAAATTATCTATAAAAAAAAACATATGTCTAACATATAAAAATTTACTAATATTATAATTAATGATTTCTATACAATGACAACATAATTTAAGAGTCTATTGTGCATACCTTAAGACTCTGCACTTGTCAAAATAATGAGTTTTATTTTATTTTTTTTTCAAAAAGAAATACTTTAGTAAATCTTTTGTTAAAAAAATAGACAAATGGTCCTTTCAAAAAAAATAAAGGTTAATCTTTCTTTCAAAAATTGAAAAATATATGATGATGAATAATAGTAAATGACGAAGGTGATGATCCATTAATTGTGAGGATAAATTGTCAACTAAAATGAACGGAATATTCTCCGCGAAGCATGTGAAAAAATAAATAAATAAATAAACTACGTGGAAGAAAACATACGACGTGTCGATTTCCCAGTAGATAAGGAGTGCGAAATTAGTGTATAATGGTTGGTAGGTGACCGATCTCCTACCAAATATACCGCCAAAGAATCGTGATACGAGTTATTCAATTCTTTATAACTCCAAGTTACCGGGGTACGACACATTGGGGAGATTTTCGGATACATCACGAAATTACCAAGCGCTCGCCTTACATGATCCCTTGCATGGCCGGTCTGAGAATCTTCTTGTAAGAAGTTTCAGCTGAATTATTGTTTATTTATTTTTTTTTTTTACAAGTGCTATTTTTAGCCAAATTCTCTTTTTATTATTTATCATTGTAATATCCATTATTCCCTAAAAAGTGTCACATAAATAATTTTATGTATGAACTATACTCATATCATGTCATCTTTAAAATACACAAATACGAAAAGAGAGTATCAATTAATACGTTTTGTTGATGTTATCTAGCTATCTAAGTCGAAATTAATGATTTTGTGCAAAATTTATTAATCTCAATTCTCAAGCCAAAAAATATTGATCGTAAAATACTTTTCTAAAAAGAAATTGGCATAGAGTAAAAAAAAATCCTTTTTAAAGCATTTGAAATTATGATAAATTTTCTAATTATAATAAAGTTAGTACAAAACAAGGGACATTTTATATTTATGTTTATTAATAGAATTTGTATAAATGCAACTTTATAAAATATTTGAATATACTACATGCAAATTCATATAGGTTTTAATGCAGTAAAGATTGCATTTTTTTTTATCTATTAGTGTATTAAAATATGTGTTCTTTTATTTGTTAGTAATATTCTCATTTTGTTAATGAGAATGTTCTCACTTGAGAACACACACACACACATGTATAAAATTATAGCGTAATGATAACACAATTATCTTTCATTTATGCAAGTAAAGATTAAATCTTAGATCTCTTGTGTCCACTAAAGAGATTTTACTAACTAAACTAGTTGGCAACTACAATATAAACATTTTTTTTGAATCATTTTGTTTAGTAAATTATGTATAACAATTCTATAAGTGTAGTATTTACTCTCTGTAAAATGACAAAGTTGGTAGCTGTTTGCAATAATTTTTTTATGATAGTTTCATATAGTGTGAATAATTAAGATTATATTTGAAGAATAATGATCATGTGGATGACATACTTAAAATATAATGATGTTCTTAATTAGTGTTGTCGAGTTAATTATATATATATATATATATAAAACATAAAATAAATTTAATATAGGATAATTAGAAAGTCCTTCTAGACTTGAAGCTTAGTCCAATTATGCAGTGATGTCAAATTAATCACCTAATACTTATTAGGACATATGCTCAATATATCATAGTTGAAGTGTAGTCTAAAAATATTTTGTCCAAAAAATCAAGTAAATTAATCCCACCATACAAACTAGTAAAAATACTCAAATCTGGTTGAGAATGTATCTATTAGACTGCTATTAAAACAATAAAGTGATTTGTAACAATATAATTTAAAATAATTAGGGAGCATTAATCCTAATCTCATATATAGAAATTATATAAATCTTGCAACATTTCCCACCTCTACTTTTATTGTCTTGATGAGACCATCACATCAAATTCTCACCAAGTTTAGAACATTTCCAAATGCATATCTCTTTCTCATCTCACCCATAGATTGAAAAGAATAAAAACGAGAAATTGAAAAAATCAAAGCCAGATGAGAGGGAAAGCCAAGGCACATGACTGGTGACACAAAACAGCAGATTTAAAAAAAAAGATCCAGTGAGGGAGTCCAGACCCCAGTTAATATTTCTTTTAATTTTTCTTCATTGTTATTTTTGTTGCTGTTCACTCTTTTGACGGAATCTCCAATCCAAAACTTGTAACTAAACAACAACAACTCAGAAAAGCAAAGATACCCATCGGGGGTTTTTCTTTTTTAATCTGTTTCCAAGAATTTTAATCCGTTCTCAAGGTTAAAAGAAAAAAAAAATTGAAGGAAAAAACAGAGCAAAAAGCAAAACAGAGGAAAAACAGAGCAGAAGCAGAGTGTGATTATTTGATGGGGTTAATGTATGAGGATGTGGTGGTGATAAGTCAAGCAGAGAAGCCAGGTGATTGTACTGTGATCACTGTGAACTGTCCTGACAAGACTGGCTTAGGCTGTGATCTTTGCAGAATTATTTTGCTTTTTGGGCTTAGCATTTCCAGAGGAGGTAACCAAAGTTTCTTCATCGGCTTTGGCTTTGTTTCTGTTTTGCTTTCTAATATTTATGTGAATTGTGGAGGTTTGTGATAATGGGATCTGAAGTTTGGAGAAACATCTAGTGGGATATTATTGGTTTTGAATTCTTGTTCATGTTTTTGTTAAATTTTGAAATTGTTAGTTCAGGGCTCCAGTTGACCATCACACTTGAGGCTTGTTGTTATGTTGAAGATGGGTGCTTTTAATTCCTTTTTTTTTTTATGTTCTTGTTGAATTTAGGGTTCCAGGAAATGAGTCCATTTGATTTGATATCGAATTACAGGACATGGGCATTAGCCATTGTCTTTAAAATTATTATGCTTGAGATTTCAGGATTTAAGATTACTAATAAATAACAGTTCGAAGTCATTTTAAATTTCAAATTTGTGAATTTATTTAGCAACTGTTTTGTGTTTGTTTCCTTTGCTGCAGATTTATCAACAGATGGTAAATGGTGCTACTTAGTCTTTTGGGTAGTGGGGAAGCCCACCACAAGGTGGAGTTTGTTGAAGAACAGGCTTTTGGAAGTTTGTCCTTCATATTTTTCGACTTCCCGAATCTACTCTTACCGGCTTGAAAACCAGCAGCAGCCAAAGCCACCGGATGTGTTTCTTTTGAAATTCTGGTGTTTTCAAGACAGAAAAGGACTCTTGCATGGTAGTTTTTTTTCTTTCCCCTCATATCACTTTTAGTTTTCCTCAGAAAATGTTTTCAAGTATATTTGTCTCTCCTTTACTGGATTTTTCATATTTTTGCATGCATGTGATTGAAGTGGCATTCATGGAACCGATATATCTTTCAGTTATTTTGATTTTTTGCTTTTTCACACCTTGTAGATGTAACTGAGGTTCTTTGTGAGCTTGAGCTTACAATAAAGAGAGTAAAAGTATCCACTACCCCGGATGGGAGAGTAATGGACCTCTTTTTTATCACCGATACCAGGTTTGATATTCTTGAAACTTTTTCCTTTAGTACTAGACTTTCAGCTTCTTTGTTTGTTCTGTTTTCATTTTTTTTTTAACTTTTTAAAGTCCTTTTTATTGCTCAGAATACAAAAGAAAAAGTAAAGAAAATTTAGATTTGTAATTGGCAAAATTTTTATGTCTCTCAAGTGCTAAGTGAGTTTTCAAATTCTCTTCAGCCTTCTCTTGTTGTAACCAAAGAGAAGAATAATGAGATTAATGTTATTGACTTGTATAAAATGTCTATGCTTGTCATGTGAGTTAGGTTAATCCATGTAAGAGGTGTAGACATAATAAATGTTGAATGGAATCAGTTTTCCCCAGTCCTGGCATCTATTTTGAATAAAACAAAATGATTGCAAATGGTTATGCATCTAATTTCCCTCTAACCTACCATTTTATCTTTTTGCTGCTGATTCAGATTTTGGATCTATCAGTCTCCTCAAATAGGCACCAAAAAAAAAAAAAAAGGGAATGAGTGATACTGTGTTTTCATAATATTTTTTTCTGTAAAGGTCAATGAAGTGGATGAAGCGCTGCACACAGGCTACTATTAAATCAATGTGTTGAGGTTTGCTGATTGCAGTCTTCATAGATTTGCAAATGCTTCAGATTTTGTTAAACTAACGATTTTAAACTTGTAACTTGGTGTTAGTTCAAGGAGAAATGGCTTCAAGTCACCATGTTGAGAATCATTGCATTAAACTGATGAACAAGTTGCATGTAGTCCAATGTCATAAAAAGTTTCAGTTAGTTAAGAATTCAAGTGATGCTGGTATTGACTGTTTATCTTGATTTGTAAAGAAAAATAGTGATGGTGTAGCGGTTACTTTTCCATTAGAGAGATATCATTGCACCCAGAAATATGGTTTAATCAATGCTATTCCTTGTTCCCTCTGGAAAAGTTATTGTAGCTGGTGACTTTGTGTTGTATGTATGAACGATTGCAGTCATTTCTTTATTTTTCTTTAGGGAGCTACTTCATACAAGTAAAAGGCGGGAGGAAACAATTCATCATTTGGAAGCTGTATTAGGGAATACCTTGATAAGTTGTGAGATTGAATTACCTGGCCCAGGAATCACTGCTTGCTGCCATGGATCCTCATTTCTTCCGTCTGCAATTACAGAAGAGATGTTCAGTTTGGAGCTACCTGCCGAACAACCAAATGGATTTCTTGCTTCTGCCCCTGTATCCATTGCGGTGGACAATTCATTTAGCCCTTCTCACACACTCATTCAAATCCTTGGTCAGGACCACAAGGGTCTCATTTATGATATGATGAGAACTCTCAAGGATTACAATACCCAGGTAGTTCTTTAAGTCATTCACTTTTGTATAGAGACAGATTCATTGCCTTCGAGAGCAGTTCTTAAACTGATCCTGGAAATAATTTGTGTTTCATTACAGGTCTCTTATGGACGGTTTTTTGCAAAACCGAGAGGTAACTGTGAGGTGGACTTGTTCATAATGCAAGCAGATGGGAAGAAGATAGTTGACCCAAGCAAACAAGATGCATTGTGCTCTCGTCTGAGAATGGAACTTCTGCGACCCCTTAGGGTAGCTGTCGTGAGCAGGGGCCCTGATGCTGAGCTACTTGTTGCCAATCCTGTTGAGTTATCTGGCAGGGGCCGGCCTCTTGTTTTTTATGATATCACGCTGGCTCTCAAGATTCTCAGCATCTCCATCTTTTCGGTACTACCTATAATTCATTTTCTACCTTCGTAAAATTGAATCTCTTTCAAAGTAATCCAACAAGTGATGCTATCTTATTGTGTTCTGATTATCTCAGGTAGAAATAGGGCGATACATGATCCATGACCGTGAGTGGGAGGTATATAGAATATTACTCGACGAAGCAGATGGCAATCTTGAGCCAAGGAACAAAATCGAAGACCTTGTAAGAAAAATATTAATGGGTTGGGAATAGAATTTGTTAAGCTACTAATCTCAGTTAACGATTACCAAAATCTTCTCTATCTTTGTACAGCTCATCTTCTTACTTTGTACAGCTCATCTTCTTACTTCTGTAGCCATTTTAATCTCCCGCCACAGTGTCCAGCTAATTCTACTAACTCACAGTACTACAATGTAAATGTTGAACTGCTATTATGAGAAATGATACGTTAGTTCTTTGTTCAATTTCCCTCTCTTTGTTTGACATTTAAGCAAAGGCTTCAGAGCTCTGCATTGAATTTTATCGGCCCGATTTTTTTGACCCAGTTTTTCATTGGCAAATCAGCTGGGTTTTTTGGCTTTCAAAAATTAACTAATAATTTTTTAAAAAAATCTGACAAATAATCAAATATCAATGTACAGCCAAAAAATTAATTGGGTAGAAAATTTAAATTAAAAAAGAAAAGTCTTTCCGAAGAGATCCTAAAAGTGAAGCCAACACAACACAACTCCAACACTTCTTCTTGATAGTTTGTAATGTAGCATGTGTGGTCCGATGCCCCACGTGGGCCGATGGCCTTTTGCTTCCACGGTTGTTAAACGTTTGTCGGGACCCACTTCACCATCTTCCCTCCAATCCTATCGGAGATACCTTCGAATCTTCCTCTCCAGTCATATCCTCTTCCTGCTTTCACTTTACAAAAACAGGAAAATACCCTGAAAGCAGAAACACAGAAACGGAAAAATAGTAATAAATAGTTTAGACTAGAGACTAGCCTCCTCCCCTGTATATATTATTATCTCCAAAATATTCCTAAAAATATTCCTCAGCTTTGTATTTGCTTCTTCTTCATTTTCTGTACATAAAAATAAAAAAGCAGAAACATCTCTCTCTCTCTCTCTTTCTCTTTTTTTTTTTTTTGAAAATGAGAACTTTGAATTCGCGGTTTATGCTTATAGACATAAACAGTTCATGGCATTCTGCAAACCATGCACCAATCTCAACTCTAAAGTACGTCCAGAACACCAATTTCATCACCTCATTCTCTTCGTCATTTCGTCGAACACGTCGCGCGCGCAAGACGTTCGTCTCTCAGAAACCAACGCCGCCGTCGATTCATCCGCCGACTGTTAGGCGGCCGAGCGATTGGGCACCGCCTAGAAATGGGTCGGTCTCGGATTCCCCGAACTCGGCCTCAACTTCGAGGTCTGGGGCGGATATTGAGCTGGAGTTGTTTTTGGAATTGTTGCCATCGAGGATGAGGAGAGAGTTGTGTATGCATAGAGAGCTTGGTGACTTGATTGAGGTGGTTATGGACTTGGGAAGAAAGCCTCTTGCGAGGTTTCCTTCTGGGGATTGGGTGATTTCAGAGCAAATTGTGAAGCATGAAGATTTAAAGCATGCAATATCTAAGGTTACATATAAATACACGTTTAATTTTACTCTCTGAGTTTTTAATATGATGGATCATATTATATACATAGAATTATTTTTTTGGATTATGTTCCAATCGAAACTATTTTTATATAATATTGCCATTGTTAAGTGGCTTCTCTTGTTTGAAAGTGACTGCTGTATTTTAAAATTATCTTGTATTACTATGACTTATGTATCATTAAGATCTTACATACTGTTTGATGTATTTATATTTTAAATTATTGGAGATGGCCAATCTTGATTTTCTTGTGTTTCCACCTGCATTATTGGTAGATGTCCTTACATTGTTAAATCCTGCCGTAAATAATGGTTTGAAATCTGCATGCTTGGTTTTTGAATTATGAAATTTGTGTGTAGGTAGAGGTTTATTGAATTTTTAATTTATCTTTTTAGGTTGGTGACTTTTCGGATGATAACCGTTCGGGTATTGATAGATCTTTACATCGTATAAGTGCTATTCGAAACCGTAAAATGCAAGTTATTGGTCTCACTTGTCGGGTGGGTCGAGCCGTAGCTGGAAGTGCTGAGATTATACGTGACTTGGTTGAAGGGGGAGGTTCCATCTTGGTCATAGGTCCTCCTGGAGTTGGTAAGACAACTTTAATCAGGTATAGAAGATTCTCGTGTCAGTACTCAAAAGATGGCTTTTGTCATCATATATAAGCTCTTGCTAAGGAACTGTGCATTATGTATAAGCTACTGATTCTGCATGACTATGTCTATATTTATCTATGTCTATTTATATCTTGTCTTTTCTTTAGATCTATGAAAATTCCTTGTTTGCTTTTCTATGCTATGTTTGATTTTATTCTTAAATTTCAGAAGGTGTATCCACTGTAACGTGATCAGGTTTTGGAATGGGAAGAAAAGAAGAAATGAGAATGAATAGATGTTAACTTAAGTACTCTATAATTCACATGTTTCATATCACACAGTGTTTATAAACCTGAAGAGTCTTTGTTTGAGCAGAGAAATAGCAAGAATGTTGGCTGATGACCACATGAAGCGTGTAGTTATTATAGATACATCAAATGAGATTGGTGGTGATGGAGATGTCCCTCATTCGGGAATAGGTCGTGCTAGAAGGATGCAAGTTCCTAATGTTAACATGCAACATAGTGTGAGTGTTGAACTAAATTCTCCCCCTTTAATTGTTGCTATCATGTCCGCATGGAATGAACAATGGAGATTCTTTCCAAATAATTTTTCATTGTTAATATTCTTTTTTTTCATTTCCTTGCAGGTTATGATCGAAGCAGTTGAAAATCATATGCCTGAGAGCATCATAATCGATGAAATTGGAACAGAGCTTGAAGCTTTAGCTGCCAGTACTATTGCTCAACGTGGAGTTCAGTTAGTTGGAACAGCTCATGGAATGACTATAGATAACATAGTTAAAAATCCTTCTCTGCAGATCCTTGTTGGGGGCATAGAGGTGCAATTGCTTAGCTTCTTTGTCCTTCACATTATATTTTGTCTTCATGAATGCCGATGCTGCAATTAAAAGTTATTCTACATGTTAGTTGTTTGTTTTGGGATATTTTTCTTTTTAGTTCATTTTCTTTGTTCTCTAATATATGCCTTGCCCTATCCAACTCAACCCAACTTTGGTGTATGTACGATTTGAATGCAAAATCTCTTTTAGCACACTAATTGGCCTTACTAGTTGACTAATTAGTACCCACTTCAATTGAATTTGGTCAGGGCAATCGGTGTTCTATTTAAAAAAGGAATTCGTAATGTTAACATTTTGATTGATTAAAACTGGTTCTTCTTGAAATAGAGTGTAACTCTTGGTGACGAGGAAGCAAAGAAAAGGAAAGTGCAGAAGACAATTCTTGAAAGGAAAGGGCCTCCTACTTTTACATGTGCTGTTGAGATGATATCTAGGACTGAATGTCGTGTTCATCACAGATTAGATGCAACAGTAGATGCTATACTGGCTGGTATTGATTGACCTTTTTCTTTATAAACCTGTCTTCCTCAATTATTACTATTATTATTTTGGAGGGGAAGGGGGAAGTGTTTCTATTCACTTACCTAAGATTGCAGTTTTGAGGCAAATATTTATCTAAGATAGAGGCACTTCTGTGTGATAGGAAAATTGCCACTGTTTGAAGTCCGCCAAATGGATACTGAACATTATGAACCTCTGAAGGCTACTCCAATACTCAGAGGGAGCTATCCAGAAGAATCTGAATTGACTATAAATGAAGACAAAAGTGCTGAAATGGAGTCTGATGAGGACAGTGAAGATGAAGATTATGCTTCAAATCAGTTCAAGAAACTGTAGCATCAAGAGATCTGTGAGAAAGCCAAGCTCACCAGTTTGTGTCTATACGTACAAGGTAAACTGTCATATACTACTTTATTCCATATATTTTCTACATTAGTTTACATATTACAGTAGTCAAGGTTACTTCTGGGCAATGGAGTTGTATGTGTTTGGGCTGACTAGGCTTGAACGAAATGTGAGAATAATAACGTTTCTGTTATATTATGTGGTTTAGATCCTTGAAGCTGATTTGTTGCAAGTAGCAAAGGTAATGGGGCTTGAGGATGAAATAGATGTAACTGATGATATTGGAACAGCAGATGCAATTCTTGCATCCAGTTCTGAAATGAAACAGAACCCTTGGATCCGTGGAGTTGCTAAATTCCACCAGTTGCCAGTATTTGTTATCAAGGTATCTTCATATTTTTTTTTTCTTTTTTCCTTTCATCCATGGATTAATCATATTAAGAGAAATGATATTCTTACGGGTAAAAGCTCGTTTAGTCCTATATTTTAAGGTTAGTGTCCGTTTAGTCCCTATATTTTTAAAAATATCTCAAAACATCCCTATCATTGAATTATTGACATCCTTGCCATTACTTTTGTTCATTTTAACTTATTTTTACAATATTACCCTATTACAATAATGTTCTTTTTTTTAAACATTATTAAAAAGAAAAGTTAAATTACCAGTTTAACACCAAAAAATAAAATAAAAACAATATATATATTAATTTTTGTGGAACACTCTGCTGAGAAGTTAAAATATTAATTTTTTTTAAAAATTGATAATTTAATTTTTTACAAAATTATTATTTTTTGAACACACATGAGCTTCCACAAAAATTAATATATATCTTTTTTTAATTTTATTTTTGGGTTTAATTTGATAATCCAATTTTTGTTAATATATAAAAAAGAAACATTATTGTAAGAGTGTAAAATTGTAAAAGCATGCTAAAAAAATAAAAAAATAATGACATAAGTGTCAATATTTAATAACAAGGATATTTTGAGGTATTCTTAAAAATATAGGAATTAAATGGCACTAAGCTCATAATATAGGGACTAAACAAGCTTTTACCCATATTCTTATTATTGTAAAATTTTATGTGGCTATAAGCCAGAGATTATAATGTGGCCCCCTGAATTAGTTTTGAAACATAAAAGCTTTCAGCAAAAATAGTATGGCAATGGTGTTGGTAAAAAGAAGTGTTTATCATTATAATGTCCTCTTTCTGATATTGCAGTCAAATACAATGGCACAAATGGTCAAGGCTGTTCGCATGATTCTTGGAATGGAATCATTTGGGACTATATCAAAACTGCCAAACAAAAGCACCTCTGACATTGAAATTGAAGATGATGCACCGAAAAGAAAACCCACCCTAGAAGAGATCGATGCCTTGGAGGTATTTCGATAGATGTTCTTCTCCGAACTTTTAACAATTGGTAGTCACAATATAAAAACCAGCATCTATGTTGGCTGCCATCTGAAGGCTTACCAGTTAAACCGACATTCTGCTCCACACATATCTTTGTATTTACTTATTTCTTCTTTTCCGAGCAGGAGGTTCGTCTTGCAATTGAGTATATCGTAATTCCTGGAGGAGAGGCGGTGGAACTTCTCCCTAGGCGCTCAGAAATAGTTGCTCGGCAACTTGAGCTCGTGGAGAGCTATCAATTGGCAGCTGAAAATTCAGGTACTGAGCTGAACCCCAGGTTGCAGATTCTTCCACTGAGGTTAAACAAAAAGTCGTTTTCAAACTCTTCGAAATCCGGTTCAACTTCACCTAAAGAAACACTCGGAAAATCACCAACTGGCAGCGATGCAGGCACCAGCTTTACCAGGCTACCCTTCCTGCCTGAATAGTTTGATCATATCTCAAAAGTGTAACGTGTCTTCAATCTTTGGTTGATACGTGTACCGATTCTGTGTACAGTGTGTAGTTAATATATTATCTTGCGATGCAAGCGAAATTACCATGTATAACGTGTTGCCATTGCTTCATCATTACAAGGAACGCAAACTTCTTTGACCCTGATATTCAATCTCTAGAACCAGAGCGACCAGAGACATGAATGAGAGAAATGTTGTCTTCGTACACTGTTTCCTTAAAAAGACATCCACCAAACTTTTTTTTTTTTTTAATGAGAACTATTGCTCATGATGATATTTACAATCATATATATATATATACTGAGAGACCCGTTTACATCAATTCTGATATGGTACCGCTCAGATTTTAACCCTCTCAAATATTCGAGGGACGTCAACTCCCATCCTGAGAGAAAGACTGCCTTCACTCAAGCTCTGAGACTTCAAGGTAGGAAATTTAAATTAAACTCCTACAATGCATCTGCGGAGGCTCGAACCACTTCCCTCACATTTGTGAGGGAGTGACTTTGGTCACTTGAGCTAAGCCTAAATAGTTGACATCCACCAAACTTGAAGTCAATACAGAGCCATGTATATGCAAAACAAATATAGTTAATGCATTTGAGAATATTTTAATAAAAAATAAGAGTAATTGCCACTTCTCATGTTATGATTGGAAGAAATGACGTAAAAATATTATTACTACAGTTTTTTTTTGTTTATTTACTTGCCATAATTTTTTTATTCAAATTTCGAAAGTTAAAAAGGTAAATTAATATTGATGGTTTAATATCGTTGTGATGATACAAAATGTATTTCAAAATGATGAGGCCCAACAAACAGGCCCATAAATCTAAGCATTTTAGTGCATTAAGAGGTGGTACCCAAAATGACCGAGCCTTAAAAATGCCTTTCACGAGGTACAGCCATACGCAGCAGCAATAACCCATCATCATACCTAACCCAGTACGTTCCCCAACACGTCTAATTAAACAGCTCTAGGGTTTCGCAAAGTGAATACACGACAGAAAATATCAACAGCGAATAATAGGTAAAGCGAAAAAAAAATAAAATTCCTCAAACGACTTTTCTGTGGAAACAAATAGCGCTAATCCGTCGTCGTTTACGTGCAGTGATTGTTTGCAATGGCTGGAAAAGACGAGAACAGGATATTTGTCGGAGGGCTGTCCTGGAACGTCACTGAGCGACAGCTCGAAAACGCGTTTGATCGTTTTGGAAAAATAATCGAGTGCCAGGTACCACTTTATCGTTGTTCATAGTTTTTATTTATTTATTTATTTATTTAATTTTTACTTATGCGCCCTTTTTTCCCCTCTATATTATTGTGCTCTGTTTGGATTTTGAGAAACTCGAGCGGGAACGGAGTATTTTTTTTTTTTTTGGAGAAAGCGGAACGTAAATGAATGACTTGTTCTCTTTTTATTCACAAAATTTATGAATTTTTGTAGAAGAAAAAAGGTGTAATCTCTTCACGTATATTGAGAAAAAAAATTATTGATAATGATATGTAGTGAAGAACTGAATCGATTTTAATAAATTATGATTTATTACACAGGCTTTTTGAGCTGATTAGTTCATTGTCAAAAGATAGAACCACTGGATTTGCGTGTTAGAGTCCTTTTGAGAATCACAACTTGTTCTCAATGCATTAGATTTGCAACGTGATGTCATTGAATCTTAGTTTTGATTTTTATCATTTGGCTTGGACCTCAAATAGTTTGGTATTGACATCTAGTTGAGTTTGAGTATTAACATCACTGAAAATTATGTTGCTTCGTCGGTGTCTTCTTTATTTTCAGGTCACGTGTTGATCAATCAAACAATTCTACGGTGGTCTTTTTTATTGTCATCTTTACATGTTTCTGGCAGCTTGCCTGCACGCATGAAAAAGTACAAAAGAATTTGAGAAAATGTTTCATTATTTATTTGAAAATTGAAGCATAGTTGATTTCGAGCTATTAATTTATAATCTATGTTTGAGGTAAAGGTCCCACAGCTTGTAGTTCATGATAACCAACGTTTGCACAGGCTATGTATTTTGATCGCATTTGTTATCATTCTCAATTCTTCATCTTCACTATATTAATTATTCTGCTTATTTTGTTGTTTTGCCTGGAATGCTCGATATGATCTTTTGAGATGCTGTAGATGGGGTTTTTAGAGGTCCTTTTGGTCAGAATCTTCTTGCTGAAGCTCAGTGTTATTTGTGTGATTAGATTAAGATGGATGGTTATTTTTAGTTTTTCCAGCCAGCAAGCATTGACGTGAATGGACGGTCTTTCCTTTGTCTATATGGATTATTATGGTTCACAAAAGGCAGTCAAATTCAGATACCTGGATTTGGAACATTTGATATCTGCAGAAAGAGTTCTTTTATCCATGGAATGTAAGTTGATTGAGAACCATGAAGATTCCTGCTCAGAGGCTTGGAATGGATGTAATTTAGTAAAGTGATCAACCAATGGTCAAGTCATGTGAGGTAGCGATTCTGAGATGCTTGTGTCAGAAAAGTTTCTGTTTTTCACAGCTTTCATCCACCTGGTTTCTGTAGCTTGGTAAACTGAAGGTTCTAGAGTGCTTAGTCCTCAATGACCGATCACTCCACTAGTTAGCTGAAGGATAGAGTTCAATTAAGCCTGATGAAAGAAAAATTGCATGTTTTTCCATGTGGCTTTCGGACTAGCGTTGTAGTTGGAAGGAAAAAGACCATTCTGCAAGTTCTGTGAGTTGTTTGATATAAATTTTTAAGCTGGACAGAGTGTGTTAGTGGGTGTTGATTTCTTCTTATGTCGCTCAGAGAACCAGAGGATTATCTGGTGCAGTCGAAAGAGTCATGTGATGTGTATGCTTTCAACAAGGGCTGCCACATTGCGATGTTACGTTGATTTACTTGTTTTCACTCTAGATTATCAGATTTATCTTGTGCCTGATGCGTTATTTTGTAGTCTTCGTGCATGCATATGAACCTTGATTTTTACACTATTCTGATAGCATTACATCCAAGAAGCCTGAGGCTTGATTCCAGTTTGGATTCATCAAACACAAAGACGAATTCTATACAATGCAGAGATGGTCATCTGCTTTTGAGGGAACAGCATTCTTTCGTTCTTTTGGTGTGGCAGACTCGTGAAATTCTGATATTCCAGCTTTTCAGCCTTATTTTTGGAGCTCTTTGAACTTCTTTTATTCCTGCTACAGCATTTAGTCTATGTTTGATTGGACTAAATGGATCAGAACAGTTTTCTGTTTTCCAGAGCTTGGTTATGGTTCTGCGCCATTCCATAATTTTTAAGCTTCTAATCAACTGACAGTAGTTCAGTAGTTTAAGAAGACTTGTCATTCTGCCAACTCTTTTTACTTTACAGTCAGTGAAGGGAAATTATTTAATTTATTCAGCTGCAAAGTTTAATCTATTGAATCTGGAGTTTGGGTGCTTATAGTTGCTGGCTGCTGTAATTCTCTCATCTTCCTCTGATCATCTGAGAAGATTCAATTCAAGGACAGTGATGCATATTTAATCACCTGATATGAAAGCACTCTATAGGCTACGTTTTCAGAGGTTGTAGGTTCATCCCCAAGTCCAGTATATCTTTGCTAGAAGTTGTCTTAACTTTTTTATCTCAGCTTTTGCGATGGACGTGTGGGCAAAGATGTCATTTATGGACTGCTTATCTCAAGGTTTTTTTGGTACCCTGCTGACTAGGATGATGAATTAATAATGTACAAGGAATGAGAACCAAGAAGAATTTGGGAATAACCCGCACAATGAAGAAATTGTGTGATGATTGGTGGTTGTTTCTATTGATATTAGTTCTTCTGGACAGAGATCGGTTTTTGAAAAATATGTTTTTTTCATGGTGACGTCTTACTGCCTGTTTTTCACTTGTTTGGATTAAGGAATGGCAGTTGTTGTCACTGCAAGATGGAAATCACCCCAGTATTCAAAACATGACACTTTGTGGTTCGTTTAATTACCTATTGGTGGGAACCCAACCATTTTTTAGAAACTAGCACTGACGTCTGGTTCAAAAGGCTGATATATCTGACTGTATGATCGGCTATTATCAGTTGTTCTCTTGAATAGGATTCTATAGAACGGGTATCTGGGATTTTGTCAGATGACAGATATACAATTTTGAAGATTCTTCTTCTTTGTTTAAGAATCCTTTTCAATAACCAAAAATGCAGCAATGCCTCACACATAATAACGATTTGAAAGTAAGTCTTTTTTCCCCCCTTTCCCCCCGGGATAGGAAAGTAAGTCTTTATTTGCTTGATACATTCTGATTATGTAGGACTTTACTACCTTATCATCTTGATGTGTAATCTCTGGAACCAACTATTTCCTCATTTTTTAAAGTTATTTCAATGCTATTCTGCTCCTTGTTAATATCTGTCATTTCAATGCTATTCTGCTCCTTGTTAATACCTGAATGCTATGCCTGAATCGCTATACCTGAATCCTATTATATACATGTTACGTTTCCCAATATGCTTTGAGGTAAGTAGTCATTAATCATCAAACTGCGACTTTTTATGTTTTGTCAAAAGACCTGGTTTACTGCATGGCTATGGCTTTTTAACCTCTTTTTTTTGTTAAATAACTAGTCATTGTCATCTGATTTACAAACTGTCATTAGCTTCCGCGGCTGGTTTTATAAAGTTACATACTTTTGAGATTCTTTGTTACAAATCACTATTTAGCTATTGTGGAGCAAGTTTCAAAATGTTTCTGGGTTATTCTTATCATTTATTTTGGATATGTCATCCTACTTATCTCATCTTTACAGTGGTGGCAATTTCTTAGTGTCCTATTTTGCTATGGTTTGGGGTCATCCATGGTCATCCTGTTTCTTTGAATCAACTTCTCTTGTGTGTTTGTGTAGATCATGTTGGAAAGAGATTCAGGCCGTCCACGTGGGTTCGGATTTATTACATATGCAGACCGTCGGGCGATGGATGATGCTATCAGAGAAATGCATGGGCGCGAGTTTGGTGATAGGGTCATCTCTGTGAATAAGGCCCAGCCAAAAATGGGAGGTGAGGTTTCAGATCATGGCTACAGGGGAGGAGGCTACTCATCTGGTGGCAGGGGAAGCTATGGTGCTGACAGGCCTGGAGGGCAAGATGACTGCTTCAAGTGTGGTCGCCCTGGACATTGGGCCCGAGATTGTCCTTCAGCTGTAGGTGGCCGAGGTGGGGCTGGAGGTTCATTTTCATCACGCTCCAGATTTGGAGGGGTTGGTGTCCGTGGTGACTACCTTGGAGGAGGTCGTGACCGATACATTGATGATCGCTATGATGGAGGACGCTATGGAGATAGGGATCGCTATGACAGCAAGGATAGCAAATATGGGAGCCGCGATCGCTATGTTAGTGACAGGTATGTAATTTTATATTATGAACTTTGCTCAATACGATTGTAATGTTTAAGCCATCTATAGATCTACCAACGCTTACCAGTCTATCATCATTCTCTTTTACTTGTGCTGTCAATTGGGAAACACTATTGTTTAATTTTTTTTGATAAATAGGACTTAGCTTAAGTAAAATGGCTGTTGGGTTGATGAGAAGGAAAGATCCTCCATTGATTAAATGTTATGAATAATTTAAATTAGTTGGCAAGTTGGTTGTTATTTCAAAAAATATGGTGCAACTCTCATTTTGGTACACGCTACAAGAGAGTTAAATGTAGTATACCAAAATGCAAGGGTATTTTTCCTGTCTCTTTTAAATCTTTTGCAGCCATCTTTTCATATATAGCTTGACAGTAGTTAATCCTTTCATTTACATCTAATTTTTATGAACAACAATACAGGTACCCGCCTGCTGGAGATCGCCTTGCAGGTGATAGGTATGGTGGTTCAGATCGTTACCCTGTGAATGGTTATGGCAAAGAGAGGGGCTACGAGAGAGATGTTGGTCCTCGGGCAGGCAGTGATAGGTATGCAAGTGGAGGACCGGCACGGGATGATGGAAGAGGATATAGGAGCAGAGCTGCTCCTTATGATCGCCCTAGCAGGGGGGACCGTCCTTCCTTTGACCGTTACTGAGTTACAAGTATTTCTGTGAAAGTTTTAGGTATGAACACTATGCTAGGCACTGGTTTTTGAATCTCGGTTTGTAGGATGATGCATAAGCAATGATTTTATGAATTCGAAGTTGATTTAGTTTTCATTTGTTTGTTTTTTATTTTTCTCACTCAAATACCCAGTAAGTGCATAAGCAATGATTTTATGAATTCGAAGTTGATTTAGTTTTCATTTGTTTGTTTTTTATTTTTCTCACTCAAATACCCGGTAAGTGCATACTGCAAAGATTTGAGAAAACTTTTGTGTTTGCTCAGAAATGTTAAGAAGTTTTTTTGGAAATATATTTGATAATTTCTGGAGAGACGGATAAAATCGATATTTCGAAAGTATTTCGTGTAATGCCAACATGTCATGAACAAGTAACAAATGATTTTAGTACTAGAAAAGGACCTATATACTCTATTTTAGAACCTTTGTGGACAAATGTGTGGGCTTATCAAAGTTTTTAAAACATGGATCAAAATGCAAAAATTTCAAAAGCGAAAAAAGGACCAATCAATCTTGTAAAACCTGTAAATTGATTTGTATAAAGTCTTCAAACTAGCCACGTGGGTTGATTTGTTTGAAGTCTTCAAACTAGCCATGTGGGTATGGCGGTAACTGCCTTCGTTATGGAGTTGCTTTTTCATGTCTCTCAACGACTAAATTTTAGAAAAATAAATAGAAATCCAACTTGAAATCCAGTCTCTAATTTTGCCTTCAGCTAGATCATGCATATTTTAAGAACTCTTGAACTTCCGTTTGCTTAGTTCGTTTACTAATATTTTTAGTTGGGTGAAACTGGTCAGTGCCAAATATAGGTGCGCTTCTAAAAGTGTAATATCACGTCAGAGCAGAGAAAATAAACAGAGAGATTGTCCGAATTAGCAGCTTAAAATTTGCCATGCACACTTGGGAATTAATTATATTAAAATCCCTTGTCATTTGAACTCAGAACTTGAGCAAAATTTACGTGGAAAATTGAAGGTTAATAATAAAAGTAAAAATATATATATTATTAGCAAAATATTTGCACAAATTCTTTAAAGGCTCCAGCTACCTTGTAATGGTGATAAGTAATTCCCTTATTTTGTCTTTTAGAAAAGTTATCATTGGATTGAAACTCTTGTGATCTAACAGCTAAAATATAATAGGTTAAGTAAAAGAGGTTAAGTGCTACCGACTTTTCTTATGGCAATACTTTTTGTTCTCCGATTTAGCAACGTCCATAAAAAAAATTAAATTTTGTTCAGGTGTAATAGAAAAAATCTGATAGGTAGCCAATTAAAATGAAAAATTAGCCTTAACTTTTAGTAAAGAAACATACAGGCTTTGCATCTCCAACATTATATTCTTCTAAGGGCACTGGAACAAGAAAATTATCCTTTAATAGTCTGTTTATTTGAGAATTTATGAAATGAGAATGAGAATAAACCCATATTTACATGGCAAAATATAATTTAGGAATGAGAAAAAAAATATGTGGGTTCCACACAATTTGGGAATAAGGAATGTGAATCTCTTTCCCAACCCCCCATGGGAATTACCCTCATTCAAATCACAATTAAATTTATTATTTTAAATATCATTATTATTATTATTATTAAATTTTATGTACTTTATTATTTCAGTTATTATTAATTATTATAATATTAATAGTTAATAGTTATTAATTTTATTTTTTTAATTACATTTTCATAATAATATTTATACATGTATCTAGTTAATGAAAATTACATTATTTAATACTATTGGTATTTTGGTAAATTGATTCTTATTCTCATTACTCATTCCTATTTATTTTGCCAAGTGAACACATCAGTGACATTCCAGCACATTCTCATTCCCATTTATTTTTGCTAAGTAAACATTGAAATTTCATTCCTATTCCAACACATTCTCATTTCATGAAGTAAACGCACCATAAGAACCTTAAACACGAATAAGAAAGGTAATTAAAAAGTAAGCATCTTGTATTTTCAGCTTGGGCTTGCTTAGGCTTATATTCAACCACCTTTGCATGTAATTCTGCTTGTTGTGTCTCCTCTTGCTTCTTCATAAATTCAAATGCCGATAACAATATGTGTGTGTGGCCTCACTTTTACTAGTTAATTAGGAAATAAAACTACGCTTCGCGCTGTTTTGAAAAATGAATTTAGTATTATTCCTTTTTCTTCATTTACACTCGATAAAACTAATAAAAAATATGAATTGATTTTTTTTAAATGAGGTAGCCTTATAAAATTAATGTTATTTATAAAAGTTAATTATTTTTTTGTTAACTTTAAAAATATATATTAACGTGTAGTCTATGTGTACAGACCTTATATCTTCACTTGAGAACTCCAATCGACCCCCAACAATTCTTTAATGCTCATCCTATTGAGGAACATCTTTTCCTCAAAAGTAATCTTATTCACGTTCGAGCTTTCAATAACTTGCGAGATGTTGGAGATGGTAGAAAATCTTTCAATTAATGATGCTACCTAATCTATTTGAAGATTTATGTAGATTTTGCTTGTACTTGTGGCAGAGAAACTAACCTCGCCTGTTTAGAGTAAATGTAACCTAAAACAAAACTTGAACAAAATCTAAATTTGTGTATAATATTAAGATAGCCACATTGCATTTGAAAATGTTGATTAGTGGGATCTAAATAAAATAATTACCATGAAACTTTTTAATGGTTGTAGAAGTTACTATCACAATGCAAGGACATCGCCTTTGTTGTAAAAATTTGGATCAAACATCTCCCTTAACTTTCCCCATAAGGTAATCTTTGTTGTTACCAAGTTATCCATAAAAATTAACAAAAATTAATAATGTAAAGAGAAACAATAACTAAAAAATAACATAAATAACTAAAAAAAATAACTAAAAAATATATAGTTATAGTTTTCTTGATTATATTCAAGTTACTAATCTGTTAAAATTTTTATCTCTTTTATTCTAACCAGCTCTAACAATCTCAATATCACCCACACCACATAAACTTCCGACAACATCTATAATATTATGGAAAAATAACATAAACATGTTAAAACACAAGGATTAATAATTTCTAATATATACTTAAAGATTAACAAACATTAATAATTAAAAAAATTACCTGAGAGGATTGTGTTATCATTCACATGTAAATCAATCAAATTAGAAGATACGAATTAGAATCTATTGATCGAAATCTTAACCGTTCCTTCTTCTAACCTCTTAAGAGAAGTTATAATTAAGAAAATAATCTTATACTGATTTGAAAGTGGTCTGTACCCGCCTGTAGTTGAAATAACTTTCAAATTCTTGACACTATACAAAGAGTCCTCACTCAACATGTGCTTAAACCTTGTCGCTAATTTTTTCCTGATTGTTGCATGCATTAGATTTTCCTACCAAAAAAAAAAAAAAACACATGCTACATTAAGTGGATGACAATTGGGAAAAAATTAGAGAAAATAATAGGAGAATGAATTTTTTATGCAACCTTTTCATCAATAAAAGTCATGTCCACACTAATCAATTCTCTATTCTTATTAGTATTAATAGACTCCCACATTTTACAAAACATAACCCTTATCATCCAATTATATTTATCATTGTTCACTCATGAAAAAAAGAGTACTCTATGAAGCACGCAATACCAAAAATTTAAATAAATCAAACAATAAAAATACAAGAATTTTTCTAAAGAGGATGTTGGTTAAATTAAAAAAAAAACTAGAATTTAGTGTTTAGAGAGTTTGAAGAAGCCAAAAGGCACTAAATAAAAGATTGCATAATTAAATATGAGATTATGACATTAAAATTAGACCCTAGTGGCATTGTTGGGGGAAGATGAAAGAACCTCTCTTTCTATGTTAATTAGTTGATGTATTTTAAGTCCATAAAGTTTTATTGCTAGCATAATAAAATAAATGAATGTTTCAAGACTTATAATTGATTATTATTAATGGTTACATATTGTTGGATTTAAATAGAAAGATTCACCATTCTTCTTAGTATTAGTAGACTCTCACATCCTACAAAGTCTAACCCTTATCATCCACCTATCTTTATCATTGTTCAACTCATAAAGAAAATAATACTCCATGAAAGTCATGTCCACTTATTGCTAGGTCCTAGCAATTTAAGCGATAAAAAATTAGTGAAAGTTCAAATCCAAATTGATTCTTTTTTGTTTTTAAAATTGTGTTTACTTCTTTCATTAAATTAATGACAAAAATCAAATAAAAGTATAAATATTATCTTCAGCTTAAAGAAAATCACACCACACAAATAAGTTAAGTAAAATCATGTAAAATAATTAATTATTAGAGCTACATTAATCAAGCTACTTTTAGACATTCTATGTCAAACCCCAAAACCTCACATTTAAAAGTGATTCTCTCGTAAGAAAATAAATCACAAAATAACAATCACTCTAAAAAGTGGTAGATTTAGAGAATAATAAAATAATATCACACACTCTCACCAAAAATAATGTCCACAACTTAAAAATGGAATGATCTCAAGTCTAAGGAATTACTAGCCAAATTTATTTTTATTTTTATGCATCACCACATCTTTTGGTTTATATTACTAACTTTTACTTCAAACTATAATTCCCTAAAATCAAGAAGGACTTTAATTAGAGCGTAACGTAGGCTAGGGTCATGGCTAACAAAAAAGGGGTAATAGGAAAACAAAAATATATGTTTGAAAAATAAGAGACTTTTTAGAGATTACAATTTGCTTCTTCTTTTTTTTTGCTTGGATTTGTTTTTTTCTTTTCTTTCTTTTTTTTTATTATTATTTTTCATTATATATATATAGCACCATTATTAGAAATATATAATCATCCTTATTTTCAAACATAATTGGGTGGTGAAAAATATAAAACATAAGGTAATATTCCACATTGGAATGAGACAAGATGATAAGTTATCAAAGAAAAAATTTTTTTTTTTAATATATAGGTTCAAAGGGGCTAACTATGAATATTTTATAATAGAATTGGTTAGAAAGGCTCAAACGGATCAAAGATGGTATTTTGTCATCTTTTAAGGCTCTAAATAATCTTTCATATCCACTAGTTCAATGGACTTTCAGATGTGGCTGAACAAACTTTTTTTTTTTTACTTTAAAGAAAATATATAGATCTTGTACAATAAATTGTGAAGTTGTATAGGCAAACAATATTACTCTCCAAGGATAATAAGTTCAAAAACTCGCTTGGACTTTTCATAATATGTACATTCCTCCAAATGACTTAATCAATTTCACTTATCAAATTTCTCAATTTACGTTTCAACATGCAAAGGAGAAAATATATTGTAACATAACTCAAGGTAAAAAATAATACAAATACCAAAATTTGGAAATCATCATGTTATCCAATTTAAAAGATCACACAGAAAAGAAATTTTTTTTTTGTATTTTTGCTTTTTTTTAAGTTAAAGAAAACAAAAAAAATTGGGACTGATTGCAGAAACTTAAGGGAGATGATTAAGAGAAAAAGAAAAAAAGAAAGAAAAAAAGAAGTTAGATTTTTTTTAAGAAATAAAACACTAAAATTAAAAAGATGCGTTTCTAAAGACATTACATTCTATATTTTACTATTTTCGACTCAAATTTTTATCCAAAGTTAGTCTTTACAATTAAAATTAGTAAAAACATCACTAAGACTAAGATATTCTACAGTTGTCAACTATTCCATTCCCTTAACCTGAAAGAGGCATTGTCTTCAATGTCTTAAAAGAAAGGAGTAGAATTTAAAATATATCACTTTGCCATTATTGGAAAAATTTACAAACGGAGAATTAAATCTAATTTACACTTTTTACGAGGGTTACTGCCATCATCCTCAGTTGCCCAATCCAACGCCAAAGTCATGAGATATGGCTTTGGTTTGTAAACTTGCAAAAGATTGAGTAACTCGTTAGCAATAGGAGTATAAATAAAGAGTTTTTTCGTTGAGGGTGGAATGAAATGATTTTTAATTGCATGATTAAGAAATATTATTAAGCCACCATAAAAATTATTAACATTTAACAAACCAATAGGTTTTTAATGGATATTCAAATGAGCCCAAGAAGTAAATGTAATTAGTGCCTCTAAAGTTACAAGATATATTGGCAAGAAAATGAAACCGTCAGCATGATTTAACATTTTAGATATTATTTCTTGCATACCTGAGACAACTAACTCTTCTCCAGCTGGTGGGTTTGGTAGACATGCTAAAGGTTTTAAGGCTTTGGGAATAATGCCTCTTCTTCGAATGAAAGCAGTTTCAGAGACAAGCTTTGATAAACCTTGATCACCTCCTTTACATACAAGACTTAACATATCAGATATTCTTTCTTGCATACCTGAGACAACTAACTCTTCTCCAGTTGGTAGGTTTGGTAGACATCCTAAAGGTTTAAGACTTTTGGAATAATGTCTAGCACTTGGCTTCTTCGAACGAAAACAGTTTCAAAGACAAGTTTTGATAACCCTCGATCACATTCTTCATATACAAGATGTAGTTGTCTCTCTCTTATAGCACGACCAAGATTTATGGTTGCCTGAACAAACTCCTTTTACTTTCCACAGTGAAATCCAGAAAGTACACAAATATTCTTAAGTTGTCTGCTTGAAGTTGCTGCCATTAGAACAATTCTAAAAAGAAACAATTTGTGAGTGCTTGTAACATACACAATGATACACATCTATATATAAAGTGGTGTATTTGTCAAATGACACGTGAAGCTTTCAACTCAATAATTCAAAAGTAAACAGAAAAAAGAAAATAATGATTAAACATAAAAAACACACAACTATAATAAGAATAATGCAAAATATAAAAGAACAGTAAAATAAAAGGATATTTACTGGTAGTTGTGATTATTACTCATATCTTCATCTGGTTTTATGTCCAGTAACGGCTTAAACGCCCTTTATGGGTTAAAGTTATACTTCCCATCCAGTTTTCTTCTAAACTGGCAAACAAAGTCTTTCAAAGTCCGATTTCCAAGACTAAACCATATACTTTCATTTTTGAAAAAATTCCATAAATTATGAATTTCACGTTGAACATATCCGCTCGGATGTGTCTCAAGAGGTCGTAAGATATCATCCAACGATTCTTTACTCATGTCATTCTTAACGAATTTGATTTTATCTTCAAGATTTATAGAAACCATTCCTAAAGTTTTGCGACGTGGTTTTTTGCAAACAAGTCTTATACAGTTGGGACATTTAGACCCAAGCTACTTAGTTCTTTTTTTTTAAGAAATGTACTTTTACCAAAACTAGACATGTAGGAAACAAATAGATCAGAAAACTCACCTGTCAATCGGACCTTTGCTTCAATTAACCAACGAATGTCAACAGGAATCTCATTGATTATTAACAAACAGAGTCGTTCATAACGAGTTTTATAAATCTTCTTAAGAGCATTTTAGGGAGAAAAGGAAAACGCTTATACAGTTTATGTTATATTTCTTCCATGTTTGATTTTGAGGTTCAGTTATTGTGGAAAATTGAAAATATCAACTTAAAAAGTCACGGAGTACTGTTATCCGCTATTTATACGGGATAGTGAATCAAAACAAATCAAAGAAATGAATCAAATTTGCAAAATCAAATCAAAAGTGAAGAAGAAGAACAAAATAAAAACACATAATGAATATAACTCACCTTCGTTCTTTTATTGAATTTAGTTCCTTTAATTGTAGTTTATAAATACCATCATCTATTTTTTTGAGTTGTCTTTTTAGATCTTTAATGTGTGATACTAACTCTGGTGGTTGTAGATCCCAAATATTATGTGATTTAATAAATTTGAGCAAGTTCCTTAGGTGAAATTTTACATGTAAATGTTCTCTAAGATGTTTGAAACTGATCATTCTCATGGAGGTACTCATGACATGTATTAAAAAATCGTGAGCTAAAGTACAATTGTCAAACAACACACTTAAATAAGAGATAACGTAATGCACTTCATTCAAGACATAGGGAAAAGAAAAAAAAAAGAAAATCAAACAATTCAAACGATGAAATAACAATAAAATAAATTCACAAAAAGTTAAAACAAAAAGGCTTAATCAAGATTTGGTGGGTCATTGAAATTGATTTCGGTGTCTGCTTCACGTGGTTGGCATTTCATCTATTGTTTCAATATTTGAATATTAACTTTAAATGTGACACCATCCTTTAGATTCTCAATTTCTACGTCTCCATATAGATATGTTCTTTTAACAACAAATGGATCATTCTACTTTGACTTTAACTTTCCTATAAACAAATGAAGACGAAAATTATAAAGTAACACTTTTTGTCCAATTTCAAATATTTTCCGAAAAATTCTTTTGTTATGAAAAAATTTAGTTCTTACCTTAATAATTCTAGAATTCTCATATGCATTATTTATTAATTTCTCAAGTTCATTCAATTGAAATTTACGCACATTACCAGTAGCATCAAGATTTGAATTAAAAGCTTTAATGGCCCAAAATGATTTATGTTCAAGTTCAACCGGTAAGTGGCAAGATGTTTTAAAAGCAGTACGATATGCCCAAAGTATATCAATTAGTCGAGGAGACCAATCTTTACAGTTTGGATTAACTGTCTTTTCTAAAATTTATTTTATCTCTCTATTTGCTAATTCAATTTGACCACTTATTTGAGGATAATAGAGAGTAGCAACTTTATGTGTAATTCCATATTTTTTCATTAATGACTCAAATGGCTTGTTACAAAAATATTTACCTTCATCACTGATAATGACTTAAGGTATTCCAAATATGCTCGAAAGATTTTCTTTTAAAAAATGGATCACAATCTTGTGATCATTGTGCCGACAAGAAATCGTCTCAATTCATTTTGAAATATAATCAACAACAACCAAAATATATACAAATCCAAATGATGATGGAACCATAAAATCAATTTCCCAACAATTAAATATTTTAATGACAAGAATGAGGTTTAAACGCATTATGTTTCGCTTTGAAATAGACCATACTATTTGAAAATTCTTACACACTTTGCAGAATACATGTGAATCTTTAAATAATATAGGCCAATAAAATCCAATTTGCAATATTTTTGCATCTGTCTTTTTTTAACAAAAGTGGCCACCATATGCTTTAGAATGACATAATTGAATAACCCTACTTACCTCATCATTTGATATGCATCTTTGAAAATTTTGATCAGAATAATACTTAAACATATATGGATTATCCCAATAAAAACTTTTCACTTCCGTTAAAAATTTCTTCTTGTCTTGGGAACTCCAATCATATGGTAATTTACATGTATCAAGATAATTAACAATATTAACATACTAAGGCATTTTATTTATAGAAATAAAAAATTCATTAGGAAATAATCATTAATGGGTGTTGTTTCAATTGAAGACTCATTTGTAAGTCTTGAAAGATGATCTATAATAACATTTTCAGCACCCTTTTTGTCCTTGATTGTCAAGTTAAATTCTTGAAGTAGTAAAATTCATCGTTTCAACCTTGGCTTAGCATCCTATTCAGACATTAAATATCTCACAGCAACATGATCAGAATAAACAATAGTAAATGAACTAATTAAATATGAAACGAAATTTATCCACTGCAAATATTACAGCAAGTAGTTCTTTTTCAGTTGTAACGTAATTCATTTTAGCATTATTAAAGTTCTACTTGCATAATAGATGACATTGGCTTACTTTCCTTTCTTTGGCCCAGAACAGCGCCAATGGCATAATTGTTAACATCACACATTAGCTCAAAAGGTAAAGACCAATCGGGAGGTTGCATCATTGGGGCTGAGATCAAAAGACTGATTATCTTTTCAAAAGCTTGTTGATAATTTTCAATCCATTCAAAAGGTATGTCTTTTATTAAGAGATTACAAAGTGGTCTGGATATGACAGTAAAATCTTTTATAAACCTCCTATAAAATCATGCATTCCTAAAAAGAACAAACTTCTCTAAATGTCTTTGGTGAGGGTAATTTTGAAATGACTTCAATTTTGGCTTTGTCAACTTCAATTTATTTTGAAAACACAATATGACCCAAGACAATTACAGAAGTGGTCATGAAATGACATATTTCCCAATACAAAGCTAGCTATTTTTCTTGGCACCTTTCCAAAACTCTTTTTATATTATCAAGACATATATTAAAAGAATTACCAAATATAGTTTCAACCATGTCACTAAAAATAATTAACATGCACTTTTGAAATGTTGCAAGAGCATTACAAGTTCAAAAGGCATTCTTCTAAATGCAAATATTCCAAATGGGCATGTGAATGTGGTCTTTTCTTGGTCTTCTAAGACTATGAAGATTTGATAATAGCCAGAGTAGCCATCAAGAAAGTAGTAGTGGGGATATCCAGCTACTCTTTCGATAATTTAGTCTAAAAATAGAAGGGGAAAATAATCTTTTCTAGTGGCATCATTTAATTTTCTGTAATCAATGCACATATACCAACTAGATGGAATTCCTATTGGGATTGGTTCACCTTTTTCACTTTTTATAACAGTGATTCCAAAATTCTTTTTATACTACTTGTGTTGGATTTACCCATCTATTATAAGAGATATGATAGATAATTCCTATATCTAGTAGTTTAAGAATCTCATTCTTTACCACTTCTTTCATATGAGGGTTTAGTCTTCTTTGTGGTTGACGGGTTGTTTTGGCATTTTTCTCTAAGTGTATTTGGTGTATGCAGATTAAACGATTAATGCCGTTTATGTCTTTTAAGGTCCAACTAAATGCAATTTTATGTCTTTTTAGTACAAACAACAACTTACATTCTTGATCATGCGTAAGTTGGGAAGAAATTATCACCGGATATGTTTGATGCTCTCTAATATAGGCATACTTTAATTCTTCTGGTAAGGGCTTTAATTCGAGCTCTGGTGCTTCATTTTCGTTTGGTTCTTCAGATTGTGTTATATCTTCAAAGTTTGATTGGTCATCATCACTTATAGGTACTTGCACATAATCAAGTATAGAGCATATGTTAGCCGTATCACAATTTAATTCTTTACTTGATTCAAAAAAACCGGCAAAACAAATTTCAATAGAGTTTGTAAAATTCTCATCCTCAATGTGTTCTTCAATGATTGGCTCGATGATATCAATCTCCTCATTCTCATTATCATAATCTTCTTGGTGGTGAGGTCATTTACACATGTTGAACATATTGAGTTCCAATGTCACGTTGCCGAAAGATAAATTCATTACTCTATTTCTGTAATTAATCAAAGTATTAACAGTAGCAAAAAATTGTTGATCCAATATAACAAGAATTGTTTGCATTCATTAACATTTGGTTCTATTTCCAAAACAATAAAATCCGCAGGCTATATGAATTTATCAACTCCGACTAATACATCTTCAATTATTACTTTTGAAACCTTAATTGATCTATTAGCAAGTAAATGAATGGTAGAAGTTAGTTTTAACTCACTAAGATTAAGTTGTTGATACACTAAGTAAAGAAGCAAATTAACACTGGCACTAAAATCAAGTAAAGCATGTCCAATTTTATTATCCCCAATAATGACATCCAACATATGAAAGTTGACATTTACTTGTTTAATGATTGAAATTAAAAAGTGTACATTTAATAAGGATGAAATTATTAGTTTTTTGTTGTGCAAATTTTAATGTACTCGCAAGCGCACAAATTTATTATAATATAGATCAATGGTGACGAGTGTCGATCCCACGAGGAGGTGAATTTTAATTGTGTTTAGAATTAATTTTGTAAATGGATGGTTGGATTTGTGGTGGAAATGATTTGTAATATGCTAAAACTTAAATTAAAATTGTGAGAATAAATTCTAAAATTGGAATTGAAATGGCGAGACTAAATTGAAGCGAATTCTATTGAAATGACGTACTTGGGTATCTGGATCCGTATCAACATGCATCATGAGCTAAATAATCCTTATTAATGCCAATTAAATCATGAGGAGGGAATCCACACCTCATGAACCACGCTCTAATCAATATGGTGCTAAGGGCTTATCGTGCCAAATAATAATAATCTTGTACTAGAGGACCAGTGAAACCAAGGCGGTACTAGACAAGATTAGTATTATTTGTCGACGAGAAGTCAAAACATCCACAAAAACTAGAGGGGAAGAGAAAATAAATTTACCAAATAAAGCTCATGACACATGTTAAGACTTCACCTTCAACCCAAACTTGAAAGGAAATTAGCTACTCATAATTGAACTAGGGGCAAAATGAGAATTTATTAAAATACGAAGAAAATACAAGATGGAGAAAGAATTACAGAAAACAGAGTCCAAAAATGGATTCAGAGATATCAAATTAGAGGGGAGAGGCCCCCTTTTTATAGATACATGGAGTAAATCATGGTCATCGGATTAAAAATAATTTGGACGCTCAAGATTGTGCCACGTCATCAGTCAACAGTACGCGGTTTGACCACGCGGATAAACAGTAACACGGTTTGACCCGGGTTTAACAGTAACGCGGTTTGGTTGAAAATAATCCTGTGTGATGTATGCACCGTGCGCAAGATTTTTCGTCCACTGATATGCTGCCACGTCACCATCAAAAGTACATAAAAATTTTAGTCCAAGAGGATCGTGACACCTCATCAGTCAATGCCACATCATCGATTCGTCTATGTGAACAGTGTCGTGAACAGTAATGTAGACAGTACCGTACACGTGAATAGTACCGTACATGTGAATAGTGTCATTTTTCCTTTTATGCCCCTCCTAAGGTTTTCGACCGTCCTGAGTTCAAAAGTGATGTCCGTTTTGCCATCTGACCTCTCCTTTATTGTGAAATAACTATAATGCCCCTAAAATACATAAATTACTTAATTAAAATAAAACACACGTAATTGAATCACAAGAAGGTTAAATACATAAAAGAAAGGGTTGTTAGTAAGACTTGAAATGTAAAATGACAGTTTTCTCCTTTATAAATATGCATTTTCTAATACTCAACACACCCCCCAACCAGCTTATTTCTAGTCCCTAGCAAATAAAGCGAAAACAAAATTCAAGTCCAAAATGATTTTTTTTTATTAGAAACACTCGTGTTTATTCAATCAGATTAATGATAGCAATCAAATAAAAGTATAAGCATTATCTCCAGTCTAAAGAAACATCACACCCACATTAACCATCCACATGAATCAGCTCTGTAGACTTTGTTATAGATACTTTAAAGAATGACATGTCAAACCTCAAATTCTCACTGGAAATAGTGACACTCTCATAAAGGAATTAAACCCAATAAAAATAGTCACTCCAATGAATGGTACTTGAGAGAGAAAATAATAAAGAAGTGATATCACATGCTCTCACCAAGATGAAAGCAATATGCCCTCAGCTTAGAAATAATACGATCTCAAGTCAAATAAAAATGTTAGTCAACCCAATTTATTTATCTCTTTATTATTATTATTATTATTATGCACCACTACATCTTTTTAGCTCATATAACTAGCTTTTACTTCAGACTATAGTTTCTTAAAATCAAGAAGGACTTTTATTAGGATGTAATGTAGGCTAGGGACATGGCTAACAAAGAAGGGAAATAAGGAAAACAAATTGTATGTTTGAGAAAAAATGCAGAGAAATTTTTTTTTTTAAGTTGCAAGGTGGATTTCACCTTTTATTATTATTATTATTTTTCTTTTGAAACAACAATTTTTGTTTTGTTTTGTTTTTTTTACTTTTATTTGGCATAACTTCACTGAACAAAATAATTATTTATATTTTTCTCAAAAATAAATAAGTGATAGAACTTATAAGATATCGGGTAATACTCCAAATCGGAGTGGGTCAAGATGATAAGTTGACAAAGAAAAAGTTTTTTTTTTAAAGACTCAAAAGGGTTAACTATGGATATTTAATAAAATAGACGGCTAGAAAGGCTCAAACGGATCAAAGATGGCATTTCCATAGTCTTTTAGGGCTCTAAATAATCATCCATATCTAGTAGTTAGATGGGCCTCCCAATGTAGCAACACACATTTTTTTTCTTTTGCTTTATTTTACAATTTTTTTAAGGGTTAACTCAAAGAAATTTAGAGATCGTGTGTAAAATAATAAACTGCTAAGCTGTATAAAAAATGGGCAAAATGGTTATTCTCCAAGAAAAATAATAGGCTCAAAAACTCACTTGGTATTTATTATGACATATTCATTCCTTCAAGCAACTCACATTTGTCTCCAACATCAACATGTAGAGTAGCAAACATAGTGTAATATCACTTAAGACCAAAGATAATACAAATACTAAAATTTAAAATTAATCATGTCATCCAATGTTAAAGCAAATCACACAATTTTTTTTTTCAAACACCATTCTACCCCACAACCTATTCTAAACACGAAAGGAAAATATGCATGCAGAAATGTGAAAATGATATAGAAAAACTAATTAGAATAGTTACACTTAAAATGATAGAAAAAGAAAATAATTTTTTTTTTACTAAGAAGATGCGTTTCTACAGGCACTACATTCCATATTCAGTCATCTTCGACTCAAAAGTTAGAAAATGTATATTCATAGAGGAGAAATTAAAAAGAAGAAGAAAATGAAAATAAAAACTTAATAAAGAAAAAAAGAAAATGTCTGAATTTTTTTGTTTTTGTTTTTTTATTTTTTGTTTTTTTTTGTTTTTTTTTCAAACGATGAAGATGCGTTTCTACAGTCACTACACTCCATATTCAGTCATCTTCAACACAAAACATTAACAACAGTTAGTTTCTACAATAAAAAATCAGTAAAAACTTAACTAAGATTCCACAATTGTCGACTATTCCCTCCCCCCAACCAGAACGAAACATTGTCCTCAATGTTTTAAAGGAAAAAAAGTAGAGTTTAGAAGACATCACCTGGGTGGTGCAACACAGAAGAAAATATTTACAGGCGTAGAGTTAAATCTAATTTGTACTTCTTACTGCGGCTACTGTTACCATCATTATTTGGACGCTCCGACACAAAGGTCCAGGGGTCTGGCTCTTGTCTATAAGCTTATAACAAATCAAGTAGCTCATTAGCAGTGTGAGCACAAATAAAGAGTTTTTTCGCATTAGAGGGAATGCAATAGTTTTTATTGCATGGTTAAGAAATGCAATAAAGTCATCATAAAAGTTATTGACATTTAACAAACCGATGAGTTTTTGGTGGATGTGCAGATGAGCCCAAGATGCTAGTGTGATAAGAGCCTCTAGTGTTGCAAGATCTCCTGGAAGGAAAATAAAAGTATCAGCATAATTAAGCATTTCAGTTATTCTTTCTTGCATACCTGAGACGACTAACTCTTCTCCAGTTGATGAGTCAGACGAACTGCCCAATGGTTTTAGGGCTCTTGGGATGAGACCATTTTTTATAACCCTCGGTTACCTCCTCCATACAGCAAGTGTAATTTTCTCGCTGCTATGCTTCGACCAAGATCTATGGCTGCCTCTACGAACTATTTATATTTGCCATAGGTAAATTTAGAAAGCACACAAATGTTCTTGAATTGTCTATTGGGAGTAGCTGCCATTGGAATACTTCTCAAAAACAATTTGTGAGTGCTTGACAAAAAAGAAATCACATTTAAGAATCTTGGTGATAGTGGGTCACAGCTGTGTATGAGGTAACATGTCAGTGTCAAATAACGTGTAAAGCACATGGCTCGCGAGTCAAAAAGGAAACAGTAAAAGGAAAAAGTAAACAGTAATAAAATTATTAAAGACAATAATGCAAACGATAAAACAACAATGAAATAAAATAACAGTTAAGTAAAAGGATATTTACAGGTAGTTGCGACTGTGGCTCACATCTTCTTCTGTTTTTACGTCCAAAAACGGATTGAACGCCCTCTATGGGTCGAGGATATGCTTCCCATCCAGTTTTCTGATAAACTGGCAAACATGGTCGTTTATAGTCAGATTCCCGAGACTATATCGTGCATGCTCTTTCTGGAATAATGGTCATAACTGGAGAATCGCTCCTTGCACATATCCACTGGGATGCGTTTCAAGAGACAAAAAGATATCATCCAATGACTCCTTATTCAAGCCATCCCTAATGAATTAAATCTTATATTCCATGTTATCAGACACCATTCCTAAAGAACATGAGTTTTTATTGCAACTCATTCTGGCACACTTATGACAAGCAACAGAAATTCTTCGAGCTCGTCGTTTTCTTGCATAATTTCCTTTACCACAACCAGGCATGAATTCAATAAATTTTGGAGGTAACTCACCTGCCGATCGTACTTTAGCCTCGATTAACCAACGGATGTCAGCAGTATGATTCCTCATGAGTAATCGCATGCGTTCAGACCGAGCTTTATAGATTGTAAGGAGGGCATTCTGAGGAAGTGAAGGGAATCGCTTGTGAAGCTTCGCTAGAATCTCGTTTCTGTCCATACTTTCGCCTCAGAATATCAGTTATTATGGGAAACTGAAGTAACCGACTTAATTGTCACGGAGTACCGTTATCTGCCACTTCACCGGGGTAACAAACGAAAGCACACAAACAAAAAAATAAATTAAAACACACAAAGAAAATTAAAATCGTCCTCTTATTGAATTTACCTCAAGCTCCAACTGAATGTCGTAAACACTTCTCTCAATGTCTCTGAGTTGGCATTTTAAACCGTCAACATAGGCTACTAACTCTGGTGGTTGTAGAGCCCAAATGCGTTGTATTTTACAAAATTGAATCTGCCTTTTGAGATGAGTTTTGACACGTTGAAGTGGTTTAAGAATGTTCAGGAGGAACGGTCTAAGTAAGGTACTCATGATTAAAAATGATAAGAGAAGACTTAATAGTTAAACAAACACACTTATGCAAAAATAATTTCAATTAGTAGAAGAATAATATAAAGATAGAAAAAAAAATCAAATCAACGAAAAAAAATCAATTCAATTCTAGGTGGGTCACTCAAATGTATTTCGGTGTCTTCTCCATGTGGTTGGTACTCTAGATATGACTTTAATCTTTAACCATTAACTTTAAACGTGACACCATTCTTTGGGTCCTTAATTTTAATTGCCCCATGTGGAAAAATAGTATGAATAATAAAGGGACCAGACTAACGAGAGCGTAACTTACCTGGGAATAGGTGCAAGCGAGAATTGAATAAAAGCACTTTCTGACCTGGAGTGAAAGATTTTCTCATAATGTGCTTGTCGTGGAAGACTTTCATTCGTTGCTTGTAAATCTTGGCATTTTCGTATGCGTCATTGCGAATTTCTTCAAGTTCTGCCAGTTGTAATTTTCTTTCTGAGCTGGCTTGCTGCATGTCAAAGTTGAATTTCTTGATGGCCCAATACGCACGATGCTCGAGTTCCACAGGTAGGTGGCAAGCTTTTCCATACACTAGCCTGTAGGGTGACATCCCAATCGGGGTCTTGAAGGCCGTTCTATATGCCCATAATGCATCATCAAGTCTTAATGACCAATCTTTCCTGTCTGACCTCACCGTCTTTTCTAATATGTGCTTTATTTCCCGATTGGAGATCTCAACTTGGCCACTGGTTTGCGGATGATACGGAGTCGTCACTTTGTGTGTGATTGAATGCTTTGTTACAAAAGTGGGCACCACCATCACTGATTATTGCTCGAGGGAATCCAAAGCGTGAAATAATATTGCTTTTTAAAAATCCTATCACCACCTTGTGATCATTGGTTCTGCATGGAATTGCTTCTACCCATTTTGATACGTAGTCAACAGCAACCAATATATATTGATGGCCAAAAGTAGGGGGAAAGGGTCCCATGAAGTCGATACCCCATACGTCAAAAATCTCAACCACTAAAATTGGATTTAGTGGCATCATGTTCCTTCGTATATGCTCCCCATTCGTTGACACCTATCACATGAATAACAGAAAGTGTAAGTGTCTCAAAATATAGATGGCCAATAGAAACCACATTGTAAAACTTTAGTGGCTGTTTTCTTAGCACTGAAATGGCCTCCACAAGCTTGTTCATGGTAGAATGAAAGGATATTCTGAATTTCACTTTCTGGGACACATCGTCTAACAATTTGGTCTGCACAATACTTGAACAAATACGGGTCATCGCAAAAGAAATTCTTTATTTCCGCAAAACATTTGGCCTTGTCTTGCTTAGTCCAATGCTCTGGAAGTTGACCTGTAACAAGATAATTAACTATATCAGTATACCAAGGTGATACTTCCACACTCATTAATTGTTCATCTGGAAATGAATCATTTAATAGTAATAGTTCTGTAATTGTGTCAAAATGGAGACGAGAGAGATGATCCGCCACAACATTCTCTATGCCTTTCTTATCTTTGAATTCCAAGTCAAATTCCTACAAAAGTAACACCCAACGAATTAGTCTAGCTTTTGCATATTTCTTTGTGAGAAGATATTTAAGAGCAGCATGATCTGTGAATACAATTATTTTACAACCAATGAGATAAGATCGAAATTTTTCTAATGCAAATACTACTGCTAGCATTTCTTTTTCAGTAGTTGAATAGTTCAACTGTGCATCATTCAATGTCATACTAGCATAGTAAATAACATGAGGAATTCGATCAACCATTTTTCTTAATACTGCTCCTACTGCATAATAAGATGCATCACACATGAGCTCAAATGGTAAGCTCCAGTTTGAGGGCTGAATGATGGGTGATGATGTCAACAACTGTTTTAATTTTTCAAATGACACAAGACATGAATCATCAAAGATAAAAGGTACATCCTTAGCAAGTAAATTGCATAAGGGTCTAGAAACTTTGCTAAAATCTTTAATGAAACGTCTATAAAAACCAGCATGCTCAAGAAAATGACACTTCTCCTAATTTAAAACTAAGTTCTTCTTGATACATCTCTGCAGAACTAATGTTAGGTGATGTAAACATTGATCAAACGAGTCACCAAAGACAAAAAAGTCATCCATAAAGACTTCAAGGAATCGTTCAACCATATCAGAAAAAATGCTCAACATGCATCGTTGAAATGTAGCAGGTGCATTACATAATCCAAATGGCATCCTTCTATATGCAAATGTGCCAAAAGGGCAAGTGAAAGTGGTTTTCTCCTGATCTTTTGGTGCTATGGGGATCTGATTGTATCCTGAGTAGCCATCTAGAAAGCAATAAAATTCATGGCTTGCTAATCTATCAAGCATTTGATCAATAAATGGTAAAGGAAAATGGTCTTTACGTGTGACAGAATTCAATTTTCTATAATCAATGCATACACGTCATCTTGTAGTCACTCAAGTGGGTATCAATTCATTATCAGCATTGGTAACTACTGTAACTCCTGACTTTTTAGGGACAACTTGTATAGGACTGACCCATAAAATATCAGAAATTGGGTAAATGATACATGCGTCTAATAGCTTAAGGACTTCAGTTCTAACAACTTCTTTCATGTTAGGATTTAACCGTCGTTGTATTTCCTTAGTAGATTTAGCATTTTCATCAATGTGAATGTAATGCATGCAGTCTACTGGGTTTATACCTTTTATGTCTGCTATGGTCCATCCTAATGCTCTTTTGTGCTCTTTTAAAACATCCAATAACTTACCTTTTTGTTCGTCATTAAGGGATAATGAAATGATTACCGGTAGAGTACTTTCTTCCCCCAAAAATGCATATTCTAATGTGTTGGGCAATGGTTTGAGCTCGAGTTTCGGTGGTGATTCTGATGATGGAATCAGTTTCTTTTCTGATGGTGCTAGTTGTTCAACTCTTGACTTCTATTTATTAGTGTCCATGGATGGTGATGAGTCAAGTAGGGCGTTGACCTCTTCAACCGATCTGTCAATATCAAAATCCAAACCAAAGTGAGTCAAACATGTTTGTAAATGATCATCACTAAGGTTTGAAATAAAAGTATCATCAATTAATGCTTCAATTAAATCCACATCAACAATTCCATCATCTGCATTGTGTGGTTGTTTGGCAATGTTGAAAATGTTTAACTCCATAGTCATGTTGCCAAATGACAACTGTATATTTCCAGTCCTGCATTGAATATGAGCATCCACAATTGCCAAGAAAGGTCGGCCTAGGATAATGGAGATGTGTTTTCTTGAATCTTGTATAGGTTGAGTATCAATTACAATGAAATCAATAGGAAAATAAAATTTATCTACCTGGATAAGCACGTCCTCCACAAGTTGTAACACCACTGGAGTTGGGTGTAATTCTCCCAGTCCAAGTTTCACAAATACTGAATAAGGAAACAGATTTACACTAGCTCCTAAATCCAACAAAACATTCTCAATTGTGTGGTTCCCTATGCTACATGAAATAGTGGGGGAGCCTGGGTCTTTGCATTTTAGAGGAATTTTGTGTTGGAGTATAGAACTAACGTTTGCTGTTAAAAATGTCTTCTTTTGAACATGCAAATTTCTCTTTTTAGTACAAAAGTCTTTAAGAAACTTGGCATAAGATGGAACTTATTTAATAGCATCAAGTAAAAGGATGTTAACACTTACCTGTTTGAAGATTTCAAGAATCTCACTTGTGGATTTTCCCTTCTTGCCTTTAGCTAACCTATGAGGAAATGGAGCTTTAAGAACATATTCTCGTGGGTTGGTTTCTTCTTTTTCCTCCGGTGGTGAGTCCTCAACATTCACAAGTACAATTTGATTTTCTTTTGTCACCGGCATCTCCACTTTGTTGTCGACTTCTTTTCCTTTTCGCAAGGTCATGACTGCTTTGACCTCTCCATGCTGTTGTGGTGAACTGGTACTTGCTTCATGTACTCCTTTAAGATTAGGCACTGGTTGACTTGGAAATTTACCTTTCTCAACAGTTATTGCCAAGGTCTGAACTGAAGAAGCAAGTTGTCCCACCATCTTCTCGAGGTTTGAAACTGATTGGGCTTGTGAGTTGAAACCTACTCTCAACTCATTTCGTAGTCCATCAATGGTGCGGTTCTGTTGCTCAATCATGGAGTGAGTAACATTCTTGAGATTCTGGAATGAATCCTCACATGGTCTGGATTGAGAATAGTTCTGGTTCTGATTGTATGGTCTAAATGGGGGCTGCGAGGCTTGAGGAATTTGAGGAATTGGTGGAGCTGGAGCTGCTGGTCCATTCTGTTGGAATCCTTGAGACCATAAAAAATTAGGGTGGTCTCTCCATCCAGGGTTATATGTGTTAGAGTATGGATTGTAATTCGATGGTTTTCTCATTACACCTATGGCATTGGCTTGATCTGGATATGAGTCAGGGTCATGTTGGTCTGTTGATTTAGCAGTCGATAACGATGTTATTTGTCGAGCAAGACCTTCAACCATCTCTTGACTTCTTTGATTCCCAAAATTGACTCGCCAATATGAACCTCATTCACTCCCTTAATTCTTCTAGTATTCCTGAGTGATTGACTCCATTGTTGGGAATTATCCGCTTGTCGCTGGAAGAATTCTCAAATTTCTAATACACTTTTTGACATTAGCTCTCCTCCACTTGTTGCCATTAGTCCATTCTTGCACATTCGACAATAATCCCTCCAAAAAGTATTGGCATTGGTGTCATTTCTCATACCCATGATGTGGACACTTCAAGAGTAGCCCATTGAATTGCTCCCATGTTTCGAAAAACTGCTCGTCTTCTCTCTTGGTAAACTCCGAGATTTCCCTGCGAATAGCATTGGTTTTATGCACTGGGAAATATTTATTCAGAAATTTAGTGATCATTTGTTCCCATGATGAAATACTATTAACAGGCAAAGTATTTAACCATGAATGAGCTTTATCCTTTAAAGAAAATGGGAATAATCTAAGTTTTACATCATCATCTGAAAAATTTTCATATTTAAATATTTGACAAATAGCATGAAAATCATTCAAATGATTATATGGATCCTCATTTTCTAGGGCATAAAATGTGGGAAGACAATTTAGCACACTAGGTTTTAATTCAAAACTCCTAGCAGCTACATTTGGGTATTTTATACATGATGTGATCAAATTAGCTAAGGGACTAAAATAGTCCTTAAATGGCCTCTCCTGTGGTGCTTGTAAATCAATTTCAAATTTATTTTTAATGTGCTTTTGTGTGCAAAATGTTTTTTCTAGTTCAAGGTCTATAGGTTCAAGATTAGGAAATAATGACCTACGACCATACATGCAAAATAAATAAAATGAAAATAAAGATGAGAACAAAACAAATAAAAATAAAGAAGAGGGAGAAATTACGATACTAACCTTATTGCGTTGTTACAACCATTCTATAAAAACACGCTAAAAATAAATCCGTGAAATAAATTAACTAAAAATTAAATTAATAAGATAAAAAATTACAAAGAAAAATAAATTGAAAATTAATTACAAAATTTTAAAGAAGAGAAAAAAAAATTCTTAACTCAAAATGAAATAAAATTCTTAACTCAAAATGTAAATTCACACTTTTTTTTTATAAAAACAAATTACAAGAAAACAATTAAAAGAAATTATTTACAAAAATTAATTTTATGAATTAAAATTACTTACCTCCCCGGTAACGGCGCCAAAAACTTGTTGTGCAAATTTTAATGTACTCGCAAGCTCACGAATCTATTGTAATATAGATCAATGGTGACGAGTGTCGATCCCACGAGGAGGTGGATTTTAATTGTATTTAGAATTAATTTTGTAAATGGATGGTTGGATTTGTGGTGGAAATGATTTGGAATATGCTAAAACTTAAATTAAAATGGTGAGAATAAATTCTAAAATTGGAATTGAAATGATGAGAATAAATTGAAGCGAATTCTATTGAAATGACGTACTTGGGTATTTGGATCTGTATCAACATGCATCATGCGCTAAATAATCCTTATTAATGCCAATTAAATCATGAGGGGGGAATCCACACCTCATGAACCACGCTCTAATCAATATGGTGCTAAGGGCTTATCGTGCCAAATAATAATAATCTTGTACTAGAGGGCCGGTGAAACCAAGGCAGTATTAGACAAGATTAGTATTATTTGTCGACGAGAAGTCAAAACATCCACAAAAACTAGAGGGGAAGAGAAAATAAATTTACCAAATAAAGCCCATGACACATGTTGAGACTTCACCTTAAACTCAAGCTTGAAAGGAAATTAGCTACTCATAATTGAACTAGGGGCAAAATGGGACTTTATTAAAATACAAAGAAAATACAAGATGGAGAAAGAATTACAGAAAACAGAGTCCAAAAATGGATTCAGAGATATCAAATTAGAGGAGGGAAGCCCCCTTTTTATAGATACATGGAGTAAATCATGGTCATCGGATTAAAAACAGTTTGAACGCTCAGGATTGTGCCACATCATCAGTCAACAGTACGCGGTTTGACCACGCGGATGAACAGTAACACAGTTTGACCCGGGTTGAACAGTAACGATGTTTGGTTGAAAATAATCATATGTGATACATGCACCGTACGCGAGATTTTTCGTCCACTGATATGCTGCCACGTCACCATCAAAAGTACATAAAAATTTTATTCCAACAGGATCGTGACACCTCATCAGTCAATGCCACATCATCGATCCGTCTATGTTAACAGTGTCGTGAACAGTAACGTAGACAGTACCGTACACGTAAATAGTACCGTACATGTGAATAGTGCTATTTTTCCTTTTATGCCCCTCCTAAAGTTTTCGAGCGTCCTGAGTTCAAAAGTGATGTCTGTTTTGCCATCTGACCTCTCTTTATTGTGAAATGACTATAATGCCCCTAAAATACATAAATTACTTAATTAAAATAAAACACACGTAATTGAATCACAATAAGGTTAAATACATAAAAGTAAGGGTTGTTAATAAGACTTGAAATGTAAAATGACGGTTTTCTCTTTATAAATATGCATTTTCTAACACTCAACATTTTTCACTTATTGTGTCGATTAATGTGCTCATTATTCTTAAATTATCTTAATACTCCCCAACTATATTTTTATGTTAAACTAATACGCAATATGTTAATTTTTATATTGTAAATATTTTTAGGAATAAAGATAAATTTGGAATTGAAAGCGAGAACAAAGAAGGACTGCTGAAGTAATTTGGAATACATAATGCAGGAGATGTTATAAATAAATATTTAAAAATTGAAAATAAAAAATAAAATAAAAAGCAACAATGCTCGTGATGGTCAAGTGGCCATCTTGGCTACTTGACCATCACACTCTTCAGTGTACATATTTATAAAAAATAAAATAAAATAAATAAAGAATGCATCATAAGATGTAGAGAGTTGGGAGAGCCAAGAGGTAGAGAAAAAACTGATAGAGAGTAGATGTAGCCGAAAGAGAATAGAGTGCAACTTATGATTTCTTTCTTTCTTTTCTTTTCTTGTCTCCTTCTGTATCAACTTTCTTTATAACATATTTTAAAAGTTTATCAAATAAAAAGAGTGTTGTGTTTTCTTTTAATATGAGTGACTAATTTTACTAAGCTGAGGTGAAAGATGAAGCTCAAGGTTTCAAACTATTAAACTTATTACTTTCTTAAGTGAGTTTTTAAGTTTATTTATTTTTTTAGTTATTTTTATATCATGTTAATTTATAGATTTTCTTGGATATTTATGGCATTTTGATATAATGTTGATACATTAATACAATTGTGGCACATTAGGTATTTTATTCCATATTTATCCATACACATAGTTAGTTAAAAATTAAATGATATAATAATTAACTGGTAAAAGTGATGCAAAATAGAAAAAAAAATTGAGAGAGTATTAAAATTATAGTTTCAATATTAATAGTGGATCATGTAACCTTAGGATATTTTTAAATTGATACCTAATAATTTCTTTTCCCGCAATTAATTTTCTTTGTTTTAAATTGACTATTAAATTTTAAATTTCCTATGGTTTGACCCCAGATTCACCGGGTTATATTATACTTGGGAGTAATATACTTTTGAGTCGTGTCATTTAAAAATTTCATAAATTTTTAGACCATGGTTTATTTTTTTAGCTTGATTAGTGCTTGAGGAAATGGGGGTACTGGAGGAGAGTTTGTTATTTTTTCATGGTGTCAGTCGTGTCATTTTCTCTGAAATTGAATTTTTACTAGTTTTAAAAGGATCCAAGATATGTTTTTCAACAACTTTACCACCACAAAGGGTTATAATCTATTTGACTTGGCTCATATTTTGGTTTCCTAAATTTCCTATTTGAGGAAGTTGTTGACTATTGGGGTTTAGTTCAGGTTGAACAGAAAACTTTCCTTTTTCATGCATGGTGAGAGCATATGTAACTTTGCAGATAGTTTCTATCAAATTGATTAAGGTTAGCATTGTTTGGTTATTGATCAACTCTTGTTTTTCAATAAACGAATACAATGTATTTTCCAGAGTTTTTCTTGGTGGTGGGACATATGGTGGGTAACTCTGGGGGTTTTGAAAATTTAGATTTTGAGGAACTGGTTGTGAAGGTTATGCATGATTATCATTTCTTCAACTGCAATTTGGGTGATTTTTTCAACTAGAGTTGTAAGTTTGGGAGTATGGATTTGGATTTGGCCTTTTGAAATTGTCAACGACATTTACTTGTTCGTGCAAACTTTCTCTCAGAGTTGGCAAGGTTGGACAATCTTGCATAGAATGGTCAGTAGAATCGCAAACATAACATGAAATATTTTGAAAAGACTTTACATGATCATTTTTTCAACTCTAATACTATGACTTTTCTAGCTAAGGATGCAAATTTAGCTTGAAGGTTATGGTCTTCCCTAAGTTTGTGCATGCCTCCACTAGAAGGAGATGACTAGGTTTACTTGATGAATAATAAGACCCAATTGTATCCTAGTGTTGTGCATTCTCTACTATATAGTTAAGATAATCTAATGCATCTTCAAAACTTTTATTCCTAAACTTACCATTACACATTATTTCAACGACTTGTCTATTTTAGGATGTTAGTCCCTCGTAAAAATAAGACACTAACCTCCATTCTTCAAAACCGTGGTGTGCAAATGTTAAGTAGCTCTTTATACTTATCCCAACTTTGGTAGATGGTTTCTCCTTATTTTTAGTGAAGGTGCCGATTTGTCTTTTGAAAGATTTGTTCTGTGGGGAGAAAATAATTTGTTCTGATAAATCTTGACCTAAGATTTTGTAGCCAAGTTTTAACTTTATCTTTTACTTAGAAAGGAAAAAACTTAAGTTTGATTATATTCATACTACAATTTTGATCAGTACATGTGTAATAGACTTCCTCAAATTCCCTTAAATGCAAATATGGATTTTTATACTCAAAACCATGAAAATTAGGCAAAAGTTGAATGATATCAAATTTGAAATTAAAACATGATGCATTAGGAGGAAAAACTATGCATGATGGTGACCATGTTCTAGTTGGATGCATGAAGTTTCTAAGGGTCTTAGGTTGTTCGTGCTCTAAAAAATTTTCAACTCCTATGTCAATTATATTTAAGGGTGGTGAAGGTGATCTTCTAATTAATTTGTCACTATTTGTATGAGACCAACATCACATGCAATGTTAACGATGTATGCTAAGCAAATTAATGATGCATAAATAAAAACAAACTAGAAATTAAATAAGCAAAAAAAATGTGAAATAAAAATAAACAAACTGAAATTGAAAAAAAAAATAGGCAGTGAAACCAACCATTAAAACAAGGTAATTAAAGGAAACAATTAACAAATATTAGGCAGTATTTTAGAACCAGCCATAAAACAAAGAAATTAAAGGAAACAATTTAGGCGGTATTTTAAAATCAGTCATATTATAAAACATAAAATTAAATTAATTAATGTACAAGAATAAACAAACTGAAATTAAAATGTTAGGTAGTAGAACCGATCATATAAAAAAATTTAAATAACAATCAGGTGGTTGAACCGACCATTAAAAATAAATGCGAAAAGTAAATTGCAGAAATTTAAAGAAAGAAAAATTACAATTTTTTTAATTTTAAAATTTACCAGCCAATTAATTTCAATTATTGGGCCTTAATGGTTATTTTAAAAGTCAAGTCATTGTCTGTCAAGTCCAAAAGTCCAACAAATTCGATTTGAGGATTGATTTGCAAAAGTTGTTGGGCTAAAATGAAGTTCCTCACAAATTTTACAGATAAAATTAAAATTTCAAGAGAAAAGGGGTGCTAACTGAAGTTTTGTAAAAATAGAATAAAATAGAATAATAGAAAGAAAGTAACGACAAAAAAGTTTAATAATAAAATAACGACAAACTGACAACAAACTTAGAAAACTCTCTGGTAATAGCGTTAAAAACTTGACACGACTTAAAAGTGTATTACTCCCAAGTATAAGAGTGTCTAGTAATAAATTTAATAATTTGAAACCTTGAGCTTCACCATTCACCTCATCTTAGTAAAATTAATCACTCATATTGAAAGAAAAAAAAAACTCTTTTTATTTGATAAACTTTTAAAATATGTTACAAGGATTTTGATTACAAAACAAAACAAGAAAAAAGAAGAAAAAGAAACAATTCCTCAGCTTTACCCTCACATTCTCCCTCGACTTAACTTCTCTCTAACTTTTCTCCCGTTTGGCTCTCTCAGCTCTCTACATATCATTGCCTTTAATAGGCAAGCAATAATGCATTCTTTATTTATTTTATTTGATATATATGTACATTGAAGAGTGTGATGGTCAGGTGGCCAAGATGGCCACTTGACCATCACGAGCATTGTTGCTCTTCTTTTTTTATTTTTTTATTTTTATTTTTAAATAATTATTTATTACATCTCCTCAATTATGTTTTCTAAATTGTTTCAGCAATCCTTTTTTATTCTTACTTTCAATTTCAATTCCATATTTATTCTTGAAAAATATTTACAAGATAAAAATTAATATATTGCGAATTAATTTAACATAAAAATATATTTGGAGAGTATTAAGATAATTTAGGAATAATGAGCACATTAATCAACACAATAAGTGAAAAACTATTAATTTCATTCTTATTAAATGTAAATTTTTTATTGTCAATCACTTAGGTACCTATATACCCCACTAAAGTTATTGGAAGTAATATTTATTAATGATAATTGGCACATAGTAGGTTGTTGTATTAAAATTGCAATTTCTTGATGTATACTTATATTTTTAAAATTTTAAAATGTAATATGATGTTTTAGTTTTTTGTATATTATATCAACTAATCCCACCATATGCTTTGCAATCATATTATTCTTCTCCTTCAATAACATATAAAGGATCTAAAAATGAAAATTTCCAACAATTGCTACATCAACAATGTAATGAAGAGAACAATCTCTGTGATTGATGTTTGATTTGTATTCTATTTAAATTATTTCTCTATCATTTCAGTTAGATTTGCTTTATAGTGATGAATTAATGATATATGAATATTATGTTTTTGTTGGCATTAATCATTGCACTATTATTTTTTTTCCGATAATTTCCATTGATTGATGGTATTTTTGATAATTTGTTATGAAATTTTTTGATAATTTTCGATGGCATAAATCATTGCAATTTGAATGTGATTGTACTCATTGTGTGCTATTTTGACATCCAATAAATATTCATAAGATTGTTTTAATTCTTTCAACATTAAAACAACAATTTGAATCTAATTTCAAACTTAATAAAGTGAAACAACTCAAAAACTTATAATTCGAAGGAAAATGTTACTTATATGTTTACAAGTTTTTTCTCAATACATAGAACAAATTGAAACAATTTAAAAATAACACTTCAATATAAAGCATAGTACAACAATCAAAACTATTCTAATGAAATCATATCATGGCGTCTGTCTCTTTCAAAGTTTATTGTCAAACAATCACCTTTGCACTTTACATTCTTGCATATGCTTAAGTTCTTTATGAAACAACTAAAATTTAATAGATAAACACTCAATCTCAAATGACAACTTTATAACTTCCTCCACTAACAAGTTAATTTTCTCTTCACTGGGTTTACGGTCTTGTGTCCATTCATAGTTTTTACACCCTCTATACATGATATTAACAACTCTATCTGCTCACTGCATTCATTATATATTTGTATTGAGTTTCGAATTTTATTTGTGCCAGATGACATTGTCATTAATAGACTACTTTAACTATAAAAAAAAAAACAAAGCTCTAAAACACAAAGCACTATGTAACAACTTAAACAAAATACTTTCCACTTTATTTTTCAGCCAAAAAATATTAAAAAAAGGTCAAAAAAATTAAATGCATGAATAAGAAAATTAATTATGTAAAACCGACTAATTGGACAATGAAATTAACAAAATTCAGGCAAATTATGGGGATAAATGAGTTCGAACAAGATCTAGAGTTAGCTAATATGAGACAACGTACAAATGCCTTTTAACCATTGATTGGGAGATTTGTTAAAAACTTTGATAATAGTTCACAACTAGAAGAATATGACATCGCTCATTATGCATGTGAATTAAACTTTTATATGAAAAAAAAAAAAAACAGTAGATTTTACATGAAGATAAGAAAATATTTTGTAAAAGTATAGATCGAAATGATTTTGAAGAAAGAACAATTCCAGAAGCACACATAATAAATCTCAAAATTACAAGAGCTTAGAAAGTAGAATGCAATAAATGACCATGCAAATTGCTGAAATTGGAACCAACATTCCCAAATTCACAGCAATTCTACGTCACAAGGAACCAAAATTCAACAAATTTCACACAAATTAAACAACTTTCCTAAATTCATAGCAATTCTGCATCATATTAAACCAAAATTCAGCAATTTTCAAACAAATTAAGCCAAAATTCTCAAATTCATAGAAATTATACTAAAAAACCACGTAATTGAACAAACAAAACCCTAATCCAACACACCTACCAAAGTCAATACACCCAAAACCCAAATCAAACCACATGCAACAAAACCAAACAACCCAATTCACCCTAAAAAAAATATCTAAACTTTAATAACAAAAATTTAAGAAGTCAATATATTTATAATATCACCTCAAAACATGTCGTTGTCGACAATGTCACACTAGGGGCTCTTGTTCATCTCTGTTGTTGTCAGCGGTGTTGGTGATAAGATGGAACTGCGGTGGTGGACGATGGTGGTGTTGGGTTTGTTTTCCGAGAGAGCTGTTCAAGAGAGGAAAAGAGTGTTACTTTACAGTGACAAAGGAGAGTGGATGAGGATTCACTATAAGAATAATATTCTTTTGCGACCATATTTTTTTGTGACGACATAATTTTGTCGCAGAATGTCACTTCTTGGGACCAAAGGTGATCTTATCGCTAAATGTCTTGTTTTCCTGTGACCAAATTAAGTTTATCGCATAAGCTCACTTTTTGCGACCAAACACAATTTTTGTTGCAAAAACATTTGCCAAATATATTTATTTTTTTAATTTTTTTGCAACCAAAAACATTTTCGTTGCAAATTCTATACTTTCAGCAACCACTTCAAGATTTCATCACAAAAAAGAAAGTGATGAAATTAATAAGTAACTTTTTCCTTGGGACAAAACTAAATTTTCTTCCCAAATATCTACTTTTTGCGACCCCTTTCAAATTGCCTCAAAAAATCAAAAGATTTTGGCGAGAAATCTACCGTCAAGCAAATTATAAAATATATTCATAATATTTTTCGTGACAAATCATTATTTAGTCGCTAAAATAAAATATTTTGGCGGTAATTGAACTGCCTTACATAATTAAACTCAATTTGAACAACTTTTTGCAACCAAATTTAAAAGTTGTCGCAAAAAACTAGCATGTTATAGATATTTGCATTATTCTTCTCTCTTTCATTTTTATCTCTAAGTTCTCTCACTCTTATAATTCTCATTCTCTTGTTCTCACTCTATCTTCCTAACTTATTTTCCTCACGAACTTTTTTAATTTTTTATTGCATAATTTTTTTATTATCATGTGTAGAAGTTAACTAAACTTTGTGCTTTGTATTTTTTTGTAGAAATTAAATATTGAAGATCATATAAAAAGAGGTGAAGAAAATCAAGAAATTTATATATGAATAAATATAATTGTTCCAAATATTGCAATGTTATTTGAAGATCTTTGTGTAATTGTTCCAAATGTTAAAATTATGAATTATTCTAAATAATATAATTTCATTTGCTAAAATTTTGTGTATTTTTTATCAATAATAAATTTTTAATTTAACTCTTCTACTTTCATGATGTTGGTTATAATTGTTTTAATTATTAAAGAAAAATTTAAAATTTTGTAAAATTATAATTAAAACATAATATTACATTTAAATTTTTTGCGACTAGTTTAAGTATGGTTGCAAATATTGTAAATTTGCAATGAAATAATTGGTTGTAAAAAAGTGACAGAGACAAAATGAAATTATATTATGCGACCATTTTTTATCGCTAAAAGTTATTTTCAGCAACTAACTTATAAAATGGCCATTGTTACTTTTCCTCGATAGACTTGATGTTACCAACTTGCGATCATAATTTTTTGATCGCAAATTATTTTTTGTGACAAAATTGATATCTTTTACTACGAATTTATTGGTCGCAGATGACCATAATTCTAGTTGTTTGACAACGAGTGTGGGGGTTTGTTTGCCGAGAGAGATGTTCGAGAAAAAGAAAGAATGCTACTTTGCAATGAGTTCGAGAAAAAGGAAGAATGCTACTTTGCAATGACAGAGGAGAGTGGATGAGGATTGATGAGGGAGTGAGGATCAGCTGAGAGGAGTGCTATTTTTTTTTTTTTTCATTTCAATTTCTTCCCTTTTTATTATTTTTTAATTTTTCACATTATAAAATGAAGAGAGAGAGGGCACAAAAACGGCAGCATGGAATGCCGATTCTCTCGTCCCTCTCTCCACTCGATTGACATTTAGCATTTTCCTCAGTAAAATAACTACAAATGTCAGTAAATTTCAGTAAAATAACTACAAATGTCAGTAAATTAACTTACAAACGTGACACACAAGTTTGAATTATTTTCATAGGACCTGCCTATGTTACAGATTCTGTAACAAACATCTCCCGTCATCCCACCATCCGATTTTCTTTTGTTTAGTTTCTCACTCCACATCCAACGGCTGATGCTGCAGTCTGTACCTTACAGAATCTGTAACGTAGTTTTGTCCTATTTTGTTCATAATCAGTTCACTTCTTTTTTCAAGTTATAGATAGTTGTGTAATTATCTTCGCTTTTTAATTGTTAGAAAATTATTACAAAATTTTTCAAAGGCTTGTCCTTCTAACTTTACAACCAAATTTTCATCCCTCTCTTAATTTCTTAATTTTTCTTTTTCTTTTTCTTTCTCTAATGTATGCAAACTTATAAAGGCAAAGAATTTAGGTCACATTACGATATTGTTTTTGTTTTGATTATTTCAATCATAATACTCAAGTTTGATTAATTTTACACCTTAAAGTATTTTAGGAGCAACTTTGATAGTGTTAAATACTATATGTGTTTGCATAATAAACCATGAATTTTACAGGGTAATGTATTACATGTTTCAAGTTGATATTATTCACTAGTGATCCTATCGAAATTATCTAAGCTATTTTTTTAGTTGGGAAAGCCTAAATCGATACATCTTATGCGATATAGATCTATAGATAGTAAATATTTAAGGTTATAACACCTTTTCACTAATATTTTTAATTGCGTGATAATGGCTGGTGCCAACTATACAAAGGTGAAGACTACACAACCCTGCAAGCACTCTTCAGCATGGACATGCTAATCCTCTTCTTAGCCACAATCTGCGGCGTCGGCGGAACTTTATTGGCAATCGACAATCTGCGTCAGATTGGAACCTCACTAGGGTACCCCAAAAGAAGCATAAGCACATTTGTTTCACTAGTGAGCATATGGAATTGTCTTGGCCGCGTGGTGTCAGGTTTTGTTTCTGAAAATCTTTTTCGCTAAATACAAGTTTCGTAAACCACTAATGCACACAATAATCCTGTTAGTGTCATGGATTGGACATCTTTTGACTGCCTTTAATGTCCCTGGAGGGTTAAACGTAGCATCAAGTATTATAGGGTTCTGTTTTGGTGCTCAATGGCCATTGGTTTTTGCTATCACATCTGAATTTTTTGGGCCGAAGTATTACTGAACTTTGTGAAATTTTGGTGGGGCAGCTAGCCCAATTGGGTCCTATTTGCTTAATGTGAGTGTAGCTGGGCATGATAAAGAAGCAAAGAAGCAAATGGCAGCTTCAGGAATCACAAGGAGGCCAGAGGATGATCTGAATTGCATTGGAGTTGAGTGTTTTAAATTGTCTTTCATCATGACAGCTGCCACTTTGATTAGTGCTATTGTTTCACTTATTTTGGTGCTTAGGACTAGGAAGTGTAACAAGAGTGATATTCACCAGAGGTTCAGAGAAGCAGCTGCGAAATCTGCTGCTGATAAGGGGGAAATGGAACAATATAATGATGGTAGGCAAAAGGGAAGATCACCGATTATTGGCTTTTGACTTGCAGAAACAGATTGATAAGTTGATAAGTTGGAATACAGAAAAATTTACAGGAAATAATTTTAATTATAATTTGAATCCTGCGTGAAGTTTATAATGCAATCCGAAGTTTGCTGTTGGATTTTTCTTTCTTGATATTTGTGCAGTAGACTTGTGGTTAGAAAGTTGCCCCTTTCTTTTTCTTTCTTCCTTTTTTCTTTAGAAGAATTATAGGGCTTTTATTATAGAAAAATGAAAAAAAATAAATAAATAATTAAACATGGGTCAAATTAATGATCCTCTTTGTCCACTTTTCTACGGTCATCTGATAAGATTAATTAAGATTCCCTCTTTTTCTCCCCCTCTTTGTCTTTCCTTACCTTCATAATCTAGTAAAAAAATTAGTTTCATTGTAAATAAAAAAAAATGCAAAACTTAATTCTAACGACTCATTAAATAAGAAGAGATTAAGGCGAGGAAAAAAGAAAAGAGAGAGATTCGTATCACCGTATGGAGTTTGATAAGTGTACTATTTTGTTGTAGAAAAAGTCAAACTTTTTGTCAAATTAATTAAAGCAATTTGAATATGCAATTATTGCATGAGAATAATTTTTTTTAATAAAAAACTTCAGTTAGGGAAAAAATGAATGTGAAGGCAACTGCGAATTATGATAAGGAACTCTCAAAAGGTCATGGCCGCAGCAACTCGGACTATCATTTTCGAAATGATGGTCATAACAATGGGTTCTTTATCCTTCAATTTCTGAATCGGACTCGCAAAATGTGATTAGACTGATCATTGGCTGCTCGTTTGTGGGCGAGATTCATCAAGATCTCGCAAAGGGTTTAGTTCACAATATTGCGTTTAAGATAGTTCCCAAATATTGAAATTTAGTGGACCATAAGTTGGCTAAATTAGTATTGCTGAAACCAGATTATTGTATTTGGTTAGAAGAAGCTCCTGCTGAGCTTACAAGTTTGTTATAATTCTTGTGATGTTTATTCATCCCATAAATGAATAGCTATATTTCGTTTTAAAAAATCATCATGGAAATAAAAAAAGTCCGCATATGTGTTTAATTACTAGGGTTCCTATGAATCTTTAGGGCTGAATTTAAAATCAAAAAATTGAATGGGAAAAAAATGGAATCAATGCCAACAACTGTCTAATCTGTCAAGCAATTATATATAATCCATTTTTTAATATTTTGTTCATTTTTATGAGAGAAATCTTCCAAGACAATTAAAAATTTTCTATCTCTTATTAATCTTCATCATTATCATTGTTTCTACTAATAATGATACTAAAGTAGCCCACTGTCAAATGTAGTAACTTTGAAGCCAACATATTAGACCTAAGATAAGAGCCAAAAGAAATTGTAATGATTTTAGATAAAAACAAGGTTTTTATGCACTAATTTTTTTAGCTATGTACTCTTCTTCAAAAGTCACCTCATTCCTTTAAAAAAAAAAAAAAGTCACCTCATTCAGCGTATTTCATGGACACTTGTTTTATTTTCCTCATCATATCTGTCGAGATTGATCGAGTGTTTAACAACCAAACTAATAACCTCAAGACCAATTCTTATCCAAAATCTTATTATGATGTTGAGAACCAAAGCTTAATCACTCTAAAATGCAAAGAAAATCAAAAGAAACAAAGTTGCAAAGATCAGATGCAAGGATTTAGGGTGGTCAGTGTTAGAAAATAATTTTTTTGATGAAAACCATTACAGAAACTTAAGAAAATTCATATTGTATTACTAAGAGATAATAAACGAATATATGGAAGTATATTTAAATTTGTAATACCTAATTATTCTCTAAAGTCATGTGGTTTGTCTTCCAAATCGACATGTTATCTTAGAGAATTTTTTAACCTTCTCCCTACACTCTCTCAAATAAAAGGATGTTCGAAGAGAATTAAATGTCACGTGTGATCTGAAAACCATAATTATTTATATAGATAATTTTCTATCACTTTTAGGTATTCTTATTTTAACCCATTATAAAAATAAATATTACTCTTAAGTCTCTGTTCATTAAAGACTCATACCTTATTAGATATATTAAAGTCTAAATTACTTATATCATTTTTAATTGGACTTAATCTCATATAATGGTTCGTAATATATAATTATTCATATATAAATCCCACATTAGATTAATAATTGAATAATCAACTGTTTAACCAACTTACGTCTACCTGAAGATCAGAGAAAAGCTTTTATTAATATGAGAGAATAAATTACGGAGAGAGATTGCTTGTAAAGCTTCTTGAGTTTGTGCTCTCTGTGAAATAAACCTGAAAACTAGCGGCTTTATGTAGAGGCTTAAAGAGCTTTGGGAAGTTCCTAATCCGGTTAGAATAAAGATTTCAGTATTAAGGAGGAAATCCACCTTTCTCCACTTGTTTTAACCTCCATCCACGTGTGTGACATGTATCCTAATGAATCATCTTTCAATCAATACTCAAAAGTCAAAAGTGCCGGTAAAATCCTAGAGAATCCTACAGGCTTTCATGTATGTCGTTTCAGCGCAATGAGCTTATGTGAGATCAGAAGCAAAAACAAGTAATTCACTTGATTGGATGGATGACATCTGCTGACTGACATAGACTTTTCAATCTGCGTCAATCGGTATGTCATACGAATTTAAACGATGTGTCTCATATGTCTGATTCACGTAAACGACTTGTCATACAGTTTCTGAAATCCAGATTTGCACTTTATTGCGCAACAGCATCCAACAAAAATAATATTTTGAACAATAATGTAATGCTCACTTAATTTGTATACTTAGTTGGGATTCTTACCGATATGTCACCAATTAATTAATACATGTGTATAGTATTAATTAATTTTATTACTAATTATTAATCTATCACCACTTGATAGATAACACATAAGATACCATATCAGTATCAGTGTCCCAACAAAATTTCTGAAGTGGGTAAGCATAGCATTACTTTGTTTTGAATTATTGGTGTATTTGAATTGAGGTGTGGTGGCTTTAAACACTTCACCACCACCGAGGAATAAAATCACTGACTATTATATTACAATTAAGCAAAAATAGCAACTCCAGTTGCTGCGAAATCTGAAATAATAGAGCTAGAATCTGATCATTCACAGACCCTGCAGATTGGTATCAAGAAACAAGAACCCGATCAAACACCATGCTATGGCATCATTTCGAAGCCACCCAAGGGAAGCGAGGATTATGGGATTTTACATGCACTCTTGAGCATTGATATGTTGATTCTGGACATATGCGCAAGTTTATCTAAAATTCTATGAAGATATAGACCAAAATGAAATGCAAAGATTTTAAAAGACAAAGACTGACTAACCAATCTACCGAAACCTGTAAAATCGATTTGTTTACAATCCTCTCACTAGCCATGATGGCATAGCGGTTAACCCGTTTTGGTATATCAGCTATCGGCTTCATTGCAGAGTTGATTTTTCATGTCTCTTAACGATAAATTTTTATTAAAATTTATATAAATCCAACTTGAAATCCATTTTATAGTTTTGCTTTCAGCTAGAACATTCTTATACGAAATTCATTTGCTCATAATCACAAAATTCATACATTCTTAAATTATCACTTGCTTATATGCTCTTCGAAAAAGTTTGTTACTTTCAAAAAATTCTTTCATATTTCTACTTTGAGTGGCTATTAGGGTACAGAACAATTAGACAAAGAGTTATGATATACACACCTCAATTTCAAAGGATTTTTTTTTGACAAACTATAAATCAGTTGATTGTATTTGTTTATCATAAACTTGGTAATCATGATGCAAGAGTACAAGACTTAGTGACATCATTATCATTTATAATTTGTCCTTGCTTTTAGATAATCTTGAGCTTCTAATGTGAACAGACTGACTTAAAAGTCACAAGTAAAGATATTCTTTGCTCATGTGGGGAGTGTAGAACGGGGAAAGTGTGCTTGACTTAGAAATGGCAATATTAAGAAATGGTGTGCTTGACTAGTACTACTAACAGCATGCTTTTTTATGTTTATTTTTATTTTTTTTTATTTTTTTTTGTTTTTGTTTTTGGGTCTTTTATGCATCTATTGCTTTCATTGTATCTTATAATTTTCAATTACATTTTCCAGAAGCTAACTATAGAATTAAGAAGTGGTGCCCGAGACTTGCGGCCCTTGACTAGTTCCCAAAGAAAATTAGCGTTGAAGATAAAGCTCAGCTTCTTGTCCAATTAAAATTTTGGCCCCCCTTTCTATATGGTAGAGTCCGGAGAAACTCGAATCGAGTTGACTAAATAGTTTATCATATTAAAAGAATTTGACGATTTCATCTTAAAATTGGCAATTTCAAAACAATTATATTTCATCTCTATCATTCTCCTCCTCATACCTTAACTGAAACAAGGAAAATTATACTTCACAAATTGTATGTGAATTTATAATTTCAAAAATTATATTTGTGCTGCTATCAATAATTCATGTTGCAAATTGTAAGCAATTGTAGCTTTCTCCGTCGAAAATGAAACCCACTAATATTGGAAAGTAACTAAAGCTAAAAAGTTCAGGCAGAGGGATAACTTTTACAATAATGAACAAAAAGAAATGCGTCTCATTTTTTTTTTTTCCAAATTTTCATTTAATTCGTCCACAAAAAATAAAAAACGTGTTCGTTGACTACAATTAAACTAGTGGAGTACTTTATCTTTCATTTCTGTGTGTCTCATCGATTGTAAGTAATCATATAATTTTGTCATACTCTCATCACGCCTTAGCATGCGTTTGGTCACGCCAAGATCGGTCCCCAAATGATTTTCCCACCAGCTGCTACTTGGTAAAATTTCAATAGCAGCTGGCTGTTTGCATCCCACAAGGAACAAACAGAGGAAAGATCAAAGATTTGTTATTATCTTTGAATTTAACTTGAACTCTAGGAAGAAGTTTCTTTGGCTAATTAATAAATTTCGTAGTTTTGAATAATTATGTGACTTTTTCAAAGTGCTTAATTAAATTATTGTACCAAATCACATGCATATTACAATAATGTTTAATTATTGTTAATAATAAATTGATTTAATATTTAGCTGCTAAACTGGATGCAAATTTATGCTGTTGGAGTCATCAAGTGTGATACTTTAATTCATTAATATAAGAGCATCCGCAGATAATACTTGTGCCACAAGTGCATCTATAGAAATATACGATTTTGAATCTAAAACCATTAAATTTATATAATTATAATTTGTAATTGGGACCTTTTGTTTTGCTGCAATTAGTGTATATAAAATAAAACAATCTTGCTAGATTATTCACTAATAGATGCCGTATTATCCGATTACAATATATTAGTGAATGATAAAAGCCGTCTCAAACATCATAATTAGAGTTAATAAATTGGACATGGACATGCCCCATCTCAGTTAGCTCAAATGTACACGGAAACTATGTCTATATATTTTCATTTGATGGAATCACGACCAGTTAATAAACTATCCAATCATATGTATATATATAATTAATTAAATTAAGTGGATTGATGTTGATTTAATTTCCACCTGGCTCCATATTAATTGACCAACTACATTATTATTTGTTTGGTGACAACAATTAAAACAATATCGATCAGCATTCATGTCATACGTGACATTTATAATATATACTGTAATTTATATCAAGAAAAAGATTACTTGTGATTATTAATAGCAAAATCATACTTTATATGGTGTGAATTCTGTACTACCAATTAATATAATCCAGCAATGCTCTAGTAATAAACAACATGATATTTTTATGCTTTTCGGAATCAAGAAATTTATGAAGAGTAGCATTTTAGCTATGTTTTAATAATCCAATAGATTAATTTAGATCCTTTAGACGTTGCACCATTTATTTAGATTTTAAATCTAAGTTCGTTCTTTCCACCTAGTTGTGGCTCGATCGAACTTATTTTGATTGAATAATTCTTGAGTGATATCAAAGTTCTAAAATTTAAATTTCGGTCACATGGAAGTTAAGAAGAGGTTAAGTTTCTCATTTTTGAGAAAAAAAATGTCTGAATTTAAGCTTCATTTAGTTGTGGTACGGCGACTTTTGAAAGATATTTTTTGTTAAATGTGACTTTCGAAGTTAATAAATGTGACAAGGCCGATAAAATAATAAGAGTTAAAGTAAGTTTTTTTATCATCACTAATGATGGTGGTAAATTTTTACCTTAATACTTTGAATTTATGGCTAACTAGATAATAATATCAAATAGACCCTTGGTCGACATTAATTTAAATAATTAACAGAGGCCTAAATATGTTGAACTGAAGTGCACGTGTTTAGATATTTCTAAAACAAGCCTATAGGATAAGATCCACCGTTGTTCATCTCTAATCATTGATTAATATTAACAGCAAGAAGATGATGACGCAGATTACGGTATCAATATCGTGAATTGAATAATCTAATGAATCCACGCACCCTTGTCCTCTTATCTTACAAAACTAGTGGAATAGGAGAGAAATAAATGACATTTCTGCAACCTTTTTCTTTGTTTTCTTGGAATATTTTTCAACCTTGATGTCGCTGCTTTGATACTTTAATGTTGATGCAATTTTGGTCCAAGTTTCACACCAATGACCATTTTACGCAAAAATAAATAAATAAATAAAGATAATCGACGTACTCATCGATGGATTTTTTTTTAAATATAGTATAATCTTGATAAATTAATATTACTGAGACTAAGGAGTCGTTTTTCTTTAACTTAATTTACTTAATTTTAATTAATTAAGTTATTAAGTTTGTTTATTTTTTTTCAACTTAATGAATCATTGAGTCATTAAGTTATTAAGCTTTTTTTTTTAGTTTTTTGCTTAATCTAAAAAACTTGAATCATATCACTAAAAGATTTTCTCTAAAATATCACTGTCTAATTAATTAATTTTCATCTTTACCTAAATAAAATTTGATAATTAACATTATTATCCATCTCTATAACTCATGATAACATATAGTGGTAGACTATTATTATTTTATCTTTTTAATTTCTTCAAATTAACATTATTTATGTTCATAATTTTTTATGAATGTTTTTCATATAAAAACATTATAAAACTAAAAAAAAATTGAGTAACATATACTAATATAGCATATTAAATTATATTCAATTGAATATGATTTATATTATAATAATATATTATTTTACTTATATTCTTTGAGATGTTTATCATTTGTTCAACATTTATAACTTGTAATTAAGGGCACAAATGTAAAAATACTGGTTTTCAAAATTTTAAGTTAAAAAAAATAACTTAATATTTATTTTTAGTGGATCAGATAAAAAAAAGTGAGCATATCATTCAAATTCAAACATTTAGCTCTACTTAGAATTCAAATTAATTTAGATATATTCAGATTTTAAAAAAAAACCACCTAAGAAAATTTTATTTCTTAACTAAATATAAATTAATAGAATTATAATTTAGCACATTGGACTCTTACGGATCAGGACTGACAAAACACATTGCTTAAAAAATATCAATTTATCAAGGTTAATTTTGTTGTATTTATTCTTGGAGAAGAAGAGATCTAAGAATATACATGCATACACACACGCGCATATTAAAATAGAAGATACTTGCAGATTCTGGAAAAGGTTCCCGTAACTAATTTGATTACAAAATATTTAAATTGAATATTAAATTATTGAAGAAGGAAGGCCGGTGGGGGCAAGAAATTAACTATATATACATATCTATAAGGAAGCAATCATCCTCACGTATGTTATAAGAAATTTCAATATGAAAGGTTATTTGCCGAATACAACTTTTGAAGACTCTCGATAATCTAATTTGCCGATCAAGAAGATATGTTTCTTTTTTAATTTGTTTGATAATGATTGTTTTACTAATTATATAATTCGTTGGATTGTGATTTGCTAATATAAAGTTTTGACTCTAATTATGTCTCCTTGTGAGCTTTCACTTATAACTTATCAATTGTACAACATCCTTGCCAAGATCATATTCTATTAAGGTTAGTTGATGGAAGAGAAATATTCCATGTCGGCAGTTATACTAAGACAAAAGTTAACTTTATTTTTAACTTAAATGGGTATATTCCAAAATCAACTATGACATTTTATTTGTTATTTTCAAGCTTTAGGAAAAAAGAAAAAAAAATGTTTTCTTAGCAATCAAGTTTCATTTTAGTAAAAACATAATCAATGATTATTAGTATTAGATTAAAGATGTGGTTTAAACTAATTTGGAGAGTAAAATAATGCAAATTAATATGGTAAAAAAAACATGATAAGCAAAATGTTATTACAAGTATATCTATTATGAAGGTAATTTTGTGCGGATATATTTTAATTAATGTTGGTATTATTAACTCTTCTCATATTTAGCAGGATATTTTACTTCTTCCAAACTATACGCTAAAATCTGCATTGAGACTCTTGGAATCTCCCTAAACATTGCACTTTCTAATTGCTTTGTATAAATCCCATTGTTTAATTTTTTATCTCTTCATTGCAGATTTTGAAACAATTAATTATCTATTAAAAAGAGAAAAAGAGAGAGAGAAAAAAAAAAAAAAACTTACTCCACGAAACTTATACATGGCAAGCACTTAATGTGGCAAATCATTGAAGCACTGCATGGCAAGCACTTTACTCCAATGCATGATGATTCATTGTATAATGACACCTCACAAACACTTGGCTACCATGCATGTAATTATAAGGGCAAGTGTTAATTTGGTTTACCGACCAAGATGTTGAGCACAAGCTTGTGAATCTTAATTTCCCTCATGGTCTCGGGTTTCTTCTCTAAAGCTTCTTGATGATGAGTTGCTGCTGCCGATAATTTCTCACTAGAAAATAAGATGAAAAAGTAACTTTCTTAATTTTTAAACTACTGAATTCCAATTTCATGTACTATTCATTTTGTCTCTTAATTAAGTTATTTGTTATTTTTCTACTGATATTTTAATATTTATAGTCATTTATACTATTACTTAAATTTGTAGTATCTAGATCATAATCATAAATTAATTTGCAGTTAGAGTAAACTCGGAAATGTTAAAAAAGAAATAAAAACAAAAAGAATGGAGACAAATTATCATTTTTGGTAACAATAAAATAAAGAATTCCAGCTTTTACAAAGTCTTTCTTTAAAAATATGAGACGAATAAAATGACCATTAAAATGGTTCAAAATTGTCTAATATTGTGATTGACTAGCTAGATCAATTGTTTCTTGTGTGGTAACTTTAAATACTAAATCCTTAAAAGCACTTATATTAGTTTCGTATGATGTTGCCCAGCCTTCTCTACATGGTTCATGATACTTGATCCAACCATTCGCAATAGGAGGAATAGGTGAGGCTGGAAGCATGAACACATGCAGAAAAAAGCCATAAAAAAATTAGTCTAATAATAAAGATATTGCAGCATAATTTGAATTTTCAAAGTTTTACATACCTTTATGAATTGACTTCTATTAACAAATCTAATAGCAATGATTTTATGTGAAGAGCCTGATAATGGAACAAATTTAAGAGGAATGAATGATTTTATGTCAACGATAATAGCAATGATTCTATTAACAAATTCAATAGCAAAAAGGAATTTTTAAGGGGAAAAAATTATTTGATTTTGAGTGGGGTTTAATTAGAAATTGTCTTATTATGTAATTTTAATAAAAGTTAAAATTGTAAAATAATTAAATGGGTGTTAAGAGGTATTTAGAGGGGGTGATAATAGTCCCACTCTTAAGATAAAATGAAAGTAACTAGTGAAAAAAATAATATGTAAATAATACAATCTAAACTTATTTGAGAGAACAATTAATTTCATAATTTAAACTCTTGAGATTCACCTTTTACCTTAACTTAGAAAATTAGCCACTTATATTTACAAATAAAATTCTCATTTTATTTATCAAACACCTAAAATAATTACAAGAAAATAAAAGAAATTATTTTCTCATCTTCTGTCTTCCTTTTCTTCTCCTTCTCTTCCACTTCTTCTTTTATAGGTAGTCAATGCCTCTTATTATTTTTATTTTGTTATTTTTAAATTATTATTATAATAACAATAAAAGAATAAAAGAGATAAGTGATAGTTAAAAGTCACGGCTGCCACTTGACTATCACTCATTGATTGGCTCCATTTTTTCTTTTATTTTTTTTAAATTTAATTAATGAAATTCATCTTCTTTGTCTTCTACTCTCAGCTTTGATTTCCTCTTTATTCTTAAAATATATATACAATATAAAATTAAGGTTAAATTAACATACTAAAAATTAATTTAACATAAAATTATATTAGGGGAGCATTAAAATAATTTATTAGGAATGAGGGCATAAATTAATACTAAAGTTAAAAAATGATAATTTAAACCTTTATAAAATTTACATTTTCCAGTGCTAATCACATTCTATTCATATGTTTTAGGTGTAATATGTAAATTTTATGTTGTAGTTCACACGTCATGCTAATTTATAAGTTTTATATTACATTTACAAGTTTTTATTCTGTTTACTAGTAAGACATTAATTTACCACTCTCATATTAACTTACTTATTTTACCTTCCATTTACAAGTCCTGTGTTTCATTTTCAAAGTTTATGATTTATTTTACAGTGAATGGTGATTTACTAGTTTTATATGATATTTGAAAATTTTCATTTTATTTATCAATTACACATTAATTAACCAGATTTATATCAATTTACTTATTATATATTGCATTTACAAGTCTTATGTTCTATTACTAAAATTAAACAATTTTACAATTAATGTTGATTTACTAGTTTTATATTATATTTGTAAGTTTTTATTTTGATTATCAGTAATACATCAATTTACTAGTTTTATATTTATTTACTTATTTATTTTACCTTACATTTACAATTGTTATGTTCCATTCTTAAAATTTATGTTTTATTTTACAATCGACATTTATTGACTAATTTTATGTTATAATTACAAGTTTTTATTTTTTTTTTGCAAGTAATACATCTATTTATTAGTTTTATGTTAATTTACTTATTTTACCATTTATACGTTTTATGTTCCATTTTTAAAATTTATGTTTCATTTTACAGTTAATGTTGATTTGCTAATTTTATGTTAGATTTGTAAGTTTTCGTTTTGTTTACTAGTAATACATCAATTTACTAATTTACTTATTTTACTTTCTATTTACAAGTCTTACGTTCTATTTCTAAAATTATGTTTTAGTTTTCACTTAATGTTACCAAAAATACACCAATTTATTGATTTTATATTAAATTACTTATTTTCCCTTCAAATGACAAGTCTTATGTTCAAGTTCTAAAATTTATATTTTATTTTATAGTTAATATTGATTCACAAATTTTATGTTAAATTTTACATAAATTTATATTTAATTATGGTACTGATGTCGTCACGGCATCATAAACATATATTAAGTAGAGATTCTAAATAAATAATGACTCTATCAAAATTGATGAACTTTAATTTAGGTGGAGAAGTTTAAATCCATATATCTTATCTTACGTTATATAAATCTATATATGGTAAATATTTAAGGTTATAATGTCTTTTAAAAATATTTTTAATTGATTGAAAATAGTCAGTGCCAAATGTATAATATCACACATCACAGCAGAGAAAATAAAGAAATAACAGCTTAGAAATTGCCACGTACACTTGGTATAGTGATCCTGTCAATAGCCACATGCGAGAGGAACTTTGACAAAAGGGTCAGATTCTCTTACCATCATGTCTAAGTTGAGAACTCCAGCAAAATTGATGTGGATAATTGATGGTTAATATTAAAAATATTATATATTATTATCGATAAATATTTGTACAAAATTTTTAGAAGTTTGTTAGGTGAAGTTAAATTAAGAGAAAATCATAATTTAGGATTCGTCTATAATTTTTTGAGGAATCATACCCCACAATCTCGCAGAATATCAACAAAAATTAATAACATTTAATCATTTCACAATATCTAAGCTGTAGATTATGGTGCTTATTTCATTCAAGCATCAATTTTCGAGACAATAAATTAAATTAATCAATGCCATCATGCTAATAAATTAATCTCAATATAGTTTCTTCCTGTGTAATGTACCTGTCAGTATTAAGATAAGATCATGAACCAATGATTCTTGCTAGGAATCTTTTATACTCCACAACCCTCAAGAATTTGGATATTCTTTTTCCTGGATGCAAAAGCTTCCTATTTTAAATAATAAAAGATATATATCCGATAATATTTGATTTGCTGTGATTAATTTGTGGGAAAAAAGTCATTTTCACCTCTACAGTAATGCAATAATCCATTTCACTCATGTTCTTTAAGGAATAGTTCTGTTCATACAAATTAATTAGATCCGAATTGCACTGCTTTATTTTTAACTACTGTAAGTATTATTTACTATAAATAGGCCACCATCCGTTGTAAAAAATACAATTTCAATAACAGGCAAAATAGCCGACAGAAGCTTAAAGAAAAGCTTGACGATTTTCTCTCAAATTCCCTTTATCTTATTTCCAAGAGTTGGACTATTGGCAGCCCTTTGATCTCCTCATAAAACTCCCTTTTTAATTATATTCATTTTATTTCTTAAAATGCCCCTATTTTTATATATACTTTTTTAAGTTCTCAATTTTTATTTGATTTGTTTTATTTTTAAATTATTTCTAATTATATTCAAAGTATTATTGTGTTATTTTTTAATTATTTTAATTTTACTATTATCCTACACACAAATAAAAAAGTTATATGGGTGATAAGTTTTTTAGTGTTAATCATTAGCTGAAATAACATATATTTCAAATTATAATTTGAAAGTAATTTGAAGTATAAAAATATTGAATCAATAAGAAATCAAAAGAGAACAATAGATTAATTTAAATTTGTACAATTTATTTTAGTTAGATAGGAAGTAACATATAGATTTTTTTTTTTTGGGAAAATGATTGATTATGAATTAAGTAATTTGTTGGAAAAAAATGTATATGTGTTTAATTTTTAATTGTCTTTAATTATAATTTTATTTAAAGTGGAGTTTTATAAAAATAATATAGAGGTGTCAATAGCTCCACTCTATTTCCAATTGCTTTATAATTGTTAGGATACTTTCCACATAAATCCATAACATGATTAAGATTCTTCACATTAACAATTTTAAATCAAATCCCATCTTATTTACTTGAAATCGTCACACACCTTCCAACAATTTTCCATGGATAAGATCATCATAAAATTTATTACTGTCAATATTAAAATAAGAATCTATATATTCCGTATATAAAATTATTGAATTTAATCATATTTTTATCTTTCTTTCCAACAACCTCATCAAGTCAACTATAAAGTCTTTATTCATACTTATTATATTCTCTCTCTCGTCACACACAGTATGCACAAGCTGTGTGTTTATAAGTACTTTATAATCCCCCCCCGTAAACTCTCGGTCCCTGAAACAAGCCTGAGTATCTTTAAACCAAACTATTCCCATAAAAATGGTGGTAGCGGGTCCCGGTGGAGGCGCTGCCGGAGCTGGCGGTGGCGGTGCTTCTATCACTCCTGCCAACATGAAGAGCCTTGCCATCCAAGTCATCACCGGCCGTTGGTTCATGGTCTTTGCATCATTTTTAATCATGGCAGCAGCTGGTGCAACATACATGTTTAGCCTATACTCAGGTGACATTAAATATGCCCTAGGCTATGATCAAACGACCCTCAATCTCCTCAGCTTCTTCAAAGATCTCGGCGCCAACGTCGGCATTCTCTCCGGCCTCATCAACGAAATCACACCCCCATGGGTGGTGCTAGTCCTCGGGGCAGTCCTAAACTTCTTTGGCTACTTCATGATTTGGCTAGCGGTGACCAAAAAAATAGCCAGGCCACAAGTTTGGCACATGTGTTTGTACATTTGTGTTGGTGCAAATTCACAGTCCTTTGCCAACACGGGCTCCCTCGTCACATGTGTCAAGAATTTCCCTGAAAGCCGAGGCGTTGTGCTTGGAATCTTGAAGGGTTATGTTGGCTTGAGTGGTGCCATCATCACTCAATTGTATCGTGCCCTTTATGGTGATGATACAAAGTCTCTGATTTTGTTCATTGGTTGGCTCCCCGCTGCTATCTCTTTTGCTTTTCTTAGGACTATCCGAATCTTGAAAGTGATTCGGCAGCCTAACGAGCTCAAAGTGTTTTACAATTTCCTTTACATTTCGTTAGCCCTAGCTGGGTTCTTGATGATGATAATTATAGTTGAAAGACAAACAGACTTCACCCGGAGTGAATATGGTGTCAGTGCTGCTATTGTCATATTCTTGCTCTTTTTCCCACTTGTTATTGTTGTAATTGAGGAATTCAAGCTATGGAAGAGCAAGCAAATGGCACTTAACAATCCTTCTGTGGAAATAATCACTGAGAAGCCATCTCAAGAGGTGCATTCACCATCAAGCAACCTTGAACAAACTGTCTCCGTCGCCGCGGCGCCAGAGGAAGTATCAAGCGGCAGTACTAGTAGTTCTAAAGAGCCTTCATGCTGGACAACATGTTTTAGCCCACCAAACAGAGGTGAAGACTACACAATTCTGCAAGCACTCTTCAGCTTGGACATGATAATCCTCTTCTTTGCCACAATCTGTGGCGTCGGCGGAACTTTAACGGCGATCGACAATCTGGGTCAGATCGGAGGCTCACTGGGGTACCCCAAAAAAAGCATAAGCACATTTGTTTCACTAGTGAGCATATGGAATTACCTTGGCCGCGTGGTGTCAGGTTTTGTTTCCGAGATCTTTTTGGCCAAGTACAAATTTCCTAGACCACTCATGCTCACAATAATCTTGTTACTGTCATGCATTGGACATCTCTTGATTGCCTTCAATGTCCCCGGTGGGTTATACGTAGCATCAATTATTATAGGGTTCTGTTTTGGTGCTCAATGGCCGTTGGTTTTTGCCATCATATCTGAACTTTTTGGGCTCAAGTATTACTCAACCTTGTACAATTTTGGTGGGGCAGCTAGCCCACTTGGGTCATATCTGCTTAATGTGAGGGTAGCTGGGTATTTGTACGATAAAGAAGCAAAGAAGCAAAAGGCAGCTTCAGGAATCACAAGGAAGAAAGGGGGCGATTTGACTTGCATTGGAGTTGAGTGTTTCAAATTGTCTTTCATTATCATTACAGCTGCCACTTTGTTTGGTGCTTTTATTTCACTTATTTTGGTGCTTAGGACTAAGAAATTTTACAAGAGTGACATTTACAAGAAGTTCAGAGAAGCAGCTGCCAAATCTGCAGATGAGGTGGAGATGGACACGAAAACGGAACAAAATGGCAACCGCAAATGAAAAGCACTTTTGGCAGAAGCAGATTGTTGAATGGCAACTTGCAAGATCATCAATTATCGACGTTTGACTTGAAGAAGTAGATTGATATGTAGCTTGGTATACAGAAAAATATACAGGAAATAATTTTAATTTTGATCTTAATCCAATGTGAATTCTAATGCAATCCAAAATTTGCTGTCGGATTTTTCTTTTCTTGATGTTTGCGCTGTAGTTAAAAAAGTTACCCATTTCTTGTTTTATTGAAGAAAATTATTAGGGCTTTTGTTATAGAAAAATGAATAAAACTGAAATTGGTCCAGAATACTGACTTTTCTTTGTCCACTTTCTTCTTGGGCCCCCTAAATTGGGGTACGGCAAGTGCATTGATTGCCAACCAGAGTAGTTCTTTGTCAAATTGACGACAGCAATTTGTATATTCAATTATTGGCATGGAAACAAAATTGTTTTATAAAAAGGACTTTGCTACCTTACAATCAAGGAACAGCCTCTCACATTTTGAGCTGGAGGTCTCGTTTGAGCTCGCAGCTAATAGAGAGAATTGTACCTTATATTGATGGTAAGATAGCAGTTTTTTTTATAAAAAAAAAGGAAAAATTTATAATCGTTCATTTATTTGTTTTTTTTTAAATATACAAATATTTTTTTTTCAGCGCACCACTTAAAATTTATTTTTTATTGTATTCATCTACTTTCGTCTAATTTTCGTTAGTAAAATTAACGGAATGATCTTTTTATCCCTCAAAATTACAATTTAACATAAAATAAATAGAAATTAAAGATAAATTGGATGGATTTAATTTTTTTCAAAGGTGGATGCTAGAAATTGGAGGAAAATAATGTTTGTTACTAAATTTAGAAAATTTATATTTATTTTTTTGGAAAAAAATAGTGTTTATTGCTTGCTAAATTTAGAAAATTTATATTTATTTTTTTGGAGAAAAATAGTGTTTATTGCTTGCTAAATTTAGAAAATTTGTATTTATTTTTTGTCTTTTAAAAAAATAAATACAAATTTTTTAAATTTAGCAAGCAACAAACATTATTTTCCTCCAATTTCTAATATTCATCTTTGAAAAAAATTAAATTCATCTAATTTATCTCTAATTTCTATTTATTTTAAGTTAAATTGTAATTTTGAGGGGTAAAAAGGTCATTTCATTAACATTTCGTTAAATACACTAACGAAAATTAGACGGAAGTGGATGAATGCCAAAAAAAAAATTTCAGGTGACGCGTTAAAAAGAAAAAGTGTTTGTGTATTTAAAAAAAAAAAATGAACGAGTGTAAATTTCTCAAAAAAATATCAGCTTGGAGTTTGGGCCTACGTGTGAAGCAAGTTGGTGATGGTAACATTGATGGGAATGGCTCTGCTACAACTCTTCAATGGGAGTTCAACAAATACTTGGTTGGCACATTCATCAATAAAGTTCAAACCAGTGACTTCTTATCCTTGAAATCAAACAGCAAGCAAAACTATGGACGGGAAAACATTATGTATTTGTTCCAGTCTTCTAATGAATGAGGGTGATGATTCCTTATCAAAAAAAAAAAAGATTGAATTTGCTCCAAAAATGATATGAAATATGGTAAAATTACAAAGCGGTGATAAAATAGTAATGAAAATAAGTTTAATATGATATCATTTTGATTCAAATTAATCTCAATAATTTAAAAAAAAAAAATTGGAAAAAAGAAAGATGCTTCTTACAAAAGCACTTCTATAAGTAAAGAGCTTTGACCAACTACTTTCAAGTGTGGCTTGTGATTGATTAATTATCAGTTAACGTTAACTAAATAAAATATGGGCAATTTGGTTTACAGATTCTGCGCTCTCCGTGTTGGAATCAAATCCAGGAAATAAATAAATGGGCACGGTGTTTAATTACTAGGGTTCCTATGAACTTAAGGGTTGAATTTAAAATTTACAAATTGAAGAAAAAAATGGGGATCCAATGCCAACAACTAGCTGATTGTTTTTCATAATTCTAGATATTCTCGCTAATCTATCAGTCAGTCAGCTTTAAACCAGTTTATTATTATTATTATTATTATTATTATTTTTCATTTTCATTAGAGATATCTTCCAAGACACTTAAAAGTAATAATACTAATGGAGCCAAATCTAAAATTTCGCAACTATGAAGCCTCCGGATTAGACCTAAGAGCAAAAAGAAATTGTAATGATTTTCCATTAAAACAAAGTTTTTATGCACTAAGTTTTTGGCTATGTATGTGACAAAAAACAACATCTTAAAATATGGGTATATTTGAATTGAGGTATTGTAATTTTAAATGTATAGCTATTGTGTAATGGAATCATTAACTATTACATTCATTATAATTAAACACTACAAAAAAAATTTGTATATATGCAAACATGCTATAAGCTTTATGGATTAAACAAGTTAATTTTCAATATATTATAAAGTTGTGCATTTTAATAGTATTAAAAATTCACTTTATTCAACTACTACTACTACTACTACTAATAAGAGGAAAAGGTTGAATGAACTGAACATCATCTAATTTTTTCTTCATATTTGAAGTTATTTGTATGCTATAATATTTCTCCTTATGTGATATTGTTTTATTTTCCAAGCCACTCAAAAATCTGAAGGCAGAACGAGGTTATTTAAAAAATTTCAACCAAGAACTTGATTCAACAACGATAAAGAATAAATTAAAAAAAAAAAACGAATAGAAAAGTATTTATTCTACAAAAATGTCGTATTAAATTGCCTTATTCACAGAATCATAATAACTAAAAAAAAGCATTATGCATTCATATTAATTACCAAATTACAATAGCATAAATTCAAAGGGAAAAAAAAATAACAAATATGATATTAATTTGTCTTTTGAAGCAAAAGTTATGATTAACTACAAACAAAAACGTTGCAACAGAGCATAAGATAATAAAACGAAAGAAAAGAAATGAATCAAACATTTTATTGAGTAAAAGAATACTCACGCTTCTTAATTGTCTTGGTCTTGCCCAGTCTCTATATGAAAACTGAAATGACAGTAAATTCAGCCGAAGAGAACTTGATCCTTGAGGCCCACTCCAAGTTGGATTCTGCTATGGGCCTGTTTTATTTGGGCCAATCAGGCCTAAATCATTTTAAGTTTTCAGCCTGTTTCATTTGGGCCAAGTCGAGGCCATATTTCAAAATTATTTTAACCATATTTACATATTCAAAGGCCTCTCAATGACAATATTTACCTCTTATTAACTCAATAAAACTATTCCCCCAATCTTTCAATGGCCATATTGGCGGGAATTTTGTTTCCCTTGCTCTTAGATTTTTGGCATTAAAAAACAAAAAAAATTCTTATCTACTTTTTTAATTTGCAATAATACAAGGATTTTGAGATTTTGAACAAACTATTATTCCCAACTTTTCATCAAAGTCCAGTTTTGGAAAAAAAAAAAATTAAAGCTACATCTGCTTCTAGCATACGGAACCTTTAAAATTTCTGAGATCTTTGGTCTGTAGTTATAAAATGTTTTTTTTTTTAACAAATTCCAAATTAAGTTAAAAAAATCTGCAAAATTTTTAACTTTTTTCTTTGCATTACTTCTGGCATTGCTAAACTAAATGGGAACCTTACAATATTGCTTGATTATTGTAAAGATAATGACGAAGTTCAAATAATGTTCAGTAATAAGAATCTTGAATGATTGTTCGATAATATAGAAAAAAAAATTTACAAATTAATATGAAATTATTAATCTAGGTGTTTAAAAAAAAACCTGCATCCCGTAAGCAACAATTATTTTTTAAAAAACTTTTCATTTTAATTAGACATAATACAATTAGATGTAATTCGAATGAAAATTAAAATGATAAATATTCAAAAGGTGTTTCATCAAAGATTTTGAAGGGGTGCCAATAATCGAACCGAATAGAAGAAACCATCAACCCATCACAATTCAAATTTGAACCAACCTTTGCAGGTGGTCCAGATATCATCACGAGGGTATTTCATCCAGTTTAATATTGGTGTATATTTTTAAATTTTTCGAGATAGCTGTAGTAGTTTATTTTCTTTAAATTTTTATATTAATCTTGGAACTCACCTGAGCTTATCTGTGTTGAATTTCAATTACATATTTCTTTATGCTTATTTATATTTGAACTATAGTTAACATTTCAAAAAAAAAAGATTATGTTTGTACTAAATAAATTAAAAAAATACTTAATATTCACATAAGATTGAAATGGAGGGTCAGAATATTAAATGATTTTATATAAATATAATTAATATACAGGTTTGTCATTGAGAGTAAGTAGATTCAATTTAATCGGGCACCCACTAAATAAATATTCATGAAACAAAAAATTCTAACATATATGTGTATTTAATTTGATATATTTAATTTAAAAAATCATCATATAAATAATGATTATATTAAATTAAATTATATATGATAAATATGTATCAATTAAATATAATAAATAAGAGGTTTTGAATATTTTTTTTCAAAAAACGTGTAATCAGTAAACTATGTCAGCACTTGACATAAATGTGCCTTCAGAATGCCTGCGTGCTTTCCAGTTGTATAAGAGCTATAAATGATCATTATCCACATCTTAATAACACTTTAATTTGTTTCCGTCTAGCAACAATTATCCTCTTATTTTGGAAATCATGATCATAATCTCACCACCGTATTTTTCTCAACAGATAAAATTTTTAATCAAAACTATCTACAAATAAATATCCACATAAGTTAATTTAAACCCCCGTCTCTCTTTTTCATCACAAAAACTTCACACACACACAACAACAACTATGGCTACTGATCATCAAAGCAATGGCCATTGCCAATGTTGCAGCTTTTTGTTGCAAGTGTTGCGAGGGAGATGGTTCATGATGTTTGCTTCGTTCTTAATCATGGCCGGTGCTGGTGCCACTTACCTCTTCGGCACCTATTCCAAGGAAATAAAATCAACATTAGGCTATGATCAAACCACACTCAATCTTTTGAGCACATGCAAAGACCTTGGTGCCAACGTCGGGGTGCTTTCAGGCCTGTTAGCCGAAGTTACACCGCCGTGGCTGGTCCTCCTCGTCGGCTCCGCCATGAACTTTGGTGGGTATTTCATGATTTGGCTTGTGGTGATGAAGAAAATCGCCAAGCCGAAAGTGTGGCAGATGTGCTTGTACATTTGCATTGGTGCCAATTCACAGAACTTTGCCAACACTGGCTCGCTTGTTACGTGTGTCAAGAATTTTCCTGAGAGCAGAGGGATGATGCTGGGGCTAATGAAAGGGTTTGTGGGGCTGAGTGGTGCCGTGTTCACTCAGATTTATCTTGCAATTTACGGCAATGATGCTAAATCTATGATTCTGCTTATTGCTTGGCTTCCTGCTTTGGTTTCATTGGTTTTTGTTTATACAATTAGGCCCTTGAAGGTTTCTTCTCACCCAAATGAGCTTAAAGTGTTTTACGAGTATCTTTATATTACGATTGCTCTGGCTTTGTGTTTGATGGGATTGACAATTGCTCAAAAACAAGCTCATTTTCCTCACGTGGGGTACATTGGAAGTGCAATTGCTGTCTGTATTTTTGTTTTCTTGCCACTTTTCATTGCCTTCAGAGAAGAATTTGCTGCCTGGCAGCAGAGAAAACAACCCACCCCTGCCTATGCTGTTGTTACTGTTTCCGAACAAACAATCCCAGTTGCTACAAAATCTGAGATTGTAGAGATAGAATCTGATCATTCACAGACCCTGCAGACTGAAAACAAGAAACAAGAACCTGATCAAACACCATGCTGTGGCAACATTTTTAAGCCACCAAAGAGAGGAGAGGATTATGGGATTTTACAAGCGCTTTTGAGCATTGACATGTTGATTCTTTTCTTGGCTACATTTTGTGGACTAGGCTGCAGCTTGACAGCAATAGACAATCTAGGCAAATTGGTGAATCATTAGGCTACCCGCAGCACACAATCAACACATTTGTGTCATTAGTGAGCATATGGAATTACTTTGGCAGAGTGTTTGCTGGGTTTGTTTCCGAGATCATTCTCCTCAAATACAAAGCCCCTCGCCCTCTGATCATGGCCATCTCATTGATATTATCAGCCGTTGGCGATGTTCTGATCGCGTTTCCTAAGCCCGGATCAGTCTACGTTGCCTCATTGCTCGTGGGATTTTCATACGGGGCACAATTGACACTGCTTTTTATCATCATATCAGAACTCTTTGGCCTCAAATATTACTCAACTCTATTCAACTGCGGCCAATTAGCCAGCCCTCTGGGTTCTTACGTGCTGAATGTGATTGTTGTTGGCAGGCTTTACGACCGCGAGGCAATGAAGCAACTTGCGGAGAAAGGAATGACAAGGGCAATGGTGAAAGATTTGACTTGCATTGGAAGGCAATGCTACAGGCTCTCTTTCACAATTCTTGCTGGTGTTAACATCTTTGGAGCTCTGATTACATTTATTTTGGTGATAAGAACTCGTAGATATTATAGTGGTGATATCTATAAGAAATTTAAAGAGCAAATTGAAGCAGCTAATGAGAAGAAAATGGCTGCAAAACAGAATGTTTCTGGAAATACCTAACAAAGGAGTTCATCAATAGCAGCAGGAGTACTTAGAGCATTTTTTTTTTCTTCACATATATTTTATTTTTGGATTTTAATTTGATGATGTTTATCTTCATTTTCTTATGTATCCATTATACCAACAAGCTAAGCTTGTATTGGACTTCATTAATAAACTTTCAATAGCTTTAGGCTCTGTACAAATTGATCGTCATGTATACATGCCTGAGAAACTTTATAATTTTATTTTTTTTAATAATTCACCAAGAAGGTGGGGAATCAATTAATGAAAGAACATGAGGAGGGGACATAAACCAAACCTCCCAAGAAAAATAAATAATTTAATAATCAAATAAAATTAATATAAATTAAAGTGATTAAAACTAAATGAGTTTGTAATTTTACTTATTTATGCATAGATAACCCAACTGCCCCCATTTAGAAAATGAATTTTGCTCAAAATTTCACTCAGTTGAGATTCTGTTAAGCACCATATTGATTATTAAAATGTTAGTCCCACCATGTCAATTGACTTTTTTTTTTCTATTTTTAAGAAAAAATGTGAATTAACTTAATTATAAATTAATTGAGAAAAAAAACTCCCAAAGAAATTAAGAAATAATAGCCTGCTAGTCTTGGTCCCACCATTCTACTATTTAAGGGTTATTATGAAAATTTGGAAACCTTTTTAGGCAATTTTTGTAAATTTTCCGGTCTTTTCATGATTCGCACTTGTCAGTTGGGTCGCAATTCCTCCGCGCAAAGAACAAAAGCAAATATGCCCACCTCCACGTTTTGCCCTCGGCACGGTAATAAATATACACAACAGACCAGAACCATACCAGGGCTAATATCGTAAAATCACAAAGATAATGCCACGTATCCAAACGAGTAAATGAAATGACCTCACCTGCAGACTGCAGTATGAGTTTCACTTTTCCACAGCAGTTCACACACAGTCAGTCAGTAACAATCAGATAGAAGGAAACCAAACAGCCGTATTTTCAAAATCTCGTCTCTCCGATGATTTTTTGAGTTTCAATTTCTCGGCAAAAAAGACCCCCTCGCATTGTGTGTGACCCGGAAATGGCCACCGACAAAGGCAAAGCCGTCGCCGTAGGCAAGGACGCTTACGGCAAGAGGAAGCGGAACGACGGAAGCAGCGGCGTTAAGCCTCATAACCGTAAGAGGAAGAACCGCGGCGTTCTTCAGTTCGTCGAAGACGCTGCTGACGTGGACTACGACGACGATGACGACGAGGAGGTGGGCAACGAGAGCGACAATAGCGGCGGGTTCGCCGATGACGGTATACTTGAAGATCGTTTGTTTATTTTTGTAATTTTTTAATTTTTTGCTTCGCATGTTGTGTGCTTGTGTTTTATGTGGATTTTATCAGGGTTTTGGAGTTTGTTTGAGAGAAAATGGCTATTATTATTTTTTTTTGTTGGATGCTTTTTAATTCCTATGTTTGGATTCTGCATTTTCTTTTCTGTTTTTCTGTTTTCTGTTTGAATTTCTAGGCTTTTGATGTCGTTTTTGAGATTTTTTTTTTGGTGAAAATGTGATTATTTTAGTAGTCTGCATTTTGGTTTAGGGTTTGGTTTGGTCTCTCTTTATAAAGTGTTTAATTTTTAGTTCCATTATTGCTTTCGTTGGTCAAATGTTTTCAATGTGTTGTTTATTTTTTATATTTTGGGTCAAATTAATTGTAATTCTCGGTTCAGCAATTCAGGTTCTGGGATTATTGTGGCTGTTTGGTGATATTTACTCATCCACTCTTTCATTTGATTGTTTTGTGGTTTTGCATTTAGTGTGTTTTTGGTGGGTTTTGGGGTTTTTCAAGCCGCTATTGGAGTTTTTAGGTGGAAATGATGATGATCAGATGGGTATTTGTAAGATGTGGAACGACATTCATGCTTTCATATGGTTACTTTGCTTTCAAAAGGAAAAGAAAAATTTTATGCATGATATTGGACTTTACCTCAGTTGGTCTTTTTATTTTTTAGTTTATGGCATATTAAGATATCATTTGGTGGAATTGGCTTAACCTCTTGATGATATTGGACTTTACCTCAGTTGGTCTTTTTATTTTTTAGTTTATGGCATATTAAGATATCATTTGGTGGAATTGGCTTAACCTCTTGATGGAATTTTTTTTAATCATTATTTATTTATTATTAATGTTATTATAATATTAAGTCTGAGGAGGTTTGGTTGATGTTGCAGAATCTATTTTGATTAATCTTTTAAGCTGATCCTCCTCCTTTGCTCATCACTGAAAATAGATTTTATGGAAGAATTATTTGACGCACAGCCAAAAGTGAATAATGAAGTGGGACAAGCTCATAACCTTCCATTCATTCCCAAAGAGGAGGAGATGGATGAAGAAGAATTTGACAAAATGATGGAAGAACGCTACAAAAGTAACAAATTGATCAGATATGCTGAAGAGGATTATGAAGCTAAAAAAATGTTGGAAAGAGAATATCACATGCCTTGTCCTGAGGATCCAACTATCTGGAAAGTCAAATGCATGGTATGATTGTTTCAGTAATTCTTTGGTCATATTTTGAACCCGTTCCTTTACCTATACTCCCTTTATATTTCCTATTTCATTTTTGTTCCTCTGGTAATTGTTGGTTGCAGGCTGGACGTGAGAGGCAATCAGCTTTCTGTCTTATGCAGAAGTTTGTTGATTTACAGTCACTTGGTTCCAAAATGCAGATAATTTCTGCATTTGCTGTTGACCATATAAAGGGTTTTATTTTCATTGAAGCTGACAAGCAATGTGATATTAATGAGGTATTATCATAAACATTTGACATTGGTGATGGACTATCATTTTTGTTATTCAATGGTTTACTGCTGTATTGTTGTTAAGATGCATTTACTATTGATTTCATCCCTCATCAGCGAACTAATAGGATATCTTTTCATTTATAATCCAGGCATGTAAAGGGCTTTCTGGTATATATTATTCTAGATTGGCTCCAGGTTCCAAAAAATGAAGTCTCTCATCTGCTCTCTGCTCAAATTAAACGCAATGAAGTTTCTGAGGGTACATGGGCCTATGTGAAGAATGGGAAATACAAAGGGGATTTGGCACAGGTCAGCCATTGAAGTCTTTAGGTTGGAGTTTCACTATTGAAGTATTTACGTTGTAATTTCTTTCTGGCTGATTTTGGTAATTGTTTCTTTTGTGTAAAATGCTTTATTGTAGGTTGTGTATGTGAACAATGCCCGGAAAAGAGCAACTGTGAAGCTGATTCCAAGAATTGATTTACAAGCATTGGCTGCAAAATTTGTAATAAGATTTACTTCTGCATAAGTTTGCTTTCTGATTTTTCTCATGATGTTGCTGCTTTTAGACCTTTTGATATACACCATATGACTAGTTAAGACTTTGTGCTATATTTGTATTTTGGCAACATGATGATAGATCGTAGATTATTATTGTCTGGTTAGATAAATATCTGTAGGAATTCACCATTCAAAGCTAGTTTGGGGTTTGTCTTGAGTGTTTTATTTGCCGGTTAGATAAAACTTTTCTTCTCTTTGATTTAAAGGTCTTAGCTTTAGATGATGCTAGAAAGGAGTCCAAGCAGATGGGTGCTTTATCATTTGAGTTGCTGTGGTTTTACTATACTTCTGAGAACTAACAGTGAATAATTACTTGTAATGAAGGTGTGAAAGAAAAAGTTGTTTTGGTCTTTCTTGTGGCTAGAATGTGGAAGATGATGATACAAAATTTTTCGGGTTATTTCAGTTATTTTCTCGTTAATAATGGGATTGGCTATTGCGATTTGAGTGTCTATTTTGAATGGAAGTATATTCTGTACTACCTCATTCAATCACTGTTTCTTATCACAGGTGCATTGGTTATTTCAGTTTTAGGCTTACAATATGGCCAGGCAGTTCTATGTGGTTATGTCTGTTAATTACTTGGTATTAACAACATGATACTATTTTTGAGGATTACCAGTGAATAACTACTTGTATTGAAGGTCTGAAAGAAAAAGGTGTTTTTTCTTGTGTCTAGGATGTGGAAGGTGGTATAAAATTTTTGGGTTATTTTAAATAATTATGAAGTGATAATGGGATTGGCTATTGCAAATTTCCAGTGGTCATTCTGAATTGAAGTATTCGTAACTTTCATGCACCAAATAGTCTGTTTGAAATCAGTTTTTTCATCATTTCAGGGTGGGGGAGTTGCTATGAAGAAAACTGACTCTCCAGCACCAAGATTGATCAGTCCTAGTGAACTTGAGTAACTTCTGCTAATCTCTTATATTTCTGTTCAATTTTGGGATGTTAAAGGTCCTGATGGTTTATTTATTTCACATCTCTGCAGGGAGTTCCGTCCTCTCATTCAATATAGGCGTGACCGTGATACAGGGAAGGTTTTTGAGAATCTTGATGGCATGATGCTCAAGGATGGATATTTATACAAGAAAGTATCTATCGACTCATTGAGCTGCTGGGGTGTTGTGCCTTCTGAAGAGGAACTCCTGAAGTTTCAGCCTTCTGAGAGCAACGAATCTGCTGATTTGGAGTGGCTTTCACAGCTTTATGGTGAACGAAAGAAAAAACGAACCACAATAGTTGGAAAAGGGGGTGATAAAGGGGAGGGCTCATCAGGATCTAGCCTGGAGAATAGCTTTGAACTGTATGAACTTGTGTGTTTTGGGTAAGTCACATGAACATGTATAGACTTAATTGGCATGGCAAATAGTCTGCACTGCCTGTAGATATTGATCTGTATTAAACTTCATGTTCTTTGCATTGCAGCCGGAAAGATTTTGGTCTTATTGTAGGCATGGAGAAAGATGATCATTACAAGGTATATGGCTTAGGATATTTTTTCCATCTGTCTTGTTGACCACTTACCTGTTATTGAACATTCCAGATTCTGAAAGAAGGTTCAGAAGGGCCTGCTGTAGTAACTGTTGAACGACGCACATTAAAAAATGGACCCTTTGATATGAAGTTTACCTGCTTTAGATCAATCCATGAAGGTCATATCCCTTAATGATACTGTCAGTGTATCAGAAGGTCCATCTAAGGTTTTGACACTAACTGCAATTAGGATCTTTTGTGTGTTCTTTTGATATAGTTGATTTACATTAAAGGTGTAAATTCATTTAAACAAGTTAATCTCACTTTGCAGGATAGGCAAGGTATTGTTAAGAAAATCTACAGAGGGATCTTGTTTATATATGATGAGAATGAGACAGCAAATGGTGGCTATTTCTGCTCTAAGTCCCAGCATTGTGAGAAAACCAAGGTTGAAGCCTGTGAAGGAAAGGTCTGTAGTTTTAATAACTATCCTGGGTCCCTGATTTAACCCTTTTTAATTTTATTCCTGATCCTTCACTCAGATTCTCTATGATCTTTCCACTTTGTCACAGGGTGGTGGATCAGGTGCTTCTGGTTTTGAAGAATTCCCATCTTCTCCAAAGTCCCCTTTATCACCTAAGAGATCATGGCAAGCGAGGGAACAAAACACTGAATGTATGTTAGGAGCGTTTAGTGATGCAGTAATAAGCTGATTCTGTAATTGATGCATCTGTAACTGATTGATTATTTTAAATGCAGTCAAACGAGGAGATAGGGATGGAATGTTTGCAGTTGGTCAAACATTAAGAATCCGAGTGGGTCCTTTAAAGGGGTATCTCTGTCGTGTTCTAGCTGTACGTTATTCTGATGTTACTGTGAAGCTTGATTCTCAGCAAAAGATTCTTACAGGTAGATAAGCATCTAATCTTTGAGGTGAATAATCAAACACGTTACCTTTCTAGTGCTGTAAATATGTTGATTCTTCTGCAGTTAAGGGTGAGCATCTGGCTGAGGTTCGCGGGAAGAGCTTCATCACCTCTACCAGGTACGCAGTTTCTATATTTGTGAATCATCTATGTCAATGCACAAGTGAAAATCTTTTTGTTTACTGTGATATTCACAAATTGTTCTGACAGTACTGTTTCCTTTCGTTCAAAAGTGATGATCAAGGGTCTGCTTCTTTTAAACCATTTGATCCACTGGGAGCTGGAGGTGGGTCTGGAGGTGAGTATCTCTTTTCAAATATGGATTTTATTTCTTTCTGAGCTGAAGTTTTATGTGCAATGTGTAAGTTCTGGTTCAAGGTCATCTTTTGGCATGGATTTTCTGTTTTACGATTGATTTTCGAAGTTTCACCCATAATTTGAGTCCTATCTTTGACTTGCGAGATTTGATGTGTATTTTTCTTTCCCTTTCTTTGGTTCCTTTCTGTGGGGGAAAGATTGGATGAGTGCAGCAACAACATCAGCGGAGGGTGATAGGGTGGAATGCTGGAGGCGCATCTGCTGGAAGGTAAAGTAATTGATTTCATTTTTCGACCATTGTCATCACTATGCTTGAATGCTTTTATTGGATTCTGATTAATCGCAAAAGTCCAAAGTGGATATTTGTCTGATCTTGCAGTATATTTATGGTGCTTGTTTTGATGTTTGAGTTTTGATTTTTGTGATCGGTTTGAAGTTACTGGCTGTGATCTCATGTTAATGCGTGAGTCACTTTTTGGCAGACAAATGGTTTAGATTTTCTTGTCAATTTCTTTGGTCTGAATTTCTGCAACTTGAAGCTGGTGTAATTTCTTTGTCTTACTATGATGGTTATAATTTTACTTGGTGTGTCTTCTGTACTTGCTTATTCAATCATATTTCATTAATCTAAAGGTCAGGGGACTTTGTGGATTGTTTTGTAAATGCATTTTAGTTTAATTTGAGTGGACATACCATTTTATCATCTGGACCAGAAACCTTAGTAGTTAGATTTGTCCAACGGCTAAGGCTTATTTAAATATACAACGCAATTGAAAAGTTGCTAACTCTGTGCCAGCCTCATGCTGGGAGCCATCAGGCTTCGTGTAGGCATTAAAGCAATAATATTAGAAAGAAATACATTGTTATAATATTATAGTAAAAGTTGAGTGCACTTTGGGCCAGTGTAATAGGATAACTGGATAAGGCTTTAATTAGTAGGTTTTATAACTTGTTTTGATTGCTTTGAACTGAACTAAGCATGTTTTATTCCTGTTGCCTGAGTTGGCATTTTGTTATCAGACTTTTTGATTTTGTCTTTTGTAAGAGTGACTAATTATTGGCTTTCCTTCACAGTTCTCTTCTTTTGTTTCTTTTTGATGCATTATGCCTGTAATCTGATGTGGAGAAGCACTTTTTTGCAGGAGTTCTTGGCCTAGTTTCCCTGCTGTTGGAACTTCGGTTAGTGCCGAACTCTATCTCTCTCATATATGTGGTCATGTGCACAAATAACTGTCAAGAAAATGTTATACCATTCATTTTTTCTGTTGTTGCAGCTTCATGCAGAATCTAATCCAGCAAATGCATTTGGTTCTGGTGATAATGATGCAAATAAAGGTAAGGCATTCGGACCATGTAGGAAAGTATTTTATTTCGTAGAATTCATTATGCTAAAGAAAATTGGTTCATGCTTTTTGTCATAATTTGTAGATGAAGAAGATTCTGCTTGGGGTCGCAAGGTAAATGCAAATCAGAATTCATCCTGGGGTTTAGCAGCGGCTGAGGGGAAGAATGAAGATTGTTGGAATAAAGCTGCTGTAAAGAATATGGAATCTAATACTGGAGCATATGGTGGATGGGGTAAAGCAGTTGCAGCCAATGAAGATGCAGGAAGCTCTTTGCAGGATTCTCAAGATAACTGGGGTAAAAACAAAGATGCATGTGATAATCAAGCTAATTGGAAAAAATCTGACCCTTGGGACAAAGGGAAGAAAATTATTGGAAACTCCACCAGTAGTTGGGGCGATAAAACTGCTGAGAAAAATGAACCAGACTCATGGGGTAAAGGTAAAGATGGTTCAAGTGGAAGTAAATCAGACTGGAACAGCTCAGCACTTGCCACAGAAAATCCAACTGTAAGCTGTGGAAATGCATCTGGAGGCTGGACCCAACAAAAAGGAGAAAATATGGATGAAAGAAGTGGCTGGAAGAAAGATGATTCAGGTAATCAGGATCAGAGAAGTGGTTGGAACAAACCAAAGGCCTTTGGTGGCGATGTGGGATCTTCTTGGAATAAACAAGATGGAATTTGTTCTTCAGATGTTCAAGATGGAGGATCTTCATGGGCCAAGCAGGATGGAGGATCTTCGTGGGGAAAGCAAGATGGAGGATCTTCATGGGGCAAGAAGAATGGAGGATCTTTGATGGGCAAGCAGGATGGTGGATCCTCGTGGGGCAAGCAGGATGGCGGGTCTTCACTGGGAAAGCAAGATGGAGGATCTTCATGGGGCAAGCAGGATGGTGGATCTTCCTGGGGAAAGCATGATAGAGGATCTTCGGGGGGCAAGCGGGATGAAGGCTCTTCCTGGAGCAAGCAGGATGGAGGATCTTCGTGGGGCAAGCAGGATGGTGGATCTTCATGGGCAAAGCAAGATGGAGGATCTTCTTGGGGCAAGCAGGATGGTGGATCTTCCTGGGGAAAGCAAGATGGAGGATCTTCGTTGGGCAAGCAGGATGGTGGATCTTCCAGGTCTTCATGGATTAAAGAACCTGATCAACAACATAGAAAAAATGGAGGATCATCATGGGGAAACCGAAATGGAGGCTCCTCATGGAGTAAACAAGCTGATCAACAAGACAATCAGGAGAAGCCATTGGAATCTGATGGAGGCCGTGGATCAGGTGGGAGATGGGGCCGAGGAGGTGGGCAAGAAGTTAGTGATCAATATGGCAGAGGATCAGTTGACCAGGGTTCAGAGAAAGGAACTGGTGGCATGGGAGATCAAGGAAATGGTTGGAACTGTGGAGACAAGGATACTGATTGGAATAAAAAATGCAATAGGAATTCTGGATCCAGTGATGGTGATGGAAATAATGGTTCTGGTGGTTGGGGCAAGAAAAGTAACTGGAACTCTGGTTCAAGTGGTGCTGGAGAGAGCAAGGATACTGATTGGAACAAAAAAAGCAATTTGAATTGTGGATCTAGTGATGGAGATGGAAATAATGGCTCTGGTTGGGGCAAGAAAAGTAACTGGAACGCTGGTTCAAGCGGTGATGGGGAGAGCAAGGATACTGATTGGAACAAAAAATGCAATTGGAATTCTGGGTCTAGTGATGGAGATGGAAATAATGGATCTGGCTGGGGCAAGAAAAGTAACTGGAACTCTGGTTCAAATGTTGCTGGGGAGAGCAATGACTCTAACTGGGCAAAAAGGGAAATTGGAACTCTGGATCCGATGGTGCAAACCAGGAATCTAGTTGGGGAAAAAAACAAGGTAATTGGAATTCAGGATCAAGAGATGGACACCAGGAATCCAGTTGGGGAAAGAAAAGTGACTGGAACTCCAGAAGCGAAGATCAACCTGAACCGTTTAATAATAGGGGCAGTGGGAACTTTAGAGGTAGAGGAGGATTTAGAGGTAGAGGGGATTCGGACAGAGGAGGCTTTGGTAGTCGAGGCAGAACCGACAGAGGTGGCTATGGAGGTCGAGGCAGATTTGACAGAGAAGGATTTGGTGGTAGAGGGGGTTCAGATAGGGGAGGCTTTGGGGGTAGGGGTAGTTCGGATAGAGGAGGATTTGGAGGTAGAGGTCGTGGAAGGAGAGATCAAGGTGGTGGTTGGAACAAAAATGACTCAGGTGACTACAAGTCTTCTGACAGTAGCCAAGGGGTCAAGAATGGTGGTGAATGGTCTAGAAGTAATGATGGTGCTGGCAGTTGGTCCCAAGGAGGAGGCACTTGGAAATCTGGAAATAGTGGAGCTAGCAGTCAAGATGGTGGTTGGAGCAGCCGGGGTTCGGGCTGGAATAATTCCAACACTACAAATGAAGTGAAAGGACTCAGTGACCAAGGTGGTGTCTGGAACAAGGGAGCAGGTGGGAGTGCTCAATCTGGGGGCAGGGGTAGCCAAGGATCAGGTTGGAGCAGTGGAACAAGTACAGGAAACAGAGGCAGTAACAATTCTAGCATTGCGAATGACGTTAAAGGACCTAATGACCAAGTTGTTGGCTGGAACAAGGGATCGAATGGGAGTGCTCAATCAGGAAGCTGGGGTAACCAAGGATCAGGTTGGAGCGGTGGAACGGGTTCAGGAAACAAAGGCAGTAATGATTCTAACATTTCAAACAAAGGTCCTAATGACCAAGGTGGTAGCTGGAACAAGGTATCTGGTGGGAGTGCTCAACCTGGGGCCTGGGGTAACCAAGGTTCAGGCTGGAATGGTGGAGCAGATTCAGGAAACCGCGGCAGTAATAGTGATCAACCGAAGTCCTGGAATCAATCAAGTGTAGCCACTGATGGAGGTCAGTCAAAAGATGCTGGAGAAGGAAGCAGCGGAGGTTGGGGTAAAACAGCTGGAAGCTCTTGGGAGAAGGGAAATGATGGAAGCGGCAAAGGAGGGTGGTAGTGGACACTCTTTGATATTAATAATATTATGTAGGTTAAGTATCTCAGGGCTGTATATACTGGTATTTCTCTATCCTGTTTGAACAGTTAGGGTCTGAAAACTACAGTCTCTTTTCCGGAACCCTAAATCTAACTGATTTTATGTATGACATTTTGCTGCTACTCCTTTTGTTTAGAGCTCCTTGTTGGGCATATGCAGAAAGCTGATGCTTGTTTTCCTGACACTATGTACAGAGGAGTTGATCAAGTAGAAGACTTACCTTTTGCGAGTGTATGAGTTGCTTTATGTTTAAGTTAAAATATTTGATGCTTAGTTTCTTCCACTGGGTGCTGAATTTCTTTTGATCTGTTGGTTAAATTTATGTTGCATGGTTTAGTTTTTTTTCTAGTGTGGAGAATTGTTTCTGGTGATAATCTGGCTGCAGGTTGTGATGCGTCTTTCGGTTGATGTTAAAGTTATGTTATTTGGTTTAGTTTCCAATCTCCAATCGTTGAGTTGTTTCTTCCACTAAGTACTTTTTATTAGTTATTGAATCAGTTTTAGAATTTTTGAGCCAGAGTTATGATAACATCGTGAACATAATTTGCGGCACTGTGTCGTCATAAATATCAATGTTAATTCAGATAATTAAAAAACTTAAACACTGTGAATTAAAATTTTCTTTTTCTTTTGGAGCGCGCCCGGCGCCCCCCACCCAAAAAAAAACACTTGTATTACGCTTTTAAAACAAGGTCAATGCAATCCTAAGAATTTGGTCAATGTTGTCTTAAACACCATAATATTTTATGTTTCCAGATTAAGTTTTCCTTTTTTTTCTTTTAAACTAAAAAAAAAAACTAATTATTTAAAAGCAAGCACTACACTATAACTGTCACGTGACAAAATTGTTAAAAATAAATAAATTTCAAAACAAAACAAAACAGAACAGACACAACGACCAAAAAAAAAAAAGAGAGGAGTCAATAACAGAAAATCAAATTTCAAAATTTCCAGTTTTCAGTTATTATTCCATCTCTCCCCTTACAGACACTAAGCCACTCACATTACATAAAAATTTTCTCTATTTTTCTTTTTTCTCTCAAATCTTCCCATTAGTTTCCCTCACTTTCTCGTCAGCCAAACGCCCTTACATTCTCATGGTTTCTCTCCTCCGACGTCTCGGCTCCCAAAAGCGGTAACTTTCTCAATTTCCATTTTCCTTTTCATTCATTCGTTCATTCAATCACACATTTTTATTTTTTCTTATTTTGGTTTTCAATTTAGGATTTTGATTCGACAAGCCGTTGGTTATAATAAAATTCCCAAATTCTAGGGTTTCGAGTTGAGAAGAAAAAAAGATGTTTAACAAAATTATCAAACGTGGACACAGAAAGGGATCAAAATCTGTTTCCAATGAAACATTTGTGACGGTGAATCACTCGTCTGTGGCAAATTTTGAGTCGCAGCCCCCGATTCTATCACCATTACCTCAACCCAGCCCTATAATTCCTAAGTACGAGATTCAGAACTTGCCGAAATTTAATGACGTGCCATCATCAGAAAAGCTGAATTTGTTCATCAAAAAGACTCAACTTTGTTGCGTGTTGTGTGATTTCAACGATCCTTCCAAAATGACACGCGAGAAAGAGATTAAGCATAGGAATTTGCAAGAGTTGGTGAAATTTATCCAGTCAGATTCGAGTAAAATTAATGAACAGATGCAAGAAAATTTGATGAGGATGATCTCAATTAATATTTTTAGGGCTTTGCCACCAGCTTTTCATGAAAACACGGGGTCTTTGCCCGATGTAGGGGAACCGGATGAGGAGGATGCGTGGTTGGAGCCCGCTTGGCCACATTTACAGTTGGTTTATGAAATTCTGTTGAGGTACATTGTGTCGAATGGAGCTGACAAAAAGATTGCCAAAAGGTATATTGATCATACATTTGTGTTGAAGTTACTCGATCTGTTTGATACAGAGGATCACAGAGAGAGGGAATATTTGAAAATGGTGCTTCATAGGATATATGGAAGGTTCATGTCACATCGACCCTTCATTAGAGCTGGGATAAATAATGTGTTTTATAGGTTTATTTTCGAGACGGAGAGACATAATGGCATTGGGGAGCTATTGGAGATTTTAGGGAGTATAATTAATGGGTTTGCGTTGCCGATGAAAGAGGAACATAAGTTGTTTCTTGTTCGGGCACTGTTACCATTACATAAGCCAAAATGTGTTGCTTTGTACCATCAGCAGTTGACTTATTGTGTTGTACAGTTTGTTGAGAAGGATTATGAGTTGGCGGATACGGTCATTAGGGGCTTGTTGAGGTATTGGCCAGTGACGAACTGTCAAAAGGAAGTTTTGTTCCTTGGAGAACTAGAAGAAGTTTTGGATGTGACGCATCCTGCAGAGTTTCAACAATGCATGGGTCCTCTTTTCAGACAGATTGGACGCTGCCTTACTAGCCCTCACTTCCAGGTTCATTTCATAGTTACTCTCTGATTTATATGTCATGTTATTGCAGTTCAGTCTCGCTTGCAGGTCTGTCTTGCACTCATGTAACATTGTGATTTATTTCGGACTAGATTATCTTATTATCTTGGTAAGTGTATTTTCAGTTGCCATGCAGTCAACACGTAATGGAATTTTTATTTTCTCAATTTCTAGATTTACATTATGCTGCTGAGATAACTATTCCGTTGTTCAGAATAGTTCTGATTTATTAATATCTTGATGTTCCTAAGGCTTTTGAATTTTACCTTGGCAATCTTTGTCATCAGTCTAGGATTAGAATTATAAGATTACATCATTTTTTATGACAGTAATGTGGGTGATGCAAGTAAGCAGGGTGATATATTGACATTGACTGCTGAATAGGTTTAGATATTTGGCTTGGCTGCATTGCAAGGTGGACACGTCATTAAACTTTTTCTTTCTTCTGTAGTTTGAACGTTCTTATCATATTTGTATGCCATTAGATTTTCTATCCCTATAGTAAATGAGCATCTATGCATCCCTTATATGGTAAGGCATCTACTGTCATCATCAAATTATGTAACTCTGATGAGAATTTTGACTGGCTTTACAAGTTTAAGTTGTAGCTGCTTCTGATGTTGACTGTATTCATGTTTTCTGGTTATTTCTCTGCATTGTTTTCAGTGTTTAGATGCTGTTTATTCTATCAGTCACAAATTTTTTAAAATATATAACCTTCCTCTGTAGGAAGATGTTGTTTAGAAAGTGCTTTTTGTTATAAATACTCATGACAGGTTGCAGAACGAGCTCTGTTCTTGTGGAACAACGAACACATGGTAGACTTGATTGCTCAGAACCGAAATTTACTTTTCCCACTAATCCTTAATCCATTAGAGAAGAACTTGCGAAGTCACTGGAATCAAGCAGTTCATGGGCTAACTGCCAATGTTCGGAGGATGTTCGAGGAGATGGATGCTCACTTGTTTGAAGAATGCAAGAGGCAGTACGAGGAGAAAGAAACCAGGGCTCAAGAATTAGAAGAGCAGCGTGAACTGATGTGGAAGAAACTGGAAGCAGTTGCCGCAGGCAGTGGCGTTATGGTTAATTGATCGGTTAGGGAATTCATTCAGTCAAAGAGCAACAATAGGTAATCGAGTAGTACAGTAAAATTAAACATTGTTTTAGGGCTTCAGGTTAACTATTCTTTGATTTCATTCATAAAAAGAGGTCATACTAAGGCTGAGTGTTATAATTCAGCAAAAGCAAAAGAAATGAGGAAAAACCTATGAGGTTTTGTCTTGCATATTGTTGCCATTTACAAGAACATATCTCTTATTAAAGATTTTGTAACGACTTTTGTTTATCATTTCATTTAGGATTATTAATGTATCTGATCCCATTCCCTCCTCATAGCTTTATCAGCCTCAACTTTGTGATTTTGCAGGTAGTATTCTTTTGGCATAGTAACTAGTAAACTAAAGGTTAAAACTCGTTTAGTTTTTATATTTTGAGATAGGAGTTTGTTTAATCCCTGTAGTTTTAATAATATCTCAAAATATCCTTATTGTTAAATTATTGACATCCTCCCATTGTTTTTTTTTTTTACTTACTTTTATAATATTACTTTCTTACAATAATATTTTTTGGACATTAACAAAAAAAAATTAAATTACCAATTTAACACTAAAAAAATAAAATAAAAACAAAAAAATACATATTAATCTTTGTAGAAGCTCACTATGTCCAAAAAAATTAATATATGTAAAAAAAAAAATTAAATTATCAATTTTTTGGACATTAATAAAAAAGTTAATATATTAATTCCCCAATAAAGTGTTCCACAAAGATTAATATATTTTTTTGTTAAATTGGTAGTTTTTTTTCTTTTTATTAATATCAAAAAAATTATTGTAAGAGGATAGTACTGTAAAAGCAAGTCAAAAGAAATAAAAAATAATGGTTGGAGAGTTAATAATTTAACAGCATGAATGTTTTGAGCTATTTTAAAAATACACTGACTAAATAAATATTAACATCAAAATATAGGAATTAAACGAGTTTTTATCCAATAAACTAATAACCGTAGGCTGGATTCTTGGCTGGAATTATGGATTAATTTTCTGAGAAAACCGGTGATGCTAAAGCACTCGGATTGTTTGAATGCATTCATTTGCAATTACACCAGGAATTTTAGATTTCATCACACTGAGACGATGATATTCTGGTGATTATTGGGGGATAAATATGAATATGTGGTCAAGCTGTAACCCTTAGTGGGGAAAAGAATTAATTGTCTTAGGTCACGAAGCATAGCTCCAAACTAAATCTGAATATCTTACTTCAAGTCCCTTTTTAACATTCCAAAAATGGTAACAGAGTATCCAGACAATACTCCATAATATAATTCAACGTTATTATCTATTTTTAATACTAATGTAGAAGGAGTATATATATATATATATATATATATTTATTCTTGTGATTTTGAATCTATCCTTCAAAAAAAAGAAAAAAAAAAAAAGATGATTTGATGAGCAGTGAAGACCCATGTGGTCCTTGCTCTAAAATATTATCTCTGGGTGCAACGAGAACACATAGAAGGTAGAAGCCTCTCAGTTTCAAAGTAGAGCCAAAACCAGTGGTCCTCTAGAGGAAGTGCTTTTGACCTCTAAAGTGCTTTCTAAGTCATTTACCTTGTTTTTCTAATTTCTTTCATTTTACTTGTAGTTTATTATGAAATGCCACCACACTCATTATGTGAGACAGAAAATGACCTCTATAGTTTTGAACACTCTACCCTTCTATCATCCTCCCCTTTCTTGTACAAAATTGCTCACAAAATTAGAACTATTATTTTATATTATTTAGTAAATGAAATAGTCAAAGAGATAAACAATTGAAAAAAAAAATTAGTTTATATTTTTCTACTTTAGAAGGGCTTGAAATGATTGGTGGTTGTTCAATAGAAACGCATAAAATCAAACATTATCACAAGTGCACAGATCGGATCACAGTGACATGAGACACAATTCCTACCTTTCAAGCGGTGGTCCACATCGTTTCAAAATTCGGATCAACAATTTCATTTTTACAAAATTATTAAAATTAAAAACTCTTTTTAAAAATATTTTTTATTTAAAAATATTCTTAAATAAGTCTGATGAGTTTTACTGTGGATCTCACTTGACAGAGTTTAAAAATTTTAAATAAAAAATATGGGTCTCAATAAAGGATCCATCAGACTTGTCAAATGATAAGTCAGTTATTAGATGAACGCATCTTATTTTAAATAAGTTTTTTTTTTGTTTACTTCAAACTTTTAGGTTAGTTCTTATGGACTCTTTATTTCATAAATGAACAACTAATCTCTTATGTTAGTAATTTTTATTTATTTTAATAGAGATAAGGATATTAATGTACTACAATGTCCACTAAAATTAACGTGCTATAATCTTCGCTAATTTTATTGTATGCTCTTAACGTTATCTAAATAGACGAGATTCACTTTTAAAAGAGAGTTTTGGATGTTTATTTCTAAATGATAAAAGTTTTTCCGTCAATTTCTAAAATAATGAGTCTATAACTATCCATGGAGACAAACCTTAAAGTCATTCAAGACTCCTTCCCTCTGATTCTTGATACAAAAATTGGCTACCATTATTATGTAAGCAACTAAGTCTAAGCATGAGTTAATCAATGCGCGCACAAATGCTTTCACACCATCACCCTCAATCTCACTCCTCTTTTTGAGTTTTGGCAATTTTCTCCGACAAAGAAGCACGCCATGTTAAATCCATTCTTCATTATTGAAAAATTATGCAGAATCGCATTCAAGAAAAAGAAAAGATCGAAAAGCACCAATCAGACGAAACCGACGTGGGAATCCAATTATTCCACCCATATCCTATCTTTTGTCAATATTATTTTCTTTCAATATTTGTATGTCAGCACAGTCATTAGAGAATCAATCATTAATCACATTTACATTCTTTTTTCTCTTTTTGTAATGACCCAGCAACATGGGCCTACACATTTTAGAAATGTCACACGCACCTCTGATCTTGTTGGGGCTCCATAATTAATTATATTGCTAGATGCTAGTAGTAGTGGTGGTAATAGGCTAATAATAATGCAATGAAACTATGCAGCAATGAATTTTCTTCATTTTCTTCTTCGCCTATCTTGCTTTATAATTTTCTATAACAATAATAATTGTAATGATAATGGAGCATCTCGGTTGGTGATAGTGTACAAAATCAAAATAATTAGAAGAGACAAAATGATTGAGGTTGAAGGAGAGGGTGGTGGGAGCCGCGACGCGCCGCTCCCGAATATCATTCCAAAGAAGTCGCCATCACCGTTGCGGCTGGTGCTGCCGCTGCCGGACCCCCCGCCGCTGCCGAATCCGGGATAGGAGTTGCCCTCCCCTTCATCATCCCTGTGAAGAATAATTCAAGGATCCAAATAAGTGTACGTCGTCGAAAAGATGATGCAACAGAACGCACATGACTAAACAGGAAAGTTGGCTTTAAAATAATATCAACTTGCACATAACTAGATATTTTAGACCATATGAATGCTATAAAATTTGATTATAACTAGTTGAAATGGAATAAAGCTTCATTGAAAAATAGTAAGAATGTTTGTGGGGCTAAAGTGCCTATTTTATGATACAAGGAGACAATGTGAAAGTGCTTCTACAATACAAAGATAAGGAAAAGTTTGTTGGAAATTTGAGGCTCCAAATGGGTTAAATACTCGAAAGTACAAAACAGAACAGAACTAATCTTACGATGTTCAAGTTTGGTTCGAAGATTTTCCTTGTTTCGAAGATTTTCTTTTCCATGTGTAACTATGAACATGTGCCAAATGGAAAAAGCATGGAACTAGCAACTATATCCAGAAAAGCATGAGACCATCAATGCAACAAAAAAATGTATTTTCAAACTATTAATTTGGCTGCACATGATTCTAATGATACGAGATTCACAAGCAATTTGCCATCTGAGGACACAGTGCTTTCTCCATCTTACATAAAACTATAGGAAAACAGAAAATTCAAAGACTAGGAGGAAAAATTCAGAACAAGTTTCTTCAGAATTTGTTTTCTACCATTTACCAACATGAAGGAATTATTCAAAGTATCACTTGCAAGTTGTATTTCATAATGATAGGTTGGAACTTCGAAAAAAGCAAAAATGAAAAGGGGTTGCAAGTAGCAAACATGAAAATGGTAACTAGAAAGGGACCAAACCTTAATTGAAGTAAAATTAGTGTCACAATAGATTATAGTAAAAAGAAAAAGTGGAGGTTGCTATGTTACAGAAGCTGTAACAAACACACCCAATGAGAAGAACACACATGTCCTGAGGAGAGAGAAAAACCAGCAAGTGGGTGTGTATGGGAGTTGGCTAAAGTTAAGATCTGTAAGTTACAGAATCCGGAACTTAGCCAGCTCCGTAGAAAGTAGTTAATGGAAACCGCAAAAGTCAATAGAAGGAAACGGGAACGGGTCACAAGGAGGCACTTTTTTGTTTTGTTATTCCCAAGAGCGATGCAGCTAGTGGTTCATGTATAATTTATGTCATGCATGAGAAATGGAGCCCAGAACCATGAAAAAGCATATGAAAGGGCCCCACTTTCACTGGCTGGAAAGCACTTTGAAATTTGACGAGAATATAAACCAGATCATCTGACCATAAATTAAAACACAATAACACACCCACTAAAACATGACCAGGTTTGGCTCTCCTGTGTCCTAACAACTACAATAATCCTCAAAAAAGGCCATCACTGTAACCTGAACTTTTTACTCTGTTAACCCACATGCATGCGCTTTTTCTTGTGCTCCCTATTTTGACAGGCTTTTTCGAAAAAGACACAACCAATGCCACTCATCTAAATAGAGACGGATCAGTATCCCCTCTAGAGAAATTATATGAATTGGTTAATAAATTAAAAAATAAAGATAATTAAATTCTAATCACACTTACATTAAAATATAAATAGCATAAGATCTACTAAAGATGAGGAAAGGATCCTAATAATATAAAGACAGTAATTATCCCCTACAGACCCATTCTGTACATATGATTATAGATTAGTTAATCTTGAACTAAAAGGTACTCCCAAAGTTTGAACATGGGGGTTTTGTTTTCACTTTGATATTTCATATAACTGGGAGTAGAAAATATTGGATCTGTTTTCTAATACTAAGAAGAAAATTAATACTAATACACATAAGAGACTTGAACAGCTTCCTACACTGGACGGAGCAATTGGGTAGTTTCCAAATTTAAGTGTGGGTCGAAAAAAAAAAAAAAACAAAAAGGAAAAAATTTTAGGTGGGGGCAGTGAGTGTAAAAATAGGAGTAAGCTAAAATGGTCCCATGAGGTCAAGGAATATCATCATAACTGCATTTATGATGCAATTGCAGAACATGGGTGGATCTTATAATAATCCATGAAGAGAGATTTTTTTTTTTTTTTTTTCCGAAGAAAAAAAAGGACTTTGGCTTGGCCATGCAGAACTGGAAAGGCAACCAGGGGCAAAGACAAATGAACTGTAAGGCTGTTTCCCTGTTCTGCTCGGCTACGGCAGAATCTCTATGTGGCACAAGCCATGATCATTCAACAGAGGTCACGTGCTACCCCATAAGTAAAGCCAAAAGTTAGACAGTAATACCTACTAATACGTTTACCCACTATTCCAAAGAAACAAACTGTTCCCACTTGTTTATTAAATGTTGAATCTTGAACTTATCAAACTCATTAGTTTATTACAAAAAGAAAGGTATATTTCAAGACCTTACCCGACGTTTTATATAGCCACTTTCCTAATTAAGAAAAAAAAAATAACGTAGCCAACTTCCTAGAGTGGCTACAAAAATACCTTTGTCTACACAGCAATATTCAAAACATAATAAATATTATAGAAAGAGAATCGCTTCGTTGGCAATGTTTACATGAAAACAATTTAACTCCCTAATCTAATTTTAATGTGAGCGGTTTCGAATCTAATGGTTATCAATTATTTGGGGGGGTTGTAATTGACATAACTCACAAGAAAGAACCAAGGTTTCTGACCCAAAAGTCCAAAATACCCTTACCGGCAGTAAAAAAGCTGACAGTTATTTCAGTTAACTAGAGGGTCAAGGGTAAATTAGGAAAAGGAAATGGTACCTGGGCCCACCGAAGACGCCGGCGTTCATGGTCAGCTGGTCGATGAGGGCAGCTGATTTGGGCTCAACACTCGAGGCCTTTGCGTACTGCGTACTGAGCCCCACGCCTGACGGCACAAAGAATGCCCCATTTACCATTACGTCCCCCTCCGTCCTCCAATTCCAGCCCGCCCACTCACTCTCGTCTGTCTCCACGCGCTTCGTCACCTGAATTCAACAATCACCGTCACGACGTGCACACACGCTCGGGAAATCGAGTGAACAGAATGGAAAACTGGGTAACTAAAAAGTCTTGAATACGACTGACGTTGTCAGGGAAGATTCAGTAAAAAGAAATTTAATCGCTGGCAGCCACTTCAGATATTCATTTTTCACAATTTTATTAAAAAAAAAAAAGAAACATTTTTCACAACAAAACCCTAAACCCTCGGACCCACATCAGAATCATGAAAAATAACAAAAGCAAATTAACCAATTACAATTTTTTTTAACAAAAATATCTGAAAAAATAAAAAAAATTGAAAATATACCTCTTTGGCATTATCATCGGGCGGAGCGGTGTAGCGATTCCCTTGACTGTTAATGGTGGGGTTCGCGCTACCGCCAATAGCATACATTTCCCATGAGGTGAAGTCATTATTGACCACGTGTATGTACCCGCGCCGGCACCGTGGCATTCGCTGCACCAGCGCCACACCGAAGTGGTTAAACGCAATGGTAACTTGCATCCCCATATCGAGCGCGTACTTGTCGTTGTGCCCCAGCAGCATCACCTCATTGTGGTGCGAGAAATAATTGTTGGAGATCGTTATCCCCGTGGACCCCATTATAGCGTCGATCAGCCCGTCGGTGCAGTAGCTCAGCGAGCAGTGATCCACCCATATCTTCTGCGAGCCGAATATGGAGATCCCGTCACCGTCCGACTTGCCCCGGTACCCGACGTGGGTCGGCGACGAGGCGATCATCGTGTTCCCCGAGGGCTTGCAGTGGTGGATGTGGACGTTGTGGATGATGACGTGGGACACGTACTGGAGCGTGAGGCAGCCGTTGCCGGTGATTTCGACGTTGGCGCCGCGGCCGTCGATGGTTTTGTAGCTGTTGATGATGAGCTCGTGTTTGAGTTTGATGAGCATGTTGGAGGCGAAGGTGATCCAGAGGGGTTCCGTTTGGATGACGGCGTGGCGGAGGGTGCCCGGAGTGGGGTTCGCCGGGTCTTTGTCGGAGGAGTCGGTGACGACGTAGATCTGGCCGCCTTTGCCGCCGAGGGTGCCTTGGGCGAAGCCGATGCTGCAGTCGGCTAACCGTTGCCGGTTTGCTGCCCAGTTTGGGTCGCAGTGCCAGCAGTCGTCGATGGGGTTTCCGGTTTGGCATTGGGCGTTAATGGCGAGCGCTTGTCTTCTTGATAGAGATACATTAACTCTCCTGCAAGAAAATGGGAAGAAAGTGAGAGAAAGTTCGCGTTTAAAAGCAGGGGAAACAGGGGAAAACAGAGGAATGCTCTGTTAGTTTTCTAAGAAAATGTGGGAACGCAAAGGGAAACTGGAGAAAATGTTTGAATAGGAGGGAAACCCCATTTGTTAAAATGACAAAATGAGCACAACGCAGATGGCGTTTTTGGTGATTGGAACTGTAGGGAGTTTGAAGTTTGTACCCGTGCACTACTGGAAACCCTACAGTGTCAAAAGAAATCCCAGCAAATGGGATCTTTTGGAATCTGAGCTTGAAGATCTTGGAAAAGGAGGGCTACCCACTCGTTGAAATGATAAAATGAGCATAACCCAGATGGAGTTTTTAGAGATTTGAAGTGTGGAGAGTCCGAAGCCTTTTTAACTACGCACAACTGGAAACCCTATAATGGCAAAAGAAAATCCAAAAATGGGATCTTTTGCAAACTGAGTTTGAAGATTTTAAAATCACACAAAAGGGCAAAACCCAGAAGGAGTTTACGGTAAAGTCTTACCTTTGCACGTCTTGAGCAACAGCGTCAGGGTCAGGATGCTGATGGGGTAAAGTGAGATTGAGAGCAGAAATTGTAGCAGAAGAGGAGAAAATGAGGAAGAAGAGGCATTCTAAGAGAATGCAGGTGTTTAGAAGCATTGTTGAAGGTACAAGAATGATAACGGTGGTGGGTATTTGTTTGTCTGCTGCCTTGCTTTGCTTTGCTTTGCTTTTTGCTTTTGCTTTTGCTTCTGCCTGCTGTTGCAAATTGCAGAATGGAGATGTCTTTCCTGCTCTTGAATGAACAGCAAAGGCAAACTTGGGAGGCTGGAAATTTTGGGAATATGTGAAATGGGTTTATATAATAAAATAAAACAAAACAAACAGGATTATAATTTATAATAATAATAATAATAATGTTGATGGAACAATAATTTTTTTACATGAGCAAGTAAAGTTAATTTGAGCATGAAGAAAAGAAGAGGAGGAGAAAGAAAATGGTGGCTGTGATGTGGACATGGCGAAGAGAAGAAGTAGTACTAGTAGCAGAAGAGAGGCGGATTTTCTCTCTCTCTCTCTCTCTCTCTTAACTTCTTGCTAATTCTCTCTTGCAAAAATCTCTCAATCTTCTCTTACATTACATTACACCTCATTCCTACCTTGCTCTTTAATTATGCTATAAAAAGATGAAGTCTAGAGGAAGAGAAAGTACTTATCCAAAATCCATGACCATTTTGTTTTTTTTTCTTTTTTTTTGGGCCTTCATTGGTCCGTCCCTCAGAACTTGCATGCTTTTTTTTTTAATTTTTAATTTTTAATTTTATTTGTTCATTTATTTAATTTTGTTTGGTGATTTAAGATTCCTTGCGGGGAAGGTGAAAGCATGTACGTATAATCAATAATGTATGTAAGCACGTAGTTAATTATTCCAATAAGTGAGACGCAGACACTACTCGTGTTTGCAGACAAAACCTGTTCACTTTTTTATTTGTTTGCTGGGTGAGAAAAAGATTGAAGGTTGTTAGATTTGGGTATCAAATTGAGATCCTTATTAGACAGCAACTTTCAGTAAAAATTTCTTGGGAAAAGTTTTCTTTGCAGGAAAGAAAGGAAGAAAAGAAATTCTCTCTCTTTGTTTCATGCGACTAATAAATAATACTCTAAGCAAGGTTTCAAAGAAATTTTTTTTTTTTTTTTATATATTTTGGTCTAGTTTTGTATTAATAATGCTTGCATTAATTTTGCAAGTTGCAAAATTATTTATCTAATGTGTAAAGCCCAAAACCAAACATACTTAGTTCAAACTACAAACATTATCTCACAATGTGAACAAATAAAAATCAACAAAATCTTACCATTTCTTGATACCTAAAGTATACGCCGTAGTCACAGCCCGTACAAATTTTATATTTACCAAACAAAAAGAATTTCAACTTAATATTTACCATAAAAATGGGTAAAAAAAAAAACAGAGTCTTCTATTTACTATTTACAAGTTGAAAGATGGTAGGGTAATTTTCTGTATTACTATCGATCCTATTTTGCAATTATTTATTTATGTAATGTAACCAAATTCAAAGTACTTAATTCCGCACTAACAATTTTTTTATTAATTAATAAATTATTTTCAATTAAGAGACAGACCTCTCACTCGTTTTTTTTTTAAATTTTCCCTCACATTGCCGACCAACGAAACAATCATGATTGAAGTTTTGCTGTTTCCAGTGATGAATTAATTTTCTTTTATATGTATTCGAACGACTTCAATAGTTCATATATTTAATTTCTCTAATTCCCTTCCAGCTAAATTGCTGCCAAAAATCATTGGTACCAATGGTGTATTTTATATATGTATATAAATAATTATTACGTGAGCAAGACTGTATAAGTCTTAAGGATTTTCGAATTAACAAAAGAAAAAATTTTATATATATATATATATATATATATATATATATATATATATATATATATATATATATATATATATATATATATATATATATATATATATAAAAGAAAAGAAAAATCAACCGACCAACTTGGAGCTTGAATGCTCTTTGATAGAGCAGCGTCACGTTACACGGTATTAACAACACGGGATCACTGGATAAGGCCGGTGACATACATTCTTTTAATATTATATGGATCAAATTAAAAATTCATAATAAAATTTTAGAATATTGTAATAATTAATGAATTAAGTATGTGATTCATATTTATTATTACTTTTCGGGTACAATACAACACAATGGATCAATTTAATTTTTATATTAGTAAGTAATTGTTAAATCACTTTTTTGTTAGTTTTGTTCGTTAGTATTTTCACCACAGATCTAATAAAAAAAAAAGTTTGATTTTAGAAACTAAATTATAAGCAAATTTTGCTTTGCACTTTGTGGTTTTATTTTTGTTCTATTTACAGAGCGTGATTGGGTGTAAATATTGTGTGTATATATATATATATTTTTTTGTTCAGATAGATCAAATGCATGTGATTAGCTAATTAACTTTATTGAATTGATATTCATGCCTTGCATCATGCTTACCTTTTTTTTTGATATCCCCTTATTGAAATTAAGAAGAGTAAAAAGTGCAACTAATCAAATGGAAACAAATATAGAGAAAAAAAATTAAACAAAAGAAAATCGGATGGTGGGATTATTGGAGATGTTTGTTAGAGAATCTGTAACATAGACAGGTCCCATATTCATACAGAGAGAAGTATTGACTTTTTTGATGGATCATTAATGCGATAACTTTAATCTAACTATCATTCATTCAATTAACATCATGTCTTGTCATTGCTCGTACGAACTAATGGATGGTTCGTCAATAATTATACTTGATTCATTTACTATATAAATACCAATAGATTAATTAACTGCTTAAATTTAGGACTCGCAACTTGCAATGTATATAGTATGGTTTTGAATTTAATTGGGTTGAAAAAATTGATGCCATTTAGCAGTTAATATTCGATCAATAATTATGTCCATCACCATAAGAGGTTTAGTTGCTTCAAAAATTATTAACGGAAAGAAATTTTTAAATTTATGAAAAAAAAAATTTGTTATTACACGTGGAAAATTCTAATTCCTTTTCACATTTATTGAAAAAATAAATAAAATAAATGTGCATCTTAAATTCAAATTTGATGTTATGTACTATTTTATATGATCAAATTCAAATTTTATAAAAGAGTCGTGCCTCTTTTCGATATAGATTTGTCTGTTTTTTCTCATTCACATCACAATCGAAGAATTATTGGTCCTTCAATTTTTTGTTTTTTGGTGTGAATTTGTGGATTCAAAATAACGACACTTGTGGACGTTTGCACTGAAGAAGACTGGTTAATTAGCTTGATTCATGCATAATTCAATAAAAATAACAGAGAAGAAACAAAATTAGATATACTTAATTGCCGAATAAGATGATATCTTGACCCAAAACGATGAGCAAAATTTGATGTTTTAATTCAACAATATCGGCCGCCAATTGAGTAAGACAAGGACATAAATTAAAGAATACTAACATCAATATTGCTTTTATTAAATTTTTGGTGAAAATGAAATTGATACTAAACTTTTTTGCATTGCAACCACTGGCGGCTGATAAAAGTTAATTCCATGATAAAACAAAAAAGTAATTGGGTTATTATATAAAAAAAAATTGCAACTATGGCTATTTAAAGATTTAATTTCTATTAAATAAGTTAAAATTAATTTTTAGGATAAGGAAAAAAAAAAAAAAAAAACTTTAAGTTGGGAGAGGTATAAATGCTTTCCGTAAGCCGGAGAAATGCTGACGACTTGCATGCCGAAAAATTAAAAAGCATGCTTTTGAATTTTGATCCACCATTTCACGGCCAACTTGGAGCTTCCAAACAAATTACTAAAAGGCTCTTTTTATTGCTTTTGCTTATTCTTTTTCTTCTCCAATGGGCTCTACACGAGGAGTCTAAATGGGATTTTATGGATTTCTCTCTCACTCTCTCTTTTTTTTTTTTTTATATATATATATATAGACATTCGTACATTTTAAAATATGAATTTTATGTACTTTTTGATGCAGACACTTGTATATTTTAAAATAAAATTTTTATGTAATTTAAAGTTAAACGATCATTGTCTTGTTGTAATAAATATTAATGTATAACTAAACAACATTTTTCAGTTTCAATTTTTTTTTACTTACATTGAACTTAAATATAACAAAAAAATGTGTGAGTGCGCATGCGCATGTATGTATGGTTGAGTTATTGCAATATATATATATATATATAATAATCATTAAACCTTTTTTTTTTAAAAAGAGAGTAAAGATTGCTTAAAAATTGCATAAAAATTCAAACAATCTTCCTACGTAAAAAGGGATTTTAAATGGAAAAAGCAATTAGTTTTCATGTGCACCCTAGAGATATGTTGATACAAACCCCACTATAAAAAGTGAAAAAGTAGCTTATGATGTTGGAGTTTTGAATTATGGATTTTTGTATAAAAAAGAGTATTAATTGCTGTTTATGATACCTTAACATTTAAACTACCATGATTGTTTGTGATTTGGGCCCTAATCACATCACACACATTTGGACAATTTGTGTTTTTTGTTTCTTGCTTTTATTGAGGATTTGTTTTGAACCTTCTATTCTATGTATAAAATAAAATTAAAAATCTTGTAAATAACAGTTCTCATCATGATCATGCTGAATAATTAAATACAATTTAGCTTATCCCATTTTGTGCTTGGCATGATCACCAAAATCCTCACAATTACAAGACAACTGTTTTATTTTGCTAAATTTTAGCTTCAAAGAACTAAAAACACATTCCAAAAATAATAAGGGAGTAAGCGATGAAAAAAAAAACTAAAAGTGGCAAGTAAATGCACTCTACTTTTTTTTTTTAAAAAAAAAAGAATATATCTTTTAGAACTACATACAATAGAACTTTGTTAAATTAATAATCAATTAAATAGTAATTTTTATCAATCCTATCTTGGGCCAATGTACTGAATTAATAATTCAACAAATGTATTAGATAATAAATATATATGATGTGTCTATAATTTGCTTTATTGTATTAACATAATACTTTACACATTTTACTGATCATTGTTGTATTTTATGTGCTATGTTAGGATAAATAAGAGAGAGATCGATGTAACATATTATCCCTAAAAAGTCTTTTCCAATGAGTTATCATTTAATCATGATCCAGCCAATGCAATCAACCAAAAGAATTAGCAAGTGATCAATTTACTTCATTAAAATCAAATTAGAATCTTATGATACTGCTTGACAATCATTATATTTTTTAATTATACTACCTCTATGCTTCATAAAAATTTCTATTATAAACATGATATAATCTTCATAAATTAATTATCATTAATTTATCGATACATTAATATTCACTAAATTTATAGATTTTTTAATGGTTAAGAGACTATTAATTTATCAAAATTCTATTGTAATTAAAATACTTAGTAAACACGCGTCTATTGATAGCTAACTTTGACATTTATTAACAATTAATCCAATTTCACTAGAAAATTGGTAGACGACATAGTGATTCCATTTCATAAAACTAGAGTTAAAAGTCATTGACACCATAAAACCAAATGAACTCTATGCATGAATCATGATAATGCACTTTTGGTTTCAAGTCAATACATTATCATTGATTTTCCATTTTCTTCTTGAAATAAAATTTGAAAAATCTTTCGGTTTTGGATTTGGATATAAAGGGAACCCTCTGCTGGAATAACTTTTTTTTTATTTATCATTTTATCGATTATTGTTTCTTTATGCTTCCATTACATTGGATGTTCAGATTGAAGCTCAAAAACACAATTTTAGCACTTTTTTTTTTGGTTCTTTATCCCCTTTACCTTCAAAATGAATGAACTCACATCCCCAAAAAATTAGTTTTAAGACTTTAATTTTATCACAAATGCCTAACCTTATCAGAAAAAATGCATAGAATCCAATCATCCATTAACTTTTTATACGAACAATTTTTTTATATATTTTACATTAAATCTTGAATATAGCAGTCCTTAATTTAAGGTAAGATTATTATCTTTTCATTACGTCAAGTATTGCAAAATAACAAATCACTATACGAATTATAAAGGTAACACTTCACTCAGTAATGATTTAAAAATAACAATTTACTGCATTTTCGTTACTTCCATTAGTTAACCCATTAGTTGACTTAGGACTCCTAAAATGATATAAATCAATCTCATGAGAAATTTACAATTTTACCTTGTTCTTAATATGAAGCAACATATCATTGCCGTTTAAATTTACAATCATAATTAAATGACAATATTACCCTTACAAATGATCCATTATATGATCAATTGCAAATTGACGGAAATAAAATAAACTGCTATTTTAAAAAAGTTAATATAATGAATTATTACTTTTTAATAATTCGTGTAATAATTTATTATTTTACAATTTTTAGCTTAGCAAATGGATAGTAGCCTTCAAATTATACTCATCGTATGAATCCAATTTGATCTCTTTTTTTTTTTTTATAAGAAGTTTAAAATTAATTAATGCTCATCTACGTGTATTTTCTTGTCTTGGTAGGAAGAAAAGATTGATGCATTGCCCCAAGAAAGGGAAAGGTTGTCGAAAAATTATATATAGCAGCCCATTAAAGCATCAAAATCAAAATTTTAGAGAAATTAATTATTTGTTTGGCATGCATGATTCTGACTCATAAAGTCATTTTTGACACATACTTGATACCAAATTTGGGCATGCATAAAAAAAAAAAAAAAGAAGGGAGACTCGGTCTTGATGCAAAAATATCATAGGGGGTCCATCTGCCATATAACGATTGCATTGAAAAATTAGTAATGATATAGCTATAATTTTTTTAGAGTAATATAGATGATACAAAATTTCATATTATTAGTGTCTTTTAATTCAAAAGTTAGCTCGAAGAGTCTGATTTTTCATCACACCTTCTACTAGTAATATAAAATAGCTCTGATAATGAGTCTTAAGTTGAAGACTTCCTTCCACAATTACTATAAAAAGATTAATTATTCGTAAACCTAATTACTCTAATAATAGTGTAAGATGATTTTAGGTTTTGTTAGGACCTCAAAAATTAACTCAAACGATGGGGTTTTTGAGCATACTTATAATTTAACCATTAGTCATTTTCACAACTCTATTGAATTAACTTTAATAATGCATATTTCATTTGTTCAAATTGACATCGCATTAGTGTAAAAGTGAAGAACGAGAAAAATTAGGAGAATTGAGAATTGAGGGGGACTTATTGTGGTTCTGATGAAGTGAAGTCGGAAAGAAAGAAAAGATTCGAAAACCAACGAGGAAAGGAAGGATTTCGATTGGATAAATGGGCCACGAGAATCAAAATTATATGAATATTGTTATCCAAGTTGTTAATAAAATGTCAAAAGACTCGTTATCTCGATGATGCCCCATTGCTTGACTTATCGACCAATGTGGATCGCACTTTGATTTTTTTTTCTTTCTTTCTTGGGTATGATTTTTATTCCATGTATTGGGAAATGTTTTATTTTGGTTTCATGATTCGTACATATATATATTTTTTTCTATTAAAAATATAAATAATGTAAAATCTCAAAAGTTAGTCGATAATATAAAGCGAGCAACATTATTTTTATAGGCTAAAACTTTCAAGTTTTCTTACCTTTGAACTCCATAGGTTAAAACCCTCGAGTTTCGTTTGGATTTATATGTTAAAACCTCCCAATTTTTTTTTAAGTTTTCACATTTTTTCAAAGTTCAAATTCCAAAAATCCTAAATTCAAGTTTCCTTCAAGTTTTTTTTTTTTTTAAATCTTTAATTTCATATCAAGTTTCAAGATTTCACTACTTGGAGCTCACTTTGCAACCTCAAGCTAGCTCACTCTTTCATCCCCTCTTGAATTTAAGGGGATGTGTTAAAAGCAAATCATAAAAATTAATAAATTCAATATTGGGGATTTACGGTAATCGTGGAGAATATGGAAATCTAATTGCTTGCTTGACAAATACAACTACATATGTGCATGGTTTTAGAAAGCTTTGTACTGAAATATATAAATAAATAAATAAAAAAAGGTAAAGGTGAAAGTAATGACAAGCCCATTACATTTATAGCCCAATGAGTTCCAGCTTTTGACACCACCAAAATGTCTTTATAAAACCCCTCTTCCTCTAATTTCTTGTCCTTTAGCATTATCTTAGATCAATAAACTTGTGTTTGGTGTGTTTATTTCAAAAACGACCGTCAATATTTGATCTTCTTTTTGTTTTTCATGAATAACAAGAGACAATGAAGTGCAAATAATCGAAGATAATTAGGGGAAAAAGAAAAAAGAAAAGAAAGGCAGACTCACGAAATCTTCCCTCTTTTCCTTTAATTACATCTGACAACAACTTATACACACACCCATCAACGGTCAAGATTTAACAGTCAAGATTTTAAGAAATTAATAAGATAAAATGGTTAATAATAACATTAATTAATGCACCTACTCTCTCTTTATCAGTTTCCTTATAAACACATGATTTCTCTCGCTTAAGTTTTCTCTGTAATTTCTTCTTTTGAGTTTTCTCTTATCATGGCTAAAATTTACCCATTGAATGTATAATAAAAAAATTCCACAACCAAGAATGTTTTAGTCATAAGATGTTATTACACACCAAGAATATATCCATCATCAAATAATTCACGAATTGATATTGTTATTTTATTAAATTAGTATTCTAACATTATATTTATTGTAAGTGGCTGATTGCTTATAGATTTAATGATTTTTCTTCAATATTGAACAAAGAAATCAAGGGGGAGAAGAGAATAAATATTTTTCATAGAAATAGCAAATATTGTTCTTAAATTAAATAAATCCCTTACTGCTTCTTGTGTTTGCTTATGGCTTAGTTATCACCATTTGCACCCACTGACCCACGATCTTGAGAGTAATTTTGATTTTGATTCTAAGAAGGAAAAAAAAAACAATTAATGAAGAGGAAAACAGAAGTGAAAAAATACTGGCGGAGGAGAGATAAATAAATGAGAGAGAATCAAAATCTTAATCAAGGATTTATTAAGTCCTATAATATCTTGGTCGCTGATATTATTAAATCTAATAAATATAATTAATGTAAAAATATGTGTATTTTCAGAAGGCTGCTGATCCCTTAGGGCATTTTTGAAAGCACATGGGTGTTATTAGAATTATTTTAATGGGGTATTTTCAGAAGTGGGCTTTACGACGAAATTTTAGCGGTGTCAAAAGCTCAGCTGCCGCTGACTTCTTAACCAACGTTGTCTACCCAGTGCCCATTTGTTTGTTTGGGTCATATTTTGATTTGTAATTTTAAAAAGCCCATCCAAGATGAGAGAGCCTCGTGATTAATTCAAAAACATAGGCTCGGTTTTTGGTTCGGAAAGCCGTTGTCCCGAGCCTCCTTTAATATTACCAGTTTACCCTTCATTACTTGCCCCTATTCATTTTGTTCCCTCTCCCACAGACAACGAAGAGTTTTTCGCGAGAGAAAGAGAGAGAAACCAGGGTCTCAGCTGAACCTCCTTGATGGAGGGTCTCAAAGTTCTTGGTACGGAGAATCGCATTGGTATTTCGGGTAATCTTTTTCTTCTTTATGCTTGGTTACTTCTTGATTTTAATTTAATCTTTAAAAGAAAAATTCTTCAAAAAATTGAAGTTTTACTTTTAAAAGGTTCGGTTCTGTCGCGAAACTACGCTTTTTTTTTTTTTTTTGTTTAAGTGGACTGTTAAAATTGGTTAATACGATAGGGTTTTTGGGCTTTCAACGTTGTAGAGGTTGTTTGCTGAGAAAATGTGGGAAAGGAGTTGAATTTTTAGTACTGAGGTTTTTAGGGTTCTGGTTTGCAAAATTGAACGAAATTTGGAGTGGTGTGGAGTGTAATGTTTGAAATTTGTTAAACTTTTTTCATTTGTTTGATGAGGAAATAGGGGAAAATGAAAGAATCTAGTATCAGTAACCTACTTATCTGAATTCAGGCGAGTTGGTTCACTAAGTTTGAGGTTTTTATTATTGCTGAGTAGTTTTTATGGAAACAGAAGAAAAATTGTGCTTATATTCTTTTGAATTAAAGTTGATACATTTTGGCAGCTGAAAAAACATGATTCATAGGATTCACTTTTCTTATCTTTTTCTTGTTATATGGATATTGGGAAACTGGAAAGGGTTTGGTTTGTTGAATGACTTGATAAGAAAGTGTTCTGGACTTTTTAGATGGTAAAGCCAAAGGGGAGAAAAGGGCAAAGGGATCTAAAATAGGTAGTTCTCCAAGGAAAAGGCTAGGTGATATAAGCAACATGCAACAGCTGCCAAAGCCGTCGAACCAGAAGCAAAGCCACAGCAGACCTTTTCAGTTGTAACTTCAGACTACATCGACAAGCTTCATAAGGTATACTTTTATAGGGCTTACCTTCTCTCTCTATAATATGCATGAATACGTGGATATTTTACTTTTTGTTTACTCATTGAGATATTATTCTGAATCTTTCTTACAGGAAAATATGACCCTGATGAAAGTTCTCACAGATAGAAAGTATCCTCTTTGACCTATCTTTTTTTTTTCCTGCACATTTATTTACATGTTGTGATTTGGGGCCAAGAATTCTTTCATGCCCCCTGTGGTGAATCTTTGATGGCCATCTGGGTGAGTAGGTTCTGTATCATGGGACACAAAGTGAAATTTTGAGCGTCTTGGGGTTTATGTGTCATCAGAATTAAAGATGTGTCTTTTTCTTGTTTGTCTGCAGTGGGAGGCTGCAGACCTTGAAGTGAAGCTTTGGTCGGGGTTTTGGGGGGTTTATTAAAAGAACATCTGGCCTAAACATGTCATACTTTTATTTTATTTTATTTTTTCACCAATGGTGAATTTCCATGTTAATTGTTTTCTCTGTGTAAAAAATTATATGGATTTCTTATCAAATGAATGCTGTGATTTGGTTTTGTTACATATACTTTGTGCATTATTCTCCTTCATTCTGGTTGGCAGTAAAATCATTGAGCTGAGTGGGATTGAGCTACAGAAGTTGAGAATCAATTTGCAGAAAGTGCAGCAGCAGAATTTGCTGCTTGCCCAAGCAAACAGCCAGATGTTGGCGGTACCTTTCCTTTTGCTTTCTGATTATATATTTCTCAGTTACACTTAGCTGTTTAGTAGTTATGTAAAGACCGTATGAAATGTTATGAAGTTGTTCAGGGGTTTGATATTTGATTTTGATTTTGCAGGAGCTTAATTCAGGTAAAGACAAGGTAAGCTTTGTTCACCTCCAAGTTTTGTTGTTTTATTTTTAATTTTCTATTTATATATTTATTTTTGGTTCCTATAGTTTCCATACATTGACATTGAACTCCTCTGAATTTCAGCTGAAGACACTTCAGCATGAGCTTGGATGCAAAAATGCCTTGCTTAAAGCTAGAAAATTTGTTTTAGAGGTCATTTTCATAGTAATTTTCTCATTTGATTGCATATAGCTGAGGTATTTATATTAGATTTTAGTATCGACTGACAAATTTCCTTTTTCTATTGTGCAGGGTAAAGCAATAACCGTGGCATGTGCTACTTCTGAAAACCAGGTAAGAATCAAAGAAATTTATTAATCTAAGCTAATCTTTCATCATGAATATGTTGTTATTTACACTTTTTCTCCTACAATTTTAAGGTACTAGAAGATAAGCAAGATGAAGCCGGCAAATTCATCGAAGAACAGGAAGGAGACAATAAAAGGAGTAATACCAGGAGGAGGGGACGGCCTTCCAAAAGCAAATGTAGCTTGTTTATCAGCTGTTTTATTCTCAATTTCAGAAAATTTGTCATATTGAATCTTTTTCATTTTTGATCTTCATGTAGCTTTGGATTCTTCTACTGTTAAATCAGTCCAAACTAGAGAGAAAATTGATAACAAGAGGTTTGTTTCTGCATAAATCTACTCTAGGCAGTTTAAATTTCTAAATCCTTTTTTCATATTGAGTTTCAACATGAATAAAAAAGTTAAGACAAATGAAACTTGATTCCATGTTCTTGTAACAGGCCTTGTTTAAGAAGGCAGGTCTGCTAAGTTTAATTCGGAAGAGGCAGAATCAACAGAAGAGAGGCTTTGCTTAAGAAAGCAGTCTATTAGGATTAAATCTGAAGAGGCAGAGCCAGCAGATGAGAGGTGGTTTGTTTCGCAATTTGAGTTTATAAGTGATACTTCCATTTTCATTTTATCTAAAAAATAATAACAATAAAACAAATGAGGTTTTCATGCTTCTCCCCTCTTCTTTTGATAGGCTTTCTTCAAGAAGGAAGTCCGCTAGTTTTCAATATGAAGAACCAGAGCAAACTGAGAAGAGGTTTATTGTCTATATTTTACTGGTCCTGTGCAATTTTGATACTTAGTTGTTGTTTTGATTTTAAGATTTTTGTAGTGTGTTCAGGAAAGTAAAAAAGTTTTATTCTCTCTTAATTGTTTTATTATTTAAATTTTCAACAGGGTGGTTCGTACAAGAAGGCAATCTGCTAGGTTTAAATCTGAAGAACCAGAACCTACTGAAGATTTATTTGAGATAGATGAAGCTAAATTTCCAGCTTCTCCTCTGTGTGATGAACAAGTACATGAGAATGGTGTGACATCTTCGAATTTATCAGTGAAAACAGAGCAAGAAGAAGGAAACGGTGCTGTAAAAGATGAAACTCAAGGAACTACAAGATATTCTGGAAGGCCCTCCCGTCAAGCAGCTGTAAAGGTGCAGTCCTACAAGGAAATTCCACTTAATGTGAAGATGCGCAGAAAAGAGTGAGTTGTCTTTTATCCAATTGACCCTCCATTCTTTGAGTTGTATGGTAGAAGAAATTTGAGAAACACTAATATCTGCATGCTGCGCTTTTTGTGCCCTGCATTATTGTTGTTTTTGTACCATATGTTATAGTGACTTTAACTCGCTGTAAATTGCTACGCTCTAGTATGTCTTCTCTGTTATAGCCATCAATGGATACAAGTAAGAAATGCAGAAAATGACCTCAGTTAGTTCGTTACTCAACTTCTTTCCACATTCTTAAAGCAAATATTAGCCTTATTTTGGGCATATAGAACAGCTTAGAGGCTCGTATGTCTTCCAATTATTAGAGTTTGAAATCCTACTAATCAATTTCTTGCTATCGATGATGTTTATGTTTTTCATTGTGAAAAAGCTGAAGATAGATACTTTACACGATCTCATTTATAGATTGTAATGAGTAATCATTAATGTGAGTCAGTCACACTAGTTAGGACATAAGCTTTGTATCTCGATTATGCATTCAAGGTGATATTGTTTCTTTGGAAGTCAAAAGACCACACCCAAATTATGCTGAACTCAATTCCTAGCTGAAAATAGTCACCTGAAACTGAAGTTAAGTACGCTATAAGTTAACCTAATTGTACAGCACTTGCACTATGATAGGACAGATTGAGATGTGAGATTGCAAAATTTGAATATTCTATCACTAATAGATTTTTTGTCGAATCATGTCCAAAAATCATATTAGATCACCACTAGTATGCATGTTCTTTTCCCCCTGAACTTTATATACAATATTAGCTGCTGGTACATTTGTAAATCTGTAATGATTCGAAGATACATAAAACCAAAAAAAAAAAAAAGAAAAGAGGAAGGGGGGGGGGGGGGAGGCAAAGAAAAGGTGACAAAAATGTCCAATTCAGAAAAAGAAAGGGACAAGTTGGTCCAGCACCCATCAAAATCTCTCACATGCAAAGAAGAAAAAGTAGTTAAGGTGACAAAAAGGAAGAGATTTTCACATCATTTGCTTACAGCTTTTTGTGCTATAAAACCGCGTCGCTGCACGAAGACAGAAGAAGGGAAAAATAAAAAATAAAAACTTAAATTTGGGTATTTGAAAATGGTTGCCAATCAGACTTTTGAAAAGAAGTTTGACTGCCGTTGATATTATAATTGTGAATACAATACTTGGGATATTATATCTTACTGTTTAGTACGCTAATAGGCTTTTGGTTCAGTGTTGAACTTCTACTCTTATAATTAAAAAAGATTGTGAGGGTAAGAGTTCGAGTTCTCGTGAATTCAAAACTCTTTCAATTAAAAATTATGTATGATTGTGTGAAGTTTATTTATAAATCTTTCTCTCTTGTGAAATGTGAGTGAATTATAAACATTCATCGTCTGTGAGAATTACTTGTTTGGGCACGTATTTCACAAATTTAATATAATAATATAAGAGATTGAATTTTTATATAATACATGTTTAATTAATATTAAAAAAAAATATTAGACTATCGTATTTTATTGATTTTTTAACCATAAGATAACGTCTAAGTTGTAAGGTTCGAATACTTTAAATAAGTATATATTAATTGGACTTTGATATGACTGTGACGAATAATGTAATAGAAGATGGAATTTTTCCTTTTTTTTTTTCCCCTAACATTCAATTTTGTAAGATACTAATCGTATGCACAACGTGTCACAATGTGATTGCACCACTCAAAAGAGAACCCCACAAACACAAAATTAAAAGAAAAAGAAAAGAAAAACACAGTAGTCTGTAGAAGTGAAGTGAAAAGCGAACGTGAGAGCGTGGGCCGCGGGGTGCAGTGCACGATAATTTTGATCGAGTCTGGACCCCACGCGCAAATGCATGGATGTGCAAAATCTTCTAATTTGTTTTTGTTTTTTGTATTTGTTTTTTTTTTCCAATTTTTTTTTTTGGTCAAGTGGAAAGCAAATCAAAGAAGGCCGTTAAACTTGTTTTTCGGTTTGGAATCAATGTGGTTAGAAAATCAATTAGAAAATGTTTTTTTTAAAGAATTAATTTGGTGTGTGTTTTTGTCCCAAAATATGGGTCCATTTAGACCCCACCACATATCTACTTTGCCCACCATTTTGGTGGGAAAATGTTTTCTCCCGCGCGCGTTTCTCTGACTGCTTCGAAGAAAACCTGCTTCTAAGTTTTTTTATTTTGAAATCGATTCTGCTCCAAGTTGTTTAACAATTCAACATATATATAGTAATTTTCTACTCTAGAATTTTAAAGTACTGAAAAATTCAGAAATTTTTTAAAATTATATAATTTTAAAATATTTAAAATTATACGATTTTAAAATTTTTCTTCACTTTAAAATTTTAGATTGAAAATTTTCTCTCTCTATATATATATATATATATTATGTAACATTGTTTTACTCTCTTAAAAACCTTCCTCGTCTAATCGATCTTTATATTTTATTATTATGCGAGCTTTAATGACTATTGACACAAAATATATTTATGGCCATTTAAACTACATTTCAAGGACAAATATTTTTACCTGTATCATCAACACGCTGAATGCGACAAAATCATTTTTGAAGATACCTAAATGATCTAATGTGCATGTAATAATATAAAAGGATTCTTGGCCTTTTTGCAAATCTTACATGTCAAAAGAAAATTTCAGTAGATACTACTGAATAATTCTGTTCAATCAAAGACAATTTCATCTTTAGTAGTCAAAAAGAAAACCTAAGCTTGTTCTCTCAACGGCACAAAAAAGTATTATAGATAAGATAGCCATCATCATTCATCTACCGCTACTTTTTTATTTTTTTTTCTTTTGAAGGCAAAAAAATAAATAAAAGTATAGTCTAATGAAAAATTAACATTATAATATGGTGTCAATCATTTTAATTGTTAACGGGATTTCTCGAGGTCTAAATTGAGACCGTGACGAGAGATTCAAATCACAAACTCTTTTTACATTATCTTCACTAATTTTATAAGTTTGAAAAGAACTAAGACTAACAAATGATTGTTAAGCTTCCGATTTAGTTTATACGCATGGGGAATAAGAAAAATATTTGGAAGTAATTTTATAAATCTTTGTTTAAAGGTGGGTTTCTTGTAAATCGTTAACAGTAAATTATGCAAATAAGATTATTATATTAATATAAGTAATACACTCGGAACCACCCATTAATTGAGTGATAATCAACTTTTTTTTTATTTAAATTACGAAATAACATTTCGTCAACTTTAGACTCAAGCATATAAGGTGGCGCTATTTAATAAAGAGAAAAAATTATAATTTAATATTAGAAAAAAAGTAAATTCAAGACAAGTAATGATATGTGTAAACTACAAGAATGGGAAAAATGTGGATATTATCATTTCCTTACTTTTGATCTCCTTAATAAGACAGACAACAACAATGTCCTCAATTCAGTAACATTCTATAAAATTTTTACCTTTTACGCTCCGCACGTGCATGACACACGTGCGACATGCGGCCAGTATGTGGCAGAAAGTTTCATACTTGGGTTTCCACTTTAACTGCTTATTTCACATTCCTAGCAGTCCTGACCACGACACACTCATTTGTCTACATGGAAAATCGAGTAGTTTAATTTTGTGAAGCCAAAAAAGCACTTAGAATTTTTGGCTTCTACTGCTTTTGGCCTTATGTGTGTTTTGGTCCAACTTCATGTCCCATGAATGGGAAAAAAATAAAAAATAAGGGCAAAAAAGAATGACTGAAAGGAAAGTAGACAGAAAAAAAAAAAAAGTGCTTCAATTATCGCTTATAAGAAGTAGAATGATCCTCCCATAAACATCCCCACTTTCTGCTTTACTTCTCTTTGTGCTAAAAGGAAATGGAGGAACAATGCAGCCCTCTTAGCTGGGGATACTGCTACCAAGATGAGGTATGTATGCATGTACGTATGGGGTATGGCATAAGCAGGCTTTTTTTTTTCAAAAGTGCTTTTTCTGTTTCTTCTTGTATACGCTAATATTGTTGCCTTTGAAATTTTATCACAGGGAAGTGAAGAGTTGAAGTATTCTTTCTTGTACACTCTGGAGCTAGAGAGTACAATTGTATCTGCAAAAGAGGAAATTGCAAAAAGAGAAGTTGAGGTGATTTGTTTGAAAGATGCGCTGAATAGGACTTTCAAAGAAAGAGACGAAGCTCAAGCAAAATGCCAAAAGCTAATGCTGGAGAATCTCTTACTCCAACAGCAGCTTCAAAAGCAGCAGCAGCAGCAGCAGCAGCAGCCGCCGCAAGAAGCTGCTGCCAGTACTGAAGATGAATCAAAACCAGCTGCTGCTGACCCCAAGAAGAACTTTTCAGTCTCAGTCTCCTCCTCGGCTGATTGTAATAACAAAGACATTAATGTTGCGGCTTCACTCACAAGTCCAAAACCCCAACCACCATTATTACTTCAACCACAAGCAGCAGTGAGTTCAGCAGCTGAGAAGCCACTGCCGGAGAAAGGCAGGCTCTTGAAAGCAGTAATGGAAGCCGGCCCGCTGCTGCAGACCCTTCTGCTGGCTGGACCTTTGCCTCAATGGCAGCACCCTCCTCCCAAGCTCGACTCCATTGAGATACCACCTGTTTCCATTTCTTCCTCGTCGCCGCGCCTCTCAAATCAGGCCTCATTCAACAGCATCAACAGTTGTTTCAGCAACAAAAGGGGCTTTGATCAGTTCAACGAAGACTCTGACCATTCTTCACCCATTTCCAAGTACCAGAAGCTTGTAGCCCTCCATTAATTAACCTAAACTTAATTAATTAGTACTCAATTAGTCCATCCTCTTCATACTGTATTAGAAATTAAATTAAGTGCTTACTACTAATCAGAATGAATTGGATGGCTTCTTATTTAGGATTAATTGAAGCTCTAGACCTAATTAACAACGTATTATGTACTACATTTTGAATCAAATGTGAAATGGGGTTGAAAATTTCTACAATGTCGTTAAATATTTCTCATCTTCAATAGTATAATTTTTTTAATACGGTCATAGTTTTGCTTTTTCTGCTTTTGCTGCTTTTGCCTTTTCTTGTTTTTCTTTTTTTTCGGTTGCATGAAAGTAGATTAATGATAAGCATATATGACCAATGTCACAAAGATCTTTTTCGCTTTCCATGGAGAGGATTACCTACCACTCATGTTCGTGTCTGCCATTGAAATCCAAGAGCTTTGATTAGATTGGATTTCACAATCATGGCTAATAATTCATTGGAGCTACCATAAAATGTTCATCATCGTAATTGGACTTCAAATTTGGTCTTGAAATTTACTCAGAACATTTTTCAGGTTTTAATTCTTCACAGCAAGTCATTTTCAACGGTTTTGCTTTACACCACTAACGAAACAAGTCAATAGAAATTAATAACTTTTTTTTCACAAGTGCTTTTTTGGGTAGCCAATTTCATGGCTTGCACATGCCGGTGAGCTCAAGATTCACCCATTATGGTCCCACGCGGCAAAAACCCTTTTAGGGCGACCAATTGATTCGTATAAATCACTTTGATAGGTGATCTAAATTAGACCTTAAGTTTGCAAGATCTCTTAATGGGGATTGGCTACAATTTTAGTCCCATACATATGATATTTGAAACGTGATATGTAACATTTCTTATATTTAATTAAACACATATGCAGACTCATGATTTTAAAATTATAAGCTCTTATTGGTATCAATTTTTTTTTTTGTTTTTAACGAAAGGTGAAAATGATAGGAACATGTTCGGTAAGATATTTTGTCAAGGTGACTCGTTTTAAAAATTGAATTATGACATTTCCTTTGTCAGTTATTTGTACTGTCATATTCATGTAAATTTTCATAATTTAGTAAATTATTTTGTTACATCATTCAACCGTCCAATAAGGGGTGATAATTTGACTTTGGCATATTATGTTCATGTCTTAACTCATTCATGTTGTGTCAAATTTAGACGACGTGGGTAATGATCAGTTTAATAATTACGTCATGAGTTAATATAACAAGAATAACTGAAAAAATAACTTTATCTATCATAAAAATCGTCGAATGTGTAAAATTTTTTTAAATCAAATTGATGGTGTCATCTTAGGTCAACTCAATAAACTTATAAATTTCATGTCGGTTTCATAGATCGCGTCACAAACGAAATTTTTTTTGTAGCATTATGAAATAAAATTCTTAGTTCTCAAAATTATTACAATTACTACTACATACAAAAAAAAAAAAATCAGAAATTTGGATTATAAACAGGATCAGCTACCGACCGGGGCTTACTCAGTCAAGCACGCTTGAAATTTAGATAAAATTTTATCTTTTAGCGCGAAACATGCTCTCCGTATTCCTGCATTAGCTGTTCACGGGGCTTGATTGATTGGCATAATACAAAAACACAAAACTTAATCAGTTTTTTTGGCTGAGTATTAAAAAATTACAAAAATAAAAATCAAATGAATATTTTAGTCATTTATTTCACATCTGTTATGCCAGTGCCCAATGGTTCATATTATAATTCCCCTTGAGACACGTCATTTCTCTTAGTTTGAGATTAATGGGTTGGGCTAGTTCATTTGTGGATAAGGTGCCCATCTTTGTTTTTCAAAAGATTGGGCCCAACATGGGCCGAATTACTCACGATAAGAAAACGAAAATCTTTTAGAATAGCCCTGCTGACACCATGTTTACGTTTTCCTCCCTAAGACTCGTGCAAAACCCCTTTTTATCTATTCTCATATTTTCACTCTTAGATAAGAAGGCAGGCTCGCCTTGTAGTAATTTTTTAGAGTTCGAATGAAGACTCTTGGGACTTATCAAAATACCGAATTTCTTAATCGATCTGACAGCCTTTGACTTGTATTAATTTTTTTCTTTTTTTTCTTTTATAAAATTTGTCCATATATATACACATTAAAAAAAAAGTACATGGTTTATAGTTATTGGATTAAAAATGTTACAACTTTGTTACGTATTATTTTTTTTAAAAAAATTATACTTGCACACATTATGAAAGATTTTTTAAAATTCAATCCACAAATGAATTTTTTTTTCTTTTTGTATAGAACATTAATTGATTGATCATACAAATATCATAATGGTAAACATTTATATATATAGGAACATACTTTCTGAGCCTTATAGCTCCCTTCACTTTCCATTCGGAAGGATTTGGCTATATTATTATTTCCTTAGTGATAAAGTTGTAATGATGTCTTCTGTAAAAGAGATTCTTTTAGTGCCTATAAAAGGGGAACTTGGCTTCCAACATCTCGGACCAAGCTAAGGTTCAGAAAATCTATTCCTAATAACATGTCTTCTCCTTTGGTTATAAGCAAAGAAACTATGTCGTTTACCAAACGGTAAAACTTCAATTGATTTAGTGTACTTATGACTGTAGAATTGATCACCACTTGCTGCTGTGAAAATGACTTGTATGAAAACATGGTAATGTCGTGGGAGACACCTTCCATGGATAATTGAAGAAACTGCTTTAGTGTCAATGAGTGCAGTAAGAGCAATCTATTTGTTATCTGTAATTTGGAGGATTACTTTCACGTATGGTCTAAATGCTAGCCTAGACTGCATAATAAGATAAATAGGTTGGTTTTTTGTGAGCATAAATACTAGGTCATCTATAGAGGAGTCGTTTGATATTGTAAATGGATCATATTGTGATTGTTGCCAGTTAATTGTCAATAATGAGTTTTCCTATTTGTCGAACCATGTTTAATAGTCATCATGAAATGCTGGATCTTCAATCATTTGCAAGAGTTTAGCAGGAGTTTTCTTTTTTTGACTTGCAATGTTTTTCCAAGTGTCCTTTTTTTGCCACAAATGAAGCATTATCCTAACTTCTTTGAAAATTTTCGCATTTTGACAAATCTATGCTTGGAGACTTTGTACGACTATCACCTTTTCTCCTTTTTATGAGAATTTCTTTAGCAAGAACATAATGTGCCTGAGTCATGGCATTCAAACTTCTGAGGTTTTTCATTACAGTGTTTGGATATAGACATTTTTTTTATTTGTTTCTTATGTTTTTTCAGTTCTTGGTTTCTGCAGTGGTTTTGAAATAATTCTCTGGTCATCTAGTACAATTGTGCTAAGCTGAAGTTGAACAATTATGTAATTCCTTTAATTTTGAACTTGGCTTCCATTATATTTGCTAAATGACCAGGCATGTTGAAAATGAATGTTCTCTTGATGGTGTCTGTTTGCTTGTTTAATATATTATAGAGTCATTCTTTAAAGCATCACAAAAAAACTCTTCAAATAAGATTTTATTACTTATTTGAAGAGTTATATCAATATTTAAAACTCCAAAACACACTCCAATTAAGATTTTTCAAATAATAATTGATTATCTCTCTTCAAATTTGGAGAGTTAATTTCCCACTCTTCAATTTATATTTTATTACTTTTTATTGAAGAAAGAGAGAGAAGTAATTTAATTGCTATTGACTTTTCCTTTTAAAAAATAATTATTTGATAAAAATAATATTAACTTATTTTTATTTGAAGAATTTTTTGAAAAATATCATATTTTTTCACTCTTCTATTTGCCACATACATAAGCAAATAAGTATTTAAAGAGTAAAATTTATAAAGATTTTTGGAGATACTCTTATATGTCATAGTATGGTGAAATGCCAAGGCTAATTCATCTGATTGCATGGTTAATCCATTTAACTGGATTAAGACTTTGGTGGTTTCTTGGGAGTGTGGGTTTATGAAGGTCTAAAGTAAAATTTAGTTTTACCTGGATGATCACATGTTCCTGATTAAGACCTACTTCCATTGCTGAAATTAAGGTTTTTTCAGAGAGTTGCCACCTTGTGTCAAAAATTAATGTGAAGCATATGACATTTTTCCCACCAAGAAACAAAGGTTGAAGCTCAATTCTAATAGAACCAAGATGTAGTCTTTTACAACCTTTATTCCTGTACTTCTTGATATCTTATGAAGAGAGGATAGGAAGATATATATTTTTAGAACTGGAGGAGATAGATTATACAAGAACTTCAAAGGATTTGTACACAGATTTAAGTTTAGACCGTCTGAATGGGACAATAGATTTAATGGAGGAGATGAGTGTATTTACATAATAGAATTTGTAGGGTTTTAAATGGCCTAATATGAAAGTTTGGATGGCTTTTTGGTTGTTTTCATCTTGGGTTTCAAAGTGGAAGTTTATTATAGAGGAGTGAGTATTTAAAGAAGAAGAGGGAACTTCCATGGTAGAAATATGCATCTCAAACTGAGTTATATAGACCGTCCTAATTTCGAGTCTTAATATCTAGGAGGATCCATAATAGAATTTTAATTTTACTGACAATAAGCCCTCAACACACAACCTTCCTAGGCTCAACAACTGGGTGCCATACCAACTCAATAAGAATTCTTGCTTGTGTTTCTCTTGACCAAATAACCCGTTTTGAGAACACACTTATTTAGTTTTCTATAAAATTTTTGATGTGGAAGATCTGATATAGCGACAACTAGGGGTGGACCTAGGACTTTAAAGTATCCTGGGCTAAATTTAATAAAAAATTATATTATAAACTGAACATAAAATTTCATAAGTAAAAAAATAAAATACATCTAATAAGTTGAAAATAAAAATTTAATTAAAAAAAATCACTAAAGTTGTACTTTTCGTGGCTTTAAATAATGGAATTCATCAATTATAGAATGTAAATCAATAGTATCTACAATTTCTCTTTCAGTATAAACAACCATACAATCTGAAAAAAACTCATTTTCTATCTTACTGCGAAGTGATGTATTGATAAAGCTCATGGCTGAAAATGCACGCTCCGTTGCGGCTGTAGAAACTGAAAGAGCCAATACTAGACGAATTAGTCTATCAATTAAGAAATAGTGTTGCGACTTCTTTATTTCAATTAATCGTCGATATAACTAAAAAAATAAAGTAACTTTTTGAAAAAGTGGATGGGAAAGCACATCAAACTTATAATGCTCCAACTCTTGTCTCAAAGTAAGAATCTCATTTACAGTAAAATCATAAGTATAAAATTTCTCAGTAAGACAACAAATATAATCAGTATCAAATAATTTAAACCCATCGATTGGATTTAAAGCTGAGCTTAGGTTTAGAAGTTTCATAGTTTGCTATGAGAACCTGCTATTTATCTTTGTCAATTGAAAATCTATTACAACATTAAATATATCAAAGTGATATTGATGCTCAACTGTAATATATTATTTTTATTGACAAGAACGTCATGTACCTTCCATATAACAAACACTCATATCAAGCAGAGTAATGTCATGCTTTCCACAAAATGATGCCACACTTCTAATAAAATCATCCCAACCATTATCTCAAAATTCTTGCAAAAGTCTTTTAGTATTTGTGACATAATTCAAAGCATTCAAAATGTCTAAAGATTTTGTCTGTAGTGCTCGGCAAAGAATATAAGAGATTTCAATAACTTTATCCAACAAATGCAAAATAAAAACAAACTTGAAGGATGTCATCTCTCTATATGCACTTTTAGCTTCTCCACGCATATCTCGAGTAGGATCATCATTAATCATCTTTCTTAAAACTTCAAGAGTTGCACTAAACATCTCAATAAGCTTACTAACTGAAGTAAAATGTGGTTCCAACAAGTATCTCCAGCCCTTTGTAAAGTCTGGACTTGATTAGCATCTGTACCAGTCTAAAGCTCTTATGAACTTATCAATTCTATAATTTCTTTCTTTTTAGCAGCTTTCAACTCAGCATAACGTTTGAAAGAAGCATTAACAAAGTTGACAATAGAGCTCAACTTGGAAAAAAATAACTATACCTCATGCACTTCTCTAGATACTGTAACTAATACAAGTTGTAGTCGGTGAGCAAAGCAATGTACATAATAGGCATATAGACAATCATTAAGAAATAATGATTGTAATCCATTCCAATCTCCCGTCATATTACTAGCACCATCATATTCTTGACCTCTTAAATTTTTAATTAAAAAATTGTATCGAGCAAGAACATTATCTTATGTTTTAGAGTTGAGGTCATTGTGTCATCAACATTCACAACTTCAAAAAAACGTTATTTAATAAACTTATCACAATCAACATATCTCAAAATAATAGACATTTACTCTTTGTGAGATTCATCAAGTGCTTCATCAACAAGAATACAAAAATTTAGCATCCCCAATTTACTCCCGAATTTTGTGTTGCACTTTATTAGCAAGAATATTCAATAACTCCTTTTGAATTTTAAGTGCTATGTATTAGGTATTTTTAAGAGCATTTTCTAACACAAATTTTTTAATCTCCTCATTCATTGTTATTAACAACTTGATTAATTTAATAAAATTTCCACGATTGAGAGAATTAACTGACTCATCATGACCTCTAAAAGCACAAGCTTGTTTTGCTAACCACTTGGTAGGTACTATTGGGGTTTTTAACCGCAATCTATTCTCTAAAACTTACTGTGACGATTGAGAATTTATTTATTTTTATCAATATGTCTAGACGGATCCTTTAAATTGCTCCACTTAACCATAACTACATTGTGAAAAGAACTATGACTCCCTTCATGTAGTGCAAAAAGACATTTTTTGTCACAAGAAACATACTTCGAATTTTGACAACTATCAACAATAAATGCATCATACTTAGTTGATGTATCATAAAAAAAACATGAAAAATAAAATGTTTTGTCTTTTGATATGGAATACTCAAGCCAAAGAAATTTTGAGAACCAAGAAAATTGAAATTGTCAATTTTGCTTACCATGTTTAGTCAATGGGTACTTTTGTAGTTCGGGTTGAAATGATCTCATATTTATGTATGCCATCCGCACATCTTCCCATTTGTCAATGGGATAAGTATTGATTGAAATGCGCAATTCGGGATCACGTTTTAAATAAGGGGTGTCAATAGTGGATGGATTATCGACTTTCTCAAATTCAACCCTTTGAGACGTAGGAGAATTTGAGGCATCAATATGGCATAAAGAGCTTGCCTCATTTGATGATTGACCACCATCTACTTTGACAAAGAATAAAAGGAGAATTTTCCTTAATTTAGATTTGTGGGATTATAACCTATAATAATATGAAATTATATAAGAATTGATAAATTAATTAATAATTACAATCCTAATTAGCATACTTAAATAAAATAAGCAATTAATACTTGTTCATCTTTTCAATTTTAAAAAATATATTATTAGTGAAAAAATAACAACGATAAGTATTTACTTAAAATGCTCTCTTGCAATTGTTCCAACAATAATATATACAATTATATATATATATAACTCTAATTTTTTACCAACATATTGTACTATTGTACTATTGTATAGTTATTGAATTCAATTTGCTTGAGTTTTACAAACTAACTTTCAGGACACAACAATGATTTAGAATATATGGACATAAGTCAAAATTGATACTTTACAAAATAATGAATCAAAACAAATTATAGAGCAAATCAGTAAAACCAATCACAAAAGATAAATAGCCGATAAAAAATTTAAAATAATGAGTCGGAAAGAGTCATCAATATAAAAAACCATAAAGCCAATAAGAACTTTATAAGTTCTGGAAGCAATTTATAAAGGTCTTGAAAGCATACCAGTACAAAAAAGAATAAGCCAACCAAATTGAAAGATCTTGAAGATGATGAATTGCGAAGGGGACCATCGATCTTTTTGATTTATTTGTTTTAGTGTTGTTGTCGTTGAAAATGAAAGAAAACTAGGTAAAGTGTTTTTACTTTTGATGACACTTTTGTAATTAATTATGGTGGCATACTTGTAAATTAACCAACATATTTATTTATTTATTTTTTCTATACCAGGCTGCAGCCCGGGTCAGTCCACTAATGGATCTGCCACTGACAACCATAGAGCATACTTTATTATAAAAGACTTATGAAAGACTTCTTTTGGGAGTAATGACTCTAATACTAAAATATGAAATAATTAGAATGAGATAAGTAGATTTATTACAAAGAGAGAATACAAGAGTGGGTTATTGGAATTGATTATCCATGCACAATCAGGGAGTCCCCTTTTATAAGTACTAATAGAATCTTCTTTTACAGAAGACATCATTACAACTTTATTAGTAAAAAATATTACTTTACAACTCACTAATACTCTATGTTACATCATCTTTATTCTTAAGGAATCTTATTTTATAACTCACTAGACAATACACATGACTTCACACATCTATCACTTATTTATTAGGTAAAAGAAACATGATGTGTCCAAGTCATAGCATCTAAACTTCTGAAATTTTTCTTCTTGAGTTAGTGTAGCGCTCAGTTATTGAGCCAAGGAAGGCCGTGTACTGAGGGTAGTAACAGTAAAAAAGAACATGCTGAACGTAAAATTCTTGCCAAACTCTTGCAGATGATTGAAGATCCAGAATTTCATAATGAATATTACACATGAGCTTGTGATCCTTGTGGTGCCTCAATTAAAAAAAAATCTATTTCATTCAACGTTTGATTCAAAGATCTGCGCTTAGCCCCCTCGCTCACGAAACAACTCTGTTGCAATGGATGACTTGAAAATGGCCTCCTTCCTCATGTATAGTTTGTTTGAATCTTCTTGCGGTATTTCTATATTATGGTGTTGCTATCCAACCTTTCATATTAGACCACTAAATCTCTACAAATTCTATGATGTAAATATACTCATCTCTTCCATCTATATATATATATATGTGGGTAGATTCAAGAAATATAAATATAAGTACAACTTTTTACAATAATTTTGATTCATTAGATTTAACAAAAATGGATGGTGAAGATTAGATGACATGACTTTATTAATTTCATCAATATTTTTTTCTTTCTTTCCTCATTAATGCTCTATTCTCTCTCCTCCATCCATGGAATTTCTCCTCTCTCTATTCTCTGTATTATTAAATCAAAATCTACCTTTTATGTATAACAATATAGATGATATCATTTAAAATAATTAAAGATTTTAATTCAAAATCTTAAAATCATACGGAGTTCTTCAGTTTTCACTACTTAAAAAGTTAATACTTATTTTCTGAGGTCATGAAAATTATAAAAACGTTTTAGTAAGGGATTCTCGCCCTTTATTTAATTACAAGAAAATTATTATGCTTATAGGATGTGATCGTAATAGTATTTTGGTTCCACATATCATTAAACTTAATGTTGTGTGGAACCAACTTAATTTTATACTTAAATTTTTGACATAAAATTTGAGCCATTAATCCTGTTTAGTTCAATGGTAGATGAATTGACATTATTAAAAACTTCTTTAATTTTAGTATCTACCATTAAATTGTATAACATCAATTGGTAAAAATTTAAAGGGAAAATATCCACCGTCCACCTATTTTTTACACCTTTTTCAAAAATACACAATTCCTTCATTTTTTTGCTGGAATCCACTTAAAGTTACATTTTTTTTTTCACTTTTCCACTTCCATTTGGAATCCGTTAAGAAAACTAACGGAAACTTTAAAAAATAACCATTTTACCCCCAAAACGAAAATTATAATTTCACCCTAAAAAATGCCAAAAATAATAAAATTTAATAATGAATATCATTATTGGTACGTTAATGAAGTACAAAAAAATCTTAACTACTAGAGATTATAACTCAATGAATAATAAAACTTTACTTATCTTAAATTCAATTGATGGTTTGTGAGATTGAGCTATTTTTAATATTACTGTTATAATTTAGCATTCTAATTACCGACATATTTTTTTAAAAAAACATGCATTTGATGGTTGTTGAATTAATTTCTTTATTGACCGATAGTGAAAATTATTAGATTTAATCTGATTATTTTTTATAATTTTTAAGGTGAAATTGTAATTTTCGTTTTGGGGGTAAAATGGTCATTTTTTAAAGTTTCCGTTAGTTTTCTTAACGGATTTCAAACGGAAGTGGAAAAGTGAAAAAAAATGTAACTTTAGGTGGATTCTAGCCAAAAAATGAAGGAATTGTGTATTTTTAAAAAAAGTGTAAAAAATAGGTGGACGGTGGATATTTTATCAAATTTAAATTGAAATATCTCTCCTCGTGTGTGTATGTATGTATACACACACAAATATATATATGTATGTATGTATTTTGTGGATATGACATTGATAATTTTAATTTAATGTGAAGTTTTTATATTTTTAAAATGCAAATTTGTTATTCTGTTGATGATCTACATAGGATCACGGGAAAACGAAAAAAACAGGGAAAAAAAAATGAGAGGACAAAATGATCTGCAGAGTGCAAACACAGTGATTCTCCGTAACTATTAGCAAAAACAAGAGGAAAAAATGTCATCGCCATTTTTTCTTTCTCCTGCATTTTCAACTGCCAACGGTCACCTCCCTCTCCTTTCCCCTCGTCCCGCCACGTGTCCTTCTCCTGGTTTCGCCTCTAAACCAACACTAGCTCCTACTGCGACCTTCTTCTACAGAGAAAGTGTCCACCCTCGCTTTCGCTTCTGCTGCTGCTCCTCCTCATCTTCCTCCTCTATGCCTCTTGAACTCTCCGCGTCAGCTTCCGATCAGGTCTCCGTCTTCACTTTCTATTTTTAAAAATTTTATTTATAAATTGTGGATTTTTTTTTTGTTATTCTTGTTTTACTTTTTAATTCTGTTAAAAAAGGATGATAATTTGGGGGATAGCTTGTTATACTCGAGGGCGTACTGGGTTAGTGAATCCATAATCGCCTGGAATGTGGATGTCCCGGATGGCTCCTGCTACTTGTATGCTAGTAGAACTGCTGCCTTATCAATTTCGTATGATGGGATTCAAGGTTTTTACTCTATTGACTATAACTGCTGCGTTGGAGTAAAAAAATTCTGTTTAATCAAATTGAATGAATGTAACTAAATGTTGGCGTGATTTACATTTATACAGGTGCGGACGTTGAGATTGAGCTTCAAGAAGACAGAGGCGGCCTTCCAGCAAATGTAATGTGTTTCAAAACTATTAGACTTTTGGGTTCACTATGATTTGACCATATAAACTCTCTAATTTCGGGTTTCTATGCATTTTGAATGGCTACTGATGTTGGGAAATTTTCTCAAACTTAATCATGTTCTAGGTGATTGAAAAGTTTCCCCATATTCGAGACTACAAAGCTTTTAAGGTGCCTGCTAGTTCAGACGCCAAATCGCTCCTCAAATGCCAATTAGCAGTTGCTGCTTACAATTGTACGCATTTTGCTGTGTTTGTCTCTTTTTGTGATACTCATGATTGGTGCACTATTTAATTGAAGGAAAAGAGGGCATCATTGGTGTATTCTAAGCATAACTGATTGACAAAGCACTGTATATGCTGACATGACCAAAGATTTATTTTCTTTGGTTACTTGTTAAAGAGAATGGGACAAGTTTTAATTGAATCAGTTAATCTTTTAATGCATAGGTCTAGGATGGTGTTTTACTGCAGAAGGCAGAAACCATAGAAATACTTTTCTTCCCTGGCCTGTTTCGGTTTTTTGAGACTTAATGTTATCAACATTCAATTTCCAGCTGACATGTTGACAACATTGTCTTCATCGTGTAATATTGTCTGTTTTACCATCTGTTCACTGTTTATATGTAATTACATGAGCGTTGAAGTTCCTTATCTCTGATGTTATGATCATTGTTATACTTCTGCAATCTTCAATACAGTCTCCTGTTGATATTTTTGCAGCCCACTCTCTCTTATTTATTTATGTATTTAATTTTTTGGTTGCAGCTGATAGGAAATGTAGCGATGCTACTGGTTTACAGTTACCTGGTATCCTGGATGAATTATTCTTATGTGATGGTCCTCTTGGGGCACTTTATGCAGAAGAAACTGTGTCACTTTACCTTTGGGCTCCAACTGCTCAAGTAAATTATATTTCAGAACTAATGTTTACTATATAGTTTGTGGATGCTGAAGACATTTTCATTTCCACACGTGATTTTTTTAATTTTCTTATTTGTCTATTAAAATAGTCAGTATCTGCTTGCATTTATCGAGATCCATTAGGTGGAAATCCCCTAGAAGTTGTTCAGCTCAAGGAGAATGATGGTGTTTGGAGTATTAAAGGCCCAAAAAGCTGGGAAGGTTGTTACTATGTGTATGAAGTATCTGTCTACCATCCAAGTACATTGCAAATTGAGAAATGCTATGCAAATGATCCATATGCTAGAGGGTATGCTGGCTGTCTCAGTTAGCGAACAATTCTCTGAAACTAGCTAAGGTTTTTTATATTCTAAAGTTAAAAATCTTGTATCTTTCACTATCTAATTTCATTGTATTTGATGGCTATGCATCATGCATGCGCATTTCCCATGATGTTCACACTGTTTCCATGCTGGAGCAGGCTTTCATCAGATGGTTGGCGAACACTGTTGGTCAATCTTGATTCTGATACTTTAAAACCAGAAGGATGGGATAAATTGGTGTATGAGAAACCTGATATACTTTCTTTCTCGGACATAAGTATTTATGAGTTGCATGTAAGGGACTTCAGGTAAAAATAGAATCCTTCCCTAAGGTTGTTATCTAACGTTTCTTTGATTTATTTCTCCAAAGCATTTGATAAATTTTTTAGGCAAGATATTTTATTAAATGTTTGCTAGAAAATTTTGAAATAGTTTTGCAGTTCATGAGTTAAGGAAAGTCCTTGTTTCCAAGTTTTAAAATTATAGAGTTGCAAAAGTCACAACTGTTGGGTTGCCTTGCTCTACTTTTCATTTTTTTTAACACAATGAAAAATCTGCGGAGGGAGGGGGTCTTGCTTTTGGCATGTTTAGTCTACTAAATGTCAGAAAGATCAAATTATATGGTTATGTTTTACAAACTGGGTTTCTTGAATTTATTATTATTTTTCTCATGCTGCAGAGTTCTATTGGTCCATTTTCATTATAATACTCTGTTTTGCAGTGTCAGCGACCACACTGTACATCCTGATTTCCGAGGCGGTTATCTGGCTTTCACTTTGCAGGTATTTCTGTTTTTATGATCCTTGTTGCTAGAATTGTTTATGGAGATTTATTATTTGCCTATACTGCAAATCACTGAAGAAATATACCTTACCATGCTCTAACGTAGATCCTAAGAACAGAGATTAAATGTTTGGCAATGGTGTTTTCTAATCAGAACAGAAGATATATATTTGATTAGATTTTATTTATTTATTTTAGGTAATAGCATTATTTAAACTTTTATGAATTTATGATTGGTCTTCATCTTTGACGTAACAAGGATCAAAGATAAGAATTTTGGTTTAAAATGTTTTATCTTAATTGGGGACATTATTTAATGAGGATGCATAAATACTGTGTAATAAGCTCTCTTCCATTGTTTATACAATCGGCTTTTGTTGTTTTGTTATAAAAGGCATCTGCAGGTATAATATATTATTTATTTTTTATATCTGATGACCGGCTTTGTTAAAAGGTAGCTTTAGAATTTCACAGCACTGAAAAATACGCTGTTGTCCTAAATTCAATGTCTGACCTATAATCTACTTGTCTTTAGTTGGACCATACATAATAAAAGTAACTAGAAAATTTAGATAGAAGAATTGTGTTCATTTTTTTAAATAGAGTATTCATGTTTATTATAAATAATTATTTTCATGCAAAGAAGAAAAAATTGCATCAGTCTGATATGACTTAACAGTGAATCATTTCCTACTTGAAGAACTCAGCAGGTGTAAGTCATCTAAAGAAATTATCCAATGCTGGTCTGACTCATGTCCATTTGCTTCCAACCTTCCAATTCGCCGGTGTTGATGACCGGAAGGAGAACTGGAAGAGTGTGGGTAAGTTTGTTGCTTATTCCAATCTTGTTTAAGTTAGCCTCTGATAATCCACTAAATTTCCTCCCATCAACCCTCAGAAAAACATAACATGTTTTATGGTGATGTAGGATCCTTAACTGGATTGGTAATTTATTATACCTGTTGGATGGTTACTAGCCGAACTTATAGGAGAGAGGGTTATGTTTGCCATGCTGCTTCTTCGGGCAGCATAAAAGATTAAATTTTGTGCATTCTACTTCTGATATGTTGACTATTTTACATATTGAAATGAGGCCTAGTATGAATAATGAGCTTACAAATTCGGAAACAGTACATGTGAAATCCAGATGCAGAAAAATGAATCTTTGTGGAGTAGAAATCTAAGAATTTTGCAACAAGCTTTCTGAAGATGAATATGACTTTTTGATATGTCTCATGCATGCAATGTAATATGCATTTAAAAGTTGTCAAATATCCTGAATATGAATTAAAGGGGACAGTCTTTACAACTAAACTTTAGTTGAAAGGAATCTGAATGCTTACCCCCCAGTTATTTTGAAAGAGATGCCTTAATGTATCTTGATGTTGAAGCTGCATGTTTCACGAATAATTTCAGTATAGATGACTTGAGGTTTCTTCAACTATTCTGGATTTGTGTACTACAATGTATTTATTTTAAGATTATCACATTATCACCTAGATCATATTTATTGGTTCTCTCATGTCTTATGTTGCTAAAATGTGTCCTATGTTGGTTCTCTCATATTTATTGGATTTGTAAGATCTCTATATGTCTCTTTCTTGCTTTCTATAATTAGTCGTGATAGCATTTTATCCTTTTTATGGTAAATGAGATAATTCACCAGATGTAATCATGTAAGTTTACAATTTTCAACTTCTTTCTTTGAATCTATAGCACTCCAATTTATTTTGTAGAAGAGTCAGTATCTGATCTCTTTTCTGGTAGCTCAGCTTTTATGTTTTTGGGGATGGGTTTTCTTTGGTCAGAATACCTTCTCATCCTGGTGGATTGTTTGTGCATGTGGCATCAAATCTTTTGCAGATGCCGAGGTGCTGGAAAAATTACCACCTGATTCAACTGAGCAACAAGCTCAGATTACGGCTATTCAAAACGATGATGGGTATAACTGGGGGTGAGCTCATGAATGCTGGTTTGGTGAATAATTGCAATTTATTTTCTTCTGTAAACTTATAAAGCTTTCTTTATCTGTTGTCTTATATAGGTACAATCCTGTTCTTTGGGGAGTTCCGAAAGGAGCTATGCGAGTAACCCAAATGGTTCTTGCCGAACAATTGAGTTCAGAAGAATGGTTCAGGTTAAATGGCCAATAATTTCATGGAGATTTTAGGTCTTTGTTGTATATACGGTCAACAGAATCCTTTATCTTTTTGGTTTCCTGCAGGCTCTTAATCATATTGGCCTTCGTGTTGTGTTGGATGTTGTCTACAATCATCTGCAAGGAAGTGGGCCTTTCGATGATAATTCTGTTCTTGATAAGGTCATCATTTATTACTGAAAATCATAATAACACTGCTCACAAGCATTTTGACCGGTAGAATGACATACTGCAAATAAGGTGACACAAAATTTTTCCATAGGTTGTTCCAGGTTATTATCTGAGGAGGAACAGTGATGGCTTTATTGAGCACAGTACATGCATGAATAACACTGCTAGTGAGCATTATATGGTTGAACGTTTGATTATTGATGATCTTTTATGCTGGGCGGTCAATTATAAGGTAATCATTGCAACATGCTGTGTTTCTTTGTCCCATGATGCAACTGCCTGTTGTACATGGTTGTTGGTTTACAAGGGTTACTTCCCTTTTTTCTTTATAATTAACTGTAGTGTTCTTTTAATTAGTAAATAAAGTTTTAGCTTAATATAGTTTATGTTATTTATGCTTTTTTGCAGATATTGTTCTAATAATTTAACCGGTGGCTTCATGAATTATTGATATTTTATGTTATTATGGTTTTGTCAGGTTGATGGGTTTCGATTTGACCTTATGGGCCATATAATGAAAAGTACAATGGTATATGATATTCTTTTGACTGTGTTCTTTCAGACTTTTCTTATCAAATTTTTACAGAGAAGTTCATCATGTTCTGTATTCAGAATTGAACTGAAATTCGTGGGCTGCAGTTCTATTGTCTCCTATTTATGTCTGCTTGCTTTATTCCGTCCTTTAATTTCTTATTATCTACATTATTTGCTTAATTATTTGGTTACTTACTCTAACCAAACGTCTAAGCAATTCTAGGAATTTAGCAAATCAGATGCGCGACAGCCCAATTATCGTTTGGCATCATAGCATTACACTTGGAGAAAGAATTAGTATGAAACACTCGTTAATGGACTTTGGCATTAAATAAGAATTAGTATGAAACACTCATTAGTGGACCTTCGCGTTAAATACTTCCTTTTTAATTATTTGCTTCGATATTTGGTTTTTTAGAGAGAAGTTCACTTCTGTTTTTGAGAACCTATTTAAAAGCTTCTTTTTAAATGCTATTTTTAAATCCTACTTGCATGTATTTTGGCTATTTTCTCAGTTTTCCTAGGTTACTTATTTACTGCTAGTGATGCAGTCTCTGTGAATGATTGATGTTAAATTCTGACATGGCAATATGGGATGAAAGTTGATATGATTTGACTTGTTTGTCCTGACTCTTTTATCATAACCATGCTTCTAATAGATAACTTACTTGATATGTACTTAGATGAAAGCAAAACATGCACTTCAAAGCCTAACGAAGGAAATACATGGAGTTGATGGCTCAAGTATCTATATGTAAGTACAAACTACAAAGTTTTGGTTTTCCTATTTTGCCAGTTGTAAATTCCTAGTTGTATTCATCGTGGATTGACAATAAGCATTGCACTAGTTTTTCTTTTTTCTTTTTCCACATACAAATATCCTATTTTTCAGTTTAATATAGCAGTTGCATAATTTCGTCCGGACACGGTTCCTCTTTCTAGATATGGTGAAGGATGGGACTTTGGTGAAGTTGCTAAAAATGGACGCGGAGTAAATGCTTCACAGTTCAATCTTTCTGGGACTGGAATTGGAAGGTACTCTTTCTTCTTCTGAACCATTTGTTCTCTAACCCCGCTCTGGTTTCAACCAAAATAGTAGGGATTCAAATCCTTGGAACAATCTACTTAGGATGTTATATCCCCCAAGAATTACCAAGGTTGTTGGATCCAACAATGGTCCCAAATGTGAAAGTCTATGAACTCGTAATCAAGGTCGGTAAAAATAAATTAAAAAAAAAAGAAGGAAAAGGGAAAAAAAGAAACTAAAACATATTATTGCTTTATGTGATAAGCAGAAAGTATGAAGAAGTCTTCCTTGAACATTTCATGGTTAGCTTGTTGACAAATTATAGGATTGTACAGCATCTATTGCCACTTGTATCTGGCATGCATTGACAGTAACATCTTCAGGAAAAACCAGAAAGAATGAAGATGTATTTTGCATTACATTTGGAAGCCTTGACTGGTAAGCACTGTCTAGTTTTATAAAACTAAATGGGAACCGTATATTTGAGGTGGCTTTTTTGGCCATTTCATTGCTGATGCTTTTTGTTAGAGCTAAACACTATTGTTTGAGCCCTTAATTCCCAGCTTAAGATTTTAGGTCAAGCAGTAACTTAACACTTTCATCTAGTAAGAGTACCATCTTGTCACTTTTGTTGTTTATTCTTTGTTAATCTTTGAGAAGCATTTTTCTTTTGAAAATGATTTTAAGATATGCTCCAGTTTTAATGATCGAATTCGAGATGCAATGCTTGGCGGATCTCCATTTGGCCCTCCTCTTCAGCAGGGGTTTGTTACAGGCTTATTGCTACAGGTATTCAAATATTTTTCCTTTTTCCTTTTCAATTGTTTGTTGGGGTTGTGTTTGGTAGCTAGTTCAGTCGATAAAACATTTTGGGGTGGTATAATAGGTTTGGGGTGAAGAAGGGATTTAATTGTTTTCGGGGTGAGGAAGCATTGATGCATATACTGTGTTGGCATGTGATGCACCTTTCAAGCGGCAACTTTCCAAGACCAAAAAATTTTTGGTAGCCGCTCAAACTAACATTTTGACATGATCTTTTTGTTTCAACACCTGACAGACCATAACCTTTTCAACTAAATCAAAATATGAGAAAGTAACTAACCATTAGTTCTTATGTGCTAAAGAAATCATATTTATTTCTGAAGTCATCTGAGAACTGATTCGCTGGTAAATTTACAATATTAAATTTTGGCAGATGTCATTAGTTCTAGTCACCAATTTGTCCATCTCTCAAGGTTTTTGTTTTTGTGTCTCTTTAGATTTTTGCTGCTGTAGGGTCTTCAGCTGCAATTTGCAGGTCAATAACTGGAAATCCTGTTGCCTAAGTATCTGGTTGGCCAAGCTGTATTGTTTGACATTGGGGTTTGACCATTTTATTAAATTTTGTTAAAACCTTTCTTTAGAATACATGGTGGCGAGCTTTAGAAAATATATGAAATGATCTTGGAGAAATAATATTTGATTTTTGGTTGATTCTTAATTTGAATTTTCCTAAAATTTAGTCAAAAATCAATGTATCTTGCCTTCTTCATGGAGAAGTTTCTTTCTACAATGCATGTTTTCTGTCATTCCTCAGTAAAGAAAGTCTTTATATAATACTTCTGGTGACAGTGCTTGTTCATTGCCTATCTGCAGCCTAATGGTCATGACCATGGTACGAAAGCTGTTGAAGAACAAATGTTAGCTGCAGCAAAAGACCACATCCAGGTAGATTTGTGTGATGCATTTGCATATTTGATAATTTCAAATAAATAGTTTCCAAAGTTAGACACTAGTATGGTGATATGACCTCAGTTTGTTATGATGTAAATTCAAATGCTTTGCCTATGGATGGGGAATGGAAAGAAGGGAAAACCCCAAAAGTCAAATATACTTGCAATGAAAAAATTGATCCAATTTTTTTTTGTGCTCACCCTGTCGGAAATGGATTTGGTTCAGTAGCTTCAAACCCAAGAGATTTGAAGAATGACTGACGGGAATAAAAAAAGAAATGAAATACTGGTTCTGCATTTTAGGCATCTGAGCCAACCTGTTTAATTATGAGTCACTTTTGATGCCTTGCTATTGAGTTTGTCTCCTAAGGTTTGGAGCTAATTACAGAATATCAAAGCTTGAGTGGTATTAGCTACTTAATTTCTGTTTGGTAGTTTAAGATTAGGTAGCATGCAAACTGAGCTCCTAGAAATTTTTTGCTTTTGAATCGTTTGGGTTCCAGAATATTCTAATCGATATATAAGTTTGTTTCAGAAGCGTACATTTTTGGTTTAGTTTCAAAGCTGCCAGCATACATTTTTCTTCTAGATTTCAATTTCATCTGCGTTTCCTAAGGAACTGAGAATGTATAACTTCGCACATACATGTAAGAAAACGTGATCTGCTTTAGCATGCATAAATCCATTGTCATCTAATAAGCATGCATCTATTGTGCTCATAATAATGTTTATCCGTTGCCTTGTTTCTCTTAGAAAAATTAAGGATTTAGGTTGAATTTGATATTAACAACCATGATCACAAAACCATCATGATTATTTCTCATCTGTACAAAACTGTGCTTGCCACCCTCGATAATAAATTGTTACAAATTTTTAGGCCCTTCCTATAATCTTTCCCTCATCTTTCAAATGATCCTAAGGTATTTCATTTTTCTTAGATATACTGGAAAAATGAAGTAATTTCATGTGTTGCAGGTTGGTTTGGCTGCAAACTTGAGGGATTTTCAGCTAACCAACAGTGAGGGAAACAAGGTATGTGATTGAAAAAGCAGTTTGTCCGTGTCTAAAATTGTATTTATATGTCTAGAAGTTAATGATGGAGCAATAATATGGTCACTTCCACCTATAAAGTTTTCTACTCATGTTGCTTTGACAGTTTTTGAAATAGATATTTCTTTACTCTTATACATCTGTATTGAATAATTCTTCTACGGTATGCTTATGCTTCTGGTTTATGCATGTTTTCTTTTATTAAAAAAGTAACTCATGCAAAGTATGTCGTTTCTATAATGTTAATTTGCAGTGATTCTTTTTCCCTTTCCCAGAATATTATGACCAAAATATGGTCTTTATTCAACTTAACATTTATTTATGATGCTTTTATTAGGTTAAGGGATCAGAAGTTAAAACTTACGATGGGACACCTGTTGCTTATGCATTATGCCCTACTGAAACAGTAAGATCTCTGTATATACAATCTTTCTCATGATTTTACATGCCTGCTTTCCAGTTTCGTGTGATTCTTGTCATCTTTAACTAAGATGCATGATGAAATATTCTCCTGGGACACATGTCCAACAGCATTCTTGCTGAAAATTTCCTGTGTTATTGGAAATATGTAATAAATGCTGCAACATAGCACATTAAAGAGCCATTAATAATACTTTAGTTACAATATGCGGTGAAACAGACTTTCTTAGCCTCTGCCAAGTTCTTAGCTGAGCCGGCATAAGTATTGATGCAACTGATTATGCCCCAAGTCACAGCATAACCCCCTGTATCTTGTCTAGGGTTCAAAGACGTCAATTTATATCTTTTTGGATTCTTTGTTCTTATTCCACTGATAGGAAGTTATTTATTGAATATGGGATGGTTAGAGATTCAGTGATATTTCATGTTGGGAAACAATATGTTATCCCAACTATCTAGCTTGTACAGAGATTTTCAGACTTCAGATTTGATTTCTATTTGGGGAAAAAAGGGGGAAATGTAACTTTGACCCCAGTTGTTTGACATGTTATGAAATTTCATAGATGCTGTTAACATGCTTTCCTGTTTTATTTTTGTTACTAAGAATTTCATGTTATATGGAGGTTGTGTATTACATGACCTGTATCTGGGTGTTATTGTTCAATATACATAAGCTTAAATTGTTGCAATGATGTTCAATGTAAAAAGATTATCATTTTATGATCACTGCTGTGGCATTTCCATCCTGTTAGCCATGGACTGTCATGTTAAATTTTGTGAAAGTATTTCTCAAAATATCTATTAATGTTTCTGTTCACAAATCCCAAATTTTCCTACAAATTTCCTGTTATTTTTACCACTATTCTTGGTGTTTTCAATGTGATAAGAGCATGACTTTAGGTTTTTGGAAATGAGACTACGTTATGATATGATTTCTTATAACTTTGTGATTGACATCTTTGATTGCTTTTCAGATTAGTTATGTTTCTGCTCATGACAATGAAACCCTGTTTGACGTTGTGAGTTTGAAGGTATGATCAACAGACCCTTGCACCTTCTTGTGCACCTTTAACTTCAGTCTAATTAAGCTGATTTACTTGCAGACCCCGATGGGAATTTCAGTAGATGAAAGATGTAGGATAAATCATTTGGCAACAAGTATAATTGCACTTGGACAGGTTTTGTATACTTATAAAAGCAAACATTCATCAGAATTTGACACATTGCATATTTCATTTTCTAGCTTTTACATGTTGTCAGTGATGATTCTTTCTCTGTTAGGGAATACCATTTTTCCACTGTGGTGATGAGATCCTGCGCTCAAAGTCACTTGATCGTGATTCGTACAACTCTGGTGATTGGTTCAACAGGTCCACTGCTATTATCGTTTGAAAAATAATGTTGTATATACTGAAATGGATTTGATGTTTTCTTGTTCAATCTTTTTTTATTTGCTAAATTATTATTCCTTTCCTGATAATTATACTATGACAGAGTTAGTACTTGGACTTGTCATTGATCATAGACATTTGAAATCCTATTACTTGAATATGAATAGGATTCAATGACGTTATCTCAGATTCGAGTTTGCTTGTCAAAATTTGCAGGATAGACTTCAGTTACAATTCTAATAATTGGGGTGTTGGCCTCCCTCCAAAAGAGAAAAATGAGAAGAACTGGCCACTGTAAGGACTCACTTTTCCAATTATCATCAGTTGGTCTTGTTTTGCATTTCTTAGGTGACAACATTAGTTCTTCAGCTTTCTGTCAAGAGCATATGGTGTAATAACTTTTTTCTGATAATCTGTGTTGGTTCTTTTTCTAGAATAAGACCAAGATTGGCAGATCCATCCTTCAAGCCTCAAAAGAGTCACATCCTTGCTGCATTGGAGAACTTTTCAGATGTTTTACGTATTCGGTACTCTTCACCACTTTTTCGTTTGAGGACAGCAAATGCTATCCAGGTGAGGAGAAGACACATGTCATGCCTGGATTGCTTCCCAAATTGTGAATGATAGCTTTACATAACTGAAACAATTATTTGCTCTTAAATTTTTTTCTACAGTAGTATGCACGCTTAATGATATGGTTTCTCACCATCTCTTGCTCTCTCTTTTAAGGAACGAATATGTTTTCATAATACTGGTCCCTCAGCGGTTCCTGGTGTTATTGTGATGAGCATTGAAGATGGCCATGAAGGTGTACCAGGGTTGTCCCAACTGGATTCTAAGTGAGTAGAAAAATTTCGATGTTTATTTGTTTTTCTCTTGATGGTGATATAAATAATAGAGTTGCTACCCTTAATTCTTCTCAGCTACTCTTACATTGTGGTGATCTTCAATTCAAGTCCAACTGAGGTCTCATTTGTCAGCCCTGCACTACAAGGAAAAAATCTTCAACTGCATCCTATACAGGTAGCCTACATCTTACCAAATGAAAATTAAGGATAGGCTTAGAAATTGTTTTGGGACAGAATAACATCTGATGAAATGATTCAAATTTCTACAAAGTTTGTGATTTAAATTAATGAACCCACCTTTTGGAATGATAATCCATAATGCAAGCAGGTGAAGACAACTGAGACTGTTATCTGAAGTTATGGTTGTGTATTTACCAATATTGATGGTTTTACTATTATCATTTTCGCTACAGGTGAAATCAGTTGATGAAATAGTCAAGAACTCATCATATGAAGCAAACTCAGGATGCTTTGTGATACCCCCAAGGACAACATCTGTCTTTGTTGAGCCTCGGGCTACTTGAGCTGCTTCTTTTGTTCGGCTCCAACTATCTGGTAAATCTTTTAAGCGACAAATACTGGATTATTGTACTTGTGTTCTAATCATCGGTAAACACTTTGAACCAGAAATGCAGTCTCCTCCCAAGGCTGTTTCTGGTGAGTGAATAAAAACAACGCGGCAAGTTCTCTTGCAACATCGAATAAATCTTCTCGCCGGTGACCTGTCTATCTATCTTTAAACTGTTGATCACCCAGATATTAATGATTGTTAAAGAACACGTATTCAATCTCCAAATTGTCTCTAAATCCAGATATCTGTAGGTTGATTAACAGGAAATTATCTCGAAATTGGATGCAGAATAAAAAAAAAAAATCCAAAGAAATGCATAAATTATATAATGTACAAGGTGTGGTTTACGTCTCTTAACCAGAAATTGTGCGGAAACAAAATGGACTGGATGTATACTGAACTGTTAATGGGCCAGAAGTGCAGAATTGGCTACTTGGATAGGCCTATAGTTGGCCCAATCCAAGGGATTGTCACTAGCCGCTTGAAGTAACCTAAAAAATAAAATTAATTAAATTAAATTAAATTAAATAAAGAATAAGAATATGAAAAATTCTTTTGAGGATTCGACGTCATTGGCCTTTTGACCTGGATGTTGCTCTACATCGGTGTTTCATGTAATTAATTATTATTTTTTAGTTACCTAATTTGAATGTTGTATTTTTTTTAATTCTAATTTGAATTCCGTGTTGGTACGAAGTGTCGTGATTTCTTAAATATCTTATGCTATATGTAACATTTATAACAATACATATATATTCTTATCCAATACATAAAGCTCAGATTAACCATGAATGTGCAGCTGCTTGATTACTAAATATTTATTGATTGCAATTGAAAATTTATTTATTCACATGAATATGAATATTAGAAAACAAAACTTTAAGTTGTTCCTGGTTAATTATATTATTGTTTGATGAATGACGAGAGTAAAACAGTTAATTGATTAGCTCGAGTGTAAGAGAATATAGATAAAATGACGAGAAAGTAGAACAAATAAAGCAGTGGACTAAACCAAACCCAAGTGGAGACTGGAGTAGGAATAAAATCATTGTCTCTTAAATTAAAAATAACGAAAAAAAAAAAAAAACTTTCAATTTCATGCAACAAAGACCTATTGCCTCTAGCACCAACACCAATCCCCAGTAGTTACCATAATTATTTAACTAAAGGATTTCATATTTAATATTAAATTAATTCCATATTTAAACAATGGTTAATTTTCCACATAAATAATTGATTGCTGTCAGTGTTGTAGATGTTGTCATTTCCTTCACTAGCTAAATTCGCATATTGAACAGTAAACTCCCTTCATAGAAACAATAAATAAATATCTTATCTTGAAATTGTATATATCACTTAATTGTAAGGCTTTGATCTTTTTACTAACATGGGTTAATTTCTTCAGTCATAATCACTGAACAATACTGGTGCCGTGATCATTGAAAATAACTCTCAGAGATGTCTTCTTTGAAGGCTTAACAGGTTATATGATGAGGTAAGATATGCAACATAGCCAGTAGCTATTATGAATATGTGCGTATATATATATATATATATATATATATATATCAGTGCATGGGAAGTTTACTCAAAACCTCAACGTGATTGTAAGTGACTGGTTTCAGCTTTTAAAAGATATTATGCCCACATACGTATTACACTCTTAGTAGACATGAGAGCATCGAAAGTGAACAGATTCTACCCACTGCAAATTGCAGCTAAATCACATTCAATGCAGTTGTAGCAATACATTAATGAGATTTGAATATACCTTTACCCACTAAATACCAACTCTTTTCTTCTATTATTACTCGAACTTAAGTGACCGTAAGTGTAAAGCACATCATGACTAACCGCGTTATAAGTCCAAGAGGCTGTGTGCTTTACTATTACTTTCTTTTAACTCTCTGTTAACTTATTTTCACAAAGTGTATGAAGATAGATATAATAATTTTGAGATGAAAACGTCTATAATACTCACACTGGATACACTTCTTTCTTGTTGAATTCTTGTTATTATAATATTTACTCTTTCATGATTAATTAATTGAGAGGTGCATATGATAAAAATCCAACAAAAGGAGATGTATTTTCTAAAATATTGTAATTTTTGAGTTTGTAATTATATTCTAGTTAAAGTAACCACTCAACAGCATAAGGCTCGAACAAACATCGATCATCGCAGAAAAAAGTTAAGGTGAGAAATCTTGTTGATTTAAAAGTTTACTTAAACAATAGAATGACTTTTTCTACTTATAATAAACTAAACTCACTTTATAAGTTAATTAACTCATGCAAGAAAAGTAAGTCATAACTAAACAAGAAATCAAAGTCTTCATAAACGAACAGTATAAAAAGCTTTCTAAAATAATTGAAACATATTCTGTTCTATGTCATCAGATTAATTAGTTTATAGCGTAAAAATACTGTACACTGTAATGCGAGCAAAGCCGCTTACCAATTCATCAACACTGGTTCAAACGCTAACCTGGTCTGTATATCAGTTGACTAAGTACTAATTAAAAAGAATAATGGATTGAGATTTCATTTCAATTTCAAAATCCAAAATTTAACTAGAATAAAAAAAGTGTATAGATTTACATGTATACTTCTTTTTCAATTTTGAATGACTCTAATTCTAATTCAAATAAGATCTTGAATTTATTAAAATCTGAAAAGGATATTAAGTTATATGATTTAATAGTATAAATACATTATACTATTAAATCATATAGTTTGATAACTTTTTCAAACTTTACCAAAGTTGATACTATAAATGTATAAATACACACACTAGGACATCGTCAAGGCGATCCAAAATTTTGGTCGTACGCTTGCCGTTTCAGCATTTCATTTTCTTGAAGTCAGCTTCTCCATATTGGTGTGGCCATAGCCAATTAGCAGCCATAAGGTTATATTAAAAATTTTACAGCCAATTTCGGTGCAATATATATATTTATTTGCCAAAACAAACCCAAGTCTTACAGCATATGTCATAGCCTCAGTTGACTTGCAAAAGTGGAGCGAATAATTCGATGGGCATGAGTACTGGCTTTCCTCACATAATAATATTCTATTTTTCAGATTATAATTAATTAATTGGAGATAGGCTTTGGGTGGTTGCTTAGTTGCACAAACATGTTACATATATTGAGTGGCTGTGAAGCTACTAAATCTCTTGATGTCCTCTCACTGTTTGGTGACTTGTGAAGTAGAAAATGGCATAATAAGTTTTCAAACAAAATATAAAATATCTGAAGGTCGGTTCTCCACACAGTGGCAGCTAAGCATATACTTGCTCTCCACTTGCTTAAGCTATGGCTCTTTTGATTCTCAAGATTTCTATAAAACAAGCATTATAATATTGAATGCATCTTTGGCCAAGGAGATAGAGTGAGGGAATTGTCTACCTGCTTGCCTACTAGAAGGGTAAAGTCTTAGGGCTAGCACCGTCTCAATATGAAGATCGAATAGATAAAATTAAATAAGGGTAGAGTCTTAGGGCTCTCTTAATTCTGGAAGGTCTATTATAAGGAGATGCATGAAGAGAGAAATTAACCATGATTGATGGGATATTATGCTTCTCAAAATTCCTGTTTCTTAGGCTGGTTTTAAGTCTTTTACGTGGCAAACACAACCTAAAGCTGTAGCCACCAATTATCGTATCATATGCTTCAAGCAAAAGGACTTGCCCCCCCCCCTTAACCCACCCATTATCCCACACAAGAATATTGACATGCCATCGAATCGCCTAAAATGCAATACAACAACAACCAAACTACTGAGATTCTGCATGAATGACGCCATTGTAATCATCAACATTCATTTCACAAAAACAAAAAAGGTTCACACAATAATCACGTGATGAGATTTTGGGAGATTAGAAATGAGTTTAAATACAATAAATTGAATGCAATTAAGCTAGCATTATATTGCAAGTCTACAAGCGAGTCACTAAGTATATTTGGTACTTACATTATCTTGATAAATGGAGTTATAGATATGGTTTTTATTAATTACCTGTATTTTTGTTTTCAGCAATTTGGCCCTTATATTCCTAAAGATGATTAAGGGTGCGTTTGGTATTGAGATACTATAACTTTTAATTTATAATTTTTGTGAAAAAAAAATTGTAATTATGAAACAAAAGTTAATAATATGTAGTAAATATAAATTTTAAATTAAAAATATAATAGATTCTCCATTATATAAGTGAAAAATCATATGAACATAACTTTTAAGATACAGCAGTTAGTGTTTACCAAACACTTTACTGCTGTAGTTTTTAAGGTACACATGTCCAACCTCAATTTCAAACGCACCCTAATTTTTGAATCTCAAACATTGGCCTGAAATGGTAAATAATTCTTCTGGTTTTTTTAATAATGGTCTATGCTTGAGGCTTGTTTAGTGGCTAATTGGTGCTTACCCAGTAACCAATTAAAAGGGGGAAATAAAGAATAGTATTGAATCTAAAACAGATAATGAGAAATAAATTAATAAATTGTTTGGTCAACAGCACATGAACTGAATGATTAGCAACAAAATGTGTACCAAATAATGGATTATGAAATACTCACAAAGATACTTATCCAAAATTTTCAGTAGTTAATATAGTCGTTCTGCATTATTGATAAGTTTGTTCAAGTTCAGTGAGTGAGAAGCAAAAGCAAGCTGTGATACACTCTAAATTATTCGTGGGCACAAGGATACTTCGTGCAACCAAGTTATACGTGCGCCACGTGTAAACATGAACATGAGAAACAGTCAGTGATCTGTCTTAGCAGGAAAGAGTAATTTCCTTCACGTGGTCATTCTAATTATATATATATTAATAAATAAATAAGTGTTCCATTTCATTGGGTGTTTGGGTTATTTCGTTAGTGAAAAATAAAATAGGACTTTACAAAATATAAATACATCTTCACACAAATTGAAATTAATAATAAAAAAAGAAGAAGCATGTTTAAAAATTATTTAGTATCTAATGACTTGATCAACTTATTTTCAACTAGTTTGATACCCCTCAAGTTTGAATCATGGAAGAGATATGAAATTAAAAATTTGATTTACAACTTATCCAAGATATTCTAATTTCATCAGCTTTGAAAACCCATCAAATAATAAAAGCAAACTCTAGATGTGTCCGCTAATTTTGCTAGACACCGATTCATTACTAGTGTTGTTAACAAGGCATTCTTCATCACTTTAAAACATAAATAGGTGATATCAATGAGTTACTAACAAAAGTTACACTTTAAATATTAGTCTGGAGACCCAAAAGAAAAAAGTTATAATAAGGGGCTAAGTGGAATATATGTGAATTAAAAATAAGCTGGTGAATTATTTAAACTATAATTAGGGAAAAAGGGGCACAAGAATTGCATGCAATGGCAAGTGAAGGAAACATGACAAAGAAGCAAAATAATAATAAAATAATAATAATAGAATAATAGAATGTGAGAGAGCACCGCAGATTCCGTGGGATCCAGGCTTGCACTCCAATCATCTTATGATGAGCAAGAAGAAACAGAAAGAAGAATCGTCGAGGCAAAGTAATGCATTTTCTTTTGCTCTTTGCTTTGCTTTGCTTTCTCTTCTTTTTTTTTTTTTTTTTTTCCTTTTAAAAAATTCTCTCCCAATTTAGGTATATGTATATACATTAATTATTCAGGTCGGTAGAGTTAAAGAGTACAGTTATTATTTCCCCCTTTTTTTGACTGCCTGTATTTTCAGCGTACTGTTATACATTTTTGTGTATCTTTTTCTTCGGAAATACGTATGTTATATTTGCATGTGAGTAAATGTGGCTGCTGTGCCCACTCGCACCAACTTGGCTCGGCCTCGGGCATTAAGTTTTCATAGTTTCTCAAGTATAGATGACCAAATATAGATTTCATAAGGATTCATTATTACAACATATGATGTTATGGTGTAATAATGGGAAACAGATTCGGTGTTCAGTTGAGCTTGTGCTGAGCACTACATCAACAGTTAACAATTTTTAAATATGGCCGTAATTAATTGTTAACCATTGATCCGGTTCTCAATATAAGCTTAATTAAGCCACCAAATCCTAATATGTAATAATGAATCCATATGAAATCCGCATTTAGCGTTTACACCTGAGAATTTCTATTTGCATATTTTACTTTGCTATAATTGGTGCACAGTGAGAACAAAACCACTTGTGTTTTGTGAACTATTGTCTAATACTAATAATTCTGTTGTTAGTTTTGTTCTCTTAATCTGACAACGTCATGGTTCTTATTACAATAGGCTAAAAATTAGGGAACAATTAGTAAGTAGTTTTCAATTTGACTAACAAAAAAAAAAAAAAAACTTCAATCTCCTCTTTGAGAAACTCAATTTTCTTTTTCTCTACATCTCTATATATTAGTGACATTCAAATCTCTCAGACTTCATTTACAAATTAATACGTATGCAATTACGTAGCCCCTCAAATCACATGTATTATTTAAACAGAGTGAAAAAAATCAAATTCGAAAGATACGAGTCATAACAAGTAATCGAAAAAAAATTTGTATAATTAATACCTGGAAAACATGAAATTTGCTGCTTTGTGATAGCTAAGAGAATTAATTAGTTAATGAAAACTAAGAATAGAAGTGTGTCAACACACGCCAGTGAAGCAAGTAGAGGATATATAGAAAGCCAATTAAAGCCTTACAAGAGAGCATGCTGAAATCGTGCAACTACCATTAAGCAAAGCTTAGGCTTTAATTAGTTTTAATTGTATGTTAATTAATTAATTAATTATATGTGTTGTGTTTAATTATTGTAATATTTCTTCTTTTTTTTTTATTTCTGAAATTTTTTTCAATTCAATATCGTGAAGTGCGTTGGCAAAGTGTGAGAAAGAGAGTGTGAAACGGACTTTACGTTTAACACCCTCCTCAAATGTTTTTACTCATCATATTCTCTCTAATTTAGCATATTTTCAGTTACATTAATTTTTTTTCTTCCAAAAAAAAATAATAATAATAATTAAGTAAAAAAAAGAAATTAGTGTTAGTTTTTTGGTCTTCATTTTCTTTGTTGTCTTTAGATGCTCTCCTCTCTCTTTTAACCAAAATCCTACTATATTTAACTCTCTCTATTACTTAATTACAAACTCAATCCAAATTTTAGACGGACTAATTCTTCACTCCTCTAATTTACTCTTCTCTATTGGGTGGCCTTTTTTTGACTCCAAAAACTGACCATTTTCTTTTTCCCAATATAAATACACACACATCCCTAATCTCCCCCCCCCCACTCTCTCTCTCTCTCTCATTCTTAAGCTCATTATTTTTCATTCTCTCTTTTACCCACATTCTCTCTTAAGCTTTTATTCTAATTTAATTTAATATGGAAGAAGCTCAAGAGGAAGTGTTGATGATCAACAGCAGCAACAACAAAGATCAGCAATCACACAATAATAACATCGTAAAAGGCAAACGAACCAAACGCCAGCGCCCTCAATCTCCGGTCCCTTTCGTTGTCAATGGTACCATTCACGATAATACAAATCTTTCGTCATCACCGGCGGTGAGCTCGGCGGAGGAATTTTTCGACAGCACGGAGGAAGACGAGGACATGGCCAATTGTCTCATTCTGCTAGCTCAATGCCAATCAACAAGAGAGTCACCACCAAAGCCAAAGCCAGCCCATTATGATATTCACGAACAGGAAGAAATTGCACAATTACAGATAAACAACAACAACGTCAACAACGGTGGTATGAAATTTAACAGCAGGAGGTTTCTTGAAGCTCCGGGTACGGGTACGGGCACCGGCAAGGGTGGGTGTTATGTTTACGAGTGCAAGACTTGCAACAGAACGTTCCCTTCGTTTCAAGCACTCGGCGGTCACAGAGCGAGTCACAAGAAACCGAAGGCCATGCTGATGAATGATGATAGGTTATCGCTAAAGTCACAACATCAACAGCAACAGCAACAGCAGTTTCTCGTTTCGAAATCGGATGATGAGGAAGAAGATGGCAATTTCCGAAACATTTCGTCTCTTTCTTTGCAACTAAGTAATAACAATAGGGGTAATAATAATAATAATAATAATAATAATAATAATAGCAGCTTTTATAGCGGCAACATCAACAACGGCGTCGTGAAGGGAAACAGCAGCAAGGTTCATGAATGTTCTATTTGTGGGGCTGAGTTTACATCGGGGCAAGCTTTGGGCGGGCATATGAGGCGGCATAGGTCTGCGCCGGTTGCCGCGACGGCGGCGGCGATGGCGACGACGAACACAACGCTGTCGTTGACGCCAATGGCTGTTGTGGAAGCTGGACAAGATCAGCCAAGAAAATCATCGTCGTCGTCGTCATCATCAAGAAATAATCTTTTGTCATTAGACTTGGATCTTAACCTGCCGGCGCCGGAAGACGATCCGAAGGAATCTAAATTACCCTTTTCTTCAAAGCAACAACAACAACAACAGCAACAGCAACAGCAGCAGCAGCAGCAGCAAAAATCATCTCTTGTCTTCACCGCCGCGGCAGCTTTGGTGGATTGTCATTATTGATGATAAAAAGGTTTTTTTTTTTTTTTCATTTTTTAAAATTAACTTTTGGGACGTTTTATATTCCATGCAGTGCAGTGACAGAAGAAAATTGATGTGGATGACGTTGAATATCACCACAATTGTTTTAATCCTTTTTTACTGGAGAAAAAAAATTAAAAATTATATGTAAAGATTCTTTTGATTCTTTTATTTAAAAGTGTTCAATTTGTTGATGAACTTGAATTGGTATTCGATAACTTGACAATTAAAGCAATGAATATTGGTACTGTTAATATTATCATTTTTTTTTTTTGGTTACTGTTGATGAGAAGCCTGTAGTAGTGATCATGAAAATTGCATGATGGGCATCTTTTTCTTTACTTTTCTTTTCTTTTCTTAATTTTTTCAGTTGAAAAGGGGGAATGTGTTACATTACACACACTTGATTGAAAACAGAAATTTGTAACTCTTTTGGATTTGTCACCACCACCATCACCAAAAGAAATTATTGAAATTATGAATTTTGGGGCTGTAATTAATTAGCAAATGTGGTTTGTAAAATAGCTTCCTACCCAGCTAATTTTGTTGTGTTTACTTGCTTGATCCAGCTTCTATTTGTTAGTTAACTAGCCTACTCAATACACCTCAGCAAATGTATGTGTGTGTGTGTGTGTGTCCACTGCTGCTTTAATGACGTAGAAGCCTTAAATTGCACTACTGGGTTTCAGTGTTTCTGTTGCTTCTTCTATCTTCAATGCATGTGCTCATCAGATCCACATCTTAGTCAAGCAGTTGAGTATGGATTATCAAAGCTGATTCAGTTATCAGATTTCTAAAACGACAAATTAATTATCATTAATTGTTGTAATTGATCACAAGTTACTATGGCAAAGCACATAACTGTGAAATGATAAGATTGACTAAAACGACACAATATAATCCAATTTGATCGATATATAAGATCGACTTAATTGCAATACCGTTCTCTTTTTTTTTTTCTTAGACTAATCTCAAGCAAGGAAATTAATGCTAGTTGCAACATGACGTGAGTAAAATTATTGAAGAGTATTTGATGCCAATTAATTAATTCAGCCAGTAAAATTTAATGGGTTAGTACTAAAATCCAAGATTATTGTTTCCAAATCACAAAGCTAAACTTGGTTAAGAATTACTAATATTTATTGTGACAAAAACAGGGCAGCTAGTTCATACTTTTACAATAACTATATATTAACAGCTAATACATTCAAATATATATATACGTAAAATAATTGTGGCAAATGACTTATGAGCTTTGTGTCAGCTTGCATATAATAGTTGGCGATAATACCCATTTAAGGTTTTTTTTTTAATATTTTAATTAAGAGCTATGGCTAGCTAACTAGCCTTGTACCCAAATGATTTGGCCATGTTTTCTGGCACCATTTTTTAAGCATCATTAGCTGTTGTTTAAGTAATAGTTAGGTGTCTGTCTAGCTCTAAGAAAGACAGCAAATTTTGCAATAATTTTTTAGATGCCCATTGCTGGGCATATGCTTCACTAGTGCTTAATTTTTAAGAGTTTGGTCTTTTTCTTCTTCTTTTCTTTTTTTTTAAAGAGCTGAAAAAGGGGTGTAAACTGTTAGGTTAGAGATAAGTGTACAAGTCGTGCTTATATTTTAGGAATAATTTGGTCAAATTTCTTGTAAGGTTTGGCATGACAATTTTAAATCTAGTACTCATCTTGATCGTTGTTGAATTGTAATAATAAGTTTAGTATCTATCACAATCTTAATTTAAATTAAGATAAATTACATTGAAATGGTTAATTAGAAAATCCAAAACGTCTAAGCAAATACTATACTATTGTTGATATGCTTTTAACTTTGACTATTTCCTCACAAACTAAGATGAGATTAGCTACAACACTATTACTTGTATATTCATATGATGAAATTATTTTGTGAACTTTCACACCAAAATTGGCTTCTTTACTCTTAATTTTCATGAGAATTTATTGTTGAAAAATATTACGCTTAAAAAGTAATACAAACCACTAATATATTAGGTGATTGATTGATAAAGATTGAGATAATTACTCTTGGTGATTTATTGTCTTTGTTTCATCTTTAATTTGATTCTTATCAGACATGTGGCCCTTATAAAATTCATCATGTATATGATAATGAGATGAAATAATACAATTTCTTATCAAAAGTTAATTTGTAAATATATGGATGTAAGTTATTCGTCTATTGAATAGATGGTAATGTTTTATAATTTATGAAGTTTCCTTGTCCAACCATCCCCATACATAAGCCACGTGTTACAAATTAACTTCACACTAATTAATCATCATAGATGCACTTCATTCATCACTAAGCCTATATTCACACTGATCATGGATGACTTTATTCATCAAACAAGTGTTTCATATCTGACTAGAGATTACAGCAATTACACAGAAACAAAGATCAATCAATTTGACTCTCTATGCACAAAGTTATGGCATTACAAAGAATGACTATCAATCAGCTTTTCATATGCTAATCTAGCTAACAATAATAACCAGTTCGTAACCAACTCCTTCTGACATTGTAGCCACATAACCAACTGTAAACTGAATTTTAACCTCCGTGGTCAACACCACATCACTCATGATAAAATCTTACTCAACCGAAAATTAGTTTTTAAATATTCACATCATATAGCTCTTGGAAGCTTAACGCAGAACGACAGAAAGCTCTGATAAAATCATTTAGAGTTAGAGGCAGACAATTGAGAGATAAAAGACTTAGTTTACCTCATTCTATTCCATTATTTTGGGGCAAGCAGATCATTCATGGTGAAAAGGATGAGTATTGTAGATCAAATGCCATAGAATTTCCAACGGATCGACGATGAAGATTAGCTGACGCAATTTGGAAATTAGGGTTTGTATTTCCAATTTTTAATTTTTTAATATTTAACTTTTTTTACTATTGAAGTCAATTTGAGCATTTTAAAATTTCCATAGGTAAAATGAGAAACCACATTCTTGATTCCCAAGAGTAATATGGATCCCATATGTTGATAACTTGATTCCCGTTCTCCCAACAATTCTATTCCTATTATTGATTACTAAACGCATTATAATCATATTCGATTTAATACTCCATTATAATTTTCATACAGCTTATAAAACACCTCGATAGGTCCTCACCTTTTAAATTTTTTGAATAATTTAATAGTCTTATCTTAATCCTTCGGATTCGGACTGAGTAAGAAATTTTGACCCAATCCAACCAAAATTTCATTTTTTAAGATTGAGAGGAATTGGCAACCAAGCCACTAGCTGAACCACATTCAACTTGGACTACAAAATTGACTCTATATTCATTTTTTAACGGTTACCATTAAAATATGAAAGATCACTTGACTCACATGATTTGTTTTTATTAATTTATATTTTCATTCAACTAATAAATTAATAATACATTAATTTATATAAAATAAATTTATACAAAAATTTATAACTGTATCATTACTCAAAATAAATTACGTCAAAATGAATGTTTTAAAATCATTTCAACCTTATATCATTTCTGACTTTCTGTCACCGTCGCGGCCTCGCGGGTGGAGTATACACTAATGGGCCTTCTCAATTCTCTGTTCTTGGGCTTTAAGCCCATACCTCTACTGATATTTCGCTTACCATTCCAAACCAAACCTCTTTACTCTTGCCTCCGCGGCTAGAGTTTCTTCAAGCATTGTAAATAATGAAAAATTGAGGACACTTTCGTTTCTCAATCAAATTAATCTTCAGTTCATATTATGATAAATACCCAACTTTGGTTTCTTAAAGGATTATAAAAAATAAATAATTGTTCGAGACCCTAAATAAACTCTTTTCTCTTTTCATAGAATGTAGAATATAATTAGATTTTTCTCTAATTATTAGTGACAATAAATTTTTTACCAACGCTCTCAAGAAACATTTAAACTCTGCGTATTTAGATCCCAATACACTATATAATTTAGATGTAACAATTTTGAAAAAAAAAAAAGAGAAAAGAAAAGAAAAAAACAATTGCAAAGAAAATGAGAGATCGCCTGGCTTCAGTACTTTTTCCCCCGTTGCTGCAAATTTTCTATGGGTATTATAGTCTTTCTATTTATCTTTTTGGTTAATTTTCAGCTGCAAGTTTTTCAGCAGTTATTTTCATAAAACTAAAATGGTTATTTTTACAAGCAAATTTACACGTCTCTCCGTCGAGACCTGTGCCTCTACTGCTTCTTTACTATTTGACACTTTCGTTTATCATACCTTCTCCAGTAGCAACCATGGCCGCCCGTCGCCATATCGCCGCCGCTGCCATATTGCTCCGGTCGCCTCCGTCTCCTCATTTATACTTCTTTGACGGGTAAAAAGCGACTTGTTACTGTAAGTTTCCGCCAAGAGTTTAAATTATTTTTCAAATTTTGGTTTATAAAGTTTTTAATTATTGGGTTTCTAATATTTAGGTTGCTTCGGTTAATGGATCATTCAAATAGTGGGAAAGAAGCATTAGAAGGAATTGGAAATGATGGGGAGCTCAAAGTTGGAATGGAGGTAAAATCCGATGCTGAAGCTTATTATTTGTGCAATAATTATGCCTTTCGAAAGGGTTTTAGTCTTCGAAAAGGGCATGTTCGTAGAGATGCATCGGGTAATATTCGGCAACGGGATTTTGTATGTTCAAAAGAAGGGTTTCCAGTGGATGAAGACTTGTGTGATGTGAAAAGGTGTAATAGGTTAGAGACAAGGACTGGTTGTAAGGCTTTGATGCGTTTTACTGTAAGTAATGGGGTGTGGGTGATTTCGCATATTTACTTTGAGCACAATCATGAATTGGCTAAACCTGAAGAAAGACAATTTTTAAGATCATGTCGAAAAATATTTGAAGCTTCTGGGGTTGTTGATGTTGGTAGAAGATGGAGGAAACCTCTTTCTTATTTAGGAAATGATTTCGGTGGTGATAGGAATGTTCAGTTTGCTAAGAAAGCTATGGCGAATTATTTGCCAAGGGAGATGGGTAATATGATGGAACCAGGGGATGTGCAAAGTTTGCTGAACTATTTTAGACGTAAAAAGTGTGAGGATCCAAGCTTTTTCTATGCTGTCCAGGTGAACCAGTTGAATCAAGCGACAAATTTCTTTTGGAGAGATGGTAGATCGAAGTTAGATTATGATTGTTTCGGTGATGTGGTCTCATTTGACGCAACATTTCGACTCAATAAGTATAATTTAATTTGTGCACCATTTGTGGGAGTGAATCATCATTGGAAGAACATGTTATTGGGTTGTGCTTTTTTGTTGGATGAGAGCACCCACTCCTATGTTTGGTTATTTGAGTCATTTTTGGAGTCAATGGGAAATACACAACCGAAAACCATGTTTACGAATGAAAATGAAGCGATGTCGAAAGCAATTGAAAGTGTATTTACGAAGACACGCCATCGATTGTCCACTGGGCACATTATTAAGGATGCTAGAAGAAATCTTGCTAACCAATTTGCTAATCTTGAATTTATGAAATATTTAAACAAATGCTTTTACGAATGTCATGATGAAACTGAATTTCAAGTCTCGTGGGATGACATGATTAACAAATTCAGTCTTGGTGGTCATTTGTGGCTTAAGAAATTATACTCACTTCGAGAGAAGTGGTGTCTTGTTTTCAATTCAGATACTTTTTCAGCAAATACTGACTCTATCTGAAGGAGTGACGATATAGATACTGTTTTCCATCAAGTTTCTACAAAAAAGGATGGATGTCATCAGTTTTGTGCAGCATTTTGAGGACAAAACAAAGGAGATGCATTTAGATGAGTTGGAAGATGATCATTTTTGCAAACATGTTGTGCCTCGTCTCCAAGTATGGAGTGGAATTTTAAATCATGCGGTTTATGTTTATACAAGCAAAATATTTAATTTCTTTGAAATGGAGTTAGTGGGTTGTATGGGAGTGCGGATGAAAGAAGTTTGTAAAGATGGTGAAGTTTGTATATATGAAGCAATTGAAGAAGGCAAACAAAAAGTGTGCAAAATCAATTATAATTTGAGTACTCAGGATATTTCATGTTCTTGTAAATTATTTGAGAGAATGGGGATTTTGTGTCGCCATGCACTAAATGCATTTGATTTCAATAATCTCACTCAGATACCAGTGCAGTACATATTGAAGAGATGGACCAAAGAGGCAAAGAAGGGAATTGTGGTGAGTAATGAAAGACATGGTTTATCAAGTAACACTGTTAAGTCTGTCCAATCATTGTGCCTTAGTGAGCTGATGCATATGGGAAGTAATGTTTACAACATAGCATCTCTGAGTGATTCAGGAACTAAGATTGTTAAAGAGAAGCTAGCAGAAGCAATGGAGTTACTTGAGAAAGATGAAGAAATTGTGAATAGGCTGGCACATGCTAAGAAAGTGGATTCATCTCCATCTTTGAATGCAATTTCTGACATTTGGACCATGGCCTCCTTAAGTCAGGTCTGATTTTTGTTATAAGTTTTGAATTGATTATCCAGACTGGACAATTAGTTATAACTGTATTCTAATGTTAACGAAGTTGTGATGCAGGATTCAAACAATCATAGTATTGATCAATTTCAGAGTCAACAAAATTAATGGTTATGTATAAAGTTTTTTCTCTCAAAACAGACTGGCATTTCGTAGTTTAGTAGCATATAATTTGCACAGGAACATTCTGGACATCCAGTAACCTTGACATATTGGAGATGGGGAATGGAAACTCATTTAAATGATTTCTTTTTTTTGCCCTTTTCGCCTTCCTTTATTTAGAATTTTAGATTCTCTGCACAGCGAGGGTTGACTGCACAATGATATTATGACAATTTTATGTAAATAAGCCTACAACTCCATATCTTGAAGTCTTTTTCAAAAGCTTTTGACCCTTTGAAATTTTCAAGTGGTAATTTATTTTATATGAAAGTATTAGGTGAATTTAAAGGGAAGCTTATTAAGTTACTTGCCAAAGCTGTTCGTATATATATGTTTTAAGAAGCACTATTCTTGACAATTACCTCATTTTGCATGCGACATTTGTAAGCTTTCGGTGATTTGTAGGTGAAATCACAAATTGAAAACATAGTCCGAATTTGATTTGTTGGCTATCTGTCATGATATATGGAATTCTTTTGTGGAGAGATCAGGTGGTATATTGTATAGGTGACACAGATATTCTTCTCATTCTTTCCCATCAGAATTTTATCAATCAGGTAATAATGTGTCAGGTGTTTCCTAGTTCAAATTTGGGTTATGTTTAATCCGGTGTATTGTTTCCACAGAACTACTTTGAGGTGGTTTGAGCAGACCTACTCTGTGAGCCATGAGGTTTATTATGATTAAATCATTTGTATTTGTCTAGGATTCATGTTTACTGTATTATGAGTTTAAAAAAATAATAAATAAAAATGAATGAATGAATTTCTACACAATCGATTCATGATAACAACAAAGTAAGGAGTACATGACGATGTATACCAACCAACATATTATTTCACGTAATAAGAGCTCTCCATCACATGCAGCTTAACATGAGCTCAGAGCATTAAATTTTTAGAGTTGAATCTGGTGTGAAATGGAATCCCTTATAACTTCATTTGTCATTCATTCTTCTAGTTTTTATTTAATTTTGAGGTATAATTTCATTTTTCATTTTTACGACTACTTTTCATTGTACTTTTACCTATTAATTGTTAAAGCTACACTAGCGGAGAAAGTGAAAAGTCTATCAAGTACAACTATGATATTGGAGCAAATTAAAATTAAAAGTTTATTCAGGGCTTGATTCGTAAAACGGAAGTTTCTTAAGTGCTTGTTTGGTAAGTTTACTCATCATTTGCTCATGGGTAAAATATAAGTTATATGAAAGCATTGGTACCTTAATTTTTAAAAAGAAATATTTTACTTCGATATCTATTTATGAGCATGGGCATTTAATTGATACAATATTAAACCGTGGCATTTGGTTGATCGAAACTTTGATATAAGAATAGTGAACTGATAGAATGAATTGGATACCTGTATAATTAGAACCACTATTACAACACATATTGTCATTATTATCTTTTGAAGATGTTGTTCGAACTAGTAAATTGTCTAAAACATGAGGAAAGGCCAGCATACATTCCCGGCTTTGAAATTTAACGCGAATTCAAAAAATTTGCTTGGAATCATAAGATCAAGATTAAATGGAAGTATTAGATCATAAAATTGATCTAACTTGAAGAAATCTTAGCCCAATTCATAGAAGCTTCTTGCGGTGGATAAGATTGATAAGGTTGGTAAAGTAAGTAAGTAGTAGGGTTTGATGAATGATTAGGAGTTGTGTGGTAGTTGAATAAATAAATGATTGTGATTGATTTGTAATATTTATAAGTACTAATCGTGTATTCAGTTTAAGTATAAAAAAAAAAAAGCAACAAAATCTCTAAATTACAGAGAGTGAAAAATAAGAGTTGTAGTATTTGAAAAGTGTTCTTAAAGAAATAAAAAGTGTTTATTTTGAGTGTTTGAATTTTTTTTCCCAAAATTCTCCAACAAATTTATCTCATCTGCTCTCATTAAATATTTTTATGTTAATTTATATTTTACACTTTATATGAAATTATTCAAAAGGTTATTAAAGAATTTGTTGCCACAAATTGAAGCTGCGTCCACGCTAAGCATTATCCTACATCTATAGTTAGAAGCAAAATTATTTCGTGTAAATGTTAAGCTATATGTTTTTTTTTGCCCTTTTGGATTTAATGTTAAAGCAAACGATTGTTTAACGTCTGTTTGATTTCATGGTAATTGATGTGTTGTGTAAAATATTTAATTGATGGTTTAAACTCCAAAATGTGGGGTGTGAAAAGAAAAAGAAAAAAAATGATGATAAAGGTAAATTGGGAATTATGTGGATTATTTTGAGAGGAAAAAAATGCTTTAAAATTTTGGGTGGGATTAATTGAGAAATAGAGATTGATAAAATAAATTGAAAGGTCAAATATCAATATATTTTTTTTTATTTTTAATTAAAGATGCAAAGTTATCATTGAAGTCCAGGCTGCTTAGTGAGATAATTGAATCATTGAAGTCAAGCCCAAAAGTTTGATTCGAATAGAAAAAATATATATATATATATACTCTCTCACATACCCACATTAGAAATATTAAACTCTTGACTTCAAATATGAGTTGAGAAGGCATATAGGACTCAAGCATGAATATATTTAATAACGACAGAATTAGTACTATTCTATAAAAAGGAAAATTATCATTTATCCACCCATTGTTTAATACTTAAGTTGAAAACAGTCGACATAACCTTTTAAAATTATTAATAATTCATATTTACAAAGTCTATTAATATAAAAAAAAAAAATCAACTTCTACTAAATACACAACAATCGACAATTCTAATAGTTGTAAGTATCCCTTGGAAAAATTGATTATTGCGTAGAAGACAAGAAAAATAAAATAAAATAACATTAAAAACAAAGCAAGATGTTTGTTAGCGCAAACATCGATATTCTTCTTATTTAATTATTGAGCACCGATATTAAAACAAAAGAAATCAGCAAAAAACACTAAGAAAAACAACTGTAAATCGAGCTGGTTTGTAGTGACACTTAATTTTTAATAATAGCAAACAGACCTGTTTTAACGTTATTTTTATAAGCATCTTGTCTCTATCAATTTTTTTTTTTTTTTCTTTTTCCAAATCACTTACCATCTTCGTTCTTGTTTTGTTGGTGGTAGTCGATACTAACCGGCTCAAACCCAAATTCGATGAGCTCCAAATCGTCCATCAATTTCTTGAAGTGCACTTTGATTTCATCAATGGTTTTGGTGGGAACCAACGAACGAATTTTGACCCATTCTTCATCTTGACCCTCTTTGTAGTACAAAGCAACGCCGTTCTCAAAAGCTTTGTTCTCTTCCCAGCTCCATTGCTTTTGATTTGATCCTGACATTATGTTTGATTTTTCTTTACGGCAATGTTAGAGATTAATTTGAAGAATATTATTGTTTTATACACACTAACGAGCAAGGCAAATCTTTCGAGATTAATTTTCTTTTCAAAGGCTCACTTGTAGTGGTGAAGTAAAGATTTCTTTTCCAGTTTCCTTTCTTTGTTTCCATCAATGAAAAGATTTCGGTGATTTTCTTTCCCCTTTTTTTTTTTAATGGGTTTTAATTTGAATTATTTTAAATTATTAGAGTGGTTCTTTGAAACTGGAATTAGTGTAGCATTTCATTATACATTGAGCATTTTTTTAGTGAAAGGGGAATAAAATTCTAAAACTAGAGAGCTTAATTACTGATAAAATTCCGAAACAGTGTTATTCCATTTTGTGTGTGCCAAACCAAAGCTGCTGAGCCTTTTCCAAGAGATGCAGAAGTCATCCTAAGAATTCAATTAGTGAACTAAATTTGGAGAAAGAAAATGTTATCACAAAGTAAATTGCATAAAAAAAAAAAAAGAAATCTATTACTTTATAATATTCACGAAATTCTAAATTGTGTTGTGCTTTTCATCTTTGATTTTGAGTAATGAACCCTTATACAACGATATGTTGCCATGGCCAATTGATGTTGGCACCTGACGTTAAAGATGCTAACGGGCCGGTCCAGTCTGTTAACAAAGGAAGGTCCATGTGTCTTCAAACTCGTGCTACCGTACCTAATATTTTTTGTTTAAATAAATTTGGTCCAGCACACGTGCCGTGCCCACTCATGATATGCCTACATATTACGTGTCTTGGGTTGTGCCGTGCTGTGTCTAATAAAAAAAGGCACAATAAACTTTCTTTTTTCTTAATTTTTTAAAGAGGCATGCTAAGTTGTTAGCGTATTTTTTTTAAGTCTTTATACTTTTTTAGATTTATGTGCTTTTAGTCAAATTTAATAAAATAAAAAATTCAAAACTCAAGTCAATATTCAATAATAATAAACTAATAATAGTAAGAGAATATAATATTAAGTTAAACCCTATGGCATTAACATTTCTTTTTAATACTTAACAACAACAACAACAACAATAATAAACTTTTCTTAAGGGTTAAATTGGACTCACATAAAGTTATAGATCATAATCCATAATAATATTAATACCTATTTCTAAAATCATGATATTTATAATTTTATTTATTAAATCATGATATCAATTATTAATTTAATAAATTACAAACATAAATCCATATCTTTTTTTGAAACTAAGAATTAAATGAGTTTAAAAAATTTGGGCTAATAAAATATATTAAAAAGATTCAATTTTAAGTTATTTCTAAAATCATAAAATTTTAAATTTACTTTCATTAAAATGTGAAGCGTAGTTATTGTGGATTTTTTCTCGTACCATGCTTTAGTTTATTTCTAATCACGTCATGCTTTTAAGGATCGTGTACCTAAAATTCTAAGCCTAAACCAACCCGCGTGAGTGCCGTACCGTGCTGCTTACCCTACCTAAACGTGCTCATACCATGCCGTACCTTGTGCTGCCCGATCCCTTGGCCATCTTTACCTGACATGTATAACAATCATTAATGAGGTTGTAAAATTAAGGTTCTTCTTCTTCTTTTGATCTAGCTAAGTTACATCAACGGTAACTTATATCAACCTAAAATGAGTTTTTTTGTATGACTTAATTGTTGTTTATCAAACAACTAAGAGATTATAGAAAACTACTTTTGGGTCGATTGTAACTTAGCAGTTGACTTTTTTATGATATTTTATGACTTTTTACGGCATTGATGATAAGGTTGTTGTGAACAATTGGATTTAAATTTGTCAATCTTTACCATTGGTTTAATTTAGTAGATAAATATCTGATTGCTTAATTAATAGGTAATATTTCAAGTTGCTGGTAATATGTATGTTAATACTATAATTTTAATTTTTTTTAAATCTAGATCACTAACAGAATTCAATATTAAATATGCAAAATATACTTATTTAATTTAAACGCGTACATAATAAATATGAATTACCTCAGCAATGCATATTAATAGTGACAGTAAGATGAAAATCTAAAATTGAGTTGTGTTAATATCATAAATATATTTTTTTTAAAGAAAAATATATAAACTTTTAAATAGACTATACTTAATTTTTATTTACTTATTCTTAGAAATAAATTGTTTTTATTTTTACTTAAACATAGGAAACCAGTGATTAGTTCCTTCACATCCATTATTTTATGAAAAGCGATGAAATTTTTTATAGAATAAATGGTAACAACTAATGATATGCCATTTGACAATCATTTTCCTTCAAATATATTACGGCGAGCAAATCATGTAAAGTAGAGGTTTTAAAGCATGTGAAGAAGAATGGCCAAGATTTGTATTTTATTTAATAACGTCATTTCGTTAGCTAATCAATAACTGCCAAGAAAAATAATAAATAAACCCTCTGAGTTTTGTACAATTTTTTTCTCTGTTAGCTCCAAATTTTCAAACATTTGATAAATAATTTCAGTTTTGATCTTGTGATATCTGAACATACTTAAAGAGTTTATTTATTTTTAGCTGAGTTCATACACTAGTTCAGCAAAAACCCTCAATCTCTTACTTTCACTTCACCCGTAACCGTCAATCATATTACTTGGCAGATATATTTTGATATATTTACAAAGATTTTAAGTGGGAAAGCTCCAATGAGCTACTAAATTAGCTTCAAGAACAGAGCTCAATTAATTTTAAAATCCAGCCGCAAGAACTACTGATAGATGGATGGCTCTAACAAAGTGTTATAAGTGAATATGAATGGTGAGTTTGTTTCAAAATAAGTAATGATAGACATCTCAATAGTTAAATTTTAATTTAAATCCCAACTGATATCACATACATCCATCAGATAGTGGTTGTTGTTACAAAAATTGAGTAGCTTGTTTGATTAGCCTCGGAACCCCTTCATTAGAATCTCAATCTTCAAAGGCCTGGATAGTGCTTTTTTGTGCCTCAGCCTTGTTCTTTGGTTGCCAAGCCCTCCTTTTATAGGCTTATAATTGGGGTCTTTTGTAATCTGTCAAAAGTAAATGTGTGATGGCCATGCTTTATGAAGTAAATGTCTGTTGTTTTCGTTGCACACTTCATAATACCTTAAGATGAAAACGAGGTAATGCTAAAACCATTTGACTGTTTTACACATAAGAATTGAGAGTGTGTGATGCATGAGAGTCATCATAAAACTATGTGGATGTTCCAAACTCTAAATCTAAAGGGGGTATAATACAATCTTATATATGTCAAGCTTAGTTAATGGACTTTTATTATATTACCTAGGCAAGGAAGAGCATGCTTCTACTACAGCGGTTAAATAATTTTGCATGAAATTCATTTTCTAATAGATGAATGATTACAATTCAAGAAATTTTTATCTCTGCATTGTAGCCAAATATTATTTTGCTCATTGAACCAGGATATTCATGATTACAAAAAAGTAAGAAGTATATGCATATATTAACTACTTGAACATATAATTTCATGTACATATGTATTAAGATTAAGTAAGTAGCTTTTCATGCTCTCTAATTAACAGCAAAGTGAAATCTTGTAAACTTACGGGTGAAACAAAAAAATTAATGGTTTTAGGATTTTATACTGCTAGCTGTTATTGTTATTATCTTAAAATCATTATATTTAAATACATGAGATATGGGAAGAAATTAAAAGTTTATTTAGTGCATAATCAGTGCACTTATGTATAATAATGATGATAATAATACATTTTTGGATCCAAGATTTCGAGAATGAACCCAACATAATCATGTCATTCAGGATCGATGGAGGGGCATTCTCATTTTGCAGGATGTTTACCAGAATTATTGGCAGACAAGCATAATAATTATGGAGCACATGTAAAAATGCAATGATGACTTTTGAAATGCAATAGACATAATGATAACTGCCACCAACCCACCAGACAACTACTACCCTCCTTCATTTATTTTCCTTTAACTTTCTCTTTGTAATTGTTACGATGGCTTGCGTATTTATATCATAGTAGAATAGACGTTAATATGAATAAAAAATATTTTCTTGCTTTTGGTCTTTTAATATGTTATCAGAGCAGAAGCTCTAAATTGTATTTCCTCATTTCTTTCTTTTTATTCTTCATGCCTGATTCAACTAGTAATACATCAAATGTCATTTCTCAAACCCATTCACTTTACATCAATATGATAATCTAACAGCCATTCTTCTGTCACCTCCACTCAATGGAGATAACTAGAGCACTTAGTATAGGTCAATGTGTATGGCATTGAGGGCAAAGAATAAATTGGGTTTTATTGCTGGGATAATTCCAGCTCCTCCTTCCACTTCTTCAAATCATGAACAGTAAGTTAGAGCTAATGACATGGTTACCTCGTGACTTATTTTCAGAACCTACATCAAGCATCATCTATTCAGACACATCTCAAGCAATTTAGATGGACTTGGAAGGACGTTTTTCCCAACCTAATAGCACAAAAATCTATGAGGTAAAAAAGGCAATTTTAGATTGTAAACAAAAAAAGCTTTCCATCACTACTTAATATACTCATTTAAAGATTTTATGAAATGAATTGACATCATATATAACCATTCCAAGTTGTTCATGTGGAGCTGCTAAAACAATGATACATTTGTTGCAACAAGATTGTGGAATGCAATTTTTACAAGGTCTTAATGATAACTACTCAACCATTTAGAGTCAAATTTTGTTAAATGGGCCATTGCCAAAAGTGAATAAAATTTGTTCATTATTATTACAAGAAGAGACACAATAACTAATCTCTGTTTCGACACCTATCTCAAATGAAGGGTCTGCACTACCTGTGTCCAAGGCAATAATTGTCAAAATTTTAAACCACGTCATTCTTTTCTAACTCTTAGGAAACCTGGAAATGGGCAGACATCCCTTCATGGAGGTGGACCAAAAATCATCCAAAGCCACATAGTTTTGTTGTGTCATCTGAGCAACCACCCACTTCTAATTCTAAAATTGAAGGACCAACCACTGCATCTTCTGCGACAATAATAGAAGAGTAATATGATTAAATCCTTGCAATATTACAACGAGGTAGAAATGATCCCCTCACTAATTTTGCAGGTATTGCCCTTAGTTCTTCTCTTGATGATAGTTAGATAATTGATAGTGGAGCCACAAATCATATGTGTTCCTCACCTCAACGGTTTCAGTCTTTATCACCAAACACTTCTCTATCAAGCGTTAAAATGGCTGATGGCTCTACTACACAGATAACCACAATTAGTGCTAGTTCCATTAATTCTTATCTCCATCTTAATAATATTTTGCTCATACCATCTTTTAAGTTCATTTTGATGTTAGTATCATAGATCACAAAGGTCCTTAACTGCTCAGTGACATTTTTCCTAAACACTTGTGTATTTCAGGACCTCATCACAAAGAAAACGATTGGAGTGGGTAAATGTTGGAATGGTCGTTATCACTTTCAACATTCAACAAACCTTTATGCACATGTGAAGCCTCATTTGATATTTGGCATTGGCGTTTGGGTCATTCTGCTACCAACCGCTCAAGTTCTATTTCTGCTTTAGTTCTTGAAGTTTCTTTTTCCAATAAAAGAATTTGTGATGTATACTCTTTGGGGGAACATACATAAACTTTTTTTTCTTCAAGTCATATAAAAAGTACTTCACCTTTTGAATTGATCTATTGTAATATTTAGGGAAGTTTTACTATTGATAGTAACTCTAATGCTCACTATTTTTTAATCATTGTTGATGATTTCAGTCATTACACCTAGGTTTTCTTGATGAAACATAAGTCTTAAACTCAAAATGTCTTAAAATCATTTTTTTCTTTGGTATCTACTCAATATGATACTAGAGTAAGAAAAATACAAACTGATGGTGCTCTTGTTGTTTCCTTTAATGACACTCTGTTTTTCCCATTAAAGGAGTTTAAACTGATAGTGAAACCAAATTTCTCTATAAAGATTTACAAAATTTCTTCAAAATTTATGGAGTCATTCACCAACAAAGTTGTGTTGTTACTCTACAACAAAATAAAGTGGTGGAGCGAAAACATCACCATCTACTTGATGTTGCTCAAACATTATGATTCCAAAGTAATCTTCCTTTAAACTTTTGAGGGGAATGTGTTCTTACTGCTGCTTATTTAATTAACAAAATTCCTTCTCCTATTCTAAATGATAAAACTCCACATGAAATGGTACTTGGTAATCCTCCGTCATACTTTCATCTTAAAGTTTTTGGATTTTTTAATTTACTCATAATCTTTCACCTCAAAGACATAATTTGGTGATCGTTCAAAATCGAGGTTATTTATAGGGTATCCTTTTGGACAAAAAAGGTATAAGATTTATGATTCGGCTACAAGAACCATGTATACTTCCAATGATATTTTGTTTTATGAACATGTTTTCCTTTTTCATGATTCTTGTATTTAGCCATCTACACATCCAATTATGCCATTGCCAATCTCTGTGTTTCCAAATGATAAGGATGCCCTAACTCATGTGGAATATTCTTCACCTTTCTTACCTACTGATAATGATAATGATGTCCAACCTCATATAGAGACATCTTCATCTTTGTCGCATGACCGGCCAACTCGTAATCAACGTCCACCAAGATATTTAAATGATTACATTTGCAATATTACCATTCCAACAGATTGTCCATCTCCAACGTATTCTCATGGTACATATACATCTTTTCCTTTAGTTAATATCATTTCTTATAATCGTTTATCTAACAAGCATAATGTTTTTCTTACATCTGTTGACTCAAAAGTAGAGCCTACAATCTTTTATCAACCTTTTAAAGTTCCAGAATAAAGGGAAGCCATGTCTGCAGAAATATTGGCTCTTGAAAAGCATAACACAGACTTCACTACCTTTCCACATGGTAAATAATCTATCGGACGTAAATGGGTTTATAAGATTAAGTATCGATAAAATAGAATCATTGAGAGATATAAAACATGTCTGGTTGCCAAAGGACTCGCGCAAATAGAGGGAATTGGTTATTTGGTTATAATAAGACATTTGCCCCAGTGGCAAAAATAACCATTGTTCGTTGTTTATTTGTCATAGTAGCTATCAAAGGTTGGTCTCTACACCAACTTAATGTCAACAATGCTTTTCTTCATAGTGAACTTGATGAGGAGGTTTACATGCAAATACCACCAGGATATTGTCAACAAAGGGAGAAAGGAAAATATGTATGTCGTCGTAATAAATTATTATATGGGCTTAAGCAAGCAAGTCGCAATTGGTTTGTCAAATTAAGACATTTTCTAATCTCCTAAGGATACATTAAGTCAAAGAAGAAGTACACTATTTTTTCTAAGCAAACAATAATTGGTTCTCTTTTTGTCTTGATTTATGTTGATGACATTTTGGTGGCAGGTGATGATTTAACTAAAATTGAAGTTTTGAAGAAAATGCTTGATAATCAATTTAGTATCAAAGGTCTTAAGCCACCTAAGTATTTTCTTGGGATTAAAGTTGCTCGATCATCACAAGGAATCTTTCTCTGTCAACGAAAATATTATCTTGACATCTTGGAAGACATGAGAATGTTAGGTTTTCGTACTGTTGGTTGGTTTGTTTATTGCTATAGGTATTAATGTACAAATGTACACAACAAATAATATTATGATAAGTATTCAAATCGTCACCACAAGAATTGATGTTATAAGATTTTGCCACAACAATCTTAACAGTGCAATTTCAATCTAAATTAAAATAAGATAATTAATGAAATTAATGAACTAACTAAATAAAAATGCAATAAACAAAATGCAATATGGAAAATAAAAACAAAATCAAGGATATATTCAATGGGAAAGAAGTAGTTGAGTAATTAAACTCACTTAATGATATTGATTAATTTTTCAATTACAATATTGTTGTTACAGCATTTACTACAACAGTGGGCAGAATCACTCATACATCCTCAGCTATTACATGTTGGATATCTTATATGTAAATGCAACCCAACAATGATCAATTGTTACTGTTGAGCCTTGATCGAATTTAACCAACCAAGATTCCCCAAGACTGCTCTAAACACTCTGATGCTTGATTAAGAAACACTTAAAGAACAAATACAAAAGTACACAGAAGAAGAAACTAAACAACAGCAATCAATCAAGAAAACAGTTTAAGTGGTTCAGCCTGGAGATGGCTTACATCCACTGAAGAACAGAGTAGCAAACTTTATTCAATCACCAGGAACAAGTTACAAGCTTTAAGATGAAATTGCAAGCATCACCCACACTGATCCCGTATCCCTTAAGGCTATATATACACGCTTAAGAGAGCCTTCCCAGGGTTTGCCATATACCTGCTTACAACACTCACAGCATAGGATAAATCAGGCCTAGTTAAGACCATAGCATACATCAAGCAACCTACAGCACTTGCATAAGGTATATTTATCATCTTAGATATTTCGACTTCTGTTTTTGGGCACAACTGATCTGATAATCTGAAATGAGGTGCTAAGGGTGTTTGAACTGGCTTTGAGTTTGCCATTCCAAACTTGTTAATTACCCTTCTGATGTATTCTTCCTGACTGAGAAACAAAGTACCAACTTTTCTATCCCTGTGTAGCTGCATTCCCAGAATTTTCTTTGCTGGACCAAGATCCTTCATGTCAAACTCTCCCTTAAGCTTCTGTTTCAGGTCTTCAATTAAGCTCATGCTCACACTGGCAATAAGCATGTCATCTACATACAATACCAGATAAACCATCATGCCTGAATCCTTTTTGAAGTAAACACAACAGTCCAAGTTACACCTCTGAAATTTCTGCTCTAACATAAAGCTGTCAAACCTGAGGTACCACTGCCTTGGGGACTGTTTTAGTCCATACAGAGATTTCTTCAGATGACAAACCCAGTCAGCCTTTGATTCAACTGTGAAGCCTTCAGGCTGAGCCATTACTATATACTCTTGTAATTCCCCATGTAAGAATGCTGTTTTTACATCCATTTGTTCTAAATGCATGTTGTTTACAGCTACCAGTGACAGGATGATTCTTATAGAGGCATGCCTCACTACAGGTGAAAATACCTCAGTAAAGTCAATTCCTTCCTTTTGAGTGAAGCCTTTTGCAACAAGTCTGGCTTTAAATCTCACTGGTTCCACTCCTGTGATACCTTGCTTGAGTTTGTACACCCATTTGCATCCTACCACTTTTTTCTTATCTGGTTTTCTTACAAGTGTCCAGGTGTCATTCTTATACAAAGAATCCATTTCTTCTTTCATAGCTTTTATCCACTGGTCTGCATTTTTCCCTGAAACAGCTTCCTTGTAGGTTTTAGGTTCATCATAGTCCAGTTCATGTGCTGCTGTTAGTGCATATGCAATCAGATCTGCATATGCATACTTCTTTGGTGCCCTTATAACTCTCCTTTCTCTATCCCTGGCCAGCTGATAATCATGCAATATTGTTTGGTTTTCTGAAACTTCATCAGAAACTTCTGCATCCCTTTCTCCATCTTCTGATGCCTCATATGAAGTTGTATCTCCAGATTTTCTAGTAAGCTCCACCTTAATTTGATCTCTCAGTACATCAATGTCTTGGTCTGAATTTTCAAGCCTCTGCACATGACTCTTAAGCATTTCTTGCTCATTGAAAACCACATCTCTACTGACTATGCACCTAGGTGGTTTTAGATCAGTACACCAGAGTCTATAGCCCTTCACACCCTCTGGATATCCAAGAAAGACACATTTCAGAGCTCTAGGCTCAAGCTTTCCTTGCTTTATATGTGCAAATGCAGGGCAGCCAAATATCTTCAAATCAGAATAGTCAGCAGCTCTGCCTGACCACATTTCTACAGGTGTTTTAAAGTCTATGCCACTGGATGGACTTCTATTGACTAAATAGCAAGCTGTCATCAGTGTTTCAGCCCATAAGGACTGAGGAAGTTTTGAGTGAATTAGCAGACATCTTACTTTGTCCATGAGAGTTCTATTCATCCTTTCAGCAAGTCCATTTTGCTGTGGAGTATGCCTTACTGTCTTGTGTCTTACAACCCCATTCTGAGCACAGAAATCATTAAACAATTGATTGCAAAATTCTAAACCATTATCAGTCCTTAGCCTCTTAACTTTTCTATCTGTTTGTGTTTCTACCAGTACTTTCCACTGCTTAAACTTCTCAAAGACTTCATTTTTACTCTTTAAGAGATATACCCAAACCATTCTAGAATAGTCATCAATCAAGGATAGGAAGTATTTAGCTCCACCTAAAGAAGTTGTTTGTGCTGGTCCCCACAGATCAGAGTGGATGTAATCTAAGGTCCCTTTGGTCTTATGCACTGCAGTTTTGAAGCTAGTTCTAGAGGATTTTCCTAGGACACACACCTCACAGAACTCAACAGGACCTACCTTATCATCCCCCAAGACTCCCTGTTTTTCTAATATCTTCATCCCTCTTTCACTCATATGACCCAATCTCATGTGCCACATTAGTGTTTTGTTTGGATTCATGTTAATAGAGACACTAGCATCCCCTGTAATGGCTGTCCCTTGCAGCACATACAAGCCATTATTCTTAGCCCCTTTCATTATCACCATGGACCCTCTAATTATCTTCATAACCCCAGATTCCATTTTAATGATGCAGCCCATTTGATCAAGGATTCCTAGTGATATTAAGTTTCTTTTCAGCTCAGGGACATGTCTTACTTCACTTAATTCCCTAATAACCCCATCAAACATTTTAAGCCTAATGGTTCCAAGTCCAACCACTTTACAAAGTGAGTTATTTCCCATCATGACTTCCCCACCATTAAAAGACCTATAACTGGAAAAGAGATTTTTATCAGGGCACATGTGATAAGTGCATCCAGAATCCAACACCCACTTACCATTGGTTTGAGTTCCAGTGACTAGAAGAACACCAGCTGAGTCATATCCTTCATCATCCTTTTCTTCTGATGCAACAGCAGCATCTCCATTCTTCTTGGGTCCATATTTTTCCTTGTTCTTTCTCTCTGGACAGTCCTTTTTGAAATGTCCCTCCTTGTGGCACTGGAAACATTTCAGATTTTTATTCTTTGACTTTGATTTGCTACGTTTTCTGTTCTTGTTATTGTAATCCTTCTTCTCTGGTCTACCCCTTGCTGTCAAGCCTTCTCCATCTTTTACTTCTGACTTCCTTGTAACCTCTTTTGAACTGAGAGAATCTTTCACATCAGCCATGGTTATTGACTGCCTTCCATACAGCAGTGTGTCCACGAAATGTTCATAGGAAGGTGGGAGAGATGATAACAAGATTATTGCCTTGTCTTCATCTTCCAGTTTCACATTGATATCTTCAAGATCAAGAATGATCCTATTGAAGTTATCAATGTGATTTGCCAGAGAGCTACCCTCCTCCATCTGCAATGTATACAGCCTCTTCTTGGTGCAAAGTCTCTTGGTTAAGGACCTTTTTGTATACAGATCTTCTAATTTCTTCCAGAGGCCTGCAGCAGTAGTTTGATCCCCAACTTCCCTCAGAACTCCATCACCCAGACTCAAGATCAAGGTGCTATGAGCTTTGTCTAATGCATCTTGCATTTCTTCTTCACTGAGCTTGCTGGGCTTCTTTTCAGATCTTGGATCACCCAATGTTTCTTCAAGTCCTTGGTGAACCAACAAAGCTCTCATCTTGAGTCTCCATAAGTGGAAGTCATTCTCTCCAGTGAATTTTTCGACTTGAAACTTAGAGGTTGCTATTTCTTGAAACAAGAAATCAGAGTTGTTTGGCTCTGATACCAATTTGTTGAGCCTTGATCGAATTTAACCAACCAAGATTCCCCAAGACTGCTCTAAACACTCTGATGCTTGATTAAGAAACACTTAAAGAACAAATACAAAAGTACACAGAAGAAGAAACTAAACAACAACAATCAATCAAGAAAACAGTTTAAGTGGTTCAGCCTGGAGATGGCTTACATCCACTGAAGAACAGAGTAGCAAACTTTATTCAATCACCAGGAACAAGTTACAAGCTTTAAGATGAAATTGCAAGCATCACCCACACTGATCCCGTATCCCTTAAGGCTATATATACACGCTTAAGAGAGCCCAGAAAAACCCCCCACCAGTCAGCTCTTCTCTGCGAATAATCCCCAGATTTTCCCGCTCTTGTAACAGAACATAACGACCTCTGAGCCACGTGTTTGCTTCACGTTAAATGCAGGCTCTAAAACGGCACTCAGCAAAGTCGTATGGATAAGTGGAAGCATGTGATGGCCACGTGCTTCACTTACTCACAGATAGATGAATGAACATCTTTGTCATACAGTTTTGAATGATCATAACCGACCAGTCGTATTCTGTTCCAATCACGAACTGACATGTCGTATGAATTCCTGGAAATCAGTTTCAGAGCTCACATTTCAACAGTTACGCTAACATTAGATATAACATTATGCGTTCTAGGTTTCAATTGTCCTATAAGGTGAATTCTTATATCTAGTTCTTCACTAATTTTAGATCAAACATGACCTTATTCCAATCGAGATTAACTCAACCTTGGAAACCCAATCTAAAACCGTGTATTGTCTTAATTCATTCCACTAAGTTATACCTTTTTTAGACTCTTTCTTATATTGTATTCACTAAATGGATGGTCAACCAAAATAGGGATTTGCAATAAGTAAAATCAAGACAAAATGCTATAACATATTCTGAGTAACACACATAAATAAGTCAAATAACCGTTAAGTTTGTTTAACATTCAACCACAACAAAGTTTAGTTAAATGCAATAAAACAGTAATAATACTTGTTTTAGCCATCAAATAAATTCCCATAAAGAAATGAAAATAAGAAAATAAGATAAAGAATTGAGTTCTGCTCAGTCTTTGCAACCTCTCATTTTTCTCCTTAAATCCTCTGTCGCAGCACTTAAATCCCTCTTATTCTCTGTTTTCTTTTTGTTTTTCTTTCTCTCTTTTTTTTGCGTGACGAATCTCTCTCTCTCTCTCTTTCATGTGTGCTCCTTTTATATCTTACAACTAGGGCAACTAAAAGCGTATGACCGCGTGTTTTTTATTTTTCAAAACATTGGATTGCAATCTTTCAATTAACATGCGTGTAATTTTTTCTGAAATTGCTACAAGATAATTGCAGCAATGACTACAACATCTTCTCTGTTCCAAACTTGTTTTATTTCTTATACAACCAAGTTCTTTTGTCATCTCTGCAAGTATGTGGCTACAGCTTTCCATGCATGAAACTTGAGCTTTTTGGGCACATAATCAAAGCACACAGGACTCTAAAACACAACCAATTTATTAAAATTAAACTTAGACAACTGCCCGTGCAAAATGTAATAAAAAGTGCAATTAAACACATCATTTACTTTCTAAATAATATTAGTTTAAGTCTAAAAATATCATGATAACTCTCATTTCATAGAGTTATCACATACCTCTACAACATCAATGGAGCAAAATGTCAAACTTTGTACTAAAGAAGGAAATTTATTACCAGATCCATTAGTTTACCGTTGTCGTATAAGTCGTTTGCTTTATTTAACCATTACACGACTAAACATCCTTTTTTATGTTAATCTTTTAAGTTAATTTATGTAGGCACCACGACAACTTCACTTTGAAGCCTTCTTACGTGTTTTACGTTACTTAAAAGAAAGTCTCGGAAATGGCATTTTGATGGCATCTTCAAGTCCCCTCCAGCTGATTGCCTATGCAAATTTTGATTGGGCAAGGTGTCTTGATATTTGTCGATTTACAAGTGGCTTGTGCACTTTTCTTGGATCTACTCCTATCTCTTAGGAAACCAAGAAACAAAGTGTTGTCTCCCTTTTTACAGTTGAAGTAGAGTATAGATCTATGGCCCAAGCTAATTGTGAATTAAAATGGTTGCAATTCCTATTTGTAGATTTTGGTCTCAATTTTTCTTCACCAGCTCTTTTATATTGTGATAATAAAGTGACACTTCATATTGTAGCAAATCCTGTTTTTCATGAGCGGACCAAGCATATTGAATTAGATTGTCATTTTATCCGTGAAAAAATTCAAGTTGGCTTAATCAAAATTGCTCATGTGTCCACTGTCAAACCATTACCGACATTTTCACTAAGCTTCTAGCTTCTCAACAATTTGACTGTCTTCTTGGCAAGTTGGACATGATAGACATCCATGCTCCAACTTGAGATGGAGTATTGGCAAACAAGCATAATAATTATTGAGCACATGTAAAAATGACATGCAATGATGACTTTTGGAATGTAATAGACATAATGATAACTGCCACCAACCCTACCATACAAATACTATCCTCTTTCATTTATTTTCCTTTGACTTTTTCTTTGTAATTGTTATGATAGCTTGTGTATTTATATCATTGTAGAATAGACGGTAATATATGAATAAAAATTATGTTCTTGCCTTTGGTCTTTTAATAAGAATCGAAGGAGGGGCATTCTCAATTTGCAAGATGTTTACCAATTGATAAGGCTAGTTAAAGAGATATGCTTTATTTGTTTAATCAGAAAGTGAAGAGAAAATAGTAAAGTACAGAGAGAAAAAGAAATAGAAAGCTAAATTCATTTTATTAAGCTACAAAATGAACTGAGATTATAGGGGTATATATGAATGTCTAGAAACTTCTACAAGCAATATAACATGCCCGTAAACTCAGCTGCTCTAAACCACTTTATGGAGGAAAAATAACAAATTCTTAAGTGAATCAAAAGTTTGTGGCAGCTGACAGAGCACATTGCTTAACAGCCAATTGGCTTCAGCAATTGAATCAATATTTATTCTTAATAGGTATTCTCCATTGATAAAGTAATCATACGATAAAGATGATAGTAATCCAAGAGAAACCCCAAATAACGATAAAGACGATTGTAATCCAAGAGAACCCCCAGATGGTGGACAGGGATATGAAGATATGATGTTGATTGTATCATTGGCCATGATGCTATTCACTTCCTTAGTTTTTAGGGCAAAGGATGCAAAAACGAATTGAAGTCATTCAAGTAGTTTTTTTTTAAATTTCTTTCTCTTTCCGTTTTTTTTCTTTTATTCTTTAAAAGCTGGTATAAGATAAACATATTGGGTTTGCCAACCGTAAACTTTTATAATGAATAAATACACATATATTATTGGAATAAATACAACAAATAAAATTATAAACATTTCAAACACTACACAAAGTAATATTGTAATGTTATTATGTCATCATCATTTGATTAATATCGCATGATAACTAATTTGACTTAAAGTTTTATAATAAATATCAAACAAAAAATAAAAATAAATATATATTTTAGAAATTATTTTAAATTATTAATCTATTAGAACATATTAACTTAAAATTCTATAATTAGGGTTGGGCAAAAAAAGCTGATTAATAAAAAACCGAACCGAACGGTTCAGTTTGGTTCGGTTTTTTTACATCCCAAAAATCGAAATAGTAATTTAGTAGAAGTAGTAAAATCAGTCGGTTCGGTAACCGACCACACGAAAAAACCGAACGCAAATTGATTTTTACATAATCTCTAATCTAACACATTCTTGATTCTTCCCAATTTCCTATATTCTGATCTTTACAAACCTTCACTGCTGGAATCTCGTCCCCGCTGCTGCTGCTGCTCATCCTTCACGAATCTTCACCGCTGGAATCTCATCCCCGCTGCTGCTGCTGCCATCTGACTGCTATTGTGAGCTGCTGCTAGTAACTTGAGTTGCTTGAGCTTGAGCTGTTTTTGCAGAAAACTTGAGCTGCTGCTAGCGTGAAAAGGTAATCAAACAAACAGCTGCTGCTGCTGGCGTTAAAAGCTCCCTTTGTTTTTACTGGTGCCATTGGTTTTAACCAATTTCCACGATTCTTCTTCGACTACAATTCAGAGAAAACAGTGCAATTTGGTGATGAACATAAATAAAATCAAAACTCATGTTTCGATTAAGTTTATTTAATTTTAATTTGTAAAGTGCCACATAATTCAACTTGTGATTGTGTTTTGGCTTTTCACGTGCTATTGACACGCATTCTTAGAAATCTGTTTTGTTTTTTTTGAAGGTAAATTTGAAGAACACGTTGATTAATATGTTTCTAATATTTTTATTTAATTTGTTAATGTAGAATTTGGTAGGCCAATAGTAGCTGAGGAGTAATTGGGATTATGATTTATTTTGATTTGAATTTGTTATTTGAACATTTTATGTGTTATTGAACATACTTTGAGAAATATTTTGATTTTTTGTTTGTTAACTTTTTTATGTTTGTGGAAGATTTATTAATTTAAGGTTTTAAATTTAAAAAAGCCCAAAATAGGTCCAATAGGCCCATAATCAAAATAATCAAACCGAATCGAATCGAATTATTTCAATTAATTGAGTATTTGATTATTTCGATAATTTGATTAATCGCGATTATGATTTTAAAATAATCTTAATCGAACGATTATGAAAAATTTAGTAAAAAACCGAACCGAACCGAACCGAATCGCGCCCACCCCTATCTATAATAAATCAATAGTGCTAGAGATACAAACGTTTGGATTCAATTTATATCTCAACCATATATGTCATCTATTAGAATGAATAAACTAAACAAAAAAAAACACATATATACATTTTGCGAAATTTATGAATATTTAACAAAATTATTTTAATACTATTAATATGTAAGAAAAATTTTATTAACATTAAACCAATCTCACAATCAAAGGTGTAATTGTCAAAAATAGAATTGTTATCCATTGATGAAACCAATGAATTCTAAATTTATATTTGAGCATAAATTGGGATCGCAGGGCAGAATTACGAATAAATGAAGAGACAATGAAGAAAGCCAACTCTACACAAACAGTAAATCTGAAAGTACAAATTTTCTTTGGCATTTACGTAATCTATACGATGCCCATCAAATTAATGATAATACAACATTAATTAGAGAAGCGTACAAGTTCCTTCTAAAATTAACGAATAGCCCGTTTGGGAGTGTGGTAAGGTAGGTGGGCTATCAAAGCCCAGCTACTAAGGTGTTTGGTGATATTTGTAGCTGGACTTTGGCAGCTTAACAATTTTTTTTTTCAACTTCTATTTCACAGTTATAACTTTTACTCCACAATAGCTGCAATTTAAAAGTTACAGCACCTCCCTCCCAAACACACCCGAAAACAACAAATAAACATGTTGATCCACCTATTATTGACCAATAAATAGCGTCGTTGCAATGTAGACAGTAAGAATCTTAAACCTATACAATTAAAAAGGAGAGATTAATCAAAATTTAACAAAATGGAGAAAATAGTTTACATTAAAATCTTGAAAATTAAAAATAGAAAAGAAAAAATTATGAAACAGCTCAACGTTATAAACTCATAATTAATTACCATGCCACTTGTTGAGATGTTGCACTACCCTTGGAGGGGTCTTTGGGTGAAGGAGCTGAAGGTGTTGGGGGTGACGGAGCTGAAGGTGTTGGGGGTGCCGGAGGAGGTTCGAAGTTCCCTGTAAACAAACACGATAGGAGCACATATTATTTGTGAACGAACAAGTTTTTTACACTTTTTAAGAATTTAAATTCTAGTGGCCAGTTAAAAGATAAAAACTATTTAAAAACTACTCAGGCTAATCTCCTAATAGAAATTTCTACGTTTAGAAGTCTACACATTTTAAAATGTCCCAAATTGATTTTTAGCGTACTACATTTTCTAGGGATTTAGGGATTTGTCCTCTAGTAATCAGCTAAAGAAAAAATTGCCTAAACTAGTCAAATTAAGCCCCTATGGAGAATTCTACACACAAAAGTCTGTGTATTTTAAAATGCCCCAAATTAATTTTTAGTCTGCTACATTTTCTAGATATTTGAACTCTGGCAGCCATCTAAAGAAAAAAAAAATTGCTTAAAAACTACTCAAACTATGCCCCCTAATAGAGATTTCTATACACAAAAGTCTACACATTTTAAAATGTCCCAAATTGAGTTTTAGCCTGCGTTTTCTAGGGATTTGAATTCTGGTGACCAGCTAAAGAAAAATTATTTTAAAACTACTCGGACTAAGCGTTATAGAGATTTCTACGAATGAACAAATAAAATTATATGAATTAAAGGGCAGGGAACAGACCACACAGGAGAAGATTTTCTGGCGGCGGCCGCTCCTTGTTGGGATTGGGATCGGCATCGTAAACTCTAACGTAGAGTTCTTGACCCAAGTGCCAATTTTTCAGGAGCTGTGATCTCAAATTCCACATTCCTGGATTATCAAGATATGCGTATACTGCTGTCCATGCTCCAGGATAAACCTATATAACAATATTTAATTTAAACAATTTTAGCATGTGTATAATTTCAATTGACTCCTGTAAGTGAAGTACTTATGCTCTAGATTAACAGAGAGCGAAGAGTGAGTCACCTGGACAGTGGAACGAACAACGGGATCATAAAGATTGTATCTAGAACGTCGTTGAGGATTCCAGTCGCCGATACCATATCTGGAAATCAGATGAAAAAATTTCAGAATGCGTGTGCGCACGCGTGTGAGTGTGAAAGAAGCCAGTGTGATAAATATTTATAAAGATGAATATAATTTAAGAAAAAAATTATAATAGGTGCTCTAAGAGTACTGATTTAGATTCAGTGATGAGCTGACTTTTTTGTTAATTTTTTAAAACATACAATTAGAAGTTACTAGATAAGAATATAGAACTAATTAAGCGAAAGAGTTCAGTGTGGGTCAGCTCAATATTAAATCTAAATCCGTAAAAATATTGCACTGGGTTGAGGAATTCAACTCCTCAGTAAACTTTGTATTAGAAATTGTCTATACTGTATAATAATTATAACCTCAAAGTTTTTCTTATACTTCAAAATTTGTTTTACTGAACTTTCTAAGATGTGGAATAAGTTTTTTTTCCTTTTTTTTTTTCTTGTAATGTCAATTTTGTTTTGTTAATATACTTACCCGACTGTATAAAATCCAAAACCATCCAAGTGCCAGGAATCAATAACTTCCAGTTCGTTCTTGAGCACAATTTCAATCCACCCTCTATGGATTCCCGTGGCAACAAATACATCCCGTATTGCATCAACATTCGAGGCATTAACGGGGAATTTATCGAGTTCATAAACACCAGAACCATTGGCAAACTGATCAGCAAGCTTCAATGGAGTCTCTGGTGTGAGATAAGAGACATTGTTGACTGTGTACAGAGGTGCCCCTTCAATTCTAGCTGACGAGCCTCGGAGGATGAAGGTCTGCGATAGTGTCACATTTGTTACATTGAACGTTCCTTGTGGATTAGGCCTTGCCGCACCTGTTGTCAAATTCCACCTTCATAAACAAATGAAAAATGATGAGAATATGAGTAACGTGGGGTAACAGAAATTGATTGAAAGTTAGACACTAGATGGATCAGGATTCTATCTCCTAATTAATGGCTCTAGGTGAAATTATCAAGAAAATTTAATAAATCACAACTATATATATAAATTTGTTAATATACAATTCAAAAGATTTTCAAGAATGGATAATAATGATAACTCAAATCAATAGAAGATCTCAATTCATTTTAAACGATATTAAAAGTAATATTTAAATATTCATATATCCATATAAAAAGTTTTTTTTACTTGAGTTCAATAGAATCATATAAAAAATTTGTATCAAGATTTGTATTTCTAATACTATATTTACGTAGTGGATATAATAATAACTATCCCAAAATTTCTAACTGATTGCCAACCAAAGATTTATTGATGTGTTACAACATTAAAATATTGACGATTGAACAATAAAATCAATTAACAACTAAAATATGTCCTAGGGGCAATTTCTTTTAAACTAATTATTCATATTCGAATCCTTAGGAGAAAAGGATTAAAAATTGATTTGGACTTCGGACGCATCACTTTGGATCTTAAGTATGTAAATGTAGCATTAGTTTCCGAAAAGTACGTCAGGATATTTCTAGTGTTTCTGTGATAAGAGTTAACGAAGCAACCTCTAGAAAAGCATGAATGAATATCAACCGTTCGATTAAATTACCTAATGTCCTTGGCTTGATCGATGGACAATTGCATATTAAACGGATCGAGCCCTTTGGAGGAAACCCAATGGGTGGAGTGGTAGAGTTGTCATAGTGTAGCACTGCAACACCGTAAATACTACTATTTGCATCAGCGTGGGACAGTTTTGGACTTGCCACAATATAATAATCAGCTGGGTTCTTGTCTGCTGTGACGAGCACAGAGTAAGACTGCCCAACGTGCACGTCTAATGAATCCAATTTTATCTTATTGGTGTATGATCCTTCTGTTTCAACCAACACCATCCGATGGTTTTGAATCCTGAAATTGAAACTCCATGCTGTCCCCACATTTGATATCCTGAATCGATACGTTTTTCCTACATATATGCAAAGGCACGATCAGAATTTTGGTCTAACTGGACAAAAATAATAAATCCTGTAAAATTATGAGTGCCAAAATGTCAATTTTGCATAAGTCAAGGAAATTTCCACGTAGAGTTGGGCCAAGGGCTTCCTTCAGGTCTAAGGCCACAACACAGTTCCGCCGCTACACGTATTTCTTTTCATCTATGCTTACCTTTTGTAACAGTGAAAGACTCGTGCTCTGTTGTGTTGGGATTCATTATCGAAACTTTTCCATTCATTAGCATCCAATCAGGGGGACTGAAGTAAGCCCATTGCATTTTTTTCAGTCTTTGACCTAATTTCCTGTCACAATTGGAGACCATAATAAAAAATAAGAAAGCATTATTATCAGTTTGTGCAAAGAGTTTGTATCACTGGTATCATTAGTTTTTTTTTTTTCTTTTACCTTGTAGCTTTCCTGGTACCAATCACCAATGAGAAGATCAAACTCTGCCTCAGGTTTTGGGAAAGGTACATTGATCGCAATGCGATTGTTAATCCGAATTGGACCAAACCCACCTCCAGCTTTTTGAAAGTTGATTGAAGGGAAGTAAAAAAAGCTACCAATTTGATCCTTGGTTTGAAACACATAAGTCCAATTGGTTCCGGGTTGAATTGGACAGTTTGTGCCTGAAACTCCATCTTGCCATGAGTTTAATCTCTGTTGTATTCCGTTCCTGCAAACATTGAAGCCAATCGCAAATGCAGATTTCAGGACCCGATAATCAATCATGTAATTTTAACAATAATTCGGACGTCTATACTAGAGGATGAATTTGAATTATATAATACCATGTAAAGAGTAGAGGCTCATCCATTTTGTTGAACACATTGACATGAATCATATCGTCGGTTGAACAGTTGATAAGAGGGCCTGGAAACATTCCATTGATAGTAATAACCTATCCAAAGAAACAAACAAAACTTACATTATTTTTTGGAGAAACAACACCACAATCTAGTAAATTTATCATACGGTTACCGGTTGATCTGCAAAAACTGGTCTGATACTCGTGTCAATCGCGACATGCCATTCCAGGAAAATGTCCTCAGCATTAGCTATTGCCATCAGCATCCCCAGGATGTATGCAAATTTGATTACACTGACTCCGGAAAACGCCATTGCATAGGTTTCTTTGCCGGGCGTGCTTATTAATGTAATTTTCAGAACAAGCAGGAAGAAGTAGATAGGGTAATAAATTGAATATGGGAATTGTATGAAATTAACGGGTTTCGTTGAAATAAGTATTGAATGCAATTTTGTAAAGTGTGTGCTTTCTATTCTCTAGGAGGCATTGGTTTCTCAGGAAGTTAATTAATCGCACCAGCATCTTCCAGCTAATCAGAAGTTACTGATGCCATTGTCTATGATACTAACAAAGATCCAGCAGGCCTTTTTGCATAATTAATCTTTGAAATTTCAGTTTTAAATAATTAATATGCTGGAGGTATATTGCTTTCATGGTGTTTGGCATTGAGCTGGGCCGGATTGCCTGATTGGCAATCCTACTGAAATTTCCTCAATGTTATCGCAATCGTAGAGGTTAAAACAGTCACAAATTTTGATTTTATAATTACTTTTGAATTAGAATTCTATCATAATCTGAGTTGTTGTTTTTAAAAATGTTGTGATGACATGTACTTATTAGTAATAGTATATAGTTATGATATAACTATTATTATATTTCTTCTGTTAATCATCAATCATTCATATAAATTATTATTATTATTGAAGAGAGATTTGTCTAAGTTGAATTTTACTTTTTATTAGATCTTTTAAGTGTTATATTTGTTTGTCTTAGAACTTATGTCATCTAGAAAGAAAAAGTAGAAAACTTTGACTCATCTATTATTTGATTAAAAAGAAATTAAATATTTTGAGAGTAGAAAACTTTGTTCTTTTGCACTATGTAACAAGTCTTTGTTCAATTACTGAATATTTTGAGAGTACCGGCGAGGTTATGCAGCATGATTACCAAATCTCAACGGATTACATTAGCTTGCAATTCTCGATACCATTAATTGCAAGCCAATGATCCTTTGAAATTTAGTGAGCAAAAATATTAATTTTTCTGCTACTTGATTCCAAAAAAAAAAAATCATTAATTTTTATTTTCGTTACTTTAGCCTGCAACTGACGGTACCACAGCATACCATATCATACATCATTATGATAATAACGTACGCAAAACTTAATTATTTTAGTAAAGAAAGTAAATGAAGAGATGTTAATTAAGGAAATCATCTTCTACTCTCATCCAAATCATCATGAGAATAAATTATTAGGCAAAAATAGCTCAATTGATGACTACATAAATAATGCCAATAACCATGTATAGGTGAATTATCTAAATATTCTTTAAAATAATTTCTCAATTTCGATCAAATTCTTTATTTGCCCCCATTGGATAGCTATAAAATACAAAATATGAGGTTAAGCTCTTCTAGTAAGTAAAATTTTCCCCCAACTGATTCAAAAGTCTAGCTCTGCTAGTTATGGAGCTGGTGCTGGTGCGCTAACAGTTCTATTAGAACCATAAAAAATTCCTGCAAACAGGCAGTAAAATTTCATTTCAGAGACAAGGAAAACATAATTATGACAACAAAAACCAATTTTAAATGTAGAAACTTGCACTGACCACATAGTAACAGATTTTCAGGGGGCGGCCGCTCCTTGGCAGGATTAGGATCAGAATTGTGAACTCTGATGTAGAGTTCTTGGCCTAAAAACCAATTTTGCAGGAGCTGCGATCTCAAATTCCACATTCCAGGATTGTCGAGAAATGCATAAACTGCAGTCCATCCTCCAGGATAGACTTGCACCGTGGAGCGGACAACAGGATCAAAAAGATTGTATGTGCTGCGTGATTCTGGTGCCCACTCTCCAATGCCAAACCTGATAAAAGAATTAAAAGTATGAGAAATTTAGCAAAAAACTTGAAAACCGCATTCTTAAATTTGTAACAATAAAAATGATGGGTGGCAGTGGCGACCCCGGTTGATGATGGATAAGAAAATTACCCAACAACATGGAAACCAAAACCATCCAAATGCCAAGAATCAGTCACATCCAAATTGTTGTTAAAAACAAGTTCTATCCAGCCTTTGTGATTCCCAGTAACAACGGAAACTCCACGTGTAGCTTCATGGATGACAGAATTCGTGGGGAACCAGTCAAGTTGGTAGACGCCTGAACCATTGACAAAGTAATCTGCAAGCTTCAATGGAGTTTCTAAAGTGAGATAAGAGACATTGTTAATGACATAACGCGGCCAGCCACTAATCTCAGCTTTTGAGCCTTGGAGAATGAAGGTTTGTGATAATGTCACATTTGATACATTAAAAGTTCCTTGCGGGTTAGGCCTTGCTGCTCCTGCTGTCAAGTTCCATCTGATTATGAAGAAATGGAGAAGTCAGAGTTGAAGTAACAGTTAATGCAAATGGTAACAATGGGAATCACTTTGTTTGATGTGAAAGTTCTTTAAGAAGTAGATGAAAACTTCATTTTACCTCACAGACTTGGCTTGATTCATTGAAAAGTCTAGATCAAATGGATCAGGACCAATTGGAAGAGGGCCAGTAACTTGAGATTTGGAATTCGAATAGTGAAGCACTCCTAGACCAACAAGAGTGCTAGAATCATTTGTGCTGATCAATTTAGGACTTGCAACTATGTAATAATCGGCTTCATTTTGATCTGCTGTGACTAGAACAGAGTAGGACTGGCCAACGTGCACATCGAGAGAACTCAATGTGATCTGGTTGGTGTAAGACCCTTCTGTTTCAACCAACACCATCTTATGATTCTGAATCCTGAAGTTGAAACTAAATACACTCCCCACATTTGATATCCTGAACCTGTAAGTCATCCCTTCATAACACAAAAGCAGAACTCATTGTGTGTGTGTGTTCATAGAGCTCACATGAGTCATATGCACCAATGGCCTAATGGATCAAATTTTAAAAATATACAAAAATAAAAATGAAAAATAAATCAATAATAGCAAAAATTTTCTCATTTTCATTTTCTGTTTACCTTTTGTAACCGTGAAGGACTCAGGCTCTCTTGTCATTTGGTCTCCGAAAGGACCTTTTCCATTCATCAAAATAACATCAGGAATAGCATTGTAAGCCGTAAGTGAAGTGTTCGCCATTGATCTTGTTTTCTGTAATAGTTTGCATTAAAAAAGAAAGTAATAATTGTTAGCTCCAAAGAAATTAAAAGCAAATTGATAAAATTTTCAAGTTTTTCACCTTGTAGTCATCATAAAACCAGTCACCAATGAGAAGATCAAATTCAGCTTCTGGTTTGGGGAAGGGGACAGAAATGACTATGCGATTATTGACTCGAATTGGCCCAAATCCTCCACCAGCTTTTTGGAAATTAATGGAGGGGAAGTAGAAAAAGCTGCCAATTTGATCCTTGACTTGAAAAACATAAGTCCAGTTTTTACGGGGTAGAATTGGGCAGTTGGTGCCCGAAACTCCATCTTGCCATGAGTTTAGCCTTTGCTGTATGCCATTCCTGCGCAAGACAGAACCGTTTTCCACCTAGATAAGTAACCGAGAGAACATTTGGATGAAGATAAAAATGCAGATCAAATAATCCTATGTGCATACCATGTGAAGAGTAGAGGCTCATCCAGATTGTTAAAAACATTTACGTGGACAAAATCATTGGTTGTTGAATTGATAAGGGGTCCAGGGAACATCCCATTGATGGTAATGACCTGGAGAAACAGACATCATACAGTCACTTTAAGTGAGGAGCCAGAAACTAGCAAAATTTGGAAAAAAAAATTATGTGATGTGCTGTATACAGGCTGATCAACTGACAAAGGTTTGATAGTGGTGTCAGCGGCCACATCCCATTCCAGAAAGATGTCGATGCCATTAGCACCAGCGATGAAGATTGCAAGCAATGCTGCACATGGGATTAGCAAACTATGCTTGCCGGCAAAGGCCATTGAAAATTGTGAAGTACAATGTGTTATTACACTTTCCTTTTAGCTTAATAAATGCATAGTTAAAAAGAGGACTTGTTCAAGGGAGGGAGTGGACGGAGCTTTCTTGGAAAGCTCAAGCAGAGAATAAAAAGGGTCAATATAACTTACTGAACAGCCTAGAAGAATGATGCCAGCCGGCAGAATTCTGCAAAATATTATCCAATTGTATCTCTCACAGCCTTGTTTTCTTCAGCCTGGATGAGAAATTTGATTCTTAGCCTAACACATATCAGCTGTTAATTTTATTCTTTTTGACATATGTCATGATGTAAATTATCTGATTGGGCTGCTAAAACTATTGTTTAATGCATCCATGAGGCCATACCTCTTTGTTGCTTCTTGTAAGCAACAATGCTACTTTCACAGTAAATAAGTTACAAAATTATGACAAAGGCATTAAAAAAAGAAAAATAACTTATCTTTAGACATTTTAGTTTTTCACACATTTTCTTAAAATTTTGTAATTCAATTTTTTCTCACTTCGACAAAAAAATGTCTCACAAAGTGGTTTTGCTTTTATCCGAGGAGCCAAAAGAAACTATATTCTAAGCAAATAATTACCCATTTACCAAAACCTTCAATATGTCAAAATAAACTCAGACTTTAGAAAGACGACATGTCATTTTGTTCTTTTAAAAAAAACTCGTCATGTTGTATTATTATTGGCGACATTGGAGGACCATCGATCACAGCAACTTATGTAAAGCTCGTGCGGGGCACATGAACAACCACAAACTAAATAAAAGAACGACATCCTTCTGATGTCGTTTTGTTGGTTGGTTAATTTTTTACGAGAAATGCCTGACTACTGATCAACAAGCGGTGTTCTTACAGCTCATTTGAGAGCGCTTAGCGAGTTTTAGAGAGAGAAATTGGTTTCCATTTGTTCTCTGTAATGCCCTTGAAATTCTTGTCATCTTGTTCTTCCTTTTAGTGAAATCATTTGGCTCTGTTTCTTAGTGGATGTAGGCGCCTCTGATATGCTAAACTACTTGCACCCTTTTGTTCTTTTTCGATCTATATTTTTTTTTTTTTAGCTTTCTCTTCATCTAATTTCTTTGTTTGTTCATCTGTATTGTTTCTGGGTCAGTACTATCAAAGGCTTGGCAAACTTTGGGTTCGGTCCGGGTTTTGGTGTTGCCCGGGACCAGACCGGATGAGTGAAACTCAAGACCAGACCTAGGTTAAAATTCTGATTTTTTTGGGTGCGGTCTTGGCTCAAGTCCGGCACTCCCTGGGCTCGGATTTTTTATCCGGGTTTCTAAGTCCGCATGTGATAAATTCAATTTTTTTTCTTCAATTTTTTCTTTCATTTCTCTAACAATGCAAATTTTAAAAAAGAAAATAGTCAAATAAACTCATTCAATCTCAAGCTTTTAAAAAGAAAATAGTCAAATGCAAATATATAACATACTAACAATGCAAATTTTACACAAATAATAAATAAAAATTGTTTTAATCCACTTTCTAATACCTAAATTCATCCAATTTTTAACCTAAACTCATTTAATCTATATAAAAAAATTAAATTCAACAACACAATAATCACACAATAAATCTAAATAACATCCAACATATCATAAATTCATAATTATATATTTATAATATATAATAGATTTATATTTTCTTTTTTTTAATTTATTAAGAAACCAGGTCCGGGTTCCGGGTTTTTGGTGTTGAGCTCGGACCCGGGCCCGAAAATGTTTGGATTTGAGAATTTCAAACCCGGATTTTTTTTTTTTGTGTATGCGGTTTGGGTTTTGTCCGGACCGGATTGCCAGGGTCCGGGCCGGGTTCGGTCCGGGCAGGCTTTTTTGACACCCTTAGTACTATGGTTTTGGGGTGTTTGGTTATTGAGAAAATTAGGGCTTAAAACACAACAATTAAATTTCTTGTGTTCAACTTTATGTAGAAAACAAGAAATAGCTTGTCAAAGGATATCTGACACTAGTTGAGCAAGTGATATTGAGAAAAGATATCTCTGGCTGTTGCAAGTTCCTCACTTCAACATCCGCAAGGTTTTGGAGGAGTAAATGCTACATTGGCCCTTTTCATATCCACCTCAATTCTGGTGAATTTTCCAGGCCCAACTTTGCTAAACTTGAGAGCAACATGAGATTTTTACTCCTGGTTTCGGTATAACCCTCCGAGTTCAAACACCTCATGTACCTTATTGCAAAATCCAATCATCACAACTTGCAAATTTTTCAGCCTTTGAATCAACATTGCATAAGCATTGTTTGCTCTTACATTTACAATCTCCAATTTTCTATAGAAACATGCGTGGAGGCTGCTTTCTTCTAGGACGGTAGCATATTTCTCCAAAATCAATCTTTTTTTAATAAAAAATTAATCATTTAATTAAGGATAATGTTGGAGATTTAGTCAATTAATTGTAAATATTTGGGTGTATCTTTTCCTTTATTATTTGATTTAGTCATAACAAGAAAGCATATATTAGGGAGATATTGTAGGATTTGTTTACATAATTTAGAGATTCTTTATTTAGTTTCCTTTTTAATTAGCTTTCTAAGTGTATATATTATGTCAAAGTTAATGAGAAAGTATGAACAAGAATTATTAATTCATCAGTATTCTTGTTTCATGGTATCAGAGCTAGGTTACTAGTCAGTTTTTTTTTTTTTTCTAGAGAACTGCTAAATATGACCTCAGAGGTGTCTTCCACTACAGCAGATCAAGCATCTGTAGGATCCATAACCGGATCCTCATCTACACCGTCTTTTGACAGCCACTCTCTGTAATTTCACAGCACAAGCTTAACGGACTGAATTTTCGAGAATGGTTTCAATCCGTTATTCTTGTCATCAGGGGTAGAGGGAAGGTTGGCTACTTGACAGGGGCAATAACACCTCCTTCGAACACAACACCAACTTATAGCACTTGGGAAGCAGAAAATTCGATTGTCATGGCTTGGCTCATTAATTCTATGGAGCCAAGTATTGGACGAACTTATCTGTTTTACAAGACAGCAAAGGAGATTTGGGAGGCAGTCCAAGAAATTCATTCTGATCTTGAAAACACATCTCAATGTTTTGAGATTTGATCAAAGATTCACAACACTAGACAAGGAAATCTCACGGTCACTGAATATTACAATTCCTTAATGGAGTTGTGGCAGGAAATTGATTTTTTTTGTGAGATGGGATGGTCCTGTACTACTGATGCATAAAAATACAAGAAAATGCTTGAGAAAGAGCGTATTTTTTATTTTTTCCAGGGATTGAATCTGGATTTGGATGAAGTACGTGGAAGACTGCTCAAGATGAAGCATTTTCCAACCCTTCGAGAATCATTTGCTGAGATAAGAGAGAAAGAAAGTAGGAAGTGTGTGATAATGAATCCTTCCAGCCAAGATACTCCTTCCTTAGAAGCACGAAGCTCGGCTCTTGTAGCAAACAAACAAAATGATGGTCATGTATCTCAATCGAGAGACAAGATTTGGTGTGATTATTATAAGAAGCCTTATTACACTCGTGAAACTTATTGGGACTTACATGGCAAGCCACCTAATTGGAAACCGAAGAAGCAACGCAAGCAAACCAAATCAGCCAATATAATGGAATCAGATTCAAGCAAAGTTGCTGGATTTAACTTCTCAATAGAGCAAGTGGAGATTCTACGACAGCTTCTCAATCAAACTAAGGTGTCAATGGGATCTGAGAGTCAAAACTCAAAAATTCCTACTGTAGCTATGGACACAAACAGGTAAAATAAGTCAAACTTTCCTGTCAAAGTCACAGCCAGCTGACTATTGGATTGTAGATACAGGGGCCTCTAACCATATGACTGGGTCAATGAATGTCCTTAAGGATCAGGACAAGTGCAATAGCAGGATAAATGTGTGGGTTGCGGATGCAAAAATGTCACCTGCAGTTGGGAAGGGCACGATTTGCTTACCGAATATGATATTGAAATCAGTTTTATATGTGCCCAAATTGACATATAATCTTTTGTCAGTTAGTAAGTTAACAAAAGATATGAATTGTGTTGTAACTTTTTTCTCCTCTCACTGTGAATTTCAGGATTGTTCTTCAGGGAAGATGATTGGCATTGCTGAGAAAAAAGATGGCCTATACTACTTCTCAGGAGTTAGGGATTCCAGTAGAGTTAAGTCACAAAATAAAATGTCCAAGTAAGTTGTTTCCAACTCTGATATTATGTTATGGCATCAACGCTTAGGGCATCCAAGCTTTTCTTATATGAAAGTTTTGTATCCAAATCTTTTCGTCAATAAAGAAATTTTTTCGTTTTAATGAGAACATTGTGTCCTTTCTAAACAATCCAGAGTCAATTATATGCCACATATATACAAACCCTCAAGACCTTTTCAATTGATTCATAGTGATATATGGGGTCCATCCAGAACAATCAATTTAACTAGAACTCAATGGTTTGTCACTTTCATAGATGACCATACTAGGGTGTGTTGGGTGTACTTAATGAAAGATAAATTTGAGGCATTTTATTGGTTTCAACAGTTCCACAAATTTGTCCAAAATGTTTTTCAATCCAATATAAATGTCCTTAGAACAGATAATGGAAGGGAGTATTTCTCAAATGAATTTAGCCAATATTTGGAGAATAATGGGATACACCATCAAAGTTCTTATGTTAACACACCAAAACAAAATGGGGTTGTCGAAAGAAAGAATCGACATTTGTTGGAAGTTGCTTGATCAATAATGTTCACGAGTTCTATTCCAAATTCCTATTGGGGTGAGGCAATTCACACATCCACATATTTAATTAATCATCTACCCTAAAAAACACTTCAATTCAAAACTCCTTTGAGTGTCCTTCTTGATCATTTTCCAAATATAAATTTTTTCAACTCGTTGTCCTTAAAATATTCGGTTGCACAGTGTTTGTCCATAATAAACAACCCAACCAAAGCAAACTTGATCCTAGGGCTCTTAAATGTGTATTTTTCGGATATTCTCCATCCCAAAAAGGGTACAAATGTTATTCTCCTTATCTCAAAAGATTTTTTGTCTCATGTGATGTAACTTTTTTTTTAAAATCATCCATTCTATCCCAACAACCATCTCCAAAGGGAGAATTTTGATGAAGATGGTCATTGGGATAATAGTTTATATCTTCCAATATCACAAGATATCTCATTTTTGCCCATGAATTCTACCCTAATAGAACCAGGAAATGTCAGTGTCTAACCACCTCCAGAAAACTCAAGTTCAAGTCCATTTCTTATCCCTAGTCCTATTTCAAGTCACGGTCAAGAGAGAGAAGCAATTTCTGAGAGACCACTTCAAGTTTACTCTCGAAGGCCAAAAGCGTCTCAGCAAGACCAATCATTGAACCAAGAACTAGATCCTAGGAGTGAGCAGTGACCTAGACGTACCGATTACAATACGGAAAGCGATAAGAACATGCAAAAAAACATCTTATTTCCAATTTTCTATTATGCACAAAGTTATCTTCTGGATTTAGAGCCTTTATAGCAAAGATCTATAGTGTAGTAGTTCCAAAGAACATCCACGAGGCTTTCAAAGATCCAAAGTGGGAGAAAGTTGTGCAGGAGGAAATGAGAGCATTGCATGATAATGGAACTTGGGAAGTAGTTGACCTACCAAAGGGTAAGAAAGTGGTTGGAAGCAAATGGGTTTTCACAGTGAAATATAAGGCAGATGGAGAGGTAGAAAGATATAAAGCTTGATTAGTGGCACAAGGCTTCATACCGACATATGGGATTGATTATGAGGAAACATTTGCTCCAGTGGCCAAACTCAACTTTATTTGGGTCCTCTTATCCTTGGCAGTTAATCTAAATTGGGAACTACACCAACTCGATGTGAAGAATGCTTTCTTGAATTGAACTCTTAATAAAGAAGTGTATATGAAGATTCCACCAGGATTTCAGTCTAAAAAAGAACGAGGTAAAGTTTGCAAATTGAAAAAATTGTTATATGGTTTGAAACAATCCCCACGTGCATGGTTCACCAGATTTAGGTCAACTCTCACTCAGCTAAAGTACACTCAAGGGCAAGCTGATCACATTATCTTCGTTAAGAAAGGGAAAAATAGAAAAAAAAATGTTATTCTTATTGTATATGTAGATGACATCATACTTACAGGTGATGATAATGTTGAGATTCACAGGCTCAAGACTCAACTGAAGGAAGAATTTGAAGTTAAAGACCTAGGACCTCTAAAATATTTCCTCGGTATAGAGGTTGTTAGAAGTAAAGAGGGTATTTTCATTTCTCGGAGAAAATACACTCTTAACTTACTAGAAAAAAGTAGGGAATTTGAGGTGCAAACCAGTAGGAACTCCACTCGAGAAGAATTGAAAAAGCAAGATTAAAGATAATGAGCCTTCAGTGTATGTCAGAAGATACCAACGCCTGGTTGGTAGACTGATTTACTTATCTCTCACACGGCCTAATATTGCATATGTTGTGAGTGTGGTGAGCCAACACATGCATTCACCTACTTAGAGACATCTAGAGGCTGTAAATCATATTTTGAAGTATCTCAAAGGAACTCTAGAAGAGGACTAATGTTTCTAAAACTGAGAGCATGAGTATCGAAGGATATGTTGATGCAAATTGGGCTGGAAGTAAAGATTGTAAGTCAACTTTAGGATATTGCACCAAGTTGTAGGGTAACTTGGTTACATGGAGGAGTAAGAAACAAACAGTTGTGGCAATGAGTAGTGCCGAAGCTGAATTTCAAGCTATTGCACAAGGAATGTGTGAGGTTATATGGCTGGAAAGATTGATGCAAGACTTCTGAATCATAGTTTGCTCTCCCACTAAGTTGTATAGTGACAACAAATCTGCCATCAGCATCGTGAACATCCAGTCTAACATGATCGAATGAAACATGTTAGAATTGATCAAAGTTTTATCAAGAACAAAATCGAAGGAGTAGGTATCGATTTATGCTACATCTCTACTCATGCACAAGAAGCAGATATCCTCACCAAAAGTCTACCCAAACCAACTCATGAAAGGCTTCTTAGCAGCTTGGAATGCAAAATATCTATTCCTAAGCATGAGGGGCAATGTTGGAGATTTAGTCAGTTAATTGTAAATATTTGGGTGTATCTTTTCCTTTATTATTTGATTTAGTCATAATAAGAAAACATATATTAAGGAGATATTGTAGGATTAGTTTACATAATATAGAGATTCTTTATTTAGTTTCCTTTTTAATTAGCTTTCTAAGTGTATATACTCTGTCAAAGTTAATGAGAAAGCACGAACAAGAATTATTAATTCATTAGTATTCTTGTTTCAAATAATAACAACTTGCAACGATTCAACTGTAGACATGGAATGTTTGTCAAGAATTCAAGCGATGTCAGATAGATCCCCTTAACTTATAATAACAACATTCATTTACAGCAAATAATTGTTCATCTACAACGAATAACTAGTTAAGTTATGGGAGTTGCAGATCCTTATAACTTTTATCTTAACATACACAAATTATCTTTTGTTTTTAACATATTTTGAGTTAATGAAAGAAAACCACAAAATCGAGATAAGAACAATAAATTTATTTTTATCGGAGAAGTGGGGTGTCTCACTTGTTTGGCGTGTACGAGTTGTTTAAACTTTTTCTGGAGTGAAGGAGAATTGAGATGGCAGAGGATATGGCAGAGGTCCGATTTCAAGTGTGGAGGGTTGGCAAAAATCGTCTTAAACCTGCAAAACAGTGAAAAAAAAGGTTAAAGGTGGAGTCGCAGGTGGCCAGCGACCACACTTCGACTCTCAAGTACAGAATTGAGTTATCTCAAGTTAGAGAGCTTGCAAGCTCTTTGTAATAGAGGTTTTGAGGTTGAAGAAACCTTAGTTTTTTATGGTATGTATGTTAACTTACTTTATAAAAAATTAAACCTGAATATTTATAAGGTGTACTGATAACTTTATGAAATGAGAGTTATTATGGCAATTCTACACTTAAATCAAGATCACTTAGAGAGTAAATGATGTGTTTTTATTGCATTTTTGTTACGTTTTGCATAAACATTCATTTTAGTTTAGTCTTAATAAGTTTTGCTTGATTTAAAATAATTCGTACTCAAATCATGTGCATAATTGTTGGTTTCCAGAAGCTTATAATTCATGAAGGGATGCTGATGCAGTAGGCTGGGGAAGAATATGACCATAAAAAAAGTTAAATAAAATCTAGAGCAGTGCAGTGTTATAGTTGTTGCTGGAGCAACCATTTCTGTAGCAATCCTGAAATAACTATAGAGAAAACTTAGCGCGGGATATCTGCAAAATTGCGATCTGTTTTTTCCTAATCTGACTCATGCATGCCCTAGGCTTTTGTTTACCCTAGTTTTCAATTATAAAAAGGGGCACGCATCACATAAAATGACGGTAAGGAATTAACATTGGAAAAATCAAGAGGAAAAAAAGAAAACAATCAGAATTCAAGGGAACCAAGTCTACATCAGTGAAGAATCCAATAGAATTATTTGGATTCAATCTTCATCGTTCTCTACTTGCTCTTTTCTTTACTCTTTGATTGAACCGATATATTTCATGACCAATATTTTGCTGTTTATTTTTCTTTTTCAAAGTATGAACTAAAGTTAATTGTAGTTGAGTGACAAACAATCTAAATGGGTTTTTGACTGTTCTTATGAGTTGTTATATGATTGTTGTAGTATTTTACTCTAGTAGCTATTATTATAATCGTTATTTTGGTTGACCACACATTTAATGGTTCAAGTTAAGATAGAGCCGCAAAAGGGTCTGTCTTAATGGATATTATTATAGTAATACTTGATCTTAATTTAAGTTTCCTTAATTAAGTTTTTCTTGAGTCCCAAAAGGGCTATACTTAAAGCTAAGATTTGTGAAGAACTAGACATAGAAATTCATCTTATAAGGTAAAGAGAGAAGATATTCATAATATCATACCTTAGATAGAATAGCAACTGGTCATTTTTAAGATACTTAAGAGTACAAGAAGTCCAACACACTATAGCTGAGGATGCAAAATAATTCTACTCAGTGCTGTAGGAATTGTTGTAGCAACTGCTGTTAATTTGATGGAAAGCAGTTAACCCATAAAGAGAGTTTGATCATTCAGCTACTTCATTCTACTTTGATTCTTTTACGGAATTTATCTAATCTATTTCATTACTGTAATTATTTGTTTTATTCTTTACAATTGTTAATTTCGATAGTAATCAACTTTAACTATGTTCATCTTGAAATAAAGGTAAACGACACTATTGTGATTGCTATAACATTTCTAATAACATAAGTTCCTGTGGAGACGATCTAGAATATTCATCACTTTATTACTTATTGTGTACACTTGCACATTGACATAAATAGCAATTGAGTTAGAAAATCATCAACATGTACCCCGATCACCGTGTCACCTGGTGCTATTTTTATTGGCATTCATTATTGTCATGTCAGGAATATCTTATTTTTATGCATATGACGGCTTGCGTGTTTCAAAAATATACGTGGGAAGCAAGTTTGAGTCGTATTCATGTGACAGGCGTAGTGAAGTGGTCCTGCATACCCTTGTAATTCCATTGTAATTTTATAGGTGTGGCAGGAAGAGGCTGGTGGTCCTAATTGTCATAGTCTCAACCAATTGGCTTATTTGCTGGCGTGACAGGCGATTATCTCCTCTTTTATAACACAAGATTTCCTCGTCGATTTTTTATTTTTTAACACGTATTCAGTTGATCTTTTTGAGATTTGGGGCTCATCTATCCCTTAACATTTTTATGAATATTTTTTTAACTTTTATATCCTTACATAGTGTACCCGAGATACTCCTTGGAGCACCTAAGATAGCTTGGGGTACCCAAGGTACCCGAGGTAAACTAATTTCTTAAATATCGACACGTAGCGCTTCATCATTGGCCTCATGTTTCTTTCCCAAACAATATCCCCTAGTTTCTTTGTGGCAAATGTAATTGAAGCAAAAGAAACTCTTGAGAGGAATGGTGCCTGACACATGGCGATATTCAATGGCACACTAAATTAAGTCTATTACAGAAGTTTAATGTGAAGAATAATAAGATTGTCTAGGCAACCTTTCAAAAGACAAACATCTCAATACAACAAAAAGTACAAAAGGAAATAAAGAAGTCTACTAAAACGTCTGGGGATGAATTCTAAATAATAACAAGTAGGATTAAGCAAAAACGGGAACATCATCTCAACGGCTCCCCTCACCAGGGGCATAAGCAGGAGCACCCACAGTTAAAGGGGTATTACCTTCATGAACAGCGCTGACGGAGGGGAGATTTGCCTGAGGTACCTGGAGTACTCTAGAAGATCGCTATAGGTTGAGAGATGATGGAGCTTGAATTACCCTCTTATCCTCGATCGCTTTCAGAATGGCTGACTTGTCCATTTATTTCTCTACCCGAGGTACCACTAGCTCTAGCTCTACACTCCAAACCTCCGTCATGATGAGAGTGAAAACTTTGTCGACCATCTTTTTCTGGTGAGATAGTAGCTCACCATGCTTAGCCTCAACCCCTTCTAACTCTTTGGATATGTGAGTGTTCTCTCAGGTTTAGTCGTCCAAGCGCTCCTGTAGGGCCTTGACCTCATCCGCAAGTTTCTCCTCCCGAGACCGACCAAGTCCGACCTCCCCTTGCAATTTCTCCACCTCCGTCTGTGCAGTCGAGGTACTACTAAAGTCTCGAAGCCTGTGGCTAGAAGGCCGCATACACAAAAAAAAAGAGAAAAAGAGTAACAATTACATTAAAAAAAATGTTGACAGCGTAAAGCTAACGGCACCTCACAACACAAAAAGAAAAGTGTCAAAACTTTTGCTACATTCTATAGTTTTTTTAGTGCTATAAAATTATGAATGCTGAAAAAAGAGGAGGGAAAATTTACAAAAGTAACCTAAAAATTTTTGTTATTTTCACAATTAGCCCTTTAAACTTTTTACTATCAACATTAGTCAAACACAAGGTTTTCTCCCCAAATTACCCTCGTTTACGAACCAAAATCAACATTTCTTCTCCCCCTTGATCAAACGAAACGCAGTCTTGTACTCTTTGAATCATCACCGGAGACGACAAACGGCAACGGTGAACGGTAAAAGTGAACTATAATCAAATACAACATAATCCATCCAGATCCAACACCAATCCGTATCATCGAGCGGTAAAAGGTATTTTCTCAATTTGAAAACTTGATTCAATGCGATTGCAGACAAGTGCGAAGGCTGCCTGTCACACAATGTTACCTGTCACACCGAGATACAAACTTAATGGATTTAGTTTCATAGTGCATAATTAAATTTTTTTTAATAATTTCAGGTTTAATAGATTCAGTTGTACTTCAATTGTGTTATGATTGTTGGTGAGAGACGGTAGGAGATGGTTGTATGGAGTATGTGAATGGTAAAAATATGGTTTTTTTAGTTGGAAAAAATTGTATGTTTGATCAGTTTTTGACAAGAATATATGAGGTCTTACAAATAAATCTTAATAAATATAGTATTACAATGAAGATAACTTTGAGGTCTAATAACACATTCTATCGGATGTGTGTACTGCCCATGAACATATTTATTGATGAAATGGTAAGGGTTGTATTGCATATGGCATCCAGATGTGGGCAACTATGGATGCATTCCTATATTCGTTACCACATCTCCTCGAATTCTGAGTAAGGATCTTGAACCACCCGTTGAAACAGAAATTTCCTTTAAAATAAATATGTCTGGCCCCGATATTAAAGAGGAGGTGCTGCCAAGGACGATGTCGTTGCAGCAATATTACTCTCCACTCCACGACAATAATGACAATATTACCACTAACGATGTCATTGGAGTAACGATATTCTCCGTATCATAACAATGATTTCTGCGACAATGATGATCATGTTGATGACATTGGCAACGCGGAGGCGGATAATGTTTGTGCAGAACCTTCTAATAATATAAGGACCACTCATTTCAATAATAAATGTGATGATGGAGGTATTGGTCCTTCCAATATTCCGTCGTGGCAGTATGAGGATGAGTGTGAAAATGATATTCCTGTGAATAACAGAGACAATCGCTCTATTCCTCCAATAGTCGGTTCGAGAAGGAGGATTGACCCCCTCACAAGTTTTGCTCCAAGTTTTGTTAGCAGTTCTGACTCAGATGATATCAGTGTAGGTAAGCTATTCGCTGAGAAGAATGAGTTAATATTACAACTGCGCAAGGTTGCCTTTAGGGATAAGCTTGATTTCAAGATTGCACGATCTACAACGACACGTTTCGAGACTCACTTTTGTTCGAAATCATGTAAATGGCGTATTCGAGCTATTAGAAGTTCAATCAAGCATAATAGTGGTCCTTGGGTGGTGAGGAGAATTGACAATGTACACACTTGTCATAATGAGGTATTGGTTTATGGTCGTCATCAAGTAAGGAGTCGAGTTGTTGGTCATATTATCGCAGACAAATATATTCAAGAAAAAATAATATACATTCCAAATGACATCAGAGTAGATATATTACATGAATACGATGTGCAGTTAACATACCAGCAGACATATCGGGCTAGAGAAGTTGGTCTTGAAATAGTTCGAGGGAACCTTGTAGAGTCAAACAACTTGCTCCTTAAATATTATCACGTATGGACTAAAGCGAATGAGGATACAGTCACTCACCTCAAGCAGGATGGAAATAGTTATTTCTTGTACTACTTTGTAGCACTTGACTCTTTCATCAAGGGTTTTATGCAGTACATTCGGCATGTCATTGCTATGGATGGTACTCATTTAAAGGGATTATATCGTGGAAGCATGTTCGTGGCAATATGTCTCGATGGTAACAATCAATTGTATCTGTTAGCCATTGGGGACATGGATTCATAAAACAACGATACTTGGGAATAGTTTATGATGAAGTTACACGGAGTGATTGGCGATAGGCCGGAGTTGGTAATTATCTCTGATCGATGCACTGTCATAAGGAGAATAGTTCTCAAAGTATTTCACAATGCAGCTCATGGGGTTTGTTTTTACCATGTGAAATGTAACATTAAGTCAAAGTTCAGGATGTTTAAAGCTCTTTGAGATGAATTTGAGCCTACCTTTATTAATGCAACAAAGGCATATGGACACGAAGAATTTAAAAGGCAACTTTAAGGGTTGTGGATGCTCCACTCAGGCGCGGCTGATTACTTAAAGAATAATGTTGGTACATGTAATTAGGCAAGGTCTTAGTTTGAAGATAGGAGGTACAATATACTTACCACCAATATCGCAGAGAGTATTAATTCTTTCATGAAGGAACATCAAAAATTTCATGTTACCCATCTTATTTACCACTTTAGAAAAATATTGCAGCAATTATTTTATAATAGAAAAATTGTGGCTGAATCAATGAGTACTCGGCTAACAACGTGGGCGGATAAAATTGTCACTGAAAGGAGAACTATGGCTGAAAGAATGATCGTTCGCTCAGTGTCTTTACATCAATTTCAAGTTGTAGGTGGTGGGATTAAGGAATGCTTAGTTGACATACAAAATAGAACTTGCTCTTGTAGAGTATTTTAGTTTGATCAACTTGTTTGTGCTCATGCAATTGCGGCTTGTTTGATTATCCGGGTGGATTACATAAACCTTTGTGACTATTACACCAAGGAATCGTTGGCAATGATTTATGCACAACCAGTGAAGTCGGTTGACGACGTGACTGATTGAGAAGTTCTAGATGAAATTCAAGAAATGCATGTTTATCCACCTGTTGAGGCACCACTACCTGGTCGTCGTAAGAAGCTCAGAATACCCTCGCCTGGTGAGGACGTTAACCGGAGAACTATTAGATACGGCCAGTATAATGAACCGGGACATAACCGTAAGCGATGTAAGAATCTCATTGCATCGAATCGAAATTAGTTGTATTCTTTCAAATGATTATGTTATAACATTTGTCACTTGCAAACTTATGTATTGTACACTTATATATCATGAAATGTTATTCCTAAGTTTTTTTATTTTATATTGATATGTGAGCATGAAAATTAAATAAATTTAAGTACGCAAATTAGAAAATAAATTCATGTTTCCACATTTGAATTTCACAACAGTTTAAAATACAATATCGTTATTAAATATGTCAGCTACAATTGTCTTTCTAAAGTACTCTCCATGACTACTGTTAAATTCTAATTTAAGCCCAAACATTAAATATATCGTGAACATCAACAAAAAACACCGCAATCGCCAGTATTGGGCTCTTGTTGTAGCACACCCTTAACTGCAACAACTTTCCATGGGTTGGCACTCCGCAACGCAGGTCAGATGATGTAGAATCCAACATATTCCAACCATTGAGGGAAGATAACTTCAAACGACCTAAACTTGACCTTATATTTTTTATCATCTCGAAACATCAACAATGAGTAATAAATCCAGACTTTGTTATTACGAAAGTCAACTCGGGCAGGTTAACAGGGATGAACACCTGGATATAAAAAATTCTCGTAAATATATCATGTATCATATGAAATTGGAAAACATACAACAAAAAGACACGTTTGATTTTCGAAGATAAATAAAATAAAATACACACCATATCGACATTCATCATTGGTTTGGACATGGTGGGCGACATATAACTATTCAAGTTGTCGTTATATACTAATGAATCGACGGCACAATTTCCGTTGTTTCATAGTTGATTCAAAAACACTTAGTACATAGATATCTAAAAAATGCATAAATAAACAAAACTTCAAGGTGTTAGAAGATTATAAATAAATAAAAAGGGTATTTATAGGTTATGTCTGCATGTTAGCCAAAAAAACGTGTCTATGTGTGACACACTGAACTAAGACATTCGGATACTGCCGTTACTTTTCGTTAATTATGCGATAATACTCATGAATACGATGTAGCAGAACAAAAAGATATCGATGTAAAAGGAAAAAATAATACACAAATCAACAACACTCAAAGAAATTTTAAAAAATAATTACCTCATCACCTCGCCATCTCATCGAAAATAAACCCAAAATTACTTCAAAGAATGATTGCGGGTGTTGGACTCTCTGATCCACTGTCATATCACCAGCGAACCATCGGTCAAACTCAATACACAGACTAGAATCCTCCAATCCTCTAAGTGAATTTACATCAACCCTCGTACTCATGTCAATTGCATGGTGCATGATTTGCGGCGGAGATAAACATCGGACGCTCTTTCCTCGCCTAAATGGAGGAATCATGTAAGAATTATTAAAAACATACGACGGTCTGTATGCTCGGCTGAACTTACTAATACCCGAAGGCGTCTTAGTGAAGACCTGCACGCTCTCTCCATTAACATTCCCGAAAAAACTATACAATGACGTATGAGTAAAAAAATTTTGATTGCCCACATCAGTACACTCCATAGTCATCTTGGGTCTATCCATTCGGCAAGATGAACATATTAAACAGCTATTAAATTAAAAATTAAACGAACATAATTGTTAAATTTAAATTTTCTCACCACAAACGAACGTCCAGTGGGAGAATCTTTATTTAGACGTTTAGACAGTGAATCGATAAATCCCACCACAGTTTTTTTTAATCTTTAAATTCTGATTTCAGTTCATAAATATTGCAATCAATCTTGTCTGTTTGTCGTCACATATAATCATTAAATTGTTGTCTTTGACTATTATAAAAAAAATGAAGTAAAACTTTATACTACAATAAAAAATAATGATTTATATATGAAGAAAAGAAATTATTTATAACATCGGAATCATGTGCATCATCAGACGTGTCTGTCTACTCCTGATGGTCATCTACAGGCACCTCCTCCTCAGAAGTCTCATAACGCTGCTTTGATGTTGGGCTTGGCATGTCGTCATGCTCGTCTGATTGCCTTGTAACGGACGGCGACGCGTTGATTAAGGATTGGTACTGTATAAAGTAGCATTTAAAATAAGGAAATAAAAAGTCAAAAATTTCGAATAAATAAATAATAGTACTTATAGGATACTGACCTTATGAACCCAATCTGGAATGCATAGCATGTAATCCTTCACAGTGAACCAATATTTTTGCTACTCTCCTTTGCATTTGGCTCAAGGGTTTGTAAAACGTTCCCCTGCCATGAATTCAACCCAAAATTATAAGTATACAGAACTTGAATTTAGTAATATTAAAAAAAAAACCAATACATATTACTTACAAGACGAAATTTTTCATTGAAGAACAAATAAACCTCAACAAAATTGATTTTCGAAGAAGCCATGGGCTTCCATTGCACGATACGGAGAATTTTCTTCTTCGTTTTCACAACCCATGCTAACGACAAACCTTCAATCGATTTGTAAATCTAAGCCTGCAACAACCAAAGTGAAAAAACTATTAAAACAACTATCAAATATTTAATATTACAAAACTTATTAATAAACAAAAAAAAACAACGCACCTAAACTCCGGATGTAAAACCGTAAACATTGTACTTTTCAATTTTATGATTTAGGTTTTCCAACCGAGTCGTTCTAAATTTCTTGTTTTTCTCATACAATGTATTGTCAAAACTCTCATATATCATTTTCCACGACAAACGATCCCATGACAATTTCAGAAATGCTTTATATCTACTTCGTTAAATCATGAGAAATTGATTTAACAATAACTTTTTCTTTCATTTAAGACTCTGTTCGCAAAATAAAATAGCAGAATCTTTAATGCATCAATGTCATCCAAAGTCAATTAGTGTAATCCACTTAACATTTTGAGTTGAGGATATTTTAGTAAACTGATGTGAGTATTTAGAGGACATAAATATTCGTCGAATTTAATTTTTAAAGTATTAAAATAATTTTAAAGATATTATCTGCTATAATTACCTCTTTAGCAACAACGAAAACCTAACCATCATTTTTCACGCTCCTCCAATCCCATGCAAGCCCACCATTTTGATATTATTAATCTCAATTATACTGCTCAGTCAAGCTAGTAGAGTGAGACGATGGGCCACTTCGTTGAATTTGTCTTAGTCTTGTACCTTCAACAAAATGCTCGTCTCCTTAGCTGCTTTCCCACTAAACCGAACCGATATTGCCAATTATAACTACAAACGCGACTTGTTTCCCTGTAATTAGAAACAATTAGTGGCAGATTAAGATAAGTCCTCAACAAAAAATCGTCATGATTATGCAAGAAGCAACGCTTTAAAGTGGGGCTTTCAAGTGGGTAAACTAATCGGGAATCAAAAGAATCAAATTTTCAAAAGCTAATATATAATATATATATTGAATTGTCGATCATATTTGTATGGCTTGCACAAGCCAGAAAGTAGCGGAAGACACATCCAAATGCTCCAATTTAAAAAAATAATAGTGAACAATTTATTCTCTGGTGCTTTTGATTTGATTAATTAAATTCAAAGAAATTCAACCTAAATAATCACTATCAGTAGAAGCTACAAATTATAGACTTATATAAAATAAAGAAAACTCACCGACATAGAGATCTCTATAGCCCTTGAATGGTTTCCCCTCAATGGCTGTTTGCGAGTTTCATGTTTGGGTTTGAGAGTGCAGTGAGCGGCGAATTAGGGATAGGAATGTTTAGGATTTATACTTTTTCTATTTTGTTTTTCATTTTTCTTTGTTTCAAATTCGTGCAACCTAATCGGGTTCGGACAAAGTCCAAACCCGATGAAGAGAATTACGAAATGCGGCGGAATTGAAGGAGCGAGGCAATAGAAGGCGGGATAATTTTTGGACTTTGGAGACTTATATGTGCTAGGCTACAAAACTGAAGCCCAATCGTAGGCAGGCAGAAGACAAAGAACTCATGGTGTCTTTATTTCATAAAATGAAAAATGTGAATGAAAATAAAATTTATATTTATTTGATAAAATATAATTTGGGAATGTAATAAAATATGTAGGTCTCATATAATTTGAGAATAAAGAGTGGAAATCTCATTCACATGAGGATTGAAAATGAAAATGTAGGAATGAAAATAAAATATATATTTATTTTTGTATCCCTATAATTTTTTTTATATTTCTCAAATTACCTTCATTCAAATCATAATTAATTAATTATTATTATTATTATTAAATTTTATTAACTTTATTATTTTAGTTATTATTAATTATTTTTTATTATTTTTTAATATTATCATTATTAACAATAAAAATAATGATACAAATAATAATTAATAAAATATTCATTTATCATTATTAACAATATTATTTTTATTTTTATTATGTTTGTTGTTATTATTATTATAAAAATAATAATAACAATATAATAACTAAATTAATAAAGTTAATAAAATTTAATAAAAAAATATAATAAATGTTAATAATGAAATATTATAAAATAATAATAAAGTTAATAAAATAATAATAAAATAATAAATGTTAATATTGATAATATAATAATAATAATAATAACAGTAATTAATAATAATTAAAATAATAAAGTTAATAAAATTTAATAATAATAATAATAATGTTAATAATGATAATATTAATAAAATAATAATAACAATAATTAATAATCAATAATAATTAAAATAATAAAGTTAATAAAATTTAATAATAATAATAATTAACTTTATTATTTTAGTTAATATTATTATTATTATTATTATTAAATTTTAACTTTATTATTTTAGTTATTATTAATTATTGTTAATATTATTTTTATTAATAATAGTAATAACAATAACAATAATGATAATATTTTTAAATTAATTATTTTTATTAATTATTAATATTATGGGTATTTTAGTAAATTAATTTTCATTCTTATTACTTATTCACATTTATTTTGACAAGTAAACACACCAATAGTATTCCAGTACATTCGCATTCTCATTTATTTTTGTCAAGTAAACATTGAAATTTCATTCTCATTACAACTCATTCTCATTCGCAGCTCATTCACATTCCACCTCATTTTCATTCCACTTCATTCTCATTCCATAAAGTAAACGCAACATCAGTTCAATGAAATCACACGCACCGTTGATCTTACACGAACCGTTGATCTTACAAGTGTCTGACCGGGAAAACCTAATTTCTGTAATCAACTACATTAATTTCTTGTTGTAAATTAAAACTACTTTATGTGCTTCTAAAATTGAAACTCCCGTCACGCAGGTGATAAGGAAATTGCTTCGCCAATATTCTGTTAATCAAAAGTGAAAAAAAAAGTTATTAAATTACATAAAGCAATCGGGATGGATTCGTGGATAACAAAAATTTGTCAATGTAAATATAAATTTGTCATTTATACGCTGGCATTGGTGATGGCTCACAAAGAAAGGATACAGAAGCACCAAAATGCTATTTGCCGTATGAGTATACCATTGTGGCGACATTTTACACACGATCATTATTTCACTCCACAAAAATCTGTATAACGCTCACTCTACAACATATACAGTGAGATATATTGAATAAATAAAAAATTATAATTATAATCTGGAAAAAGGACAGATTTATGAAAACTGAAAAGAGAAAAACAAATTCCATAATATGACTGAAGCTACTAGAAAGCAATGATGAAACTTTACGATGAACATACATCTACTTTATCCGATTCTGGAGCATCTTCGACCATACATCTAATCTAGCCGATTCTGGAGCGTCTTCGACCATCTAAGCGCCCGCATCCAATTGTGCTGATAGTTGCTGAACTTCCATTTTGATTGATCGGGTAGTATGTTTGTGTTGAATCACTTTGTTGGGGGGCATCAATTAAGAGCAGCAATTACCACCACGAGCCGATTCCTTGACTTCTTTCTGTTTCAAAATTTGATTCTTCACCACTGCAGATCCTTGTTCTAGTAAACTGGGAACCTCAAGAATCTGTAAACTAGGCAAATCAATAAGAACTGGTGCAGAGTAACAAATTAGGCTAAAGACACTACTGTTCGATCTTTACTATCCAAGAAGTCACAGATTCATTTACTGATAAGAGTTCATCTCAAAAAGATAATCCGGTAATCAGTTTCTACAGATAATGTTGGCAACCACATCAAGAAAAAGTAAATTATCAGATTAGCAAAGGAGTAAAAAGTTGGAGTAAACACAAAAATATTTTGTGTCAGGTTCATAATTAATTTTCATATAATCTCTCGTAGCATGTTTTCATCAACAACCAACTACCAAAATTGAAGCATTCATTGATTATGTGCTCCACACAAACAATTAGGCATCATCATAATTCTTGTTATCGTCTATTAAGCTATTCCAGTTGTAATGGCTTTTAAAACAGCAGCACTAGCAATGTCTCTCAAATTATTGGAACAAGAAACTCATTGAAAACGATTGTAGAGGTTATACAGCTTTCTTATTATGATACCTTATATAAGAGATCTTTAAAGCACTGCTTCACATGTTCTGTATTTTTAGCACTACATTCAAGAAACAAACATTTATGCTCCTGTGCAAGAATCATCCCCTCCTCTCTGGTAACAGCCCTTTCACTATCCTGAAAACATTAAAAGAAAGGTATTTTGTGAATCTACTGGCAGTAGGAACAAAACCATGGATTGATTGTCTATTTTAAAATACACAATTTATATCAGTAATAAAATCCTAATGCAAGCCAGACTATCAACTCACCCTGTCAACTTTATTTCCCACTAAAATTTTGACACAATCTTGATTGGTAGAGTAAAGCTCTACTTCCTTTGCCCATACGCTTGACAAGTTGGTAAAGGTTTCCCGTCGTGTCACGTCATAAACTAAAAATGACAATTAGTAACAAATTAATGAAACTTTGAATCGTCATTATCATTCAACACATTCCTGAGGACTAAAAAAGCAAGTTATGTAACAAAAACGATAACAAGTGAAAACATAAATCAAACAGTGACGATTGGATATTCTGGGCATAGATTTGAGAAGAATGTCCTGGAGTACTTACTTCATCCTATCAAATTGAAGGGACATGTAACAACACATGTTAAAATAAATATATCAATAAATAAATATGATGATTAGGCTTTTCTATTGTAGTGAAAAGAGCATGCATAAATCATTCCATGCAATGAAAACAACTACAAACATTTTGAAGCTAACTCTGCTGATACCTGACAACCCCCTGAAGAAGGGGAAGTATTACTTTCAATTGTTAGCACAACACTCCCCATGAACAATCTATTTTATCGTGACATAGAACTGTTCCATTTGTTAATCAATCACCTGGCAATGGTTTTCTAACAGTACAAACAACAAGTATCAAAGCGTTCCTAGCAAGTCAATTAACATGCAACTTCACCCAGACGCTCCTTTAGTACTTCTATCAAACCAATGAAATTTTCAAATTACAGGCACTTGTAGAAAACCCCAATTCAACAAAATAAGTTAATAAAATCTATGGATATCTGACACATGAAATGTTCAATATTCACAAGGACATACCAAGGATAATTCCATGTGCACCTCTATAGTAAGAGCTCGTCAATGTCCCAAATCTCTCCTGTCCAGCTGCAATATAACACGAAAGGCTAAGTAATAGATCAATGAATTGTATTTGAAAAATTTGATGCTATACTCAATGATGCTACTGGTGTGATTTTTGGTTCTGTATAAACTGCTACATGCAGTGTGGCCAATAGACACATAGCTATAGGAATTCCCACATTTTTTGCAATCCTGTTTAGAAACATTTTGTTATTCAGGAAAACAAAGTGACTTCATTGACCACTATTTTCGTATGGAGCTGAAATGGATTGTATCCAGTGTAATAAGTTCAAGGTAACTTGCTAATCAGTTGCACACAATCATATTCATCCTTCTGCACTTAGAAGTTGATTTAGGAAGGCCACAAATAACCAACAATCATGAATATTCATCCATTACCTGTGTCCCAAATTGTTAGCTTCAGTCTTTTTCCACCAACCGTGAGTAGTTTGATTTTAAAATCTACACCTGAACATGAGTAAAACAACAGTATCCAAAGGTCAACACATATCAAAAAAAAAAAAAACTTCAAATAGCAAAACCTATAAAACAGTACAAGTCAGGCATTACTGAGTCATAATTTTGAATGTTCTAATCAAAGAAATGACAAGTCCTTCACTCAGATTCCCCATAAGCATCATATAAAACAGAGAGCCGCTACTAATTTCTTCCCGGTTGACCCCCCAAAAAACAGAGAAATAACTCAAAGCAGACTTTTCCTTAATCAAAACCACTAATAACCTCCATAGCCAAGGCATCCCAACTTGACAACTTATATGCAAACATAAAATTCATATACATGTACGCATGCATATGCCACATACATGCATGCAGACATACATGCATACATATAAGCACAAATTTGACATCAGGGACCAATATTTTATAAAAAAAGTTTTATTTCACAACATGTAAGATCCCAAATGAGGGGAAAAAAAATACCAATTGTGGGAGAAGGATCATGAACAGAGTTAGAGATGAAACTGAGAAGGATACTGCTCTTTCCAACACCTGAATCACCAATCAACAGAATCTTGAAAGAGTAATCATAGCTGTTGTTTCCAACATTTGAACCCATCTCTGACCTTTATTTCTTCTTCACATACAACAACAAGAAATTATATAACAAAAAAATTAAGCTTTCTAGTTCACCATCACCTTTGCAGAATTTTGCCAATTCTGTGAACGAACTAGGAAAGAAAAAAAGAAAAAAAACAAAGAGAAAGAGGAACAAATGAAAGAAAAATTGAGGAAATTTCCTCAGGTAGGAGACAGTGGTGGGGTTGGCGGGTAGTGTTTCTTGATTTTTATTTTTAATTCTTTTCTTTAAATTTTTTGTTTGATTAAATAGAAGGGGTTATTATAAAAAATTATCCCCTGTATTTTGCATAATTTAAAAATATTCTAAAATAATTTCCAAATTTTTAAATAGCTCAGATAGCTTGTGTGTGTAAAAGCAGAAAGTTGGACTCATTTGAAATAAAAATAAAATTATGAATAATTTATCATTTTATGGAATATGTCGGGACTAAAATGATAATATTGCGTTAGAGAAGTTTTATATGGATACTAATTAAAGAACAACTGAAGAGGTTCAAACAAGGGACAAATGTCATCTTTTCTTGACCGGTTTGCCGGGCGTGTTTGATTTTGAGGGCTCCACGCGCCTCTGCAGGCGTTTGTGTGGGGCCGTACTTAGCTTTTACATCAACATCAAATTATATCTAATTCTAACCCAACTCCCTATTTTTGGCATTTAATTATTTGTCTTTTTACGAGTTAATTTGTTCCGCAGTCCTTACTGTTTATTGATTTTCTTTTCCAAATAGTAATTACATATACTGTATTAGAATTTTGGGTGGCGGAACTTCAAAGATTTTATTTTATTTTTTTAAATAGTAATTCTCAACCATTTCGGAATTTAAAACTCAGAGGTAACATGATAAATGTTATGAAAAACTTCATATCCAAATAAGAAAATCCTACAAAAAATAATAAAATTAAAAGATTGTATGAGCTTCAAATGGGCTAAAATTTAGAATATTTTAAAATTATTTAGATATTTGCCTTCGGAATGAAACGGTCACATAAAAAAAGTTATTTCTTTAATATTACTTATAACTTTACTAATACTACAATTAAAAATCAATTGGGATTTGTTTTGATCAACACAAAAATGATGAAAAAAATTCAAAAATTAATTCCAAAGGAAATTATTCTAAATAAGGAAATTATTACTTACAATACTTTGATGGTGTATCAATCGTCCACCCTAAGTTGACAAAATGTATATGTTGTCCACCAAACTGTTATTTGTCGTTTAAATAGGATAACGTCCGAGGGGGTAATTTGATCTTTTTATATAATACAAGTGATAATTTAATGGGTAATTTTTAAAAACCTCCCCTGAGGTTTGGGCTTGTTGCAAGTAGATGGCGAGAATCTGTTTATTTATAAAGCACCCCCTACCGTCAGTTAATTTTAACATTGACCGTTAGTAGACTGTGTAAAGACAATATTGCCCTTAACAACAGTTTGTAAACTGACATAATTAAAAAAAACTAAAATTATTGGTGCGAAAAGCACAATCACTATTTTTTGACAATTTTATCTTTGTCAATTCCAAAAATTTACAATATCATAGGTAAAGATTATGACTATTTTATTTTCAAGTTTTTAATTTTATCTTTCTTGTACGAACTTTAAGGAAATATCAATAATTTAAAGAGGATTTTTCAAGTTCTTAATTTTATCTTTCTTGTAGGAACTTTAAGAAAATATCAATAATTTAAAGAGGGTAAAATAGCTAACAATTTTAGTTTTTTTTTAGTTAATTTCGTCTACAAACTGTTGTTAAGGGTAATATTATCTTTGCACAGTCCACTAACGGTCAATGTTAAAAGTAACTAACGGTAGGGGATTTTTTACAAATAAACAGATTCTCGCCATCTCCTTGCAACAAGCCCAAACCTCAAGGGAGGTTTTTAAAAATTACCCATAATTTAATGGTATACAAGTGATAATAAGAGAATTTAAGGGTATATAAATGATAATTTTTCTTTACTTTAATTTAAGTTTCAAGGGTAAAATCGTCAATTCGCTATAATTTCGTTAACTTTCAAATGGCAGTTAATGGTTTGGTGGTCGGCAGATAGCTTTTGTCAATTTAAGGTGAACGATTGATACACCATCAAAGTGTTGTAATATTTTTTATAATAGAGCAAATATAGGACAAACGAATGATAATTTTCCTTCTAAATAAAAGAGAAATTATATATGTTTCGGCACTCGTGAAATTCGAACCCGTATTCTCAATTTAAAAAAAAAATCAAGTAAGAATTACTTAATCAAAAAATAGTTCTTAAACAAGAATTAGAATTATCTTCACTTAAATAATTGGTGGATAATAATCTAAGAAAAAAATGATTACATCTTAATTATATATTAAAAATTAGGTAGCAAAAGAATCTCACTCCCTTGAATAAATATTAATTTAATATAATGCTTTTATAACTTTAATACAATCATTTTTAAACAGTATTTTTCTGTATGTAATTATCACATTTGGGTTTGTTAATGATAATCTCGCGTATTGTAAGAGCATGGACTTGGACATAAAAATAAAGATAAAATATTAAAGGGAAAATATCCACCGTCCACCCGTTTTTTACACATTTTTTAAAAATACACAATTCCTTCATTTTTTGGCTGAAATCCACCTAAAATTACATTTTTTTTTCACTTTTCCACTTCCGTTTGGAATCCGTTAAGAAAACTAACGGAAATTTTAAAAAATGACCATTTTACCCCCAAAACGAAAATTACGATTTCACCTTAAAAATTATAAAAAATAATCAGATTAAATCTAATAATTTTCCCCATCAGTCAATAAAGAAATTAATTTCACAACCATCAAATGCAAGTTTTTTTAAAAAATATGTCGATAATTAGAATGCTAAATCTAATAGTAGTATTAAAAATAGTCCAATCTCACAAATCATCAATTGAATTTAAGATAAATAAAGTTTTATTATTTATTGAGTTATAATCTCTAGTAGTTAAGATTTTTGTGTACTTCATTAACGTACCAATAATGATATTTATTATTAAATTTTATTATTTTTGGTATTTTTAGGGTAAAATTATAATTTTCGTTTTGGGGGTAAAATGGTTATTTTTTTAAGTTTCCGTTAGTTTTCTTAACGGATTCCAAACGGAAGTGGAAAAGTGAAAAAAAATATAACTTTAGGTGGATTTCAGCTAAAAAATGAAGAAATTATGTATTTTTAAAAAATATATAAAAAATAAGTGGACGGTGGATATTTTTCCAATATTAAATAAGTGTTTTCAAGAAGAGAGAGAGATTAAAAGCTAAATTAAGAGAAGATTCCAACCCTGAATTATTTTCCAAAAATTTTTAAACTCTGGATAGAGTTGCACAAAACGGAGCGACACCTCTACGCGCGTAAACAGCAACGGATTTCATGAGAAGCCTACGTTGACTACGTTACGTAAAATTGTGAAAAAACGATGCCACGGCTCGACACGTATAAAACATGCAGCAAAGCAAGCTCAAATGTTTATATTTTTATAAGAATATAAATAACACCTGGCTTCGCTCGGCATCCGTCATGTCTTCTTTGACGTTGACTAGCCGTCACGGCTATGCCATGATCATCAAAGCTTCTCTTTGCAACAATTTTCTCTTGCATGATTGTGCCCTCTGCAAAACTATATTATTTTAATTGGTCTAGACTATTTAATCCCGAAATTTTGACTTAAAATTTTTATTTAAATTTTCAGCTATTGATTGTGCTCAATTCTATGAAGACACTTATGATGTGTTTATTTGTTAAAGTAAAAGTGATGAGTGAGAAGAATATTTATTTACACTGTTTAAGGAAGAATTGAAAATCTCATTCTGGAAGTCGTACTCATTTTTAGAGTGAAGATTGGAGAGTAGGGGTGGAATTCCCTTGAGAAGAGGTGGGCAGTGGAGAGTATGGGTAAGACTCCCGTGGAGAGAGGTGGGAGTGAATTCTTCATTTTCTACTCTCCTTTTATTATATTTAATATAATTATATTTAATAAAATAAAATAAATAATATTTATATTTTTTTAATAATAATAATAATAATATTATTATTATTATTATATTTAACTAAACAATAATTTGGTTTGATTCTAAATTAAAAATACTTAAAAATATTATTATTATATTAATAGAGAATTAATAATATTACTATATACTATCTTTATTTGAAAATATAATAATATTATTATATTTATTTAAAAATAATAATATAATATTTATTTAATATTAATAATTCATAATAATAAATAGTTTATTTTAAGAAAATATTAATTTCGTACAATGTTAATAGTAAAAAGATTTTTTATTTGTATTGCCCTTATCAATAACTTTTAATTTATATAATTAAAATTAAAATTAATAAAAAATTGTGATGTACATAATTAAGAATATTAATAATTATTATAAATTTACAAATATAATAAAATAAATATTTATTCATCAAATATATTGTTTATTAATTTTGTAATTAAAAATTACAATTCTTTAAACAATGGTAAAATTATAATTTGAAACTATTTACTCTCAATTCAAGATAAAATAAACATATAAATTAGATTATGATCTCAATTCCATACTTTAATTCCAGTATAAGTAAACAACATCCTCATTCCTACTTTACACTCTCAATCTTATAATTCTCACTCCAATTCAAAACGTAAACACTACCGTAAGATATTTTTTTCCCTAATTATTGATATGTATTGTATGATAAATTTATTAGTATTTATATTTAAATATTATGATCATTTAGATAAATTTCATTATGGTTTAGTCTAAATTTCTATTCTCATAAATATTGAAGAAATATGTTTCACTTTCAAATCAATGAGAAGATGTTTATCTCTATTCAATTTTTAATTGGAAAAGGATATGATGATTTTAAAAATCGCAGTGCATAATTCAGTTAAAATCGACAATAAATAACCCAATGAATATCTTTATTAAAACAATACAACAATTTTTTTTCTTTACAATAAGGACCAAATCATTCATTAAATCAATAATAAACAACTGATTGAGCATCTTTTTTTAAAAAAAATACAATAAATAAGTGGATATTTTAAAAATATTATCACATAATCAAATCGGCGAGAAAAATAAAAATATGGTAATAATTATGAGCTACGTTTTTAGTAAAGAAAAGCAAGTTACATCTGGTTAAATTTAACATAATATATGGCAGCATTTGATTAAATATGAACAAAAATTAAAATTAAAAATTAAAAAACCAAAAAAGTGGTTCACTTCAACCTTTGGTCATTCTTTTACGCTTCTCAATTTAAAAAACTAAATGCAACAACTGGTGCGTGATGTGAAATGAAAAACACTTCTGTGGAAGTGGAACAGTCCAATGGTTTAGCAGTGATGTTAAAAGTAAAATTTCGGAGATCTATTAAATTTAATATTAGAAAAGTCAGCGAGTTTTAATTGGGATTAAAATTACACAGTTATAATTTTAAAAAGAAAAATTTACACTCGTTCACTTATTTGTTTTGTCTTTTTTAAAAATACACAAATATTTTTTTTTTCAGCGCGCCACCTGAAATTTGTTTTTTGTTGTATTCATCTACTTCCGTCTAATTTCCGTTAGTGGATTTAACGGAATGTTAATGAAATGACCTTTTTACCCCTCAAAATTACAATTTAACCCAAAACAAATAGAAATTAGAGATAAATTGGATGAATTTTATTTTTTTCAAAGGTGGATACTAGAAATTTGAGAAAAATAGTGTTTGTTGCTTGCTAAATTTAGAAAATTTGTATTTATTTTTTTGAAAGACAAAAAAATAAATACACAAAAAAATAAATACAAATTTTCTAAATTTAGTAACAAACAAACACTATTTTCCTCCAATTTCTAGTATTCACTTTTGAAAAAAATTAAATCCATCCAATTTATCTTTAATTTCTATTTATTTTGGGTTAAATTGTAATTTTGAGGGGTAAAAATGTCATTCCGTTAAATTCACTAATGGAAATTAAACGGAAGTGGACGAATGCAATAAAAAGTAAACTTTAGGTGGCACGTTGAAAAAAAAGTGTTTGTGTATTTTTGAAAATGGCAAAACAAACATGTGGACGGTTGTAAATTTCCCTTTAAAAATATATAATATTAAAATATTTGGTAAATACGGAGTGTTATAATTTGGAAGCATCTCCAAAAGATTGTGTTAATTTTATTTTTCAAATATTTATTTATTTACTTATATTGTTAAAAAAATGAGTGAAAAAATATGTTATTCTCCAAAAAACTCTTTAAATATAAATAAATTAATATTATTTTAATCAAATTAATATTTTTCAAAGGAAAAATATATGATAATTAAAGCACCTCTTTCTCTCTAATAAAAGTAATAAAATATAAATTGAAGAGGAAGAAAGAAATTCTATAAAATTAAAGAGAGAGAATCATTTCTTATTTAAAATTTTTTAATTAGAATGTCTTTTGCAGTGTTAAATACTGATGTAGTTTTTCAAATAAATAATAAAATCTTATTTGAAGAGCGTTTTGGAGATTCTCTTAGTTGATTTGATTTTTACATTTTTATGATTGAAAATTTTATTATATTTTTATTAATTTTATTAAAATTATTATTAAAATTTATATTTACTAGATAATATTAATTCTTATTTCATAATTCTAGTATTTTTTATACGGCAACGGTATCTTAAAAATTACAACACCTTAATTCAAAACAAAACCTCCGTCACATGATAAAATATTAATAGACTGTATCACCACTTTCATATAATTTTTTTTAATGAAATTACGTTTATGATTATTTCTTATTCGAATTCACATGTAGAAGTTTCTGCCTCTAACAAAAATAGCTTGACGGGTTAAAATCATTTGATGTGGCTTTTTGAATGACTTTTTTTTCCCAAATAAAAGGCTTTATTAAAATATTTTCTTTAAGTTTTTTGCATACAATTTTACTCGGTTGTTTTTTTAACTCCAGAATAATTCGTTTTTTTGAAATTATTTTAGACCCAAAAATTGATTTAATTTGGCAGGGAAAAAAAAAGGTTAGTTGAGAAAAATGGGGTATATAGCCATGGCCTGGGGTCTCCTCAGAAGATTCGAATGCTTGATGGGTTTGAATCACACGGCCGAACTCGTTTGTGCATGATGGCATGGGGCCCGTGGAGCCTTTACTTGCCTTACAGGAAAAGTCCGAGATAGAAACGTGCTTTTCACGCTTTCGTTTTGGCACTTAACTGACATAAGACAGGCCAAGCCAGCACCCATCGGTCTAAGTCTAACTAATTACATCAGCCTGGATAATTGAACTTGATATTTTATTAATTAACATTTTAATGTTTTTCAGATATTTTTTAGCAACATTTCCTCTTGTTAGTAATTGCTTAAAACTTGAGAATTTTTCTAAAAGGGGATTTTCATTGAAATACTCCCTTATCTTTCTCCAAAAAAATATAAAATTATCAAACTAATTAGCGGCATTTTAAACGAGTAAATCGTATTAATCAATAATTACAATCTATTTTTATGATTAATTTTACAAATAGAATTATTTTGGGAAATAGAACGTTGCGTATTTCCACAAACAAAAAAAAAAAGGTTACCAAAATTTGTTTTGAAAAAATTTGAATACGATAAGATTTCTCTTCTTTTTGAGTTTTCAAGTGCAGTGCAGATAGAGATGATAGCTCGCACAGACAATAAATATCCTTTAATGGTCAGTTGTCACTTACCAAGTTCATTGAAATTACCAAATTAACCTTTTACTGCACTGCAATCAATACAACAACTTAAAAAAAAAAGAATTTTCAAAAAACAGAAAACAATTAAGGAAAAAAAAATGAAATGACAAAACGATGCTTCTTCACTCCACTTGAGACACCCTAATTTCTTGTAATTGAAGCTACCAGCGGCAGTTGCTTCCCCACCAATCAATCCCAACATTTCTTCTATCATCCCCGTCACGGGAAAAGCCCTAACCCCATCAACAATCAGGCCGTCTTTGGTTTCTCAAATGGGTAACGAAGGTCTTGCCCTCACGACCACCACACCGGCGACACCTGCGACACCGGCAGCGGCGAAGAAGAATACGGCGGCACTTGCACCTGGGTTTCGATTCCACCCAACGGACGAAGAGCTTGTGAGCTATTACTTGAAGCGCAAGGTCTATAATAGACCCTTTCGCTTCAACGCCATTGGCGAGGTCGATATTTATAAGAACGAGCCTTGGGACCTCGCAGGTCAGGATTACTCATCTCTTTCGCTCTAATTTTTTTTCTGCATATACTTTTTTCCTTTCTGTTAATGGGTTTTTGTATTTTCATTTTCCTTTTACCGTTTTCCAGAAAAAGTTAGGGTTTCGTTTTTTTCAGTCCTGTGATTTTAGTGGTACCATTTCTCGCTAGTTATTATTTAGATTTTTTATTTTGCAAATATTAGGGTTTTTTTTTTGTTTTTGTTATTTTTATTTTGCTGTCTGTGATAATTTTGATAGTCATAATTTGTTTTTGAGTTTTTTTTTTTAATTACATTTCTGAGAGGGGTTTGGCTTATATCTAGAGTTTTACGGTTTCTATTTCTTTGATATGGTTGCTTATCGGGGGTTACTTGTTTAGGGGGTTTTAGTTTACTCAATATTGAAGACCATTCGGCTAGATATGATTTTCTTTATGGGATTTTTGTTTTGTTTTTTTAATAGTATCAAGAGGGCTTTCGAGAGTTGATTGTGCTGTTTATTGGAGAAGAAAATTTAAACATTACTTGTTTATGTGGTTTTAGATTTTTCGTGGATGAAGACCAGAGATCAAGAGTGGTACTTTTTCAGTCCATTGGATAAGAAGTATGTAAATGGGGCAAGAATGAATAGAGCTACGCGGAAAGGGTATTGGAAAGCGACAGGGAAGGATCGTGAGATTCGCCGGGAGTCGCAACTCATTGGAATGAAGAAGACACTTGTGTTTCATAGCGGACGTGCCCCTGATGGGCAGCGGACCAATTGGGTTATGCATGAGTACCGCCTTGTGGAAGAAGAATTCGAGCAATTGGGGCCTGGACTGGTAAGGCTATAACGAAATTTTTGTTGCTGGTTTTGATTTCAGATGCTAATAGTATTTACGAAACAAATAACACCTTTGAGCTGAGTTATTGTTAATAGAAGAAGAATATTCTTGAGTTGAGTTATCAAACACAAAAGGTAGGATTGATAGAAAAGGTTCTCCCATAGTTTTCTGTTGTAGGTTAAGCTTCTTTGGTTTTAGTAATTCTATATAGCTTGTATTTGGTTTCCGAAAGAATTTTGGAATTGTCTGGAAAACTGATTTGGTCCTTTCGGATTTTATGATATATACTGTTTTGACAATGAATAAGCCAGTACATTTGACTTCAGTTGTTTGTACCCAGGTCAGTGAATTTGAAGAACTGAATCTGTTTTCTTGGGGTCGTAAATAATGCAAAATCTTTAGTGTAGGAGTTTTAACACTGCAATTTCACTGCAACCTAAGTGCACAATTGTTCATCATAAATCTTATTGGAGTTGATTGTTTTCTTTTGTGCGAAAGGCTTCATATGTGCTGTGTAGAGTATTCCACAAGAACAACATAGGGCCACCCAATGGGAATCGATATGCACCATTCGTTGAGGAGGAATGGGATGATGGCATGGCAACTTTTCCAGGAGAAGATGCTGCAGATGAGGTGGTAGCAGGTGATGATGTTGGTACTGAAAGGAATGCTGGCGAAAGGATGCTTGTTGAGCAGGTCTGCCCATCCTCTTTTTCTTCCTACCCTTCTTTTCTCTTTTAATTTTTAAGCATCTGTGATACTGCAAGTTATGATAAAGGGGTTGGCAATATATCAAAAAATATCCAATGGACTCTGGCCAATTACTGTAGACAAGAATCCAGCGTTTTAATATAATTGAATGGTTGAACAAGCCAGTGATGTAAGCATCAAAAGTTTGTTTTAATCATTTTTAATTTTGAGTACTTTGGGTACTTGATTATCTTTGAGCTTCCTCTTAAATTACAATTAACGTCTGAACTACTGAGAGTCACTGTCTTTGGATTCATTGAAAATCACAGGGTGGTCATTCAATATATAATATAGGTGATGTATTAAAATCCATGCTTAAATGGATGCAACCTTCTCAGCGTATTTATTGACATTTATTAGGCCAATGCATACTTCCCTCCTATAATAGGTTCAAGTCTAATGGGTAAGACACCTCCTCCAAATTATCTCCATGGACATGAAGGAAAAATGTAATTCCTTAAGCCTATAGGGTTCGTGCCTCTACGTTTTGGGAAGGAAAACTTACAAAGATTGACTGAATAGACTATTCTCAAAATCATTTGTGGCTAGGAAATTGAAGGGCGTCTGGCTTCTCGTTTCAATTTTTAGTCTTCACTTGAAGGGCGCTGATAAACAAGTAGGGTTTCCTTACAGAGATTGAATTTATTCAATGTCATCTAGAGCATGGGTTGGTTCATGGTGTGGGTATGATTATGAAATATTATATTTTTCCCCGTACATGGTGTGGTATAGTTCTTTCTTCTAATTGTCAAAGACTACTACAGACAATAATATCAGTTTCTTTTGTTTGATTTCATTTGACTTTGTATCATACTGTTAGAAGATGTTGCTTCCAAAATGCTTGCTAATAACATATATTGTTGTGTAGTGTTAAAGTCTTCAGTGGCAACGTAAGCACCTATAAGAATATAACATTTCAAGGAACAAGAATTAAGAAATTATGTTGGTTCTTCTTAAATGGGATGAAACCAAATTTTTCCTAAGAACGCAATTGACATAGAAGTATAGGAATTTGCTGACCTCTTATCATTAATTCATGGCATTTCATTAGTTTGGATTTCTTTTTGGTTGTTATAAATAGCAATTGATGTATTTTTCTTAGCAAAGCATGTGATTATTTGAATAACTCATAAACCTACTCTTTTCTATCCTCTCTTCTTTTTCATTACAGTTCTATTTCTCTCCAATTTCTGTTCTTTCTAGTCTGTTTCGCTTTAACCTGCCTATTTCCATTGTTAACTTATTATGCATCCCACCTGAAAATCAGGACCATGCACATGGCTGTGTTCTTTTTTTCCTTTTTTTACAATGTTTGTATTGTATTGATGTCAAAATTAGTTATCGGAAAGTTTGGAATTATCACTTATCGGGACATCAAAATAAAATAAAATTGGACTTGCCAATTATGAATGCTTTTGTTTAGTGTGGTGGCACTGAGTAGCAGCACACTGGTTTAATTTATGACGTTTGTACAACTGTACATGATTTGACTGGTTATTTATCCATATGCTTCTTTTTGGCGTCTTCATTCAATATCACTGGGTTGGTGGATTGCTATTTACTATCTCCTTAATTTACCTTATAAAGTGCTATTGAATGTTGGTTGAGTGTTCCAGGATTCTCAATCCATCAATAAGGAGCCTCTGAATATTAATGAACTTCCAAAAGATGCTCAAAATGATTTACTGGAGTGCAAGAGGGAAAGGACAGATGGTTGTCCTTCGCTATGTGTGTTAAATACACAGGCACCTCTTCCTCTTCTCCAATACAAAAGAAGAAGGCAGAACGATTCAGGTTCTAACCGATCAAATGGTTCAGATAATTCATCTGGAGCAGGCCAGGATCCTTCCTCATCTACCACCACAACAGCTGAAACAGCAATGATGATGGCGACGAATTCAGCAACAACAGCAGCAATTTCTGCATTGTTGGAGTTCTCTCTGATGGAGTCTATTGAACCCAGAGAGACTTCTCGTGTTCCCACAGCTACTCCATTTGAAGCTCATGATTTTGATTCGCAGATGCCACCTGACTGTGCTAAACTTATCAAAGAACTGAAGAACCAGGTGCGCGAGGTTGTCGTTGAGAGGGAGACATTGAAGCTTGATCTGATGAGTGCTCAAGCCATGATTAACATCCTGCATTCGCGAATTGATTTCCTGACCAGGGAAAATGAGGATTTGAAGAGGAAAAACAAAGCTGCTTAGTGGACTGAAATGCGGCCCCGTTTAATCCTAGCGTTGTTTGTTCGATCAGTGTAGGAGTCATCGACCTCTTATGGGCTTTTCCTCTCTTATCTGTTGATTACAGAATGTATTTGTAAATTTTGGAGGTCTGTTGTTTAGTTGTTGTAATGCTATGAGAATGGCGGGATATTTTGCACCAACAGTCGGTAATGTAAACTGAGACCTTGTTTTTAAGTCTCTGTTAGAACTCGATAAGTTCATTGTTGAGAATCCAATATTGTGCTAATGAACCCTTTTTAGGAAAACTACTGGTCCATTTGCCCTAAATTTGTTTGAGAAACCTCTGAAGCAGCTACCATTTGTTAGTGCCAGCTTCAAAGCTTTACCCGCAGCACTTTGTAGACTTTCAATCTTATCTCCCTACTCATTACAGGATGGCGACGGTGAGTGGTTGATGAGAATGTAACAAGTACCAACTTTATGAAAAAAAAAATTGAACATACTTTTTTTTTTTTTTTTTTGAGCTATAACTTACAATCTACAGACATTAGAACTTGGGCTTGGCTATTTTTGTATTTCCTGTCTTTTTCATTTTTTTTTTTGGTAAGTTTCTTTTGGTTTTTTCTCTTTTTTTTTTTCATTTTCATTGCATTTTCCTTTTTTGGATTTGTTTGTAATTTTGTGATTGGACTTTGTATTTCTGCCGCTCATGAGGTTCTGTTCGGTGCCAAAGATGGTGTTGTTTTAGTTTTTTTTATCAGGATTGTGTCAGTGCTCGTATGGGGATGATATGCCTCTATTGGAGTCGCTAAAGGGCTCTAGTAGGTGATGCATTGAGATTTTGATGGCTTCAGATGAGTAAAAGATGGCCTGGGATAAAAGTTCATCAAGAGACCTTTGAGGATTATTCCACAAGAGATATTGTGTTATGTTGTGTTGTATTGTTTTGTATTATCGGATTGAAAGGGGTTTTGCATACATTTGTTAAGGAGGGTTAGGTCAGATCCGTGAGGATTCCTCGAATACTTAAAGTAGTTTTAATAGGTGAAATTTTGTCTCTTTTCAATTTTTTGTGATGGCTGATGGAGGCTGCATTTAATTTAGGCTTGAATCTTAGATCTCATCCTCTATATTGTACTTAAACTGGATATGGTCGTTTATTTACACCTTTATGGCAATGTATTGTTGTATTGTTGGTCATTATTGATCTTGAGATGAAATTCATACCTTCCAAAAAAAGAAAAAAAAAAAAAAGGAATTCTGGTTTGTTTGGAATCTAAATTTATTTACAATTTGATATTAAATTTTATTATACCAATCAACTGTCAATGATATTAGTTAAAAATAAATCATTTTTTTATTTATAAAATATATTTCCCAATAATTATATTATAGAATTTAATAATTTATAATTTTATCAAAATTTAACAATTATTAAGACAAATTATTTATTTATTTTGAAGTTGTTATTTATATTATGTGTTATTAAAAATTCACAATGATATTTATTACATTTATCACATATTAATGTAAATAAAAATATAAATTGTTATAAATAAAAATATAATTAAAAAAAATTCTTTTTTACATTAATTTTTCATTTGTATTAATTCATTAAACTATGATCAAATAAATATTTAGTTATTTTAAATTAATTTTAATAATTACAATAATATTTTATTATTCAATCCAATCAAATCTTGAACTATTCCAAATATATGATGGTATTAAATATAATTCAATCCTATTCTATCATATTTTATCACTTCTCATCCTATTCAATCACATTCTATTCCATTCTATCCTATTGTACATACCAAACACACTTTTATAATGCAATTCGAAGTTCCTAAGAAAAAATAATCCAAAAATAATTGCGAGACACCTATCCCTATATTTTAAAAGATATGTACCCCTACCCACAAAAATCGAACACATTTATTTTACAAAACATAGACGAATTTTCACTTGGATATTCATCATTAATAATCTATTAATTTGATGGAAGAACGGTAGGGTCTTTTATAAAAAATACTAGAGCTTAATGAAGCAGAGGGACAAAATGTTGGTGTACAGCTTGATAATTAGATTATGTAGGATTTCTTTTAAACCTTAATTAGCTTATGCAAAATATGTCACAATCCACAAATCGCAAGTAAGGTGAGGGAATTAATTAATATATGCTAAAGGGAAAAAAAATAATTATTGTACAATTTTTTTGACTTAGAGAGAGCGAACAAATCAGACAGCCTAGATTTTGATTTATCGATATGGTTCTTTTTCGAGGATGCAAGTGCAACAATTGTGTTACATCGATGTTGACTCTATCGATACGGTTCGTTTTAAGTATCTCAGCGAAGTTCAAGTCTTCGAGAGGACATATCCGTCATTTTCATTATATTTAAAGCAATCACTTGACGGATGCAGTTGCGTCAGTAGCACGGTGCGAGCGAGCAACCGCCTACCATTGGCTCCGCACGTGTTATGGTCACACCCACTCCTGCCTGCTCACGTGTCAATCCTATGCAAAAGCCACGTCGACTGCAATAAAATAGAGAAAAAGATACACGACGGGTAATCCTAGCAGTGCTTCCTCAATTGCTACTTGATTCAAAAAGGGACAGACTTCGCACTATTCATTTCTTCCTCAGCAAGATGTCTCGTCTTTCTCTCGCCCGCTTCTCCCACTTTTTCTGAAACTCCAATTAATTAACCCCAAAAAAACCCAAAAAAAAAAAAAAACCTAAACCCTAATTTTTAAAAAATTCAGCTAAAGTTCTAATTATCTTTTTTATAATAATTTGATTAATCGAATCCTTTATTTCTGTAATTCGCTTCGATTGATGGGCCGTAAGTTTGCATCGACGTCGTTAGCTCCGGGGTTCCGATTTCACCCCACCGATGAGGAACTCGTTCGGTATTATTTGAAACGGAAGGTTTGCCATAGACCGCTCCGGTTCAACCCAATCTGCGTCACCGATATTTACAAGTCCGAGCCTTGGGACCTACCCGGTACTTTGTTTTCCCTAAATTTCATTTTTTGCTCACAAAGTTACGATTTTTGTGCAGATCTAGTTATTCTTCAGGTATGATAAATATATGTACTTGTGTATATTTGTCTTTAATCTATTTGTTAGGATACGATGGCCTAATTTGTCTAATTTTATTTTTAATTTTACTTTATCCTGGTGGGTTTAGATAAGTCGATGTTGAAAACTAGGGACAAGGAGTGGTATTTTTTTAGTATGTTGGATAAGAAGTATGGCAATGGGTCGAGGACCAATAGGGCCACTGAAAAAGGATACTGGAAGACCACTGGGAAGGATCGCCCTGTTCATCATAATACGCGGACTGTTGGGATGAAGAAGACCCTTGTCTATCACATGGGGAGGGCTCCTCATGGTGAACGTACCAATTGGGTGATGCATGAGTACCGCCTCACTGATGACGATTTGGAGAAAGCTGGAGTTGCGCAGGTGAGATCATGGAGGACTCTGTTTGGGATTTGTGTTTTTATTTGTGTTGTTTTGGTATTTGATCAATTGTCTCTTTTTTTTTTCTTTTTTTTTTTAGTGTTTTTGCAACTAGTGGAAATTGATTGGTTGTTGGTTGTGTTGGGGAAGGATGCATTTGTTCTGTGTAGGATATTCCAGAAGAGTGGATCAGGGCCAAAGAATGGGGAGCAGTATGGGGCACCTTTTATTGAAGAGGAATGGGAGGATGATGAGGCGGTTGACGCAGCTCTTGTACCAGGTCATGATGTGGTTGCTGACGAATTGGTGGTTAGTGATGATGCATATTTTGAAACAAATGACCTTGATCAGGTTTGATTTTATCTAATCATGATTTTTAGAATTGATTTTGTTTACAATGGCATATCATCCTTTTAATTTGAGTCTTGGATGTATTGGTGTTAAATGTTATATGGATGAGTGAGTGACTGTCCATGTTTTGCAAATGAATTCAACTATCACGGGTGATAAACTGAGAGAATTACATTAATATTGTTGTCTTAGGGTGTCTTACCTTGAAGTTAAGTGTATGTCACTTTGTCATTTAAGAAAATATCGAATCATCCATAATATTTTAAGATTCAAATTGTTATCTAAACTTACATGTGAGTGTGGAAATTTTCCTGCAAAGTACTGAGAAATATTGGTGGTTATATGATTGATGTTGAATAAATAAAGTTTAACAAGAGAAAAAGAAAGAGGGGGGGGGGGGTTAAGAGAGAGAGTGGAGTTATAAACTTTTCCTTTTTAATTAACTTGCACATGTTTTCAACGGATCACTTAGATTTAGTTTTCTAGCTTTTTGGACTAAAAGTATTCTCATTATCCAATTTTCTGCAAAAAGTTATATTTTGGAAGGGCATTTATGGGAGTAAACTCCAAAAGTGTGTGATTTGCTCACTTTAATAGTTGTACAATAGAGAACTAATTGGTTGTCTCGGATAGTTATTTAATAGATGAAGGCTTAAATTTCACAAGAATATTCAGATGAAAATGTATATACCATATTGGATTGTTAATAAAATGTCGAGCAAGGAGATTCCACCAATGAGGAACTGTGATTGTATTAAGTGTCATTATTTTTGTTATGTTATATTTTGAGTTTTAAGCTGATCTAGGATATTTTTGACTCTTGACCTGGAAGTAGAAGAGTCCATTTGGTTTTGGACTTGGGCACAGAGGCTTATATGCTTTTCTTATTGACATTTGGATTCATTTTATAATTATTTTTAGATACTGTCTTCATGTCTCCACTTTGCTAAAACTTACTTCTTTGAAGTTTTTCAGAAGAAGAAAATCCGCTTTCTTTTAATCTCTATTTGATTTTTTTCCGTAGATATTTCTTTTTAGCAACCAATTTATTAGCTTTTTCACTTTATTTGTTGATTGTAGGAGTTGCACAATAGTCTTACTGACGGAAGTTATTTTTTTGAGCTGTAACTGGCACCGACTTTTATGAGCACAAAATTAACACTGCATGCTGCTTCGTGACAATATAAATGACAATCTAAAAAGTGTTAAATACTATTGTTAGGTAGTTGGCATTTACATTTTTGGATTTACAGTGTCCTGAAAATTATGCCTTTTGCCAGAATATTGATGTTGCAAATCAATCTGAAAATGCACTGCGTCATTTGAACTTCTATCATGGAGAGTCAAGCAACCATGTTGAGCATTCAAGGGACTTGAGTCCAGATAATCAGAAGCCCATGATAGGCGTGGGTGCCACACAGCATAATTCAGAGCTGATGGATGCAAGACCGGTAAAAGATGAATATATTGATTCTAGCAATGGTGTCAATGCTGGTGGCGTTAATTATTTTCTCAATGAGCCTTACTTGGATGCTACTGATAATCCTCAATTCAGTGATGGATTATACCTAGAAGCTAACGACCTATCAAGCACTGCTGAAGCTGATTCTCAAGGGTTTGCCATGGTTGATGAGTACCTTAATTTCTTTGATGCTAATGATGACAACTCAGAGTACCTGACTTTTGATGCTTCTGAAATTCTGGGGAGCGGAGACAACAATTCTGACCAAGCACCTCTCACAACAGAGGTAGAAGTTCAATTTTGAACTTCTTTCTCCTCCTCATTTCTTTCTCTCATCTTCTATTTTTTCAGTTGGTGTATTAATCTGATTTGTTACATTTGCAACAGCAGGTGACTGAAGTAACTGATCAAATGTCCATGGCTGGCCAGCATCAAGCTGAAGTACATGGTAATGATGTTGCATCCACTTCAGAGCAAAAGCCAGATATTGTCAAATCCGAATCAGGTAAAATTATGTCATTTCAGTTGGCATCACTGGTTCTCCGTGTTCTCCTCTGTGTGGATTTCATAAGCTAATATGTATTGCAGCTTAAGATCTGTCATACTATAGTCTGTGCACTTGTTTTCCTTTCATCCTTTCTTATTTATCTGGAATCATTAATTTTTTCGTATGGTGCAGATGTCAAGTATCCCTTCCTCAAACAGGCCAGTCAAATGTTGGGCAACGTTGCTGCTGCTCCTGCATTTGCCTCGGAATTCCCTACAAAGGATGCAGCTCTTCGACTCAATTCATTGGCTCATCCGTCCAGTTCAGTTCATGTTACTGCCGGTATGATCAGAATCAGAAATATCACTTTAAGTGGAAGTGGATTGGACTGGTCGGTTGGCAAAAATGGGGATATGAATATTGTCTTTTCTTTTGACCTGTCACAAAATGTCATCAGTCCTAGTCCTACCGGTTTTGAACCGGCGGGTAACATTTTCTCTGGTAAGACAGGGTTGGTGGTGTTCCGGAGCTTGTGGTTGCTGTTGTTCCTTTGGATCGTAATTCTTTCAGTGGGTTTTAAGATTGGTGCCTGTGTCTCTGCCAAGTAAACAGGATTACTGCATCCAAAACTTTATTTGCTCGTTAAGTTGATAGGGTTAGTTGATATTGATATTTCTTTATAGATTATTGACTTGGACACCACCTCGTTGCAGATATGTTGTTATATGTAACTTTTTGACTGTCAAATTAAGTTGGCGTCTTATATACTTTATACCATTGTAACTTTTAAATATGTCCACACTTGTAGTCGAATACGATAATATTATTTGAAATTCTGGTTTCGCTTTCCTGTTGGAGTCTTGCTTTGAAATAAATCTATATGCTATGTTAAAATTACAATTAGATGCGCTGTGCTGATTGTTATGAAGTTCTTTGCTCACAGCAGCATTCTGGCAAGGATGAAACTGTACCCTTTGGTGTACCCTAGATCGTTTATTGTTATTTGCTTTCTTGTTTGATGAATTTTATCTGCTTTCTGGGCAATGCTGCTTACGGTTTCCTAAGTACTAGATGAAGCATTCAAGGAAGATCGAACTTGTTCCCATTCAAGAAGTAGGAAAGTGGAGGTGTTTTTTTTTGCTCTTTTTTGGAAATGATATGACCTGTCGGACGTGAAGTCCAGGCTTGTAGCAAGAATCTGTTGATCAAGGCTTGCAAATGACAGCATGGTCTTGCAAATCCAACTATTGATATGTTATCCTAGCAAGCTTTAAAGGGCTGGCCCATAGTTACGGCATTTTATCCTAGCCAAATGGCACAATCCCCACCTTTCAGCGAACATATTTGTGATTTTTTATACCGTATTAGAGTTTTTATCATTTGAATCGACGGAGTAACTCTTCCTTTGTAGAAATGCTTCATCTGTTCTTCCTTCTATGAAAATTCTCATTATCATCTAGTCCTTGCAGTCTCCATGGCTCTAAATAGCTGGCCGAAGTCTTCCAGGCAACATTGTATATGACAAGGAGACTGCAACTACGTATTAGAGAAACCTAAGTATTTAGAAAAATATGAATCACAAATTATCATTCTGTGAGGTAGATACTGTGATTATACATAAGGACACAAATAATACAGAACTTATGTGGTGTGGTCTATCAGTGTCGAGTATTCACACATAAGGTAACCACGGCGAAAGCCAAGCCAAGCCAACTTGACTGGACACTTCCAATCTCAAATTTCATTAAATGGTTTAATATTGGCACGTTATCCTGCACACTCGTAATAAATAGATAGTTCATATTCTGCCTTCTCACTCTACAGCTTATTGCAGTAGCAGTCATGATTTCCTAGAGCCCTAACCACGTTTACATTTCTCCGGGAAGCATCGTGTCCTCTGGTAGATCACAAAAAGCAATGCCCTGAAAAGAAAAAGGGGATAGAATACGATATTAATCTTACTAGTATTAACGAAAAGAAGAGCAATTGTGGTAGAAAAATATTAAAAATATATATACCTCTCCTGTAAGATGGGCCACACATTTCTTCTCAGCTAGCAACTCTTGTTCGGTCTGCAAAGAAACGGTGTCAGTCACATCTAAAAATGGTTTAAAGAATTTATGCAAAGTCCAGGACATTGAACTGGTTTGAATTCTTTTTGGTTAGAGTTGGCACAATACTTTATTGCTCCTGGCAGCAAAAGCAAACACTATATGACTTCTCAGGTCGGCATCCTAGTGTATCAAGAGATGATTCCATTTTAAAGGTTGTTTCCATTTGTATTCATGAAACTAATATTTGAAATACGTGAAGGATAGAAATGTAATAACCACTCTTAGCAACGTACACTTGGTTGATCATGGAATTATGCCATTTTTTAAGTACCCATTCATATTCTTAAAATATTATGTATAATACTCCCTTTGGACAAGATTGGATTTATCTTTCTTCTACTTTGGTTTGCATATGGTGTTCAGTAGCGAAAAAATTCTTAGAAGAAGTAAGTTGGATCATACCTTCGCTATCCGCTTGCGAAGGTAATCATCAAATATTACATCCTTGACAAGCTCATAATCACCATCTCCCTGCATACCGGTGTAACTTTCTTAGAAATTAACTAAGTGCGTACGAGCACAGATCTCTTTATGTATACAGAAAATTTAGAAAATTAAAAAAAAAAATTATGAGAAAGAAGATACTAGATCAAACTTACTTTTGATCTGCATGGCATGCTGAAGACAATATCCTCTGCTATGCCGTAAGGATTTCCATTTGTATAAACCTACATTTGCATTTTTAACTGTCAGAGAAATATAAAACTCTAGAAACCAAAGTCGACTGAAATTTTTTATTAGCAGATGAGGTCTTGGTATGAAGCTATCTCCACCAAACAGGGCAGGGTTTGGGTGTTAGAAAAAAAAAATTGTTAATTGAATAAAAGAATTCACACTTATGAACTCCGTAACCCTTTCAAAAACAAGTAATGAAGAGCTTGATAAATAATATCCAGAACTTTCAGCTGTCTAAATATATTGCGATTTCTACGTAAGAGGTTGTTAGTTTTTCAACTTCCTTTTTTCACGCCACTAGGACAAGTAAAGATAATGAATCTCCAACTATAAAGTTTCTTGAGAATAAATAGCCTGACCTTTCTTAGAAGGAAAAAAGAGCAGGAAACAATAAACTTACGCCAGATGAAAACCAATCACCCTCAGGTGTGGGAGTTACTAGAGACTTCATGGCATCAACAATTGACACAGCAGTGGATGCAGCTGAAGATCTTCCCCATTTCTTAATCAGTAGTCCACCTCTCTGAAAATCAAATTTATACTTGTTCACGAAGGCTTAAAAGAGTTTATAGGAAGACTATGCAATTCATTACAAATAAAATTATGGTGAAGTTATCAACCAATCTTACCTTCTGGATTGTTTCAGTGAACCCCTCTTCCAGCCATTTGTGGTCCTTGATAACCTCTTTCACAGGTAAGCCATTGATCCTAGCATTTAGGAAGTCCGGAACCTGGCAACAGTTTCACAGAATTCCTTTTAAAAAATATTGGAGTAATTTGACCTAGGTACTATGTTTACAGTATCTGCTTGTTGACCTGAGTGGTTGAGTGGTTTCCCCAGATGGTCATATTTGACACTTTGTCGTAGAATACACCTGCTTTAAGGGCGAGCTGCACAAAATAGCCAATAAGTACAGCAACTATTGACAGATGGTCAAAGAATAACTACTTATGATTTATGGGTCTAGTGGGTAAGAGCTATACCTGGCATTTTGCTCTATTTTCATCTAATCTAGTCAAAGCATGAAAGTTCTTTGCGGGTATGCTGGGAGCATTTTTCAAACAAATTAAAGCACTGCAAATGAAAAGAAATTATCAATCAGAGATAACACAGAGGATAAAAAAGCCTAGGTATCAACCATAGTAGCCATAAAGGCAATCTTCTTACTTGGTGTTACAGGGGTTCCCCACAACTATCACCTTGACATTACGGGATGCGACAGCATTGAGAGCTTTTCCCTACAAAATTGTGCACCAAGATCAGAATTGGAAATTGTTGCAAATGGGATTCAGAAGGAGGTCCAAAATGCATATACACATTGAACCTGCTCTGCAAATATCTGGCCATTGATATCTAATAAGCCGGCTCTTTCCATTCCTGGCCCACGAGGCTTTGCTCCAATCAGAAGGGCCCATTCTGCATCTTCAAAAAGCTCATATGGATTTATTCCGATTTTCACCTCCCTCAACAAAGGAAACAAGGAATCCTCAAGTTCCATCGCCACTCCTGCATACATGAAGACATTAAGTTGAAAGATGCATCTACAAGGCAAAAAATAAAAATGAGATATAGATCTCCAGAATGAAGGAAACCAGTCTAAACCTGTACGTTGTCAATTCACTTCTTTGGGTCTTGGAGCATATTACAATCACATGCACTAAACATAAGTTGAGAAACAGGGAGATAAACTAAAATTTGCAGCTTAGGAAAAGCCTACAAACCTCAGATGACAAGGTTAAGTTCTCTAATCATCCAATTCTTATTCCAGCTGATACCAAGCACCAGGTATAGCATATTGGGATGCAATTTTTAATTTTTTTAAAAAATATTGGCATAGTGGATAAGAATGCACAGTGGAATTACAGTGACTTGAACAGAATATGAGACAACTAGAATACATTGATCAATCTTGTTACTTTCTGTACTCTTTCAACAAATTAATATCATTTTATTCTATCATTTTTTTTCTACTGTACAGGAGGATCAATCATACACATTTTCTCTCAATTATAAATTTCATAGCATTTACAAACATAAGCACACACAGACAGAGAGAACAAGAGTTCAGGACAGCTTGTCTGAGATTGTTGATTAAAATGATAGTAAAAGGTATATTAGAGTACCAACCTTCAAGGGCCTGTAAGGACCTTTCAGATCCCAGTAGTTTCAATGCAATCGGTTGATCTGGCCCTAAAACCTCCCCAGCTGCGAGCTGGAAGAACAAGACAAGTTAGAAATTCCATTGCTATTACAAGGTCATTTACATCACTGAAGCAAATATATTATCCCAATATAAATACACCAATAATTTTTAGTTCAAGTTCAACAATCTGGTTCCCATAGGAAATGAATAATTTTATTTGACGAGGAGAAAAAGAATGGCAATAATTACAATGTATGGCCAACAGGGCAATTAATCTTGATTTGAATTATTCACATAGGACTTTACGATGAAATCTACCAAACAGCTTTTCTTTCAGGATTATAAGGCACAGCTGACTATGTATACAGACTGTGAATGGAATCATACGAATGACAGTTCACTGTTATTTATTGTTGAAGACCCACTACCTTATCCGCACCATTCTAGAGGAAGTTAAAAACACAAATTCTAACATCAACCAAAACATAATGGTGACCAGAGTCTATCAAAAATAAAGAAAGTTACAGAAGTTAATCACGGTTTACTTGTGATAAAAATTTGATTAACAGGATTTCCTTACTTTGAAAAGTAAATGATTAGAAATCATCCCAGCAGCACCCGAGACTGCAATATTAACCATTTTCTTCCAGGATTTTGTCTTCTCTTCCTGTAAAGACAATTTGACAAAGATCTCTTGTTATAAGCACAGATTGAACACAATCAATCAATAAAGACAAGATATCTACAACCCTCAAGCCAAGTCAACAAACAATAATCATATAAGCAGAACAATTCAATAAAGTGACTCAACATTTACTCACATCAACAACAAGAAGCACCAATAAGAAACAAGCAAATCAACAAATAATATCAATGCACTTGTATCACAAACTCCAAATACATGCAAAGCAAACCATTCCCTCTCCAGAACAGAACACACGCACATATGTATACATAATACGTGCATACTGACACGCCCAGGTATAGCAAACAATTAAAGAACTTACAGCTTTGAGATCATATGTGAGACAGAAAACACCATAGCAATCGTTAGTCTTGCTCTTAGGATCATCTTGTTCAACTGCGACCGGGGCTTGAACTTGACTGAGACACAAAAACATGCAAATCCCTTTGAGATCACTCAAAATTAAAAAAGCACAGTACTAACAACAGTATTAACCAATGCAAAGAAATATATACACATGTACATATATAACTCTCTCTCCCTCTATATATTTATTTAAATTAAAAAAAAAACCCTGCTCGCTTACTTTACAGAGCAAGAGATGGTGGGGTTTCTGGGTCGAATGATGGGCCGAAAAGCACGGCGACGGAGAGATGAAACGTGGGTCGATGAGAGTGAGAGCTGTGAAGAGCTGAGACGGGTGGTTTCGGTGTATGAAGATGGTGAGAGCTGTGCCACCACCGCCATGTCAGCAGCCAGCAGAGGTATATAAGAAAGTATTTCGAGAAAAAGAAACAGCAGGTGAACAGAAAAGATTTAAAACTAAAAAGTCTTGTCTTGAGAGAAAGATTAGGAAGGCTTATGTATGTATGAGAAATTGATGAGCGTGAAAGGAAGAGGGGGTTTAATGGTTTGGAGGGAGAGGAGTAGAAGTGTCGAAGCGTAGAAGTGGAATTATGGATGATTTGAAATACTAGTATAAGGCCGTGCAAGTGACACATGTAAAGGCAGTGTCATCCATAAAATCTCTAGTGGGTGACTTGGGCTTTTACAGTTTTATGGTTAGTTAACTGGTTATGGGGAGTTAGTAGTACATATTGGCTTTTTAACCTGTAATTTGATTTGTGTTTGTGGTGTTGAATTTTGGCATGTGAGTTTGTAAGAAAAGTCCAATTGAAAGAAGTATGGGGATTGGCTTGCTTGTATGTAAATGCAAGCTTGGTTTGGTGATAGGATCCAGCTATCAATTCTCTTTTGAATAGTTGATGAAATTTTCTATAACCATGTAGAAATCAACTCCTGCCAAAGTAAATATTGTCTTAATTTTGTTGATACTTGATTATACCTACCTAACTGCCTTGCTCAATTACTTGACCAAATTTTGTGCAAACTTCTTCAGATAACTATCAAAAAATTTTCAGACTGACATATACTTTTTCAAGAAATTTAGGTGTTGTTTATCATTGCTGTATTATAAGTTTAGTTTAGTATTGAAAGGACGACAACTAAAATTTTAATTGCATGTTTTGTATGTTAGATTTGAGTGGATGAGATTAGACTAAAATAAGATGACTTCATTATATCATATTATATTTAGTATTATCTTGTGTTTGGATGACAGATGATTTGACCAAACTAATTAAATTAGCTGAAAAGAAAATTAAAATTATTGTTATATCAATTATTAGATATTTAAACTTATTTTATCGAACTTTCTGTGGTATTGTTATTAATAGTATGTATTTTGTCGTCTAAAATTCATACCACAGACAAGATGACTAGTCGAAAGAGTGGATAGATAATTTATGACATGTCTTTTGTAAATTCAAAATATAGATGACATGTTGTCAGATTGTTACCACAAAGTAAAAGTTATATATCCTGTGGTTTATAACTTCATCAAAATAATAACGGCAAGCTGGAATCACGTAAATAACTTTATGAAAATAATGATCAAATTTGTCATGAAAACTATTTTTGGACTCTTATTATTAACTTAAGTCAAATTATTTTTTCTTTCACAGAACTAAAGTCTTAAGTTGAATTTTCAATAAGTACAAATTCTTTTAATTATTTTTTTAAACTTTATTGTTTATTTCCGAACTCTTATCTTTTACTCTGTTTACGAGCTTTTATCTCAAATTTAGTTTAATTTTAATGTAAGAGGAGGTTCATAAGCTTTTAGCTTAACCAGTTTTCTAAAGAATATGATTTTCTATCTCCACAATTTACAGTATTCTCTTATACCATATCACAATGGAAATAATGCTATATTCGTTCAGCTGCAATATTATTATTTGGCATGTCATCAGCGTAGGAATATATACCAAGGCCAATACATGAGTCATTTGACTCTATTCACCAATTCTTCCTTATCCAGCTTGGAATGTTATTTTGAGTGGCTCCAAGGAAAGCTACGTATACCCGGATCCCCATCAAGATCCTTTTTTTTTCTCTTAATAAGAATGAAAATAAAAATAAAAAAAGCAAAAAGAATGCAATATCCAACAGCCAAGTTCCAAAACCTGAATGTCATCTTCATACTCGATGCATCCCACATTACTTCTCACATTATTTAGGATATAATTTAAAATAAAATTTTAAATTTTTTATCATTACTTATGATTGAATGATTGCAATAAATACGAAACATGGTCTAGAAAGCCATTTAACTAATTAATTAATTGAATAAACACGATTAACTCAGTTTTTAACTAGATATACAGTTTGTCTGCAATAATTTAAATAAATAAAATGTAAATTCAAAGTGATGAAATTTTCCATTGGAAAGCCATTTGATTTATCATGACTGACGAACAATTAATCTCTTTTATAATTTTAAATACACATACACAAATATATATAGAACCATTTTTTTGTTCGGAAATCCCATATTTTAAATTCGAATTAGAAAATTTTCTTTATACACACACACACACTTCTATGTACGTAAGGGACAACAATGAATTTCTGTCTAGAATAACTTAATTAGCATATAATATTTGTGTAACTGTTTTCAAATCTCTTTTAATCAATTGGAACTTTTTTTTAAGAGTAATGATACAGCCATAAATTTTTATACAAACTTATGTGGCATGATAAGATTGGTTGAATTAAAATATAAAATAATGAAAACAAATTATGTGGGCCAAGTGATATTTAATTCAACCAATCTTATCATGCCACATAAGTTTATATAAAATAAATTTGTACAAGAATTTGTGACTGTATCATTACAACTTTTTTAAAATATATATTATGTACAATTCAATCTTCAATATAATTGAAGCCCAACATATTAAAGTTCAACACAACTAAGAGCTATTAGCACCGGTTATAATTCTTATAAAACCCCTTTATCTCTTAACCCTTAATTAAATTAATTAATTCCACCTCTTATCATAATTAACATATAGGGATGTCAATAAAGCCGGATTGAGAGGCCTACCACATTCCTCACCCTATTAAAAACTTCGTCTTCATACCCCAATAAATAGAGTAGGGGTAAGGATGGAGAATCTCTAATAAAAAAAAAATTTTCCATCCTCATCCTATTTATAGTAGGTATAAATACATACTTTCAGTAACTAAAATTTAGATTTAAATAAAATCATTATCGTATTATAAAATATTTAAATTATTTTAAAAATCTCCAAAAATTTGAAACAATATCTTAAAACAATATTAAAATTGTAAAATGTTTGCACGCACTTTTGTATGTCAAGATTAAGGTACAATCAAATTGTTGGCCTATAATAGAATATTTTTAACTTACTAAACTTTACTGAAAATTCTTGAAGAATGAGGTTTGATTTGTTTGAAGACAGTGCAACCTTAAAAGAGAAAAAAAAATTTAATGGTTAAATAAGAATTATATTGTAGGTTTTTCTTTTAGTTATTCTCTATTTATATTAGATAAAAAAAATACAAAGTTTATTAACCAACATTGTAATTGATAAAATAAAATTATTAAATAAAAATTAAAAAATATTTACATATAACAATGATTGGGATGGGGGTGGGTGGGGAGTATAAAATCAAATCCCACTCTATTAAGAATTTGGAATTATTTTTCCTTCATTTTTCATAAATTATTTAAAATTCACTAGTGAAGGATTTTATCATCCCTATTAAGATAAATGTTGACATCTCATCTTTCTTCTTTCTCTAAAGGTTCTGTTTGGTATAACTTTTCAAGTAGAACTTTTAGAAATAGAGTTTTTACTAAAAAAAAAGTTTAGTTGTTTGGTTCTCAATAAGAGTTTTTATTAAAAATTTATGAAATTACTTTAATAGACAAGTTTTTTAAAATTATATTATGAAAATAATAAATAAGATTGTCAAATAAGTAGAAGATATTTTAGATATTTTGACATTTAAAAAAAGTTTTTTAACCTCTACTCTCAAAAGTCGAAAATTTGAGTTTTTACTAGTAGAGATAAAATAATTCATTTAAGCTTCAAAAACTCTATTAGAAAAATAACCAAATAACAACCAAAATTATGATAAGAGTTTATGAGATTAAATAAGTATTTTTTACCATTACATAAATCATACCAAACATGCACTAAACCCACCTATTTTTTGTTTTTGTTAAATAAATAAAACTTTTTCTTTTTTTTTTAGTACTAAAGAAGTTTTTTTTAAAATAAATAAGCATTTTCCAGTGAATCGGCACTAATTGTAGTAAAAGAAAACCTTTGTAATCAACCTGAACAACTTAAAATGATAAAAAATACCAGGGGCTAAAAAGTCTTGACGCTCATATCTACAATTACAAAATTGCAAAAAAATGATTCTTAAGACATTCTCTGGATGGTTACCTTTAGCCTGAGTTTGAGAATCCTCTTCTTCCTCCGAGAAATTAGGGTGTAAGGATATTTGTGGAACTAAAATGGATGTAATTACTAGGAAACAGATTGCAATTAAATATTTAATAGGGGCATTTAAAATAGGGGTTTTATGAGAGTAATAAAGGTGTGTTAATAGATTCACTTTTTTTTTAAATTATATACAATTCAATCAAAGTACATTATAATTAAAGTCCACTCTACCTTAAAGTTAAGTAGAAGAGGTGTCGACCAATCCGAATTAGAGTTATTGGCTAATCAAATATGATTTATTGTTATTTTTATTGCCTAAACGCATGCGACTAAATAAGTTTTTTGAATTTATAAAACATTTATTTTAATTTAATTTTAAGCACAAATGCATATCTCTCTTTTAACTCCTATTTAAAAAGTACGTGATTTATAAACCCTACATTCTTTATTATAAAAGATCACCATTATTAAAGAAACGAACATCTCCATGGATTAGATCCATTTAAAAATTACACGTGGAATCTCAGTTTTCAGAATAGCTTGCTTTGAACTATGGAGTTGTGATGTGTGTCATGTGAAATCTCAATTTTCCCTATTTTTAATTTTTATCATATGTTAGTGACTATGTTTACATTGTATAGCCTTTAGTCAATGACTATATATATATATATAGATCAGTAGCCATCTAAAAATACTTTTAGTTTTACACTAATTAATATCCATTAAATTTGAATTGAATCAATGGATGAGATTAATTGAAATAAAATCTTCAAGATATTTTAATATTCTCTCTGTCCATATGGTCTCCACTTAAAATTTTTCTCACTCTTTTATTTTTTCATTTCCTTCGCGTGATGTGCTTTCTCTCTCTTTTCTTCTCTTGTTCTTTTTAACCTATGACTTTTTCGTTTGTTTTTTTCTTTCTTCCTAGTCATAAAAAGTCTTAATTCTCTCCAGCAAAAATTCTTTACTCTCTCCAACTTTTAACTCTACAACTCTTTCTTTCACTTTTTTTCTCTCTCCACATACCATTTGAAAGCACAAATTTATTAATTTTAACTAGCGGAACTAGTCTCCTAGCAAAACAGTCATCAAACTCAAGTTTAACAAAAAATTCTTGTGAAAAAGGATGTCTATTGACAACGACATGGCATTAGAAGTTTTTCTTCAAATCTCAAGTTTAGATCTAATTGGTACAAAGATTTACCACATATTATGAATACAAATATTATAATCTTAAGTACATGAAAAAAATATGTGCAAATGGGAATATGATCTTAAGTACTCTATATTATGAATAAAAATAAAGAAAGAGAAAATAGCAATTTTGAGCAAACAAATAGAAACCTTGCCTTATGCTCTTTAAAATTAATAGTATTTAGTCATAATTAATTTGAGAATTTGCTTTAAGTGGTCCATAAAGTAATTCCAAAATGACCGAATAAGACAAAATTACATAGACTTCTTTAACCAATGAAACAAGTGGGTTGCTTCAATATTCCACATCAATGATTTTGGTGCCCAACTGCTTGAGTCCTCTTGGAAGGATTTCAACAACAATGCTACGCAAAACTGACAAAAAAAGAAAATAAGAGGGGAAACGAATGAAAACAACAATGAAGAAAAATAAGTAGCATTAATGGTCTGCAGAATACAACTTAAGGCTATAGCTTGAGGCAATCACTATGCACAATAAAACTCAAATCACATATACAAGTGAAGAACTAAAAATTGAAGAAGTTGGCTATTAAACATATAAATTTCAATGAACATAATCAATCAAAGTCTAAGCATACTTACAACAATCCTCTTCATGATTATATTGATATCAATTGAACTCATTTCTTCATTCCGTAATATTTATGCAAATAATTAAAAATAAACTTTTTAAAGAGATCTTTAATATTGAAAGGTAATTATCACAAGATTTTATTTACAATTTACTTGGATTTGATATTTCAATGCTTTTTCTTATTGGATTTAAAGAACAAATACGCTTATCATGTCCAAGTTTGCCGCATGAATTGCACTTCCTCTTCTTCTTGCCAAGAGCCAACTCAATACCACTTTTGATTTTGTCAGTGTTGTTAACATCTTTCTTCCGACCCTTGGTTTGTGAAATATTTGGATCCAAAAGTAATGGCTGAGATTAACTAATGCTAAAGCAAGGATCATCTTTCTATTGGCAAACAGTGGTTAGTTGGTTCGAAATATCTAACAACTTTTTTGCTAGCTCGTTTATACCATCCATGTAAATCAAGCATGCCTAATTTGAAGATGCAGCAACACATGCTAATTTAATAGCTTGGTGGCACATATAGCTTAGTCTCAAAGCCTCTAATTCTTCTTTACCATCATTTTTCAAAAAAATCTCTCAAATCAATCTTTCTAAATTTATTTGCCTCTTGTCTCCATCTTGGAAGAATAAAATGATTCGGCAACTTATCAATGTCTAAACGAACAAACACTTTCAGCATATGTCTGCAAAGTATTCCAACGAACTCAAATTTTTTACAATCACAAGTACCCTCATAAGTTTGCGGATTTAACTTATAAACTCTTCAGATTCTCCAAACTTTATTCTCACTAGGTACTTGAGAAATTCAGCATCACATCCATTCTCTTCAACTTTGTATCGATTAACTTGGCTCCATTCATCCTTGAATTTATTAAACACATTTTTGGTATACAATTGGGATGCATGTTTCAAAAGAAATTCTCCATCATTGACAATTCGATATTTGTGTTCTGATTCAAAATCTTCATCACTTTCTTTTTCAATAATCCTTTTCAACGCTTCTTCATATTTCACAACAAACTCTCTAAGATTTGTCGAGGATGTTACAAAGCCATCAAAAAATGAATTAATGCCCTCACTTCATCCTGTAGTATTCATTTCAGCAAAAAAAATACTACGATTATAAACAGGTGCTCAAGAAGCACGTATTTCATATAGATGATTTAGTCATTCATTGTCTTCCAATTTATATTCTATAATCAAACTCTTCCAAGTTTCTTCAAATTCCTCTACTTTGTAAGTAGACATAATACATTTTTTCAATCTGATCTTGAATCTTGACTTCTTGAAGTACACATGTGACAAATTCTCGGCAAACTTCTTCTTAATATGCCAAAGGCATAATCGATGGTGAGTATTTGAAAAAAACGGTCACAATTGCTCTTTTCATTGCCAAGTCTTGGTCAATAATAATAGAAACTAGAGGACGTCCTCCCATAGCTTCAAGCCATGCCTTAAAAAGCCACTGAAATGTTACCTCTGTTTCATCTTGTAAAAGTGCACAACCGAATTATATTGACTGTAAGTGGTGGTTCACTCCTGTGAATGGTGCGAACGACATATCGTACTTGTTTGTTCTATAAGTTGTGTCAAATGAAACTGCATCCCTAAAACAGTGATATGCCAACCTCGATCGAGCATCTACCTAAAAACAAATTGGTTGGTTGCCCTTTTTCATCACATTGGGTTGCATAAAAAAATTAAGGGTTCTGAGCTTGCTTTTTCCTGAAATATATAAAGATTGATTGGGCATCCCCTCCATCCAATTGCCTATGACGCACATTCCTTAAGTGATTATAGCAATCTCTGTTGTTAAAGCCCATTTGCGAACCTCCTAGAATTGAACGAACTTTTGTAATAGGCAAATTTTTTCTATGAAAAGCTTCAGTAAAATTCTTAGCAACTTTAGGCATGTGTTTGTTTGACTTCATTTTTATTCTTCTAGCAGGAGTAATTACTTTATGATTGTGAGAGTCCCTAAAAACCGTAATCTTCCACTTGTTTGACCATTTGTCATACATAACCCTCATACTAGCTTCACACCCACATTTGACTGTTGAACAATTTCTACTTCTTTTTTTTGTATTTACCTCACTTGCATCTTTTTCATAGTGTTCTTCCATAAAATTAGGCTTATTAATCTTTGGCACATGCTTCCCTTGATGGACACAAGTAAATTGTCCACTAGTCACCTCATTGCAACCTACTCTATTCTCGGAAGAAGATCGAGTTCGAATTCAAAACCCCTCCTGTCTACCGTAATCTTCATAGTAGTTTTTAGCTTGCTCTAATGTTTCAAAAAGCATCCCCACATATGGTGCCTCTAATTATTCAAGATTGTTTTCAACCTCTTCACCATTGCTCCCTGTAATGTGTCAAACAATTGAAAGAAAAATAAATAATGTATAAAAAGATAAAAATATTGAAAAAATTACGAATTAGAAAAGTTAGGTAAAATTAATAGTAAAAAAATAAATAAATTATGAAAGTATGACACATACCAAATATTCATTATTTTCAGGCATCTTCACGAAGAGTTGTGGAGTTAAAAGTTGGAGAGAGTAAAGAATTTTTGCTGGAGAGAATAAAGATTTTTTATGAATGAGGAAGAAAGAAAAAAGCAAACAAAAAGTCATAAGTTAAAAAGAACAAGAGAAGAGAAGAAAGAGAGAGCACATCAAGGGAAAAAATAAAACAGTCAGAAAAATTTTAGGTAGGGACCACATGGAGAGAGAAAATATTAAAAGATTTTAAATATTTAATTTCAATTAATTCCATTCATTGATTCAATTTAAATTTAATGGATATTAATTATTGTAAAATTAAAAGTATTTTTAGCGGGCTGTTGATCCATCCCCATTATATATATATATATTAATAATGATAAAACGTCATATAAAAACTTGAATGAAGTTTGTCATTGCCTTAATTATTTGAACAACTAGCACCTTTATTTTATGAATAAATCACAAATGGAAGTGCCTTAATTATAATTTATTTATTTCATTATTTATATAAAAGAAATTGCTTTTTCCTTTGATCAAAGGATTCTGAAGATTAATAAATATGATTATGTTGATGATTTATAAAATATGACTTTTAGATAATTTCGCAGACCCTGCTCTATTGTTAATAACACGGACTTAGTTTTTTTTTAATACTTTTGTGCCAATAATATGATTTTATATTTTTATTGTGATATGACTATATCAAATTTTAAACATAAAATTATTAATTAATCAAAGACCAACTACTCTCAGATATTCCTTTTTATTATCAGAGAATTCTCCCCCTCCCCTTTCCTCCCCTCGCCTTTGCCACTTAGGAAACAAAAGCATCATTAATTAGTTATAAATTGATATAATGATTTAATGTCTATTGGCAATCTTAATTAATCAAAAAATAGGCAAACAATAGCTTTATTTATTAAACAATAGCTTTATTTATTAATAAAGATAAAGTATACGTAGATGTAAATAAGAAAATTTCTTATATATCTTAAGAGATTTTAGTATTTAAATTAAAATAAACTGATTGACACAAATACTGAAAATACTTGCTCTTTATTTAATTTATTAAACATAATAAAAAAAATAATATTATACTTAACCACTATAGTTAGAATTTCTCCCGTATTGAAGGACAACAAGAAAATTAAGATTGTCATATACGATCTCATCATTAATAGTAGTTACCCAAAACCATTTACCCTCCCACCATTTGTTCCTACTTAAAAAATTCATATTAAAAAAATTATTCGTAAATGCAAACATTAAAATAATAATCATAAATGGTATTCAATTGAAATTAGCCTAAAACCTGCGCAAGATGTTTCCATAGTCATCAGATCAGAAAAGATATCTGCTTCTGCCGAAAAGTAATCAAAACTCAATAGTAAGCTGCTCTTGCGAGTTCTTGCTTCTGGTTTGATATATAACATACATGTCTATTGTATATATAGACTTAAATAGCCGACAGTGGGTGTGATTGGGCACACAGTTAATGCTTGCAACTAATTAATTGCACGCAGTTAGCAGGGGTCCCATGGCTCACTGGTTAACTAAGAACAATTGTCGATAGTAATTGAACATAGTTTTTGAAACATAGTTTTTGAACATAGATGTGTATGCATAATTTGTCCGCAGTCGTTTATATATTGAACACAATTTTGACATCTTATTATTATAAGTAAATAAATAGTTTGTCCACAGTCATTTTTATATATTGAAGATAATTTTGACATTTTTTTTATAAGATAATTTTGTTATTTTATTTAGTAGTCATAAGTACTTATTTCATTTTATAAGTTTTTTTTTTCAAATATTTTTGTTACTTCTTTTTAGTTGCACTTTCGGGACTTACATAAATTATTTTATCTTTACTGGTAAATATTTAAATTTTGAATTTTTAGGATAGAGATTGGAGAGTTTTTGTAGAAAGTCCAATTGTCTAAAATACTCATTATTTATTTTACACTCTTATTTTTTTTATAACATAACTTTAAAAACTTGTCTATTAAAATATTGTGGAACAGCCAATTAATATTATCATTTATCTTTTTTCATACCACATTATAATCATATGAATCACAATACTATGTTAAAAAAATTAAATTTTTTAATCATTTGTGTATTATCCAAATTTTGTATTTTATAATTTATGTTCGTGATAATGAACAAACGCTCTATTTAAGGATTTTTGTAAAAGTGTTTTCTACTTCTATTTTTATTTCTCTCTGTCACACAATTCCTAAATGTAGTCAACAGAAAATGGTTAGCTTCTAGAATATTAAGAATAAATAAGATAAGAATTGAACGGGTGAAAACGGCTACTAGATTTTCTGTGGGAATTTGAGCCTTTGGATTATTTGCATAGAAACAAATGTATCAAACGCACACTTATATGCTAAGGATCTATTGAGATTTTGGACCATCGAATAAAATTCGTTACACGTGTTTTATGTTAATTTAGTCTCCAGTATTTTTGTGAATTTTAAATAAATTTATACGTGGAATACATTAATTGGACAGATGCAGAATGACATAGTACACCCTTCTCGTGTACTATGTCAAAGATCGAGTACCCTCATATTGTTCTTATTATTTGAGAATCCTCATATTCTCCTCTCAAATAATTATGACAAGGATAGATTAGTTATAAATTGATATAATAATTTAATGTCTATTGACAATCTAAATTAATCAACATATAGGCAGACAATGGTTTTCTTTATTAATAAAAACAAAATATAAATAGACACAAAGAAAAAAAAATCTCTTATATATCACAAGAGATTTTAATAATTGAATTAAACTAAACTGACTGTTTAGCACATGTCACTTTTTTAATTTATTAAATATAATACAAAAAAATGACATTACACTTAACCACTATAGTCAGGATTTCTTCCGTATTGAGGGACAATAAGAAGATCAAGATTGTCATATATGATTTCATCATTAATAGTAGTCAACCAACACCAATGACCCTCCGACCATTTGTTCCCACCTGGAAAATTCATATTAAAGAAATTACTCGTAAATGCAAAGATTAAAATAAATGGTATTCAACTGATATTAGCCTAAACCTGCGCAAGATGTTTCCATAGTCATCAGATCAGAAAAGATATCTGCTTCTGCCGAAAAGTAATCAAAACTCAATAGTAAGCTGCTCTTGCGAGTTCTTGCTTCTGGTTTGATATAACATACATGTCTAGGACAAAACTACGTTACAGATTCTGTAAGGTACAGACTGCAGCATCAGCCGTTGGATGTGGTTGGATGTGGAGTGAGAAACTAAACAAAAGAAAATCGGATGGTGGGATGACGGGAGATGACCACATGTCTATTGTATATATAGACTTAAATAGCCGACAGTGGGTGTGATTGGGCACACAGTTAATGCTTGCAACTAATTAATTGCACGCAGTTAGCACGGGTCCCATGGCTCACTGGTTAACTAAGAACAATTGTCGATAGTAATTGAACATAGTTTTTGAACATAGCTTTTGACTGGATGTGTATGCATAATTTGTCCGCAGTCGTTTATACATTGAACACAATTTTGACATCTTATTATTATAAGTAAATAATAGTTTGTCCACAGTCATTCTGTATCTATTGAACAATGAACATCGTTCCGACATCTTATTTAGTAGTAATAAGTATTTATTTAATTTTATAATTTTTAAAAAAATTTATGTTGTTTTTTTAAGTAAAATTTTTTAGGCTTAAATAAACTATTTTATATCTATTAGTGAATATCTAAATTTTGAATTTTTAAAAGTAGAGATTGAAGAGCTTTTGTGAAAAGTTCAATTGTCTAAAATAGTCATTATTTATTTTACATTCTTATTTTCTTCTTTTTTATAACATAACTTTAAAAACTTGTCTATTAAAATAATTTTATAATTATTAATATCAATACAAGAAAATAGGCAATAGATGACGGGAAATAATTGTCATAAAAGTGGGTGCATGACAGACAGTTCATCCGTCATCTATATTATTGTCATTAATTTATGATAGAATATTTTTCGTTATGAATTCATGATAGCATTTTACAGTAATATATTTGTCACGCAATATTTTAATGTGAAAAAATAATTAAATTAAAATTTGAATTTATTTAAATTTTCGTACCATTTTTTTAAAATTTTGGCAGATTATATTATTATTTGTAAATTTATTATTTAATTTTGGCAGGAAATTGTTTATGTCAGACTTTATGATGGGTATTTTCCGTCATAAAGTTATATTGTTTTTAAAAAATTACGATTATAATTTATTTGTGAATTCATGTTTACAAATTTCATTAATTAATAAAAATGAATATCATCAAAAAACTAAAAGCAATTAATATTAAGGGATATTATTATTTTACTACCTAAGTTTTACTAACATATCATGTCAGTACCAAAGTTTGCCGAAAAGTGCATTTTACTACTAAAGTTTTGCGCCGTTATCAATTCATTACCATTTCGTTAACAACGTTAAAAATTTGCTGATGTCATAAGGACATCAAAAACATTTCTAGCTGTAAGAGTAAAATTGTCTATTAATTTGATAGATAAATAATCATTTTACTACCAAATTTTTAGGAGAATTATCATTTTACTACCAAACTCTTGGGGGTAAAATCGACTTTTAATTCAATTTCCGTTAAACATTAACTTTTTCTTAACGGAATGATAGTGAATTGATAACAGCGTAAAACTTTGGTAGTAAAATGCACTTTTCAGCAAACCTTAGTACTAATATGATATGTCAGTAAAACTTTGGTAGTAAAATAATAATTTCCCTAATATTAATTAACATCCATTCATTCCAACAAGTTAATTTCAAAATAAATACATATTGTATCTAATATTGTCATCACGACCAATACATAACAACATCCCAAATTAAAAAAAAATTCATCAAATTAAACTTCAAGAAAAGCAACTCAAATTCCAACTGCCAAGTCAACAAAACTTCTAGCAGCAATACATCGTCCAACGGCAATAATCCAATAGCCACATACCCAACAACATTTCAACACACATTCAGCAGCAACCCAACATCTTGTTACACCACTAGTATTCCAACCATATACCCAACAACACTCTAACCCCAACCCAGCAAACCAATCTATTCAGAATCAATCAAAATATCCAATGTTATCAAATGCACAACATGTACACTACAATCTTAATAGTAACCATTATAATTTGACACTATAACTTTAATTTCAACAATTTTTTACAACTAATATTTATAGTTTCATACTCATATTAAACATTTTGCTGATGCGACAAGGATGTCGGAAAAATAGTTAGTCCACTCTAAACGAACCTCATCTAATTCATCTTGTGTATACTTTCTTTTCATTAAACTATTAATCACAAGATTATTGAGAGGTCAAACTTTAAAATAATGTCACGTATATGAAATAAAAGAAAGTTAAGAAATCTCATCATCAACTTACATTGTTCATTAAAAAACTAACATATGCTATTATTTCCTTAATGTACCTTAACACATAACATAGCCACACTCCAATTTTGTGATATTTTGTTTCGGAGCCTGCTAATGCAAAAAAAAATCTTACAAAAAATAATCCATTTTAGTTAAGGTACGTAATCGATAGGCACATATAGTTTTTGTAGAGTTACTTTTTTTTACCTTCACAATTATCATCTTAGTATTATAATTCCATTTTTTCTTACTATCCTCTGCTGTGAAAGTGTCATGGTGCTGTAAAAAAAAAAACTAAATTGCATGAAATGGATTGACATACATATATTTTAAGGAGATGTTCTAAATCAATATCAGGACTGGACTGCATAGAATCCACATAAAACACTTCCTTTTTCACCATGTCAAACACAACTAATACCCAATGATAATTACAATAGGAGAAGACAATGGAATAAAAAGCAGAAAACAAAACCATGAATTAACAAATAGTTGTAAAAATAATCTAAATTCAGAAACAACTATAAAAGTTTTAAATGAAAATTAAAACTTACGAAGAATTGTATGGCATCAGAATGAGTTGTCCGTTTTTGGCTTTTTCAAGCGGTTGTGAATATCCTCAAACTCTCTTCGAGCGAAATTTTTCTGCAGCCTTTGGATTTGTTGGGCAAGCCAAACTTAGACACATGAATCCAAATGGTTTTATTCCTTTTCTGGTTGGTAGAATGGTGGAATCCAATATCCTGAATAGAAATTAGTGCATCAATAAATTATAATAAGTAAATTAAACTCTAATGAGTGGAAGATATACAAGGAAAAACACTTAAACCAAGAAAAATTTGGGTAATTTTATAATTAAAGTATGCTTATGTACATCTCCCTCACTGTCATCATCATTGAACAAATTATGTGGGAAAGTGGATTTCTTACATCTGAATGGCGAGGTGTCCTCTTCAATTATTTGCAAAATTCTCGCAGGTCATCTACTAATTTTTTCCAAGCATCTAGCTCCCTCTCTCTCTCTCTCTCTCTCTCTCTCTCTCTCTCTCTCACTTCGGATGGGTCCACGAAGGCTATGAAAGTACATAAGAAGCATATATAAATTTTCCCAAGCCTTGCATATGGCCAATTTGAGAAAGCTTTCGCAATGCTTGTACAAGTAAGTCATTTCTTGCATCCAAATTCAAAGAGTCTTTTTTGTCCTCCTTTTCTAGCATTTCCTAATAGCTCACCATAAAGAAACTATCGCATGTATCCTCAAATTGATTTTCAAGTAGGAAAGAAAGCTGAGACTAGTGTTTTCTTCTCTATTGCGTGTATCCTTAAATTCATATTGGATAGAATAAACAAATTAATTTATTTTGACGTCTTAATTTTTATTTTTATTTATATAAAAATATTCTTAATTATAAAGATCTTGGTCCTCTACAAGTTGCAAAAATTAGCCAACTAATATTCACGAAGTGGAGAAAATGATTACACTAAAACAACCTAATCAACATATTTACAGAGAAAAGTTATAATCTTTTAATTATTAAAGCCAATACGATCCCATTTCATGAAGCTGAAAAAATGGAAATATTATTGAGTTTACTAAAAGAAGAAACGATGTTTCTGATAATGATAAATTTAAAAGTCTGAATGAATAAAACTAAGATTTTGAGCCCTTTTTATAACAAGCCTAAATATCGTAAATTTATCAAAATAGGTAAATCTGAAATATAATATAATAATTAAACTCTTCTAATCAAAATAAGAAAAGGAAAATAAACAGCACTAAAATCCAAGTTCTACAAAGAAAGATAAAAATCCTAAAAGAATCAAGAAAAATTAGAAAAAATTTTAAAACTAGAAAATAACTAGAGAAGAAGTGAAATTTTCGACCGACCACGGGGTACAACAACTAAGACATTCTAGATTTTATTTGCCTCATTGCAAAATTTGAAATAGTATATTATACACCGAAAATGGACACATGTAGCTCAAGTTATGACATTCTGAAGGTACCCTACTCGCGACACACAACACCCTACATTATAAATTCTTTGTTTCTATTTTTGTTTTTTTCAATTTCTGTGGAAGATGTCCGGATTTATAAATCAACTTCATCACGTCACGAAAAGATTTTAATCAAGTAAAAACAAAAGTCATGGAAGAGTTAATTAATATTATCATTTCTCTTTGTTCAAACGATTTTAATATTATCTTTTTTAATCATTTGTGTATTATCCAAATTATAAAATAAAATTTATGTTCGTAATAATGTAGGATTTTTATAAAAACGTTTTCTACTTCTATATTTTTTCTTTCCGTCAAACAATTCCCAAATGTAGTCAACAGAAAATGGTTAGCTTCCAGAATATTAGAGAATAAATAAGATAAGAACTTCCAGAATTTGAGCCTTTGGATTATTTGCATAGAAACAAATGTATCAAGCCGAATGTGAAATATGTCACTGCCGGTTTTAGGGCTAATAGTTGCCGTTTTAATAATTCAATTGCCAATTTTAATTATTTATAGGGCCACGAGATTTATCTCTGCTGGGTTAGTGCAAATAAAAAACTATTATTATTATTATTATTATTATTATTATTATTATTATTATTATTATTATTATTATTATTATTATTATTATTTTGTTGTTGGCTCAATCAAGATTCAATGCATTGAATGGTTGAAAAATGGAAAATAATGTTTTTAAATTTCTTAGCTTCTGTTAGAAAACAAGACCATCTTGTTTTCACTCGAATTAAATATATATATATATATATATATATATATATATATCCACAGAAATTGATGCCACTAAGACAATATATGTTAGGAAATTAGTGGGTGCAGCGCAGCTAAAATAAAATTGAAAATAAAATAAAGAATAAGCACACTAGAGGACACCAGAAATTACGTGGTTCGGCTTTTAGCCTACATCCACTGGCGAAAACAGAAAAAAATATTTTACTAATGAAAAGGAGTTATAAGTATTGTAGTATTTTAGCTCACTACACAAAATCCCAATACACCAAAACCCTCAAATCACTAAAATAAGAGCTTATAAATTCAAGCTCTTAAACTCTCTCTCAACTCCCTTAATTGTTCTCTAAAATGGAATGATTAAGCACTTCATTTGCACTTGTATTTATAGCAAAATGAAGGCCAAGGAAGTCAAAGCTGTGGGTATCAAAAACTTCTTCAAAACCATGTTCATCAAAGCTTGGTGGGTGAAAACCATGTTCAACTTTCAAAGCCATGTGCCACCAACAAGGCTTCTAGATGCAGCTGATTGACATTCTCCCACTTAGAGATTTGATTGAGACTCAATCAATCTCCACATTATCCTTTCTTCTTCGCCATACTCATGTTGCCTACGTTTCTACTAGGCCACAAGAGGATCTACTCCAGACAAACTTATCAGTATTTATTGGCTTGGTCAAAACATCTGCTAGGTTCTCTTTGGTATGGATTTTCTGCAAATCCACACTTCCACCTTCCACTACTTCACGAACGAAGTGATACTGGACTCCTATGTGCTTTGTCCTGGAATGAAAGGTTGGATTGCTTGCAATGTGCAAGGCACTCTAATTGTCACAAAATACGGAAATTTTCTCTTGCCTGTGCCCGAGCTCTTTCAATAACCTTTGTATCTAAATAGCTTCCTTGCAAGCTTGTGTAGCTGCCATGTACTCTGCTTCTGTTGTAGATAAAGCCACAACGGTCTGCAGTTTCGAAACCTAGCTTACAGCTGCTCTCGCAAGTGTAAACACATAACCAGTAGTGGATTTCCTTTTATCAAGGTCTCCTGCAAAATCTGAATCTACATAGCCTCTGACAGTAAACTCTGATCCTCCATAACATAATGCAACATCTGAAGTTCCTCTGATATATCTCAGAATCCTCTTCACAGCTATCCACTGCTCTCTACCAGAATTCACCATGTATCGACTGACTGCTCTCACTGCTTGTGCAATGTTCGGTCTTGTACATATCATAGCGAACATTAAACTTCCCACTGCTGATGCATACGGTACTCGAGACATCTCCTTCCTCTCTGCTTCATTACTAGGACACATACTTGAGGATAATTTGAAATTAACAGGAAGTGGGGTAGAAATTAACTTACAATCTTGCATATTGAAGAATCGTAAGATTTTCTTCAAGTAATTCGTCTGCAAAAGCCAAATCTTCATAGTTATTTCTGTCTTGGTGAATTTGCATCCCTAGAATCTTGTTTGCTGATCCCAAATCCTTCATTTTAAACTCCCTACCTAACTGTGCCTTCAATTCTTGAATTCGATCTTTGTTGGGACCTGCTATCAACATGTCATCCCCATACAACAGCAAAATAATGAAATCATTATCTTCAAACCTCTTGTAATATACACAATGGTCTGAACTGAGTCTGTTGTATCCAAGACTCATGATGAAGGAATCAAATCTCTTATACCAACACCTCGACGCCTGTTTAAGACCGTATAGAGATTTGTTCAACTTGCAAACCAAGTTCTCCTTTCCTGTTTCTGCAAAACCTTCTAATTGGAGCATATATATTTCTTCTTCAAGTTTTCCATGAAGAAATGCAGTTTTCACATCTAACTGCTCTATATGTAGGTCAAATGTGACACACATTGCCAAGACTATTCTGACTGTTGTGAGTCGAACCACCGGCGAAAATATCTCGTTGAAGTCAATACCTTCTTTCTGAGCATATCATTTCACCACCAATCTCGCACGATACCGCTCCACTTGGTCATTACCATCACGTTTGATCTTGTAGACCCATTTGTTTCCAATGGCTTTTCTTCCACGTGGTAGTGGTATAAGTTCTCATGTCTTATTCTTGTGTAGAGCTTCAATTTCTTCCTGCATTGCTATCATCCACAAAACAATATCTGAGCTTTCCAAAGTTTCATGGAAAGTTGAAGGCTCTCCATCCTCTGCTAGAAGACAGTATGCAACGTTGATCTCTGTGACATACTCCGAGTGCCACGTTGGCGGTCGTCTCTCACGAGTTGACCGACGAACTTCTGGAGCCTCGGACTCGACTGGTTCTTGTTCCTCGTGCTCTGGTGCTGCTTCAGAAGAATTTGAATTTTCTAGATTACTTTCGACATATACTGGCACAGTCTCTGACTTTTCTTTTACAGTGCCCTCATCTCCATCTTTTCTTTGCAGTTGATCTTCTACAAAGATAACATCTCTGCTGATGACGATCTTGTGGGCAGTGGAGTCCCACATACGATACCCCTTTACTCCATCAGCATACCCCAAGAAGATACATCTTCTAGATTTTGCATCCAGCTTTGTTCTTTCTTGGGCGTTGTACATCACGTACACAGGACATCCAAATGCATGTAGGTAGGAATAATCAGCTGGCTTTCCAGTCCACATAACAGGCTCTTATTGAGATTTATTGGATGGTCCATGTGCCACCAGCAAGGCTTCTAGATGCAGCCGATTGACAATATCAAACGCACCCTTATATGCTACGGATCTATTGAGATTTTGGACCATCCAATAAAATACATTACATGTGTTTTAAGTTAATTTTAGTCTCTAATATGATTGTGAATCTTAAATAAATTTATACGTGGGATACATTAATTGGACGGATGCAGAATGACATAGTACACCCATCTTGTGTAAGTTTTTCTCACAATGATCAACTGTTTGGGCCTTTTGGACTCTGCCTTTCATTTATATAAAACTAGAAAATAGAACCGCGCTTCACGCGTTTTTGAAAAAAAAAATTTAGTATTATTCTTTTTTCTTACATTACACTTGATGAAACTGATAAAAAATATGAATTGATTTTTTTAAGATAAGGCAACCTGATAAAAAAAAATTATTAGCAACAATACAAATAAAGAAGCAAAGTAAGATAAAGAATAAAATGAGAGAATATATTATAGAGTGATTTTATTCATTCCAATTGTGTGTGTACAAAATAAAAAGATGAGCTCTCCTTTTATAGTTACATAATCACTCCATGAAATTAATGAAAAATTATGGATCATAATTTCTTGTGAGATAGTGGGAGTTATAGAAGAGCTAAAGATTGCTAATAGAAGATAGTGGAGAGACTAAGAGATATATGTTATGAATATCTACATTTATTTTAATAAATTCACAACACTCTCCCTTGGATGTTCATTATAAAGAATATACCTCATTAAAATCTTTACATAATTGATATTGTATAATAACAATCAAATTAATTATGAGAAGATGAAAAGCCAAATTTAAAAGAAATTTTTTCTATTTATTGAATAATAGAGAATATACAAATATGAGAAATGGTGATGCTACATCATCTTCTCAAGTTCTAACTATATATATATATTGGCCTTTCCTTTAAAACCCAACTAAAACTGAGTGAAAAGAGTCGCTAAATTACTGAACAGTAATATCTTGCTAAGTTGAGCATATTACGAGCGAATAGGATCCTCTCACGATTTGAATTCTATTGAGTTTTTAAAGATTTTTTGTCATGTGTCTTTTAGTGATAATGTATGAGTAAGATTTAATTTCTTTTATTTTATTTATTTATTAATAACCAATCAATAATTGAGTTATTTGTCACATCTCGGGATCAATCATATGACAAGTCAGTTTCTGTAGAAGAACTGATTGAATGTTGTGTCTCAGCTAATGAGTTACCGAGTTGTCAGCTGACACAGCAGTACTCTATGCAGCAGTACTCTACTCATCAGGCACACCAGAGACGAGTAAAAGTGCAATATTAACTCATGCAGCTGTTGAGATGGACGATGGATGTAAATATTATATACAATTCAACCAAAGTAAATTAAAATTAAAAGTCCACTCCATCTTAAAGTTAAGTAGAAGACAAGTCAACTAGCCTCAGCAAGATTTATTGACTAATCGAACTACACTTATTGTTATTTTTAGTAATTTTCTGATTAGGGATTTTAAAGTACAGAAAAGTTCAGAAAAACTTTAAAATCGCACGACTTTAAAGGTTTACAGTTTAAACCTTTAAAACCATGTGATTTTTAAATTTTCCCGGACTTTCTCGCATTTTAAAATTCCAGACTAAAACATTTCTTTTATTATTTTTATTGCCCAAACACATGCAATTAAATAATTTTTTTTCGGATTTATAAAACATTTATTTTAAAATAATTTTAAGCATAAACGCATATTTCTCCTTAACTCTTATTTGAAGAGTACATGAGTTTATGGAATATATGTTCGCTATTAATACAGGATGACTATTATTAAAGAAATGAACATCTCAATGGACCTAGATCCATTTGAAAATTACATGTGAAATCTCAGTATTTAGGAGAACTTGCTTTAAACTATTTAATTGTAGTGTTTATCATGTGGAATCCCAATTTTCCCAATTTTTAATTTTTATTATATGTTAGTGAATATATTTACATTGCATAGCATATAGTCAATGACAAAAAAAAATCTTAATATCGATAAAAAGTAATATAAAGAAGAGATAAAATAAAAACTTGAATGAAATTTATCGTTGCCTCAATTATTTGGAGAAATAGCACCTCTATTTCATGAATAAACCACAAATGGAAGTGCCTCAATTATAGTGTATTTATTTCATTAGTTATAAAAGAAATTGCTTTTTTATTTTGTCGAAAAATTCTGAAGATTAATAAATGTGATTTTGTTGATGATTTATAAATTATGACATTTAAATAATTTCAGAGATTTTGCTCTAACGTTAATAACAACTTAGTTTTTTTTCTTTTTTAATACTTTTGTGCCAATAATATAATTTTTTATTTTTTATTGTAATATGATTATATCAAATTTAAAAAATAAAAATATCAATTAATCAAAGATCGAGTACCCTCATATTGTTCTTATTATTTGAGAATCCTCATATTCTCCTCTCAAATAATTATGACAAGGATAGATTAGTTATAAATTGATATAATAATTTAATGTCTATTGACAATCTAAATTAATCAACATATAGGCAGACAATGGTTTTCTTTATTAATAAAAACAAAATATAAATAGACACAAAGAAAAAAAATCTCTTATATATCACAAGAGATTTTAATAATTGAATTAAACTAAACTGACTGTTTAGCACATGTCACTTTTTTAATTTATTAAATATAATACAAAAAAATGACATTACACTTAACCACTATAGTCAGGATTTCTTCCGTATTGAGGGACAATAAGAAGATCAAGATTGTCATATATGATTTCATCATTAATAGTAGTCAACCAACACCAATGACCCTCCGACCATTTGTTCCCACCTGGAAAATTCATATTAAAGAAATTACTCGTAAATGCAAAGATTAAAATAAATGGTATTCAACTGATATTAGCCTAAACCTGCGCAAGATGTTTCCATAGTCATCAGATCAGAAAAGATATCTGCTTCTGTGCCAAAAGTAATCAAAACTCAATAGTAAGCTGCTCTTGCGAGTTCTGCTTGATATACATACTTCTGGAAAAACTTTTGTAAGGTCAACTGCAGCATCACGTGATGTGGTTGGATTGGGATACTAACAAAGAATCGATGGTGGATGACGGGATGACACATAATAAGACAAAAGCCGGTGTGGGTGTATTGGGCACACAGTTAATGCTTGCAAACTAATTATTGCACGCATTACACGGTCCCATGGCTTCACTGGTTAACTAAGGAACAATTGGCGAGAGTAAATTGAACAGAGTTTTTGAAAACATGGTGTTGGAACATAGATGTGTATCTAATTTGTTCGCCGTCGTTTATATATTGAACACAATTTTGACATCTTATTATTATAAGTAAATAAATAGTTTGTCCACAGTCATTTTTATATATTGAAGATAATTTTGACATTTTTTTTATAAGATAATTTTGATATTTTATTTAGTAGTCATAAGTACTTATTTCATTTTATAAGTTTTTTTTTCAAATATTTTTGTTACTTCTTTTTAGTTGCACTTTCGGGACTTACATAAATTATTTTATCTTTACTAGTAAATATTTAAATTTTGAATTTTTAGGATAGAGATTGGAGAGTTTTTGTAGAAAGTCCAATTGTCTAAAATACTCATTATTTATTTTACACTCTTATTTTTTTTATAACATAATTTTAAAAACTTGTCTATTAAAATATTGTGGAACAACCAATTAATATTATCATTTATCTTTTTTCATACCACATTATAATCATATGAATCACAATACTATGTTAAAAAAATTAAATTTTTTAATCATTTGTGTATTATCCAAATTTTGTATTTTATAATTTATGTTCGTGATAATGAACAAACGCTCTATTTAAGGATTTTTGTAAAAGTGTTTTCTACTTCTATTTTTATTTCTCTCTGTCACACAATTCCTAAATGTAGTCAACAGAAAATGGTTAGCTTCTAGAATATTAAGAATAAATAAGATAAGAATTGAACGGGTGAAAACGGCTGCTAGATTTTCTGTGGGAATTTGAGCCTTTGGATTATTTGCATAGAAACAAATGTATCAAACGCACACTTATATGCTAAGGATCTATTGAGATTTTGGACCATCGAATAAAATTCGTTACACGTGTTTTATGTTAATTTAGTCTCCAGTATTTTTGTGAATTTTAAATAAATTTATACGTGGAATACATTAATTGGACAGATGCAGAATGACATAGTACACCCTTCTCGTGTAAGTTTTTCTCACAGTGATCAACTCTTTGGGCCTTTTGGACTTGGGCTTTCATTTATGTAAAATGGCCGTCCCTTTGAAGCCCAACTAAAAGTGAGTGAAAAGAATTGCTAAATTTCTCTGGGCCGTCTATAATAGATGTGCACACATCACTCTCTTTCTGTTCATTCAATTTAAAATGCCGCCACAACAAAAATGTTTACAACTAAAATTTGACATTAATTAAACAATTTTTTTTTTCAATAAATGATTTCATTCAAAAGGCAAAGACGAGACTCTACAAATTGTGAATAAGAACATATGAAAAATCTTCCATCTAAATGACTCGTGACTCAATTGTAAAATAATTTATGTCAATTAATGAGCCGCAATATTAAATAAAAAAAACAAGCGATATATACAACTCAAAAGAATCATTAGAGCTCCTCTTAGAATGAAGAAATAGTAATCCCATCTCAATCACTAGAAATTTTAAAATAAATTAAGGTGATGTTTGGTTTAAAGAAAAGTAAAGAAATGAGAGGTGAGAAAGTGAAAGAAAGGAGAAGAGAGCACATTGAAACTCTTTTCTAATGCTTGTTTGTCATAAAATTATACAAAGAAATGAAATGCTCTATTTTTTGTTTGGACAATTTCGCTCTTTAATTTTAAAACTTCAATATTTCTCATAATATAATTCAAAAAAAATATATAATAAATTTATTTAATATGCTACATAAATAACCAAAAAAATTATTTTAAATAATCTAGTTATTTTTATAATTTAATTCTATTTAAAAGTTTACTAATATAATTTTGTTAAAAAATTAATTTAATTTGTTTCTAAATAAATTAAGTAATATATTATAATTTAAAAATTTTATTTGAAAGCCCTAAAAAATAGTAAAGTTGCCGCTATCACCATTGGAGCCGCCGAATGTCGCCGTTAACCATTATTGTGCCATGTCATTTCAACTCCAGAATTATGTGAAAATTATCATAAATTGACAATGTATAGATTGAAGCAACTTATTAGACCAAAATACTCGATGTTTGTTTGGATCTAGGAAAGTTAGAAAGTTTTTAAATTTTTTTAATTGGATTTGAAGAAAAAAAAATATTTTTCACTTAATATTGTAATTCATTTTTTTTAATTGCCAATAACACTCCAAACAGCTGCTTCAGACCAAAAACTTTTGGGAAGACCACTCCTCTGCAGAATGATTCGTACCATATTAAATTATGTACGATTTTTACTCTCGCATACACCATTTTGCTGAGGTGTGTAGGTTGTTGTCAATTGTCTTCTAATTCCATGATTTTTACAGAAGCTTCCAAATTCTTGAGAGTTGAATTCTCCACCACGATTAGTACGTAATATTTTAATTTGGTTGTCAGCTTCTCTTTCAACTAGTGCTTTAAACTTTTGAAATGCTGTGAAAGCTTCCGATTTTTCTTGCAAGAAATAAACCCAGGTTTTTCAACTAAAATCATCAATAAATGAGATAAAATATCGTTTACCTCCATTTGATGTTGGCTTGATTGACCCACTTAAATCATAATGCACTAGCTCCAGCATTTTCTTTGCCCTCCAGGATTTTCCTTTTGGAAAATTACCTCGATGTTACTTATTGACAATACACTCTTCGCAAAGCTATTAAGGTTGCTCAAATTGTGGAAGGCCTACCACCATATTTTTTTGCTGCAAGGTCTTCAATCCACCAAAACTAAGATGCCCGTAACGAAAGTGTCATAACCATACTGTATCTTTGAAATTTGCAGCAAAACATTAGTGTGCAGTATGGTGAAGATACAATGGAAACATTATGTTTGCCATCATTTTCACTTGAGCAATTAAGCCCATTTTTTCATCGTGGATTCGACAAACTCCTTCCTTGATAGAGATCTCATACCCCTTTTCTTGTAACTGGCCAACACTGAGAAGGTTAGTTTTCAATTTAGGAACGAATAGAACATTTGAGATAGAATGAGAACTTCCCTTGGTTTGGATTACAACCCTTCCTTTCCCCATGACATAAACTGTGGAGTCATCACCAAATTTTACAGTATTTCGAAAAGTCTCATTCAAATTAGAAAAGCAGATTTATCCCCACACATATATATGATTGCTGCAACCGGTATCTAAGTACCATAGATTTTGGTGACTTTCCTTCTTTGTATGACATGCCATAAGAAGGGAAATTTCTTCTTCCTCCTTTTCTGCAAAGTTAGATTTCTCGCCACGATTCTTATTTAAATTAGTACGGCACTCATAGCGGTAATGACCGTACTTCTGACAACGGAAGCATTTAACATTCGATTTGTCTTTAGACTTTGGTTTATGTCTTGTCGAATTCTGACCATCATAATCCTTTCCTTTTTCTTGAGAATCATCAACCTTTTCTTCTGATCTGTTATGCCTATTCTTGCCTTTCCAGCCTCTTTACCCCCTCCAGTTGGTTTGAGATTTGCTGTTGCCTGTAATGCATGTTCTTCCTTATCCTGTCGAATTATTTTCTACTCATGGACTAGCAAAAGTGCTTTCCAATTCATCAATCGAAAGTGTGTCAATATCCCTTGATTTCTCAATCGTACAAATAATATAGTTAAATTTTGCCGTTAAAGATCGAAAAATTTCCTCAATTATGATAACATCCTCAAGCTGCTTGCCATGAATTCATTTCTTATTTGCGATTGCCATTGTCCTTGCAAAGTATGCTGAGACCGACTCTCCCATCTTTATTCGTAGAGATTCAAATTCAGCTCGAAGTGTCTGGAGGTGTACCTGCTTCACCCTTGCTCATACTTCTTTTTCAAGGAATCCCAAATTTGTTTGGAGAAGTTTTTATTAAGAATTGTTTCCAAGATTGAGCGATCAATAGCTTGGAACAAGTAATTCTTTGCCATGAGATCCTTTAATCGTTGCCCTTCAAGCTCTATTTTCTGAGCATCCGTCAAAACAACACCGGCTGGTGGTTCAGTTATTCCAGTTGAAACAACCTGTCAATACTCCTTGGACCTTAAGAAATTCTTCATCAACATGCTCTAATGGTCATAGTGACCATCAAAGCAGGGAATTGCAGGTTGAACAAAATTCTCAGAAGCCATGAATTTCTGTTGCTGCAACACGAGTGAAAAAAGAACCAAGTAAGCTGCTATTACTAACTCTGTCAATCCCAATTTTCTAATTCAAGCTCTAATACCACTGTTATAAGTGAATATGAAATAGTTTACTCAAAGCAAGGATAAATGAATGAAAGTACTACTCATTTTATTCACAATGAGATTGCCTTTTATAGGCGTTACATGAACAAACTTAACGAAATAATAGCAGTCATTATTCAGCAAATACTGCAACCACTTTCCAGTAACTATAGCCTAAAGACTAGGTAAACACAATCTTACAAATAACATTACCAACAAACTTCCTAAAGACTAGGACTAAAAGCAACTTATTGACACAAGGAAATTCCAACACACTAAACACATCAACTACTACCAACATAACACTTCCCCTCAAAATCACAAACAAATGGCACCAAGATCCGACCAATCCTTGAGCTCCAAAATCCATTGTTGTACTTGCATTAGTATTTAAACTAAATGTGTAAACCAATTTAAATATGTACAAAACCTGTTAGAACAAGAAATCCTTTGGTGAAAATCATCACCTATAATTCAAGAATATTCATATTGTATCACCAACAATCAATAACGAATTACGAGGAAGCGTGCCTGAATCCATAACGTTGAATTGCTCTCTAAAGTTATGTGGCTAGCCTTCCAAATCTATATGTTCTCTTAGAGAATTCTTTAATTTTCTATGCGCTCTCTCTCTAGTGATGGATGTCAAAAAGAATAGAAAGATAAGTGTGACTAAGAAACCATAACTACTTATATAGACAACTTTTCATAATTATCATTAGGTATTCTTAATTATACTCATTATAGAATTAAAATACCACTAGGTCTCTACACATTAAAAACCAACATCCTAGTAGATACATTAAAGTCCAAATTACTGAAAACCTTAGTGGATCACTTTTAATTGAGTTTAATCTCATATGACGTATATAGTACATAATTATTCACATATAAACCTAACATTGTATTAAGAATCCAACAATACTAAATTAAAAAATACAACAAAACCGTCTCAAAAAGCACATTGAATTTGTTGATCACATTTAATTTTTGACCATTAGTTTTAATTTTTTTTCTCCTCGATTCAAATCGAAGCAACAATTTTTGATTTTATATTAAATTTTCATGCAAAGTTCTTGTCAGTTTCTTATACTAAGATCTAATTATTTAAAAAAAAAAGTTTCATATAAATAAAAAGCCATCAATTACAAAACAATAGAAAACTAGTCAGATGAAGTATATTTGAGATAATGATGCCCAATGTCCTATTATCAATGTTACATCTTCAATTCTAATTAAAATTATTCTATATTCGGATATTCCACGACTTGGTGGTCACCTCTCCCTAGCCCTTGCCGGCTACTACTCATATACTTACAAATAATTATTATCCTTAATCTCTGCAATTACCGATGTTACTCTGTCTTATGACAATCATAATCCCATTTAATTAATCATGTGTGCGTGTGTATTAGTAATTTTTTGGTATATGATTTTAAAGTTCAGAAAAGTTTCAAAATAATGAGGTTTAATAATATTATGAAATTAAATTTTAAAATCGCAGGGTTTTAAAGTTATTCTTGACTTTTCTAAACTTTAAAATCTTAGATTGGGAAATTTATACACGCACAAATTATTCATCTAGTTAGACTTTATGACTTTAATAAGTTGAGGATGTCAATAAAATATAAAAAAAAAACATAGATTTCAATAAATTAGAGACTATATTTTCTTTAGTGTATTAAAATCTATGTTTTAATATTTTATTAACAAAGTAAGGATGCATTTACTAAAAAATAACTCTATAATCTAAATGTATATGTATATGTGTTTGTGTTTGTGTGTGAGTGTAGACACACATACACGCATTAATATATCAGCCAACCTCAGCAAGAGTTATTGACTAATCGATCCAGACTTGTTGTTATTTTTATTGCCTAAACGCATGTGATTAACTAATTTTTTTGAATTTATAAGACATTTATTTTAAAATAATTTTAAGCATAAATGCATATTTCTCTTTAACTCTTATTTTAAAAGTATGTGATCTATGGACGGTATGTTCTTTATTAATAAAAGATCACCATTATTAAAGAAATGAACCTACATCCATTTGACAATTGCATGTGGAATCTCAGTTTCCAGGAGAACTTGCTTTGAACTATTTAATTATAGTGTATATAATGTGGAATCCCAATTTCCTTATTTTTAGTTTTTATTATATGTTATTGAATACTTTTACATTTGTATAGCATATAGTCAATGATCCAAAAAAAAAATCTTAATATTGATAAAAAGTAACATAAATAAGAGATAATATAAAAACTTGATTGCAATTTGTCATTGCCTCAATTATTTAGAGAAATAGCACATGTATTTCATGAATAGGATAAAGATCATCTCCTGATTTGTGCTCTTATAAATTTTTAAAAATCTTATACCATGTATCTTTAAGTGATAGTGTATGGGTATAATTTAACTTCTTTATTTTCTTTATCTATCAACTATCAATCACCCATATGTATTTTTGCTCAGTAAGAGATCGGATCATGAGATAATCATGATCCTTCATGAATAAACCACGTACATAAGTGCCCCAATTATAATGCATTTATTTCATTAGATACATAAAAGAAATTGTTTTTCCTTTTGTCAAAGAATTCTAAAGATTAATAAAATATGATTTTTACTGAAGATTTATAAAGTAGGACATTTAGATAATTTCATAGATTATGCTGAAACATTAAAACACTAACTTAGTTTTTTTTATATATACTTTGTGCCAATAATATAATTCTATATTTTTATTGTAAAATAATTTTACTAAATTTAAAAAATAAAATTTTCAATTAATCAAAGATCGAATACCCTCATATATTTCTTTTTATTATATGAGAATCTTCATATTCTCCTCTCAAGTAATTATGAAAAGGATGGATTAATTATAAATTGATATAACGATTTAATGTCTGTTGACCATCTAAATTAATCAACATATAGGTAGACAATAGTTTTATTTATTAATAAAGACAAAGTATACATAGAAACAAATAAACAAATCTCTTGTATATGTCAAGAGATCTTAATAATTGAATTAAACTAAACTGAGTATTTAGTACTTATCTTTTATTTAATTTATTAAACATAATACTAAAAAGTAACACTACACTTAACCACTATAGTCGGGATTTCTCCCGTATTGAGGGACAATAAGAAGATCAAGATTGTCATTTACGATTTCATCATCAATAATAGTTGACCATAGGAAGAAACTCTCCGATCGTTTGTTCTTACCTGAAAAGTTGATATTCAAAAAAAATAATTATTCATAAATGCAAATATTAAAATAATATTAATAAATGGTATTCAACTGAAATTAGCCTAAAACCTGCGCAAGATTGTTCCATATTCTTCAAATCAGAAAAGATATCTGCTTACGGCCGGCGAAATGTAATCAAAACTCAAAAGTAAGTAAGTCGCTTTTGCGAGCTCTTGCTTCTGGTTTGATATATAACATACATGCTTATTGTATATATAGAATTAAATTGCCGACGGTGGGTGTGATTGGGCACACAGTTAATGCTTGCAACTAATTAATTGCACATAGTTAGCACGGGTCCCATGGCTCACTGATTAACCAAGAACAATTGTAGATAGTAATTGAGCATAGTTTTTGAACACAGATGTGTATGCATAATTTGTCCGCAGTCGTTTATATATTGAACACAGACTACACAGTTTTGACATCTTATTATTATTAGCAAATATATAGTTTGTACACATTCGTTTATATATATTGATCATAATTTTGACATCTTATTTAGTAGTTATACGTATTCATTTAATTTTACAAGTTTTTTTTTTCAATTTTTTTTTTGTTATTTCTTTTTGGTTGCGCTTTCGGGACTTACATAAACTATTTTATCTCTATTAGTAAATATTTAAAATTTGAATTTTTGAAGTAGAGATTGAAGAGTTTTTGTGGAAAGTTCAATTGTCTGAAATATTCATTATTTATTTTACATTCTTTTTTTTAATAACATAACTTTAAAAACTTATCTATTAAAATGTTGTGGAAAATCCAATTAATATTATTATTTCTCTTTTCACACTGCGTTATAATCATATGAATTACAATATAATGTTAAAAAAAATTATCTTTTTTAATCATTTGTGTATTATCCAAATTTTGTATTTTATAATTTATGTTCGTGATAATGTACAAACGTTCTATTTAAGGATTTTTATAAAAGTGTTTTCTACTACTTCTATTTTTATTTCTCTCTGTCTCACAAATACTAAATGTAATCAACAGAAAATGGTTAGCTTCTAGAATATTAGAGAATAAATAAGATAAGAATTGAATGGGTGAAAACAGCTGCTAGATTTTCTGTGGGGGTGTGAGCCTTTGGATTATTTGCATAGAAACAACTTTATCAAGCGTAATGTGAAATATGTCAATGTCATTTTTAGGGCTAGTAGCTGCCGTTTTGATAATTCAATTGCCACTTTTAATTATTTGTAGGGTCACAAGATTTATCTCTGTTGGGTTAGTGTAAATAAAAAATTATTTTTTTTCCTGCTGTTGGCTCAATTAAGATGCAATTTATTATTAATTGGACGATTTAGAATGAAATAGTATTAGGGATGCCAATTTTTTCCGATGGGATAGGATCCTGTACGATTCTATCATATTTGGGACAGAATTGAGATATATTTTTATCTTACAAAAAATTTAGGGATGGGAGCGGGACATTTTTTAATCCCAATTACATATGCGGGATGGGAGTGGGATTGACAAATTTCGTCCCATCCCGTCTCATTGCCAATTAAGAATGAAATTTTTTTCAATTGGGATGGGATCCCACAAGATCCCATCTCTTTTAGGATGAGATCGAGATATATTTTTGTCCCAATAAAAATATAGAGACGGGACTGAGACGTTTTTTCATCCCATTTACATATATAGGACGAGACTGAGATTGATAAATCTCATCCTATCCCGTCCCATTGCCAACCCTAAATAAGACACCCGTCTCGTGTAAGTTTTTCTCACAGTGATCGACTCTTCCGGCTTTTTGGGCTTTCGCTTTCGATTATGTGAAATAGGCCTTCCCTTTGAAGCCTAACTAAAACTGGACTAATTAATATGATTGAACTAAAACTAAAAAAACTGAGTCAAAAGACTTGCAATATTACTGAATAGTAATATCTTGCTAAGTTGACCATACTCTGGGCCGTCTATAATAGATGTCTACACATCACTCTCTTTCTGTTCATTTAATTTAAAATCCCGCCACAACAAAAATGTTTACGACTAAAATGTGACATTAATTAAACAATTTTTTGTTAATAAATGATTTCATTCAAAAGCTAAAGACGAGGCTCTACAAATTGTGAATAAGAACGTATGAAAAATCTTCCAACTAAATGACTCGTGAATCAATTGTAAAATAATTTATGTCAATTGATGAGCCGCACTATTAAATAAAAAACAAGCGATATATACAACTCAAAACAATCATTAGAGCTCCTTTTATAATAAAGAAATAGTAATCCCATCGCAATCACGAGAAATTTTAAAATAAATTAAGGTGATATTTGGTTTAAAGAAAAGTAAATAATTGAGAGGTGAGAAAAGTGAAAGAAAGGAGAAGATAGAATCAATCAATGTATATATGATATTTATAATTAAATTTAATATAAACATTATTTGTATGGTGGTTTTTCAAAATAAATACAGACACGTCATCAGTGGTGATGTCAGGAATTCAATCCAGTAAGGGCTAAATTCAAACAATAATATAATTTAAAAATGTCAAGAAATAAAATAAAAATTTATTAATATATTTAATTTAGTACACTTATATATGTTCTAGATGTGTTTTCATATGTTTAAAATATTAAAGAATAAATTTATCAACAAGCTACAAAATATATCTTTTTTTTTTGTATGTAACTAATTTCTCCTATTCGATTTCAATGAAGACTTTTCACAAAATCCATGGCTGAAATTGACTACTATAGTTGTGGCAACTAGTAAATCAATATTAGTAACACCAATAGATAAATTAATTAATCCAATTTATCATTCTTAACATCAATTATTTTTCTTACTAGTTTACCAATTCCTTTGAATCCCGAATATTTATTGTCAGAACTGACATATATAGTGTAAACATTAATTTGAATTTCAAGTGTCACAAAATCTATTGAAAAAAAATTAATTAGATAAAACTCAATAAGATAAGTAGTTATGTTCTTTTGTGGAGGAGAGTTAAGGCCCTATGGATTTCAAAATAATAATTTTTTTTTTGAAGTAACTTTTAAAAAATCAAGTAAGGGTTGAACTCTAACGTGGCATCGCCACTGTATATCATAATATCATTTACTTGTTATATAATGAACATGGTATTAAAATTTTGACTCAACAACCGCAACTTCTAAACCAAACGTATACATGACTGCCTCATCATAGTCAACGTCCTCAGGATCATTAAACACATCACCTGCAACCAACATATCACTTCCCCTCAAAATCACAAACAACTAGCACCAAAATCCAGCTAATCCCCGAGCTCCGATATCCAATGTTTTGCACTTGTACTTGCATCAGTATTTGAACTAAATGTGCAAACCAATTTAAATATGTAAAAAACCATCTCAAAAAGCATATTGTTGATCACATTTAATTTTTTATCATTAGTTTTGTTTTTTTTCCTCCCCTATTTATTAAAGAAATGAATATCTCAATGGACCTAAATCCATTTGAAAATTACATATGGAATCTCAGTTTTTAGGAGAGTATGCTTTGAGCTATGAAATTGTGGTGTATATAATGTGGAATCCTAATTTCCTCTATTTTTATTTTTATTATATGTTAGTGAATATATTTACAATGCATAGTCTAGTCAACAACCCAAAAACAAAACATTGATAAAAAGTAATATAAATAAGGGATAATATAAAATCTTGAATGAAATTTGTGATTGCCTCAATTATTTGGACAAATAGCACCTCTATTTTATGAATAAACCGCAAATGGAAGTGCGTTGATTATAATGCATTTATTTCATTATTTATATAAAAGAACTTGCTTTTTCTTTTGTCCAACGATTTCGAAGACTAATAAATATGATTTTGTTGATGATTTATAAAGTATGACTTTTAGATACTTTCATAGATTATGCTCTAATGTTAATAACACTAACCTTTTTTTCTTTTTACAAACTTATGTGCCAATAATATGATTTTACATTTTTATTGTGATATGATTATAACAAATTTAAAAAATAAAATTATCAATTAATCGAATCAGATATTTCTTTTTATTATCTTACAATCCTCATATTCTCTTCTCAAGTAATTATGACAATGATGGTTATAAATAGATATCGGGATATTAATCCCCTACCCTTTCCTTCCCTCGCCTTTGCCATTTGAGAAACAAAAGCATCATTAATTAATTATAAATTGACATTACGATTTAATGTTTATTGGCAATCTAAATTAATCAACATATGGGCAAACAACAATTTTATTTATTAATAAGGATCAAGTACACATAGACATAAATAAAAAAAATCTCTTATATATCTCTAGAGATCTTAATAATTGAATTAAAACAAACTAACTGACACGGGTACTAAAAGTACATGTTCTTTATTTAATTTATTAAACAGAATATAAAAGAGTAACATTACACTTAACCACTATAGTCAGGATTTCTCCCGTATTGAGGGACAACGAGAAAATCAAGATTGTCATATATGGTTTCATCATCAGAAATAGAAAAGTGAGTGAAGAAACCCTCCGACCATCCATTCCCACCTGAAAAATGCATATTAAAAAATATTTATAAATGCAAACATTAAAATAATAATCATAAATGTTATTCAACTGAAATTAGCCAAAAACCTGCCAAAGATGTTTCCATATTCTTCAAATCAGAAAAGATATCTGCTTGTGGCGAATCGTAATCAAAACTTCAAAAGCAAGTGAGTTGCCTAAACATACATGTATAGGGTATATATAGAATGAAGTAGCCGATGGTGGGTGTAATCGGGCATTGTTAAGGCTTGCAATTAATTAATCGCACATAATTAGCATGGGCCCCACAGCTCACTGATTAACTAAGAATAATTGTTATATACGAATTGAACATAGTTTTTGATTACAAGTGCGTGTGTAGTTTGCCCGCAGTCGTTTATGTATTGAACATAGTTTTAACACCTTGTTATATGCATAGTTTGTCTACAGTCATTTATATATATTGAACATACTTTTGACATTTTATAATAATTGAACCTAGTTTTACTTTTTGTAAAAAGTTTCATTATCCAAAATACTCATTCTTTATTTTATATTCTTATTTTTCTTTTTTTTATAACATAATTTTAAAAATTTGTCTAATAAAGTAATTTTATAATTTTTAATAAAAACTCTACTTACAATTTTTTTTAGTAAAACCTCTACTTATAGAAATTCTTCTTTAATTAATTCTATTTGAAAAATTATACCAAACGAGACCTAAGTACTACGCTATTGGTTTTTTTTTAATATATATATATATATTTATGAAAACTAAGATTTTTACAATGGCAACCTTCGTAGAATTACACATATTTTGGTGTGTTTCCTCAAATTACTTTGCAAATGATGTGTCATATTTGATTTTCAGGCATGAAGGAAAGCGGAGACTAGTGTTTTCTTCTCAACTGTGTGTATCCTCAAATTCATTTTGGATAGAATGAGCAAATTAATTTATTTTGACGTCATAATTTTTATTTTTATTTATATGAAAATATTCTTAATATAACGACTTTGGTCCTGTACAAGTTGCAAAAATTAGCTAACTAATCTTCAAGAAGTGCGAGAAAATGATTACACCGAAATAACCTGAGCAGCAGATTTACAAAGAAAAAGCTTAATTTATTAAGGCAGATACAATCCCATATCATGAACTTCTTTGCTTCTTATTTTTTTTTCCAATTTCTGTGGAAGATGTTGGGATTTATAAATCAATTTCACCACGTCACGAAAAGATTTTGATCAATTGAAAAAAAAAAAGAAGTTATGGAGCAGTCAGTTTCAGACAGAAATATCTTGCCCCGTTATACCAAGCACTCAATTTTGACATTTTCTTCAACAATCCCCATTGTTTTGGGTAAATAATAAAAACTATAAATTTTAAAGATTTTACACAATAAGTCCTAATTAAAATATAATAATTTTAGAATTATAAAAAAATTATTTGGCATTTTCTTCAGCAGTCTCTATTGTTGTATGTATTATGAAAAACTATAAATTTCAATAATTTTACATAATAAACCCCAATTAAAATATGAAATATGAAAATTTTAAAATTCTAAAAAATTATTCTCTCTCAGTCTTCGTCTCAATCATTTTGCTTTGCTTTGATCTCAATTTATTCATTTATCCAACGTGTAATTCTTCTAAAATATCAAAAAATAGAGTTTTCTAACCACATAATTAGATTAATTTCTTGAACACAAAATCTCATAAAAATAATGCTTGCATTCTCTTAAAAAAATCTATTGTGTTTATTTTTATTTTTTTCTACTATAATAAGAAAATTAACTATATTTTTGCTCTCTATAATAAGATCTAAACAATTAGGGTTTGTTGAATGCGGTTAAAGATGGTGACATACACTTATTTTTCTAAAATTTAATTTCACTATAGTGTTTGACATGAACAAGTAAATTAAGAATAATCCAGTTTGTGCCAACCAAATTATCATATGATAATTAATTTTTTGCCCTAAGGGGACCCTGTGAATAAATTTTTTAGACTAAATTTATATCTTCTGCTGACAATTATAAGGTTATTTGATGTTGAGCAAATTTATAGAAATAAAAGTTAAGTTTCATTATTTACGTAAAATAATTATTTATCCTTATAAGTAACACTATCTTAAATGGTAAAACATTAAATGGGTATTTTATTTTTTTGTAAAATTATACTAAAAAATGGGATTTTTTGTAATTGATATTTTAAAGAATGGGTGTGTGGAGTATTTTAGCAAGTTAAAATAATCCATCTACATTTTTGTATATTTAAATATATTCATTTATTAAATTATCCATGACCCATATAAAAATCATAAAATATTTTGATGGACTTATATGTCAAAATCTTAAAATTTAACATTTTCTTATTTGTTTATCAAACAAGAGGGGCTGCAGTGTTAATAATTAAGTAATTGCATTTGAAATAATTTTTGCAACTTTTGGGTTGAATCTAATGGTAAGGTTAGATCACAAAAATACAAAAAATGAGGTACCAAATGATCACAGTTGCAAGGTGGCTGGACGGACTCCCACATTATAATCGTATGAATTACAATATTATGTTAAAAAAATTATCTTTTTTAACCATTTGTGTATTATCCAAATTTTCTATTTTATAATTTATGTCCGTCATAATGTAGGATGATTATAAAAACGTTTTCTACTTCTATTTTTATTTCTCTCTGTCACACAATTCCTAAATGTAGTCAACAGAAAATGGTTAGCTTCCAGGATATTAGAGAATAAATAAGAGAAGTATTGAATGGGCGAAAACAGCTGCTAGATTTTCTGTGGGAATTTAAGCCTTTGGATTATTTGCATAGAAACAACAGTATCCAGCCAAATGTGAAATATTGTACCATCGTTTTTAGGGCTAATAGCTGCAGTTTTGAACTTTTGATAATTCATTTCCAATTGTAATTATTTGCGGGGCCCCAACATTTATCTCTGTTGGATTGGTGTAAATAAAAAATTATTATTATTATTATTATTATTATTATCTTTTCCTGCAGTTGGCTCAATTATGATGTCATACATTGAATGGTTGAGAAAACGTCAAATACTGGTTTTTAACTTTTTTTAGCTTTTGTTAGAAAGCTATATATTAAAAAAATTAAAAAAAAAACTCGACACAAAATGATGCCACTAAGGGCCCGTTTGGTTTTAATCATATATCATGTTTGGTGTTTAAAAAAAAAAAAAGTAAACGTAGGATAACAATAATGAGTCCATCACTTAATCCTAATAGTAACAAAATTTCATCCCAAGGAGACCCCTAGGATTACATTTTCTAAGCTAAAATTTTATCCTCTACTATTTATGGGATTAAAAATTATAATATGTTAAATATTAAAAAAATTAAGGAAAGATTTTACTTTTTTTTAATAAATTTATCAATAATTATTGATTTAAGTTAGATTATATTATATGTCATTTCAAAGTAAATCTAAGATGATTTTAATAAATTAATATATAAGACATATTATTAGTTACTAGCTAATCTCATGACATACTAAACACAAGACATGATTATTTATAGTACAATCTAGTATTGCACCAAACATAACATAGTATATATATAATCCGATAAAAAATGATTTTAAATAATATAGTTATATTTATAATTAAATTTTAATTAAAAGTTTACTAATATAATTTTATTTAATAATTAATTTAGTTTATTTTTTCTAAATAACTATATTAATATATTATAATTTTAAATTTTTATTGAAAAGCCCAAAAAAAAGTAAAATTGCCGCTACCACCATTGGAGCCACCGCATTGTTAATATATATATTTCCATAATATTGATTTTGATGATAACAAATGAGATTAAGAATGATTAATCTTTTAAGCTCAAATTATTTTTTATATATTTTAAATAAATCATTATTTTCACATTATAAAGGTTTTATATTTAATGGAAAAATAATTTTATGAAATTAGTTGTTTTTCAAGTTTATGATTTAATTAAAAGAGTTTTGAAAACTTTAAAATCAACAAGTATTGCTCGAAATTTTAGAGAATGACTTATTGAAAAAGTTTCATAACATTTTGGGCCATATCATAAGTTCGGAAAGTTTTGGGAATAGCAAGCATTATTTATAGATTCTGAAATTGGACTTATTTATAAAATAATATAACGTTTTGGGCTATAATATAATTTTATAAAATTTTAGGGTCAAACTATAATTTTAAAAAATAGTTCACTATAGCAGTCACTGTAGCAAGCGACTAACCGGATGTGAAAAAATGGTAAGCCGGATGTTGGGCAGAATCTATCCGAATTGAAAGCGGCTAACCAGATTCTGACAAACGGTAATCTGGTTGTTGGGCAGTAAGCTTCTGGAGTATAAACGACTATCCAGATTTCATAAGCGGCATACCGGATGTTCGGAAATTCAAATTTTGGCTGTAACAGTAACATACAAGCAGCTAACCGAATTCCATAAACGGTAAGCCAATTATGAACAAAAAGTGAATAACGACTAGTTTTTTAGCTCAAACTATATAAATTCAAATCCAATTCATTTTTGGTAATCCTAACAAGTATAAACAAAAAGCACACAAGATATCTTGAGCTCTGAATTCACAAATCATAAAACATTGAATCATCTCTTGTTCTTCATTTTGAATATCTACTCTTTGAGTGAGTTTTATTGTAACTTTCATTTTTTCATCTTAATTGTAACTGTTTGAGTGTGTAAGGCACTTAAGTGAAGAGATTATAAGATAATTTCTTTATTGTAAAGGTTCATTAACACCTTAAAGTCAATTGTAAACGTTTGAAGTTTTGGAAAGGCTCAAATAGTGAAATTCTCAAGCTTGGATCACTATGAGGCGTGGATGTAGGCGGGGATTGTCGAACCACGTAAAAATTCATGTGTTTGTTTCTCTTCTCCCTTACTCATTTGTTATTGTACTTTTATTGAACTTATTGCTTTCGAATTTATTAAGGTGTTAGATTGGATTGTTGTGTGGCTTTGTTAGGATAATTTTTAAAATACTAATTCACCCCCCTCTTGGGTTGCATACTTATATTTCATTTTCTTTTTTAAAGTCATCTATGTGATATTCTAGATGCTCATGTGAATTGCTAGGTTTCTCATTTGATAATGTAACTCTATCATGCAATGTTTTATTCTCTAATTCTAGGCATGTAATCTTTGCACATAGAGATTCATTTTTATTTTTTAGCTCTACCATTTTCTTTTTAAGACATGCATTCTTTTTACCAATTTTCATCCACTCATCATGCAATTTTTTAAAAGCATCATGTAATTCATCATAAGTAGGAAGATCATTTACCTCATCAAGTTCATCATCCAATTCATCTCCAATTGCCATAAGAGCTAGTTTGTCATTTCTCAATGCTCTTTATCATCACTTGTTTCCTTATCGGTATCATCCCATGTGGCTACCATTGCTTTCTTCTTGAGCTTGTTGAGAAGAGAGCATTCCGATCTTATATGGGCAGGTTTCTTACACTCATAACATTTGATTGCTTCATTCTTCTCATTTCAGTTCTTGAAGTCTCTAAATTTTCTTCGCTCATTAGATTTCTTAAAAAATTTTATGAACTTCCTAGCCAGCATATCAATCTCTTCCTCATCCAGCTCACTTTCCTCATCACTCTCATGTTTCGAGGCTTTGAGAGCAATGCTTTTCTTCTTCTCCTCATTGCCTCTTTCGGCTGTCAAGTCTTCCTCATAAGAAATAAGAGAGTCAATTAAATCATCAATATGTAAGATATTTAAATCTTTGGCTTCCTCAATGACAGTCTTTTTTTGTCTCCATTCCCTAGATAGCGACCTAATAATTTTCTTAACTTTCTCGCTATTTGAAACAGTATTTCCTAGGGCTCTTAGAATGTTCACTATGTCCGTAAATCTAGTATACATAGAATACATACTCTCATTTTGTTCCATTTGAAACAATTCATATTGTCGAGTGTACCTATTAAATTTAGACTCTTTCACTTGATTTGTGCCTTCATAAACAACTTCAAGTTTGTGCCAAATTCATTAGCACTCTCACAACTAGATACTTTATGAAACTATTTCTTATCTAGTGCAAAAAATAAGGCATTCATAGCTTTGAAATTTAGAGTAGTTTTTCTCTTTTCCAATTCATTCCATTCATGTGAAGGTTTTGGAATATCTTCCCCGACTTCATTTTTAGTCAAAGGCATAAATGGACCATCACAAACAATTTCCCAAATTTTATAATCTAGTGCTTGTAAATAAATTCTCATCCTAGTTTTCCAATACGGATAGTCATTTCCGTCAAAGAACGGTGGTCTAATTGTGGACTATCCTTTCCTAAATGTCGAGTCATATTGGGTTGTCATTGATCTTCATCTCTAGATGGTTAAGTCTAAATAAGAGCACCAAGCTCTGATACCAAATGAAATATAAGTGTGCAACTTAAGAGGGGGGTGAATTGATATTTTAAAAATTATCCTAACAAAACCACACAACAATCCAATCTAACGCCTTAATAAATTCGAAAGCAATAAGTTCAATAAAAGCACAATAACAAATAAGTAAGGGAGAAGAGAAACAAACACACGAATTTTTAAAAATTATCCTAACAAAGCCACACAACAATTCATTTTTCACTTGTATGATAATATTATGATGTTGCTCGTTGCCCGATGAGTCCAACGGTACTGGTGGTAACTAACATCCCACGTGCCTGTGGAGAAGACAGCTGTGGTGGTCCGATAACAGCAGAGGCAGCAGTCTGGCGACTATTAAATTAATATTTCTATTTTTATAAATTAATGAAACAAATAAAATGATTGTATTAAATTATTTAAATCATCACTTTAACTTTTATTAATAGAAAATTAATTATCTACAATATTAAATTGATAAAATAAAATTATAAATAATATTTATATGATAACATTAAATAAGTTAATAAAAGATTGAAGGGGTAATTTTAGCTGTTAGGCTTCCAATAGAGAAATTTAAATTCACCACTCTTTGGAGTGGAATATAAATTCAACATTATGATGTATATCAATCTCTAATGGAAATTAAAGTATTATAAACTATGGTCAACCAAACAACATAAATAAGAAAAGAATTTAAATTACTTTTCTTCCCTCCATCCTCTTGTCCAACCAAACATTACCTGTGGTGGTATTTGGTTTTAAGAAAATGGAGGAGAGGAAAAGAGTGGAATGAAGGGGAAATGAGAAGAAATGAGTAGATGAGAATAGTGAAATTAAATTTCATTATTTAGTTTGATATAAAATTTGATAAGGAAATGAATTATAATTTTTTTCTTTGGACAAATTTATCATTTATCTTAAATACTAAATTATCTATATTAGTAATAAAATATAATTTAATATTAATACCAAATCTTTTTAATTTCAAAAAGTTCTAAAACAATTCATGATTTATATTTAATATAAAATATAAAATAATTTAATATAAATAAAAGTCGGTCAACAGTAGCGGCCAAAAAAAGTCAATGTCGATACATGAAAGCCAACGCCAGTCAACGGTGGCCGGTGATTTTCCGGTGAAATTTCGGCGGCTTCCGGTGATGTCTAAGGGTCCGGTGACTGTCTGGAGGATGTTCGGCGGAGGTCCGGCGAAGTTCCGGCGATGGTCCGGTGGAGGTTCGCCTAAGTTAATTTATATTTATATATTTTCATATTAAATAAATAAGTTTATTTATTTTACTAAATTTCTTATATCATTCATTAAATTTAATTAATATAAATTATTTATACTATTAAATTAATAAAATAAAATTATAAATAATAATTATTAATAGCATTAAACAAGTTAAAATATTGGAGGGCAAATTTAGAAGCTTGGGTTTTCAACATAAGAGAATTTGAATTCTTTACTCTTTGGTATTGAATTCAAATTCTACATTATAAGAGATATTAAATTCTAATAGAAATTAAATTCTTATATATTTTGTGCAATAAAACCATAAAAATAAAAAAAGAATTTGAATTATTTTTGTCTCTCCCATTTTCTCCTCCCAACCAAACAACACTTAAGGACACGTTCGGTTGGGGTAGAGGAGGCGGGAGAGGAGAGGATTTCCACTTCCGCCAGGCTTTCCTTCGTTGAGTTGGCAAAATTCATTAGAAATCTAATTCTGTTCTATATCACCATTTTGCAGTTTCCATTATTCAAGGAATTCACTTTCCTCTATCACGAGCAAGAAACCTGATTTCCACTCCATCGATAAGCATGATCTCTCTATTTTACCCTTAATTAAATGTTGACTTCCAATCTTATCCTTCAAACAAATTTAAACGATACAACCCTTATTTTCACCTTTTTCTTCGATTTTATGACTTAAATCTCTTAAAATTGTTATTGATCCATTCTGAACTTCCGGCAACTTTCACCGGCGATGGCTGGACATTCTAGCGATAGAGCTGCTCATGATGAGGGGAAGGAGAAGACGACTTATTGAGTTCGCTAGAACGTGTATTGAGGAATAAGGCAAAGGCCATGGGAAACTGGGTAGCTGAAATTGGAGATCCTTACAAGGGCGTTCGCATTTGTCTCGGCACTTTCAACATAGTCGAAGAAGCCGCAGGAGCTTATGCTGAAGTCGCCGAGCGTATCCGCTTCAACAAGGCCAAGCTCAACTTTGCTCACCCGCCGCCGCCAATAACTCCACCTCCAACTAAGAAACGCTGCATGAGATTCCCCTGAGTTGACTCGGCCGAGTTTTGAAGATTACTTTTTTTATTGATTTGCGGATTTCATTGGGTTATGCATTTGAGTTTATAAACAATTAGTTTTCTGTTAAAGCACTTTTGATATTAAAAATATATAAATCAATTGAAAATGAAATATTAACATGGTGACTGCAAAGGATAAATTTGGAAGATTAAAAAAAAAAAAATGTAATTCCTTTCATCTATTAATTTTATGTCCAACCGAACAGGGGAAAATGGATTCCCCATCATTTTCTTCTCCTTTTTCCACTTCTCTTTTCCTTTTCTCTCCTCTCGAATATTTTCTTACAACTAAACATGCCCTAATATTCTGGAAACTAAACATTTTCTGTTGACTAAATTTACGAATTGTGTGACAGAGAGAAATAAAAATGGATGTAGAAAACGCTTTTATAAAAATCCTACATCATCACAACCATTATAAACACAAAATTTGGGTAATACACAAATGATTAAAAAAAGATAATTTTTTTAACATAATATTGCAATTCATATAATTAATATGTGGTATGAACAAAGAGAAATGATAATATAAATTGACTGCTAACATTTTTGTTCACTCGAGTAAAATCTTTTCGTGACGTGGTGAAATTGATTTATAAATCCCAACATCTTTACACAGAAATTGAAATTAATAAATTAAACTTTTCTTTGTAAATCTGCTCATTAGGTTATTTCGGTGTGATCATTTTCTTGCACTTCTTGGATATTAGTTAGTTAATTTTTGCAACTTGTAGAGGACCAAGGTCTTTCTAATTAAGAATATTTTCATATAAATAAATAAAAAATAAGACATCAAAATAAATTAATTTGTTTATTCTATCCAAAATGAATATGAGGATACACATAGCTGGGAAGAAAACACTAGCCTTTGCTTTCTTTCTTGCTGAAAATCAATATGACACATCACTTGCGAAGTTATTTGAGGATTCACACAAAAATATGTGTAATTCTACGAACGTTGCCATTGTAAAAGCATTAGTTTTCATATTTTTTGTTTAATTTTTTAAAACCAATAACTTAGTACTTGGTCTTATTTGGAATAATTTTTCAAATAGAACTAATTAAAAAGAGTTTCTATAAATAGATGTTTTACTTTAAAAAAAAAAAGTTGCAAGTAGAGTTCTTATTACAAATTATAAAATTATTTTAATAAACAAAATTTTAAAATTATGCTATAAAAAATTAAGAATGTAAAATAAATAATGAGTATTTTAGATAATTGATCTTTTTACAAAAGCAAAAGTATGTTCAATTAGTATAAAATGTCAAAAGTATGTTCAATATATATATATATATATAAATGACTGCGGACAAACTATACATATAATAAGGTGTCAAAACTATGTTCAATATATAAACGACTGCGGGCTAACTATACATGCACATGAAGTCAAAAACTATGTTCAATTCGTATATAACAATTATTCTTAGTTAATCAGTGAGCTGTGGGGCCCATGCTAATTGTGTGCGATTAATTAATTGCAAGCCTTGACAATGCCCAATCACACCCACCATCGGCTCCTTCATTCTATATATACCCTATACATGTATGTTATATCAAAACTAGAAACAAGAACTCGCAAGAGCAACTCACTTGCTTTTGAACTTTTGATTACGATTGGCCACAAGCCGATATCTTTTCTGATTTGAAGAATATGGAAACATCCTTCGCAGGTTTTTGGCTAATTTCAGTTGAATACCATTTATGATTATTATTTTAATGTTTGCATTTACAAATATTTTTTAATATGCATTTTTCAGGTGGGAATAGATGGTCGGAAGGTTTCTTCTCTTTCTTTGCTATTTCTGATGATGAAATCATATGTGACAATCTTGATTTTTTTATTGTTCCTCAATACGGGAGAAATCCTAACTATAGTGGTTAAGTGTAATGTTACTCTTTTGTATTCTGTTTAATAAATTAAATAAAAGACATGTACTTTTAGTACTCGTGTCCGTTAGTTTATTTTAATTCAACTATTAAGATCTTTGGAGATATATAAGAGATTTTTTTATTTACGTCTACCTATATTTTATCTTTATCAATAAATAAAACTATTGTCTGCCGTATGTTGATTAATTTAGATTGCCAATAGACATTAAATCGTTATATCAATTTATAACTAATTAATGATGCTTTTGTTTTCCTAAATGGCAAAAGTGAGGGAAGGTAAGGGTAGGGGATCAATATCCCGATTTCCATTTATAATCCATCATTATCATAATTACTTGAGAAGAGACTATGAGGATTGTAAGATAATAAAAAGAAATATCTGATTTGATTAATTGATAATTTTATTTTTTAAATTTGTTATAATAATATCACAATAAAAATATAAAATCATATTATTGGCACAAAAGTTTATAAAAAGAAAAAAAGTTAGTGTTAATAACATTAGAGCATAATCTATGAAAGTATCTAAAAGTCATACTTTATAAATCATCAACAAAATCATATTTATTAGTCTTCAAAATCATTTGACAAAAGAAAAAGCAAGTTGTTTTATATAAATAATGAAATAAATGCATTATAGTCAAGGCACTTCCATTTGTGGTTTATTCATAAAATAAAGGTGCTATTTGTCCAAATAATTGAGGCAATCACAATTCAAAATTTTATATTATCACAATTCAAGATTTATATTATCCCTTATTTATATTACTTTTTATCGATATTGTTATTATTTTTTTGGGCCATTGACTCTATACCATGCAATGTAAATATATTCGCTATCATATAATAAAAATTAAAAATAGGGGAAATTAGGACTCTACATTATATACACCATAATTACATAGCTCAAAGCAAACTCTCCTGAAAACTGATATCCCATATGTAATTTTCAAATGGTTCTAGGTCCATTAAGATATTCATTTCTTTAATAATGGTTTGAATGGGGGAGGAAAAAAAACTAATGATAAAAAATTAAATGTGATCAACAGAATTAATATTCTTTTTGTGAAAAACCATATTTAAATTGGTTTGCACATTTAGTTCAAATACTAATGCAACTACAACAATGGATATCGGAGCTGGGGGATTGGCGGGATTTTGGTGCTGGTTGTCTGTGATTCTGAGGGGAAGTGATATGTTGGTAGTAGGTGATGTGTTTAATGATCTTGAGGACGTTGACTATGATGAGGCATTCGTGAATAAGTTTGGTTTAGAAGTTGCGATTGAGGCGAAATTCTAATATACATAATAGGTATAATGTTTGTTATATAACAAGTAAATGATGTTGTAACATGTAGCGGCAATACCACGTTAGAGTTCAACCCTTGCTTGATTTTTCGAAAGTTACTTCAAAAAAAATATTATTATTTTGAAATTCATAGGGCCTTAACTCTCCTCCACAAAAAAACAAAAACTACTCATCCTACTGAGTTATCTAATTGATTTTTCTTCAATGGATTTTGTGGCACTCGAAATTCAAATTAATGTTTACATTATATATGTGGGTTTTGGCAACAAAATATTTAGGATTGAAAGGGATTGGTAAACTAGTAAGAAAAATAATTGATGCTAAGAATGATAAATTGAATTAATTAATTTATTTATTGGTGTTATTAATATTGATTTACTAGTTGCCGCAACTATAGTAGAAATGACAATTTCAGCTATGGATTTTGTGAAAAATCTTCATTGAAACCGAATAGGAGAAATTAACTACATACATAAAAATATATATATTTTGTAGCTTGATGATAAATTTATTCTTTAATATTTTAAAGAGTAATTTATACCCTACCCCCAAATGAATTGACATTTTGCACCGCGCCCCCAAAAGATTTGACTCGTTGCACTGCATCCCCAATTCTGTTAATTTTTCACTTATTTCTAACGGCTTCATCTGACTTTTGATTGAATGACAAAAATACCTCTCTATATGAATTCAAATAAGTTTAATTACACAAAACCTAGTGTTGATGCTAAAATATGCTCGCCTTGTGATGCTTAAATCAACTCGCCTTTAGACCGACCAGATTCTTTCACCAACGTTTATGTTGTCAACTGTTGCCTAAACCACTGATTCTGCTCGCCTTGTGATGCTTAAATCAGCTCGCCTTTAGACCGACCAGATTCTTTCATCAACGTTTATGTTGTCAACTGTTGCCTAAACCACTGAGGTTGGAATCATCCTTCTTTTTCTCACTAGACCTGCATTCACCAAAAACGGATTAGAGTCGCCGGTGGTTTTGCCGGCGTAAACCCTCCGATGCCTAAGTTAGCTCAAGGCGTATACGGGAAAACAATGCAATTTAAATCTAAAAATGGTTTCTAAATTGTTCGGAATTTGTGTAAGAAAATGGTCTGATCGCAATTTGGCAGCGTTTCCCCCTCTTTTCTCTTTTTTTGTCCCTTTCTTCTTCGATCTCCCCCTCTTTTATAGCCGCCCCTTGTGTTTTGTTTCCCGTTTACCCTTTCCCCCTCCTTTTTCGGGTAGTGGCAGCCCCTCATGGGGCTCTAACTGTCACATTGCGGGCAAACGTGGATCCCGCGCGTCCTTCAACGGTTATGGGAAAAGCGCAACTGCCGCGATTCTGTGGGATCGTGCTCCCGCTTTTCTGGGGATGAGTATCGGCTCTGCATATATCCCTGGTCGGTATGTTTCCCTGGTCGTACCTGGTCGGCTCATGTATGTCCCGTGTTCTGCTCTGCCACTTGGCTGAAGTGATCCATGCCGGGGCGGAAATAGCAGCATGGCCGACCTGGTGCTTTTATGTACTCAACACCAGTCCCCCAGTTTCTGGTCTGGCGAGTGAAACGAGTTAAGAGTAGAAACTGATGGTCAAATCTCACCGACCCGGGGAGCTTCTCATTTGGTCTTCTGTTTATTAGGACGGACCTGAGTATGGGCCTAAATGAGCGCGTCCGTTGCTCGCCTGGGTTTAAATCTATCCTGGCCCCTTGTAACGGTTAGTGATGTGGCGTCTCCCGACTCTTCGTATTTGAAATTTGAAACGACGGACTATCTGTCCTCGATATCCGGTGAGTGAGCTGGCATCCCTATCACTTAAATGCTTCCATTCTCCCCTTTTCATCTATAATCCCTAGACTTACATCTTCATCGTTTTGTTACTCATCTCTCCGTCGTTGACTATCCCCCTCTCTGAGCTTTGCTTGCATTTCTTGTGTCTGCAGTATCCACTCTCGACCGCGCTATCAATGCCAGTTCAATCCAGGTATTGTCTTTAACTTCTCTTCTGATTGTTATTGATTGGGTTCTGTGTTCCCCTTTTCGTGTCCATATATTTCGAGTTTTCTTTGTCTTCTTTTGGGATTTCGGTATGTCAAATCGGAAAAGGAAATTAATTGTTGACGAGAGTGACGAAGAAGTAGGGGATTCAAACCTTAATTTGCCCTTTCCCACTGATTTTTTGAACCCCTCTAGTAGTGTAGGCCCTTCCCATGTTAGGGATACCCTTGCGTACCCACGTCCTTTGGCTGTTTCTCCCCCCTCTGAGCTTGAGCTAGTAGGGAATAGAGGTGGACCTGCGTCGGGCTCTGGTGAGGACCATAGCCTTGGTGGGGTTGGGGCCCCTAAAGGAGTTGGTGATGGTGAGGGGAGCAATTCGGGGCCGAGCAGACCCCCTCTGAGAAGGAACCTTGGTCATAGGGTAGAGGCGGATTCTTATCCTATTGACTTCATAGCTTGCGCCACCACCCAAACTGATCTGTTCAAGCTTAGGAACTTTTACAACATTCTTGAAGAGGTTCTCCTGGTGGTTCCTGGGAAGGGTGATGTTCCTAGTCGGCCTCCGCGGGGGTATGTGACGATGCACCTGGAGAGTTTCAAATTAGGAGCTCGGCTGCCCCTACAACGCTATTTTGCGAAGATACTGGGTGGCATGCACCTGGCCCCTGGTCAGCTACATCCCAACGGGTGGAGGGTTCTTTCAGCTACGTATGTACTGTGGGAGAGGTGCGGATTAGAGGAACCTTCCTTTGCTGAAGTGAAGCATCTATACCAGCTGAGGAGCAGCCCAAAGGAAGCGGGCTGGTATTATTTCATGTCGAGCTCTGTGAAGAGGAAACCAATCACCGGCTTCCCCTCTTCGTGCAAAAATTGGAAAAACAAATTCTTCTTTGCTGGGGGAAACTGGTGTCCTGCAGCTCATTCGTTGGGTGGTGATATTTACCTTCCAACACAATTTGTCACCCCAGGTCGTCCATTTTGCCTAAATTCTTAATCAAATTGCCACTTAATGGGTTTTTAACCTTTTTTGCTATTTCAGAGTCGTGGGGTTTGATCGAGGGGCTTGAGGACCGACCTTTACTTCAGGTGGAGACTGCACTGGTGAACGCGTCTACCTGTCACGACCTTCTATCACCCACAAGCCTGGTCGGGTCGCGTTTAGTGGACGTAGCAGCTGGGATGGACAACAAGATCCTCTGTGCGATGAGCAGAAAGCGTGGTCGGGCACCGAGCAGCTCCAGCAACCCTCCTCCACCTCCGAAGAAAGTCAGTGCTGGACCCTCAAAGGCCTCTGTTCCTGCTCTGCCCCCTCCTCCGTCCCGTAAGAGTGTTGGGGAGAGAGCTACCGACAAGAGTTCCGAAGTCAGCACACGCTCTGGGGGCCGATCCTCCCCTCTCTCGGCTCGTGATCAGGGTGATTACCTGACCCCGTATCAAAGGGACTATGGGAAGTCGGTGGGACCGTAGATGGTTCAGGACATTGAGAGCATGGATCTCCATGAACTGGCGGGTTCTGTCCAAAGGGTCTCCTTCAAGTTGTCCACCATCGTATCTTGTTACAAGAATAGGGTCACGCGTCAAGAGAGGAAACTCCAAGCTGAGAACCAGGACTTGAAGAAGAAAGCCGAATCTGCTGATCGCTCCAAGGAGAAGCTGGCCGAGCTGAACAAGCAGATTACGGAGCTGGAGGAGAAAGTTGCGGTTGCTGAGTCCACTTCCTCCAAACTTGAGGGTGAGTTGGGTGACCTGAAATCTGATCTTCAGGTTACCCAAAGTGAAAGGGATACTCTGAGGACCGCCCTTGAGGGGGAGATCAAGGCCCTGGGTGAGCAGCTAGCTGAGGAGAAAGGCAAGTCTGCTACTGTGGAGGATCGGCTGGATGCCGAGTATGATTCTGGGGTGGCTTTCTCCTATAAGTGTATCATGTTTGTGCTAAAGGAGGAATATCCCGAGCTGGACATGAGCAAGCTGGAGGCTGGAGTACAGCGGAATATGGCGGAGATCGGCCAGGTAGATAAGGATCAGGGAGGGCAGGATCTGGCGGAGGTCCCTGTGGATGGGGTGCCGGAGGGGGAAGACGGGGGACGTACCTTTAAAGTGGGACAAGGGTCTATGCCGCCTCCTCTCAGTTTTGCTGATCCTCCATCCTCTGAGACGGCTGATCCCTCACCTATTGAGATGACCGATCCTCCACCTGCTGAGCTGGTTGATCCTACTCCTACTGGAGCCGTTGACCCTTGTAATCCTTAGGCTTATTTTGTATAGATTTTAGATTTTCATTCGTTTTGTAATCAATTGAACATTTATGAATGTTTGGATGCTCTTTATTGGCTTCCTTGTCTGATTTTTGCTCATAAACTGTTTTTACGAAATAACCGCACACCTTATCTGATCTTGCCCGCTGGTTCCTTAATGGATAGAGTAGGTGTAGGTGTTTACTTGCCTTAGAAAAATTTTTGTCGAATCAGTTGCTCGTCTTCCGCTGACCGAGCAGAAACAGGCGTTTGCTTGCCTTTGCGTAATTTTTGTTGAATTAGCTGCTGGTCTTTCGCTGACCGAGTAGAAAAAGGCACTTGCTTGCCTTTGTAAAATTTTTGTAGAATTAGCTGCTGATCTTTTCACTGACCGAGCAGAAATAGGCACTTGCTTGCCTTTGTAGAATTTTTGTAAAATTAGCTGCTGGTCTTTTTGCTGACCGAGCAGAAATAGGCACTTGCTTGCCTTTGTAAAATTTTTGTAGAATTAGCTGCTGGTCTTTTTGCTGACCGAGCAGAAATAGGCACTTGCTTGCCTTAGTAAAACTTTTGTAGAATTAGCTGCTGGTCTTTCGCTGACCGAGCAGAAGCAGACACTTGCTTGCCTTTGTAAAATTTTTGTAGAATTAGCTACTGGTCTTTTCGCTGACCGAGCAGAAATAGGCACTTGCTTGCCTTAGTAAAACTTTTGTAGAATTAGCTGCTGGTCTTTCGCTGACCGAGCAGAAGCAGGCACTTGCTTGCCTTTGCAAAACTTTTACAAAATTAGCTGCTGGTCTTTTCGCTGATCGAGCAGAAACATGCACTTGCTTGCCTTAGTAAGCATTTTAATGGGCTTGTTAGCAGAAAGGTTCCATATTGAATTCATCTTTATTGAATTTCGAATGCGTTACAGAAGTGTGGGATATATGCATGTGCCACAAATCACTATGCTCATAACAGAAACCATTTATCAAGATGAAAATCAGTAGAACAATTTACTTACTGGAAGTACTTTTTTAAGTGCTCGGCGTTCCACGACCTCTTCACTTCTCGTCCGTCTGGATACGCCAGCTTGTAAGCTCCTGGTCCAGTTGCTCGTATCACCTTGTACGGGCCTTCCCATTTCAGATCAAGAACTCCATGGTTGGGATCCTTTGTGTTTTGGCTCACCTTCCTGAGCACCCAATCTTCTGTTCGGAACTGCCTCACGCGTACATTCTTGTTGTAATAACGCATGACCCTTTGCTGACACTGGGCCACTTTCTGCAATGCCCCTTCCCTTTTCTCCTCCAGCAGGTCCAGACTCAAGCAGATCTGCTCGCCATTTTGCTCCTCATTGAAGTATTCCGTCCGATGTGTTCCTACTCCAATTTCTGCTGGGACTACCGCCTCATGACCAAAAGCTAAGGTAAACGGGGTTTCCCCTGTAGCGGTTTTGTGAGTTGTTCGGTAAGCCCACAATACCCCTGGTAGCTCGTCGACCCAAGCTCCTTTCTTCTCTCCCAGTCTAGTCTTCAGGAGTTTCTTTATCACTTTGTTGGCTGCTTCCACTTGTTCGTTTGCCTGAGGGTGTGCGGGGGTGCAGAACTTCAGGTCCACCCCTAGGTTTCGGCAAAACTCTCTGAAGTTATTGTTGTCAAACTGCCTCCCATTATCGGTGATGATGGTGTAAGGGATTCCATATCTGAAGATGATATTCTTCCAGATAAAATCCGTTGTCTTTCTCTCCGTAATTTGGCTAAGGACCCCCACCTCTATCCACTTGGTGAAGTAGTCTACCGCTACAATTGCATGGGTTGCCGCTCCTCGGCCTTTCGGTAACGGACCAATCAGGTCGATTCTCCATTGTGCGAAAGGCCATGGGGATGTCATAACGGTCAGCTTTTCTGGGGGTTGTGTGGGGACCTCAGAAAAGCTTTGGCACGTTTTACAGTTTTTTTACATCTTTTTTGCATCCTGGTGCATGGTTGGCCAGAAGTACCCTTACCGAAGTGCCTTGAAGGCTAAAGTTCTTGCTCCCGAGTGATTGCCGCAAATTCCTTCACGAATCTCCCTTAGTACATAATCTGCCTCCTCATCATCCACACATCGCAAGAGGGGTAAGGTGAACTCTCGGAGGTACAGCACTTCGTCTAGTAGCGTGTACCTCGTTGCTCAGCATTTTAACCTTCTTGCTTGCCTTTTATCCTCAGGCAAAACTCCGTCGCGGATATACGTGCGAATCGGGTCCATCCAGGATCCTCCAGTGCTCACTCTCATCACTTCCGCTTCCTCTTCTATGCTCGGCGAGGTCCTTACTTCTAGTGGAACCGACTTAGGTAATTTCGGGTCTGCAATCGCAGCCATCCTGGCCAACATATCCGCTCGGTAATTTTCATTTCGGGATATCTGCTTCACCTCCACCTCTTGGAAAAGCCCGACCATCTGCTTCGCCTTCTTCAAATAAATGCCCATTTTCTCTCCCTTGCTTGGAACTGATCATTGAGCTGGTTACATACCAATTGGGAATTTGCTCGAATTTCTACCCTCTCTGCTTTTAAGGCATGTGCGAGTTCGAGCCCGGTGATAAAGGCTTCATATTCTACTTGGTTGTTTGTGAGCTGAAACTCGAACTTCACTGCATACGTTATTTCGGATCCTTCTGGGCTCCGTATTACAACTCCTGCTCCGGATCCTTACTCACTACATGATCCGTCAACCATTACTAACCACACCCCTTCTGTTTTCTCCTGCTCTAACGGTTGCTCCTCCCGATATCTTTCCCCTGGCTCCGCTCGGTCTACCATAAATTCTACCAGGGCTTGGGCCTTGATTGCTTCTCGGGGCCTATAGGTCAGGTCAAATTCGCTCAGCTCCACTGACCATTTTACTAACCAACCAGACGCATCTGGTTTTTGAAGCACTTACCGAAGGGGCTGGTCAGTCATCACAACGATCTGGTGGGCTTGAAAATATGGTCGGAGTTTGCGTGCTGCCGTTATCAGAGCCAGCGCCCATTTCTCCATTAGTGGATATCTGGTTTCTGCGTCTACCAGGGCCTTACTCGTGTAGTATACCGGGTGCTGCTTCCCTTCTTCTTTTCTGACTAAGATCGAGCTGGTAGCCCACTTGGAGATTGCCAAGTACAAAAACAGCTGGTCACCCTCTCTGGGAGTTGACAGTAACGGTGCACGGGCCAGATATTCCTTCAACTGCCCAAATGCCTCCTCGCACTCTGATGTCCATTCCATCTTTCTCCCTTTCTTTATGATTTGGAAGAAATGGTGGCATTTATCCGTGGCCCGCGAGATGAATTGGTTCAATGCTGCCAACTTCCCTGTAAGGCTCTGCACCTCTTTAACTGTCCGCGGAGATTTCATATCGGCAACCGCTCGTATCTTTTCGGGATTGGCCTCTATCCCTCTGTGGCTTACCAGGAATCCCAGAAATTTGCCCGAGCTGACCCCAAATGCGCATTTCTCCGGGTTGCCGGATTTGCTAACCGGCAAGCCGGTTATTGGGCAGATTGGCAAGGAGCAAAAAACGGCCTTCCGGATTGCTAATTCGGCGAGCCGAAAATGAGACCGAGAGCAGCCATTTTGAGCACACATAATGGGCACGAATCCGGCTTGCCGGATTTGCTAACCGGCAAGCCGGTTACGAGACAGTTTCAAAAGAAAGCCGAAAACGGCTTACCGAAAATTGGATCCGGAAATCCGGAAATGAGGCCGAGAGGAAGAGAAGCAATTCGGCTTGCCGGTTTCCGTATCCGGCAGGCCGGTTTCGAGGGATTTTCAAAAATTCGGTTTTCCGGTTTTGTTCCAGCACAAACCCAAGACAAATTCGGCTTTCCGGATTGAAAAACCGGTAAACCGGTTATGAGGCAGAGACCAATCAAAGCTAATCCGGTTTTCCGGATTGAAAATCCGGTTGCCGAAATTTGTTCCAAGAAAGATCAATAGGAAATAATATTTTTCCGGAAGAAAGAAAAGAGAATTTTTGCTAGTTTTTATACTTGTATGACACACCATTTTATTTTTGGCTTTAAAAATTGATTGATTTTAAATCATTTTAAGATTTAAAACTCTTCAATAAGCCATTTAATGCATACAAAACAAACTCATAAAATTACAAGCAAATCAAACTATCCAATTTATGATGCATAAATCCATATGATAGCAAACTTATCAAGTCATGCAACAAACATGAATTAAGATTCAACATTCATCATTCCAAGCTCATGTCTTATCTTTATAAAATGCTCTTCGCAAAGAGGTTTTGTAAAGATATCCGCAAGTTGATTTTCAGTGGAAACAAATTTAATCACGACATCTCCTTTTTGAACATGATCTCTAAGGAAATGATGTCTAATTTCTATATGCTTAGTCCTAGAATGTTGGATAGGATTCTTAGAAAGATTTATAGCACTAGTATTGTCACAAAAAATAGGAATTTGATCAAGTTTAATGCCATAGTCTCTAAGGGTTTGTTTCATCCATAAAATTTGCGCACAACAACTACCTGCGGCAATATATTCTACCTCAGTGGTTGAAAGAGCAACCGAGTTTTGTTTCTTACTAAACCAAGAAACAAGAGAATGACCTAGGAAGTGACATGTTCCACTAGTACTTTTTCTATCAACCTTATATCCAGCAAAATCGGCATCCGAATAACAAGTTAAATCAATGTGAGTTCCTCTAGGATACCAAAGGCCAAGATTAATAGTACCAATTAAATATCGAAAAATGCGTTTGACAGCAAGCATGTGAGACTCTTTAGGACAAGATTGAAATCTAGCACACAAGCAAACACTAAACATAATATCAGGCCTACTAGCAGTCAAGTAGAGTAAGGATCCGATCATACCTCGATATGTCTTGATGTCAACTTCCTTACCTTTCTCATCTTTGTCCAGCTTGATGGTGGTGCTCATAGGAGTGCTTTTTGCCGTTCCATTATCATAACCAAATCTTTTGAGTAGATCTCTCACGTACTTGGGTTGGTTTATGAAAATTCCTTCCTCGTTTTGTTTGATTTGAAGTCCAAGGAAATACTTCAACTCTCCCATCATACTCATCTCAAACTCTTGACTCATACAAGATGAAAAATCTTTACACAACAACTCATTAGTAGAACCAAAAATAATATCATCAACATATATTTGAACAATAAGTATGTCTTGATTCTTATGCTTAACAAAAAGAGTTGTGTCCGCTTTTCCCATTGAAAAATCATTATCCAACAAAAAATTTTTAAGTCTATCATACCAAGCTCTAGGTACTTGTTTTAAACCATACAAAGCCTTGGATAACTTATACATATGATCTGGAAATTTTTCACTTTCAAAACCAGGAGGTTGTTTCACATAGACTTCCTCCATAATGTATCCATTTAAGAAAGCACTCTTGACATCCATTTGATACAAAATAAAATCCTTATGACATGCATATGCTAACAACATCCTAATGGATTCTAATCTTGCTACAGGTGCAAAAGTTTCATCAAAATCAATTCATTCTTCTTGGTTGTAACCTTGAGCCACTAATCTAGCTTTATTCCTTACAACCACACCGGATTCATCCATTTTGTTTCTAAATACCCATTTAGTACCTATAATGGATTGATGTTCCGGATTGGGAACTAACTCCCACACATTATTTCTTTCAAATTGATTCAACTCCTCTTGCATTGCCATAATCCAAGATTCATCATTTTCCGCATCCGCAAAGGATTTTGGTTCAATTTGAGAAATAAATGCAGCATGCTCACATGTGTTCCTAAGAGATGATCTAGTGGTAATGCCTCGTGAGGGATCTCCTAAAATTACATCTTTAGGATGAGAAGATACATACCTCCACTCCTTGGGGAGTGTTTGAGAAGTACCTTCATTTTACTCCACATTTGTTTCTTCATGATGTTCCTCTTGAATTCCATGTGACGCATCTTCTTGGTTGTCATTCGATGTTCCTTATTGTTGTTCTTCTTCTGCATTATCATCAACAACAACTTTCTCCATAGATGAGGGGTTAGATTCATCAAATGTAATATGCATAAATTCCTCCACAACTAAAGTTCTTTTATTATAAACTCTATAAGCTTTGCTTGAATTTGAATAACCAAGAAAAATACCAACATCAGATTTTGGATCAAATTTACCAAGATTATCTTTTGTATTCAAAACAAAACATTTGCATCCAAAAACTTTAAAATATCCTATGTTGGGTTTTCTATCTTTCCAAAGCTCATATGGAGTTTTATTGAGATTAGGTCTAATCAACACCCGGTTTAAAACATAACAAGCGGTGTTGACGGCTTCGGTCAAAAATACTTAGGCAAAGAATTTTCATTCAACATGGTCCTAGCCATTTCTTGAATAGACCTATTCTTTTTCTCTACTACTCCATTTTGTTGTGGAGTTCTAAGTGATGAAAATTGATGTTCAATGCCAAAGTCATTACAAAAATTTTCAAATGCATGATTTTCAAATTCTCCACCATGATCACTTCTAATACAAGTGATAGAGTAACCTTTTTCATTTTGAATCATTTTAGAGAAAATTCGAAATGCATCAATGGCATCATCCTTATTAGCTAAGAACAATACCCATGTATATCTCGAATAATCATCCACAATTACAAATGCATAATATTTTCCACTTAAACTAGCATATCTAGAAGGTCCAAATAAATCTATATGAAGTAATTGAAGTGGTTTTGAAGTGGAAACATGATTCTTGCTTTTGAAGGAAGTTTTGATTTGTTTTCCAAATTGACATGCTTCACAAGTTTTATCTTTTTGAAAATTGATTTTTGGAAGACCTTTTACCAAATCATTTTTCACGATTTTTGAAATCAAATCCATGCTTGCATGACCTAATCTTCTATGCCACAACCAACCATCATCATGCATTGCGGAGAGACATTTATCATGTATTGATGCACAATCTATATTAATGGTAGAGACATTAACACATCTATTTCCTACAAATAAGACTTTCCCATCACATGCATTCTCAATAACACATTTTGATTCATCAAAGATAACTCTATATCCTTTATCACATAATTGACTAATGCTAAGCAAATTGTGTTTCAAGTTCTCAACCAAACACACATTCTCAATGAGGGTAGAGGATACATTACCGACATTTCCAATTCCAATGATTTTTCCTTTTGAATTATCCCCAAATGAAACATCTCCACCATTTTCGATCTTGGTAAAGCTTGAAAACCAAGAGTAATTCCCTGTCATGTGTCTTGAACAGCCGCTGTCCAAGTACCACTTATTCTTCTTCTTCTTTGATCCCTGAAAGAGAAATCTCAAGTTTTAGTTACCCAAACCTTTTTGGGTCCTTGAGAGTTAGCAATGGTTCCTTTCGGAACCCAAATACATTTCATACCATAATAAGCATTTCTCTTTACAGCACATCTATTTTTCATATGGCCATCTTGATTGCAATAATGGCATACAATTCTATTGTTAATAGATGTATTCTTCACAAAATAGCTCTTGTAAAATTTTTGTTTCAAATTCGGTTTATAACCTAGGCCACTTTTGTCAAAAACACATTTTTGTGAGTTAAGCAAATTGTCCAACATCTTTTGCCCATTTGTAAATCTTAACACAATTTCATTTAGCTCATTACTCTTTTTTCTAAGCATTTCATTCTCATTTTTTAAGTCATTCATGTGTGACTCTAAGTTCTCATGTGAAGTGCTAGAATTCTTGAGTAATGCAATACTATCATGCAATGTCTTATTTTCTAATTCTAAGCATGTAATCTTCTTTTTAAGACTTATATTATTTTTACCCATCTTCATTAGCTCATCATGCAAATCATTAAAGGCATCATGCAATTCATCATATGTAGGAAGAACACTTACCTCATCAAGTTCATCACATGATTCTTCCCCAATGGCCATGAGAGCCAAATTTGTCATTTCCTGTTGCTCATCATCTTCACTTGTTTCCTCTTCGCTATCATCCCATGTGGCCACCATAGCCTTCTTCTTGAGTTTGTTGAGAAGAGGACACTCCGGTCGTATGTGTCCGGGCTTTTTGCATTCATAACAAGTGATGGGCTCCTTCTTCTTCTTCTCCTTCTTATTCTTGTAGCCTCTGAATTTTCTTTGCTCATTGTTCTTTTTGTAGAATTTTCTGAATCTTCTAGCCAACATAGCCAGCTCCTCATCATCCATTTCGCTTTCCTCATCACTCTCATGTTTTGAAGCCTTGAGAGCAATGTTCTTCTTCTTTTCCTCATGCCCTTTTTCTGCTGCCAAATCTTCTTCATATGAAATAAGAGAGCCAATTAAATCGTCAATAGGTAATACATTTAAATCCTTGGCTTCCTCAATGGCAGTCCTTTTTGGTCTCCACTCCTTAGGTAGAAACCTAATGATTTTCTTGACTTTTTCGCTATTTGAAAAAGTCTTTCCTAGGGCTCCTAGAGTATTCACTATGTCCATGAATCTAGTATACATAGAGTACACATTTTTATTTTGTTCCATTTGGAACAATTCGTATTGTCAAGTGTACCTACTTATTTTAGATTCTTTCACTTGGTTTGTGCCTTCATAGACAACCTCAAGTTTGTGCCAAATCTCATTAGTACTTTCGCAACTAGACACTCTATGAAATTCTTTCTTATCTAGTGCACAAAACAGGGCATTCATGGCCTTGGAATTTAGAGAAGCTTTTCTCTTATCGAATTCATTCCAATCCCGTGAAGGTTTTGGAATATCTTCTCCTACTTCATTTTTAGTCAAAGGCATGAAAGGGCCATCATTAACAATTTCCCAAATCTCGTAATCTAAGGCTTGCAAGTAAATTCTCATCCTAGTTTTCCAATATGGGTAATCGTTACCATCAAAGTAAGGGGGTCTAGTGGTGGATTGTCCTTCCCTAAATGTGGAATCATTTTGAGTTGCCATTGATCTTTAGCTCTAGATGGTTAAATCTAAATAAGAGCACCTTGCTCTGATACCAAATGAAATATGAATGTGCAACCCAAGAGGGGGGGTGAATTGGAATTTTAAAATTAATCGAACAAATCCACACAACAAGCAATCTAATGTCTTAATAAAAATGAAAGCAATAAGTTCAATATAAGCACAATAATTAAAGAGTAAGGGAGAAGAAAAACAAACACACGAATTTTTACGTGGTTCGGCAATCCCCGTCTACGTCCACGCCTCCAAGCGATCCAAGCTCGAGGATTTCACTATCCAAGCCTTTCCAAGGCTTCAACAAATACAATTGACTTCGAGATGTCAATAAACCATTACAATGAAGAGATTATCTCACAATCTCTTCACCCAAGTGTCTCACACACTCAAGTTCTTACAAATGAAGTGAAGAAATAAAGATTACAATAAAACTCACTCAATGAGTAGATAATCAAAGATGAAGAACAAAGAATGATTTAATGATTTGTGTGTTTACAAATTGAAGACCCAAGATATCACGTGTGCTTTTTGTTCTTGCTTGTTGGAGAGTGTTGGAGAGCCTTCAAAATGAGTTGGATTGGAGTTTTTATAGTTTGATCTCGAAAACTAGCCGTTACTCACATTTCTGGGGAATCCGGTCTGCCGGATTTGGGATCCGGTAAGCCGGATTTTTCTGACCATTTGAATTTTGCCTATCCGGTCTGCCGGATTTGAAATCCGGTAAGCCGGATTCGCAATGAAGACTTTCTGCCCCGTAACCGGTTTTCCAGATTTTGTATCCGGTAAGCCGGATTTCGTATACAGTTTCGCTACAGTGACATTTTTCTGAATTTTTAGTTTTGACCCCAAAACTTTATAAAACTGTAGTAAGGCCCAGAAAGTTTGTAAACATTTGCACATAGGTCCTAATTTCAGGATTTTAAATAATGCTTTGTCAAGCCCAAAACTTTCTGAAATTATGATTTCGCCCAGACGTTGTGAAATTATAAAATGACCCAAAAACGTTTAAATAATTTTAAATAGGTCCAATTCCGAAATTTAAAAAACACAATCCAATATTTTAATAAAGCTTTCATTTTAATCCAAAATGCTTAAATTCCATAACATCATTTTATTATTATAGAAACATAATTTATAAATCTTTGCTTAATAAAAACATGTGGTTTGTTATCATCAAAATCAATATTTATAGCCATATAGGCTAACAGAGAAAACCCATAAAAAAACTCGTGCCCGGATAGTGTCGGGCATGTGCCTGGCCCGCATAGAAAAATTCCGGGCACAGTGCGGGTCCGGGTAACTATGTGTGACATCCGGGTCAGTCCCAGGCAACCCCAAACCTAGACCCGACCCGGACTTTTGCCATCTCTAGAACCAAGCCACCATTCATCTAAAAGAAGTCAGGCATTTGTTATATATATGTATATAAGTTACCTTAAATATTAAAAACAGGAAATTAACATTTCGTTTTATTTATATGTAGGGATCAAATGGGGTGGAGTGGGGAGACCTATCACATGCCCCACCTTATTAAAAAAAATTTCTCAATTCCCCAATGTGGTGAGGTGGATAGGGATAAGGATGAAACATCTCTACGTGGGGAATGTTTTTTCTATTCCCACTTCATTCTTCATTTACTTATTTTATAGTAAGTATGAATATAAAATTTCAGTAAACTAAAAATTGAAAAATTAAATAAAATCATCATTATATTATAAAGTATTTAAATTAATTAAAAATCTCTAAAAATTCGAAATAATATCATAAACTGGTATAAAAATACAAAATATTTGGATAAAAATAGCTAAAAATAAAAATATATAGCAATGTTTCAAATCCTTCGTTATTAAGGCTTCATCATCTCTTTATTGTGTTCATATAGCTTATATTAGCACTTTATATGCAATATCAAATAATAAAATTAACAAGTGTTACTTCACTACAAATGTATTCAACAAAATGTTTTATCATATCTATCTTATTTGCAAACACCTGTAATAAAAATTAATAAATACTTACATATAATAAATATTGGATGAGTTGGGGTGGGAGTAAAAAACTATACCCCATCTCATTAAAATTTTAGAGATTATTTTTTATATTTTCCACCATATTTTTCAAAATTTATCCTATTTAACCTATAGAATTTTAAGTCCGTAGAAGATTTTGTCATTCCTATATATATATATATATATATATATATAGGGTTGTTCCAATCCGAGAGTTCCGGATTGGAACAGCCCTCATATGCTTTGTTTGGTTTGGTTGCACATGGTGGGCTCCACCATGTGCAGCCACAAGTGGCCTTTGGATTCAAATCCAAAGGCCACTAACCCTCTTCCCGAATGCTGTTCCAATCCGGAATTTCGGATTGGAACAGTACCCTATATATATATATATAATTCAAAACAAAATGATTTAATGTTTCTACAAAAGGATTTGAGCCTACAAAGAATTGAAGACTATTTACAAAGTGATTTTATTAAGAGAAAAATTTCTAATTACAAAACTCTAATTGAGAAAGAGATCTGTGCTGATCTACCTTCTGCTTTTTGGAATAGAAAACAACACCTGGTAGATTTGCCTTATGAAAATTCTTTTGATGAAAAACAAATACCCACTAAAGCTAGACCAATCCAAATGAATATGCATTTAGAACGACATTGTAAAGAAGAAATTAATGATCTTGAGAAAAAATGTCTTATTGTAAAATCTAGGTCACCTTGGTCGTGTGCCGCTTTTTATGTTAACAAAAATTCTGAAATTGAGAGAGGCACACCGAGACTAGTTATAAATTACAAACCTTTGAATAAAGCTTTAAAATGGATTAGGTACCCGATACCTAATAAAAAGGATTTGCTTCAAAAATTGCATTCTGCTTTCATATTTTCAAAATTTGACATGAAATCAGGATTTTGGCAAATTCAAATTCATCCAAAAGACCGTTACAAAACTAATTTTACTGTTCCATTTGGACAGTATGAGTGGACTGTTATGCCCTTTGGCTTAAAGAATGCACCATCAGAATTTCAAAGAATTATGAATGATACTTTGAAGGTTCTTTGAATAAGGAGTTGTTTTTCTTGGGTATGAAATCTGAAATTCCACATCCATACCCATGGAAGGGAGAAATTGGTACAGAAACAGAGAAAGGGAGAAAATCTTTTCTCTGAGTTGGTTGGGGTATAATGGGCTTTGAAAAGGTTCAGGCAATGGTTGGCATTTGGAGTTAAGATTTGTGGTGTTGGACCAAAATAATTCCACCATTGTTGGAACCAGTTTGGAAGACTTTGGATAATAAAATAAATTACAATGCTTACATTGATTGTGTTTTCTTTGTAGAAGAGAAAGGGAAATTATGGGAAATTAATCTGAAGACAGGAAAATTTTTCCTTTGTCTTCTGATTCCTGATTCCTATTCCCGAAAAGAGAGAGAGAGAATTTTAGAGAGAAGGAAGAGAAAGAGTAAGAGAGGAGAGAGAATCCGCAATCTAAAATCTGAGGAGTCTTTAGTCTTCCTTCAGATTATATACATAGGACTTTGAACTGTAGACTGTAGCGGGATTTTGAGTGCACAGTAAACTCTAGAACTCTGCATTGTAGACTGTAGCGGGATTTTGAGTGCACAGTAATTGCTGGAACCTTGCACTGTAGACTTTGTAGACTGTTGCTTTGTACATACAAAATACATATGTATGAAATAACACAATACGGGTGAAGAGACATGTGCGCTCTCACTTGTGTCCAGTAGACTACCCGGAAGAAACAAAATAAATTAAAATTGTTTTTTTTTTTAAGTACAAAATTGTACATACATATAAATAGGCATTCTGCAAAACAAAACCCCAACCTTATTATCAAAACATTTTAGAAGCCACTGAGTCTGTAAAATTCAAACATTTCTTTCTCAGTGAAACCCATTCAGAGCCGGCCTACTCCACGGCCACAATTTTAAAAATTTTGAGTCCAAACCAGTGGGGTGACCAACTCCATAAATTCAGATCTTTCCCTCCAAATTTTCAAATGCGTTTACCACACTGTTTGGTTTATTCCTATTGGGACTACCAGCAAGCCTGGTTCAACACATTTTTCTTACAAAACCCAAAAAAGTCTCATTCATGATTATTTTTCTTTAACTCAAAAATAACCGTCCAAATCCTTCCAAACTGGTTCCAACAATGGTGGAATTATTTTGGTCCAACACCACAAATCTTAACTCCAAATGCCAACAATTGCCTGAACCTTTTCAAAGCCCATTATACCTCAACCGTGATAAAGAGTCGTGCTCAAGCATTCCTTCATTAGAAAGGAAATTTACAAAAATCTCTTCTGTCATAAATCTTCCCTATCAATCTACAAAGAGTCAAACGAGATTTTCCACCTCATATATACCCAGTTCTTCAATACGTTCTGTTGACTATACTACTGATGTTCCACACCCTATTTATTCTTACAAATGATATTTATCATGCTGTAATATTAGGAACTCCTTTTATAAATCTTATAACCCCATATACTGTTAATTATGATAGTATATCTTTCAAAATAAAAAGTAAAAAAATCATTTTTCCTTTTATTGAAAAGCCAAAAACGAGAAATTTGAATATTGTTAAAGCCTGTTCCATTTATCAAAACCGAATTAATAATCTTATTAATTCAAAACAAAATGATTTAATGTTTCTACAAAAAGATTTGAGCCTACAAAGAATTCCGCTGAGGGTTGTAAATCCATACCTGTAGCCATTCTGACCAAACCAAAAGTAAACCATAAGGTTTTAACCATGTACCATCTACTCTATAGGACATCATCATCATATTTCCAAAGGAACCATTACTCCTATTGAGCGATCACTCGCTTTTGCTGATAAATTTCCTGATAAAATCATTGATAAAACCCAATTACAAAGATTTCTAGGAAGTTTAAACTATGTTCTTGATTTTTGTCCAAACATCAGTAGGCTATCCAAACCTTTGCATGATAGGCTGAAAAAGAAACCTGCTGCATGGACTGATGAGCATCAAAAACTGTTAGATTAATAAAGAATTCTGTAAGAAGCATTCCATGTTTATATCTTGCGAATCCTGCATTACCTAAAATAGTTGAGACAGATGCATCTGATTTAGGATATGGAGGTATTTTAAAGCAAAAAGAAAATGATAAAAAACAAATAGTTCAGTACGTATCTGCCCATTGGAATGAATGTCAAAAGAATTATTCTACTATCAAAAAAGAAATTCTTTCCATAGTTTTGTGCATCTCAAAATTTCAAAGTGAGTTATTAAATCAAAAATTTTTACTTAAAATTGATTGCAAAGCTGCAAAACATGTTTGAACTATAAGGGATTTGAGTGCACAGTAAACTCTGGAACTCTGCACTGTAGACTGTAGCGGGATTTTGAGTGCACAGTAATTGCTGGAACCTTGCATTGTAGACTTTGTAGACTGTTGCTTTGTACATACAAAATACATATGTATGAAATAACACAATACGGGTGAAGAGACATGTGCGCTCTCACTTGTGTCCAGTGGACCACCCGGAAGAAACAAAATAAATTAAAATTAAAGCCACTGAATCTGTAAAATTCAAACATTTCTTTCTCAGTGAAACCCATTCAGAGCCGGCCTACTCCACGGCTACAATTTTAAAAGTTTTGAGTCCAAACCAGTGGGGTGACCAACTCCATAAATTCAGATCTTTCCCTCCAAATTTTCAAATGCGTTTACCACACTGTTTGGTTTATTCCTATTGGGACTACCAGCAAGCCTGGTTCAACACATTTTTCTTACAAAACCCAAAAAAGTCTCATTTATGGTTATTTTTCTTTAACTCAAAAAATATATATATATATATTCATTTTTTTATAAGAAACTAAAACCTTCATTCATTTAGAGACTGAAGAAGATACAAAATGTTCTACTGCCTGCCTTACTGTTGAGAAGGTTTGAAACAATTTGAGAGTCAGTTTCCACTATAATTGAAGACACCCCCAAAGTTTTCGCTATCTGCAACCCCCATTCTACAGCCTCAACCTCTGCAAAAGTTACATCCCCATGAAACTATGATGTCTTTACTGCAGCTGCTACAAACTTCCCAGTTGAGTCTCTAACAACAACTGTAGTCCTGGTAAAAAAGGCCAACGGGAAGTGGAGAATGTGTGTGGACTTCACGGACCTCAATAAGGCATGCCCGAAGGACAGTTTTTCCATACCCAAAATAGATCAGTTGGTGGACTCAACAGCAGGTCACGGCCTGCTCAGCTTCATGGATGCCTTTTCTGGATACAACCAGATACCCATGGACGAGTAGGATGAGGAAAGCACTGCCTTTATAACTAACATGAGTTTGTTTTGCTACAGGGTAATGCCTTTCGGCCTAAAAAATGCAGGAGCCATCTATCAAAAGTTGGTAAATAAGATCTTCAAACCGTTGATTGGACACACTATGGAGGTATATGTGGATGATATGATTACTAAGTCCAAAGAGCCGAGGGATCATGTGAAGCATCTAGAAGAAACCTTTGAATTACTGAGGAAGTGAAATCCATTCTGGGTACTTGGCTTCCCTTATAAATCCTGCTTTCAACAGCTTCTCCACCTCGGCGTTTATGGCCTCGTACCTTTTCTGGTTGAAACATCTCCTCTTCTGTCTCACCGGCCTTGCCCCCTTCTTGATTGCCAACTTGTGGCAAGCTACCTCACGATCAATTCCAGGCATATCTTCATGAGACCAGGCGAATATCTGCATGAGACAGTAGGCACTTTATCAGCTCGCCTTTTACTGCCCCGACCAATCCTGACCCGATCTTCACTACTCTGTTCGGGCTGCTTTTGCTTATCGCAACTTCCTCCAGTTTCTCCACAGGCTCTTGGCGGCCCTTTTTAGACTCTCCTCGATTATCTAGGGAAGTGACCTGCAGTGTCTCCTTGGCCGCTGTAGTATAACAACTCCTTGCCATCCTCTGGTTGCCTTTTACTACGCCAACCACCCCATTTACTCTGTATTTCAGTGCCAAGTAATGCGTGGAGACAACGCATTGGCTTATCCTCATGAATGGTCTCCCCAGTATCATCTGGTAAGGGCTTCTTTCCTCTACCACGATAAAATCCAACATTATTGTTCTTTCAAATAGTTTTGTCCCCATAATGATTGGGAGTTCAATGATCCCCATGGGAGTTAGCCGTCACCCTCCAAATCCCTTTAAGGATGTATTTGTCCGCTCCAATTTCAAGTCTGTAATCCCCATATCATCTAAAGCTGACTTAAACAGGATGTCAACCGAGCTGCCTGTGTCTACTAGTATTCGTTGCAGTTCTGTACCGGCTACCATTGCCCTGATCACCAATGCATCCTCATGCGGATATAAGATACCTTCCTCATCGTCATTTGTCCACATAATTGGAACTTGCCGCACTTTTGCCTTCTTGGATGCCGGCAAATTGAAAAGCATTTCTTTGCTAGTCAAGGCATATCTCCCATAGTTCTTCCGTGCCCTGTTCGAATCTCCAGCCAATGTTAGCCCCCTGCTATTACACGGATAATTGGCTGTTCACATTCCAGGCCTATCTCTGCTCCTTCATTCCGCGTGTATGGTGATTCAGTGACGGGGGACATTCCATCTACATATTCGTCCAAATAACGGTTTCTCACCAAATCCTCCACCAGAGTTTTCAGGTCACGACATTGGCTGATAGTGTGACCATGAGTGTCGTGGAATTTGCAGAATTTGCAGAATTTACTCTTATCCCGTCGGTGAGTCGGTTTTGTTATAGGGGCTGGAGGGTACAGTAGGCCTCGTCCCTCGATCCTCTCATACAATTCCTCCATGGAGATCTTCAATGAAGTGTACTGTCTATATGTCAAGCTCTGGTCTATCAGCTGAACTGCTCGGCTATCATGGATGTCACCTCGGGCTGGCACAGTCGCTAACTGATCTGGTCGACTAGCCCTGGAATTGGTTGCATGTAACGCTCTGGGAGTGTTGTGATAGGGGTGGGCAGCCACCTGCCGGAAATCTCGTTGCCGATCCGGAAATGGGGGGCGCGGAGGTTGAGCCCGGCTGTGCTGGAGCTGTTGTGATCTCGGCGCTACAGGGTAAGGGCGGGACCGAGCTGATATTCCGCCCATCACTGAAGATTCTCCAGCTCGTTTTCCCGACCCGCTCCCTGTCGGGGCTCTCCGTTCCTTTCGCCTCAGCTCGTCCAGCTGTTCACTTTTTATTCTTGCCGATTTCTCCTCTTCAATTTCTATATCTCGCCTCGCCTGCTCATACCCCGACGAGTAATTTTGTACCAGGGGACTTCTTAAGTTATACCACAGTCGGCCGATTCTTACACCTTCTTTTAGTCCCCTCAGCGCCTGCGGGTGATTAAAAGCTCCCAGGTCCAGTACGGCTCGGTGATATCGTTTTACAAAATCTCGAAGGGATTCATGTTCCTCTTGTTTCATCCCCATAAGTTCCATCATGTCGTCCTCTGGGGCCACTGACCCTCGGAACTGCTCGGCCAACTCCTGGCACATCTGCCCATACCCCCTTATACTTCCTCGGGGCAGCTTGCGGTACCATTCTCGGGCTCGTCCCTCTAATGTCAACGAGAATACTCTGCACCTCTGGGCTGGTGTCAGCCCCTGCACACCCGTCATGTCGTTGAAGCGCTCAATGTGCACCAGCGGATCACTTCGCCCGGAGTATTTGAGGTCGGGGAAGTGGAAATCTCTTGGGATTATTATACCCATGATCTCAGTTGATAGTGGAGATTCTTCATCTAGCATTATCCTCCAGCTTGGGGGCTTCCTCTTACCCTGTATCTCCTCTATCACTCGCGCTAATCTGCACACCTCTCCCTCCAATTCTACAGCACGGTCAGGATCACGTGCAGCTAACTGATCTCGCTCCTGCTCGACATTCTGCAACCGCTGTCTTAACTCTCCTTCATCAGCACTGGCCCCTCGGTCATCAGCTTCCGGTACTAGCCTGAGGCGAGGTTGGTTCCTCCCTTCATCCATTTGTTCTCCAGGAACCCGACCAGTGCTTCTGTGGGGATGCACCCCATAAGGTTGGTCCGCCTGCGGAGGGGTTTCCTCGACTCTACGCCTCCGAAGGTTGAGTTCTGCTCCAACATCATCTCTCCCCACGGGGATTTCGCAATCCCTTCTCCGCTCATCTCTCAGCTCATTCAGTATGGTGGCGAGAGTCTCCATTTGTTTCTCCATTCGTTCCAACCGATCTTGCATCACCCTCTCTCGAGCTTCATTTGTAATTTCCCGAAGGGTGATTGTCTCCCATAATTCGGTATCTTCCCTCAAAGTGTCCTTACTTGGCAAATCCATGTCTAGTCGTTCGCTGTTTCTCCGGTAACTACTAATTTGGTGGTAGCTTTTTATCCAGCTCCCCACAGACGGCGCTAAAAATGTTGATGCTAAAATCTGCTCGCCTTTAGACCGACCAAATTCTTTCACCAACGTTTATGTTGTCAACTGTTGCCTAAACCACTGAGGTTGGAATCATCCTTCTTTTTCTCACTAGACCTGCGTTCACTAAAAACGGATCAGAGTCGCCGGTGGTTTTGCCGGCGTAAACCCTCCGATGCCTAAGTTAGCTCAAGGCGTATACGGGAAAACAATGCAATTTAAATCTAAAAATGGTTTCTAAATTGTTCGGAATTTGTGTAAGAAAATGGTCTGATCGCAATTTGGCAGCGTTTCCCCCTCTTTTCTCTTTTTTTGTCCCTTTCTTCTTCGATCTCCCCCTCTTTTATAGCCGCCCCTTGTGTTTTGTTTCCCGTTTACCCTTTCCCCCTCCTTTTTCGGGTAGTTAGAGCCCCTCATGGGGCTCTAACTGTCACATTGCGGGCAAACGTGGATCTCGCGCGTCCTTCAACGGTTATGGGAAAAGCGCAACTGCCGCGATTCTGTGGGATCGTGCTCCCGCTTTTCTGGGGATGAGTATCGGCTCTGCATATATCCCTGGTCGGTATGTTTCCCTGGTCGTACCTAGTCGGCTCATGTATGTCCCGTGTTCTGCTCTGCACTTGGCTGAAGTGATCCATGCCGGGGCGGAAATAGCAGCATGGCCGACCTGGTGCTTTTATGTACTCAACACCTAGTCCAACATTTTATATTTACGTTAATACCCTCCAATAAAAGGTTCATTATAGAGCACATGCCCCTTTTAAAAAAAAATTTAAGCTCAGTTAATTTTTTTAAAGGTTTTTATTTCAATTCCAATAAAAAAAACTTCTTGTTACATATACATTATCACCACTATTATTTTTCCTGTAATTTTTTAAAGATTTTAATTTCAATTGCAATATAGAGAATTTCTATTAAAATTAATTTAAGGAATGAACTTCTAATTTTACCCCTCCACTGTTAAACTTAACTGAGAAAATAACGGAATTTGGGGCGCGGTGCAACGAGTCAAATCTTTTGGGGGCGCAGTTCAAAATGTCAATTCATTTGGGGGTTGGGTATAAATTACTCTATTTTAAACATATGAAAACACATCTACAATAGTTATAAATGCATTAAATTGAATATATTAATAAATTTTTATTCTATTTGTTGACATTTTAAAATTATATTATTGTTTGAATTTAGTTCATGCTGGATTGAATTCCTGGCATCACCACTTATGACATGTTTGTATTTATTTTTAAAAAACACCATGCAAGTAATAGTTATATTAAATTTAATTACACATATCATATATATAAATTGATTGGTTCTATTACATGGAGTATAACTAAGATATGGATTGAATGGGTGAAAAAAGCTGCTAGATTTTCTGTGGGAATTTGAGCCTTTGGATTATTTGTATAGAAACAAATGTATCAAGCCAAATGTGAAATAGGCACTGTCGTTTTTAGGGCTAATAGCTGCCGTTTTGATAATCCAATTGCCAATTTTAATTATCTGCAGAGCCACAAGATTTATCTCCGTTGGGTTAGTGTAAACAAATAATAATAATAATAATAATAATAATAATAATAATAATAATAGAGTAATGATACAGCCACAAACTCTTGTACAAACTTATTTTGTACAAACTGACGTGGCATGATATCATTAGTTGAATGAAAATATAAATTAATAAAAACAAATCATGTGGGTCAAGCGATATTTAATTCAATCAATCTTATCATGCCACATCAGTTTGTACAAAATAAGTTTGTACAAGAGTTTGTGGTTGTATCATTACTCATAATAATAATAATAATAATAATAATAATAATAATAATAATGTTGTTGGGTGAATTAAGATACAATACATTGACTGGTTAAAAAAGGGAAAATATTGTTTTTAACTTTTCTTAGCTTTTGTTAGAAAACAAGATGAATTCACTCGAGTTATAAAAACTCGACATTATTTGTTTCGAAATAAATTATGATATGGTAAAAATAATTTCTTAATTAAAATATTAAAATTTTATTTGAAAGCCCCACAAAAAAGAAAAGTAGAGTTGTCGCCGCCGTCATTGGAGCCGTTGCATATCACCACTGGCCACCACTATACCATGTCATTTCAACTAGAGAATTATATGAAAATTATTAGAAATTGACGATCTATGGATTGAAGCAACTTATTAGACTAAAATTCTTTATGTTTGTCCGGATTTGGAAAAGTTAGAAAGCTTTCAAAGTTTTTTAACCAGATTTGAAGAAAATAAATTCATTTTTTTCACCTCTATGACAATATAATGACGTTGCTCGTTGGCTGGTGAGTCCAACAGTATTGACAGTAACATCCCACGCAGGTAGCAGCAACGAAAGCGACTGTCAAATTTATATTTCTATTTTTGTAAATTAATTAAAAAATAAAGTGATTTTATTAAATTATTTAAATCATTACTTTAACTTTTATTAATATAAAATTAATTATCTACAATATTAAATTGATAAAATAAAATTGAAAATAGTAATTATTTGATGACATTAAACAAACTAATAAGAGATTGAAGGGATAATTTTGAATGTTTTAACTTCCAATAGCAGAGAAATTTAAATTTATCACTCTTTCGAGTGGAATCTAAATTCCACATTGTGATGTATATTTGATTCTAATGAAAATTAAATTCTTATAAATTATAGTCCACCAAATACTGGAAATAAGAAAGGAACTAAAATCACTTTCTTTTCCCCCTTCCTCTCTTTCCAACTGAGCATCACCTATGTAATACAATCAACCAATGTATATATGATATGTATAATTAAATTTAATGTAACCACTATTTGCATGGTGGTTTTTCAAAACAAATACACACATGTCATCAGTGGCGATGTCGGGAATTCAATCTAGTAGTTGCTAAGTTCAAAATTAATATAAATTAAAATTGGTCAACAAATAAAATAAAAGTTTATTAATATATTCAATTTAATACATTTATATTTGTCTTAGATGTGTTTTCATATGTTTAAAATATTAAAGAATAAATTTGTTATCAAGCTATAAAATATATATTTTTCTATGTATATAGTTAGTTCCTCCTATTCAATTTTATTGACGATTTTTCAAAAAATCCATAGCTGAAATTACCATTTCTACTGTAGTTGTGGCAACTAGTAAATCAATATTAATATCACCAATATATAAATTAATGAATACAATTTATCATTCTTGGTAACAATTATTTTTCTTACTAATTTGCCAATCCCTTTCTATCCTAAATATTTGTTATCAAAACCCACATGTATAATGTAAACATCAATTTAAATTTTAAGTGCCATAATATCCATTAAAAAAATTCAATTCGATGAAACTCAATAGGATGAGTAGTTTCTATTTTTTTGTTCGAAGAGAGCTAGGGTCTTATAGATTTTAAAATAATAATATTTCTTTGGGAGTAACTTTTGAAAAATCAAGTAGGGGTTGAACTCTAATATTAGTAGGGGTGTCAAAAAAGCCCGCCCGGACCGGACCCGGCCCGAACCCGACCAATCCGGTCCGGACAAAACCCGGACCGCATGCATATAAAAACCGGACCCGGGTTTGAAATTCTCAAATCCGGACATTTCCGGTCCCGGGTCCGGGTTCAACACAAAAAACCCGGAACCCGGACCGGACCCGGTTTTTAATAAATTTAAAAAAATAAATATATTATATATAATTATGAATTTATGATATATTGGATGTTATTTAAATTTATTGTGTAATTATTGTGTTGTTGAATTTAATTTATTTATTTTATATATAGATTGAATGAGTTTAAGTTAGAAATTGGATGAATTTAGGTATTAAAAAGTAGATTGAAATAATTTTTATTTATCATTTGTGCAAAATTTGTATTGTTAATGTGTTATATATTTGTATTTGACTTTTTTTAAAAAAAATTTGAAATTGAATGAGTTTATTTGATTATTTTCTTTTTAAAAATTTGTATTGTTAGAGAAATGAAAAAAAAATTGAAGAAAAAAATTGAAAAAAAAATTAAATTTATCACATGCGGGTTTAAAAAGCCTGGATCAAAACCCAGACCCGGAAGGTGCCGGGTTCAAGCCCGGACCGCACCCGGAAAAACCGAGTTTTAACCCGGGTCCGGGTTTGCATTTCTCTCATCCGGTCCGGTCCCGGGCAACACCAAAACCCGGACCGGACCCGGATTTTACCAAGCCTAAATATTAGCATTACCACTGCATGTCATAGCATCATTTTCTTATAACCGATATGATACCTCTAATATATTATATAATTTCACCACAATCACAACTTCTAAACCAAACTTCTACACGACTGCCTCATCATAATCAACGTCCTCAGACCATTAAACACATCCTTCCATTAAAAATAAAAAGCAAACAGCATCAAGATCCCACTGATCCCCGAGTTCAAGGGTAAAAGTTGAAAACTTTGATTACGAGGCCGGAGTGAATAATGTATATATCGTTTAGAAATATTTTTTATTTCTATTATAATTAAGGAGATATCATGTACATTTAAAAAAAAAATTGAAATTTTCAGAGGGGCCATGATCCACTCTAGTTTCCATTAAGATCTGCCCCTACCCGAGCTCCAATATCCATTGTTGCACTTGCATTAGTATTTGAACTAAATGTGTAAACCAATTTAAATGTGTACAAAACCGTCTCAGAAACCACATTAGTTTTGTTGATTACATTTAATTTTTTATTGGGTAAAAACTCATTTATTCCTTATATTTTAAGATTAGTGTCCATTTAGTCCCTACATTTTTAAAAATGTCTTGAAACATCTCTACCGTTAAAATATTGATACCCATACCTTTACTTTTTATTTCTTTTGACTTACTTTTTATAATATTACCCTTTTATAATAATTTTTTTTGGACATTAATAAAAAGAAAATAATTAAATTATCAATTTAACCCTAAAAAATTAAAAAAATTATATCAATTTTTTCGCAAGCACCATTTGCACACTTGTAGTTTGCATACAATTTTTGAAAATTTAAAATTAATATAATTTTTTATTTTTAGGGTTAAATTGGTAATTTATTTTTTTATTAATGTCCAAACAAATTTTTTTTATAAAAAAGTAATATTGTAAAAGTAAGATAAAATAAATAAAAAATAACAGTAGAGGTATCAATATTTTAACGGTATGCATGTTTTGAGATATTTTTAAATATATAAAGACTAAAGGAATATTAATATTAAAATACATGGAACAATGAGTTCTTACCCTTTTTTTTATCATTAGTTTTATTTTTTTCTCCCTTATTCAAACCGAAGCAACAATTTTGATTTTATATTAAATTCTTGTACAAAGTTCTTGTCAGTTTCTTATTATTACGACAAAAAAAAATTCCATATAAATAAAAAGCTATCGATTATAAAACAAAAGAAAACTAGTCGCATAAAGTATATTTGAGATAATGATGCCCATTGCCCAATGTCCTATTATCGACGTTACATCTTCGATTCTAATTAAAATTATTCTATATTCGGATATTCCATGACTTGGTCCCCCCGCCCTTGCCCCTGCCGGCTACTACTCATATACTTACAAATAATTATTATCCTTAATCTCTGTAATTACCGATGTTAATCTCTGTCTTACGACAAACATAATTTCTATTTAATTAATTAAATATTTTGTGAGAGTTTATTATTTTATTAAAGTGGGGATGTCAATAGAATATAAAAATATATATATTTCAATACATTAGATATTATTATTATTATTATTTTTGTTATATATGTGTGTGTCATTATATATACGCTAACATATACGTTTACACGCCTCACATAGCTTATTAGCGTTATTGCTACATCTACTGTTTCTAGAGTATAAAAGTTTTTATTTGTTGACAATGTCGGCCGACATATCGGAAGAACAAACCGGCAAGTCGTCCAGGCCGAAATTCCCGAACAGCGGTTTCGATTCGGAGACCCGAATTTACCATTCGCTCATCCAACTCGGTGAAAATTACAGAATACCCACCAGGACAGACCTTGACACGGCCACATTTGTGCTGTCACGGTTCCCACATCCGGACCTTGCTGAGTCACGAGTCGCACTAATCGACTCGGCAACGCACGAGCGAGTCACTTACGCTCAACTCCACCGGTCAATTCGTTCGCTCGCTTCCGGGCTCTACCACGCTCTCGGCGTCAGAAAAGGCGACGTCGTTTTTGTTCTGGCACCAAACTCACTGTTGTATCCATCGATATGCTTGGCTATATTCTCACTCGGAGCAATACTTTCCCCCGCAAATCCCATAAACACCGAGTCAGAAATCGTTAAACAGGTTCGTGACTCGGGCGCCAAACTCATTATCTCCGCCTCTGAGGAGCTACAAAAGCTGACAAAAGTCAACGTTCCAGTAATCGTCACATCTCGGGATCAATCAAACGACAAGTCGGTTTCTGTAGAAGAACTGATCGAATGTTGTGACGCAGCTGATGAGTTGCCGGGATGTCAGCTGACGCAGGACGACACCGCAGCGATACTGTACTCGTCAGGCACGACGGGGACGAGTAAAGGTGTGATATTAACGCATGCAAATTTCATATCGATCATGCAGCTGTTGAGATGGACAGTGGACGTAACCCACGCACAAAACGACATCTTTTTGTGCATGATACCTATGTTTCACATTTACGGTCTTGCATTTTTTGCAACGGGGCTGTTCTGTCGTGGGGTCACGATTGTTGTGATGCAGAGATTTGATTTGCAAGCAATGATTGAGGCTATTAAGACTTACCAGGTGAATAATATCCCATTGGTGCCCCCAGTGATATTAGGGTTGGTGAAATATTGCAAGGACAGCAGTTATTTAACTTCATTGAGAAGGGTTGGTTCAGGGGCTGCACCGTTGAGCAAAGAGCTGGCTGATGAGTTCAGGGCGAAGTTTCCTTGGGTGGAGCTCCGACAGGGGTACGGGTTAACGGAGAGCTGCGGTGCAACGACTTTTATGGTGTCGCCCGAGCAGGCGAGGGCTCGGTCGGGGTCTTGTGGGGCGTTGTCTCCTACTTTCTGTGCTAAGGTGGTGGATACGGAGACCCGACTGGCATTGCCTCCGTATCAAAGGGGGGAGCTGTGGCTAAAGAGTCCGACGATTATGAGAGGGTATTTTGGGAACGAGGAGGCGACTGCGGCGGCGTTTGATGAAGATGGGTGGTTGAAGACTGGTGATCTTTGTTATTTTGATGGAGAAGGGTTTCTTTACATTGTTGATAGGATAAAAGAGCTTATTAAACATAATGGGTATCAGGTAATTGACATGGATTCCCTAGCAAATGATTCATTCTACCAATACAACAAGCATTTTGCACTAAAGCATTCTCAAAATCTAAATGCAGGTTGCTCCAGCGGAACTGGAAGCAGTGCTTCTGAGTCATCCCAATATTCTTGATGCAGCTGTCATACCGTGAGTTATTTGCTCTCTCTTGCACTCCATGATCATCTGCATGTGTCTAAAACACTGATAATATTAGTTTGTCAGGCTTGAAGATGAAGAAGCAGGGCAAATTCCAATGGCTTATGTGGTGAGAGCAGTTGGTTCTCAACTCACGGAAGACCAAGTCATGCAATTTGTGACCAGCAAGGTTGATCTTCTACACACACACACACACACACACACACATTGCTCTCCTTTTGTTTAATTTATTGACAGCCTGCTCCCAATCTGTAAATTTCACTTGGAAATTTCAGGTGGCTCCATACAAGAAAGTAAGAAGAGTGGCTTTCATCAGCGCTATCCCAAAGTCAGCTGCTGGAAAAATACTGAGGAAGGAGTTGGTCTCACAAAGCCAACATCGAGTCATCTCCAAACTCTAGTTTCTTTTCTTCAAACTGTTAGAACTAGCAGGGGTCTAATAGGGGACAAAACAAGATCTTATACGAAATAAATTTGCTCGCTGTTCATCACTGAATACTCGCAGTTATAGATAAGTGAGGCATCAGTAATTCCTGCCAATGCAGTTTGACAGATCATACCAAATGAACTATGAAATCATCAATATAGGAGCCTGTATGTGTCCTTCGTTCACCTTTTCAAATCCATCAAAGCTTAAAAATGAAAAAAAAAAAGTTATTGATGTTTTAACAATGACATATGAACATAACAAGATTTAGAATTAGTAGAGCCCCAATATGTACATATTCCAGCTTAATACTGAATTCCAATAAATCTTTTAAATAAAGGAATTGAATGGTACAAAAACAAGAAATCATGTGCAAAAATGAAAAGGAGGGACGATTATTGTTACATAACAAGGAGAAAGGGGAAAGAAATTTAAAAAATTATCAATGCATCCAATAAAGAGAAAGGATTTGATCAAATCAATCATATTTCTATCCAAAACAACCTTATCTCCACAAAGAATCCCGAGTATAGTTAAATTTGGTCAAAATTTGGTGAATACTTTGATAGCTGATTCCAAATGCATATTTTGACCAGATACGCTAAAAAACCTAGAAAGTTGTATGAACTTTGCTGTAGCTTGAGAGAGTCATGGCCGCTAACCATTTGATGCGTGGATTTGAGGTTCAACAAGGCTATTTCTACTGCCCCCCAGCAATCCATCGCCAAACACCACCAGAACCTTGGGTCTGGACAGATGTAGCACGCTCCATTTCCTGCTCAAAGGCAGACTTCTGTCGCCTAAGTATTTGCACTTCATTTTCTATGGTCTGCAATGATTCAAGCATCTTCTGTAGCTCTGCTATTTGTGCCTGAAAAGTGAAAATTACCATAAATCCAGGACGCATTTGAGTCCAAATATTAACTTAGACATTTAGTGAATCACTAACAAAACAAATAAAAGTGAGGACTAAAAAATGGTGGATTAAAGATATCAGAGTTAAAGATATCAGAGGAGAGGCGAGAAAGGGAAACCTCCAGTTTAAAGCATCTTGATCTCTCGGCTACCAGCTGACCTTGGACTGAACTGAGTTCCTGCAAGCAAACCGAAGAAACAAGTGAAATCATTTTTCTAGGAATCATCAAAAAACTTGGCCAAAAATAGAAGAAAACGTTTCATTAAAAGCAAACCTTGGATAATTCGCTGTGAGTACTGTTAACTTCATCAATCTTTTCTCTAAACCTAGAATTCTCTGTCCTGACTTCCGCAAGTGACAATTCCAACACTCTTTTATCCTCTTTGATTGCATCAATATCAGTTCTGACATCTTTCTCAGAAAGATCGTTTCCAATTCCAGCAAATTTTGAACTTAATGTTTTGGGGATATCCAACTTTTCAGATTTGGCTAAGGCATATGCAGCAGTAACAGAAGCTGCAGCCGCCGCCGCTGCTGGTGACTGAAAAATCTTGGGGCGTGGTATGTCTCTTGGTTTGAGTCGCATCACAAAAACCTAGAAATAAAAGGGCATGCATAAAAACCACACAAATGAAGAAAAATGATAAGCCAGCCGGAGTAAATCCTAAAATGAAGATGAGCTATCCATTTAAATTTAATGCTAGCATTATTAAATCGTCATACCTCATTATTATATTTTCCATTATAGCCACCAAAGGCTACCAAATGGTGCTCTCCCTCAATTATTGCAGAGCAAACACTGAGCCCCTGTTTTAATATAAAATTTAGACATCATGAACAGTGAAGAATTTGGAAATTTCAATACAAAATGTCAAAATCCACTACCAAAAACTTCACATATAACAAATTCTTTTGTAGCATAAGTCATACAATCGGAGAGATATGCTGCAGAAAAAATTAAAACCAAAATATGCAGGATTCCTAAGAATAGATAATCGAATAAATAAGATTCCTAAGAATAGATAATAGAACAGATAAGTTGCTGCATCCAATTATTCAATACATTGGTCAAAACACACAAAGATATATTCAAATTTTACGTGATGGTTTCTAAAGACTGACAGTGACAAGGTCTGTAGGAAACCATGCCCAATGTTTAAAGATGGTCGAGACAAATCAGAACTATGATTGAATTCTACATTCCACAGAAGATCAAACAGTCACACTTTCCCCTTTCTAACGAGAACGATTAAGCCAACTACTCGGAAAGCAACAGAAACTGAATCCTGCTCAAAAGAAGACAAATGTTTGAAATATCAAAATTGCAAGATTATGGACACAATGAACCCAATTTCTTAAGAAGGTGAAAAAGCTGGATGCAACAATTTCAACGTCATGGGAATGAAAACTAGTTCATCTCCTCTGTTGGAGGGCAGGAACCAAAACCAAAGTTATGTAAACAAGTTTCTGCATTCAGAGTCTGACCCTAAGATAGAGTTGTGAAATATCTAAGCCCAAGATGGTTTACTGATCCAAAAATACTTAAGAATACCATATTAACAGCTCGCACCCAATATGCCCTTAAACTGTTTAAGGTTATTTGTATTAACCAAGGAAAAGAAACAAGCAAGAGAAAGAGAGAGCTTAAATGCAGCTAAAAAGGAAATAAGAATTTGGGAAGGGCATAGACTGACCTCACTAGCAAGTGGATTCCTTCCCTTTACACTTGTCAAGATAGACCATGCCAGCTTAGTCATATTTAGCACAATGGTTTCTTGGCATCCTGCAAGCAAAGATTAAGCCATATGTACGTGAAAAGGTACCATCATGAAATGTCAAGACAATAGTAGATGAACAAAATATCTACATACCATTATTATTATCGCCACCACCAACTATGTACCAGTTCTCATCAATGGTTATACCAGCATGCCCTGCTCTACCAGTCACTAAATCTCCCTTTATTTCTGGTTGAGACCATTCGTTCTGCACATACAAATTTAAAAATTCTTGCTTAAACATAATCGAGATGCAATTCTCATGCACTAGGCCTCAACATAATCAAAAAGCATAACAAAAAGAGAAAGAAAGCAATGATAAAATACTTACAGTCTGCAAGTCCAGTACATGAAGATCATTGAAGAAGATTGAATGAGAACAACCCCCAAATACTATAAGGTATCGATTTGCATGGAGTGCAGCAGAGTGATCATATCTTGGAGCTGGGGGCGTCTGCCTATCAAAACACAAAAAATTGATCCAGAATGCATCTGAAAGAATTCATGAGACCATCTATGAAAGAACAAAAGATACTTACGTAACCTCCACTGCATCCCAAGTCATAGTCTCCAGATCAAGAAAATGGACATCATTCAGCAATTTCCTGCTCCTGTCTTCTCCACCAAAAATGATCAACCTAGAACCAACCAAAGTAACAGAATGCCCGCCACGGGCTACCTGCAATAGACTCCACATGGATACAATCAAAATTTTCTTCAATGACAACTTATCCTACTTCCTCGTCAATAATACATGGCAAACAAAAAGCTTTTAAGAAAGAAAGTAAGAGAGTGGGGAGGAGGGGGGGGGGGATTTAGGCATCAATAACAGCTACTTACCGGAACTTTTCCCGAGGTCTCCGTGACACCACAGAGGTTTGTTTCAAGATCAATGAAACGCACTGCAAAAAGTTGGTTGATACAGAATGAGTTTGATTATGGACCATATACAGAACAACATCTAAAGGTTCAAAGGAAACCAGATGCTCGTTTGACCAGAACCAAGATGGCTCTAAAAGAAACAAACCTATCATGCTATCAGAAGATTTCTTGGAATGCCCACCAAGGATTAAGAGTTTGGTTCCCCACTTGACCTGCCAAAAATAATACATGTAACTTATTATGGAAAGCTTCAATGAATTGCTCAATGAACACATGGAAATCAGACAAAAGAATAAAAGTGCCCTTGGGAGTGCGCGTACATGTATTTTGAGCACACAACTACATACCATACAGTGATCTGACATGGGTGGAAGAACTTCGAGTAGTCCACTGTCTTCAGTCTTATCAGCATCTAGTTCCATTTCGAGTCTTAGATTGGACCATGCCAAACTTATAAGATCAAAAACCTGCAACGATAGCAAATTGTACATGACTCAAAACAAAGAACTTCAGCATGAATATATAAATGGGCATGCTGAATACCTGAACATCAGACAAGAACCGACCATTACGACTCCCTCCAACAATGTATAGTTTCTGATCGAACACCGCAGCAGCATGCTAAAGTAAGAACACAAATGGCATTTAAGCATCAGAATCATAAATATTGAGTGAAAATTAAACAATATGGCCTCATTGATGATTAAAAAAATATAACTAATGAATGGAATGCATTCAAAGAGAGAAAAGAAAGAATGCACCAAAACAATTACTAATTATGGTTTTCTTTGAGGAAGTTGAATTGATTTGCAACGTATAAAAATCACCTTGTATCGGGGAGATGGTCGTGCACCAGAAACAGGGAGTGTCACCCATAGGTCATAAGGTAATTCCAAATGCCAACTACCGCTGTCCATATCTTTCTTAATCTCCTCTGTTTGTGTGCCAACTGCTTGCAAGTCACTCAGTTCCTTTATCTTAGAAAGTCAAACAATAAATTTAATAGTATTCATTGAAGCCAATCTACATCCTTCTTTTCCCTGTTTTTACTTATATTTTCCCTACTGATTTGGAGAGGCAAATTAGAAGTGGTTGTGTTCTAGCAATAGCCATTATACTTGTAAACTGATTGGTCCACTTTTAAAGTAGGTCCCACAACAACTTCACCGAATAATTATGCTTCCGGATTTACAGATCAAGCTTATGCATGCATTCATTTAAACAAGTATCCACGACAGGAAAAATATGAAAGGGAGCAAATACAATGATTAGAATCCCGGCATTGTTGTCAAAGAGATTGTCATATAGGTATCATCAGACATCGAACAATTGAGTGGGTTGTCAAGCTCATCGCATTGAAATCACACTACTTGTCTAATGGAATTTAACCATGTAAAATAAAACTGGTCACATATTTTAGCTAAAACGTTCATATTTGATTTAAATGATCCTTCAATCTGATATTTTCACAGTCAATAGCTCCAACTAAATTAACAATATTATACTAACTAAATAAAATTATCAAAGCAATTAAATCCAGTCATGATTCAAACACAGAGAAAAATTAAAATTACAATTGCAATTCAAATTTTCCTTTATGATAGTGCATTATATAAATCAAATTTTTCACAGTGTTCATTCAATCCTTTCTAGCTCACATAAAATGAGCCTTAAAAAAATTACCGCTCAATAGTGCACAGAGAGATCCAAATCCCACATTTCTTAAAAAAATTATAATTAAAAATTGAATTTTCTTCAATTAAACAAAATAATGAAGAAAGCGAAGTGATGTTACCTAAAATTGAGATTGGATCTGACGGTGCTGATTCTCCGGTGAGCCGAAGAATCGTGACACCAGCCTTTTGCCTTTGAGATCTCAGGCGATCCTCTTCGTACGGACAAATTCGTGAAAGCTGAAACTCGTCGTTTCTTTTGCTGACTCCACTTATTTACACATCTCTTAGTACTAGCTGTCAGTTTTTTTTTTCTTTATTTGTTTCTCTATTTTCTGATGTCTGCGATTTGAATTTGCAAATAACCACATTAATAATAATTGATAAAAAAAAACACCATTTTTTTCTTTTTCTTTTAAAGAACTATGTAGAATTGACACGTGGGACACGAAAAATGGTGTGAATATTTTTGACGTTATTTTTAATGATAATTATGGATTGAGTAAATAATATGTATTTTATTTTTTATTCTCTTAAATTATGCTTGTTTGCAGTAAAACTTTTTATTAACTCAAATAAAACGTTCATGGTTGATAATTTGACATGTGCGGAAGTCAAGGTAGCCTCTTGTATTGAAACAAATGATTTGAAGCATGAATAGAGAATTAGAGATTTTCACGATTAATTTAATTATCGTATGTTATGCTTTTAAAAAAATGAAAAAGAAAATTAGATTTTGCCGATCACATGGTAACATTAGAATTGATTAGAATTTATTTTTTTGAAAAAAAAATCATTATGTTCACTCAAATTATAATAATTAAGGTCCATAACATAAGTCCGATGACGAGAGACAAAACATAATAATAATAATAATAATAATACAACTGATTAAAGAATGAACTAAAAAAAATGTATGAATTGAGTTCTAAATCTTTAGATACGTACCTTGGTTTCATTTGCACAAAACAAGAAAATAATTAAACTTAGTTTACGTGGATGATCATGTTAAAGTTAGCAATTGTAATTTGCAAATGAGAATCGAAAAAGAAAATAAATAGATAAATTAAAAGGAGAGATTATTTTAGAGACAAGCAGTATGAACTGGCCAAAGTATATATATAAGTGATGCAGCTCTTTAAAATTATTGTGTGATTGACTCATTGTGTTAATGATTGTTTATGCAAAAGTGCACTTTACATGGGTGCCATTTACGGTTAAGCCAAACATTTCACTTAAAAGACTATATGATTAAGAGATGACAAGGTGTTAGGGAGCAGCTGAGAAGCTTAATGAGAATTCAAATAAAATTCCTTCTCATAAAACTCAGCATACCGGTATCTAACTAACTAACAAACAAGCCAGCTTAACTAATTAAGGTCTAACCACCTGTCGTGAGTTTATTCATTCAACCCTTCGACAGTTTCTATACATACGGGATTTTTTCTATCATGAGTTCATTATCTTTTAAATGCAATATATAAATAAGATTTAACTTATTTAAATTATTATTTATTTATTATTATCACCCGTCACCACTTCTTGAATTTTTGTTTAGTACAAGAGTAGATCATGAGAAAATGATGATCCACGCATCTTAAGTCTTCTACTGAAAGAACATCAGATCCAACGCATTCGCTCATAGATGCATCGGCTAAAAGATCCTTCACATATTAAGTCTAAGGCAAATGCATTTCATCATTTGTATAGCAAGCATCTACACGAAGCAAATAGGCAAGCAACCTTGATAAACTTTAGCCTAAATTACAGCAAGCAAATCACGTGCAGCAACTGCAGAATCAAGAGCAATGGTCACAGGGATCAAATGGATACAATCACACTAGGGAAAGCTTTTGAAAATATAATTGCCAACCTTCCATATAGCTTTCATAGTCACGTGTTTTACCCAATCTTTGTAAAACACATACCAAAAAATATTGAAAATATAGTATTAAAAGACATAATCATAGGGATTCTTTTATAACTCATATCAACCAAGACTTGGTATCATGTTTGTATTAATAATTTTATCAATCTGGGAACTACAATTCATTTTTTTTCTTTTCTTTTAAAACCTAGATCTTCTAAGGCAAATATTGAGCTTGGCTTGTTAATTATTCAGTGCTAAGAAGAGCTGAACCAGGATCAGTGATCACGATATCATCCACATAGGTTAAAACAAGGATGACACTGTCAGTATCATGCTTAATAAATTAAGAAATGTCTACATTTGAATTAATGAAGTTCCATTCTCTTAAACAATCATCTTGTCACACCGCTAGCTCTTGTTTAAGCCCATAAACAATTTTATTGAGCTTGTTTTATAGACACAAATTGTCTGTGCAACAGGAAAGTGAACAAAATAGGAAAAAAATGATAAATGAATTAATTTGAGGAAACTTATTGTTTCATCATAAACTTGTTTTTTTAATTTTTCAAAGGATCAAATACTTCCCAATACAACTTACAGTTGCCAATTAATATTCCAACCTACAAATAATAATATTCTAACCTACAATTATTGACACTAATACTGATTTAAATACTAACTTTCCAGTTTGTCTGATACAATTATCGTATCAGCTTGTATTTATATATAAACAGGGTTTTTAGAATCTTTAAACTAAGAACTAAAAATGTATTATTTAATTAACTTTCCAGTTTCCTTTGCGTCGTTGCATCCAACTGAGAATAATATCTCAAAGTATTTCTCTCCCTATCTTAATGATTCGTGTGTTAAATGGTCCACAAACCCTAGAGTAAAAAGGTGGATGCATTCTTTCATGTGGATTGCTGACTTAAAAAGAAATTGTAAGTGATATATAGCTGATAAACACTAAGGTCAAATCATACATTTACATATACCTTAAACAATATTTCGTGGAGTAAAAATGATCCACAATACAGATATGCTTTATTTTAGTCTTTAGGGCATCGATTGATCTATCCATTATCTCAACTAAAAGGCCATGATACAATATATAACAAATGTGAAATTAATTAATATATCTAACCAATAGAATTTTATTAAGATGGGCAAAAAGAATATAGTTGGTAACAAAACAATCAACTATTGATTTAAAGGATCTATTTCACATGTGCACGTAGTGCGGTCCACTAGTCCTTGATCTTCCATCAATGGCATCCACAGCAACTTTAAGCACATGTAAAAATCAAATTAGTCAAATAAAATATAATTCAATTAATATCTAGATAAGAAACAACATACTTTTTTATTTATAAATATTATACCTTTTAGAAAACAAGAAATGGGTAAATTTTAAATTAATTTTTAACCTTCTACCTGTCTGAAATTCAAATTTAGGTATTTAACTCAAGAAATTATTTGATAACTCTTTATTCAATTTATAGGGAAAAAAATGACATGATTAGACCAAATAAAGATGGGGTTCCGTGTGGTTTTCCCCTTATACTTTCTTCATGATTACCGAATATCTTCTTTTACTATATTCTTGATGAGTTTATCGATCAAACTCAATCACATGGGTGGAGAGAAGATGATGAAGGATGGTTGTGCAGGATGACTGAGATAATTTTTCAAAGTGATAATTTAAGCTATATGTGCCCGTTTAGGACATATAATATAATGTTTCGAAACTGTGCAATGAGATGTATTTAACTCAATATCACTACGCCATACTAGTCCGATGCTTCAATTTAAAATTTTGTTTCTTTCATAGTCACTTTACAAGTTTTAGTTTTTTTTTTATTATTCCTATTGATTTAGAATTTTTACCTTTGTTTGGACATCGGATTTGAGTGTCATTTGTTTGTTTTCCTATTTTAGTTAGTAGAATTTTATTATGTAATAATAATTTAGGTTTGCATGTTTTGATAATTTTGCGTTATTTAAGGTTAGTATATACAAAATGGCCTTAAACCCCTAATTTTATTATTAAACACTAATTTGATTCAATAATATTTTATTTATTCAAAAAAATTCCTATTTTTATCAATCTTTATGTTTTCGTTTCATTGGAAGATTATGTTACCATCGTGCTGCTTAAAAATATCAAGCTAAATCGATTACCTATCTAGTTAAAAAACTTGTCCAAAATAAGGCAAATGCTATGTTACATTCAATGTAACATACACACTTCATAACAACCACACAAAGTATGTGGGCCCATAATTTGTGTGGTTGTTATGGAGTGTGTATGTTACATTGAATATAACTTAGGGGCTTCCCCAAAATAATATATGAACATTCATTGATCTCAACCACATTGCTTTAGACATGTTTAGGGCCAATTTGGAATTCCTGATTAAATTAGCTACTTCCGTTATGTAGATGAAATAGACTACTAATTGAAAAAATAACTTAGTGTTTGATAAATTGTATTGTTACAGTCTTTATGAGTTAGAAAGGTAGAGTATATATGTTTAGAAAATATTATTACAAAACTTCTATTTTGTTATATAATAATAAAAATAGACATACATTTAAATTGTGTTTTATTTGTATGTTAGAGTTTATGTAAAAATAATACATAATTGTCTTTTGTTAAAATTAAGGTTATATTAAGAGCTTTAAAAATGTGTAGTGGATTATTTAATATGTTACTAATTAAAAACAACCTCCTACTTACTTTTCAAAACTGTTGTCAAAATGAAGAAGCTTATGAAGTAAGTTACTTTTAAAAAATTATCAAACACCATTTTTGTCGAAACTTATGAAATAAGCGGCTTATTGTATTTCAACCTTAATCTAAGCAAGGCCTTAGTTTCTTAATTTCATCTTAATCATTCTATTATTAAGTCAATGTTGAGCATGTTTTCATCATAAATCAAATTGGAGGATAACATACGAAACAATTAATATACTTTTAATTAGTATCGATAATCATGATCAGTATATTTGATCGTTATCAACAATGAAATTAATTAAGAACGAAATTACTTTATTTAGACAAGGAAAGTGCTTACAAGCTGGTGGTTCAATTTCACAACAAAGTCAGCAATTGATGACAAAATAAGAAGCCTATCATGTTCTCGAACAAGAATGTGTCCATAATGACGATACCGCGCCATGATTGAAAGCATGCTATGCAATATATGCAAAATGGCAAAGGCAAAGTTAGGCACAGAATGTAGCTAGACATAGGCATGCCAGTTGTCAACCTAAGCTTACATTTGAAGTAAAGGTATCAATATCCCACTAAAATTCTTCAGGATTTTGACAGAGAAATTTGGTAGGTGTGTTAGCTAGTGGAAGTCTTCGTGGCCCTGGGATTTTTAGGGTTTCCACAAACAAATTAACTAAAATAATTTACAACTTCACTTAAACATGCTAATAAATTGTGATCGTGCTATAAGAAAGATGATGATAACACTTGCACATTAAACATTATTCAATTCCTCTAGTGTGTGTTTGTATTTAACTTGAACTCGATCACACACACATAATCATATCCATTTACATTTAATTAATTCATTCATTTTTCTAATAATTGACAATGTAATGATCACTAAACACGAATCCTATTTGACGTAATAGCAAACTGTGAAAAGGATGGGAGAAAAGAGATGCTTCTTATTCTTAAGAAGACAAATGTGACATATGATCACCACAAGAATGATATTGGCATGCACTCAAAGTAGAGTTCAAGTATGAACAGAGATGACAAAGTGGGGAAGCTAACTAGCTAAGCTAATTATTATGCATGCATTCGCATTGGTCCCCTTTCCAAAGCTTTACAATTAACTATACCATATAATATATAAATAATAGGATTAATTACACTTCAAGTCAAAAGTGGAGAAATTTTTACTTTATTCTTTATTGCAGCGATCTGAAGATGAAGACAAGCGAAGAAGACAATAGTCAGTCCACCACCACCATCTCCACCAACACCACTAACTCTGATTAACCCAACCGACACCTTCTCTATTCATAATCTTTAAAAATAATTTAACTCGTCCTTCAAAGAAGCTGCTAGAACTTCAGTAAATTTAGGATAAAGAGGTAACCCTCTTCCAGTCCTATATAAAGGGACCATACCTTGCCATATTTCACTCACCAAGGAACAAGAAACTAATTGAGTACTTGTTTAATCTTTTTTTTTATGTACGGATCCGTGTACGTTATCAAACAGTGAGTGTCATTCTTGTAAAATCCTGCTTTTGGTTTTTTTGAGAGTGTGGTGGAAAATATGGCAAGATTTAGGGTTATTGTTGGTGCTACATTCTTGATTATGCTCCTTGTGGACATCTCCTTTGCTGCTAGACAATCAAAGACTTTGGATAGAGGAGGTGGAGGAGGAGGAGGAGGAAGTGGGGGTGGTGGAGGTGCTTCTGGGTCGGGTTCTGGTTACGGGTCAGGGTATGGATCAGGGAGTGGGGCGGGGTATGGCAGTGCTCAAGGATATGGTAGAGGAGGTGGTGGAGGAGGAGGCAGCGGAGGTGGTGGTGGTGGTAGTTCTGGGTATGGTAGTGGGTATGGATCGGGTAGCGGGTACGGGTCTGGGTATGGAAGTGGAGGAGGAAACGGTGGAGGTGGCGGAGGCGGTAGAGGAGGTGGTGGTGGTGGAGGCTCCGGAATAGGTGGTGGGTCCGGTTATGGAAGCGGGTCTGGATATGGAAGTGGGTACGGAAGTGGTGGAGGTAGAGAAGGAGGCGGTGGCGGAGGTGGTGGAGGAGGAGGAGGTGGAGGCGGTGGCGGTGGAGGAAACGGTTCAGGCTATGGTAGCGGATCCGGATACGGATCGGGCTACGGCTCCGGATACGGTGGTGGAGAAGGAGGAGATGAATTGCCATGAAGGTTTCTGTTTCATTAGATAGCAATTGCATAATTCTTCAATCCCCACCTACTGCCTACTGGCATTCGTAACATTCTCAAATAAAATTGTAGCGGATTCATCTCGTGCAGATTGCTTATGCATGCATGCATGCATGCACGGAGGGAACGCTGCACTTCTTTCTGCATGCTTAGTACTCTATCTGGCTACTATATATGTAGGTGTCATTGTAATTTATTTATTTTTCTTTTTGAATATATATTTGTCATTGTTATCATCAAACGTTATTGACTTATTGCTAAAATACTATACAAATAAAAATTTAATTACTTGGCGATTTGTTAAATACACGTGGTAATTAGCAACTTTTTACATGCCCTATTCATATTTGCCGACAATATTCGTATCGCCAGTGACTCAGGCTATTTTGTTCTATAATAACATCCCTTTTTTCGATTAAAAAGGCGAACGAACATCTTCGCGGTTTGTGATAGGAATCCCCAGTAGCAAAACGTAACTACAAACATTACGAATCTCAACTTCCAAGCATGTAAATGTCATTAACTTCAAATTGAGGAATCTTAAGCTTGCAGCCTTTGGCTGACCAAACAACGAAATTGCACCTATCTTCTTTCCATTTTTTTTCACAATTTTAAATTGGTTTACCCTTCCGAGTCTTTAATAGGCATATATAGGCTGATTGATGGAGGTTGCACAAATTGGGTATCTAAGCTACAGTTATAACCTAGAGTTTGTTCTTTAGCGTTACTATTTCTATTAACGTTTTGTCAGCCTTCAGTTTCTTTAGTATGTTTATAATATTTATGTAGGATCTTACACTCTTACTAAATTACATATAATATATCTTACAACACAGTCAAATGTAGTTGTTCATAACTTTCTAGTAAGTAGTAATTTCACAGGTTGTCATTCTCTTATATTAAGTGACGACTTTTGGGTTATTGTGAGTTACATATTATATGTAACTTAGCAAATGTCATTTATGTATGTCTTTGAAATTACAGAAATTCTGTTGCTCGACATTTTCAGCAACACTAGATGCAATGAGATTATAACCTAGAAAATGAAAGAAAGGTTTGGAAAAAGAAAGTACCTTGGTATCATCAAGGAAGGCTAGCTCATACAGTTCCTCGATCGAAAAGAAAGAACGGCAACTGATTTTGAAGAATGAGAAAAGTTCAGGAAATGATCTACTTGACCTTAATAACATCTCATTAAAGCTTAAAGATGCAAAAAAAAAGAATCAGTTTCGATCAAATTCACGAATCATCACTTGAAAAAGAAAATAGGAACATAATGAAATGTCCGGTACCACAACACAACACAGCTAAATACTAAATATCTGAGGTTATTACAATATTATAAACTGTATATATTTCCACTGTCAGCCAGTTAAAATGTTATAATAATCTTTTATTAATGTGGTAAACTACTTGTCTTATGATTTACAATGTAGTAAAAGTCTAATTATTTACAATATTATAAACAGTGTCCTGATCTTTATAATTAAAGTCCGAACTCTCCGATTGAAATTTTTTTCTATATATATATATATATATAACACGTCTTTGAACATTTTTGAAATTCTAATGAAACCTGGCCTTTACTTTTATTTTCCATAGCTTTACTACTGAATATTAATAAAAATTGACAAAAATAATTCGAATTAAAATTACAAATCATTTCTTTCTGCAATGATAAACGGTTAGGAGCTTTGCCACCACCAATGTGTAGAGCTGCTTACGTTCCTATGCAAAATTGATCAGGTGGCTGTGTACTGCCAAACGCCGCCGTTCAACGGGACGTCCCCCACCCCCCCCCCCCCCCAACAAAAAAAACTTTTAGTTGTTTAATAATTAATAATTTACTTAATTTGTGTTATTCATTAATTATGAATTTACTAAAACATATTAGTTAGTTAATAAAAATTTGATGTAAAAATTTTTCTTCACCATCAATTTTATACAGCTAAAACGTGACTAGTATCAAATGTAGCTATGGCTTCAAAACAAGGACGGATATTCGTTCTTGTAGGCTATATTTACTTTATATTACGTGCTGATCATCATTAATAATCAGATGATAACGTACGAAACCACTAGTAAGCAATTTTTGATAAGTTGATATTCATGATCAAGGATGTTTATTAAAAAAATGTATTTGATTAGTGAACGAAATTGTACATAATTATTAGAAATGAAAGTGCATAGAGAGCTAGGTGGTTCAATTCACAACAAAGTTATTAACCGGAGGAATTCTATAATATATCAAATGTAATACAATCAACTAATGCATATATGATATGTGTAATTGAATTTAATATAACCATCACATACATAGTATTTTCTAAAAATAAATGCACACATGTCATAACATTATTTACTTGTTGTCTGATTGACATGATATGTGTAATGTATTCTCGAATAATCCAATTTCTCCAGCAAATGATGAAAAAAAAAAAGAAAAGAAAGAGACCTATTGTAAGAAAAAACAAACACAATGAGTTAATCAAATAAAACCAGTAGGTAAATTAACTGCAGCAATGTAAACAGCAACTAGAAATCACAACTGGAAAAGCAGCAGGGAAAAGAAAAATCGAAACAGAAAATGAAACTTGAGGCATGTACAGGACAGTTTCCTTAAAACAGATTTACCACCTACTAAAGTACGTTAGGTTTGTTGGTAACTGTTTCCCATGATACAACGGGCACAAATTTTCGATCAAGCACAGACATGTAATTCCGGCAAACCACAACAGTGGCAAACTCGATCAGAAAAACAAACGAAAGAGAAATTGCAAGTGCTCTGTGTGTACAAAAACAGAAGAGGAGATGCCTTTTATACTCATGTGAGGATGTAACAACAATATTGTATTGAATTTCCGAATTCAATATATGCCATTAAATAGTTATAACAATCAATTGGGCTGACATTCGCGTACACAGGACGCGCACGAGTTTAACCAATTGGTCTTAGATTTGCACCCCCATGTGTACGCGCGTGTGGAGAGAGTAAACACTAATCCCTTGACTTCTTTTTCCCAAGTGGGATAAGCCTCATTTTCTTTCAAATTTCCAACTTCAAGGTGAACTTTGGGAGACAATTTCTCATTCACCCAAGTACCATTTTGAGAAAATAAAATTATACTTTTGAAGTATTAACGGAATAGAATGCGAACCTCACAAAATTTCTCACTTTCGCTAAGTGAGACCCACTCAAAATGTGCCCGTAAAATAGCATATAGACATGCTATGTTTTTCAACACCTATCATGTTCTTGAATGCAAGACGCCATGATTGAAAGCATGCTATGCAAATATGAAAAATGGCAAATGCAAAATAAGAATTGAAATTAGGGATGATATATTTGTCGTGCATGCCAGTTGTCAACCTTGCATTTGATATCAATATGACAATATCCCACTAAAATTCATCAAGATGATTTTGATAAGGAATTTTGATAGGCGTGTTAGTGGAAGTGTTTATGCCTTGGGATTTTTTGGGGTCAATTTCCACAAATAAACTAAAATAATTTACAAAAGGGATGCAATTCCTACATTCTTAAGAAGACAAATGTTACATACCATCACCACATGAGAAACTAGCAGTGGCACGCATGCACTGAAAGCGGTGTACTTCAAATGTGAACAGATTAACAAACTGGTGCAGAAGCATTAAGCATAAAGCATGCACATGCATTACAATGGTCCCCTTCAATTAAAAAATGCTATGGAAATCGTATGTTTTAGTTTAGGACCCCTTTAAAGTCAAAAGTAGAGAGAGAGAGAGAGATTTAACTTTATTCTTTATATGCAAAGAGAGAGAGAGAGAGAGAGATGTGGCGGTGAGGCGAAGACAAGGAAACAAGATAATAGAGTACACACCCACAATATCACCGTCACTACCAACACCACTAACTCTAACCCACAGAGACACGTACGTTCTCTACTTATAATCTTTAAAATTACTTAAATGCTCTTTCAAAGAAGCTAGAATTTCGGCAAACGTTGGATAAAGGTAACCCTTTTCAGTCCTATATATAGGGACCCTACCTTGCCATATAATTCACTTATCAGCAAGAAACTATAGAGATTAAGTAGTTTTGCATGTACTGAGTGTGTGTTTAAGTAAACAGTGAGTGAGCTTTGTACATTGTTGTACTTCTTGTAAAACCCTACGTTTGAGTTTTTGAGAGTTCGGAAATATGGCAAGGTTTAGGGTGATTATTGGTGTAGCGTTCTTGATTATGGTCCTTGTGGACTTCTCCTTTGCCGCTAGACAATCAAAGGCTTTACATGGAGGAGGTGGCGGAGGAGGAGGTGGAGGCAGAGGAGGAGGTGGTGGAGGAGGCAGTTTTGGGTCGGGGAGTGGGTATGGGTCTGGGTATGGAAGTGGTGGAGGAAACGGTGGAGGTGGTGGAGGCGGAAGCGGTAGAGGAGGTGGCGGTGGTGGAGGCTCCGGAGTTGGAGGTGGGTCTGGATATGGAAGCGGGTCTGGATACGGAAGTGGATATGGAAGTGGTGGAGGTAGAGGAGGAGGAGGCGGTGGAGGAGGAGGAGGAGGCGGAGGAGGAGGCCATGGTGGCGGATCTGGATATGGGTCGGGCGAGGGCTCCGGATACGGTGGTGGAGGAGGTGATGAATCCCCATAAACATGAACACATGAAGGTTCCTGTTTCATTAGGTAGCAATTAGCAATGCACTTTTCAATCCCACTTTTCACTTTTGGCATTTGTAATTGTCAAATAAAATTGTAGTTCCTTTCACTTTTGGCATTTGTAATTCTCAAATAAAATTGTAGCGGATTCACTCCTTGCATGCGGATTGTGCATGCATGGTGGGGAAAGGCTGCATTTCTTTCTGCATGTGCCTCTACGATACTGCTATACACATGCTTTGTTATTACCAAGGTTTATTGATACATCAACGCAAAATAAAAATTTACCCGTGTGCTAGTTATAGCATTATTCAACCTGCCCTTGTATACATTTCACACCCATATCTATGGAAGTTTCGAAACCATGAACGTTTTGTCTACATCCTTATATTCAAGTGAATCGGTTTGTTGAACAAAAACATTGCTGTACATTAGGCTTTCTTCCAAGAGCGTTTCAACAACTTAAACAAGGAACTGGTAAAATTAAAAGCAACAACCAAGAGGCCGCAACAGGCAACTTCCTTTCTAGCAGTGTCAAAAAAATTGACTAGAGTGAAAAGAGTTCATGCAAGATGACCAGTGACTAATACAAGACCTTTCAAGACAATCGGCCTGTTATCATATTAAATGGCAACACTAGGAAGAAATGACAACATATAACATTCAATATGGAAGCAAATGATACTGTGTTTACGCAACAATCATCCGTTAGGAGAAACATTGTTTCAGAACAAAAACCTCATAACGTAATCTAAAGATTAGTTTCCTAACAAAAAACATAAATTTAATGCTGGTTAATTTAGAGAAGGTTACAACTGAATGAGAAACGAATGAAGCTAACTCTAGTATTCAGCAAAGCAATGATGGCCTATTCCGACGAACTTCTTTATATGGAGCTCGATGTAAAGCTGTATATTAAGAATCCCTATATGATGCTCTGCCTCAACAAAAGTAAATCCCGTTCTTCCTTCTACTCCCATTACTGTTATCAGATTTCTCACCAACTGATTTTGCGAGGACACACACATACTCACAGGTATTTAGATCATCAAATCATAAGCAGGTCCACCAAAAGATTGTCAACGACAATTAGTTGCAATACTTGAGAACTAATCCATCAACCGGTCGGAAGCATATGCTACCTTCTGCATTATCATGGACTCAGCTGTACGGATTGATCGCTGGGGCCCAGAGATTGTGACTTTCCTGCAAGCCAAGTACCAGAAAGCAAAAGATTAGAAAAGCTTTGAACTAAAATTTTCCAAAACAACAGATTGATGGACTCTTTGTTCACTTTTGTACCTCTCAGATGTTCCAGAGAAGAAATCACCCCTATCTGACACCTTTATCCTAGCCCCACTGATCTGCAATATTTGAGTGCTCCACTTCAGTGCATATGTAATCTTATATAAACTAACTTAAATAATTCGCCATTCACTAACCTGACTAATTTCCATTATGTTCCTTCCACCACGACCAACAACAAACCCAATATGCTCATCCGCCACACCAATTGTCAGTGAGTTCGTACGATCATCCTAAAAATCAAAAGAAGGCTGTTGGTCATTCAAAATCAACATACTCAAAAGCATTTTTTACTCCGAGAATCAGTTATCAGAAAAGCACATTAACATGAAATATTAAAACAGAGATTTCTTATTTGAACAGGTTCAATACATTCATGTGATACAAGAATTTGCCAGAGAATAAACCACTTTTTCCATTAAGGCAGCAAATATACGATCTAATAAGTATAACCAGGATCCCACTCTACAAGTTCACATGGAGAGGAGTCCACAAAGAGAAGATGTAAATTCATATGCTTGAACAAATTGTCAAGCAACTATGTTTCCAGGACCTTAGAAACAAGGAAATTCCCTTTAAGCATTGTGACTAACATGATTCTATAATCTGTTTCTGGAAAAAAACTTTAACTTTTAAAGTTTTCAGCAGTGCAGATATCAGCATGAAGATGCTATACAAAATAATAATTGGTTAAGCTACCCGGTCAACCTAGTATCATCCAGGTAAAAGGTCAAGTTCTTGAAGAGAAGGGGGGGGGGGGGGGGAGTTTCTATTACACAATTTCATAATAACCTGGAAGAAGATCAGGCAGCTGATAAATTAATCATGCTAATTTCAACCCAGTGTAAAAGTGAAGTTATTCCATAAACAAGTAGCATAAGACACAGTGTCTCAAAGAGGTGGGGCCTGGCCTAATTCCAATGAGCCCAACCAAGTATGTTTGAACTTCTGAATTGCACACATTCATTAAGCCTCAATCTGGGCAAGCAGACATTCTCGGCAAATCAGCATTCATTAAGTCTTATCTCTTCATATATTGACAAACTAAAATGACAGATAATAGCTTGGCTGAGCAATTAAAATAATTAATAACATTCCAACAGGATTCAAGTGCCATAGAAGGAGAACCTTGTTATTCTGAAACTTTCTTCCACCCATATTGGGTCCATAGTGTGCTGCTGTATTGTGTGGCACTGCTGGAACAGGAGGCGGCACAGCCCCATATGGCATGCCGTGAAAACCAGAGAAGAAAACACCTAAAAATTCAAGTTAAAAACAAATTAAAATTCCAACATAATAATTGAGACAACGTAGTTCCAGCAACGACGAGGATCATACTACATTAATCAACTAATAGACTATAAATTACAAAAGAGGAAGGATCATTAACAATTAGGGAACAAAGCCATAGAACTAATTCCTAACCAAAATACTTTTGGAAATTAAAAAAAAAAAAAAAAAACCTACAGACATAGCATAATTTCAGTACTCACTAGGAACCATGTACATTGATCACAACACGCAATTTTTAGAAGTTACAACAGACAAATGAACATTAAAATTAGTACAAACCATACAACTGACTAACGACCAAATTCTTTTAAAATGTTTTTCAAAAAAAAAAAAATTCCCAAATATCACAAATGAATCAACTCTTTTCCCTCATATACTGATTCAGAATTAGATATATGGTAATCTTCCTGAATGCTTTTTTCCAGGGTCAGGTTCCACTAATCCAATTCCAGTCATTTTTCCAGCAACATAGCTGCTGTACTTGTTTGCTCTTGAACATTGTGCCAGCAGCAATATAGAAACACTAGGAAGCAGGATTTAGAAAAAGAAGGGCGGAGTGAGAAACGGAAGAATGGATAGGTGTCAAATTCCAGTTCTAGCTCATGGTACACCCCAAAATAAATACATCAGGAAATTTTTAAACTTGCAAGATAGAGTGCTTTTGAGCCACTTCTTTTACTCAAAACAATAACTAGAAACTCCAGATTGAGGAAAAATCTGACTTTCACATTTCATACCAGAGCCAAAACACAATCACCAGATATAAAAGGTTAAATAAAGGTGTCCAAAAGAAGTTTAAAGCAAAGCAAAGCATTTAAAACTTGAAAGTAGCATACAAGAAACTACAAGGAGATCGTGTGACAACAGCGGGATTGAATACACTAATCATAAAAGACATACCAGCATATGTATAGGGAACTGTCATAGTCTGCGAGTAAAGAGTATCTTCCGATAGCTTTAACAGAATCAATTCAAGAGCCCTCATCTGCTCATCAAGAGTTCCTGTCAGGGTCACTAGCCTATCATTCAACCCATAATAACTATGATCCAGACGAGATATTTTAATAACAGCTTGGGAGTCATCCATAAATGACCTGCACAAGGTCAAAATGATGTCAGTGTTGACTTATTTTTCATTTTAAGGGCTTTGGTAGCAGATATAGGAATATAGAAATGACCATTTGCTTTTCACCATATTCTCTGGAGCAACTGTTAAGGAACCACAAAATGCAAAAATGGTCAAACTTGAAATCCAATACAAGTAGAAAACTAAATGTAATGATCCTTAAAGTAACCCTAATTTTTACCTCAGCAGGACTATGGTTTGGGCCACACAACTATAGATCTATTGATAGGAAAGCTTGATTTATTGTTTTCTTCTTCTTCCCCCCCCCCCCCCCCTTTTTTTTTTTAACTCAGAACAGGAAGAGGGGGAAAGGGATGGGAGTGTTTAAAGAAACAAGTACAAAAGGTGCTTCCTCTAAAGCAATCAACAACATACACTTGTAATCTTGTTTTATATATTAATCTAACTATTATAATTTCTCGTCCATGGGGGAAAAAAATGCACCGTAGAGGCTATGGAGCTAGCAGCTTAAGCCATTATGAAAGAATTAAACATCTGTAAGAGTACATGAGGTTTTTTTGATGCAAAATCTTCTTGGTTTCCATTGGAACAGTTACCATAAGGGGTCTGTTTGTGTCAAATGGTAGAAGGTATTCACATAAGGTAAAACAAATATATGAAAGCATGAAATCCAAATCTGAAGAAAATTTTACTAGGCATTAAGGTCAATATAACCAATCATTCTGTAGGGTTATATAATTTTATTAATAAATAATCCATTAACAAGTAACTAAATACTGTAAAGGACCCATAACTCTAACCATAAACAAAAAAGGGTTCACTTAGAAGCAATGAGTAAGCATTACAGCAAAAGGCCGATTCAATTTCACACTTAAGAAGAAGCAATCAATACTATTCCCACAAACCCCAAGATGTTTAAGAATTTACATTAAGGTATTAGCTTGGAAAAAATAGAGTTTAAAGTTAATAGCAAACAATTGTCAGCCAATATACATCTCTCAAGAATTTTATAGAACACCCTAAATGGACCAAAAAAACTATGTAGAGCTGCATGTGGGATGAGACTTGTTCATTACAAAAGCATTTCTCAGATCTTCCAGGTTCAAATACTATTTGTCGATTCCATAATACTGCAAAAAATGATTTCCCATAAACAAACACCACATTTGTATGAAAATTATGAATAAAATTGTACTCATAACCCAGTTATTTTTCAAGCTCATACAAAAGTTTCAACATATAACAGAACACAAAAATGCTTTCGTCAGTTAAGTTTCAAAGGCATGGCAACTGAACAATTTAAAGCAGAAAAACAAGAAGCAGTCTTCATACTTTATAGTGGCCCCTGCCTTCCCAATTATGCTTCCACAGGAGCTATTAGGAACAATTAGTCTCAGCTTTGTCTTTGTCCCAACATCATCAGCCTGATCTTCAGCATGAAGCTGACCAAAAATAGAAACTATTATTACTAATAGAAAGGAATAGCCTTATTAAGTGCAATTCCAGCATCATAAAGAATACCTCAGTCAGCAACTTATCAATAACGAGATCCACGGCCCTGAGAATTTCATCAATTGTTCCAGAAATCATAATGATCCTATCAGTTGTTCCTGGAAAAAATTCATGACTGCGAGACAACTGGATTCTTGCTCCAGACTGTGACTGAAAATCATTAATTGTGGAGCCACCCTTTCCAATGACAGCACCAGCTAAGGGATTCGAGACAAGAAACCTAATGTATGTGGGCTTCTCGGTAGGATCTGGCAGAATCAAGTAAGATAAGAGCACTTAGCAAAAGTAGTAAGGTTAATATGAACAGTCTTTCCATAGATCAAATGCAGGCTCAAAACCAAACAAAAGTGAGGGGAAAAAACTACAGAACAATAACAGACAGTACAGATGAGGCTGATTTAAAGGTATCTACATGTCACTTCAAATGCAACTATAATGCATTAACAAGAACACCTCAAAGACCTTAGGAAGTGTAATCATCTATGCTATAAACTAAATATGTGTGAACTGTAAACAATTTGATAGCTTTATAGAATAAGAAAAATAAACTGTAATTCAGGGAGGCAGCGCAAGACTTTATTGTCCGTTTATAGAATGAAGTGGAACAGCACAGAACTTAATCTTCAAGGAAACCTAGCATCATATGCATGTTCATAAATTATAATCAACTGCACAGCACTTAACTACACATAAGACATTGTATAGAGCCAATTAAAATGCTAGTTTAATGTGCTAGGAATATTTTGTTCTGGGTGCCATTCAGCCCAACTAGAAAAACCTCTAGGGTAGAGACTCACATAGGTGATGACGGGACTTAGTTTCTAGTCATGCTATGCTTAAAAAAAAAAAAGGTATATTTTCTGTTAAATGGAAATTCTGTATAATAAAAAAAAAATTCTACAGTTTATCCCCTAAAATCAAAACTCTGCAACCAAATGAACCAAAGCTCAGTCAATAAGTTCTTCACTTCTCACAGGTCCTAACTAGAATCTAAAAAGCCAGCAGTTCCCAAATGCTAGAACAGAGGATACTTCTCTCTATTCACCATAATTGAAACTGTTGCAGAGATAGCTACATCAATTCAAGCCTAAGCACATCCAGACCAGAAAAAGAACTGACAAATAGGTGACGGAATGGAAAATCAACTTGAGAAAAGTAAATTCGCAGATGAAGCAAGACACACATGTATATATAAATATGTTAAACAAAACTCTTACATCTCAGAAAGTCCAACTTGTCACTCAACCACAAAGGCCATTTAACTGCATGACATAACTCATTTTATAGTAATACATCTGAACCAAGCCAATTACTAGGACTGACACCGAACCTTGGGCAATTGGCACATGGGCAGAAGGAGGCAAGGTTGGGCAGCATCAAGACATTCCTTACAAGTCCAACATTAACCTGGCTACATCTTCCTCTATTATTCCTTGAATTGTAATCTCTATGGTTTCCTTATATCAAATACCAACAGCATGGGGCCAAAAAATAAAAAATAAAAAATAAAACAACAGGATGGGGAAAGGGAGGTGTTTGGTCAAGCATTGGGCACAACGTACACAAAGGAATTTTGTTTTCATATTTATTCATTTCTCAAAAAATAAAATGTTGGAATTGGAATGTCAGGAAACCTAAAGAATTTTGCAAAAATAGACGATAGCAGGTGATGGCAATCCTATATCATCTGGAACAGCCACATCTAAAATGCTGCAAAAAGCACTCACGAACGAAAATATCAAAAATAAGAACCAATTCTTTTATCCAACAGCACAAATAATAACAACAGCCATTACGTTATCACATTTCACTCCCAAACAAAACATACACTCAGATGCATTTCAACAGAACAATAATAGAAACTGTTAATCTCAGCATCCAAACAGAGCCTCCCCTTCAAAAAATGCCAAGAGTTAGGATTCCAATTGAAATAACAAATACATAATTCAAAACCAAAACGATTCACAATACTCGACCGAAAGAAAAAAAAGATTTAAATAAAAAAAAAGCGCGCGCGAAAGAGAAAGAGAGAGAAACAGAAAAGATCGGATCAGAGACCTGAAGACAGCGACTTAACCGGCGCCGTAGATCGCTTTCCATGCACCTCCGGCGACGGGACGTAAGACGACTCGTTCGTCTCCATTTTGCTGCTCCTCTTCTCCTTCAAACTAAAGAAACCACAAAAGATAAACTTACGCACACACTCACATTATCAAAAACAAATATAAATTAATTACTTTAATAAAGCAAACACACAAAAAATAGAAGCATCAGATGAACAGACAGAGAAAGAGAGAGAGAATTTTTACTTGTAAATTAATATTTAATTGAAAGCTATGAAATTTGATTGTGATAGACGAACAAATTTGATTATATTTATATATTTTTTTTCTTTTTTGTTTGGAGAAAATGAAGCTAGGGATTGCACAGATTTTGTGTTGCGTTGTGTTGTGTTGTGCTGCGCTGCTGCTGCTATCTATCCATGTTTACGTTTTTGGCTTCTCTTTCATTGTTTGTTGTTTGATTTAGGCGTGAAAATCGCATCTTTTCTGATTTTTTATTTTTTATTTTCTAATTTCTTTTTTTCTTATACACGTAATATAAGCTGTACACAGAATTTTTTTATTTTTTTTTGTAAATATAAATAAATTTATTTGTGATCACATAATTTATATCATGGACTATTTCCCGTAGACCGTAGCTCATTTCTCTCCAGTCCACCGCACGTGCACAATTTTTTTTTTATTTTCGGTAAAAAAAATATATTAATGGATGCTAATTTTTTTTTAGAGAATTTAAATAATTTTTTATAAAGTATTAGGATCCAAGCTTATTTTTTGGATGATCATTATTTATTTTTTTATTTACCACCATTAATTCAACATTTAATTAAAAATTCAATTCAGAATTTTTTTTATAAATTAAAACGATTAATTTTAGAACGACAACTGAACAACCATACCTCACAACTTGACACTTTTAATTATTAAATTTTTTTATTTTCTTTTAATCCATAATGCTAAAGTTGTGGGCTATAATACCTTTTAGCCGTTCGAACCTTGGTTTAGAATATTTTTAGTATGCTTTTAATTTTTTATAATATATAATGAAAAAGTGAATTTTTGTACTTTAATTAAATTAAAATTGAATAATATCATAATTTTGTGCGTTTAAATTGGTTTTTATTTTAAAAAACTTGAGAGGATGAAATTACTTTTTTTAAAATTTAATATATGTATTCTTCATTTACAAATTAACAATTTTCACAACAAATAATCTTGAAGTTAATAAGTGATAGTAATGAACTAATGATGTCTCATTGAAGGTTATGATTTACTATTAGCAATGATGAGACTCTATATGTACATTGAGTGATTTAAAAGTTTATTGAAGAGAATAGGGGCCAGTGAAAAATGATGACGATGATGATGATGTTATTATGAGAATCTAATCTTAGTGGTAATTTGATTTTGATGACAGCATTCGTGATTACTCACTATTTTAGTGATAAAAAACAAATGATAAGGTAAAAAGAATTAAATAACGATAACAATTATATCAGTAGAAATTATATCACAGTATAGTTGATAGTCATAAAGGAAATAATTACACATTTACAACAATATCAACATGCTATTAAAGTTGTGGTTCCCATATCAATAAACCCACTCAATTATTAAGGCAAGCCCACTAATGGTAGGGATTGCAAAAAAATTGAAGGCATGTTATGTTAAGATCAAGTATCAGATCTGATTTTATTTTTATTTTATAAAAAAAGATTGGGTAAAAATATAATTTTTCATAGTCGTTGATTGTGCAGGTCGAGTATGGGTACAAAATATGAGTACATATATCCGTTCACTAAATTTATTGGACAATTAATTATTTGTTTTTAAAATATTTTTAAAATTAAAATTAACAGCTAAATTCAAAAAATTAAAGTAAAAAATTAAAATCCTAAAACGTAAATATTAGCACTTAACAGCTTAATAATTCGAACGACTATCTAACATTATGTCGTCCTACTTATTTACTTGTAGATTTTAGACCATACATTTATTAAACTATTTAAAATCTTGTCTTAATAAAAAATAAATGATAATAAAATAATATTCAAATCAAAGTCACTTGAAAGAAAAATTTATCTTAAAATTCCTAAATAACACTAACTTTAAACTTAATCTTGTCTTAATAATTTCAAATCAAACTCATTTTAAGAGTGCGTTTGGGATTAGAGTTGAACAACTGTATCTTAAAATTTACAGCACTAAAGTGTTTGGTAAATACTAACTGCTGTAACTTGAAATCTATGTTGATATGATTTTTAATTTGTAATAAAAAATCTATTATATTTTTAATAATTTTATCAAAATTATCATTTAAATTTTACATTTACTATATATTATTGATTTTTATTTCACATTTATTATTTTTTTTCACAACAACTATAACTTAAAATATACAATACCAAAATCTCAAATACATTCTAAAATTTATACGATAATTTCTACATATTTTTGTGTTCTAAAAGTGCTCTACTGATCGTCTTTGTGGTATACCCTTGTATGTACACGTTGATTGTTGCATGCATAGTGGCTGAACTAATTTTATTCGTTCCATTAATTCATTTGCATTTCATTTAAATTGAATTTGCAATATGAAAAAACAAATTATATTTAAAAAAAAACTTAAAAAATTCAAAATCTTCATTATGAGAAAAATAAATTAAAAACCACGTGTCTGTAACGTGCATTACACGTGCCCTTATCTCTCTCTGCTCTGCCGAGTCCGGCTTCCAAAGTCTTTGGTCGAAAGTCGAAACTCGAAATGAGATAAGAGAATTATTATATCTTTGAAAAAAGGAAAAAAACAGCAAAATGAAAATGGCGCTGAACTGTTCTTCATCAACCTGTATTACATTTTCATATAATAAAATCAGAAACCCCACGAACACAAGCTCTCTTACGCTGAACACGGGTTTTTTTCACTTGGCTCAAAAGTCCCCGTTTCGCGTTTCGGCAGCAACCTCTTCCGCAAAAGCGCGTTTCGTTGCCAGCCGCAAAGAGTCCGTTCGGGTTCGCCAGCTCCAGCGGCCTCTAAGTAATGTTAGGAACCTTTTTTCTTTTTTTTTTGTTTTCAATTTCATTTAAATATAAAACAAGCGTGTGTTTAGAAATAAAAGTGATTCTGAGTATTAAGTATTTTGTAAGTGAAGAAGGTCATTTCTTTAGCAGCTGGAAGCGTGTTATATGGTGCGTTTTAATTGTTTTCGCATTGCGAAATCGCTTTCTTGGTCAAAAAGTGAGTTCAAATTGCATTTTGCGTATGGGTTTTGTAGTGTTTAACTGAAATGTCTACAAGTGCTTTAGTGCTTTTGCTAAATGCTTTTTCTACAAACAAAAGCATTTGAAGTGGTTTCTAAAAGCACTTGTTAGGTACTTTTTCTAAAAACATTTTCAAGTGCCTTAATGCAAGGCATTTTTTTGCGGATAATGCACCTTTAGTAATAGAGTAACGGTTTAAGTGTTCTGCAGAAAAGTATCTACAAAAAGATCCCACATACGACTATCACAAACTCAATTGTCAATATTTCATATAGAGAGTTTGAACATATATTATTATTCTTTATCTAATTCAGCCAAACTCTACAAATCAGACACAATATGCAGTTTTGGAGAAATTACTTTGGTGGTGTCAAAAGCACTTCCAATTACACTCTTTAATATTTATGCTTGAAAATTTGAATTTGTGAATATATACATGTAACGTGTTGCAGTTGAATATATGAGCTTGCCAGCGAGTCAGTACTCGGTGTTGGATGCAGAGAGGATAGAGAGAGTGGATGACAACACATTCAGGTGTTATGTATATAGATTCAAGTTCTTTGCATTCGAGATCTGTCCTGTTTTGCTTGTTAGAGTTGAAGAGCAGCCCAATGGTTGTTGCATTAAGCTCTTGTCCTGTAAGGTTTGTTTGTCTTGAATGAACTTGTTTTCAATCATCTTCTTTAGTTTATTCCATTTATCTTTGCCTGCTGAAAAAATTTAAAATGAGAAGAAATATTTGGGATTCAAAATGTAGGGTGTCGTCGTGTAATTGGTTAAGATGACCTGAAACTGAAGCAAATATAATTTTACTTACTCCAACTGTTTTTGCGTGCTGAACTATCTGTAACCCTTTTATGAAATAAAAGTTAAATTGGCTTAATATGCTAAATGTAGGATGTTTTGTGGAGTTATTGGGATATGCTTGTATGATTATGTTGTGACATGTATCTGTTGATTGGTGTCAGCTTGAGGGCTCACCGATTGTGGTTGCACAGAATGACAAGTTTGATGGTAAGCAAAATAACGGGCTTTAACATCTTAGAAGAACTAAATGGATTTGTTTTTCTTTTCGTTGTAATTGTTAGGATAAATGACATATGTTGTCATGTAAGCTATCAGAACTAAGCAAGTGACTATTGTTTGATGAGAAAATTTTTACGGGAAGCATTTGAATTATTTGTTAGTTGGTCAATTTCACAAGAGTAACTTGATAATGTTAAGTAGATTTAAAATGTTATGCAACTTGGACTTATATTTTTAATTTGGTGATCTCAGATTTTCATAGTGTACTTGCAGTCCACCAAATTGCTTATTCAATCTCAGAATGAAACAAGTGGACTAGATATTGTCTGGTTTGATAAGTATTTTTAATTGGAATAAAGAAGAGTAGAAGAAATTCATTGATGGAGTACAGTCTAATGGAATTGGCTTTGTCTTGCATAAATCCATGGCAAAGAAAGTTTGATTAATTTTTTTTTTTTTTGCCTTTGACATGATGAAATTCTGTTCCTTTAAATACATGTTAATCTATTTATGCCTCTCAAATTTCCTCCAATGAACAGTTTTCAGTTGTTGGATCCTGCTACCTTGATCTTTGTATCTTTTTATGGAAGATGGTAGAGGATTTGTACCATATCGGATTTTGATTTTAGTTGATTGGTAGTTCGACCGCGAATTTTTTATTTCTGTATTTCCGGAATATGAGTGTGCGACTTGTTCGAATTGATCCTATTGATAGTACAGAGCATAGATCTGTCGTCTTGATCGAGATGGCTTTACTCCGTCGGATATTCATTCGAGTATCTGGAGCACGGAATATATGAAATAGATCACGAAGTATTCGAACTATGATTCTTTGTAAACGATGCAAATAATAATTCAGAGAGTTTCTCTTTTGGAACAATTCCATGTTGGGTTGAATTTTAATTCTGAGTTCAAGTTCAAGCAATGCTCTTCTCAGGACTGATTTGGCTCGCATTTATTGTGCTATGCAGCTTCTATGATAAACCTAATATCATGTGACAGCAACAGTAGCAACTCAGAAGTACAACAACTAACTTCAGATGCATTCATCGAGGTAGGGCTTGCATATTGATCACTTCAATTGCAGCAAAAAATATACAAATGACCATTTATTTCTCAATATGTTTTTTGTGTTTCCCATTGGTGCTCTAGGTTAGCATTGAGGTCCCCTTTGCATTTAGAGCTTTTCCAGTGGAAGCTATTGAATCAACTGGGACACAAGTCCTAGACCAGATACTTAAGCTCATGCTTCCACGCTTCATGTCGCAGGTCAGTAGAAGCATCTGTTATAGTTTCATTGAAGTGAATTAAGTAGAGCGCAGTTTAGTTGCTAATCCGATCACTGCATTTTTAGTTTATTCTGTTATACGTTGTCAATTGGTTGTGTTAACATTATTTTTCTGTTCATTAAATCTCAAAATAGATGAAAATCACAGTGTAGACTATAGAGGATGTGATGCTGGGGTGTAGAAAAACTGATAGCTATAATACAAATGATGCTAAAGAATCGACTTAGATCATATAAAATTGTGTGTTTTTAAAGTTGGAGTTGTTCAAAAAAGATTTTAGGGGGAAAACACACAAAGAAAGAAAGAAAGAACAATTCACTGGTATTTGGTTGTTGGCAAGACTGTTGGTTTACATGGATTGTTGGACAAATAAGTATTCACAACAACTTCGGTTTGTAATGACTGCTTCAGGTATCATAACATAGTGAAAGTAATTATGATTTAATGGATGACTGACCATAACCTTCAATGAAAGAGGATGATCTTATTCCAATCAGATATAGCACCAAGTTCAATTGTGAAATTGAGAGCTAAATAATGAAAGTCGATGGCTGGCTTCCGAATGGACCATTCACTAGGTCCTCTTAGTTGTTTATACTTAATGCTTCAGGTCAAATATTTGTCAGAATTAGAGCAGATAAAATGAAGTCAAAGATATAGGCCGTTAAATAAGTTTTTTGTGTTTATCATTGGTATGGTAGTTTACAAATTTAATTCCTTATGAAGTCGATTTAATATAAAACTAAGCACCTTGAGCATTGAAGCTTTTGCCACTCCTCACAGGTAGACAAAGGACTTGTTTCCAGCTGTAAACTATGCTATTTTTATTGATTGTAAAATTGTTTGTCTATTGAGAATGTGGAGAGACATGTATGCTAGCTAACTGACTAAGAAGCAAGAAGAGAAAACTAGCAGTTTGTCTCTTCTTCTCCCCTTATCTTAGAAGTCAGAATTTCATTTGCGAATGGTCACCAGAAACTAGGGGCAATTGGAGAGACTTAAGAAGCGATGCTGAAAAAAATTTAGTCAGTGCTAACAAGTGGATTGTTTTAATGTCTGTTACAAGTCCCACCGCAATGCAAGCAGCAAGAGCATAAGCTTTGACCGGGATTTAAATATGTTCCTTGCCGATCCAATCTGCGCTGTTGAACATATGCTATACAAGTGCTTTCATGTAGTATGATTGGGTGTCTCATGGAAGCAAATGGTTGTGTTGTGCTTCATTGTGTGTGAAAGTGAAAAAAATCAATCTTTTAAAAGGAACATTAAAAAAGGGAGGTATCGGTACCTTAACTCCTGCAAAATATGCCCTGTTTTCATAGTTTTGCTGAATGTTGATGCCAATTGCTGGAATAATTCTTGCTCAGCAACAATTGGGTACACTCTTTGATATTAAAGTGAAATGTTACAATTTAAAATGAATATTTGTTTTTCATTGTTGAGTCCTGATATATATATATTTTTCCATTGTTGTTTTAGCTTGTAAAAGACTATCAAGCATGGGCGACAGGTGATACCTCCAGGCAGCCCCTTGGAACCGGAGAGATTTGATGTTGCAAAGAACACGACTTACTCCATTGTTTCAAATCTGTGAGCTTCTTCAACTGCGCCACTGCAGATTCATGTTGTAATATAGGCTATTTCAATCCTGTATGCTCTAAAGTACACCACTTTGTTCATATCAGTTTATTCACAGGGAGAATCAGTTACTCTCGAAGAAATGATTCACGCCCATTTAGTTGCTCTAGACTGTTAGCCATTCCAATTTGTTGATAGCACTGCAGGCTCAGCTGCTTCGCAATCCGTCTTATATTTCTAAATTTCAAGGTGGTAACTTTGAACATGATATGCATGTATAATTGAATTTTTAGCAATTATATCCCGTAGGTGTAATCAATGTGAATTTCTTCACGAAATGAAAAATCCGACTTGCAAATATAATGAGCAAGTATTTGGTGTTCTTATTGAGTCTTTCAATGTGCAGGCAAATGTAATGAGCAAATCCAATCTGCAGTGTAATGGGCAAGTCTTCGTATTTGCACATTGGATATTGTTCATTACATTGCAATGAGCAAAAGTCATATCATGGGCAAAATTGCTATAACATGATATAAATTTTAGTCCCATGACAATGTTTGAGACACAATCCTTGTAATTATTAAGCTAGAGAAGTAAACTTGGGTTTCACTTTAATAATATGAGAAAGAAATTCTATTTATTATTAGGCAAGTTATCGGCGATTCACCAAAACATTACCTTGTCCTAAAAAACGCCACAAAAATTTGAATTTATTCGATTTTGTATTCATTATTTACAATGTATATTAATCACTTACTAAAAAAATAACAATACCTTTACAAAATGGAAATACTAAGTATCAAGAAAAATGAGAGAAGAACGAGAGAATGAAGCTTGTGCTGGGAGGAGAGAGAGAGAAAAAAAGTTGACAGAAGAGAGAGAGAAGAGGTAATTCTCTCGTCCTTCTCTCGTTGTTCTTAATATTTAGCAGCACTCTTACAAAATGAACACTACCAGAATTTGTGTTGTGATTTCAAGCAGCCCGTTGGAACTGGAGAGATTTGAAATTTGATGTTGCGAAAGAACATGACTTACTTGTTTTCAGGCTTTAACTTTGTTCAATATTTATTGGGCCAATTAGCATCCTGTCACGATCTGCTCCAATGGCTTGACCTCGGCCCCTTCCTCGAGCTATATTGCTGTAACAAGAGTAACAGTGGGAAATAATGATAGAACAATTGATAATATAATTAAGTTTGTGAATTTTCTTGATGCCTTTATTGAATAAACTCTTTTGAATTTATACACTGCAAGACTCTGTATCTTAACAATGAAAGCACAACTAATAACTAAAAAATAGCAATAGTAGCTAAAAAATGGCAAATAAATCAGACTTGTGCACATTATTCGGAGTAGTGACCAACTACTTTGACTGACTCAATAGAATATAAATAAAGTGCTGTAGACTCGTAACATTTCTCCCCCCTTGAATAGGTCCTTGTCCTCAAGGACTCTTAAAGTGAGGGAACCTTGCCATAAAAGAATGTTCTTCCTCCTAGGTAGCTTATGACGCTGGAAGACCATCCCATTGAATCAATATTTCACACTTGCGTCCTTTCCTACGGTGTTTTAGAATTGCTGAAGGTTGGGGCTGAAGTTCTCCATTTTCATATGCTACGGATGGAAGGCTAGAAAGAGTTCAATCTTGGGTACCCAGTTGTTTCTTCAAGAGAGAGACATGAAAAACAGGATGGATTTTACTTCCAGGCGGAAGATCGAGACGATAGGCAACTAATCCAATTCTCTCCAACACTCGATAAGGACCATAAAAGCGGGGTGAGAGTTTGTTTGACGATCTCAGTGCCAAGGAGGTCTGTCGGTAGGGCTGCAAACGTAAATACACCCAATCCCCCACAGAAAATTCTCTTTCCACTCTTCCACGATCATATGCAACTTTCATTCTTTCTTGTGCTTGTTGGAGTTGAGTCCCTAGCTCTCGCATGACCCGATCTCTAGCTTGCAACGTCTGGTCTATGATTTCTACTCTAACTGTTCCAGGAACATAAGTTAACAAGTTAGGTGCAGCTCGCCCATACACCACTTCAAAAGGAGTCTTTCGAGTGGAAGTGTAAAGACTGGTGTTATAATAGAATTATGCCCAGGAAATCCAATAAACCCACTCGTTTGGCTTGGCACTTGTGAAGCATCACAAATACATTTCAATAGTTTGGTTTACTGCCTCAGTTTGCCCATCCGTTTGCGGATGATAAGACGAGCTGAAATTGAAATGAGTGCCCTGTAAATTGAAAAGCTCCTTCCAAAAAGAATTCAAAAAAGTAGAATTCTAATCACACACAATTGATCTCAGCATGCCATGAAGCTTAAACACATTCTCAAAAAACACTTGTGCCACCTTAGGAGTAGAATAAAAATGAGACATTGGAATAAAATGAGCATATTTAGACAACCGATCCGCCACCACAAAGAGAACTGATTTTCCTTTAGATGGGGGTAATCCATCAATGAAATCCATCGAGATATCAGACCATACCTCCATTGGAATAAGTAAAGGCTGAAGAAGGCCCGAGGGTGATTGATGATAACCTTGTGACGTTAACACACATCACACTGTTTAATATAATTCTTAAGCATCTCCTTTATGTGCTTCCAATAAAAAACTTCTCTGATTCTGTGGAAGGATTTGTAAAACCCCTCATGACTGCTATCATGGATCTCTTGGATGATTGTTGGAATTAATGGTGAGTTTTCAGGTAAGTAGATCCGTTCTTTGAAGAATAAAATGTCATCTCGACTCTCCCAAGGTCCCACTGCCTCGCCTTGCTGTAAATTCTCATGTATTTGTTGTAACTCGGGATGCGACTGATTTTCCTCTTGAACCGCCTCTAACCATTATGGTAAAAGGCAGGAGATAGAATTGATTTCGCCTTGCACGTCCCTTCTAAATAATGCATCTGCTGCTGCATTACTCTTTCCCTTCTTATATTCGATGGAAAAATCATATCTTATCAGTTTGAGTAGCCACTTCTGTTGAGGTTTTGTCATTATTCTCTGCTCCCACAAGTATTTTAGACTCTGTTGATCGGTTCGAACTACAAAATGGCATCCCAACAAGTACGGTCTTCATTTCTTTACTGCTAAAACCAGTGCCATCAACTCTTTTCGTAGGTAGAGAGTAATAAATTTATTCATTTCAAAGCAGTGCTAAAATATGCAATTGGTTTCTGTTCTTGCATTAAAACAGGACCTAAACCACTCCCAGATGCATCACATTCAATAATGAATAAAATGGTGAAATTTGGCAAGACTAGCACTAGAGCATGAGTCATGAATTGTTTCAAAAACTCAAAGGCCATGTCTGCTTCTGAATTCCAAAAAAAAGAATTTTTTTTCAGCATAGACGTCAAGGGAGCGGCTATGTTGCCATAACCCATAATAAATTTTCTGTAGTAACCTGTGAGTCCCAGGAAACCTCTTAATGCCTTGACAGTAGATGGTTTTGGCCAGCCTTCCATTGCTTTAATTTTGTCAGGGTCAACCTTTACACCTTCATTACAAATAATGTGGCCTAAGCATTTAACTTGGGTTTCCCCGAATTGGCACTTCTCCCTTTTAACAATTAAATGATGAGCTCGCAAGATCGAGAAAGTAATTCGAACATGTTTTTTATGGTCAGACCATGATTTACTATAAATCAAAATGTCATAAAAAAAAACTAGGATGAATTTACGTAAATGAGCTTTAAAGATATCATTCATGAGGGACTGAAATGTAGAAGGTGCATTAGAGAGCCCAAAGGGCATTACTAGGAATTCGAAATGTTCATGATGAGTTCGAAAGGCCGTCTTATGCACGTCATTTGGGTTCATGTGAATCTGAAAATAGCCTGACTTGAGGTTAAGCTTTGTAAAGAACCTGGCACCATGCAATTCGTCTAATAGTTCATCGATCCCCGGAATTGGAAATTTATCTTTCACAGTTTATCGATTAAGTGCTCTGTAATCCACACAAAACCTCCAACTCCCATCATGTTTTCGTACTAATAATACTAATGATGAAAATGGACTCTGGCTGGGACGGATTATCCTTTGGGACAATATTTCTTCCACCAATCGCTCAATCTCTTGTTTTTTAAAATGTGGATATCGATAAAGACGAACACATATCGGCCCAGTTCCTCGTTGAAGAGGAATCTGATGATCTTGGGAACGCGAGGGCGGCAGCCCTACTCGAGTTTAAAAAAAATCACGAAATTTAGTAAGTAAGAATATGAAATCATCATTTTGCGTTACCTCACTGGTTGCTGTTGGTTCTTTATCCACTAAAATTGAGCAAAGTTGTAAAATGATCCTACGGCCTTGGTTTTTCCTCAATGTTTTCTGAATTGTGTCTCCCTCAATAGCTTTAAGTTCTGAAGTAGTAGCACCCCGTACTGTCACCTGACGCCCATCTTTAGTAAACTGCATTTTCATTTTGTCAAAGTCCCAAAGGATCGGTCCAAGGGTGCATAACCATTGTGCCCTTAACACCGCATCACATCTTTCTAGAGAAATGAGGTAAAAATCTGCTTCAATCTAAGTCCCCTGCAACTGCAACTGTACTCCCTTACAACGACCTGGACTAGTCCATTTCTCCTCATTTGCAACTACCACACTGAGCAGGCACCCTAGCTCTGGCTTAAGTCCCGCAATTTTTGCAAATTTGTGATGGAGAAAATTATGAGTTGAACCAGAATCAATTAAAATAGTCAGAGAGGCTTTACCAATACTTGACTGAAGTCGCATTGTTTGTGGAGATTAGACCCCAGCTAGAGCATGCAAGAAAATAGCGGGAGTCTCTTGTGTATCGTCTTTCTCCTCTTTATGTTCTTTTGGCTCGTTCCCCTCTTCCGCCTCAATAAAAAATAATTTCTTACATTTGTGCCCAAAGGTATACTTCTCGTCACAGTTATAGCACAATCCTTGTTCCCGCCGACGTTGGAGTTCTGTTGGGGCGAATCTGCGAATTGGTAGTGTGTGGACAACAGTAGAGTTTCTGGAGAAATTTGTTGTGCCTAATTGTGTGTTAAAATTCCGTCCAAAGAGGAGATTGGTGTATTTGTAAGTCTTTGGGTCTTAAATTCATAAGTTCGGGCCAACCCAATCGCTGCACTTAAATTTGGAGGATTTTATACTCGCACATTAGTTCATAACCCATCTTTTAGCCCACTGATAAAACACTCAGCTTCTTGTTTGTCTGTTAAGTGACCTGCTCGTGCTAGTAACCTTTCAAATCGAGTTTGATAGTCTAACACCGTTCCTGTCTGTTTAAGCTTGCACAACTCACCGAATGGATCTTCATATTCAATGGAGCCAAATCGCTCTAACAAGCCTACCTTTATGCCTTCCCATGTCACAAGATGCCCTTGATTCTTACGATGTTGGAACCATAATGGTGCATCCCTTTCCAAGTGATATGCTGCTAATCGAACCTGATCATTAGGAGCTGTTGCTTGAAAATCGAAGAATTGCTCCGCCCTGCAAATCCATAGTGTTGGATCTTCAGAGCCATTATAATGTGGAAAATCCAACTTGGTAAGCTTTGGAGCCATCCAACCACCCACTTCACCGAAACCACCCTGTCCCGGTGGTCCCCGATTCCTATTGACGGACCCTTCATCCGGCATGTTTAATCGGGAGTTCATTGCTGTCACCATCTCCTCCATCTGTTTCAGAAGTCATTCTTGCCCAGAACTAAGGTTCTCTACCTGATTCTCAAGTCGTTGAAGGCGCTGATCCTCTGCCATTGGCGGCTCTGATACCAAATTGTCACGATCTGCTCCAATGGCTTAACCTTGGCCCCTTCCTCTGCCCCTTCCTCGAGCTATGTTGCTGTAACAAGAGTAACATTGGGAAATAATGATAGAACAGTTGATAATATAATTAAGTTTGTGAATTTTCTCGATGCCTTTATTGAATAAACTCTTTTGAATTTATACACTGCAAGACTCTATATCTTAACAACGAAAGCGCAACTAATAACTAAAAAATAGCAACAGTAGCTAAACAATGGCAAATAAATCAGACTTGTGCACATTATTCGGAGTAGTGACCAACTACTTTGACTGACTCAATAGAATATAAATAAAGTGCTGCAGACTCGTAACACATCCATAGCTTCAAATGAGCCATCCTAAACATTGGGCTCAATGGGGATTGATTTCTGAGTAATGCTTCTTACGCTCATTTAATATTTTTGTACACCCATTTTCTATGATTAGAGTTTTATTGGTAGAAGAAATTATATTAAAGGACAAAAATGAATTTAATTAAACAAAAAGTATATTTACAAAACATGTATCCTAACTATATTTAAATGATTAAATTCTAATATTTGATATAATTATTTTTTTTATAAAATCAAAAGAATTGATGAAGAAATAAATTACCTAATCATAAGAATTTTATTTGAAATAGTATGTTCGCGATTTAATTAATTAATTTTTTTAGATAATAGTAAAATTTAATTCAAACTTGTAATTTTTATCTTTTTTATATATAATTTTCATAAGAAAAGAGCTATAAATATAAAATAATGGGATTTCGTAAGTGTTTTGAACAAGCATGAGAGGCGCCGTGCCAGTTGACACATGGGCGTGCAAGTGTGAGACTCGGTATCAGCCGACATCCTTCTAGGAAGCAGATACTGGCAGAGAAACAAATCAGCCCCACCCCCACCCCCACCCCCGCCCCCACCCCCAATGGGCCCAAACCATGGCCCATTTAGCAGAAACCTATGGATGCCATTTGGCCCAATAAATATTGAACAAAGTTTACAAAAGTTTCCCAAAGCTTGCTTACATTGCCAGCAAGGAATTTTTTTTTTATGAAAATTAAAAATAAATGTTCAAGAGAAGTTACTTTCTCCATTTCAGAATACGAGAGAAATTTTTCAGTTGAAGAGAAAATTTTCTTTTTATAATGAAGAAATAAGAGAAGAGGACTTTCCATTGAAAGGAATACAAACTCCCCACTGAAAAGAAATTTCAATTTAATTAAAATAAATTCCTATTTACTAAATAGGGGAAATTCTCTGAATTAAAAAGAAGATGGATTAAAAGACATTTTTTTCCATTGAAATTTGAGGGAGAATTCTTCATTGGAAACATAAGTGATGAATTTAATTAAGTAATTTTCCTCTTCTTATAATAATCCTAATATTATTTTTCTGAAAATTTTTTTAATCTGTAATAATTTTACTGTTTTAATTGTAAAGAAATAAAATAAAAAAGAAAAAGAAATAACTGATCAAAAAGAAAAAAAAAAGTGCAAAAGCTTTTCATGAGATTTCCACTAGAATGATACTAATGATAGTGCTAGTGATAAGCTCAATAATGTAGGCCATGAGTATCCAAGAAAAATCTATGAAAGCTTTCCATTTTTAATAAGAAAATGACAATACAAAATAGAATGAGACAATTAGAGGTCTCCAAACGGCCAAAAAGTGGGTGTCATTTCAACATATATATGTATTAACATTCAAATCTTCTTTTTTCATCCTCAATTTCTCTATTTTCTTTCATTCACAACTCATTTTAGTGGTGGATAACACATTTATTTTGATCTTATTATTATTATTCCTCAAATTTGTCCAAAATCATTAGAAACATAAAATCATGTTTCAAAAATATTATTTTCCTTTCACTGATTGAATAATTGACACAATATTCCTCTGATAGGAACTAGACATTAGCAAAACCCAAAAACCTTTTTAACGCTATCCTCTCATTTTCAATACTCTTAAAGAATATATATAAAACTCTATCAAGAACTTAGGATTCTAATCTTGTTAAAGCAAATGTCATTTTGCTTCCCAAAGAGCCCATAATTTCTGACCAATTTATGTGAAGAAATCGAAAAACTCCACATGCAAAAACTCCAATATTGGCTGATGGGACTCATGATTTTCTGGCTTCTTGGGCATGGAGTTTTGCTGGAACCCTAGAGAATTATTCGGGAGACATGAAGAGAAGAGAGGAGACAAATTGCATGGGGATAGAAATTTTTTTAATGACATTTAACCTAACAAAACTACACAGTTTTGGGTATCCCTATGCCTTTGTCTTTGTAATAATGGAAGCTTATAAATTATTGTACCTTTGTTTGCGGCTTCGTTTTCTTATCCTTACCTAATTCCACATGCACACATATCGTATTAGGGTTCACCACATTGAGTGTTGTTGAGCTGTATTTATTTTTATTTTTTTAAAGCTAACGACTAGCTTTCTTTTTGGTTAAATTAAAGAACGGGTTGGGTTCTTATTCTCAAACTATGAGTGAAAAAAAGGGTATAAATGAGTGAACTTGAAATAAACACAACTTGTGAAATAATGTTTTTAAATATAAGTTTTGATGGTTTAAGTTCAATCTAAACTTATGTTTTGCTATTATAAGTTATTAATTTTAGAATTAAATCTCCTTTTCACCTATGTGAGTGAAGTTCAAACCACAAATCTCTTATATTGATTTAATCGATATTAGTACAAACTGAATTAATTGACACGTACATTAATATTAAAAAAAATTATATTAGAATTAAAAAAAAAAAACCAACAACATGAAATTGAGCTTAAGTATGAAACATAAAAAATTTTCCCACTTTGCGCATTAGCAAAATGAGAGGGGACAGACCGGCATATGCAGAAATCCGAAGGCAACATATCTTCATCATTTGTCCATCCTTATCTATATATAATAACGTGACAATGCCATTTCTATAAGTGAGCCGATGAAGTTTCAATTGTATATTTTTTAGCCTTATCCTAAATTCCAATATATAAAACTTTAAAATGGAAAGAGTCAAGTGAATGAAGCTAAGACGCTTCAACATTCTCTGTAGGGAAAAAGTGATTTAAAAAAGCAAAAAAAAAAAAGGTAACAAGCATATGTAAAATGCAACGGAGAGGAAGCAAAGCGGTGTGTCGCCATGCGAGAGTGCAAGCTCATTTGTGGGCTCCAATGGACAACATTCCCCTCTTTTTTTCACTTTACGTGAGGCTCTGTGTGCATGGCCGATGCCTGCTGCCAATTTGGAAGAAGACAAGCTCGCGCTTACTCTCAGTAATTGCATGGTGTCTCTGCCTCAAAAAAGTTATTGAGAAACAAGAAGGAAAAAACAAATGAAAAGGTCTTCTGCCCTACATCATATATAATCTAGCTTAAGATTTGGAGTACATCTTTTTTTTTTCTTTTTTATCAATGATGTGAAAATTTATTTTAAAAAAGAAAAAAAAAACTACTAATCAGTCTATTTGGAAACATCCTAAATAAATTCTCATGTAAATATTATTTACGAATAAAGACATGTGAGCAGAGTATCCCACCAAATATACGATGAGCAGGCAATACATATATGTATGTATATGTTTGTATGTATATGGGTATATATGTACAAAAAAAAAAAAAAATTAGCTAGAACTTTCAATTTATTTTTTTTAACTTGGAAATAATAAGCTTGCCCTCCTTGAAGTTAATTTGTACATGCAGTTTCACTGTCAAATTTGAAAATGTTAATTCATGGATCCTGCATGATTTCTTATACCCATCAAATTGACATTGACAGTCAAATTTCTCAATTCTATACTTCGCAACTTAGTAATTGATATTTTACCTTATATATATTTTTGTCTTGAAGCATGCAAATGGGAAAAAAGGTGACCAAAATTTGCTAACCATAAAAGCAGTAGTAATGATTCTAATAAGCCATAAGCAGTAAGGCAAGTTCAAACCTTTCCATCAATGGGTCCATCAACCAAATAATTTTGTTCTCACTTCAAGATTATTATTGGCATGCTCGTGATCTCAAGTACCTTTCAATTGAATTCTAATAAAAATAATTTCTAAACTTTAAACAAAGAAAGATAGCTTGTGAGCTCAACTTTAAATTGGAATTAACAGTGTTTAACAATTTTATAACTTTCTTGCTTCAAAAGAAAGCAAGTCCTAAATGAATCTTGTTTTCTAATCAGTAGAGGAGTTTTAATGATAGTTTAATGTCATGTTATATTATAAGAGTAAGGCTATATATATATATATTATCCCAAAGTTTATTTTAAGTCATTTATCCAAATGAGCGGCTACTCAAATGTTTTTTTTTTTTTTTAAATTTCACTTGAATTCTTTTAGAAGAAAATTAGTGACACATTAAAAATAGACAAAAACTAAAGAATGTGAACCATAGAAGCCATTCAAAAGGACTCCAATAATAATAATAATAATAATCTTCGGTGTCTATATTACTAATTTGCTATTAATTGTCATCTTATAAAATGAGAAATTGGAAAATGAATTTCTTATGCTTGTGTATGTTAGGAAGTCCAAAATTTTTGGGACACTGAAATGATCCCGAAATTCTAATTTGCCCAATCATGTGGACATTCTTGGGACCACCTGCTTCATTTTATATCATAACAACTCTTTAGATATCTTATAATATTCATCTTCATGATAGTAAAATTTAATGTCTAATGACTCCAATCAATCAATAATTTATATGTTGGTGTCATAAAAATATCTCTAGCTACACCAAATTTCTTATCTGAAAGTCATTTTTTAAAATCCATACCTTATTTTCGCTTGTGCCGAGTCAACAGTAGATAAACTTTTGCTTTCTGTAAGTTCAACAAAAATATTGGTAATCGGCGAAAAGGAAGCTTATTCGCTGGAACTGTTTGGTGAATGTGCCCCAAGCCACCACCTTCCTCTAGAATTCACAAAATTTAAAAATGTATATAGGGTAGTTTTATAACGAATAATTATGTATGGACATTTGTACATTCTAAATCCCGATTAAGCACCATAAAAATCACTATTTTGTAGCATAAAAAACTCGCTATTTTTAATATATTTTGTATAATTGTTAAGTATAAATACGTTACAGGCCGTTGAACTTTTTAGAGTAGCCCTAAATATCTCAATTTGTTTAATTCCAGAAAATTATCGCAAATGATATGGCATTCATTAATTGATTATTAATGATAATATAATTAATTTACTTGGATTTCGTATAGAATTACGAACCAATCTATGAATAACATATCATTTGGGATGGAATTTAGAATTAAAAATTCGAAATGTTTATCATTACTCGTCTTTTTAACTAGCCATTGAGGCCTCTTGTAGATAATTAGTGTGGCTCTAATACCATATAGACATTTATAACTAGAGCTAAGTCAAATTAATAAGCACTCGCCTCAAGCATCCTAGTCCGTAAGATGTGATTCTCAGTCGATACAGGGTGTTTCACTCAATAAAATTCATACTTTTATCGCGCTTACATTCTCAATGGAGAATTGTAAATGGATTCTTATAGTAACACCCCATAAAATCCACAAAATTAAAAAATATTTAGTAAACATCAACATCAATGAAAATGGCAACCTAGCTAACATTAACATGCATGAACAGATTCAGATATTCAAAGAGTAAGACAAGGGCCTGATTTCCCTCGTGGCAATTCGAAATCCTTAATCTCTAGCTAATTCCTTCACCTAAACAAAGCGCTTCTCTACTCTTTTTCTTTTTCTTTTTTCCTCTCCTCTGCTTTAATAGTTGGTACTCTCCAAAAGTGATTCTCATTTCATTCCCTTCTACTGCTGTCAACTTAAGTACTTTTTGGCTATTAAGTAGTTTTCTATTTCTAGGATTTTATTTGGATTACAAGTTTCAAATAAGCAACAATTCTTAACTGTAAGCGTTCTTTACGTTATAAAATTCAGATTTGATATGTTAAATAACAAAGTGTAATTCTTAAAAGTGTATTTCTAACGAGTTCTTATTCAACACGACACATATCGACACGAGCACAACAACAAATACAATGTAATAATAAATATGTATAAAATTTTTAAAATATATTCTCACAGTTGTTCACTCAATATACTATTATTAATGATGAGATCAGAGCTTCTTAATTTGAATATGATATTTAATATCTTTAGTCTTTACATTCCTTCTTTGCTTATTGTCAATGCCAAAATATAGCTTGTTGAGGCTGATCTTAGTTTGACATTGCAAAGGCAAAGTCATAATCCCTAGATATTTAGTGAATTTTTTTTTATACACAATGGATCAATCATAATGACACGCCATCTCTACTTTTAACCAAAATTTGTGACTCCAATCATTATTTGAAATTATTTATTTTCCTGTCTTATTTTATGCTTATAATTTATCCCATAAACGTTGAACATCAAGTGTAAATGTACACGTAACAATATTTTCTTAAGTGAACTTATAAAAATGATTAATGTGTGTTACACCAAAAATAAATTTGCCAACACAAAACTTTATGTATTTTCGTAGTTGTTTTTTTCTACTACTTAATTTATTTTATTCATTCAATGACACATATTTCTTGTTCGATCATGAAAAATGAGATAAAAAATATGGGAAAAAAACACTTGAAAATGAGATTAGTGTAAATATATTCCCATTCGTAGATGAAAATTATGTCATGTTCATAGTTACTTGTAAAAGTATTTTCACTAATAGTTATAATGATAGTGACAAATTGCCAAAATCTTTGATTTTTTATTTGGTAAACAGTAGATTAATAAGTATTTTCTTGGTAATAATTTTCACTTTAATATATCGTAATTGAACCCCATTGAAATTGGTTGAAATGTTCGAAGACATCTTAACTTAATATATATTAGTTAGAGGAATGATTTTATTTGTTTGCTTATTTTTAATTTCTTTTTATTTATCCTTTAATATCTGAGTTGATCTTATCAGTAAATCAAATTCTTTAATCTAATTATTTTTTCTTCTCGTACTTTTTTTTTAGCAAAGCTCAAAATTAATTTTTTAGTTCTTATCTTCTTAAGAAATTGAACTTACGATCCCTTTTAAAAAATAATATGATCAAAATTTTTTTTCGATATTTTAATATTAGCTCATAGATTGGAATTTCATAAAGTAGAAATGTAGCATATTAAATAATTAATAAAATAAGAAAAGAAAAGAAAATACGGCAGGTCAGGAGGGTATATTTATGCTATGCTGCAGCTGCTTGGAAGTGAAAAATTAAGAAATATTTTTAATTAGAATCATTTGACATGAAATTCAATTACATAATGAAAGAAAAAACTTTGACCAAATATTTTTCTGATTAAATTTTGTTCTTTGAACACAGCGCCAAAATCATCACAGCAACATATCACCGTTAGATTATGTTCTCATATAAAGCTAATCCATATATGATTTTATTTGTCTATTTAAATCCAATTGTTAATCATTAACTAAATTTTTTTAAATTCTTTGGGCTACCTTATCTTTTTAATATTTCTAAATATTTAAAGGACACTTCTCGCCTTGTTATTGAGATTATTAAAGGGATTAATCTCATTTTGGCTATGCGATTTTATTAACTTATTATTCTTAGATTTTCAAACTTCACTTCAACTTGAGTTATGAGTCTCTATAAACATATTCTACTAAATGGTATAATACTAGAAAAAAAATAATGTCTTTTATAAGTCTTGATAATTTCCCATATTACATTATATGGATTTTAGGGAAATTATTTTAGCGTGAAAAACGTAACAAGTACCTCATTATCACATAAATTCAAGTTTAAAAAGATAATTTTTTAAAAAATTAATGACGTGGCGCAAAATGATTGATCCAACAGTAAACATGAAAATGAAAAGCCAAGTGCTGACGTGTCAATGCATCGTGGATCAGTGCTTCTCTCTCTCTCTCTCTCCCTTCAGATCCGCGGCCTTTCCTTCCTTCCACAATAACAAAAACCAAAATTAAAAATAATAATAATTAATAAAAAAAATCTATAATAATTTATATATATATATATACACACACACACAAACTCTTGGAAATATAATTTATAAATTCTGACAAAATTTGCTTTTGATTGATCTCCCTCCCTCTCTTTCGCTCTCTCGTTTTGTTTTGTTGAATCAAAGTTTTCCGTTTCGTTTATTTTAAACACATTTTGTTCGTGGTTAGGGTTTTGGATTTCTTTTTTCTTTCATTTTCTTCGTTTTCTCTCTCACTTAGACGAGAAACAAACACCACCACCAAGACAGCGGCTTCAACGGTACGTTTTTTTCCCCTTTTTTTAAAATCTCATTCGCATTTCTCTTTTTCCCTTTAACCAAAATTCAATCTTTCTTCTTTTTTTGTTTTGGCATTCATACTTCTCTTATTTAACTTTCATACAATTTAGAAAATTTTTCAAGCATTTTGTAGTTTTTTTTTTAATTTCGTGTCTGTAATTTTATTATCAGGTTGGAATTATGGGAACTTTATGCGCGGGAATATTAGTAGGGAATTTTATCTTTTTTTTTGGACTTTTTGAATGAGTTTGAGAGTTAAATTAGGTTTTTCTTTTTCCTTTTTTATTCTGTTCGTGTGTAATTAGGATTGATTAGGGGCTTGTAAACATGATCCCTGTGTTATATAGGCTTTAGGGATTAGAATGTGTGTTGTTGCGGATTGAAAGAGGGATTATTTAGGTGGTTGGTTTTTGAGTGTTGTGGTGTTAGAGAGTGGAAAGTAGGTGAGAATGACTGATTTTCAACAATTGCAACAAAAACCCGAGTCTGCAGATGATGCTTGTGTGGATTTTGAATGTGGCTTGGAGGAATTGATGCGTGGACACTTGGATGATTGTATGTCATTCGCATCCTGTAGCTCTACTCGCAACCCCGAGGACGACGATGATGAAGGGGATCAGTTGGTTAGGAGGAGAAGAAGGTCGGACCTTGAGGGCGATGACTTGGCAGAGTCTTCTGCTGCCCGAAGGCGACACTCACGCATTTTAAGCCGGTGGGCTGCAAGACAGGCACAGGAAATGATAACCACGATTGAGAGGAGGAATCGCGAGTCCGAGTTGATGGCACTTGCAGGTTTGCACACCGTTTCAATGCTTGACTCCTCATTTTTGAGGGAGTCGCAATCCCCCACTTCCAGGCGGCAGGGTGCTGTGGAGAGGCCGAGTACTCAAGCCTCTGCGATTTTGCAAATGTGGAGGGAGCTGGAGGATGAGCATGTGTTGAACAGGGCACGTGAGAGGGTGAGGGAAAGGTTGAGGCAGCGGAGGAGTGTTGAGTCTAATACTAATGTCTCGACTACCAATATGTCAGAGAGTCGAGGGAGTGAAAATCAGGGTAGTTTGGAGGATGCAAGTGAAAGTGAGAATGAGTATGGGACCTGGTCACATGATCAGATGGAGTCGCAAAATGAACATGGGGATAATAATGGGTCTAGTAGGGAGCAGTCTCCTGATCCCGGTGATGTTGAGAGGGAGAGGGTGAGACAGATTGTTCGGGGATGGATGGAGAGTGGTCTTAGTGACCATTCTTCTAATGCCACCCAAAGGAATGGTAGTCCAAGAGCTGAATGGCTTGGTGAAACTGAGCGCGAAAGGGTTAGAATTGTCAGGGAGTGGGTGCAGATGACAAGTCAGCAGCGTGGAGCCCGTGCAGGGCGGCGAGAAGATCAAGCAGCTGGACTTGGTGCACAAGGAGAACAAGTTCGTGAAGGGTCAGCTGCTGACCATGATGAAGGGCAACCAGAACATGTTCGTCGGGACATGCGCAGGCTGCGCGGAAGGCAAGCTATACTTGACTTGCTTGTGAGGATCGAGAGGGAAAGGCAAAGGGAACTTCAGGGTTTGTTGGAGCATCGGGCTGTCTCTGATTTTGCTCATCGCAACCGCATTCAGGTTGGTTGATTCTCATGAATTTTTTTTGTTCATTTTATAAGTATCTTGGTGTACCATTTTATTTCATGCGTAAGTGTTATATATTTTCAGTGTTTCCATCAGTCAGCTCTTGGGAATTGGCATAGTACTTCAAATTGGAGTTTGAACTTGAAAGTGGTTTCGATATGTTTTCTGGATTAAGTATATGGTGTATAATATGGTTATTTACTAATGTAAAGTGCATGCTATAATTTATCTAAAATTGAGTTTGATTTTTAGCTTTAGATTTAATACAGCCTTCATGCTTTTTTATTTTTACTTTTCTGGATTTGTTGTTGTTACAGTAGTTGGCCTAGTTGCTGAATCACAGTAAGCAGTATTCACAATATTTTTTCCTTCAATGCCGCCTTCTGTGGAAAATTGGGCTATCATAAGCCAGTCTTAATGGTTCATTTATGACTGGAGTTTCTATATAATTTTGTTCCATAAAGAGTTTGTTACATCTGTTAGCAAAATACTTGTGAGTTTCCTCCACAACTGCTAGGTTTTTTCATTTTCCTTCTTTGACGAAAATATTTTGTTCAGTTGAACATTCTGGGTGGATAGTAGTTTGACTTGTATTATTCCTTGAGAAACTCGATCATCTCAAGTCTGTCCTAGTACCATTTGAAAGGCCCACAGATAGTAGCAGATTATGTTTATTGAAATGGTAGTTTAATAAGTAGTTCTAAACATATCATATTGAGCTTGCTTATGGCCTATGCTGGCTTAAGAAGATATCAACTTTGCATTATGGATAAAGTCACTTAGTTGTTATGTTCCTGAATTGCACTAAATTTTCTTTCTTTCTTTAGGTGCTATGAATATAAATGATAGAGGTATTAATTCTGTTAAGCTTTGTTGGACACTAAATATGTATACAGTCACTTCTATATATCCCTGTTGGCTACAACTTTCCATGTTTGAGCCAAAACTGAATTTTAGTGAATTCAGGTAGTATTTACTGCTTCTGCATGTTGGATCTTACAATTTAATTAATATTCAAACCAGTTCTGATCAATGATCCTAGCATATCATGAATTTGTGGTTAAAACTTCTTTATTGAAGACCTTTTAGAGCTGCCTTGTATACTTTTAAGATAATATGTTTTCATGTATTAGTTACTTAACCGCTAATGCTTCTTACATTTTCCCAGTCTTTACTCAGAGGTAGATTCTTGCGAAATAATGAAAGACCAGTTGAAGAGGAGAGGCCACCTTCAATGGCGGCTGGTGAACTGCTTCAATTAAGACAACGGCACACTGTATCTGGTTTAAGGTATGCACATGTCTTGCTAGCAAGCCTGAAGGATGTTCTTAATTTCTCTTTTCACGATGTTTTTTTTTTTCTCCTTTTCATCGGAATAACATTTTGTATGGTGCCTTTCAGCCCAGATAATAGGTGCATTCTTTATTTAGGGTGATTCTACTGTGGGATATTAAGCCAACAACCATAGTTGAGCTTATTTGTTTTCTGACATATTGTTGATTTTATAAAGATGAACATACATATAGTGCTGCAAACACACTGACAGCTTTGTTACACTTTTATTATAATAAGTTCCATTTCTTACACAGGGAAGGTTTCCGCTCCAGATTGGAAAATATTGTCCGTGGTCAAGCAAGCAGCAGTTCTGATAGCACGTCTAACAATAATATTTCTGAATCTAGAAATGAGCGGATTCAAACAAGTCTTTCACAGGATGCTCAGAATGAAGCCAATGAGATTTTGCAGCCTAGAAGTGAGGAAAGTGACATCCATCGGTTACCTGATCAAGCCAGTGGCTTGGGAAGCAATACAGCTGTTGGGAATGCTAATCAAGGAGGGAATTGGGAAGAAGAAATTAGTGAAGATAATCGAGGAAATTGGCAGCAGCAGTACAGTCAGTTTGATGAGTCAAGAAATGGTGATGAAGCCGAGATGGATACAAACTGGCAAGAAAGTCCAGTTAATGACTGGCCACAGGAAACTCCTGGCAATGTGGACCGAGAACAACGTCATCCACAAGAAGCCCAGGGTGTTTGGCGTGATGATGGGTCTAGAGAAGCTGTTCAAAGGTGGTCAGAAGGGCCTTCTGGTCCTGCAAGAACTCGTCGTGCCTTTCCTGTTAGAAGATTCAGTAGATTTCATCCGCCTGATGACGATAATGTGTACAGCATGGAACTCAGAGAACTTCTGAGTAGGTAAGTTGAGCTTTTACAGCTTGCCCATTTTTTCATGTCACAAAAAACTTGTTTTCACAATTTATATAACATTTTCTTTTCCCATCTTGTAGGAGAAGTGTTTCTAATCTTCTTCGTAGTGGTTTCCGCGAAAGTCTAGATCAGTTAATACAGTCATATGTGGAAAGGCAAGGTCGTGCTCCCATTGACTGGGATCTGCATAGAAATTTGTCAACTCCAACTCCCACTTCACCAGAGAGGGATCAGGAGCAGCAGAGGGATGAGCAGAGTGAGGATCAGCATGACGCCGACAACAGACCTTCTCTGGTGCTACCATCTCCGCCAGTGCCTCCTCCACAACCACTTTGGCACCAAGATTTACATCATACTAGCTGGTCTCGTCACAGCGTGCACCGATCAGAAATTGTGAGTCTTTTCTTCTACAGATCTGGAGCCCATTTATTGGAGCTGTCAATTCTTCCTCCACCCCAATTTTCATATTTTAATGTCTGTCCTGACATTCTGAATAACATTGTAAAATATAGAGGAACCAGTGGGACTTTCTATTAAACCAAATAATTTAGTTTGGATTAGGATTTACAAAACTTTCCCCAAAACTTATCACTGAATAAAATTGGAGCAATTGGATGAAATTAGGATTTCATGACATTTTTCTGTGGATGACTGCTGCTGAGAGAAACCCATCTATCCTTGTGTACTCATATTGCTATAGGCAGTCAGTTAATGACGAAAATGAACAGGAAGATGGCTGAGATATTCCAATTCTTTTTCATGAGTCTTTTTTTTGGTAATTATGTTTGTTTCTAAAATTGTCCTCAATTTTTGGGTGCTGGTACCCATTTCTGGCATGCTTCTGCTAATTTCTGCATTTTAACCTGGAAACTGAATTTTGGAAGTGGAAATGTGCAGGAATGGGAGATGATTAATGATCTGAGAGCAGACATGGCAAGGCTTCATCAAGGTATGAGCCACATGCAGAGGATGCTGGAAGCCTGCATGGATATGCAGCTGGAGTTGCAGCGCTCCGTTAGACAGGAAGTGTCTGCTGCTCTGAACCGGTCAGCTGGTGAACAAGGTTGGTGTAACCCTTCTCTATATCGTCTCTACCTTGCAGAGGATAGTTTCATAACTGAACCTGTTGATGATTCCTTAAACTTCGATTTACATTTTCATTGAGCTTTATGGCTGTCTGCATTTTTTGATTCACATTCATTTACTTTCTTGTTACAGGAATGGTTGCAATGACATCAGAAGATGGATCTAAATGGGCTCATGTGAGGAAAGGGACTTGCTGTGTTTGTTGTGATAGCCATATTGATTCTCTGTTGTACAGGTATGCCTGCTCGTATTTGTGATGATTTTCTTTTATCATACTGCTTGTACGTTCTGATCTGTTATTGTTATTCTCCTTTTCCCCTTTTCTGGGAACAAAAATTGAATAACTCTCTGCAGATGTGGGCACATGTGCACCTGCTCAAAATGTGCAAATGAGTTGGTTCGTGGTGGAGGCAAGTGCCCATTGTGTCGAGCACCAATTGTTGAGGTAATCCGAGCATACTCAATACTGTAAAGACAGGTGAAGAACGAAAAATAAGAAAGGAACAATAAAAAATATAATAGAATGAGTGGTGAGGTGAAGGGAGCCCATGACAGTTCCTGTACATGAATGAGAAGCTCCATGGGCCCTTTTGTGTAGAGTGTTCATTATTGTTCAGTTTTTGCCCTTGTTTTTCTGATTATATGTGAAACATAACACAGTGTATAATTGGAATAACAAATGGCACCTTTGATTCTTCATTCATGCGTAAATAAAAGTTCAAAGATTCTTTTAATTGCTTTCCATAACTTAGGAATTGCTGCTCGAGTTGTTGGGGGGGGGGGGGGGGGGGAAGCAATTTGCATGAGAAGTCCAAAAAATTGGTCGTGAAGTGAAATTTTAGTAGTGTGATGTAATTATGATCTATCGACATGACCTGTTCAGCAAACAAAGGCCATTTTGGGAGTAATGAATCGCCGCGCCGCGCCCTTTAGAGTTTTCTATATAGGGCTCAAACTCGGGGCGAAGCAGCTTCAAAATGTGGATATTGTGGAGTTTTTGGTACTGTTTTGATGTGCAGTTTTCTGTAAACTTTTGTGCATTAGCTTGACAAGGCTAGTATCTTACCAATGAATCGAGCAAGATCAGTGACAGAAATGAGCTTCGATTTATATTTCTTATAATGTTTGTATGTTAATTCATTTCCAAAAAATAGAGAATCGAGTCATAACCTTGCAATGATACACCAACCGAGAGAGATGATTCTCAAGGGAGTACCACAAAGCACAGATGCTAGAAATTGGCATGAATTTTGTTTGCCAGGGATTATGAGAAATCAGTATCAAACACCGTACTTGAAAAGATGGAGGTACCTGAACCCAAGACAATGCACCCATTTGTCCGTACATTTTTTATTCTCTTCTTCATTCATTTTATAGTGCCCTCTGTCAAACCACTGGCTAATTAAGTTATCATTTAGTCACATCTCTTGTGACGAAGGGTGCGTTTACTTACTAGTGTTCCTATTTCAGTATTTGCATCTTTATTTAAGGGTGAGTAAGAATCCTATTAAGTGGGTTTCACTTTTCTTTTGGAGTGAGCCCCCACCTCTTCTTTTTATATCCTTTCCTTCAAATATAATACAATTATGTTTATTAAAATAAAATATTAAAAATAATATAATTATATTTATTAAAATAAAATAATATTGCAATTTAAAAATAGTAGTTTACATTGATCTTAAGTTAAAGTTACTTAAAAATAATAATATTATATTCACATAGATTTAATATATTTATTTAAAAATATAGTGGTATTATATTTATTTGAAAATATTACTAATTAATAATAATAAATAGTTTATTCTAAGAAAATATTAATTCTGTACTATATTATTAATAATAACATTTCATTTGTGTTACTCTTATCAATAATTTTTAATGTACATAATTAAAATTAAAGTTAATAAAAAATTTTATGATTTACATAATTAAGAATATGAATAATAATTATTAACTTATATGATTTAAATTAATAATAACATGCATAGTATATTTTAAAAATATATTTTTTTGTTCACTTCATAATTAAAAATTATAATTTTTCAATAAAGGTAAAACTGTAATTTGAAACAATTCACTTCTAATCTAAGATAAAATAAGCATAAATAAAATTTTAATTTTTACTTTACACTCTTATTCTGTTGTAAGTTGTTTTAACTTCCTCTCGCTCTACACTCTTAATCTCGAGATTCTCACTTCTTATGATTTTCAATTCAATTCAAAAAGTAGATGTTATCTAAAATGTATGGAGAATGAAATCTCAATTTGTGTTCAAAAAATAATAATTCTATTTCCAAGTTTGATAATGCAACCTAAATTAAAAAAAAAATCCTTCATAGATTTGTGCGAAAAGGAAGAAAAAGAAATGCACGAGAAAATTATCAAATTATAACTGGCAATTTGATTGCAGAGTAGAATTGAATTCATTTTTGCATAAGCTCCCAAAATCTCTTTTCATAATGCCAAATCATAATCAAGAAGCTTTCTCTCATACGAAATTTTTATAATGAATAAATTTATATTGATATATTAATTCCAAAAGTAATAATTTTGTATAAATCACTTGATGAATTTGTGGGTCTTAAATTGTCCTGGAAAATATACCCTTTATGATAGAGATCTTTGATATTTCCACTATTTTTTATGAAGAAAATAGACATAAGAGTACGAGAGGAATATTTTTTGGATTAAAATGGGTGTTTGAAGTAAAACTAAAAATTTCATTGATGGGTGTTGTGAGAAATTGAGTTTGTTGAGTATTTTAATGAATTCAAATAAATTTCACCTCATACTCAATAATTCCACATATCTCAAATAATATTTAATGATAAAATATATAAACTTGTAAAATTATATATTTATTCATTTCATTATCTAATAGATGCAGAACACATCATTTAAAATAAAATCTCTTGAAATACTTTAAATTAACTTGTTTTGTCTCCCTCTTACTGGAAATGAAATTCGCATAAATTCTAAACAGGGTTGCTGAGAAACCTGACGCCGTAGTTGAATTAATATTAGTATCCCTTTACCTTCTCAACCTTAAGCAAGTATTGAAAGCATTTGCATTCCTGGAAAATGAGTTGTATTCATCATTGATGTAAAAACTCTTAGAATAGAAATTGAAATCGACGACCAAAATCCCAACCATGACCAACAATTAAGGCGCGAACAAAGTAAAAAACCATCCATTTGGCAAGTTTCATGATACTCAAGACGTATTTCATGTCAATACGACTCGTAACACCTACAGAGTCAGTCAATGAATCGTGATTACTAATTAGTTAATTTTACAGATCCTCTTCCATGATACAAGTTAACTATTTAGCAGTTTAGTGTTACATCATTGAGTGTTACATGAAGATTATTTCTATACCGAATCTACGCTGTTGCAAAACTTTGTACTTCTGACTTGATCCACTGTAGAAAATTTAGAAGAGGCTGATTGTTCCGCACCATGCCCCTCCCCGAAAAATATACATGACTTTCTTTTTCTTTATTGAGGATGAATACAATTTAGTGAAAAGAATGAGTGAGAGAACCCAAAAAAATAGCTCATTACAAGTTTCCGAGTACTGTTGGATTCAAGAAAACCATTTCCGTCCGCTATTGACAGACTTGAGTTTCATCACGAGTTGCTCTCTTTGAGCTTCTACCTCGGCGCACTTCAGGCTCATTTGAAGGTAACGTTCTTGTAAATCTTTCAACTCTGCTTCAAGTGATGATACTTTCCGATCATATCCATCGTTCTCCGTTGGAGTATCTAAAGGACTGGTTAATTCCTTGGACAGAAAGCTGGACACAAGCAGAAGTTTGCAAAAGTAGTTAGTGTTTGGTGTGTATATTGAGTAGAATGCAGGTTCATTGTTTTCTGCCTTCAACATTTGAATACTGCATGCTTGATTTCTGGAGAAAGTTGTGACAGACAAGCAAAGCACAAAGACCAATGGGTTTGAGAACATATTCACACTCCTAACAAGAAGGAACCACCGTCTCCATGAGTTTTGAGTACCGCAATATTCCACCCATTGTGAGCACATAAAGTATACGAGAAAAAAAAGTACGAGTATTTTGCACTAAGAGTTCAGAGATAAGGTTTAAGAGGGCACCGGTAATTGGAATGTTAAGGCATGATATCAGTCACAAATACCCACCTCTTAAGCTGTGATTTATACATGTCATTTGCCTCCAACGCATCAGCTAGTTCATTCTCAAGGGATTGGACCTTTGACAAAAGATCCGTTTCCATATCTTGAGATCTTCCAAGATTACAATGTTTTTCATCAACCTAAAACAAAGAGAAGGGGAAGGTATTTATACACAGATGGAACCATGAGAGATAACTGTATAAAGACAGAATAGACCCAAAATGAAAGTATGAAACTAAATATTTAAGTATTGAAGTGAAACTAACCTGTCTTTGGTTTTGATGTGTGCATGACATTTCTTGACCGGTTCCCATAGACGGCTTCTCATTGAGATGCAGATTGTTTTGCTCTTGCTCCTGTTATTTCAGAAGCTAAAGTTATAAATTCATAAACAAGTTTGTGTTGATTATGATGACATCAACTGATATAGACGTGAAAACTGCTGATACTAACCATCGTTGGGGGAAATGATTTGTCATGGATGGAAGTAGTGGTAACATTGGAATCAGGATGAGGAAGAGTAGCAGCAGACTCGCACCCATCCCGTTTTACTTCTTTGTTCTGCTTCAACTCCTCTTCAATAGCTTGAGCTTTGCTCAGGCAGTCTTCCTTCTCCTTCTCAAGGCATTTTATCCTCCTCTGGAATTGGCTATTTTCCCTCCTTATCTGGGCAAGCTCATTCTTCAGTGCAGCTTCCTGCGAACCCAATGCCTCTATTGCAGCTAAATCCCCCTCCAGCCGCAAAACCTTTTCCTGAAGGGCAACTTTCTTACGTTTGCAGTCGTCCAATTCAGACACAACCTGCTGACTAGTAGAGATTTTCTGCATAAATGAGATTCTCTCAGCTTTAAGTTCTTCATAATCTCCAGATAATATCTGAAATGATGCTTCCAGTCTTTCATTTTCAAATTTGGCCTCATTGAGCAATTTCTTAAGACTCAGAACTTCATCCTGAAACTGCGCTGTTCTCTCCAATTGAACTTTAAGGCTGGTTATTTCTTCTGTAAGCTGTAGCCTCTCATATTCAGAAGCTTTGAGTTTCAACTCAAGCCCTCGAATGGTACCTCTAAATTTTTCTTCATTGGGTTTGACATCCTCCAGCAAATTCAATAGCTTCTCATGGTCTGCCATTAGAACTTCCTGGTTTTGCCTTGCAGCAGCAAGCTCACTCTTAAGTTGTTGTATCTTTGTCTGAGATTCCATCTGGAGGGTACCAAGGTTGCTCTCTGATAATTTTAGTTTCCCTTGTACTTCTTGAAGTGCAGCTTCAAGCACAGCTTTATCTGCACGTAGATGAGACACTTCAAGTACAGCTTCTGAATGTGTTCCATCCTTTTCATCATAAGTGGCGGATATCTGTTCAGTTAGGTGTGCAACCTCTCTTTGAAGGTTCTGGGCTTCCACCGTCTTCTCCATGTACATCTGATTTAACAGACTCTCTTCCGTAACACTTTTATCTTTATGTTTTTTGTTTTCATGTAGCAGTGCATCTAGTTCTAAATTAAGGGCTTTCTCCTTTGAAGAAATCTCTTCCAGCATTGATAAATATTTTTCTTCAAGAGCTTCAACTTTCATTGACAAACTGGAAAAACCTTTCTCTGATTCCCCAAGTTGTGCTTCCAAGACTGCACAATGCTCATGTAAATTCACTTTTTGCTTTCTCAGCTCTGCATTTGATTTCTGGAGCAAACTGCATTCTTCAATGAGACCTTCAGCTGTAGCTTGTAGCTTTGGATTTGCTACTTTCAAATATTCACACTCTTCTTGAACTCCTAGCCACCGCTTTTGCATGTCTTGCAACTTTTGTTTCGTTTCAACCTTTTGTGCCTCCATTTCAGCTTCCAGTCTTCTTATCTCATCCTGGAGACTCATAGCATGAGTTGCTGAATTCTCTAACTCCAAGCGACTTGATTCCCTCTCATTAGTCAAATATCGTAGCTGTGCTTCCAACCCACATATCCGTTCTGATAACTGTAAATTTTCTTCTTCTAGTTCATGCAAGTGAACTTCCATTTCATGTTTGCTGCTTTCCAACTCTAAAGATTTACTTTCAAGATTCCTGTTGACTGAAACCTGAGAATCCATATCCCTATGAAGCACCATAATTTCACTTTGTAAATCATTCAGGCATTTAGAAGCAATGGTACCTTCTCTAAGCAGTATTTCAATACTTTCCTCCAATTGACTTTTTTCCTTTTGAAGGTCAGAAATCTGATTTTCCAACTCATTTTGACAATGTCGAAGAGCCTCGACCTCTTCTTCCTTCCGCAAATTGTCAGACTTGAGCTTGTCTATTTCAGCTATCTTTTCTAACAGTTCCTTAGCTGTCTCCGTAACATCAGATTTAAATTCCATGTGCTGACTGTCGACTCCGTGAATGTGAGTGCTTAGAACAATTTCATTTGAATCAGGACCCTGCAATCCATTCTGGTCTACATCTGAGTTTGCCTCCACAGCTGTGATTTCTTTTTTGGATTGAATTTCATCTTCACACAAATTAATTTTCTCTTCAAACAACCTCTTCAGCTCCATAAAATTGTTCAATATAGCCTCAACTCGTTCTTTTTGAGTAGTCAAATCTGTACTTGTAGGAACTATGGATTTGTCAGATCCAAAAGCACTTGGTTGTTGAAGAAGTTGTTGCTTGTTTAGATTGGCTAAAGAGAGTTGAATATGTTCATATAACTCAGAAAGCAGTCGAGACATTTCAAGAAAATCATCTGACTCATAAATCTTACACAGTGGACAGACAGCTGCAGGATGGTCTTTACTCTCAGCTTCCTTTCCTTGGAAAAGTTCCAGCTGTTGTTGCAATGCAGCAATCTGAACTTCCTGCTCCTGTGCTCTGAAACGACTTTTGCAGAGTTCACCATCAAGATAACAAACCTTATCCTTGAAAGCTTGCAACTGGTTCTCCAGGTCATCAGATCTATTTTCATAAGTAGAAAGTCTTTCAATGAGTGCATTCCCCTCCTGCAGCTCCTCTTCAAGCTTGCATATTTGAGATTTCAGCTGGACCACTTCAGGTTCAGATTCAAAGACAGACTTGTTGTCCGGGCATTCATGTGAAGAGGCACCACCTGTCAGAAGATCCTTTCCTGATTCTTTAAGCTTGAACAAAAGTGCTAGGTTTTCCTCGGTAAGTTCGTTGCAGTCCTTCTCAAGTTCCAGCACCTTCTGTTTTAGTACATCAACTTCTTTAACTAGATTGTGATCGTCCTCATTTCCAAAGCTTTTTTCCTTCAATGCTTGAGCACAGAGAACTTCGGATAACTTTGCTTCCAAATTGACAATGTTTTCCTCCTTTTCAGCTATTCTACTCCTCCATTCTGCCTCATAGTGCATTAAAGTCTGCGTCTTCAAATGCCTCTCCATCTCTATCTCATGGCTTTTTTCCACCAGAGATTTTTCCAGAAACTGAACGGTGCTCTCCAGATTCTTTTTGGCTTCCTGCAATTTTTGTAGCTCAAGCTCTAGGTTTCTGTCATCCTGTTGTTCAGTCTTTGCATTTAAATGTCTTATTGGATGTTCAACAATACTACCTTCCTGATCAGAATCACAAGAAGTGTCCCGTCTCTTCTTAACTAAAATCTGGTTAGCTGTATTTATCTGCTTACTGTCACCAACTACTTCTTCAAATTCTGACTTCATTTTAGAAAGATCTTCAATTTCCATTTTCTGTTTTGATAGAGTCTCTTCCAGTTCCTGAAGTATGGAAATAAGTTCGATGTTTGATTCTTGTGTCTTGTTTAGCTGTATTGCCAAATTAGCATTTGATTCTTTCTGAAACTTGATCTCATCTTCCAACTCGTTTATTTTTTTGTCCGTATCTCTGGCCTGAAACTTCAAATTCTCAGTTGCTGTTGATTGTACCTCTGACTCGTTAGCCAATTTCTTCAGCCATTCAATCTCCTGCTTCAAACCATCACATTGAGCATGTGATTTTGAAAGCTCCATTTCAAGACTTGCCTGACGTGCTAATTGGTCCAGTGACTGCTGCTGGACTTTCTCCAAATCAGTCATTAACTTTCGAGCATTCTGTTCCCACATCCTGGCCTCAGCATGAAGCTCCTCAATTTTAACTTCTGCAGCTTCTAGCAAGTCTTTAGATGAGCTGGCATTCTGTAAAGGTGATGAGGAAACACCACGAGGAACTCGATTGAAGTCTTCTCTTTGATTTGATGCCTTTGCATTAAAGGATGACTGATTTGACCTAGATGCATCATTAAAAGAATAAGAGCCATGAGGAGAACTACTTGGAGAACCAATCGGATCTTGTCGTCCAACAAAATTGTTAGTGAGCCCACTCAAGTAACTTAGAGGAGAATGAGTTTCCCTGCCAGAGGAGCCCTCCACAGAGTCAAAGCTATTACGAGAGCCTGATGGTGAGAAACTCGTGGTCTGCAGGGACAGGATGAGAATATGTTCAAATGCAAATATTATAAATTGACAGAGCAAGGCTCAAATCTTGGACAGTGTACTATTTGTTATCCATAGTACATTTGTAATTCATTTCTCATGTAGGCAACAACCAATCTGGTGCATATAGGCAATAAATTAGCCTTTTTGTGAAATATGTTGTAGGTAATAGAGAGAATTGAAAATCATATCTGATTCAAAGATATGCCTGTGAAGATATTGTCATATAAAGGTTGAAACATTATGTTGTACAAATCGCTGTTGTTTTCAAGAAAATGTATTAAATTAGCTGGTTAAAAAAAATTAATATATTAATAATGACAGAAAAGTTGTCAAAGCTAAGCAAGCATGACATGTAGAATGCTTAATGATTCGTATGCAACCAAAAGGATATTTCTGAATGACTAAAATAAGACTTCCGTCTTACAACTTGCATCCTGTGCTAGTGCCCAACGCTTCATATGGTTTGTATACCTTCAGGATAGACAGAAGATATGGGTTTGAGACCATCTAACATTTTTGCAGAGGGTGAGGATGATAAACTGGTCTTCCATCAGTTGTATCATGAGCACAGTGCCAGCTCCGCATGAGTTTGAAGCCGTCATTAAGTTATAATTTTTAGATGCAAAAGATATCAAAATAAATTTGGAGGAATTCTACATCAAATCCTTTTTTATACTTTATTAAAGGAGTTTCTTTATTGTAACATGCATATGGACATGTGACAGGTATGTGGTAAGGCAAACTGTTCAAATACCAAAAAAGAGCATTACGAGATCAAGGTTACATACCCTGCTATTTGGTTCTCCTGCATGATATGTTCCGTCCAACTGGTTGCCAGATGAAGATCCAATACTTCGGTTGAATGTACCATCTGAAGCATCTGATTTGTTTTCCACTTCATCGTAGTCAACATTCACATCCTCCATATCTGAATTTGTGCCTTTCCACTGGTCATCCCTTTAAAAGGTGCAGCAACTCTTTCACAACAACAGAACAGAATGATAAAAAAATTATAAAGTTTTGCATTGAACTGCAAACCTGATTTTTGCTCTTGGTGTCAGGCACTGAATTTTAAGCTGTCAACCAAGAGAAAAATACTTGTGTCATAGATTGTTTACAGTTAATAACTTCATGACCAAACCAAGTATATTTTTTGCTGACAGATAATTTGCAATATCTCGTCATATATTCAACTGAAATGAAAGAGCATTTTGTCATCAAATACATATATATATATAATGAGTTTCCAATCAGGGATCCTGACTATATTAAAGTCTGGAATAAGTTGAAAGACAAAAAACCACCGACTCCAACGCAGTGTATTTTGTCCTGTATATATTGAAATTTGTGATTTTTATCTTTTAGCTTATTCCTAACTTGAGTATGGTCTGGGATCCCTTATTAAAACATTTCAAATATACATACGTATATATAGGGAAGCAAAACTACTTAAAGATGTCTCACTTGTAAGGTTGTTCCACTGTTACATTTTTTCAAAGGTAATGTAAGAGGAACAGAAGTTTTTGAACTCATGTAGCTTGCTAAGTTAACCAAAGCCTCTCCAGCGATGCCAGATCTAGATGATCCCTACATCAATTGCCGTATTTGTTATATTAGTTAATTTTAAACCGATTCAAAATAATAAAATCAAATAAATGCTTAGCAAATAATCGAGGTAGGAATCAGACCGTAGTGACAACAAGCTTAATGAGGCATTCTTCAATCTCTTTCAAAGCATTGTCTTGCGGGATCCAAATTGACTCCGAAAATGTCTCAATCCATCGGCAGTTTCCATTCCGTACTGGTGCTTTACTTGACTTAGCTATGGTTTTACCTGTCTCGACCAAGACAACAGACACAACAAGCTTGTCCCATCCTTTCGGTACCTGCAATTCCCATATAACTGAACACATAATCGCTAAAAGACAGGGAAAAAAAAAACTAACGAACAATAGACAGGGAAAAAAAAAATCTAAAACTAAGTTATAACAAACAGTCTTATTACTTTTACCGTTTATCAGTCAATGGTAGTTCCAATCACTTACAAATTAGCAGAAGTGCTTTTGGTGTAAAAGCACATTTGAATCTAACTCATAATATTTGGCTCAAATAAATAAAAAAATCATTTTATAAAAGATAACAAATATTGAATAGTTTGTAAACGACAGCATTTGCTCGAAAGCCATTCCTCTACAAGATCAGAGGTCAAATTCTCAAAACAAATCAGAAATATGACATCGATATGCTCCTATTAGACCGATGCAAAATCTCTCTTATTAAAAAATAAATCCAGTATAGTGATAAAACAAAAATAACATGTTCTCGTACTAATAAACACAAATTATTACCAAAAAAAAAATAAAATCCATTAGCATTGTTGTCTCAGACATTAAGTCAACCCGCAGTCAACGAATAAACAAGAATCATGAACGTATAAACACCTCTAATACACGCCATTTTGACCTGCTATGGTAAACTAAAAATATGCAAAAAATAAAAAAATATATATATTAAAAAAAAAGCAAGCAGTAATGGAGACGCTGATGAAGAAGAAAAAGCAATGAACAAGTAAATTAATACGCATTTAAGTGTAAAAAAAAAAAAAAAAGAGTTATGTGAATATGAAGAAAGTGATGAGAACCTGAAGAGCTTGGAAGTGAGAGAATTTGAAATCGAATTTCTCTCCAAATTTATCAGACTTGTTTTTGTGTAACCTGCTGAACATTGTTTCTTTTTTTTTTTTTTTTTAGGCTCTGATTTGTTGCTTCACAATTTCGTTGAAATGAAATTTCTTCATCAATAAAACAGAGCAGCAGTTTTCACATGCTTAAGCGAGAGAGAGAGAGAGAGAGAGAGAAGGAGAGCGCGTTGGCTGTTTTCGTTTATATGTTTTCCATCGGATTGGGTCCGAATTTAAAACATTTTCTTTTTATTTCAGTTTTTTTTTTGTGTCCTTATTTTGTGGTTTATTTTACTAAGGCCCCCTTTACATTTTATATTTTTCTGGTTACTGCCAAACTTGAAAACATATATCTCAACCCTAGACATTTCTTTGCTACAAAGAAAGAAAGAAAGAAAAAAAGTTTGGTTTTTTGTGGTTACGTATTTGATGGATTACTGGATTAGGTTTCTAATATGTGAATGTGCTAAAAAAAATTGTATTTTATTGCTTTTTCTCTTGTCTTGGTGAAATGAGTTGTATTATTTGATTTTATTCCCATAAAAATCAATCATCGAATCTAATGTAATAAGATTGGATTATGCTCTAATTCATTATCCTTGAACTTTACTACAAAATTTTAAATTAACTAATATTAAATCTGATTTAGTTTCAACTTCTTGCAATATTTCCCAAATAATCGACCACCCTTTATCCCGAACTTTATTTTTGACAACTCTTGAGTTCAAAGCAAGTGTTGTCTATTTATCCCACAAATTATAAAAGTCTAGAAAAATTCTACTCGATTTTACGAGGCAATCCACATTGATGTACTGAAAGTGAAGACCGACAACAATGACAGTCCATCGATCCCAAATAATTGACCCTTTTGCTCGCATAGTCTCACGAAATCTTCCATCTTTACCTTCACTTGTATTTGAAAACAATTTATAAGTCTTATTATGATAATCTCTCATTGCATGTCCACGAATTTCATTATTAAGAAGCGTATGCACAACTTCTCATACCAATTTCTCTTAACATATCTAAACTCATTAGTTTACTTTTATCTATCTAAATAACAGGTCTCAACTCGGGAAAAAGAACATGTAATAGACATAAAACTACCACTCAGGTTCTATGTTTGTTCGAAGAAAACGCTTAATTAATTCGATGCGTCCAGCCAAAATATCCTTTCGTCATCCAATTTTTTGATCTTCCTAGAATAATTTGCTCTATATTGATTAATTGTTCCCATATCACAATTGGTCCAGTAGAAATTTCTCAATTATAAAATTTATCAAAATCTAGGATATTGTGAAAAAAAAAAGAAAAGTGGGATGTTGTACTTTTAGGATTGTACTTCGTATTCGAATGAATCGCATAAACATAAAAAAAAAATTCAGTTTTTTTGCTATAGGCCTAGCAAAAGTAAGATTAAGGTAGGAATCTATCCTAAGGAATCTCCAATATAATAATCTTATACTCAAATTTTGTTGAGATCAAGCTTTATTTTAGGGGAAAAAAAGTAAGAAACGTGAAATTAAATACATTACTAAGTTGAAACGTGTTGAGCTTTTCATAATTTTTTGTCACATGTGTAATAAAAGTGTACAATTAAGATTTATTTACATATTATTTCTTATCTAATAACTACTAATTATAATATTAAAAAAAAAGTTCAATTCACTACTGAATCTCTAAAAAAATATAACTGAAATTTCTACTTTGATATAGGAAAAATTGTGTTGAAAAAAGATAGTAGAAAAATCCAACGGCATTTACCATTAATTAAAGTTGGAGTTGATCCGAGATTTTCAATAAATGTTACTTTACCTCAAGCCAACAATCAAATACTTATTTTATGGTAAGGAGTGGGAGTATCATTAAGAAAATAAAAAAAATTAAAAAGAAGGAAGAAAGAAATGCGGGAATATTAGGTAAAAGGGAATGATGATTTATCTTTGAGGACATATGATTCATTATTGGCTTACATGACAACTAAAGGAGATATTTCATTTGCTTACTTTAATTGGAGGTTAATGAGGCAAGAAGTATCTATTTTATAGCATGGTTAGTTTAAGTTGATGCATTCATTTATCTACATTACCAGTCATGATGCACGTTTTTCTGGCCCTTTGATGCCATATCTCATTGCACTTGCTGATCATCATGAATCAAACAACCAAAAATTTGGCTTCGCCAATTGAGATGGAGTGGTTAAACAAAAGGGAAAAGCTATGTTTGAATGCAAATGATGGCACATGATCATATGTTGACTCTTTTGGAGTCATTCTAATGAAAATGGTAAGAGTTTTACACTTCCACCCTGTCCCATACAAAAACTAGACCTAATATTCTTTAGGTTTGTTTGGTCCTTGTGAAACCATAGTGTGTGTGTGTGTGTAATTAGAATGTCAAATGAGGTATATTTCATTGATTCACATAAGATACAGAACCAACATACATTTAACTAATGTATGCAATAATTGGTAACTTATCTTCAAAATTTTGGTCTATTCAACTATCTAATTTAAGATCCAATATTCCAATGGCTTTTTAATCCTTTTGGAGATGAGAGGATGAGACAAGATAATGAAGGGGGGGGAGGGGGGTGTCAATGTGGACACTGTTAATTAGATGGTTGGTGCAAATATGTTAAGAGTGAAAACTTATGTCAATTTTTGAAGGGTGGTTGTTCATTGAGTAATGAAGAGGAAAGCCATAATTCCAGGTTGTGCTTTAAAGTGATAGTACCCAACAACCTTGATTGAAAGTTCAGTATAATTTCTTTTGAAAGGTCCCCTTTACAACTTCTTGTTTTCAACTTATGACAGCATTAAATTCATGACCAAAAATTTTGAGGTTTCAAGTAGAGAATAATTTTGTTACGGTCACAAAGCGAAATTTCAACTTATTAGTCATGACTTCAATTTAGAGGTTCAATTTATTGTTCTTTTCATTTATGAATTCTTTAAGACTTGAAATATTGTGAGATGATTTTGAAAATCGCATATATATTTTTTTTCTATTTGTCATAGATTTAATTTCTTATTTGTAATTATAAATTCAATACTAGTTCATCTATTAACTAGTTTAATCATTAAATTAAGAGTACATTAGTCTAATGTGAAAACTGCACGGTTTATGTTGGAGATGACTATATGAAGGTGAAGTTTCCTTGAAAAATAGAAAGAGAAAGAGTTGAATTTGAAGAGAGGCAGCTAGCTAATCATTAAGGTTGGACTTAAATGAATAAAATATGAATAATTGTGTAAGAAAGATAAATATTTAACAGAATGAGGATGAAAACAAGAATAAAGGATAATTGGGGCCTCAACATGAAATATCTCCAAATCAGATATTTTGGCTTTTTTTTTTTTATTGTCAGAACTCAGAATTTACGAGCTCCACCGGGCCAATTTTACACGACAAAAGCAGGCCTCCATTCTGTTATTACACACGTGTTGATCTGTCATTGGCAACTTGGCGTACGGTGGACCCGTCACTACATAATTAATTTGTTTTTTAGTTTTTAACTCTTATTCGTGAACTCGATTCATTTAATTAATTAATGAAACCGAGAATGTAATGCCAAAACTTTAATTCATCTATATACTCTCTTTTTGTTTAAATATTATCATACATTTCTATTTCTATTGTGTTTCTTAAACCCAATCTTAAAATTAACATAAATTAAGATAGATAGACCAAGCTAATTCAGTAGAATGCTTTATATCTCATTAAATTTTAATATGTGGAATCATTTTTTTTTCAACTTTAAGAATCTCGTAGTGAACATGTTGTTTTATTGTTGAACTTTGTCATTTGTCGACGTAATCTTGTACTCTTGTCACTGTAGTGATATATTCTTACCCATTTAAAAATATTTTTAGTGCATTTACTAGTTTCAAAAAAAAGAATTGATATATGTTTTAAATATAAATAATAAATTATGATAATAATAACCAATAATAAAAAACAACAATAATAATAGTATAGTATATCAACTGAGTTTGAAATCTTGGTACAAACTTAGGTTTCTCGTGATGTGACTTGAGCCAAAGATGAATTTGAAATAAAAAATAGTAATAAGAAAAATATGATGCTATAAAACTTATTAAAAATATTATACAAAATTATACTCTAAATTTAAATATTAGAAAATAAAACTATAAATAATTTTTTAATTTCTTGTCTCATTTCTTTTTTTAATCTATGAAGTGGTGATATTTGATCCCCTTAATATATTTCACTAGCCCCCATTGAAAAATAAAAAAAGATTAAAAATAAATATTTTTTCTTCACTCTCATCTGTCCTTTTTTTAAAAAATTGATTCAAAATTTGAATCAAATATTAACTCTTAATCAAATTCCAAAATCTCATAGTATCACACATAACAAAACTAACATAACTAATAACAACAAAACACGTCATTTATTCATAAAATTTAACAAAACCCAACATTGAAACTTTGGTGGAGGTGATGGTTATGCTAAAGAGGAAGTGAGTGGAGGGAGAGATAATAAAATAAAATAAAGACTAATAATTTTGTATTTTTTTCAAGAATTATTTTAGAAAGTAATAAGATAAATTGAAAAGTGAGGACAGATGAGATAATTTGAGGGAGTCAATTATTATTACTCATAATATGCACCAGTTCCATTAATAGACCATTTGGAATTAAATATAAAAAAAAATAAAGAACCGTAGCATATTTAAGGGCGGTACATTCAACGATTGGTGGGTGAGTATGAAGATTAAGGGAAACCAGGAGAAGTGGGAAGTGGTGGCCCACTTGATGATCTGGTAACCAAGAAGAAAATGCATGTGAGATTTCACTTGTGATGTCTAAGTGAAATTAGGAAAAATGTGAAAAAATAATAGAAGTGAAATCAGAAAAAAAAAGGGAAAAACATAAGCGATCAACTTCGTTGTTCTTGCATTTATACAATATTTATGTACGGTGTAGCAAATCTAACCCAACGACATTCTAAGTTACAGCAAATAGAAAGTGTGGAAGTGACATGAACAGAAATGATCATAGAATAAACGTGTGTGATAAAAGTTTTTTAAATTTTTTAGTTTAGAAGTGAAATGAAAGAATCAAAAACTCAATTGTGATTTAACTTAGAAATGGTAAGAGTTCTTCCATTGTTCTTTTCAAGTTTAGTTATTTACTAAAGGAGATACATAGATATTGACAGATGAAATATTTGTCATATATGAATATATTGAATGTGTAGGACACAATGTGGAAGAGGAAGGAATTCAACAATGATGAACCAAAAATGACAGAGAAATTGAGGGATCCCAAAAATATGTATTTTTTTTATATAAAATAAATGATCGAATATAGTTAAAAATTTTGTCATGTTATAACTTCAATGCAAATGGTGATGCAGAAATGATAATGTAGGGGAACATAAGCGAATAGAGGAAGCAAGATTCTCCAGTGAAGAGGTTAATATTAAATTTTTCTAAAAATTGGTGTGAGAAAATGTAATTTTTTTTTTTTGGGTGACAAAAAAAACATATGCTAAATTTGATCGTATTGTGCAATAATTCATGATTTGGTGACAGAAGGAAATTGGAACATCAGCAAAGAAATATCGCCATGTCAAAAATGATGTATATTATATAGAAAAGACGATGACTGAAGCAAGTGATATTCCGAAATTCGATACATGATGTGCCCCGGAATGATTTGAAAAAGTGGTATCGACTTTTAGTGAAGAGCATAATGAGGTAATATAAGAAATAGGATTTGGAAACATTACAAAAATAAGATGTGGGCAGTTAAAATGAACCCTTTGTGGTAGATTGGTTGACAGTTTCAATGTGAAAAAAAAATACTATAGAAATCTGTGGAAAAGAAATTTCAATAAATCCTCAAGTTCTCAGTTGCATTATGGGGTTAAAAGACGTGGATTTGGATATAGTGCTAAAAGGCGAGAGGTCAGACATATAAGGGTTGTGTGAAATATTTCATTTAACAAATAGGGATATTCATATAAAAAGGGTAGAAGAAATTTTATTAAATCAGAAAGTTTGCGATGAACATTTCAAGGCTGCGTTCACACTTTTCACTATTGCAACTCTACTTTGTCCCACAAGTGGTTCATATATTAGTGTTTCCTATTTGTTTTCTCTGATCGATGTAAAAAAATAAGAAATAGAAAGTGGGTTTCTTTAAGTTTTTACAAGTTGGTGCAAGTTATAACTAAATATAAGGAGGAGCATTTTACATATATTAGTGGTTGTCTACTGTTTATGTAGGTTAGTTTTTTTTTTTTAAATTTTCCCTTAGTTTGACTCTATTCTTTTAAGTAGATAAACGTGCCTTGTATTTAGTTTTAACTTGTTTTTCAAAGGTGTCACAAAAGTATGTTAATTTTGATCAATTATAAATGTAGGTGTTGTATTTGAACTCTATTGTCTATGGTAATATTGGAGGAGATGTTTCAAAGGTTCTTATTGTCTTGTGAAATAAGAAAGAGATAAGATGGTTCATTAAGTGATTGGATAAACATGGTAGTTTTGATAGAAAAGAGGTATGTTCTCTATAAAATAATCCATAATTGAATACAAATTTAATAATTATGCCGAAAGAAAATCATGCTTAAGTTTATTAGGAGGTTTATTGATAGACAGTCTAAAACTTAGTGATATATGTATGTTCTCTATAAAGTAATGCATAATTGAATACAAATATAATAATTATGCCGAAAGAACATCATGCTTGAGTTTATTAGGAGATTTATTGATAGATAATCTAAAACTTAGTGATATATGCAGGTAGTAGCCTGATATATAAGTTGTACCAATGCAGTGAATATCCACAGTGATTGGGACAATAGCGTTAATCATATTTTGTGATTAAGAAATTTGATTAACAAGCAGATGATATTAAAGGGTTGTCTACGAATATAGAGATACTAACCACTCGTGTATAATCTTAAAATAAGTTTTTATATGACATGATGTCAATGGTTAAGGCATGGGTTCCGTCTAAATGTCCTTGTGAAGGGGACACATTTTTGAAACAAGACGAGAAATGTATGGTGAACCAATGAAGTAGACAAACTTTAGAGGGGACCGAAGAGAAATTTAAGCCAGTTGATCTGAATTGGAATGTGATTGGAATTGACAAGAAAATAACTAAATTAAAATATAAAAATGTATATAGCAAGCACAACGTGTTCGTTAAGGTGCCATTTAATCAATTTTGGTTACATGGTAACATATAATTGGCGATTTTATATGTGATTAAAAATATTTTTTTCAAGTTAAAGATAATGTTTCAAAATAAGTTTCTTTGTTGAACTCGTCCATGTAAAGTATTGGGGAGACTGATGAAATATCACTTTAAGGTAAAAGAAACTACAGCTCACCCTATAGAGCAAGTCCATTTGTGGCCTCAAAGTAGAGCATGAAATTACACATTGATCCACCCACGAAAGAAAAGAAAAGAGACTTAAGGCAAAAAATGGCTAGTGTCTCATTTGTTATTATATCACCATTAATTTATTGTATATAAGATATATAAATTAATATTTGTTTTATAATTTATCATCAGGTTGAAAATAATGTTCCGCACATCATTAATTTTCTAGACTCACCAGTAAATAGAATTGGTAAGAGTTCTGAAGTGAATTTTCTACCGTCTACACTTTATAGAGCTGGACCATTTGTGGTGACAACGCCAATATCGGATGAGGACTTGCATATTTTATCATATGCATTTGACGACAATCTGGACAAAGGGTTGAAAACTTCAACATTTTTTGTCTTATATATTTTATTAATAATGTGTAAGATTAATAATACTATTAAGAAGATGAGTTAATAACGTGGTCCATTTTGTTTGTGTAGGGAGATGCTCGCTGAATTGGAGATAAATTTTGTTTGTCGAGTTAGACTGTTATCTTTAAACCCAATGAGGTGGATTCACAGTGAAGTGCGTTGCATATGCTATCCTTCTATTCTGCATATGGTATCCTAAGTATAATTTACGAAGTTGGTTTTGCAGATTATTACAATTATTAATGAAATGTTAACATACCAAGAGAAATGCAAGTTGCCAAAATCAAAAGTGAATTGGTACTTGCCTTTGCAATTTTCAGTGACTATTGCACATAGAAATTTTCATTTGATAATATTGAATTATTTGTTAACAATAGTATATTCATAAATGACTTATACAATATGCAAGACGAGAGGTAGTAACCTGAGTCGTTTCATGGAGGGCAGCAATTTTAAGAAAAAATTAATGCCAGAGCTTTCTCGTTGTTCTAAAATCTGTATATTGTATGACTAAGAAATCAGTTCAAGAAAAAAAATTCATCATTGAAGGTGTGGTATAATTTAACCTAAAAAAAATTAAATGGTTACCTGATTGGATTATCACATATATACATCTTGATACATGATGAGAATTGTCACTGGTACCTGGTTGATGTTAATATTCAGAAATACAACTTGAGATTTAGGATCCTTTATGCAGTTTAAAAAGCAACCAATCTTATGCAGAACACGTCGACAATATTGTTAGACCCTGTATTCTTTAAAATCAAGAGTAGTTTCAATTACTTTGAAAGTAAGATTGAATACGTAAACAATTAATAATTTTTTTCATTGCAACTAGCAACTTTAGACCTCATTATGAATTTAGACCTCATTATGAATGAAGACATGAAAAGTTTACAATGTGAATTGAAGAAATTTTCAACATTTGAAATTTGTCATTGCAATGACATTCCCAAGCAACCAAATAATTTTGACTATGGACTGTATATTATAATGTATATGCAATGTTCTCCACAATTTTTTGACCTTTTGTATAAGGTATCATAATTCTTTATAAATGCATTTATTTCAATTGTAATAATGTTGGATGCTTTGTGCAGATATGATCAAATTATAATTTATGACAAAATTGATGTGAATATTTTAGAGCACAAATCAGACGACGCAAAGAAGACACTGGCCCTTCAACTTCTATCTGTGAGATGTAATATTCTTCGAGATTTAGTGTTTGATCGAGCTCGATTGCACTATCATAACAATTAGAGTAAGTACTATGAATTTGCACGTCACATAAATGGAACAACAACTACAAAGGCCATGTACAAACCACGTCATTTGGGTCATGGTCATCGCAAGTAACATGGACTATGTAATTTTTTAGATATATAGTAGAACATACAATTGTCACCTGGAACTTACATGTTTAAAGTACTAAAATGTTAATACTAAATTGTGAAATTCTCCACATACAATATATTACATACAACACATCATATATAGAATTTCCAGCATTACAATTAGTAATTTTAAATTAATGGATGAGAAATCATAGTAATTAGTGGAAGAGACAATTTCCACAATAACTGATTGATTGTGGAATTCAATAATCGGTGAAGTACTTGAAATTGAAAAACGTAATTGCAAACATATTGCATGGACAATTTTGTACAATTATTGTCTCAAAGAGAAGGTGCAGGATCATTTAAATCATGTGTTTGAAAACCAGTTAATATAATGCTCCCATGAAACTGAGAGATGCATGCATTTGTATCGACGTTCTGATTCTTCTTATATGTGACCTCTGCCTTACTCTGAAATGGGCAAGTACGTTTTGTGTGACCTTCCTTTCTATAGGCAGTGCATCACCTAACAGTTATTTTTCCATTGCCTTTATATTTTCTACTTCCTTTTAATAGCACAATATAAGGATCCACTACGATATCAGTTTGCACACCATTAATTTTCTGATCATCTCCTTTTAATTTATTATTTTGCAATTGTAGTATCAAATTATGAATGACATCATTTGCCTTGTTGTATGAATTAAAATTATTTACAACATAATTCAACAAGTTTTTATAGAGAACTGCCAAATAACCTATTCGGGTCGGTTCTTCGAGTTTGGTGTGAGCTCTATACATATTTCCTTGTCCTCCTACAACTTTAGCATTCTTAGTCCATTTCCTTAACATCATACTTGCTGGAATAGTGGAATGTTCCTTAAATTTTCAATTTTCATTACTAAAAAAGAATGAGCACATGATATCATTTTGCTTTGTAAATGCTTGCAAGTACATAAAACCTTCTTCGATGCCTCATTATATTCAATGTCCCAACTTTTTGGTCCTCATATATACTGTTTTGTCCCAAATCCATTTATGCAATTATCGATTACAAGCAATCCTTCTTTGTCAATTTGATCTCACTATTTTTTATGTAAATTTTACTTGCGTGCTTCTTAAATTGACGTAAGTGTGTGCTTAACCGGCGTTCCATTAAGAGAATCTAAGACATCCCTTAATTCATCATGTCTCATTCTTTTGAGCATTCTATCCATCTGTAATACAAATTCAAAAACTCTTAATTTCTTATGTACATACCTATTCAAATATGCATTCATGCTCTCAATCTTTGGGTGCTCCTCATTTCACCAAAGAAATAACCCCGTAAAAATGTTTCAGCCCACATGTGACAGTCTTCATACATTCTTTTAACCCAATCATAATTGTGCAAGACGTATCTATTAATTAAATCAATCCATTGAACTTCAAAGTCCTGCTCTATCATATGACTGCACATGAATTCATTGAATTCTCTAGTGAAGTTTTCATTTCCTACATTTGTTTGCACATTTCTAGCAAGGTACCATGAACACAATCTATGAGTTGCATGCAGAAATACAGTTTGAATTGCATTTCTCATTGTTATATCCCCGTCAATAATTAGTGTTTGTGGACATTTGCCATCTATGGCTTCCAAAAAAGTCGTTAGCAGCCATGTGTAAGGGTACTCAGTTCCATCAGATAGAAGTGTAAATCCGTACACATTTATTTTCTGATAATGGTTTAGTCCTATAATGAGCACGAGAGGCTTATAGTATGCATTTGTTATATACGTAGAATCAAATGCAATAACATCACCAAAACAAAAGTAGTCGACCCTTGAACCCCTATGGCACCAATACAAGTCTTTAAAAATGATCATGGGTCCAATTCCAGTTTTACTTAAAAATACACGAACACGTCTCGGCATTTAAATTGAAGTAGTTGCATGTTCGACTTTGAGCTAATCGATTATGCTGGTATGTTTGCATGAATCTAACCTGGTCATGTCCACTTGAAACATTTACCAGATAATCATGAATTTGCGATGAACGAACACTGACCCAATGCAAGGAAATTGTTGTACCCAACTCTATATCTTCAACTTTTCTTTTCCATTCCATCTCAAGAGAATTGTGTGATTCACTAATGCTAAATTATGATAATGAGTATCAATGAAAGCAATACACACCTAACAATTACTCTGACATTCCAAATTTATAAAAACATGTGCTTTGCATTATATCCTTGTCATTGACCTCAATTCTCATTTTCGATTTTGGTTGTCAAGATGCTTTTTTGCACGAAATCCTTTTTTTGAACAAACCCACTCTTTGCCTTATATCACCCTTGTTATTTCTTTGTACAATTTCTTTTCGGATAGAAAAGTTAGGACTCCTAGCGTATGCAGCATAAAATTTGTGCACCTATTTTGTATTTTTAAAAACCTTGCCAAGCACCTTGAAGAATGTTTTGTCTCCATCAACTTCGCTCAAGTTGAGATTGAGGTACCAGTAAGATTTGCACTTGTATTACTCGTGGAGAGAGTCCTTTTTGGAAGGTTAGATTCACGTGTAATTGACGAGATCCTACTGAACCTTGCAGACAATCTTGATGAGTTTGATGAGTACCTTTAGGGGTCTGTTGTATGGACTAAAGTTTATAACTCAATTATCAAGGCAATGTCTTTGAGGGCGTAAAATTTGATCCATAGAAAGATTTCAAATAGAGTCTATACAGAAGAGAAGTACAGTTTAAAAGGATTTGTATTTAGTCTTATAGTAAGAACAAGTGCTGATTTTATGGTAAGAACAAGTGTTGATATTGGTTGAAAAAGATCTATATTTTGTAAAATACACAACATACCATTAATCGTTAAATACTCATTGTATATATTACTTTTGTAGGCATGAATGTTCGAGAGCATCTCATTGGCTGGGAGAACACGTGGGCCTCCTCCACATATACTTAGATGGAAAACACGTGGGCCTCCTCCAGATAGACAAGTGAACGATTTGTTTCAATTTTAGCTGTTCAATGACAAGTCTTTGATGTTGTTAATGCCTGAGGATAAAGATGTTGAGATTGCACGTTGGTGAAGAATGTTGAAATATCACTACCACAAAAAATTCTATCAATTCGTCGAGGTTGCACCCATAAAGTCAGGCAAAAGAATTTCAAACTTAGACTTCAAACATAAAACCACCGCATTCCAAAATGTGAGAAAATTCATACTATTTTATGTACAACATTTTACTTGCTAACTTTATGTACTTTGTAATAGTAATGATTTATGCACAAAGTTTTAAAATTTTGTATTGACTGTTTATAAATGATGTTGTTATATATGGTTTGATAATGTACGCATTATTTGTATAATAGAAAAATAATGCGGTCATGCCAAATGTCGGCCTTGATAATAACTTGTACACTAATATTGTCGAAACAGTAGTCAAAAGTGTAATAAATGAGTTAGAAAACTTTAAGAATCAAATCAAGGCTGAGATGAGAGAATATATGAAGTTGCACCATATGATAGCTACGGATGAGATAAGAAAGTTAAGGAAAATGAAGTTAGAATCTATTGAAAGAGATGATGATGGACCAAACCAATTGGAGGTCAGTGAAAAAGTTTATAGTATCTTTGAAATTGTATGGAATTTATAATTTTTTTCCAGAAAAATTCATGTACATTTATCATGCAGTGTTCTTAATCTAAATTTATGCTATAAATATAGTGACGAAGTTGCCGTATTTCTAATATATGTGTGTAGATTGTTGGGTACTCTAAGGTTGATGCTTGCCAAGTTGACGTTGATGAAGAAGTTTTCCAAACGCCCCAAAATAGTTTCCCAAATGGTAGGAATATTCATGTTTTGACAAGGTTCAAAAGGGTTATATTAAAAGGAGTTTGGATGCTTTGTGCAAATACAAAGATTGAGTTAGTAGGAGAGAAAATTGCAGGGGAGAAAAAGATTGAGACAAATGAACTTGTCTCAGTTGAGTCATTATTAAACCATATGGACTTAAATGATGAAATTAATATAAATAGTTTAATTAATACAAAAATTAGAGAAAGAATGTGGAAGTGGATTGAAAGTTCCCTTACCAACATAACAATTCAAAATTTTTAAAATATTGAAATTACGGTGTCTCCTGACTAGTTAAGGATAGTGGTGGGTAATGAATGGATTAAAGGAGATGTAATTATTTTTTTCTTAATTGTCGTAAATAATTTAACAAAGTGGTTCATAATTTTATATTCGTTTTATAAAACTAACTATATTTTTGGATTGTTATCTATGCAGCCTATATCTATGTATATCAATATCATTCACCTTTGGATAATAAGGTACCCTAAAAATGTTGAAAATAGATGCGGTGTAATTGACCATAAGTTTTGGGTATAGACAATAACAATCCAGTAAATAATTGTTTAATGTGGCATGGACTTGCATAAACTAGCATATTAATTCGCATAATAATTCTTTTTTTTTAGGTTTTGATGGAAGAAAATTAGCACATAATCATAGACTGACATTGATGTCATATGAAGGTTGCTTTGATGAGGTCATCATAAAAAGATTTGTAGAAGGCAAAATAGAATGGGAAAATATCGATGAGGCATGTGTTTTAAGTTTATATATGTATGCCAATGAACATTCGTGGAGTGCATTGGGTAGTTGGGAGGATAAATGTTGTTGATAGAACTATCATTATTTATGATCTAGTCTTAATGTCATTTACTGATGATGAGATTCTAGCTTCCGCGCACCCACTGTGTGTGCTAATGCAGTGATTTTTAATGCACTGCATTGGCTTCTCTGTTAGTATGAGGGATATGAATATAAACCTTGATCCTTATAGATTGGTGCAAATTCCATTTGGTGTACCACAATAGCATTTTGGGTCTGGAGATTGCGGACCCTATGTTTTGAAGATAATTGAGTACTTAATATTTAACATACCCTTCCATTTCACCTCTGAACATGCAGGCCCAATACGAAGGAAGATTGGGGCAAAAATCTAGATGGCGGCATATGCTCCATAGAATTATAAAAAATTATGGCTTTGTAGTTAGATTGGGGTATAATTTTGATTTTGTCTTTGTTAGATTTACCGCCCATGATGGGCTGGATTAATCTAACGTAAGTAATAAGATAAACTAAGAGTTTGTCTAGGATTCTTATAAGATAAAATTAGTATTTTATCTTAATCCTAATCACATAGATGTAGGTTATTCAAATAACTCTAGAAAGTTGATTTGAATTAAACTACACTTGTTGTACTCTATAAACATTACATGGGTGAGTGATAGCACATAAAATAACAATCATAAGAATCAGAGTAACATCAAAAAGAGAGTGAGAGAAAAGGGAAAAGGCAGTGAGTTCTTACTTCGTGAATTGAGGGGATTTTCCAAACACGTGATTATCCTTCGATCATCAGTGACATATCCTTCGATCATCAGTGACATAAACTTGTAACGATCCATTCGTGAAGGATATTTGCTCATGAAGGTTTCTAGCAATTAATTCTAGTTCATTGTGATCTGTTCGTGCTAGTTCTTAACAATCTGCTCTTGGAGATTGGAGGGAGTTTATTCTTTACTCTTGCAGATTTGTGACAATTCGTTTCCGCGTCAACCAATAAGGTATGGATTTGATTGAACAAAATAAATTGCATGATTTATTTGAAAAATCATTAGTGTTCTACAATCATGCTTATGTGTTTTGACTTGTATCTCAGTTGTAAGTTTGTTGGCTTATGTATGCACTTAATCCAAACCTTATAAGTTATTTTTATGTATTATCTATGGATTGTGGAATCAAAGAAGTTCTGGCTCTTAAACCATCAACTGGTGACCTAAGGAGACTGATATTCATGAAAATTAATCCGAATGTTCTATTACAACTACAAGATATATGTAAATGCATGAGAAATAACTCTAGCATGCATTATGGGGGGAGAAAAAACAAAAAAAATAGAACCATACTACAACTGCACAAAACCAAAAAAATGCTTTCAGAAATGAATTGAGAGAACATAAAATAAAACAGATCAAGCTTCAAGCATTAAACTAATGCCAACAAATTTTAGCTAAATAGAAAGATAAAGAGCTTAACATATTCAAAGGACCTAAATATCACCTTTAGTGGACTATCATCTGCTACAAAAAATTTTGTCATCAAGACACCAACTCAAAATTCAGGAACCTAACTCGGATTGATAATTTAGCCAGTCCCATAAATTATGAATGACACTAGACTTCAAGATAGATTTAGGCTTGTTTCAATTTTATAGACAATACGAAAAAAAAATTTACAAATTTTTTTTAATTCCCTTGTGCTGCAAAGTAATATTTCTTTAGTAAATTGGAAGCCTAAATATCACCTTATGTGGACTACCACCTATTACAAAAAGTTTTGTCATCAAACACTAACTCAAAATCCATGAACCTAACTCGGCTCGACAATTTAGCCAATCCCACAAATTATGAATGGCACTAGACTTCAAGTTAGATTTTGGCTAGTTTCAATTTCATAAACAATAAGAAAAAAATTTACAAACTTTTTTTTTATTCCCTTGTGTTGCGAATGAACATTTCTTTCGTAAATTGGAAGCCTACACTAGTTGTTTTGTTGGAGATGATGAGCACATGCATGCTTGCTTTAACACATATAGCATATAGGTATACTTAGTATGGAACTCAATAAAGACTCTAGCTAGAACTATTGTCCAGTCTTTCATGAAAATATTTTTCATTCTACAGAAAAAAAAAAATCATACATAACTAGGGTCAAAACCAAAATAAGAACTGAAGAAACTAAAAAAATGGCCATAATGCTTGGCAAACAAACAAAGGTTTTAAATACAAGCCAATTCACGAATGCATATTTCTATATCTACCATCCAGTATCTCATTTCTTCAAACTTGCCATCTCGTTTGAGCAAAAATTAGGGAATTATAAGAAAATTACCTTAAAAAAAGGTACTAAAAGATTTAATAACCTAATAACATAATTCTATAAAAGAAAAATATAAAGCAATTACAAAAATAGAGTTTTACTACTACATCCACAAATGGAATTGCAAGTTTAGAGAGTAAACGAAAACCAACCTTTCATCTCCTCCTGCGTCTCAATTTCGAAAAGGGAAAACATTGATATAAACCCACACAAAGTTTTAGTTGAAAACTGAAATTGCTGATAACAAAATCCAGCTCATTCAACCCAGTGTTATATAATCAGAACAAAGAAATCTTACTCACTAACACTAGTAGAATGAGGTACAGTAATAATGCCCGGAAACCTTCTGCTGCTCAGAGCTTGTTGACGTTAAAACCAAAAAAATATACAAATAGATAAATTTGGGGGAAATCCATTTTCAATAAATTCAAAATACATCAAATAAATCATCTTAGACTCAAAAAGTATTTCTTCTTAAATGAAGACCTTATATCAAGGCATTATTGCATGAATGAAATCCAATAAATCCAACAAAGTCAACAACAAAACAAATTACTCTAAAAAACTGATAACATAATGCATAGCTTATGATTCTACCTAGTGGTGCTCCATTAAATAAGAACTTGACCATGATCCTTAGCCAACTCATAATACTAACGCAGATAAAAGTTATCTTGTGACTTCAACCGAAATAACCGGTTACCTAGTCATCATTATTGCACAGATGAGACATTTTAATTCACTGCATGTCATGTTAAAATGAATCATGCATACATCAGGTGCATAGTAGGAGGACCCTTAGTTCCAAGAGTATGGTTCGATCCATTTAAGGACCAATTAGGGTTCAAGCCTGTGATGGGCTATTGAATTTTTTTAAACAAAGGGTCTTTTGTGGCCCGCTAATGAAACCAGTGAGAATTTTAAGGACAGTAATGCTTTTGACACCCCTTTAAAATACTTATAACACCCTTTAAATGTTACATCTTAAAAAATCTTCAAATTAATTGATAAAATGTAAATTCATTTATTAAAATTAACCATCTTCTTATAAAATTTTAACCAAAAAAATTATTTTAATTGCATAGAAATCTTAAAATATTAAATTTATCTTAATTTTTTTCTTACTATATAATTTCTATCTTCACAACTCTAAAATCTTATAATTTCTCAAAAAAATATTTTTTAAAAAAATATAAAATGTAAACATAAATATAAATTATGACAGGATGTGGGTGTAAAAAGTTTGTTAGAAAATAATTTATTCAAGTGTTTAATTGAATTTCTATTTAAAATAAAAAAATGAATTAATTTGTGTTAGGTTATTTAAATAATTTCAATTGAAAATGAGTTTTATAAAGAATTTTAAAGCCTGTAAAAAGGCCTACCTTTTTTAGGACTAGAAATGAACCCTAGGCCGAAAATTCTAATCATTGGGCCAAATAGTCTATTATGGGCGCTATGGAGCTCAACTCGGGCTAGATTTTGAAATAATATCAAGCATCATTTTAAAAATACCTTTACAAAATGATTCTTCACTTAATTGTACATCTTTAAAATTCTGTTGTATGAATTTCGAAAATACATCTGTTAAAAGATCCTTCAATATGAATGGATATTTAGATTATAAGAAAATCTTTATTCATATCTTTTAAACCACAGTTAACAGACTCTAAGTTATGACTCTACAATTTAGCCATTCATAATTTATTGTGAATAAAACCCACTCCATCTACATTTCTATTCTTAAAGTATTACTAAAAGGATTTTCAAATAAGATTTTACATTTCATATGAATAGTCACGTCAACAAATTTTTTTTTAAAAAACTACTCGAACGAAAATTTTCAAATAAAAAATCCTTCTCTCTATATATTGAATAAAGAGAATTACAATCTCATTTAAAAAATCTTATTTGGAGAGTTTTTTGGAGCTTCTAATTTAGTATTAAATTATTTATGTCTCATTATTCTTGAATAGATAGAAGTTTTTATAATTGCTATTATTTTGGAGGAAAAAGTTTGATTGAAATAATATAATTTTTAATTTTTTTTAAAAAGTCTTTAGAGAGAGAATTTATTTTTTTACTCTTCTATTTATTACGTAGGTAAACAAATAAGTATTTTTTTCACTCTTCTTGCATTTGTCTATTTCAATTCGTAGCCCTATAAGATATACTGGATCAGCCTTGCCTAGTAATACTAATACCTAGCTCAATCCAGTTTTACTTCAAGCTAAAAACATTCCCATGAAGTTCATTGCTTAATCAATTGTATGACCTTAAACTTCTCTTACTTGGATATATGAGAAGTTGAGCAACTGGCAATTAACCTCAAATTGAATTATACATGCAGCAAGAAAAAAATTTAATCACTCTCCAATTTGGCCATGTAATTGAGTTTCATTCTTTGATGAGAGCCTCTTAATATATAAGCCTATTAATATGAAATTGATCTGGCATAAATAATGTGAAACGAAGGAATGATTCAATAAAAATTTGTCTATTTTTTTGAAAAGATACGATTGAATCACAAACTTTGGATAAAATATTTTTGTACAAATTGATATAAGATAACTACACTTGTTAAAATAAATCATGCGGACATAGAAATATTTTTATCTAACCAATGCAGCAATGTCTCACTAATTTTGTATAAAGGTTGTGGCTCTATTAATGTACTTTTAAAAAAGGTTTGTTCAAGAAAAGTGAACGTTTGTTTAAGAAAAGTGAATAAGGTTATCTATATAATTAAAATAAGTGTCCATAAAAATAGTCTACATAACAACTAATAAAAGAGATAACATACGTCACATCTAACTGAATCACACTCAATTTAATTAATATTCATATGTCATTTAATATTTAATTGATATCTAATAAACAGTAATCATAAACAACTCATTATCTAAGTCTATATTTAAATTTTAATTAATATATATTTATTAAATAATTTTATAAATTATAAAATCAGATCCTGAATGGATCGTAATGGTAGTAGCCACGATAAGAACCCACGTTGATTGATGTCAGATGTGTCTTGTAAGACAAGACAAATCCCAAACAAAGGGTTTCATCTGAAGTACAAAAATCAAGGAATTTATTTCTGCTTTTTGATTGATTTGCCTTTTAATATTCCTTCGGCAATAAAATAACCCTAAGGGTCCGCCTCTAAAATGTCATCTAGCTCCCTATATTTTATGTTATTTATATTTTATTTATAAATATTATAAAATGTTTCAATTATAAAATTTTGTTTAAGCTCTTATATTCAATTTTATTTTATTAAAACCTTAAAGTTTGAATTCGCCCCTATAATTTTAAATTCTCAAATTAACCTCTATTTAATTAAAAAATATAATTATTGTTAAATGAATTATAATTATAATTATTATTTTATTATAATCATAAATATAATTATATTTTTTAAATAAATTATTGTTATTATTAATAACAAGAATAAAAGCATTATAATTAATTAATCTATTAAAAATAATTAATAATAATTTTTTATTAAATTTTTAATAATAATAATTAACTATAATTATTATAATAATTAATTTTTGAATAATAATAACAATAAAAATAATTAAAATATAAAATAAAAATTATGATAAAAATTAATTAAGAATTTTATAGTAATTGGTTACAATTTAACTTATTCTAATTTTGATTCTAAGATAAAAATTAATTAAGGATTTTATAGTAATTGGTTACAATTTAACTTATTCTAATTTTGATTCTAAGACAAAATAAACACATAAATGGTAATACAACTCATTCTAGTTATGATTTCTTCAGTTTATGTAAATAAATTAAAATTATTATTATTATTATTATTCATTTAATAATATATTTTCTCAAATATTTATTTTAATTTCCTTTTTTTAACAGCCAATATATTTTCATCGAGTTAAAATTGATCTACATCTTATTCTATCATAAGATTTTACAAAATGTGATTATTTTCAAAAGTTCAAAAAATCTACACACTCTCTCTCTCTCTCTCTCTCTCTCTTTCTTTAGAAAATGTTTCAGAGAAAAATAAAAAAAATAGACAAAATAACATTATAATTTATTTACTTCAACTGAAGAAATCGTAATTAGAATGAGTTGTATTATCATTTATTTGTTTATTTTGTTTTAGAATCAAAATCAAAATGAGTTAAATTGTAAACCATTTTTTTATAAAATCCTTAATTAATTTTTTATCATAATAATTATTTTGTATTTTAATTATTATTATTCAAAAATTAATTATTAATAATAATTATCATTAATTATTATTATTAACAATTTAATAAAAAATTATTGTTAATAGATTAATTAATTATAATGCTTTTTATTCTTGTTATTAATAATAACAATAATCTATTTAAAAAATATAATTATATTTATGATTATAATAAAATAATAATTATAATTATAATTCATTTAACAATAATTATATTTTTTAATTAAATGGAGGTTAATTTGAGAATTTAAAATTATGAAGGTGAATTCATACTTTAGGATTTCAATAAAATAAAATTGAGTAAAAGGAGTTAACTAAAATTTTATAATTAAAAAAATTTATAATATTTATGAATATAATATAAATAACATAGAAAATAGAGAGCTCGATGAAATTTCAAAGACTGACCGTAAATTACATTAACTTTGGCGGACCCCTAAGTAAGAATAAACTAAATGCATTACTTGGACGTAGACGGTGCATGGGAATTAAACAAGGAAGATGCCTTCGTGTTTCTTGCAATAAAATTCCATAATCAAAAGTTGTTTCTATTTGCCATTTCGCCATATCTTTTGTCTGAAAGCCAAATGCTAAATCATCAATAATAACACATATATTTAATGTGTGGGTCCCTTCGTAAACAATCTGCCCATCTTCGTAAAGGGCTTTGTTTATTTTCTTTAATTAGTTTCGGATTTTTTCTGGCTTCGATTTTGATATGTTAAGGTGGTGTCGACAAACATTAGGTTCATTGAACTGCATTTATTACTACTTATATTATAATATTTTCTAATGTAATGTTGAAAGAAAAATAATGTATCTGTTCAATCTCCACTCTCGTATGTAATCACTACTTTGATTAGTATTTTATTTTTTATGAACTAATTCGGTGCAAGTGAAAATTAGTCTTAATTGTGTGACCTATCTTATGGAGCCAGGTTAAGAATTTAGTAAAATGAGCTAGATATACATCATGTGCACTGACTACTTTTGTTTTTGTTTCGTTGTTTCGATTGGACGGCATATTTGTGTACCATTTTTGGCATACAACTAGCATGTGAAAAGTATGAAATCTTCCTTTAATCTAATCTTCACCATCTTTACACATCCGTCACTTTCACTTAATATATTCATTCAGAAAGTGCTTATGCTCTTTATTCAGTCAAAAGCTAATTGAGATTAACATACAAAGTGTAGCTTATGTTTTAAGCTCTCTGTTGTGTTATTATAATTAATATAATTAATAATTGTCAAATAAAAGTCGCTAATTATTAAATATTTTAGTTGTTGCGAGTGTTGATGTTTCATGAAAAAAAAAAGTTAATTTTAAACGTACTTTAAAAGAATATAAAATGAAGCCGATTGTTTTTGACGACTTGAAAAAACAAAAACTTAAATGACTGCTGATCGATTCCTAGCTAGCTAATTAGAATAATTTATTTTATGAAGACACATGTTAATCAACGTACAGGAATCATCTATTATATTTACTATGTGTTTTTGTCGTGCATATAGTGTTTTCTTGACTATTATTGACACATGGGAAGTTTATTTATTACATGTAAGTTTATATGTATATGAAATTTCTCCAAACTTGTCTCTTACAATAGCTAGCTAGCTAGAGTCCACATTTGCCACCTTCTCATTTTGGCTTATTAGAATTAATATTAAAATTCACTAAGGGACCTGTTGATGTACACGTACAATGTGCTATATACATATTTTACTTTTAAAAAGTGTGAACAAGTTGATAGATTAAATTGGGAGGATGAATTTTACTCCCATTATATTGAAACAAATTTCAAGAAGGAAGCTTGTGAATAAAACAATTCCGATGTCAAGGACCACGCAATAAAAACAGTAATCGAGGACCCACTTCCACTTATATATAGAGGATCACCGATTTGAGCCGAATTTAGCATTGAAGCTATCACAAACGTAATGCTTTATATAGTATAGTGTGTGTGCCTGTGTACACATATCCACTTATTAAGATAAGATAAGGCTTGGGATTACAAATAGGTTATTAATTAATTGGGTTGAAAATATTCTCCCCCAATTATTTAACTCAGATTTAAGTTCTATTTTAATTTAATTATTTAAAAAAAGAAAAAAAATTATTGGTATACATGTCCACCAAAAGATATGATTCAACACACAACATGACTGAGATTTGTGATGATGAGTTAAGTTATACAAGTTAATAAAGAATTAATTCTGCAAAGCTTGTCTTGCGGGGAGGAAATTCGATTGCTGTTAGCCTACATAATTGAAAAAAAAAAAAAACAAAGTGATATGGAGGTAAAGTATGGACTAAATTAATAATTACTTTAAAAATTATGTTAAATTAATATATAAAATTTGATAAAGAGATAGACAGTTTTAAAAAACTAGTACATTTATCTATGTAGTATTGAAAAAAATGCAAAGTCATTTGAAAAATCTAAATGTCTGCATTCTCTTTATTTATTTATTTGCATTCTCTTTAATTGTTTTTTTCTCAATATAAATTCCATAAATAATAAACATTGTATAAATTATTGTTCCAAACAACTTTAAAAAAAATATTTTGCTCCGTCTTAAACTTTAATGTAAAATTGTAAATATTTTCTGAAATATAGATATAATTATTACTATGCGAAGACAAGTTCCTTAAGACAAGATTTAGAAAGATTATAACTTATGACAATATATATTTTATTCTTATTTATAATTGGTCCAAATCAGGATCAGACTTTTATATGACTAAATGAAACTTATTTTTCAGAAAGATTTTAATGTATGTATGTGTGTGTGTATAATATACATCATAATATTTTTGGATCTTGTATGCTCGGATTAGACGTTAGATCGATTTATTTCATGCATTTGTTATCATATATATACTCGATGAGAAAGCGTTCTATATGCTCATATATGAGGTGTATATCTATATAAAGTTAAGGATAGTAATAGGGTAGGCTTGACCAAAATCAATAAAATTTTGATCCTAATAGATCGATCTAAATGGATTTAGAATAAATATATATGTGAATAAAAGACAAGATTGAGAAAAATCTAGATCTCACTCAAGACGATTCAAGCCTTGTTTGGTATTGTTGACGGGCAATTGTAACTCAAAAGATATATCAGTAAAGATTTTAGTAAATACTGACTGGTATAGTTTAGAAGGTGAGTTGATTTTATTTAACACTTATATGATAAAAAATCTATAATATCTTTATTGTTTTTGTAAAAATTATTATTTAAAGACAATATTTACTATACATTATCAATTTTTATTTTATAGTTACATTTTTTTAAGACACCACTATTTTATTCTACATAGTCTCTATTTCATATATTCTACCTCTTATTTCTATACAGTATTCAACATCTCGTAATTTGTAAGTATTAAATATGTTTTGATGTACTTTTTCGTGAAAGTTTTTCTCTTCTTTTTTAATGAAATTTAGAATTTAATAGATATGATCATTTTATTTGGTCTTGTAATCTTAATTTTTTTTATTTTCTCAGTATAATAATAAAATAAATATACTAATTAGAATATAAAAATAATTAACTTATTATGAGTCTCAATCTCATTTATTTTATGAATTTGGACATAGGATAAAAAACATAGACCCATAATAAATCCATGATAGCTATGGATCTCTATTATTGATTTTTTATCATGGATCTGAATCTAAATATGAAATTGGGGCTCCGCCTCAAACTTGCCCCATTTCTATATCCACATGCTTTGTATACAAATATACACACACTATGATTTTGTTGATCAGTACGTACATACAACTAATGTTGGCTTTTAATTCCCAACCATTGATTTTTAACTACCCATCTCTTTCTTTCTTTCTAAGCCAAGAATAGGCTCTATGAAAAAATAATAATAATGGGATCACCAATAGATATAAGTTTTGTTTTGTTGCTGCTCAAAGCAGATTACATATTATTTTTAAATTTTACACTAAAACTCGAACCCATTCTCACATATCTGATAATCTGAATAAAGAAAAAGAGTTGCTAGTGGGTGGTTCTCAAGTGGGTGGAAATTAAGGTATATAGTCAAATTCAGGTTGGTAGTGAATTGTGAATTACTTCATAAGTGCATTATTTCTCAAAATGTATAACACAATATTAATTGCTCATTCAATGTAATTAATACACTTAAATTTCGAATTCTAGAAAAAGGATCTTGGGATCCTATGCAGTCTATGTAAATGTCTTTTGTCTCGAAACCAAATTGACTTCTTCGCGGAGGACAGGTCAGAGGCTGACAAAATTTTCCAAGCGATCTTGTTGTCAGTAAGCTCTCAGAGGGCAACTAACTAGTAAAGTTTTGGTGCAAATAATACAGTAAACCAATAGTAAATGAATAACATATTGGCTTTCTTCTTTCATGTTCTAATAGATAGACTTATCGAAAGAGACAAATCATCCCCCACATTGAATATTAAAGCCTATGACATCGCACATTGCCTCATTTTGTACCCATTATTAATTAATGATACGTACGCAGTAGATGCACACAACTCTATCTGTCATTTTCCGCGTGAAGAAATAAATTAAGAAAAGGAAAAATCAACTTTATCAATCCCAATTTTAAAGCCGTGTCAATCACTCAAACTAAACATGTCAATGGGTAATATTGAACAACTGATCTAACAAACAATTAATTAAACAATAAAGAAAATGAAGATGACAATCTTCTTCATACCAAACACGATTTTCACACATAACCAGATTATTAATCTTTCAAATCTCACTGACCCAGACGAGATAATAACAATTAAAACTCAAAAAATCATAAAAATTGGTACAAATTTCAGATCCATTTGTTGTCTGAATTACATTGCATCTTTTAACTAATTTGTACGTCTAATAATATTACGAACAGCTAGATACACAAATCATCAAATTCGTCAAGACCCTTTTTGATCATCATAATAACAAACCAGATCACATGAAATTGTGTATACAAATATATGCTTTTTCATTTACATATATGATGAATGAGCAGTGCGGCTTCTCTTGAAATTGGATTGGAAAAATTCTTCAACTTCATCCCGGTGCAGGATCTCAAAGAACTGAAAGTCATCAACAGCCAGCAGCTGCCGCTTTCTTTTGCATGAAACAGTACTGCTTTGTGTCTTAGGTTTCTTTGGCGCTTTAGGACAGCACAAAATCTCAGGAATCTTGTGTTCCTCTGATGTTGGTGTCTTGCATAATTCAGTTTCAGTACCCTCTTTTTGAATTATGACACCAGCAGCTTCTTCTTCTTCTTGTTGTTGTGTCAGGATCTTGAGTGGGGATGATTTGATCATTTTTGGTAAATCTTGGCAGAGTTGTAGATCTGTGGACATGGTAAATTAAAAAAAAAACAATAAAAGAGAAAAAGAAAAAACAAATTGTTGCAGAGAGCCAGAGATATAAGAATATATTATAAGAAGAAGCTAGCTTAGCCAGCAGTATTTATATTGGAAAAAGGGAAGCTGGCGTGTGAAAGAAGGTGAGAGAAAGGGGGTGAGACTTGAGATTGAAAGGGGGGCGTTGGATTCTTTTATTCTTGCACAAGTCTATTACTATTACTATGCTATCAGCTTTGGGAAAATGAGTTGGGAGTTTTGGGAAGTTATTCAAAAAGGTTAAAATTGAGTTATGTGGAAAGTGGGAATAATATCAGATAGCTTTTTGTGGTAGCAACTTTTCCATTTAAGCACTTGCTGAGTTGGTATAGAGTAAAGACTTTTGATAATTAGCTCATAAAATTTGATAAATAGAAGCTATACCATTACTAATACCATTACTCTCCACATGTATATCGGTATATGAATAGTATTATAATTACCTAAAGTATTAATGTGACAATGCGTAACTGATAAACGAGAGATATTCTTCAAATATCCCAAGATTTTTCTAAAGTTAGTTAACCTGGAAAAGGACAAATATTCATAATTATCTGGGGTAAAGATTAATTCTGATAGCTAGAAAGATTTCTTCTTGTAAATTAATTAAAATAATTGCTTTACCAAATGCTTTTATGTAATTGTACGAATTAGATAATACCTACAGTAATTTTGAGATTTTTTTTCTTATAACCTCCCTATATTAATGTTAGGATCCAGTATTGATTTGAGTTGTCCTATCACTATTATCTTCTTCTAAAAGATTTCTGTGATCACTGTGCATTTATAACAATGTAAAATTAATTTAAATTTTATTATTATATCCAATGACACAACTTTCAGAAAAGGTCAGTATAAAGATCAGATCATAATTGAACCTAAATGTAACCAGTAAAATATTGTAAATTTTGACAGCTGATACTAAAACTTCATAATGTTCTAGGTTTTCAAGCGTAAAAAGAGAAACCAGTATTATATTTGTATACCACATTCTTCCTCGAACACCAACTTTTTATTTTTTTGTCTATATATCAATAAACGATCAAAGAATTTATCGATCAGAACAAAAAAAAGATGTATATATATATTATTATAGAAAAAAACAAATTGAGAATGAATAATTAATAGAAAGAATGAATAATATCACCATTGATCTAATAAAGGGTGTCACAACAACTGTAGAGCTAAGTAGCTGGGCAGCGTGGCTGGTATCATTTGTCTTGTGGCTTGAGAGAATTCTATGTTGGTCTTTTGTTTTTTAATTCTCTTTTACAGCCTCCATGGAATCTTCCCAACACATGGTTTAATTGTCTGGATGCTATCATGCATGTCTATGCATTTCTTGCACAGGGAATGTACTGTTCTTGTAGATCATAAGGCTAAGGTCTTGATTCCACTCTAGGTCTTCTTTCTAAGGATGCTATTGGACTCTCTTGTTATCAGTTTGCTTGAGGAAATTAATGATAGCTTTCCATAACTTTTCTTTTTTTCCCCCTTAATTTACCGGCTAAGGCTCGTTATGATTCCTTTGATTGGATGTAAGCCATTAAGTATCTCTCCAACATCAAGTTCGTGCATAAATGAAAAATATAATTAAAAACCATCGATCAAACAAGATTCAGCATACTCAATTACTGATCATCAAAAGTTTGATCAGATCCAACAAGCACACAATTGACAGAAACCTAGCTAGCTATAGCTAGCTCAGCCGTAGTAGTAATTAAATATACATATGAACGTGTAATAACACTTCTGATTTACATACAAAGATTATTCATGAGTCATGAATTATAAACCTTACAAATAGAGATCATTCAAAAGAAAGAACAATAAAGAGGAAGAAAAAAAAAACAAGGGAAAGTTGTAACTATGAGCTTGTATTAGAGTGTTCTTCATGTACACTTGCATCTCTTCACGATCATGGCGGATCTTCCAGCAAGTGACTCGAAACTGGATTTAAAGAACGCATCAACCTCCTCTTTGTTAACGATCTGATGATGAGAGACCTGATGATTAATCTCACCAAACAACTTTCTCTTGCATGCAATTCCCTTCCTCTTAATCACCGGCTTCCGCGGCGCCGGCGGTGGGGTTAAGGTTATGGGAATCTTGTTCTCGTCTTCCGTTGGCGTGTGAAGATCCAGTTCATCGTTAATATTACTCAGCAAGATTATGGCGGCGGCGGCAGTATTATTATTGCTATTATTACTAACCTTCATGATGATCTCTTCTTGTGCTTCTTCTTCAATATTAACTACTGACGGCTTGATCTTTGGTGAATCACTGCTGATGATGATCAGTGGTTGCGGCTGATGATCAGTATCACTGGACATGGCTGGCTAGCTGTAGCTGCTAATTATTTAAAGAAATTGAAATTTGTTTGTTTTACTTCTTGTTGGTTGTGTTAAAAGATAAGAGAGACATATGATGAGGGGTGAAGATGAGGAGTCTGTGTAATTTGTGTTTATTTATAAATAGGAGAAAATGGGGAAAGGCGTACGCAAGAGGGAAGGCAAAAGAGATTGAAAGTTAAAGTGAAGTTGTTGGATTCTTTTATTATTTTTATTATTTTCTGTTTGTCTGTAAACATCAAAGGAAAATGACCTAGTCTTGGTGAAATGATAATAACCTTCCACTCTCTCTCGATATATATATAGAAAATTTTCAATTCAATATTTTAAAATACAAAAAGTTTAGGAAAATTTTAAAATCTTGACTTACGGTTTTAAAATATTATGAAATTAACACTCACACGAATTTTCCTTCACTTTAAAATCTTGAATTAGAAATTTCTATATATATGTGTGTGTATATGTAGAACTTTTCCAATACAAGATTTTAAAGTACAAAAAAGTATAGAAAAATTTTAAAACCGTAGGGATTTAAAGTGTTAATTTTATAATACTTTATATATATATATATATTTCATTCTCTAATGGAGACGCCCTCATTTTTTTTTTTAATGTGAATTGTATAATAATTTAACGCTTTAAATTTTTATTTTCTTTTGGCTTTTAACTTGAAGTTTCTTGAGGGGTGTTAAGGATATCTTTGATTTAGCTGAGCTTTAAAGGAAATTACTAAGTAATTCTATATGCGTGCTCTATAATATTTGAAGAATTGTGTTCAATAAGCAAGGGGAGGGCGACATCACACATGGCCAGCTCTTATGAAGAGAGCTGTGCAGTGTCATGATAAGGATTAAGGAGAGCGATGTTATGCACCAGAACAGCCCTCAGTATTTGAAACTTATAATTTTGTCCTCCCATAGCTCTCTTCAGAGAGAGTGACATCGCCTACTTGAACAGCCCTCAATATTTGAAACTTACGGTCTTGTGGGTGAACCATAAAGGATCATATTTAGAAATTAAAATAAATTCAAAAATCATTTATAAACCAAATACAATATATATATTAATCTTTTAAAAATCTGCATCTATCGCGGTAGGTTATTGATTCATGCACGTTTTGGCCAACCATAAAAAAGTAAATACACACAAAATTTTCAAATGTATAAGAACTAATTTTAAGAATGGCATAAACTAATTATAAGGTGACTTTTTAAGTGTGAGTTTTATGCATACACCTATAACAGTTAATTGATATCGGCGACATATATACATTACGTTGAGTATGCAAATGGACACACCATGCCGTGTGTGGGATCGATATGATTTGGAGAGGACAGCCATGCGTTAAAAGGTGAAATCTTCGAAATCACTAAACTAAGAATGATATGTCACCATAGACAGCGGTTTTACAGCAAACAGGATTATTACGATCCTGAAATGAATATGTGATAAAATTATAATATTAACATTGTTATATAAGCTTACGAGTACCTTTTAATTAAGCCAACTTTTGATCAGTAAGTATACTAAAACAAAAAGGATTTGTAAGTTATATCCATATGTAAATGAGTCATTCTCTAGTACAAACGTTCTCATTTTACTCGTTATTTTATAGTTCTGTAAAGGCATTGGATATAAGTTTTACAGACATTTTAGAAGGCACCGACGTCCAAACAATAGAACAGCTATAGATGTAAGTAATATTGGATTAGGTAATTAGGTTTTGCCAACAAAAAGACGGCCAATGAGGAAGACGCAACCACATGGCAGGCAGCGTTTCCATGAAGATAGAGAATTGACGCATATGGAATAATCAAAGTGTCCTTTTTAGCTTTGCATGCAGGATCTGATGAAGAGCTTTTACTTTTGCTGAATCACATGTGGATCGCGTAAGAACTTGATACTTACGTTTGTTTTGCAGCCAAAAGTTGGTGACTAATTCTGACTTAACGTTAAATATTTAAATTTAATTATATTATCTCTCCAGCAGCGATGAATTAATTTTTCTTTTATTCTTTCGGTATTATCTGGTAAATTATAAGAATTATTTTAAAGATCTCGTTGCATAGGATACCATGTTAGAGTCCTGAATACACTTAATCTTTTAATTATTAAAAAAATGAGGAAGAAGAAGATGCATGTTGGGTTTACCAAATACCAACCATTTCACGAATGAATCTTTCCACGTGAAGTGTCTGCTTAGCCATACTAGATGTTCCATTTTTCACTGTAAATTAATCCCAACAAAATCTTTTTTAAAAGTGGGTGCCCATAATTGATTATTTTCTAGCTGACATTGATGTCATAAGTTCGATAAATATCTAGAGCGTAAATTTTAATTATTAACTCATTTGTAAGTAACAATCTTTGCATTTTTTTATTTTCTTTTATATGTTCCATCAAAATTTGAGATGTAGAAATGATAATGCTATTATTAACTATGGAAAAATTGTTACTGTTAAAAAAAAATTACTGATATTACTTACAAATATTGCACTGTAAATGAGCTCTTATGATTAGCAATACGATCATGTAATCCTAATTACACTGCATAAACGTAATACTTCAATTTCATTCACAAGACACTGCATAATTACACGAGTACTGATACATATATCAAATACACATTCGTATCTAAATTAAATCTACCTATTAATAATTTTAAATGTTTGGAGATTAAAATTTTCTCATTCACATATTTCAACTTTTACTATTTATTATCTTTTACTGTTTTCATAATAAATTAATACTCTAATGTCAAAATTTTCACCCCAAAAAAAAATAAAAATTGCAACATCTATAAGTAATATATTTCTTGTATTTTCTTTCTTTTTTATAACTAATTACAAAAAAAAATTGTTATTGTTAAAAAATATTACGGATATTACTTATAGATTCTGCGTTGTACATGAGCTCTTATGATTAGTGATACTACCATGCACTGCTAACAATCAGTCTTAAATGTAATATTTCAATTTCATTCAAGAGACATTGCATAATTAATTGCATAATTAAATACTGATACATATAACAAAATAGACGTCCATACCTAAATTAATCTATCTATTAATAATTTTACATGTTGGGAGATTGATATTTTCTCTTTCACTTGTTTCATTTTGTACTATTTATTCTGTTTTACTGTTTTCATAGTATATCAATACTCTAAGGTCAAAATTTTCACACACAAAAAAAAAAAAAAGAAAAGAAAAATGAAGGAAAGAAACTCATCCCAACCACAAAAAATCACACTTTTGTTTTTCATTAATTTTTTTTCTTTAAAAAGAAGTAGTACGAAGATTATAGAAAATACTAATATATAGTGGTAAAATTCAATAACTATAGGGAAAAAATTAATGGCAATCTAGCTCCCTCATACTTGTGAAATACACATAAAAGAAAAAAAGAACATAAAATTATATTATTGAAGTAGCTAGGTTACTATTCGATGTATCTAATATTTTTTTTTTTCTATTAAAACAAATCTTGATTTATAGAATCCAAGGAGCACGAGGCTTCATGCATGTTAGTTGTCTTATAGCCTTGGGATCGGATTAGATTTGTGTGGACACATTCTTCCTTCACTTAAGCCAATCTCTACCGGGAAACGTGCAATCATTTCACCATTATTGTGTCTCAATTAATCTTTGCAATTTCTTTTTTTGAAGTCAATCTGTAGCTCAATTAACTTAAACTTATTTAACCAAACATTCTAGCTCTTCCCTTAACCACCACTTTAATTATTCCTTGTGTCTTATCTATTCTTACTAATTAAGAATAATTTAATGTTAACCTTTATTGATAATTTGCTTAGATTCTTTTCTTTTTCATATCTCTTTCTCTTTCTTTGTTTCTTTCATTACAAGCTAGCTTGTGTGGATTAATTAGTGTCTTTTAATTAACGACAAATTGAACCATTAAAAAGAGGAAGCAAGAGAGGAATAATGAGAGGTATAATAAAAAGTTTTTAGTGTAAATTCTTTGACCCGGAATAGTGGAAACTTAAATATGGGGTTTCCTTTTCCCCCATTCATATTTTTATTGCCCATTTTTTTCCCCAGTAAATACGGCAGAAATTAAACGTACAAAATCAAATAAAGTTTCACATGGAGCAGCCGATCGAAATAGACTATTAAATTAAATTTTGTCATTGTTGTAGTGATTTTCATTTGCTTTCTAACTCAAGACCATGGAGCGTGGCCACAAAAACGAACCTCCAGCTGTATAACTAGGAATATATATAATTTCTTAATTTGTTTTTTTATGGGCACATTTTTGTTTGCTTAAATGATCAACTATGAGGCGATCAAACATTGGCACATGGGTTTGAAAGCAAATCAAAGTATATCAAGGGAAAAAATCAAAATATTTAAAGCACACAATTATTAGGGCGAGCAGCATGCAATGTATTGCAAATAAGTAGACATTGTGGGAAATAATTAATGTGATTTCGTTTTCTAATATACAATGAATTTAGACAGAAACATATTTTGAATTAAAAAAAAAAATGTTATGAGGGCTTCTTGGAAAAACATTTAAGTAATAATTATTTGATATATTATAGAAATTACTTGGACAACTTAAAAATATTTTAGTCTAAGTTTATATAGTTATTTTCTCCCACAAACATCCACATTTTAAGAATTTGTATTTTATGCAGCTTAACCTTATTTTACAACAGTTGTTTATCATGCCAAAAATAATAATGAATTATTCCATTTATATATCCCCACTTGTTAGAAAATTCAAATTGAAAATAATTCTATAAAATTTTTCATCAAACAATCATAGTGGTCTAATGTGGGCATCATCATCATAATTACCATAATTGACTATCTATAATAGGATAAAAATGTCATTTATTTAAACGGTTTGGTGCCACATTGTCACATCTTATGGACAGGATCAACATCATAATCATAAGGAAAAAAAAAAAATTTGACTACAGCCAAAATATTTGTCATTGATTATTTGTTTCTGTAGCTAGAAAGGAATTTTTTTTTCCACAATTAAAAGAAGTATTTGTAAATATGAATACGGGTGATGAATGGTTTACATATCCAACTAGAGAAATGATTTTTATCCCGCCTGGATTTCTTTCATTTGAGTATTGAGAAGATAAGAATTAAAATTCTCTCCCAATTTTTTCAATGATATTTTATAAATTAGCATGCATGTTTGGTCCAAGATTTTACATTTCAAGTGAATTAATTAGGTGTTGTAAGATTTTAAAATCTCTAGTCTTTAACGAAGCAATAATTATGTATTTATAAAAATATTATTAGCTTTTAATGTTGTGTCCTTTTTGTGTATATATATTGAATAAAGTTTTTGCTTAAGTAAATATATTTATGAAACCTCGACGTATCACTTCAGTCTCTATTAGTTGGTATAAGATTATTGTTATCAGATAAAAAATGTATAAATAATTGATTACACCCTATTATAAAAGTATTATATTTAATTATGTCGTACGACCTTGAAACACTGACTATCAATTATCGATCGAATTGTCTTAATACATAGCTACACAATTGATTTATTCTTAGAGAACATCATGAGATTGAGAGCATCCATTTGCAAAAGGATAAGCAACAGTCACGGGCAATATTCTTAGCCGGTATTGCATGAGAAAATTGAGGCTAAAAATTGTAACAATAATTAACTTTTGAGTGAAAATTAAGGGATGGTGTAGGTCTTATGATGAATCAATATGGTCTCATTGTTGGTCCGCAAATTTTGTTCCCTTTTCTTCTCCTTGGTAATTATTATCTCTAGAACTTGAGCTTCGTAAAGGTTGGACTAGGGGTGGGCACAAATCCACAACCCATAGGTTTGACGAAACCCAAATCAAATAAAATAGTTTGGGTTTGATAAATCGTGAAATATGTTAAATTTGAGTTTTTATGTAAAAAATTATTTCATAATGGTTTGGGTATATATTTACCCATGGGTTATGGACAAATTCAAAGCGACATGTTAGTGAAAAATAAATTAAACAAAAAGATTGAGATGAAATTTTATGCTAAAGTTTTTGCCATGTACCTAGTGATATATAAAATAATCTAACCACTTTTAAAGAAAAAGGAATTACCTTTTGACATGGAAAATTTTAGATAGACCAAAATTTAGAATTTAAGTCTTTATTATTGTTGGGTGGTCATTATTATTGTTTCAAAACTAATAATTTATAAATTAATAATCACTATTATTATAATTTTTTACAATTTCAACTTGAGTTAAAAGGCTAAATTAATATTTTAATAAATTATTCAAACAATATTTTTATTAAATCCTCTAATATAATTTTATAGTCCCATTTGTATTGTAACTTGCTAAAATTAAAAATGTAATTGATTATAACATTTTATTAAATAAATTGTGATTCTATTGTTATTTTTTAATTAAATTTAAATCTAACTGGATTTCATGTCTAATTTTTCTTATCGCATTTGAAAATTTGGAGCTTTTTCTAATTACAATAAATTTTAGATTTATTTCTTGGAAGATTTAAAATTATAAAATTGAATAATTTAATTTAATTTAATTTTGATGGATTGCTTTGACACTTGAGTTGAGATGTCTTTTCGTGTTTTAATTTATATTAACATTGTTAGAATTTATATTGTAATATGGTTAATATTTAAGGATGAAGTTATTCTACAATCTATTATTTTATAATTTTTTATCCACTAATTTTTTTTATTTTAATGTTAATTTAATAATTAAAATTTTTTATAATTTTTATACAATTAAATTTATCAAAATAAAAAATATTTTGATTATAAAATTCAAACCAAAACCTAAATGGATTGCTTTAGATTGGGTTAAAAACATTTGGGTTGGGCCTAAATTTTGATAGTTTGGTTTAGATTGACTTAAAATCCAAACCAAACTAACACATGTCCACCCCTAGGTTAGGACCATAGTACAATGGACTGATACACAACCCAAAACAAAAAAAAATTTCTTGGCAACGAAGGTTAGGGAAAGAATCACGAATTTAGATTATTAAACTGAAGGGGTGGATGTTTTAGGTTTCAGTTAAGTTTTTATTCGTTTTGGTCTGCGTTGCAATTTATTTGGGTTTCAGAATTTAACATGAACGATTATCTAAAAGTTAGTTCAGTTCGATTCGGTTCACATTCAATGCTAATTAGATTTTTTAAATAAATTTTTAAAAAGGCTATGATGGATGGGAATAGGTTCTCCACATCTTCTAATATTTATTTGCAAAAGATCCTACAATACGTATTAATTATGTACATGTACAGTTTTAATGACAGTTTTAATGTGTCATTATTATTATTATTGTTATTATTTTTAGTTTTTATGCAAGCCAAAGATGAAGAGAAAAGCAGCAAAAATAAGGTCAACACTACTACATTGGATCTAAATTCAATTGGGATAAGATGGTATACATCAAATGTGATAGCGAATTGAGTAAGCACGTGAGAGTTTGAATATAAAACTTTGATTTAAAAATCAAAATTGGCGAAAATCAATCAACCTAAAAATATAAATTGTAAACATTTATTTAGTCATTTAATGTTAGATTAAATCCCAAATTGATTGTTTTTTGCACCCTGTCCTTTTCAATATTCAATCTCAACAAGTGATCAATTAAATAAAGTTATTTGAAAGCCATTTGACTAAGCTCTTGAAGCATTTAATTAGAGAGTCTTAGTAATTTAAAATTAACAAACAATTGACTATTTGAGAAGTTTACACAGTTCTATACACACCCTAAGCGCATGTTTGGAATTAGATCACGATTCTCTCATGATCTGATCATATCCCGAGTAAATAAATCAATTATTGATTGGTTGTTAATAAATAAAAAAGTAAAATGAGTTAAATTTTACTCACACACTACCACAGAAAGATACATGACAAAAGATTATTAAAAACTCAGTAATACTCAGATTAGGAGAGGATCATGTTCCATTTGGAATTACATTGATGGTCATATCATCACTTATTTAATTATTTAATGCTAAAAATATATGCGGTCAAAAATATGTTATAAAAATAATTATCAAATAATAAAATTATTTGTATTGATGATTAAAAATAGTGCAATACCAAAGTCGTCACACCTTAAATTATATATAAGCAAAATACCCTTATAACAATATTGGATAAATAATTAAAATTTCAAACTTCAAATTAATTAAAAATTTTAAAATTAACCCGGAAATATAGATGAAGTGAAAGTGGAGAAGGTGTAACTGTTCCACTACACCGACGCTGCATCCTGCAAATGCATGATAAGGTGTAACTGTTCCATTACATGTTTGCTAAGTTGTCAATGGAGCTTTAAAACAATTTTTTCTTTGAAAAGAAATAAATTACAAAAGAAAAAAAATTTTAAAATTATCCTAAAAAGTAAGCATTAGATTAAAAAAAAAGTTATTTTTCTGATTATATAAACTTCATGTGTGCATTTAAATATCAAATTTCAATTGGTACAAGTAAAACACCTCAATTTTAATAATATTATTCAATATCAGCAATCTCAAACCATTTCAAACATTACAATAACAAGACAAATACTTTAAATTTAACACTTTTATCATTCAATAATAACAATTATGAGCCATTGTAAACACTGTAATTCATTTAAATACAAAATATTCATGTATTTTCATTCTTCATTCAAAAACCAAACATATTTTCAGCCATCAGACATATAAATTTAAACCAAATAATGGCCTTCAATAATAATTCAAGCGCCAATTCCAGGGTTCTAGCTAGCTAAGAAACATGTAGAAGTTAACTGCTAAATTTCTTAATACCACAAATATCCCGTTGCAAACTTTTTCCGCACAAATAACCCAAATTGTGAATTAGGACCAAAATACCCCTACCTCTAAAACCCAAACGCCCAAGGCCCAACTCGCAACTCCTTTCTTCTTCTTCACAACTGTTACTGAATCACAAAACCAATCATCGTTCTGTTGTTCCTAGACGGCGGCAATCATTTCCGGCGGCACGCACGCGTTTCCTCACCGATCAGCAAATGGAGAAATAGACTCACGGTAAAGGCAAGTAATATTACTGTGTTACTGTATTGCATTATTTGATTAACGCACTAAAATTTCATTATTCGATTAAAAGGCACTAAAATATAATCTGTGATGTGGCTATTACGGTTTTTTTTTTATGTAATATTAAATGTGGTTTGATTGTCTTAGTTTCTGTAATCGTATTGCAAATTGATTGATTTCTCATTGTGAAGGCTGCTCATTTGCTTATTACTATACTTATGAGTCTGAAATTAATGTCGTATTTGTGCTTGCACGCGTCTGTAATGATCTAGTCCTTGCGGCCCTATGCTTCGAATTATCAGTTTCTAATTATATTTAACATGAGAGTAAACTCAAGATAGGTGTGGCGTGTTCATGAAACTTAAATCTCTTGTTGGTAAAGCTGGTGGATCATGAATGATATGGGTTGCGTTGTGATTGCTATTGAGCTCAGTTTACGATGCTCGTAGTCAATGTTTCATTTGCCTGCCTTTTTTCCTCTTAGTTGAGTTGACTATTTGCCCAATGGCTTACTATTATGAGTTGACATGCTCTGATAAGATGTCTGTTAGTTGTGCTTCAAAATCAAATTTGTTTGAGAACCATATAGGATGTAATCTTGGGGTTAACGTGTGCTTTATTGGACAGTTGATGTATAACTGTGACTGATCACTGTAATTCTTGATACAATTGATGATACAATTTCATAAATAATGGTCAATCAATGTAGCTAAGAAGGCTGACGCTTGTTCCTTATTTTTTTCAGTAATTGTTATATAGTAGTGTTTTTAAATTGATTTACAAAAATGTGAGTCCTAATTGGCTGACATTTCTTCCCATGAGAAGTATCATGTCATCCTAGCTTGTGCATTCTTCAAATCTTATTCTGTAACTGTTTATCCTTTCTTATTTGATTCACTGTCATATGCATGTGTATCTTTCCATAAATTTTCTTGCACAATGTTTCATCACAACCATTTTCCTTTGAACATCGGTTTGTGCCTTTAACTTGGATGTTCTTTCTTTAGTTACCGGTAGCTGATCACAACCTTAGAGCTTTTAGGAATATTAAGACTTCTAAATTTTACCATGATTCTATCTGAAATTAACGTTCATAGAAAAAATACAATGCTATTTGTTGAATAGATATGATATTCTGAAGCTGTACAATTTGCAACCCATAAATATTCTTAATCCACTTACTATAGTCTGTCTAGTCTTTATTTAAGTAAAAGTGTACTATTCCTGATAAGGATAATCCTAGTAATAGTGTGATCCCTAGTCCATAGGGAAGAAGTCATAGTTGGAGGGCAGATTGGTTTGGGATCTTGAGACATGCTCGAGAGCCATATTCCAAGTCCTGAGTTAGTGCTTGTAATAAACAGATTCTGTAATAAAATATTATTTGACTATTTGTGTTAATTACTCTTGTTTGGTTGCTTTACTAGATACCATATGGAACAAATTTGAAGATGCACTCATCATCACATCTGTTGAAGCAGGTCAACATAATGGTCATGTTTTGATCAGAGTGGAACTGTGGAACGTCTTGATCTTGCAAAACCACATAAACTATTTGCACAAACCATACAAACTGATCTGGCATAACACATAAGTTGGATGAAACACCACTTGACCTACATGATTTATTTTTATTAATTTGTGTCTTTATTCAACCAATAATATTTTACAAACGTCAATGTGTACAAAATAATTTGTACAAACAGGTTGGTTTTAGGGATACTCTGTGTGTCCCGCGCCCCAACCCACCCCCCCCCAGTGGAAATCAATTAATAGATAGTAAATGTTGTCAGATGCATTTCTATTTTTTAATGGGCTGCTGCAATTTTTATATTTTTACTGTAAGTCTTTACTTTTTGAACTCATAAGCTCTTTTCCCCTTGTTCTACTACTAAACACATTACTTTTGTAGGTGCATTAACTGATCACAACACTTGGGGGCCATTTTCACTTTTGTATTCATGGCGTCTTTCAACACAAGCAAGCAACTGAAAGAAGAGTACACACACTCCCTCTAGCTCATTTCTTCATCATTTCCATTATTCATGTAAGACGTCTTTTCATTTCATTTTTTCTCCTTTCAGATTCGTAAGCAATTTGACTGGATCATCTTTTTCCAAAATCTGGGCGCTTTTGTCAATTGTACCCGTAAGTTCCTATTTTTACTTAAATAAAATTACTGCATTTGTTTATGTTTAGGTTATTGCAATTTTTTATTTATATTTATTGTGCTTTCAGATTTCAATGGTTCTGCGACATTTAACCAGCTCATTTCGCCCGATTGGTAATTAGATTTTAGTCAAAAATTAATTTTTTAATTCCTGAATTGAGTGAGATTAACATATGTTGTCACTAATATGTTTCTTCAGATTGCTACGCCACTGATAAGTCATTGAAGAAGAATGATGATTTGATTGGAGCTCCTAAGAATTTGAGTGCTTACTTTGCTACATTAATTGTGGATTTTCTCTTCATTCTCATTCCCATGACTTTATTTTTCACTGTAAGTTCCTTTCATTTTCTCTTGGGTGTTCTAGTCTCCATACCTTGATATAATTTTTCTAGTTTTCAACAATTGTGCTTGTGTTTATGTTTAGTAGTATCAATGACAGATTCTAGCAGACTGGGCTTATATAGGGTCATTTTTGGGGTTTATGCTATTTTTTGCAACGGCAGCATCCAAAAGGTTGGATCTTGTAAACTGAGATCTATAATGCTAAATAGTATTGCGTGAGTGCTTTGTGCAAACAAACTGACTGAAAGCTATATATATATATATTTCAATACAGATTTGGTTCGCCTCCAGATTTGGAACACAGAATCCATTCTATTAGGTCATTTTTAACATCATACCGAGTGTCTACGGTAACATAATCTCATTTACACATTGCCATCGTCTTTTATTTATTTATTTTTTTGGATGAGTACATTTGCATTTTGTCCTTTTATATGACGAGGAGGGTAAATGCTGCAGATGTTGATAACATGCTTCTGTATCTTGGCTGTTGACTTCAGAATATTTCCCAGAGAAAATGCTAAGACTGAGACTTATGGCACTGGTTTGGTAAGTTCTTACACATTGTATCATGTCTTATTGTTGTTCCTGATTTTTCATCATTCATCAACATTGCCATTGTTGCTGCCGTGTTGTCATGGCTATTATTTCATTACTAACTTATTTTTATTTTATTTTTTTTCTGTTTTTCGATATGGTTGTTTGCTATAGCTGTGGTACAAAAATTAGAAAGAGCGTCTCTTGGTAGATATAGGATTAAGCAGTAGAACTTGTGTTGTGTCCTTGCGGCATTAATTGATTGATTAGTTACAGATTAACTTCCATATGACAGCATAAAAAATTGAGTTACCTTTATATCATCTGAAAGTGACTGCATATCTTCTTGAATGAATTGTGTTCATCATTAGCTAATTGACAAGCTGGAATGGTTTTTAACCAGAAGAATATGTGCTGAAGTTTGCCGTTGGTGGTCTTAGATGGCTAAGTTTTGGCTCCCTGTCAGTTCACAGAGGAAAAGAAATTTCAAATCATTGGAGTTAAGAAGAAAAGTAAAAGGATAACTTTCTGCTTCTCTTTAGAAGTCAGAATGACTTGTATTACAGCTGAACCACTTTCCAAAACTAAAGCCTTGTGAGTGCATTAGATGGAGCTTGGGGATAGACTTTCTCTCTCTTATCTTCCTCTTCCTTTTGTATTACTAAACTTAAGTCACTAATTTTGTATCAAGTTGTTGGTCGATAGATTTCCTGATGTTTCTCTTTTCAATTGACGAAATGTATATCTTATGTGATTGCATCAGATGGATCTAGGGGTTGGGTCCTTTGTGTTTGCGAATGCAATAGTTTCACGACAAGCCCGAAATATCCAGTCAATGTGAGCATTCTATGCTTTATTGTTTTGGAATTAGCTTCTTGCTTTGAATATGAATGACTGGAACCAGAGTTTATGAGGAAATGATGTTTTCTCCAGGAATTTGTTTTTTGGAATATGAGATTACAAGTGCATTTTTGCATTCTATGTATGTCTCCATGAACATATGTATGTATGTGTAAGTATTGATAGACAACAGGGCAGTTAAAAATGAGTCAAGACAAAGTTCATGTCGTGAGCAGACCAATTTGCTTGAGTTTGGGAAATGAATCTATTATTTGGCTTGAGTTGTCCTTTTATATCTCAATTGGTTTTTATTGCATTTTCTGTGCGGCCAAATTTTATATTTGAGGGATTTGTAAGTCTTTACAATCTTGTATTCTGGTGGCATAACGAAGATAAATATTATGGTATTCCTTGTTCTTGCTATAAATGTCCAATGTCATTGTATTTCCATCTCCATGGGCTCTGAAGGGTAAAATATCATCTGTGATGGTCATGATTTGTAGGCATATCGATATTGGCCATAGGTTATTGAAATACATTGATTACCTGATGTTGAATACCCAGATTCGACTAATTAATGAATATGTGTATAGAGTTTTCTCAGTGGTTTATGGTTCTGCAGGAATTGGAAGAGTGCGCTTAAATCTACCGGTCCACTAATATTACTGGGGTTTGGCCGGATTGTTTCTACAACAGGTGTGGACTATCAGGTATAATATATTTCTTTAGTTTTTCTTATTAGTGTTGTCTATAATATTCTCTTTGCGGAGTTAGTGCTCTATGAAACTAGTTTTCTGTTACCCCTGTAGGTTCATGTTGGAGAATATGGAGTGCACTGGAATTTCTTTTTTACACTTGCTGCTGTATCAATTCTTACTTCAATCATTAATATTCGCCCCAAATATTGTGGAATTCTTGGTTCAGTAATTCTAATTGGTGTGTATTCAACCTAATATTTATCTTATTTCTGCATCTTGAAGAGTTAATCTCGTTTAAGTTGTCATTTTCAGGTTACCAAAGTTGGTTGATTCGTGGGTTAAATGTATATCTGCTTTCTAATGAAAGGGGTACAGATATCATAAGCCAAAACAAAGAAGGGATATTTAGCATTTTTGGTGAGGATAAATTGGAAAAAAATGTATTGGTTTTGCTGGTAATGCTTTATATTGTTTTGTCTTTTAAATTGGCTTTGTAATGAGAGGTGTTAGACATTTTTGCATTTTAAAAGGAGTTATGCCATTTGAGTTTATGAAAACGTCAGAAGTTTGATGGTATGAAAATGTTTGGTATTAAAAGGCAAGAGAAAGGAAATCTGTACTAATGTGCTCAGACATTTGACACTGTTGTTGGTAAAAATAAGTCTACTTCTAATGTGGTGAAAGGGAGGCGGTACATTATTATGATGCTAAATATGGCTAGAAAACAATGATACATGTTATCAGGATGGCTAAAATGATAATATGCAATGGGAAAGACATTAGCAATTCGTTGTCTGCATGCATTCATTAATGCACCAACATATCTGTACTTTCAAACCATTTTATGTGTAGTCTCTAAAAGAACTTGTTCAGGTATTTCAATGCTTTATTTGTCTCCTGCATTGTTTTCTTCCAAGGAATATGGATGCCCCAATAACCAGTACTGACAGCATAGGCTACTAATGGGGCACGGGTACATGACTGGGTATCCATTATTTGATTTAGATCAGTTTGTTACAAAATTCTGATTCAAACTTTAGTATTCTAATTATGACCTAATAGGAGATTAAAACTGTAGGAAATAAATGAGGACTTTAGTTTTTCCTATGAGCTGCTTACTTCAGTTTGGTTCTAATTTTTGCTAAAAACTGATCTAAACCAACACATGGAGACATATTGTATTGAACATCTCTTAAGATTTGTTTTGCTAGTAAGTTCTTCTCTATATAACCTGTGGTTGACCGCTTGAAGCAAACAAAGGAGGCATATTGTGTTGTCTGTTGCAGTTCCCTTTCTTGTGATCTATATATTGATCTTTTATGTTCAATTTCAGGGGAGATGTTCCCTGTATGTTGCATGATATTTAAATACGATTTGATTGATACTTCTAAGCTTGGGAATCATTTTGTTTTTGTTACATGCTTATGCTTTTGACTAATTAATGCTTATGCGGCTAATATCAGAGGTTTGGTCTAATGATTTCTGTTTATGGAAAATCTCTAAGTCACAAGGACTGTCAAAAAAAAAAAAAAGTGGTTTTGTTTTGTTTTATATTTTTGTATCTCAGAATCTTATTTCTCCTATTAATAGAACTGGAATGTGGTGTTTTATCTGTTTAGCCATGTAACTTTTATTAGTCCTTTTTTTCCCTAGTAATTTTAGATGAATAATCTTTGTCAAGTAATTGATTATTGTTATTTCCCAGGATATTGGGGCTTATATCTTGTTGGTGTCCAGTTGGGTCACTATATTTTCTTTGGAAATAATTCCCAATCTGCATCAAGAAGCAACAAGGCAGCTTTCATTAAAACCTGGCTTCTTGGTATTCTGACTGGGTATGACTCTTGTTTGAAAAGATCTGTAACCAGGCTATAATCTTTATCAATTTCCTTAACATTGTTATTCTGAAGATGGCGCTCTAACTAATTTCAGCACTGCATGTTAGGTTATTAACCCTCCTCCTAGACGGGCACATTGAAAGAGTTTCTCGTAGAATGGTAGTTTGTCAATTTCTTATTTAATTTCATGGGGGTCTGTTGGGTCTGTTGTCTATAGTATTGATGGAAATCAATTTTTTTTTTTTTTTTGTTTCTGTGGCAGTGCAACCTGGCCTATGTTACATGGATAGCGTCTCTGAACCTACAGGTTATTACTGTTTCTACACCACCGTGAAGTCCAGTTTAGGACTATTTTACCAAGAGTTATTTATTTATTTTTTCTATGGAAATGTTCTTATATAGTCCCTTGTGCATTTCATTGTGATAAATTCAATTTTAAAGAGTTATCTTCTGAATTAAGATGTCTTCTATTTCATTCTTTATATATGTTTTACTATTGGAGGGAGATCGGTTGTCTCAGTAGACTCGTTATAGAGTTGTAAACACGGTGAATGATTGTGTGGGAAAGTTGTTGCTAGTCTAATGCAGATAGTGGGCGTTCAATGGGAAAGGTCCGTTTGTCTTTTGAAGAAAGAAAATTTGACAGATCAAGTAAAATGAAACTTGAGTTTGGGTAATGATGTGGTGAGTAATGACCAATGTGAGATTATACAGTCACCTTTTTCCCCAGTGAGGTTTGGTTCTATGCAGAAATTTCTACTGATAGTCTATTTGGTTGAGCATTGACTGCTATGAAATTGAGCAGGCTCATGTTTTAGTCCTGGCAGGTATTGCTTGGGATATGATGGTTTTTTGCCAAGCACCTTGTTGTCTAAGTGCCGCACAGGGTTGCTGCACAAAATACTCATCTCGTGACAACCTGCTTCCTTAAACCTGTAGATGATCCCTTAGTATTCTGTTTGGTTCAATCTGAATCTAATGGAGAACTGAAGGCACTGATTAGTTGTGGACAAATGAGATGCCTTAGAAGTTAGAAGGGAAGATTGCAAAATAAATCCTGTCTCTGAAGTGTTGTTTAATACATGTAGATGGAACACGTGGCGCTAAATATCTTATAGAAGAGAGTTGTCTTCGTGCTCAAGAATTTTGATGTAATGTTTGACCCATGTGGAAGTTGCATGATACCAGTGTGCTAGTCTCCAGAATTTTCATTACATAGTCCAGTCTTTTATGAATCTCTTGAGGTATCTGATGTATTTCAACTAGTGGCTCTTCTTAGGCGAATGCACATGAGGAGCCCTGACTTCCCATGTGATGTGTAGACATTGACAAAAATAAGAATGATAATATTTTCCTTGGTGATTCAAGGATCATCATTTTGAGAAGTTGTTAGGCAAATGATGCTGTTTTTCTGCTTTCTGAGATTGGTGTTACTTGTACTGCTTATCCCTAGCTCTTTACGTAAAATTTTTGCTCCCAATATATGAGCCTTGTATTTACTCTACTCAAGCTGCATAGACCATTACACCTGTGATGTAAATGTTAACATTATTTGGTAAAGGCAAACATCATTGGTTAGGTATTCCCTGCAATTTCGACAATAGAAACTTGAGCATCTTCGGTGTGGCCATGGGCATTGGGGCTCAGAATAATGAATATATACACAGCTCTTTGTGAGTATACTTTAGACTAGATGTAAATAAAATACATTACTTGCATGATTTATTCTGCCAAGACAAAAGGAAGTTTAGATTAATAAGCTGTCTTCACGATATCAAAGGATATTGTTGAGGCCAAATGTGATTCCTACATTACTGGATTTGGGTGATCTTATTGCTTCTAATGTAGGAAAAACTTTCATCCTTAAAGAGGCAATCCATCAGTGTATACAAGTTTGGTTTCTTTTATGGATCATAACTGATTTTTGTTTTGTCTTGTTTTGTTTTTTCTTAAAAATTTTCTATAAAATATGATGCGTAGCGACTAAAAGTTTGCTCTTTTTCAGCTTATAGGAGGGTTTATGCTTACTGATTATATCCCTGGAAGTAAAATTTCAGCTCTTGAAGAAGCATTCAATCGAAATTTACTGGCTTCATTTGTTCTGGTGAGCAAAACTAGCTGTTATTCACATCGAAGGTTGTGTATGTTTCGCGTTTTCTTGCTCATATCAAAAGTCTGTGGACTGTTTTCTGTTTTTGTAATATATGCAGGCAAATATTTTCACTGGGTTGGTAAACTTAACGACAGATACCCTATCTACCTCAACAATCTCAGCCATTTTTTTGTTGCTTGGCTACACTTTCTGTGTGTCCATGATCATTGGAATTGCAGACTTTTATGGCATTCGGTTAAAATTTTGGTAGGCTTACTTTTGTTATTATGGAATCCTTGTGAAACGAGGATGCAGAGTGGACCTGTTGTCAAGAGCACATGGAGGTGCACATGTAGATTCAGCAGTAGCTGAAAGTGATGGGAATGTTATAATTTCTGATTTAAATTAAAACCCACCCCCCCTTCATCCACATATTACACAGGTGGCTTCATGGATACGGAATGGTACCTCCAAGGAGGAATGATGGGTTAATTTCCATGTGAAAACTGAAAAGCAGATTATTACTTCATGCACATGTATGCTTGCTGCTAGGTTATTAGAATGGTGGGTGGGTTTCCCATTGATATGATATAAAGACGGATATGGTACAATAGAAGAGCCCGCATCGACATGACCATTTTTCCCAGAAAAAGTAAAAGCGGCAGGATTTAGAGAAACTATACAATACTTGATACATAAAGAGAACAGAAGAACAACGCTACAAAACAATTTATTCATGGTTACCTTCTACTAATTTTTCACGGTACATCGAAAAAGCAGAGACGTACTGTTTAGTAACGTCATAGCTGCTTGACACTTGCGTTGGTTTACACAAACTAAATTTTAACACTTTACCCCTGTAGGTGTTGCAGCATTACATGCAAATATATATATATATATATATATATGGAGAGAGTTCCAAATTAGGGATTTTTAATCATATTAAACTTAAAGATAAGTTATATATATGGATCCAGCTACGGTACCATCGTGGTACCCGTACCACTGATTTTGTCTTTTGTGCCAGCAGTGTTGTAAAATTTCATTGAACCCCTTTCATTTATTTTTATTTAAACTTTACTTCATAAATATTAAATTAATTTTTATTACATCCATTAAACATTACAATTAGCACCTTATACTATTTGTTATTTATACATTTTTCTTCTTTATTACACTTTTATCACAATACCCCTCTCTTTATCACAAATACCGGCGAACCCGACCCGAATTTCGTTTCCATTTCCGTCCACGCCATCGGCCAAGGTTGGTACCGATCGAAAGATCGTGCGACGCCGGTCATTTCCACACCATCCTTGTCACAAAAATAACCGGGTCAATTCGACCCGCGAACCCGACCCGAATTTTGTTTCTATTTCCGGCAACTCCACCGGCCAAGGTTGGTACCGATCGGAAGCTCGTGCGATGCCGGTCATCTCCATGCCATCCTTGTCGCCGTAAAGCATTCGGAAAGCTGCCGATCGAAGCCGTGAAAAGTCACAGAATCCCCGCTTCAATTCGCCGTTGTTTCTCCAGTTTCCGGTGACACCACCACTTGAGTTTTGTTCTCCACAATTCTCTCTGTCTTTTCTGACCAATCACAGCCACCGGAAGAGCTGATATTGCCGTTGATCGGCTTGTTGAAGGATTCACGGGTTTGGGAGAATAACATAATAGTGTGAAGCAAAGTTTAAATAAGAATAAGATAAAAGGGCTCATAAAATTTTTACACAGAAAAGACAAAAGCAGTGGCACCATGCCACTGTTGCACGATAGGCGAGTCATATATATATATATATATTTCAATAAATAATGGGAAAAATTATAATGTATTAGAGTCTGTATTTTTTTATTTGTTGGTATGTTTCTTACTTTAATATGATCAAGAATTCTTAATTAGAGCATTTTTATCTATTAATATGGACAGAGATCCTTCATTGGAATATTTATATATATATAGAAAACACAAACTTTAATCTTATAGTGTAAATCTGTAATTTTTTTTTAATTTTTTAACTTATCCTTAATTTTAATATGGCTAAAAGTACTTGATTGGAAACTATATATAAACATATATAGCTAATTTGTTATTAGGATTTAAAATTTTCATTAAAAAAAATTCTTATTTCAGTTTTTAAATTTGCATGTATTAAATTCTCACGAGATATTTCCGTTGGGGTTTTGATATATGAAAATGAGTACTCAAAATCTCAAATAAATGAATATCGATTTTTTTTATCTTTAATTTTACACCTTAAGATAATCGAGTGCCCTAAAAGAAATAAACAATAAAATAAGCAAATTCCTTTGCTTAACAATTTTAAAAAACGAAAGCAACTTTGCATTTTCTTTTTAAGTTTTTTGAAATGTATTTATTATATAAAAAAAAAGTTATTTAGGTGATAGGGTGACTTTTTTTTCACAAAAAACCGTTAAATCGAAATATTCTACAGTACTTCACATTTATTACAGGTATTTATGATAAATATAAATATAAATATAAGTGTATACTTTGTTTTGCTAGATAATTTTAAGTACATATTTGATGCTTTGTCCATAGACCCGTACTCCCACCTGAAATGTCTTTTTAGTCCAAAAATGAAATTTATTCTCTTAAAAATAAAATTTCCTTTTGAGGCCATGTGACGGAAGATAAACATGATGCAGTGCTTGAGCACGAAATACAAATTCCGAACTCAGAATTGCCCAATCTGCAGAATGTTTTATTCAACCTCTAAGAATTACTCCTATGATAATGAAATCCACTTTTACTTGTTACCAAACCAAACATACCGTCTAAGAGATAGCGGGCGAAAGCAAAGCATTAGATGCAGAAAAAGACCACATTCATTCATCGACATTAAAATTACATAAATAAATAGCATATATTACAAGCTTCCATCCACTCATCTAAGTTCAGAGAACACCTCTAAAAGACTTCACTCAGACCAAAATTTCACGAAGGCAGTAACAATTGACTTGAAAATGGCCACAAGTGGGTTGGTTTCCTTTTCACCAGAATTCCTTGATGCCTTTTCCCATGCTTCACTGCTCGTATGTGAAAAGAAATAAGATCGGCGATCCGAAATTTAGACCAATCAACAACTTTCGAAAGAGCTACTAGATATACTTACAGATTAATTCTGTCTATAGTTGGATTGCTTCCGTATGTCCCTTTATTTAGAACACCAGCTTCGTTGACAATCACGTTTGCTTGTGGTGTTTTTGATTCTTCCCTCCTGCTGCCGCCGCCGCCATTGTGAATCTCGCCACTTGGAACATTTATTTCCTACAAAAATCACATTATAACCATTAATAAACTCTTTTCAAAATAAGATTTCCTGCTTCTTACACAATGAAGAAATTAGTTTTGCCTAAAATGATAGTAAATTAGTGAATCTTGACCATCATATACAGAGGTTTATGCAAATAAAAGTTGAACAACAGTTAGAATAGGGAAAGAAACAAGGACCCATATGATGCCCACATCCAATTATCACATTCCAACATATGTATATATGCATATCATGCTACTAAGGCTCTAATCCTACATTCCAAAACTTAAAATATGTTTGGTTAGACATGATTTATCACAAAACCTTCGAACTTCTCAAAAAAGATGGTGAAGAAAAAGAGAACTCAAGTATCTTCAAGAGTCTTGTTTCAAACTGCCGATATGCAGTTATACCATACGAAATTTGGAGATCAATATAGAACTCAGATGATGAGATTTGCACTCAAAACACATTGCATACAACATATGTGGACTGAACGTGAATATGTATGAAATGATAAAATTAAACCTCACTCATTCTGTAATTTCAAACAAATAGATTCCATAGATACAAAACATATCCTTTGTCGGAGAGGCTTTAATTAGAAGATAAAAAATCCAAACTCCATATAATTGCATAGCAAATCAGTGTGATTATGCATGCAATCATCTTTCTAAACTAATGTGCATCGGAGCCATCACATGTAGCTGGTACCGCATAAATGCAGATAAAGAGTTAAATGAATTAAATCGATACTGATGACACTGATACTACAAACCACGAACTGCAGTGCACTCCCCTAATGGAAGTTGGAAGACTACAATGTATGAAATGAGCTTTGTGACTTACACACTTGATTGTCCCTTTATAAAATGCAAAAGATTTTGGAGAAACTCACTTTAGTTCTATCAATCCCCTGGTTTTCTTCAGAAGTTAAGACATCATTATGAGAAACTTCAAACTGTACATTCCTGCCAACCACAGTATCAGGCACAGTGCCTCCTTCCATAGTAGAGCAATCTGAGTTATTCAACAGTGGATCTGCAATTTTCTCAACCACTATGTTGTTCACCAAATCAGGGTTTTTATCCAAAGTTACATCTGCAAGGATTGTCCCATTTTGTCCATCCACCAAACCAGAATTCTTCGAGCAGTGTATTTGATCTGATGGGACACTGTCAATGCCTGCTTTCAAGTTGACCTTTTCAATTTCATTTTTCTCCAGAGCTTCAGTTGAATTCTTTACTGCAGATGATGTGCTTGAGCAGTCAGCTGTTTTAGGTGCAGGCCTCAGTGGAAATGTCTCTACTACTACATCTGCTGTTATTGGCGTTACTTTGGCTGTAGAAGCTGCCAACCTCTCACTTTTCACTTTTTCAAACGATTTACTGGTTTGCAACTCTTCATATGTACTCTTAGCAGAATCTTCAGTTTTTACATCTACCTGGCTCCCGTTGACGATTTGCCCATTGTCAAACATCTGATTTTCATGCTTGCTGCATAACCCATCAGAAAATGATTCCTGTTCTTCATTATTACCCTCCTCATGACTGGGTACAAAAGGACTGCCATTTTCAGGTTCTGCGGAAATTGTACCTAACGGATATTCTTCATCAATTTTATTAGTGCTCAGCTCCTCGGCAATTAACTTAGCAGGACCCAAAACTCTATTTTCTTGGATTATCTCCCTGACAATCTCCCGTACGGTGTAGAAGGACCCACCAACTTCTTTGTGTGTGAGATTCAGTGATGGGAAACTCCCTTTGTTTGAAGTCTGATACCTGTAAGCAAGTTTAACAAATAACTAATAACTCAGCAAATGATGCAACAAAAGAATGAAGACTTGGCGATTGCAAGAAAACAAAGTATGGCCTGTTAAGTTTATTTATTTATTTTTTATTATTTTAAAAAAAAAGACATACACAAGTATACACAACAAATGCCACCAAACTGTAATCTTAGAAACTACTAATTCAGCAGGTGAAAATTCCTTCAAAGCAAGGGAAAAGTTCATGTAACCTGCAGATGCCCAAAGAAACATTACTATGCTACCAAGAATTAGCTGTACATATCTTATCATAGGAGTTGTGTGTGTAAAACAATTACTATATCAATTTCATAGGTTCTACTAATTACTCAGCCACAATAAAACTTGATTGCCCAGAATTTTAATTCCAGTTATGTTCTACTGTTTTCCCTTTCTTCTTATTGCACCGAAACATGATATGGCATCACACATATAAAATAAAGTTTTATAACAAAAAATAATGCATGATTGCTAAGAAGTGTATTATGTCGACAAGTCAAGGCAAAATATCGAGCCCAAGAATTAAGTTACAGTCTATGATTTATAAAGATTTTGAACTGGAACAAATGCCCATCACTTTGTGTCAATATATCACATTATCTGTAGTTAAATCAGTTGACCACACTTGTATGTGAATGCAACAATCAACTGAAAAGCTACTCTCCTTGAACAATTGCACACTTTCTTACATAAAAGACGCTTAAACTCACTAAGTTAATTTCTAGGTCTACAGGTCCAAGAGGTAGCCTACAACTTAAAGTACAAATAATCTCTCACACATTCTGCTTGCTTACATTACCACGTACTTTGAACTATACGGAAAAACAAGAGAAGTTGCTTGGATGATAAAGCCACACATTGGAGTTCAATTTTATCAAGGAAACTGGGCGAAGAAAGGCTGACAAACAATCACAGATTTCATTTCTACAAGTGACTGTTTTCGGACAACCCATACCCAGTACAATAGTAACTATTCAAAGCAAATGGAAGCTGTAAAGCAATTACTTCTTTACAAAGGATTCAACCATTGCCTTCCTCTCCTCCTTTGAACGCCGAATGCGAGACTTCTTCCCTTCAGATTCATTGCACTTAGCTAGGGCAAATGTTTGCCCAACCCAGCCACCCTTTATAGCATGCATCATTTACAAGCTCACAACCTGTTGAATGCAATTACATACAAGGACAGCATTCATCAGATGCTTATTCATCAACCTAGACCATATAAAGGCATAAAGGCATGTTCTATCAAATTTCATCTAAAGAAATCTCCACAGCAAATTTCCCATCCAGAAAATACAAATAGTAGTAGCTAAAGAAAAGAGACAGAAGAATCACCAGGTGATGGTTAACAGCATTGACGAGATACCTTCAAGAAAAGATCCTGCAGAAGTTTTACTTCATTAATCAAAATTACAGAAGCATATATGGAATCCCAACGTACAATTTAACAGCCATCTTCACATACTCAAAAGCAATGCTTAACATCACTCACTATGAGGGACTATAGGCAACTATGACATGAAATTGACAATGAAATTCTCCGAAAGAAAATTAAGGAAAAATAATTGAAAAAGGGAATTTTGAATCTTGTTCTAAATTCAACCGGTTAAAGCCAACCTCGAGTGAAGGGTAGCTGTAGTCGGCTTAACTGGAGACTTTTGCCACCAAATCCCAAAATTTCAAAACTATCAATTTCCTTTTCTCCCAAAATTTTCAGTACAACTAAAGCAAGCGTAATACTTAAATTTCAAAGTTTCTTTTTCTTTTACGATTGACAATTCAATAGTTATCAAGCAAAATTCAGTAATCATTTTGAAGACTGAATTCTTATAAAGAACAACAGAAACCAAATGGAGAGAAACATTCAACAAAAAATAAAAAAATAAAAAATCTAAGCAAATTTCCAGAAGGAAACAGATTGGCGAAGAGAAACCCCGGCGGTCAAATGACAAGAAATATTATAAATCAGTTTACACAAATGACATAACTGAAATGCGACAATCAAGTTCAAAAAGACCAAAAAGAAAAAAAATTGATTAATTGGAGTCAAAAAATTAACAATGTTACCTGAAGATGAATATTGAGCGAGAGAGAGTGTGTGTGAGTGATGAGACTTTTTGGTGGAACAGGGGGTTACTAAAACCCTACACAACACAATATTTAAAGAAACAGTAAAATGATAAACAGTAAAAGAAAGAAATGGGAACGTGAGAAATTCAATTGGTCCAGATAAGGGCGGGAGACAAGTGTAATCATTTGTATGAGTTCGTGGTACAACGAAATAAGCATTGGGGTCAATTTACAAAGCCCATCAAAGATATGGTTCTTATTGGGCCTGGCTCATTGGCCGGTTCAATAAAACAGTTCTGTTTAGCCCATAGCTTATTCAACGATGGACTGGCAACACAAGTGGCTTATTTATCAGACAAGACGCCATCAATCATCCCGATAGACTGGCGCAATTACTCTATCGTGTTGCTTAGAAATATTATTGTCCAAAACATCCATTTCATTTTCCACTAATTTTGAAAATTTCCTACAGTAATTTATATAAATTCATCCCACATGGCACTTTTTGTATAATAATCACCCAATTAGAACATTTTTAAAATGTTGAGAGGAATAAATCTTCAAGATTTAGTGATAACTTGGGTTCTATTATAAGATAAAAGATGGTATTTCAACTTTCAAATGTAGAGCAATCCCTCTGAAAGAATCTCATCTTTCAAATACAAAGCTATCTATCTCAATGTAAAGAATAAATTTAACTAAAGGGATCTCTCTTATCTCCCATTAGGATTGGCAATGGGACGAAATGGTATTTACTAATCTCAGTCTCGTCCTGTATATGTAAGTGAGATGAAAAAATGTCTCATTTCCTTCCTTTTTTTGGGGATAAAAATGTTTCAATCCTATCCCAAAAAAGATAAAATCTTACAGAATCTCATCTTAATTGAAAAAATTCTCATTATTATTCGGCAATGAGACAGAATAAAACAAAATTTGTCAATCCCACTTTCGTCCCGTTTACGCAAGTGGAATAAAAAAATGTTCTACTCCCGCCCCTAAATTTTTTTATGAGACAAAAATGTCTAAATCCTATTCCAAATGAGATGGAATCCCACATAATCCCATTGGAAAAAATTATTATCCCTATCTCCCATTGTGAACAGTCCATGAATGAATTATTCAAAATTTTATGAATAATAATTGGACGTACTCGAATGCATGAAAGTAGTTCAACATCTGTACTATTGAATAAATTGCTAGATTTCCTTAACTAATTTTACTACACTAGAAAGAAAGTAACATTATTGTGCTTGTATATTGACAATGTACCGAAAAATTGGAAATATGAAACAGTAAACACAGCAGAAAGAGACCATGTTGAAATATGCTTCTCTAGTCAAAATTTCCTGTAGTAATGCCAAAATGTATATATTGTATATACAATGGTAAAAAGAATGAATACATTTTTACTTCCTAAATTAAGTAATTTGAATGGGGAAAAAGAATTTCAATTAGTGTTTTGGTCCTCCTCAAAATTGCAGTATCTCAGGAGCCGATTGAAATGACCTAGACCATGAGCTTCAAAACTTCCATCTCCCCTCCGGTCCTAAAGAAAGTATATATTCAGTTAAAAAGAGAAGAATATAATTCCATATGTCATCAACTCTGCTGTTAGAAAGAAAGCTTTCACTTTATCCAATGAACCATTTCAGCATCCCACTTGAAAATCAATTGTAGTTTTAGTAGCCGAGTGAAATGTCTCGAAGTAAGAATTGACCTCGAAATTTATAAACACCAATCTTATCCTCCGAGTGTTTTCTGCCTATATCCTTTTGTCAATCTATCAAACATTTTCTCCTTCATTTTCCTTTTCTTGTCCATCTTTTGCCTGTATCTTTCTTCCCTTTCCCTTTCGTAAATCCCTTTCCAGTGCACTTCGCCAGTCCAGGGCCACAACCATTTCTCCCTTGGATAATCACCATCATCAGCAGCCTCTGCTAGATCTTCATCCATACTCTTCAACAATGTAAAATTAAAATACTTCATCCACATAAATCCCCTACGTCGCTCTATCGGGTGCTGCTCTTGTAGAGAACCAGAGAGCGGATCCAAGTACACCATTTTTCGTCCACTGTGATAAGCCCAGACGTTGACCAGGAGTTCCAGCACCCTGCAGTAACAGTGCTTTTTCTGTTGAAAGTTAAACGAGCAAAATGAGATATCTGATAGAACCATCAGCAGAACCAGAAAAGAAGATATTCTAGAACCACACAACTTACCTCAAGCTCACTGGAACTGAGCAAACATGAATTGACTTTACTAGAATTGGCATTCAAGGCATCAAGCGAATCGACAAACATCCTGCAGTTTTGTTACGGTGACATTTTCATTTATGATAAAGCTTTAAAGCCTTCGATAGTCACGGAAAATTAAAGTTAAATGAATATGATATCACTAGTAAAATTACCGTGAAAACATTATAAACTCTAGAAAGGAAGGGGTTTGCATCACCCAGCCATGCAGGGCAGACCAGCAACCACCATCTTCTGGCATGGGGGGAAGAGCTTCTACATGAGATGGCAAACCATACATCTGACGGAAGGCATCTTCAAAAGCAGTTCTGCATGCATTTTGAAAAATAAAAAGGCTCTAAGCTCGTATCTTAACGTGGATATAATGTCAAAACCACAACATAGCTATGGCTAAACCAACATCATCATTGTGCATGAAAACCTAGCACAAGTTTGGAAATTAAGTTGGAACACCTGCCTTGGACCCACATTTTTGGCATTAAAATGGGAATGATATGAAGCAGCTTCTACATGATTTTAAAATGTTGTACTGTCTGTGGTCAGAATTCTATACTGAAATATGATTATGGTAGTCGCATAAAATGGTTCTACATGGATCTTGCAACAACCACACCCTCAGTCCACAACAGGGCAGTGGCAAAGGCAAAGGCAAAAACCATCAAATGCGTAGAAGTAGCAGTTACTAGCATTGCTGCTTGAAAACAACACGGCAGGACAAGCAAAGACACACTACCACATAATTGAAATGACCTATGTGGCTATGCATAAAAGAATAATGGTTTTGCAGCTAATATTTACAACAATATACCTGCAGTGTCCTCCATTTAGGATGTCACACATGGACCAAAAAGTGAGTACATCATTATTATTTCTTGTAAATCCACCATCCATGTCAAGGTGTGCCCAAAAATACATAACGTCACCTTCAGTTTCTTGTACTGTTTCTTCTAGAACCTTTTCAGCACTTATGGACAATGAAACCTATTTCCAGGAAAAAGAGGCTGACATTGATTACAAACTATAAAAAAGCTTAGAAAATTGAGCTTTGAGCAGAGTATCACAATAAGCTGCTAATATACTAAGTTAGAATAGTTTTTCCTTAATAGTTTTCCCTTATACCACCAAAGTATAATTTCAAACTACTCCACTTTCCAATTTTTCTTTCTGTACTTTAATACAATGCTGCAATCAAGTGAGAAAGATGAAGTTGATGCAGAAATCTCAATCAAATAATCAAAAACTAACAATACATACTATCAAATCTATGCTACAAATACCTTCCTACCAGCAGCACGCCATGACTGAAACCCGATCCAAGGTCTCTTATGAATGTTATCCACCTTATTTGCAATAGAAAACATTCCTCCAATCTCACAAAGAATATCCCGATAATGGGTATAATTCAGAAGATGAAGCCGGCTAACTGCATCCACATCATCTGATCTTAACCTTCGAGCTGCTGATGACTGACAGATAAAATCAGGATGATTAGGAAGAGTGAAGATGATCATTTTTGCAAATCTATCAGTTGAACAAAAAAAGGGTAACTTTTTAAATATTGATATAAGCTCACCAACTTTATGTTATGTATAATTTCGATAAAAGAACCATATGTAGTGAATCAGAAGGAAAATTAAAGGACTAAATTCAAAACTATACACACATAAGAAGAAAATTAGAGGAAAAAATAAGGAGAAGGAAAAAGAGAAGAAAAACCAATGAGTACAGTTCACATGACTGTAGTTTTCATTTCCATCATTCTTTCTTTTTTTTTTTTTCCCTTTCTTTTCCCCTTTTTGTCTATTTTTACTTCTGCTCTTTTCCTATCAATGGCAGGTAGAGGCAAAGTAAAAAATGCTAAAAAATGACACCAAAATCTTGAAATGTTTTAGTAGGACGTTAAGTAGTGTGTCTATAGCCCCTGCATGGAATGACATAGGTGAAAAAGACAATAAATAAATACAGATGAAAATGAACTCACAAGAGCTAACCCACGGTACAAGGAACCGTGGTGCAAAAATGGCCAAGCCCCAGAACCACTGTATATTTCATAAATGCACACTGGCTGTCCTGTCCTCTCTAGCTCTCCCTCATCCCTTTCATTAGCTTCAAACTTAAATCTTTCAGATTTTCGAGCATTACGATATATATCATCCCACGAACCAAAAGTTCCATCCATTCTTTCTTCAAGCTACAGATCAGGAAAATATTTCATATCAATTGTCTTTTCAAGATGATGAGATAAAATTAAAGAAATAAAGATGCAATGCACAGGGGGAAAAGGACCAAGTCATGATTGCAAGAAGACAGCATACCTGCTCCATCTCTAGTCTCTCATATTCTTCAGAGCTTTCAATATCCTGTAAAACATCCCAATCCAATTCACTAATGGTGTCTTGATCTGCACTCCGAGTTTCATTCTCTGTAATGTTCTTGGTGAACTCTTCCTCAAGTAAATCAACAACACTAGAATTTCTTGATGAAGTAGAAGTACCCCATTCATCCATGTTTAAAATGTCCCCAGTTCCCAGATCTATTTCCTTTCTGAACAAATTCCACTCCCATGAGACCTGCTGCAGTTGAGAAATAGGACCTGGCAGCAAGGCATCTGATGGAAAATTGAGTACATTCTCCAAAATTCGTGCATAACGAGTTACACAATCTAATGCCAGCATATTTTTAGCATGTAATCTTCCAGCAGAAGCAACGGTTCTGGCAAATTTAGAAAGTTTTCCATTGGATATGAAAAGCGAGAAAGCCCTTGATAAACCTTCAGGATTATCCTTTTGAAAAAAAATCACCTGAGCTCCCTCCGCAACCTATAATTTCAAAAGTCACTTTATAAATGTAAGAAACGATGTATTAAAATCCCAAAACTTTAGGATAGAGATCCAAGAAACAACACCAGAATAGTTTTAATGGACTCACATATTCTTTAATGATGGGAAAGTCAGGTGTGATGACAGGGATTCCAAAAGTCATGGCTCGGACAATCAATGAAGGAAAACCCTGTTCAACTTGGGATGAACCATAGAGAACAATGTCAGCCATCAGTAACACACCGTTCACATCACCATTGAATCCATAATGCCTCACAGAACCTTCCAGAAGTCCCAGCCGTGAAGCAACTTCCTAGAAAAGTTCATGAGATCAGGTCAAGCTTCAAAGATATAATAAAAAAGTCACTAAATAAAGTTGTGAATAGAAGAGTAAGCAATGAAATTTTACAAAGGACTACAAACTTTTTCCCATGTTTCTGAGGTCACTTTGTGCGTAAATCAAAATTTACTCATTTTATTTGTTCCACTCAAATGCCTCCTTTTCAAAATTCACCTTCTCCTTAGTAATAATTAACTTATCTTAAAAAAATTAAAAATACTGACATATTGTTAGTAATATTACATATTCAACTTCATCAGTGCCTCAGACCTCTTTTAAAGCAGCATGAATGAAATGATGAATGAGGTTGTAAAACTATAAATAAATGATAAAACATCAATCTAAAGAGAAGCATAACCTACACGGATAAAATCTGAATCACCTAAGTCAGATTATATCTTAATACAGATGAAACTTGTAACTAAATTTTTTTTTTTTTAAAAAAGCCTAGCTGTATGGATTTGATCCATGCTACAATTCCTGACACATTCGCTTCTCTATTTATACTGAATCGCATTTAGACTCTAGCAAACTAATTGGTGTTGAACATTGCCAGAATTTTAGTCATGGAACTTCCATCACATCAGCCAGAACTATATTAGATAGACAAGAAGCTCCCAATGTGAAATTCACGTTTGAAAAGCACAGATAATAATGATTCAAGCAACAATTTGACTACCTGTAAAGCATCATTATACCCATCAGTAGAATTGCCACATAAGAAAACAAATTTAAATGATCCTTCCACACTATTCCTTCTTGCATATTTGATTAGCAGAGGTCCTACATCATGCATTGCCACTGCATAGTCCCATGATAGCTCATTGTAGAAGAACGAACTTCCAACAACCACAACTACAATTTCATCTTTAAGAAATCCATTCTCCTTCCTTAATTGATACTTTTCATGACTTTTACTGTAGGCTTCCACAGCCCATACATCTGCTGGTGATCCAGGAATCACAAAGAAGTTTCCAGCATCAAGCACACTATATAACATCTGACACAGAAAAGTTGAGAACCAGAATAAGAATGTAAGAACGTCTATGAGGCAACTGAAAATGACACAAGGTTAGCCAATTTAAGAACGTCTACGAGGCAACTGAAAATGACACAAGGTTAGCCAATTTACCGGTAGGGTATAATCTGGAAACACAATAGCATCCACCCTGCTAAAAACACTTTTCCAATATGAAAGAAGATTCTGAAAGCCTCTTTCCACATACACTGGAAGCCGATTTGCAAGACTATCTTCTTGAATTATCCATACAAGAGGTATGGAATGAAAAGGCTCCTGCATAAGGCTGCAAAAATATAAAACTCACTAATCATAGCATCTCAAACTACAGCAACATAGAATATGAATTTTCCAACATGTCCATACAGCTGGACAGAGAGCAAAAGAAAGAGTCACAACTATGAACAGACACACACAGGTGCATATAATCCAGATTTTTGCGGGTTACATTCATAAATTAAGATTTTCATATCCTGAAGTCAGGTAACCTCTTTCAAATATGTTTTAGCCTTAGAAACGTAAGAATTTGAATGGCACTGTTCTTTCTTCATCCATTTACACTGGGAAAGGTTTCAAGTAGTCCAAAATTTTAAAAAATTTCATAACATAATACAGCTTTTGTATAAGCTAGTTACAGTAGCTGTACAGTATACAAATGATCAATACTACAAGTTCAGTTTGGTCTTGAGTTCTGGCAGACAGCTTGTTCATCTTTATGCAAACAGCAAGATAGCTAGTGATTTGCCTATGGTGCAAATCACTAAAAAGTTTTAGGACAAAAAAGTTTCAAACATCTTTAGATTTCCCTAAGATGTAATACGGTTCAAGAGCAAAGACCTAAAACAAATGGCATACTAAAGTTAAATGTACTAACTGTCCTTAAACCAATTAAATTCGCTCTTTCTGATGCATTAAATATCTAAACTAAGCTTTCAACCATCTCCCTGGAATTACAATTTTAGTACATTACAAGAAATAAAGCATTCATCATTGCTGATCATCCAACAAAGCTACCGTTTTCTTATGGCCAATGATTTTGAAGACTGCTTGAAAAAGAAGGGGGAAAAGAGAAGAATGTAAAACAACCAGAAGCTTTTTCCTGAAATTCCCCCAAGCAGAATCATGTTCAGTTTACAAATACAATGATCAAGTCATGTTTGTCATGTGCAGAGGTACAAATGGACATCCCAAAACAGAAATTGTATTAAAAATGAAGAAACTATCTGGTTGAGAGACTCCTAAGAAGTGGACGGGATCTAGATAGATCCATGCTCAAGCAGATCAAACAAAACCCAACCAAGCGTAACATGCAGTAGGAGAACACCAAAACACAATCACAATAATAGGTTAACTATATCAAGAACACAACCCCACTCACCTGGATATCGCTTCTTTTGCGTCAAGAGAATCAGCAATAATGCCATCAAAACTATTTAAAAGAATGCAAAGGATATTAATCATCCAAGAAAAGTCAACCGAGAATAAATAAAATACCAAAAGGTAATTCACTAAATATGATCACGTTCTGCATGGTGAAAAACGTAATAACATAATACCCAATGACAACGTAAAGGAGACATACATAGACCAATCAATAAGGCTGTACTGCTCCTGCCCTAAGATAGAAATCTGACCAGCTATTTGCTCCCACAATGAATGTGAATTACCACTCTGCACTGCATAAATCTGTCAAATAGCCAGAATAAGGGTGCATAAATTTTCTAGCTGTTGGGAATGCTTGAGAATACAAAAGAATATACAAGGTTTCCCCCCCCCCCCCCCCCTTGTTTTTCTTTTTTTGAGTAGGTTACATCATATACATACATAAGGAAAGGGCAGAATTTGCTACCATGAAGTGGGCGAAAAAAGGTATAAAGGTAGGAGCAAATCATCAAAAAGTTGTCAACAGAAAAGCAGGTACACTTTACCTTAAACACATATCCAAGTTTCTGTAGATTCTTAACCACAGTAATTAACAGCAGCGACCGAGAATCTTTTGCCATGTTTCCCAAGATCTGCCATTCATCAACGCAAGCACTATTAAATTAAAATGTTCAAACCGATTTGAAGCAAAAAATTATATATATAAGATCCTTTCATGCAGACTATGGCAAGCCTCCCCCAGATTCTCATCAATCAAGTGATTTCGTTAATTTGGTTATAACCATAATTTTTCACATCCATTTGCATAAATCTCTGAATCACTTTGCAAGGGATTTTTAAGGATGTTGTGCTCTTTTTCATTGAAGAGATTAGGATATAGCCTTTAGATAAGTTTGATGTTGTAAGAATTATATAGCTTAGAGTTTCACTGTCATATGTCTTTATCTCATTTCTCAGGGTTGAATGCTGATTCATTCTTTAGTAATTGTTTTCTCTTAATATAACAAAACTTTCTCTCTATTTGTCCCTAGCCAAAATGAATAAAATATAGTTAGAAAAAAAATCATATCATATCAAAAAACACTGAAATTAAAAAAAAAAAGGGCACTCCTTTGAACCTTTGCATCCAAAAGAATGCAGTGGTCACTACTGCTAAAAGCCGACCAAAGATCGGTTTCACCACAAAGCATACATAGGAATGCATGATGGGCCTAGAGTGCTCCGAGTGAAGTACCTTCAGCCAGACACAGCTTAAGCAGAGAAGTATACTTTTTGGTGAAGCAACCCAAAAAAAAAAAAAATTCATTTGTTTTTAGCTTTATATCACAATCAACATTCTCTTAATTATATAGTTCATAATCAAGTCGCTTGCCTACATTACATGACAAGCAAGGGGACAGAGCATCAAATATGACGAAAGAACCATAACCCAGTTTCTAGCCTTTGCTTCACTCATCATGCACTCCAAATTGTGCTGGTGAAATTTGAGCCTTCCACATGTAAGGCATCCCAATTACAACAGTTCCCCCCATTTATCCACTTCCCATGATAGGCTGTACAATGATTAAAAACCAGACTTCACAATTCTTTCCTCTTTATTTATTTATTTATTTTTTTATGCAAACCAAGTCCACAGACATACTTCACTATTTCATATAAATTGTGAAAGATATTTTTCAGAGTCATTTATTTTCCCTTCCACTTTTTCAGCTACCATCTGTCATTAAAAAAATAGATAATAATAACTTCAACAACAATATTATATAAATAACCAAACAAATTAATTGCACTTCACTGTCCAAACAATTAATCAAAAAAGCGAATCAAAGTCAATTTCGAAAAAAACGCACTCACAAGACCAATCCGCGGCGGCCGAACGCCGAATCTCGGCGTGGACCGGAGCCCATCAAGCCCATTCCCGAAGCTGACCTGATCCGGCACGAACTTCAATCGGCTCCCAAATCGGAGCTCTTCTCTGATCGGCCGCCCCCTCTCGGCTCCAAAAACCGACGCGATCGAGTTTTGCAGGACCATCGACGCCATCGCAAACGCGAAAACCGCGAGAAATATCATGAAATAAAGCAAGTAAGCGCCTCTGAAAGGAAACAGCGACGAAAACCCCTTGCGATTGAATCTGGGCCCGGAGGTGGCGGCGTTGGCGGCGGACGGCGTGGAGTTGACGTGGCGGTGGCGGAGCAAGTAGCGGTGTAGAGAGGGCTTCGTTTGGGTTTTATCTTGGGTGTGGTTAGGGTTGCGCTTGAATCTAAACCGATCGCGTATCGAGTGAGGGTGCTGCTGCTGGTCGTTGTTACCGGAGGTAGTAGTGGCGGCGGCGGCGGCATTGTCGTCATCGGAATCGGTGCGCGGGGAGCTGCGCCCCATGGAGATTAGATTTGGATCGGATTGGATGGAATTTGGATTTGGATTTTGCTTATGATTTGATTTGTGATTTTATTTTCTCGAGAAGTGACGGAAATTCAATTTTTTTTTTTTATAAAAAAATAATGAATATGGTCAGTTTCAGTGGGGATGGGGAGTGTGATGTTTTGATTCTGTTTTGTTAGTTAGACACTTATATGAGTAGAGCTGTACTTCGCTTTGGGGAGTTTTGTTTTGCGGCGGATTATGGAATGTGTTTCGTATGTGAAAGAGGCGGCGGTTGGAAGCGCTTTTCTGAGAAGCGCTTTTTATGGTTTTAAAAAGAAAATAATAAAAAAATATATACACACCAAAAACCAACATCGTTTTGAGCATATTTTAAATAATCTTAAATTCAAATATCAGTGTTCTTTTAAAAAAGCTCTATAAATATTTTAAAAAGATATAATTTCCGTTGTTCATTCAGTATTTATGCGAAATATTATCTATATTCCTAATCAACTGAAAGGAGAATAGAAATTTAGCGTTAAATTGAGATTGAACATGCACTCTCAAGTTAGAAAGGCAGTGCATGATGGTTGCCACTAGTCTACATCTATGCCTAGTGAGCTGGAAGTGCTTTTCTTGAAAGCACTTTTATTCATTTATGCATTTTAAGTTTCAATATATAAAAATCAAGATTTTACAAGATAAATTCTTTATAAAAAGAAGAAGAAGAAATAAGAAACAAGATGATTTGCCTCTTGCACTCTTAATAATAATTTTAAACACCCATGTTTTAATATAAATTTTATATTGAGATGAGGATGAACCAACCACTAGGTTAGGGAGTAGTTTTAATAACTTATCCTAATAAATATTTAGGAAAATCAAGTACACCAAAACAAAGTATAATCACATTTTACCTTCATTTATTTACTTTATTAGGATAATCAAGTATGGTAAAAAAAATATTATCAAATTTTACACTTATTTATTTAATTTAAGGATTTTTTTAACAGAAGAATTTATTAAATATTTGAATTTTTAAGTAGCCCCGCACATTAATTTAGTAGCTAAATAAAATTATTTAAAAATTTCTGGGGTTCTCGATACCAGCAAATCATTTTTTTTAAAAATAAATCATGAATTCGAATATTCTATAGCAAATTCTGTTTAATTTTCAATGATAAATCATTTTCAACAGATATAATCTTTAAAAAAAAAAAAAGCAATGAGGTAATTACGCGCTTGTAGTGGAATTTTCAAAGTCGTATTTGAACAACTTTTATTGAAAATGACTTATGGAGATTCCAGCTCACTTATTTGGAGATCAACAAAAGCTACCGGACAAAAGCAACTAAAAAGACAAAAGAAGCTGAAAAATAAAAAAAATAATTTATATCTCTTTATAACTTTAGTGAGCCAATTTCAGCAAATCACAAGATTTTGATTTTGGACCCACTAACGACCTGCGATATGCTGTGTTAAATATGCCAATCTTGATCGCTATCTAGTACCATAAAATCAACATTAAATTTGACAATTATCCATAATAAAAATAAAAATAAAAAATAGGATTGAGCTTACATCAGAGACCAATCTAGTTGAAATCAATTTTAATTTTTTAAAACCAAATATATATAATAATTGGGACCTTTTGTCGAGTGGATGCACAGGAGCATCAGTTGGGTTACAAGAATCCGAGGAGAGACATTCAATTAGATCTCAAGAAAATAACAAAGCACGAGCACATTGGTCGTGCTAGAATTAACAAAATAAACACGGGTAGATGAATCAGTATTTTGATTTTTAATGTGAAAACGATCAGTCAGTAGTTATCTATTATGGATTTTATTGGTTTCTCATGTACATTGCCCCTAAAATTTATTTGTAATTTATTGTAACAATAATAATCTCAATTAATACATAGACTTAACATGAAATATCACAGAATCGTAACACGTGTTCTATTTACATAATGAAATTTGAATTCATAAGCAAAAGAGGTTGGATCAGAATTGCACATGGATTCCACATTTCCATTTAAGTAGGGTAGGGGCAAAGTGAGGCTTATATGTCCCATGTGAGTATATCTTCTCAATGGAAATTAAGCATTCTGTTGATATCAAAGCCCCAGAAGTCTCCATCCATCAATTTTCTTTTGAACATTGTCATTTAAGATTTAAGAAGGACACCACATCGGCGCACCAATATGGCAACCACTTTGTCTTTGTTCTATTTTTGGAAGTACCAAAAATGATTTCTTTTTCTCGGTTTTGTTTTTTTCCCCTTAAATAACCTTTTGCCGGCAAAAATTCAAGAAGACTTACAACAGACTTGCCTTTTCAGATCTTAACCTTTTCGCAATTCAAAACGCGTCTATGTAAACACTTAATAGGAACCAAAATTTGGGCACCCATTTATATCTTTACCTTGTTAAATGTGTTATTTTATACTTTGATCCACTGCAGTTATGCTTTTCTTCGTTACAGCCCATCGACTTCAAAAGTCCAGCTTTGCTCCCGGTTCGAGTAACTACCGGAACTATACGGAAGCCGAAGTCATCCGGCATTCGGACAATCTTGATATACTTTCTATACATTGTATTTGGAACAGCCATTATAGTTATCTTCAACAAAGAATTTTGAGGCATATCTGGGTTCAATTACAAGAGGAAAATAACCAAGGATGAACTTTATTGATTTTATTAATTCATTACAACTATTTCGTGATTATATTATATGATACATGCTTTTATTGAAAAAATTCTTATATCGTATAACTTAATATGAAGATTACCTTTCATTGCATTGCAATTTGCAATTTACTCATAATCAGGACAAGCTTCAAGAAACGCTCTTATTTTATGCAGTTCATACTTTGTGAGATCAAAATCATCGCTAGTCAACCTATCCCGCAGGGCTTCACTGACACTACTTGGAGCATCATCGACCTGCATAGAGTAGAAGAGTGTATCAAAACAAACTTAATAAACGCATTGTTAGAGTTAAAGCCACAAATGAACAGTGAAGTCCACTAAGGTTGCCCTGTGCACTAATCAATGCAGCTGCCTTGATGCATTGATGGACGGACATCAGGCAACCATAGCCCCTGTATGTTCGAAGCGGCTGATAAAAATCTATGTAAATCACTGACCAAAACCAATTTTTTTTTTTTTTTTCAAATGCGGAACCTAAAGAAGGAATTCAGGAAGCTTTAAATCTCAGCAGCTAGTAGCCGCCTACAAGATGATTCGCACTTTTTCCCACATTAATCAAACACTCAATGAGTAGATTAAATACATTTCGTACAACACACAGACATAAAAACATTCTGGTCTCATCAGCATTAACATCCATTATTATTCTTTTATCCTCAGGTCACATTACAGGTAACTGAATCTCACTTGAACATAATTGTTGACATGCCCGTCTTTGTTGGGGTAGGTAACTAGCTCATATTTGTTGCATGTCCATTCACCATCAACAATGTACTTGTACTCATAGCGCCCTTCCTGTCAAATCGAGGGTTAATTAGGCAATGCCGTTCTAACATTTATAGTGAGAGAAACAAGTTTTTTGGGTAAATAGAAATGATTGCATGGAATCTGTGGCCTAACATATTCAATCCATTTATTACTTGACATGATTAACTGTCAGAAGCCCTCCACATTCACAGAATTTATGATGAAATACAAGTCGACTCATCGGCCATAGGTGCAAGCAGTTGCAAATAAGACACATAACAAGCAATTCAACATTTCAATCTGGATCCAAGAGGTTCCTAAATTGGTTAGTAAGAAGTAGAGATTTAAAATGCGGCGTTAATCACTTCCGGGCATAATGAGTTTTGTTTTTGTCAGCATTTGTGCCAATAGGATACTCAAAACCAAAAGGGTAGTAAATTCTAACAATCAGCAACGAAGCTACTTTTTAGAGAAGAGAAGAGTACAAACATAAATATTGACTAAAATCAAACCTTCATAAGACTGATAATTATCTTTAGCCCAAAAGGAAAAAACTTACAGGCAATTCCCTCTTGAGAATCCATAAACCTTGTTCCTTGTCAAATGTTAATGGCATTCTCTGATGAAGAGTGACAGAAACAAAATGGCTGAATTAGTCATAACATAAAATTTTTTCCCCTCCACAGCATGTGGTTGATAAATATGCCGATATATGATGAACCATTATCTAAACAGTTTTATCTAAGTTTTCCTTCAAGAAGCAATCAGTTTACAATTTGACAATTCATTATCTTTGTGTTGCCAGAGGATGTAATGCTCACAACATAGTGTCAGTCTTCATATTCTTTTACCATCATTGAAAAGGATTATAATATCTCAAGAAGCTGATACTGCATAGTAAAATAATAATAATAATAATAAATACCTGGCCCCATCCTATATCAATTCCAGATATTTCCACAGTGGTGCAATTTTTTCCTTTCCATGAAAAAGTGACAAGCTTCTTTCTGAGTCCTGTAAGCTTTTAACAAACAGATAATTTGGATTAGATCGAAGCAATATAATTTGTATAAATAAAACACAAGCAGTTGCTTTTCCCCATCAGCCACATCACATTGAGAAATTTGGTAACAGAAAAGTCACAAATATGCAGCTGTAAAGAGAACCAAGTAATTATCTTGTGATTGTTTGCAGCCAAAGGCATTCTAACTTATAAAGGAATATCCTGTTTTATTCAAGTCCAGTAATTTTAAAAGCACAAAAGAGGCACTCGTAAGTTTAAACAATAGTATAAACAGAATTTAGTACTGAAAAGATTTGAATGCATGGGCACCATTATAACTAATTTTATCCCATGAATTGTTAACAAGTAATAATTTCATAATCATAATAATTTACTGTTCAAGGAGAAAATAAGCTCAAACATGATAAAGAAATCTTATATCCCCAGGCACTTAGAGCATTTATGACTATTGTAACACGAAAAATTACACAGAACTTACAATATCAGCAGTTGCACTTTTTATGGCATCCAGTTTAGGAAAGCATGGACGCTTGCTCTGCAAGGAAAAAGGCATCAAGTTACATTTGAAACAGTGACATGATCCATAGATATCTGATAATCTCTTTATCAATCACCTCAACAAGAAACTAATCACTAAGATTGATTGTCAAAATAAACAAATATATAACTATCTCAACCAAACGAATTGTGCCTGTTTATTCTTGATAAGGATATGTAAGTAATTGGTTTGTGAAAAAAAGAGTAGCCTGTCTAAACAAGCACAATGTAGGGAGCCTTCATCAATTAATAGCTTGAAAACCAGTTGTTGAATGTGACGCTGACTTGTCAGTCAACTGATATGATGGTAAAGCAATAGGAATAAAATTAAAAATAAGGCAAGATACTATTAGTGATAAGATTCTTTTGACTGTATAAAGCCCAATATGTAATATACTGGATAGCGCCTCAATTATGGATACTTAATGATATCAGTAATTAAATTAAGCAGAAAGGCATCAAGTCAAAATTACCAGAATCTGCTTAAGAAACTGACATGCATAATAAATAATTCTAAACTCCATGTTAGTTAATTTCCAACAACCATGAAATTGTACAAATATGCACCAAATTCTATGATAAGATTACGAGAAACTAAATTTTATAATATATAACAATAAATGGAAGTTACCAGCAGCAATCGGTGAGCTTCATTTAGTTTATAGCCCAGAACCCAGAACATGTAGGCCAGCTGTTGTACAACCAAATAAGTGTTAGAACATTCTTTAAAAGGATATAAATCAAGATGCCAGCATGCTATGAGTGAGAGGTAAGTCATTTCGTCATCAAAAGTAGAAACTGGAAGCCAGAGTATCAACAGTTCAATTCCACAGCAATATAGAATTGAACTGCTATCTTACAATCAAAAAGTTATCATAAATCACAAGCAACAAATAGTCAGACACTCTTTCAGCCTTCTATTGTTTCTCCCACATCCTAATTCTAGATACTCTTAAAGATCTATCCAAACAATTTATCATGCTATAAATGCTCTTTAAAGATCTTAGTTCATGCATACCGCGACAGCTGGAGCTCTTCCTAGTCCAGCAGTACAATGAACATACGTAACACCTCCATTTCTATTAATGGCCTTGTATAATTTACTGACCACAGCTGGCAGTCGCATCCGCAAATCAAATGCATCAAAGTCCCTGATATGTTAAACATTAGCTTTTATACCAAGAAAAGGCTGCACTATGCATACATGCATAGCTATATATGTGTCTACATTTGCTTTTAAACACAACTATGTATGCAAGTACTTGTATAATGTATACTAACTTCTGTGTTCTTTTTACGTAGTTGAAATAACTTGGGCAGAGAAACTGAACCAGAGCCAGCAAAATGATTCAATGTAACATAACTAGACACATGGCATCAACACCAGGGGAGCAATTTATGCTAGTTGCCACAGAATAGCATCGTTTCATGGACAGACTAGTGGTGAAACATTTTTGGGCAAATGAAAGGTGAATTGCTATTTGTTTTCAGAATTACTACTTCTTTCTGTTCACTATTTAATGGAGAAACATACTCGGGTGATAGTGTAGGTAATTGGCCTAAAAGCTTGAACTAGCAGGTAGGCGTCCTACCAATAGGATTATGCTCTAACAGCTTCCCCCCACGTGCAAGACTGATACCAAACATATAGAAGACAGAAACCAAACCCAAACAGAGACATAAGACAAAAGTAGAGACAAATGCAATCACGTCGGGTGATTTGAACACAGGACCTCTTGGTCAAACTAGCTCTAACACTGTGCTAACTTACCTAAAAGCTTAAGCTGGTAGGCAAGGACCCAAAAAATAGAAGTAAGCTCTAATATTGTTTCGTAGAGGAGCTAATAATCGACAATATGTATGGGTTATGCAATCAAATATCATCATTCAAGGTATATCACATAATAAAGCAGCTAAATTGCAGAGAAACAGTCGGATACCATCATCAAAACCAATGTAGATAGCATTCCATAATTTGATGTACATGCTCAACCAAGAAGCAAACAAGTCTAATTATACGAAGCAATTAAAATCATTCGGTCGTTATGACAAAATCACACTACTTGTAGCAAAAGTTTATATTGGTAAAAGAACTATTCCTTTGTAATGACTAACCTTATTTCAGCACGAATGTGTTGAATGTCATCATATGTTTTGGCATACTCTTGAATGGCAATAATGTCTACCCCAAAATATCTGGAAGTAGTAGTTAAGAAATTATAACAGATGATTAGCTTGTATAAGCCTGTCACTTGGTTGCTTTAAATGCTAAGAACTAAATATTTAACAAATAGTGGCCCATAAATATATGGGACTAAACTCTAAACATGCTTCTGGGTAAAATTCTCTAAACATGCTTCTGGGCAAGACTTCAAAGACCAATTTTTTTAAGGATACTCCAAATCTGGATCTTGCTGCAAGCAAAATATAGTTTTCACTCCAATTTGACGAAGCTTGTCAACATCTTCGGGAGTCTACAGTTCAAAAATTAGAAGCGTAAATAAGATGATTCTTTTTGCGAGGATAAAGTTCCCTTTCAGAAATGAGGATCACCTGTAGGCATGACCCCACGATCAAGTCAGGACGAATGAAGTTATAGTTCATTCCTAGTTCATGCCTATAGGTCAAAACTGCATGAGAACATAAAAGTAAATGATTACCAACAGTCACAGGAAGTCAAGAAAAGGAAATAAACTATGATAAAGATGAAGCTTTAGAGGAAAGTTTCCATTATAATGAAACATTAAAACGTTTAATTCATGCTTCAATCATATAATACAATATACAAACATCATTTAATCATGTTTCATATAAATTTTGCAAATCCACAATAATAGACATGCCTTTAACATGGAAAGCATCCCTTCCCACTTAAGGGTCTCTACAAATGCCTTACTATCAAAATTAGAGCATAGTGTGAGTTAAATTACCAGCACCCATAGCCTCTGTCATATTAGTACTATAGATCTCGGATTTTTCCTCCTTAACTTCAGAGCTATCGGATGTCTCCTTACTAGAGGTGGAACCAGTAATTGCCTGTAAATAAATTTCATCAGCAAATTTGCACAAGTGAATGTTCATGTATAATCAAGTAACAGTTCCACATAAAAATCAAACAACAAACTGAATCAGCATGGACTCGATAAAACTAATGGCATAATCAGACTACCATTATCAGTTGAAGTTAATTTTTATACTCGCGTATTTAGCTCCTCGACAATATGTACATTAAAACCAGTAAATAAATAGAACAGAATAAAGAAGAATATTCCATATTATGAAATATCTGAAGATATTTATGAATAAAAATGTCAGCACTGCTACTGAACAGCATCAAAGTTGAAGCTAATATTACTCTTTTAAAAAACAAAAAAAAAGAAAGAAATGAATTTGAAATTAAAATATTATATAGTTACCTTAGCCGTGATACGTCGATTTAGATCAGCATAATTCATCGTTCCCTGCGATAATAAATCAGACACGAGACTCCATTTCCATTACACACAAAACGCCCAAGCATTAAGTATTAACAGGAAGAAAAAAACGACAAAAAAATATTGCGTTTTACCAGAGAATTGAAAGAAGAAGAAGAAGAAGTAGGCTTCCGTTGATTGAATCTGAAGCTTTGCAAAGGCAAAGCGGAGGATCTGAAATATTAACCAAAAAAATAGAAAATGAAAACGAAATTGAGGAGATTTAAAATAAACATTAAAAAAAGGGAAGAAAAAGAGGACCTTGGAAGATTCTGTAGACAGTTCATTGATTGAAGAAGAAAGGTGAATATCAGAGCAAATCGTTAAGCAGACAAGTGTGTGTGTGTGTGTGTGTGTGTGTGTGTGTGTGTGTGTGTGTGTGTGTGTGTGTGTGTGTGTGTGTGTGTGTGTGTGTGTGTGTGTGTGTGTGTGTGTGTGTGTGTGTGTGTGTGTGTGTGTGTGTGTGTGTGTGTGTGTGTGTGTGTGTGTGTGTGTGTGTGTGTGTGGTGTGTGTGTGTGTGTGTGTGTGTGTGTGTGTGTGTGTGTGTGTGTGTGTGTGTGTGTGTGTGTGTGTGTGTGTGTGTGTGTGTGTGTGTGTGTGTGTGTGTGTGTGTGTGTGTGTGTGTGTGTGTGTGTGTGTGGTGTGTGTGTGTGTGTGTGTGTGTGTGTGTGTGTGTGTGTGTGTGTGTGTGTGTGTGTGTGTGTGTGGTGTGTGTGGTGTGTGTGTGTGTGTGTGGTGTGTGTGTGTGTGTGTGTGTGTGGTGTGTGTGTGTGTGTTGTGTGTGTGTGTGTGTGTGTGTGTGTGTGTGTGTGTGTGTGTGTGTGTGTGTGTGTGGTGTGTGTGTGTGTGTGTGTGTGTGTTGTGTGTGAATAATTTGGAACTTTTTGAGGTGAATTTTTTTTGAGTAATGTAACAACCACAAACTCTTGTACAAACTTATTTGTACAACTGACGTGACATGATATCATTGATTAAATGAAAATATAAATTAATAAAAACAAATCATGTGGGCCAAGTGATATTTAATTCAACCAATCTTATCATGCCACATCAGTTTGTACAAAATAAGTTTGTACAAGAGTTTGTGGCTGTATCATTACCCTTTTTTTTTTGTCGAATTTTTCCAATTGCGGGCAATTTATAGAGGTTGGCTGGGAATCGACAAAAAGCGGATTAGCTTTTGACAGATTCCCCAAAATGCCATTGCATTTCGTTGGTTCAGTTGCTCTTTTTCCTTCGTTGGTGATCCATCAGCGGGCCCGTTTGATTTTTTTTTTTATTTTTCGTTTTCCTTATTTTCATGGTGAATTTTATATAATTTTTTGATTATTTATATATGTATATATATAGATATTTATTAAAACATATAAAATATAAAATAGTGTCTAAGTCAGATTGAAAAAAATCAACACATATGATTGTTGAATAGTTAATTGTGTTATAAATAATTTTGCACCTTATTTCAATTATTGCCTATCAGTTTACATTTTCTTCTAGTTTGCATAATGACTTCGTCCTTCTTGTAAGATCTGTTGATGCGAGATTCTGGTTACGCTCTCCCGACGACCAGAAGATCTGCTCGATCAACCTCACCTCGATCAGAATGTCTCCTCGTAAGTTTTCTTCTCCGGTATTCCTGCGTCCACAGATACAGGTCAGAGTACGCCGGTTGTTTTCCCGGCGTAAACCCTCTGACGCTCAAGTCAGATATCCAGGTTCTGGGAATGTATGCCACAAATATTATGGCTTTCTTTTTAGTTTCTATTCTTTAGAATTTCCTCTATCTTTTCTATAATCTCAAAAATGCTAACCCTTTTACCTTCGTTGGCTACCTTTTTATAGGCTTCCTCTCAACCGGCGTCTTCCGTAGTCCACGCCCATTACTCTCTGCACTCTCGGATGTGGACGCCCCATTATCGCCGTTGTGGGCGAATGGGAATGGACTTCGTGCCTTGATTCTCGGATTGGAATACACGTCTTGCCAACTGTCGCCGACCTGGTCTCCTCGCCTCTAAACCCCTAGCAGGAATGGCCTCATGCCCCTAGCAGGAGTTGCACCCCATAAATGTTATATCGTGGATGAGCAGAGTATTTCTGCTCTTGTTCCCCTGCTACCAGGCTCTTACAGGACTCTCCTGTTCGCAGAACTTTGCCAACAAGCATCTGCTCTTCACATCTGGTCTCGTCGAGGTATCTCCTCAAACAAGATCCATATAGTTTTCTTATCTTTTTTGTTTTTTTGGGTGGGGTGGGGGCGCCACTGGGAGCCTTGGATAAAGAAAAATACTAATGACGTTGTTACAGTGAATGATTGCATTCTGGGTTGTGTTGCTCTCAGTCTTTAGTGTTCATTCATCTTTTTATGGTAAGTTGCATGCATTTGTTTTGTCTTCAGAGGTTTTGGTGTCTAATTGGGCGGAAACACGTTTGGCTTGTAGATGATTTATGATCTTATTGATGTATTTATTTTATTTTGTAGTCGAAATGAAATGTTTCAAATTATTAAAATGTCTTTAATCACAATTATGTACTTAGTTTTAGCATTCTAATCATTGACCAACTTGAGATCTTCATATCCGTTAATGGAATTATTTGCACCATCTAAGTCTTGACGAGCACCCCTTGATTATACTCGGTGGGATAAATTTTGCACTTACTTTTAAAAAAATAAAAATAAAGAATCCCTCGTGGGAAAGTCAAAGTGCAATACAAATTTATTAGTGAAGAGGACACATAGGTTTGACATGATAATTAATCATCTCGTTAATCATCAAAGTGCACCACTTGATTATACTCGGTGTTATTAATTCACAAATTCGTGTAATAAATTGCCACCCTTTCGTGTGAGACTATTGTTAATTTTATTGTTCCCTTAATAAAGTGTAACGTAGCTGTACATTGCTTCCAATCCAAGGCTCATAGCATTAGCATGATTAACATATATAGTAGCATCGTAAACAATGATTGGAATCCTAACATCTTTGGTACCATGATTATAGAAAATTACGACCATGTTTGGGTAGCTTAGTTTAAAAGTTACTGCATTGAAATATTAGGTAAATATTAGCTATTGTAATTAGAAAAATTTATTATACCTTTAATTTTATATTTATATGATAGAAAATTTATTATTTTTTTATTGATTTTATCAAAATTATTATTTAAAAATTATATATTTACCACATACTAAATCAAGTTAAATACTAGGAAATAATTAATTGCAAGTTAATTAAATTAGAAATATGTGTCCAACCATTAGAACTACGTATATCAAGTTAGTTAATTACTAAGGAAAGAATTAATAACAATTAGGAATAACAAATTTTCATCACACCGTATTTAGTTACGAAACTGATAACAATATATTAGAAAAACTATAATTTTATGAAAACTAAAACCAACAATAATTATATGATAGGATAACAACAAATCCAGAATAGATTAACAAACACGTCGATTCTGAAGCTGAATTTATAACCGAATCTTAATTCTATTTCTTCTGTATTTACATAATCATCCTGCTAATTAAGGATTTACAACTTTGCCATGAAAGGTCGGTGGCTTCCATGCCTTTTTCTTCTTCTCTTCACAAATTTTGCTTTTGCTTCCACTTTACCATTAAAGAACATCCCAAAGCTTGGCGTTGTGTGCGTGGAAGGACTATTTTTCTAAAGCCTAGTAAAAAAATATTAACTTCAGAACCAAAGGGTGATCTCGAAACTTATTATTATGATCAAATACTTGATCACTCTAACTATAATCCACAAGGTTATTTAACTTTTTCTCATAGATATGTGTTGAACTTCAAACATTGGGGCGGTGGCGGAGCCACGGCGGCGCCGATATTGGCATATCTTGGTGAAGAGAGTAGTCTTGATGATGACCTTGGTGTCACTGGATGGCTTACTGATAATGCTCGTTGATTTAAAGCCTTACAAGTTTACATAGAGGTAAGTAAAGAATATGTTATCAGGCTAGCTTGATAATAATTGAAATAGAGTTCACATACAAAATAATAATAATAATGACAAATCTTAATTAGAATATTCTACAATATGAACTGAAAAGTTGTGATGGATTTTTTTTTTAATTCGATTTTTTATGCAGCATCGGTTCTATGGAAAATCAGTACCTTGTGTATCAAGCAAAGATGCCCTAAAGATTGCAACTCTTCGTGGATATTTCAACTCTGGTCAAGCTTTGGCAGATTATGCAAAGATTCTCTTACACATCAAGGAAAATTTATCGGCCGAAATGTCTCACATTATCGTTGTTGGAGCATCTTATGGATGAAGTAAATTTTAATATTATTAACTTACTTATATCTTTTGATTAATGTCGTGTCATTTGTTGCATCATTTTATTCATTTTGATCTCGTTTGACCAACATATTGATTATGCCAATATTATTTTGATACAAATTTATTTTGCATTCCAATTAATGAATACTTTCAGCAATCGTAAAATTAAGAAATAGTAAATATATTTTCTTTTTTACCTCAATTGTTGTTTGATTTATATTTCTTTTTAATTTGCAAGATATAAGAGTGGTTTTAAAGAGATTTGGTAGCAACATTATTTTACCTAATGGCCTTCGTGATCCCTATAGCAGCAAGGGGTAATTAAGCTTAAAAGTTTTGTACACTCTTTTCTATCGAAGTTACCTGTTTAATTATATGCCTTATTTTTTTTCTTTTTTCTTTTTTTGGTGGGGGGGAGATTATAGGGTTTTGGAAGATATCATACAATATAATGGCAGCGACAACAAGAAACAGTATGTAAATTTTTCTATAAAATAAAAAATAAGTGTTCAATTATTAACTAAATTATTCGATAACATAATTAATAGTGTGTAAATTGGAGCAGGTTCCCATTGCCTGGACATACAGCTAGCAATAGAAGACGACCCATAATGGTTAGCAGTGCAGCGAAAGATTGAAGTGGACATGCTTCATGGTTGGATCCTCAAATATTTTGCAGATTTGCTTCAAAATCAGAGCATAAGATTAATTTGTGACTACAAAATTAGTTTTTTCTTTTTCTTCCTCTCCTCTATCTTTCTAATATTTATGGAGCAAAGATAAATAATAATAGTGCACCTAGCTAGTTTGGATTTGGTTGTAATTTTCATAATTCTTACTCTGAGTTGTCTAAATGTGTAGAACAGGTGTGCAGTATTACTTAATGTAAAACACTTAAGGCTCAATCTTTATGTAATAATCATATGGTGAATATCAATTCATATTCAATCAGATTGAATTAACTATTTTCTCCCTTTGATTTAAGAGTTATTGTATAGGTCCTTGAAGCCGGAGGTAGTCAAAGATTTGCCCTCCACACACACACACATAAAAATATTTTAATTCATAATTTTAAAGTACGGGAACATCTGGGAAAACGCATAAACCATGTAATTTAAGTAATTTAAGTATTAAGTCTTTAAAACCCCGTGGTTTTAAAGTTTTTCCTAATATTTTCCGCACTTTAAGATCATGTACCAAAAAATTATTTAATGACTAAAATAAACATGAGTTTAAATTGTCTTTTATTTATATATTAGAGCTTATAGAAAAGTAAGATATAATTATTCTTTTCTGAAAATATGAAAGTTATAATATGAATATTTAAAAAGATATAGCAACTTATTTAATAAGTTGCTTATAAAAATAATCTCTGTTCTGTTTTTAAAAGTTACAGTCAAAATAGAGAAAATTATAAAAAAAAAACAACTTTTTTAACAGAGCCATCAAACTTTATTTTTATCTAAACTTATAAAATAAGCTGCTTATAGTATTTCAATCACAATCTTGGAGCATTAGTCTTTGTAGACTAGAAAAACACCTTGATTTCGTAAGTCTACTTCATTCTTTAATTTCCGCAGCATATGTCAAGACGTTATTTACAAATAATTGCCGACTAGGAGAAGTCTTATAGTCAAGGTGATTAGATGAGCGTGTTATGGAATCGTAGTGATTCCCTGCCCTCAACTAAAAATGTAGCCTTCAAATTTAAATATTAAATAATGTGGCATTATATATATATATATATATATATATTAATCTTCATGTTTTGCACGGTTCGAACGGCAGTTGTAATATTGAATAATATGGCATTATTAAAGTTAAAAAAAAATCTAAAGTTAATCATAAAAATATTTATTTTTTTATAAAAAAAATAAATAAAGATTAAAATGGATGTTGGGTAGCCCGTGAGTTTCCATAGTTAGTATGTTACAACTTACAAAAGGATTTTTGTAACTATTTTTAAAAAAAAAATTATTTTGATTATTCTGTCAAATCACGACGGTAGTGTAGACATCCTTTTCTCTATCAGTATATTTATAATATTAAATTTATACAAAGATATGGTTAGTTTTATTTATTTTCCTATGAGAGTCACACTATTTGAAAACGCGAATTGGAAATTAACACCGGGAGGTAGCAAAACAATTAATTCTTATATAACGCTTTGCTGAGAATCAAATGTAGCTCAATCAACCGAAAACCACTATAAATATGGCATCAGCGTCCTCTGTTTCGAGGACACGGCTACCATGCAGGGCGTAAAATCCCTGTATGGTACAGGGCCTGCCCTTGAGCCGTTGGATTCAGCTTATTTGAATCCAATGGTTGGGGTTTTAGTTTTAAAAAAAAAAGAACAAAATGAATAAAAGCAGAAAAAAAATGGCAACCGGTTCAAAGGGGGTAGTTACAGTACGTTAAAAATTACTGTTGGATTGAATAGAGTGGATCCAATGGCTGAGATTTGTTTTATTATTCAATAATTAAAAAAATTGAAAGAACAAACCTGTAAAACTGAAATAAAAAAAAAAACCCACCACTCAGGCACTCACTCACTCACCTCACACACGTCAAACGCCTCACCACTCCTCACCTCACACACGCCTCACCACGGCCATCAACGGCGGTGGCTGAAGGAGTTCCTAGGCAACGATCAACGGCGGCACAAGGACGGGCTGATCTCCGCCGTCGGCAACGATCAACGAAGGCAGAAGGATGGGCTGATGTTCTTCGTTGACAATGATCAACGGCGGCACAAGCACAGCCCCGTTCCTCGCGCAATCCATCTCCAACACTAGAATAGTTGTCGTCAAGGGCTTCTGTGGGACGCCACAGCTATTGCTCAACCACCTCTGCCCTGCTACTGTACCATCACCTCCTCACCGCACGACATCAGTGTTGGGGAAAAATCAGGTTTTTAAATTTTTATAAAACCTTTTGAAGATCGCTCTCATATAATATATAAGAATTTGTATTCTAGAAATCGTACCTTGAAAATTCGAGTTGGCTTTTTCCGCTGAAGTGATTTAGGCTCTTAGATCACGATCCGCCACCACCACTCCTGTTAGATCACGATCCGTCACCACCACGCTTGTTAGATCACGAACTGTCACCAATGATCTTCCAGGTTATGACTCAGGTTCGATCTGCACTTGACGTGTGGGCGCCTTTATCACTACCAAAGCAACTAGCACGAGAAAATTTTTCTCTCAATAATGGAGAGAAAAATCTTTTTCTCTAATCTGTATAAAGTGGCTTCCTCTTTTTTTCTTTAGAGAAAATAAGCCTTATATATCTCCCATTAGTAAAACCCTAGGCTCCTTATAATCAAAAAATAAAACTCACGTTTATTTTCTTTTTCAATAGGGGACCCACCTTGTAAAATAACATAAGGCCCCTTATACAAAAGTTAATTAAATGGAGCCTCCCACTAAATGATATATTTAGGCTTTTGACCCAAATAGCTAGTTATCTTACTTATTAGTCCAGTAGTGGTGCAGTCAATTAAATGAGCTAACCCAGGGATCATTTGGGAACATACAATAGTGGCTACAATAATTAGGCGTGTAATTAAGCTAGCCCAATTATTTAATTCCAAATCTACTCCACTAAAAGATTGGAACTGACTTCCATAATTGTATGCTCGAATAATAATTCGACCCAAGCCACATTGATTTCTTTACTGCACAATCCTTTGTATCACATCGTTAATTAAATTGATATCTCAACTGTCCAATCAATTTAATAACATCTTATTCCTTGATCCTTACTGGTTTTCTCTAATGATCATTTTCAACATACTAAATATGTTGACACACTCTGGCCAGAGAATTCTATGATCAAGTGCCGAAAACCCATCAAGAGATGTGTTGTACAAATTCTATATTGTTAATCCATAACTCCAATACTCATAATTGCTCCCACCAAGATACCGGGTAATCTTGACCACAAGGATGTGTCGTGCCCATTGGTAACTCAAATGAAATAACAATTACAATCATGAAATCATAATTAACTCAAGATTAAGATTACAGTAAAATCAACGCCTATGAGATTTAATAAGTCTGACAGTTATTACAAAGTTAATTAAATCCCATATGTGATCCTGTTCAATGTAGTCGTACTACATCAATAAATTCATACATGATTAAGACAAATCATTTAATGAATTTATTACAGTCTATACCTAAATAAAGTGCCCAACTTTATTTATCAACTGCGAACTTAATTTATTTAATCATAAGATAACTTGTATTTATGTCTTCTGTGAATCCACATGGTGATCACATAAATACATATAATATGATTAAATGGACTTTAATACAAATATTAATGCAATTAAGATATTTGAATAAAATACCTCATCTATTTTATTAATCAGAAAAATTGTTTATTACAATTAAATAAACACATATGCTTTTAAAGAGCATATTTTCCCAACAATCTCCCACTAGCTCTCAAAGCATATTTGGCATCTCACGCATGCCCATGGATTCTAAGTGCAAGTTAAAAGGTTTCCCAGGTATGGCCTTAGTAAAAGGATCTGCCAAGTTTTGCTGTGACGCAATCTGAGTAACCTCCACATCACCTCTCTGCACTATATCCCTTATAAGATGATACTTCCTCTCAATATGTTTTTGTTTCTTGTGGTTTCTTGGTTCCTTAGATTGCGCTACCGCACCACTATTATCGCAAAATAGTTTCAGGGGTGCAGTTACAGCAGGTACCACCTCAAGATCTTGTAGGAACTTGCGGAGCCATACAGCTTCTTTTGCAGCTTCGGATGCAGCCACATATTCAGCTTCAGTTGTGGAGTCTGCGATACAAGATTGTTTCACACTCCTCCAACTAATAGCTCCACTTCCCAATGTAAACACATAGCCGGAAGTCGATTTTCTGGAATCTTTATCTGACATAAAGTCTGAATCAGTATAACCCACTGGAATGAGTTCATCACCAGAATACACAAGCATATAATTTTTAGTTCTTTTCAGATACTTCATTATATGCTTGACCGCAGTCCAGTGTTCAGGTCCAGGATTAGATTGATATCTACTAACCATCCCTACCGCAAAACAGATGTCTGGCCTAGTGCAAAGCATGGCATACATGAGACTTCCCACAGCTTCTGCATAGGGAACTCGTCTCATTCTCTCTATCTCTTCAGATGTTTTAGGTGATTGATCTTTAGAGAATGTAATTCCATGTCTGAATGGTAATAAACCAGTCTTGGAATTTTCCATGCTAAATCTAGCCAATATCTTATTGATATAAACCGCTTGAGACAAGGCTAAAGTTTTATTCTTCCGGTCTCGTAGTAACTTGATACCAAGAATATAACTTGCCTCTCCTAGGTCTTTCATATCAAATTGTTTTGCTAACCAACTCTTTATTGTAGTCAATACTCCTATATCGTTTCCAATTAGGAGAATATCGTCTACATAAAGAATTAGGAAGGCTACAGATTTTTCTTGAATTTTCTTGTACACGCATGGTTCATCAATGTTCTGAATGAATCCAAACGATTTAATCGCTTGATCGAATCTGATGTTCCATGACCGGGATGCTTGCTTCAATCCATAAATGGATCTTTGCAACTTACATACCATGTGTTTTTGGCCTTTTTGTATAAATCCATCTGGTTGCTGCATATAGATGTTTTCTTCAAGATGCCCGTTAAGAAAGGCAGTCTTGACATCCATTTGCCAAATTTCATAATCTAGCACTGCAGCAATGGAGAGCAGAATCCTGATGGATTTAAGCATAGCAACCGGAGAAAAAGTTTCCTCGTAATCGATTCCCTCTTTCTGAGTAAACCCTTTGGCTACTAATCTTGCTTTAAATGTTTCCACCCTTCCGTCTACTCCTCTTTTTCTCTTGTAGATCCACTTGCACCCTATGGGTTTTACCCCATTTGGTGCCTCTACAAGTTCCCAGACTTTATTGGAATACATAGATTCCATTTCTTGATTCATGGCCGTTTTCCAAAATTCAACATCTCTATCTATTAGAGCTTCGTTGTAACTAGTGGGATCTTGTACATGTTCATCTGAGATAGCCGTATAAGTTTCTCCCAAAAGCATGTATCTCGCAGGTAACCTAGTTACCCTCCAACTACGACGAGGTTCTAAAAGTGATGGTTGTTCAGGGTTAATCATGTGTTGATCATCTGGTTGTTGCTTTTCTTCCTGTTCTGAAACAGGCGTTGAAAGCTGAGCATCAACCTGATCACCTGACAGTTCTTCAAGTATTACCTTACTCTTAGGTTTGAAGTTATTCATATAGTCTTCCTCAAGGGAAGTGAAATGTGTGCTCACGATCACTTTTCTATCTTGAGGACTATAAAATAAACCTCCCCTTGTTCCTTTGGGATACCCCACAAACATACAAACCTCAGAACGTGAATCCATTTTGTCTGCCTTTGGTTTCAGCACATGTGCTGGTGATCCCCAAATACGGACATGTCGTAAACTTGGTTTGCGACCTGACCATAATTCTATTGGGGTTTTAGGCACTGATTTAGATGGAACTAAGTTCAAAAGGTAAATTGCAGTTTCCAGTGCTAGTCCCCAAAAAGAGATTGGTAATGACGAATAACTAAGCATAGATCTCACCATATCCAAAAGAGTTCTATTTCTTCTTTCAGCTACCCCATTTTGTTGTGGTGTTCCCGGGGCAGTCAACTGAGATATAATCCCATTTTCAACCAGATACTCTTTGAAATCTCCTGAGAGAAATTCACCACCTCGATCAGATCGAAATTTCTTTATGTTCTTATCTAATTGCTTTTCTGTCTCAGCCCTATACTCTTTAAATTTTTCAAGAGCTTCAGACTTGTGACGCATCAGATAAACATAACCGTATCTTGAGTAATCATCGGTGAAAGTGATGAAATACTCATAACCTCCTCGAGCTTGTACATTGATTGGTCCACATACATCTGTATGTACCAATTCAAGTGGTACTGTTGCACGTACACCTTTGGCCGAGAATGGCCTTTTGGTCATTTTCCCTTCTAAACAGGATTCACAGAGTGGCAATGATTCATTTTCTAATGGACCCAAGAGCCCATCTTTGATCATTCTCTGTATCCTATTTTGGTTTATATGACCCAAGCGTAAATGCCAGAGGTAACATTGGTTGGAAGAAATATTTCTTTTCTTAGATAAATGTGTATGCTCATCATTATTGATCACTGTGTCATGCATAGAATGGATCATTGGACTTAAATGATATAAATTATCTTCCAATGTACCAGAACAAATAAGTCTCTTATTATGAAAAATAGAAACAGAGGATCCAAAATTTACAGTGTACCCTTGCTTTGACAAACAAGCTACTGAAATTAAATTCCTCTTAATGTCTGGAACATAAAGACAATTATTCAAAACTAAAGTCTCATTATTAAAAGATAATAAAACAGATCCAGTCTTCAATGCTGACACGAACTGTCCTGTCCCTAACTGCAGCTTGACGCTTCCTTCACTTATTTTCCTAGGTTTCCTGAAACCAATAAAGTGAATTACAAATATGATTAGTTGCTCCTGAATCCAACACCCAAGTGTCAATAGGATTCTGAACTAAACAGGCCTCAATTACAAAAAGATTTCCCATACCTGATTTCACAATCTTAGGGCAATCCTTTTTCCAGTGACCTTTCTGTCCACACTTGAAGCATTTGCCTTTCGGCTTGCCATCTTGCTTGGTAGACGGTCTCTTTTTCCCAGCTTTCTTCTTACCTTTGCCTTTCGGCTTAGGCCCAGAAGATGAACTTTTTTCAGTAATATTTATGCTTCCCAGAGATTTCTCAGTACGATAGATCTCTTCAGCAGAATGAAGTTCGTTCATCAATTCAGTTAAGGTCATGTTTCTTTTGTTCATGTTATAATTGACCTTAAACTCCTTGAATGTTTCTGGCAGAGATTCTAGCACCATGTCAATCTTTGAGTTATCATCGATTTGTGCTCCCTGAATCTCAGCCTCATTCAAATAGTCCATCATTTTAAGGACATGATCACGAACTCTTGTGCCCTTCCCCATTTTACTGTTCATAATTCCTTTCAGCGCTGCTTGTCTCGCAGAGCGAGTACTCTGCCCGAACATCTGTTGGAGACTATCCATTATTTCAGTGGCAGTCTCCAAGTTCTGATGTTTGGTCTGCAGAATATTAGAAATCGAGGCTAAAATGTAGCACTTTGCCATTTCATTGGCCTTTTGCCATTTCTCATAAAGCCTCCTCTGATTTCTATGAGCATCATCCGCTGGAACTGGAGGGCATGGCTGGGTTAAGACATATTTATAATTTTCAGCAGTCAGGACAATGAATAGATTTCTTTTCCAATCTATATAGTTCTCTCCAGTGAGTTTGTTTTGACTCAGAATAATAGTAAGTGGGCTCAGGGAAGACATTTTCTGAAAAATAAAACATCCATGCATAAATAATTTGAAATAATATTCACAATAAATGACAAAAATGCATAAAACCATAAATGCATTTTAATTTATTGTAACGATAATCTAGTTCCGCTTTGACAAGCTATCCGGTGGGGAAGTCATGTCTATACTTACTAGACCCAATTACCCATTGGATTATTTACTTTCATGTAGAGACATGATAAATAATTATCGTTATCCCTTTGGGCCTAAATTTGTTAACAGAGCTTCGTTGGGAAGGTTAATAACAAACTTTAGTTGAGTGTATAACCATTGTTTCAATCTACGTATTTTTCATATCAATAGTCACCGTTGGGGTGAACAATCGATTGAAAAATATTTCGATTTTATCTTTGAAGAAGTTCATCAAATAAAATATCTAATATATATACCCTCCGAAGGGAGCATCACCGTATCATGAAGTCGAGGTATATATATAATTTTATTATTGAACTAACAATGGAGCCCGTGGGAAAATTATCTTGAATTTTCCCTCTCCCACTCAATATTTTAAAATTGGTTTTTCCTTTTAAAACATACATATTGTTAATTGCATGCTTCCTATAATATTATCTAGATGATATCAAATATTATTAAGCATGTGCAAATTTCAAACAATATAATGAGATTCATTATTAATGAATGACATGTATCATTATGCATAGAGTGGCACTACCTATTCTATATGACATGTTATCATGGCATGTTATCATCCAAAACATAACATATAGAAAAACAATTAAATAATCTTAATTCATGGCTTTCCTAATAATGAAAAATACATTAACCCTAAGCCTAATCTTCATTGGGCTTCTTGTCAATATCCATCTTCCATAATCTTGTCTTTGTTAATGGACTAGGGGATATTGGGCTTTTAAATTTATAATTGGTCCAATTTTAATTTTTGGAAGGAAATAAATAAATAATTAAAATTTTTTTTTATTAAAATAAAACTTTTGGACCAAAAATAAATTTAATGTATTTAATTTTGTCTATGCATTTTTAATCCATTAAGCCCAATTGAAATTGAGCCTAAAACTAGGATTCATTAAACCCAAAACTGTTTTTGGATTTAAATGCAAAAAATTAAAAAACTTTCTGCCCAAATGAAAAATTATGGAACCATAGGGACCTCCATGATAAAAACCATGTAACCCTAAATCCATATTTTTCTTCCTCTCTTCCCCAGCCGCCATCTCCAAAAAATCCAGCCGCTGCTCATGATTTTCCAGCCATCTCCGACGCCGAACCACCCGCCGCCATGTTGCCGGAAACGCTCCAAACTCGCGCATGCAACTTGCTGCTCGTGCAGCTCGCGCTACTGGCCACGCTGGCCGCGCGCGCTGTTTGCTGCGCGAGCAGCCTGTGCCAGCGCGTGCTGCGCGCACAAGCCACGCTTCCCCCGCGCGCTGGCTGCTGCGTGCTGCTGCGCTTGCAGCGCGCGCTTGCTGGCAGCATGTGCTGCTGGCCGCGCGCTGCTTGCTGCTGGTTGCGGCTGTCAAAATTTCCGGCCTCCGTCGCTCCGATCTTGAAAATCCGAGATTAATTTACAAATTTCCTAGGCCAATTTTGGCTTACAAAAATTCTATAACAGTAAAATAAATCAAGAGGGAAACATGGTGATAAAAAACCACCCCTCCTGTTACAGATCCAAAGAAAAAATACAACAGAAAATCTAACCATGAATTAAGACAAACCAAAACATGCTTTATTCATATATTAAACAAATAATATATATCTGAATAAATTGTGCCACTCTAATACATAAATTTCAAGAATGATTTCATACGAAATTCTTATATATTAATATGAGATGGCTCTGATACCAATTGTTGGGAAAAATCAGGTTTTTAAATTTTTATAAAACCTTTTGAAGATCGCTCTCATATAATATATAAGAATTTGTATTCTAGAAATCGTACCTTGAAAATTCGAGTTGGCTTTTTCCGCTGAAGTGATTTAGGCTCTTAGATCACGATCCGCCACCACCACTCCTGTTAGATCACGATCCGTCACCACCACGCTTGTTAGATCACGAACTGTCACCAATGATCTTCCAGGTTATGACTCAGGTTCGATCTGCACTTGACGTGTGGGCGCCTTTATCACTACCAAAGCAACTAGCACGAGAAAATTTTTCTCTCAATAATGGAGAGAAAAATCTTTTTCTCTAATCTGTATAAAGTGGCTTCCTCTTTTTTTCTTTAGAGAAAATAAGCCTTATATATCTCCCATTAGTAAAACCCTAGGCTCCTTATAATCAAAAAATAAAACTCACGTTTATTTTCTTTTTCAATAGGGGACCCACCTTGTAAAATAACATAAGGCCCCTTATACAAAAGCTAATTAAATGGAGCCTCCCACTAAATGATATATTTAGGCTTTTGACCCAAATAGCTAGTTATCTTACTTATTAGTCCAGTAGTGGTGCAGTCAATTAAATGAGCTAACCCGGGGATCATTTGGGAACATACAATAGTGGCTACAATAATTAGGCGTGTAATTAAGCTAGCCCAATTATTTAATTCCAAATCTACTCCACTAAAAGATTGGAACTGACTTCCATAATTGTATGCTCGAATAATAATTCGACCCAAGCCACATTGATTTCTTTACTGCACAATCCTTTGTATCACATCGTTAATTAAATTGATATCTCAACTGTCCAATCAATTTAATAACATCTTATTCCTTGATCCTTACTGGTTTTCTCTAATGATCATTTTCAACATACTAAATATGTTGACACACTCTGGCCAGAGAATTCTATGATCAAGTGCCGAAAACCCATCAAGAGATGTGTTGTACAAATTCTATATTGTTAATCCATAACTCCAATACTCATAATTGCTCCCACCAAGATACCGGGTAATCTTGACCACAAGGATGTGTCGTGCCCATTGGTAACTCAAATGAAATAACAATTACAATCATGAAATCATAATTAACTCAAGATTAAGATTACAGTAAAATCAACGCCTATGAGATTTAATAAGTCTGACAGTTATTACAAAGTTAATTAAATCCCATATGTGATCCTGTTCAATGTAGTCGTACTACATCAATAAATTCATACATGATTAAGACAAATCATTCAATGAATTTATTACAGTCTATACCTAAATAAAGTGCCCAACTTTATTTATCAACTGCGAACTTAATTTATTTAATCATAAGATAACTTGTATTTATGTCTTCTGTGAATCCACATGGTGATCACATAAATACATATAATATGATTAAATGGACTTTAATACAAATATTAATGCAATTAAGATATTTGAATAAAATACCTCATCTATTTTATTAATCAGAAAAATTGTTTATTACAATTAAATAAACACATATGCTTTTAAAGAGCATATTTTCCCAACAATCAGAACTATTGTTCTAACTATTGTTGACAATGATCAACGGCGGCACAAGCACAGCCCCGTTCCTCGCGCAATCCATCTCCAACACTAGAATAGCTGTCGTCAAGGGCTTCTGTGGGACGCCACAGCTATTGCTCAACCACCTCTGCCCTGCTACTGTACCATCACCTCCTCACCGCACGACATCAGAACTATTGTTCTAGCTTCGCCCCACATTCTCTTTACCGCCAGAATCATCAAGCAAAACGTTAGTATTAGATTAGATTTTCTGAATTAATTTATAATTAGGGTTTGATTTGAACTGTATCAAGGTTAGATTGGAATGATTGATTTGGGTTTGATTTTAATTGTTGATTTGGGTATGAATTAAATTATTTTATTGATTTATTGTGTTGGTTTATGTCTTTCCCTTTTCAAGCTTTTGGGCAACAGTGCATGGATCGACAGCAACAAAGAGCAGGGGCTACACAGGCACAGCCTCGCCCTTAGCCTCAACCTGGCGATTTATCTGCTATACTCGGTGTATTCCTCACTTCCATTGCTATTGTCTCACTGGCAAATTCTCTCTTATTCCTAATTCGTGCTTTTACGCATATTTAGTCACTTTCAATCTGGTTTATCAGTTAATGTGTATGATATTGTGTTCTATTTCTTGGTTTTTTTGCAACACGAAACTTTTTTTTTTTAACACTTGGTTGACCATTTTTGGCCAATTATATTTGATTTTATAGTCACAATTTTTTCTCATTTAGTACTTTTTAGGTTTTAATGGTGACTTAAATCTTCTTTTTTTAATTGTTTGAGTTGAATCTTGTAGCTCTGTAAATATTAAGTGTTGTGTTCTCACCTGAATAAAGGGCTTTCCTTGGAGTGAAATAGTGAAATGAACAACAAATTCAATTGACTAGTTGTAAAGTTTAATTTTTTTCCTAAAATGAGCAGTTCAACAATATATTATCATGGGCAGTGCTTTTACCCAGATTTTGCTTGGTTGCTTGCCTACTAGTATGAACACTTTATTGCTTTGAAAACTCATTTGCTATATTAATGCTTTGGTGGTAAGTTTCTTGTATGGTATATCTGTAGTTATGTTATTTTGATTGGAATTTTCTGTATTTAACTCTGAAACTGACTTGCTGGATTTAAGTAATAATTAGTTATTTTAGTGAAAGTTTGAGCATTTGTGTAGGTATGAAAGTAATATTAAGTTCATTTTGAACAATAGGTTGTTTTGATGAATATAGCTTTTGAATGAATTTTCAGATGATGTCAATGCCGAACAATAGATTGTCATTGCTTCCTGGAAGAATAGACCAATCAAGTTACCCTTGTTGTACCTGGAAATTATTCGGAGGGGGCAGAATCTGTTGGATAATGAACTTTGCTGCGGCTTTGTTGCAATTTTGTTGGCTGCAGAATTTTTGGCTTGGCTTTAGTAAATATAGGTTGATATTTGCAAGGCATCTTTTATACGGCTTATGTAAAATTTTTTTCTTTTTCCATTTACATTGCTGGGTTTCGTTGTAGTTGCTGAGCAAGTGATAGAACACATTCAATTTTATACAACAATTATATGTATTGACCATGAGGCAGGATACTAGAAACTTGTTGTGTTATTACCCCTCAATGGTAAAATGATTGCAATTGATATGGTGATCACAATTGATGACTTTTGAGTTTTGAATGAAACCATATATTTTAATTATTTATTTATCCTGTTATTTATTTTAATAAAGCTTAGTTTATTTCATTTGCATGGATGTTTATTTCACAAGATACTTATTTGAAAAATGTCAAAAAAAGGTTATATTGCTAAAAAATAAATACGTTGTTAATAAGCTGTGTGCTAAGCTTTTACTTTAAAACTACTTACCTTTCTTCCTTTTTTTTATTTGTCGTAAATTAATGCAATATATCAATCCACTTTTTTTTTCGGAGATGGTACTTGCAATAAGGTTGGATGATGCACTTGGTGTAATGTACTAGATTTTGGTGGATTTTCAGGATGATATGTAGAAAATATTATGTTTGACATAGGAATAGTTAATTTGATTTATTTTCATTAAATTGTGTTTCCTATAATTACTTAAAATAAAATAAAAATAAATTGATTAAATTGATTTAGCGGAATGGGGAAATAAGCCTATAAATTTGTATGGGAATTAATAGAATTAAAAATGGTTGTAAGGTTATTTATAATGGAGATTTTGGCTATAAAAAGCGCTGGCAAAATATTAGAGCTCTTCTGAATTTATTTACGAGGCCATTTATTGCAACCATTAGTATTTTACTCATTTTTAGCTTTTTCTTTTATCAAACTTAATAGTTAAGTCATATATTACTTTAGCACACTCATTTCTTCACTTTAATAGTTCACAAATTTCACTCAAATGTGAAAAATTTCAATTTCCACTACAACTTAGTTGAAAGCCATTCATTGTGTTTAGTACTTTTTCAAGCCTTAACCAGCAAATTAAAGGCATACATTGCTTAACTAGAATTTCAATAATAATTAAAATAAATTGAAACAATTAGGATTACAATTAACAACCGAAAACCGAATATTTATATATTCAATCATAAACATTAAACATAGAACATGAAATGGGGGCAAAAAAGAAAAATTTTGGGGTATTTAAAAAATATTACATGAAACATTAAACAACAAACATGAAACATCTTACTTAAAATTATGCAACAGCGAATATAAAATATGAGTATCTCAGTAACAGTGAACATACAACGTCAAACATGAAACGTAGAACAACAAACATGAAACGTGGAACGTAAACATGAAATGAGGGAAAAAAAGAAAAATTTTGGGGTATTTAAAAAATTATTACATTAAACATTAAACAACAAACATGAAATATCTTACTTAAAATATGCAATAGCGAACATAAAATATGAGTACCTCGGTAACAGTAAACATACAGTGTCAAACATGAAACGTAGAACAGCAAACATGAAATGTGGAACGTAAACATGAAATGGGGCCAAAAAAGAAAAATTTTGAGGTATTTGAAAAATTATTACATGAAACATTAAACAACAAACATGAAATATATTACTTAAAATATGCAACTGTGAACATAAAATATTAGTACATCGGTAATAGTGAACATACAACGTCAAACATGAAACGTTGAATATCAAATATGAAATGTGGAACGTAAACATGAAACGAGAACAAAAAAGAAAAACTTTAGGGTATTTGAAAAAATTATTACATGAAACATTAAACAACAAATATGAAACATTCTACTTAAATTTTGCAACCGCGAACATAAAATATGACTACGTCTGTAACAGTAAACTTACAACATCAAATATGAAATGTAGAACGGTAAACATGAAACGGGGGCAAGAAAGAAAAATTTTAGGATATTTAAAAAATTATTACATGAAATATTGAACAACAAACATGAAGTATTTCACATAAAATATGCAACAAAGAACATGAAATATGAGTACCTCTGTAATAATGAACAAGAAAATCAAACATGAAATATAGAACAATAAACATGAAATGTAGAATGTAAACATGAAATAAGGGTAAAACAAAAAATTTTGGAGTGTTTAAAAAATAATTATATGAAACATAAAACATAAAATATGAAACTTGAAATATTAAATATGAGACATGTTTCATAGAAAATAAATTAAATTTTTGTTCTTATCTTAACACACATTTTATTTCTTTTAAATTATTTTTAATAAAAAATATTTTTTCTATTTTTACTTTACTTATCTTTTTTTACTTTTTATTATTATTATTTTTCTTAAATTTTTTTATTTATTTATTTTATATTTTAATTTATTTATTTAATTTATTTGACCCCCTCTACGATACAGGGACTCACCGTGTCTCTGTTTCGAAATCTTGGAAATCTTTGATGCATGTGAAGGCTTTGAAATGTTGAGCTCATAGGGGACGGCATTAATTGAGCACGGCTGACTTTGTGGACCTTGTGAAAGAGAGTTATGGGCGTGATTGTGATTGTGTTTGTGTGTGGTCAAAAGCCGCAAGGGGTTGTCGAGATTTTCCGAATTTTTGCAAGTGGGTTGGAACGAAGCAGGCTGTCTTGGCTGACTTTCGGTACATGTCGTTTGTGTACCAAAACATGTGCGATCAAGGGGCTGTTCAGAAGCTTCATCTCGACCATGAACGGTGGTTGCAAAGTTAACAGCCGAGAGTTGTTTTTGAGCTTGTACAGGTTATATCTCCATGATTAAATCCATCTAGAGAAGACATTGTTGACTCACACTAATTGAAAACGCGTATTGGAAATTAGCACCGGGAGGTTGCAAAACAATTAATTCTCATATAAACGCTTTGCTGAGAATCAAATAGCTCAATCAACTGAAAACCACCATAAACATGGCATCAGCGTCCTCTGTTTCGAGATTGGTGGTCATTATAATTTTAATTAATGTTGGTGCTATAAGTGATACGACGATATCTGTAACAGCATCGGCTCCTGGATTATTGACGTCACCCGTAGAGTTAGAAAGAGAAGCTTTACTTGGTACAGGCTGGTGGGTCAACAATTGGGCGACGTCGGGCAACTACACGTCCGATCATTGTAAGTGGACTAGCGTCAGTTGCAATTCAGCCGGAAGAGTAATCGGGGTCAGCTTACTCTGGTATGAAAATGATAATATCAAGGGAAAGCTCGGTCGTTTCAACTTCTCTTGCTTTCCCAACCTCAAAAGTTTCAAAATTCGTTCAAATTATCTTCTCTCTGGGAGCATTCCATCTGAAATTGCTGCCGTTTCAATGCTCCAAACTCTTGAACTGCCCTCCAACAATCTTACCGGTAAGCTACCAAACTTCACTATATATATATATATATATATATGTATGAAGTTGTGCTCATGCTTGGAGCAGGCGTCTGTTTTTACAACACTGAAGAAGTTTTTTTTTATAAGAATGTCTTTATAAATTTTATTTATACGAGGATATTGAATACTGATTTCGTTTTTCATAAATCACATGCGCAACAGGAATTATTCCTTCAGAGATGGGGAGATTGAGGAATTTTGTCCACTTGGATCTATCTGATAATTACATTTGGGGAGATATCCCTCCAACTCTTGGTCGTCTAAGCAAATTGGAAAATTTGAACCTGTCTTCTAACGGCCTTGATGGTAATATCTCTCCAACTCTTGGTCGTCTAAGCACATTTTTGTTGTGTGAAAGTGAAATTATATAATAAATTTCTACATCTTTGTTTATTACTTCGGTAGTGTTTTAATTTGGAGAATATGCTGGTTGGCTTTTTTTCCTTTAATTTTTGTATGAAATGAATCGGTTTCAAGTGTCAGTTTCTTTTCCAAATTGCATCCATCAATTGCAATTGTTACATTGGGCGATTACAAGTTGTACGTAATTATTAAGGAAGGCAGGTTTAAGCATTTTTGGTTCGTATGTTTTCCTCCTTTTTTTCCCCTTTGCATTAAAAATCATGGTTATCCTATAAAAGATATGATTACAATCAAAAGCACTATTTCTAATTTCACACATACATAGTTCCTCATTAATTTACTAAATTTACTTTTGTATTTATAAGATAGGGTAGTCAATTGAGAGCACTGAGAGTGATTCTCTCGAATCTCCATAGTTTTGTATTAATTTATTGATATATTTGTTGCATCTGCATATTTAACTTTCAGTCTAAAATTTGCAGCATTGACGACCCCAAAAAAACAAGAAAAAAAACTATTAGAGCAATTAAAAATCTATTAATTTTTACAACCTAAGCATTTCTTTATAAGTTTTATTTCTATGAGAATAGTGAATACTGATCTCGTTTTTCATAAATTACATGTGCAACAGGAATTATCCCTTCAGAGATGGGGAGATTGAGGAATCTTGTCCACCTGGATCTATCTAATAATTACTTCGGGGGATATATCCCTCCAACTCTTGGTCGTCTAAGCAAATTGGAAATTTTGAACCTATCTTCTAACGGCCTTTATGGTAATATCCCTCCAACTCTTGGTCGTCTAAGCAAAACAATTAATTTTACTTTTAATGAAGATATTGAATACTGATTTCGTTTTTCATAAATCACATGCGCAACAGGAATTATTCCTTCAGAGATGGGGAGATTGAGGAATCTCGTTCACCTGGATCTATCTGATAATTAATTCCCTCCGGGGATATATCCCTCCAACTCTTGGTCGTCTAAGCAAATTGGAAAATTTGAACCTGTCTTCTAACGGCCTTGATGGTAATATCTCTCCAACTCTTGGTCGTCTAAGCACATTTTTGTTGTGTGAAAGTGAAATTATATAATAAATTTCTACATCTTTGTTTATTACTTCGGTAGTGTTTTAATTTGGAGAATATGCTGGTTGGCTTTTTTTCCTTTAATTTTTGTATGAAATGAATCGGTTTCAAGTGTCAGTTTCTTTTCCAAATTGCATCCATCAATTGCAATTGTTACATTGGGCGATTACAAGTTGTACGTAATTATTAAGGAAGGCAGGTTTAAGCATTTTTGGTTCGTATGTTTTCCTCCTTTTTTTCCCCTTTGCATTAAAAATCATGGTTATCCTATAAAAGATATGATTACAATCAAAAGCACTATTTCTAATTTCACACATACATAGTTCCTCATTAATTTACTAAATTTACTTTTGTATTTATAAGATAGGGTAGTCAATTGAGAGCACTGAGAGTGATTCTCTCGAATCTCCATAGTTTTGTATTAATTTATTGATATATTTGTTGCATCTGCATATTTAACTTTCAGTCTAAAATTTGCAGCGTTGACGACCCCAAAAAAAACAAGAAAAAAAACTATTAGAGCAATTAAAAATCTATTAATTTTTACAACCTAAGCATTTCTTTATAAGTTTTATTTCTATGAGAATAGTGAATACTGATCTCGTTTTTCATAAATTACATGTGCAACAGGAATTATCCCTTCAGAGATGGGGAGATTGAGGAATCTTGTCCACCTGGATCTATCTAATAATTACTTCGGGGGATATATCCCTCCAACTCTTGGTCGTCTAAGCAAATTGGAAATTTTGAACCTATCTTCTAACGGCCTTTATGGTAATATCCCTCCAACTCTTGGTCGTCTAAGCAAAACAATTAATTTTACTTTTAATGAAGATATTGAATACTGATTTCGTTTTTCATAAATCACATGCGCAACAGGAATTATTCCTTCAGAGATGGGGAGATTGAGGAATCTCGTTCACCTGGATCTATCTGATAATTAATTCCCTCCGGGGATATATCCCTCCAACTCTTGGTCGTCTAAGCAAATTGGAAAATTTGAACCTGTCTTCTAACGGCCTTGATGGTAATATCTCTCCAACTCTTGGTCGTCTAAGCACATTTTTGTTGTGTGAAAGTGAAATTATATAATAAATTTCTACATCTTTGTTTATTACTTCGGTAGTGTTTTAATTTGGAGAATATGCTGGTTGGCTTTTTTTCCTTTAATTTTTGTATGAAATGAATCGGTTTCAAGTGTCAGTTTCTTTTCCAAATTGCATCCATCAATTGCAATTGTTACATTGGGCGATTACAAGTTGTACGTAATTATTAAGGAAGGCAGGTTTAAGCATTCTTGGTTCGTATGTTTTCCTCCTTTTTTTCCCCTTTGCATTAAAAATCATGGTTATCCTATAAAAGATATGATTACAATCAAAAGCACTATTTCTAATTTCACACATACACAGTTCCTCATTGATTTACTAAATTTACTTTTGTATTTATAAGATAGGGTAGTCAATTGAGAGCACTGAGAGTGATTCTCTCTAATCTCCATAGTTTTGTATTAATTTATTGATATATTTGTTGCATCTGCATATTTAACTTTCAGTCTAAAATATGCAGCGTTGACGACCCCAAAAAAAATAAGAAAAAAAAACTATTAGAGCAATTAAAAATCTATTAATTTTTACAACCTAAGCATTTCTTTATAAGTTTTATTTCTATGAGAATAGTGAATACTGATCTCGTTTTTCATAAATTACATGTGCAACAGGAATTATCCCTTCAGAGATGGGGAGATGGAGGAATCTCGTTCACCTGGATCTATCTGATAATTTCCTCCGGGGATATATCCCTCCAACTCTTGGTCGTCTAAGCAAATTGGAAAATTTGCACTTGTCTTCTAACTCCCTTGTTGGTAATATCCCCTCCACTGTTGGTCATCTAACCCAGCTAACTACTTTGGCTATTGCCTCAAACCACATTAATGTTTCCATCCCATTAGAAATCGGGAATTTGAACTTTCTTCAAGTTCTTGAACTGTCCCGAAATGAAATTGGAGGTTCAATTCCTTCAACACTTGGCCATTTAAAGAGGTTGACAAGTTTAGACTTGTCCCAGAACAAACTTGTTGGTCCAATCCCTTCGTCTCTGGGTCATTTGACTCAGCTAACCACTTTGAATATGCACTCAAACCTAATCAATGGTTCCATCCCATTAGAAATCGGGAATTTGAACTTTCTTCAAGTTCTTGACCTGTTTGACAACAAACTTGAAGGTCCAATTCCTTCGACCATAGCTAGTTTAGTCAACTTGACATCTCTGTCCCTGGATTATAACAATCTAACTGGATGTAGTCCTTCAACACTTGGTCGTTTAAATAGGTTGACAAATTTAGGATTGTCCGAAAACAAACTTGTTGGTCCAATCCCTTCGTCCCTGGGTGATTTGACTCAGCTAACTACTTTGAGAATGTATAACAACAAACTTGATGGTCCAATTCCTCCAGAACTCATGAATTGCTCAAAGCTGGGGGAATTACGTTTGGGAAACAACGTTTTAAGCGGAAGCATCCCGTCAGAGATTGGCAAACTTCAAGAACTATATTATCTTGATCTGAGCCATAACTCCATTAATGGTAAAAAACCTTCCCAGCTTGGAGCAATTCCAAGCATAGTTACCGTGGACCTTTGCATGAATAACCTCTCTGGTAGTATCCCTGAATCTGTCATAAATGTGCCAGACTTAGATGTGTCAGGCAACAATTTTGAGGTAGAAATCCCAAATACTTCGGCAAATGCGCCACCGCCACAGCACAAAAAGATTGCCACTCGATTGGTTGCAATTATTCTTCCTATGGCCGCATTCCTTGCCTTAATATTTGGAATCTTGTTTGTCCGTAGACGAAGGGATAAGAAAGTTGAACCAGCTGAGACAGGAGAAATCACCAAGTGCGCTGATGAGTTTGCAATTTGGAATTACGACGGTAGAATTACATTTCAAGACATGATTGAAGCTACTGAGGATTTCCATATCAAATACTGCATTGGAACCGGAGGCTATGGCAGTGTTTACCGAGCACGACTGCCCAGTGGAAAAGTAGTTGCTTTGAAGAAGCTTCACCGTTCAGAAACTGAGGAGTTAGCTTCCCTCGAGAGTTTCCGGAATGAGGCTCGTCTACTGTCCCAAATACGGCATCGAAATATCGTAAAGCTTTACGGGTTTTGTTTGCACAGGAAATGCATGTTCCTAATCTATGAGTACATGGAAATGGGAAGCTTGTTCTGTGTTCTACGCACTGATGACGAAGCTGTTGAGTTGGATTGGACTAAAAGGGTGAACGTTGTGAAGGGTATGGCTCATGCTTTGTCGTACTTGCATCATGACTGCACACCACCAATTGTTCACCGGGACATATCAAGCAACAACATTCTACTCAACTCAGAATTAGAAGCATGTGTTGCTGACTTTGGCGTTGCTAGATTGTTAAAATTTGACTCATCCAATCGAACTCTATTGATACGTTTGGGAAAATTTTGATAAAGCATACATGAATTGCTCAAAGCTGGGGGAATTACGTTTGGGAAACAACGTTTTAAGCGGAAGCATCCCGTCAGAGATTGGCAAACTTCAGTCACAACTGTCTGAAGGCAATAATAATTGGTTCTGAAATTATTAAGTAGTAGCAATGTAGCAAATATTATGTGTTCGACGAATTGTCTCCCTTAGTATTATTAATTCTATTTACACCTTCACTTCCTATACATGTTGAATTGCAATTAAACGAATGTGCAAACTACGACATTAATCTCTCTGGTAAAGCTAGTACTTATTAATAAGGTCTGTCTAATTGTCACCCTCTCAATGAACTGATTTAACCAGCATATTAAGGAATTTAAGGTTGTATCTCTATGAGTTAAAAGGGTAAATTGTCATTTTAATTATTAGTTTATTTTAAAAATTATATATATAAACTTTCTCCAGAGCGAGGTTCTTGGTGTCGCGTTATTTAATATATTAGTTTCTTCACTCCTTTGTAAATATTCACACAAACATATACAATAAATTTTTAATTAGGTTCTTGATGTCGCGTTATCTTGACCACCCTCCACTTTCTGGTCTAAACCAACAGCAGTTTTATTAGCTTTAACTGATTCCTTTTCTACAGTAGCCTTAATTTCTTGGCCAGCATTATCTCCGCTTTCAGTAGAGTCTTTTGAAGAGGAGTTACTGCACATCTTCTGATCTCCAAGTAATTCTTCTTCCTTGGCCTTATGCTTCTTGCCTTGAAGATGCTCATCTAGATCTCTCTTGCGAGTAGTACTGACCTGACAGAGGGCACAACTCCAATCCATGGGTTTCCTTGAACTCGTCAAAGGGAGCTCACCAGAACCTGCAGGTAGTGTGGCAGCTTCCTGCTTTGGTCCACAAAGATTGGGATAGGGCTTAACCTGCAGGGCTTGACAACCCACCTCTTTCTGGTCCAAACCAACAACAATTCTATTAGCTTTAACTGATTCCTCTTCTACTTTAGTCTTCATTTCTTGGCCAGCACTATCTCTGCTTTCTGTAGATTTTTTTATCCACTTCTGAGCTCCAAGTAGTTCTTCTTCCTTGGCTTTCTGCTTCTTACCTTGAGGATGCTCATCTAGACCACCCTCCACTTTCTGATTCAAACCAACAACAGTTTTATTAGCTTTACCTGATTCCTCTTCTACTTTAGTCTTCATTTCTTGGCCAACACCATCTCTGCTTTCTGTAGATATTTTTGACGTGGATGAAGTGGAGTTGTTGCACATTTTCTTATCTCTAAGTAGTCCTGCTACCTTGGCCTTGTGCTTCCTACCTTGAAGATGCTCATCCAGACCTCTCTGGGTCGTAGCACTGACCTGACAGAGGGCACAACTCCACTGCTCGGTTTTGGTTGAATTTGTCGAAGGGAGCTCTCCAGAACCTGCAGGTGGTGCAGCAGCATTCTGATTTGATCAACAAAGATTGGAATTGGGCTTAACCTGCAGGGTTTGACCACCCTCCACTTTCTGATCTAAACCAACAACAGTTTTTTTGGCACCAACTGATTCCTCTTCCATTAGGCTTCATTTCTTGGTCAGCACTATTTCTGCTTTCCATAGATTTTTTTGAAGTGGAGTTAATGCACATCTTCAAATCTCTAAGTAGTTTTTCCTTGGCCTTGTGCTTCTTGCCTTGGAGATGCACGTCTAGACCTCTCTCGGTAGTAGCAGTGACCTGACAAAGGGCACAACTCCACTCCTTGGGTTTGCTTGAACTCGTTGAAGGAAGCTCTCCAGAACCTGCAGGTGGTGTGGCAGCTTTCTGCTTTGATCCACAAACACTAGTATCAGGCTTAGGCTGGAAATGATACCCAAACACAGAAGCAACAATGCCTTATATTAGTTATCACATCAATGGTAAAAATGAAAAGTATTTCCAGTGAGCTCCATCATCTGCTATTGTAGTACAGATGAAAGAATTTGTTTACAAAATGATAACGTGCAAATTTTATTTTAAATTGTGAATTCTCAAAAAAGGTAGGAATGTAGAAGTATAGTCAAATAGTTAATACAACCAGAATCCTTGTTTATTAACAACATTTCCAGCATTGAACTAGGAAAATATCTCCATCCCAAAAAAGAAAAAAAAAAGGAATATGTTTGAATAGGATTATGAAATACTTTCTTAATAAGTTGGACAAGGAGAGATGATATCTTATGAGCATTATAATTCATAATTTGAGGAAAAACCATTTTAATGGAGCTTCCAGCCCAACGCACATACACAAACACAATCAATAAGATTTAACATAAGAAATTACCGGGAAAAGAAACATCACAAATCAATCTGTACAAGTTCATGTGACACTTCATGGTAAACATATGTAACCTCTCTTGGAAACTTAGCTTGTGACAAGCTCACATTTTCTCTGTGTTTTCGTTCAAAAAAGGTTTCAGACACACATTAATTCCAGGCTGTGGAGGACCACATGTCCTCATTGCTCAAATTTTTAAAGCCACATACATTGGCATTTGCACGCATGGTCAATGAGTTACACAACTCTGTTGTCTATTTGAGTTGACCAAGCAAACTGAATTTGTGAACTTTGACCGACATAAATAACCCAATGCTAACATGTTTGGATTTAAATCAAGATTGTTAGTCCAAATGTACTCCCCGACAAACTTGTCACCTGTGCATCAAGACAAAGTCTTATAGCACTAAGAATGGACATGTGAATCTCTAAGCAACAACCTCCTAATAACATAAAAATCAAGGTTGGTGTGGGATAAAGCCATTCAAATGGACATGTAAAGGGGTAACTTTGATGAATAAGGGTTTAAGAGAAACAATCTTATCACAGAGTATTTCAATTGGAGCGGATGAAGAAACTAACATGAAACAAACTCACTTATCTCTATTTATTTTTCAATTTTCATAGATCCAAAATCTAAAATTATCATTTTGAGCTACCCTCAATTAGTAAGCACTGCATTGTCACTGCTTTCTTCTGAAATTTTCCATCAGCAGAAAATCTCTAACAAATCAAAACAAGACTTACCAAGTTTCATAAGTATCAAAACAAAAAACGAGCAAAGGTCCACAGGGAAGTTCTAGAATGAAACATTAAAATGTTTAGTAGATAGCATACAATATACAAACATCATTTAATCATGTTTCATATAAATTTTGCAAATCCACAATAATAGACATGCCTTTAACATGGAAAGCATCCCTTCCCACTTAAGGGTCTCCACAACTGCCTTACTATCAAAATTAGAGCATAGTGTGAGTTAAATTACCAGCACCCATAGCCTCTGTCATATTAGTACTATAGATCTCGGATTTTTCCTCCTTAAATTCAGAGCTATCAGATGTCTCCTTACTAGAGGTGGAACCAGTAATTGCCTGTAAATAAATTTCATCAGCAAATTTGCACAAGTGAATGTTCATGTATAATCAAGTAACAGTTCCACATAAAAATCAAACAACAAACTGAATCAACGTGGACTCGATAAAACTAATGGCATAATCAGACTACCAATTATCAGTTGAAGTTAATTTTTATACTCGCGTATTTAGCTCCTCGACAATATGTACATTAAAACCAGTAAATAAATAGAACAGAATAAAGAAGAATATTCCATATTATGAAATATCTGAAGATATTTATGAATAAAAATGTCAGCACTGCTACTGAACAGCATCACAGTTGAAGCTAATATTACTCTTTTAAAAAACAAAAAAAAAGAAAGAAATGAATTTGATATTAAAAAATTATATAGTTACCTTAACGGTGATACGTCGATTTAGATCAGCATAATTCATCGTTCCCTGCGATAATAAATCAGACACGAGACTCCATTTCCATTATACACAAAACGCCCAAGCATTAAGTATTAACAGGAAGAAAAAACGACAAAAAATTATTGCGTTTTACCAGAGAATTGAAAGAAGAAGAAGAAGAAGTAGGCTTCCGTTGATTGAATCTGAAGCTTTGCAAAGGCAAAGCTGAGGATCTGAAATATTAACCAAAAAAATTAAAAAATGAAAACAAATTTAAGGAGATTTAAAATAAAAATTAAAAAGAAAAAGAAAAAGAAAAAGAGGACCTTGGAAGATTCTGCAGACAGTTCATTGATTGAAGAAGAAAGGAAAATATCAGAGCAAATCGTTAAGCAGACAAGTGTGTGTTTGAACTTTTTGAAGTGAATTATTATTTTTTTTTTGGTCGAATTTTTCCAATTGCGGGCAATTTATAGAGGTTGGCAGATTCCCCGAAATGCCATTGCATTTCGTTTGTTTCAGTTGCTCTTTTTGGTTCGTTGGTGATCCATCAGCGGGACCGTTTGATTTTTTTTTTTTAGTTTTCCTTATTTTCATGGTGAATTTTATATAATTTTTTGATTATTTATATATATATATGTAGATATTTATTAAAACATAATAAAATATAACATAGTGTCTAAGTCAGATTGAAAATAAATCAACACATATGAATGTTGAATTGTTAATTGTGTTATAAACAATTTGGCATCTTATTTCAATTATTGCCTATCAGTTTACATTTTCTTCTAGTTTGCATAATGACTTCGTCATTCATCTTTTTATGGTAGGTTGCATGCATTTGTTTTGTCTTTAGAGGTTATGGTGTCTAATTGAGCAGACACACGTTTGGCTTGTTTTGAATAAAATAGTTCCAACCATTAGAACTACGTATGTCATGCTAGTTAATTACTAAGGAAAGAATTAATAATTTTCATCGCAACGTATTTAGTTACGAAACTGATAACAATATATATTAGAAAAACCATAATTTTATGAAAACTAAAGATCATTACTAATATAAAACTAAAACCACCAATGATTATATGATAGGATAATAAAAAATCCAAAATAGATTAAAAAACACGTCGATTCTGAAGCTGAATTTATAACCGAATCTTAATTCTATTTCTTCTGTATTTACATAATCATCCTGCTAATTAAGGATTTACAACTTTGCCATGGAAGGTCGGTGGCTTCCATGCCTTTTTTCTTCTTCTCCTCACAAATTTTGCTTTTGCTTCCACTTCACCATTAAAAAACATCCCAAAGCTTGGTGTTGTGCATGGAAGGACTATTTTTCTAAACCCTAGTAAAAAAATATTAACTTCAAAACCAGAGGGTGATCTCCAAACTTATTATGATGATCAAATACTTGATCACTTTAACTATAATCCACAAAGTTATTTAGCTTTTTCTCATAGATATGTGTTGAACTTCAAACATTGGGGCGGTGGCGGAGCCACGGCGGCGCCGATATTGGCATATCTTGGTGAAGAGAGTAGTCTGGATGATGACCTTGGTGGCACTGGATGGCTTACTGATAATGCTCGTTGATTTAAAGCCTTACAAGTTTACATAGAGGTAAGTAAAGAATCTGTTATCAGGCTAGCTTGATAATAATTGAAATAGAGTTCGCATACAAAATAATAATAATAAAGACAAATCTTAATCAGAATATTCTACAATATGAACTGAAAAGTTGTGATGGATTTTTTTTCTTTAATTCGATTTTTTATGCAGCATCGGTTCTATGGAAAATCAGTACCTTTTATATCAAGCAAAAATGCCCTAAAGAATGTAACTCTTCGTGGATATTTCAACTCTGGTCAAGCTTTGGCAGATTACGCAAATATTCTCTTACACATCAAGGAAAATTTATCGGCCGAAATGTCTCCCATTATCGTTGTTGGAGCATCTTATGGAGGAAGTACATTTTAATATTATTAACTTACTTACATCTTTTGATTAATGTCGTATCATTTGTTGTATCATTTTATTCATTTTGATCTCGTTTGACCAAAATATTGATTACGCAAATACTATTTTGATACAAATTTATTTTGCATTCCAATTAATGAATACTTTCAGCGATCATAAAACTAAGAAATACTAAATATATTTAAGATAATTACGTTTTTAAAAATAATCATCTTACAATGCTTTGGGAGCAGTTGCCTCGTCCGCCCCAATTCTCTACTTTGATAATATCACACCATCAAACGCATATTATGATCTTGTCACCAATGACTTTAAGGTAAGAAATAAAATTAATTAATTAAAATTCTATATATGTATGATTGTGTTTTCTTGTTAAAATTTAACCATTAAATTTTGAAAATTAATGATGCAAGAAGCCAGGGAGAGCTGCTACATGACCATCAAGCAGTCCTGGGCTGTAATGGATAAAACCGCTGCTAGAAAAAATGGACTTGCTTTTCTCTCTAAAAAGTTCAAAACCTGCAAGAAATTAATCATATTACTTTACATAACTGCTTATATATATCCATCCGATTTTCCCTTAATTACAATTAATGCAATGTTATTGTAGCATCATTATCGAATGTACTATGTCTAATTAATTATCTGTCATCCTCAGAGTATATATACATTTCGATTAACGTGTAATATACAAAGTAAAAATCTGGATTTGGGCTTATACACGGCCTTTGCATTACCATATATATAGTATACTGGTGCTTAGATTCAGCCCTCCAGAGGTCGTATTTTACAGAATCTAAATTTGAACTACAAAACCACGCACAACTCTGATTATCAAATAAGGCCAAATTTGTACGTTTGCATTTGATAATATCAATAGCTTCATACTTATAAAGTTTATTGTAATCTAACTAAATATGACAACATTTTTTAGACGGCATGTTGAAAGATCTTTTATAATGTTACTAACCTTGTGGCACTTAATTCTATGTTGTTGTTGTTTATTTGATTACAAGCCTCTGAAGGATGTTTCAGAATTGAAGGATTATTTAGAGTGTATGTATACATACGGGTGCAGCTCAGTATGATGATCCTCAGGAATATCCAGTGAACAAAGCTTGTGAAGGTATCGATGGAGCTTCAGAAGGCACGGATACCCTAGGCCGGATATTCTCAGGAATTGTTGCTTTAAGATGGGAGAATTCTTGCCATGATGTTGATGAATTCTTATCCGATGAAAATTCGATGAACACTAGACTCGAGCTGGGGCTGGCAGGTATGTGATTACGAGTGACATGATTTCATTAGATACTTCTATTGAGATCGTCAAACAAACAACATGTTGCGATGAATGAATCTCTCACCTAACAATACCTATTTTATGTACATCTCTTAATTTTATTTATGAGACTACATATTTATGAATGATTAAAAATAGTTTTCTCCTTTATTTAGTTATTTATTTATTATGATTCTTTTTTTGTTTTGGGGGGGGGGGGGGGGGGGAGGGATTTCTCATGCAGACATGCAGTGAAATGGTCTCATCGATTGAAATTGACAAAAATAATACAATTTTCAAGCAGACGATAGAATATATGAATTCATGCAATAAGTCATATGGAGTGGCTCCAATACCACATTGGATTACAACTTATTACGGCAGTCATGTAAGTGTCAATTAATCCCCAAATTAATTCTTTTAATAATTTAATTTTTTTCATTTTCTTTTTTATTATAAATTTTATCTCAATTTTTGTTCGATTTTTATTTCTTTTTAATTTGCAGGGTATAAGAGTGGTTGTAAAGAGATTTGGTAGCAACCTTATTTTCTGTAATGGCTTTCGTGATCCCTATAGCAGCGCTGGGTAATTAAGCTTAAGAATTTTGGACATTCTTTTCTATCAAAGTTACCTATTTAATTATATACCATTTTCTTTTTCTTCTTCTTCTTCTTCTTTTGTTTTTTTTTTTTTTTGAAATTACAGTGTTCTGGAAGATATATCAAATAGCACAATAGCAGTGATAACAAAAAATGGTATGTAAATATTTCTGTAAAATAAAAAAATTAGTGTTCAATTATTAACTAAATTATTGGATAACATAATTAATAATGTGTAAATTAGAGCAGGTTCCCATTGCTTAGACATACAGCCAGCAACAGAAGATGATCCAGAGTGGTTAGTAATGCAGCGAAAGATTGAAGTGGACATGGTTCATGATTGGATCCTTAAATACTCTGCAGATTTGCTTCAAAATCAGAGCATAAGATTAAATTGGGACTGCAAAATTAGTCTTTTCTTTTTCTTCCTCTCCTCTATCTTTCCTATATTTATGGAGCAAAGATAAATAATAGAGCACCTAGCTAGTTTAAGAGTTCATTTTCATTATTCTTAATCTGGGTTGTCTAAATGTGTAGAACAAGTGTGCAGTATTACTTAATGTAAAGCACATATAAAGGGCTCAATCTTTATGTAATAATCATATGGTGAATATCAATTCATGTACAATCACATTGAATTAATCATTTACTCCCTTTGATTTAGGAGTTATTGTATAGGTCGTTGAAGCCGGTGAGAGTAAAAGAATTTGCTCTCCATGTACATGTATCTCTCATTCTCAACCTGTTCCTATGCTTCTACATAATAGCTTCTTTTGTTAATTATTTTATAATCTCATGCAATTCCAAACATGACTTAGAATCAGTTTGAGATTCTCGTGGTTATTGAAATAAACTACTTCTGTTATGCAGATAAAATAAGCTAATGATTATAAAAGTAGCTCGCTTAGTATTTGGTAAATTCAATTACGAAAGAACCATTTTATTATATAATCACTAAAATAATTATAAGTTTAAATTGTCTTTTATTTATATATTGGGATTTATAAAAAAAGTAAGATACAATTATTCTTTTCTTAGTTATAATAGAAACTTTAAAAAAATGCATTTTATTTAATAAGTTGCTTCCAAAAATAATCTCATACTTGTTTTAAAAGCTATTGTCAAAATAGAGAAAATATAAATTAACTTTAACAAATTTACCAAACATTATTTTTATCAAAACTTATAAAATAAATTGTTTATAGTATTTCAACCGTAATCCCAAATCGGACATTAGTCTTCAATTTTTTTATACTTCAAAAGGTTTTCTTCATTCTTTTTTTTCCACAGCATATGTCAAGACGTAAGTTCCAAATCATTGCTGATTAGGGGAAGAAGTCTTCAAAGTCAAGGTGATTAGATTAGCAGGTCACGAAATTACGTATCGGTGGGGTTCCCTGCCTTCAACTTAAAAAGATGCCTTAAAATTAAATATTAAATAATATGGCATTTATTAAATTTAAAAAATATAAAAAATTAAAAAGAAAACCTTTTTTTAAGTGCCCAGAGGTTTGAACGGCAACTATAGGATTGTTTCACGATGAACTTCAAATGTGCAAGACTAAGGCATGCCTATCACGATTTGGGCCAACTTTCGTATACTCAGGAAGGGGCACGGAAGAGGGAGCATTTTGGTTAATATTTTACTCATACACACATGAGTAATTATATAGAAACCTTCCATGCCTTCACTACCTTTTTCATGTGGGACAAATGTATTTTCCTTTAATTTTCCAATTCCATGAATTTACTTTCAGTTACCATTTCTCATTTATCCAAGGATCATTTTGATCATATAGATAAAACCATTTTGAAGTATTTACAGAGAAATATTTGAAACAATTTTAACTTTTCACTTACACCACATAGGTCTCACTCAAAATCACGCCTCAAATAGCCACTTGTGCTATATTTCCAACACTTTCTGCCTCTTTTCCTTATTGATCGCATGCAAAAATATTGAGTGCAATGAAATTTTTTATCTTCTTTCGTCTATGATGTTTTTGTGTAAAAAAAAAATTAATAATTAAAATGGATGTTAAGTAGCCCATGAATTTCCATAGTTTGTATGTTACAAAAGGAGCTTTGTAACTTTTTTAAAAAATAAACAGATTATTTTGATTATTTTGTCAAATCACAGGAGTTTACACATTCTTTTCTCTATCAGTTTATTTATAATATTACACCTACACGTTTTTTTATACAAATTAAATTTACACAAAGATATGATTAGTCTTGTTTATTTTCCTATTTGAGTCATAATTTACAACAAGAACTCTTTGAGCTTTTTATTTATTTTATTATTCTGGGTAATATTTAGTATCTTAATAATGCTATTAACTATTTCTAATATTTTCCATATTATCTCATGTTTCTGCAATGTTATTCAAATAGATCTACACCACACAAATACAAGCCAATAAGGTTATATCTCCATGATTGAATCCATCTAGAGAAGACGTTGACTCACACTATTTGAAAACGCGTATTGGAAATTAGCACCGGGAGGTTGCAAAACAATTAATTCTCATATAAACGCTTTGCTGAGAATCAAATAGCTCAATCAACTGAAAACCACCATAAACATGGCATCAGCGTCCTCTGTTTCGAGATTGGTGGTCATTATAATTTTAATTAATGTTGGTGCTATAAGTGATACGACGATATCTGTAACAGCATCGGCTCCTGGATTATTGACGTCACCCGTAGAGTTAGAAAGAGAAGCTTTACTTGGTACAGGCTGGTGGGTCAACAATTGGGCGACGTCGGGCAACTACACGTCCGATCATTGTAAGTGGATTGGCGTCAGTTGCAATTCAGCGGAAGAGTAATCGGGGTCAGCTTACTCTGGTATGAAAATGATAATATCAAGGAAAGCTCGGTCGTTTCAACTTCTCTTGCTTTCCCAACCTCAAAAGTTTCAAAATTCGTTCAAATATCTTCTCTCTGGGAGCATTCCATCTGAAATTGCTGCCGTTTCAATGCTCCAAACTCTTGAACTGCCCTCCAACAATCTTACCGGTAAGCTACCAAACTTCACTATATATATATATATATATATATATATATGTATGAAGTTGTGCTCATGCTTGAAGCAGGCGTCTGTTTTTACAACACTGAAGAAGTTTTTTTTTATAAGAATGTCTTTATAAATTTTATTTATACGAGGATATTGAATACTGATTTCGTTTTTCATAAATCACATGCGCAACAGGAATTATTCCTTCAGAGATGGGGAGATTGAGGAATCTCGTTCACCTGGATCTATCTGATAATTTCCTCCGGGGATATATCCCTCCAACTCTTGGTCGTCTAAGCAAATTGGAAAATTTGCACTTGTCTTCTAACTCCCTTGTTGGTAATATCCCCTCCACTGTTGGTCATCTAACCCAGCTAACTACTTTGGCTATTGCCTCAAACCACATTAATGTTTCCATCCCATTAGAAATCGGGAATTTGAACTTTCTTCAAGTTCTTGAACTGTCCCGAAATGAAATTGGAGGTTCAATTCCTTCAACACTTGGCCATTTAAAGAGGTTGACAAGTTTAGACTTGTCCCAGAACAAACTTGTTGGTCCAATCCCTCCGTCTCTGGGTCATTTGACTCAGCTAACCACTTTGAATATGCGCTCAAACCTAATCAATGGTTCCATCCCATTAGAAATTGGGAATTTGAACTTTCTTCAAGTTCTTGACCTGTTTGACAACAAACTTGAAGGTCCAATTCCTTCGACCATAGCTAGTTTAGTCAACTTGACATCTCTGTCCCTGGATTATAACAATCTAACTGGATGTATTCCTTCAACACTTGGTCGTTTAAATAGGTTGACAAATTTAGGATTGTCCGAAAACAAACTTGTTGGTCCAATCCCTTCGTCCCTGGGTGATTTGACTCAGCTAACTACTTTGAGAATGTATAACAACAAACTTGATGGTCCAATTCCTCCAGAACTCATGAATTGCTCAAAGCTGCGGGAATTAGTTTTGGGAAACAACTTGTTAAGCGGAAGCATCCCGTCAGAGATTGGCAAACTTCAAGAACTATATTATCTTGATCTGAGCCATAACTCCATTAATGGTAAAATACCTTCCCAGCTTGGAGCAATTCCAAGCATAGTTACCGTGGACCTTTGCATGAATAACCTCTCTGGTAGTATCCCTGAATCTGTCATAAAAGTGCCACACTTAGATGTGTCAGGCAACAATTTTGAGGTAGAAATCCCAAATACTTCGGCAAATGCGCCACCGCCACAGCACAAAAAGATTGCCACTCGATTGGTTGCAATTATTCTTCCTATGGCCGCATTCCTTGCCTTAAAATTTGGATTCTTGTTTGTCCGTAGACGAAGGGATAAGAAAGTTGAACCAGCTGAGACAGGAGAAATTACCAAGTGCGCTGATGAGTTTGCAATTTGGAATTACGATGGTAGAATTACATTTCAAGACATGATTGAAGCTACTGAGGATTTCCATATCAAATACTGCATTGGAACCGGAGGCTATGGCAGTGTTTACCGAGCACGACTGCCCAGTGGAAAAGTAGTTGCTTTGAAGAAGCTTCACCGTTCAGAAACTGAGGAGTTAGCTTCCCTCGAGAGTTTCCGGAATGAGGCTCGTCTACTGTCCCAAATACGGCATCGAAATATCGTAAAGCTTTACGGGTTTTGTTTGCACAGGAAATGCATGTTCCTAATCTATGAGTACATGGAAATGGGAAGCTTGTTCTGTGTTCTACGCACTGATGACGAAGCTGTTGAGTTGGATTGGACTAAAAGGGTGAACATTGTGAAGGGCATGGCTCATGCTTTGTCATATTTGCATCATGACTGCACACCACCAATTGTTCACCGGGACATATCAAGCAACAACATTCTACTCAACTCAGAATTAGAAGCATGTGTTGCTGACTTTGGCGTTGCTAGATTGTTAAATTTTGACTCATCCAATCGAACTCTATTGGCTGGCACTTATGGATATATTGCTCCAGGTAATCTTCTAGCTATTCTTCTTGTGCTTCTTTAATTATTCTTTTAATTAATTTCTATATGCACTCTGTTAAGTAAGTTTTAAGTAGTTTTATTTAGTTAAGTAATTTCTAATTACATAAATTTGAACTTTGCATACCCGTTTTACTTTTTTTTTAAAAAAAAATTACACAGTTTAAATAACAATTAAAAACATATGGTTCTCTGTCATACCTTGCTGCAGAAGCTCAAAAATATAAACAAATTGCTCTTGTTATTATTTAGGAAACATCACTAATAAAGGCTTCTGTTTTCATACAGAACTTGCCTACACCATGGTTGTGACGGAGAAATCTGATGTTTATAGCTTCGGAGTGGTGGCACTAGAAGTACTAATGGGAAAGCATCCAGGAGAGCTCCTCTCATCGTCATCTTCGTCATTGGATAAAAATATTAAGCTGATTGATTTGCTGGACCCCCGCCTCTCACCTCCGGTGGATCAAAAGATTAGGCAGGATATCATTCTTGTTTCAACAGTAGCATTTTCATGCTTGCGTTCTCAACCAAAGTCTCGACCTACAATGCAACTCGTGTCCAACGACTTTATCGCTCGCAATAAGACACCAATGCAAAAACCTTTTCATGAAATTTCAATTTTGGAGCTTAGAAACCAAGACATGTATTTGGTTGATTAATGTGATATCTAATTATGGATACGTATATTTAACTGTTCATGTATGTGATGGGATTGCTTCTAATCCTAATGGAATTTTCCAATAAAGGTGACTGTTAATTAGTTCTGAAATTATTAGGTAGTAGCAATGTAGCGGATATTATGTGTTCGATGAATTGTCTCCCTTAGTATTATTAATTCCAATTACATGTTCACTTCCAATATAAATTGAATTGCAATTAAACATATGTGCAAACTACGGCATTAATCTCTCTGGTAAAGCTAGTACTTTCACAGTTCACTCTAATAAAATAAGGTTTGTCTGATTGTCTCCCTCTTAATGAGCTGAATTAAACAGGATTTTAAGGAATTTAAGGTTGTATCTCTACGAGTTAAAAGGGTAAATTGTCATTTTAATTATTAGTTTATTTTACAAATTATATATATAAACTTCATTCAGAACGAGGTTCTTGATATTTAATATATTAGTTTTTTCACTCCTTTGTAAATATTCACACAAACATATACAATAATTTAGCTGATCCGATCAAACATCCTGGACCCACCGCTGATGTTAGGAAGCTTCTGCATAAGTTGTGGTTAGTGATATCCCGCCAACTACCTGCCAGCAAAAGATAAACTAATGTCGGGTCATGATCAAGAAAAATTCGCTTTGAGCCGAAGAGTCCAATGTCATAACCATGCATATATGAAGCACTTTCAAAGAGTAGATCTAACAGTGTCTGGTTTTCATTTTTGGAGTTTTTTACCAATGACTGGAGAGTAGAGAACAACACATGATCCTCATTACAGTATTTTTGTTTGAATTTATAGGCTTCATCAATCAGTACCTTCAAATCCATATATAATGAGATGGAAGAATGAATTTAAATTTATTAATGTAATTTCCGAGTTTTAAAATGATAAAGCAAGTATCAACTGGTTCATTGAAATTTAAAACATTCATAATGAAGTGCAAGAGCAAAATAAAAGTTAGGAGCTTTACCTTCAGCATAACAAGGAGTATGCTGCATCAGGCCCACTTTATCTGCCTCTATAGACCACCACCTCTTCGTCTTCAGCCTTCTCAATGACACAGTCTCTTGTTTCTTCATTTGATTCTTCGACCACTACAGCTTCACCTTCAACATTCTCAGTAGGCTCTGATGGTGTCACAATTGTTGTGCTGGTGGTGAGGGGGACGGCTTCATTATTTTTCCTGTATTCATTAGACCGAGCCATGTGTTTCTTCCCCCTTTTATGACCTTCCATCACGACAGCAGAGTGAGTACCAACTTGACAAACTTCACACCAGAATTCGAAATTCTCCCTAAGGGGAAGTTTTCTCTTCATCGTCTCTGCAGTCGGTATTCCATTTGTCGTCTTCCGAGTGTTTGCATTCAGGTCCTTCTTTGGCAGCTCCTCATTTTTGTTCTCTGAATCTTTTTCACCCTCCACTTTCTGGTCTAAACCCACAACAGTTTTAATAGCTTTAACTGATTCCTCTTCTACTTTAGCTTTTATTGCTTGACCAGCACTTTCTGGTCTAAACCCACTTTCTGGTCTAATTGTCTTTCCAGATTCTTTTGATGTTGATGAAGATGAGGTGGTCTGAGCTCCAATTAGCTCGGCTTCCTTTGCCTTGTGCTCCTTACCTTGAAGATGCTCATCTTGACCACCCTCCACTTTCTGGTCTAAACCAACAACAGTTTTATTAGCTTTAACTGATTCCTCTTCTACAGTAGCCTTAATTTCTTTGCCAGCATTATCTCTGCTTTCAGTAGAGTTTCTTGAAGTGGAGTTACTGCACATCTTCTGATCTCCAAGTAGTCCTTCTTCCTTGGCCTCGTGCTTCTTGCCTTGAAGATGCTCATCTAGATCTCTCTTGCTAGTAGTACTGAACTGACAGAGGGCACAACTCCAATCTGTGGGTTTCTTTGAACTCGTCAGCAGGAGCTCTCCAGAACCTGCTGGCAGTGTGGCAGCTTCCTGCTCTGATCCACAAAGATTGGGATAGGGCTTAACCTGCTGGGCTTGACAACCCTCCTCTTTCTGGTCTAAACCAACAACAGTTCTATTAGCTTTAGCTGATTCCTCTTCTACTTTAGCCTTCATTTCTTGGCCAGCACTATCTCTGCTTTCTGTGGATTTTTTTATCCACTTCTGAGCTCCAAGTAGTTCTTCTTCCTTGGCCTTCTGCTTCTTACCTTGAGGATGCTCATCTAGACCACCCTCCACTTTCTGGTTAACTGATTCCTCTTGTATTTTAGTCTTCATTTCTTGGCCAACACCATCTCTGCTTTCTGTAGATTTTTTTGATGTGGACGGAATGGAGTTACTGCACCTTTTCGTATCTCTAAGTAGCCCTGCAACCTTGGCCTTGTGCTTCCTACCTTGAAGATGCTCATCTAGACCTCTCTCAGTAGGAGCACTGACCTGACAGAGGGCACAACTCCACTCCTTGGGCTTGTTCAAATTCGTCGAAGGAAGCTCTCCAGAACCTGCAGGTGGGGTAGCAGTTTTCTGATCTGATCCACAAGGATTGTAATTGGGCTTAACCTGCAGGGGTTGACCTCCCTCCACTTTCTGGTCTAAACCAACAACAGTTTTATTAGCTTTAACTGATTGATCTTCTACATTAGGCTTCATTTCTTGGTCAGCACTATCTCTGCTTTCCGTAGCTTTTTTTGAAGTGGAGTTAATGCACATCTTCAAATCTCTAAGTAGTTTTTCCTTGGCCTTGTGCTTCTTACCTTGGAGATGCACATCTAGATCTCTCTCGGTAGTAGCACTGACCTGACAGAGGACACAACTCCACTCCTTGGATTTGTTTGAACTTGTTGAAGGAAGCTCTCCAGAACCTGCAAGTGGTGTGGCAGCTTTCTTCTTTGATCCACAAGTATTGGAATCAGGCTTAGGCTGGAAACGATACAGAAACCATGATGCCTTATATTAGTTATCACGTCAATGGAAAAAATGAAAAATATTCCCAGTGAGCTCCATCATCTGCTATTGCAGTGCAGTACAGATGAAAGAATTTGTTTACAAAATAATAATTCACAAATTTTATTTTAAATTGTGAATTCTCAAAAAAGGACGGAATGTAGAAGTATATTTAAATAGTTGATACAACCAGAATCCTTGTTAATTAACAACATTTCCAGCACTGAACTAGGAAAATCTTTCCTTCAAGAAACAAGAAAAAAAAAGGAAAATGTTTGAAAAGGATTCTGAACACTTTCTTAATAAGCAGGACAAGAAGAATAGATGATATTAACACTTACGAGCATTATAATTCATAATTTGAGGAAACGGCATTTCAATGGAGCCTCCAGCCCAACGCACATACACGAACACAAGCAATAAGATTTAAAATAAGAAATTACCGGGAAAAAGAAACATCAGAAATCAATCTGTACAAGTTCATATGACACTTCATGGTAAACATATGTAACCTCTCTTGGAACCTTAGCTTGCGACAAGCTCACATTTGCTCTGTGTTTTCGTTCAGAAAAGGTTTCAGACACACATTGATTCCAGGCTGTGGGGGATCAAATGTCCTCACTGCCCAAATTTTAAAGCCACATACATTGGCATTTGCATGCATGGTCAAGAGTTGCACAACTCTCTCGTCTACTTGAGTTGACCAAGCAAACTGAACTTGTGAACTTGACCAACATAAATAACCAAATGCTGATATGTTTGGAACTAAATCAAGATAGTGAATCCAAATGTACTCCCCAACAAACTTGTCACCTGTGCATCAAGACCAAGTCTAATAGCACTAAGAATGGACATGGGAATCTCTAAGCAATGACCTCCTAATAACATACAAATGCAGGTTAGTGTGGGATGAAGCCATTCAAATGGACATGTAAAGAGTAACTTTGATGAATAAGGGTTTAAGAGAAAGAATGTCACCACAGAGTATTTCAATTGGAGCAGATGAAGAAACTAACATGAAACAAACTCACTTAATCTCTATTTATTTTTCAATTTTCATAGATCCAAAATCTAAAATTATCATTTTGAGCACCCTCAATTAGTAAGCACTGCATTGTCACTACTTTCTTCTGAAATTTTCCGTCAGCAGAAAATCTCTAACAAACCAAAACAAGACTTACCAAGTTTCACAAGTATCAAAACAAAAATGAGCAATGGTCCACAGGGAAGTGCTAGAATGCATCAGAAAAATAACAAGAAATGCAATCTTTTTTGTTATATTGTGTTATTTAAACTTAGTATCTACTGTAATCCATGATACATCTACCCCTCAGCACAGCACCTAAACTATAACCTCAGTTAGACACAAAATACCAGAAAAAGTAGAGCAATAGGACAAAGCGCACAAGGAAAATAAACAATGAAAGCATGATCCAGTCAAGGTTTGTTTTCATTCTAAATGGTGCAAATGGATCATGCTTTCATTGTATATTGATGTAACCCAAGGAATGTGCAAGAGTCTGCCGTTTATGTACAGGGTAGACTTCCCCAAGTAAACTAGGGTACCAAAAATCAACATCTAAGGAATCAGCACAGTCATCAATCTTGGGTTATTTTCTGCCCAGATTACAGTAATGCCACTATAACAAATAGTTGTAATGAAAAATTGCAGCTATGGTAACCAAGGGAGAAAATTCTCCTTGATCAATCACAATAATGCCCCCTTAGGACTGAGTTTTTGATGCACAGCCCACACAAGTAGAAGGATTAGTGCATGCATGGGTAGGAAACCTGGATGCACCTACCCCGTCAATAACAGCAAAACTCAAAGACAAGATGCCAAAATCAGACGCACATCATTCACATGCCTCTAAATCTAGCACCTGAGTGAATCAATTCCACCAAACTTGTAGCGAACCAGATTCCATAAAATACAATCATTAACCAATATTTAAGACATATATACTTATTGACACCAAAAAAATAAATAAATAGACTATGTGAAGAAGTAAAATTAAACACTGACCAGCATAATCAGTTTATCCTTCTTGTTAACCTCCAAGCCACTCCAAGGCCCATTTGAAAAATGTGGCAAAAAGTTAGGAGGCAGTCCATTATGTCCAAATCCCATGCTGGGATTCCAAGGAAATGGGAACCGGTCCTCAAGCCAGCAATTGTTGGACTGGTGCATTAACGGGTAACTTGTGTGTAGTTGCATTGAGAACCTGTCATCAATTGACAGCCCCATTTCTCTTGCTCTATACATTGCCATCTCTCTTTCAATCATCAGCTCCCTTCTCACCTCTTCTTCAAGCAATCGCCGGCGCTCAACTTCTGCAGTGATAATTTCATGGGTGATTATTTCGTGCCTGATTATCTGCTTCTCAATCTCGCGCTGGATTGTGTAAAAGTGTCTTGGATTGTTCAAGAAATTGGGGTCCATTGAGTAGTTACCTGACAGAGATTGTTTATATTGGATCAAGATGGCAAGCTATAATCTTGAACAAAAATTGAGGCAGCATTTGGATCACATTCATAGCAATTCTGAAAATTACAACACTATCGAAAGCAAGAGTCTATAATCTTGAACCTTTATATATTTCAGCCAAACAATGTAAACAAAAGCGTGTTTAAACTACTTGCTGAATTTTTTTTTTTTTCAAAAGCTATTTTCTAAAAAAGAATATATTCTTTTTTTTTTTTGGCGTTAACCAAATAGAGGATAATGACGATTGAGAAATAGAGGTAAACGGACCTCGCAATGCTTGATCAGATAGATAGCTCGAACTCTGAGAAGACGGAGAAGGAGAAGACCGATACGGCGTCGTTCTGTCGTCAATTCCTCGGAACTTGAACTCCATTGACTGTGAAAAGAACAGTGTGTGTGTGTGTGTGTCTACGCGCAACTTAACTCGCGTCGACCCCGTCAAGTGGTTTTACTTTGTCTGTGTGCCCAACAAGGACGAATAAAAGAATATATATATATACGCCACGTCTGCAATTAGGAAACTCGTGTTTTTTATTTTTTTTTAAAACTATAAGTTAATTATTTTCTCTTTTAAGGCTTTTACTTATTCGTGAAGAAAGAAACGAGTAATTCAATTGGGAAAGTCGTGTTTTTTTAAACTATAAACTTATTCGTGAAGAAAAGAAATTGAGTTATGAGTTTTGTGATTGAAACCTAAATAGCAAATAGAAAACAGTGTTTCTTTAATACGCGCCAGATTTGTTTGCCGACATGTGTAAGTCAACACAAAATTAGTTGTGGATATGACTTTATGGGATTGATTGTAAGGAAATTGAGGTTTATTTTATATATTATTACCTTAATAAAAATTAGTGGAAAAGATAGCACTAACCAATTTTTTTTCGGATCGGTTGATCGAACGGAACGTAAAATTCATTTCCAATCCGACTCGGTTTAATCGAACCGGAATAGAACCGATTTTGTTTATTTAAAAAAAAGTAAAAGAAAAAGATTATGGAAAAAAATTAAAAATAATTGTAAACAGTTTGTTAACAGTAAAGAAATTTTGTAAAATAACTGTGACCACCCTTAATGTTTGAAGCAATTTCATTTAAATAACATATTTTATTTAAAATTACTTTTCAACTCTCCTTTAAATTTGTATTGTGATAATCTTTTTAAATAAATCTTCCAAAATCTATTATCATTAATTATAAAATATAATATAAAGTAGGTTATTTAACAAAAATCAAATAAATAAGTTGCAATTGTAAAATTAATTATATAATATAACACTAATAAATAACACAACTAAATACATATACTTAAGTGAATGTCATATGTACATCAACAAACTCATTGGTGAGATTTCTTATAACCTAAAAAAATACTTGATCACACATGTTTTAATAAAATTTAATATTTTATTTCCAAATACTCATTATTTTATATAATATTAAGGACCATTGTATAATTGATCATGAAATATATATTATTTTTAACACTCATTTAACATACATATTCTCTGAATTTTTTGTTTAGGATTTCTTTATAATACTTTATGAGTTTTTACAATATTGATAATAGGATTGTTGTGCACTCTTGGATGTTAGGGTTTTTATGTTTACCATGCATTTGATACAGTGAATAAAAAATTAGCCATTTAAATCATAATAAGTAATCTTCATGTTGCAAGTAAATATAGATTTTTATATTTTTAATTAATTGATAAACGAAGATTTATATTATAATAAATAAAAATCCCACAATCAATGATGGGATCATTGGATTTAATATTAGAATCTTCACCCTTAATTTAATTTTAATGGATAAGTAATTATGTAACAAGTAATCTGCAAGTTGTGATATTTCTTCATATTTTAAATTATTTTATATCTAATCAATTGATGAATATTTTTAATCATAAAAAAATGAAAGAAATACAAGTAATTTTGGAATTAAAATTATTATGTATGAATTCTCTTACTTTACAATTTTACTTTTTGTTTTTACTTTTACATTTAGTATTAGAAATATATTTAGTAGCATTAAAATAAATGTAATTAACAAGTAATGTTATTTCAATAATACTTTATATAAAGATATTACATAAAGTTGTTGAGTGTTAGAAAATGCATATTTATAAAGGAGAAAACTGTCATTTTACATTTCAAGTCTTACTAACAACCCTTACTTTTATGTATTTAACCTTCTTGTGATTTAATTACGTGTGTTTTATTTTAATTAAGTAATTTATGTATTTTAGGGGCACTATAGTCATTTCAAAATAAAGGAGAGATCAAACGGCAAAACGAACATCACTTTTGAACTCAGGACGGTCAAAAACTTTAGGAGGGGCACGTGTACGATACTATTCACATGTACGATACTGTCTACGTTACTGTTCACAACACTGTTCACATAGACGGACTGATGACGTGGCATTGACCGATGATGTGGCATTGACTGATGAGGTATCACGATCCTGTTGGACTAAAATTCTTATCTACTGTTGATGCGGACGTGGCAGCATATCAGTGGACGAAAAATCTCGCGTACGGTACATGCATCACACAGGATTGTTTTAAACCAAACTACGTTACTATTCAACCCAGGGTCAAACCGTGTTACTGTTCATCTGTGTGGTCAAACCGTGTACTGTTGACTGATGACGTGGCACAATCATGAGCGTCCAAACTGTTTTTAATCCGATGGTCATGATTTACTCCATGTATCTATAAAAAGGGGGCCTCCCCCCCTAATTTGATAGCTCTGAATCCATTTTTTAGATCCATTTTATGTAATTCCTTCTCCATCTTGTATTTTCTTCGTATTTTAATAAATTCTCATTTTACCCCTAATTCAATTATGAGTAGCTAATTTCCTTTCAAACTTGGGTTGAAGGTGAAGTCTCAACATGTGTCATGAGTTTTATTTGGTAAATTTATTTTCTCTTCCCCTCTAGTTTTTGTGGATAACTAATCTTGTCTAGTACCGCCTTGGTTTCACCGGCCTCTAGTACAAGGTTATTATTATTTGGCACGATAAGCCCTTAGCACCATATTGATTAGAGCGTGGTTCATGAGGTGTGGATTCCCCCCTCATGATTTAATTGACATTAATACAGATTATTTAGCCCATGATGCATGTTGATACGGATCCAGATATTCAAGTACGTCATTTCAATAGATTTCTCTTCAATTTATTCTCGCTATTACAATTCCAATTTTAGAATTTATTCTTGCTATTTTAATTCGAAGTTTTAGAATATTCCAAATCAATTTCACTAGAAATCCAACCATTCATTTACAAAATTAATTCTAGATATAATTAAAATCCACCTTCTCGTGGGATCAACACTCGTCACCATTAGTTTATACTATAATAAATTCATGCGCTTGCGAGTACATTAAAATTTGCACAACAAAAGTCTTATAATAATTTGTATTGTATGAATTTAATTACAAACCATTAATACCTAAACAATAATGATAATAGAAGGCATTGTAATAAAATATTTTATATATGTTTTATTAGTAATACTATGAGTCAGAACAAATGAGAAATATTTTATTCACTAATATAATATATATATATATATACTATATAAATATATAGTGAGAAATATTTTGATTTAAATTTTTAACAAAAAATTAAACTATTAATTTCTTGCAATTCAATGGTGGAGGATATGACATTATGAAATTATGCTTTGACTTTCAATATTAACCATTACACTATGAGATATTAATGACTCAAATATTGTGTCAAAATTTTAAGTTAAAGTATTCTAAACTATGTCTTTATAATGGAAATATAAAAACATACAATTAATTTTTCTCATTTTGTCATTAAATATTATTGGATGTAATATTTTATTTATTGTCACTATTACTTATCATAATAAAAGCAATGGCTCTTAGTAACATTAAAATTTTATAATTATAATAAAATAATAATGATAAAATAATTTTTCATGATTCATAAATTAATGTTAATTAGGAATATATGTTAGATTAAACTTTTATGAAATTAACAAAGTGACATTTGAAAATAAAATGAAAACAAGCTTGTGAAAGTTAAAGTTCATAAGGCTTGGATAATTTTCTACCATATAAATAAAAATATAAAAAGTTTTTCTTTCCCAATTTTTCCACATTAATATTATTGAAGGCAATATTTTATTCATTGTCACTAGTAATTACCATAATAAAAGTAACAACTCTTAGTAATATAAAATTTTGTTATTACAATCAAAAGATGTCAATAAAATAAAGTTTCATGATTCATAAACAAAAGCTCATTAGGAATATATATTATATTTAACTTTTATGAAATTAACAAAGTGATATTTGAAAATAAAATGAAAATATATAGACTTGTAAAACTTAAAATTCCTATCATGTAAGAATATTAATTATAAGATAAACAAAAAGTTCAAAGAATAGGTACATTAAATGGGTGTTAAAAATAATATATACTCCATGATCAATTATACAATGGTCCTTAGTATTATATAAAATAATGAGAATTTTAATATGCGATTTTAAATTTTATTACAACATGAGTGATCAAGTAGTTTTTAGATTACAAGCAATCTCACCAATGAGTTTATTGATGTAAGTATATGACGTTTACTAAAGTATATATACTTAGTTGTGTTATTTATTAGTGTTATATCATATATAAATTTTGCAATTACAATTTATTTATATGATTTGTGTTAAATAACCTACTTCATATTATATTGTATACTTATTGGTAATAGATTTTGGAAAATTTATTTATAAAAATTATCACAATGCAAATTTCAAGGAGTGTTGAAAAGTAATTATAAATAAAATATGCTATTTAAGTGAAATTGCTTTAAACTCTAAGGGTAGTCACAATTATTTTACAAACATTTCTCCACCTCTTGAACGGTTGACAAATTGTTTAACATTGTTTTTAATTTTTTTACTTTAGCAAAAATATTGTATACTATTAGATTTAATTCAATGGTGCACAATTAAAACAGTATTGATGCTGTAAAAAAAATTACAGCATCATAGAGGAACCCTCGAAAAAAATATAAAACGTCAAAAAAAAAAGATTAACCTAACAAACTCCGACGCCGCTGTCCGGGCGTTCTGTTTAGGGGCGCTGACGCTGTATCAATGGTTGATCAGCCGCAACTGCAGCTTCCGGCCGTTCTTGAGCGGCTTTTCTGCCTCGTTCCAGCTGTTGTCGTCCGTCCGTCCGTTCCTTGTCTCCCGCGCAAGGTAAGGTTTGATTGCTGAAGCTCATAAGCCGTTTAATATATATTTGGCTTTAATTGATCTTATTACCAAATTTATTCTTGGCTTGCCTTTCCTGTTCTCTTTTTGTTTGTGGTGGTAGACTAGTAGTATTCAAGTTATCTCATTCTTATTGCGGATAGGTTTGTCTCTGTATTTTCATTTATTCTTCGCTTGCCTTTCGTATGTCTTTGTATTTTCATTTGTATTATAATGTGTCGAAACCTCTGAATTCTTGGCATTGGTTTGTTTCCCTTTTTTTTTTTTCAAAGATACAAAACCAAAACAGTGTTTGAAAGTGTGTATGTTATGCCGCTAGTGAACACACCGAACAACAAGGTTTCCACACTTTTCAAGCAAGTGCAAGCTCCCAGAATTTTAAAGAAACGAGTGAATGGCAAGACAGAATAGAGAGGAAAATTCAGAGAAGAAAAAGAAACTAAGTCCAGAATTTTATGGAAATACTTATAGTAGTAAGAATACGCTCACAGCTGTCAAAACTAAATAACAACCTCTCTCTATAACAAAAAATTATTCTCTAAATAGCTAAGGCTATTAGAAACCGAATCCTCAGCTCATATATGCTCAGTATGTGTAATCCTTGAGCCATTTGGGAGGCTTCCTTACGCGACTTGGCTTGAGGATATCTTGGGGTAGATTTTGGATAGCCTCACTTGAGTTTGCCTGGGCCTTTTCCTTGGTATTGATAGAGCTAGCTGAGTTGGGCTTGTCTAACTGTAATATTAGGGTTGTATTACCCTCCACTCCTTGAGGAATCACCTTGTCCTCAAGGTGAAAATTTGGGTACTGCTTATTGAATTCGGAAGAGCTTCCCAAGTTGCATTCTCAAGAGCACAATCCTGCCACTGCAATAAAATTTGGGATTGTGGGCTTCCATGAACCAACACTCAACGTTGAGCACAAATAGCAATGGGAACAGACATAAGCTGGTTATTATAAGACTCGCTAGGTAGAGAATGAACTTATGAAGTATCCTGACCATGAAACGACTTGAGAAGTGAGAAGTGAAAGACTGGATGAATCTTAGAATCATGAGGTAAATCCAAGCGATAGGCCACAGTGCCAATACGCTCTATCACTCGAAAAGGACCATAATATCGCTTCACTAGCTTGTTGGATAATTTGTTTGCAACTGATATTTGCCTATAAGGCTGCAACTTAACCAAAACTTGATCCTCGACCCGAAGCTCTAGCTCACGGCGATGAGCATTAGCCTTTTGCTGCATTCTATGCTGAGCTGCTCGCAAGTTTGTTTTCAAGGCTGTTAGTAGGGCGTCACGTTCCAGCAACAATTCATCAAGTGCTTGGATTGAAGTAGAGCTCCTGGTATATAAAGGAATTACAGGTGGCTCACGACCATATAAGGCCTTAAAAGGAGACATTTAGATGCTTGTATGAAAGCTAGTGTTGTAAGAAAACTTAGCCCAGCCTAAATAATCAAACCACGATGTCAGTTTCTCTTGTGTGAATACTCGCAAATACTGCTCGAGTCCTTGATTAACAACCTCTGATTGGCCATCCGTTTCAGGATGATATGCTGTACTATGCTTCAATGTGGTACCACTTAACTCAAAGAGTTTGTTCCAAAAGTTACTAAGAAAGATAGAGTCACGATATGAAATTATTGTACGGGGAAAACCATGGTGCTTAACAACCATATCAGTGAATAAAATGACTATTTTGCTTGCTGTAAAGTGTGTGGGTAGAGCACTAAAATGAGCTGATTTTGTCAATCAGTCAACAATGACTAAGATAACAGTGAACCCTATGGGAAGAGAGTAAACCTGTAATGAAGTCCATGGTAACTTCCTCCAAAACTAGTGAAGGTATAGGCAAGGGTTGAAGGAGTCCAGCTGGTGCCTGGGTGGAGTATTTTGTTTGCTGATACAATAAACAAGAGGCGACAAATAACTCCACATCCTTGTGCATATTTGGCCAATAAAAGAGAGTGGATAGATAAACTAATGTCCGTTTGACTCCAGCTTGACCTGCAATTGGCGTGGCATGAAATTCTTGTAATAAGGAAGGTTTCAAAACAGAGTGAGAGCTGATGAAGAACCTGTTTTTGAACTGTAGGATTCCATCTGAGATTAAATATGGATACATTAAAGACCCAGTGGAATACTTTTGATGGAGAGCTAATAGATCCGGTAATGACTGATTTTCCTCACGAAGGATAGAGAGGAATTCAAGAATAGGACAGCTGGCGAGTAACAGAGTAGCAGTAGAATTGACATATAATTTAGGGACATCAACTTCATGTACCCTGGATAAGGCATCAGCTGCACTATTAGTTCGACCCGGCTTATATTCAACCCTGAAATGATATCCCAGCAATTTACGAACATAAAATTGTTGCTCTGGAGTTTGGATAACCTGCTGAAGGAGCTCTCGAATACTTTTCTAGTCAGTCCAGATAATAAAGAAATGGCTTAACAAGTATTGTCTCTACTTATGTACTGCTTCGACAATGGCATGAAGTTCTTTGATATAAGTAGAAGCGACAAGCATGTGAGGACCCAATTTTCGGCTAAAATAAGCAATAGGATGATCGGCTTGCATCAGTACAGCTCCAATACCAACAGTCGAGGCATCCGTTTCAATAACAAAATCCAATTGAAAATCTGGCAAGCGAAGGACTGGTGTTGCACTCATGGCTTGTTTTAAGGCAGCGAAGGCCGTGTTAGTTGGGGAGGACTAATGCAAACAATCCTTCCATAATAAATCTATGAGAGGGGCAGCAATGGAAGCATATCTTTTAATAAAGCGACGATAGTAGCCTGTAAGGCCCAAGAATCCTCGCAATTGTTTTGTGGTAGATGGCTAAGCCAATTAGACATGACCACCAGCTTGCCAGGATCAGCCTTAACTCCAGAAGAGGAAACAATATGGCCGAGATATTCAATGTTATCTTGGCAAAAAAAACACTTTAAGAGCTTAAAAAAAATGATTAGTATGAAGACAATTAAATACTCTATGTAAATGCTCAAAATGATCTTCTAGAGAGGTGTTGTACACTAAGATATCGTCAAAGAAAACGATCACAAACTTACGTAGATAAGTAGCAAAGAGCCTATTCATTGTCACTTGAAAAGTGGAGGGGGCATTAGAGAGTCCAAAAGGCATGACAAGGAACTCAAAATGCCCATCATGAGTCCGAAAGGTTGTTTTATAAATATCCCTGTCACATACTCGTATTTGATGATACCCAGCTTGCAAATCTAGTTTACTGAAAATACAAGCACCACCAAGCTCATCTAATAACTCATCAATAGTTGGTATCGGAAATTTATCTTTAATTGTTACTGCGTTTAAGGCTCGGTAATCTACACAAAAATTATAGGAGCCATCTTTCTTTTTAACCAACATCACAGGTAAAGAGAATGGGCTCTGTCTTGGGCGAATAATGCCTTGATCAAGCATTTCTTTAATTAGTCTCTCCATTTCAGCTTTTTGGAAGTGAGGATAACGGTATGGACGAACATTGACAGGTTTAGTATTTGGGAGAAGATGAATGTGATGGTCAATAAGTCTATGAAGAGGTAGGGAAGATGGAGTGTGAAATAATTGATCATATTGATGAAGAAGGACAAGTATAGGGGAGGGCAAATTGGGTGGGAAGTTAAACTTATCAGCAGTGGTTGGAACAGAGAGGGTATCCTGCACGTCTGTAGTAGTATGCAACTGAAAAAATTCAAAGAGGCCGTGGGTTTGATCATGGGACATGAGTGCCTGTAATTGATGAAAAGAGATCGATCTTGGAGACAAGGAGAGATCACCTCGCAAGAAGACAGGAGAGCCATTATAGAAAAATTCCATTGACAATGCCGCATAGTCATGAGAGACTTTGCCAAGAAGCTGTAACCATTGAATTCCAAGGACAATATCCGGTCCCTCAATAGGAAGAACATAAAGGTCGATGTATAAAACATGACCTTGCATAGATAAGGCGACTTGGGAATAGACATATCGGCAAACTAAAGAATCACTATTACCGATATATACCCGGAATGTAGTAGTGTCTTGTATTGCTAACCCCAAAACTTCAGCCACAACAAGTTTAATAAAATTATGGGTGCTACCACTATCGATAAGCACTTGCACGGGCTGTTGCCAAGGAGTCGTAGAGAGCGAGGAGTATTTTGGCCCGTTAAGGCATTTAAACTGGAGATATCACCAGCGATAATGGTTTCCTCAACAACATCTGGGATCTCAGAATTAATTGGTGGACCCATCGCTTCGTCAACATCCTTTGTTCCCAAAAGAAGCAGAAACTTACTATGGCATCTATGAGAGTTGCTCCACTTCTGGTCGCAATTGTAGCAGAATCCTTTCTCCCTTTTTTCACAAAGTTCTTGAGGAGAAAGATGCTTAATCAGGAGAGATGGTGTTGGTAAAAGTGGATGGTGCAAGTTGAGGTGGGTTGATGGCAGGGGCACTTGCAGGACTGTGATTGGTTGTAGTAAGGTGAATGGATGGTGGTGGTTTTGTGGGTCCACTTAAACCAAGGTCTAGATGTAACTTTACTCTCATCTCCACGTGCTTTAAACATACGAGTCAGTGCAAATGCCTCCATCAACGAGGAAGGTCGTGACCCCGTGATAAAAAATGAGATAAAGACAGGCTTGGAAATACCAGTGACTTTATTCATGAGGTCCTCAAACTCAGTTTGAAATTCTGCCACACTTGATTTATGAGTAAGTTTGGATAGATTGCCTTGGTGGTTCTCGTATAGGGAAGCTCCGAAACGAAACTTCAGATTTTGAAGAAAATCCTTCCAACTGGTAAGAAGATCATTCGCCTTCATCCATTGGTACCAAGCCGAAGCGTGACCTTCCAAATGAAAAGACACGATGCGGAGATGAAGAGCTTCGGATGTGCCATGGAAATCAAAATACTCATTGATGCGAAAAGCCCAACCGTTTGGGTGAGTTCCATCAAATTTTGGGACCTCGAGTTTCATTGTTTGCAAGAGAGGATTGGAGTCATGGGTGCCTGATGAACCATCAGATATCTGTGGAAACGGGGGTGGATTCGATGGTCCATTTGTTGGAACTGAAGGTAACCCCTTGATCTGAGAACGCAAGTCCTCCAAGAGAGAATCCACGGTAAGCATGTACTATTGCAGCGTGTGATGAACTGCGGCCGTTTGGCTATCAAGTTTTGTTTGTAAAGCTTTAATGGCATCTAGAATCTCCGAATCAGCCATGATGAGCAAATATCAATGGAAGCACCAATGTTATGCCGCTGGTGAACACACCGAACAGCAAGGTTTCCACACTTTTCAAGCAAGTGCAAGCTCCCAGAATTTTAAAGAAACGAGTGAATGGCAAGACAGAATAGAGAGGAAAATTCAGAGAAGAAGAAGAAACTAAGTCCAGAATTATTATATATCATCAAATACAACTATGGAAATACTTATAGCAGCAAGAATATGCTCACAACTGTCAAAACTAAATAACAACCTCTCTCTATAACAAAAAATTATTCTCTAAATAGCTAAGGCTGTTAGAAACCGAATCCTCAGCTCATATATACTCAGTATGTGTAATCCTTAAGCCATTTGGGAGGCTTTCTTACACGACTTGGCTTGAGGATATCTTGGGGTCGATTTTGGATAGCCTCACTTGAGTTTGCCTGGGCCTTTTCCTCGGTATTGATAGAGCTAGCTGAGTTGGGCTTGTCTAACTGTAATATTGGGGTTGTATCAGTGTACCCATCATAAATTTTTGCTATAAAAAAATGGTAAATTAATTTAAAAACAACAACATGGTGGTGTATGAAAAATCAAACATTAAGATTTTCGATTGCAACAGTACGTCCGTACATTGATTTGGGTCAAGAATAAGAAGCAATTACATATTAATGTACGGTTATAGTACACAATGGCAACAGTAGTATCGAAAACTCCATGTCAATCGTTTCCTTTTACAAAATGGCCTGATTTTCTTCCCCATTTTCTGTCCGTTTATGCTTTGATTGGTGGAGGATAATTGTTGCTGATTTGGTTTCTTAACATGTAAGTGTTATTGTCTTGAGTGTTGAAGGAGATGGATTATTGATCTATTTATGTTTTCTGTCAATTGGAGATGTAACTTCGGTAGCTTGGTACATGTTATTTATTTTATGTTGTTTGCTAACTTTTGTTTTAAGACTTGAGTACTTATCTGCTTGGTATTCATTTGACTTTTGTTTTTCATTTGCATCAGTTTTTTTTTTTTAAATAATCTGGGGCTGGGATTTAAAATTGAATTAGGATTTTTTTTTTGTAATCCGAATTGCAATCTTAACTGAAATTCAAACCCGAATTTTTTATCCGAATCGAAATTAATACAAAACTAAACTGAATTTAATTTGGTTTGAATTTGAATTTCAAATTCATTTGGGCTGAATTTTTGCAACTAGAAAGGAAAACTCGATTTATGCACCCCCAAATTTTCACACCCACATATTAAATAATTCACTGCATATAAAAAGATTATGATAATTGGTTATATTTTTATATATTTGCAACTCCCACCACTTGCTGTTAAATCTTAGGTGATTAAACTTGCTTAGCAAAGTCGACATATCCTTCGTTGATATTAATTATTAAAGCGTGTCTATAGAATAGATTAGGTCCGTTAGGATGAGAAAGACATAAAGGTTTAGTTGTTTTAGACAAAAAGCCCAACATTGATTGTCACTATTGCTTCCTCTTCAATTCGCAATTCATGACACACTGCTTGTGCTTGCATACGGTTTAGTTCATCAAGCCGCTGAAGTACAAATTGTAAGCCCTTCATATAACGATCAAGTTACCAATTCTTAGACTGCAAGCAAGCATGCAAATCATAATTTGCATGCAATACTAATTAGCATGCAATCTTCACAAATCAGCCTTGTCCATTATACTTGATCTCTGCAATCCAAGCTTGCAGGTCTCCATTAGTTTACTTCCTAAATAACTCCTTGTATGCTTCCAGATCTTCATTAAACCCAATATAATTAGACCAACTAGTTTAATTCCTATTTCCTAGATAGACTTGACGTGCCAAAGATCTTACTGTGGATCGTTCTGTAGCTCAAGGTGGAATTCAATTAGTCAAAGGATAGGATTATTATTTCTAACTAGGTTATCAATCACTGTACATGTAAGGAGGTAATGTTAACGTGTTAATGTCACGACTCAAAGTCGGTTGCATGGTCAAGAAATCTCAATAGTATTTTATGTAAACTTGTCAAAAATTCTTACTATGGATTATTAACCTAATCAATAATTCTCGATCTTATATTATGTCCGTGATTGAAATTTCTCTCTTATTCCGGAACCGTTGTATAATAATTCAATTACATTGATTCATTTAATTCAGACACTAAAAAGCTACTTATAAATCTAAAGAAAAGTATAGGAATATATCAATCATATATAAATTGATTGAATTTGATTGTATATTTATATCCAGTGTGATTTTATAGTGCTTGAAATTATTTGCTATGGAAATCACTCTAAAAAGGGATAATGATTAAATTCTTCTTTCTCTCTCTCTCTCTCTCTTTTATTTTATTATAAAAAAGGAAAATAAATACTGCTTGAATGTCGAAATAGTTCTATTTAAAGGGATCCTTTTTGTTGAGCAAAACTATCTTACCCCCATTGTACCAAACACTATTTTGGTATTTTTTTTAGCAGTCGCTGTAGTTTTCTATAAATAATAAAAACTGTAAGTTTTAAAAATTTTATACAATAAGCCCCAATTAAAATGTAATAATTTCAAATTTCTAAAAACTTTATTTGGCATTTTCTTCAACAATCCATATTGTTTTATGTAAATAATAAAAACTATAAGTTTTAATAATTTTATGTAATAAACCCAATTAAAATATAATAATTTCAAATTCTAAAAACTTTATTCTCTCTTTCTCCTTCTCAACCAATTTTAAATTTAAGTTTCATTCTTTATAATTTTAAATTTAAGTAATAGAATCATTATTATACAATTTACTTGTTTTCATATTAAATAAATAATTGATTATTTTGAAAATATAAATGATTATTAGCTTCATACGTGAGATAAAGTATAAGTAATTTTACATAATCTCAAATTTACATATAGAAATTTATTATTTTGAAAAAATTATTTATAAACTCTATAATGAATTTAAATGACTATCCATGCATTTATTTAATATTTATTTATTTTTCATTTTAATATTGTCAAAATTTATTAAAACCTAATTGGTATTTTAAGTAAATGGAAATGGAGAGTATTTTAGCAAGTTAAAATAATTCATCCATATTTTTAATATATAATCATGTTCATTTACTAAATTACCTTTGGTAAAATATTTTAACAGATCAATGTGTCAAAACTTTAAAAACTTATTCTTTTTGTATTCTTTTAGTAAACATAAGGGACCACATCATTAATAACCAAATAATAACATCCAAGCCATTGGAATAGCCTATACAACTCTTGGATTCGATCCAATGGTTGGATCACAAAAATATAAAAAAAAAAAAGGGTACGAAACCACCGCTGCATTGTAGTTGGACCCCTTTTTGTTCAAACAACATGGTATAACTTTAGACGAAAAATTTGAAGTACATAAATTAGTATGAAATATAAGTATGGATTCAACATTTTATGGCTTTATCAAATCACCAATTTACTTCATGCGGACATCTTATGAGATAAATTTACTAAATATTTTACATGTGTGTGTTTCAATCTAGGATTTTAAACTTTGTAAAAGTTTGGGAAAACTGTCAGATGCGGTTTAATAGCTTTCTTGGACTTTAATAAAGTTTAGGATTGTGAACCAGATCAACACTATACATATACAGTTAAACTTAATTGTGGTTATCTCAATTGATAGGAAATTAGCTACAAATTCAGTTTTTAAAACGCTCAAAGGAATTCCCCAAAACAACAAAGATTTTTTTTAGTCCATTGAGGCAAGGAACTTAAGAATTAATGTTGTTCCCTTGTAGTATCATCATTAGTTCGTCAATTTTGTACGGGTACTGCAACGCCTTAATTGATCATTAGAGGAATTAATCCTTTAAAGCTAAAGCAGAAACATCAAAACTTCATTCTATTCTATTGACGTTGGATAAATTGTGTGGATTAAATAAAGAGAGTGAATTTTCTTGCCTTATGAATGGTAGTTGTACATTTTTGAGGAAGTGAGTGAATGTTCTTGCCTTACGAACGGTGATTGTACATTTTTTAGAAAGTGCCGGCTAGCTATGTAAAATGAAATTATACACAATTCATTGATTTTTTATTTTTTAAAAAAAAGAGAAAACAAAAACAAAAGTAGTATTAAAATCAGATGCACTGAAGGAGAAATTCACTTCCTTTTTCTTCTCAGTCCAAAGTTCAAAGACAGCTCGCAACTCTCTTCGGCACGCCTCTCATTTCCACACTCCAGTGACCCTTTTCAATCAAATAATTTTAGTGGGCGCGTTTGGAGAGGCTTTGTTTTAGGTCTGGTGCTTTTGCTTTCCCTCATTTCATCTCCTTCTCCCTTACTCGATACCCTCTTCAAAGAAGCTCTTCTCTTTCTCTCTCTCTCTCTCTAGCCAGCTTCAGCTTTATTGGATCCAAAAGAAAACATAATCTAGGAGAAGAAGCACTGGTGTCGCGCAGTGGTGTCGTCATCTGCCAGCAACCAAAGGAAATGTTGTTCTTAAGATTGCAGTCCAGTAAATACAAATGTGTGAGGAAATAAGTTGTTGGTCAACAAATGGTCGTTGGGTTTAAATGCAAGATTTGAAGAAGTCTAGGGGAATTGTGCAGATCAACTTCAGCTGGAGGGGTCTAGTTGAAATGTTCTAGCTGATGTGGCAGAATTCGTTGTGAGTTCGTTATGATTTCCCAGAAACACCAGAATACATATACGTGTGTTTTAGCCTCTGAAAAAGCAGCGTAATCTTTTCATTTTCTTGGTCATTTAGTTAGCTATTTGGTTCTTTGTGATCCTTGAAACTTCTTCTATAGAATCAGCTTGTAATTCGATTATGGAGATCAATAAAAAGAGCAGTTTTTCCTTCTACAAGTTGAGTACTTGAAACTGTGCTCTGTTCAAGTTCTTTTCTATTTTCTTTCTTGATTGGTTCACTTTGATTAGTTCTTTACAGATTCAACACGTTAATAGGGTTATAACAACTGGTATCAGAGCCAGTGGTGGTTCAAAAACATGTCTCTTCCAAAACCCGATATTGAAAGGTTCACCATTGGTGGTGATTTTTCACTTTGGAGGATGAAAATGAGGGCTCTTCTGGTTCATCAAGGTCTCGAATCAGCGCTGGAAGAAGATGATCTTAGGGATGCTTCAAGTTCAGTACCTGATGAGAAGAAAAGACAGATACAGAACAAGGCTCACAGTACCTTGATCTTGAGTCTTAGTGACTCAATTCTAAGGGAGATTTCTGAAGAGAAAACTGCCCTTGGTATCTGGAACAAGGTGGAGGCTCTGTGTATGAAAAGTCCTTGGCACATCGATTGTTCTTGAAGAAAAGGCTATATACTTTTTCTATGAGAGAAGGGGTCTCGATTCAAGAACACATTGACAACTTCAACAAGATCATTCTTGATCTTGAAGGAGTTGAAAATGTGAAGATAACAGATGAGGATAAAGCTTTCTTTTTACTGAGCTCACTGCCTAAAACCTATGAAGGATTTGTAGACACCATGCTGTATGGAAGAACTACACTCACTTTAGAGGATGTAAAAGCCTCTTTGAGCTCTAAGGAGATCCAGAAGAATAATGGGCATGAAATTAGTAATGGTGAGGGCTTATTTGCCAGAACAGAAAAGAAAAATCAGAAAAAGAAGAACAAGAGTCAAGCTAAAAAGGATGATGTATCTGTAAAAGAAAAGATGAAGAAAAGAAAGTGCTTCTATTGCAAGAAACAAGGTCACTACATCAGAGACTGTGCTGAGAAAAAGAGGGATGAAAAGGAGAGAATAGGTGATGCAGCAGTAGCCTCAGATGACTCCTCTGATGATGGATACCATAGTGCTGATTTGCTGGTGGCTTCAAACAGCAATATTAAAGGTCAGTGGGTTCTTGATTCAGGCTGTTCATTTCATTTGTGTCCTGATAAAAGCCTTTTCCATACATATAAACCTGTGGATGGTGGTAGAGTATTGATGGGTAACAACCATGTGTGTAAGATTGTTGGCATGGGGACTGTCAAAATAGAGATGTTTGATGGGTCTGTTCAAACTCTAAGTGAAGTAAGGCATGCACCTAGGCTAAAGAGAAACTTGATCTCTTTAGGCATGCTAGATGGTATGGGATATAGCTTTAAATCTGAAAATGGTGGTTTAAAGATTATGAATGGGACTGAGATGATAATGAGGGGAGTTAAGAAGAATGGCCTGTATGTTTTAGAAGGGTCATCAGTGCTTGGAGCAGTTGCAATGCCTGCTATTTCTGATGTTAATAGAACCATGTTATGGCACCTTAGACTAGGTCATATGAGTATCAGGGGAATGCAAGAGCTGAGTAAGCAGGGGTTGCTGTGTGGTGATAATATAGATGAACTAGACTTCTGTGAAAACTGCATCTTTGGTAAGGCACACAGGTCAAAATTCACAAAGGGCATACATGTATCTAAACAACCATTAGATTATGTACATGCTGATTTATGGGGACCTGCACAAGTACCATCCTTGAGTGGGGGAAGGTATTTCATGTCAGTCATAGATGACTACTCTAGGAAAGTATGGATCCACATATTGAAGACCAAAGACCAAGCCTTAGAGAAGTTCAAGATTTGGAAGACTTTGGTGGAGACTCAATCTGGTTACAAGGTGAAATGCCTAAGAACAGACAATGGACTTGAATTCTGTAATAAAGAGTTTGAGCAATGCTGCCAGAAATGGGGAATGAAGAGGCACAAAACAGTAAGATTCACCCCTCAGCAAAATGGTTTAGCTGAGAGGATGAACAGAACACTTGTGGACAAGACAAGATGTTTGTTGATAAACTCTAAGCTTCCTAGGAGTCTTTGGGCAGAGGCTGTTTCTACAGCTAGTTACCTGGTAAACAAAAGTCCATCTTCAGCAGTTGGCTTCAAAACACCTGAAGAGCTCTGGTCTGGAAGACCTGGAAAATATGAACACCTGAGGGTATTTGGATGCCCTGCTTATGTCCATGTCAGACAAGGGAAGCTTGATGCAAGAGCTATAAAAGGGGTATTTGTTGGTTATCCAGATGGGGTCAAAGGCTACAGGGTCTGGTGTAGAGAGGCTAATAAGTGTCTGATCAGTAGAGATGTCCAGTTTAATGAAGTGGCTATGATCAATAACTCTGACCAAGCCACTTCTGCAAATGACATCAGTACAAATGACACACAAGCCACCACTGAAACTGATCAAGGTGAAAAGATTGAGGTGGAGCTGTCTAAAGACTATGAAGATGAAATACAATCAGAGGCTGTTGAAGCTGAGTCTCAAGATACAGAAGTGACAGAAGGTGAAGTTCCACAAGCAACTAATTTACAACAATATCAGTTAGCTAGAGATAGAGAAAGAAGACATACCAGACCTCCAGCAAGATATGCATATGCAGATATGGTTGCATATGCCTTGATGAGTGCAGAAGATGTTGCAATTGAAGAGCCTAATAGCTACAGAGAAGCAGTGAATAGCAAGAATAGCAGAAACTGGATTAAAGCTATGAGGGAAGAAATGGATTCTCTGGCAAGGAATCAAACTTGGATTTTGGTCCCGAATCTAGGGAATAGAAAGATTGTCAGCTGCAAGTGGATATTCAAGAAAAAAGAGGGCATTCCAGGTGTTGAAGACTCAAGATATAAGGCAAGACTAGTGGTAAGAGGGTTCATACAGAAGGAGGGGATTGATTTCAATGAAATCTTCTCACCAGTGGTAAAACACAGCTCAATTAGAATCCTGCTTGCTATGGTGGCTTTGTTTGATCTAGAGCTCGAACAAATGGATGTAAAGACTGCCTTCTTACATGGCAATCTTGAAGAAAAGATATTAATGTCTCAGCCTGAAGGTTTTGAAGAACAGGGACATGAGGATTATGTGTGTTTCCTTAAAAGATCCCTATATGGCTTGAAACAATCTCCTAGGCAATGGTATAGGAGATTTGACCAGTTTATGATCTCCAATGACTATCACAGAAGCAAATATGATAGTTGTGTGTATCATGGGATTATGAACTCAGGTGGAAACTCAGGTGGAGCAGTATATCTCCTATTGTATGTTGATGACATACTCATTGCTGGTAAAAATCTCAGTGACATCAAAAAGCTCAAGAATTTGCTGAAGGGGGAATTTGAAATGAAAGATCTTGGCAGTGCCAAGAGGATCCTTGGGATAGATATTGTTAGAGATAGAACAGCTGGTACCTTGTTTCTAAACCAGTCAAGGTACATCAGCAAAGTGCTGGAAAGGTTTCAGATGATGGACTCAAAACCAGTACTGACACCCCTGGGAGCTCAATTCAAACTCTCTGAAGATATGTCTCCAACTTCAGATGTTGAGAAGGTAAAGATGGCTGATATACCATACTCACAAGCTGTAGGAAGCTTGATGTATGCAATGGTTTGCACCAGAGCAGACATAGCTTATGCAGTGAGTGTAGTGAGCAGGTTTATGAGTAACCCTGGTAAGCTTCACTGGGATGCTGTGAAATGGGTCATGAGGTACCTGAAAGGAACCTTGGATCATGGTCTGATATATGGTAAAACCAAGCATGAGGTCTGTGAAGTCAGAGGATATGTTGACTCTGATTTTGCAGGTGACTTGGACAGAAGAAAATCTATCTCAGGTTATCTGTTTATGTTGGATAGTTGTCTCATAAGTTGGAAAGCTACTCTACAACACATAGTAGCTTTGTCATCTACTGAGGCAGAATTTGTTGCTGCAACAGAGGCAGTGAAAGAATCAATGTGGTTGAGAGGGCTGCTAAATGAACTCTGGTTAAAACAAAAAACAGTGAAAATTTTCTGTGATAATCAGAGTGCCATCCAGCTCATCAAGAACCAAGTTTATCATGAGAGAACAAAGCACATTGATGTGAAGCTGCACTTTATCAGAGATGAGGTTGCAAAAGGGTCAGTTGTAGTGATCAAGATACATACAGATATCAATCCTGCTGATATGCTAACCAAAGTGCTACCAACAGCAAAATTTAAGTTTTGTGTAGACTTAATTGGTGTTGGCAGCAGCTCTAGTCCCTGAAACATGTGTCTTTGAAGGTTTTTTATGCTACTTAATTGAGATGATCAACTGAATCGAGTCTGCAAGGTGGAGAGTGTGAGGAAATAAGCTGTTGGTCAACAAATGGTCGTTGGGTTTAAATGCAAGATTTGAAGAAGTCTAGGGGAATTGTGCAGATCGACTTCAGCTGGAGGGGTCTAGTTGAAATGTTCTAGCTGATGTGGCAGAATTCGTTGTGAGTTCGTTATGATTTCCCAGAAACACCAGAATACATATACGTGTGTTTTAGCCTCTGAAAAAGCAGCGTAATCTTTTCATTTTCTTGGTCATTTAGTTAGCTATTTGGTTCTTTGTGATCCTTGAAACTTCTTCTATAGAATCAGCTTGTAATTCGATTATGGAGATCAATAAAAAGAGCAGTTTTTCCTTCTACAAGTTGAGTACTTGAAACTGTGCTCTGTTCAAGTTCTTTTCTATTTTCTTTTTTGATTGGTTCACTTTGATTAGTTCTTTACAGATTCAACACGTTAATAGGGTTATAACAAAATGTATAGTCTTTTATTTTTTTTTTCTTTAATCTTTTGAGATTTCTCATCAAATTTTAAAATGTCAAAGCCCTGTGCCTCTATACTAAAACTTCACATATGTTTTATAATTCAAGCATAGCCGGCAGATGAAAATATTTGAAAAACTTTGGTAGTGCCAAAGCTGAACTTGCAAAATTGTTCAGAGTTTGATTTATTGAAATCACTGATGTTTTAACAAAAGGCCTCGGTCTGGAAGTACCACAAGGTCTGTTGCAGAACCAAACATTAATTCCAGTAAAGTCAGAGAATTGGGCTATTCTAGAATGTTTTTCTCAAAAATAACTGTTAAATTTCAACATTTGATGTGTATAAATGGACCCAATCCACAATTGCATTTTTGCATGCATGACGCAAATCTATATATGCAAATATTTACATCGTCTACAGGAGTAGCTAATGGACTAGTCATTACTGACATTCCAACTTGCGGATTAACAAAGTTTAAGTTAATTGTGAACAATTCTCCGGAAACCAGTTTGGAGGGACTCAGGAAAGCAAGACAAACTTGCAAAAAAATCACAAGGAGTGTTGTTGTACTATTGTTTCCCAAGCCAAGAACAGTAGTCAAAATTGGAACATAGTTCAAATTCTTGGAGTTTTTGGGTACAAGTCACATGAAACAGCAAAGTGCGTATAGATTTTTTAAACTAGGTTCTAGTATTACTCAAACAAGGATTCCAGAAACATCCAATCAAATGCACTTCTTCAGCCTTCCTGTTTCCCATGCTTCCGATGACACCAAATCCATAACCCCGATAGACTCAAAGCCTCCATCCCAAAATGCTTTTGTCAGTTAACACAAAGAAATTGCTACAAAATTCGATTCCAGCCAAACTTAAAAAGAAGAAGAAGAAGAAGAAGAAGAAGAGATATTAAATCTGACAGTTCAATTAGTGTTTAATCAAATTAGTATTGCTATTGAAGCTTAAGCTGACGAGGATGACAAAGTTGGAATCATTTAAAAATCTAACACTGTAATTACTTCAATCACAGGGCATTCAAGATTATAATAGTTGGTTAAGCTTAAATTTCCCAGGAAACAGACAGAAACTGATTGCAAAGCTAGAAAGTCTCGAACGTTGAACCTGAAGAGGAATAGCTTGTCTCTTTGGTGACAACATTTCCTGCCGTTCAGTTAGTAAGTCACAATCAGCTGGTGTCGTGCAGTGGTGACGAAGGCAGATCGCGTAGTGTAATAGTTGACGGGCTGTGATGTCGGACGGCACAGTGGTGGTGGAGCTGTGCTTCATGCGACACGATGGTGGTGGAGTTGAGGTGTCTTGCGACAAAGTAAGCTAGCGTGGTGGTGATGGAGCAAAGCTGGCCGGCCGTTTTGTTGGCGGACAGATCGATTTTGAGAGAGTTTTTGTAGTTGAGAGATCGGCAGTGATGAAGCATTCTTCAATTTTATTTTTCTTGTTTGTTTTTATTTTGTTAGATGATAAGAAACCGCATAAACCCAACCCTCTCTATAGGTTAGTGTATGCGGGTGTTGCCATGTTATAGTTTGGTGTAATAAAATACTTAATAAAAAGCATGATTTAATATAATACAATACAAACTCTTCATACAACATTATAAGGGATGCCAAATACACCCTGAAGGTAAGAAAAGTTCATCCACTACGCATGTACATACTTATAACACATCAAAGCTCAATAATTAGTTACAATCGATCAAATTAGGATATCTTAAAAACACAAACACAGTACAGATACATGATTATATTAAGATAATAACAATTAACAAATCTAGAATGTTTTAACAGACACATAGATTTTGAAGGAATTTTGAACAGAATCTCAAATATTCTATTTATATTTACCACACAAACATTATACTCACTTCTCTCACTCTCACTAACCGTCAAACTAAAACTATGCCATGAAAGCCCTTAAAATCAAAGTTTAGTGCCTTGCATGGCTTTTGTTTATTATGTTGGAGAAAAATCAGTTTTTTAAATTTTTATAAAACTTTTTAAGATCGATTTCATACAATATATAAGAATTCGTAACTTAAAAATCGTACCTTAAAAATCCGATTTGGTTTTTTCGCTGAATTAATCTAGGCTCCCAGATCATGATCTGTCACCGCCATACCTGTTAGACTACGATCCGTCATTACCACAGTTATTAGATCATGATTCGTCATCAATGATCTTCCAAGTTATGACTCATGTTTGATCTGCACTTGACGTGTGGGCGCCTTTATCACTATTAAAAGCAACTAGTAAGAGAAAATTTTTCTCTCAAAATTAGAGAGAAAAATTCTTTTTTTCTTGATTTGTATAATGTCTCTCATCTTCTTTAGAGAAAATAAGTCTTTTTATATTTTCCTTTAGTGAAAATCTTAGGCTCCAAATAATAAAAATCAAAAGTCACCTTACTTGCTTTTTCTATAGGGGGCTCACCTTGTAAAAGAACATAAAACCCCTTACACACAAGCAAATTAAATGGAGTCTCCCACTAAATAATATATTTAGGCTTTTGACCAAAATAGCTAGTTTTCTTGCTCATTAATCCAGTAGTGGTGCAATCAATTAAATGAGCTAACATGGGAATCATTTGGGAACAAACAATAGTAGCTACAATAATTAGGCATGTAATTAAACTAATCCAATTATTTAATTCCAAATATACTCCACTAAACGATTGTAATTGACCTCCATAATTGTATGCTATCTAGAATAGCGTACTTGAATAATAATTCGACCCATGCCACATTGATTTTTTTACTGCACAATCCTTTGTACCATATCGTTAATTAAATCGATATCTCAACTGTTCAATCAATTTAATTACATCTTGTTCCTTGATACTTAGTGGTTTTCTCTAATGATCATTTTCAACATACTAAATATGTTGACACATTCTGGCCAGATAATTCTATGATCAAGTGCCGAAAACCCATCAAGAGATATGTTGTACAAATTCTATATTGTTAATTTATAATTTCAATACTCATAATTGCTCCTACCAAGATACCGGATAATCTTGACTACAAGTATGTGTCATGCATATTGGTAACTCAAATGAAATAACAATTACAATCATGAAATCATAATTAACTCAAGATTAAGATTACAGTAAAATCAATGCCTATGAGATTTAATAAGTCTGACAGTTATTAAAAAGTTAATTAAATCTCATATGTGATCATATTCAATGTAGTCGTATTACATCAATAAATTTATACATGATTAAGATAAATCATTCAATGAATTCATTACAGTTTGTACCTAAATAAAGTGTCCAACTTTATTTATCAACTGCGAATTAAATTTATTTAATCATAAGATAACTTGTATTTATGTCTTCTGTGAATCCACATGGTGATCGCATAAATACATATAATATAATTAAATGAATTTTAATCAAAATATTAATGCAATTAAGATATTTGAATAAAATACCTCATTTATTTTATTAATCAAAAAAATTATTTATTATAATTAAATAAACACATATGCTTTTAAAAGAGCATATTTTCCCAACATATTCTTCTTCACACAAAATTTGCTTCCCCTACACCATTGAAGTACATCCCGAAGTTTTGTGTTCTTCGTGGAATCAATATTTTTCAAAACCCTAGCGAACATTTAGCTTCTTCAGAACCAAAGAGCGATCTTAAAACTTTCTGTTATGATCAAATTAACACTCGACCACTTTAATTATAATCCAGAAAGTTATTTAACAATTCCGCAGAGATATGTGTTGAACTTCAAGCACTGGGGTAGTGGCGGCGGCGCCAATTTTGGCTTATCTTGGTGAAGAGAGTAGTCTTGATGATGACCTTGACGGCATTGGATGGCTTTCTGATAATGCTCATCGATTTGACGCTTTAAAAGTTTATATAGAGGTGAGTAGAGATACCTTTGTGATTTATGTTTTGCTTTGCATATTAATTACGAAGAATTGACGCTTCCATCTTTTTAAAATTTATTTCTATTATTGGCATCCTTGACAAAAGGTTTGATACCAAATTTGATATATATTGTTAAAATAGTAGCAGAAAAAACACAATGTTGAAGGGTAAATGTGACTTTATTGGTGAAATATTTGTTCCAATTTGATCATTAATTTTTTTGTTCAGCATCGTTTTTACGGAAAATCGGTGCCATTCGTATCAAGTGAAGATGCACTAAAGCTTTGGCAGATTATGCAGAGATTCTCTTGCATATCAAGAAAATATTATCTGCTAAAACGTCTCCAATTGTCGTTGTTATATGATCTTAGAGAGGAAGTAAGTTACTTTACATTAATTAATAAAATTGCGGCTTGTGTGAGCGTGATGTCATTTGTCACATCAATTATAATACAAATTATTTTATATTCCAACTAATGAATTCTCGTTCAGTTGAGATTTACTCATTTGTGTACGGGTTTTAGCGCAAATGTTATTTCTGATTCTAATTTATGTCTTGTAAAATTCGGACAACAACAGTATTTAGATTCAGGATTTTGTAACATGAAGATATCTATACTGGAGAAGAACTTTCCTGTGGAGTTTTATCTATTGAATGAACTTAAAATTTCGACTGGCCTTCGAAGAATGTTTCGAAATTGAAGAATTATTTAGAAAACATGTAAACTGTAGCAGCTCAATATGATATGCCTCTGAAATATCCAGTAAATCAAGTTTGTAATGGTATAGATGGAGCTTCACAAGGCACAGATACCCTCGCCTGGATATTCTCAGGAATCGTAGCTTCAAGAGGGAAACAAATCTTGCCATATTCTTGGTGAATTTTTTTCTGATGAAACATTAAATGGCTGGGGTTGGCAGGTAATTAATTAAGCTAATTTCTCTCTAATGATTTAATATAAGTTATACCTTAGATGAAACTAAACCCGCCCGTTTATTAGCATAGCTTAGCTGACCGTAAATACGTTTTAATAGATGTTTGATGTTAAATAAATAATCATGTCAATACTTATAATTGATTAAAAATATTATTATTCAGTATTATTTAACATTACTCAATTTTTTTTCCTACAGAACTTGTTTGCACCATGGTTGATTTGTCAATTGTTCGGTCTCATCATTTGTCTTTGCTATATTGTTGGTTAAGTTAAAAGGTTTTTGAGGATACATTCATGTGTTTGATAAAATGCCTGACAAAGAACTTATTAATTTTTTAATATTGTACAATACATCAGCAGCAGCTCCAGATTTGATTATCAAGTTAAGGTTTTAATCAGAGGGCTACGGTGAAGGTTAGCACATGAAAGAAACCTAGAAAGATATAGAATAATTGGGGATAACGGCTATGATTTTGTTACATACGAAAAAAATTGTAATGTAGTGAGAGAATAAATCAGGACCCTTGATCCTAGGTTTTCTTGATGTATCAGCAACACAACATGCACTGTAAATAGTGATGCAATGAATTAAATCCTTCGGCTTCAGGCAGGCGAAATCGTTTTCATTCTCATAGCATTTTTAAATACTTTAAATCAGGGGTGGACCTTGGACTAAATCTTGGGGGGGGCCAAGTTAAAACTTTAAATAAATAGATTATTGATTTTAGATTTTTTTTTAATTTATAACTGTGGTGTAGTTGTAGGGAACTTAAGATTTTTGCTTGTAACCATAGTAATTTGATTTTGGAATTTTGATTGATAATTGCAGCTATTGTTACAAGTAAAAAAAAAATGAAAATGCAATAAACAAAGCAAAGATCATATCAAACTTTTAAAAGGTTGTTTCCTATTTTGTTAGAATGAAAAAATCATTAGCAAAATAAAGATCAACAATTGGGTCACTTTGACTTTATTTGGAAAAACATAGAATTACAGTTTCATCCAATAAATAAAGTTTACAAATTGATTGTGTTAGGGCAAATCATATTTTTATACCTAATTTCTAATATTTCCTTGAAATTTCAAAAAATAAATTTAAAATCTCACCCTCCGCCCCTACTCTCGATATCAGTTATAACTAACGAAAAAGAACATCTACACTCCCAAAAATTTGATAAAATAGTCATCAACACCCTCAAATTTTCAAAAAGAGATACTAAGACCCCCTTTTTTTTAACCATTATACAATTTATCTCTATTATCTCAATGAAATAGACTTTAAAATTTTTAATTAATACAAATATAAAATATTATATAAAGAATATAATATATGCAGTAGACTGACAATATTAAAATATTTTAATAAATTTAAATATGTAATTATTATATTTATTTTAATAGTATATTTTTATTGTAGAGATTTAAAATAAATATTTGCATTAAATACATTTTACAATTTAAAAAAAATTGACATGCTAACAATGTTAAAATTATTATTTTACATAATATTGAAGATAATTTAAAATTTAATATATTTATTTTAATATTATGATTCCAATTTATTATCAAATTTACTTTAATATAATAAAATATATCTTATAGATTGTAAAATATTAAAATGTATATATTATTATGTTTATTTTAATGTTATATTTTATGTTTATTATGAAATATTAGAGCTAATTTTTTTAGGATAATATAGGTAAAAGGTATTATAATAAAAAAGAAATTCTAATATCCCTTTTTGAAAACTTAGAGGTGTTTTTGACCATTTTCCCGAATTTAAGAATTGTATCTATCATTTTCCCTCTAACTAATAAGATAAATTTCTCTGTCATAAGTTGCTGCGGAAGCTCAAAAATATAAACAAATTGATCTTGTTATTACTTAAAAAAACATTACTAATAAGTGCTTTTGTTTTCATATAGAATAGGGATGGTAAAATTTAAATCCGGATTAAAATTTTGATATTCGGATCCGCAAAAAAATTTGCGGATCCGAATACGGATAATATCCGCATGGAATACGAGCAGATATTCCGGATATCCGGATCCGCATAATAAATTTAAATATAATTTTAAATTTAATAATTTACATAATAATATTAAATAAAATTCAATTACAATCTAACAATCAACAATTTAATATCAATTCAACATAAATAACATATAACAACACCATAAATTCACAAACAATAATTTCACAACATGAATCAAACATAAAAAATAAAAAAAATTGAGGTAAACCATTTATTATAATATTCTCTAATTATTATTGTTATTATTAGTTTTTTAAACATATTTTTTATAGTTAATGAAGATTATAGAGTTAATTATGCTTATACATTTAAATAAATAATTTAATTTATATATTTTTTAATTAAATTTAATTAAATAAATAATTTAATTATAAAATAATGCGGATCCAGATATCCGGTTTTCTGGATACAATCCGCATGGATCTTAATTTTCAAGATACGGATCCACATTCTTTAACATGTGGATTTAAATTTTTCTAAATCCGGATCTTTTGGATTTTTGCGGATTTGAGTCGAATCCAGAGTTTATTACCAACCCTAATACAGAACTTTGCCTACACTATGGTTGTGACGGAGAAATGTGTGATGTTTATAACTTTAAAGTAGTGGCACTAGAAGTACTAATGGGAAAGCATGCAGGAGAGCTCCTCTCATTGTCATCTTCATCATTGGATGCAAACATCAAGCTGATTGATTTGCTGGACACACGCCTCTCACCTCCGGTAGAACAAATGATTAGGCAGGATATCATTCTTGTTTCAACGGTTGCATTTTCATGCTTGCGTTCGCAACCAATATTGAGTTGCAACTAAACAAATGTTCCTGCAAAGTGCAAACGGCAACATTAATCTCTCTGGTAAAGCTACTACTTTTGCAGTTCTCTCTGATAAAATAATGTTTGTCTAATTGTCTCCCTCTCAATGAGCTGAATTAACCAGCATATTAATTCCACGAGTTAAAAGAGTAAATTCTCATATTAATTATTAACTCATTTTACAAAATAGATACATATTTTGTTTAGGAGGAGGTTTTTGATGCCGTGTTATTTATATATTAGTTTTTTCCCCCCCTCCTTTGTACATATTGACACAAATATACACAATAAGTTCATAATTTAGCCGATCTGATCAAACATCCGGCACCCACTGCTGATGACATACAAAGGTCAGGAAGCTTCTGCACAAGTTGGGGATAGTGATATCCAATCAACTACCTGCCAGCACAAGATAAACTGATGTTAGGTCCTGATCGAGAAAATTCTGCTTTGAGTCGATAAGTCTTATGTCATGACTTGCTTTCTAATGAGGTAGCTATGGAGAAAAGCTCTAAATTTCAAAGAATTCATGAGTGAATATCTGAATTGTGAAGAATCAGCTCTAAGAGACTATGACAACATTGTAGTGACAAACATGCATGTCTGAAGCACTTTCATAGAGAGTAGATCTAATAGTATCTCCACTTCATTTTTTGAGCTATTTACCAAAAGACTGGATAGTAGAGAACAGCGCATGATCCCCATTACACTATTGTTGCTTGAATTTATAGGCTTCATCAATTGGTTCCTTCAAATCCATATACAAAGAGGTGGAAGAATTAACTTAATTTATTATTGTGATTTCCGAGTTTTCAATTGATAAAGTGAGGTGCAGCTGGTTTAAGACATTCAAAATGAAGTGCAAGGGCAAAACAAAGTTACAGATTTACCTTCAGCATAACAAGGAGTCTGCTGCGTTGGGCCCACTTTGTCTTCCTCTATAGACCACCACCTCTTCATCTTCAGCATTCTCAATAACACAGTCCACTGTTTCTTCATTTGATTCTTCGGCCACTACATCATCTTCATCTTCAACCTTCTCAGTAGGCTCTAATGGTGTCACAATTGTTGTGCTGGTGGTGAGGGAGACGGCTTCATCATTTTTCTTAGATTCATTAGACCGAGCCATGTGTTTCTTCTCCCTTTCTAGTCCTTCTTCCTTGGCCTTGTGCTTTTTACCACGAAGATGCTCATCTAGATTTCTCTTGCTAGTAGAACTGACCTGACAGAGGGCACAACTCCAATGCATGGGTTTCTTTGAACCCGTTGAACAGGGCTTTCCGGAATCTGCTGGTAATGTGGTAGCTTCCTGCTTTGATCCACAAAGATTGGGATAGGGCTTAACCTGCTGGGCTTGACCACCCTCCCCTTTCTGGTCTGAACCAACAACAGTTTTATTAGCTTTAACGGATTTCTCTTCCACTTTAGTCTTCATTTCTTGGCCAGCAACACCTCCGCTTTCTGTAGATTTTTTTGTCCACTTCTGACCTCCAGCTAGTTCTTCTTCCTTGGCCTTGTGCTTCTTACCACAAAGATGCTCATCTAGATTTCTCTTGCTAGTAGAACTGACCTGACAGAGGGCACAACTCCAATGCATGGGTTTCTTTGAACCCGTTGAACAGGGCTTTCCAGAATCTACTGGTAGTGTGGCAGCTTCCTGCTTTGATCCACAAAGATTGGGATAGGGCTTAACCTGCTGGGCTTGACCACCCTCTCCTTTCTGGTCCGAACCAACAACAGTTTTATTAGCTTTAACGGATTCCTCTTCTACTTTAGTCTTCATTTCTTGGCCAGCACTATCTATGCTTTCTGTAGATTTTTTTGTCCACTTCTGAGCTCCAAGCGGTTCTTCTTCCTTGGCGTTGTGCTTCTTACCACAAAGATGCTCATCTAGATTTCTCTTGCTAGTAGAACTGACCTGACAGAGGGCACAACTCCAATGCATGGGTTTCTTTGAACCCGTTGAACAGGGCTTTCCGGAATCTGCTGGTAATGTGGTAGCTTCCTGCTTTGATCCACAAAGATTGGGATAGGGCTTAACCTGCTGGGCTTGATCACCCTCCCCTTTCTGGTCCGAACCAACAACAGTTTTATTAGCTTTAACGGATTCCTCTTCTACTTTAGTCTTTATTTCTTGGCCAGTAATATCTCTGCTTTCTGTAGATTTTTTTGTCCACTTCTGAGCTCCAAGCAGTTCTTCTTCCTTGGCCTTGTGCTTCTTACCACGAAGATGCTCATCTAGATCTCTCTTGCTAGTAGAACTGACCTGACAGAGGGCACAACTCCAATGCATGGGTTTCTTTGAACCCGTTGAACAGGGCTTTCCAGAATCTGCTGGTAGTGTGGCAGCTTCCTGCTTTGATCCACAAAGATTGGGATAAAGCTTAAACTGCTGGGCTTGACCACCCTCACCTTTCTGGTCTGAACCAACAACAGTTTTATTAGCTTTAACGGATTTCTCTTCCACTTTAGTCTTCATTTCTTGGCCGGTAATATCTCTGCTTTCTGTAGATTTTTTTGTCCACTTCTGAGCTCCAAGCAGTTCTTCTTCCTTGGCCTTGTGCTTCTTACCACGAAGATGCTCATCTAGATCTCTCTTGCTAGTAGAACTGACCTGACAGAGGGCACAACTCCAATGCATGGGTTTCTTTGAACCTGTTGAACAGGGCTTTCCAGAATCTGCTGGTAGTGTGGCAGCTTCCTGCTTTGATCCACAAAGATTGGGATAAAGCTTAAACTGCTGGGCTTGACCACCCTCCCCTTTCTGGTCTGAACCAACAACAGTTTTATTAGCTTTAACGGATTTCTCTTCCACTTTAGTCTTCATTTCTTGGCCGGCAATATCTCTGCTTTCTGTGGATTTTTTTGTCCACTGCTGAGCTCCAAGTAATTCTTCTTCCTTGGCCTTATGCTTCTTACCTTGAAGATGCTCATCTAGACCACCCTTCACTTTCTGGTTTAAACCGACAACAGTTTTAGTAGCTTTAGCTGATTCCTCTTGTACTTTAGTCTTCATTTTTTGGCCAGCACCACCTCTGCTTTCTGTAGATTTTTTGGACGTAGAAGAAGCGGAGTTAGTGCATATTTTCTTATCTCTAAGTAGTCTTGCTACCTTGGCCTTGTACTTCTTACCTTGAGGACGCTCATCTAGACCACCCTTCACATTCTGGTTTAAACCGACAACACTTTTAGTAGCTTTAACTGATTCCTCTTGTACTTTAGTCTTCCTTTTTTGGCCGGCAACACCTCTGCTTTCTGTAGATTTTTTTGACGTAGAAGAAGTGGAGTTACTGCACATTTTCTTATCTCTTAGTCTTGCTACCTTGGCCTTGTGCTTCTTACCTTGAGGATGCTCATCTAGACCACCCTTCACATTCTGGTTTAAACCAACAAAAGTTTTATTAGCTTTAACTGACTCCTCTTGTACTTTATTCTTCATTTTTTGGCCAGCAACACCACTGCTTTCTTTTGACTTTTTTGACATAGAAGAAGTTGAGTTACTGCACATTTTCTTATCTCTAAGTAGTCTTGCTACCTTGGCCTTGTGCTTCTTACGTCGAGGATGCCCATCTAGACCACCCTTTACTTTCTGGTTTAAACCAACAACAGTTTTGTTAGCTTTAACTGATTCCTCTTGTGCTTTAGTCTTCATTTTTTGGCCAGCACCACCTCTGCTTTCTGTTGATTTTTTTGACACAGAAGAAGTGAAGTTACCACACATTTTCTTACCTCTAAGTAGTCTTGCTACCTTGGCCTTGTGCTTCGTACGTTGAGAATGCCCATCTAGACCACCCTTCACTTTCTGGTCTAAATCAACAACAGTTTTATTACCTTTAACTGATTCCTTTTGTACTTTAGTTTTCATTTCGTGGCCACCACTATCTCTGCTCTCAGTAGATTTTTTTGAAGTGGAGATAATGAACATCTTTAAATCTCTAAGTAGTTTTTCCTTGGCCTTGTGCTTCTTACCTTGAAGATGTGCATATAGACCTCTCGCAGTAGTAGCACTGACCTGACAGAGGGCACAGCTCCACTTCGTGGGTTTGTTTGAACTTGTTGAAGGGAGCTCTCCAGAACCTGCAGCTGGTGTGGCAGCTTTCTGCTTTGATCCACAAATATTGGAATCGGGCTTACCCTGCAAATGAGACCCAAACACAGTAACGGTGATGCCATGTATTAGTTACTACATCAATGGTAAAAATACAAAATATTCCCTGTGAGCTCCATCATCTGCTAATGTAGTACAGATAAAAGAATTTGTTTACAAATTAATAATGAGCACTAATTTTATTTAAAATTTTGAATTTCTCAAAAAAGGTCAGAATGTAGAAGTATATTTTAAATAGTTAATACAACCAGAATCCTTGTTAATTTAGCACTGAACTAGGAAAATCATCCCTTCCCAGAAACAAAAAAAGGGAATATGTTTGAATAGAATTCTGCAACACTTTCTTAATAAGCTGGACAAGAAGAGATGATATTAATACTTATGAGCATTATTTCATAATTTGAGGAAACACCATTTTAATGAAACCTCCAGCCCAACACACACACACAAACAGAAGCAACAAGATTTTAAATAAGAAATTACCCGAAAACAGAAACATCAGTCTGTACAAGTTCATGTGACACTTGATGGTAAACATATGTAACCTCTGTTGGAACCTTAGCTTGTTACATGCTCATGTTTTTCATTCAAAAAGGTTTCAGACACACAGTGATTCCAGGTTATGGGGGATCACATGTCCTCACGGCCCAAATTTTAAAGCCACATACATTGGCATTTGCAGGCATAGTCAAGAGTTACACAAACTCTCTCATCCACCTGAGTTGACCAACCAAACTGAACTTGTGAAACCAACATAAGTATCAAATACTAAAATATTTGGAACTAAATCAAGATAGTGAGTCCAAATGTACTCCCCAAAAAACTTGTCACGTGTGCATCAAGACCAAGGTCAATAGCACTCAGGATGGACATGAGAATCTCTAAGCAATGATCTACTAATAACATTCAAATCCACATAAGCTATACATAGCTAATTTGAAATTGTTCTTTGTTCAAGGCAGGTAAGTGCAGGATAAAGTCATTCAAATGGACATGTAAAGAGTAAGCTCGGCATTGTCAATTGGAGGGTATGAAGAAACTAACACGAAACAAACTCACTTATATCTATTTATACTTCAATTGTCATAAATCTAAAATCTAAAATTATCATCTTGAACTCCCCTCAATTAGTAAGCTCTGCATTGTCACCACTTTCTTCTGAAATTTTCCATCAGCAGAAAATCTCTAATAAATCAAAACAAGACTTACAAGTTTCATAAGTATCAAAACAAAAGTGAGTAAAGGTCCACAGGGAAGTCCTAGAATGCACCAGAAAAATAGCAATAAATACAATCTTGTTCGTTATATCGTGTTATTTAAACTTAATATCTACTGTAATCCATCTACCCCAGTACCTAAGCTATAACCTCAGTAACACAGAAAATATCCAAAAAGTTCAGACATGAAATAACAGCAAAAGTAAAGCAAAAGGACAGTGTGCACAAGGAAAATAAACAATGAAAGCATGATCCAATCAAGGTTCTAGTCTCAGAGAATTGGTACAATATTATTCGTTTTCATTCTACATGGTGTAACTTGATCATGCTTTCATTGTATACTAATGCAAGGCATGTGCAAGAGTCTGCCGTTGATACATAGGGTAGACTTCCCCAAGTAAACTAGGGTACCAAAAATCAACATCTAAGGAATCAGCAAAGTCATCAATCTCAGGTTATTTTCTGCCCAGATTACAGAAATGCCACTATAACGAATCGCTGTAATGAAAAATTGCAGCTACAGTAACCAGGGGAGAAAAATCTCCTTGATCAATCATAATGATGCCCCCTTAGGACTGAATTTTTGATGCACAGCCCACAGAAGAAAAAGGATTACCGCATGCATGGGTAGCAAACCTGGATGCACCTACCTTGTCAATAAGAGCAAAACTCAAAGACAAGATGCCAAAACCAGATGCACATCATTCACATGCCTCTAAATTTAGCACCTGATTGAACCAATTCCATCAAACTTGTAGCGAACCAGATTCCATATAATACAATCATCAAACAATATTAAGACAAATATACTCATTGACACCAACCAAAATAAATAAATAAATAAACCATGTGAAGAAGTAAAATTGAATACCGACCAGCATAGTCAGTTCATCCTTCTTGTTAACGTCCAAGCCACTCCAAAGCCCATGTGAAAAATGCGGCAGCGTAGAAGGCGGTACATCATTTCCAAATCCCAGGCCTAGATTCCTACTAAATGGGAACCACGGGTACCTTGTGTGTAGTTGCATCAAGAGCCTGTCATCAATTGACAGCCCCATTTCTCTTGCTCTATGCATTGCCATCTCTCTTTCAATCATCAGCTCTCTACTCGCCTCTTCCTCAGGCAATCGCCGGCGCTCAATTTCTGCGGCAATTATTTCACGCCTGATTATCTCCTTCTCAATCTCACGCTGGAGTGTGTAAAGGAGTCTTGGATTGTTCAACAAATCGGGGACCATTGAGTAGTTACCTGGAACGAGATTGTTTATGTTAATTCAAGATGGCAAGCTACGTTATTTGATTGCAAGTGCAAAAGCATTTAAGGTTCTGAAGTAAATTTTTCCATAAGGCAGAAATGTTAAGGCAGCATTTGGATCACAATTCGTAGCACTTCTCAAAATTACGACATTATTTAAAGCAAACGTGTATATATATATATATGTATATATATTGTTTTCAGTAAGCAAATAGAGGATAATGACGATTGTGAGAGAGATCTAAATGGACCTCGACGTGCTTGATCATCAGATGAGTAGCTCGAGCGCTGAGAAGACGGAGAAGGAGACGGCACCGTTCTGTCGTCAATTCGTCCGAACTTGGACTCCATGGACTCTGAAAGGAAAGTGAGTGCGTGTTGTCTACGCGCAATGCAACTCGTCGGCGAGCCTGTCAAGTTGGGTTTTAGTTTGTCTGGATGCCCAACAAAGACGAATAAAAGAGTAGATAAATATATGCCACGTTTGCAACAAGGAAACTCGTGTTTTTTTTCAAATGCTTTTCCCCTTTAATGCTTTAACTTATTCATGGTCCACAAATGGAAACCGGAAAGAGAGTTTTTTAACGCGCCAAAATTTGGTGGCCGACATGTGTGCGTCAACACTATATTTTTAGCTATGGGTCAGACTTTCTAGGACAGTAAGGAAACTTCGGTCCATCTGAACACTGCTAATATTACGGTAATAACTTTTTTTTTTATCACTTTTATTGTGCAGTTGTAAGAAAGTATTTTACTATAGCGCAATCTTACCATAACTATTGTCTTATTTTTATATTATTAATCCAGTAAAAAAATATAGCGCTGGTGTATGTATGTATGTATGTATGTATATATACTCTCATTTTTACCACTAGTTACAATTGAATTAATTAATTAAATTTACTTAGCAAATACTCGAATCACACTCGTTTTCTTGATGTGAAATTCTTTCATTGCAGTAAGTACCTCTTCACCGAAAGAGATCAATTATTAAATTATGTAAGTCTATCGAATAAATTAGGTGCATGAGTCTGAGAAAGGCATAGAGAGTTGTTTTAGATGAAAAGCCGAATATTGATTGTCGTTGCTGCTTCCTCTTCAATTCACGAATCGCGGCGCGCTGCTTGTCCTTGCACATTGTTTGGTGCATCAAGCCACCAAAGTACAATTTGCAAGTCTTTATATAAACGATGGACTGAGCAATTTCTTAGATTGCAAGCAAACACGCAAATCTCTTAGCTTACATGCAATGGTAATTAGCATACAATCTTCACAAATCAGCCGTGTGCAATTTACTTGATCTATGCAATCCAAGCTTGCAGATCTTTATTCATTTGCTTCCTAGATAACTGCTTTGTATGCCGCTTCCAGCCCTAGGTAATAACATATCTGAGTTCTCTTCCAATAAAGGAATGTATCATTTTGTAAAGTACAGGACAAGTTAAAAAAATGGTAAATTTTCTCCTACCCCTTTATTAAATTGACATATTTCAATTTATCTATAAAAAGTATGAAATCTCTAATTTAATTTACTCCCAAATACTGTTTTTTTTAACAGTTAACCAACGTTGACTTAAAAAATACAAGAATGCCCTTAATCCTAACTACTAACTTTGTTACTGTTCAAATTTTATTACTGTTAGGGCCAGTTACATTTTCATATTGTTTTAAGTCAATGTTGGTCAACTATTAAAAATAACAGTATTTTGGAGGTAGATTGAAGTTTCATACTTTTAGTAGGTGAATTAAAGATTGTCATTTTAACTAGGGGTAGGATGAAATTTACCCAAAAATAAAAAAGTATATATTTTAATACATTATAGAATAAATAAAATACACTATATTTTTTTACCTTTTAACTTGTCATTTATTTTATTCTCTTAGTTTAATATGGTGGACACAATTAGCAAAAAAAATATATTTGTAAATTGGTATTTTATTGGACATGGTTAAAAAATGAATTAATCAAAAATCTGGTATTGAAGAGGACATGGTTAAAAAATAAATTGATGCAGTTGCAAATTTGGCGACAGAATTCCCAACTGTACCAAATTTGTGTTCAATTATTAATTAAATTATTGAATAACATAATTAATAGTGTGTAAATTGGAGCAAATTCCCCTTGCTTAGACATACTGCCAGCAAGAAAAGATGATCCAGAAAGAATGGTTAATAAAGCAGCAAAAGATAGAAGTGGACATGGTTCATGATTGAATTCTCAAATGCCCTGCAGATTTGCTTAAAAATTATAGCATAAGATTAAATTGTGATTACAAATTTACTCTTTTTTTTCTCTTTTTCCTCTCCTTTATATTTTTAATATTCATGGACCAAAGATAAATAATAATGCACATAGCATTAGATCTTGTCATTTTCATATAATTCTTAATCTAATCTTGTCATTTTTTTATAATTCTTAATATGAGTGTAGTCTAGTGTGTGTAGAGCTATTGTTCACTATTTAACATTGATTTTTATTTTTATTTATTATCTAGTTATATTTTTTGTTTTAAGGAAAAAAAATCGTTTGTTGGGTTTTTCTTTTGCAAGTTAACTTCCTAGCAACCGGGTTGTGAGAGTTTTTTATTTTTATTTTAAATTTCTGCTATTGTAAATAAAAGTTTATAAACTAACCCTCACGTATTGTTGTTACCAAACACTCATGGTGCGTTTATTTACCATCTTTGAAATGAGCTAAAATAGGAATGAAGAATAAAAATCAGAATATAATGTTTACTTTAACTATAGGAATCGAAACTTAATGAGATATTTTGTCATTGATATTTACTTTATCTTATAATCGGAATATATTGTTATAAGTTATGATGATGATGATGATCATAATTGTTGTTGTTATTATTATTATTATCATTAAAAAACAAGTTAAAAATGAATTTTTATTTTCACTAAGAGTACAAATATTAATTCACTTCTCATTCCCACGTCTCGCTTGGAAATGAGATTCCCATTTCACATTCCCAAACTTATAGAGCCCACTCAAATTTCACTTTCATTCCCCTTCTTATTTTGGAAGTAAACGCATCCTCATAATTTTATTTTAGATAGTCATAGTTTTTAATCTACAACAGTATCTTAAAAGTCACAACACTTCATTACAAAATTTTTTTTAAGAAATCCTAATGAAAGCATATTTCATATAATTATGGTAAAATAATTAGTAATTCCTACTAATTATTCATTTAAATATTTCAATAGATCTAATGATTTATATCCAATTCAATAGTAGATATAAATGATAGCTTAAATATCACTGTTTAACTTGAACTTTATTGACTGTGAAAAGAAAGAGAGTGTGTATGTCTATGTGCAAGGTAAAACTTGATGGAGAACTGTCAAATGGTTTCAGGCAATGTTTAGGACAGTTGCATTGTCACAGCACAGTCCGTAAGAATATAAAGGGTGAAGCAGCTACTCCAAATGCACCCTTAATTTGTCTGTGTGCCCAACAAAGGCGCGCACACACACCCCGTCCTAGGAAAAACATTTGCAATTAGAAAACTAGTGTTTTTTTTTCATCTATAATAATTCTTTTCCCTTTTAAGGCTTTAACTTATTCGTTAAGAAAAGAAATTATTTATATGATAGAAACCTAAATAGTAAATGGAAAGAGTGTTTCTTTTAATATGCGCCAAATCTATGTGCCAACATCAGTATTAGCCAACACAAATTTAGTTACGGATGTGACTTTATGGGATTTTAAGGATATTTAGATTTATTTTATACATTACTATCTTAATAACAACAAAAATGATATTTACGATGGGTCAATCCTCGGGTCAAACCCTGAAATTTAAATGTAGTGTTTCGTTAAAGCAAAAAATGACGTCGTTTTTACTTGCCAAGTATTTCTCATTTTCTTTGTCGATGGAGCCCCACCCAAATATTTTACCTTTCATTTCCTTTGTTGATTGAGCTCCAAGCCACTAGCTCCAACCACAACCAAATATTTCCCCTTTCATTTCCTTCGTCGATCAAACTCCGGCCACTAGCTCCGGCCACAGCAAAATATTTCCTCTTTCCTTTGTCGATCCAACTCCAGCCACAACCTAAAATTGCCATTCACAATCCAATATCCGCATATGATTCATTTTCTCATTAAGGTATATATTTTTTGCTCATCTGGGGTTTTATTTTTCTTCTCTTAATTGGATGGAGAAATTGGTGTGATTTATTATGTATAGTATGCCATCTAATTTGGGATTTTTTTCTTTTACTTTGGTAAAATTTCTTTAGTAGTAGTTGCTTCGATTAATTGATTGTGTTAGATGTCTGATAATGTGAAAAATCACAATGTGAATCTAGATAATACAAAAGACGACAAAGGAAGAAAATGAATAATGTTATATGTGCTGTGCAAATTTTATTGAACTCACAAATGCATGAATTTATTGTAGAATAAATTAATGGTGACGAATGTCGATCCCACAAGGAGGTGAATTTTAATTGTGTGTAGAGTTAATTTTCTAAGTGGGTGATTGGATTTGTAGTAAAAGTGATTTAAATTATCCTAAAATTTAAATTAAAATGACGGGAATGAATTGAAGTGAAATCTATTAAAATAAAGAGCTTGAGTATCTGGATCTGCATTAACATGCACCATGAACTTAATATTTCTTATTAGTCCTAATTAAATCATGTGGGGGGTTTCCACTCTTTATGAACCATACTCTAATCAATATGGTGGTAAGGTCTTATCGTGCCAAATAGTAATAACATTACACTAGGGTGTCAGATATACTAGTACGGTATCTAGACAAGATTATTACTATATGCTAATGAAAAGTCAAAACATCCACAAAAATCAAAGGGAAAAAGAAAGTAAATTTATCAAATTAAGCCCATGGAATATGTTGAGATTTCACCTTTAACCCAAGTTTGAAAGAAAATTAGTTACTCATAATTGAACTAGGAGTAAAATGAAAATTTATTAAAATACATAGAAAATATAAGATGGAGAGGAAATTACAGAAAATAGAGCTCAAAAATGAATTCAGGGGTGTCAAATTAGGGGGGAGCCTCTTTTTTATATACACATTGAGTAAATCATGGTCATCGGATTAAAAACAATTTGGACGCTCAGGATTGCTCCACGTGTCAACAGTACACGATTTGACCACACGGTTTGAATAGTAACATTGTATGAACAATGAGGCGGCTTGAATAGTGAAGCAATTTGGTTATAAATAATTCTGTGCATATGCATGTACCGTACGCACGATTTTCAGTCCACTAACATGCTGCCACCTCACTGATCAATAGTACATAAAAATTTAAGTCTAATAGGATCGTGATACTTCATCGGTCAATGTCATCGATCAATGCCATCGATCATCATGTCATCGAACAATAACATGGACAGTACCGTATATGTAAATAGTACCATACATGTGAACAATGTCATTTGTCCTTTTATGCTCTTCAGGTTTTCGACTATCCTGAGTTCAAAAGTGATGTCCGTTTTACTGTTTGATCTCCCGTTCATTGTGAAATAACCATGATACTCCTAAAATACATAAAATACTTAATTATAATACAACACACATAATTAAATCACAAGAGACTTAAATACATAAAAGTAGGGATTTTAGTGAGACTTGAAATGTAAAATGACGATTTTCTCCTTTATAAATATACAATTTCTAACACTCGACAATATGTACTATGTAGGTTGAGGTATGGATTTCAACAACAATAATAAAATACAAGACTAGTTGATCTTGTAGTTGTTTGTGGTTTCATATTATGTTATAGTTGTTTATATGTGTCTTATAAAATGTTTCTCTTTTCCTTCATCGTAGTTGTTTATATTGTATATTCAAATTGATATGTCTATTGTAATTGTTGTATAATCAATTTGTTTCTATTATATATTCAAATTGATGTGTCCTTTAAAATTTTTCCCCTTTCCTTTAAAATGTATGGTTTAGAGTTTCTGATCTTTGATGTGGGGAGTTATGGTTTAGAGTATCTAGTGTTTAATTTGGGGAGTTAAGGCTAGTCGTTTTGTTTAAAAATGTTTAGAGATACATGATTAGTGTCCTTACTACAACATATTCCTTTGTAAAATGTACGATTTTCATAAAATGTATGGTATAATTGTTACCTAATCCTCTTGTTGTTGTTGCTGTTGCTGGATTAGGTAACAACTATATTGCAGTGCAATTGGCAGCTACTTACAATGGTAGTAATGTTTTGGTCATTTTCATGCATCTTACCTTGATAAAGAGTAATTTTAGGTCATAGTTGAATATTAGTGCCACTGTTAGGGGATTTTGTACTGATCAAAGCTTTGTGCAGCAGCCCTTAAACTAATTTTCAAGTACTAATTCCATTTTTCGGGTGTAGATCTAGGAATTTGAGAAATAGAAAAGATTTGGTCTAATTGCTGTTAAGATAAGTTGAGGTAAAATAAATCAGATGGTGTTGTGGAATAATTGACATTGGACTAGATTTACATATAAAACTTATTCCTAAACTGAATTAGGCTTTTTTTTTTCTTTTTTTGGGCAGTTTCAGCTGTATACTAATCATAATGTCATCCAGCACAATTAAGAATCTAAACTCATTGCAAATGTGCAACAGATGCGATGATTGGATGGATTTCTTAACATCACATACAATAAAGAATCCAAATCGCAAATTTTAGATTCGTAGAGGATGTAAGGACTTTCAATGGGCAGAATACCGTAAATCTAGTGAAGAGAAAATTGACTTGTTAGTAGAGGAGGTTGGGAAGTTGGCATTGGAAATTGAGTAGTTGTCCAATAAATTTCAATTATTGCACAAAGAACTTGAGCATATGCAAGAATGTGAGGTGCAAAGGCGATTGTTGGACGACTAACTTTGAAGAAAACAGACACCACGATTTGATTTTATTAAAATACTAGTGATTGTTGTATTATGCTTTCTATTCAAGTATTATTTTTAAGTTGTTTAAATCTGTACTATGTAACTGAAAAAGACTATAAAAGACTTGTAGACATATGTAAACCATTTTCCTACGAAGTATAAGTTTCTAAATCATTTGACTTAATTATTAACATGTATGCTTCCTTAATAATGATTTTGATGATATCAAATGTATTTTAAAATTGATTAAATTTGAAAAAAATCTTTAATCGGATCAAAATACTTAATATGTATCATGAATTGAGCAAAGAATAATTTTCTGGCAATAAATGAATTCATGTTAACTCATAAAACGACTAACTAATTATCTTAATGCAAGATTTTATTAATTTTGGATGCTACCGACTAACTATTAATGGGAAAAAGGGTAATCGACATTGCACAAAATTGGAGTTTAGTTTTTGGATGCTAATGGCAATCTGAAATGACGATCCAACAATTTGAAATTATAGTGAAACAATCACTTATTTAAAGATACAAATGACTAAACAAAAGTATAAATATAAATTGTATTTATACATGTAAATTAATTGCATTCAATAATTGACAAAACCAAAATAATACATAAAAACACAACACAAGTTAACTTCGATCATGTGCTCGGTTCATTAGTTGAAAAATCCCTCCGATTGGCTTCCTCAAAATTTGGTTGTAGTAATTGTTGGAAGTTTACGTGATGAATTCAGCCTAATTTATCCAATACTGATAGTAAGGGGAAAAAAATACATATTATGGGAGTGTCTATTGTGCTAGGTATTGTACAAAAAAAAATTAAACACAAATTATCAAACATATGACAAATGAAAATGGCAAATTAAAAAATACTACCATGGCCATATTGCTCTTTTGTGTTGGGATTGTGGTAGTCAATTGAGATGATAAATCATGTATCTCCGAGTTCTACGAAAGCAATCAAGATACATTTAAAATATATATTAAATTAATTTAAAGTGAATGTATTAAAGTAATTTAAATTACTTTGATATAATATAATTACCTATACAATTGTGCTTACAAAAATATTGTTCAACCTTTATTTTGGCTTTTTAAATTGTTTTTCCTTTCTTTGGTAAGATGGACGACCTTTATGACGACTTACTATTAGATCTTGTATGATTTTAGTACAACTTCCCGATCCACCATCAATAGTTGTATCGTCACTGTCACATCAAATATTTAGGTATAGAATCTTTATTACTTTCTTCATCCAACCCGTAATATTTTTTATAGTTTTCTTAATTTTTTGAAGTCGCCTTAGCAACATCATAAAAAGCAGTGCACTCCTTTTTAAACCGCTGATGTTCAATGCTTGAACTCCTCACATCATAACTGATTTTGACTTTACTATAGCATCTCCGCATATATTTTCTCCGTCTTTGTATCATATAATTTTCAGGAAGTAATTGTATATGGTTATATAGTAACACTGCAATGGCATGTCTATAAAAATGCCTTTATATTCAAACATTGAACACATAAAATGAATTTCACCTTCATCTTTTTCAAAAATAACTTTAAAAGTCTTTTTTTTTTTACTCTTTTTATCATTTTCAACGACTTCATATTATGATCCCTATAACTAAAAACCTCACAATACATCTTATTCATTAGCTCTTGTTGAAATTCTTGAAACTTGGAGATAGTGTACACTCCTTCAACTTGCTTCTCCGTTGTAAAACTGGTATGACATGGCATCCGTTGGCTAAAACACCTAGCATCTGCTTGCCATTTTTTTCTCAATTTTGCTTTCCATTGTTTTCTTTTATTTCTCCACAAATTGCTTCAAGGTTGTTTTTAAGTTAACGTACCCTTCAAATAAAGCATTCATACTCTCACTAAGTTAAGTAGTTGACATTCCAACCCAAAAAGTAGTTTTAACAAAACGTGGAACCCAACAAATTCTTTCATTATATAAACCATTTAACCACTGATTATTACCAAGATCGTATTTCTATAACATGTCATGCCATGCTTTATTAAATTCAACAGGAGTATGTGAATCATAAAGCATTTATACTCTCACTAAGTTGAGTAGTTGACATTCCAACCCAAAAAGTAGTTTTAACAAAACGTGGAACCAAACAAATTTTTTCATTATATAAACCATTTAACCACTGATTATTACCAAGATCGTATTTCTATAACATGTCATGCCATGCTTTATTAAATTCAACTGGAGTATGTGAATCATAAACAATAGAATGTAACGAAACTCTAATGTCATGATATTCTGCATACCTTTCTAACTTCTGAAGCACCTTCTTTAGTACATGCCACAAATACCATCGATGCCTAATATTTGGAAGAACGATCAATTGCATTTTCATTACTTTGTCTTAGTCTTTGATGATTCCAAGGGGAAGAGAGCCAAACATACATGTAGTCATGTGTCAAATAACTACGTAAATATATCCGTGTCCTCATGTTAATTCAACTCACATCCTAAAAAAATTGAATAACCATGATGATTAATTCCCACAAAAAACGCAAATGACATGTCATACTTGTTTGTAAGGTATGTGGTGTCAAACATGACAACATCTCCGAAATCTTTATAAGCTGACCTGCTCATTGGATCTGCTCAAAATACATTTTTTAACCAACATTCCTCATCCAAGTCAAGACTAAAGAAAAACCCATCATTATCGGTTTGTATTTTTTTTAAATATCTCTAAATTATAGCAGCATCCCTTTCTTCGAGTGTTAATCGCCTCACCTTATCAACATGATTTCTAGCATCTCTATCTAAAAATGAGATATTTTCCAAGCCACCAGCCTTAACAACAATCGACTTGAAACTTTGAGCCATTTTAATTACTGCTTCTTCGTTTATTTTAAGTTGTTTTTTAACAAAAGGACTAATGGTACGGTTGCATCGATAATACCTACTCTTGCTCGGACTCACAATATGTTTGTGTTCAAAGTACAAATTTCCAATTATCCATTTTCCACAAAAAAACATCCAAACGTCTTCCGATTTTAGCATTGCATCCATTTTTTTTGGTTAGGTTAAAGCCGCAAAACATGATTAGATTTGCTTTCTGACTTGTCATTTCGCTCACAAGTAAATGTCACATATCTCAAACTCTTATCATCCCCCTTTCTATAAGATCTCTGCATCATTGGAAACCCTTCTTGTAGGCCATAAGCTTTTTATTATTCAAACATTTCATCAGGGTTGTTAAAAGACATCCCAACCTTAGGCTCAATAACTTTTTCCACCAATTCCTCATTATTTTCTTCAAAATTATCCCCTTTGAAAATCTTGCAATTCTTCTACTTTATCAACCTCCCCCACTTGTTCTAAATTATCCATTCACTGTTGCAAATTAAAATAATTCAATATATTATTAATTAATTATTTACAAATTCATTAAATTTAGAAATAGAAAATAGAAGCAAAATGAATAGCTCAAGCTTGTTGTAAAAGCATCACAACATAAGGTTAGGACTCACGAGATGGTTGAAATTGCTTCGCTTATTAATCAACAACACTCAAAATCAAATATAGAAAAAATGCTGAGCTTATTACCCATTATATTAACTTAATTTAACAACAAGGCAATGAAACTCGCTTATTACTCGCTTATTAATATGGAAATATAGAAACAAATGCTCAGATTATTACCCGCTTGTTAATCAATATCAAGCACAATTCAAGCTTTGAAACTCAACTTTATGTTAACATAAATATTTCCTTATTGATTTTGATGATAACAAACTTGATTAAGATTGATTAATCTTTTAAAAGCTCAAAATAATTTTCATCTATTTTGACAAGTTTTATAAAGATTTGGAGACAAACTGTTATTTTGTAAAAATAGCGAACTGACAAGTTCAATAAACAGCTCGCCGAGATCAATCAGAATTGAAGATTAGTCTCTCAACCTAAACGGTGATTCGACAAGTTTAATAAACGGCTTGCCGAGATTAATCAGAATTAAAGATTAGTCTCTGGATCTAAACGGCGATCCGACAAGTTTAAGAAACGGGTCGCCTAGATCAATGAGAATTGAAGATTAGTCTTTGGACCTAAACGGCGTTCCGACAAGTTTAATAAACGGCTCGCCGAGATCAAATAAAACTGAAGGTTAGCCTCTGAACCTAAACGGTGATCCGACATTTAGATAACGGCGATCCTATAATTTTAAAAAATCAGCCCAACGGTCATATTGACCAGTCAAACGGCGATCTGACATCTAGTTAACGGCGATCCGACAGTGTGCAGAAAGTCAATAACGGCTAGTTTCCAGCTCCACCTATAAATAATCTCATTCAAATTCAAACAAGAGTTTATCACAATACGACTACTGAGCTTATACTTGAGAATACAATATTTATTGAGCTTTAAATACATTCTTGCTTCATCTATTCACATATTGGGTATCATTTTGTAATCTTAAATATTGTGAGCGGCAAAACAAATTTATAATCTTTTATTTTTGAGTGATTGTAAGTGTTGGGATACACTTAGGGTTAAGAGATTGAGATAATCTCTTGTTGTAAAGGTTATTGACACCTTAGAAGTCAAGTGTAAGCATTTGAAGTCTTGGAGGCTTGCTTAGTGGAATCCTCAAGCTCGGAAAACTTGAAGGCGTGAACGTAGGCGAGGTTGGCCGAACCACGTAAAAATCTCAGTGTTTAAATCTCTCTTCCCTTATCCCTTTTCTTATGGTTCACTTATTTGTTATTGCTTTGAATTTGTTTCATATTTGCATTGAGTTTTTAGAATTTCAATTCACCCCCCTCTTAGGTTGCATAACTAGTATTTCATTTGGTATCAGAGCCTTGTTCTCTTGTTAGGACTTAATCATCTAGAGTAAAAGATCCATGGCAACCCTAAATGATTCAACCTTTAGAGAAGGGCAATCCACAACTAAACCACCATTCTTTGATGGTAATGACTATGCTTATTGAAAAACTAGAATGAGAATCTATTTGCAAGCCTTAGATTATGAAATTTGGAAGTTGTTTGTGATGGTCCACTCATGCTTCTGTTTAAAGTGAAGTAGAAGATGATATTCCTAAACCATCAAGTCAATGGAGTAAGTTAGAAAAGAGAAAAATGTCCCTAAACTCTAAGGCTATAAATGCTTTGTTTTGTGCTCTTAATAAGAAAGAATTTCATAGAGTATCTAGTTGTGAAAGTGCACAAGAAATATGGAATAAACTTGAAGTTGTCTATGAAGGGACAAATCAAGTTAAAGAGTTTAAACTTAGTAGATACACTTGTCGATATGAGTTGTTCTAAATGGAACAAAATGAAAATGTGTATTCAATGTTTACTAGATTCATGGACATGGTGAACACCCTAGGTGCTTAGGGAAGACCTTCCCAAATAGCGAGAAAGTTAAGAAAATCATTAGGTCATTTCCAAAAGAATGGAGACCTAAAAGAACCACCATTGAAGATGATAAAAATTTAAATACTTTACCTCTTGATATTTAATTGGTTCTCTCATTTCATATGAAGAAGACTTGGCAGCAGAAAAAAAGAATGAGGAGAAGAAGAAAAGCATTGCTCTCAAAGCTTCAAAATATGAGAGTGATGGAGATAGTGAACCGGATGATAAAGAGTTAACCATGCTAGTAAGGAGGTTCAGAAAGTTTTTCAAGAAAACTGGAGAGCGAAGAAAATTTAGAAACTTTAAGAACCAAAGGGAAAAGAAAGAGGTGATCACATGCTATGAGTGCAAGAAGCCTGACCATATAAGATCGGAGTGCCCACTTATCAACAAACTCAAAAAGAAAGCCATGGTTGTAACTTGGGATGATAGCGAGGAAGATTCAAGTGATGAAGAAGGATTACAAGAAGTATCAAACCTAACGCTTATGGCAATAGAAGAGGATGATAATCTCAATGAGGTAAGTGATCCCACCTATGATGAATTGTATGATGCTTTTAAAAAATTCTATAATGAGTTGATGAAGATTGGTAAAAAGAATGTATTGTTAACATATATGTTTTCATAATATTGATTTTGATGAGAACAAACAAGATTAAGAATGATTAATGTTTTAAGCTCAAATTATTTAATATTCTTTTTAAATAAATCATTATTTTCATATTATAAATGTTTTATATTTAATGAAAAAAAATGATTTTATGAACTTGATTGTTTTTATTCTTTTTAAATAAATCATTATTTTCACATTATATATGTTTCAAATTTAATGGAAAAATGATTTTACGAAATTGATTGTTTGTCAAAGTTTATGATTTAATTGAAAGAATTTTGAAAACTTTGAAATAAACAAGTATTGCTTGAAACTTTGGTAAAGGACTTATTTGGAAAGTGTCATAACATTTTGGGCTATATAATAATTTCAGAAAGTTTTGAAATTAACAAAGTATTATTTAGAAATTCTGAAATTAGACATATTTGTAAAGTTTTATAACGTGTTGGGCCATAGTACAGTTTTTTATAAAGTTTGGGGTCAAACTGAAATTTTAGAAAATTTCACTGTAGCAGGTTACTGTAGCATCTGGCTTACCGAATTCAAAATCCGAAAAATTGAAAACTGGGCAGAATGTACCCAGAACAAATCCGGCTTACCGGATTCAAAATCCGGCTTACTGGATTCAAAATCCGAAAAATCGGAAACTGGGCAGAATGCACCCATAACGAATCCGGCTTACCGGATTCAAAATCCGAAAAACCAAAAACTGGGCAAAATGCACTCAAAACAAAAACGGCTTATCGGATCCCAAATCCGGCAAGCCGGATTAACGGTAACAAAAATCCGGCTTACCGGATTCCATAAACGGCAAACCGGATTGCCCAGAATGTGAGTAACGGCTAGTTTTCGAGCTCAAACTATAAGAACTCAAATCCAACTCATTTTGAAGCTCTCCAACAAGCAAAAACAAAAAGCACACGTGATATCTTCAGCCTTCAACTTGCAAAACACAAAATATTGAATCATTCATTGTTCTTCATCTTTGAATATCTACTCATTGAGTGAGTTTCATTGTAACTTTCATTTCTTCAATTCATTTGTAAGAGTTTTGAGTGTGTAAGACACTTGAGTAAGAGATTGGGAGATAATCTCTTTGTTGTAAAGGTTTATTGACACCTCGAAGTCAATTGTAATCGTCGAAATCTTGGAAAGGCTTGGATAGTGAAATCCTCAAGCTTGGATCGCTTGGAGGCGTGAACGTAGGCGGGGATTGCCGAACCACGTAAAAATTCGTGTGTTTGTTTATCTTCTCCCTTACTCTTTAATTATTGTGCTTTTGTTGAACTTATTACTTTCAATCTTTATTAAGACATTAGATTGCTTGTTGTGTGGATTTGCTAGGACAATTTTTAAATTTCCAATTCACCCCCCCTCTTGGGTTGCACACTTATATTTCATGTATGTCTTAAAAAGAAATGGCAAAGTTTAAAAATGAAAATGAATCTCTAAATGCGACAATTACATGTCTAGAAGTAGAGAACAAAGCATTGGATGATGAAATTGCATTATCAAATGAGAAATCTAGTATCTCACACGAGCATTTAGAATCACATATAGATGAATTGAAAAATGAAAATGAAATGCTTAAGAAAAAAAGCAATGAGTTGAATGAGATTGTTTTGAAATTTACAAATGGGCAAAAGATGCTGGATAACATGCTTAATTCACAAAAATGTGTGTTTGATAAAGGAGGAATTGGTTATAAACCGAACTTGAAACAAAAATATTATAAAAACTACTTCGTGAAAAGTACATCTTGTAACAATCAAATGGTATGTCATTTTTGTAATCAAAATGGTCATATGAAAAGTAGATGTCTAGTAAAAAGAAATGCATATTATGGTGTGAAATGCATTTGGGTTCCCAAAGGAATCACAACTAACTCTCAAGGACCCAAAAAGATTTGGGTACCTAAAATTTGAGATTTTTCTTTATAGGGCTTGAAGAAGCAGAAAAATAAATGGTACTTGGACAGTGGTTGTTCAAGGCACATGACTGGAAACTATGCATGCTTCTCAAGCTTCACCAAAAGTGAAAATGGTGGAGAAATATCTTTTGGAGACAACTCAAAAGGAAAAATTCTTGAAATCGGAAATGTTGGTAAAGTTTCTTCAACTCTAATTGAGAATGTATGTTTGGTTGAGAATTATGTGACAAAGGTTATAAAGTTATCTTTGATGAATTTAGTTATGTTATTGAGAACTCATATGATGGCAATATCTTGTTTGTTAGGAATAGATATGGTAATGTTTATATCATTGACATAGAATGTGCATTTACTCTTGATAAATGCTTTTTCCGCATTACATGATGATAGTTGGTTATGGTATAGAAGGTTAGGGCATGCAAGTATTGATTTGATTTCAAAAATTTCGAAAAATGATTTAGTTAAAGGTCTTTCGAAAATTGGTTTTCAAAAGGATAAGATTTGTGAAGCTTGTCAATTCGGAAAATAAATCAAAACTTCTTTCAAAAATAAAAATCATATTTCTACTTCAAAACCACTTCAACTTCTTCATATAGATTTATTTGGCTCATCTAGATATGCTAGCCTAAATGGCAAATATTATGTATTTGTGATAGTGGATGATTATTCTATATATACATGGGTATTATTCTTAGTCAATAAAGATGATGCTCTTGATGCCTTTAAAGTGCTTTGTAAGAAAATACAAAATGAAAAAGGGCATGGTATTGCATGCATTAAGAGTGATCCTGGAGGAGAGTTTGAAAATCATGCATTGAGAACTTTTGCAATAATCTTTGCATTAAGTATCAATTTTCGTCACCTAGAACTCCACAACAAAATAGAGTTGTTGAGAGAAATAATAGATTCATTCAAGAAATGGCTAGGACTATGTTGAATGAAAACTTTCTACCTTAGCATTTTTGGGCCCATGCTGTCAACACCGCTTGTTATGTTTTAAATCGTGTTTTGATTAGACATAATCTTAACAAAACTCCATATGAGCTTTGGAAAGATAGAAAACCCAATATTGACTATTTCAAAGTTTTTGGATGTAAATGTTTTATTTTGAACACAAAAGATAATCTTGGCAAATTTGATCAAAAATCTGATATTGGTATTGTTCTTGGATATTCAAATTCAAGTAAAGCTTATAGAGTTTATAACAAAAGAACTCTAGTTGTAGAAGAATTTATGCATGTTACTTTCGATGAATCTAACCCCTCCTCTGCGAAGAAAAGAATTATTTATGATGATGCAGAAGGAGAGTTACAAGAAGAATCATTAAAGGATAAGCAAGAAAATGCACCACAAAGAAATCAAGAGGATGGACAAGAAGAGCAAACGAATATGGAGCAACATGAAGGTACTTCTCAAGCACTTCCCAAAGAGTGGAGGTATGTCTCTTCTCACCCTAAGAATGTAATTTTAGGAGATCCCTCACGAGGTGTTACAACTAGCACTTAAGAATACTTGTGAGCATAATGCATTTATCTCTCAAATTGAACCCAAATCCTTTGTGGATGCGGAAAATGATGAATGTTGGATTATGGCAATGCAAGATTAGTTAAATCAATTTAAAAGAAACAATGTGTGGGAATTAGTTCCTAAACCGGAACATCAATCCGTCATAGGTATTAAATGGGTATTTAGAAATAAGATGGATGAATCCGGTGTGGTTGTAAGAAATAAAGTTAGATTAGTGGCTCATGGTTACAACCAAGAAGAAGGAATTGATTTTGATGAAACTTTTGCACCCGTAGCTAGACTAGAATCAATTAGAATGTTGTTGGCATTTACTTGTCATAAAGATTTCATTTTATTTCAAATAGATGTGAAAAGTGTTTTCTTAAATGGTTATATTATGGAAAAAGTGTATGTAAAACAACCCCCCGGTTTTGAAAATGAAAAATTTCCAAATCATATTTATAAGTTGTTTAAAGCTTTGTATAGATTAAAACAAACACCTAGAGCATGATATGATAAGCTTAAGAATTTCTTGTTAGAAAATGATTTTTCCATGGGTAAAGCGGATACTACTCTCTTTGTTAAACACAAAAACAAAGACATACTTGTTGTTCAAATTTATGTTGATAATATTATTTTTTGTTCTACTAATGAATTGTTGTGCAAAGAGTTTTCATCTTATATGAGCAATGAATTTGAAATGAGTATGATGGGAGAGTTGAGTACTTCCTTGGGCTATAAATAAAACAAAACGAGGAAAGAATATTTATAAATCAAGCCAAGTCTGTAAGAGATTTACTCAAATAATTCGGCATTGATGACTCAAAGACCAAAAATACACTAATGAGCACAACAATCAAACTCGACAAAGATGAAAAAGGCAAAGAAGTTGATATCAAAATGTATCAAGGTATGATCGGATCTTTACTTTATTTGACTGCAAGTAGACACGATATCATGTTTAGTGTATGTTTGTGTGCAAAATTTCATTCATGTCCCAAGGAATCCCATTTGCTTGCTATTAAAAGAATTTTTCGTTATTTGAGTGGAACCATAGATATTGGCTTTTGGTATCTTAGAGGAACTCATATATATTTAACATGCTATTCGAATGCGAACTTTGTTAGTTATAAAGAGAAAAGCACTAGTGGAACTTGGCATATCCTAGGTCACTCACTTGTTTCATGGTTTAGTAAAAAACAAATTCTGTTGCACTCTTAACTACCGAGGCTGAATATATAGCTGTAGGAAACTGTTGTGCACAAGCTCTTTGGATGAAACAAACACTTAGAGACTATGGTATTAACCTAGAACAAATTCCTATTAAGTGTGATAATACTAGTGTTATAAATCTTTCAAAGAATCTCATTCAACACTCTCAAACCAAGCATATAGAAATAAGACATCATTTCTTGAGAGATCATGTTCAAAAGAGAGATATTGCACTAGAGTTTATTTCTACGGAAAAACAACTTGCCGATATTTTTACAAAACCACTTTGTGAAGAACAATTTTTAAAAATTCGACATGAACTTGAGATGATAAAATTTTCGCATTAACATCTTGATTCATGTTATTGAGTCTATTAAAATTGATTAATTTATGATTTAATGTTTTAATATGGAATGCTCAATATACATGTGAAGTGTGTGTATCTTTGAAAAGTGTATGAATCAATTGTTAAAATATATACGTGTTCATGAATTATATATTGGATTGGCACTTAAATCATTTTGGATCAATAAAATGATCTTGAAATATCTTAATTGTTGGCGAAATATTAAAATAAATGTGCGAAATCATACGTTGTAGAAAACGGATTGCCGTTATTTCAATAAACAGCTAACCGTTTTAGGGCAAAAATAATGGGAAGCATTCTGGAAGCTATCGGCTCGCCGATATGTCTCTAAACGGCTCGCCGTCCTGATGAAAATTTTTGGGGAGCTCTCTGGACTCTGTCGGCTCGCCGATATCTCTATAACGGCTCGCTGTTATTGCACGATAAGTGAACAGTCGTTCGTCTTCCTTTCCATTTCGCTCATGCTCTCTTTCTCTCTCTCTCTCTCCCAAACCGCGGCTGCAACTTCATTTCTCTCTCAAATCCATCCTTTTTCTTGTCATTTTCATCAAATTGACGCATTAAAAACCATCCTTATCAACTTTAGCACCTTTTTAACCGATTAAAACTGGTTTTCTCTTCAAAAATTAAAAAATCCCAAATTTCAAACCCTAGAACCAGCCGCTCTTTTCTTGCCAAATTTGAACTGAATTTCTTCCATTTTCCATCACATTTGAACTTGTCATTAGTCTCTCATCACTCAAACTTCATTTTTTTACCAATTAAATTTTCTCCAAACTCATCAATGGCGAAACAACCACAAAGGTGTGCTCGAACCAAGCACACGTCTCCGCGATGTTTCAGTCCCTCCATACCTCCCTCTCAAGACTTCTCGAGTCTCATTTTTTCAATGACACCTCTGCTCAACGATTTCATGAAAAATTCATGGGCAAATCAGTAACTCCCTCATTTTCTCTTAACATTACAGAATTTTCGGATATTACCATTTGTGGTCATTCTATTACTCACATGCTTAGTCATTGGAAGGAAGCCTTAAGTCTAGAAGAGCCCATCTATGAAAATCTAGTTCGTGTCTTTTATTCAAATATGGAACTCTCCTCTACTCGTCGTGTTGAGCTTTATACGTATGTAGGAGGAATTCTCATTGCTTTTAATGAATCTTAATTGTGTAGTATTTTGGGAATTTCTTATGGAGGCTTAGATCTTTACATCACTAGGAAAGAACTCGAATTTAGTGAATTTTGTCATATGGATGGTGTACGGAACATTTGTCGGCATCGGGATCTTTCCGATGACGTCTGTTCATTGTACTTTAGGTCTCAACTCCTCCCTTTCCAGGTTCAAATACTTCATATCATTCTCCAACACATGGTCACTTCTAGACAGGGTCACACTGATGAGGTAACTAGACTTGATGTTGGTTTATTAGATTCCCTCATCCGTAAACGGTATGTGAGCTTATCCTACACTATCCTTTGTCATATGTTGTCCACTCCTAGAGTCTCCAGCCAATCCCTTCCTTATGGCAGCATCATTACTAGGATCTTAAAATACTTTTGAGTCCCTATCACTGAGCCTGTTTATCTCGAGACCCGAAAGCTCGGTCGAGAGATTATTTTTGCAATCGAATTTTTTAAGAAACGTGGGAAGTGGGAAAAGACAACATCCTCTAAGAATAAAGATACTCTACTTGCACCTTGAGGCTAGACTGCATGTCCCTTTCAGAGCAGCAGCAACACCGGCAGCACCTGCAGCACCAGTAGCAGCATCAGCAGCAGCTTCCTATCAGGATGACAAGCCAGCCGAGACTGCTGTCCTTCCTGCAACATCGACCGTTCCTGTGGATCGCTTTCAGCAATTGTCTGACAAAGTGAATTTTCTGTCCCAGCAGCAACAACAACTTCAATATGATTTTGTGACCTTTCGGCAACAAATTTCAGATCAGCAGATAGAGTTACTTGCTGGCCAGCGCCGCATTCTCGGTTACTTTGGTTATGACCCAGGCAGCTCTTCTTCACAACCTCCGTCTTAGTTTTTCTACCCCTCTGATTTTCGTATAGACATCACTCATTTCATGTAGTTATTATTATGCTATTTGTCTTCTGTTTATGCTTATGATGCTTTTATGATGTTTTCTGTTGGATATGTAGACTTGATTTACGTTTAAGTTGATTTTGATGATAAGAAACAAGGTAATATACAATAAAGTAACTCAAGAACTAACGTGGATAAAAAATTTGCTTCCAAGACTTTTAAAATTAAAAAAAAAAGGAGTAATAATGTTGAAAGTCATGAGCCACTTATGATGCTTGCGACAGTGAACGCAAGAAACACAGCAACAACTACCATCTTCAATCTCAGGAGTCTGAGAATGAGTGCATGAACTTCTCACATGAAGTGATATCTTTTAAAAGAAAAGTAAGAGAATATAACTTTTCACGTTTTGCCCCAAGGCAATTAGCATCCCAACATATCTCAACATACTCGACTTAATACCACCTTCCACACAAAATAAGCAAAGAATTGTCTGCATTTACCAAGATGAAATTTCCATAGATTTCAAAAGCTTTCAGAGATTCTGAAAATTTTTAACTTCATATTTCGAGCTAGTAGTGCAGAGGATATCTGACTGATGCCTACAACTCACCAAAATGACTTCATAAAAGCTACTAGTGAATAAGAAAACAAGGGATATCCAACACTCTGGTACTGACAAGTTTTTGACACTGTGCTACAAGATACACAATGAAAACTATGTAAAGATTGATTAAAGAAATACATTCATCAGATTCTCCACCAGATGAAGGAACCTTTATGCATAGAAAACAACCAATCCTGTCATCCTCAGCTCTCAAGCAGTCAAAAGTTATCAGTAGCAGCTAGCAACAAAGGCAGTAACTTGCAAAAGGAAGTCCAGTAGAACAGTCGAGGCGTCAAAAAATTATCTTTTAAGTTATACAATTTTTGGACCTGCAAACATAGAGAAGACATGGCATGCTGGTGTGGGAATGATGCTTCCAACTGCAAATGCCAGAAACTCTGATAAACTAGCTAGAGTTATGGACGGACCAACTTCAATCAGTGCATTGCTTATTTATGTCCCTAAAAAAAACTCCAACCTGATTAAAGGTTACAGGAACCACAGAAGAACATATCAAATATAAATACAATAAAGAAACTATATATGCAAAGAAAATATGTGCCAGCATCAATAATTCACAAATAGCCACTCTGCCTAAATGAAAACATAATATGAAATACAACATGGGTGATTCCTTCACATTAAACACAATTATACAGAAACTTCTAAGGCGTGTTAAAGGCATGACAGGAAAATATACAATGAAGGCAAGCCAAGAAAATTTAGGTAGTTGACATGAATTTTCATCCTGCATTGGCAAGCCCAAGATGAATGTAGGACACAAATCCCCCCACAAACAACATCAAGAAAACAATGGAATTCAAAGAAAATTGAAGAATGAACTTACAGCTAAGACAAGGAAAGGAATGACTCCCATTATGATCAATGTAGATTTAACTCCAATAGCACAGAAAAATCCAACAGATCCAGAGTACAGAAAAGATGACAAGTATAGCTCCTGAAAGGTCCAGCAATACCTAGAGACCAATATTGTAAGTCGCATTGATTAAGAGAACAGCTTTTTTTGTCGAATAGATATCAAGTTCTCAAAAAGCAGAAGATATACCTCTAGTCAGCGTGAACTTACATAATAAAACTTCATATGAGAATCAACTCAAGCAAGAGGACCTTAATGAAACTCAGTGTTTATCACATAAAAAAAATTACCCATGAAAAACCTGCGTGTAGATTGCAAACAAACACAGAAAATCAATATAAAATAAAATAAATAAAAAGTAGGGCACAACTTAAAGGCAAATAAAATCATACCTTGGATGCAATGTAGAAAGAAGATAAACGAGGTGTGTCAAGTGCCACAGAAATGTAGGCAAACATCACAAGACAGCTTCCCTGAGGTGCCGATGGCTAAAATGGAGAAAGCAACAAAAGACCAATTAAATCATCAATAACACCACATGACATAGACTGTTCTCAAGAGGAAGTTGGCCAATGTGAAGAGCTATTCTCAGTGACTTACTTCTATAGTGACGACATCTGCAGTACTTTCTCTTTTCAGTTCTTCCTCATTCGAAGTTTGTGATGAAAATGAAGGAGTAAGATTGCTAGACCGAACCATTAGTAGCAGCTACTCCTGTCAATTTTAATTTTTTGGAAATTTAATTTCCAGGCAACCATCAAAAGTTGAGTAATATATATGAAATACAAATTACAGCCGCCAAATCAAACAAATGCAACCATGCTCTAACCTAACCATACAAATTCCTTCAAAATGGTCTATTTTAATTAAAAGAATCTCCAAAGTTGCATGAAAGAGATAATCATCCCACTATACATGTATCCATACCCTAAAAAAGCAGGCAATCTGATGTTCCAGTTACACTTGCCGAAGCATCATCATGAGAACAAACCCTTAGAGATTAGATAAAAAACTGACAGAAAACACCAACTATATTCTCTGAGCATGCAAGATCTTTTATGTGATTGGCAACCCACTACCACACAATGAGAAAGCCTTTGATCTACTCAATTAGACAAGCACGTGCTTCCTCATCTATGTGCTACTTCGAGATTGAACAACAAACCAAATACACTACACACATATCACCTTATTCCACTCAAAGGAATTGTTCAGCTTTTGAAGTAGTTGATGCGCAGATACATTTTTTCAGTGAAACATGAAATTTAGGAATCCAAACAAAAAATTCAAACACCACTAAACAAACAACTCTGCTGCCAGACCTTGCCAACTAAATGAAAGCCTTTTCCCAAGACAAAGCCTTCCCCTTCTCTTCACTTGTTTCATCACTTACATTAGTAACTGGATAGGTGATAATAGAGGCAGAAGCCTGAAATCAAACCACATCAACGCTGAGGATACAATCAGCTTTCAAACAAAGGGATAAAAGTATTAGCTCAGAATAATAGCTCAAAAATCCTCTTAAGACAGTGCTTGCATCGAGTCGAGCCTTAAAAGCGCTCAACATGTGTCTGAAGAGGCATAATGCTGAAATTGGAACACACAGGGAATTAAAAAGTCAACATGTAAATAACAGTCCTAGATATACCTCAGTAGCTGTCATGTAACAGTAACTAGCTTTATACCCGAAAACAATACTCAGCATGTCCAATTCCTCCAGAGGAATCGTAATTTCAGGGTCATTTTCCAAACACTACCAGAAAAGGCAGAGAATACGAAAACGACAAAGTTAATACTTGGAAAGTGTACAATATGTTTTTGTATTTTTGCATCATCATGGTGAATCTAAGCATACAATTAAAGATATAAATAGGTCCCATTAAAAAATGATAGTAGTATCTCAGCGTCTCCCAGAGGTAAGGCCTTCCCCCAAAAAACTACTCCGTCGGCTCTAATAGACTCTAGACACATGATTGGTAGACATCTCAGCATCAAATCCATGGAAATGCAGGAAAATATTAAAAGGCCTCAGAAAACACTAAATGCTCGATTCTAGGCAAAACACTTGATGAACATGAATTAACCCTTCGAATACAAAGCAAATCACAAAGCATTAGATTAAAAAAAAAATTAGAAACCTGAATATTTTCTTAAACCAGTCTGTGCTGCATTATATGCGGTAGTGAGGAAATAGTCACTGAAATTTGATCACACCATGGTGGTGTAATTAATGACACTTGTGAAAGATGGTTTCAAGCTTGACTGCAATTTCAACACAAATTGCTCAAGTCTTAAGAACCAAAACCATCAAATGCTAGTCCATAGAATGTAGCTCAGGCAACCAAGAATGATCACCAGAACTGCAAGCAGCAACAACTTGTAAAGATTCACAAGAATGAGAGTTAGTTAACAGCATCCCTAAATGTCTTGGAACCGGAGTGGAGAGATTTTGAGCCTGTAAGTCAGTAGCCCATTGAGTCCCCACTGTCATTGCATTGGCCTTCCAGAAAGAAGCAATATTGCAAGGCTTGTAATGCTTCTCACAGAGCTTTGGGTGAATTTTTCCAGGGATGGCATTGAGGAAAACTGCAATCTACCATCAAAGTTGATTCATTTCAAACCTCTAACAATCAATTCAAGAAACCCTTCAACTACATCAGAAGCTTTGACACACTACACTCCTTAATTCTTTGCTAATCTCCAAGCATTTAGTGATTAAAGGGCATAGTTGAATCAGATTACTATAATTCAAAAGAAGCATTATTAATGCAGCATCAAATAACCCAACAATAAATAAAAAAGAAATTTGTGGGCAAAATTATATAATCTTTTTTGAAAATTTTATCCTTATAAACAGAGAAGGAAAAAAAAAATCCTTTTTTTACTGCAGAATCACAAAGAAAACTCAAGAAAACACAAAATAGATGACCGAACAAAGACTTTAGGGAGAAATTAACACAAAAAATCACTTTTTTTCTTTTATTATTTTTTTGCCTTTGGTTGATGTTAAAATGTCACCTGGCTAAGTCTATACCAATAACAAAGATCAATAGTATAGTTTTATGATCTTAATCATATTTAACATGTAACTAAATATAATAACAATTAAAAATAAAAATATCGTAGTAAGTTGTCACATTAAGCTATCAAAAGTAAATACATTAATGATCCTTTTGTCCTAGCTACAAAACAACTGGACTGCCACTGCCAAACTGCCAATGTGTTGTTTAAAGGTTGGGCTGCCATAGCTAAGCAGATATTTTCCCAGTTGCAATAACTATTTATACAAACAACACCTAAATAATTTTTTTAAGACAACTAGAGGTTTTATTCTTTAAATTATCAGTACCTAAACAATATTAATTAAGACAGCTAGAGCTTCTATTCTACGGCACCGCAAACGAACTGTAAACTATGCATAAAAAGCAAGAGCTGGTGCCATAGAATGTAGCTCAGATTAATGATATTCTGGAGCTTCCAGGCAATGGGGATCTTATTCTTTCATCGACAACAAGTATGACCGCCCTTACATCAAACATCAACCAGGTGCAAATAACTGCAGCAACAAAATCTTAAAAATGCTTCTCAAGAAGTCCATCACCCATGAGAGCTAACAGCCTTCAGTATCGGGTTGCTTAGAATTGAGCTGAAGAGACCTCGAGTCTGCAAAGGCAGCACAGCTTGAAAAGTCACAACAGTCATTTGAATGGCCTAACAAAATTAGGCAACATTGTAAGGCAAATTATGCTTCCTGCACGTCGGGGAAGCTAAAGGAGCACCACCTGAAGCTGCAATCAACCATGAAATCAATCCATCCAAGAAGGGTAAAAGCACTTAATATTACGTGTCCCCTGAGGTTTACTTCCTAAACTGCTCACAGACAATTCATCAAACACTTCAACGGCATCAAAAGTTTTTCCCTCGAAACATAAACACAACCCTTTTAGTAAAATCACTAGACTCCTTAGTCTTTCACAATCTCCCATTCCCAGGCATTTTAGTAATTAGAGGGCATTTGCTGAGTCAGATTACTATTCAGAGTTAACTCAACAGAAGCAGAAAGAAAAATTACTTTCATTATAAATGCAGGATCAAGTATTCATCCAACAAACAACAAACAAAAGAGAAAATAAATAGGCAAAAGTTATATGATCTTTCTCTAAAATCTAAAACCTATCAAGACATCAAATTTAAAACCCATTTTAATCCTTGCAAACATAAATATATATGAACATTCTTAGAATCACAAAGAAAAGAATAATCAGCCACCACCAAGGCCAACATTCTGTTGCTGAATCTCGGAACTTTGCAAAGATGCATTGTTTGGCCCCGGTTTCGCATTTCTAGCACTCTCCCCATAATTACTTGCAGTAATAGATTATTGAGCAGTACTATCATCATTATTATGAAGCTGCTGTTGTCGTTGGGCCAGCTGCTGCTGCTGCTGTAGCAAGAACCCAATGTTAGCCTGCTGCTGCTGCAAAAACCCAATGATGGCCTGCTGTTGCTGTTGCTGTTGTTGAAATCCAATCCCAACTTGTTGTAGTAACTGTTGTAGAATCCCAATCACGGCCTGCTGTTGCTGTTGTGAAAATCTCAACGCTGCCTGCTGCTGTAGCTGAATATGCCGTTGTAGCTGTTGTAAAAATCCCGTCACCGCCTGCTGCTGCTGACCTGCTGTTGTGCCTGCTTCTGTAGCAGTTGTACTGACCCAATCACGGCTTGCTGCTGTTGTTGGACTCGCTGTTCTAAAAATCCCATCGCTGGCTGCTGCCGCTGCTGCTGTTGGGCCTGGCTTTGCTGGCGATGTTGCCGTTGCAAGAACCTCATCACGATATGCTGTTCCACTGCTAAACAGTGGACCCTGACATAAATAGCAAGGGACTCGTTCAGTTGTTGATCCTCCCAACTTTGCGAAGACGTGTTGCTCGGCATAGTACTCTGCAGACGATCAAGACGCAGTTGTACCCGTTGTAAATACTGGATCCATTCTTGCAGGTGTTGCTCTTCTAAAGTCTGGAACACGGCCTGTGTTTTCTGTTCAAAAGCCTGAATCGAGGAGAGAAGTAAGTTCTTTTGCAGTTTTAAAAAGTTTAGTCTAGCATTAGGACCACCAGCAACATAAACATCGGCAATCCTCTTCGTAGTCTTCAAAAAAATCTTCAAAAAGGCGTTCAAAAGATCAACTCTTCCCGGAGGCACAAAGGCTTTCATCGCATTCACTATTTGATCCACGCCGAACACCCTACAAAGTTTAAAGACGTCTTCTGTATCAGAAGCATCCCCACACAAACAATTCTCCAACCCATTATCTTTAAACACCTTAATCACATTCTTCTTTTTCTGCATCACCACCAGCGATCTCATTCTCCCCTGTTAATTTACCAACCAAAAAAGAAAAAGTTAGTGTTATTGTTCACATCATCATCACAGTTGAGAGGTAGAGCATCAAACCCAAACGATTTACAAAATTATCATTAAAATAAATAAAAATATCATACCTGATGATGAACGCGCGGACATATTGATGGGTTTTTTGAATATGAAGAAGTGACCACAAATTCTTTATAAATAATAACAAGAAGATTCCGACGTAGCGGCAGGGGCAGGACTATGTATATATATATACACACACGTGTATCTGCATATATATATATATATATATATATATACACAGATACACGTGTGTGTATATATATATACATATATTTTATCTTCCCTCAATAATATCATTAGAGTCTAATTTTAATGTTCTAATCTTATATTCAAGTATACAACCTGTTATTTAATATCATTTGACTTCTTCAAACTTTATAAAATTAAATATTTAAGATTTTTTATGTTTGAATTTTTTTATTATTTAACCAACATCCTCTTTAAAAATATTTTTGTGTTTTTATCTTTTTACTTATTTGAATTTTTAGTATTGTGTGCTTCATAAAGTACTCTTTTCTTCATGAGTTGAACAATGATAAAAGTAGTTAGATGATAAGAGTTAAGGTTTGTAGGATGTATGAGTCTGTTAATATCAAGAAAAATGGAGAATTGATTAGTGTGAATATAATTTTTATTGATGAAAAGATTGTGTACGCTTAATTATATATATATATATATAGTAGTTTTCTAATCGGGAATCCCTGACTTTATTAGCTAAAAGACAAAATAAACACATACTCCAATGCACTGTATTTTTGTCTTTTATTTAATCACTGACTTTAACCCTGATTGGAAAAGCACTATATATATATATAAAGTTAGAACTTGAGGAAGTAATGTGGCATCACAATTTCTCATCTTCTTGTATTATCTAATATCTAATAAAATTAGTTGAGATTAAAAAAATAATTACATTACAAAATATTAAAAATAAAAAAAAATAATTATTAGATTACAAAAGATTTTTTATTACAAAATATTAAAAAATAATAATTATTAGATTACAAAAAATAATTACATTACAAAATATTAAAAAAAATAATAATAATTATTATATTATTGAATTTATTTTGTCTTTTAGCTAATCCCAAACATGTCTCTTTCTCTTTCTATTTAAATTCAATAATATATAACCATTAATAATAATTAATTATAAGTCTTGAAACATTCATTTATTTTATTATGCCAACAATTAAAATTTAGTGACTTTAATACATCAATTAATTAATATAGAAAGGAGGGTTACTTCATCTTCCCTCAACAATGTCATTAGGGCCTAATTTTAATGTTATAATCTTATATTTAATTATGCAACCTTTTATTTAGTACCTTTTGACTTCTTCAAACTATAAATATTAAGTAGTTAAGATTTGTGGCATCATTATTTCTCATTTTTTTTATATTCTCTATTATCTAATATATTAGTTGAGATTAAAAAATAATTACATTACAAAATATTAAAAATAGAAAATAATTATTAGATTACAAAAGATTATGTGTCTCTTCCATTTTCTATTTAAATTCAACAATATGTAACCATTAATAATAATTAATTATAAGTTTTGAAACATTCTTTTATTTTATTAAGCCAACAATTAAACTTTAATGGTTTAAAATACATCAACTAATTAATATAGAAAGGAAGGTTCCTTCATCTTCCCTCACCAATGCCACTAGAGCCTAATTTTAATGTCATAATCTTATATTTAATTATACAACCTTTTGTTTAGTGTTTTTTGGTTTCTTCAAACTCTATAAAATTAAATATTTAAGATTTTTTATGTTTGGATTTTTTTATTATTTAACCAACATCCTCTTTAAAAATATTCTTATGTTTTTATCTTTTGACTTGTTTGAATTTTTAGTATTGTGTGCTTTATAGAGTACTCTTTTCTTCATGAGTTGGATTATAAGAGTTAGGCTTTGTAGGATGTGTGAGTCTATTAATATCAAGAAGAATGGAGAATTGATTAGTGTGAATATAATTTTTATTGATGAAAAAGTTGTGTACACTTAACTATACACATTAATATATATTTTTTAAGTTAGCAAAAAAAATTAACTTTCATAAATAATATTAGTTTTATAAGGCTAGGTCATTTTTAAAAAAAACAATTCATAATTTTTTATCAGTTTCATCAAATGCAACGTAAAAAAAAAAGATAATACTAATTTTTTTAAAAAAATTGTGTGGAGCGCAGTTCTATTTCTTAATCTGTTATAAAAGAAAATTAATTTGTTTTCTGTACCCCAACAACTTTATTTGAAAATCAGCAAGCCACGCAATTTTTAGCTTGTACTTTCTCTTGCATTAATATAAACGGGATTTTTTTGTTTTTGAGAAAATAATAGTAATCATGAAGAACGGAAGTTAAGGTAGAGGAAGAACAAATTTGAACAAGATTAATAAATAGTCTATCCACCATTCATATGGGAGAAAATCAAAGGAAAACAAAGAGAAAGAATAAAGAGACATAATCGAAGAAAAAACAAAATGAAAAGAAAAAATTTGAAAAAAATCTATTACGGAATAAAGAATATGAATTGAAGTTTACTTATATATAGTAACTTTTTAATGAAAGAATCCCTTACTTTTTTAAAGAAATAATCGAAAAGAAAAAAATTATTTTAATACACAACATTATAAGATAAAATACATTATATTAAAGTGTATATTTTTTAATCCTTTAACTTGTTTCTTACTTTAATAAAGTAAAAAAATTTTCTTATTAAAAAATCATTGTATATGTATGTATACATTATTATATTATAATGACAATTCAAACTTGTTGAGCCCTTTGCACAGCATAAAAATCTGATCTTTATAACATTTCATAATATTTTAACAACTAAAATAACCCATAACTATATAATAAAATTAGTTTTAATGTTTGGTTTTGCATGAGCGTGGCTTAAAATTAAAATTTATAACAAAAGGCAACAATTAAAAAGTTACATGAAAAAATTATTAGAAAAATATTGTGTCCGCTTGAATCAACATAAACCAGTATCTCGGTTTGGTGCCTAAACCGGTCAAAATTTCAAAAGCAGAGTGCGAGGAAGTCTATGCGATTTATTTATTGCCGAAACCGGGGCAAGAAAAGAAAGCTCTTTAAAAACGAGCTATTCGTGTACGCGCCACTGTCGTGACTTTTCCGGTCTTGCTTTAAACACCTAGTAGGAAGCATTAGGTGTATTCTATTGTATTTTAGGATTATTATCATTTTATTATTTTAAAATTTGTCAAATATTAAATGATTACGACAAATATTGTCTCTTATTATTTTTCTACTATATTTTTATAAAAATATTATTTTACTACTTTTTCGTTACAACAAATATCATTTTACTATTTTTCCATTACAATCGTTAGTTGACTCATTAGTTGATCAATTAGTTAACTAATAAAATATCAATTTTACCCTTCATGATTAAAAAAAATTAATAAGAAAAATTTGTAATCCATATATCATAATTCCAACAAAAAGAATTATGTTGGTATTTTATATCCATTTTAATAAATATATTACAAATTTATTTTGTAAATAAGCTTCAAGTATTTTTTTTTTAAATCATGAAGGATAAAATTAGTATTTTGTTATTCAACTAACTGGTAAACTAGCGGTTATAACGGAAAAGTAGTAAAGTGATATTTTTATAAAGATATAATAGAAAAATGATATGAGACAATACTTGTTGTAATTATTTGATATTTGGTAATTTTTGAAGTAGTGAAATGATAATAACCCTATATTTTATTGTATTAATATTATATTATAATAACATTATATAACGTTTTACTATACAATATTGGTGTTGTACTATACTTTATTAATCTTTTTTATGATTAATTTAAATTGTATATTTAAAAAATAATATTTATTAGTACTTACAAAAATATTAAATATAGAAGTCTTAAATTTTATAAATTTAGCATTACTTTTTTTAATATAAATGTTAAGAAAAATATAATTTTTCATAAAGATAGAAGTTTGTGGTCTTAAATTCTCGACAATAAACATTGATTTTTCAGCATTTTTAAATATATAACTTATGAAATAATGATCGAATCAAATATTCAATCAAATAACATCTAAAGTCTAATTAATATCACAACATAAATAGATATTTTTCTGCATTTTTCCAAAATAAAGGAGATATTGATAATTAATTTTGATCAAGAAAACATCACAGATGTCACAGATGAATATTATACTACTAGTATAATTTTTTTCTTTTCTTTGTTGAGCGTCTTACTTTTGTGAACTCCTTTCGAGAACCATCTTTCCAGTAACCTTTTCTTCTTCTACATCTTTGGTATGTGTTTGATCTTGTTTTTTATTACAAAATTTGATTATTGAAAGGGATCCATTTGAAATGAATTGAATTAATCCATCTTTCTTAAACAGGGAAGCTTGTTGAAGAGGAGGAAGGAAACTTCAGATTATGGCTCTCTTACAATTTTACAGGTGCCGCAGCTAACTCCGTTTCATGGCTTGTTTTACCAAAAAATGTGTTGGAGCCTCTGGTGCTGTTTTTGGGTTGTTTGCAATTAGTGTCCTGTAAAGGTACTCAAAAATCAAAATCCTTGAACGTGTACACTTCAAAATGAAATTTATTTATATAAAGCTTCTAACTTTTTTCCTTATTGTAGATGCCTTAGGACTGGTGGAAGATTCTGGAGGTGCTAGTACTGGCCAATTTGTTGTAGAGAAGGTGATTACTTCCCTCGTATCTTTTAAATTATACTTGGTAAGCTGACTTCACGAGAAATTAAAAACTAAAAAGTTTGATGAATTGATGCTCACTATCCATTATTTTCAAGTGTATTGGGCCAATCAGATGCTTATGATGTTATCATCACCAAATTTCATCCAAAACTAAAATAACACATTCTTGGGTTTCTTTTGCCTAAAAAATGACATAAGCTTTCAACTTTCCTACCTTTATCAATACCTTTTTTTTATATATATTTAGAAATGCATTTCCTTTTTTAGACGTGTGAATCTTCTCATACTTGTTTGCTTCGCTCTGTGGGTTATGGAGGCAGCCCAAGCTTCAGCCGGAATGTCGGGCACTTTTATTGGTGGCTATTCAGTGCAGAGTATCAATCACATTACAATTTTATCTGGTGCTCTCTTTGGTGTATTTCTGGTTTGGCTTCTCAGTAGAGTTCCTTCTCAATCTCTTGAGGATAAGGCGTCGAATCTTCACGAGAAAAGACAAAACTTTGTGACAAAATTAACCAACCTGTTGTATAAGAGGACAGAACTGCTTGTAATAGCAGTTAATCTAAATTGTTAAATATGCTTATTGATAGAATTACGGGATTGAATATACTTCAATTTATTCGAGTTCTCGCTGAAAAGTTATTTTACAATGAAAACGAAGCTTATTTCCTGAGTTGTGAGTTGGAAAGTTATTTTAAGATGAAGAATATATGACAATAACATGAGTCATGAGTCATGACGTGTTTTGTAATTGCTGAAGATATGACATAGTAGCTTGTAAATGAGGTGCTTTTGTTGGGAAAATATACTCTTTAAAAGCATATGTATTTATTTAATTGTAATAAATAATTTTTCTGATTAATAAAATAAATGAGGTATTTTATTTAAGTATTTTTAGTTGCATTAATATTTTTAGTAAAGTCCATTTAATCATATTATATGTATATATGTGATCACCATGTGGATTCATAAAAGACATAAATACAAGTTATTTTATGACTAAATAAATTTAGTTCGCAGTTGATAAATAAAATTGGACACTTTATTTAGGTATAGACTGTAATAAATTTATTAAATTATTTTTCTTAATCATATATAAATTTATTGATGTAGTACGACTACATTGAACATAATCACATATGAGATTTAATTAACTTTATAATAACTGTCAGACTTATTAAATCTCATAGGCATTGATTTTACTCTAATCTTAATCTTGAGTTAGTTATAATTTCATGATTGTAATTGTTATTCCATTTGAGTTACCAATAGGCACGACACACACTTGGAGTCAAGATTACCCGGTATCTTGGTGGGAGCAATTGTGAGTATTGAAGTTATAGATTAACAATATAGAATTTGTACAACACATCTCTTGATGGGTTTTCGGCACTTGATCATATAATTTTCTGACCAGAGTATGTCAACATATTTAGTATGTTGAAAATAATTATTAGAGAAAACTAGTAAGTATCAAGGAAAAAGATATAATCAAATTGATTAGACAGTTGAGATATCGATTTAATTAACAATGTGGTACAAATGATTATGTAATAAAGAAATCAATGTGGCATGGGTCGAATTATTATTCGAGAACACTATCCTAGATAGCATACAATTATGGAGGTCAATTCTAATCTTTTAGTGGAGTAGATTTGGAATTAAATAATTGGATTAGTTTAATTATATGCCTAATTATTGTACCCACTATTGTATGTACCTATATGATTACCCGGTTAACTTATTTAATTGACTGCACCACTACTGGATTAATAAACAAGATAACTAGCTATTTGGGTTAAAAGCCTAAGTGTATTATTTAGTGGGAGGCTCTATTTAATATACTTGCATGTAAAGGATCTTGTGTTATTTTACAAGTTGGGCCCCTATAATAAGAACAAGTAACGCCAATTTTGGTTTTATTGTTTTTAATTTAAATTAAATTTGATTTAATACAATTAAAAAATATATAAATATGTAGTCTAGGATTTCCACCAAATAGAGATATGAAAGGATTTATTTTCTCTAAAATGATAGAGAAGCCACAATGTACACTTTAGAGAAATAGAGTTTTTATCTCTAATATTGGAGAGGAATATTTTATCTTCTTAGTTGCTCTTAGTGGTGATGAAGGCGCCCACACGTCTAATGTTGATCAAACTTGAGTCGTAACCTGAAAGATTATTTAGTGACGGATCGTGATCTAGCAAGGGTTGTGGTGACAGATCATGATTTGGAATCTTAGATTACTTCAACGAAAAAGTAAAGTCGGATTATCAAGGTATAATTTTCTAGAGGGAAAATATTCACCGTCCACCCGTTTTTTACACCTTTTTTAAAAATATGTAATTCCTTCATTTTTTGGGTAGAATCCACCTAAAGTTATATTTTTTTTCACTTTTCCACTTCCGTTTGGAATCCGTTAAGAAAACTAACGGAAACTTAAAAAAAATGACCATTTTACCCCCAAAACGAAAATTACAATTTCACCCTAAAAAATACCAAAAATAATAAAATTTAATGATGAATATCATTATTGGTACGTTAATGAAGCACAAAAAAACTTAACTACTAGAAATTATAACTCAATGAATAATAAAACTCTACTTATCTTAAATTTAATTGATGGTTTGTGAGATTGGGCTATTTTTAATACTACTATTATAATTTAGCATTCTAATTACCGACATATTTAAAAAAAAACCTGCATTTGATGTTGTGGAATTAATTTCTTTATTGACTGATGGGGAAAATAATTAGATTTAATCTAATTATTTTTTATAATTTTTAAGGTGAAATTGTAATTTTCATTTTGGGGGTAAAATTGTCATTTTTTTAAGTTTCCGTTAGTTTTCTTAACGGATTCCAAACGGAAGTGGAAAAGTGAAAAAAATGTAACTTTAGGTGGATTCTAGCCAAAAAATGAAGAAATTACATATTTTTAAAAAAGGTGTAAAAAACGGGTGGACGGTGGATATTTTCCCTTTTCTAGATTAATGAGATCGGTCCTAAAAGTTTGTATAAGAAAAACTAATTTTTAACCAATAGCTTTCGGGAGGGCAATTAAGTGATTAACTAAAAAGCTACATATATGCTTTTAGGTTTGCGTTCCTCTGTACAAGAAAAACTTTCCCCTTTAGCTTCTAAATGAAGCCGTGTTTTTAAACTTAGAGCTCAGTATTGTTTATGTTAAATTTTCTACCCCGAACATTTTCATAGTCACGTTTTCAAGGGAAAAAGCCGGCCTTTTATTTGCACAACTAAACGTTTTTTCGAATACAAAAAAAGTAAATCAAGATACTTATAACGTGTGATGGCAGAAACAATGAGCATTTTTGGTACAGAAAATATCAGTAGATATATGGCTGGGATAGGGATGAGATTGGTTTTCACTTGAATAAAGAAAAAAAGGTTAAAAATGAGAAATTCCCTTTTCTATGTACAACATATTGACTGTAATTTCCTCTATTTGTTTTTTTAATGATGAAGGGTATAAATGTAGCTGCATCAAGAAGCAGATTTTGCATAGCTTCTCAGTTCAGGAACACCATTGCACATGAATTTGCGAGCTGACTGTACATACCAACCTGCCCTAGAGGCTGATTCTGGCAAATAATAGGCAACATTGCTCCAGATTTACAGGAATGAGAAAGGTACATGGATGATGTAGCAAACCACGAGCACTCTAAAGAAGAATTAGTATCTCTTAACAGCATTTGACGTTTTTTAAGAGCTGCAACTGACCTTTTTTATCACTACTAACTATATTTGGTATCTGTAAGAGATTAGGATAAGAGGCACTTGTAGCTTCTTTGTGATAAAGTCTCTCTAAGCTTTCAACTGGTATCTCTTCCTCTGCCTTCATTTCATTGGTCATTTCCTTATTTCTTATTTTACTTAGGATCCTTTTTGCCTCCTTGGTCAATCCAGTGACACGCCAAGCTTCTGCAAGAAGCAAGAAGGTGAATTTCTAGGGTTGGACTCCGAATGCTTTCATGATTTGCAGTATTTCTTCAGCTCTCCATGGTTGCTTGGCTTCGCTGTATCCCCCACATTAGGGTCTAAAAAGTCTTCAAACTGGGAGAAAATCCATGTTCACACATCTTCTTGAAAACCTCAATTGCGCGATCCACGCCACCATCACTGCACCATTCACTGATGACGGTCGTCAAAATAACTACATTCAAGTGGAATCCCGATTCAATCATAGCCATTAGTAGTTCTTCGGCTTTTTCTGGTTCTTGTGCACGGATATACCTTTTAGCAAGAATGCTGTAAGCATGTGCATCAGATTTTATGCCAGCCTTCACCATGTCGCCGCAGATCTCTCTGCACTTATCTGTGACTCTGTGAGCCGAAAAGACCTTGAGATCATAGGAACCTTCAAACTTAAGGAGGTTTTCCTAGGATAAGAGCTTAGGATCTCGACATCTTTTGGGTTTTGAATTCTTACTACCTAGTTGATTTATTCTAAGTGATTTGTCTTATGATAGAAACTTAGGACCTCGGTTCTTTTTGGGTTTTGAAATCTTGACACCTAAATTAATTTATCCTAGGTGGTTTGTCTTAGGATAGAAACCTAGGACCTTGATTCCTTTTGGGTTTTGAGACCTTACCACCTAGTTGATTTATCCTAAGTGGTTTGTATTAGGATAAGAACCTAAGACCTCGGCTCATTTTGGCCTTGGATCTTGGAACCCTTTAGGTTTTGAAACCTTGTTACTTAGGATGATTATTCTAAGTGGTTTGTCCACTACTTTGTGGGCTTAGTTGGGAGTAAATTTATTAAATAGGCCTTATTGTGATTAAATTTATTTGGACCTTGATTAGGCCTATTTTATTTTTGGTCCAACACAATCATATATAAATGGATTGAATTTGATGATAAATTTATATCCAAAGTAATGCTTGAAATTACTTGCTAATTAAGGAAATCACTATAAAAAAGGATTAAACTCTTCTCTTCTGTCTCTTTCTTGTTTCAATAAAAAAAGAGAAGAATAAAAATAAATACTTCTTAAATGTCGAAATAGTTATATTTTTTATTTCAACATCACACATAGGAAAAGGATCGTTTTAGACAAACAACATGGTATAACTTTTGATGAAAAATTTTAAGTACATAAATTAGTACGAAACTAAAGTATGGATTCAATACCTTATGGCTTTATCAAATTATATCTATATAAAAAATAGGGAAATTATCATTATACCATCTTTCTTGTGTCTGATATTCATTCAACCACCACAAAATTCTAACATGTTCTTTGCACTACCCTTTTTTTTTTAAATTTGTGTAAATTAACCATTTTTGCACTAACACCGTCAAATAATTTAAAAAAATAACAATTTTATCCCTAAATAAATTAAAAGACCATTTTATTTTATAAAAACTTTGAAAGTAAAAAATTATAATTATAAAAATACCCCTACATTTAATAAAGAAATTAATCCAGAAATTAGAAATTTTATTGTTAATAAAAATTATAATTATAAAAGTGATTGCAAAATTTTAGGATTTAATAAAAATCCCCTAAATTATTAAAATTTTGGGACTTATTTTTTAAAAACTAAATTTAGTTATTTTAATAAAATTTTGCAAAATTATAATTTTTTTAATAAATAAATTCAGTTATTTTTTACTAAAAGTTTGTAAAATTACAAATTTTTAATATAAATAATTCTTAAAATTTTACAAAATCTAAATTTAATAAAATCAGTTGAACACCTCTATTTTGGATTTATTTTTATTAAATTTAGGAGTATTTTTATAATTATAATTTTTTTATTTTTTAAAGCTTTTATAAGATAAAATGGTCTTTTAATTTATTTAGGGGTAAAATTGTCATTTCGTTTAAATTATTTAATGATGTTAGTGTAAAAGTGATTAATTAATACAAATTAAAAAATAAAGGTGGTGTAAAAAATATGTTAGAATTTTATGATAGTTAAATGAACATAAAATAAAAAAAATGTGGTGCAATGATAGTTTTCTTAAAAAATATTCAGGATCGTGAACTCTATTAAAGACCAAGAAAGCTATTAAATCAGATCAACATTATATAAGTACGTGTACACACACACACTTAAACTTAATTGTGCTTATTGCAATTGATTTGTCAATTGTTCGGTCCCATCATTTGTCTTTGGCTCTTTGCAATGTTGTCACTTAAGTTACAGGTATTTGAGGCTACATTCACGTGTTTGATAAAATGCCTGACTGAAAAGATCTTATCGGGAAAACAATAATTTTTTAATATTGTATAGTACATCAGCAGCATCTCCAGAGTCGATCATTAAGTTAAGGTTTTAATCAGAGGGCTACGATGAAGAGTTAACACATGAGAGAAACCTAGAAGATACAGAATAATTGGACAAAAGTTGCAGGGTTTGTTACATACGAATAAATTGTAATGTAGTGAAAATGAATCAGGACACTTGATCCTAGGTTTTCTTGATGTAATAGCTACACAACCCGTACCATAAATAGTGATGTAATGAAATGAAATCCTTCAGCTTCAAGCGGGCAAAATCGTTTTCATTCTCGTAGCATTGTTAATCTACGTTTAGTCTTAACTTTTTTGTTTAAACTAGAATTTATATTGTGTATTAATTTCCTACAAAGATTTTTTCTTCTGCTCGTGGAAGAATTTCTTTAACTGATCAGCCACAGTTCATAATCAGAACAACAAATATTTTTTTAATCTTTCAAGGCAAGGAACTTAAGAATTAATGTTGTTATTACCCTGTATTATCATTACTTTGTCAATTGATCATCAGATGAATTAATCCTTTAAGGCTGAAGCAGAAATATCAACACTGCATTCTATTCTATTAGCACTGAATAAATTGTGTGGATAAAATAAAGAGAGTGAATTTAGCAGCACTCAATGAATGGTAGTTGTGCATTTTTGAGGAAGTGGCCAGCTTGCTATTGTCAGACCCTCACTATTGTGGGCTGCAAGAGCTAACTCACAGAGCACCTTCGTTTAGGGGCTGTTTTGGGCTTCTAGTGTCCTGACTTGTTTAGGACAGTTTTGTACGTGGCAAAATAATTAATAATTCCCACTAATTATTCATTTATATGATAACATACATATTTAAGTCATCCTATATATGTATATATATAAAGGATGACTTACGGTTTAACTTAATTTAAATCCACACTATCTGATCGAGGTCATGAATCGTGATGCTGTTGTAATATACAACAACGCCTTACTTATCACCAGGCACAGATACCACGATATGCCTCTGAAATATCCTGTAAATGAAGTTTGTAATGGTATAGAAGGGGGTTTCACAATGCACAGATACCCTCGCCTGCATATTCTCAGGAATTGTAGCTTCAAGAGGGAAAAAAAAAATCTCGTCATAATCTCGGTGATTTTTTTTCTGATGAATCATTAAATGGCTGGGGTTGGCAGGTAATTAATTAAGCTCATTTCTCTCTAATGATTTGATATAAGTTATACGTTAGATGAAACTAAACCCGCCCTTAGCTTAGCTGACCATAAATGCGTTTTAATATCTATTTGATGTTAAATAAATAGAGTCGTGTCAATACATAAAATTGATTGAAAATATTATTATTCATTATTATTTAGGAAACATAACTAATAAATGCATTTTTTTTTCCTACAGAACTTGTCTGAACCGTGGTTGATTTGTCAATTGTTCGGTCTCATCATTTGTCTTTGCTACATTCACGTGTTTGATAAAATACCTGACGAAGAACTTATTAATTTTTTAATATTGTACAATACATAAGAGGCAGCTCCAAACTTGATCATCAAGTTAAGGTTTTAATCAGAGGGCTGCGGTGTAGAGTTAACACATGAGAGAAACCTAGGAAGATATAGAATAATTGGAGATAACGGCTATGATTTTGTGACATACGAAAAAAATTGTAATGTAGTGAGAGAATAAATCAGGACCCTTGATCCTAGGTTTTCTTGATGTATCAGCAACACAACCTGTACTGTAAATAGTGATACAATGAATTAAATCCTTCGGCTTCAGGCTGGCGAAATCGTTTTCATTCTTATAGCATTTTTAAATACTTTGGATCAGGGGTGGACCTTGGACTAAATCTTGGGGGGGGGGGGGGGGGGTCACTTTGACATTATTTGGAAAAATATAAAATTACGGTTTCATCCAATATATAAAGCTTACAAATTAATTGTGTTAAGGCAAATCATATTTTTATACCTAATTTCTAATATTTCCTTGAAATTTAAAAAAAAATTATAAATCTCCAGGTGACACATCTCACTCTAGTCATAAGCACCCTCCGCCCCCTGCTCTAGATATCAGTTTTAACTAAGAAAAAAGGACATTTACACCCCCAAGATTTGAGAAAATACTCATCAACACCCTCAAGTTTCTAAAAACAGATAGCAAGGCACCTTTTTTTTTAACTATTATACCATTTACCTATATTATCTCAATGAAATAGACTTTAAAAATATTTTAAATTATCTTCAATAATATTTTAATAAATTTAAATATGTAAATTATTATATTTATTTTAATATTATATTTTTATTTTTTGTAGAGATTTTAAATAAATATTTTCATTAAATACATTTTACAATAAAAAAAATGGACATGCTAATAATGTTAAAATTATTATTTTACATAATATTGAAGATAATTTAAATTTTAATATATTTATTTTAATATTATGATTCCAATTTATTATAAAATTTACTTTAATATAACAAAATATATCTTATAGATTGTAAAATATTAAAATATTTTTTAAATATTAAAATGTATATATTATTACGTTTATTTTAATTTTATGTTTATATTTATTATGAAATATTAGAGTTAATTTTTTTAGGATTATATAGGTAAAAGGTATTATGATAAAAAAAGAAATTCTACTATTTCTTTTTGAAAACTTAGAGGTATTTTTGACCATTTTTCCGAATTTTAGAATTGTATATATCATTTTCCCTCTAACTAATAAGATTAGTTTCTCTGTCATAACTTGTTGCGGAAGCTGAAAAATATAAACAAATTGCTCTTGTTATTACTTGAAAAAAATTACTAATAAATACTTTTGTTTTCATATAGAACTTGCCTACACTATGGTTGTGACGGAGAAATGTGTGATGTTTATAACTTTAAAGTAGTGGCACTAGAAGTACTAATGGGAAAGCATGCAGGAGAGCTCCTCTCATTGTCATCTTCATCATTGGATGCAAACATCAAGCTGATTGATTTGCTGGACACACGCCTCTCACCTCCGGTAGAACAAATGATTAGGCAGGATATCATTCTTGTTTCAACGGTTGCATTTTCATGCTTGCGTTCGCAACCAATATTGAGTTGCAACTAAACAAATGTTCCTGCAAAGTGCAAACGGCAACATTAATCTCTCTGGTAAAGCTAGTACTTTTGCAGTTCTCTCTGATAAAATAATGTTTGTCTAATTGTCTCCCTCTCAATGAGCTGAATTAACCAGCATATTAAGGTTGTATCTCTACGAGTTAAAAGAGTAAATTCTCATACTAATTATTAACTCATTTTACAAAATAGATACATATTTTGTTTAGGAGGAGGTTTTTGATGCCGTGTTATTTAATATATTAGTTTTTTCCCCCCCTCCTTTGTAAATACTGACACAAATATACACAATAAGTTCATAATTTAGCCGATCTGATCAAACATCCGGAACCTACTGCTGATGACATACAAAGGTCAGGAAGCTTCTGCACAAGTTGGGGATAGTGATATCCAATCAACTACCTGCCAGCACAAGATAAACTGATGTTAGGTCCTGATCGAGAAAATTCTGCTTTGAGTCGATAAGTCTTATGTCATGACTTGCTTTCTAATGAGGTAGATATGAAGAAAAGCCCTAAATTTCAAAGAATTCATGAGTGAATATCTGAATTGTGAAGAATCAGCTCTATGAGGTTATGACAACATTGTAGTGACAAACATGCATGTCTAAAGCACTTTCATAGAGAGTAGATCTAATAGTATCTCCACTTCATTTTTTGAGCTGTTTACCAAGACTGGATAGTAGAGAACAGCGCATGTTCCCCATTACACTATTGTTGCTTGAATTTATAGGCTTCATCAATTGGTTCCTTCAAATCCATATACAAAGAGGTGGAAGAATTAACTTAAATTTATTATTGTGATTTCCGAGTTTTCAAATGATAGAGTGAGGTGCAGCTGGTTTTAAGACATTCAAAATGAAGTGCACGGGCAAAATAAAAGTTACAGCTTTACCTTCAGCATAACAAGGAGTCTGCTGCGTCCAGCCCACTTTGTCTTCCTCTATAGGCCACCACCTCTTCATCTTCAGCATTCTCAATAACACTGTCCGCTGTTTCTTCATTTGATTCTTTGGCCACTACATCTTCATCTTCAACCTTCTCAGTAGGCTCTAATTGTGTCACAATTGTGCTGGTGGTGAGGGGGACGGCTTCATCATTTTGCTTAGATTCATTAGACCGAGCCATGTGTTTCTTCTCCCTTTCTAGTCCTTCTTCCTTGGCTTTGTGCTTTTTACCTTGAAGATGCCCAACTAGATCTTTCTTGCTACTAGCACTCACCTGACAGAGGACACAACTCCAATGCATGGGTTTCTTTAAACCCATCAAACGGAGCTTTCCAGAATCTGCTGGTAGTGCGGCAGCTTCCTGCTTTGATCCACAAAGATTTGGGATAGGGCTTAACCTGCAGGGCTTGACCACCCTTCCCTTTCTGGTCTGAGCCAACAAGAGTTTTCTTGGCTTTATCGGATCCCCCTTCTACTTTAGTCTTCATTTCTTGGCCGGAACCATCTCTCCTTTCGGTAGATTTTTTTCTCCACTTCTGAGCTCCAAGTAGTTCTTCTTCCTTGGCCTTGTGCTTCTTACCTTGAAGATGCTTAATTAGTTCTCCCTTGCTAGTAGCACTCCCCTGACAGAGGGCACAACTCCAATGCATGGGTTTCTTTAAACTCACCAAACGGAGCTTTCCAGAATCTCCTGGTAGTGTGGCAGCTTCCTGCTTTGATCCACAGAGATTGGGATAGGGATTAACCTGCAGGACTTGACCACCCTTCCCTTTCTGGTCTAAACGAACAAAAGTTTTATTAGCTTTAATGGATTCCTCTTCTACTTTAGTCTTCATTTCTTGGCCAGCACCATCTCTGCTTTCTGTAGATTTTTTTGTCCACTTCTGAGCTCCAAGTAGTTCTTCTTCCTTGGCCTTGTGCTTCTTGCCACGAAGATGCTCATCTAGATCTCTCTTGCTAGTAGAACTTACCTGACAGAGGGCACAACTCCAATGCATGGGTTTCTTTGAACCCGTTGAACAGGGCTTTCCAGAATCTGCTGGTAGTGTGGCAGCTTCCTGCTTTGATCCACAAAGATTGGGATAGGGCTTAACCTGCTGGGCTTGACCACCATCCCCTTTCTGGTCTGAACCAACAACAGTTTTATTAGCTTTAACAGATTTCTCTTCTACCTTAGTCTTTTCTTGGCCAGCAATATCTCTGCTTTCTGTAGATTTTTTGTCCACTTCTGAGCTCCAAGTAGTTCTTCCTTGACCTTGTGCTTCTTACCTTGAGGATGCTCATCTAGACCACCCTTCACTTTCTGGTTTAAACCGACAACAGTTTTAGTAGCTTTAACTGATTCGTCTTGTACTTTAGTCTTCATTTTTTGGCCAGAACCACCTCTGCTTTTCTTTGATTTTTTTGACGTAGAAGAAGTGGAGTTACTGCACATTTTCTTATCTCTAAGTAGTCTTGCTACCTTGGCCTTGTGCTTCTTACATCGAAGATGCCCATCTAGACCACCCTTTACTTTCTGGTTTAAACCAACAACAGTTTTGTTAGCTTTAACTAATTCCTCTTGTGCTTTAGTCTTCATTGTTTGGCCAGCACCACCTCTGCTTTCTGTTGATTTTTTTGACACAGAAGAAGTGAAGTTACCACACATTTTCTTACCTCTAAGTCGTCTTGCTACCTTGGCCTTGTGCTTCTTACATTGAGAATGCCCATCTAGACCACCCTCCACTTTCTGGTCTAAATCAACAATAGTTTTATTACCTTTAACTGATTCCTTTTGTACTTTAGTTTTCATTTCTTGGCCACCGCTATCTCTGCTCTCAGTAGATTTTTTTGAAGTGGAGATAATGAACATCTTTAAATCTCTAAGTAGATTTTTCTTTGCCTTGTGCTTCTTACCTTGAAGATGCACATATAGACCTCTCTCAGTAGCAGCACTGACCTGACAGAGGGCACAGCTCCACTTCTTGGGTTTGTTTGAACTTGTTGAAGGGAGCTTTCCAGAACCTGCCGGTGGTGTGGCAGCTTTCTGCTTTGATCCACAAATATTGGAATCAGGCTTACCCTGCAAATGAGACCCAAACACAGTAACGATGATGCCGTGCATTAGTTACCGCATCAACGGTAAAAATGCAAAATATTCCCTGTGAGCTCCATTATCTGCTAATGTAGTACAGATAAAAGAATTTGTTTACAAAATAATAATGCGCACTAATTTTATTTTAAATTTTGAATTTCTCTGAAAAGGTCAGAACGTAGAAATATATTTTAAATAGTTAATACAACCAGAATCCTTGTTAATTTAGCACTGAACTAGGAAAATCTTCCCTTCCCAGAAACAAAAAAGGGAATGTGTTTGAATAGGATTCTGCAACACTTTCTTAATAAGCTGGACAAGAAGAGACGATATTAATACTTATGAGCATTATTTCATAATTTGAGGAAACACCATTTTAATGAAGCCTCCAGCCCAACACACATACACAAACAAAAGCAACAAGATTTTAAATAAGAAATTACCCGAAAACAGAAACATCAGTCTGTACAAGTTCATGTGACACTTGATGGTAAACATATGTAACCTCTCTTGGAACCTTAGCTTGCTACAAGCTCATGTTTTTCATTCAAAAAGGTTTCAGACACACAGTGATTCCAGGTTATAGAGGATCACGTGTCCTCACTGCCCGAATTTTAAAGCCACATACATTGGCATTTGCACGCATGGTCAAGAGTTACACAAACTCTCTCATCCACCTGAGTTGACCAACCAAACTGAACTTGTGAAACCAACGTAAGTATCAAATGCTAAAATATTTGGAACTAAATCAAGATAGAGAGTCCAAATGTACTCCCCAAAAAACTTGTCACCTGTGCATCAAGACCAAGGTCTATAGCACTAAGAATGGACATGGGAATCTCGAAGCAATGGCTTACTAATAACATTCAAATCCACGTATGCAGGATAAAGTCATTCAAATGGACATGTAAAGAGTAAGCTCTGCATTGTCAATTGGAGAGGATGAAGAAACCAACATGAAGCAAACTCACTTTTCTCTATTTATTTTTCAATTTTCATAAATCCAAAATCTAAAATTATCATTTTGAACTCCCCTCAATTAGTAAGCTCTGCATTGTCACTACTTTCTTCTGAAATTTTCCATCAGCAGAAAATCTCTAATAAATCAAAAAAACACTTACCAAGTTTCATAAGTATCAAAAAAAAAGTGAGTAAAGGTCCACAGGGAAGTCCTATAATGCACCAGAAAAATAGCAATAAATACAATCTTGTTGGTAATATTGTGTTATTTACACTTAATATCTACTGAAATCCATCTACCTCAGTACCTAAGCTATAACCTCAGTAACACGGAAAATATCCAAAAAGTTTAGACATGAAATACCAGCAAAAGTGAAGCAAAAGGACAGTGTGCACAAGGAAAATAAACAATGAAAGCATGATCCAATTAAGGTTCTAGACTCAGAGAATTGGTACAATATTATTCGTTTTCATTCTACATGGTGTAATTTGATCATGCTTTCATTGTATACTAATGCAAGGCATGTGCAAGAGTCTTCCGTTTATACATAGGGTAGACTTCCCCAAGTAAACTAGGGTACCAAAAATCAACATCTAAGGAATCAGCAAAGTCATCAATCTCAGGTTATTTTCTGCCCAGATTACAGTAATGCCACCATAACAAATCGTTGTAATGAAAAATTGCAGCTACAGAAACCAAGGGAGAAAAATCTCCTTGATCAGTCACAATGATGGCCCCTTAGGACTGAATTTTTTATGCACAGCCCACAGAAGAACAAGGATTACCGCATGCATGGGTAGCAAACCTGGATGCACCTACCTTGTCAATAAGAGCAAAACTCAAAGACAAGATGCCAAAACCAGATGCACATCATTCACATGCCTCTAAATTTAGCACCTGATTGAATCAATTCCATCAAACTTGTAGCAAACCAGATTCCATATAATACAATCATTAAACAATATTGAAGACAAATATACTCATTGACACCAAAATAAATAAATAGATAAACCATGTGAAGAAGTAAAATTGAATACCAACCAGCATAGTCAGTTCATCCTTCTTGTTAACGTCCAAGCCACTCCAAAGCCCATGTGAAAAATGCGGCGGAGTAGAAGGCAGTACATCATGTCCAAATCCCAGGCCGAGATTCCTACTAAATGGGAACCACGGGTACCTTGTGTGTAGTTGCATCAAGAGCCTGTCATCAATTGACAGCCCCATTTCTCTTGCTCTATGCATTGCCATCTCTCTCTCAATCATCAGCTCTCTTCTCGCCTCTTCTTCAGGCAATCGCTGGCGCTCAATTTCTGCGGCAATTACTTCATGCCTGATTTTCTCCTTCTCAATCTCACGCTGGAGCGTGTAAAGGAGTCTTGGATTTTTCAACAAATCGGCGTCCAGTGAGTAGTTACCTAGAAAGAGATTGTTTATGTTAATTCAAGATGGCAAGCTACGTTATTTGATTGCAAGTGCAAAAGCATTTTAGGTTCTGAAGTAAATTTTTCCATAAAGCACAAAAGTTAAGGCAGCATTTGGATGACAATTCGTAGCAATGCTCAAAATTTACGATATTACTGAAAGCAAACGTGTATATAAATATGTATATATATTGTTTTCAGTAAGCAAATAGAGGATAATGACGATTGTGAGAGAGATCTAAACGGACCTCCTCGACGTGCTTGATCATCAGACGAGTAGCTCGAGCTCTGAGAAGACGGAGAAGGAGACGACCGAGACGGCGCCGTTCTGCCGTCAATTCGTCCGAACTTGGACTCCATGGACTGTGAAAGGAAAGTGAGTGCGTGTTGTCTACGCGCAATGTAACTCGTCGGCGAGCCTGTCAAGTGGGTTTTAGTCTGTCTGTATGCCCAACGAAGACGAAGGAAAGAACATATAAATATATGCGACGTTTGCAATTAGGGAACTCATTTTTTTTTTTTTTTTCAAACTATGACAATGCTTTCCCCTTTTAAGGCTTTAACTTATTCGTGAAGAAAGATATGAGCTTCGAGTTAAATGGAAACTGGGAAGGGTGTTTTTTCACGCGCCAAAATTTGGTGGCCGACATGTGTGCGTCAACCTTATATACGTTATGGATCCTTGGACTGTGTCGGACTGTAAGGAAATTGATTGCCGTTGCTGCTTCCTGATAATTCACGAATCATGACACGCTGCTCGTCGTTGCACACTTTTTCAGTGCACCAAGCCAACAAAGTACAATTTGCAGGTCTTTATATAAAGGCACTTGATGAAGTGACCAATTTCTTAGATTGCAAGCAAACCTGCAAATGATCTCTTAACTTACATGCAATAGTAATTAGCATGCAATCTTCACAAATCAGCCGCGTGCAATTTACTTGATTTATGCCGCTCCTAGCGCCATGTAATGACAGATTTCAGTTCCCTTCCAATAAAGGAATATATTATTTTGTACAGTAGGGGATAAGTTAAAAAATAAAAATATATATATACACTTTAATACACTATAGAATAAATGAAATATATTATATTTTTTATCTTTAACTTGTCATTTATTTTATTCTCTTACTTTAATATGGTGGACAAGATGAACAAAAAATTTGTAAAGTTAGTACTAAATTGGACATGGTTGAAAAACAAATTAATCAAAAATTTGGTATTGAAGAGGTCTTGGTTAAAAATAAATTTCTGCAGTTACAAATTTGGCGACAGAATTTCCAAGTGCACCAAATTTGTGTTCAATTATTAACTAAATTATTGAATAACATAATGAATACTGTGTAAATTGGAGCAGGTTCCCCTTGCTTAGAAATACAACCAGCAACAAAAAATGATCCAGAATGGTTAACAAAGCAGCGAGAGATAGAAAGTGGACATGGTTCATGATTGGATCCTCAAAACTCTGCAAAATTGCTTCAAAATCAGAGCATAAGATTAAATTGTGATTACAAATTTACTCTCTTTTTTTCCTTCATCTCCTTTATCTTCTTAATATTTATGGACCAAAGATAAATAATAATGCACATAGCATTAGATTTTTTCATTTTCATATAATTCTTAAACTGAGTGTAGGGTGCATTTGGAATTAAGATTTGACAGTTGTAACTTAAAAGTTACAACACTAAAGTGTTTAGTAAACACTAGTTGTTGTAGCTTCAAAGCTATGTTGATATAATTTTTCACTTGTATGATGAAAAATCTATTATATCTTTAATAATTTTGTCAAAATTATTATTTAAAAATTTATATTCACTACATATTATTAACTTTTGTTTCATAATTACAATTTTTTTCAACAGCAGTTGCAGCTTAAAAACTACAGAACATCAATCCCAAACAGGACTGTAGAACTAATGTGCATTATTTAACATTGATTTTTATTTATTATCTAGTTATATTTTTTGTTTTAAGAAAAAAAATTGTTTTTTATTTTATTTTTAATTTCTTCAATTTTAAATAAAAATTGATGAACGCTCGTGGTGCGTTTACTAATCATCTTTGGAATGAGCTAGAATCGAAATGATAAATTAGAATTAGAATAGATTATTTACTTTAACTATAGAAATCGAAATCTTAATGAGTTATATTGCTATTGATGTTTTACTTTATTTTGAAATTGACCTTAGTTGGTGATGATCATTATTTGTTATTATTATTAAACGAGTTAAAAAGAAATTTTTATTTTCACTAAGGGTACAAATGTCAAGTCACTTCTCATTCCCACGTCCCTGCTGGGGAATAGGATTCCCATTTCACATTCCAAATTAATAGAGTCCACTCAAATTTCATTTTCATTCCCCTCATTTTGGAAGTAAACAAATTAATGAATCTTATTCTCTCATTTCCATTCTCATTTCTAATTAGTAAACACACCATCATAACTCTCTTTTAAGTAGTTATAGTTTTTATTCTACAACTATATCTTAAAAGTCACAACACTTCACTACCAAACAATTCTTAGGAAATCCTAATGAAAGCATATTTCATTTAATTATGGTAAAATAATTAGCAATTCATACTAATTCTTCATTTATATGAAGACAAATATATTTTATTTAGTAGATCTAATGATTTATATCCAATTCAATAGTATATATAAAATGATGACTTAAATATTACTATTTAACTTGAACTCCATTGATTGTGGAACAAAAGAGAGTGTGTATGCCTATGTGCAAGGTAAAAATTGTTGGCAAGCCTGTCAAATGTTTTAGGGTGCATTTGAGGTAGTTGCACTATCACACCACAGTCCGTAAGAATATAAGGGGTGAAGCAACCGCCCCAAATGCACCATTAATTTGTTTGTGTGCCCAACAAAGACAAATATGCATACACACTATATATATATATATATACATATATGTATGTATGTATGTATATATGTATAGAGAGAGAGATACACACACTCTAAGCTCGCAATTAGGAAACTAGTGTTTTTTTTTTAAATATCTATAATAATTCTTTTCCCTTTTTAAGGCTTTAATTTGTTCATGAAATGCAATTGAGAAACTTGTGTCTTTTTAAAGTGAAATAATGCTTTTCCCTTTTAAGGCTTTAACTTATTCGTGAAAAAAATAAATTCTTTATATGATGGAAACCTAAATAGTAAATAGGAGGAATGTTTCTTTTAATACATGCTAAATCTATTTGTGGACATCAGTATAAGCCAATACAAATTTAATTATGGACGTGACTTTCTAGGATTATAAGGATATTATGATCCTAATAAAAAAGGGTCCGCCTACGTTACATGTAACGTATCGTACACTCAGCCTGTGCAATTTCATCTAGCCCCTTATATTTTAGGTTATTTATATTTTATTCATGCATATTATAAATTTTTTGAAATGTAAAATTTCGTTTAACTCCTTATACTCAATTTTATTTTATTAAAACCCTAAAGTATGAATTCGCCCCTATAATATTAAATTCTCAAAATAACCTCCATTTAATTAAAAAATATAATTATTGTTAAATGAATTATAATTATAATTATAATTATTATTTTATTATAATCATAAATATTGTTTTTAATAGATTATTGTTATTATTAATAACAAGAATAAAAAGTAATATAATTAATTAATCTATTAACAATAATTAATAATATTTTTTTATTAAATTGTTAATAATAATAATAATAATCAATGATAATTAATATATTTATGATTATAATAAAATATGAAAGGAGAGCGGAGACTTTTATTTTGAATAAACTAGTTTCGATTAATATAATTATGATTATAATAATATTTTTTGAGTTGCTTGGGCAAAGAGGTCTCATGCGTGTGTGGACTTTTAGGCTGCCAGGAGAGGGGAGGCTGAAAAAATACCTTACGTTTAGATAGCGACTTGTGTGTGAGTAATAACAATTTTTATTATAAAAATAAGTTTTATACCAAATATTAAAAAAAATTAGATAATCATTAATTATTATTATTATTGTTATTAACAATTTAATTAAAAAATATTATTAATTATTGTTAATAGATTAATTAATTATAATGCTTTTTATTCTTGTTATTAATAATAACAATAATCTATTAAAAATAATATTTATGATTATAATAAAATAATAATTATAATTATAATTCATTTAACAATAATTATATTTTTTAATTAAATAGAGGTTATTTTGAGAATTTAATATTATAGGGGCGAATTCATACTCTAGGATTTTAATAAAATAAAATTGAGTATAAGGGGTTAAACGAAATTTTACATTTAAAAAAATTTATAATATTCATAAATAAAATATAAATAGCATAAAGTATAAGGGGCTAGAGGAAATTTCACAGGCTGAGTGTACGTTACATTACATGTAACGTAGGCGGACCCAATAAAAAAATACTGAAAGAGATAGCACTAATAAAATTTGTCATTTGTCAAATTGGTTAATCGAACAGAACTTAAAATTTATTTCGAATCTGACTTGGTTTTAATCGAACCGGAATAAAAATCGATTTGACTTACCTTAAAAAAAAAAGAAAAAAAGTATGAAAAAGATTTGCATACGGTTTAGTACATCGAGCTACCGAAGTACAAATTGCAAGCCCTTTACCTAACGATCAAGTGACCAATTCTTAGACTGCAAGCAACCATGCAATACTAATTAGCATGCAATACTAATTAGCATGCAATCTTCATAAATCAACCCTGTCCAGTTTACTTGATTTATGCTATCCAAGCTTGCTGGTCTTCGTTAATTTGCTTCCTAAATAACTCCTTGATGCTTCCAGATCCTCGTTAAACCCAAAATAATTAAACCAACTAAATTATATTTCCTATTTCCTAAATAGACTTGACCTGCCACAGATCTTAAGGGGATTATTCTGCAGCTGAAAGGTGGAATTCAATTATTCAAAGGACACGATATATTATTATTTCTACCAAAAAAAAAAAATTATTACTCACTGTATATGTTAATTAGGTTAATGTGTTAATTAATGACAGTTGACAGACTCAAAATCGATTGTGCACGTTCAAGAAATCTCGATAGTATTTTGATGCAAACTTATCAAAATTTCTTGCCATGGATTATTAACCTAGTCAATAATTCTCGATCTTATATTCTGTCCGTGATTGAAATTTCTCACTTACTCCAGAATTAATCGTTGTATAATAATTAAATTACAATGATTCATTTAGTTTAGCACTACAAAGCTACTTATAAACCTAAAGAAAAGTACAGTAATACATCAATCATATATAAATGGATTGAATTTGATGGTAAATTTATATCCAATGTGATTTTATAATGCTTGAAATTACTTGCTAATTAAGGAAATCACTGTAAAAAAGGATTAAACTCTTCTCTTCTATCTCTTTCTTGTTTCAATAAAAAAAAACGAAGAATAAAAATAAATACTTCTTAAATGTCGAAATAGTTATATTTTTATTTCAACATCAACCATAGGAAAAGGATCGTTTTAGACAAACAACATGGTATAACTTTTGATGAAAAATTTTAAGTACATAAATTAGTACGAAATAAAGTATCAATTCAATATCTTATGGCTTTATATATATATATATATATATATATATACTGGTTAAATTATTAAACCAGATCAACACTATATATTGCACGTGTGTGTGTATATGTACACGCGCGCGCACATACTTAAATTTAAATTGTGCTTATTGCAATTGATTTGTCAATTGTTCGGTCCCATCATTTGTCTTTGCAATATTGTTAGTTAAGTTACAGGTATTTGAGGCTACACTCACGTGTTTGATAAAATGCCTGACTGAAAAGATCTTAGCGGGAAAACAATATTTTTTTAATATTGTATAGTGCATCAGTATCAGCTCAGAGTCGATCATTAAGTTAAGGTTTTAATCAGAGCCTTATCACCAGGCACAGATACCACGCCCAGATATTCTCAGGGATTGGTGCTTCAAGAGGGAAAAAATCTTGCTATTATCTTGGTGAATTCTTTTCTGATGAAACATTAAATGGCTGCAGTTATAAGGTAATTATTTAAGCTCATTTCTCTCCAATGATTTGATATAAGTTAAATCTTAAATGAAACTGAACCCGCACTATTTTAGTGTAGTTTAGCTGGCTGTGAATGCGTTTTTGCATCGATCTGACATTAAATAAATAAAATCATATCAATGTTCAGCACAGACAACCTTTTTGACTTTGGTTAAACATGTACGTGACTAAGCATGCAAAGCTTGAAAAGTTGACACCAAATCTTGAAAATTTGACATATGCATGTGTCTAAGTATGCAAAGCTTGAAAAGTTGGCACATGAAATAAATTTAGATCTATTACAAATAGATTTAGGCAATTAAAAATTTTAAAATTAATAACTTAATTAAATTTTAGAAATATTGTTCATCATACTGATTATGGTTATTGTTCATCATTATTGTTCATTGACATTGTTTATTGTTACTGTTCATCCACATAAAAAACATTAATTTTCTAAAAATACAATAAATTGCAGAAATTAAATGACACGAGCATTTTTACGTGGTTTAAATTAATTAATCCTACATTCACGAGACCACATCGAGATAAAAAGTAATTCACTAAGTTGAGATGTTACAATACCAAACTTAAGACTCTCACTTACAGTTTATCATTATATAGTTTACTCAACCTTATACTGAATTTGCTTCTCTTGAATAATTGATACTCCTCTTGATCCATGATCGTTAAGTCCATTCGCAAAGTTATTAACAACAATTCTTCAATTCTTCCATGTCTAGTGATCCAAGATCCACATAAACTCTCCACGGAGATGAAAAGGAGATAAGAAAAATAAAACAATACAACAATACGCACCAAATCTGAATTCTCTAAGGAGGAGGCCGAATTTTACTTCTTTGCTTTATACTATGTGTTGTGTGTCTTTAATTGTGAAATATCTCTTTTTATATAGACACTAAGGTTTAAAAAAAAAAAAGCAAGTCTTAAAAGACTTATATTCTTTCCAAATAAGAGTTTATTTCCAGTTATAATTCCTATGACTCTGAATAAGAGTAAATATGATATTCTTGTCTTGCTTGTCTCTTAAGAAATATTTAGAGCATTTAATAAACTTCCTTTTTTAACTAATTTCTTGTTCTAAATAGATCTCATACGCCAATTATAGAATCTCATCATTAATTGACTTGCTAAATTAGGTATCCAATTAAATTAGGAAACAAATATTCCTAATAAATTGGAACCTCGCTAAATTAGGGAATTAATAAATTAATCATGTTACAAGATATGCAATAAATAAAATTTCAATTTAACTAGACTTACCATAAGATGTCAACTCTATAAATAATGGATTTAATAGCACCAAAACTTGAAAATTTGAAAGGTGCTTAAGACTTTTGCTTTGAAAATGGCTAGCATGAATGGAAAGGTTTAGCTATAAATAGAGGAGTACTCGTTCATTGAAATCATCCTAAAAACTTTGAGAGAATAACAATTCAATTGTAGAATTGTTAATAGAGTGAGCAATTGTGAGGTTCTTTTTTTTCTTCATTTCAAGTGTGTGTGAGAGTACTGAGTATATTTAGGTTCTGGAAAGTGAGGTTTCTACTCAAATATTGCACTCTAATAATTGTTAGTAATACAATTATTTTCTTTTACTTGCGTGGACGTAGACATATTGTCGAACCACATAAAATTATGTGTCGTTTATTTTTTTATGATTATTTGGTGTACTTGATTTTGCATTTCGGGGACAACAATCAATACTTATAAATGATCAAAAATGTTATTATTCATTATTATTTAGGAACCATTACTAATTATTGCTTTTGTTTTCCTATAGAACTTACCTACATCATGACTGTGATGGAGAAATTTGAGCTTTATAGTTTGAGTGGTGGCACAAGGAGTACCAATGAAAAATAGGAGTGTTCACAATTCAATCTGATATGCTCAATTTGTTTGATCAGTAGAAATACGATCTATAAAAATATGATCTGGATTGAAAATTAAAAAATCTGCAATTGGTAGATTAGATATGGATTTACTTCCGTAAATCTGCAAATATCTGCAAATTCATTAAAAAATATTTATTTAATAAAAATTAAACTTATAAATATAGCATTAGTACTTACTAATAAATAAATAAGTTATAATATAGTTACATTTACACCATATTATATCTTATCCAATAATAATATAAAATAAAAGTAATTAAATAAATAAATATAACTTCCTAAATAGTTATTTTTCATATACTACTCTAAACAAATGATTTTTTTCTCTTTAGTGTGTTATATTTTGAACTTTTGAATGTATTTTCTAGCTTTATTTAAGCAGTTGATTTATTTGAATCTTATTTAATCTTGAATTTGATTAGTAAGAAAATTAATTTTATATTAATTTTTTATTTAATTAGTTCATGGATAGTACGAAATTAAAAATTTTTAGTCTGCAAATTAATTCGTAAAATGGTGAATTAGATATGGATTATGTCAAATCCGCATCCGATCCGCAGACTTATGAATTAGATTTAGATTGAATTTCAGCAATCCGTGAATTGAATTGAATTAAAAATTTATAGTCTTCAAAATCGTGGAACGGATATTAATTAATATCCAATTCATAAAATTCGATCCGCGAACACCTCTAATAAAAAAGCATATAGGAGAGCTCCTCTCATCGCCATCTTCATCATTGGATAAAAATATAAAACTGATTGATTTATTAGACCCACGCCTCTCATTATTCTTGTTTCAAAAGTGGCATTTTCATGCTTGCTTTCTCAAACGAAGTGCGACCCACAAGGCAACTAACGAATTTATTGGTCGCAACAAGACACCAATGCAAAAATCTTTACATGAAATTTCAATTTTGGATCTTAGAAACTAAGCAACGTAAATGAAATTTCAATTAGAACCTTGAGCGCATGGGTTGGTTGGGATTTGACTCTTTTTTTAGTAGGGGTCTATCTATTTTTTCGTATTTAGAGTGGAATAAATTCTATTATTAAGTGAGGGTCAATTTTTAGGCTGCACCATAATAAAATTATTAAAGAGAGTTTAGATCAATTTTCTGATTGAAAATACTGATGAAGTTCTAATTGTAATATATCAATTTATCAATAAAAAAAAATTATTTAATTGATGAATGTGATATCTAATTATGGATACGAATATATATAATTGTTCACGTATGTGATTGCTTCCAATTCTTGTGGGATTTTCCAATAAAGGTGACTGTTAGTTGGCTCTGAAATTCTTAAATGGCAGCAATGTAGCATCATATATTATGAGTTCGACGAATTCTCTCCCTTAGTATTATTAATTCCATTTACACGTTTAATTCCTGTATTGAGTTGCAATTAAACAAATGTTACTGTAAAGTGCGAACGGCAACATTAATCTCTATAGTAAAGCTAGTACTTTTGCAGTTCACTCTTATAAAATAATGTTTGTCTAATTGTCTCCCTCTCAATGAGCTGCATTAACCAGCATATTAAGGTTGTATCTCTACGAGTCAAAAGAGTAAATTCTCGTATTAATTATTAACTTGTTTTACAAAATAGATACATATTTTGTTTAGGAGGACCTTTTTGGTGCCGCGTTACTTAAAATATTAGTGTTTTTTCCCCCTTCCTTTGTAAATATTGACACAAATATAAACAAATAAGTTCATAATTTAGCCGATCTGATCAAACATCCGGCACCCACAGCTGATGACATACAAAGGTCAGGAAGCTTCTGCACAAGTTGGGGATAGTGATATCCAACCACCTGCCAGCACAAGATAAACTGATGTTAGGTCATGATCGAGAAAATTCTGCTTTGAGTCGATAAGTCTTATGCCATGACTTGTTTTCTAATGAGGTAGCTATGAATAAAAGCTCTAAATTTGAAAGAATTCATGAGTAAATGTCTGAATTGTGAAGAATCAGCTCTACGAGACTATGACAACATTGTAGTGACAAACATGCATGTCTGAAGCACTTTCATAGAGGGTAGATCTAATAGTATCTCCACTTCAGTTTTTGAGCTGTTTACCAAGACTGGATAGTAGAGAACAGCGCATGTTCCCCATTACACTATTGTTGCTTGAATTTATAGGCTTCATCAATTGGTTCCTTCAAATCCATATACAAAGAGATGGAAGAATTAAATTAAATTTATTATTGTGATTTCCGAGTTTTCAAATGATAGAGTGAGGTGCAGCTGGTTTTAAGACATTCAAAATGAAGTGCACGGGCAAAATAAAAGTTACAGCTTTACCTTCAGCATAACAAGGAGTCTGCTGCGTCCAGCCCACTTTGTCTTCCTCTATAGACCACCACCTCTTCATCTTCAGCATTCTCAATAACACTGTCTGCTGTCTCTTCATTTGATTCATTGGCTACTACATCTTCATCTTCAACCTTCTCAGCAGGCTCTAATGGTGTCACAATTGTCGTGCTGGTGGTGAGGGGGACGACTTCATCCTTTTTCTCAGATTCATTAGACCGAGCCATGTGTTTCTTCCCCCTTTTGATTCCTTCTTCCTTGGCCTTGTGCTTCTTACCTTGAAGATGCTCATCTAGACCTCTCTTGCTGGTAGCACCGACCTGACAGAGGGCACAACTCCAATGCATGGGTTTCTTTAAAGTCGTCAAACGGCGCTTTCCAGAATCTGCTGGTAGTGCGCCAGCTTCCTGCTTTGATCCACAAAGACTGGGATAGGGCTTAACCTGCAGGGCTTGGCCACCCTTCCCTTTCTGGTCTAAGCCAACAAGAGTTTTATTAGCTTTATCGGATCCCCCTTCTACTTTAGTCTTCATTTCTTGGCCAGCACTATCTTTGCTTTCGGTAGATTTTTTTCTCCACTTCTGAGCACCAAGTAGTTCTTCTTCCTTGGCCTTGTGCTTCTTACCTTGAAGATGCTTAACTATTTCTCCCTTGCTAGTAGCACTGACCTGACAGAGGGCACAACTCCAATGCATGGGTTTCTTTAAACCCATCAAACGGAGCTTTCCAGAATCTGCTGGTAGTGTGGCAGCTTCCTGCTTTGATCCACAAAGGTTGGGATAGGGCTTAACCTGCAGGGCTTGACCACCCTTCCCTTTCTGGTCTAAACCAACAACAGTTTTATTAGCTTTAACAGACCCCTTTTCTGCTTTAGCCTTCATTTCTTGGCCAGCACTATCTCTGCTTTCTGTAGATGTTTTTCCCCACTTCTGCACTCCAGGTAGTTCTTCCTTGACCTTATGCTTCTTAACTTGAGGACGCTGATCTAGACCACCATTCACTTTCTGGTCTAAACCAACAACAGTTTTATTAGCTTTTACTGATTCCTCTTGCATTTTAATCTTCATTTTTTGGCCAGCACCACCTCTGCTTTCTGTAGATTTTTTTGACGTAGAAGAAGTGGAGTTACTGCACATTTTCTTATCTCTAAGTAGTCTTGCTACCTTGGCCCTGTGCTTCTTACCTTGAGGATGCTCATGTAGACCACCCTTCACTTTCTGGTTTAAGCCACCAACAGTTTTATTAGCTTTAACTGATTCCTTTTGCACTTTAGTCTTCAGTTTTTGGCCAGCACTACCTCTGCTTTCCGTAGATTTTTTTGACGTAGATGAAGTGGAGTTACTGCACATTTTCTTATCTCTAAGTAGTCTTGCTACCTTGCCCTTGTGCTTCTTACCTTGAGGATGCTCATCTAGAGCACCCTTCACTTTCTGGTTTAAACCACCAACAGTCTTATTAGCGTTAACTGATTCCTCTTGCACTTTAGTCTTCATTTTTTGGCCAGCACAACCTCTGCTTTCTGTAGATTTTTTTGATGTAGAAGAAGTGGAGTTACTGCACATTTTCTTATCTCTAAGTAGTTTTGCCACCTTGACCTTGTACTTCTTACCTCGAAGACACTCATCTAGACCTCTCTTACAGAACATTTTCTTATTTCTAAGTAGTGCTGCTGCCTTGGCCTTGTGCTTTGTACCCTGAAGATGCACATCTAGACCTCTCTTGGTAGTAGCACTGAACCGACAGAGGGCACAACTCCACTCCTTGGGTTTATTTGAACTTGTTGAAGGGTGCCCTCCAGAGCCTGCAGGTGGCGTGGCAGCTTTCGGCTTTGATCCGCAAAAATTGGAATCGGGCTTACCCTGCAAATGAGACAAACACAGTAACCATGATGCCCTGTATTAGTTTCCACATCAATGGTAAAAATGCAAAATATTCCCCGTGAGCTCCATCATCTGCTAATATAGTACAGATGAAAGAGTTTGTTTACAAAATAATAAAGGGCGCTAATTTTATTTTAAATTTTGAATTCCTAAAAGTAGAAGTATATTTAAATAGTTAATACTAGGTGGAAAAATCTTCAGAGACGTAGTGATTCCAGGTTATGAGGGATCACATGTCCTCACTGCCCAAACTCTCTCATGTGCCCAAGTTGACCAACCAAACTGAGCTTGTGAAACCAACATAAATAATCAAATGCTAAGATGTTTGGAACTAAATCGAGATAGTGAGTCCACATGTACTCCCCAACAAACTTGTCACCTGTGTATCAAGACCAAGGCCTATACCACTAAGAATGGACATGGGAATCTCCAAGCAAAGACCTCCTAATAACATTCAAATCCATGACAGCTATATACAGCCAAATTGGACTTGTTCTATGTTCAAAGCAGGTAACTGCAGGATAAAGCCATTCAAATAGACATGTAAAGACTAACTTCGATGAATATGGGTTTAAGAGAGGATGAAGAAACCAACATGAAGCAAACTCACTTTTCTCTATTTATTTTTCAATTTTCATAAATCAAAAATAAAAAATTATCATTTTGAACTCCCTACAGTTAGTAAGCTCTGCATTGTCACTACTTTCTTCTGAAATTTTCCATCAGCAGAAAATCTCTAATAAATCAAAACAAGACTTACCAAGTATCAAAATAAAAAATAAAAAATAAAAAAGAGCAAAGGTCCACAGGGAAGTCCTAGAATGCACCAGAAAAATAACAAGATATACAATCTTGTTCGTTATATTGTGTTATTTAAACTTAATAGCTACTGTAATCCATCTACCTCAGTACCTAAGCTAAAACCTCAGTAACACGGAAAATATCCAAAAAGTTTAGACATGAAATACGAGCAAAAGTAGAGCAAAAGGACAGTGTGCACGAGGAATATAAACAATGAAAGCATGATCCAAGCAATGTTCTAGTCCCAGAGAATTGGTACAATATTATTCATTTTCATTCTACATGGTGTAATTTGATCATGCTTTCATTGTATACTAATGCAAGGCATGTGCAAGAGTCTTCCGTTTGTACATAGGGTAGACTTCCCCAAGTAAACTAGGGTACCAAAAATCAACATCTAAGGAATCAGCAAAGTCATCAATCTCAGGTTATTTTCTGCCCAGATTACAGTAATGCCGCCATAACAAATCATCGTAATGAAAAATTGCAGCTACAGAAACCAAGGGAGAAAAATCTCCTTGATCAGTCACAATGATGGCCCCTTAGGACTGAATTTTTGATGCACAGCCCACAGAAGAAGAAGGATTACCGCATGCATGGGTAGCAAACCTGGATGCACCTACCTTGTCAATAAGAGCAAAACTCAAAGACAAGATGCCAAAACCAGATGCACATCATTCACATGCCTCTAAATTTAGCACCTGATTGAATCAATTCCATCAAACTTGTAGCAAACCAGATTCCATATAATACAATCATTAAACAATATTGAAGACAAATATACTCATTGACACCAAAATAAATAAATAGATAAACCATGTGAAGAAGTAAAATTGAATACCGACCAGCATAGTCAGTTCATCCTTCTTGTTAACGTCCAAGCCACTCCAAAGCCCATGTGAAAAATGCGGCGGAGTAGAAGGCAGTACATCATGTCCAAATCCCAGGCCGAGATTCCTACTAAATGGGAACCACGGGTACCTTGTGTGTAGTTGCATCAAGAGCCTGTCATCAATTGACAGCCCCATTTCTCTTGCTCTATGCATTGCCATCTCTCTCTCAATCATCAGCTCTCTTCTCGCCTCTTCTTCAGGCAATCGCTGGCGCTCAATTTCTGCGGCAATTACTTCATGCCTGATTTTCTCCTTCTCAATCTCACGCTGGAGCGTGTAAAGGAGTCTTGGATTTTTCAACAAATCGGCGTCCAGTGAGTAGTTACCTAGAAAGAGATTGTTTATGTTAATTCAAGATGGCAAGCTACGTTATTTGATTGCAAGTGCAAAAGCATTTTAGGTTCTGAAGTAAATTTTTCCATAAAGCACAAAAGTTAAGGCAGCATTTGGATGACAATTCGTAGCAATGCTCAAAATTTACGATATTACTGAAAGCAAACGTGTATATAAATATGTATATATATTGTTTTCAGTAAGCAAATAGAGGATAATGACGATTGTGAGAGAGATCTAAACGGACCTCCTCGACGTGCTTGATCATCAGACGAGTAGCTCGAGCTCTGAGAAGACGGAGAAGGAGACGACCGAGACGGCGCCGTTCTGCCGTCAATTCGTCCGAACTTGGACTCCATGGACTGTGAAAGGAAAGTGAGTGCGTGTTGTCTACGCGCAATGTAACTCGTCGGCGAGCCTGTCAAGTGGGTTTTAGTCTGTCTGTATGCCCAACGAAGACGAAGGAAAGAACATATAAATATATGCGACGTTTGCAATTAGGGAACTCATTTTTTTTTTTTTTTTCAAACTATGACAATGCTTTCCCCTTTTAAGGCTTTAACTTATTCGTGAAGAAAGATATGAGCTTCGAGTTAAATGGAAACTGGGAAGGGTGTTTTTTCACGCGCCAAAATTTGGTGGCCGACATGTGTGCGTCAACCTTATATACGTTATGGATCCTTGGACTGTGTCGGACTGTAAGGAAATTGATTGCCGTTGCTGCTTCCTGATAATTCACGAATCATGACACGCTGCTCGTCGTTGCACACTTTTTCAGTGCACCAAGCCAACAAAGTACAATTTGCAGGTCTTTATATAAAGGCACTTGATGAAGTGACCAATTTCTTAGATTGCAAGCAAACCTGCAAATGATCTCTTAACTTACATGCAATAGTAATTAGCATGCAATCTTCACAAATCAGCCGCGTGCAATTTACTTGATTTATGCCGCTCCTAGCGCCATGTAATGACAGATTTCAGTTCCCTTCCAATAAAGGAATATATTATTTTGTACAGTAGGGGATAAGTTAAAAAATAAAAAATATATATATACACTTTAATACACTATAGAATAAATGAAATATATTATATTTTTTATCTTTAACTTGTCATTTATTTTATTCTCTTACTTTAATATGGTGGACAAGATGAACAAAAAATTTGTAAAGTTAGTACTAAATTGGACATGGTTGAAAAACAAATTAATCAAAAATTTGGTATTGAAGAGGTCTTGGTTAAAAATAAATTTCTGCAGTTACAAATTTGGCCACAGAATTTCCAAGGGCACCAAATTTGTGTTCAATTATTAACTAAATTATTGAATAACATAATGAATACTGTGTAAATTAAATTGTGATTACAAATTTACTCATTTTTTCCCCTCATCTCGTTTATCTTCTTAATATGTATGGACCAAAGATAAATAATAATGCACCTAGCATTAGATTTTGTCATTTTCATATAATTCTTAAACTGTGAGTGTAGTCTAGTGTGCGCAGAGCTAGCGTGCATTATTTAACATTGATTTTTATTATTATCTAGTTATATTTTTTTGTTTTAAGATAAAAAAAATGGTTTGTTGGTGCGCTTACTAAATATCTTTGGAATGAGCTAGAATTGAAATGAGTAATCAGAGTTAGAATAGATTGTTTACTTTAAGTTTAGGAATCGAAATCTTAATGAGTTGTATTATTATTGATGTATTTACTTTGTTTTGAAATTGATTGTTGGAAGATACTAAACTAATTTTAGTTGATTATGATCATTATTTATTATTATTGTAATAATAATTTACAATAATAATAACAATAATATTAAAAATTATTATTATTACTACTACTATTGTTGTTGCTACTACTACTACTACTATTAAAAGAGTTTAAAAAAAAATTATTTTCACTAAGGGTACAAATATCAATTCACTTCTTATTCTCACATCCCCACTTGAGAACAAGATTCTCATTTTACATTCTAAATTTATAGAGTCCACTCAAATTTCATTTTCATTCCATCTTTATTTTGGAAGTAAACAAGTTAATGAATCTTATTCTCTCATTCCATTCTCATTTTTAATTAGTAAACACACCATCATAACTACCTTTTAGGTAGTTATATTTTTTATTTTACAATTGTTTCTTAAAAGCCACAACACTTCACTATCCAACAATTCTTAGGAAATCCTACTAAAAGCATATTTCATTTAATTATGGTAAAATAATTAATAATCCTACTGATTATTCATTTATATGATGACACACATATATTTTTCAGTATATCTAATGATTTATATCCAATTCAATAGTAGATATAAATGACGATTTAAATATCACTGTTTAACTTGAATTCCATTGACTGTGAAAATAAAGAGAGTGTGTATGCATATGCGCAAGGTAAAAATTGTTGGCAAGCCAGCTGCACTATCACAGCACAATATGTAAGAATATAAGAGGTGAAACAGCTGCCCAAAATGCACCCTAAATTTGTTTGTGTGCCAAACAAAGACAAATATACCTACACACACATATATACGTATAGAGACACACACACATATGTTGGAATATTTTATAGTGGCCCACGTGCCACATTATTAAATTAGTAATAATAAAATAAATTATTGGCTGAAATCCTATTGGTCAATTGGAAAAATTTAACTGCCCACTTTGATGGAAAGTGAAAATTAAGGTTTTATTAAAATTGATCCTCTCTCCACCCAATATATAAAAGGATATCACGTTAATTTTCTCTTAATCAGAGAGTGAATCACTCTAAAGGGGTCAAGAGAGAGAATCAATTTTGCTAATATTTAACTATTAGCAGTGGGAATTGATCAAGAAAAATTGCTATGGATCAAGGTATATTTTCTCTCAATTATGATGATGTGAAAATCATGATATTTTATGATCTTAGAGATTAAAGTTTATTCAAATTAAGGTTTATTTACTTTATGGGAAACTAGTTTTTTTTTTGTTTTTTAATATCTATAATATTTCTGTTCCCTTTTAAGGCTTTAATTTTTTCATGAAATGCAATTGGGAAACTCGTGTCTTTTTAAACTATAATAAAGCTTTTTCCTTTTAAGGCTTTAACTTATTCATGAAGAAAAGAAGTTCTTTATATGATGGAAACCTAAATAGTAAATAGGAGGAATGTTTCTTCTAGTACGCGCTAAATCTGTTTGCCGACATCACTATAAGCCAACACAAATTTAGTTATGGACGTGACATTCTGGGATTATAAGGATATTTAGATTTATTTTATATATTACGATCCTAATAAAAAAAAAATAATGGAAGAGATAGCACTAACAAAATTTATCATTTGTCGGTTTGGTTAATCGAACGGAACTTAAAACATATTTCGAATCCGACTTGGTTTTAATCGAACCGGAATAAAAATCGATTTGGCTTTACCTTAAAAAAAGAAAAAGAAAAAAAGTTATGAAAAAGATTTGCATACGGTTTAGTTCATCGAGCCACCGAAGTACAAATTGCAAGCCTTTTACATAACGATCAAGTGACCAATTCTTAGACTGCAAGCAACCATGCAACACCAATTAGCATGCAATCTTCATAAATCAACCCTGTCCAGTTTACTTGATTTATGCTATCCAAGCTTGCAGGTCTTCATTAATTTGCTTCCTAAATAATTCCTTGTATGCTTCCAGATCCTCATTAAACCCAAAATAATTAAACCAACTACATTATATTTCCTATTTCCTAAATAGACTTGACCTGCCATAGATCTTAAGGGGGATCATTCTATAGCTCAAGGTGGAATTCAATTATTCAAAGGATAGGATATATTATTTTTTCTATAAAAAAAAAAATTAAAAACAAGTTAGTAATCACTGTATATATAAGGAGGTTATTTTCTAGGTTTTCTTGATGTAACAGCAACACAACCGTACCATAAATATTAATGTAATGAATGAAATCCTTCAGCTTCAAGCAGACAAAATCGTTTTCATTCTCAAAGCATTTTTAAACTACGTTTAGTTTAACCTTTTTGTTTAAATTAGAATTTATATTATGCATTAATTTCCTACAAGTACATGCAATGAACTACAAATAGTTTTCAGGAAATCAGCTAATTATTTTTTTTTAAAATGATCAAAGGAATTCCTCAAAACAACAAAGATTTTTTCCTCTGCTCGTAGAAAAATTTATTTAACTGATCAATCACAGTTCATAATCAAAACAACAAAGATTTTTTAACCCTTTTAAGGCAAGGAAGTTAAGAATTAATGTTGTTACCTTGTAGTATCATTAGTTCGTCGATTTTGTACGGATGCTGCACCACCTTAATTGATCGTCAGAGGAATTAATCCTTTAAGGCTAAAGCAGAAACATCAATACTTCATTCTATTCTATTAACATTGGATAAATTGCGTGGATTAAATAAAGAGAGTGAATGTTCTTGCCTTATGAATGGGAGTCCTCATTTTTGACGAAATGGCTAGCTAGTTATTGTCAGACCCTCACTGTTGTGGGCTGGAAAGCCCACGAACGGAGTGCCTTAGTTTAGGGGCTGATTTGGGCTTTTAGGTGTCCTAACTTGCGTAGGACGGTTTTGTACATGATAAAACACTTTTTTATATATACATTAAACAATTAATAATTCCCACTAATTATTCATTTATATGACAAAATACAGATTTTTAGATCTAATGATTTATATCCAATTCAATAGTAGATATAACTGATTGACTTAAATATTATAGTTAACTTAATTTAAATGCACGTTATCCAATTGAGGGTCGTGTTATGTTACATTATATGTAACATACAACAACTCCTGAATTGTCACTCAAAATCAAAAAGTTGCAGCATGTGAAACAATTGGATTGTTATGGGCGAAAACTCTTGGTTTGCCGTACATTACATTATATGTAACATATAATGCTTATGCTTATGTGGTAAACATGTCAAGCATGTTTTGTTTCAGCATTACACTCACTTCTCCCACTAATCTTTAAGCCAAAACTCTGCCATGAAAGCCCTTAAAATCAAAGTTCACTGCCTTGCATGGCTCTTGTTTATTCTTCTTCACACAAAATTGGCTTCTCCAACACCATTGAAGTACATCCCGAAGTTTGGTGTTCTTCGTGGAATTAATGTTTTTCAAAACCCTAGTGAAAATTTAACTTCTTCAGAACCAAAGAGTGATCTCAAAACTTTCTATTATGATCAAACACTCGATCACTTTAATTATAATCCAGAAAGTTATTTAACATTCCCGCAGAGATATGTGTTGAACTTTAAGCACTGGGGCGGCGGCGGTGGAGCCGCGGCCGCGCCAATTTTGGCTTATCTTGGTGAAGAGAGCAGTCTTGATGATGACCTTCGTGGCATTGGATGGCTTTCTGATAATGCTCATCGATTTAAAGCTTTACAAGTTTATATAGAGGTGAGTAGAAAAGGCTTTCTGATTTTTGCTTTGCTTTGCATAGAAATTGACACTTTCATCTTTTTAAAATTTATTTCTATCATTTGGGTCCTTGACAAAGGATTAATGCCACATTTTATCTACATTGTTAGAATACTAGCAGAAGAAATACAGTGGTAAAGGGTAAATGTGACCTTATTAGCCTGGTGATACATTGGGTAAAATATTTGTTCTAATTTGATGATTAGTTTTTTTGTGCAGCATCGGTTTTATGGGAAATCGGTACCATTTGTTTCAAGTGAAGATGCCCTAAAGAATGCAACTCTGCGTGGATATTTCAATTCAGCTCAAGCTTTGGCAGATTATGCAGAGATTCTCTTACATATCAAGAAAAAATTATCTGCTAAAACGTCTCCAATAATCGTTGTTGGAGGATCTTATGGAGGAAGTAAGCTACTTTATATTAATTAATAAATCACGTTTTGTGTCAATGTCACGTCATTTATTACATCAATTATGATACAAACTATTTTATCTCCCAACTAACGAATTCTTGTTCAGTTGAGATTTACTCATTTGTCTGCGGATTTGTTGTCATTCATCAGTGCTTGCTGCATGGTTTCGCTTGAAATATCCTCATATTGCATTGGGAGCAGTGGCCTCTTCAGCTCCAGTTCTCTACTTTGATAAAATTACACCATCAGATGCATATTATTCTCGAGTCACTAAAGATTTTAGGGTAAGCAAAACAAAATAATTAATATATTAATTAAAATTATATGATTCCTTTTAAAAAGAAAATTAATTATTGAATCTTGATCAATGATACAGGAAGCCAGTGAGAGTTGCTACGCGACCATAAAAAGGTCATGGGCGGCAATTGATAAAGCCGGTGCCAAAAGAAATGCACTTGCTTTCCTCAGTAAAAAATTTAAAACTTGCAAGTACTATTCACATTACTTTTCTTCTCTTCTTTTATATCCTTCTACATTTTCTTCTTTTAATTAATTGCAATGCAAATGTTATTTCTGATTCTAATTTATGTCTTGTAAAATTCGGACAACAGTATTTGGATTCAGGATTTTGTAACATATATCCCAGAAAAGAACTCTCCTGTAAAGTTTATTTATTGAATGAACTTAAAATTTCTACAGGTCTTTGAAGAGTGTTTCGGAATTGAAGGATTATTTAGAAAACATGTATACCGTAGCAGCTCAATATGATAGGCCTCCGAATTATCCAGTAAATCAAGTTTGTAACGGTATAGATGGAGCTTCCCAAGGCACAGATACCCTCGCCCGGATATTCTCAGGAATTGTAGCTTCAAGGGGGAAAAAATCTCGTCATAATCTCGGTGAATTTTTTTCTGATGAAACATTAAATGGCTGGGGTTGGCAGGTAATTAATTAAGCTCATTTCTCTCCAACGATCTAATATAAATTTAAGTCTTAGATGAAACTGAACCCGACTCTTGATTGCAACTTAGTTGAAGGTGAATGCGTTTTTACTTTTACATCTGTCTAAGGTTAAATAATTTCAGTCACGTCACCATTTATAATTGATAATATATATATATATATATTGTTTATTTTGGTTTGTCATGCAGACATGTAGCGAAATTGTAATGCCAATTGGTATTGGTAAAAACAAAACAATGTTTCCGGCAGACCCATTTAATCTAAAGGAATACATGAATTCATGCGAAAATTCTTATGGAGCAGTTCAAGACCACACTGGATTACTACTTATTATGGTGGTCTGGTAAGTCTAAATAAATATTCCAAAGAAATTTTTTTAAAAGATTTACTTGATTTAACCAGAAAAAATAAAAAATAATTGAATATGGGCAAAAACATATTTTGTAACTAATCGTAGGGATAAAAATGACATTTGTAGCTATTATAGGGGTATAAACATCATTTTATAATTAATTCTAAAGACAAAAATATTATTTTATAATTAATTTACTGTTTAAATTTAACAGTTTGCCACCCACTCGAGAGTATTTTTAAAATATATACCACCCTTTTGAATTTTATTGAAACATATGTCATCAAGAGGTAATTAACTTTTGCACAACTACTTGAACACTAGGAATCACATAAGGTATTAAAAATTTATTAAAACCTAACTGATAAAAACAATTTCTAAGAGGGACTAAAGTGTCGTCCTTTTATAATTAGCCAAATACCGGAGCAATTTCTATTTTCCTCACAAAATTTACAAAAATGACTCAAAAATAGGATCTTAAATAAATAAGTAATAGAGCAGTCTAATTGTACATTCTCTAATATTACAAAAGCAATGTTAATTTTACAAACTTGTGATTTGTCAGCAAGATAATAAATATAAAGAGAAAGTACGTGCATTAAAGAATTCAATACAATGGAGATCGAAGTAAGGATGGCAGCCCATGTTAAGCCACATTTTCCTAAAAAAAAAAATTATGATAAGTGGCATGATACAATGCGCTACTGACTAGTGACTACAATCTAAATGTAAAGGCACATTGATGATAGTAAAAATTATTTTCATTTATGACTTCATAACTTTCTGGTGATTGAATTCCACATATTTTGATCACATATCCAATGGATCAAATGCATTCCACATATTTTGATCATCCGACGACTGCGGATCTCTTAGAATGGATTCAATCTTCGGTCCCCCATGTTGATTTCTTGCAACAGGAAAATTCCAAAATGAATCGGAGTTCTCGAAGAAAATGTAAAATACAACAGCCGATGCCAGAAATAGAGCTAAAAGCAACGAGTAAATCTGCCACTCTGCACCAAGTCAAAAAAGAAAACGGTTAGGACACTGAATTTTGAGAGTGAGAGTGAGAGAGAGGCAGAGAAAGACCTTTCCAATCTGCCGGAACAGTTAGCTTGGTGATCATAGCTCCCCATTCTTTAGAAGCGGTAAGCACCACCCTGTGAAAAAGCACCACACGATGAGAGGAAGAATTAATATGTAAGAACTAAAATAGAGGAACTGTGAAGAAAAAAATTGGTTGCAAATGGCTTATAAAGCTACATCAAATGTTCAATTTCAGTAGAAGAGCTCTAATACAATATAAGAATGCAGTCAACTTCTTTTTATGGTAAGTAAAAATCCTTCGACCTTTTTATGTTCAAAGATTCCTGCATTAGAGACTATTTTCGGTTCCTACAACCTTGTCAATCGGAATACTCATGAGATGTAAATATGCCAGATTAGTGACCCAAAGTGGCTTTGAAATTTGAACTCCTGACCTCCCAGTTGAATCAAAGGGTCCAAGGGTCTCACCACAACCCAACCACTTATAAATTATTAAGGTCAATATGGGATGATTGTGGCATAATTTCTGGAATTACCAAACAGATTTTTTAAAGAATAAAAGAATATTTTAATTCTTTGGCAGCCCTTAAAGTTGTTGATCAAACAACAAGGCAAGGCATTCCTATGTGTTGATCATTATGTATGACATATATCTGTGTTACCATTTGAATCTTACCTTTGGGTGGGACAGAACTCAACTAATGCAATGGAGGTACCCAGGTGTAGCCTCTTACTCCAATGATTGATTTCCATTTTTTTCACATCGACAACACAGATGTCCCCATCTTTGCTTCCCCTACAATAAATTAAAAAAATCAAACGTCAGTTAAAACAAAGTCACAAGTGAAAATGAAAACGAAACACATAAACACCGCCAAATGGCTACAGAGTTGTATATTAGCTCAATGACAAATTTTGGCTCAAAACATTGATAAGAATCACAGCAATTTGAGCATTTCAAAAAAATACATCAGACACTGAGTTCATATTTTCTAGAAAAATAGTAACACAAGCCCACATACCAACAACAAATTTTTAAACAGTATCATCGTGAGCTTACATAGCGAGATACTTCCCATCCAAGCTGATAGACAATACAGATGCAGGCTTTCTAAGCAGCCTCTTATGGCCAATTTTGTTCCACGTACTGATATCATAAACCGCAAGGAGAGCTTTATCACCTGTTTCATTGATATTAATTCAGATTAAATTATAATCTAACAATAGCTCAGTAAAATGTTGTACATCAAACAAGAGGGAGAATATATACCTCTTTGAACTGTGCAAAACAAAAATGGTTTTGTCCCATCCTTGGAGAATCTGCATAACTCAATCTTCTCATCCTGCATGGTCCCCCCCCAACACACCAAAAAAAAAAAAGGTTAAAAGTTTTTTTCCATGTAAGGCAAACTTCTAGCAAATATTCCAATACCAATAGATAGATAAATCATACCGAGTTGCGAGTTAAGAAAGTCCAAGCAACACCATCTTCTGTTTTCCATATTCTAGCCGAACCATCAGTAGAAGTTGTAGCCAAAAACTCTGAATCTAGGCTATCAGATAATAATAACCAAAAGTTTCAGCACCCAGTTATGGAAGTGTCAAACTCCTGTACAATTTTATTAAAAGGTGCCTATATTATTGCATTTACCATAAAATTTAGTACTTATACATATATTTGTGTTTATTATTATTATTGGTTTTCATTTAAGCATAGCATGACTGGTAATTAAATCATCTCTCCACAAACCCCGCCCCTAGTACATAGAGGTTAACATTAGAAATGTCATGACATATTTCTGATGACACACAAACGAATTAGTTTAATGCTTACCTAAAGTCCATATCCAACACAGACTTGTGTGCTTTTGGTTCATCTAAAATGATGCGCAGGCTTGGCCAATGCATTATTCTGAGATGCCCATCCTGCCATTGGTTAGAAAGATGTCAGACATGCATGCTTGTCTATTAACATGTTAATGTGATGTATGATATAAAAAAAATGCAGTAATCAATAGAATGTTGTAATATATTAAATTCTGGGATATTTCCACACCATTGAAACAGTGGATATAACAACAGATCAAATTATAAAGCATTGCTTACCACTCCACCAGCAGCAAATCTAGATCCATCCACACTGAAGGATAGGCATTTTTGTGGGCCAGCGTCTTGTAGAGGAGGCATTTTCTTGGCCAGTAAATTTATATCTGTTGCTCCACCATATACTTCAAACAATCTGCACATCATGGGAATAAATCAGTCTACATTACAACCTCTTAAGTTGATAGTTTTGCTAGCCTGACTAGCTGTATAATTTCACTTTGTAAAGTAATACCTACTCTGAAGACTAAACTAATTGAAGTAAACCTCTTGAAAATGTTTGGCTAAAATCAGTCTACAAACGAAAACACTTGAGAATGATCAACTCAAGGGATAAAAGATTCATCTAGTCTTAAATCCATTTACAAGCTGAAAACAACTCAGACTAAAACATCGGTAATACAGAGCCATATCAACCAACTAAAACAAAAGACAATTTAAATAGGAAACATTTTTTGCGATAAATCTAGTTAAAACAAACAAGCAGTTTCCAAGCGTTTAAACAAACAGCTTCTCTCATCTCAATTAGGCTCCACCGTCTATCTCACCACTTACTTTCAACAATAAGATAACACAACTTAGGATGCAGAGACCACATATTATCACAAAAGCCAAAGTGCAAGCAGAAGTTATAAATAAGACACAGTTTATTTCAACTTAGAACAGGACACCAATTCTCCACAGTCCGCCCATTCTAATCCAACATTATAATCATTGACTTCGCAATATCAAACTTTTCTTTATTGACTTCAACTAACACCATTGTTTGATCCATTGGATCAAGGGTATGTTTGAAGTTAAGGTGGTGTGGCTTTTAATATACGCCTATTAAGGAACGAAATCACTAGATGTCAAAGTGAGTGGGCATTATTAGCAAACTGTTTCAAAATTAAAACTTGGTGCCTGTCTCCCTAACTTAAGAATAAAATTTTAAGCTTACAAGCAATCCCCACTTTTCAGTTGAAGATTATAAATTTAAACTAAAAACTGACCAAAAACACAACTCTTTACAATCAAATTACAGAGTAATGAATCAAACAAACTAAAAGCTAATAAACTCACTTGCAGCCACCATTAGTTGTAGAGCAAACAAAGTCATCACCACTCGGGTTCACAGCAATTGTCATGGGATCGCCTTCGCTTTCATCAAACACATATGTAACCTTAAAAAAAAAAAAGCCAAAAACAAAACAAACCCACATCAGAAAAGTCAACGAAACATCAAAAATCAATTCAAAACGAAATCTTTTTCCTTTTTTTTTTCAAAAAAGAATATTTTTACCAAAGGGGAAGTGTAGACAGAGGTTGTTTTGGGATCAAAGGAGAAAATTTCAAGCACTGAGGGGGATGAACTGGCCCGGCTGGACTTGCCCAACACAACCAAAAACACGTTCTCGGGTCGCTTGATCCACGACCCGCATGTCACGGTACCACCACCCTCCATTTTAATTGATTGATGAAATAAATTTGAGTTTGAATAACGAAACTTTTTTTTTTGGGGGTTTTGTTTTTGAAGTGGGAACTGGAAACAGAGTCAATGGAGGAACCGAGGAAGATAAGGGGGCTTTTGCTGGTTTTATAGTTGAAAACGCGGACAAATTTTTCGCTTACCGCGAAAAGTTTTTTGGTTTTGCCTTGTGTTATGCTTTTCTTGTTCCAGGTACAATGATGCGCAGAGCACAATGTACGGGAGATATTCAACCGCGTGGATAAGATAATAATTTATGATTAATGATACAGCCACGAACTTTTGTACAAACTGACGTAGCATGATATCATTGGTAGAATGAAAATATAAATTAATAAAAATAAATCATCGCATGATATCAAATGAAAATATAAATTAATAAAAACAAATCATATGAGCCAAGTGATATTTAATTCAACTAATCTTATCATGCCACATCAGTTTGTACAAAATAAGTTTATACAAGAGTTTGTGCCTGTATCATTACTCATAATTTATTATGTCATATTTTGTGTACGTAAATTTGTATTTCTTTTTATTCCTTTAATTAAAACAAACTACAGTCAATAGAAATATATAAGAGCATCTCCAAACAAAATTTCAAATAATATTATACTTTTTATTTAAAAAATTACATTAATATTAAACATTTTAAAAGATACGTTAATTTAGATTCTTTAAATAAAATTTGTTTATCACTCTTTAATATTGTCGAGTGAGTTTCTTCCTCTTTTATTAATATTTTATTATTATTTATTAAAAAAATAAGATTGCAATAATTATTATTTATATTTCTTTTAAAAAATATAATAACAATATAATTTGATAGTGAGAAAGATTTGATTAAAATAATATTAGTTGATTCTTATTTGGTGAGTCTTTTGGAGAGAATTATATTTTTCTATACACTTATTTGTCATATCAGTAAACAAATTGAAATTTAAAGAGTAAAATTTAAAGATTCTTTTGGAGATACTCTAACAATTGCAAGACTACATTATAGGTAAATATTTACAAATATTGGATAGGATTAGTTTGAGTAAGGATGGCAAATTCTAGATTGGATTCAGATATAAGTACATTTAGATCTGAATTTGTAAAAAAAATATGTGGATCTGAATGCGGTTAATATATGTATGGATTGTGAGCATATTTCTTAGATATCCAGATCTACATAATAATAAATTTAAATATAATTTTAAATTCAACAATTTACCTAATAATATCAAATAAAATTTAATTATAATTCAATCAATAATTCGACATCAATTCGACATAAATAACATACAACAACACCATAAATTTGTAAACAAAAATTCCACAACATAAATCAAACATAAAAAATAAGAAAATTTAAAGTAAACCGGTTCATTACAATATTATCTAATTATTATTATTATTATTTTAATTTCTTAACATACTTTTCAAAGTCAATAAAGATTATAGAATTAATTATGCTTATACTTATTAAATAAATAATTTAACTTATATATTTTCAATTGAAATTTAATTGACAAATAATTTAATTATAAAATAATACAGTTCAAGATATTTGATTTCTCTGATGCACTTATATGTAGATCCGGATCCGTATTTTTTTAATATAGGATCCAGATCTTCCGCATCTTTGTGGATGTGGGTCGAATCTGGATTTTCTTACCATCCCTAAGTTTGAGTGCACCCTAAGTCCAGAGAGATTTTTAAATAATTTTATTTAATTAATTATTTGAATTCAAATCATAAAAAAGATGAGGGATCAAAAAATGATTTGGCTTTTGTATATCTAGTTACCTTAAAATATAAAAGAAAAGATTAATTGATTATTTTTTAATCATCCGTTTATATATCTCCTCATAAATTGATTATTTTCAAGAATCATTCTTTTTACATTAAAAACACCAATTTATCTCCTATTTTTGTTAAAAAAGACAAAAAAAATAATCAACCCACTCTTTTTTTTTTTAATCTTTTAAATAAAAATGGGTAACTTGAAGTCTTCAAAAATAAGGAAAATGATATGAAAATAATCAATTTACTAAGAAATAATCTAAAATTTACCCTAAAAGAAAAAAAAAGTAAAGGATCAATTTCCATTTGCCAAAGTTATAATTGTATAGATTATATATTTTATATTTAGGCCTCGGCAAACCATGGTTGTAACATAACTTCACAAAGTGCATAACATAAAAGTTGCCCTTAAAAATTTAAGATATATTAATAACTAAACATTACTTAAAATTATTGGATATAATTTTTCTGGTAGATGTAGCCATACCCTTGAAATAATTATTATTTTCAATTATATATTTCAAAACGCATTTTTTAAAATTATTTTTTTTATGTGGGTCCAACACGAAGTAGAGTGGAGGAAAATACAATGATCGAATGGACAAGAACGAATCGTCAACTCTTTGTAGTGATTAAGGATATTCGATTGGTGATTCCGCGGGAAAAGCGATGGCAATTGGCACCAACGGTTTTGCTAGTAGTAGTCAAAAATGGGGTGGCAATGAGCAATCATGTTACTATTAGATGTAATATTTTAATCTGAAAAACAAAATGATTTATTGTGTTTGTATAATTTCTATCAAAGTTAAAAGATGGGTGATGATAGACTCATAATTATTTTATATAAATAAAATTGCATAAATTAATGTAATATAAAGAGATTATTTATATAAAAAAGTCTAGCTATATTATCCACAAGTTTTGGTACCCCATTTTTTGTCTTTTTTTAAATCCACGTTTAGATTTTATCCAAAAGTAGTGTAATAGTTTTGATGTGTTTATTGGTTTATTAACATTAAAAGTCCCTGCTATTTATGCAAAATAAAAAAATCAAAAGTTTTAAAATTTTGACTTATAAGTCATAATATTATAAATTTCTTATACTATGTTTCCAATTAAATCACTATTAAAAGTGATAAACTAGGTAAATGTTAAATACCCTTCAATAGTTTTAAAAGGAATTTGTGGCTGAAACTGAAACACAATGCTTCTTCTTTGTTATCCACTTTTTATGGCAACAATGAAACATTCTTTTTCTTTTTCTTCTTCTTCTTCACTCTCCCTCTCTCGATTCTTCCGCAAAACTACTCTCCATTACAACATCAACAATGGCTTTAGTAATCTCAGAATTTCTACAATAATTAAAAAAAAAATTCAAAGCTTACGTGGGGTAGCGTTGGTGATGATTTGGTTTGTGTGCGATGTTGGTGCTGCTGGGTTCACTGCTGCATCGCGTGCTGCCGTGCTGGGCTCGTGTAGCTGTGTAGGGTTTGCTCTAGTTTGAACTCAATCGGCGATTGCTGAATGATATGGCTACAATTGTTGGGTTTTGTATGGGTGTGAGGCAACGATACGAATATGGGTGGCAAAACGAATAAACAAATTTAATTCGAATCGAATAATAAACGAATTGGGTTAAAATTCTGTAGATTCAGATTCGTTTAATTCGTTTAATAGAATTGATAAACGAATCGAATCGAATCTGGATTCATTTATTATTCGTTTATCCTTAATGAGTCGAACCGAATCGAATTGAATCGAATCAGGATTCGTTTACAATTCGTTTAGAAAAATATAATTAATAAACAAAATTAAGGAAAATAAAATATAAAAAATCACAATTTTAACATCCCACAACAAAATACAAGTAACTCAAACCATATTATGCAGTAATTTCAAATTATAAAGTAAGGTAATTTCTTTAATTCTCTTCATTTGTTTTTTTCACCTTGAAAACAAAAATCCTACACCAAAAAGAAATTAAAAATGTTATTAACAATTTAACATACTGCAATATTGATAATAATCACTGTAAAATTTCAAGATATCACATATATAACAAATTTGTAGTATTTTTAAGGAAATAATAATTAAACAAGACAAAACTTTACCTATCACACTCACATAAATCCAAGGATTTGGAGCAGTGGCAAAACGTAGCACTTGCTAGATGTAGAAATTAAAAAGAAAAAGAAAAGGATTTGGAGAAGGAAATGAAGGGAAAGAGATGGCAAAATGTAGCAGTGGCAGCTGAATTACTAGGAGATGAGTGAAAAGTGCGTGTGAAGTGTAAAATTAGGGTTGGTCTTTTGGCATTATTTGTTATGCTTAAAATTACAATATTAACCTTCATTTTTTAAAAAGTTTTCAAATAAACTTAAGGATAAAAATAATAATTTGATTAAACAAAAAACAAACGATTTTTAAACGAATCGACTTGTATTTGATTCGTTTATGACACGTTTATTAAGCGAATCCTAAACGAATAAACAAATCAAAATCTTCAAACCCGCATTCGATTCGTTTAATTAGCGAATCAAATCGAATTCACTCATTTATTAAACGAATCAATTTTTTCAAAGCCATACCCATTTAATTCGCATCGAATCGAATCGAATAAATGAATCCTAACCCATATTGCCATCCCTAAATATGAAGGTGCAACTGTTGGTTGTTGCCTCAATTCATTTTTTTGCCTTTTTGGGTGGGTGTGAGTGTGTGATTCGTGTGAGAGCTTTAGGGTTCATTGTTTTTTGTTTTGATTTTGTGTTTTCTTTTTTTCTTTTTTTAATTTTAGATCTTTTTTTTATTTATATATTTTTGCTTGAGCCCATAACAAGGCCATTATATATGGGCTTTATATTTCTAAGTCTTTATCCATAATTTTATCTTACGGACTGGGCGTGAAGCCCACAACCCGGGTGGTCGGGTCAGCCCATGCTTTTTTAACAAGCCTAATAATGTCATTGCCAGCGATAGGGCAGCGGTCACTAGAGATTATCAATGCTTTTTAAGTAAATTATTTTTTGTAATAATTAAAAATAAAAATAATAATTTTTTTATTATTCTGTTTCTATATTAGAAATAATTTAGTTACCTTTTAATATGAATCATTTTAGGAAATCAAATAAAAAATAAATAAGATTTTTTTATGTAAAGCATATTAATTAATTTTCATACTGTAAAATGCATAATGATTTATAATAAAAATTAAATACCATGTTTACCCATGGATATCCATAACATATTAGATCATTTGTATTTGCACATGATGAATAATAACTATTATCCAACTAAATTTTGCCGTCCCTAATTAATAGGAATACGACCAATTAAATAATTGTGTTAAATTGACCAATCAAATATTTATATATTTTGCCTCATATTCTTGACAGATTAATGGGTCAACGTCAGACAACAACATCATGGCAATGACCATTTTTTTTTATTTTGGTAGTGAAATGGATTTTTTTTTCCAATTCCAGCAAATTATGCATTGGGTTCTCTACGTATATTGCAATAACAAAAAAAACTTATATTGTCCAAATTGGCAAGTCTGCGATGTCGGAGTATTGTTTTCATGTTGGGTCTTGGAAATGTGTTTATGGCATAGGTTGTAGCTTCTGGAAGCATCACTGTAATTGAAATTTTGTAAGTGCAGGCCTAATATGTTAAAATTTGAAAGTCTTTGGCCTTTTTTTTTTTTAATAACAAATAACAGAACTCCATTATAATTGACTTAAAAAATGACAAAAAAAAGGGTAACAAACCGTTGTGGCAACATAGTTTTACCCTATAATTATCATAACACATATAATTAGAAAAAAGAACTATTATTACTTTTCAATTAATCTCTTTATATCACATTAATTTATAAACGTTAATTTGTAAAAAATTGTTTGTAGTTCTATCACTGTTGTTAAAAGATAGGAAAATGGAAGCTTGGATTAATGTGTATTAGCATAGATAAAAACAAAGTAAAAAAAAATTGTGTATCTCATCGACCGCTCATAGATTGACCAAATTAGTTTACATTTGAGTGAGGATTTTCCAACTATTATTTATTTATTTCACTTAGCACTAAAAGTAAATTTTTACTTCCAAATTAATTGTTTGATAGTCTCTCTCCGGGACTAGGGTCCATCCTGTTATACTCTCAAAAAAATTGAGAGGGAAAATTCAAGCAAGGTTCAATCTAATTTTATTTTATCGTTTTATCATATGAACAACGAACATAAAGGTTTCCGTGAAGGGAAAATGCAAATTAAAACACGTGCAATCCTATTTATTATTTGTCCTGATTTTGCTTTAATCATCATCTTCAACTAATGCAATCTTCATTTGAGCAAAGTTAAAATCAAATTTATGATTCTTAACCTTTATCTTTCTTAGGATTTGATTTTGAGTACTAGTCAAATAAAATTATTGGTGTAATAAAAAATTTGAATTAACATTAACAAATTTTTAAAAATGTTTAAGACAAAATTTTTAGAATATTTTTAAAAATTAGGTACTTCCATTCTCACTTTGATTATTTATTATATTAAATTACGTAGACATTATAAAATATTTGGACTTAATTTCTCGTGTTTTTGTTGGTTTAGTAAATTAAAACCACCCCTTGTCCAACGTTTAGTAATTAGGATCCCAGAAGTTATAATTGTTTATTTATGAATAATACCAAGTGTTGGCCATTTTTCTTTTTTATCGGAGCAAATTAAAATTTTTTTTCATTAACAAATTAAACCTTAGTTTTGGTCCAAAAAATAAAATTAGCAATTTTTGACATACCCATGAAGTCAACTCCACCTTATTTCTTACTTTTTAGTTCCTTTCATGAGATTTGAATTAGGTAGGTAAAAAAGTCCGGGTTTGCCTGCCCCAGGCCTAGGGGTTTTTGGGCCGGTCCTTCACACGAGGACCTGAATATGGGTTAAATTTTTTAAACTCTGCTATGAATAAATCTGGTTAAGGACTTATGCAAAAGCCTAGGCTGGACTCGTACTTTATAATTTATAAATTAAAAAAGAAAATCAAATTAAATAAAAAGAAAGAAAACAAGCAAATTCAAGAGACTGAATTTTTGGTTTGCTATATTGTATTATTAGTATTTTGTGTGTTAGACTATTAATCTATTATGTATTAAATAATTATTTTTAATTTTAATATTCTTTAACTTTTATCTTTTATTAAAAATTTATTTAAAAATTAATAGAAGCTCAAGTCCGGCCTAGGCCCATCAAGGCCTAGCCTAGGCCCAGTTCCTCCAAACTTGGATGGACTTTTAGAGAATTTGAGTCTATTATAAAAAACATGAGCTTGACTCTGGATTTGAAAAAGTCTAGCCTAAACCTATAATTTAGCATCCTTATATTTGAATAACTATGCCATGTTTTCAAGAATATCTCAAAGTTTTGTTTTCCATGGACACATGTCTATTGAAATAATGATATAACGTGGGTCTCCCTCTCCTAAATTTACATTTAAAAAAATTTATTGATCGGTAATTCTAGTTTTTATTCATTTTTAAATTATTTTATTTGATTGTAAGTTACAAAACATTTTTTATGTATAATTATAGTTGTAGTAATAGTAGTAGCAAGTAGCAATAACAATAACAACAACAACAACAATAAAAAAAACAATTATTATTAGAATAATAATAAAAATGAATATAATAAGGGCATTTTAATAATTTATAACAATTCATCTGCTTCCTAGATAAAGTAAATAAATTAATGTCAATATAACTCATTCCAATTTTAATTTACACAGTTCAAGTAAAATCTTATTTCAATTCTCATTTGTTATTTTGATTCTAACCAATTCTAATTGCTGCAAAGGAAATACACCATAAATGTAATTTTGACAAGCTCATATATTATACTCAAATTGTTTTGTAGCTTTTTCTCGAATGACAACCAACTTAGCAAAATCTGGTGCTATCATTGCCGCTAAACGAAATTGATTTTGAACTTCATTGAAATTAGGATTGGGCATTGAATCAGATTCGGATAGATGCGATCCAATCAAGTTTGGCAATATTCAAATCCAATATAACTGGATTGGATTTGAATATTGCCCAATATTTGATCCTAACTTGTGCCACCTAATCGGATTTGCTTTGAATTGGATTAGATCCAACTTGATTTGAAAGATTCAATTGGATTGCAGTACTTACTCAAAAAATAAAAAAATTCAAATACAAATAATTAAATATAAAATCAATAACTCAATCCAAAATACCATCTGAATCTAAATTATCACCCAAATTCAAACTCATCCGAACTTGGATTCATCTAAATAAGCATCCAATTTGATTTTTTTTCTTTAAAGTGGATCTGATTGGATTGAGATGGTTTTTTTTTTTATTTATCAATGTGAACAATTCAAAATCTGATCTAATTCATCTGAATTTGAAGTTATGTAAAATTTTAGGACAACCGAGCAATTCTAAGATTTTGTTTTTCAGCCCAATGAAAAATATAATTAGAAATTGCATCTATAGCTGGAAAATATTACGACCATAGATAAATTGGGTGCGTGAATATTACAAACTTGTTTATCCTAATGAACAATCATTAGCTCAAATATAAAAGACTTGAGGGGTCTATTTGATAATAGTTGAAATAATAATCAAAAGACGACAAACATGAGGTTATCCTCAAAGTACTGCCAGCTAAATGAAGTAGAGTGAAGGTCAGCAGAGACCCCCCCCCATAAGCCTTGGTGGACAATACAAAAATGTGAACACATTTAAACACACTCACCAACAGTATCTCAATCTAATTTCATATGATACATAAATTAATTAAATAAAGATGAGCCTCAGCCTCAGCTTCTTATCCAGGCACCCAATCTCCGGCCGCCACGTGGGCAGCGCCGCCACCCACGTCTTCCACATAAGCCCACGTGTTTTCCCTGGGTCGATGTCGGTTTGGCCCGCCCGTGTGTCATTGGCTCCGCATACGCTGAGGTTTCGCGTCAGCGCCGCCGGCGGAGTTGGCCACCTGTTGCATGATGCTGGAGCTACTGCCGCTGTACTCGTCGGTGCTTACGGTCTTGTTTTGAGTTTTGATAATCTCTCTCAGAGAAAGCTTATTCAACAGGTTCATCTTATTCAATTTTTTACTGACATTGTTGAAAAAACAAAAAAAGAGTATTTGAATTTTCTCTGTCATGGAGAATTTGTTGATGAAAATAAGAAACGGAGAGGAATATGAGTACTAATTTAGAATTTAGATTTTTCATTTTTTAATTTTCAGTTGGATTCTGCAGCATTGAACTGGTAGTCATTTTGATTGACACTTGGGAAATATCGAGTCTTTGTTTAGGATTTAGAGCATTTACAGGTGTTAAACTTTGAATCATCTGATAATATTTTGTCGTATAAAACAATTTGTTGATAATCATCTGTCTGTAAAGTGCACTAGCTCCAGCTAGTTGCTGGACAAATCACTGTAGGTTGACATGCAATCGAAGTTTCGATCTTCATAATGATCTTAGAAAGTAAAAAAACATAGATGTAATGAAGTAGCAAGTTGCAGTAGAACACGTGAGGAGGTAATTTCATTTCCTGTTATTCTCGGAGCACAAGCAAATTATATAAGCTATACTACGAATGTGAAGTCAGAAAGAGGTCGCATAAAAGGATTAGGTAGGTGGTGGACTGGAATTAGAAGCTCATTTTTGGTGAATTGAGGTTAGAGAAGCTTTTTTTAACTTCTTACTTTCACTTTTATATTATCAATGCCAAGAGTTTGCTAACCAGCTTAATTAAAGTGGGAGAGTGGGAGTGGTAGTAACGAAATTTTGTTTGAATTCTTGCTGTATTCGTAAATTGATGCCAGTTTGATAATGTAAAGGGGTAGATAGTGACATCTGATAAATCTTTAATCATTTCTTAAGTTTGTTTTGAAAGATCCCTTAATGTAGAGTAATATCTTTCATGATTTAAGATTTTGCTTTCTTTTTGACAAATCTTCTTCACTTTTCTACCCCTTGGAACAGAGTTTAAGCAGAAAACTTGTACATATATTGTCGGGATTGTTATTCATGGTTTCATGGCCAATTTTCAGGTTCCCCTCTCGGTATATGGAAATTTTAACAAATTCAGTTTGTTTGTTATATTTGCTGCGTTTTCCTTAACTTTTCAATCGATTATTTGAATACTATAATAGCACCTCAACAGAGGCTCGCTACTTTGCCGCTTTGGTTCCTCTTGTGAATTGCTTGAGACTTGTCATTAACGGCCTCTCATTAGTAAAGGATGATGGGCTCATAAAATCTGTTACTCGTGAAGGAAACCCAAAGTAATTTTCCTCATTACCATTATCTTAATGCTATTGGATTCATTATTATTTGATACAATTGAGTTCGTTTGTAATTTTGCTTCACTGTTCTTTTGCTTCATTGTTCTTGTACTGGCAGGGAGTTGCTTAGAGGGCCATTATATTATGTTCTGATGTTAATTCTTTCTGCTCTTGTCTTTTGGCGTGATTCGCCAGTTGGGGTGATCTCTCTCTCGATGATGTGTGGGGGAGATGGTAATATCTCGTCTTATCCCAACATAGTTCTCTTTCATGCCTCTCAATTACTTATTTCTGCTTCAATGATTAAAAGGTGTTGCTGACGTTATCGGAAGAAGATTTGGGTCCATGAAGATCTTTTATAATGAGAAAAAAAGTTGGGCTGGCAGTATATCAATGTTTGTTTTTGGATTCTTAGTTTCCATTGGGTGCGTTCAAGCCTCTGTGACAGACTAATCTACAGTTTGCTTACTCAATGGATTTCGTCACTGACATGATATTTATCTTTACAATATAGGATGCTGTACTTCTATTCGATTTTGGGATATTACCAACTGGATTTGATTGAGACATTGCAACGGGTTGCTTTAGTGTCTCTAGTGGCGACAGTTGTCGAGTCTCTCCCGATTACAGAGGTTGTAGATGACAATATATCTGTTCCTCTTGCAAGCATGGTAGCAGCATATTTGAGTTTTGGTTATTAGATTGTACCTTACTTTCCATCTCTCTCTTTCTTTCTCATTTCATTGCTGTTCTTTGACATTTTTTTTAATTAAGTCCCTGCATTAAAATTGTATTTGTAATGAATATTTATTTACTATGAGAATATGATAGTATGATTTGCAGTCAATGTAAATAACCCCGAATGCCTTGTAAATCACTGCCTTTCTGTTGTTACACTGAAAATTTTTACAGGTTAAATGATTCAATTTTTAAGTCTCTAGAGTTTAGACTTTACTTAGTTTTATCTTTGATTATTGCTGAACTGCACAAATGAGTTGAAAGGATCCACTATGGTGAGCTATTTATTCATGAACGTGTCAAAATATTATTGTTATTTATTATAAAGTCAATTTTGACCCTTTGTAGAATTTGTTTACTAATTAGGCCCCTTAGAACCTTTGATACTTGTTCCGGGCATTAAAACATTAGATTATAAATTATAATTCAGTGCTGAGTTTTTTTTTTTTTTTACTGAATACTGAATTAATGATTAAGATTTATTTTGAGTTTTTATTTTTTTATTTCTCACTTAATAATTATTGATTCAGTTCTTAGTAAAAACTTAGTTCAGTACTGAATTTTTATCCTAAAACGTTAGCGAAAAAGTACATCATTAAGGGATAAATGTGACTTTTTAATTTTAAAATGTATAAATTGAAAAGACTTATGTAAGGTACTTAGCAGAAAAACTAACGACCATCAGGTAAATTTGGCTTGAATTTGGGTTTCAAGTGTTATTTGACCGAAGAAGAGGGGGCTGTATGTATTATTTATTCAAATGTTAATAATATTCAACAGAGAAGAAGAAATCAAATGATGCGTAACAAAATTCCGGGATTAAAGCCTCTCCTTAAGCAAGCCATACAGAGAGATTAAAATGCTTTCCTAACAACATCACTTCCATAACAACCACATAAATAAATCTAGAGAATGTTTTCAGATTTTCAAGGAAAAAAAAGGAAAAAGAAACACAGCAAACAAAACAAATAATTGTGCTATGGCATCTAACAACAATATTTCCCTTTTCTCCTTCCAAAATATTGCTAGCAAGTCACCAACTTTTCTGGTTCTTGTTCTGGTTTCTGCAGAAGCAATTGATCACTTCTTTTTATTGCATTATCATTATAACTATTGTTATATAGATTTCCATTTTTTGGCTGTAAATTATAATACTAATGGAAGATATAACACAAGAACTGTGCTCATCCATCCACCCATTTAATCCTTTAGTGAGCACATTTGTTCAGATTTCATTGATGCTTGTTATTGCCCACATTTTTAACCTTATCTTCAAACCCCTTGGTCAGCCAGGACCCATTTCTCAAATGCTGGTAAGAAACTAGCTCTAGCTAGCTACATTTGATTTGCTTTGAATTATATGTACTGATTCTCTTATATTATATATGCAAAAGTTGAGACACTAACGTTTGCTCTATGTTTTGCGTATATGATGATCAAGGCTGGACTAGTTCTTAGTCCAAGTTTTCTGTCCCAAATCAACAAGATTCGTTCGTTCTTTATTCAAGATCTATCTGCATTTTATTATCGAGTTTTCGCCTTCATTAGCCGCATACTTTTCATGTTCTTAATTGGTCTTGAAATGGACACTGCTTACCTGAGAACGAACATGGATCTTGCAGCAACAATTGCTTCTGGTGGCTTGCTAGTGAGCTTCGTCTTTGGCATAATCTTGACCTATATTTCCAGGTTTGTGTTAGATATTAAAGACAATACCCCAGCATTCTCTATCACCATCACTATACTTCTAGCAAATTCAGCATCTCCAGTCGTTATGCGCTTGATTGATGAACTCAAATTCAACACTTCAGAGCTTGGACGCTTGGCATCTACTACCTCTTTAATCAATGAAGTTGGTTGCATTATATACTATTCATCGTTTGTCACTGTCTTATCCTCTAAGAATTTTGCAAATGCAATTTACTCAATCATTCTCACTGCTCTACTGATCATTATTAACATGTATTTGGCCAAGTGGTTCGCGAGGTGGAACAAGGACTCAAAATATGTGTCGAATGCTCAGGTGTTATTTCTTTTGGTTCTTGTAGTAAGTCTAGCATTTTCCATTGAGGTACTTGGCTACAACAGCACCATTACAGGATTTCTTCTTGGTGTATTTTTTCCAAGGGATGGCAAAACAACTCGGACTCTGTTTAAAAAGCTTGCTTACTCTATTCATAACTTCGTTCTTCCAATTTACTTTGGCTACATGGGTTTCCAATTCGATATCAGGGATCTTCTTAAACATTACCAAAACATTCTTCTTGTTCTTCTTTTGCTATTCTCATGCATTGCCAGCAGAATGATTGGAACCTTGTTTGTTTGTCATCGTTTAAAGATTCCAAGGATTAAGGCTGTCCTACTTGCTTTCGTTCTCAATTTGAAAGGCAATTTTGAACTTATACTCATCGATGTAGAGGCTGGACGTTCTGCGGTAAGTTTCTATCTTTCTTTTTTTCACCTTAATTTTTTTTTTGACACAAACAAACGATCTAGTAAACAACTTTGCCCACTAGATGCTGAAATAGTTGCACATATTATGTGATGTGCAGGCTGGGCCCTGACCAACCCAAGCCGATGAAGTTTATATACATCCCTCTCTTGTTTAAAGTTTTTATGTTATGACCTACTCAAGTTCGTGGTTATTCTATTATGGCACCCATTGAAACAAAATCCTGACTTTGAATTTTTTGTTATCTTTTGTTGCAGACATGGTGGAGTCCGATGATTCACCGCGTGCTCTTGATAGTAGTAGTGCTTAACACTCTAATTACAGGTCCCATAATTGCTTCGATACTGAGAAGAAACGAAAATTATTTTGCTCACCGGAACACATCAGTGGAGTCACTTGATCCAGACAGCGAGTTCAGGATCCTCTCGTGTGCATATGAGCCCCGCCATGCTTCCGGCCAGCTCGTGCTGAGCGCCTCCTTCGGCTCCTCCATCAGCCCTTACTTAATGCACTTAGTAGAGCTCCCGAAAAGGAGACGCAAAGCAAAGCTACTGTACAACCAGCTGGAAGACGGCGGCCAGTACAGCGACGAAGAGGACTACGGTGGCAACGACGTGCTGGAGATCAACGAAGCCGTGGACTCTTTTACAGCTCAAACCCGCATCAGGATCAGCCAAGTGAAGATCGTCAACACGTTTGCCAACATGTATGAAGATGTGTGCAATGCGGCGGAGGACTTTAGGGTTACGATAATTTTTCTGCCGTTTCACAAACACCAGAGGATCGATCAGAGGCTGGAGAATAGCAAAGAGGGTTACAGGACAACGAACCAGAAGATTCTGAGGCACGCGCCGTGCTCAGTTGGAGTGCTTGTGCATAAAAACCAAACAGGGTTTCAGCTGCCTGTTGCTGGTAACAATAGCTATGAGAATGTGGTTCAACATGCAGCTATGTTGTTTTTCGGAGGGGCTGATGATAGAGAGGCGCTGGCTTTGAGCAAAAGGATTGGTAAAAACTCTAATATTAATTTGACTGTCATTAGGTTTTTGTATGCTGCTAAGAAGGAGGAGGAGTCTTCGCCGTCGTCCCAGTCTTCGTCGGCGAGTAGCCCGATGGTTGGTGAACCGTCGAGGAAGGTTCGGGTGTTAAGGTCTTTGTCGAGAAATCATGAGATTGAGATTGCTAAAGATAACGTCTTTTTTGAGGAATTTCGCCTCAGGTAATTTAATTAACTAAAAATTATAAGATTCTAAAAAGGGAAAGCCATACTTACACTTAACGCTAATCTTTTTTAGTATATTAGCTAAGATTTTGACGTTGACAATCATATATATATATATATATATAACTTTATTTATAATTAAGTAAACTTTTTTTTTCTTTTCATTAGATTTAGAAGACTAAATTAGAAGAAGATCTTAAAACTTTTCAAAATTAGCTGAGCATCAAGATTTTATTGTTTTAAAAAATAGTCGTAAAGACTCTTTTTTGGACAATTATGTCCAGATAAAATATATTTGAGTCAATATAATCAAAAGATATAATTGTCCTTAAAAAGGATCCATATAAATATTTTGTCAAATTATAAGAGTGTAAGTGTCTTTTTCTTTTTGTAAATGGGTTTAGATCTTTATAAAAGTGATGTCAAAATATTTCTTAATACTAATTTTTTTTTCATTTTTTGGTGGTTTAATGTGATTAATAGGTATGTAACATCAGGTGAAGTTGGACTGATAGAAAGATACGTAAACAATGGAATAGAAACATTACAGGTATTAAGGGAAATTATGGATAGCATTGAATTTTCATTGTTTATAGTAGGAAAAGGCAGCTATGGGGGTTCGGTGATGACCACCGGACTGAGTGATTGGGAGGAGTGTCCGGAGCTCGGCCCGGTCGGAGATCTCTTGGCTTCTTCTGATCTTGACATCAAAAGTTCAGTGTTGATCATCCAACAACATCGGCAAGTATACAAATAATAGTAATGAAGATAGTGTTTAGGGTTAATTAGGTTTTATGACTTTATTTTATATATTACAAATGTTCCAATTCAAAATTTTAAAGTAAGGAAAAGTTCGAGAAAATATATAAATCATGCGGTTTATGCGCATTTAGGTTTTAAACCTTTTAGACCTTATAGTTTTAAAATTTTTTCATATTTTTCTCGCACTTCAAAATTCTGAACCATATAAGATGTGTAAATATACACAAACTACAACAAAATTAGATATTGGAAGAGTAGTTTGTCTAGCCAAATATTCTTTCTTTTGTTTGAGATGTGGTTGATTTTTCTTTCTTAAATTTATTTAAGAATGGCATATTGCCAATTAATATTTCTTTTCACCTGCCTCATCCAACTGAGACGAAACTGCACACAGGTGCACCAAATCCTAATTACAAATCTCCACTCCTTATCTTTAGTTAGTTCAAAACACTGAACAATTTATATATTCAGATAAATATACTAAAGTTAGTGATAAGTCTTCATGAAAAAAAAAAATAATGGTAATTCTTGGTGCGTATATCCACAATATCCATAAATGTTAAAAATGATTTTAGTATGTGTAGTTGTTGTATTTCTCAGTCACTTTGAATTTATTAATAGTTAGAATTGATTACAGTTAAGCAACTCTAAATTTTTTTATAGTGATGAAGATCGAAGAAGAATTGACTGAATTAATTTCCATATTGATGTTCTTGTATGTTACTTCTGACTGATGTTACGATTTCACAAAGAATAAATTGCAATTCAATCGGTATTTACCTATTCACAATCGGTAATAAAAAAGAAAAAAAAATGAATAGAATTATAGATTTTAGCCATCCATTAAAAAAATAAATTAATAAATGGAGAGAGATTCTGAATAATGTAACATGCTCTTCATGCCAAATATGTAAAGGGAGGCTGAGGCATGCCAATCTACGTATAAAAGGAATAATACTATGTTTATTTATTTAAAATACTTAATTTGTATATTAATTGATATGTTACTAATAAAAATTCATCATTTAGATATGAAGTGATAAAATTTAATAATTAATTATCATTTAAGCCACTCAAATAATGCCACATCTAATAATTTTTTTTTTAGATTTCACATTTATTCTTGAAACAACAAATCTGAAAAATGGTGCTGACATATTCAAGTTAATTAGATTAAAAACTTACCAAGTTAATTAAATTGAGAATTACAAGAACCACAAAAAGAAGAAAAAAAATAAACTGCAATGATAAAAATTAAAAAGAAAAAGAAAAAGAGCTTACCGTTAGGTGAGATTGATTAATGCTCCTAGCTTATCTAGCCAACAAACAAAAAGAAATTTGAGAGACAACAAAGAAGGATAAGAAATAACAAAAAGATAATCAAGGCCGCCTTGGAAAGTGGAGAACAAGAGAAGCGAGGCTTAGACAAGAGGAGAAAGAAAGAGTGGAAATGAGGAGGGAAAAAAAAGTTAGGACTGATTGACTAATTTTTTATTGTCACTTCTAGAATTTGTCTTAGGGATGACAAAATTCTCTACGGTTTTGGGGCCTCATGTATTCCCACCCCAAATGAAGAAATTTTTGAATAATTTTTAGGGAATGGGGTGAGGAGTCAGGGAAAAATAATTCCCAAATTCTTAACGGGGTGAGATTTGATATTGTACTCCCTATTCCACCCCCACCCCAAATCCCCAATTCCCATTATATACAAATATTTTTTTTAATTCTTATTTAATAATTTTTATTTTATCAATTATAATGTCAATTAATAATTTTTTTAATATTTTTATCTAATATAAACAAGCTATGACTAAAAGAAAGCCCTACAATATAATTCTTTTTTAACTCTAAAAGATTGTTATGTTTCTTTTCTCTTTTAAGGTGCTGCTCTCTTCAAACATTTTTCAGTTTTGATATCATTTTAAGATATTGTTTCAAACTTTTAGAAATTTTTTAAAATAATTTAAATATTTTATAATATGGTAATAATTTTATTTTAAGTCTCTAATTTTTTAATTTATTAAAATCATATATTTATACCTACTATAACATAGGTAAATGGGAAATGAGGTGGGGATATGGAAATCATTCCTCATATGGGGATTTCCCATTCCCATCCCACTAAGGTAGTTGATAACTCTAGGAAATGAGAGTTATTACATTAATTCTATAATTAAATTAAGATCACTTAGAGAATAAATAAGATGTTTTTATTATATTTTGGTTATATTTTCCATAAACATTCATTTGAGTTGAATCTTAATAAGTTTTGTTTGAATCAAAGTAATTTGTGCTAAAAGCAGGTGCATAATTGTAGGTTTTCAGGAATTCTTAATTCATGAGGGGATGGTGAGACAGTGGATGAGCAAGAGGAGGAAAGAAGATGACCGCAAAAGAAGTAAAGCACAATCGGGAATAGTGCAGTGTTATAGCGGATATTAGAGCAACAAGTGTTGTAGCAATTTGGGAGCAATGCGGGAGAAAACTTAGGGGTGAGTCAGCTGTAGAATCGCGATTTGCATGTTTCCTAATTTAACTTATGCACGCCTATGAACTTTTGTTTACCCTAGTTTGCAGTACAAAAGAGAGGCGTGCACTACATAGAAAGGTGGCAAGGGAATTATCATTAGAATCATTAAAGAAGAAAGGAGAAGGAGATCAGAATTAAAGAGTGCTATTTCGGCAACATTAAGGAATCTTGTAGAATTATTTGGATTTGTCTTTCACCGTGCTCAACTTATATTTATTTTCTTCTTTTGATTGTTCTAATGTATCCCGTGAACAACATATTTATGTTTGTTTTTCTTATTCAGAATATGAACTAGATTTGCTTGTAGTTGAGTGACAAACAATCCAATAGGTTCTTGACTGTTCTTATATTTTGTTATGTCATTGCTGTAGCATTTTACTCTAGTAGCTATTATTAATATAACTGTTATTTCGGTTGACCACCCATTTAATAGTTCCAGTTTAGATAGAGCAGCAAAATGGTATGTCTTAGCATATATTATTAGAGTATTAGTTGATCTTAAGTTAAGTTTACTGGATTAAGTTATCTTGAATCCTATAAGGGCAATACTTGAAGTTAAGATTTGTGACACACTAGACATAGGTGCTCACCTTGTAGGGTGAAGAGATAAAAAAGGTTATAAAGCCATATCATGAGTAGATTAGCAACTAGTCATTGGTAGTGTATTTAAAGGTATGAGAGTTCCAATATGCGACAGCTAAAGATGCAGATTAATTATGCCCAGTGCTGCAGCATTTGCTGTAATAACTGGTGTTAACATGATGAAAGCAGTCAACCCATAAAGAGAGTTTGATCATTCAACTACCATAGTCTCAACTGAATCGTAGATATATATTTAGTTTAGTTTATTTCATTACGGTATTGTTTTACTTTATTCTTTCACAACCATCAATTACTATAGAACATATTTTATGTTTGTTAACTTTGGATTTAAATTGATTTACAGTATTGTGGTTGCTACAACATTTCAAGTAACATCAATCCATGGGGAGACAATCTTGAATACTCATCACTTTATTACTTGTTGTGTGCACTTGCACATTGACACCAATAACATTTGATTATAAAAATGACCAACAAGTTTTTGGCGCCATTGCCAGGGATTGATTGTTTATTTTTGAAGTGTGAAGTAAATTTTGATAGCGCTAAATTAGATTTAATTTATTTTATTTATTGGCAGATCAGTACGTGCATGTGCAAAGACAGATATGTGGTATTCCAATTTGATCCTGAGATTGAAAGGAATGTCAGGAGACTGCGAAGAGAACAAAGGAATTCAAAAACTATTTCAGGCATGAATAATTTGTAGGATGGGGGAAATTTGAACCCTTACGGGCCCTTACAATCAGTCAACATTCAAGAAGAGCAGAATGAACATGCTAACAAGAGACATCCAGGCAATAATAACATTATTTACATGGTTGATGACAGAGACATAGCTATTAGAGATTATGTTGTGTTAACTCCTCAAGTTGTACATCATGGGATAATCAGACCTGAGGTAGAAGCTGCAAATTTTGAGTTGAAGCTAGTAATGTTTCAAATGTTGCAAACAGTTGGTCAATTCAATGGATTGCCAAATGAAGATCCTCATTTCATCTTAAATTGTTCTTAGAAGTAAGTGATGCTTTCAAGATTGCTGGAGCAAATCAAGATGCCTTAAGGCTGAGACTTTTTCCTTATTTCTTAAGAGATCGAGCAAGAGCATGGTTAAATTCGTTACCATCTGATTCCATCACTACATGGAATAAGTTGGTTGATAAATTCCTAATGAAATATTTCCCATCGACAAAAAATGTAAAGTTGCGGAATAAGATTACTTATTTTCATCAACTTGAAGATGATAATTTGTACGAGACTTGCGAAAGATTCAAAAAACTGCTCAGATGGTATCCTCATCATCGCATTCCTTGTTGCATTCAATTGGAAACTTTCTACAGTGGGTTGAATCCGAGTGCAAGGTTAATAGTGGATGCTTCAGCAAATGGAGCCCTATTATCCAAATATTACACTGAAACTTATGAAATTCTGGAGAGAATTGCCAATAATAATTATTAGTGGCCATTAGCCAGGCAACCAGCAGCAAGAGGACAGCAGGGGTACATAACATAGATGCAATTACAGTCTTATCAGCACAAGTAACCTCATTGACTAACATGGTAAATGCCATGACATCTGCTCCAGCAGTAGTGAAGCAAGTTACTGAGCTTTCTTGTGTATACTGTGGTGAAGAACATAACTTTGATAATTGTCCTGGAAATCTAGCATCAGTAAACTATGTAGGTAACTTCAATCGACAACCTTAGAACAACCCATATTCAAATACTTACAACCCTGGATGGAAACGATACCCAAATTTCTCATAGAGCACTTAAAATTGCTCCAGCAGTAAATAGACAAAATAGAAACACTCAACCATCTGGTTTTCATCAGCAGAGTCAGGGGCAAAAATATATCAGTCAGGATTCAATCACTTCACTGGAAGAATTGATTAAGGAATACATTGCAAAGAATGAAGCAATTGTGCAGAGTCAAGCTGTGTCCTTGAGGAACCTGAAAAATCAAGTGGGATAACTTGCCACCGCATTGAGTAGCAGGACTCAAGGAAGTTTACCTAGTAACACAGAAGACCCTAGGGGAGAATTAAAGAAAGCTCTGATCACTGCTCCAGTAGTTATATCTCAAGACTGGACCTTATCATTTGAACTGATGTGTGATGCTAATGACCATTCTGTGGGAGCAGTATTAGGGCAAAGAAAAGATAAGGTTTTTCACTTTATATACTATGCAAACAAAACTCTTACTCAAACTCAAATCAATTACACCATTACAGAAAAAGAGTTGCTAGTAGTAGTATTTATTTTTGACAAATTCAAAGCTTACTTGGTGGGTACTAAAGTGACTGTATACACAGACCATGCAACTATCAAGTATTTAATTTCAAAGAAAAATGCCAAACCAAGGTTAATTAGATGGATCTTATTGCTTCAAAATTTTCATCTGGAAATTAAAGATAGAAAGGGGACTAAAAATCAAGTAGTAGACCACCTGTCACGGTTGGAAGTAGATACAAATACATTGACAAGAAAAGACATCACTGCAACTTTTCATGACGAACAGCTGTTGGTAGTACAACAAACACAGATGTTGCTGCAGTAAGGGTTGCCATGGTATGTAGATTTTGCTAACTACTTGGTAAGTTGATTGCTACGACCTGAGCTGAAGTTTCAAGAGAAAAAAAAATTTCTTCATGATGTTAGAAGTTATCAGTGGGATGACCCACATTTATATAAGTTGTGCTCAGATCAAGTAATACGAAGATGTGCTTCAGAAGGAGAAATTCCCCATACACTGGAGTCATGCCATGCTATGGCATATGGAGGACATTTTAATGGTCATAGAACAACTGCTAAAGTTCTGCAATTAGTTATTACTAGCCTACTATTTTTAAAGATGCTTATGAATTTGTTTAATGTTTTGACATGTGTCAAAGGATAGGGAACATAACTAAAAGACATGAAATGCCATTAACTAACATTCTGGAAGTGGAAGTTTTTTATATATGGGGAATAGATTTCATGGGACCTTTTCCACCATTCTTTGGGAATTTGTATATCCTTGTTGCTATGGATTATGTCTCCAAATGTGTAGAAGCTGCAACATTACCTACCAATGATGCTAAAATAGTGGTAGTTTTTCTTAAGAAAAATATTTTTTTTCCAGGTTTGGCACTCCTAGAGCAATTATTAGTGATGAGGGCACTCATTTTTGCAACAAAGTCTTTGCTGCAGCTATGGTAAAATATGGAATCAGACACAAGGTAGCAACAACATATCACCCACAATCCAATGGTGAGGCTGAAGTGTCCAACAAGGAAATTAAAACGATCTTAGAAAAAGTGGTGAACCCAATAAGAAAGGATTGGTCTTTGTAGTTACATGACTCTCTATAGGCATACAGAACATCATACAAAACTCCACTTGGCATGTCTCCTTATCGAATTGTTTATGGGAAGGCATGTCATTTGCCACTAGAGCTAGAGCATAAAGCACAATGGGCACTGAAGAAGTTAAATTGGGATATTCATGCTGCAGCAGAGCAAATGAAGCTTCAACTTTGCAAACTTGATGAATTAAAGCTATTTTCATATGAAAATGCGATAATCTATAAAGAGAGTACAAAATACTGGCATGACAAGCATATTCAAAACAAGTAATTTAGCTCTGGTCAACTATCCACAATAAAAGACTAAGATTATTCCCAAGGAAGCTAAAATCACGATGGTCTAGACCTTTTAGGCTGTTAAAATTTTATCGTCATGGAGTTGTTGATCTTTTAGATGAACAAATAGGTCACGAATTTAAAGTTAATGGACACATGGTTAAGTATTACATACAACCAGCGGTAGATTGTTCAAAGGAGGTTTTACTTCTTAAAGAACCCAATTATTGAGCAGTGAAAAGGTCTGGCTGAAGGACCTTAAATCAAGCGCTCAATGGGAGGCAACCCATTATAGAGACAACCACCTCAAACCAAGTTTGATCATATTTGGTTTTGTTGACGGCTCTCCATTTCTTCCATTTTATTTAATCTTGTTCTTCAATTTAAGTTACTTAGTTTTATCTTTTCACATTATTGCATTTTTTAAATGTTGCTATCATTTAATCTCTTTATTTTTAATTATATTTTTAGAATTAGTTTTAGTTTTTGTGGTAAGTATAAGTGGCATTAGATTTCCATTTTGACTGGTGGGGTTGTATATAGAGTGCAGAGGCAAGCCACGTGTCAGAGGGCATTGGAGGGATGTATGTAACCGTTGCTAGAGTAAGCAAAATGGGTGCTGCAGCACCCAATATTACCGTTACAGTAAAATAAGAATTGAAGTCTCTCACTTACCGTTGGAGATAAATTATGACAGATGGGGGCATGGATTTGGATAGCAATTGCAAAAAAATCTCCAAAAATAATGCATTAATTTCGCTGGCCTATGTTTTAGGGATATACACATTAAATTCAAAATATTCTCTTCCCTCATTTATCTTTAGTTACCGGATTTATCTTTAATTAAAGTCCACTATAAAAGGGAGACACTGTGCGTAGTGATCTACGCCACTATTCCCCATTTTCTTCGTAAGTACAACTCTCATCATTTTTAACCTCTTCTTCTTATTTTACTTTCAGGGACATTAGCTTCAAATTGTTACTACTATAGTAATGCCAAGGTATAAGAAAACAACCAGCCGCCTCAAAGATCCTTTACGCTTCCAGAGTTAGCATGCCGAAGAAAAATATGAAGAATTCATAGAGCCGTGTAAGATTCTGGAAGAAAAAGGGTTTCAATTTCCAGAGCGACTCACCGGAATTGTGCAAACAATACACAATGCTGCAGCAAAGCATGGATGGTTGGAATTTTGCAACCACCCTCAAGATCTTGTGCTACCAGTAGTCAATGAATTTTACGCCAATTTGGTAAGCCCTGATCAGCACAACATTTGGATAAGAAACACATTGATTCCATTAGACTCTCGTGTTATAAATACTTTTTATAATTTACCTGCTGAAATTAATTGTGAGTATACCAAATTGCTTGATAAATTAACCCCAAAAAAATGGAACACCATCTTCACAACAATTACAATCGAATGGGCATCATGAGCTAACGAGGAAGGACGTGTAGTCAATAGGATAGATTTGAAACATATTGGTAAGGTGTGAGTGAAATTTCTGAAATCTAAGCTTATGCCAACCACTCACACTACTACGGTTTCACAAGAAAGGTTGGTCATGTTATATGTCATTGTTTGAGGGCTTCCCATAAATGTGGGTAGCATCATCGTAAAAGAAATCAGGGATTGTGTAGTTAAGAATCACAAAACTGCTGCCTTGCTATTTCCTTCGCTCATCACCAGCATCTGTGTAGTATCCGGTATTCGTCTTGATGCGAGAGATGAACATGTCAAGAACGATGGTGCCTTTATGGTACGTACCATTGCGAGAGTTGCTGGGGAGAGTGCTGGAACAAACTGAACCAGCTGTTGTAACAAGAGCAAGACGAGCTATTGGTTTAGAACAGACAATCCAGGCGCTCAGCGCCAGTACAACTCAATGTGCTGAAGCTCAGCAGAGGGAAAACAATCGGTTTTGGAGCTATCTACAACACCTGGATAACCAACTACACCAATTTACTCTGTACATGAAACGCACTCACCCGAACTTCCCTGATTCATTGCTCCAGCACTACAATTTTGACACCAACACCACAGGTGCTCCAGCAGAAGCTAGTGAAGAAGCCACTGCCACAGATGAACTGGAAGAAGAAGCCGAACAAGAAGAAGAGGTAGAATAAGAAGAAATTGAACCATTTGATCAACCTGAGGAAGAAGCTGACAAGTCTGCGACTGATAGCTCACCCATAGAGGCAGATGACAACTCTGAGAAAGAACGTGAGGAACCTTCCATCCCAACTCATTCCAAAATCAGGAAAAGACACATTATTCAAGACGAGGAAGATGAGGACCTTGAAGATAAACCATCTATTCCAGCCCTTTCGGGTAAGGGCAAGGGCAAAGCGAAAATAGCAATACCTCCAGCCTCTGAAGATGAAATGGAGTAGGTTGATGCAGAACTGGCTGCTGCAGCAACCAGAGTCACGCCTACACCTGCAGAAGCTAAGCAGCTACTTGGTATCGTTGCCGCCATCACAGCTGAGGGTCAGGCAATTGATGTATCAACTTTAACTCCTCCGCAGCAAACTCCCCGTCAACCTGCTCGTACCAGTTTGCGAAAATCCAGCAAAAGAAAGGGTAGTACATCTAAAGGCACTACTACAACAACCTTGCCACAACCAAAACAGACCAGATCAGTGTTAACTACGCAACCTACCCCAGCCGAAACTCCTCTCGCCAGCCCAGTAATGAAAAAGACCAAGACATTGCCAGCTCATTCCCCACAAGTTTCACCAAAGGATAAGCTGCACAGTGCATCCAAGAAGAGCTGATATCACCTCGTCATGTGCAGCAGTCCCAACCACAGGGAAGTATTCCTTCCTTGCTAGTTAATATATTTCAACAAAAAAAAATTAAAAAAATGTAAAAAAAACAAAAAAAAAAGAAAAAGAAAAAAAGAAATTAAAATTTTTTTTTCAGCATGTTTTTCAATTTGTGTGGTATTTTCTAATGTCTTCCATGTCCTTGTCAACTTGTGTGCCTTTGTTATGTTTGCTTATGAGGACACAACCACTCAAGTTTGGGGGGGGGGGTTATGTTTCCGAATGTATGTGTTTATGTTTGTGTTGTGTGAAGCTCTGTTATCTAATATTTGTGTATGGATTTGAAAACCTAATGAAGATAAATTGAGTGTTATTCAGTATTTATAAGAATGCCAAGTGGAGACAGTTATGGATGAGAGTGAAATTCTGTCCCGACACTTAGACTTTGGTTGAATTGTATGAGACTGCTAGAGCAGAGCCAAAAGAATAGAAAAGATCTTAAGTTTAGGGGGTTGGAGAACCAAGTTTGATCAATTGTGATATCTATAAAATAAACTCTATTCCAATGGCTCAAATTGCTGAGTAACCAGATCTGAGTATGTACCCCATATGCAGAATTGTGTTCAAAGGTAGCGAGAGTTATGAGTAATGCTGTAGCATCTAAAAAAAAGAAAAAAAAGAAAAAGAAGTTCTTTGTCTAAGGCATTGAGTAGTCAGGTCTGTTCTTGAGCCCCATGTTCAGCCTTGAGTAAAAGATATCTTTAGATAAGATTATAGTACAGATATTGCTGCAGCAACTCTGATCTGGGCATGGTTTGAGTAATTGGGTGTTATTATTACAATTGATTGACATTCACATAAAAGATAAATGTTGCAGTTAGGAGGTTAAATACTTTCTAGTTTTTCAATCTTAAAATCATCACAGTTTGAGTATGTGAAATTTATGCTACCCCATATACGAATGAAATGTGTTCATTGCTGAATTTCATGCAGTCTCTTGGTGATGTTATAGCATTTCTGGAATTCAATCAAAGTAGCACACATACTATAGACAGAAAGAAGCTTAAGTTTAGAATTGATTTACTATGGTCATTTTTGCATGATTGGGATTGTGATATGAAGGTAAAAGAATCCTTGAAAACTTGATAAAAGAGTTAAAGTTGTGTTGCATGATTGTTTGCGTGAAGTGTTAGTATGTTGTCATTACTTGAGGACAAGTAATGATTTAAGTTTGGGGGTGCGATAACTCTAGGAAATGAGAGTTATTACATCAATTCTAAATTTAAGTCAAAATCACTTAGAGAACAAATAAGGTGTTTTTATTACATTTTGATTATATTTTGCATAAACATTCATTTTAGTTGAGTCTTAATAAATTTTGTTTGAATCAAAGTAATTTATGCTAAAAACAAGTGCATAATTGTAGGTTTTCAGGAAGTCTTTATTCATGAGGGGATGATGAGACAATGGATGAGCAAGAGGAGGAAAGAAGATGACCGCAAAAAAAGTAAAACACAATCAGGAATAGTGCAGTGTTGTAGCGGATGTTAGAGCAACCAATGCTGTAGCAATCTGGGAGCAATACGGGAGAAAACTTAGGCGCGGGTCAGCTGTAGAATCACGATTTGCATGTTTCCTAATTGAATTCATTCACACCTATGGACTTTTGTTTACGCTAGTTTGCAGTATAAAAGAGAGGCGTGCACCACATAAAAAGGCGGCAAGGGAATTATCATTAGAATCATTAGAGAGGAAAGGAGAAGGAGATTAGAATTGAAGAGTGCTATTTCGGCAACATTGAGGAATCTTGCAGAATTATTTGGATTTGTCTTTCACCGTGCTCAACTTATATTTATCTTATTCCTTTGATTGTTCTAATGTATCTCGTGAACAACATATTTATGTTTGTTTTTCTTATTCAGAATATGAACTAGATTTGCTTTAAGTTGAGTGACAAACAATCCAATGGGTTCTTGACTGTTTTTATATGTTGTTATGTAATTGCTGTAGCATTTTACTCTAGTAGCTATTATTAATATAACTGTTATTTTGGTTGACCACCCATTTAATAGTTCCAGTTAAGATAGAACAGTAAAAGGGCATGTCTTAGCAGATATTATTAGAGTATTACTTGATCTTAAGTTAAGTTTCCTGGATTAAGTTATCTTGAATCCCATAAGGGCAATACTTAAAGTTAAGATTTGTGACACACTAGACATAGGTGCTTACCTTGTAGGGTGGAGAGATAAAAAGGGTTATAAAGTCATATCATGAGTAAATTAGCAACTTGTCATTGCTAGTGTATTTAAGGGTATGAGAATTCCTATATGTGATAGCTGAGGATGCAGATTAATTCTGCCCAGTGCTGCAGCATTTGCCATAACAACTGGTGTTAACATGATAAAAGCAGTCAACCCATAAGGAGAGTTTGATCATTCAACTACCATAGTCTCAATTAAATTGTAGACACATTTAGTTTAGTTTATTTCATTACGGTATTGTTTTGCTTTATTCTCTCACAACCATCAATTACGATAAAACATATTTTACATTTGTTAACTTTGGATTTAAATTAGTTTGCACTATTGTGGTTCATACAACATTTCAAGTAACATCAATTCCTGTAGAGACGATCTTGAATACTCATCACTTTATTATTTGCTGTGTACACTTGCAAATTAACACCAATAGCATTTGATTATAAAAATAACCAACAATTTTTTGGCGCCGTTTATCCTCAAACTTGAATTCAATTCATTTATTTAGTAAATCAAATTTCTCCATTTATCAAAAATATTAATTTTTTTTTTCAAATTCAAAGCCATTTAATTTTCATCAAATTGAATTGAATAAACAAATCCTAACCTAGATTGTCATCGCTAATTAAAATTAGTGACATGTAAAATCAACTTTAAATATCTACCCACGTTATTGGTATTTAGCTAAAAGAGTTGGAATAAGATTGTTTGCATTTTTCTTTTTAACATTCACTTAAATTAAAATATTTTTCTCATTCAAATATTATCTATGTTTATTATTTACAAATATGATGAAACGATAAATTTTGGTTACTCCTCTTGTGAACTGAAAATCTTCAAATTACTCTGTTACTTTTAAAAACATTAAATTATCCCTTAAAACTAGTTAAGTTTAATGATTAACCGTTGTTGCCTTATTAAAATATAAAAATATTCATTTTTAATAGTTTCGTTAACTAACGATTTTAACATAAAAAAATACTATTTGAATTAATAAAATAACTTAATAAAGATGACGAAATCCTTAATGTTGGCCAGGCCCGGGGGGGGGGGGGGAGAGGGGAAAGACTTATCTCTCCTAAATTTTATCTTCACCAAATCAGAATCACATTAAAACCTAATTGAAATACCCATAATTTCAATTGATTGGCATGGCTGCATGTGGCAAAGGATTTGGTTGCCTGGGCCGCACGCGGCTATGAGTTTGGTTGCGGTGGTTTGGTTTCCATGGCCGTGCTCGAGTCTTGGCGTGTTTGGTATCCATGGGTGTAAAATGAAATTTTTTTAATGAGTTTATACTATAAATATTTAATTTATACGAGAGCCCAAGAGAGTGAGAGTGTGAAAGTAGCAAGGAAATCTGCTGCGAAATTGGCCTTCCGATGTATGTGATGCACTGAAACTTGCCAATTGCGAGAGAGGAGCTCCCGGATGCCATTGACGAGAGAAGATGATGCATTAGCTGACAAAGTCTGACTTTGGATAAGTTGTGTTACACATAAACTGTCAACCTCCACAATCAACAGTCGAATGCCCTTGTTCCAAGCCAGAATGAGTCCCTGATACATGCCCCAAAGCTCAACATTTGTGATTGAACTCATCCCAATATTAATGCTGAAACTTGCTATCCACCTCCCATGAGCATCTCTAATTAAACCTCCAGCCGAAGCTAAACTCGATGCCTTACAAGCTCCGTCCGTTTTCAACTTATACGCAGTCCAAACCGGGGGCAGCCAACCAAAATATTAGTTGTTTATTAAGAGAATGTACAAATACTATTTTACTCTTTTGACCATTAAAGATAATATAGAGATAATGATTTTTTAGGATAATTTGATATTTTTAAAAATAAGAGGGACAATTTAAAAATTGTTTCTTCATGAAAGGATAATCTGAAATTAAGCCGAGATGAAATTATTTTTTACATGATTTTTTAATGTCTTGGTGGCTTGCTTCACAGAAGGAATTTTTATTAGACATGATCAAGAAAGTTAGTAAATATTTATGATGTTTGTCAGAGTAACCCTTATCTAACCATTATCTAACCAAATAGTTTAAATCCAAGAATCTAGCAAAAATCTATTCCATATCCCTATTTTTCAATTTGGCTTGTCTTATGACGTTTTGTTTGTTTGATCATGTTTTGAAGACATGACAGTTGAATCCTGTAAAGGCGGATAACAAGAGTAAGTTTGTATCAAAAGCTCTCGTTTCTTTTCATGTCATTATGGAGAGTACTCTTTGTCTTATAAGTTTCCCTTTGAAATCTCTTTGAGGAATATATAATCTGATTTCGTAGGGGAAACTGGGAATTTATTGAATTGTATTACGTATGGTGCAATATTCCCTCTATAATTTTGGATGATTAGTAAATGCTTCTCGTCCATGCATCTAGCTAAAATTTTTAGTTGATTGAAAACTGTTTCTATCTTTTCAGGGTTTTGTATGATTTGGCCAAACAATTAATTTTCAATAATTTCAAATTATTTTCAGTGACATGCCATTTTTTTTCTCCACTGATAGCTTGTCACTTGTACTTGTACAGTTTTAACTATACAGTTAATTATGATACAGAAAAGACGTTTGTTAGCAGATGAAGCTCGCTTCTACACCGCAGAAGTTGCAGATGCTCTTGAATATAAACATAGTGTGGGATTGATACGTCGAGATATTAAGGTATTTTCTCAACAGGTGAGAACTTTTTTATTTACATCCAAAAACTGCTAATGCCTCTAAATTGGCAGCCACAGAACTTACTTGTTACGGCTGATGGACATATCAAAATTGCTGATTTTGGGAGTGTCTAGCCCGTGCAGATGATGAGGCATGAACCTTTGTTGGGGCAGCTGCATATGGGGCTAAGGGACTTTTCTTTCTCTTCAGAATGAGCTATGCTCGTGAATGAGACTGACTGAGTGTACGGCTTAGATGAAATCTTTTTTGGTTTTACTGATTGCTTCTTAGTTCCATGAAACAAACACTTTTGCTCTTCTTGAACATATTTAAATAGAAGTGACCTTTGGGTGGGCCCTTGGCTGGACCTTTTTTCCAAATGCTTTCAGGAACTTCGCCTTTCAAAGATGGTAGTGAATGGCATATATTTCAAAGAATTACAGCCGGAGATATTGGCTTGTTCCATCGCCAAATGTGGCACAATACTTATCCTTGAACTAGACTTCCATCAAGCTTAACATTAAAAGGTATTACTCTGTAGATTTACGGATTGGTGCCACTGATATGCGGTGGAGGTCTTTAACAGAGGACTATGGAGTGAGGCACAGGTAAGATTATTGCACCTTAAATCAGAGGCGAATTTTTATTACTGTCGTAGGAACAACTTATTAACATGCACATTTCTTTTTTTTCTTTTTTTTTTGTTGGAGTTACTATTGATATAAAATAATAGAGTTCTGCTATTTGAACTCCGCGAAGACAAAAGAACGACAGAAAAAATTGGCACGTGAATCAACTGGGTTGTTTGCAACTACCAGAGAGAGGACCTATTTATTTATTACGTTAATGGAAACCAAAAATTGGCACGTGAATCAAGCAGCTTTTGTCTCTTTATCTATTACTTTTTGAGTTTAAAAAATAAAATAATAAAAAGAAATAAAGAAAAGTAACGAAAAGAAAAGAAATAGATTACTTTTTGACTTCTATAGTCTCTCTCCATTTCTCACCTCTCATTTACGTGGGTTCTCTGCGTTCAGGAAGGAAAAACTCAAACGAGTTCCGTCTCTGGGTCTCACAAATTCCGTCTTTGCATCTCAGTTATCACAAGGAAGAAATTAGATCTAAATCTACAAACAGAGGTGAGAGATGTTTAAATGGTTAGAATATTTAATTTAAATTGTAAAAATTCGTAGATTTTTACTTTTTATATATTTAAATTGTTATGAATTGTTATGATTTTTTTAATTTCAATGGCTGAAAATAATGGAATAGATTATAATAATTTCTGAATGTGTTTTATATATGTTAGGATTTTTTAAATTTAAATGGTTGGAAATAATGAAATAAATTATAACAATTTTTGAATGTGTTTTATATATGTTAGATTTTTCTTAATTTAAATGGCTGGAAATAATGGAATAAATTATAACAATTTCTAAATGTGTTTTATAGATGTTAGGATTTTTTTAAAATTTAAATTACTGAAAACAATGAAATAAATTATAACAATTTCCGGATGTGTTTTATATATTTAAGTTGTTAGGATTTTATAATTTAAATTGTTGGAGATAATGGAATAAATTATAAAAATTTGTGGATGTGTTTTATATATTTAAATTGTTAGGAATTTTCGTTACTGGACAAAATGTTATATAACTTTCTTAATACAAATGTTAATTATTTTGTAGAAATGGAGTATTTGGAAAATGAGCATGCATTTGAAGAGTTGCAAGAAACAAGAGCTAACGATGTAAATGAAATTGTGGAACCGAACAAATGTGAGCCAACTCTTCGAATGTTATTTGACAATCATGAAGAAATGTTTGTATTTTACAAAGATTATGGTAAACAAGAGGGGTTTCCTATGAAGGTTCGAAGTACTAAGAAGGGGACCGATGGAATTGTAAAATATGCGACATTTGCATGTGGGCGTAGCGGCAAGTCAGAAAGTAAATCTGCTAATGCATTGAAGCCGAAACCGAATGTGAAAAATGGTTGTGATGCAAAAATTAGAGGTTGTCTAAATGAAGATGGAAAATGGGTTCTTCGAACTTTAAATCTTCAACACAACCATGGATTGAGTCCAGACAAAGCTAGGTATTTCCCATACAATCACAGAATTAGTGCAAGCGCTAAAAAGCGAATTGAAATAAATGATTGTGCAGGAATTAAAATTGCCCAAAATTTCAATTCTATTGTTGTTGGAGCTGGTGGGTATGAAAATATGCCATTCTTAGAAAAAGATTGTAGAAATTTTGTTGACAAAATAAGGCGATTACAGCTTGAGGAAGGAGATGCTATGGCGCTTTTAAAGTGCTTCCAGAAAAAGCAAGCATAATGTAATGGATTTTTTTTTAGCATTGGTTTGGATGAAGAGGATCGATTAAAGAATGTGTTTTGGGCAGATTCGCGGAGTAGGGCAGCTTACAAATATTTTGGAGATGTCATCACATTTGACACTACATATCTGACCAACAAGTATGACATGCCATTTGCGCCTTTTGTTGGAGTTAATCACCATGGACAGTCTATTTTGTTGGGATGCGGATTGATTTCACGCGAAGATACGGAGACATTTACGTGGTTATTTTGAGGCGTGGCTATCATGCATATCTGATTCTCCTCCCCTTGGTATCATTATAGATCAAGACAAGGCAATGCAAAAGGTAATTGAAAACATTTTTCCTACTACTAGGCACTGATGGTGTTTATGGCACATAATGAATAAGGTGCCTGAGAAGTTAGGGGCTTTCAAAGAACGTGAAGGTATTATATCTTCCCTGCTTTCTGCTGTTTATGATTCACTGAGTTCTGATGCGTTTGAGGAAGTTTGGCATTGCATGATTACAGAATATGATTTGTGGGATAATGATTGGTTAAATGGTTTGTACGAGGAGAGGTATCGTTGGGTCCCATGCTATTTAAAAGGCTATTTTTGGGCATGAATGTCAACAACTCAGCGAAGTGAAAGTATGAATGCATTTTTTGATGGATTTGTTAATTCAAAAACAAATCTGAAATAGTTTGTAAAGCAATATGAAAATGCATTGAGGAGGAAAACTGAATTAGAATGGCAAGCAGATGCCAAGTGTTTTAGTAAAAGGACACCATACGTGTCAAGATATGAGATGGAGAGGCGAGTTGAAGAAGTGTACACCATTTCCAAGTTTAAAGAATTTCAAGAAGAATTGACTGCTCTGATGTATTGTGATATCTCGAATTCTGTGGGATCAATATATCAAATAATTGAATCATTTGGGCAAGGTCGGAGAGGCTTCTTTGAGGTTGTTTTTTAAGAAGCTGAGTGTGAAGTTACTTGTATATGTTCAAAATTCCAGTTTTGGGGGATTCTTTGCAGGCATGCCCTTGCAGTGCTGATACGTAACTCAGTTGAATTACTTCCAAAAAGACACATTTTATCAAGGTAGAGGAAAGATGTGAGGAGATGTTATAGCAAGCTGAAAGTTTGTTATGGTGTGCAGAATTTGACCATCCAGCAAGAAAGATATGAAAAAATGTGTAACGCTTTCAGTGAGGTTGCAAACATAGCCTCTGATGATGAAAATAGCTATAAAACGGTGTTGGACTATATTGAGAAAGCAATGAAGGATCTGCCCAAGCAAATTCGTTGTGAAAGTGTGGGAAAAACTAATACTGGTGGAGCAAGTTATAGCAGCAACAAACAAATTAACAGTGCGAGTGTGGAAAGAACTGTTATTGGCGAAGTAAGTTGTGGCAGCAACAATGTTAAACTTGCACTAAATGATCCAGTAGTGACACGTCGTAAAGGCCGTCCACCTTGCCTGAGGAAAGAATCTTCGATTCGTAAGAAATCCGTTCAAAAGAACAAGTTCGCACAAAAAAATAAGGTATGATTAAAAACAAAGATCTATTTTCTAATTAATTTGGTCTTAGTTTAATTGTCTTTAATAATCTTGTAGGATTTACAACAAATTGCCCCATCATCTTATCATGTGCCTAATGAAATCTCCACACAAGGGAGCAACATAGCCACGGTAAATTTTGTGAATTTTTTCTTTTAAAATTTTCTTTTATTTTGAGAATATGTAATTAAGTATAAGATTGCGCATATGTAGACGCTACAAGAAGGAAGTACTATTTACGAAAATCTCAACCAATGCGGCACTATGGGCTATTATAATGTAAGAATTAAATTATTTAAATTTTAGTTTTAAGATTTTTATATGAATTTTACATATATTTTATTATTTGATTAGGTAACTATGTACCAATTCCAATTCGGTGGAAGCAACATTTATCAGCCATTTCCTTATAATTGGCACACAGTAAGTTGTTTACAAATCGTTAATGAATACATATATTTTAATATTTCTGTAATGTAATATGATGTTTATTTTTATATATTATAGCAACCAGTCCCACCGTATACTTCGCAGTTGCATTATTCTTCTCCTTCGATGACTTATTAAGGATCTCAAAGTTAGAATTTCCAACAGTTACTATAACAGCAGCAGCGTAATGAAGATAACAATGAGGATACTTGACTTGTATTTTGGTTTTAAATTGTAGTGATGAAATAATGTTGTGTTAAATCGAACTTTAAATTTTTAAAATTATGTTAGATTTGACTTTAAATCTTTGAAATTGTAGTGATAGAATAATGTTTTGTGTTAAATTAAACTTTTAATTTTTGAAATTACGTTAGATTTGTTTAATGTTGTCAACTTGCAATTTGTTTGCTCACGCTGTCATGAAGTGATATTGTATAAGCACCGATGGTTTTTCAGCTATGTGAAAGGTAATAATTTTTCCTCTTAAATTTTATTTTCATACTCATGTCCACGTCTTTAATTGAACTGTTCTTTTTGCTTTTATACTTATGTCCATACCTTTCTTTAGGTTCTCAATTATGTTAAATTAGTTTTGAAATATGTTATTCTGAATTAAAATATATTATAATGTATAATAATTTTCTTGTATGACTTCTGTAACATCAAGTCAATGGGAATGAAACAGTGATGCTGTGATATTCTATATAATACTATAGTTGCATGTGATTGTGATGGTGAAATTTTACCTACTGATAATTGATTCATGTGCTTATGTAATTATACATGAAGACAATTATCAATAGCCATCACATACTGTCCTCAACCGAAATTGGTGTGAATTAATTTTATGTGCAATTTCTTTATGACCAATGAAACTTCAATAAATTACAATTATTGAACACAAAACGAGTAATTATAAACAAACCCACTTCCATACCAGACCATGAAGGTTTCAGTAGCACTAAAGATACATGAGGTTTTGTATGTGCAAGGACAATTTTACAAAATTATTTTTCTTATGTTCCAGAATTCATATCTCATATGCATAGGGTCTAGAGGAAAACAATTCATACACAACAATCATTTTATTTAAATTATTTAAATTTATATATAACACGTGGTACAATTTCATTTATGTAAAATACATGTAGCAACGATTATCCCTAAAATACAACATACAATGGATAATATAGGCAGAATAATACAATCATTTCTGCCTTTATCAGTTTGCACAGCTTTGTCACATGTAGGCACTTTAGTTTGCACCCCCTTTTCGAGTGTTTCCACAATAAATTTTATAGTTTCTAACATATTGGATGTCTCTGGCAATTTTTCATGCCTATTTATGTAATCATTGTAGGCTATTTCAGCATCCAACAAAGATTTATAAGAATTCGCTTTGAATCCATTTACTTGCACCTGACATTCAAGCTAAGAATTGTATATGCCCGGCTTTCGTCCTTTGAAAACAACATAACAGCTTTGAGTAGGCATTTGAATTCTACATTGGGAAAATTTAGATCAATATTCTAGACTTTTATGCTAAGAATTTCAACTGCTAACAATAAGAGAGAATTTCAAAACCAGGAGGGAAAAAAAGAGTAACATTTTAACCTTCTGAAAAAGAATGGGAGCCTCACAACAAAGCACAAAGGCCAGCATCAACCAAGAAACTAATTTCTGCAACTGTAAGTGAGACAGATCACAGCAATTGTTCCTAATGAACAATGGTAAATAAAGAGAAAAGAGGTCAGGAGTCTAATACCATTACCACAGACATGCCATGAATAATAAGTTGACTAGCTAATTACTACTTACAAAAAGAGGTCATAACTCTCCACACTCATTCAGCCTCAAAATGTGTCTCAGACTTACAACATTCAGGACAGGAGAGCAAATACTTTCTCATCCACCGCTCTCCCATAGATCTGATATCTCTACATATCTCCCCAACTACTCCCTCTCTCTTATCTTGCCAACCTCAGAAGACATGAATATGCTAAATAATAGCTTTTGTAATTTTTCTTATCATCTTTGGGCGAAACATAGGGTTCAGTGGGCCAAAAATTAGAAGCAACACTTGTTATAAGGCTATCTTGCTAATCTTTCCACAGCTAAGACAAATAAATGGTAACTATGTACAAGTAAATTATGTAAAATTAGGCTTGAGAAATGCCTATCCAGATTCAGAGGGCATTCTCAGGAGCATAAACCCCTAATTGAAATTGGATTTTTCTTGTGGGTGATTTGAGTTATGCTCACAAAAGATGTGCTGAAAATTGTGATTTGTGATGAGTAAAGCAAGTAAGAGCGTGTAATAATGTGAGGCAGAAAAACAAGCTTTGCTATCCAAAATTTATACTTTTCACTTGTCTTTTAATTTTCCATTATCGCGAAATTGCCAAAACAAAATTGCAATATTTGAATTTTCTATTACCATCACAAGCAATCCCAACCTGTGCACATAACTTCATACATATAAAAGTCAATATAAATTACATTACTGCAGTGCCTCATCCTAACCAATTAAGAAAACCGTAGAAGTCTTAAGATGCACCCTTATTCCATAAACACCCCACCCAAGAAATGCTTACGGAAGAAATTTTCTTACTCTGTCAATCTCAAAATTTCATCATCCACAACATAAAATAAAAAAAAATTAAAAAGAAATGCTTACGGAAGAAATGCTAACACTGTCAATCTCAAAATTTCATCATCCACAACATAAAAAAATAAAAAAAATAAAAAGAAATGCTTACGGAAGAAATTTTCTTACTCTGTCAATCTCAAAATTTCATCATCCACAACATAAAAAAATAAAAAATAAAAAGAAATGCTTACGGAAGAAATTTTCTTACTCTGTCAATCTCAAAAGTTCATCATCCACAACATAAAATAAAAAAAATTAAAAAGAAATGCTTACGGAAGAAATGCTAACACTGTCAATCTCAAAATTTCATCATCCACAACATAAAAAAATAAAAAAATAAAAAGAAATGCTTACGGATGGGTCACTACAACTACAGCAGCAAGCAACAACTACAAGTCTCCAAAGCAGCGACGTCGTAGTAGGGCTGGGCGATCGTGTCCGTTCTAGATCTGGGCTGGGCGAGAACAAGAAGCGGTCGTCGTCCGGTAACAAGAAGCGGACGTCATCCAGTAACGAAGCAAGTGGGGCTGGGCGAGAGAAAAAAAAAGGGGCTCGGCGAGAACAAGAAGCGGCTGTCGTCCAGGGGGAGTCCGGTAATGAAGCAAATGGAGGGGGAGTCTGGTAACGAACGAAGCAAATGGAGTAGAGTCTAGTAACGAACGAAGCAAATGGAGGGGGAGTTTGGTAACGAATGAAGCAAATGGAGGGGAGTCTGGTAACGAACGAAGCAAACTCAATGGAGGGGAGTCTGGTAACGAAGCAAATGGAGGGGGAGTAAAATGAGTGGAGGGGGAGTAAACTAAGGAAAGGAAAATGAGTGGTGGGGGAGGGGGCAGAAATGTCCATCGTTTTCTCAATTTTTTTTATTTCTTGTGGGTCCACGCAATATTAAAAGAAGCATAAATCAACGCGTGAAACGGCAATTCAAAGTTGCGTTTCTGTCTTCTCTTTGTCTTCATTGAGTTCGTTTATCATTTTCCAAAATAATAACGTAGTATCACATGCTTGATTAAGATGTACAGAGCCTTCATTGGTCACTGCAATTTGTAGAGCCAGCTTGGTTTGAACATTTACAATATCTGAGGAACTCATTTTGCTAGCCTATGCTCCCAAGATCTGCAGATATCATCAAGCAAGGCAATGGTTTCTATCCAAAATCTTTCTTGGACACTTCAGTTGGGAATCGGGTATGCGAACAAAGAACTAGTTGTCCCGTGAGCATGTTTTCTTGATTTCCCAGTTTTCTTAATTCGGAATATTAATGGAGTGACTATTCTATTTTCATTCCTGTCACATCATTGGTGTTGGACGTTTTGAAACATAAAGTAGGGCAGATGGTGGGAAGCCTGGAATGGCCATTCACTCCCTAACTTTAAGCTGTGAAATACATAGATTACAAATCCAGGAGTAGAATATTCATTGATTGAAAAGATACACAGGCAAAACACAACCATCAAAAATCAAGATGTAAATGGAATAAGCATCCCCATACTTAAAAGAAGGAAAAACCATGAAAAATATTTGTTAACAAGACCAAAATAAAACAAAAATTACTTCATCGCGCAAGTACTTTTTTTTTGGGAATAATTAACATAATACCATCAATTCTCCCACAATCTATCAAACTCCAGTAACTCCTCAGGTTTTAATCCTTTTGGTACTACCATACATAAAAAATGCCTGTGTTAATCCTCACAGAATGCTTCGGAAACGCCCTTACAAACTGCTTATATTCTTTACTGAAGGCTATCTCCTCCATGTTTTCGACAATGAAGTCCAACACAACCTCTAACAATGCTCTACGGGAACAACCTACTGCACTTCTGAAAGCCTTAAGAGCATTTGATGGTTTCAACGACGAAAGGATATGGTGAGCACAAAACTCGTACAAGTACAGGATGTCGAACTTCCAGGCTGAAAAAAATAATACAGCAATATGTTTCTCGGTCCTCTCCGGATCCAAGCTACCATGGTAAAGAAAATCTAGAAGAGCCTCAAGTTATTCACGACTCATAGTGAGATTGACAATCTCTGTCTCACACGATGAAGCCCCAAGCGACCAATACTTTCTCATTAGTTGAGCACTGTAAGTAGGTGGTGGGTGAACCAAGATAGTTGATCTAGCATACTGCATAACACAAAAGAACAATATCATTTAGTAAATACGCATAGATTTCTACCTAAAAAAATTTGCTTAAAATTGCTCACTCTATGCTTGCATATGTATTAGCAATGATGATTCCAAAGTCTAGATTCCTACTTAATACAATCATTAACAATTTCGTGCATCTCATGAGCAATATTTTCACGTGGCATCAGCTCTGGTCATAAAATTGTGCTACTTGCTCAATTGCTCTCCATATAGTGATTGAAGCTGCCAACTGGCTATGAATATATCAATGAGAAATTTTTTTTGTAGTGTGAGAAAGAGAAAGAAAGAGAGAGAATTACGAGTACAGCTTTGTGTGCAGGCAGGGGAGGCCCGTAGCAAGGTCTGAGATTGATATCAGGAGGAGTTTGTTCTCTGAGTGAAGCATCAAATCCATCGAGGAATTCACTTTTCATTCTCATCAGTTCTTCAGTTTTCATAACACGCCCATGCTCTGTTGTTGGTGGGAACTAACAAAAGAATAAACATGTATCAATCAATATATGGGCTATAATTTCAACTGTAAATCAGTGTAATTATTATAATAGTGAAACTGCCTTATTACAATCATATATATATATATATAAAGAAAGGGAGGACAAGACTGCTCCCAAACAAGAGTCCCTGGGGTCTAAGAGGAATGGATTTGTTTTCACATTCCACGTAAAAGCAGCGATCTCATGCTTCAAATTAGGAAAAAGCTATTTCCTCCGAATCGCGCCCTAACTCAAGCCCCGAATTGAAACTCACCGTTTTGATTAAAATGAAAACGCTCCGTTTCACAACAAAGCCAAAAACGATTTGTTTTACTTGTCAAATATTTCCCCATTCCTTCATCCTTTTCCCTTCACTTCACCATTTCCCTTCCCTGTCTCTTTTTCATGTGAGCTTCCTCACATCAAGCTGAAATCATCATCTTCTTAAAAGATGTCAAGATCCTTGCTTTTCTGCAAAAAATTCTCCTCCCTCCCTCTCATTCACAAGTTTCTTTAATGAACCGGCAACGGTAAGCTTCTGCAACGGTCAGATTATCTTCATGACCAAAATCACTTGCAACCTCCAAATTGGATTTGGGAGGAAAACGTGGCGGAGCAGGGGAATCATTAGCTTCATTCTTCAATTCTAAGCTTGGTGACAACGGTGAGGCGATATTAGTGTTTAATTCATGATCATCACTCTTACAACCGATTAAATCCGTCAAAGACACGAGCTTTTCTATAAACGTAGTCAAATCTTCATAAAGAATGGCCGGTGCAAGTGCAATTTGAATGCCTCTAGCTAAACGCCCAGCTGAAGGAATAATAAATTTTCACAATTGTATGATCAGGGCTAGGGAAAACAGACCTTGACAATCATAAGACAAGAAAGGCTGCGAGTTCGATTCGACTTCTTGCAATTCCAGAATTTCGTTTCTACTTGCTTCAACTCATCAGTTCAAGAGGGGCCAAAACAGCGTAGACCCTGCAAATCATCAAATCTTCTACTAAATTTATGGTTGCTTCACCCCATGGGAAAATGAAACTTTTCGTTTTGAAATTGCATTGCAGAAAGAGTGTTTCAGTAACGGCTCTGTGCTTTTCATTTGCTTGTATCAGAAGGCGGCCCCAGCGGCTGAAACTTTGTTTTCTGCGTAGTTTAGCTTTAGCAAGAGGAAGGAAGACAGTGATAAGGGACTCAAACGGAGTCGTTTTGATGCTGATGAAAAAAAAAAAAAAAATGCACAAAACGACGTCGTTTGCATTAATTTCGGGGTTTGACCCGAGGTAAATAGCAGAACTCTTCAAATTATTAAGTTGGGCATGAAATCCCAGTATGGGTAGATCGAGTTTCTCTCGAGCGGTCCGAGACCAGCCTTGACCGACGACCATCCATTGGAGGCGACTTCCATGTCGGCTCCCAGATAAAAAATATATATAAATATAAACAAACTAGATTAGAAAACAATACCTTGAAAATGAGGTCTAGCGCACGTGAAGCAAGTGAGGAATCGGCTGTAGCCCATCTTTGTGGTAGCAGGATGTCGCTGTCGTCGCTGTATTCGAAGTCGTCGCCGAGATTGACGGTGTCGTCGCCCCGATTGTCCGCGGCTTGGCGCAGTGAGTCGCTATCGTCGCTGTGAGGGGTTTGTACGTCCGTTGTCTGGCGGCCGTCTGGTCCTGCATGCATGGTAGTTTGGGCTTGCGCGTACTTAGGTTATGATTTTCTTTCTTTGGTTTTGTTTTACTCTCGTGGCCTTTTATACATGTTTTGTCTTGAGTTTTCGACCCCATATGTTTTTAGTAATCCATGTTGACCCATATATTTTGGCTTTCTGATGTTTAGCCCCTTCTCTAACTTGTTAATCATAAGTTAATCCAAAAACAGGGCCGAGTGTACCGTTATTTACGTTAGCAATCCATTATCTTTCCGTTTCTTTATCAATTGAAGTACCATGTTTCTTCCCCTTCCCCAGATGGTATTAGTACTAATCAATTGAGAAAAAAACCAATAAATTTTGGACGGGAAATTTCCGCCACTATTTTCTTTTTTTTGGAAATCCACGTAATTTCCATACAATAATTATATTAAATTATCATTATTTTAAAAAATTAAAAAATAATAAATTTTTTATTATTTTATAAAATTATGAATTAACAATAAATTTAAACAATTTAGTCTTTTAATTTTTTTGAAACTAAACTACTTATAGTAATCTTTAATTCTTTACGATTGGTTTAATTTAGTTATTTTATCCTTGTAATATAAAATTACTAAATTATCCTAAAAACATGTATCATTCCATGGGAATGGATGAATTTAGGTCAGGTTTTTACTTCTTTTTTTTTATAAAATGTTGGGTTTTATATCTATTTTTTTGACCCCTTCTATTTTTGATAATCCATTTTGACTAGGGATGGCAATGGGCACCGCCCGCAGCGGGTTTTAACAATTACCAAACCCGCAATGGTATCCGGCGGATTTTTTGCGGGTTTCCGTATTTAAAATCATAAATGTTTAATATATAAATTTATAATAATAATCTCAAATTCCATATAACATATTCAATTTTATATTTAAACAATGTAAATGAAAAATTAAAATTTCCACATCAATTCAACACAAATTTTCAAATTTAATTATAAATTACACAAATCTATTTAAAAAACACAAACTAATATCTAAAAATAATAATTATATTTCATATTATCATTTAAAACAAGATTCAAGAGAAAATATTCATTTCATTCACCACCATAAGTATCCATCCAACACAATGCCTATTTTAATAATTAAGATTAATATTTTCAAATACTAATTCGAAGGGAAATGCCTTTAATTTCCTTTAGATTATGACTTTAGAATAGGAGATGACCCATATACACACATACACAACTTTGACCCTTTGGCTATTTGGTAATTTGATTAATTATATTATTTTCTTTATATATTTTTATATTTAAATTAAATTAAAAATATTTGAAAAAAATTATTGCGGGTTTGGTGGATATCCATGCGGGTATCCACCGGGTATAAGGTTAATACCAAACCCACCCGCATCCATGTGCGGGTTTTAATTTATAATACTAAACCCGCCCGCAACGGATAAAATTACCCGCAACGGGCGGGTTTTGGCGGGTGGGTTTGGGCGGGTTTGCGGGTTTGCGGGTTTGCGGGCACAATTGCCATCCCTAATTTTGACCCATATAGTTTAGCTTTCTGACTTTTAGCTGCTTCTCTAACTTGTTAATTGAAAATTAATCAATTAACACTAAAAGCCAAGCCGAGTACTCTATTATTTCCTTTATCCGCTCTATTATCCTTCAGTTTCTTTATCATTTTTATCTCATATATATGTAAATTATATTATTAGCTTCAGTTTCTTAATCTTTTTTTGTTTGATTTTGTCTTACATCACATAATCTAAACAAAAATTATCAAGCATCCAGTTTAAGTTGACCTTGTTATAAAAAATACAATAAAATTTGAATTTATTTAATTTTCTACCTTAGATTTATAATTTGTATAAATTGTCTACCAAAACATTAATCCCTATTTGTACTTGATGAGGTCATAAGGGTACTTTAGACATTTAATGCGCTAAATAAAAAATAAAATAAAAATTATTAGTGATTTGTCATATTAAAAATGTTGCTAAATTTTGAATTTGTTCAAGGGTGAGGCTATTTAAACCCACCAAAATACTATTTCATCCGTTTACTAAACCCACCCATCACTAAAATTTAAAAATTAATATTTTACTATACAACCCTCTTAAATGTCAAACATATTCTTATTTAAATAAATTATTTTGATAGCATTTTCTTCATAAATAAAAGAAGAAAATGCAAAGAAAGCGCATACATTCTCTTTTCTCTCGCTTCGTGGACCTTTCCCTCTCAATTGAAATCACAAGAACTCACCTGCAGATGCATCAAGATGACAAATGTAATTAAAATATAATTTTTTTCTTAAATTAATAAATATTCATTTACCAATAAATTAATAAATGATTAATTTATTGATAAATAAATAACCTACTAAATATTAATTTTCTTTAGTTTCAACAATATTATTTTATAGAGCTTTATTGTAGTTGATTGTTAGTAAATTTATACTAAAAGTGCATTTGTCACACATATTACATTACATTGTATTAGCTTTACTGCATTATGATATATTTCATTAAGTTTTAATGCAATACAATGTTTAGTATACTATGGACTATATTATATATAATACCATTTTGTAGTATTATTTTATATTAATATTAAAATTAAATTAGTATTATTTAAATTAATTAATATTTATGTTATATTATTAATTTTTAGAAATTAATTATGAAATAATTTTTTTCATATATTAATTTTTATAACATAAAAATAATTTAATAATATACTATTATCAAATAATATAAAATTATAAATATAAATAAAATGAAATTTATAATATAATGTAATGTAAAAAAATATAATATTAAATTTTCATTCAAATTATAAATTAATTTATTAATGTGGAATATAATTATTTACTTTAAATTTATTTTTAAGGTAAATTATTTTTACACTACCTTTGTTTTGTCATATGTACACCTAACCATTACAAAATTTTAATATGTTTTTTGCAATACTTTTATTTCTAAACTTGTATCAATCAACCATTTTACCTCTAAATGAATTAAAAGACCGTTTTATCCTATAAAATTTTAAATAGAAAAAAATTATAATTACAAGAATACCTATAAATTTAATAAAAAATAAATCTCAAAATCTAAGATGTTAGTTTTTATAATTATCATTTTAAATTATAATTCTTGTAATTATAATTTTTTATTATTCAAAGTTGGTTTAGAGTATTATTAATCTGGTGATTAATTTAAACAATGAAAATCATTTGATAATCATGATTGTATGACTGATAAAATAAAATAAAAAGGAAATTATTTGAGATGAGTATTATACTTTTTTAGGTCAAAAAGATTAAAATAATCAATAATATTTTATCAATGAATTAAGTGGTGCTCACGATTTTTTCAATTATTAATGGTAATTATAATTTTTTTATTTTTAAAAATTTTGTAGGATAAAATGGTCTTTTAATTTATTTAGGGATAAAATATTCATTTTATTTAAACCCCTAGTGTCAAAGTGGTTGACTAATATGAGTTTACAAACAAAGGTGGTGTAAAAAACATATCAAAATTTTGTAGTGGTAGATATACATATGACAAAATAGATATGGTACAGAGATAATTTTTCTATTTTTAAATTTAGAATTTTAATAAATAATAAATGATTAAATAACTAAAATAATTTTATCATTTATTTATTAAATATTTAGGTTTATTGATATTTTATATGTTATATAATTTTTTAAATGAAAATTTATTTAATATAAATATAATTTTTTATTTAATAAATTTAAATTTATAACAAATTATTGAATAATAAAAGTAAAATGATTAAATTTAAAATAAAAATAGTATTTTAATGCAATAGAGCCTAAACCATACTCTCCTATACGATTACTTTATGCACTTTTCATTATATTAGCCACATTTTTAATATAATGCAATGCAGCAAAAAATTACAGCCAAACATGGGTATATATATGAACAAACAAGCTATCAAATGCACCGTAAATGAATATTAAATGCTATAAAATCACAATCTTAAATATAACCTAGATGGGGTTAATTTTGCATTATGCTTCAACTTAATTCAATTTGCATTGCCAGAGAGCTCTTGGAAAGATTAATTTGTAATATTAGGTAATTCAACTATTTTCCTTCCAAATGCGAATAGAGATTCTGATTGTGTATCTTCTTAGGTGAAGCCTCAGAGTTTTCACATTTTGTTGACAAATGGTTCTCCACACAATCATGGATTTCCACCAAATGAAGCATCCCCAAATTTCAACGTACAACTTATCGAGTTTTTGGTCTTTGTGATCATGCATGTGATAAAAATTATACATAGATGGTGCTTTTGATATGTAAGATAGGGTAAGAAGGGATGTGATAGGTAGGATGGAATGGGAAAAGATAGGATTACATTTAATGTTGTCTTTTATTTGGCATAATTTAGGATTAAATCGGATTGTAATAATTTTATTATTATTATTATTATTATTAAAATTAATTAAAAATAAATAAATATATAGTTAATCATAGTTTAATTGAACTAATACAAATGAAAATTCATTTAATATAAAATCATAAAATATTTTTATTTTGAAATATTTTAATATTTTTGTTTATAATAATTTATATCGAGAGAGTTTTGCTACCCTAGTGGTTCTACAAAGCTCAAATCTAAATTAATCGGAGCGCAATGTAGTCTTCGAATATCAGATGGTTTAATGCACAAAAAAAATTGAAAAAAACCTAAAAATTTTGTATACCAATCAACCTCAATGATATTAATTAAATATAAATCATAAATTTAGATAAATTTTTATTTTTAATTATTAAATATATTCCTAATATTTATATTATTTTTATGTAATAATATATTATTTTATCCAAATTTATTTTTTGAATATTAATTTAATAATTAATTTAAAATGTAAATTTGAAGTTATAAAAATATTTAATACTTATATAAATTAAAATATAATTATAATTTAATGTGAAATTAATAATGATATTTAGTATAATTTATATTTACATTATTAAAATCAACACATTTTACTACATTTAGTGTGTATTAATAAAATTTTAATATTAAGAACTTTTACGTTTAATTGAGTTAACAATATAATTCTAACCTAATTGCACAACCTCTTAGGGTAACTTCCTCTAGAAAATTAAAACGATCTCGTGGGTCCAGGATAAGGTAATCTCAATACTGAAAAAAAAAAAAAAACTACCCCAATCTCTCCTTTAATCCTCCAACCAAACGCACCTAAATTATATATATGCCTAAAGTGAAGTTACATTCAATTATGTGCCCAGTTGCTCTGCTACATTATCAATTGCCAACAAAAAAATCTTCACAAGCCATCCATGTTTGCTAATGCTGAAGCTAGAGTTCCCAAGAACCACTCCAATTGTTTGCCCACTTGCAACAAAATGCAAAAGAAGAGCCAAAGTCTTTCTGATCATCAAGAAAAACGTGATCTTCTTTCTCTGAGGCCGCAGGATTGCCACAATTTTTTGGTACATAATCCTGAATTCCCATCATATGAACTCTTCTCAAATATACCAAATTGCCTACCTTGATGTAGGTACGAGGGGAAGACTTATCCAATATAAGAGTCACCATGGTCATAACTTAAAGACCAGTCAACGATTGCTGCCATATTCGTCTATAACTCAAGAAAAACACGTAACCACTCTCAACAAGTTTTAAAAGAAATTTTTTCAGTGCCATCGGTGCCCACTGCCTACTACTATATAAGTAAGTACATAAAGTAGCATGAAAATGGTCACTAACTAAGGAAGAAAGGATAACTATTTGTTTAATTTCTGTATTTAGACTCAAGTACTTACTTAATCTTTATATTTTAAAAAATGCTTCAATATATCCTCATTATTAAATATGGTATATTATTCTCCTTATTTTTTCTTTACTTTTATAATAATATCTAGCAACAATATTCTTGACATTAATTAATTTAATTTTTAAATTAACTAACAATTATTTATTAGCAAATTAACTAGTATATATCACTATAAAAGAACTAATATTTTTAGTACCTTTGTATAATCTTACTAATAACTATTTATAAATGTATTAATATAAGTTAACTTAAAGAAATGTTTACTATCCTTACAACAATCTTACTTATAGTTATGAATAAAATTTAATTTATCAAATTATCCTAAAATTTGAATAATAATATAAAAATTTACGTTTATTTTATTTTATTTTTAAGGTTAATTTGATAAATTAACATTTTTTCTTCTTCTCATTAACACCCTCAAGTATATTGTTACAAGGGTATAATGGTAAAAGAAAGAAAAATTAAGGGTAAGAATTTAATATAGTTAATAATAGAGGTGTCTTAAAGTACTTTTTAAAATATAGAGAATAAACAAATCTTTAAGTTAATAGATAAGAACTAAATGAATATTTTTCAAAAAATAAGATCATTTCCTTATCCAAGAAAAAGATAATTAATTCATAACTCCATCTTTTTTTTAATAATTTTTAGTATTACAAACGGGACGATTAAGATAAGATTAAGTGATCAACTTTAAGTACTCACCATTATAAAAAGAATGCCTATTAACTAAGTAAAGTTTATTTGTAAATTAATATTGCAGTTGATGTCATCAATGAAATATAAGTGTGCAATCCAAGAGGAGGGGTGAATTGGAATTTTAAAAAATTTCTTAGTAAATCCACACAACAAGCAATCTAATGTCTTAATAAAGATTGAAAGCAATAAGTTCAATAAAAGCACAATAACTAATGAATAAGGGAGAAGAGAAACAAACACACGAATTTTTATGTGATTCGGCAAACCCCGCCTACGTCCACGCCTCCAAGCGATTCAAGCTTGAGGATTTCACTATCCAAGCCTTTCCAAGACTTCAACCTTTTACAATTGACTTCAAGGTGTCAATGAACTTTTACAACAAAGAGATTATCTCATAATCTCTTCACTCAAGTGTCTCACACACTTAAACTCTTACAATTAAGATGAAGAAATGAAAGTTACAATGAAACTCACTCAAAGAGTAGATATTCAAAAATGAAGAACAAGAAATGATTCAATATTTTGTGTTTTGCAAGTTGAAGGCTCAAGATATCTCGTGTGCTTTTTGTTTTTGCTTGTTGGAGAGCTTCAAATTAAGTTGGATTTGAGTTCTTATAGTTTGAGCTTAAAAACTAGCCGTTATGCACATTTTTGATCGTAACTGGCTTGCCGTTTAGTTATCCGATAAGTCGCTTTTATGTTACCGTTAAAGCAAAAATTTGAATTTCGGAATATCCGGCTTGCCGCTTACGAAATCCGGTAAACCGTTTATGCTCTAGACGCTTATTGCCCAATATTCGGTTTGCCGTTTAATCATATCCGATAAGCCGCTTGCTACAGTGAAATATTTGTAAATTTACATTTGACCCCAAAACTTTTATAAAACTGTATTATGACCCAAAATGTTATGAGAGTTTACAAATAGGTCCAATTTCAGAATTTTAAATAATGATTTGTCAATCCCAAAACTTTTTGAAATTATGATTTCGCCTAAACTATGTGAAATTATAGAATGACCCAAAAATATTTAAATAGTTTCAAATAGGTCCAAATCCGAAATTTAAAACACTATCAAAGATTTTAAAATACTTTCATTTTAGTCCAAAATACTTTAATTCCATAACATCATTCTCTTATTATAAAAACACAATTCATAACTCTTTGTTCAATCAATATATGTGGTTTGTTATCATCAAAATCAATATTTATAACCATATAGGCTAACAATCAATTGTTCACTTTCTTAAAAAGTTTGGGATTCTATCTCGATCACATGGGTAATGAAAGGACATATGTACATCATTATGTTGACTTTAAAAATAAAAAATAAAAAATCAATTAAATTTATAAATGTGTGAAATTATGTCAAATTCTATAACAGTGGCTACAAAAAATGGTAACTTATAAATAAGATATCCTTAAATTTTGGACAAAAGAGCCCTACCAAATGCAATAGTTCTAGTGTCTAAAATAATTACCTTATACACAAAATTATAAATAATAAACTTATGTCATTTTCCTTTAAATCTCAACGGCTAAGTCAATATTTGTCTCATCACTTGGGATGTAATGCGAAAATTTGTTTTTTTTTTAAGTAATACCACAGATTCTATAATTGACTTTTAATTTGAGTGTTAATTGGTGTGGTATTCATCTCTTGCATAATAAAATATTAATTTTACATTTAATAGATGAGTAAAACATAACAGTTGAAAGTCAAGTTGGGACATAACTGTTGAGAGCCTTAACAGTATTGTTAATTTTTTAGGTCTTAACTTTATCAATCGATTATGATATGTTACGGTAAACTTGATAGATTAACTAGGTTAATTTATCTTCAAACTGGTCACACAATGTATTCAACATCCAGTGCCATTAATTAAATCGAGGAAACACTCCGTGCGAAGTGGATCATAATGGGTCTCTCCAATTGTAACTAATAAGCCACCATTTTTCCCACTTACAAGACCACAATGCTAATATTCTTAAAGTAACTTCTAAAGCCTCTATAAATTTTACTCTTTAAATACCTATTTGCTTACTTATGTGGCAAATAGAAGGGTAAAAAAATATGATATTCTCTAAAAGACTCTTTAAATATAAATAAATTAATATTATTTTAATCAAATAATTATTTTTTTAAAGAAAAAGTCAATAGCAATTAAAACACTTCTCTTTCTTTCTTCAATGACAAGTAATAAAATACAAATTGAAGAGGGAGAAATTAACTCTCTAAATTTGAAGAGAGAGAATTAATTCTTATTTGAAGAATTTTAATTGGAGTGTCTTTTGGAACTTTAAATATTAATGTGGCTCTTCAAATAAATAATAAAATCTTATTTGAAGAGTCTTTTGGTGATGCTCTTACAACATTAAACCCCACATTAGCACCACATGGACTTTTTTTGTGTGGCTATATTTGCTAAATTTCTTGTGAAATAGCGAAAAGTCACATAATTCAAGAATTTTACTTTTATCCTTATTTTATTGATTTTGAATAGTTAGATGATTCTTCTTCCATCTATTCTACATCTATTTTTAAATTTGTTTAAAGTTCTTATTATATTTTTGTAAAGATATAAATGATTATCATATTTATAAAGATTATGAATTCTAAATATACATTGCACCTGTATTTATGATTCTTTGTCTCTCTTGAGACATAGACTGAATTTTTTTCTCTCACATGTCTATATATATTTCCCTATTTTTCCATCCAAGGTACATATCATCTATGAGAATCTCATAGATTTGTATTCTAAATTTAGAATTCGAAATTAAAAAGTTTATATCATTATTGTTATTATTATTCATCATTTAATTTTTATTATAGACTATTTTGAGTCCTGTTATTTGTTATCTTGAATTTCGTCAAGATTGGTTAAAATGGATTCGATTAATGTTATCCTATTTTCTTATCCAAAGATGTCAAATATGTTTTTGTTATCTTTAAAGTTTATTCTCTTCATATCTTTATAAAATTATTTGCTTGCAATTAGTAAAGTTTTAACAGTCTATGTGGTATTAGTAACTTGCTATTCTTGACTAAACTCTAAATTATTAACTGTATCTAAAAATTTATTGATTGATCTTTCCATTTTCATTAAATTAAATTACTATTATCACTTTATATCTTAACAATTTCAGAAAACAATCAAGGCCCAATGTGCTTTCATTTGTGCAAAAGTATAAGAAGATAATCTAGAGTACTAACCCTTTATTATTTCGTGAAATTGTAGAATAGATTCACTAGTTCTCTCTAGCCATGGATTGGTCCATGGTTGGCACCACAATAACTCCACATGTCTTGCAGAATCACCTCGACTACTATTAATGGCCCAATGGAACACACTGCAAACTAGCCTAACAAGGATTGCTTGAGTGACTTTATGTCAATTCTCTCATGGAGAGTTTAGTAGTATTAATACAAGTGTGGGCATGTAAGATTGTTGATATGTTTCTAAAATTTAAAAATAAGATATAGAAAATGGTAATTTCACGTGAAAAGAGTCTTTTTTATTTCACCATTGAAATTATTATAAAGAGTTGTGAGAGATAGAGGTACAAATAGGAATGAGAACAAAATTCCCTGCTTACATGAATCTATATATAGACTTGAAGAGATAAGATTATCTTTTCTTACATAATATGTGTTGCATCCTTGTAGTAGATTATCTAGAGATAAGGTGACTCTTTGTCCTTGTTATCATTTTTTGTCTTATTGAGGATAGTTATCATCCTCTCTTTTCTATGACTAGCAACCTTCACATGACTGATAAACCTTATCTTTTTCCTTGGTTTCTTTCTCTCTGAATTATTAATGCTTGTAGCTAATATCTTTTATCTTTCAGTGGCCCTTCTTGCATGCCTCTTATGAAATCTTCATCTAGCGATATATCTTCTTTGTTAGATCATTCTTGTATCCTTTTGTAGCAAAAGTTAAAGTATGATTGATTTTCTTGAGCACCTTAGATATCTCATGGTGTGTTTCCTAGCTGGATTATATAAGATTTTCGTATATTGCCTTTTTCTTTTTTGAGATGGCCTAGCATGCTATCTAACTTTCCTTTTTACTTAAGAAAGAGATAATATATCTTTGTGTGATGATAGAGCCACACCTTTTCTTTACTTATCCTTTTGAGTTGCTCATTAACGATTTCATTCTAATTGCCCTTTCGTTGGTAAAGGCTTTTGGTCAAATAATTCAGGATCATAGTCATTGTAGACTTGATCTAAATCAATGATGAGATTAGCTTTTTGCTGCTAACTCTAACTTGTATCATGTGTTGTGTCAAGTATCATTTATTATTATAGTACTCTAGGCAAGTAGTAAGGAATTTGACAAAAAATATCTCTTTTATCTTGGTTATTTTTTTTAAGGCTGACAACTGTTCTTTGATCTTTGTTGGAATTAATTCTAGATCCTTATCATTTTCACTGACATAAAAAAGGTTAATAAAACTATATGTAAACATGTCTTTTGTTATGTAAATTAGCAAGTGTATTAGTCAGCATAATTAATATAATTAAGAGTAAAGTATCATCTCATAGAGATTATGTATTCTATTAGTTACTGAAATTATTCTAATCCTAATCTATTTAAATAACCGAATAAGTAAATTTAGATTTAAAATAAAATAACTAAAAATTAAATAAAGATACAGGTAGTAATAGAAATCACTAAGAGAGTAAAACACTAGGACATCTGATTTTACTATAACCAATCCATTTTAACCCTCCATTAATGTATTAAGGATTAATACCCATCTTTACAGTGAATTTTCCTAATCTATTCAATATTCTCTCTCGACTAATATAAAAAATACTCTCACATATTAACCCCCATATCTCTATGTGAATTTGAGTATGAATAACCACTAAGTTTTATGAAAATTCTTAGATAAAACTATACGAACCACATTGGCACATCTCTGTCTTTTGTTCAATTCATGTCATCCATTACATAGAGCAAAAATAAATAAATATACTCTAGGTCTCATTATGTATCCTTAAACCATTTAGATATTGACCAAATATTTAAAAGCATTAAGCATCATAATGAACACGTAATCATGAAATAATAAAATAAAAATAAGTTAGATTTATGGAATTAAATTGTCATAGTTAAGCTATATTGTAACCCTAAAAAAAAAATTAGTTCATGAGAATATAAAGAGAACTCATGAATATTGTAGGAAACATTCAAACAAAATAATTGAAAGTGGGAAAGAAAAAAATCAAAATTTAGTCTTCGCTTCGCTCTGGATCTCTTCCGGTTGCTGCTTCTTTTAATTAGATCCTTTGTTCCTTTACTCTTAGTTTATGCTCATCCTTAAATCCTTAACTCAAAAGAATTTGAAACAAATCAAGGAAAGCCGCCAACATTAAGCCCGCAACATGTGTTTTCCAAATTTTGTTGTCATCATAAGGGCACAAATCTATTGCAGTATAAATTAATGATGTTGAGTGTAAATCTCATGAGAAGGTAGTTTTAATTTTGTGTAGGATTAATTTTCTAATTTGTATACAGATTGGTTTAAAGAAGATTATTTTTTTATTTCTATCTTAAGATTTAAATTAAAATGACGGGAAAATATTAAAGATCAAACAATGCAAATGAAGCGCTTGGATTTTTGGATTCACGCTCAACATTTCACATGGGCTTAATATTTCTTTTTAACTTCAATTAATTTATAAGTGGGGGTATTTCTACTCTTCATAAGCCTAATTCTAATAAATATGATATCAAGCACTCATTATACCAGAGGAAATAATCTTCTGTTAAATGAGTGTCATGTACACGTTGTTGACAAATGAGTGTCATAGAAAGGACATTACGAAAAATAGAACTCAAAAATAAATTTAGAGGTGTCAGATTAAAGGGAGTAGCCCCATATTTATAGATACATTTAGTAAATCATAGCCATCTGATAAAAATAATTCGGACACTTAGGATTGCACCATATGGAAAGCTCTGATTGAATGGAACACATTATTAGGGCTTATATATATATATATATATATATATATATATATATATAGTGTAAGCTTTTTTGTATTATTATTTTATATGAAATTAATTTATTGGTTTACTAACTTTTATATTTTAACTCTTATATATTTCTTTCATGAAACTAAGTATTCTTAAGGAATTCTTGAGCAGTCAACCTGACTTGTCCGTTCACTCCTTCATGGATGATTGTCTTTTAGCTTATTTTTATCTTTTTTCCTTTTGTTCATGTTATACTCTCTTGTTTAGTTTTAGTTAGTTATTGTTTAAAAATGTGAATTAACGGTTAAAATTTTGATAAGTGCGTGTAAGATATTGTGAAGAATACAAGTAAAGTGATTGTTATTAATTGAATCTGAAAATTTTACTTAAATATCTTTCATCTTATAATTTCTTTGACAAAATTATGGTTATCTTGATTCATTTTTATATTGTCTATTAATAAACTGTAATGTATATTTTTAATAATTACTAGATGGGTCCTGGACATAGAGTCACCAAAAATTTAAGAGGAGAAACTGTTGTCGCATCTACAATTCCCCCATCTTAGCCTGTTATACCCAGCCAAGAGTTTGTGCAAGGTGTTGTTACAACTCTAGAATCTGGTATGTAAGGAGTTTAATTGGTAGGATTTTTTTTAATATAATATACAACATTTTGTTTCTTATAGTAATACATACAGTATATACATACATACATACATACATACATACATACATATATATATATATATATATATATATATTCAACCAATAAAGAAAAGAACATGTGGCTCCTCATGTAGGAAAAAAACAGATGACATTATGCAATTATCTGGAAAGATAAAACTATATATCTCTCCCAAGACTAACAGGCCAATAGGTCATAAGTACTCTTTCATGTTATCAAGTGAGTGTGGCTATTTGGTTAGAAGGTTTAAACCTCTTCAACATGAGAAATAGAGCAAGATTCCAAAAGCAGAGAAGCAAGTTTTGTTTGATCGACTATTAGTAAGCACTTATGGTTCTTAATATTTTTCATGTGTCATTTTAAAAAATTATAAACTGAGATTTTTTTTCTAAATTCAATCAAAGTTTGAGATTGATTTGAACCTGCCACATGTTTATTGATGTGTGGATAACATTATAGGCGGCAAATATCGTGATATGAGACATTGGATGTATGATTATTACTTGGATTATCCATCCTTTGAAGAGGCACTTAAGCATCCATATCCAGACATATGTCTAGATGATTGGGATTGCCTTTGTCATAACATTTATAATTCCACAAGTTTCCAAGTCCAATGACATTTATATTATGAACTTTAAATTGTTGAACTAGTTGTCAATATGCTTGTATATGTACCGTATTTACTATTATTATTATTATTATTTAATGTAAACTCAATCTACAAAAAATAAAGCTAATCGTGCTAAGCTCCTATATATCCATTGTGGGGGATCAAGACCTTTTGTTAATTGTCTTGAGGATGACATGGTTGATGGTGAAATAGAATTATTTCATGTCACTCATTTCAGCAAGACAAAAGGTTAGGTGAATGAGGTGGCAAACTCAAAGCATGTATGATGCTTTATTGGAAATAAAATTTTTTATTTTAGTATTTCTTATCACCTACATAATGTTGATGAAAGTTTACTCTTTGAGTTTTTTTTCTTAATTTTTCTTTCATGCTCCAATTAACTTTATTATTTGAAATATCAAATGATAAGATTTATAAGTATAACAAGTTTCTTTTTATTTTTTTAATCTATGCCTTAATATAACTTAATTCCATGGCCAGTAGATTAAATTTTAACTGTTTAATTAATAAAATTCTTTTTTTTTCTTCCTTCATTTACTTACAAAACTTTATGTATAGGACCAAATGGTAGAGCTATAACAACAACAACAAACTGATTCTGAAGAAGTAGAACCACTAACTCAAAGGGAAATATGTGCTGAAGTATTTGGAATGAAATCAGGCTATTTTTAAGGACTTGGCAATGGACTACGCCAACTTCAACCCGTGGTGTTGATACTTCTGAGGCTAATAGAGTGCATGGTATTATATTTTCACAACAAAGTAGGTTGCATTCACAAGATGTTGATCTTCAAGAGCAAAATAAGATTATTGATCAATTGAGTCCAGATTGTCCCAATTTAAGGGTTTGATGCAGCAAATTTTTTCTTCTCAAGGAACATCTTTTCGCTTTACAAATTCATCTACTCAATGATTACTCATTTCGATGATGTACTTAGAGTATCTGGGGTTTGTTGATCTTTTGAATTGGTCATCACTTGATCTTTTTGGTTACTGCTGGTGCATGTCATACCTTTAAGTATTTGGAGTTTGGAGTAGGTGTTATTAGAGATCATTCAAAATTTTTGCTCATTAGATTTTTGGGATAGATGACAATTCACTTTTGTATTTGACTATCATATGTGATTCTTAAAGTCAATTACATATATATACATATATATAGCTTGGATACTGAATGGGCCTTTAACTTTTAAATTAGTTCAATGACATTAATACTTTTTTTGTTAGATTTCTCAACATATATTGGCGAAGCTAGCATCATATTTTGGGGTGGGTTATTAAATTTATTTTTATTTTTTATAAATATTAATCAAGACAAATTCATAAATTATAATTAATTATTATTTTTTTCCAAAAAGCTAACTCTGGCTGCACTTAGCTTTGCCACTGCATATATTTCTAGTTTATTATTGTGGGGAAAAAAATTGGCATCTTCCCAAAAAACTTCGTTTGTTTCCTTTTTTACCATGATATTATTAAAAAGAATTATAGTATTTTTTAATGACAAAATTGATTTGTTTCTAAAAATATTTAAATATTTATTGTAAATTTGTAGAATGTTCAACATAAAGAAACAAAGCAGTTTTCTTGCCTTAAATGATCTTAGCAAACAAACACTTTTGTTGGTGCCTTTATTTTTTTAATATGCACTTTATTTCTTAACAGCAAAACAGTTTTGTAGTAAATAACTCTTTAGAAACAAAATAATTTTGTTGTGTAAAACTGTTTAGCGTAATAAAAAAGTTTGTTGCCAAATAATTTTCTAAACAAGTTGGAGACTCCTTCACAATGAATCTATTTTGTTGTGAAATGAAGTTTGGGGTGAAATGTTTTGATATGTTGTTAAACATAGAGGGCGACAGTGCTAGGCTGACGACTTGGCCGACAAGCTTGTTTTTGTAGCAATAACCTATGGCAACAAAATTGGCATTTTAGAGAACAAAATCTTTTTGTTGCAGAAAACCATTTATGTTGTGGTGCATCAATATAAAATTTCGACCACACACCTTATATAAATGCCAAACCATGCCTTGTGTGCAAATCTTATAGACTTGCCAATAGTAACACACCCTTATCCATGGCACTAGTGGCTTGCCATGAGGATGTCTTCATCATCTATTAGAGAGGACCATCGTCTCCCACAATGATGAGATATTTTTCGCTAGCGAATCTTCATATATTGAATTTGAGCCACTTGCCGAACTTGCTCCATTTGCTTTTTGACAATCCCTTTTAAGGTGCCCTGATTGTTCACACACCTAGTAGACTTCTTTATTCTCGGAGTTATTTTTCTTTTAATTTTCAACTATCAATACCAAATCATTAGAAGCTTTATTACTTCCACCACTCAGCCTTCTTTCTTTTGAAAGTAGAGTGCTTCTAACTTATTCAAGATCCACAATCTCCTTCCTATATATTAAAGTAGGCAACAAATGCTTGTAGGAAGTTGGAAGAGGCCACAATAGGCTAAGCACCTTGTCTTCGTCTTTAATTTTAAATCCAATTGCTTCTAGTTTTGTCACAATGCCATTAAGAACTGTAAGATGATCAGAAATTTTTGTACCTTCAATCATGCTCAGCATGTGAAACTGCTTCTTAAGGTATAAGCAATTAGATATATTCTTTGTTTGATATAAATTTTCTAGCTTCTGCCAAAGTTCTTTCGCCAAAGGAATTTTTCATGTGTTTGCAAGAACATTCCTTGTTAGACATAACCATATAGCACTTGCAGTTCTTTCATCCAATTCTTCCCAATCTTTATTGCTCATAATAAATTTTTCAGAGTTACTGCTAGAAGCAATGGATGGTTTGCCCTTCAAAGATTTGTGTAACCCAAATTGAATTAATATATCCTTGACTTGAATTTGCCACAAGCCAAAATTGATTCTTCCATCAAACTTTTCAACCTCAATCCTCAAAGGATTTTAAAATTTGTTTGCAAACGTAATTGCTTTACAGAACAATCTTTAGCTTTGATATCACTAGTTAGGAAATTTTATTCCTACCTAAGATCTTGCAAGCAAATATATCAAACAAATAATAAAAATAAAATAAATGGAGAATAAAATCAATCACACCCAAAACCCTAATAACACTTAATCTCTCAATAGACCTATTGTTTCTCTCACACCAGAAACTGTTTACTTGCAGGGAACTGACTCTTATGTTGTGCAAATAAGTGAACCCAACATTCCTATATATAGAAATTATTTTTTTAGGAGAAGTATTCCTTTTCTTACACTAATAGTACTCCTTGTTGAATAAGTCAAGTCCTAAAAGGAGAAATTAGTTGTTCCTTAAATAAGAATTCTATAAAGAGGAAAATATCCTAAGAAATTCTAATTTAAAAATAAGACTTATTTCTTGATACATAGCTATATGAATTTTTTGAAGCTACTCAAAAGTTCACTACTTTTGCGAACTAAATCTAGAATTAAGGCTAAATCAATAGGTGCTCATGGATTATAACACATAGATTGTTAATTATAAAGCAGACTATACCACGTAGATTGTTAATTGTAAAGCAGTGCTCATGGTATAATTTTTAATCCCTCGCCTTCAGATTATCGCTAACTAGAACACATAGATTGTTTCCTAAAGTGCGATTGACAATTTCAGTTTGACCATCTATTGAGGGTGGTAAGCACTTCCAAAATTTAGGTGAATGTTACCAACTTCCATAATGTCCTCCAAAAATGGCTAAGAAATCATGTATCTTAGTTAAAAGCTATAGAACTTGATAAACCATGCAATTTATAGACTTCCTTGAAGAATAGGCAAACAACAATCAAGGCATCTATAGTCTTCTTGCATGCAATCAAGTGAGTCATTTTCAAAAACTGATCCACAATGACAAATACTTAATCCATACCCCTGTACAGAGTAATCCTAAAATAAAGTCTATGGTAATATTAGAGTATCTTCAAAAGACTTTATTAATTTTATACTTCAAATATCTATTTGTTTCCTTATGTGGCAAAAAGGAGAATGAAAAAATATGTTATTCTCCGAAAGACTATTCAAATAGAAATAAGTTAATGTTATTTTAATCAAATAAATATTTTTTCAAAGGAAAAATAAATATTAATTAAAACACTTCTCCCTCCCTCTCCAACAAAAAGTAATAAAATATAAATTGAAGAGGAGGAAGTAACTCTACAAAATTGAAGAGAGATAATTATTTCTTATTTGAAGAATTTTAATTGGAATGTCTTTTGCTTAAGTGGCTCTTCAAATAAGTAATAAAATTTTATTTGAAGAATTTTTTGGAGATGCTCTTAGCCCGAAGCTGTGTTGGAATTGGTAGCGGCATATATAATCTTGTTTTAGTTGCAGTACTTACTTGAGAATGAGCATGGATCTTGCAGCAACAATTGCTGCCGGTGGCTTGCTAGTGAGCTTCATCTTTGGCATAATCTTGACCTATATTTTCAGGTTTGTGTTAGATATTAAAGATAATACCCCGGCATTGTCTATCACCATCACTATACTTCTAGCAAATTCAGCATCTTATGAGCTTGATTGATGAACTCAAATTCAAAACTTCGGAACTTGAACGCTTGGCATCTACTACCTCTTTAATCAATGAAGTTGGTTGCATTATATACTACTCATCGTTTGTCACTGTCTTGTCCTCTAAGAATTTTGCAAATGCAATTTACTCAATCATTCTCACAGCTCTACTGATCATTATTAACATGTATTTGGCCAAGTGGTTCGCGAGGTGGGACAAGGACTCAAAATACGTGTCGAATGCTCAGGTGTTATTTCTTTTGGTTCTTATAGTAAGTCTAGCATTTTCCATTGTGGTACTTTCCTAGAACAGCACCATTACAGGATTTCTTCTTGGTGTATTTTTTCCAAGGGATGGCAAACAACTCGGACTCTGTTTAAAAAGCTTGCTTACTCTATTCATAACTTGGTTCTTCCAATTTACTTTGGCTACATGGGTTTCCAATTCGATATCAGGGATCTTCTTAAACATTACCAAAACATTCTTCTTGTTCTTCTTCTGCTATTCTCATGCATTGCCAGCAGAATGATTGGAACCTTGTTTGTTTGTCATCGTTTAAAGATTCCAAGGATGAAGGCTGTCCTACTTGCTTTCGTTCTCAGTTTGAAAGGCAATTTTGAACTTATACTCATTAATGTAGAGGCTGGACGTTCTGCAGTAAGTTTCTATTTTCTTTTTTTCACCTTAATTGTTTTTACACAAACAAACAATCTAGTAAACAACTTTGCCCGCTAGATGCTGAAATATTTTCACACTTTATGTGATGTGCAGGCTGGGCCCTGACCAACCCAAGCCGATGAAGTTTATATACACCCCTCTCTTGTTTAAAGTTTTCATGTTATGCCCTACTCAAGTTCGTGGTTACTCTATTATGGCACCCATTGAAACAAAATCCTGACTTTGAATTTTTTGTTATCTTTTGTTGCATACATGGTGGAGTCCGATGATTCACCGCATGCTATTGATAGTAGTAATGCTTAACACTCTAATTACAGGTCCCATAATTGCTTCGATACTGAGAGAAACGAAAATTATTTTGCTCACCGGAACACATCAGTGGAGTCACTTGATCCAGACAGCGAGTTCAGGATCCTCTCGTGTGCATATGAGCCCCGCCATGCTTCCGGCCAGCTCGTGCTGAGCGCCTCCTTCGGCTCCTCCATTAGCCCTTACTTAATGCACTTAGTAGAGCTCCCGAAAAGGAGACGCAAAGCGAAGCTACTGTACAACCAGCTGGAAGACGGCGGCCAGTACAGCGACGAAGAGGACTACGGTGGCAACGAGGTACTGGAGATCAACGAAGCCGTGGACTCCTTTACAGCTAAAACCCGCATCAGGATCAGCCAAGTGAAGATCGTCAACACGTTTGCCAACATGTATGAAGATGTGTGCAACGCGGCGGAGGACTTTAGGGTTACGATAATTTTTCTGCCGTTTCAAAAACACCAGAGGATCGATCAGAGGATGGAGAATAGAAAAGAGGGTTACAGGACAACGAACCAGAGGCACGCGCCGTGCTCAGTTGGAGTGCTTGTGCATAAAAACCAAACAGGGTTTCAGCTGCCTGTTGCTGGTAACAATAGCTATGAGAATGTTGTTTTTCGGAGGGGCTGATGATAGAGAGGCGCTGGCTTTGAGCAAAAGGTTTGGTAAAAACTCTAATATTAATTTGACTTAGGTTTTTGTATGCTGCTAAGAAGGAGGAGGAGTTTTCGCAGTCGTCCAAGTCTTCGTCGGCGAGTAGCCCGATGGTTGGTGAACCGTCGAGGAAGGTTCGGGTGTTAAGGTCTTTGTCAAGAAATCAAGAGATTGAGATTGCTAAAGATAACGTCGTTTTTGAGGAATTTCGCCACAGGTAATTTAATTAACTAAAAATTATAAGATTCTAAAAAGGGAAACCATACTTACACTTAAGGCTAATCTTTTTTAGTATATTAGCTAAGATTTTGACGTTGACAATCATATATATATATATATATATATAACTTTATTTATAATTAAGTAAACTTTTTTTTTCTTATCATTAGATTTAGAAGACTAAATTAAAAGCGAATCTTAATACTTTTCAAAATTAGCTAAGCATCAAGATTCCATTGTTTTAAAAAATAGTCATAAAGGCTCCTTTTTGGACAATTATGTTCAGATAAAATATATTTGAGTCAATATAATCAAAAGATATAATTGCCCTAAAAAAGAATCCATGTGAATATTTTGTCAAATTATAAGAGTGTCAGTGTCTTTTTCTTTTTGTAAATGGGTTTAGATCTTTATAAAAGTGACGTCAAAATATTTCTTAATAGTTAATACTAATGTTTTTTCATTTTTTTGGTGGTTTAATGTGATTAATTAGGTATGTAACATCAGGTGAAGTTGGATTGATAGAAAGATATGTAAACAATGGAATAGACACATTACTAGTATTAAGGGAAATTATGGATAGCATTGAATTTTCATTGTTTATAGTAGGAAAAGGCAGCTATGGGGGTTCGGTGATGACCACCGGATTGGGAGGAGTTTTCGGAGCTCGGCCCGATCGGAGATTGATGGTTGTCGAAACTAGCAAAAATAAATACGTACTCTAAATAAATTGTGTATAATGGTTGAGAAGGGTCGTGTCCACATAAATCGATAATTATTTAAATCCTTTTAAAATGTAAAATGTAAATGGGGGGATTGTTGAAAGTAATAAAAATCAAATTAAAATAATAAGAATGTAATTTCAAAATTGTAATTCAAATTGGGGAAAGCTCTGGTTGAAGGAATTAACTCAGCTTGATTCGACTACTAATCATTGCTTCAATTATAAATCATTAATTACTACTTATGAATAGACCGTTTATAGCTACTGAGACCCTCTAATAGCTAATCTCTCCTTAACTAGTCGATAATCAAGGTACGACCGTTGGTTATTTCCCTAATCAATAGACAACACTAGATACGATCATAGAATTTAATCAATTGACAGTTTGAAAAACCAGAGAGACGCAAATCCTAATTAACAAATGCATACGATGGTTCATTTAAATTAGATTATTTATTCTCATAACACAACGCATTGCTATGCTATTTGTCATAAATATTAAAATTTTCATACGATGAATCTTTTAATTGACAATAGATTAAGTTGATAATTAAATAGTGACCAATTATCTAATTAACAAACATAATCATGACAATAATTCAGAGAATAAATAAATACCCAAAAAGCAATAAAACAATTAAAGTATAAGAAAGATCTCACAGTAGTGATGAATCAAAGTTTCATTAACCTTCAACCAGAATAATAGGTTTAGTTCTTCATAGAGAGAAGAGAAAAATTTAGCTATAGGGTTTTTTTTTCTCTTTAACAAATAGATTCCTCCCTTAAATTCTCTTCCCTCTCTTCTCCTCTACATTTTTTTTAAAATAAAATACTAATATCTAAAATATTATCTAAATATTAGATTCGTAATTACAAAAATAACCAAAAAGACAAAACACGTTAAACTAAAAACTGCAGTTTCGTAGTTGATAGCACGCGCCCACGTCTTATCAACAAAGTTCTTCTGAAGATCAATTTTAGCACCAATCAATAGAATTGCACCTACAGAAATAAAACACAAGTAAATCACTATTATTAAGTGCAAAACATCGATATTAAATGAAGTAAACAATGCAAAACTAGTGCATAAATTGCACTCTAACAAATTCCCCCACACCAAGATGATGCTTGTCCTCAAGCATATAACTCAAGACTAATCCCAAATCTCCACTCAATTCTCATCTCAACTCATCCAAAAATAATCTTAAGCAAGCATACCTCAAGAATTTAAGTCGATCAACATTCGAGAGATAAGGATTTTAAAGCATAGGATCTCATAAGCTAATATAAAAGAAAATTATTCAACCACCAAGAAGATCCATTCAAAGTTCAAGTGCAACAAGATTTAATAGCACTCTCATTGACTTCACTCCATGCACTCAAAGTGTTTAGGGTATCATTTATGCACTCAAATCAAATCAAAGAATGCTATTACCATAAGCTTGCTCATATATCACATATCAATCCACAAAACATGAATTAAATGCAAACATCCAAGGGTCTTAAAAAGATTGTAGCGGGGTTAAATGAGTTAAATGAAAAAAAAAAGAAGAAAGGTCTCTGAAAGAAAAAGATATCAAAATGAGAAGAATGAACTCATTGAATAAACATTATGATATTAAAACGCTTATTTCTACTCAAGTCACCAAGAATGTAAACATTTTTTTTATTTCTGTTTTTGTTTTTTTTAATCAAACAAAAGAAATGAACCTTACACAATTTAATTCAAGCATAATACTTGTTGACCTAATTGAGAAACTTCAATTCAAGGTAGCAAGAGCAACAAAATATATACAAAATATATGCAAACAATCCGTACAAAAATCTCCTTAAATTGAGGCTCAAAAAGAAGGAAAATGGGTAAGTAGATGGAGAGAATTAGATGGGTAATGGTTAAGGCTCAAATAAAGATAACAAATAAAGGTTTTCGGGTGGAGAAAAAGAAGAAAAATGAGAAAATAGAAAAATGAAAAGTGGTTTGCCCTTATCATTTTAATGCATAAATTCCCGTAATGCGGCTTCAACATGCATAACAAAGCAGGTTCTAGAATAAACAAACTAAGATTGATATTCACATAACAAAAATAAATAGAGCAAAGTGGTTGCTCATAGGCTCAAATCCTCACAAAGTTGGTAAATTTGCCATCAAATCATGTACACTCTTCAAATGAATCAACCATTAATAGTGGTGTAGAATGAGAAGAATGTATGAGTCATATATAAAAGGAAAGGTAAAAAGGATAAGAAGGGAGAAAGATGTATGTAGTAATATAAAAAGTGAAAGATAAAATGTGAGTGATGAAAGAGTATGATAGAATAAAAATAGATGTAAATAATTTGAGATAGATAGGAAAAGAGTAGTGAGAAAGAAAACAAAAGAAATAAAAAAAATAATATATGAAGCATAGTAACTCCAAAATCATTTAAGGATGACCAGAGTGAAAATAATACTTTCAGACATCAATATTGCAAAAATCCCTCCCCCACACCAAGAACTTACATTGTCTCCAATGTAAGATAATCAAAACTCACATAAAAAATTAAAACGTAAGGATAAAAGATTAAAGGAAAAACTTCCTTAAATTGTGAGCTTTGATGTACATAACGTCTATGGGCTTGGCGGGAATGGTGGGATAAATTTCACACTCTCGAAGTATGCGGCCAAATTCTACTCAATCGTGTTCAGCTTGTGCTCCATTTTCTCTAACTGAATGCTCAAAGGTGGTGCGGATGTAAAATGAATAGTTGGTGGGGCAACAGTTTCGTCATCAAACTCGTCATCAAAGGTAGCACCACTCCTAGCATAAAGCTTCTTCGGAAGTTGAGTGGGTCCTGGTTCAATAAACTAAAATCTCCCCTCCTTGAGTACGACCACACTTGTTCTTTCAAACACAAACATATCCAAAAATTCCTTTTTGCAAGCAAGATGCAAATCATTATTGTCAGGATCAAGCACACATAAGTTTATAACTAACAGAGTAATGTATGGACCAAGAAATAAAGTCCTATACAGTTTAAGCACACTCTGAAATTGATCTGCTAACCAAAAACCTAAATTAGGCCTCACATCATTTAACATGCAACAAATAAAATAAAACTCAGTTTTAGAGAAAACTCCCGAGTGATCTTTCTTTCCTAAAAATTTATATGCTAAGAACCGATGCACACATTTCAAAACAGGATCACGTAAAAAAGAGTTCTTTGATTTACTTGGGTCATAGGCATTGTCATCAAAAGATAAATTACGCCAAAGACCATAAGACTTAAAATTTTTGTTAAAGTCACAAGTTGTCCCTAAATATGCATCACTAGAAGAATAATCATCATCAATGAATCCTAAAAGCTAGGTTAAAATCCGTGATAGATTGTGAAAAATTTTGTCCTATTAACTTAAACTTTATAGCATTCGAAGTATGCAAAGTAAAATCATTTGGTATATTAAATTAAAAAGTAGCATAGAACTCCCTAATCAACTCAACATAACCCAAACAATCAACATCAACAAACTTACGCAAACCAATCTTATCTATCAAAGAATCAAAATTATTCTTAACATTCAATTTTTCAAGAGTCGGGTAATGAATATACTTAGCTGGAAGTATTTTTCACTTGGAAATATCTTTGTACCTTTCTTTCTCTTCTTGAGTCGTGAATGTGAGGCACCCTCCGAGATTGGATTCAGCAAGTGGGAAAACACTCATGCCTTTTCCATGTTTCGATCTTTTTCTCACGGCTTGGCGTGAATTTGAAATTGTGTTCCATGGGACCGTAATGGGACCGACAATCTTGGATTTCTTTGCGACGGGTTTCTTTTTAGACGTTGATGACTTGGAAGTTGATGATTTCCTCTTCGGCATTGTCACAATAATTTCACTCACGGGTTTTGTTTGAATACGAAAAGCGACGGCCCTTTGAACCGAGGAGAGTGAGGCTGTTTACGCGGCTGAAATACTGGGCGTGGGTTGCTGCGCGGCTAGTTGCTGGTGATGCTGGTGCTGCGCGAGTCGGAGTTGGGCGTGCACGGGCTGGTTGTGCGGAATGCTGGATTGGTTGCTGGTGCTTGGTGGACTGGTGACGCATGATGCTGGTGCAAACACAAGATGCTTGAGCGCGAGGCTGGTGCGCGATGGACGCGGGATGGAGCTGGTTGCTGCACGCGGCTGCCCGGGATGCTGGTGGAGTGAAAACAAATTTTTGTGAATTAGGGATTTTGTGAACAGTGAAATTTTTTTCAAATGAAATAAAAAAATAAAATTAAAAAAACCTTTTTACTTTCTTTTTTTGTTAAAAAAAATAAATTAATTAATAAAAAAACTAAAAGAGACACTTGAGACACCAAAAATTTCAGAAGTACTTTTTTAATAAACATATGGGTAAGACTTAAAATCATTTTACTTTAAAAATCATAAAAGTACTTATTAGTTAAAACGTGGGCACGCCTAACCAAAAATTTTCTTCTGGCCAAAATAAACAAAATTATTATTTAAACAATCTGAATCAAAATTAAAAATAAAAGATATAACAAAAATCAAAATAAATAAATTTTTTGGGTTGCCTCTCAAAATGCGTTTTTGTTTTATATATTTGGCTAGACACATTTATACATCAATCTCCATAAATGGGACTCTCGAGAGCCACTTCCTCCACAATATTCACCGAAAAACCTTCATAAAAAAAGTTTTAAGCGATGACCATTAACTTTAAAAACTTTGTTAGAGGTCGGACTCCGAATCTCAATTGCACCATGAGGAAAAACATTAGTAATAATAAAATATCATACCTAAGGAGAACGTAATTTACTAGGAAAAAATTTAAGCTTAGAATGAAAAAGAAGAACTTTTTTACCACTAGAGAACTCCTTTCTTAAAATCATTTTGTCATGAAATGTTTTCGTCTTTTCCTTGTAAAATTACGAACTCTCATAGGATTCGTTTCTAATCTCCTCAAACTCTTGCAGCTGCAACTTCCTCTGTTTTCCTACTTCATCCATCCACATATTGCATTGCTTAACCGCCCTATATGCTCTGTGCTCAAGCTCTACAAGTAAATGACAAGGCTTACCAAATACTAAATGATAAGGAGACATACCTATGGGAATTTTGTACGTGGTGCGATATGCCCACAATGCATCATCTAATCGCAAACTCCAATCCTTTCGATTTGGACTAACCGTCTTTTCAAGAATAGACTTGATTTCTCTGTTTGATATCTCAGCTTGTCCACTTGTCTGTGGATGATAGGCAGTAGACACTTGATGGGTAACATGATATCTCTTGAACAAAGCCTCCACCACCCGATTACAGAAATGAGTGCCTCTATCACTTATCACCGCTCTCGGTACACCAAACCTGGCAAAAATATTAGACTTGACAAAATCTACAACAAATTTAACATTGTCAGTTCGGTGGCCTTAGCCTCTACCCACTTAGAAACGTAATCCACTGCTAAAAGAATGTAAGCATTGCCAAAAGATGAGGGAAAAAGGTCCTATAAATCAATGCCCCACAAATCGAATATTTCACACACAAGAATAGGGGTAAGTGGCATTTGATTCTTATGACTTAAATTACCAGTCTTTTGACAATTCTCACATGACTTACAAAACATGTATGAATCACGAAATAAAGTAGGCCAAAATAGACCACATTCTAACACCGTAGATGTTGTCCTTTTGGGACCAAAATGACCACCACATGCATATGAGTGACTAAACTAAAGAATAAAAGGAATTTCAAACTCAGATACGCACCTTCTGATGACTTGGTCAGAGCAATGTTTCCACAAGTAAAGGTCATCCCAAACATAGTACTTAGCATCGCTCTTAATCTTATCTTTTTTAGCCCTCGTCAGATCACTAGGTAGTGTTCCTATAACTAAGTAATTGACAATGTCAACATACCAAAGAACCATACCTTGAGTTACAAAGAGATGCTCATATGGAAAATCATCCTTTAAAGGTGTTGCTTCTTCACTCGTGGTCAATCTACTAAGGTGGTCTGCAACCAAGTTTTCTGCTCTTTTCTTGTCACAGATTTTTAAGTTGAACTCTTGAAGTAGTAGGATCCAGTGGATGAGTCTCGGTTTCGCTTCCTTCTTGGCAAGCAAATATCTGAGAGCTGCATGATCAGAAAAAACAATTACTCTAGTACCCAATAAATATGAATGAAATTTTTCTAAAGTAAAAACAATAGCCAAAATTTATTTTTCCGTTGTTGAGTAATTGCACTGAGCACTATCAAGTGTCCTTGATGCGTAATATATCACATGAGCAGCTCTTTCAAGCCCTTTGTCCGAGAACAACACCAACAACATAGTTACTGGCGTTGCACATTATCTCGAAAGGGAGACTCCAGTCGGTGGCTATATAATTGAAGTTGAAGTCAATAACTACTTGAGCTTATCAAATGCTACCTTGCATGCTTCATTAAAATCAAATGTCACATCTTTTTGAAGCAGCTTGCATAAAGGTTGAGCTATCTTCGAAAAAATTCTTGATAAAACGTTGATGGAAACCTGAGTAATCGGAAAGAACGAACTTTCCACACACATGTGGGATAAGGTAAAGATTTAATAACATCTATCTTAACTTTATCTACCTGAATTCCTCTAGCAGAGACTACATGACCCAAAAAAATGCCTTCATCTACCATAAAATGACATTTTTCATAATTCAAAACAAGGTTTGTTTCAATGCATCTTTCAAGCACTTTCTTCAGATTATAGAGACACTCATCAAAAGAATTAGCATAGACTATAAAATCATTCATAAATACCTCTATAATGTTCTCTATATAGTCTGAAAAAATACTGACTATGCACCTCTGAAAAGTGGCGGGAGCGTTACAAAAACCAAATGGCATATGTCGGTACGCAAAGGTTCTAAAAGGACATGTGAATGTAGTCTTCTCCTGATCCTCAGACGCAACTGGTATCTGATGAAAACCTGATTAGCCATTAAGACAATAAAAGTGAGATTTTCCTGCCAACCTTTTAAGCATTTGATTAATAAAAGGAATAGAAAAATGATCTTTCCTAGTGAGTGAATTAAGCTTTCTAAAATCAAAATAAACCCTCCACCCACTCTGAACTCGGGTAGGTACTAACTCACCATAAGAATTCTCAACAATTGCTATATCAGTTTTCTTCGGTACCACTTGTACCAGACTTACCCATTTGTTATCCGAAATTAGAAAGATTATACTTGCATAGAGAAGTTTCAGAATTTTTTTCTTCACTACTTCCATCATGAGTGGATTCAAACGACGATGAGCTTGAATAGAAGGTTTGGCATCTTCCTCCAGTAGTATTCTATGCATGCACGTGGACAGACTTATCCTTTAATATCAGCAATTGTCCATCCAATAGTCTTTTTGTAATCCTTCAGCACTCTAATAAGATTTTCTTCCTCTAAAGTACTAAGCTTTGAAGAGATGATCACTGGAAGTGTCTCACCATCTTCTAGAAACATGTACTTTATATGACTTAGCAATGGTTTAAGCTCTATTTTCAATGCTTGCAAAATAGATGGAAGAAGTTTTGCATGAGATGAAGGTAACTCAATATAAGACATATGATGAATTAAAGTTCTCAAAGAATTTAATTCATAAATTGTCTCTTGCAATATATAATTTAAAACAAACTCATTTTCATCCTTTTGCAATCCTTTGAGGCCTAAACTGTTATTTAAAGTAGCTATCAATGAATCTTCAACATCCAAATAAAAAACTTTCTGCACTATAGGGTTAATAATATCCACAGAAAATACCGAATGTTCCTCACTAGGTCATGGCATCATTCATATTAAACTCTATAACATCTCCATCAAACTCCATAGTGAGAGTCCCTTTATGTACATCTATTTTAGTCCTAGCAGTCTTAAGAAAATGTCTTCCTTGCAAAATTAAGACATAATTAGAGGAGTTATCATTTTCCATATCAAGTACATAAAAATCAGCAGGAAAAACCAACTCATTAACATGTACTAAGACATCTTCTAATACCTTATCAGGATATACATTAAACCTATTAGCTACTTGAATTATCACGCCAATTTCTTTTAATGGATCAACATTCAAAGATGAATAAATAAAATGAGGCATGACATTAATAGAAGCTCTTAAATCTAACAAAGCTTTCTCAACTCTTACACTACCAATTTTTCAAGGGATAGTAAACATACCCGGATCCTTGCACTTAGGAGGTAGGTTCTTTTGGAGAACTGCTAAAACATTCTCCCCCATGCGAACTCTTTCATCTCCTCTTAATTTTCTCTTGGAGGTGCACAGTTCCTTAAGGAATTTAGCATATTGAAGTATTTGTTTTATAGCATCTAATAAAGGAATATTTACCTCAACCTTGCGAAATGTCTCATGAATGTCTTTGCAAACCGGCTTGGAAAATGAGGAGGTATCACCATAAGTAGGGGTTTCGCTCTGGTGGGTTGCGCATCTTGAAATTTAAGCATCAATTTATTCTTCTCAAGCTCATCTTCTACATGTTTTGTCACTTTCTTACTAGGCTCTTGTAACTCCTTTCCACTTCTAGGGATGACAACACTAGTGTTTTACTTTGGATTCACCTCAGATTATGAAGGCAATCTCCCTAATACTTGAGACTCCAAGCGGCTCACTGTAGTCGCCAATTGACTCATTTGGTTCTCCAAATTCTGAATGTTTGTTGTAGTTGCCTGCTGAAATTGTTGAGTGTTATTGCAAGTGATTTAACAATTTCTTCATGAGATATACCTGACTTAGAGTTTAACTGTGGAAGGGTTGGTTGTCTTGGTGTATATTATTGTGGGAATCCTGACGGCCTAACTCCATAGCTGAAGTTGGGATGATCCTTCCATCCTGGATTGTATGTTTGTGCATAAGGGTCATACATCCTCTGAGGTATGCCTGGAAATCCTTCAACTGCATTGGCTTGTTCAACGGGTTCTTCTTGAAGTGTAGGACACATGTCAGTTGAATGACCCATATTGGAACAAATGCCACAAGTCTTCACCTATTGCATATTACCTACAACAAACTTTTCCACAAGAGAAGTAAGTTTATCTAAACGTTGTTCAATAGAAGAAATATTTACCTAATTCACCTTCCTTGAAGAGAGATCTTGCATGTTGCCAAATTGTTGTGCATTGACAGCCATATTTGAGATCAACCCCCTTTGCTTGAGTAGGGGTCTTATTCACCAACACACCTCCACTAGCAGTATCTATTATACTCCTATCCATCAATGACAGTCATTCGTAAAAGTATTGAATAAAAAGTTGATCAGAAATCTGATGCTGAGGATAGTTGGCACACAATTGTTTGAATCGCTCATAATACTCATACAAAATCTCCCCAAGAAGTTGTTTGATCCCTCAAATGTGTTTTTTTATGTTGGTAGCTCTTGAAGTAGGAAAGTACTTCTCAAGGAACTGCTTCTTCAAACCATTCCACGTTGTAATCGATCTAGGAGGCAAGTAGTACAACCAATCTTTAGCTAGCCCATCTAAAGAGAAAGGAAAAGCACGTAGCTTAATCTACTCTTCAGTCACTCCTTGTGGCCTCATACTTGAACACACAACATGAAACTCATTGAGATGTTTATGAGGATCTTCACATGCAAAACCATGAAACTTGGGTAACAAATGAATAAGACTAGACTTTAATTCAAAATTTACCTCCAAGTCTATATATTGAATGCAGAGTGGTTGCTGATTCAAGTCTGATGCAGCTAACTCTCTAAGAGTTCTTTCTACATGTGAAGCTTTATCCATCACTTGTTCTTCTGAATCGCTAGATGATTCAACCAAATCAGGTACCGTATTTGTTTCAGAAAGCAAAGGTGACGAGGATCGTTGCTTAGCTCGCTTCGTCTGCTGTCTCAGCTGGCGAGCTGTCTTCTCAATTTCAGGATCAAACGAAAGTGTACCTGTACGAAAAGAACGAACCATACACTAAGTAAAACGTAAAAAGGAATAAATAAACGACATCAATCCCTAGCAACGGTGCCAAAATTTGATGGTTGTCAAAATCAATAAAAATAAATACCTACTCTAAATAAATTGTGTATAGTGATTGAGTAGGGTCGTGTCCACAAAGATCGATAATTATTTAAATCATTTTAAAATGTAAAATACAAAATGGGGGGATTGTTGATAATAATAAAAATCAAATTAAAATAACAAGAATGCAATTTCAAAATTGTAATTCAAATTGGGGAAAGCTCTGGTTGAAGGAATTAACTCAGTTTGATTCGACTACTAATCATTGCTTCAATTATAAATCATTACTACTTATGAGTAGACCGGTTATAGCTACTGAGACCCTCTAATAGCCAATCTTTCTTAACTAGTCGATAACCAAGGTACGACCATTGGTTATTTCCCTAATCAATAGACAACCTTAGATACGATCATAGGATTTAATCATTGACAACTTGAAAAAACATGGAGATCCAAAACCTAATCAACAAATGCATACGATGGTTTATTTAAATTAGATTATTTATTCTCATAACATAACACACTGAAGCTCAATTTTAGAACCAATCAATAGAATTGCACTTACAGAAATAAAACACAAGTAAATTATTATTATTAAGTGCAAAACATTGATATTAAAGGAAGTAAACAACCAAACAGTTGTGGCTCAGTTGGCGGCGCAGGCTGGGTAAGTGGGAAGAGCTCTTGGGTTCGATCCCCACTAAACACACTATTTGGGAGGGGTAAAGAGCCTTAACTGTGACTACACCCCGAATCCGAATTAGTCGGGGCCCAATGCGGTCACCGGAAATCGGGTGGTTTAAACCAAAAAAAGGAAGTAAACAATGCAAAACTAGTGCATAAATTGCACTCTAACAGAGATCTCTTGGCTTCTTCTGATCTTGAAATAAAAAGTTCAGTGTTGATCATCCAACAACATCGGCAGTATACAAATAATAGTAATGAAGATAGTGTTCAGGGTTAATTAGGTATTATAACTTTTTTTATATATTAGAAATGTTTCAATCCAAAATTTTAAAGTGAGGACAAGTACAAAAAAATATATAAATCATGCGATTTACGCGCTTTAGGTTTTAAGCCTCTTAAATTCATGGTTTTAAAGTTTTCTTAAATTTTTCTTGCACTTGAAAATTTTGAACGCACAGACTACAACAAAGTTGGATATTAAAAGAGTAGTTTGCCTAGCCAAATATTCTTTCTTTTGTTTGAGATGTGGTTGATTTTTATTTCTTAAATTTATTTAAGAATGGTATATTGCCTATTAATATTTCTTTTCACCTGCCTCATCCAACTGAGACGAAAGTGCAGACAGCTGCACCAAATCCTAATTACAAATCTATACTCCTTATCTTTAGTTAGTTTATCCACAATATCCATAAATGTTAAAAATGATTTTAGTATGTGTAGTTGTTGTATTTCTCAGTCACTTTGAATTTATTAATAATTAGAATTGATTACAGTTAAGCAACTCTAAATTTTTTTATAGTGATGAAGATCGAAGAAGAATTGACAGATTTAATTTCCATATTGATGTTCTTGTATGCTACTTTTGACTGATGCTATGATTTCACAAAGAATAAATTGCAATTCAATCGGTATTACCTATTCGCAATTGGTAATAAAAAAGAAAAAATATGAATAGAATTATAAATTTTAGCCATCAATTAAAAAAATTAATAAATGGAGAGAGATTCTGAATAATGTAACATGCTCTTCATGCCAAATATGTAAAGGGAGACTTGAGGCATACCAATCTAAGTATGAAAAGAATAATACTATGTTTATTTAGTTAAGATACTTAGTTTGTATATTAATTGATATGTTACTAATAAAAATTCATCATTTAGATATGAAGCGATAAAATTTAATAATTAATTATCATTTAAGCCACTCAAATAATGCCACATCTATTGCCACATCAAATAATTTTTTTTTTTGGATTTCATATTTATCCTTGAAACAACAAATCTGAAAAATGGTGCTGACATATTCAAGTTAATTAGATTAAAAACTTACCAAGTTAATTAAATTGAGAATTATAAGAACCATAGAAAGAAGAAAAAAATAAACTTCAAAGAAAAAAAAAGAGCTTACTGTTAGGTGAGATTGATTAATACTCCTAGCTTATCTACACAACAAACAAAAAGAAATTGAAGAGACAACAAAGAAGGATAAGAAATTTTTTTTTTAAAAAAAGCTAATCAAGGCCACCTTGGAAGGTGGAGAACAAGAGAAGCGAGGCGCAGAGAAAAGAAAGAAAGAGTGGAAATGAGGAGGGAAAAAGAAATTAGGACTGATTGACTAATTTTTTATTGTTACATATATAGTTTATCTTATTATCATTAATCATTACTAAATTGGCCTTCAAATTTTAAGATTTTTTTCCATACAAATGTAAACCTAAATAAGTAATTTAATTGAACAAATAATAAACGAATCTTAAAACAAATGTACCATATCTGATTCGTTTATAACCAATTTATTAAATGGATAAAAGAATCTGTATCCTCAAATCTGAATTCAATTCATTTATTTAGTAGATTGAATTTACCCATTTATTAAACAAATTAATTTTTTTTTTAAATTCAAACCCATTTAATTTTCATCAAATTGAATTGAATAAACAAGCCCTCACCTAGATTGTCATCCCTAATTAAAATTACTGACATGTAAAATCAACTTTAAATATCTACCCACCATATTGGTATTTAGCTAAAAGAGTTAGAATAAGATTATTTGCAGTTTTCTTTTTAACATTCACTTAAATTAAAATATTTTTCTCATTCAAATATTATCTTTGTTTATTATTTACAAATATGATGAAATGATAAATTTTGGTTACTCCCCTCGTGAATTGAAAATCTTCAAATCATTCCCTTATTTTTAAAAACATTAAATTATCCCCTAAAACTAGTTAATTTTAATGATTAACCATCGTTGAGCTGTTAAAATATAAAAATATTCATTTTTAACAGTTTTGTTAACTAATGATTTTAACATTAAAAAAATACTATTTGAATTAATAAAATAACTCAATAAAGATGACGAAATCCTTAAAGTTGGGGGGGGGGGGGGGCAGGGGGAAGACTTATCTCTCCTAAAATTTATCTACCTAATTAAAATACCCATAATTTATCCCATAATCTCGATTGGCATGGCTGCATATGGCAAAGGGTTTGGTTGCCTGGGCCGCACGCGGCTATGAGTATGGTTGCCGTGGTTTGGTTTCCATGCCATGCTCGACCAAAGGTTTGGTTGTCTTGGCGTGTTTAGTATCCATGGGTGTAAAATGAAAATTTTTTAATGGGTTTATACCATAAATATTTAAAATATTTATGCATGTTTTTGAAAACTTAAAAAGATTGGGGCCCATAAAAATTAGCCGACATAGAGGCTTGACCTTTTTCTATTAACTGTTCATTCAGAGGGTGTACAAATATTATTTTACTCTTTTGAACCTTAAAAATAATATAGACATAATGATTTTTTAGGGTAATTTGATATTTTTAAAAGTAAGAGGGACAATTTAAAAATTGTTACTTCATCAAGAAATGATCCAAAATTAAGCCGAGATGAAATTATTTTTTACTTGATTTTTAATGACTTAGTGGCTTGCTTCATAGAAGGAATTTTTATTAGACATGATTAAGAAAGTAAATATTTATGATGTTGTCAGAGTAACCCTTATCTAACCAAATAGTTTAAATCCAAGAATCTAACAAAAATCTATTCCATATCCCCATTTTTCAATTTGGCTTGTCTTATGACATTTGGTTTGTTTGATCATGTTTTGAAAACATGGCAGTTGAATCCCGTGAAGGCGGATAACCAGAGGAAGTTTGTATCAAAAGCTCTCGTTTCTTTTAATGTCATTATGGAGAGTACTCTTTGTCTTAAAAGTTTCCCGTTGAAATACAATATGATTTCATAGGGAAACTGGGAATTTATTGGATTGTATTACGTATGTTGCAATATTCCTTCTATAATTTTGGATGATTAGTAAATGCTTCCCATCCATGCATCTAGCCAAAATTTTTAGTTGATTCAAAATTGTTTCTCATCTTTTCAGTGTTTTGTCTAATTTGGCCAAACAATTAATTTTCAATAATTTCATATTATTTTCAATGACATGCCATTTTTTTCCCCACTGATAGCTTGTCACTTGTACAGTTTTAACTAAATAGTTAATTATGATACAGAAATGACATTTGTTAGAAGATGAAGCTCGTTTCTACACCGAATTTTTGTTAGAACCCGAAATTTTATTCAGTTTTCAGTTCGGTTCAGGTCAGCCCTAAAACCCGAAAATGTTATATCTTCATACCCGATCGGTTTCAAAATTCGGTTTAGGTTGACTGAACCGAATTTCAAAGCCGATTAGTTTTTAACACTTGACAAATAAAAGATAACTCAAATCCAATATCCAAACCCATAACCGTTTCCATCTTTCCAAATTCCCATTGCTTCACACAGTCACACACACAAGAGACAAGACATAACTAATTGAATTTTTCACAAGTCCCAAACCCAATTCTCACGCCCTAACTAAAATCCAAAATTCATAGTTCTTTAACCCTAACCAAAATCGATCTCATCCAGCAATTCCTCTACCGATGTTACTGCGCCACCACTCCCTTCGTGTCACACCCTCACTATCCAATTTCCTCTCGGCTTTCTTATATGACGCGCAACTGTGCCTTTGCCATTAGCCTACCGCCGCCGCTCGCCGGCACAAAAAATTTGCCAACGCCCACAGCAACGTTGTTGCAACTCGTTGTCTAGTCATCTCGCATGGTAAGTTGAACTGAATTTTGCTTGGCTGCATTTTCCTGTGTTGTTATGTACTATGTGTGTCGTTGACTTGATTATTTCTATTTAAAATTTCTTATCTTGTATTTAGTTTCTGCAAAGATAATACTTCGTTAAAGAAGAAAAAAAGGGGAACCAGCTCCATGTGGGTTTTGAACACTAAACCAAATAGCTTAGGTCAAAGAATTCAATTGATTGGTGAATAATTTCAAAAGTAAGTGTACTCAATAGTGTTATGTTGGAGTGCCTTTTGGCTTTTGCACTTAAATTACCACACATGTGATTATTTTGGCTTACAAAATAGTGAGAATTCTACTGTGTGTTCCCACTAACTTTATTAGCTTGACAAATATATAGACATTGAAATTGTGAATGAAAAAGACCTAAGCTTATTTTTATTTTATTATTTATCGGCATCAAGATAGTTGAAGCTTTTATTTAGAAAGTTCTACGATATTGTTTTGTTAATATAATTAAATTGTAACGTTTTGGCTGTGTCTATCCTTTGAAGTTTGAACTGCAGGTTTAATTTGCCAAACTGAACTTTTTTAATTGTATATGAATGTAAGAATAATAATTACAGAAAAATTAATTGTATATGAATGTATTATGATTTCAGATGTCGACATCAGATAATTCAAGAGTTCGCAACAACTCCTAATCAAATTATTATGATTTTGATGAAGTTAGTGGTGTGCCACCAACTACTACTGTTGCCCAATCTGCATCAAAGAGGAAGAGGTCATCAATGACAACATCAAAACCATTGAAGCGAAGAAAAAGAATGGCTCTAAGATCAACAGTGTGGAACCATTTCACTTGATTGGCGAAAAATCAAGACTGGTGCAAGTGCAACTATTGTGGTCAAGAATATACATGTAAAAGTTCGTTGGATGGGACTAGCACTTTGAGAAACCATATTGAAAGATATGAAGAGTACAAAAACTATCAAGACAACTAAGCAGTTTTAGCTCAAAAACCACTAGTGGGAGTGAAAATAGTAGTCAACTTGTGGTTAGGGGGTTTAGTCAGGATGATGTTAGAAGGGCACCTGTTAAAATGATTATTCTTGATGAGCTTTCATTTTCACATGTGCATAATATTGAATTTAGGCATTTTTGTACTGTTGCATGTCCGAGATATATTGTCCCATCATGTAGAATCATTACTAAGGATATCATTGACTTGTTTTTGGCTGAAAGGGCTTATTTGAAGAGTTTATTAAGTGATAATAAGCAAAAAACTCTCTCACCACCGATATTTAGAATTCGATTACAACGGCTAGTTATATGGTAATAACTGCTCACTTTATTGACGATAATTGGCAGTTGCATAAAAAGATCATTAGTTTTAACACGGTTTGTGATCATAAAGGGAGATGATTAGTAAGCAAATAAAAACATGTTTGCTTGATTGGGGTATTGAGAGGTTGTTTACAGTCACCATGGATAATGCAAGTGGTAATGATAGTACCATTCGGCATTTGACGAATAAATTGAAGACTTGGAGGGGTGATGCCTTATTGTTAAATAGTGAGTTTTTGCATGTGCGTTGTTGTGCACACATTCTGAATCTTATTGCTAATGAAGGGTTGGGCAAAGTAGACAAGAGCATTGTTAGTATCCATAATATTGTAAAGTGTGTGAGGTCATCCACTGCAAGGTTACAAGCATTTAAAATTTGTGTTAAGCAAGAGAAGATTTTGGGGCCAAATGGTCAGATTTCTCGGGGAAGTGTGATTTTAGATTGTCCTACTAGGTGGAATTCCACCTATATCATGTTCATGACCGTAAAGATGGGACCTCCGAGAAGTGATGATTCGGAAAATGTTCGACGAATGGTTAGGTTTTTGCGGATTTTTTATGATGCAACATTGGCATTTTCTATTTCTTTAAGGGTGACATCGAGTAATTGCTAAAATGAGATATGCAAAGTTGAAAATGCTTTGAATTCAATGTCTAAAAATGTTGATCCACATTTGAAAGGGATGGCATTGAGCATGAAGGAAAAATTTGACAAGTATTAAGAGGGTATATTGAAAATAAACAAGTTGTTGATTGTTACGACCGTACTAGATCCACAGAGCAAAATGAATTTCATAGTAATTTGCTTTAAGAGTTTATATTGTAAGGATAGTGGGAAATGTGGTGAGATGAAAAGTATAGTCAAAAACACTTTGCATAGGCTTTATGAAGCATATAGTGCAAAACACCCGAGTGCAAGTGCTAGTGTGAGTGTTAGTGCAAGTGCAAGTCATGCTAGTGGTTGTGGGTTTAGTAGTGGGCTGACTTTTCTTGATTTTGGTGATGCAGAGGATGATTATGAGGATCCTTTATTTAAATACACTGAGATGGTTGATGAGACAAGAGATAATATAGAATTGTCAAATGAGTTAGACCTTTACTTAATGGAAATGCTTGAATTTTAAGTTCCTAATTCATTGGGTACTCAATTTGATATTTTGTTATGGTAGAAGGTTAATAGTTTGAAGTACTAATTTTATCGCAAATAGCAAGAGATGTCCTTGCCATTCTGGTACCTACTGTTGCATCCGAGACCACCTTTAGTATCGGAGGTCGTATTCTAGATGAATATGGGAGTTCTATGACTCCTGACATGGTGGAAGCACTTATATTGACACAAAATTGGTTACGATCTTCGCTTTTCGTGGATGCGACAACAAACCTTCAAGTGTTGTCGAGGAAAATGAGTTTATGAATGCACTTGCAGAAGGTATAATATATAATTATTTTATGATTATGTTATTAAGACGTTTTGACTATTTATTTTATGAATCATTTAATTTTAAGTCTTTTTGTTTCATGTAGAGCTTCGTAAATCAACACAACTGGACTATCCAAGTGTTTCAACATAAAGACTTTTGGCTGGTTAGTTGCTTGCAATTAGGTAACTGTTTTATTTTTACAAAGGCTAGGATTGATGAATTATTGAGTTGTTAATCCTCATGTGCATATTTATAAATATGAGTTGTTTGCAATTGAGACTTATAATTGCAATAATAGTTGGTTGAAAAAGAATAAATTATATGATTTGGTGGTGTTATGATGTTTTAGAAAAAAAACAACTGGGTAAAGAATGAAGGATTGATAGATATATCGGTTGTTAATGCTTGTTTGGTGGAAGTTAATTGTTGTTAATCGGTTTACTTGCTCTTTTTTTTTCTTTTGGCAGAATGGAGTAATTTGCTTCATCATTTTCTGTTTGTTGATGGCGAAATGGAGGCTAATTGTTGTTAATGGGCTGATTATGGTTGTTTTTATTTATTTGGATTAACTTCATGACCTGGAAATTGGAATTAGAATTAGGAAGCTCTTTTCTTTATTGTTATTTTCTTTTATTGTTGTAATTTGTAGTGGAATATTTTCCATTGGATGTGAATTTGGTGTTTTGATAACTTGAAAATTTCATCATTTGTCAAATGTTTTCATCATTTGCTTATTTTTTTATTTAATTTGTTTATTTTTTGCTAATATTGGTTTGACCCGAATTATTAACCCAACCTAAATTATTAACCCAAACCTAATTAATAACCCAAATCGTTTTGCAACCTGAAATTCACAACCTGTAACCGAACCGAACCGAATTTAAAACCGAACCGCATCGAAGCAAAATAATTTTCCTACCCGTTTGGGTTGAATTCTCAAACCCGAACGGGTTGTAAAGCGAACCGAAAACTAGAAAAATTGAACCGTAAACCGAAAGTCCCACCCCTAATCGCTGGTATCGAGTTTCGGCATTGAGTAATGCATTGTTGGTGTAGTATATAGGACATTGGATTCCTACTTCTTCCCTTATTCGGACTGAGTTGGTTGCCCATTTAGACACGACCAAGTACAAATACAGTATATTACCATCTCGGGGTATTGACAATAACGGGGCTTTAGCAAGATATTCTTTCAACTATTAGAACGCCTTTGTACATTCAGCAGTCCACTCTAAATCTCCTTTAGTGTTCGAGGAGATTTCATCTTTGTGATCACTGTTTTTTTTTCAGGGTTAGGCTCGACCCCTTTATGACTCCCCAAGAATTTTCCCGAGCAAACCCCGAATGCGCATTTCTCGAAATTAAGCTTCATCTTGAATTTTCTAAGTAGCTTAAAAGTCTCCTTCAAATGCCGTGTGTGTTCTGCCGGATCTTTGGACCTTGTGATCATATCATCGACGTAAACTTCCATAGTCTGTCCAATTAGGGGATTGAATATCTTATTCACTAGCCTTTGATATGTTGTCCTTGCATTTTTTAGACCAAACGACATTACCCTGTAACAAAATAAACCCATGTTAGTAATAAATACGATGTTTTCCTCATCCTACTCATTCATGGGTATTTGGTTATAGCCAAAAAAGGCATCCATAAATCTGAGCAGATTGTGTCCTGTTGTTGAATCGACTAACTGGTCAATCTTGGGCGGGGGAAGTTATCATTCAGGCATGCTTTGTTAAGATCGGTGAAATCTATGCATATCTTCCATTTTCCATTCACTTTCTTCACTAAGACAATGTTAGAGGTCCATTTTAGATACTTGGCTTCCTTAATGAATCATGCTCGCAACAACTTTTCCACCTCTATGTTTATGGCTTTGTACCTTTCCTGGTTGAAACACCTCTTCTTTTGCTTTACCGGCTTCGTACCATTCCTTATCACCAACTTTTGACAAGTAATCCTCGGGTCAATCCCTGGCATATCCTCGTGCGACCAAGCAAACATATCAGCATAAGACCTTAAGCATTTTATCAGCTCATTTTTTAAGTCCCGGCTTAAATTTGACTAGATTTATACGCTTTGTCTAGTCATCCTGTTTTTTTTATCACCTCCTCTAGGGTCTCAACTGGTTCCTGTCGACCTTTCATAGAGTATCCTTGGGTGTCCAATGAAGTAATTTGTAAGGTTTTTTTAGCTGTTATGGCGTAATAACTCATAGTTATCCTGGTCGCCTTAATTACACTTACTACCCCATCTACCCCGTATTTGAGTGCCAAGTAATAAGTGGACACGACACATTAACTTATCCTCATAAACGGACGCCCAAAGATCATCTTATAAGGACTATTTGCTTCAACAACAACAACAAAGTCTAGCATCATAAGCTTCTCAGATGGTCTCAAGGCTATAGTAACCGACAGCTCTATAAACCCCATTTGACTCCAAATCCCTTCAAATAAGTATTCGTGTGCCTCAATTTTAGATCTGCAATTCTCATTTCCTCAAGAGTTGATTTGAAGAGTATGTCCGCTGAACTCCCCCTATCTACAAGTATCCGATTAAATTCTCTGCTTGTTACATTTGCTCTTATCAACAAGGCGTCCTCGTGAGGATACAGAATGACCTCCTCATCATTATCTGTCCACACGATCGGAAATTATCTCATCTTCGCCTTCTTCATTGTGGGCAAATTGAAGAGTACTTCTTTGCTGGTCATTGCATACCTTCCGTAATTTTTTCGTGCCCTGTTAGAACCGCCAGCAAGTGTAGGCCCTCCTGCTATCACGGTAACAGTGGGCTGCTCGCACTCTACATTCTTGGTATTTCATTCTCCTGTTGCGTATTGTGAATCTGCAACAGGAAACGGTGTAATATTGATTTCTGCAGTAGTTATATTTCACTCCAGTGTTTCATACTAGAAAAATAAATGAAAAAGCTAAAAATTATATTGATTTGAGTTTTTCCCCTGTAGTGGTATTGATATTACTACCATTTTAAATGTTATGGTAATTAGTAATCTAGATATTTTACATGCTCTGGCTACCTGAACCGGTTGTTTGGGTATGCTAACAAATTATCAGAATTATGATAAATACAATAAATGTACAAGTAAATGGATAAATTAAATAGGTTTAGATTTTCAATGCATTTTACTCACAAGAACAAATCTATATGCTGATGAAATTTTGACAGTTATTTTTAGGTGCTTAGTTTCTATTGCATTTTGTAAGTTGCTCATAGTAGATGCTATTTGATGATTTATGTTATTTATGCAATCAATTTTGTTCTTGTTCATTCCAGATGTATTCTCTCATCATTCATGCAATCAATTTTTTTCTTCTTCTTAGGGTATTTGTATAATTATAATTTTTTTATTTTTCAAAGCTTTTAGAAGATAAAATGTCCTTTAATTTATTAAATGGTAAAATTTTCATTTCATTTAAATTATTTAACGGTATTTGTTCAAAAGTGGCTAGTTGATACAAATTTAAAAGGAAAGGTGGTGTAAAGAACATGCTAAAATTTTGTGGTAGTTGAATGAATATAAGGCAAAAAATAAGTGGTGCAATGATAATTTCCTTTGAAAAAACTAATAAATTAGATGCATTTAACTCATAATCATAAATTTTGTTACTGTGCTATTAGATTTTCATTATGCCATATATTAGCACTAATAAACATTGAAAAATTATTTTAATTAAGCTCTGAAAAATTGAAGAATTTATTTTGTAACTTAAAAAGTGTATATATATTTAAAAGAGAATGATAGTCAATTAAAGAAAAAAAAAGTGTTGTTAGCATAATTACAATTACTTAAATGTTAAATAAGCATAAATGCGAACAAAGTCAAAACCTCAAGTATAGATGATTAACTTCATGACCAAATTTCCAATTCATTTCAACTAAAAAAAGATATTTCAACACCTCAAGTTTCATAGAATGAGTATGCTAGTCAAGATTTTTTTTTCTATATTTTGGATATTGGTTAAAAAATTCATCAAAAACAAATGTTGTTAAAATTAGAATATATTTATGTGTTATGTATTATATTTCAATTTCAACTTTTCTGTTGAAAACAATATATATCTGATCATGTCTAAGAATTTAAATCATGCCTTTGAAATTTGAATATTTTTATTATTTGTTCACAACCTTTGTTTTTAATATCATTTGGTTTTTGTACTTTTTTACACGGACCTGTGAAATCTAAATCCAAATTAGTTGCATTTGATTTAGTTTTTGGAAGCGGTGAATTGATTTAATTTTGTAATAGTTTTATTGAAGTTAAAAGTTTTTAAAGAGTTATTTTCTCACAAGCTTGTAAAAAAATTTCTAAACAAAAGTGGTTTTAGGCTGGACTCCTTCTGCAATTCTAACTTTATAATAAGCCGGACATTAGGTTTTCATTCTCATTCTTGTAATAGAAATCTTGATTTGATTCAATTTTAAGTGCATTGGATAAATTGGTAGGACATTATAATTTTATTTGGAAATAAACGCCAACAAATTTATGAGTAAAAAAGACCATTTGAAAAAGATAAATTAATTAAGCATGCAAAATCATATTACAAAATGTTCTTATTATGATGTTAGATTTTCGTAGTACCATATTGGCCATAATAAATTCTAAAAATTATTTTAGCTAAGTCTTCAAAATTGAAGAATTTATTTTATAAATTGAAAATTATATACATATTTAAAAATGAGAAGGAAGAATACTCATTATAAGAAAAAATGTCGTTAAAAAATTAACATGACTTAGTAATAATGTTGTAGTAATAGTAAAAAAAATAATAGTAGGGGTAAAAATACAAGTATAATATAGTAATATTTATAATTAATAACATAACATTTTGCTGAAATATTTATAATTATATTATTCATCTACTGGTATCAGAGCCACGGGGAGGATAGTGTTATATATGATAGAGACTTGTGTTTAAAGCCTTGTGTTTTAGTTGAACTTTGTTTGTATGGTGAGTGTTTACCTTTGGGTGCATTGGTAGCATTTAGTCGTAAGTCCCGATTTGGTTGAAGGACAGTAAAACCAATTCTTCGCCTTGGATTGTAGCCATACCGACAATACTAAAACTAGGATATAGGTTTTTATCCATGGACTCTCTACTCTGTAGAGCATCATCATTTTCTATCTCTTCTTCTGGAAGAACTAGTGATTCAAAAAATGTTGTGAATTCTGAAGAATTCGTTATTGAAGAATTCGTTATTGAAGACTTCAATAAAGCAATTGATAATTGGGAATTACCAAAGATTTCTAAAGAAATGATCTACAAAACGAAAAAAGCTTGATTTTTTAAAGAATGATTATGTTATAAAAACTGAAGAATGAGACATAACCCTTTCAAAACCATTTGAAACTATACATTTATTTTCAGAACACTCTTTAAAGAAATTAAAAGATAAAAATTTTAATTATGTTCACATCGGCTTAATACAAGTTGGTATAAAACCATTAACAAAAGAATGCCTCAATACCTCTATTCTTGCTGTCTTAAGAGATGAGCGGTTCATCTCTTTTGATGATTCTTTACTAAGTAGTATAGAATCAAGTCTTTGTAAAGGTCTCATCTCATTTAGTTGTTACCCGAACATAACAATTTCTCTAAAAGACAAAAATATTCTAAAAAGCATGAATTTGCAAATCAAGACCCATAATTATCACATGATCGACGGATTTGTCCCATTTGCCTTAATTTTTAAAATCTCATACAAAGTCATGATTTTTGCGTTTAGTACGCAACATAAGTTTCAGTTAAAAAGAGATGAGACTCTTCTCTTGCAGACTGACCTGTCTAAAGCTAATACTGTTATTCCAAAACCAATCCAATGAAAAGATGTTAATCTTCCTAAGGAATGGATTCTTGAAGGAGCTACTGCTCCAATTATTCCAAAACAACTTGAGCCAAATACAAAGTTACAAAATGTGACTAAGTATTCAGATGGTAAAGTCAAACTATCTTTTAGTAGATCTACATCATCTAGATTCTCTTATAAGGATTCATGCTCAAGTATTCATCAGTTAGAGAAAAAGTTTTCAAAACTTCCTTCTGTCATAAATCTCCCTTTCCAACCAGTAAAAAGTAATCTTAGGTTTTCCACATCGGACATACCTAGGTCTTCTATACATTCTGTTGACTATACCACTAGTGTTTCACATCCCATTTACACTAGCCGTCAATATGAACAAAACCAGGAAGAGAGGGAGCCTTCTCCTCCAACTTCTCCTACATTTTCTGTTGTCACAGAGAATGTAATTAGTGTCATCGAAAAAGTTTTTGAATTGGATAAAACTCTTCTTTATAATGATTTTTATTCTGACACTAATAAATAAAAAAGACTTTGGTTTTTCAGCCATTTCTTAAATCAAAGAAAAGAAATCCAAGAAGCCTATTATGAATTTGTAAATTTGCAAAAAGTTCATATATTGTTTTTTGATTGGTTTGAGATGTATGCTTCGGATAACAATATTACTTATCCTTTTAAAAAATCCAATCTCATTACTGTTAGAAAGAAAATCACTTAATGGAATCTTTCTGATAGTGATAGAACTATAGAATCCGAACATCCACCTCTTAGGAGTTTGACCATTGACTATGGTGAACCTTCTGTTTTGATTAAAGCCTCACCTTATAAAATCTATAAACCAAATGATCCAGAGACAAATTTAAGTAGTATTATCCAACAAAATAATTTATATAATACTAACTTAAATACGATAGGAAAACAATTGACTAGGATAGAAAACCAATTCCAAAAGTCAACCATAGTTGTTTCTCCTGTTTCATCAAAATCAGATTCTGACAAAAAGTTTAAAGAGCCTATTTTCAAACCTTTTCAGGTTTCGAAAACTAGTCAAAAGCTTGTCCAAGAGTCAAAATCAAATTTTGCAAAAGCCATTAGAGACCAACTAGACAGAATAGAAGCCTCTTCTTCCTCGTCTAGTAAGATCTAAATAGCCCCTAATAGTGCCCAATCTAGTAGTAAAATTGGAGTACTAGAACAAGACCAGATATCTATACCCTCTTCTGATATAGAAGCCTTTCATGAAGAACCTGATTCTAAAGCCAACAAAATTCATTGGGAGTTAGCCCTACCTACTGTCAAGTCTCCACCTGACTTAGTCATAGACAATAGACCTAGTGCATTAAACCAATCACGATTTAATGCATCTTCTGTCTATGAATGGAACATTGACGGTATATCAGAATACAATATTCTAGAATTGTTGCAACAAATGACCATGGCAACCAATGCTTATAAAACTCAGTCGGAAACTTCTGACAAAACTATTACAGAAATTCTCATTGATGGTTTTATTGGTCAACTTAAAGGTTTGTGGGATCATCTTCTCACCAAACAGCAACAATTAGATATCCTTCATTCAATTCAAATAGATGAAAATGAAGCCCCCATCTGTGATGAATTTAATAGTCTAATTCAGGATGCAGTTGCTACCCTGATTCTAACTATATCCCTTCATTTCATAAGTGATCCTTCACACCTTAGGGATAAGAATGCTGAGTTACTACACAACCTGAGGTGTATGAAGTTTAGTGAATTCCAAAACTACAAAACCACATTCTTTACCAGACTCTTCCTTAGGGATGATGCAAATCATATAACTTGGAAAGAAAAATTCCTTGCAGGTTTACCTACCCTATTGGGAGAAAAGGTTAGGAATTCCATTAAAACCCTTTATGACAACCACATTCCTTATAATGAGCTCACCTACGGTGAACTTGTCAGTTTTATTAATAAAGAAGGTTTAAAGATTTGTCAAGACTTGAAATTATAGAAATGACTAAAATGGGAGCTTAGAAGTCTAAGCAAGAATTAGGTAGTTTCTGTAAACAGTTCAATTATGACCCTTTTAAAGCATCTACTTCTAAGGATTGTAATGGTAAGTGTATTTCGAAACCTTACAGAAAACATTATAATTCAAAAGGTCATAAAAAAAAATTTTCAAAATTTTAGAGAACCTTCTTATAAGAAACCTTCAAGGCCTTATAAGAAGCCCAACTTCTCTAAAAAGAAGGATTTTAGAGCAAAACAAAAGACCCCTTTTAATTACAAGGAAGCCACATGTTACAAATGTGGGAAGAAAGGCCATACTGCAAAATTTTGTAGAATAAACAAAAAACTTCATGAGCTTGGCCTTGAAGAAGAAACACTTTCTAAGGTTGCCTCTCTCCTTATAGAGTCTTCTGACTCTGAGTCTTCCATGATGGAAGACAATGACCCTCTACAAATTGATGAATTGATGGATTCTGATACTTCAGAATCAAGTAGTAGTGATTCTGATATGGAATCTCGTTTAAAGAAAATCAATGTGTTGACCAAAGAACATGAGACTCTTTTAGAATTAGTCAAACATATTTCTGACCCTACTCTTTAGAAAGAGTATCTTGATAAACTTCTAAAAACCTTAGAATTAGGTGATAAAGCAAAAACTTCTAAAGCCCCTACTATTAAAAAGAATACATATGATCTAACTGAAATCTTGGATAAAAAGAAAACAAAGAAAATAATTCCAAACATCCAAGACCTTCAAAGAGAGATTAATGAAATCAAACTTGAGATAAAAGAATTAAAAGAAAAACAAAAGGATGATTCTGAAACCATTCAACTCCTCTTACAAAAACAATTGCAAGATAATTCTGATAAGGAATCAGAACCTGATGGTGATAATGAAGAACAAAGTCTTGAAAATATTGAATCTATACCTAATGATTTTCTGTTTGTTTTAAAACAAATCACCACAAGAAAATATTTGATTAAAATCACCTTGATCTTTTCTAAAGATTTTGAAATCGACACCATTGCCCTTTTTGAGTTCACTGAGTCAGTAAGATTCAAACACTTCTTCCTTAGTTAAGATCATTCTGAGCCAACCTATTCCACAGCTACCATTCTTAAAGTTTTGAGCCCAAAACAGTGGGGTGACCAACTTCACAAACCAAAGACTTTTCCTGCCAATTTTCAAATGCGTCTAAACCACTGTTTATCTTTCTCTTACTGGGATTACCAACAGGCCTAGTTTAACACATTTTTTATCCAAAACCCGAAAAAGTCTCACTCTTGGTTATTTTTCTTCAACTCAAAAATAACCGTACAAAGCATTCCAAATTGGTTCCAACAATGGTGGAGTTACTTTGGGCCAAGCCCAGATATTCTAACCCCAAATGCCATAAAATATTTAAACCTTTTTAAAGCCCATTATATTCCCTCTGAGTCCGAGAAGAGGTTTCCTCCTTTTCTCTGTTTCTGTACAAATTTCTTTCTTCCTTGGGACTGGATGTGGAACTTCAATTACCACACTCAAGATGCCCAACTTATTTTACAAAGAACATTTAAAGTTAAATGGTGGTCTAAGTTTGATGAATAGTCCAAACTATCAGAAGCCACCATTCAAGCTTGGCTTTCCTCAAAAGGCCTCCTTACTCCAAGCATTCAAGAAGTTAAAGCCCAAAGCACATTCCTCGCTCAAAGAACTAAGGCCCAATCACTACTGGTTAGTGCAAAGTTTGAAAAGGAATATTTCAAAGTCATGCAACAACTCCTCGCCTCTATATCTGAGCCGTCTATTGCCAGTCCTTCAGAAGCAGAGGAGGGCAGTGATGACGTTGATGATGTTGAGCCATTCATTTCCCTTGGAAATGATAATGAAACGATTTTTGTTTCGGGATCCTGCCCCCGATAAAGCATTGTAAATAAATTTTATTTTCGTTTATCAGTTGTGAAAAAAAAGAGTAATTTCCCATTCCTGTATTTTCTCTGTAATTTTATTTGTAATTATCGCTTGTATTTTCTTTGTAATTTCCCACCTTTTCTTTTGCTTGTAAAGCCTTCATTGTCGCGTGCAGAAAGAAGACAAAAGCATCCTATAAAGAATTACCAAGAATATCTTTTGAAAACGTCTTTCGAGACACAAGTGTGGCCGCACATATGCCATGTTTTCAAAAAGATATAACTTTTGCCTCGAGAGGCATCTCTCCATGTGAAGACCTTTTGCCAAAGACCCACTCACGTGAAGCTTTCCAAAAGTCTACAAAGCAGAAGATGCTGTCTCCCACGTTCCAAAGGCACATACTGCTTTTGGGCCCGTTCTCCACCAACGCGTGTGAAGACCAGCCATAATATTTTCTTTTGTAAAGTTATTATTTTTGTATAAAAGGATGAATGAAGACTAAGACTCATCACTCCTTTTCTTTCTTCAAAGAATTTTTCTCTTCATATTTTTTCTCTCTCTCTCTCTCTCTGGGAAATCTAGATCAAGACATCAAGGAAATATTTCCTGTCTTGTAATTTTTCCTTTCTTCGAAAGCTGTAACATTTTCGGATTCAAGCATCCCATGTAAGCATTTCTTTAAAGCAATTAAAACTTATTTAAAGCTTTAAATGTATGTTTAAATTTTGCAATTTGAACTGCTACGTTCTTCCAAGGCATAGAGATCGGATCTCTCCCTTCGGTCGTATTTCTCTTCTCCCTCCATCCAATCAGAATACTATTTCTGAGATCCAGATCTAGTATTATCTATGAGCCATGTGTTGCTTAGGTTTGCTTAAAACACCCATTTGAGTATATCGACGGGAAACCGACGACGTAAATTCCAGAGGTGATCCTGAATAGGCACTAGTCTGGTCTGCACTGTCGGATAACAAGTCACGTACTTCGAATGATATTTTGATACTTAAATTGCAAATTGGAGTTTAATATTTATGATTTTTCCCTAATTCACATCCATCATTCGATCCTATTCATCTACTAGGATAGGACCTTTACAAAGACTTGATTCTATACTACTTAGTAAAGAATCATCAAAAGAGATGAATCGCCCATCTCTTAAGACAAGCAAGAATAGAGGTATTGAGGCCTTCTTTTGTTAAGGGTTTTATACCAACTTGTATAATTAGAAGTTAATAAAACTAATTTTAAAAAATAGAGTAATAAAAATTTAATTCAAATTAAAAAAATCATAATTCTTGGTTTATTTTAGTTTAAAGATAAACATGATTAATTGAATGATAAAATGGGCGTAACTTTATTTTTTTGAAAAACACAGCAATTGCATGCACCTCTTGGCTCTTACATCTACTTTTTATTTACTGTCAAATTTTTGAAAAATCAAAGAAATTATTTAAAGAATGAAGGGAAAGCTGAAAATAAATGCAGTAATTTACTTGATACCTAAAAATAATTAATTAAAATGATAAAATGAGAATAAATATGTATAAAGACTAAATGCTCAAGTATATATACGATCAAATTCAAGAGATCTGAAGTAATGAAAATAGAAAAAAAAAAAAAGGACTTAGATTATAGATCAAAATATTGGAAAAGATTGAGGGTTGCAATAAAGATTTTTCAGTACTATATAGTAAGTTGTTATTTACTAAAAGAGTAAAGGGTCAAACATAATTCACCTTGTTAATATTATTGTTTTTGGTAATATAAGTACATTGATAATTAATGTTAAAAATTATATATTTATTAAGGGGTAAAAAAGTTATTTTGTGCTTATATTATAATTTTTATTTATAATTATGTAACATATTGTGAATTTCTAATTATTTTTCTAAATATTTACTTTTGTGTATTTTTGTGTGTTTACTAGGTAAAAATAATAATTTCTCATAATTTGAGGCTCCAAACAAATGTACAGATGCCAAATTTAGATTTTGGAAGTCCGAGAAGTTAGGTCATTGTTAAGAAGGATCTGCACTTTTTGTTGTAAATTTATAAATTTTTACCATGTTCAATGTGATAATTGTGAAATTATAAGTTTTTACCATATTAGGTATGGTAATTGTTAGTGAATACGTTGGGTGTGCTTGAGTGGATTACGTTAGATTTATGTTTTGTTAGTGGGACAAATATATAGTTAAGGTATAATTAGTTTTATTTATTTGTGTGGTGTGAATTAATCGTGTATTATTATAAATAGAAAGGGGGAGAATACACCTTTCTACACATTTTCTTCACTTTTTTTTCCTCATTTTCTTCTTCTCATCTCTCTTTATAATAAATTTTCAATAAATAAAATTAGTTTTATTTTCAATTTCAAATACCATTTTTTTAATTATGTTTTCTTTAATTTTAATAATTTCTTTTATTTCAAATATGTTTAGCTAAATACCAATAGTTAGGGGAATGTGAAACTCTTAGTAAGAAAATATAATATAATCAAATTTTATTTTTAATTATATGAATTAAATTATTTTTATCTAATTTTATCCATATTTTATATTTTGAAACTTTGATTTGTTGTAGACAAACAAGGGATTTGATACAATGAATCCTTAATATTTTAGTATAAACTATGGTAAAATGGTATTTTAACTTATGGTAGATAAGTTAAGTTTTGGCACATTAAGTACTTAATTGATAATAAAATTAATGGAAAATTAATTATAATTTACACAATTGATTTTTTGGGCAATAAAATAAAAATACAAAGAATTGATTAGATTGTATTTATTACTAAGGGTGGATTTATAACCCTAACTAATTTAATTTCATAGTTTTTCTCAAATTAAATATCATATATTTAAATTTTCTTTTCTTTTTTTAGATAAACTAAAATAAACAAATTCAATCTTTTCTCTGTAGATCGATCTCGAACACACCGAACTATAGTATAACTAGGCTCTCTTATACTTAGGAGTAAATTAAACATTTTTAAATCATGTCAAATGACTATTTAACCTAATAATTGGAATATTACCATGTTAATGGGAACGTTTAACACAAAATTAGTACAATAATAGTTAAAACAAATGAACCCATAAGGGAAAAAATGTAAACAAAATTAGAGACTAATCCAATCATAAAAAATTACAAAGTAAATTTGATACTTAACCCAAATAATTGAAATCTTACCAAGTTAATGGGAATATTCAACACAATACTAGAAGAATAATTAGCTGAAATACATGAAAGTTACTTGGAATCTAACTTGAAATATTGGCATTTAACGAATTTAGTAGGAATACCAAGTGCAAGACCGGTGGACTAATAAGTTGAAATATATGAATCTATAATTGAAAATGATTAAACAAAATTATAGACTAATCTAACTGAAATAAGTAATTTTGGTATTTAACTCAAATAACTACAATCTTATATAGCTAATTGGAATATTGAACTAGTGGAATAATAATTGATATATAAACCCATAAGCGATAAAATATAAGCAAAATTAGGGACCTACTTAATCAAAAATAAAATTATGAAAAACAAATGAGGTACCTAACCTAAATAATTGTAATCTTATGAAATTAATCAGAATATTCAATGCAAAATAAGTGTAACAATTAGTTGAGACATATGAACCAATAATAGAGAAAGTGTGACGAAAATTAGGAACTCATCCAATGAAAATGAAAGTTATTTGAATCTTACCTGAAATATTAGTATTTAATAAATTTAGTAGAAATATCAAACGTAAAACCAGGGGAATAATAAGTTGAAATATATGAACCTATAAATGAAAAATTTTAACTAAAATTAGGAACTAATCTAACAAAAAATAATAATTTGGGTATTTAACCTAAATAATTGGAATCTTACTAAGTTAATTGAAATGCTAAATACAAAATTAGTGAAATAACAGTTAAAATATATAAACTCGTGAGGGAGAAAGTATAACTAAAATGAGGGACATACCTAACCAAAAATAAAACTATGAAAAATAAATTCAGTACGTAACCCAAATAATTGAAATCTTACCAAGTTAATGGGAATATTAAATAATTGGTTGAAACATATCAACCAATAAGAGAGAAAATGTAACAAGTATTCGGAATTGATCCAACGAGAAGTGAAAGACACTTGGAATATAATCCAAAATATTGGCATTTAACGAATTTAGTAAGAATATCAAACACAAATCTAGTGGACTAATAAGTTAAAATATGTGAATCTATAAATAAAAAATTTTGACCAAAATCAGTAACTAATCTAACAAAAAAATGATAATTTAGGTATTTAACCCAAATAACTGAATCTTACCAAGTTAATTGGATTATCAAACACAAAACCAGTGGAATAATAGTTGATAAATTTAAAGCCAAAGGGGAGAAAGTATAACCAAATTTAGGAATTTATTCAATGAAAAATAAATTTACTTGTAATATAACCCAAAATATTAGTATTTAACTAATTTAATAGGAATATTAAACACAAAACTAGTGGATTGGAAAGTGGAAATAAATGAACCTATTAGTGAAAAGGTTTGACCAAAATTAGGGACATGCAAAATTAACTTGGAACATCTACCTAATATATTGATATTTAACCAAAAGTGCTGGGACATCCACCCTTTTTTTCCAACTTTATTAAAAATAAACAGTTCTTTTTTTTTTTTGCTGGAATCCACCTGAAGTTACATTTATTTTCACTTTTCCACTTCATTTGGAGACCATTAAGAAAACTAACGAAATATTGTGTAAATAACTTTTTTACCCTCAAATGTAGAAGATAAATTATTTATCGACCATCTGGTTTTTTTATTTTTTTAAAAAATACACAATTCTAATTATTATTTTTTTTGCTAAACTCCACTTGAAGTTATATTGTTTTTCACATTTCCACCACTGTGTCGTTGTGAAAGAAAACTTTTACCCTTATGATGTCAGCAAAGTTTTAACGGTATTATAATAAGAGTGGACCAATGAAAAAATGTTAACTTCAGGTGGAGCGCTGCAAAAAAAAATTGTGTATTTTTGAAAAACTGTGAAAAAACGGGTGGACGGTAGATAATTTCCCTTATTTTTTTAAACTTTCATTTAAATTAAAAATATTTTTCTCACTTTAATATTTTTTAAGTTGATTGTTTATAAATTTCCTTAATTTTTTCATTTATTTTATTTTTCTACACTAAAAATTATTTTTTAAAATTATTGAATGAACAACCAGTAAAATACATGTTGTTCAAGTGAAAAAAAGGAGGTTATATGACATACAGACCTATACTATATGAAGACTCTACAAAATATATCATAGCATACACAAATCTTTTATATGTCAAACTAACACGATTTGGTGTTGCATTAGCAGATGCAACAGTTCAGATTCCAGAATCGACAATCATGAAGAAAGTGATGGGCGGGAAGTCGCTTAGCAATTTGCTGTCAAAAAAAATAATCATTTCGTCAATTCCCATTTTACAAAGAGTTCTAGCAAATGTTTACACAATACTTCAGCAATTGCAAGTTTTCATAGTGACCATAAAATTTTCACACACCGCACTTCTCTAGTTACTTATCCCAATGCGGAAACTCCAACAATCGACAAAAACTTAATCTAAAGTTTCCTTTTATATAGTTTCAATCTTCATAAAGAAAGTGAATTAACAATAAATATCATTTGTTACACATAGAAGAAAAATACATTATTTAGGCTCTAGTGATCATAGTTAAGACAATTAATTTTGTTTTGTTATTTATAACAACAGTTATTCATGTTGTAGTTAGTGTCGTGGGCTTATTAAGAATTCACAAAACATCCATAACTAGTGCCTCAGTTTTTGTGGAACAATCAGATTCTTTAGGAAAAAAATTTGGGGAAATAAGACTCTCAGTTACTTGATCAATAGCATAAATCTCCCTCAAAGCCAATTTTGTAAGGAAAATAACTTCGCATTTTCACTTAGTTGTTGCAGCTTAGCATAACTTAAATCTAAAAACGATGTAATAATTCTACATAAAAAACTATTTAAGATAAATTGCAATGTTCATAATGCTAATTTATAGGTATCAACTCTTTAATTTCACTTTTTATTGTCAAGCCAAGGCATTGGCCTGCCAATGATGAATTCATTCTAACCCTAAAATTAGAAAAAAAAAAAAGAAATCATTGTAGTTAGTCTTTATCATCCATCCACTAACATTGTTTTGTCATAAATATAAAATTGTCATATGCTTATCAAAGTTAGAAAAATAAAGAATCCCTTGATCTTAATACCAAAATTAGTTTGGGACAATTCTTACCCCAAAACTTTTCCTAAAATGGTACCGATGTTGTGATCAATGGCAGTCATATTTTTATGACTTTGATAAGCATCCGACAGTTTTATGGTTTCCATTGGTGGATGGTGTTGTGCAAATTTTATTGAACTCGCAAGCACACAAATCTATTGTAGAATAGACTATTAGTGACGAGTGTCGATCCCACGAGGAGGTGGATTTTAATTGTGTGTGGAATTAATTTTGTATGAGGGTGGTTGGATTTGTGATGAAAGTGATTTAAATTATCCTAAAATTGGAATTGAAATGACGAGAATAAATTGAAGAGAATTCTATTGAAATGAGGCACTTGGGTATTTGGATCCGTATCAACATGCACCATGGGCTAAATATTCATTATTAATGTCAATTAAATCACGAGGGGAGAATCCACACCTCATGAACCACACTCTAATCAATATGGTGCTAAGGGCATATCGTGCCAAATAATAATAACTTTGTACTAGGGAGCCGGTGAAATCAGGGCGGTATCTAGACAAGATTATTATTATTTGTTGACGAGAAGTCAAAACATCTACAAAAACTAGAGGGGAAGAGAAAATAAATTTACCAAATAAAGCTCATGACACATGTTGAGACTTCACTTTCAACCCAAACTTGAAAGAAAATTAGCTACTCATAATTAAATTAGGGGCAAAATGAAAATTTATTAAAATACATAGAAAATACAAGATGGAGAAGGAATTACAGAAAATGGAGCCCAAAAATGAATTCAGAGATATCAAATTAGGGGGGAAGGTCCCCTTTTTATAGATACATCGAATTAAAAACAGTTTGGACGCTCAAGATTGCGCCACGTCATCAGTCAACAGTACGCAGTTTAACCACACGGTTTGACTCGGCTTGAACAGTAACGCGGTTTGGTTGAAAATAATCCTATGTAATACATGTATCGTACGCGAGATTTTTGGTCCACTGATATGCTGCCACGTCACAAATCAACAGTGCATAAGAATTTTAGTCCAACAGGATCGTGACACATCATCAGTCAATGCCACATCATCGGTTAATGCCACGTCATCGATCCATCTATGTGAATAGTGTCATGAACAGTAACATAGACAGTACCGTACATGTGAATTGTACCATATATGTGAACAATATCATTTTTCCTTTTATACTCCTGCTAAGGTTTTCGACTGTCCTGAGTTCAAAAGTGATGTATGTTTTACAGTCTGATCTCTCGTTCATTGTGAAATGACTATGATGCCCCTAAAATACATAAAATACTTAATTAAAATAAAACACACATAATTAAATTATAAGAAGGTTAAATACATAAAAGTAATAGTTGTTAGTAAGACTTGAAATGTAAACTGACGATTTTCTCCTTTATAAATATACATTTTCTAACACTCAACACACCCCCCAACCAGCTTATTGCTAGTCCGTAGCAAAAAAAGTGAAAACAAAATTCAAATCCAATATATATATTACAATCATGTTTATTAAATCAGACCAATGATAGTAATCAAATAAAAGTATAAGCATTATCTCCAGTCTGAAGAAACATCACACCCACATCAACTATCCACATGAATCAGTCCAGTAGACTTTGTCATAACTACTTTCAAAAATGACATGTCAAATCCTAAAATCTCACTAGAAGTATTGACACTCTCACAAAGAAATTAAACCCAAAAAAATAGTCACTCCAATGAATGGTAACTGAAAGAAAATAATAAAGAAGTGATATTTTATGTTTTCACCAAGATGAAAGGAATATGCCCTCAGCTTAGAAATAATACGATCTCAAGTCAAATAAAAATGCTAGTCAACCCAATTTATTTATTTATTATTATTATTATACATAATTTTTATGCACCACTACATCTTTTTAGCCCATATAACTAACTTCTACTTCAGACTATAGTTCTCTAAAATCAAGAAGGTATTTTACTAGGATGTAACGTAGGCTAGGGACATGGCTAATAAAGAAGGAAAATAAGGAAAATAAATTTATATTTGAGAAAAATGCAGAGATTTTTTTTTTGGAAGTTGCAAGGTAGATTTCACCTATTATTGTTATTTTTTCTTTTTGAAACAACAATTTTTTTTTTGCTTAAGTTTGGCATAACGTCACTGAACAAAATAATTATTTACATTTTTCTCAAATATAAATAGGTGATGGAACTTATGAGATATCGAGTAATACTCCAAATCAAAGTGGGTCAAGATGATAAGTTGACAAAGAAAAGGTTTTTTTTTTTTATAAAGGCTTAAAAGGGTTAACTATGGATATTTCACAAAAGGGATAGTTAGAAAGGCTCAAACGGATCAAAGATGGCATTCCATCATTATTTAGGGCTCTAAATAATCTTCCATATCTATTAGTTAGATGGGCCTCCAAATGTAGCAACATATATTTTTTTCTTTTTTTAATTTTACAATTTTTTTTAAGGGTTAACTCAAAAGAAATCTAGAGATCGTGTATAAAATAATAAACTGCTAAACTGTACAAAGAATAGGCAAAATGGTTACTCTCCAAGAAAAATAATAGGCTCAAAAACTCACTTGATACTTATTATGACATGTTCAATGACTTATTCATCTCTATAAGAAAACTCCTCATGGTAATTTGAAGTCTGGAAACATTCTAATTAAAAATGAAACTGATAGGTGGGAAGCAAAAACTAACATGAACATAAGAACATCTAAAGGCAAACAATTATACCCTTAGCATTTCATAACCCTCAATTACTTAGGATAATGCTATGATTTTAGGAGCTACCTAAATAAATAGGTATAATACAAGCATTTTCGTACATTCAATAGTTGAATAGAAAAATAATAGTTTGGTAGTGATTTACCAAGCACAAAAGATAATTGTTTGTATCACAACTCTTGTGAAATTGATACGTTGTCCAGTAATACAATTTTCCATAAATTTGTTAACATAATTTACCTGCGAATATTTTACAAGTTTACGGTTGTGATTTATCACGGGCATGGTGGGTTGGCGATCCCGTGAACGCGTAAGAAATCTGCCATGAACTAGACAATATGATTGTTACAATCTAAGGATGGTGTTATTTTATTGTCTCACTAAAGGGGAACATCCATTATGGGTAGGACTGACGGTAAGTATGAGCAGGACTGAGCGGTTAGATTTGAAATGTTGGATAACATTCCAGGAGCACGTGATGTTATAAGCTCTTTGATGACTATTAATGTAAGGACAAGGTAATCAAAAACTCAATATTATTCAGTCTACGTTTATAATATTTTCAGTTATTTTTGATAAATTGTGTGCATATTCTTAGGTCAACTGCTGAATCCATACAGAGGCATCAATTTTTGGTCGCCCAGGATGGGCAAGGAGTTCCTCATGGAAGTTAGTGATATCTTGGTAGAGGAGAGGTTCAACAATGCTTATTAGATGGACACATAGCAACCTACGTTACATTCCAATGACAAGTCAGTGGAAAAACATGCACTATAACATGAGTTAGCGGTTTAAGTCCTGTAATGCTAAATTTAAAGGAAACAATGGCTTGCCAATTGGTACTCAGTTATTACGTTTTATACGTAATGTGATACACTATTTTGAGACATCATATGCACTTCGTTTTAGTTCTAAACAATAAGTGTACGGATATTTAGACTCAATTTTCTCGAATCTAAAATTCGAAGTACAAGACGTCATTTTTAAGAATCACAAGAGTATTAGGGTTCATCCGAGCTTGGCTAAGTACAAATGACATTGAATTTGACTCTTAATTGTATTATTTTTATCACAACGTTGTCATCATTCATATTTTATTTCTATCACAGTGTACGTTCTCTATTTATACCACAGTGCATGTTCTTTATTTCTTAGGTAAGAAGAAATTCACATAAAATTAAAGGTTTTGACTTATGGAATGAACTCTCGATGAAACCACAAATTTGGTTTGTTTACTATCCAATTTTGAATTAGTTTAAATTATTTATGTACACTTCAAATGAAGTAAATAAGTATACATTATTCATCTTGTATGATTTAAATATTTATTTATGTTATCATGGTTTTGAGAGGGTTTTTTTTATTCAATTATTTGCCTTAATCTTTATTTTACAACTTTTAGATTAAGAAAATGTTGAATAAATAAATGTTATGCTAAATTATTTTTGGTATTTCTCTTTGCAGTACATTAAATGACGATCAGTTGGCTAGACGAAATTAGTAGTTTGAGTGCGGGCATGATTGTGCACATTGGCACACACAATAAACATAATAAAGCTGTCAAAGTGTTGCCCAAGGATTATGGTGCATATTTAATCTAAAATCTTCAAGTATTAAGAAAACATTTTGAGGGAAACATTGTCCAATTTTTTAGGACAAAAGAGAACAAAGACTTCGTTGAGCTATATGTGGAATGCTATGATTTCAAACTTCGTGATTATTTCTTGTACAAGAAAAATTCAAGTGATCCAAATTTAACGAGACCGTCGGATTTCGCAAAATGAGATATCGATGATCTCGGCTTTCATTTACTAGAAATATTTAATTAAATAAATAGAATGTTTCGTTATTTATGCTATAAATTATAATTATTTAATATTTATGTTTAGTTTATTAATTGGAATTTGCATAATTTATACCACAGTGCATGTTCTTTATTTCTTAGGTAAGAAGAAATTCACATAAAATTAAAGGTTTTGACTTATGGAATGAACTCTCGATGAAACCACAAATTTGGTTTGTTTACTATCCAATTTTGAATTAGTTTAAATTATTTATGTACACTTCAAATGAAGTAAATAAGTACACATTATTCATCTTGTATGATTTAAATATTTGTTTATGTTATGATGGTTTTGAGAGGGTTTTTTTATTATTTGCCTTAATCTTTATTTTACAACTTTTAGATTCAGAAAATGTTGAATAAATAAATGTTATGCTAAATTGTTTTTCGTATTTCTCTTTACAGTACATTAAATGACGATCAATTGGCTAGACGAAATTAGTAGTTCGAGTGAGGGCATGATCGTGCACATTGGCACACACAATAAACATAATAAAGCTGTCAAAGTGGTTCCGAAGGATTATGGTGCATATTTAATCTAAAATCTTCAAGTATTGAGCAAACATTTTGAGGGGAAGATTGTCCAATTTTTGGGGACAAAAGAGAACAAAGACTTCGTTGAACTATATGTAAAACGCTATGATTTCAATCTTCGTGATTATTTCTTGTACAAGAAAAATTCAAGTAATCTAAATTTAATGAGACCGTCGGATTCCGCAAAATGAGATATTGAAGATCTCAAATTTCATTTACTAGAAATAATTAACTAAATAAACAGAACGTTTCGTTATTTATGCTATAAATTATAATTATTTAATATTTATGTTTATTTTATTAATTAGAATTTCCATGATTTTGTCGAGATGTAATCCAAGGACTTATTTATCTTCATAAAGAAAACTCCTCATGGTAATTTGAAGTCTGGAAACATTCTAATTAAAAATGAAACTGATAGGTGGGAAGCGAAAACTAACATAAACATAAGAACATCTAAAGGTAAGCAATTATACCCTTAGCATTTCATAACCCTCAATTACTTAGGATAATGCTATGATTTTAGGAGCTACCTAAATAAATAGGTATAATACAAGCATTTTCATACATTCAATAGTTGAATAGAAAAATAATAGTTTGGTAGTGATTTACCAAGCACAAAAGATAATAGTTTGTATCACAACTGTTGTGAAATTGATACGTTGCCCAGTAATACAATTTTCCATAAATTTGTTAGCATAATTTACCTGCGAGTATTTTACAAATTTACGGTTGTGATTTATCGCCTGAACTCGTAAGAAATCTGCCATAAATTAGACAATATGATTGTTACAATTTAGGGATGGTGTTATTTTATTGCCTTACCAAAGGGGAACATCCATTATGGGCATGACTGACGGTTAGCGTGAGCAGGAACGAGCGGTTAGATTTAAATTGTTGGATAACATTCCATGAGCACTTGATGTTATAAGCTCTTTGATGACTACTAATGCAAGGGCAAGGTAATCAAAAACCCAATATTATTCAGTCTTGGTATATAATATTCTCAGTTATTTTTGATAAATTGTGTGCATATTCTTAGGTCAACTGCTGAATCTATACGGAGCCATTCATTTTTCTGGTCATCTAGGATGGGCAAGGAGTTCCTCATGGAAGTTAGTGATATCTTGGTCGATGAGAGGTTCAACAATACTTATTGGATGGACATATGGCAACCTACGTTACATTTCAATGACTAGTCAGTGGACAAACATGTACTATGATATGAGTCAGCAGTTTAAGTCAAGTAATGCTAAATTTAAGGGAAACAATGGCTTACCAACTGGTACTCAGTTATTATGTTTTATACGTAATGTGATACACCATTTTGGGATATCATATCCATTTCTTTTTAGCTCTAAACAGCAAGTGTACGGATATTTCGACTCAATTTTTCCAAATCTGAAATTCGAAGTACATGACATCATTTTTAAGAATCACAAGAGTATTAGGGCTCATCCGAACTTGGCTAAGTACAGATAGTGTTGAATTTGACTCTTTTTTTTTATTCTTATCACAACATTGTCATCATTTATATTTTATCAATATAATTTGTGAATTGGTTTATCGTTTGATATGATAATTGTTGAATTTCAATTATGTTTTTTTGTGTGTTTGTGCCCTCAGTATTTTGTAGAATGAGCTATTTAACCATATTATGTTCTAGGTGTTCTTTTGTGAAATCTTCTCTTGGATGTTGACATACTCAATTTACATGCTACTACATTGTATTTATTTAGTACGAAGTTGGAATTTACACTTCCTTTGGTCCGAGTTTAGCCGATTTTAAAAAAAAAATTCCTAAAGTGGTGTCAATGTTGTGATCAATGGCAATGATATTTTTATGACTTTGATAAGCATCCAACAGTTTTATGGTTTTCATTAGTGGATGGATGGACGAAGATGGACTAGCTTGATGCACGTTTTTTATTCCTAACATAGTGTACTATTCAATTTTGAATTAGTATACATTATTTATGTCTACTTTAAATGAAGTAAATAAGTACACATTATTCATCTTGTATGATTTAAATTTTCATTTATGTTATGAAGGTTTTGAGGATTTTTTTATTCGATCATTTGTCTTAATCTTTATTTTACAACTTTCATATTCAAAAAATGTTGAATAAATAAATGTTATGCTAAATTATTTTTCATATTTCTCTTTACAGTACATTAAATGGAGGTCAATTGGCTAGACGAAATTAGTAGTTCGAGTTCGGGCATGATCGTGCACATTGGAGCACACAATAAATATAATAAAGCTATCAAAGTGTTGCCCAAAGATTATGGTGCATATTAGAACTAGAATCTTCAAGTATTGAGGGAAAATTTTGAGGGGAAGATTGTCCAATTTTTGGGGATAAGAGAGAACAAAGAATTCGTTGAGCTATATATGGAACACTATGATTTCAATTTTCGTGATTATTTCTTTTAAAAGAAAAATCCAAGTGATCAAGATTTAATGAGACCGTCGGATTCCGCAAAACGAGACATCAATGATCTCGACCTTCATTTACTAAAAATAATAAACTAAATAAACTGAATGTTTTGTTATTTATGTAGTAAATTATAATTATTTAATGTTTATGTTTAGTTTATTAATTGGAATTTGCATGATTGTATAGAGATGTAATCCAAGGACTTATTCATCTCTATAAGAAGACTCTTCATGGTAATTTGAAGCTTGGAAACATTCTAATTAAAAATGGAACTGAAGGTGGGAAGCAAAAATTAACATGAACCTTCAAGTATTGAGCGAAAATTTTGAGGGAAAAATTGTCTAATTTTTAGGGACAAGAGAGACAAAGAGTTCGTTTAGTTATATATGGAACGCTATGATTTCAATCTTCAGCATTATTTCTTGTATAAGAAAAATCCAAGTGGACAAACATGTACTTTGAGTCAAGTAATGCTAAATTTAAGGGAAACAATGGCTTGCCAACTGGTACTCAGTTATTACGTTTCATAAGTAATGTGATACAATATTTTGGGAGATCTTATTAATTTCATTTTAGCTCTAAACAACAAGTGTACAGATATTTCGACTCGATTTTTCCGAATCTGAAATTTGAAGTACATGACATTATTTTTAAGAATCAAAAGAGTATTAGGGCTCATCCGAGCTTGGCTAAGTACAGGTGGCGTTGAATTTGACTCTTAATTGTGTTATTCTTATCACAATATTGTCATTGTCTATATTTTATCAATATAATATGTTAATTGGTTTATCCTTTGATATGATAATAATTGAATTCCAATTATATTTTTTTTTGTGTTTGTGCCCTCAGTATTTTGCAAAATGAGCTATTTCACCATATTATGTTCTAGGTGTTTTTTGTGAAATCTTCTCTTGGATGTTCACATACTCAATTTGCATGTTAGTACATGATATTTATTTAGTACGAAGTTGAAGTGTACCCTTCCTTTGGTTTGAGTTTAGCTGATTTTAAAAAGTATCATATGGATTGAGGAAAAGCATTTCTGGTGCATTCTAATGCTAACTTTAAGGGAAACAATGGCTTGACAACTGGTACTCAGTTATTACGTTTTATACGTAATGTGATACAACATTTTGGGACATCTTATTCATTTCGTTTCAGCTCTAAACAACAAGTGTATGGACATTTGGACTCAATTTTTCCGAATCTGAAATTTGAAGTACATGACATCATTTTTAAGAATAAAAAGAGTATTAGGGCTCATCCGAGCTTGGCTAAGTATAGGTGGCGTTGAATTTGACTCTTAATTGTATTATTCTTATCACAATATTGTCATCGTCTATATTTTATCAATATAATATGTTAATTGGTTTATCCTTTGATATGATAATAATTGAATTCCAATTATGTTCTTTTGTGTTTGTGCCCTCAGTATTTTGCAAAATGAGCTATTTAACCATATTATGTTCTAGGTGTTTTTTGTGAAATCTTCTCCTGGATGTTCACATACTCAATTTGCATTTAGTACATGGTATTTATTTAGTACGAAGTTAGAGTGTACCCTTCCTTTGGTCTGAGTTTAGCTGATTTTAAAAAGTATCATATGGATTAAGGAAAAGCATTTTTGGTGCATTCTAATGCTAAATTTAAGGGAAACAATGGCTTGCCAACTGGTACTCAGTTATTACGTTTTATACGTAATGTGATACAACATTTTGGGACATCTTATTCATTGCGTTTTAGCTCTAAACAATAAGTGTACGGATATTTCGACTCAATTTTCTCAAATCTGAAATTCGAAGTACACGACATCATTTTTAAGAATCAAAAGAGTATTATGGCTCATCCGAGCTTGGCTAAGTACAGGTGGCGTTGAATTTGACTCTTAATTGTATTATTCTTATCACAATGTTGTCATCGTCTATATTTTATCAATATAATATGTTAATTGGTTTATCCTTTGATATGATAATAATTGAATTCCAATTATGTTTTTTTTTTTGTGTTTGTGCCCTCAGTATTTTGCAAAATGAGCTATTTAATCATATTATGTTCTAGGTGTTTTTTATGAAATCTTCTCCTGGATGTTCACATACTCAATTTGCATGTTAGTACATGGTATTTATTTAGTACGAAGTTGGAGTGTACCCTTCCTTTGGTCTGAGTTTAGCTGATTTTAAAAAATATCATATGGATTGAGGAAAAGCATTTCTGGTGCATTCTATTATCAGCTAAACTTTTGACTTTTGAGCTTGAAATCTTTAGGAAAGGGGGGAGTTTTAAATATTGAAGTTATATATTTCGATTAAAAATTTATTCTTTGAATACCGACGTTAAATAATTTAGAGTAGAATCACTTTATTTTGTTTTCCCATGTGAAAATTATTCTATAGTCCTAAGATAGAGACCATGACAAATTGAAGAAAATGTAATTGTAGAAAGATTAGTTGGTTGTGCAAAGATGCGGCTCTCATTCCTTTCTTCCTCAGCTGGTCCCAGACAGCGTTGAGTTCCTGATATAGTGAACAAATTTCATGCTTCTTATCGAAATTAGTTTAAGAAAACGGCATTCAGGTCCTCCTATGATGGAAATTAGTTCCATCAAGGACATTGAAGCGCACACGGAAAGAAAAGTTAGCAATAGAGAGAGCAGGTAGTAACTACACGATTAGACTGAATCGTAGATGAAGAACAAATAAAAAAGATGAGTTAGGACTTTTACTTCGTACACTTAGAATGTGAGCAAGTAACTTGAGAAGACATTAATAAAATACAGGAAAAGGTCAATACAATCCTTGATGAAGAAGTTATGGCCAACAAATATTATGTTCCAAATACAAGGGACTGGCTCTCAGTATATTGGTCTGGGTTCAAGTCACCTGGACAGCTTTCACATATTCGAAACACCGGGTATGTTGGTGGTTTTGTTGGATATAGGTTTTCTTGGTTGCTTCCAACTTCTTTACTTTATTTTGATGTTTTATGGTAAAACCAGATCTTTGGGGCATTAAAAAGATAACTATTTGAAATCGAGGAGAAAGTTATCTGGTCGCATGTGCAAGCACGACCAGTATTCTGTAAGGAGACCAGAATTAGGTCGCATGGTTTTGATCTATATCTCATATTGTTGAGCTTTATAGGCAAGCTCATCTGTAACGTTTAGGCACGTTCTACTATAATAAAAGTACGATTAGGCGTTATAACACATGCATGCAAATTCGTGCTATAAAATTATTACTAGCGGCAAATTTAGTCCAGCCAAATTTTGAATGTAGCCACTTGAGAGCTCTACCGTCGAAGACACCGACGTATAGCCCTTCACCATTGCAGCCAACAGCAAGGATTTCGAGGCCCACCACTCAAGAAATCCGATAATCAATTAGATGGCGATTGTGGTTGTGGTTGGATGATAAACTAAAATAATTATCTAATGGGTGTGGCTATTTATTGATCTTTTTTTAATTAATCAATGAGTTATTTATTAATCTTTTTTATTTAAGCAAATACAATCTATATATCTATATAAAACTAGGACTTGAGGAGGTGATGTGGCATCACCATTTTACTTCTTTATATATTTTCTATTATCTAATAAATAGAGATTTTTTTTTTAGATTTGGCTTTTCATCTTCTCATAATTAATTTGATTGTATTTAACTCATTTAATAAATAGTAACTTTATTAATATATCATTCCTCATCTTTTTATATTTTCTATTATCTAAAATATTGGTGGATATTCTTTGTAATTTTTTTCCCTTTCTATTTAAATTCAACAACATGTAATCATTAATAATATTAATTATAAGTCTTTTGAAATATTTATTTATTTTATTATGCTAGCAATTAAACTTTAGTGGCATAAAATACATGAATTAATCTATATATATATATATATATATATATATATATAAAGTTGGGACTATAAGAGGTGATGTGGCATCACCATTTCTCATCATTTCATATTCTCTATTATCTAATAAATTAGTTGAAATTAAAAAATAATTACATTACAAAATATTAAAATAGAAAATAATTATTATATTATAACTGATTACATGTCTTTTTCTCTATCTATTGAAATTCAACAATATGTAACCATTAATAATAATTAATTATAAGTCTTGAAACATTCATTTATTTTATTATGCCAACAATTAAATTTTAGTGGCTTAAAATACATTAATTAATTAATATAGGAAGGAAGGTTCATTCATCTTCCCTCAACAATGTCATTAAAACCTAATTTTAATGTTATAATCTCATATTTAATTATTCAATCTTTTGTTTAGTGCATTTTGGCTTCTTTAAACTCCATAAACATTAAATATTTAAGATTTGTGGCATCATTATTTCTCATCTTTTTTTATTCTCTATTATCTAATATATTGGTTGAGATTAAAAAGTAATTACATTACAAAATATTAAAAATCTATATCTATCTATATCTATCTATATCTATATATATATATATAAAGTTGGGACTAGAGGAGGTGATATGACATCACTATTTCTCATCTTCTTGTATTCTCTATTATCTAATAAATTGGTTGATATTAAAAAAATTACATTATAAAATATTAAAATAAAAATAATTATTAGATTATAAAAGATTATATGTCTCTTCCTCTTTCTATTTAAATTCAATAATATGTAGCCATTAATAATAATTAATTATAAATCTTGAAACATTTATTCATTTTATTATGCCAACAATTAAATTTTAGTGGTTTAAATATATCAATTAATTAATATAGGAAGAAATGTTCCTTCATCTTCCCTCAATAATGTCATTAGGGTCTAATTTTAATGTCATAATCTCATATTTAATTATGCAACCTTTTGTTTAGTACCTTTTGACTTCTTCAAACTGTATAAATATTAAGTAGTTAAGATTTGTGACATTATTATTTCTCATCTTTTTATATTCTCTATTATCTAATATATTGGTTGAGATTAAAAAATAATTACATTACAAAATATTAAAAATATAAAATAATTAATAGATTACAAAAGATTACATGTCTCTTCCTCTTTCTATTTAAATTCAACAATATATAACCATTAATAATAAATTAATTATAAGTTTTGAAATATTCATTTATTTTATTAAACCAACAAATAAACTTTAGTGGTTTAAAATACATCAACTAATTAATATGGAAAGGAATGTTCATTCCTCTTCCCTCACCAATGCCCTATGACCTAATTTTAATGTTATAATCCTATATTTAATTATGCAACCTTTTATTTAATATCTTTTGGCTTCTTCAAGCTCTATAAATATTAAGCATTTAAGATTTGTTATGTTTGAGTTTTTTTTATTATTTAACCAACATTCTCTTTAGAAATATTTTTGTGTTTTTATTTTTTGACTTATTTAAATTTTTAATATTGTGTGCTTCATGGAGTACTATTTTCTTCATGAGTTAAACAATGATAAAGATAGTTAGATAATAAAGGTTAAACTTTAGGGAAATTTACACCCGTCCACCTATTTATTTTGTCTTTTTCAAAAATACACAAACACTTCTTTTTTCAGCGCACCACCTGAAGTTTGTTTTTTGTTGCATTCATCCACTTCCGTCTAATTTCCGTTAGTGGATTTAACGGAATGTTAACGACATGACTTTTTTACCCCTCAAAATTACAATTTAACCCAAAATAAATGGAAATTGGAGATAAATTGGATTTAATTTTTTTCAAATGTGGATGCTAGAAATTGGAGGAAAATAGTGTTTGTTGACAAAAAAATAAATACAAATTTTCTAAATTTAGCAAGCAATAAATACTATTTTTCTCCAAAAAATAAATACAAATTTTCTAAATTTAGCAAGCAACAAATATTATTTTCCTCCAATTTCTAGCATCCACCTTTGAAAAAAATTAAATCCATCTAATTTATCTCTAATTTTTATTTATTTTGGGTTAAATTGTAATTTTGAGGGGTAAAAATGTCATTCCGTTAAATTCACTAACCGAAATTAGACGGAAGTGGACGAATGCAACAAAAAATAAACTTCAGATGGCGCGCTAAAAAAAAAAGTATTTATGTATTTTTGAAAAAGGCAAAACAAACAAGTGGACGGTTGTAAATTTCCCTAAACTTTATAAGATGTGAGAGTCTGTTAATACTAAGAAAAATGGAGAGTTGATTAGTGTGAACATAACTTTTATTGATGAAAAGGTTGTGTACACTTAACTATACACATTAATATATATTTTTAATATTAACAAAAAAAATAATTAACTTTCATAAATAACATTAGTTTTATAAGATTGCGTCATCTTTAAAAAAATAATTCATATTTTTTATTAGTTTCATCAATTGCAAAGTAATAAAAAAATAATACTAATTTTTTTTAAAGCCGTACGAAGTGCGGTTCTATTTCCTAGTTATTTAATAGGTAAGACTATTTGCACCTTAAAAGTATTCTCAGCAACTTCTTATTTATGACATACATTTGGTCATAAGTTTTAAATAGAAATTTTTTTCCCAACAAACGTTTCAAATACCTTAGTAGTGCTTAATTTTATTTTTTTGGTTGCATATTTTTGTTAACTAAATCATTCACCCCAAAAGCTTTTCATATCATTTGAAAAAAAACTGCCCTTTTCATCTCATCTTGGAAGAACGTTGAAGTCTTTTGAATCAGTTCTTTTTCCCAGTATTGATCTACCGCCATGATTTGAATGGTTCGCAGTAGCATAAAGCTTGATAATCATACAATCAAAGAATCTACAAAATGTATAAATCCTTCGTAACTCACATTTATCTACTAACAAATAAAATATGCAAGATTGTAATTCTCATGACTACAAAATGTATAAATCCTTCGTAACTCACATTTCAGAAAGTATCAATCTAACTTTTGCTAGGTAAGGAAATTAAAAATGCCTAACGTTTTGAATTTTGCTAGGTAAGGAAATTAATTGTAATAAAATAATCGTAGACTAAAATTGATGAAATTGGGAAAAATAAACTTGAGGATTATGATATGGGTGTAGTAAATAGGTTTCAAAATAGGTATTTTGAAAAAAAAAATCATGATATTTATTTATTCATTTAATAAACTAGGAATATAAAAAAATTAGAATATTTATTTAAACTTGGACTTAAATTAATTTTTAAAAGCCTATGCTAAAAAAATATATTAAAATTTTAATTTCAAGATATTTGTAAAATCATAACATTTTATATTTACTTTTCATTAAAAAATTTCACTTTGATATATTTTGTTCCACGGGCCGTGTGCTAACCCACCAATGAAGCGTATTTATTACGTACTTTTTCACATGCCATGTTTTGGTTTATTTCTAATCGTGTCGTGTTTTTAAGCCATGTGTACTTAAAATTCTAGACCCGGCATGTCCCATGTGCGTGCCCTATCGAAACGTGCTCGTGCTGTACGGACACATGCTATACCCGTGCCATGCCACGTGCCGCCCAACCTATTGGCCATCTTTAGTACAGAGTGATATATTATATATTGAAACAAGATAATGAAATAAGGATATTAAGTAGCACAAAGCTTACGTTCTGAAGCTCTAAGAGCAGCAGCGGCATCAATGGTAAAGAATGGATTTCCAATACCAGCACCAAGACTACCAAATATCACAATTCTTCATTTTCAAGATATCGGATAGCTATTTGCTTGTTATACGGTTCATCAAACTCCGGCAAATGAAAAACGCCTTAATTTCTAGCTTCTCCAAGGATGATTGAAGCAATATAGAATTCATAACCATTGCCATCGTTATGAAATGAAATCATGGCCACAATACACAACGTAAATGGCATTATAATATTGGGACGAAATTTAAGCAACCTGCAACTATATTGATCATTTGAGCACTAAAGGTGTCCAGGGCCTGACCCAGATGACAAATTCAATGACCACTATAATTTAGCAAATCAATTTCAACACTGCATCAACAAAATAGAAGCACAAAATGGGAGAAAATGAGGATAGAACTGCCAACTTTTGTAACATAATAAACAAAACTTCCTCACTCTTTACTTGCCATATGAGCATGGTCTGAAAACATAATTAACAAAATATGCATCTTAATTCTTTACTGACTATATAGTCAACATGATAGATTCCAACTATAACTGAAAGAAGGAGATGCAAGTTAAAATACAAGGCAAATAATGTAAGGAATTACCAAATTTGGTAAGCTGTGGGTCTACTGAAGCCAGCATCAGAAACCCATGAGTCTCTGCAAATGAAGTTTCGAACTCCAAGAACTATTGCCACCTAAAGATCACATAATAATGGGCATCTACAACCGAAACTTAGAGGAACAAAAGTAACGAAACATTCTGAACAATTAAAACATGTAAAAGAGAAATCTTAGGCTCAATTTACACTTAAAAGGGACAAAATAATTGGTCGATATTTTGGCAGTTCCCAACTAGTGCAGAATTGCTAATTTTGAACACTACTCTCCGCCATTTTAGATTTTGAATAGAACTCTCCGCTAACCAGTTATCAGACTTACAGATCATACAGGAGGATTTATTATGAGAAGCACCATAATTGATTATCGTTGAGGATAACACTAAGAACATAGATGCTATTGCAAGCATGGAATGGTACAAACGATAGCACCATTACCATACAGTTCTACCAATCACCAACACACAGAAGATACAAATGAACTGTATCAAGACAAATAAGAATTTGCAAATACTTAGCATTACTTAACAAGGAATTGTCTACCTAGCAGCTCACACCTCGTATAAAAACCACTTGCCGTAATTTTATAGTAAATTAACTTAAAACCTATTTATAACAACTTAAATCGCCATAATTTCACATTTTAGAAAAGGATCACCTTCATAATCGTTCATACCCCCAAGAAATCTCAAAATTGACTCGAACACTAATTCAACAAATCCTAAACAAATCAAAAGTAGCAAACAATAACAAAATTAGATAAAATTCAGAACCAAATCCAAAGGGGCTTGCATTAGTCCCATGTCTTGCTGCACATAAAATTCAAACCCAATATGGTTATGTTATTTTATATGCTGAATCCCGAAATTAGATGAGAAAAAGTGCCCTTTTGGAAGACAATTTCTCGTTGTTGACCAATAGAATGGATATTATTCTTCTAGAGAAAGAAATATTGGAAATATTTCAAGTGATTGTAACATACATTTTTTTACTTGAAAATAAATTAATACATTATTGATTGGATAATAAAGTTAACTGTGTATACTTAATACACAACAACAAATGAGAATATATATACACATCAACTAATTAATGAGAATATCTATTAACACATCACATGAGATACAAATTTGTATCTTATATTTGTAAGAATAGCTTCATCGATGTAGTAATATAAATCAGTGAAGTGTTGTAAAGAATTGAAAACTTTTTTTGTTCATTTCACACAAAATGATAATTTATTTAATATTATCATATTGATAATAAATAAGTGTGGAAGTAAAATAATAATATTCAATAATTAATCTCTCATTCCTCATTCTCAAATAATGGTGGGTTCTACGATTCTGATTCCGATTCCTACTCCATTTGTTACGGTGTGGGACCCACCATTATTTGGGAATGGAGAATGAAAGATTGATTCCCATGGGAGAGGTGGGAATCAATCTCCCATTCCCTATAGTTCCCATTTTGCCCCCATTCATATTAAAATATTTCTAAAATGCCCCTCCTTCAAATAAAAAATATAAATATCAAAAATAAAAAGCCAAATATATAATTAATTAATATATTATTATAATTAATTAATTAGTATATTATATTTAATTATTATATTGATACATTATTAACAAGAATTATTAATAATTCTATTTTTGAATAAATAATCACAATTATTCATATATTTTTATTATAATTAATTATAATATACTATCATAATATCATTAGTATAATTATTAGAATTAATTGTATATTATTATTATTAATTAATATATTTATTACTATTAATATATATATTAATTACTATCAATATATATATTAATTACTATCAATATATATATATTAATACATTATTAACAACAATATATTAATAATTAAAGCTTTGAATAAATAATCACAATAATTAATATATTTTTATTATTATAATTAATTAATAAATATACTATCATAATAATCATTAATATAATTATTATAATTAATTTGTACATTTTTATTAATTAATATATTAATACATTATTAACAATAATATATTAAAAATTATAGTTTTTAAATAAATAATCACAATAATTAATATACTATTATAATTAAATAAGTAATATTAATATTATTAATTAATATATTTTATAATAATTTTTAATATAATTATTATAATTAATTAGTATATTATTATAATTAATTAATTAATAAGTTTTACAATTAATATATCAATATATTATTGACAATAATAATAATAATGATAATTGTTGAATAAATAATCACTATAATTAAAATATAAAATAATAATTATGACAATAATTCATTAATTTGTTATAATGTAACTCATTTTAATTCCAATTCAAAGACAAAGTAAACACATTATGGCAATCTATCTCATTTCGGTTTCGATTCCTATAATTCAAGTAAACAGTTTATTCTAATTCTCATTCAGCTCATTCACATTCTTGTCCTTTTCGAATCCAACTCATTCTTATTCAAATTTAGTAAACGCAACATTAATGTCAAAGAGAGAGATTTTAAATCAATCTAGTTTGATTTTGTATCAGTGAATGTCTTCACATTTTGCATTAAATAGTTATAATATAGCGATTGATATCTGATGATGACAAACTTTTCTTTAGTTTATTTTAATTTTATTTGGAAATGAAATGGAGCAGGTGAAATCCTTATCTAATCTAATACAATAATTATTTATAATGATAGACATTCTATAAATTTTTTTATTTCACTTTGCCCTCAAGGGTCTCAACATAATTTTTTTTAAATATAATAGATAAATAATTAAGAAAAATCAAAATTTTTTCATCTTAAATTATCCTATAAATTATATATCCCTATCACATAGAAAATAAGATGATATTGCAAGTAATATATATACATTTATATAAATAAATGATTTAACACATAAATTAAAAAATAAGAAATTGTTTGTTAAAAGTTTGAAGTCTGAAATTTTATTAATGTCAAAATTTATAAAATTTATTTGTTTATTTTTTGTAATTTATATTTGGTTTTTAGATATTTATATGTGAATAGAAAAAGTAAGCTTTTATGACTTTTATCTGAATGGAAAAAAGTCTAAATGAGAACTAAATATTATATTTTAAAAATATATTTATATCCTAAACCATAAAACCTAATCTTCTTTTTTGTTTTGATTTATAAGGACATAAATGTCAAATAATCATATTTAAGATGTTTTTCATTTATTAAAAAAAACAAGATGCTATTTATATTTAGATATTAAGAAAAAAAACATATCATTCAAATATTAATACTCAGGCCTATTCAAACTTCAAAAATACTTAAACTCACTCAACTTTTAGATAAAAAAACAAATGTTACCTAAGTGGTGAGGAATCGATAACTTTTCATTTCAAGTTATATGATAAATTATTTAAGACTATTGTACAAATCATAAAATGATATTACAAATGATAATAATATTAAATCATTGAATGTAACAAACAAAATTTTAAAAAAACTAAATTAAAGAAAAAAATTTATGTGGGGTAATTAAACTTGTCTTATCATCAAGCTCATTGGATGAATCATGAAATAATTAACCAAAAAAAATTAAATGAGACAAACGTATAAATTTATAATCATAAAGTGATAATATTAATATTACAAAAAGAAATTAGAGTCTTATCTAAAAGAAATATAGTCCCATTCCATTTTTAAGGCTTTATTTTTAAAAATTTTATATCAACCCATGAATGCCTCCAAAACTTGCATGAAAAGGAACTGCGGCCCCTAATCCATGGCCCTGTGATTCACCTTGTGTAGTGAGGCATGTTATTCTTTATAGGAAAATGGTGTTTTTGGGCAAAAGCAAAAGACTTATTAAGTTTTTACAAGTCAAGCACACCAAATTTGTGGTCCTTTTTTTAAAACTAAGTTTGTGGTCCTTTTGAGTTGTCATTAAAATTTTAAAATACTCCAAGCTAAAAACTTGCTGCATCCACATGGTTCAATACTTTATTTTAGGCAAAAATTAAATATTTATGTCCCATTGTTGACCAATTGAATGGCTTCAAATTCTGTCTACAAGGGAATTTGCTAGAAAATTTTCTAGGGTTAATTTTTCCACGCACCCAATAAAATCAGCATATTTCAAATTATCTCTAGAAAGACTAGAATTATGTGAAAATGGGGTATCAGTACTCATTCTTTTAATTTTTCAGTTAAATATAATTATTGACTGTTTCAACCTAAATAAAATTATAATAAACTCAAAACTTTATTTTCATTTTATTTTCTACAAATTAATCAACCCCTAAAAATCAAAATTATAATTTTTTATTTATTATTTTTAATTAAGAGTGTTACTGTAATTTTATTTGATCAAAGCAATCAACAGTGTTATTTTATTGAAAAGCTAACAGGATGGTGCTGATAGATATTGTTCATAATTCTGGGGGCAATGTGAAATATGTTGATTTAATGGGATTCCCAAAAAATTAACCCATATTTTCTAATTGAAACGTCTCTCGAAACATTTCTTCAAAGAGAAATTTAACAATTTTTTTTTAAAGTTATCGTACACCTGTTTGCATCTCACCCTAACTTCAAAAAACAAATTATTGTGAAAGTATTTTTTTTTTTAGTAATGATACAGCCACAAACTCTTATACAAACTTATTTTGTACAAACTGACGTGGTATGATATCATTGGTTGAATGAAAATATAAATTAATAAAAATAAATCATGTGCGCCAAGTGATATTTAATTCAACCAATCTTATCGTGCCACATCAGTTTGTACAAAATAAGTTTGTACAAGAATTTGTGACTGTATCATTACTCTTTTTTTTTTATAGAAAAGTTACTAAATAATTTCTTAAGCATGCGGTTAAGGTACAGTTGTTGTAACTTACAGTTCATTTAAAATAATATAAAAAATTATAATAGATGGTAGAACTTGCATAAGTTTTTAAGAGACTGTAAATTATTACAACTGTAACTTACTAAAATTCTTTTCTTAAAAGTATTTTTTAAAATTATTTTAGTCTGTATTAAAAAATATAATATAAATAAATACAATCTAATAAATCTATTAGGACTTGAGAATCAGTCTAATACCCATCGAGATTTGAAGTCCAGCCCAAGTCTACTGAGAATTATCTCCATGTATTAAAATTGACGTCTCAACCTAAATAATGATGAAATATTTTTATGACTTTCTTTATTTTTTTTTTCAATAGTGTTTACAGTTTCAACAAGCAGTTGCTTCTTCAGAAAGTACCTTATTTATTTTATCAGTAATATCATTTCTATCTATTTAGTCAAATATTACTTGTTAAAAAAATACTCTTGTTGATTTTATTTAGGAACGTACGCAACACTATTATTATTATTATTATTTTTTGGAATCTTATCTGTTTGCTGATGTCTGATGTTGAAAGCTTAAAAAGATAATTTAATTTTCTTGGTTTCAGTTCTTTGTTGTGTCTATGGAAGCTTCCCTAGATTGCAACTTCACCTTCAAAATGCTCACAAAATTTGTTCTTAAATTCAATTGAATTTACTTAAATCTTGTAAAAATAAAATTATTAATTACTTTCACCTGCTATCCTCGTCATCACATTAATATATAGACGCTATATAGATGAAGAAATTGAAGTGTTTATTTTTTCTTTTGCGTTTTTTAATATCACATCACAATATTACTAATATCAAAATTAAAACTTTCAACATTCTACTACAAGAAAAATATATTCCTTTCTTTACTACATTTGTGAGTTGTCATTGTTAATTTAATTAAGAATGTAACTACATGGATGTTGATGATTTATTAATTAATTTCTAGATATAGAAAATATTGTTGTCTATACGGCTATACTTCTTTCTAGCCATCTCTATCTTATCTATCTCATCAAATCTTATTCCAAGAAAAGAATACATGTATTTACACACTTATGATTTTGCTAAATCAGCCTCATCAAATTAAAAGTCAATATTAGTAGGTCATTAATATATGTTTACTACGAAAATAACTACAAAATCAATTCGTCATGACAATTTTTCAAAATTTTAATGTCAAGAAATTGAAATTTTAAATATTTTATTCTAATGCTAGCTTTGACAAACTTTGTTTAAATTAGGGATGGTAATTTTTCAGTTAGGATGTGATCCTGTGGGATCACGTCCCGTTTGAGATGGAATTAAAATATATTTTTACATCTCAAATTAAAGTGAGATAAAACAAGAACAAAAAATAAATCCTGCCTTTATTTGTGAAATGGGAGGATGACCAATTATAAAATTTTATCTTGTCCTATATATCCCATAAATAATATAATTTTAAAACTATTCTAAATTTTTTAAAATTTTATAATTTTAACTTAACATTCACAGTTGCAATCTAAAGGCTAAAATTAAATAATAAAACTAATCTAATTAAAAAGTGAAGTGTCAGCTAAAAGCCACAATTAAAATTAATTTTTTATTTTTTTATGATCAAAATAGAAGTTGGTTACTATACAAATCTATAGTTTTTGAAGTATAAGTCTTAATATTAATGTGCAATGAATAGGCAATTATAAAATGTTAGTATAAAATTATATTTGTATATTATGTAGTCAAAATTAAACTATTATTTAATTATTATACTTTGTATTTATTCAAAAAAATAGTCCTTAAAAGAAAAAATGTTAAATTTTATTTACTTATATTCATGATTGTTCAAGATAATGGGATGGGATAGGATATTTAACGGAATGAAATTAAGAAAAAATTTTATTTGAAAAAAATAAAAGGATGGGAATGAGACAATTTTTTATCCTGCTTACATACATAGGATAAGATTGGAATTAACAAATTCTATCCTATATTGTTCTATTATCAACCCTAGTTTAAATAAATCAAAATTAAAGGAGAACAAAAGAGAATAATTAAAAAATAATAATTTAAGAGAAAGTTGACCAAAACTATTAGATAAACCATTCAGCCAATTTGAAAGCCTCCACCAGATAGGAAAAAAAAAAAAAAAACTCTTGGAACTCATAATGGAGAATTGGAGATATCCATCTCACGTTCAAAAGATTTGCATACTTATTATTAATTAAAAGAATATCAATCCACGTTATGAAAATTACAGGTCACGGGCAGTATATATATTAATTAATACCTTTTAACGTTATAATTATCGTTAAAAAATGATACGCATTGCATGTGAAATTGAAATGATTGCACAATCTCACGACAAAGTATGGCATGCAAGTATTACCTTGTACTTTGAACATGAAAAATTATGTGCAAAATCAAGACTTTTTATTTTAGTTAATCAAATCTTCAGTGCTTTCTTTAATTTGTTGAACAATCGAACAAATTATGGTTTATGACATACTTACGAACCTGTCATTATGTTTGGACAGTGTTTTATTATTAACAATATTATTTTTGAAAAAGGAAAAGCACTTATAAAGTTTATGAAAAAAAAAAAAAAAAAGTACAAGTTTTATCCTTCTTTGGTGTAGCGATTGTTCTACGAAGATTCTCGAAAATACAAATTTATTTTTTGGTTCAATTATGTTGACAAAATACATATAATGCTCCGGTGCTAACGTTTGTACAAATTTTGTGTGGTCGTAATTCTTTTTTGGCGCTGCAAAATACTTTATAATACTATAAAAATGTGCGTCTGCATGAAATTTTCAACAAACATCTGCACTTGAGTATATAATTTGTTCTCTAAAACCTTTCATATCTGGCAAACTTTGCACAATCTCGAAGACTCGTAATTTACAAATTAAATTGTTTAAAAATCAACTTTGGACCACAGAATTTATGTATACATGCACGTCTTAATTAGTCTAGTTAATTAATTTCGAATTCTAATTAAAGGCATGCGATACCGACTTCACCTGAGCCAGCTACTTTCCTTATCATCAGCTTTAAACTTAATTAAAAATTTTCAAAAGAAAAAAGATAAAAAAAAAAAAAAGTATTTGATACGGGGATACTTTTCTCAAGATTTATTTGAGAAATTTTTAAAGAAAATTTACAAGAATTTCTTCCAAAAGAAAATTAATGTTCTTAAATGGATCCCACATGATGCCAGTTTGCTTTGCGCCAGAGACAGGGTGTAATTGATGATCAGTGCTAGCCCCACTGTGGGTTGGTGTCATCCATAATTTCTACGGCCATCAATCAAGTACCTACATGCAGACTTGATTTGGTGCATGATTATACGCGTGTCATACTTTAATACTATATGTTTTAATTTAAGATTTTGGATTTGATAATGTAATGATTTATATTATTAAATTTAATGATTTAATATTTTTTTTAACTTTAATAAAATTCAGGATCTTGAACCAGATTAGCATTTATATATAAGAATATAATTTAGGATTATGAATTTATTAGAGTATGAGAAAGTTATTAAATCGCATAGTCTAATAACTTTTATAAATTTTAATAAAATCTAAAACTTAGATCAGATCAACAGTGTATATATATATATATATATATATATATTATATGTATGTATGTATGTATGTGTACATAAGTTAAGGACAAACTAAAAGATAAAAAGAAAACACAAATTCTAATGTAGACTATATTATCATATAGTGTATTGATATTTTTATTTTTTTTAATTTATTCTTAACTTTATATATATATATATATATATATATATATATATATATATATATATATATATATATATATATATATATATATATGGTGCTTTTTCAATTAGGGATCCCTGACTTTAATAAAGTCAGGGATTAGTTAAAAGACAAAAACACAGTGCATTGGAGTATGTGTTTATTTTATCTTTTAACTAATCCTTGACTTTATTAAAGTCAGAGATCCCTGATTGAAAAACTACTATATATATATATCTACACACACAAGGGCATACCTTGCTTTAGGCAAGTAAGGGCAACTACTGCAGTTTGATTAAAAAAAATCCTCCAAATTGCATTTTTTTTTTATTGCATGAGACTATTGCCCAAGAGTGTAGCTCATATTACATGAGATTACAACTAATATTTACAAATCATACTATTACTAAAACTAATTTATATCAATTCTTATGAACCACTGCTCATATTTTAACCATTTCTAATATTCGAGATACGTCTACTACACTGATCACATTTTGAAAAGAAGAAGATTATCTCACTTAAATTGAGAGAGAAAATTAAACATTGTGGGGACTCGAACCCCAAACCTTGGGTTCTAACCACCGGGCATTGCATCTATTATTTAAGTCTTTGCCTTCATAAACCCTAAATAAGAGTTGAAAATTTGATCCTATGAACTTAATTGAAATGCTTTTGTGAATTGAAGTTGTGACTACTTAAATTAAATTCATTATTAAATTACTCCTTATGAACTAAATTTCTGGCTTCATCCTTAATATATACACACACACATATACATACACCAAAAAAAAAAAAAAAGTTACGAACATTTGTAATATCACTTTAGCTTTTATGTCTAAAATGCAGGCTCACATAGACTTATTTGATCGAGCCAACCTATAATTTTTTGGGTCATGATGTGCCAGTGTGATTTAGTTCACAAATCACACCAACCACGATCCGACAAATTTTAAATTTTTTTGGACCACTCTAAAATAATTAACCGATTGAACGAACTGTGACTCACAAACCTTGCAAGATTTTTATTAATTTACAGTACTAATATTGGATGACAAACTGATGCATTGTGACGTCAAGTAAACCCTAGAAATCGTAAAGAGACAAACGAACAAGCAAATGGAAGCACTTTTCAGAAGAATCACGTCGTAAATGGACTGCTCTTGATATTGTGAATTTGAAAGTTCACAGTTGTTTGGTAAAATTGTTGTCTTGCTCAAAGGGTGGTTCTCTTTTGCAGCAGCCATCCGTTTAATTATTGTTGTGTCTCTCTGGAATCATTCATTGCTAGCTTGGACAAAAAGAAAAGAACAAAAAGATAAATGTTGTCAAATTTGAGGGCCGTCAATTAAATATCCTCACCACCAAACGCTTTCATTTCACTCCGTGATTTCTTTCTAGAAGAGTCAAGAGAGTTCTTCATTACTATTATTATTATTATTATTATGAGTAATGATACAGTTACAAACTCTTGTATAAATTTATTTTATACAAACTGACGTGGCATGATATCTTTGGTTGAATGAAAATATAAATTAATAAAAACAAATCATGTGGGCCAAGTGATATTTAATTCAACCAATCTTATCATGCCACATCAGTTTGTACAAAATAAATTTGTACAAGAGTTTGTGGCTGTATCATTACTATTATTATTATTATTGTTTCAAATTTTCCTTCCTTTCGCTTAACGTGCATGTCTAGCACAGAATTGTCCTTGGTCAAATATTTTCATCGTTTAAGAAAACGAAAAAAATGAATGAATAAATAAATAAGAAAAAATAAATAGATAGATAAAGCAAAGCAGCCACTGATTCAAAAGTCACAAGCACACCTTGTTTGAAAAATGTAATAACATAATAAAATAAAAATGAGAGAGAGAATAAATTTTATAAGTATTAGGTGGTCACATGGGTTTGTTTGATTTGTGGGTTGTATTTAAATGCATTTTCTACAAGTAGAAATAAAATAATACATCGTGATCTTAACATCTTTTTTTCTTCTTTTTTTTTCCTTCAATGATGATCATAACACGTTCTAAAATATTTTGAATGTGGTTTTTATTTGAAAATATTAATTTGTTTGATAGTTTCCAAGAACAATTATATAATTGTTGCCGTTACTATACTTTTCTATCTTTTGAAGTAAACTCATCTCAAAGGATAAAAAAGAAGGTACTGATTAATTCAACCAATGAGTTATTAGTATTTTTTTTTTCACTATGAGTAATATTAAAAAGATCACATCATTTAAAATACAAATTAATTTTACAAGTCTAGAAATTACTCAAACTTATATTATGATATATAAAATTTGCAACAAATTTCGCATCTTAAATTATAAGAAATGCATTAGTTAAACTCCCAATTTCATCCTCATTCATTAATTATATGAATCTGACGACACTCAAACGGTATTTCAAAGATATTTTAAGACCAAAATATAGCCAATTTGGATTAAATAATGGATACTTGAGCCCCAGCATTGCTTCTTCTGGGGTCCTTTGTGCATCAAATTTGAATAAAAAAATAATGTTAAATTCTGTCAAAGAATAGTTTAAATTCAAAGTTTTAAACGGTCTAAAAGTTGAATTAGGCAATTGGGAGCTACTCCAATTGCAACCTACAAAAGAAATCATCCTTCCTCGCATCAAACTTTCAAACTTTATTTTTTTTTTTCATTTTTCTATCTTTATTTTACTATTGTATTCAGCTTTTGTTAGCCATTTTGAAACCCATGTGATGGAGATTCTCTAGCTCACACCTTCCTTAGAGAGAAAACAAAAAGGAAAAAAAAAAGAAAAAGAAAACTTGTTCTAGACTTTCATCATGTTCGATAAAGTATAAAAAAGAAAATGAGACTTACCTTTAGACAGAGAAGGTACCAACTACACTACACCAAAAAAAAAAAAAAATTGATTAATGCCTGGATGTCATAGATTAAGATATTAATCCTTATCATGTGTCATATTACCACACATTTGTTCATTTTTTAAAAGAATGAATATGAATTGAATGAGTGATTTATAGGGTGAAGACTGAAGAACCACCAAAAAGTCAAACATTTAATCTAGGTCCCTTTTACTCAAATTCTTTTTACAATTTACTTAGTCTTTTTACAATTCATTTCCATGTATTAGTAATATATCAACATGGCCAATTTGCTGATCTCTTTATGATTTGTCATTAGTCATACAATGATTTACATTAGCATATGAATATTCATTTCAAAATATTGTAAAATAATCCAAATTGGATGGTTCACAATCATAATCTCAATGCTATGAAGACTTTGTTGACCGAATGTGAGTGCTTGATGTCATTGTTAATAATTTCTCTCAAAGAAATTTCAAATGCATCTTCTAGGCTCTTACCTCTTGGCCACCAAAGCCTTAGTGACTGCTGAATGGATTGATGATAGTGGACTTTGGACATTTTGAATTTTAAGTCTTGTCATAGAAACAACCACGCTTTTTAAAACCCTAGGTGATAGAATTGACGCAATTGGGAAATTGGATGATCTTCTAGAAACAGTGTCTTGGTTGAGCTAATTGCTTCCAATTTTAGGTGCTTATCCACTACCAAATATACATTTTAATTCATAAAGCCTTTTACCCAATAACCCAAATATAAATAAAAAAAAAAAACCCATCCGTTAAAAGGACCCCACCAATTATAGCTCTTATTTATATTATTATTTTCATTTTTTTTCCAAAAAATATTATACATTAAATTGGTCCCATTAATATAAGTCTGAAAAATACTTTTGATACATCATATCTATCATTAAACACATACGGGCCCATCAATTCCATTACCCTTTTAGGTCTAATTCTTCAATTTTCTTCTAATCTTTCACCTTTTAAGTTTAAAATTACATCATAAAATCTTGCTTATGAGATGCTTAAAATTAAAAATTTATCTAACACGTTATTCTTTTATATAAACACTTCTTAAAATTTTGAATTAAAACATTCTTAAAAATAAGTTTATTCATTAGTTAAGTGAGGAATATTATTAACACCGTCTTATTTATTAAATTAAGAGTTTGAATTCTTCAATGTATATTATGAAATTAATTAAATACTAACTGATATAAATTAAGATATTCAAACTGATTTTAGAGGAATTTCTAATAGTCTTTTACCATATTTTTAAGAAATTCGAACAAATTTGGAATGAGTTCACTAGATTTTTCAGTTACTCAAACTAACTTAGGAGGTTATGTTACGCCTTTCGATTGAAAATACTGGTAGGCTAAAGTATAATTAAAAATAATATATTCTTAAAAAGAACTAAAAAAGATAACCATTGAAAATGGAGAGAAAATATTTCCAAAAGTCTCCGCTGACGTCATTAAGTAGGCTCAATAGCACTCCTCCACGTGTAGAAAGTCAAAATGGACTAGATCGAACTTGGCGGCCATGTAACGCGAGTAAAAATCAAACACGCTATTCACGCGCGTAACATCACCTTCCCCGTGGAATCCAAATCGTGGTTTAAAACATAATTAAATAATTAAAAAAATGGAAAATAAGAGAAAAGAAAAGGATCTTTCGGTTCACAATTTTCTCAAGAGAAAATTTCCAGGCTCTCTCCAAATCAAAATCAAAATCAAAATTACAAGAAGAAAGAAACCGTGTGAATGCGAATATAAATACAAGGCAAAAGGCAAAAAGCCAGGAGGCAATTACAAAGCCTGAGAAACAAAGTGGGGCAGAGAGAGAGAGAGAGAGGGTTGCCGTAAATATAAATTTTCGAAAGTGAAAACGTTTTTCTCGTCAACTTTCACGCCGTCGACGAGAAAAACAAAAACAAGAAAACAAACGAGAAAAGAAACAAAGGAAACAGACTTGAGGCAAAAACAAAGACGACCCCAGATTACAAAAAAGCTTGTAAAGTCGAAGAAATGCGGGTCAAGTTGAGATCTTGAATATGGGTTCAGGTCAACTTAACGGCAACGTCAACGGTAACGGTAACGGTGGAGGAGGAGGCGGAGGAGGGGGGGATGGTGTGACGACGACGAGCGGCAGCAGCAGTAACAGCAACAGCAGCTGTTATAATAACAGCTGGTTGTGTAAATGGCGGTGGCCGCAGCAACAGCAGCAACATGTTGCCAAGAATAATAATAATAGTAATAATAATAATAGTTTAAAGGGCGGCGGTGGCGCCAGCTTCGGTGGTCGGAGGCTCGTGTTGTCGTCGTCGGGTTATTTTTTTGTTGTTTGGTGTTTTGTTGTGTACGTATTTGTTGGGTTCTTGTACGGATGGCTTGCGTTGAAGAAACCTTATACGGTTGCTGCTGGCTTGTCTTCTTTTGGTTGTCAAGAAGACAGTGAAGGTTCTTGGTCTATTGGTATCTTCTTTGGCAACTCTCCTTTCTCCCTTAAGCCTATTGAAACTGTAAGCTGAGCTTCTTCACCATTTCAATTGTGCAGTAATTTTTTTTTTTGGGTTAATTGTGACCACATGGGTATTTTATTTTTCTGTTATTTTCTTGGTCAAAATGTGCTAAAGATTGAACTTTTTGGGGTTTTAGTTATATGGGTAAGTTTTTGGTTGTTTGAATTTTGGTGGTTTAGTTTGTGACGATGAGTGGGCTTGGATTTGGTGCAGGCGAATGTATGGAGGGATGACAGTGCAGCGTGGCCAGTGGCTAATCCAATTATGACATGTGCTTCAGTTTCTTCTGCTGGGTATCCTAGCAATTTTGTTGCTGATCCTTTCTTCTATCTTCAGGTATTATTTTATTCGACTTTTTAATTTTCTTTTTAATGTTGTTAAAAGTATATAATTTTGTTCTGTCATACATATAGTTAACTTGACCAAAGTTTGTAAGTGATTATGGCTTAATGAACAGTAGACTATGCAATAAGGGAATCAAGAACTTCACTTTTGTGTATTTTAATCTTTCATCACTGTCTCCTAGTGAATAGTTAATTCTCGTTAGATTGCCACTTTTGCTACTTTTTTTGCAGAGGTAAGGTGTTTTTTTAATAAATAATTTCTGCAGTGGGATTATGCCTAATTTATGAAATAGAAATTGCACTCTTGAACAGAGGGAATCAGGAGCAACCACCAAGTTCTGAACAAAGGGATTGAGCGATAAGTTTAGTCACCTATGAGATGGTTTCCTCCTGATTGAGGCCCTAGCGTAGTAAATGACTGTGTTTTTATGAGTATGAACTTGTTTGATAATTCTCCTATAAGTGTTCCCATCTTTCAAAAATGATAAAAACATGATTGGACACCATTTGTGCTTGCATCAGCAAGCACTACGAGCCAGTTGGTTGCTAGTTGAGAAGCAGTAACTGTAGGGAGTGACTTTAAGATGTGAAAGTATCAACTGAAGGGAATAATCTGCACTTTGGATAAGGATGCTGCATTCCTTTGTTAGATGTCCTTGCTTAATCAGGAGTTGGTAGACAGTAGTGAGAAGGTGCTAGGTAAAGTGATAAAATGCTCTCTGCTTGCAAAGAATCTTGTCTAGACCAAAAAAAGATGTCTTTGGTTTCTCATTTGTTGCCTTGTTAATGTGTGATGAATGGGTGCTTCCTTTTATGCACCTATTATTTTCATTTACTTATTTTTGACTTTTTGACTATGCTTTATATTTCTTTTGGGACTTTTAGGTATCATGTGTTGCTTAAGGTCATTTGAACTTTCACTGATGCATCAAAATAATAGGAAAACGGCATTTCATGCTTGTTAGTGCTTTGATTGATTACAAGGTGTTGAGGCTTTAGAAAAATAATGGCTATAACATAGAATAGCCCTTCCCATATTTAAGATAGGGCTGGAAACCCTTATGGTCAAGTTATTATTTAAATCCACCTAAAAAATGGATCCTCAGTATTAGCAGAGCCTGCTTCTTTCTGTAGCTGAGCTTACTGCAATTCATTATATTAGTAGGTGGTTGCACCCATGTGGTTGGCTGTAGACAGTATTTCCCATCTCAATGGATTGAATTAAGGCTCATGTTCCCTGCGGCTATCTTGTTTGACTTCTTCCTGATGAAGATGGTATTCACTAATATGACTACCAAAGGCCCCTGCTTTCTCAGGTTTCTTGGATGCTAAATTCCAATGAGTTTGAGAATTGAATTTTCTTAGTTACTTGGATTGTGTAAGAATAGTTACTTGGGACCAAATAAACTGTGAATTGTGTCATTGCGCACATCTAAGGACTGGAGCCAGGTTAGTTCCGCCAAGCCTTACTATGTATTTATCCTCATACATAATACATTTGGTGGGACTTACGGAATCTAAATCCCTATCAAGTGTTCCCTCTTTTCCCCCTGAAAGGTGGATACAGGGTCCTTTTTCTTGAGCTCTCTCCTTATCAATCTTTCTCTTTTTTAATGCCATTTACAAAACTCTTATAGTGGTTGCAACTTTATTTATTTATCTTTTTAAACCAAAAAAAAAAAAGAGAAAAACCTAACCAGGATGAGTTCATATGCTACTGGTCTAATAACATTCCAATTGTTGGGGACGAAAATGGTATGAGGTACTTTACCAACAGAGATTGTGGTTGTGGATATCAATTGCAGTGACGCCGTATGGGTCTTACAATAGATAATAATGATTTAAGGCAATGATCATTCTGAAATATTAATTTTAGAGGACCAGATGTTCTTTTCTGTAGTATGGAGTGTTGTGAGATTCTTCCACTATGTCTCCTAGTTCTGGCCTTTTTAGACATGTTGATAGTCTAGAGGAATAATAGCTAGGGGTTCTTGATATTAGTTGCGCACATTGACTTAGATCCTTTTGGTGTTTCTCATGTTAATAGTACCACGGTGGCTAGACGCTCCCTGGAATTTCCATTAATGTTATGTTTAAAGGATGCAGGAATCAGTTTTGCAGTAAGCACATAGAAATTGGTTTAGAACCAAGTGATTAATTAAAACATTGATACATTTTGAGTGATGTGTCCTTTTATTTAATTGCATTGTTTTTGACGTGAAGGAGATAGATGGCGAAGATAGACGGTTTACTGTCCTTATAAAGAATTAATGGTATATCTGAATTTTATTTCTCCGGAGACGGTATGTCCGCAGTTGTTTGAACTAAATATACACATAGGAACACACAAGTAAAGAAAGAATGGACTTTTTTATTTTACCGTGCATGTTTATGGCTGGGTATTCCATTGTAGATAAACTTGGGAGATCGTTTTTATTTTTTGTGCTTAAAACCTCTGAAGGTACTTAATTTTCATCTGTGAAACTAATGCTTATTTCACTTTTACATTGGGTAAAATGCAGGGAAATGATCTTTACCTATTCTATGAAACCAAGAATTCAATCACAATGCAGGGGGATATTGGGGTTGCAAAAAGTGTTGATAAGGGAGCAACATGGCAGCAATTGGGCATAGCGCTGGATGAGGACTGGCATCTCTCTTTTCCATATGTTTTCGACTACCATGGCCAAGTAAGAAATCATCTTTCTATTCAATAATCTGTTTTTGTCTCTTCTGCATCCTTAACCAACTTACACCATTTTGCTCTGGCTATAACCTGACCAGAGAAATACATACTTGCAGCATGAACCTGGCATTATGAGGAAGTATGATTTTGAACAATCTTTCAATATCTATAGGATGGACCATAAATTCAGAGATATAAAATGCTTTCCAAACAAAATAGATGCTGCATTTTATGAATTTCTGATTTTGAGCGTGTTAATTTTCTAAACTGGGCCATCTGGTTCTGGTCCCTGCAGTGCTCATTTGTTGCATTTTTTTTTCTTAACAGATATACATGATGCCTGAGAGCAGAGCGAAAGGGGAAGTTCGTCTTTATAGAGCAGTTAACTTTCCTTTGGAATGGAAACTGGAGAAGATTATTATGAAAAAGCCTCTTGTTGACCCCTTTATGATTAATCATGATGGACAATACTGGCTGTTTGGTTCCGATCACAGCGGCTTTGGAACCACGCAGAATGGACAGCTAGAAATTTGGTATAGTAGCTCACCTTTTGGTCCATGGAAGCCACACAAAAAGAACCCTATTTACAATGGTGACAAAAGCTTGGGTGCTCGAAATGGAGGTCGGCCATTTGTATATGATGGAAATCTCTACCGCGTAGGTCAAGACTGTGCTGAATCATATGGGCGACGTGTGCGTACCTTCAAGGTAGAAATTCTTACCAAGAATGAGTATAAAGAAATTGAGGTTCCCTTTGTTTTCGAGGCCTCAAATAAGGGAAGAAATGCTTGGAATGGTGCTCGATACCATCACCTTGATGCGCAACAGCTAAGTTCTGGTGAGTGGATTGCGGTTATGGATGGGGATCGGGCGCTTTCAGGAGATTCAGTCCAGAGGTATATTCTTGGCTGCGCTTCTGTTGCAGCTGTTGGTATACTTGTTGTTTTATTAGGTCTGCTACTTGGTGCTGTGAAGTGCATCATACCCCTTAATTGGTGCGCTCAGTACTCAGGAAAGAGAAGTGATAGTTTGCTGACCTGGGAAAGGGAAAGTATGCTATGTTCAAAGGTCAGACGGTTTTGTAGCCGCTTAAATAGATCAGCTTCATATCTCCAAGGCAAGATAAAACCCAATACCAGCATTGGAAGATTGGTTCTGGCTGTGATATTTGTAGCTGGGGTTGCACTAACGTGCACGGGGGTTAAGTTTATCTATGGAGGCAATGGGGCAGATGAAGCTTACATGTGGAAAGGTCACTACTCTCAGTTCACAATGTTAACTATGACATTTGATGCTCGCCTCTGGAATTTGAAAATGTATGTGAAGCATTACTCCAGGTGTTCTTCAGTGAAAGAGATTGTTGTTGTGTGGAATAAAGGGGAGCCTCCGAAGTTGAGTGATCTAGATTCAGCAGTTCCTGTAAGGATTAGAGTGGAGAAACAAAATTCACTGAACAATCGCTTTAAGCTGGATCCATTAATAAAGACTCGTGGAGTTCTTGAGCTTGACGATGATATTATGATGACTTGTGATGATATCGAACGGGGTTTTCAGGTATGGCGTCAACATCCAGATAGGATAGTCGGGTTCTACCCTCGTCTAGTCAATGGAAGCCCATTAAGGTATAGGGGTGAGAAATATGCCAGAAGACATAAAGGCTACAACATGATTCTTACTGGGGCAGCTTTTGTTGATAGTCAAATTGCTTTTAATAGATATTGGTCGGAGCAAGCCAAGGCAGGGAGGGAATTTGTTGACAAGTTTTTTAACTGCGAGGATGTGCTTCTGAATTATCTTTACGCAAATGCAAGTGCTTCGAAGACTGTTGAATATGTGAGACCAGCCTGGGCTATAGATACATCAAAATTCTCTGGCGTAGCTATCAGCAGAAACACACAGGTGCACTACCATAAACGAAGTGAATGCCTGAGAAAATTTGCGGAGATGTATGGAAGTTTCGCTAGCCGAAAATGGGAATTCGGTGGAAGGAAGGACGGTTGGGATTTATAGCGAAGAAATGGAGTCTGAACCAAAGGTTACTTTCTCTCATCCCCGGTAAATTCTTGTTACTATAGTTGTCCTCCCCCTTGTTTATTGTGTTTGGGGGACTTTTGGTTACCAGTACTTTTGATGAGTAAGATGTATATTATTTCTCAGATTTCTTTCTTCCTTAGCTTTTTGTTTGTCTGAAAAGGGATAAAAACAAATGTAGGTTCTGTCTCTTTGTTGTCTTTTCTTGTTATCCCATATTTAACCAAGTAAATGGGAAGAAAATTTTATTGAAATCATTTTCAGAAGCAAGTTGTATTTGAATTGATAGTGAAAATTGCTACAGAAATCACCTCTCATCTCACGCTTGTCCTTTCGTCCATTTTATTTTTTTAAATGAATTGGTCCTGAGTTACAGTCTATGTATGTTACAATATGTCCAGAGATTTACTAAGATCAATTTGGAATTATCTTCTAACTAATATTACAGAAGAAACTTAACTCCATGCAGTAAGAATTTTAGTCTCTATGGAGACTGGAACTGGTGCCACCACTCCAGTACCCTTTGCCTCGGTGGTACTTGTCCTTCGAAATTGAAGGAGCACTGAGACCAGCTGTTACTGCTTGTACTTTTCAATAAAGATAGGGGAGGAGGGCACATAAATGATTCCATCTTGTTCTCGTCCCTACAAAATGGTGTCTGAGTTTCATGCTGATGTTTCTTCTCAAGTCTGAACATGCATGTATGATGTATGAGCATTATCCACTGGATGGTATCTTCATCATTATTATTTGTTGGAATTATAAATGTTATTTTACTTCAAATATTTTAGATTATCCACCTTTTCATCTTTTTATTTTTTGGACCCCATTTGAACTGAGATTCGGGTGGATGTTATGATGCCATCGACGAGATGAAAAATGTTATGTGGACCGCAGTCCGTAACATTTATTAAGACACCATACTCCTAAAAATAATTGAAAATTAGTATTTGCTTAAGATACTTGTTAATATGAAACATTTATTCTAGTCCTTATTTAGTGAAGGCGTTTTATTCTTAGAATATCAAATAAAACAATTTTAAATAATACTGGATTTAAATTTGTAGGTTTGATTTTTAACTTCGTCTATCTTTTAAAAAATACAAGCATTACATTTTTTTCTTCAATATCCCAAAAAAAAAAAAGAGTTAAATGGTTACTGAAGGCTTTCAACGTAATCTTTTTACCGAAATCTTTGAAAGTAATCTTTCTAATAGGAAAAAAGTGGAGAGTCGAGAATAATAATGGTTAATTTTCTGAAATTTAAACAATATACAAGGATCTAAATGAAAAATGACCATATCTTTATGATCTATCCAGCGGAATTGCCCCTAAAATAAATAATATGACAAGGAATGACAGCTTACGTTTGGAAGCCCACAACATCACGTGGCTTACACATGTTTTTTTCTCTCCATTATCATTATGTGGTATGTTATGCATTTAAAAAATTAATTTTTGCCTCCCAGGACTTTGATCGAGTGGTGAATGATCCTGGGTATCCGCCTGAATCCTTTTTTTGTGGCTCAAGATATGATGTGTTTTATATTAAGGTGTCGCAGTTTTTAAATTACAGCTGTTGTGAAAAAAAAAAATTATAACTGTGAAATAAAAATTAATAATATATAATAAATATAAAATTTAAATAATAATTTTAATAAAATTATTAAATATATAATAGATTTTCTACTGTATAAGTGAAAAATCATATTAATATATCTTTTAAGTTACAACAAACACTTTAATACTGTTATTTAAACATACAATTGTCCAACCTCAATTCTAAACACACCATAAAACTCTCACTATTTAATAAATGTAAATTTATAAATTATATTAAGTAAATTTTTAGACTGTACCAACGAAATATATAAATTCAGACTTTTTTTAAATTTTAAGTTATAAAAATGTAACTCATTAAGATTAAAAAAAAAATACTATTTTGATGTTGTCCAAAACATTTTTAAATGTGATAATCACAATGTGCATTTTATCATGATCGACATGAACCTTGGTATATGCGAAGCTCTCGTTTGGTGAATGAATGGTACTGAGTTACCAAACGCTAGTTTTTTTGGAAGAATCGAAAGTATAAAAAGGATCCCCCTACCTAGACCTAGCCGAGTGAAGCATATTCATTGAATTCCTTGATGCTCTCTTCTTCCTAAGCTTGCTTCTCTTTCCAGATTATTCTTAATTAGTTAAATTTATTTTTTTAATTAATACGCAACTTTTTTGTTTTTTGGTCTTCCTTCTCTATAATTAAACAAGATTTTGAGATATTTTTAGACACATGTCTAAAGAAAGAGTCTTTAAAATTGAGAAAAGCTCTCCTGGTTAAGGACCGTAGAAAGTAGTTTTTAAATAAGTCCCTTTCAATTTTATATGGAGATTCACTATAAGAGTTGGTGTAAATTTTTTATACTTTGAAAAAAAGGAACACTCTCTTAATTTGATAAAATGACCGCGGACACTTCTTATTTTATAAATGAATATAAATATATTTTTTTAGAACATCAAATTTCGTTTGTGTTAAAAAATAATCATATAAACCTTCAAAATTTATCTAATAAAGGGGTATTATGTCTCTAAAAAAGAATATATGTGACTATTTTTGAAAATAATGAGATCTCATGATTATTTTACCAAATTACAAGGATATTTTTCCTTTATATTGTCACAATTCTTTATTCCAACATTTATTTGGTGTGATTTTTGATAAAATCTAAAAGATTGCTTGATCTTCCTATATCTGTCTAATTGATGTACTAACAAGTTTCTATATGTGTTACAAACAAAAGAACAATTTAACCAATCACTCTTTAGTTTAATCGCGGGCAACTTCTTCCACAATATTGAGATTGAGTGTTTGAATCTATTTGTGTATATTATGAAAGTAAATGTACATTTTCTTTTCATTTGTGAGTAGACTTCTAACTTCTAAAATAGATAAATAAGTTATTATGCTATTTAAAAGAAAAACAAAACAAATAAAAGCCACTTCGATTATAGTCCATCTTTTGAATAAAATTTTATGGAATGAGAACTCATTTATATTCTCCAAGCATAATTGTGCAGAGATGAATATTTTTTTCCTTACGAATGTGGATAGAAAGTAGACATATCCATGGATACTAAAGAGGATAGAATATTGATAGCATTTTTTTTTTTGTTTCTTTTTTAATTTTTAATTTTGTCTCCTACTATTATGAAGACCAATTGACACGTGGCAGTCAATGGTTTACTGAATTTTAATCTTGGATTTTGGTCGATTGTTTGACTCGGGAAATCAGCCCCAGGTGAACAAGTGTCCACTCTGGAAAGCATCAATTCAAAGTAAGCTCCAGCTTTGCCTTTGACTGAGCTGCTCAGCTTTTTACTCTCTATCTCAGTATCCCTCTTTTAATTAAAAATAATAATAATTTCCAAACAAAAAATGAAAGTGAAACAGCCAGAGAATCTTCAAAGGAAACAAAATTGAGATTCGAAATAATTTCAATAAGGCCTCAGTAAAAGTCACAATATATTGAATTGGAAATCAATAAATTTTTTTTGGGGTGTTGTAATTAAGACTTCTGATCCTTTGTAACGAATTCAAAATTAACGGTTGAATTGTTGGCAAATGATTCACAGTGTCTAAATATAAATTTTCTTCATGGTTCGTTTTTCTAAATTCTAAGTTTACCTCCATCATTTAAAAAATGGTTAGTTGTTACTGTAATTCTAGTATTTTTCGACTTTCACTTTTTACTGTTTAAATTTGTAATTCTAACTCCATCACTGATGTTATGATAAAGTTTCAAGGGTGATTACTAAATTTTCCATACTAAAATTAATATATTTATCACTTATCCTTCTATTATTTTTATAATACCTAATAATCTCTAATAAAATAATTTAAAGCCAAAGAGGAATAAAAGGGTCATCTACTTGATATTTTATCTTGAGCATATAAAATATATATTTATTTTAAGAAAAATATTTAAAGATAATAAAAAATAGATGAAAATATTTCATTATTATTTTTTTATTTAGACCGAAATCCATATTTATTACTTTTTAGTACTTAAAATATTTTTAAAATTTTTATTTTATATGATTTGTTTAATTAATAAAGATACGAATAAAAGTCCATTAAAAATAAAAACACTGTAAAATCACAGTGTCACAGAGTTATTAACTATTATAAAAATTGTAGGGAGGTAAGTGGTATATATCGTGATGTATGATGGTTGTATAGAAAGAGTAGAGTATTTTTTTTTGGGATCTTAACTTGAGCTATCAGTTTTCATTTGTTGTGTATAATACATTGTTTTAAAGTTTATAAGGCAAATCTAACCCAATACCGCTATATCTTATTGGTCCAGTGATTTACCAGAAATTTTATTTCTTTCATATTCGTTTTTTAAATTCAATGTATTCTCCTATTTTACCTATTGTTTTCAAAATTTTTATTTTTTGTTTGTTTTGTTTTTCTTATTTCAATTGGAGAATTTTATCTTAAGTACACTACCACCAACTTTAAGTCGATATGCAAACATCTTGTAGAATTGACTTTAGTAATGAATTAATCATTCAATCTTAACCAAGGGCCCGCCGCCGCCACTCTGTAGATCAGCTCATCATCAGCAACCGTTCGATAAAACTAAAGGATCTATTTGAACATATGTTACAAGTTATGTTTTAAACCAGGATAATCCAAACTTTTATGGACCCAATTGTTATTATCCTATTTATAAATCCCCCCAATATATTTTTTTACTATAAATTTAAAAAAAATGAAATTATCCAATATTATTAATCAATAAATAATCATATTTAGATTTGCTGATGTGTTACCAGAAACCAATTCAGAGAGAGAGAGAGAGAGGATGTGCATCATTCAATCCCATGGGGTGTCTCTCTTCTTCTCTTCTTCAATTCCCCCATCCTTCACTCTCCTCCATCAAACTCATTCATGCACATCAAATTCTCATAACACAACCATAAACAATAATTATTAAGTTTTTATTTTACTTTTGTTCCCCTTTATATATATATATATATATATATTTTCCCTATATCCAAAGCTTCTCATTTTTCACACGCACATTTAAACAAATTATATAAATAAGAGAGAAAAGAGAATCATTTACTTTTGTTTTTTCAGAGAGAATATAAAGATTAAAGAAGTCTCTTGCTTTCTGATCCAATGCCCTCTCTTGTTTCAGTTTCCTTTGACTATTGACTCTCTTCCCAATACCAAAGTTACCTTCTTTATTTGTTTTGTGAACCAAAGTTTTGATTTATATTTGTTGTTGTTATTATTATTATTATTATTATGTAGAGAGAAATGTTGGCAATGGAGAAAGATTTTGATTCAAAGCTTAGAATTGAGGGCAATAATAATTCATCAACAAATTGTCCCACTGTGCAGAGATCCAAGAGCTTTGCTTTTAGGGCTCCTCAGGAGCATTTCAGTATTCAGGATTTTGAGCTGGGAAAGATCTATGGCGTTGGTTCTTATTCAAAGGTTCGATTTTCAGTTTTATATTTGGTCGGGTTTCTGTTATTTTTGCTATAGGCGGGTTTTGTTAATGTATTTGCATTATTTTTATGTTCATGTGGGTTTCCTATGTTTGCTTTGTTTTTTTTTTCCTCCTGTTATTGATTGGGAGGTAGTGTTTTTGTTTTAGGATGGATGTTGGACGATTCTGACCAGTGTTGTGTTTTCTTTGAACCTGCACGTGTTACTAATTCTGATACCATATGTGATTTTCTTCTCTAAAAACCAGTAAAAAAAAAAAAAAATTGTTGGGCAGTAATATTTTGATGATTATGAGTGGGTGGTAACCTATTTGGTTTTGATTTGGATATGGTTAGAGGATGGTTTAATGAATTTGGCACCAAATAGAAATATGAGTTTCGGATTATTTGTTGGTTTGGTTTCTGAGTAACTTGAGGCAAATTGATGAACACGGAACTTAGATTATTAGAATTTGATTTTATCAGGTTCTTATTGTAAGAGCCCTGTGGATGTTTTAGATTTAGCGGAGGCTGAATTTTTATTTTTATGAGATCAGAATAGAGAAGACAAGAAAAAAGGTAAACACACCAAAAATTTGTGAAATTTGGCTCCTGCCTGCATCTCTATCACAACTAAATCAAACTTTATAAGAAGTCTTGAGAGGATTTGATTGTTTAAAAAGAACTACTGTCGCAGCTGAAAATGATCGATTGAAGCACCTCGAGTTGCCTCAAGTTGAATTCATTATTGAGATTCCTGAAATAGTCTAGTTACTGGGTATCTGATGGTGTTTTTACGGTTTGGTTCGGCCGAAAGTATTACTGATCATGAAGGATTTTGGACATGTTTTCTTGTTGGAATGTCTGAGAGGTTTGGCACTTTTAAGGTGCCTTCAGAGTGATTTAGGAGTATACTCATCAAAATTATTTTGACTAGATTACATATGACTTGGCTGTTTGATGTTGTATTGCTGAATCTGGGGTGACCATTTCTCTGTGGAGAGGTAGATGTTTGACATATCACTTCATGTGGAATGTTTCCTTCATTCATGACTTACACTAGTTAGCATCTGATCCTCTGTCTGTCATATTTTCTTATTTGAATTGATTTGGTTTTAGTATCAATTTGTGGATGCATGGACAATTATATGAATAATAGGATACTAGCGTTTCAGTGAAAGCAGTGATGCTAATTGTAGTTGTTATGATTTCAGAGACAGTCTATATTGACTTTGTTTTTCTCTCTCTATTACCTTTATCCCCTCTTATTCTGAGCTTGCATTGCTGTTGCATTGAAGTATGCAGTTCTGCTCTAAGAATCATAAATGGCACTTTATTTATGGAGTCTATTTTTATTCTGCTTGGAACATCTTGCTGACAATGATGTTCTTTAAATATCATATTATCATGATAATAGGTCGTCAGGGCGAAGAAAATTGATACTGGAACTGTATATGCCTTGAAGATCATGGACAAAAAATTTATCACCAAAGAAAATAAAACAGCTTATGTGAAGTTGGAGCGCATTGTGCTTGATCAATTGGACCATCCTGGAGTTGTGAGGCTATTTTTTACATTTCAGGATACCTTTTCACTGTGTAAGTACTCATTGTAATCTGTTTGAGTTTAAGTGTTTTTACTTGATTTTTATGCCTTTATATTAAGATCTCTCTCTGTACTGCTGGTTTTTCAATTTGGCTTCTCTTATGACATTTGGTTTGTTTGATTATGTTTTGAAGACATGGCACTTGAATCCTGTGAAGGTGGAGAACTTTTTGACCAAATAACCAGTGTACGTTTGTATCAAAAGCTCCCTTTTCTTTTCCATGCCATTATGGAGAGTACTCTTTGTCTCAAAAGTTTCCTGTTGAAATCTCTTTGGGGATTATATAGTCTGATTTCATTGGGGAAATTGGTAATTTATTGAATTGTAATAAGTATGGTGGAAGATTCCCTCTACATTTTTGGATGATAGTGTATGCTTCCCTTACGTACATCTAGGTTTTAGTTGATTGAAAATTGTTTCTCATCTTCTCAGGGTTTTGTATGATTTGGCCAAACAATAAATTTTCAAAAACTTCTCATTTCAGAGTCTTGCTTTTTTTTTTTTTAATACTGTTAGCTTGTCATTCTCACTGTAATAACTATACAGTTATTTGTGCGTGCAGAAAGGTCGTTTGTCAGAAGATGAAGCTCGCTTTTACACCGCAGAAGTTGTAGATGCTCTTGAATACATACATAGTATGGGATTGATACATCGAGATATTAAGGTACTTTCTCTGCATGTGAGCACTTTTTCATTTACATCTGAAAACAGCTAACGCTGCTTGATTGGCAGCCAGAGAACTTACTTCTTACGGCAGATGGACATATCAAAATTGCTGATTTTGGAAGTGTCAAGCCCATGCAAGACAGTCGAATAACAGTTCTCCCAAATGCAGCATCAGGTAGTGTAGAAATTATCATGTGGAAACTGTTTCACAATATTTTTGATGCTAAGATTATTTTCATGGGCCTCCTGTGCAGACGATAAGGCGTGCACCTTTGTTGGGACAGCTGCATATGTCCCTCCAGAAGTCCTCAACTCTTCTCCTGCAACCTTTGGGTAAAGGGACTTTTCTTTTTCTTAAGAATGAGCTAGTCTCATAGATGAGACTGATTGAATGTAAAACTTAAATGAAATCTTGTGTTTGGTGTTACTGATTGCTTCTCAGTTACATGGGATAAACGCTTTTGCTCTTCTTGTACATATTTAAACAGAAATGACCTCTGGGCCCTTGGCTGCACCTTGTACCAAATGCTTTCAGGAACTTCGCCTTTCAAAGATGCGAGTGAATGGCTTATATTTCAAAGAATTATCGCCAGGGATATAAGATTTCCAAATTATTTTTCAGACGCGGCTAGAGACCTCATTGATCGGTTATTGGTATGCTATATGCACTTTTCTGCTTGCTATCTTTTGCCTTCGTGTAGGCATGCTTTAATTGCTCTGTATGAACTTTCTGGTTTTCCCTGTTGGCTTTTATTTTTCTTTTGTTGTATGTGTACTCTTTCATTTTCTTTTCCAGTTTATTATATATCAGTTATAAACTCAAAAAAAAAAAAAAAGTAACTCAGTTTTGCTCGTTTTAATAATTTGTGGTTTATGAGCCAAGCTTTATAGTATAAAGGGCTACGCAAGTCATGCAAGTTGGCATATTTGGTTTATAATGGTAGTGGGCAATGCTAACAATGCGTCAGTTTAAAACTCCCCTCTCCTCCCCCACTCCCCCTGGGCTGTCCGTGTTGATGCTGTGTAGCATGCTTTTTTATTTGTGTTGACACTCTACATATATTTCTTTGACTGCAAAATGTTGGCTTAAAGGAGGACATAGGTCAAAAATATTTTTAAGACGGTGGTCAAAAATATTTTTGTTTGCACTAGCAAAGCTCTGTGGGGGAAGTTATTAGTGCACATGTCAGAACTTTTTACCTTCTACTATTTGAGCCTTGGGAGCACCACTAGGAACCATTTATCATGACCTGATCTTTCATTGAATATGCTCTTTCTTTAATAAAAATGCAAGCTGTACCCCAATTCTGGTTTGACCAGGTTTTGATCCCAAAACTTCTTGTACCACCCCCTTCAAATTGTGATGCACCCACAATGACTCAGCGTCTCAACATAAACGAGAAATTTCAGAAAGTTGATGAATCAATTGTTAATGCCATCAGTTTTTGATACCAAAAATTTCAACTATTAAAATGTGACTGGATCTTAATGTGTGTTAATATTGGTAATTTAATTTCTTTAGGTTGCATATCATGGGAGCTTCACCCCTCAAGATTCAACCACCTAAACCTCAAGGACAAAAAATTAAGCTGGCTTTGGAGATTTTGTGTCGGTGCTTGAGGGGCTGTGTCTTTGAAATCATTTAAAATGCATGACTTTTTTACAGCATATAAAGGACAAAAATGTAGTTTTTGTATTGTTTTGTTTCCTTAAAAAAAAAAAGCAGAATCTTGATTCCTGGTGACAGGATGTCTATGAATGTGCTGCTATAAGAATTCCATAATTGTAGTCTCTAATTTGCCACATAATTTTGACACAGGATGTAGACCCCTGCAGGAGACCAGGTGCTGGGCCTGGTGGTTATGCAGTACTAAAGATGCATCCTTTTTTCAAGGGAATTGACTGGAAGAATATACGAGGGCAAACCCCGCCTAAACTTGCTTCGGAGCCAATGGTAAATTTCCTGCTTTTAATTAAACTGTTATCTGTTGTGAAATCTAACTTGCTTCCTTGCCTTGCATTAGTTAAGAGTTCTGGTATTATCTTTTAGGTTCAATCAGGTGAAGGTGATGATGTTCATGATTCCTCCTGGAACCCTTCACACATTGGGGATATTTCAGCAAAAATAAATGATGGAAATGGTGGTGCTTCATCATCGGAAGGATCAATTACCAGGCTCGCTTCAATTGACTCTTTTGACTCAAAATGGTATTTTCTTAACCACTTTTTTTGCACTGTGTTCTATATCATTCATTTTTTGCTAAAAAAAAAATTGTGGAGTAGATTTATAAGCGTGTTTTTTCATTCTTGTCACTTGCCACAGCACTTGTAATTTAAAACACAATTGAGTTAGATTGTTGGACATATTGTCATCAAGTTGGATGGATCTGATGATAGTTTAAGCTGATTTGCAATTTCTTACCTATTGCAATTGTCAAATAAAGTTTTAGTTTCCTAGGTTTACGTTTGTCTTGAAAGTTTAGAAGTTTAATCTAGGAGGACTAATTTATGGTAGATTGACCCTTCCGCATTATAAGAATTTTCATTATGTTCACCATGTTGATTCTTTTTCCTTTTTGTGTTTGCTTGTCGGTCATTCACAGTGCACATTGATTTGTTTTTGTTGACCCTGTTAACAGGCAACAATTTTTGGACCCTGGGGAGTCTGTTCTTATGATATCAATGGTGAAGAAATTACAGAAACTGACTAGCAAGAAGGTGCAGCTTATTCTCACCAACAAGCCAAAATTAATATATGTGGACCCTTCAAAGCTCGTGGTGAAGGGAAACATTATTTGGTCGGATAATTCAAATGACCTCAGCATCCAAGTCTCAAGTCCGTCACATTTCAAGATTGTTACGGTATTCCCTCTTTTGCCCTTTTACCGTCCTGGCTGCATTTCTAAGTCAGATATCTTTAAATTGCTGCAGTCCTTTACAGTGAATTGTGTGATAGTTCTCTCAACTGATGACAATCTGAAAAATACGAATGTGACTCTGATCCAGTAAATTCTATGATACCTGATGCTATGATTTATAATATTCTTTATATATAGTCAATCAGCTCTGTTTCCTGTATAATGGTAATTTCAATCACTCTTTGTTTGGCAAAATTATGTTTATATATTTTCCCCCAACTTCAGATTCATTTTGTGTGGCGTTTCTAGTCTTTGTTTCATTCTCTGATTCAATTTTGTTTAAATGTTCAGCCAAAGAAGGTATTGTCATTTGAAGATGCAAAACAAAGAGCATCACAGTGGAAAAAGGCAATTGAGGCTCTACAAAACCCTTGAGCCGTGAAAGCTATCCTTGGTTTTGGCAGAATATACTTTTCAATCTTTCTGATACTGTAGAGGAACGTGGTCATAAACGATTGAGACCCCCAACTATTCTTGATTTTAGAGAGAGGAGATTCACATAGCAGATTGGATTTTCAAGGTTCAAAGCTGCCACCCCTGCTGCGCTGTGTTGCTTAGAATGGGGTCGTAAACGATTTTTTTTTTTTTTTTTGGTTGAGCTTGAATGAAAATTACAATTTGATATTTAGGCTTTTGTTGGGGGGCTAGGTTTCATTACTTGTGACCTGTATTAAAATTTAATCAGTCAATGAAAATTTTCATCCAATGAAATATATGCTTTGCAATTTTGTAACTTTCTGTTTGCTTTACATAATGATTAGACTGGTTCAAGCTTGGCATGGATTGGCTACCTGTCTTTTGGTTTTGATTTATCATTAAGGAAAATGAGACTCTTCCCACGTTAAGCACCACAATAAGCACCAAACGGTGCGTTTTGGGCACAGTATAAAATGAGTCAACTCACGTGATACACACATAGCCACCACAACACACGCGCAATAGATCTCACGCGACATACACCTTTTCTCCATTTGCTCTCATAGAAATCCCACCGTTTCTCTTGCCGTGTCTCTCTTTGATCTCCGTTATCAAACTTTCTCAGGCAGTGGTGCTCGGCGTTGGTCTCTGGCCGTGGGTCTCTCACCGTGGGTCTGCTCTCTCTCTTTTCTGTCGTCTCTATTCTCAAACTTTCTCAGGCAACCGTGGGTTTCTCACCGTTTCATTAAGTAATTTGTTTAACTTAATTTAAATTAAAATAATGGGTTGCAAATTGAAACAAAAGTGAAATGGGCTGCTGCCATTTCCTGCCTTGAGTTGATAGAAAGATGCTTACGGTCTACAGCATATGCAAATTGAAACTAAAGTGAAAGCCCATGCCTTTTTGTTTATAGAGATCGACTAGACAAGTTTTTTACAAGAAATCTCTAGCCAACCTTCCTGCAAAAGCTTTTTTCGGTCCTCGATAAGATGGGAAAAATCCCCAAATTGCCAGAAAATGTGTCATTGGAGAGGATGAAAACGCATCCAATGCATGCCTGCAGAAATTGATTGCCACAATCAACGATGAGTGAAGTCAGTCACCAAGATGCAACTCAATTCCTCACACAGCTAAGAGGATGATATACCGTGAGAGAGCCGACGGATTTCACACCGTGAGGAACAGTCCACAAGTAAAACAGAAAATGCCTTGGGAGAATTAGTTGTTCAGATTTCTAGCTTGAATGAGGAGTGGGTTTGGTGTGAATGAGAGTGAGAGTGATGCGTGCGTGAGATGCGCGTGTAATGTGTATGTTTGTTCAAATAGTGACCTTTTATATTGCACACAAAACACACCGTACCGTTTGGGCTTACTGTGGTGCTTATTGTGTGCTGAATATCGGTGCTGTATCATTAAAAAGGAATCATGCGGGAATAGCTGTAGGATGAAAGATGGGATGCTGGATTATTTCTTTATCAATTTGCAGATTGCATCTGGTGTCACATCAGATGCATCACGTCAGATGTATCACATCAGATGATTTTTTTAACTACCATGCATATTTTTATTTGTCGAAGTGCTGGAGAGGCAACTGTAACTCACTGCAGTTTTTTATTTTCTTTTTTCTCTTTTTCCAGTCAAATTTCTATCAAGATTTTTCCCAAGGGAGCAGTATATGTTCCCACAATTAAGGGATGATTACTAAGTGCAATGGTGGTTGTAGCTGGATTTGGATTTTGGAGGAGTGTTGATAGGATTTCTGTGCCGATCTTTTTACAAAGTTGCGATTGGGTATTCATTGAATCAAAATATGTGTAAGTTAATTTTAGTCGTACAATGTTAAAATATATGTGTTATTAGATCTCGAAAATGTTATCAAAATTAAGATCAATACTGAATCCAGAAGATATCAACAGGCTGTTGACAATAGAATTGTCAACTTTTAAATTGGCTTCTGTGAGTCTGTCATCATTGGTTTGCTCTCTCTCTGTTCTCTTCAACTGATTCAGCAGAATCTCCATTTTTTTTTCTTCCTCCTGGATTTGAGCATCCCTATACAGATTACTTTCATTTTAAAACCAACTCTCTTGCTGTCATATCCTTATTTTATAATGAAAGAGCTTTAAACAATCAATAGTGTCAACTAGCTAGTATTTCTGACCAAATGAATCTATATGTGTCATTGGCTTGGAGTAGACGGGCATGGCAAAAATGGCTGCGAACTGTGTTCCTTCTTGCTTGCAAGTAGTGCTGGTTCTTTTATTTTTTTTTAAATTAAATTTCTGCATCAGCTAGACCATCAAACATTATAAAATCTTTGAACATAATCAAGGAGGTGAGCAGGAAAGGGCAATACAATGGTCTCATCAGAGTGGTTCCACCTGAAGAGAATGCCTTTTTCTGGAACTGGGGCTTTCAAGCCCAATCCTGGGCACCCATTTGTGGATCTGTCAGATATGTACTTATATCGAGACTAATATTAATATTGTTTAACCTTTTACCCATATGCTTAAGCCTTTAGATCAAGTAACACACGTCTTCAGGAATCTTTATTAAAATAGTGGCTTGATGATTTACTTTTGAAGTTGAAAATGATGTTTGATGCTGCAGAAAGAAGATTTCGTGTGGGAAAGCTTAATGGAAAGAAAGCAATCAATGTTTCGTGTGGCAGTGGAATTGTAAGTTTAATTAGTCTCATTGTCACAAGTTAATAAAATATTATGTGTTTACTTGGAGTTACTCCTCTTTACAAGCTCATTTGATTTGAACATGCGGTTGGCTGAATTAGGCGAATGCTGCTGCAGTCACACAAGATATGCTTGATCATTTTGACATAATGGATATTGTCCATTTTGGCATAGCTAGCAATGTAAAAAGTTCAATGCCCATTGGAGATGTTTCTATTTTACTCGCACTGGCATATGGGATTGGCTGGTACATAATTAGCACCGTCTTGTAATTCATATTCTCTTCTAAATACAATCAATTATTCATATCAATTGGAGCTTAGACTTACAAACTTTCATCATCATCATCATCTTGGGGGAACCGAAATGCTAAATTGAACTCCAATTATGCTGCCAATTTGGATGTCAATAACTACAATGTACCCAAAGGGCATGGTTCTAATCATTTGGGACATATTGGATATAATTCTGAGCAACTTTTTCCGAGCCAGGGAATCATAATGATGCTCAGCCCCTGCTGTGGTTCCCAATCAATGAGCAGTGGCTGGCTTAAGCTTGCTGCTAACTTAAGAGGCTAGACACCTGCATACATATATCATTTACTCCTGCGGTTGGTCAACTTGCAAGTACTGATTTCCCTGGATTGCAAGTAATTGGAGACGTAAAAGTACGTGCAACATCTACCAAACTAAGGGTATATTTTGAATTATATGGTGCTTGTTTTGGCTTTTAATCTATTAGTTCTACAATTTCAGGGGATGAATTCTAGAACAATGTGTCAATTCAACCTTTTGCCTTCCGGAAAAGCCTTAGCTGGTAGTTGGACTTAGGGGCTTGACAGCAGACATTTTTGTCTACAATGCGGCTTATGCGAACTTCTTGTTTCAGAATTTTAAGGTTTCATCAACAGACATGGAGAGTGCAGCAGTAGTAATGGTAATGATAATGGATAGATAAAGGTTTTGAAGGGCATGGGAGCATTTTCAAACACGTGCAAAAATTAACCTCTCGTATCACCTCAAGAAATCTTACATTATGCCTTACTGCAAAATAAGTACTTCTGGCTTTTACCAGACAAGCTTGTTAAATGGCTTCCCGATGATTGTCATCCATAGGCTATCAGACTTGGCCGGGGGACAACCAGGAGAGAATGCAATGAGCACATATCGGTCATTCAGTTTGTAAAATTGCAAAAGCTTTATTAAGCTCTTAGCATGTTGTTATTGAAACTGATCATTTGAAAGTGTCCATCGGAAAATTGAGCATTAGATATGAATCAAAATTTACGCTGTCGTATCAAAAGTTTCACTACCATTGTTGTTACTCTTGATTGTCCAAATTCCATTATTCTTGTAAACTTCAACTTTTTGAAATGTTTATTCTCTCTGTTGTTACAAAAGATCAGAACATTTTAAGAGATCATAGGTAGAAGGCTCCAAAATTTGTGCTTGATGCAGCTCCTTGCTGCTCAAAGGCAATTCCAATGTAGAAAATTAGATAATTCCTTGAGGAGTGGGTTAGAATTAGATGATCATAATCAATTAAAAAAAAGAACATGCCATTTCTTTGACAAAACTACAAACTGGTTTTATCTAATATCTTCTTGTTGCCACTTCTATAATGCAATCTAATATCTGAATCAACTTGTATGTCCCGTGTGGAAGGGCTCTCGCTCAACGGATCAAAGGTACGCCGGGGATAACAGGCTGATGACTCCCAACAGAACTTGATCATAACCAGTAGAAAGGTGCTTTCAACGGCAAAAGGCAGAACCTGAACCTACACAGGCTAGGATTATTCATTTTCAGTTCCTTCATTTCTTGAAACAAATAAACTAATCCGAAACATAAAAAATAAAGACCCGAGTAGAGTAAAAGCACAACTTCATTTTAGTCAACTATAAGAGTCGAGTATCCTTCAAAAGCAATTTCACAACCCTACTTGCAGTGAAGAACTTTTTAAAAATGTCTATCATCATTAAATAACAAATCTGGCTTCAAAAGCCAGAAGTATGATGTGTGCTACAAGAAAGTATTCATCAAACCTTTCTATGTCACCCTGGTCACCAGATTAAACCATATGCTCAATTATGAACCAAGCTGTTCAATTGCCACCTGAAATAAAAATAGAAAACCATCAAGATACATTGGGAAGAAACGTTTATACGTACGAGATAGAAAAGAAAAAGGAAAAATCAGATCATTTAAAAACCCCCAATGTGGTTTTCCTGTCAGTTTATTGGATTGAAAAATATCCAAAGAAATTAAAAACTTACTTCATGTTTCTTGATCCATTCCAGTTCTACATGCTAATAAAAGCAATTGAAAACCCTATGAAGCAAAATCATTAACAAGTATACCTGGATGAAAAAGGCAGTTTTATCGAACATTATGCACTAAAATTAGTAAGAATAAGTAAGTGAAAGGGATGAACCATAGACAATCTGTTAAAGCAAATAACTTCTTACATAGAGATTCTAAAGGGCAATAAATCATGTGAGGAAGTTACTTATCAATTCCAGCCTTAATGGATATGCAAAAATTTGTTTCACAACCTTGGCTTCTATAAGGTGATTCGGAGTAAAATCCGTGATTGTAAGAAGTAAACAGACTGTAATATGTGTAATCAAGTCAAATTTAATTGTTTCTTTTAGAATGAACATCATATCTTGACATTACTCAATATCTAGCCCAGTATAACTAAAGAATAGAACCATCATTGAGAATGACAGAATACCAGAGATTTATTCTTATTCAGCTGGATTTACTAAAAAATCTAAAGTTTCCTTCTTCCTTTCTTATTGGGTGACGTGTGAATGATTGTTGGAAGTGCCATAACTGCCCTATAAGGTAAAAGACTGAAGCACTATAACAAGATTTGTCTAGCCATCTTAAAGACAGTAAGGGTTTCAAACCTGACATTCCCAGACGTTGTGCATTAAATCTATATGCCCTAAAAATGTAAGATATATAGATCAAACTCGAAGGATATGGAAAGATAAATTAAGCCCTATGCTTTCACCCGAATAACCAGTACTTACTGTGGAAGCCTTGATGGTGACTCTTAGTAAATGAACTTCTTTTATTGCTTCCCTTGTTATAGACTCCCTTATGAAACAATAAAAGAAGTGCAAGTCAAGTATATGAAATCAGAAAATCAAGCAGCTGATATTTTCACCGAGGCGCTCAAGTAAGAAGATTTTGTAAAATTAAAAAATTTGCTTGCACTCACATGATTAAGTTTAAGGGGGTGTTGGATCATAAACTTGATCTAACTTCAAGAAATCCAAAACCAATTCATAAAAGCTTCTTGTGGTAGACAAGGTTAGTGTGGTTGGTGACGTAGGTGAGTGGTAGATTTTGATAAATGGTTATGATTTGTGTGGTAGTTGAATAAATTGATAGTTGTGATTGATTTGTAATATATATGAATATCCCCTCATGTTTAGGTATCAAGGGAAGCAATAAAATCTCCAAATTGCAAAGAATGAAAAAAATAGGAGTTGTAATATTTAAGGAGTGTTTTTGAAGAAAAAAATAATATTTATTTTGAGAGCTTGATTTTTGTCTCATCATATTCTTGTCATATTTGGCACCATTTTCAAGCTTTGATACCACTTTGTTGGATAATTTGAAAAAGAAAAAAAAAGCTCAAAATGAACACTCTTTATTTCTTCAAGAACACTCTTCAAATACTACAACTCTTATTTTTTTCATTCTTGCCAACTTAAAGATTTTGTTGCTGCTCTTGATACTTAAACTGAATACACGAGGGCATTTATACATATTACAAATCATAATAACCATTCATTTATTAAATTACCACGCAAATCCTAACAATTCATTACAACTTAACACTCACTTCACCAACTAAACCAACCTTAACTACCACAAGAAGTTTCTATGAATTGAATTTGGATTTCTTCAAGTTGGATCAAGTTTATGATCCAATACCCTATACATTATAAGCAACTATTACAAATTTCCTATGGTTAAGATTAAGAGTCAGTTTGGGTTTAACTTCTAGCAACTGGGTTACCATAGCACTTGACTGTCAAATCTTTAAAAAATAAAATAAAAATTAAGTACTATGATTTCACCATGAAAAGGAATCCAGTATTTGAAAAATTAATTTTGACAGTAAGATTCACTGCAATAGCATACATGGTAAGATATAACTGAATTATCTCACCAATTTAACATAACGATATACATGATGTGAGCATCTCTTTTCAAATCTCCTTAACAACTTAATTATAAAGTTAAACAATAAATATATCATGTTTCTTAGAAAGTCTTAGATGTTATAAGAGTGTTTGCGGTTGATTCTAGGTCAATGAATAAAAAACCACAAAACCAACCCAAGAGCAATAAATTTATATTTTTGTCGGGGAGCGGGGTACCTCGCTTGTTCGGAACGTGCAGGCTGTCTAGACTTTTTGTGGAGCGAAGGAGGATTGAGATGATGGTGGATATGGAGGAGGCCCGACTTTAGGTGTAGAGGGCTGGTGAAACTCGCCTTAAACCTGCGAAACAACCAAAAAAAAGGTCAGAGGTGGGGCCAGGGGTGGCTGGCGACCACACTCCGGCGCTCAAGTTAGAGTTGGGTTATCTCAGGTTAGAGAGCTTACAAGTTCTCGGTAATGGAGGTTTTGAGGTTGAAGAAACCCTAGTTTTTTTGGTGGTGAGTCTGTTTACTTACTTGATAAAATCAAACCTGAGTATTTATACCTAGGGGTGGGCATTTTTCGGTTCGGTTCGGTTCGGGCTCCGAACCGAACTAAACCAGAACCAATCGATTCTAAAAAACTCAAACCAAACTGAACCGAATTTTAGAACCGAACCGAAATATTTTGGTTTGGTTCGGTTCGGTTCGGGCTCCGAACCGAACTAAACCGGAACCAATCGATTCTAAAAAACTCAAACCAAACTGAACCGAATTTTAGAACCGATCCAAAATATTTTGGTTTGGTTCGGTTCGGTTCTAAACTTTGGTTTGGTTTGGTTCGGTTCGCACATATTCCTGTATTTTACAGTTTTAACCAAATCTTACTGCATTTTACAACTTTCACCTAATCTTACTGCATTTTACAATTTTCACCTGCATTTTACAGAATATAAGTTCACAACAAGAAAAATAAAACACAATAAGTCTACAATACACAATCAACAACTTCAAATATAAAGCCTTCAAGTAAAAAACAAAGTAACAAAAGTCCTAATACAAAATAGTCACAATTCAAAAAGACACCTAGATTTAAAATTTATTACAAATTATAAGTTCATAACAAGAAAAATAAAACACAACAAGTCTACAATACACAAGTAACAACTTCAAATACAAAGCCATGAAGTAAATAACAAAATAAGAGAAGCAACAATTTCATCCACCACCCACATCATCTACATGAAAATCTCATACTCGAAACAAAACAAAATAAGAGAAGCCTTCAACTTCAATACACAAGCAACAATTTCATCCGCCACCCACATCACCTACAGCAAAATTCAAACTTTCAAAGTGAGCCAAAGCACTCAATAATTAAATAAAATAAAATAAAGTGATTTAACAATTAATTAATAAATATATATCAATTTAATTACCTAAAATGGTTTATGTTCAACCGTAATTTTCATGTTGACCTACAAAGCTGGTCGGCCATTGTTGATTTGCGAAGTTCTACATATAAAAATTGGACAAATTGAACAAGGTTAGTAATAATTAAAAAATAAACTTAGATTAAAATTAAACAAATTATAGAATGTTGATAATACTTAAAAAGTAAATTTAAATTAAAGTTTTACAAAATATACCTTCCGCAAGTTGATCCATAAACTCATTGTCTTCAACTAATTTATTTAGGTCCACCGTTGTATCCACGAAAAGAGAAGTCCGCAACCAATTCTGTAACAGTACCAATGCTTCCACCATGTCTGGAGTCAAAGAGCTTCTATACTGATCTAATATACGACCTCCAGTACTAAAGGCAGACTCAGAGGCAACAGTAGACACCGGAATAGCAAGAACATCCCTTGCTATACTTGACAAGATTGGGTAATTGGCACTATTCACCCTCCACCATAATAAAATATCAAATTTAGTGCCCAAATTACTTTTTGCAATTTTTTCAATCTTCTCCATCAAGTAAAGATCCAACTCATTTGATAACTCCGGGCTACCTTCACTAACCGTAACCGCTTTACTAAATTCGGAGAAAGGATCCTCAATCATAACATCATCATCATCATCACCCAAATCCCAAAAATTCGAACCACTTCCATTTCCAATAGTTAAATTTTGGCTCTCGCTTGTGCTTCCGCTTGCACTTCCACTTCCACCCGGTTTGTATTGTGCATTATAACACATTTGGCACTATCTTTGCCATATAATTTCTCAAAGCAATGTGTTGGGAATTTCATTTTTCCTCTTGGATCAAGTACGGAAGCAACAATCAACAACTTATTTATCTTGAAACAACCATCCCAATACTTATTAAATTTTTCCTTCATTTTAATTGCCATGAAACTCAAAAGACTATCGTTACTAATGGATAATGATCCCAAACATTGTTCAATTTGACATATCAAATTGTAACAAATATTTGATGTCACCTAAAAAAAAAAATAATGTTAATAAAGCTAAAATAAACTTCATCATATTATTATATATCAAAAATTAAAAAAAATATAGCTCATAAAAAATATAATATAGCTTATAGAATTTCTTTTTTTTTAATTGTCTTTGGTATTCTATTATATAAATAAAAACAATGTTAATAAAGCTAAAATAAACTTTATCATATTATTATATATCAAAAATTAAAAAAATTTAATAAAGATTTGATGTTACCTTCAAAGATGAAGAAAACTGTAAAGTCGCATCATGAAACGTCTTTAAAAACTTGACTATGCGTTGAGTATTTTCTCAATCACTGTACAATGGCGGTCCCTCCCTTTTCTTCTTCCCACCCTCTTTTTCATTGAAATAAGCATCATAAAGCTTATCTTCAAGTGCCATTCGATCAAATGCCGGCTTAAATTTTAATGTCGTATTCAACATGGAATATGTAGAATTCCACCTAGTGGGACAATCCAAAATCACACTTCCTCGACATTTAATCTTCTCTTGTTGCACACGAATTTGAAATGCTTGCAACCTAGCAGTGGAAGATCTCACATACTTCACTGCATTCCGAACACTAACTATACTCTGCTCTAATTCCTTCAACCCTTCAGTAACGATCAAATTCAATATGTGTACACAGCAACGAACATGCAAATAATCTCCATTCAACACTAAGCCATCATCCCTCCAAGTCTTCACTCTATCAATCAAGTACCTAAGAGCACCCTCATTTGGACGTGCATTGTCAACAGTTACAGTAAACACTCGCTTGATACCCCAGTCAATTAAACATTTTTCAAGTTGCTTACCAATGGTCTCCGATGAATGATCATTAATAGTGTTAAAACTAATAATCTTCCTATGTAAGTTCCAATATCTATCAATAAAGTGAGCGGTGATGACCATGTAGCTAGCTGTTGTAATGGAAGTCCAAATATCCGTGGTCAAATATACTCCTTGCTTATTCCCCGCTAATAAACTCTTTAACTTAGCCTTTTCCTCCAAATACATCTCAAGAGTATTCCTACTAATGGTTCTTCGTGATGGGAGAAGATATCTCGGAGCTGCAACACTACAAAAATACTTAAAATCCGGATTCTCCACAACAGAAAAAGGCAATTCATAAAGAACAATCATTTTCACGGTTGCCCGTCTACAAGCTTCTTGACTAAATCCTCTTGCTACAACTTCATCACTACCAACATCTTGAGTTAATATTGTTTGATTTTTTTGCAAGTCCTTGAACTTTTGACATCTTTCACGGTTATGAGTTCTCAAAGTGCTAGTCCCGTACTCGACCGTCCCACATTCAAATTCTTGACCACAATAGTTGCATTTACACTTCATCACTACCAACATCTTGAGTTAATATTGTTTGATTTTTTTGCAAGTCCTTGAACTTTTGACATCTTTCACGGTTATGAGTTCTCAAAGTGCTAGTCCCGTACTCGACCGTCCCACATTCAAATTCTTGACCACAATAGTTGCATTTACACTTTGTATGATCATATGGAACTCTAGTGAAATGTTGCCACACTGGTGATCTTGGAGCCATTTTTTTCCTTGGTAGTGGTGGTTTGGATAAGGATGACTTTTTCCGCTTGTTTCCACCAGTGACAATTGTTGCCGAATCATTTTCATTATCATTAACTTCAACTTCATGCTCCAAATCATCGGCTACACAATCAAGGTTGTCTTGAACTCTTGAATAATTAGACATCTAAAATAAATCAAATAAAAAGAAATAAGCAAAATTATTTATTTAATAATTTGAAGTATTGAACTGAATTAAGCACATTTGGATAATCTCAATCTACTTTCCCAAGCCATTACAGAGATGTTAAACATATCACTATTAATTGCACAAAATCACGATTTACATACATGCTTAGAGATGTTCTTATATATGGTGCAACAGGTGCATTCCAGAGAAAATTAGTTATTTTTTAACTGCGTAAGTTCTGGCTAGTCATAGTTTGCCCATCAAAGTTAGATACATCAGATCGAGAACTGATAATGCAAGGATCTTATTGTGACATTGTAAGTGTTCACTGTTGCATATCAACTCATAGTAACAAGCTAATTTAAAAATCTATGATGCCATTGCAATGAAGATCATAATGTTTGGGGCTTTGGGCAACCAAGTCAATAAAAAACAGTACATAAAAATATAAAATGGCAGGTTATGCTAACTGCTAAGCAAAGATGTCTGCTTTACACCAGATAAAAGGAAACATTCTCATTTCTCTGTATCCAAATTTCGAATTCATATCAATATTCTCACAATATACAATTATACAACTATTTACACATCAATATTCTCACAATATACAATTACACAACTATTTTACTTGTACAATTCCACACTGCCAGCAACTGATATACACCAACACCTCCACAAATTTAACCGCATATAAGCTTCAATTCAAACACAAAGGCCACAACATAGATTAAAAAAAAAATAACCTGCAGCAGTGAGGGGAGGGGCTGTGCTGCTACTGAGAGCAGTTGTGCTAGGTGCTGGCCATGGTGTGAGGCGAGGGAGAGACGCGAAGAAGAGACCAAGAGGGGCTGAGCCGAACCGCACTGTGCACGCGCAGATGGGGAAGATACTGCCGAGGGATGGTGCCGCTGTTGAGGAGCTGCGCCGTGAGGAGAGAGGGACGCGAGGGAGAGGCGCAATGAAGAGACCGAGAGGGGCTGAGCCGAACCACACCGTGCACGCGCAAAGGGGGAAGATACTGCCGAAGGGTGGTGCCACCCTTGAGGAGCTGCGCCGTGAGGAGAGAGAGACGTGAGGGAGAGGCGCGAAGGAGAGAGGCAAGGGTAGTAGTATGCAATGGTGATTTAGGCCTTAGGGTTTTGAATTTTTGTGGTTGAAATTTGATTTTAAATTTATTATTTCACTTTAAATATTTTGTAATTAAATTGAACCGAACCGATTGGTTTTTCAGTTCAGTTCGGTTTTAAACCAAACCGAACAAAAACCAATCGGTTCAGTATTTTTTAAACCATTTGGTTTTTGCTCATAGAACCTAACCGAACCGAACCATTTGCCCACCCCTAATTTATATGGTGTACCCTAGTCACCGTGCCACCTGGCGCTATTTTAGTGGCGTTCCCTGTTGTCATGTCAGGAATATTCTTATTTTCATGTGTATGGCGGCTTAGACGTTTCAAAATTATGAGTGGAGAGCAAGTTTGTGGCGTATTCACGTGCTGGGCGTAGTGGAATGGTCCCACGTATCTCTGTAATTCCGTTGCAATTTTGTAGGTGTAGCAGGAAAAGCTGGTGGTCCCAACTGTCACAATATCACACTTTTGGCGGATTTGCTAGTGTGACAGGCGGTTGTCTCCTCTTTTGCGGCACGAGATTTCCTTTTTTTTTTTTTTACACGTATCAAACTGATCATTTTGAGATTCGGGGCTCACATATCCCTTCACATATTTACGAAAATTGATATATCCTTTCATGGTGTACCCGAGGTACCCCCGGAGTGCTTAGGGTAGCCTGGGTACCTAAGGTACCCAAGATAAATTAATCTCTTAAATATCGACATGTGGCGCTTCATCATTAGCCCCATATTTCCTTCCCAAACAACATCCCTCTAGTTTCTTTGTGGCGAATGTAATTGAGGCACAAGAAACTCTTGGAGGAACTGTTCATGACACGTGGCGATATTTACATACTGAACTAATGCCTGTCTTCTTGGAGGAACATCCCCTTGGTTTTTTTTTTTAAAACATCGAATTGATGCTTGTCTTCACGTCTCTTCAGCTTTTCTTGAGGGAGCGCTAACCACCTGACACATTATTTGAATTTGAAAACACCCTTCTGCAAAAATTATTTAACTTTTCACTTTATAAAGTACGATTTGTTAGGTTTAATTAAACATGTTCCACTCCTTTTATGTTACCACTTTATTTTGAAAATCCCAAAAAATCTCCTATCAAGTTTAATTGCCTCCCGTGGCTTCTTCTTGCTCAGCTTTTGAATTTCAAATCTAGTTAAATCTTTTCAACCACATGCTTTATGTCATCTTCCTTTTTTTTTTTTTCTTTCTAACAAACCATCTTCTACACGTTTTTAATTCCACTTTACTCTCTTTAATTTTGCAATCCCCAAAAACTTTTTCTCTACTTCTCCAATCTCCAATGCCTCCCCATCTCCCTTTTTTCTTCTTTATTTTGACTTTTGTTTCTTGTACCTTCGACTTCCATCTCTTTTTTCTTTTCCTTTGCTTCCTCTTGGCCCACCATCATTCTCTTTTTGCTTTTTTTCCTTTTTCTTTTTTTCTTTATCTTCTTCCAGGCTCCATTAGCATTTCTCATCCAAGTAAATAATCTTCATTTACTTCTCTTTTTCCTTTCTCTTTCTTAGCCCACCATCATTTTTCTTTCTCTTTAGTTTTTTTTCTTCTTTCAGTCAACTCTCATTTTCTCTCTTTTTTTTTCTCTAGGCTCTCCCCATTTTTTTTATATCATCCAAGCTCTTTTTTTTTTTTATTCTGACTTCCTTTTTTTTTATCTCCAGGCTCCCCCCATTTTTTTTATCTTTAATGGATTTCATTATGTCCATGACAGCCTCTGCACAGCTCCATCTTTTAAGCAATTTTTGGTGATATGTGACTTCTCTTGGCGATTTATAGTCTAAAACTTGCTTTTTGGCGACTGAAATTTGCTGCTCTCGGTGAGATCTACGTATGAATGTTTATACCTATTTTTGGCTTCTTTATTGGCGCAAATACTGTTCTGGTTTTGTTTTTAGTTTTCATGAAAAGTGTTGGCATTTTTCCTTTTTTTTTGTTGGTTTATACTTTTATTGGTGGATGTTGGTGTTTGGCTTGTGATGGATGAGGTTTGAAGTTGTGAGGGTATATTTTGATGTGGAGGCTTTCTTTTTCAACTTGTGTCTTGTATTTTTAGGGGAACAAGTTGGGGAGAAAAACTATTGGGAAAAAGGGTCGTAATGTGGTCAGGGAGCCAGGGGAGACGAGTGAGGAGACTCCCTTTTCTGATTTAACCCCTTATATATCCCTTAGTGATGACGATGAGTCCCCTTCAGCTAGTCCCAAGTTGTCTCGAACTAAACCTAGTAAAAAATCAAAGACTAAATGCAAAAAACCAGCCAAGCCAACCCATAGAAAAACTCGTGCAAAGAATTCTAGACCCAAATCTCTTATTCCTATTAGCATTCCAGAACCTCCTATGATCTCCCCCTCTGTCTCTGTAGCTCATAGGCTCTATGCACTAGGGCTAGGCCAGCTACTCCGAGAGATTTAGAAAGGGTTAGAGCTAAATATAACATACATCCTTCTGTCCACCTTACGGTACCTCGCAAGGGTGAGCGCCCTGAGCACCCCCATTCCGATGATATAGCCCTTCATTTTGACCTTTTTGACTTAAGTCTCCGTTTACCTCTTCAACCATTTTTTAGAAAAATGTTTACTGAGATGAAAATTGCTCCCGGACATTTATCCTTACCCGATTGGAGACTGCTCATAGGATTTAAGGTTCTGTGGCTAGATATTTTTGGGGAGGATATTTTTTATGGGGATCTAAAGGGGTTTTATCAGTTGAAGAAGCCCGTTGGTTTATGTATAGCTTATTTTGGTACTTGGGGGGTTCATGATAATTTGGTGAGACCGGACCCCTTACTGAACAAAAGGCTACAGATATGGGTGATTTATGGCTGAGGGCAAGTGGGGGAGGAGCATTTTAGCGGGGAATGAAGTTGTGTAAGTTTGAAACTTTTTCAATGAAGATAGTATGTGTTTCTTTCCTCTTCTCTCCCTTTCTATGTATATATACATTTCTCGCATGAATTTTCTTCTTATTCATTATTTTTTGGGGTTTTTGTAGACATCACTTGGACCAAGGGAACATGACCATTTCATGAAGTGGGGAGGAAAGTGAGTGGTGTTATAGAGAAGTTCCAGTTTTTGCAGAGTGAGGGTGATGTTCTGAGCACTACCCGACTATCGAGAGTTAGTCTGATTAAGGAGAGTTTTCCGTCTTCTTCGGGGGGTGATTCACGTATGGCTATGTGGTGTTGCTGGGGGTACCCCGCCTTCATTAGTTCTGTGGGGTGCCCCCATTATTTAAACAAACTTTTTTCCTTTTTTTTGTTTTGGCGATCATCTTTTATTTTTTCTTAATGTGCCTTTTTGCCAGTGACAACTCTGCTGTTTATTTTTTTGATTTATCTCTCTGTCTCACCTCTTTTTTTTTTTTGTTTACTTGATGTTGGATAGGCATGGACCATTGTGTCGAAGATTTTGACGCATTCTTCAGTCGCATGAGCGGCAAGCTCCTCCGGTACCTTGGGTACCTCAGCTTCAGGATTAGGGTTAGCAACTTGTTTACCCTTATCTTGCTCTGAGAACTTCCTTGCCTCATGCATATCAGCCACAAATTCCTTAAGATACCCACTTAAAATCAATGACTCAATTTCTTCCCTCAAGTGAAAGCATTCGGCGGTACTATGGCTGAAATCTTCATGAAACTCACAATACTTCAAGCTATGCTTCATATTGGGGTAATTCCGAATTGGCTTAGGTGGGCGAAGCAACACCGTATCCCTAATATGGTAAAAAATATATTCAGGTGATTGATTCAAATAATGGAAATAGTCATATAGGGATTTTTGTGGCGCTTCCTGTTATTCTGGCAGTAGCGGTGGGCTATGTACTCGGGGTGCTCGAGAGGGTACCCGGGGTACACCAGGAATATTCAGTCCTTTCCCACGTGGGGTTGGACGAGGTGGGCTGTGTACCCGAGGTGCTCGAGAGGGTACTTGAGGTACCTTGGCTCTCTTGGGCTTCTCCTTGTTTCTCACAACTTTGACTCTGTCTTCCTCCCGCTTTAGGTTACACTTCTCATCCATTTCTATTTGTTGCAGGGCTCAAGAATGAGCTTCCCCATATGACAGAGGGCGGTATTTTTTAAATGACCACCATAATTTCCCCAAACGCAAATTCTTTTCAAAATGAGTGAGAGTATGTTAGTGACCAAACATACCGGTACGCAACACCTCTTGGTGGAAGCGGGTTACGTATTCGGCTAAAGACTTCGAATCCCTTTACTTGATGAAAGCAAGCTTAGATGATGTTATATCTTCGATGGATGCATAACCAAACTCATGAACAAAATCTTTTAGGAGCTGGTCTAAGGAGGATACAGTACCTGCCTTCAACGATTGGAATCATGATTTGATTGGTCCGGTGAGGGTATGTGGGAACATCCGGCACATAGCATTGTTGCCCACTCCTTTAATCATCATTTGGTCACGACACAACTCAGCATGTTCCACGGGATCCGAGGTACTCGAGTATTGTTGTATTTGAGGCATGGTGAACGCTTCTGGGAGAACCACTGTCTGAATCTCCATAGTGAATGACGAGTTATACGCTGCTGGCGCTAGAGCATTGGTGAGGTTTTATTTTTCATAAAGGAGCTTCACTTGAGCTTCGAGGTACCCCATTTTTTCCAGGAACTTGCGGGGTACCCCAGGTGCACCTAAGGACGCCGCAGTTGTTTGTGAAGCTCTTTTGGCGTTCAACTTGTGCCGGAGATGTTCATGGACGTTTTATTTATGTTTGGTACCTTGGGGTCTATGGGAATAGCAAGAAGCAATGGAGCGTTCTTCCCGAGAGCCACCGGTTTGAAACTTTGAACAGGTGCCCGACGGCCCGTGCTTTGGTCTACTTCCTTCCGGTATTTCAGATCTTGGTATAATCTGCTTCTTACCGTGTGGGGACGGGACATCTTGAGTTACCGGGGAAGTGGCTGCTTCGGGTACTCGAGATCCTACTGCTTTGAGAATCACGTGAGCTAAATTTTCAAAGTGTTTATGGGTAACGGGCTCCTCGTCGGGTTGAATATCAGCTGATTGCTTAACAGATTTGCCTTTCTCTAAGCGGGATGCCTTTCTAGTCGAGTCACCCCTCTCATCACTGCCGTGGTCCTCCGCTCCATCATAGCCTAACATTTGGTTATTAGCGGGTACGTCGGGTGCCATGGCTGCGCAAGCGCACGTACCGGCAAGCTTAGCAGCGTGAGGAGGTTTTTTGCGCATGTCCCCACAGACGGCGCCAATTGTTTGCAGCTGATTTTGGGTCAATGAATAAAAAACCACAAAACCAACCCAAGAGCAATAAATTTATATTTTTGTCGGGGAGCGGGGTACCTCGTTTGTTCGGCACGTGTGGGCTGTTTAGGCTTTTTTGTGGAGCGTAGGAGGATTGAGATGACCGTGGATATGGAGGGGGTTTGACTTTAGGTGAGGAGGGCTAGTGAAACTCTCCTTAAACCTGCGAAACAACCAAAAAAGAGGTCAGAGGTGGAGCTGGGGGTGGCCGGCGACCACACTCCGATGCTCAAGTCAGAGTTGGGTTATCTCAGGTTAGAGAGTTTGTAAGCTCTCGGTAATGGAGGTTTTGAGGTTGAAGAAACCCTAGTTTTTTTTTTTTTTTGTGGTGAGTCTGTTTACTTACTTGATAAAATCAAACCTGAGTATTTATATGGTGCACCCTGGTCGCCGTGTCACCTAGCGCTATTTTAGTGGTGTTCCCTGCTGTCATGTCAGAAATATTCTTATTTTCATGTGTATGGTGGCTCAGATGTTTCAAAATTATGAGTGAAGAGCAAGTTTGTGGCGTATTCACGTACTGGGCGTAGTGGAGTAGTCCCGCGTACCTTTACAATTCCGTTGTAATTTTTTAAGCGTAGCAGGAAAAGCACGAGATTTTTTTTTTTTTTTACACGTATCAAACTGATCATTTTGAGATTCGGGGCCCACATATCCCTTCACATATTTACGAAGACTTTTATATCCTTTCATGGTGTATCCGAGGTACCCCCGGAGTGCTTAGGGTAGCCGGGGTACCTAAGGTACCCGAAATAAATTAATATTTTAAATATCAACACGTGGCGCTTCATCATTGGCCCCATATTTCCTTCCCAATATTGCTTTTTTTTTCTTTTTTTTATTCACTCATTATCATATAATTAATTGATAATATTCGTACATATGTAGTATGCGACGAGGAGCAATGCACCTAAAGTACCCAAGACCCTCTCAACATTCCTTACAACAATTTCTCATTAAAGATAAACACTTTTTTTTAATTTTTCTTTTAAATGTTAGACCTTAAAACCTGCCCCACCGGTTGCATAAGCCTCACAACAGACAAACCAACACGATTTATATAAATATTATTTAAATTTAATGGTCGAAGGTCTCCTATAGCTAGATAGAAGTCACATTTTTTAGCGACTTGTTCCCTTAGAATATGGGACGTGGCTGCCACACGTGCAAATTTTAGGCAGCTCTATCTCTTTGCATATATATGTTTATCAGACTTCAGAAACAGATCAGACAGTAAGGAAAACCGGAAGCAAAATTAAGATGGTATTCACCGAGAAACAGGAAGCTCTGGTGAAGGAATCATGGGAAATCCTCAAGGAAATATCCCAGAAAATAGCTAGCGTTTCTTCTCCACGTAAATCGACAGATGAATTTTTTTTTTTTAATCTGACATCAACGTAATTCTCTTATTTTTAACATTTCATATGTATACACTGTGTGGAATAGAGTTTTAGAGATTGCGCCGGCTGCCAAAGGCATGTTCTCTTTCCTTAGAGATTCAGATGGGATACCACAGAACAATCCTAAGCTCAAGGCTCATGCTGTTAAGGTTTTCAAGATGGTCAGTTTTTTTTGTGCCATTTGTTTATTTATTTCCGTAAAGTTTGAGCAAAACTTCCTGAGCAAAGATAGATGAGCTTTTAATTCAGCTAACTGTAAACTAGAAGTTTTTAATTATTCACAATTTTATGATCATAAATAAACATCATTTATATAATCTTGATGTATGTCTTTTTTTTTAGCATACATAAATAAGTAATTATGATTAAAAAAAAATTCTATAACCCACATGCTTTATTTTGATTAATATAATAAAATTTGAATTAATTTTTACAATGCTTGGCATGTGCTTGCTTACTTTTAGACGTGTGAGTCAGCAATTCAACTCCGAGAGAAGGGTAAGGTGACGGTCGCTGATACAACTTTGAAATATTTGGGTTCTGTTCATCTCAAGAATGGAGTCTTGGATCCCCATTTTGAGGTAATCACATTAATTAAATTCCATTAATTAGTAATAGGCATATTAATTAACAAGCTTCTTTGTTGATATATACTTCATAATTTTTTCATATTAATGATGTTTTATAATTAATGGAAAATTAATTAATTATAGGTTGTGAAAGAAGCTCTTCTGAGAGCAATCAAAGAAGCAGTTGGAGAGAAATGGAGGGACGACATGAATTGTGCATGGGTTGAAGCGTACGATCAATTGGCAGCAGCTATCAAAGCTGAAATGAAAGAAGAAGCTGCTTAATTAACTAGCTTTATCGGGGGAAAAGAAAACTCATCGTATGTTTTGACTTCATTGGTTTTGTGTGTTTGCGATTTTTTATGTGTCTATTATTATTTTTTAAAAGTTCGGGTAGTTCCAAACTTCCAATGTGAGTCCTCAATTATTTTCTCATTTTATCATGAACGGTGATGTTTATCATAATTTGATTGAATAAATGAACGACATGGTGCACCATTCTATTTATGTTTTTCTCATCCATTAGAGATGAGTGTGGAGGGTTTATGATGTAGGATGTTAGCGTAGTATGAGTAGATATCTTTTTGGAGTCATAACTGATGAGAATATACATATATATATATATATATATATTTATTTATCTTTAATTATATAATTGTTAGTTATTTTTAATTAATTAAATTATTTTATTGAATAGAGAATTAATTGGAGATTATGGATAAAAAGGCACGAAGAAACAAGCTCAATTTAAGAAGTAAGGGAGATTAAATTGAGAATCAATTGAAGGATAATGAATTAAAATAATTAAAGGCTTGTTGCATATGCTAAATGCAATTACGATTACCTGCGAAAGTGATTTACTTAGGATTTACTTTTTGTTTTGCTCGAGAACTAGCAAAATCTAAGTTTGGCAGTATTTGATGAGCATATAATATATACATATTTTACCATTAATTATATAGTTGCTAGTTATTTTTATTTGTTATTTTTAAATAATTGAATTATTTTATTGAATAGGGAATTAATTGGAGATTATGAATAAAAAGGCACGAAAAAACTCAATTTAGAAAGTAAGAAAGATTAAATTGAGAATTAATTGAAGGACAATAAATTAAAAGAATTAATTTATTGAGATTTAATTTAAGAAGAGAAGAAATGCATTAGGATGTGCATGGTATTAAAAAAAGGAATTCTAATGCAATTCTAAGTGGTGGGCCCGAGTGAGAGTAAAACAATATTAAAGGCCAAGCCTTTTGGCTTCAGAATTAAAAAAGTTGGGCCCATTTTGAACACTATAAAAGTTGACTTTGAATTTTGAGAGGGGAGCCGCCAGAGGAAGAAAATAAGCAAGAGCAGTCGCAAGGTAGAGAAGAAAAGAAAATAGCGGCAGCAACAATTCAATATTCCCATGACTGGTTTTATTTTATTTGTTGCTCCATATTCAAGTATGTTTAGCTAATTTTCTTATATTTAGGTTAATGATGAAACCCTATTCAATAAAATAATTATATTTTTATTTAATTAATTTCATACATGTGTGCTTTAATGTTTATGGTTCTTATTTCACATGATTAGTTGGATATTATTAAATTTTTTTCACAAATTTTATCATGCATTATTGATTGTTAGGATTAATATTTGACTAATGATGCATAAATTAGTAAGTGTACTAGTCAGCACAAGTAATATAATGAAGAGTAGAGTATCGTCCCACAGTAATGGTATATCCTATTAGCTACCGAAATTATTCTAACTCTAATTTATTTGAACAATCGAATAAGCGGATTTAAATTAAAATAAAATAAAATAATTAAAAATTAAATAAAGATGCAGGCAGTAATAGAAATCACCAAGAGATTATGACATTAGGACATCCGATTTCACCTTAACCAATCCAATTTAATCCTCCATCTATGCTATTAAAATTTATTACCCATATTGACAGTGAATTTTCCTAATCCATTCAATATTCTCTCTTGAGTAATAGTAAAAATACATTCACACATTAACCCACTATATCTCTATGTGAATTTAAATATGCAAAGATTCATTAAGCTCTATGGAAATTCTTAGAAAATCTGCATAAATCACGTTGGCACATCTCTATCTTTCGTTCAATTCATGGCATCCATTACACAGAGCAAAAATACATAGAGCAAAATACATAAATCTCCTCTTGGTCTCATTATGTATCCTCAAATCATTTAAATATTGGTTAGATATTTAAAAACATTAAACACAATAATGAACACTCAACCATGGAATAATAAATTAAAAATAACATAAATTTATGAAATTAAATCTTCAGATGTAGCCCTAATAAAATAAATTAGTTCATGGGAATATAAAGAGAATCTATTAACTTAATTAGAAACATTCAAGTAAGATAATAGAGAGGAGACAAAGAAAAACTGAAGAAGCTATCTCTCTCCAATCTCTGCAATTGACTTCTCCAAATTGTTGCTCCCGGATTTACAGTGGCTTCTCTTGTTCTTTTCTTACTCTCGGTTTTCTCTCCAATTTTCAGTTGTTGTGCGACCGCCTTCTCTGCACTTTTCCTTTTATATTGTTGCACCTTGAATCCTCAAATAGAAAGGAAAAAGAACAAAAGCCCAGCCGCCACTTTTAAGCCCATGTACGTTTAACTTGTAAAATTTAATTGGCCAATTTGCAGAGCCAAGGCCCATCACTTAAATCATTCAAATTGCCATTTCCAAATTAATTCTTTAGGACCTGTCTACCTTACAGATTCTGTAACGTACGCACCCAATGCATGCACCACACCTGTCCTGCATATGGAGAAAAAGCATGCAATTGTTTTTGTTTGGTAGCTAGCTAACCAATCAGGAGCTGGCTAAGTGGGATCTGTATGTTACAGAATCTGTAACTTAGCCAGCTCCTAATTCTTTAATGCTCCCCACTTGCTGCCATATTTGTCAACCAAATATTCAATGCTTCCCCCACGTGTTGCATGCATGATGATTAAATTTAATCATTCTTGATTTAGCTTTTTATTTCTTTACTGCTTCCACATTATTTTTAGTATACTCTAATTTGTTTCCTCTTTAAGCTTCTTTTCTTATTAATATTCTCAATATTCCTACAATGACAAAATATAAAAATTAAGATAAAAATTAATATAATAAAATATAATTTAATATAAAATTAATTATGAAAACATTAAAATAATAGATAAATTATGAGCACATCAACTAAATCTATGCTTGGATTTATAAAGTTTATATATGATTATCTTTGATTCTGTATTTTTCATTAAATTGTTTACACATAGTGCTTAGAAAAAATTTGACTTCTTATTATTCAACATGTTTACATGGGATGCTTATATATCATACTATTAAGCAGAAAAAGAACCTACACAAGATTAATTTTATTTGGGCTTAATTGTTATATCCATGAGATGACATAAATTGATTTCGAATTGTCACTCTAAAATTGGGAATTAATCAATAATTAGATAATTACTAGTTGAATAATGATGGATTATGATACCTTGGTAATTTTTTGTCTTATTGAATTCTCCTTTGTTTTAATTGTTTTCTTAGTTTAATTGGTTTAATTTTCTTCGAAACTCAATTTGCTCAACTAAGTTAGGATAAATATTAATTTTAGATTTAAATTAGACTTTTCAATTTATAACAATCCCGGTGGGTTTGATCTCGTTACTACTATTCTATTTTTAAATTCGTGTGCTTGCGAGTATATTAAAATTTTTTCACAACAATAACTTAAGTTATAAGTGTCTATTTGGATCTTATAATATACCGTTTTAAAGCTTGCGATGAGTTATGTAGTATTGGCACCATAGTTCGGTAAAAAAAATCTATTTATTTTATGGTCATTTAACAAGTTTAAGATATTTTTCTATTCTTCCTATTGTTTTCAGGATTTTTATCTTTATTTTTTATATATCATATTCAAGTACCCTTTTTTTTATATCAGTTAGGAGGATTTTATTATGTAATAATATTTTGGATATATCTATTTTAGTAAATTTGTGATAGTTAGTATTAATATAAAAGGGATCCAAAACACTAGTTTTATTATTCAAACTTTCATTAATCAAATTTTACACTTCTCAAAAATTTTTGTTTCTCTATCTTTTCAATCTTAACGTTTCTATTTCATCAGTTTGATTTCCCGAAATTTACATTTCTTATTTTGTTTAATGGCAGGGATAGGTAAAGCTAAAATGAATGTCTAGCCTCCCGTACTCGAATTCGGGTAGCCGGTTAAGTAAAATTGCTTAAACTTCAGTCCACCAAGTCAATGAAGACAATTTACATTGCAAGAAAATGTCCTTGCAAACTTCCGAGAATCTTACTTGGAACATATTGTAAAAAAATTTCTCGAAGTTAATTTAAGAAAAACTCGATCTCTCAACTAGATTGGCCATAAACAATCTAAACTTGCGTTCTTATTTATAACAATGTTTGAAGATAAGTCGATTTACCAATTTCTATAGCATAAATTTCCTCTAATAAAGAATCTATATCAGAACTTATAAAGATGGCAAATTGCTTAGACTTTCATCATACATTTCCGCTCTATTTCTTCAGTCGATCGCAGCTTTGTAATACGTATGTAATTAAAACAAAGTGTTGGCGTTAGAGAGGACCCAAACTTTCTTAATACAATCTTGCTCGCCAATAATGCATTAAAAATGACGAAAATTTTTGGAACTTCTGTTGCTTTTTACTCTGTCCAATAACAGATCATCATTTCAAAAATATGTACTAGTCTCACTATTTTTCCACGTGAAAAGATTCGTCTACACGTGACTACACATGACGAGGGAGTTTCAAGAATATTAATACCTCATCAGCTGCGAATCAGCATACACGTGACAGGAAGTGTCAAGGAATACCCACATCAGGTGAAAATAATTTTTGGCAAGTATATAGTTATATGTGCTCAATTCAGTAAATATGTTAGCTCCCGTGAATCAGGTAAACCCAAGACTTTGTACGTTTACTTGATTAACTAATGGAATTTTGTTTTTGGACTTTGCCCGTTAATAATAAATAATGGTAAAAATTAACAAAACAACTTTTTTCTTTCTTGAGTACACATTGCTTGAATGACGAAAACCTGAACCTTTTTTCTACCCACGTGAACGAGGGTTGCACTCACGCCCTCTTGGAAAATGATATCCAACTACTCTGGGTATTTAATTTTATTGGTCAAATTTGTAGAGTGTTAAGTAGTCTTCGGTATAGTCTCAATGAAAGGAATGCTCGTTTTGCAGTTTTCTTTGGTTTATTAATAGCTCTCGCATCTCTATTGATCAATCAATTAATTACATTATCGTTTGCATCCTCAATTGACCAAAGATCAGTCAATTAATTACATTACATTATCATAGCCTTGTCGTCGTAAGCAAACACATTTAACAATAGAGGCAGTGATGATCTGACCAACTGCACTCTTAAAATTTATATGCATCATTTTTTATCAGAATTGAAAGTGCAAACATGGCTCAAAAACAACATCCTAGATGCCTGCTGGTTTGTTTTCTTTAGTACTGGTTATTTTTGCATCAGCTAATAAAGCATCAAACAGGGTAAAGTCACTGAACGTAATCAAAGAGTTGAACCGAAAAGGGCCATATATCGGTCTCATCACAGTATTTCCACCTGAAGAAGATGCATTTTTTGCAATATCAGCTTCCAAGCCTCATCCTTTGCACCCGTTTGTCGATCTTTCAGGTTTTTAATTACTTGTCTCCAAGATTATATCTGTTAATATTGATTTATTTATTTTTTATTTTTTAAAGGTAGGGGGCAAAGCCCAAATCACACTGCAAGAAAAGTAGTCATTTTCTTACCTCTTCTAAGATTTGAACTTGAGTGCCTTGTCAAATAAATCTGCTTCAAAACCACTCAACCAAGCACCCCTAGGGCTAAGCATGTTTGTCTATAAATTTGTAGACACTTGGAAATTTAAACTTGTAAATTAAAAGGATAGGTTTGATTTTGCAGGAAGACGATTTCTTGTGGGGAAAATTAATGGGAAGAAAATAATATATGTGAGATGTGGAGTTGGTAAGGTGAGTAATATACATGTTTGTAACTTCTTTTATCTTGCATGGGGTCTTAATTAGTATGATTAATGTTAAATATATTTCAAAGACGTACTATGTGATATGAATCATGAATGACAATTATTAAGCTCGTATTAATGATTTTCAATTCCCAATTTTCAATGTAATTTGTTCAACTGATGAAATGTCATACCAAATGAGTGAGAGATATGAAGGGTTCAAACTTCAAACCATAAACGAGTAAGCAGTAAATGGTTTAAATAGTTGCCTCCTTGTTCAGTTTAACCTTTTTATTCTTGTAATATTAGTAATACAAATTCTCTGTGCACAATATTGGATATAAGCTGATGTGACACTAGGAGCAGTGATCGAAGACTGAATTCATTTATTCAACCCAATTTAATTTGAAATATATAAGTTTGGATTTTAAAAAATTGATTCAATTACTAAATGGGTTGAATTCATATGAATTGCCGTTTAATAAATGTGTCGAATATGGTTTGAGCTCAGCGATTCATTTGATAAATTTATTTATTCACTTTTATTCTTTTAATTTTTTAAATTGATGTTAACAAAAATTTGTGAACTTCTAAGGTAATTTTGTAATTGAATTATGAAAAAAAGTACAAATTATATATTTTTAATATTTAGGTTATATTATATGATATTTTTTAAGTTAAATGAATTAAACAAATCAACTTGTGTATTCGTCAATTAAGTGGGTGAATCAAAATATGGCTATTTCAATTTATTTAATAAATAGGTTGAATCTAGATTAGCCAAATTTTAACTCAATTTGTTTAAAAGTCAACACAAATTCCACTCATCAATCCAAATTTTTACACATGGGACACTAGTGTATGATCGTCACATGAGAAGCATGATTTATTTTAGTTAATCGCATTGACTTTTGTGTTGATTCTAACCAATTAATACTTGTACACCATTGTACACCATACCACTAATTTCTCAATATACCAAATGGTGAACACATTTCTTAAAGCTACATTTCAAGAACTAACACAATTCTAACAAGAAATTACAAACACTCATCAAAATCTTTTTTTTTTTTATAAAAAAGATGGGACTAAAATTTTTTTAGAAAAAAAAAATGGGTATAATTGTACCTTGCCTGGTGTAGTGGTTCATAGGTTTGCAGGGATCGATGGAGTGGCATGAATGTCCAAAACCATGCCTCTTATGATCACTGGCTCTGCTGCTTCTTATTTTTGCAACTACCTGCTTGTTAACAAAACCTTTTATACAACAAAGATGTATTAGATAAGACTACCTTATGAAGAACGAGATTAGCTTCACATGGCTACTGCAAAAGGTGGCGAAAGACTACATTCAATCGCTCTTGAACACTGCTATTGTCCATTTTGCTTCCAACACTTTTGAGTGCAGCACTTTTTTGCGTTGACCAAAGAGTTTCTTGGGTTGTTTAGTTTTGGGCTGGGCATGAACGATTTCTTCTTCATTTGGTTCATCACCATGAAAGTCTCTTGACCATTGACCATTGACATCAACTTCAAGATCACAGCAAATTGCCATGACGCCTCCAATGAACAAACCCTCCTCAAATCAAGCGTCCTTTTTTCTTTTTTTGGGAATTAGTATAAGATTAAAAAAAGGAACAAGATGGATGTTTTTAACAACCCAACAGAGACAAGGATGCTAGGAGGCCAAGTGGGAAGTGAGGAGGAGCAAAGAGGGAGAAAGTCATCATATTCTGGGAGAAAATCAAAGGTGCCATATTAACAAACAAACATAATAGTATAATTTTATTAAAAAAATTAAATTTTTATCCTTTTATTTTCTTTTTCATAATGAAACACAAAATTGAAAACAGAGATGAATATATAGCTACACTAATGAAATCAAAATTATTGATTCAAAACTAAAACATAATAAAAAGGAAATAAAAAAGTGAAGAAATGTTACCTAGGCTCAAAACTTTAGCTCTTATTCCAGCCACCACACAACAGCCACTGCCGCCACTGCTTTTAATCTTTTATGTCGATCTCCACCACCAGCAGAACCATAAAGACCCGCCCATCAAATTCCAACCATAAATACCACCAATTTGCTGCAAGAATCACCAAACACGACTACCAAACAGCAGCAAAACCTCCACCATTGTTCACTATCTTCCAGCGCGATTCACCAGCCACCACCAACAACACATTACTCATCACTAGTTGTATCTATCTGGTTACCTCCCTCTTCCAACCCCTTCCCCTTTTGCTGGAATTGAAGCCAAAAATCAACACTGGCTCTTTCGTAATTTTCGATCAAATGGTCGCGAATCGAAGAGAACCTTTAGCAGGATGTCGACTTGTGGCATATGGGTGGGATTCGAAGGTTGACTCTTTTACTTGGGTTAATTGGTTGTGAATGTAGGAATTTTGTTTGATCGTGAGTGAGGAGGGTTTGAACTTCTGGGGTTTCAATTTCTTAGATTGAGAGAGGGGGTGATGAATGTGTTGAGTGAAGTTTTTTAACTTAGAATATTTTGTAGTATTTTGCTAGAACTCACCATTTCAATTCCTTCATTTAATTTTTTTTACATCATTTAGAATTATAACACATTGTTTTCTTTTTCTTTTAATAAAATATCACACCAAAATTTTGGTAAAATACAGTCAAATTAATATTTCTATCATAATTTTTTGATAGAAAAAATTTCAATCACAATTCTATCATAAATTTTTGATAGACAATAATTCTATCTCAAAACTATCATCAATTCATGACAAACCAAAATTCTATTACGATTCGGTCATACTATAATGATAGAAGTCAAATCCGTCATAAACTGTCTGTCATCTATTGCTAGTTTTCTTGTAGTGACCGTAGGGTTTTAGAGGGTTAAAACTTAAAGCGCATAAACCGTACGGTTTATGCATTTTTCAGAATTTTAAAATTTCAGATTGGAATATTTCTCTCTCTCTCTCTATAATAATAATAATAATAATAATAATAAATTCATGATTTTTTTTTTGTTAGTGGTAAATCAGTATAAGAAAATAGATAATAGACGATAAGACAGTTTGTGACAGATTTTAGGCATATCATAGAATTATGATGGATTCATGATAGAATTTTTAATCTATTATAAATTAATGATGGTCTTGTGATAGAAAAATTTTCTATCATGAATTTATGATGATTTTATGATAGAATTATCATTTATCATGAACTTATGATATGATTGTGATAGAAATTTAATTTATCAAGAAATTGTGATAGAAAAATGACTTTGACGGTATTTGATCCAAATTTAATGTATTATTTTATTTTAAAAAGGTACATTTTAATAATTAAAAAAGTAGAAAACGCTAACAAAACTGTAGCATTTTGGGTACTTTAAACTTTCTTTCGTTTTTTCCTGTGTTGAACTTTCACACACTTGGAAATCAAAATCCCTAAACGCTACTTCTCTTGCTCCTCGCCATTCACAAACCCTCTGTCTGAAACGCTCATTCTTGCCGTCCTTCTTCTATTCACAACTGCCATTGCCGTCATACTTGATTTCTTCCTGTTTAGTTTCACTTTGGCTCCTAATACCATCTGTCTCCTTCACTTTGTTTCAAGTTTTCCTAATTAAACCATCATCTCTTCATTTTGAAACCGTACGTCACTACCGTTGCTCACTGGTCCCCTGATCATTACCAGTTCCCCGGAATGGACATCTACTCCTCTCTCCTCCCTACCACCACCACCGTTCGTTCCTCCTCCTCCTCTGATGGTTGCGCTAATATTCTTGGCCGAAGTAACTCCCCTTCCTTCTCTTATTTCAAAGATTGGAAGTTTGATTGCGAAGCCGATCTAAAACCCAAGGTGAGCCCTTTTCTTGCATTTGCGTTTGGTTTAATTCATACTGTTTATGGATTTTGAAGATTATATCTTTGATGGGTTTCTTTTTTGCTTTTGTATTTATTTATTTATATAGTAGACACATTATTCTGTTTTTTTTTTCCTTTTTTTTTTCTTTGTCTAGTATCAGTCCTGAATTAGTGGGTTTGAATATTCAAAGTTGCGTTTTTTTTCTCTCTTTTGTTTTGGTTGAAGAAATTTGATATGTTTCACTTTCTGTGATTAACTTAAGTTTCTTCTATTAGCTTTATTTACTCCATAATTTCTTTTTTACTAAGCATTTCCAAATGAATTTTCCATTTTACTTTCACTATTTTATTTTATTTTTGCTCTTTCTAACGTTTAGTCAATTATTCTCTGCGGGATTTGATGTCCCTGAATGTAATGGAATTCAATAGAAATTGTACTGCGGGATTTTATTAAATCAGGCTGTGATTAATGACGTTACTCTGTTTTTTTCCCCCACTCTATAGAGAAATTTGGAATTTGATTTTTTTTGGATAATTTTAAATTTGCTAAATTTTAGGTATTGGCACTAATTCATGTACTCTTCCTATTGGTTTGACCTTGTTTAGATATGTATTACCGCAAGTACTTTTGCTGGCCTTGAACAGACCATATGTTGGATCACAAGGTTATTGGTATTTCAATTTTTTTCCTTTTTGTGAAGGGGAAGGCTACCTCTCCTGCTGTATCCAAAGTCTTTGAGTCAATTTCGGTGAGACGTGCTTCCTCAATTGCTTGTAATAATTAGGACTTTTCACTTTTGTTTTTCAAATATCCATAGCCATGACCTATAACTTATATGCTTGTAGGGGGTGAAGGTTATATACAGAACAAGAGAACTAGAGAAACAGCAAGCCAAAAGGTCAGTGTATACTGATATTTGATTTAAATAGTCATTGTTGATAGACGTTATTTATGTTTATTTTTAATTATGCATAGTTTTATCCATATTCTAATTGTTTCAACTAAGATGCAATGCACTTTGTTTTGAGTTTCTTATGTGCATACACAGAGTTTTAAAACTGTGATGTAGATGTGAAGAGTTTACGGCATTGGTGGGAGTGGGGGGTTTAAATTTTATTGCAAGGCTGAAATCATAATTCAATTTCGTCTGTTTATGGCCTTATGATACTTTGGACTGTTTTAAGAAAATATTAGGAGTAGGCTGACAAATGAAAATTTTCGTCTTTGGGAAAAGAAAGGTTTGAGATCTATGTAATGCATAAGCAATATTTTTAACTTTGGATGTTTTACATTGCCTTGTTCAGCTGCCCAGGTGGTGGTTTATTTGGTAAGCTTGAGGATTTTGGACTTTGGATTCTACACTAATTTTGGTAGAATAGATCATTAATTGATATCCATTCGATGTAATTGACAGGAGTTGCGTACTCAAGGCACATTGTCCAAATCTATCCATATAATGGGGGAGATGAAGTTCGACAGCACTTGGAGGTATGTATTCATTGTTAAGTTATATGCGTGTCCAGTTTTTCGACCTTTCTGTTATTTTATTTGAGTTTCCCATATGCAAATGATTCTAAAATTTTTTATCTAGATTGATGCTCACGTTGGTGGAGTAAATGATATTGCTTTCTTGCATCCAAATAAGCAACTTTGCGTGATAACCTGTGGTGACGACAAAACTATAAAGGATTTTTTTTATATGATTATTTCTTCATGTTTATTTATGGAATATAAGTTGCTATTCCTTGCTGATTTGGTCTGTAAATTTAGGTGTGGGATGCTACTAATGGTACGAAGCAGTATATATTTGAAGGCCACGAGACTCCTGTTTATTCTGTCTGCCCTCATCACAAGGAAAATATCCAAGCAGCTGTCTTATATTTTTGCTTCATTGCCTTGGTTACATTGTTAGAGATTTTCTTGCTTCTTTTGCCTGCTGTGTCTATTTTTGTCCTATGTTTTCTAGTTCTTGATCATTTGTTTTTGATTTTATGTTTAGTTCATCTTTTCAACGGCACTTGATGGAAAGATTAAAGCTTGATTGTATGACAATTTGGGATCTCGAGTTGATTACGAAGCTCCCAGTCGCTGGTGCACAACAATGGCCTACAGTGCTGATGGTACAAGGTTAATATGCTGGACTCAATTCTACCTGTGTTTCCAATATTATGCTATTTGTTGTTGCATGGGCTCATGCTTGAATGGCTTTGTTTTTGTGTCACTTCCCCTTACTACATTGGTGGGTGGATACTGCAGGCTCTTTTCATGCAGGACAAGTAAAGATGGGGAATCATTTATTGTTGAATGGAATGAAAGTGAAGGAGCTGTGAAGAGGACCTATCAAGGAATTTAACTATTGTTTTATATTTTTAGATTTTTTTTTTAATTTGGGATATTTTATTATGTATTGGTGGTGATCACATTAGATACTAAATGTATCCCTTTTAAAATTAATTTGTCGGATCGAATGAATGTTAATTAATATAATTATTTTTATTTTTTTGATGATATTCATTTTATTAATTAATTAATTTTGTAAATTGAAATTCATCAATAAATTATAATTACAATATAATTTTTTAAAAAAATATATAACTTTATGACGGGAAATATTCATCATAAAGTCTATCATAAAAAGTTTTTTGTCATAATTTAATATTAAATTTCCAAATGATAATTGAATTTCTCGCCAAAAATAAAAAAATAGTGTGAAAATTTAAATTTAATTATTTTTATATTAAAATATTATGTGACGGATATGTGATTGTGAGTTGCCATCATGAATTCATGACGGAAAATATATTGTCATAAATTAATGATAGTGAAATAGATGACATATGAGTTGTTTGTCATGCACTTTCTTTTATGACAGTTGTTTCTCGTCATCTATTACTTATTTTCTTGTAGTGAATGATCATATATGCGTGTCAAAATCAAATTGATTTGAATCGACAAAAATAATTAAATGGAAAATATAGAATTATATGATGAACATGTTAGCATTTTAACAACAAAAGCATAATAATTTAACTCAAAAAAGTTAGTGATAGCTTGTGTCAAGTATCTTGCAATTAGTGATAGCGTATGGAAATTAAGATAAGGAGAGAGAATCCTAATCCTAAATAAATTAAGATCGTGAGATTAATAAGAAACAACTTCAAGTAGAATCTGTCATATGTATTAATCCCAAATGACCAAGCGCTATATACAATGATGTGTTTTATTGAAACAATTAATAATTGAATGAGCTCATTAGCTAATATAATAATCTCGGTAGCTGTTATCGTGATTTGATCCTCGCTTATGAGAGAAATTTTAAAATATATGAAAGGTACCATTCACAACTAATGTTATGACTTGTATATTCAATTTTGAAAAATCACCACTAAAATGGCTGTTATTATTAAAAGGCCAAAGGTAAGAAAATAATTTTTATTCATATATTACCATCTATTCTACAATGATATAAATACACAAGCTATCGTAACATTACAAAAGTAAATTCAACGGAAAATAAATAAAGGAGGGTAGCAGTTGTCTGGTGTGGTTGGTAGCAGTTATCATTATGCTATTGCATTCCAAAAGTCATCATTGCATGTCATTATTGTATTTTTACATGTGCTCCATAATTATTGTACTTGTTTGCCAATACTTCCCCTTGAGTTGGAGCATGGATGTCTATCATGCCCAACTTGCCAAGAAGATAGTCAAATTGTTGATAAGCCAGAGGCTTAGTGAAAATGTCGGTAATTTGTTTGACGGTGGACACATGAGCAGTTTTGATTAACCTAACTTGAATTTTTTCACAGATAAAATGACAATCTAATTCAATATGTTTGGTCCGCTCATGAAAAACATGATTTGCTGCAATATGGAGTGCCGCTTTATTATCACAGTATAAGAGAGCTGGTGAAGAAAAATTGAGCATAAAATTTGCGAATAGGAATTGCAACCATTGTAATTCACAAGTATAAGAAAATAATTTTCATTCATATATTACCATCTATTCTACAATGATATAAATACACAAGCTATCGTAACATTACAAAAGTAAATTCAAAGGAAAATAAATAAAGGAGGGTAGTAGTTGTCTGGTGTGGTTGGTAGCAGTTATCATTATGCTATTGCATTCCAAAAGTCATCATTGCATGTCATTATTGCATTTTTACATGTGCTCCATAATTATTGTACTTGTTTGCCAATACTTCCCCTCGAGTTGGAGCATGGATGTCTATCATGCCCAACTTGCCAAGAAGATAGTCAAATTGTTGATAAGCCAGAGGCTTAGTGAAAATGTCGGTAATTTGTTTGATGGTGGACACATGAGCAGTTTTGATTAACCTAACTTGAATTTTTTCACAGATAAAATGACAATCTAATTCAATATGTTTGGTCCGCTCATGAAAAACATGATTTGCTGCAATATGGAGTGCCGCTCTATTATCATAGTATAAGAGAGCTGGTGAAGAAAAATTGAGAATAAAATTTGTGAATAGGAATTGCAACCATTGTAATTCACAAGTAGCTTGAGCCATAGATCTATACTCTGCTTCAGCTATAGAACGAGAGACAACACTTTGTTTCTTGGTTTTCTAAGAGAAAAGATTAGATCCAAGAAAAGTGCACAAGCCACTTGTAGATCGACGAGTATAAGGACAACTTACCCAATCAAAGTCTGCATAGGCTGAAGGGGACTTGAAGATGCCATCGAGATGCTTTTTCCAAGACTTCATTTTAAACAACGTAAAACACGTAAGCAAGCTTTAAAATGAAGCTATCGTGAAGCCTGTATAAATTGACTCAAAAGATTAACAACAAAAATGATGTTTGGTCGTGTAATGGTTAAATAGAGCAGACGATCCATAAGATGATGGTAAACTGATGGATTTGGCAATAAATTTCCTTATTTAGCACGAAGTTTAATATTTTGCTCATTGGTGTCGTAGAAGTACGACAACCTAACATTCTCATGTTTTCTAAGATGTTGAGACAATATTTTTGTTGACAGAGAAATATTCCCTTAGATGATCGAGCAACTTCAATCCCAAGAAAATACTTAGGTGGCCTAAGATCTTTGATACTAAATTGATTATCAAGCATTTTCTTCAAAACTTCAATTTCAATTGAATCATCAGCTGCCACCAGAATGTCATCAACAAAAATTAAGACAAAAAGAGAAATCTATTGTTTGCTTTGAAAAAATAGTGTACTCTGCCTTTGACTGAGTGTATCCTTGGGAGATTAAAAAATGTCTTAATTTGGCAAACCAATTGCGACTTGCTTGCTTAAGCCCATCTAATGATTTATTAGGGATATTATCATTCGTAAACACTATAAATGCTCTGTTATAAAAAATATTACAACACTTTGAGGGTGTATCAATCGTCCACCATAAATTGACAAAAGCTATCTGTCGACCACCAAACCGTTAGCTGCCGTTTGAAAGTTAACGGAATAATAGTGAATTAATGATTTTACCCTTGAAAATTATCACTTGTATACTCTTAAATTATCACTTGTATCATATGAAAAGAACAAATTACCCCTGTGGCGTTATCCTATTTAAACGGCAAGTAACAATTTGGTGGACGACAGATACATTTTGTCAACTTAGGGTGGACGATTGATACACCCTCAAAACATTGTAATATTTTTTTATAATAGATTATCTATAGGGTATATGAATGATAATTTCTTGATTTATTAAGACGACATACATATTTTTCTTTCTCTTCCTATTGACAATATCCTAGTGGTATTTTCATGTAAACCTCCTCATCAAGTTCACCATGAAAAAAAACATTATTGACATCAAGTTGGTGCAGAGACCAACCTTTAATAGCTGTTATGGTAAACAAATTTTTAATGTTTCACTATAATTAATTCCCTCTATTTGTGTGAATTATTTAGCAACTAGACGTGTTTTATATCTCTCAGTGGTTTCATCTGATCGATACTTAATCTTATGAACCTATGTGCATCTGATAGGTTGTTTTCCTTGTGGCAAGGTAGTGACAGTCCAAGTTTTATTCCTCTCAAGAGCCAATATTTCTGCAGGCATGACTTCCTTACATTCTAGATCTTTAAAAGCTTGATGAAGGGTTGTAAGATCTACTTTTTGAGTCAATAGATGTAAGAAAAACTTTATACTTGTCAGATAAACAATTATAAGAAATGACATTAGCTAAAGAATAAGATGTATCTGTACCATGAGAAGATGTTGAAGATGGACAATCAGTTAGAATGGTAATATTGCAAATGTAATCATTTAGATATCCCAGTAGATGTCAATTACGGGCTGGTCGGTTATGTGACAAAGATGAAGAAGTCTCTGCATGAGATTAGATATCATTATCATTATCAGTAAGTGAGGAAAATAAAGAATATTCCACATGAGGTAGGGCATCCTTATCATTTGGAAATTCAGAAATTGGCAATGGCATAATTGGATGTGTAGATGGTTACATAAAAGAATCACGAAAAGTTAAAACATGTTCATAAAACAAAACACCCCTGGAAGTATAAATGATTCTTATAGCCAAATCATAAATCTTTTACCCTTTTTGTCTAAATGGATACCCTATAAATATCCTCGATTTTGAACAAGCATTAAAATTATGTCTTTGAGGTGAAAGATTATGAGCAAAGTAAAGACATCCAAAAACTTTAAGATGAGAGTATGATGGAGGATTACCAAGTAACTTTTCATGTGTAGTTTTATCATTTAGGACATGAAGAGTTTTGTTAATTAGATAAGCAACAGTAAGAACACATTCCCCTAAAAGTTTAAAGGAAGGTTGCTTTGGAATTGTAATGTTCGAGCAATATCAAGTAGATGGCGATGTTTTCACTCCATCAATTCATTTTGTTGTGGAGTAGTAACACAACTTCATTGGTGAATAACTCCATGAGTTTTGAAGAAATCTTGTAAATCTTTAGAGAGAAATTCGGTTCCATTACTAGTTTAAACTCCTTTAATGGGAAAAACAGAGTGTAACTCTTTAGAGGAAACAAGAGCACCATTAGTTTATATCTTCCTTACTCTAGTATCGTACTGAGTAAATACCAAAGAAAAAAAAATGATTTTAAGACATTTTGAGTTTTAGACTTATGTTTTATTAAGAAAACCCAAGTGCAATGACTGAAATCATCAACAATGGTTAAAAAATAGTGAGCACCAGAGTTACAAGTAATAGCAAAACTTCCCCAAATATCACAATGGATCAATTTGAAATGTGAAGTTCTTTTTATTTGACTTGAAGAAAAAGAAGTTCTTGTATGTTCCCCCAAAGGGTAAGCATCACAAATCATTTTATTGGAAAAAGAAACTTCAGGAGCTAAAGTAGAAATAGAACATGAGCGATATGTAGTAGGATGACCCAAACGCCAATGCCAACTATCAAACGAAAGCTTTACATTTGCATTAAGGTTTGTTGAATGTTGCAACTGATAAAGACCATTCCAACATTTACCCACTCGAATTGTTTTCTTTGTGGTGGGGTCATGAAATATACAATTGTTAGGGAAAATGTTACTGACCAATTAAGGGCTTTTGTGATTTGTGATACCGACATCAAATTGAACTTAAAAGATGGTATGAGAAAAATATTATCAAGATAGAGAGAAGAATTAATGGAAGTAGCACCAATTTTAGTTATCTGTGTAGTAGAGCTATAAACCATTTGAACGCTTGAAAGAGAAGTGTTTGGTGATAAAGACTGAAGTAGTTGAGGTGAGGAACACGTATGATTTGTGGCTCTACTATCAATTATTCAAGTATCATCAATAGAAGAACTAAGGGCAATACCTGTAAAATTAGTGAGGGGATAATTTCTACCTCATTGTAGTATTGTTAAGATTTAATCGTATTTCTCTTATGTTATTACCGCAGAAGATGGAGTGGTTGGTCTTTCAATTTTGGAACTAGAAGTGGGTAGTGTAGAAGATTGTCATAATTATCTCCTAATTAGTTATGATTAGATTCATGTATTGTGTGTATATATCATGTTTATCTCCTACTATTCTTTAGGAACAAGTTTGTACAAAGGGCTATAAAATGCCATGTATCTATAGTATCAATGAATAAAATGGAAAAAAATATATTAGTTCCTCAAATCTTCATGGTATCAGAGCATGTATCTAAATCCCTGCAAACTCAGTAAAAAAGAAAATTTTGTTTTTCCTTTCAGAATTGAATCAAATTATCCCTCAACATTATGACTACCGAATCGTCAGAAATCACCACCGAATCAACCACACAATCAACCACCATATCATCATCTCCTATTATACATGTCTAATCTAAAAATTTAGGCTTCAATGCTGGGATTATTCTCACCGAAACCAATTATGACACTTGGTCCCAAATCAGTGAAATACAGATTGTTGGTCATGAGAAACTTGATTATATTATTGGCGACTCACCTCAACCTGAAGCAAAAGACCATGCTTACTCCAAGTGGTATGCTGAAAATAAAAAAGTTAAAAGTTGGTTACTCACATCAATGACACCTGAAATTATAAAGAGGTATCTTCGCCTACACACCGCTTGTGAGATTTGGAGAGCTCTTGCTAAAGTATTCTATGATGGATCGGATGAAACGCAATTTTTTGCTCTTAATCAACGTGCTTTCTCCCTCCGTCAATCAGGTCGTTCTCTTCCTATATATTATAGTGAACTAGTTGAAATATTTCAAGAACTTGATTATCATGACAAAGTTACTATGAAGGATCCTGATGATATTATTATGTATAAAGCATCTGTTGAGAAATTGAGAATACATATCTTCTTGAATGGTCTTAATGTTGAATTTGAACAAGTGTGAGGAGAAATCCTTCACATGGATCCAAGTTTGGATTTTGAGTGAACATATACATATGTTCGTCGTGAAACAAATCGTCGAATTATTCTGACTAGCGATCCAATTGCCTCTGATTATGTGGCCATGTTAGCTCATCGAAGCACACAACCTACACGACAAGTTAACACTAGTACTGCTCCATCTTCTTCAATGATGACATCTCGTAGTTTCGATATTGGAAATAAAAAGTCTTACTCATCTAGATATTGTACTCATTGTGGGGACACATGACACACTAAAAGTCCATGTTATGACTTGATTGGATATCCTGAGTGGTGGGATCTTTCCAAAGCTCTCGAACGTAAAGCCAAGACTTCAACAGTAACACCATCTGTTTCTGCAGCCATATCTGAAAAGTCTCTACCTAATGGTACTGCCTTACACATTTCTTCAGATTCACAAGGTAAGTTTTTTTATAACCTTGCTTCTATTGGATCTAGTGCGTGGATTATTGATTTTGGATCAACTGATCATATGTCCTTTGATATTGCCTTTGTTTGTCAATTAAAACCATTTAAACAATCAGTTGTATCTACAACCAATAGAACTCAAGCCTCAGTTATTGGTAAAGGTTTTTTTCGCTAAATAAACTACATTTAGATTCTGTTGTTATAGTTCCTTCTCTTAATTTTAATTTGATATATGTCTCTCAAATTACAACTTTCTTGAATTGTGTTGTGATCTTTTGGCCTGACTATTGTGTTTGCAAGGACATCAAGACAAGGAAGACAATTGGGTGTGGTACTAGAAAATGGAAGCTCTATTATCTTGATCTCTCATTATCTAGCTTAAGTGCATTGGCTCAGTCCTTATCAACTACTAGTTCAGCATCTGCTTCTAATATCTAGTTATGACACAAACGATTTGGACATGTTTCATTTGGATATTTAAAGCATTTCTTTCTAGAATTATTTTCCAACACATCTCCATTATTGTTTAAATGTGAAACTTGTGAATTGGCAAAGAGCCATCGTTTTCCTTTTCCGCGAAGTATGAATAAAAGTTCTTTGCCATTTATGCTTGTACACTCTAATGTTTGGGGTCCCACAAAAGTTCCAAATGAATGGAGCACGTTGGTTTGTTGCTTTTATTAATGATTATAGCCGCATGACTTAGGTATGTTTGATGAAAACAAAGCATGATGTTTGCTCACTTTTTAAACAATTTTTCTCAACTGTTGCTACTCAGTATAAAACTCAAATTCAAGTTCTTCGCAGTGATAATGGTGGCAAATTTGTTAATCACGAGCTAAAGAAAATCTTACGTGAAAAAGACATAATTCATCAAACCACTTGCCCTTATTCACCTCAACAGAACGAGATTGCAAAAAGAAAAAATGGACATCTCCTAGAAATGGTTCGAGCCACCTTATTTGAAGCCAATATGCCTCTTTATTATTGGGGTGAATCACTTACTACAGCATGTTACCTGATAAACCGTATCCTATCCCATATTTTAGACTTCCATACACCTCTAGAAACATTAAACCGAAGCTTATCCTCACCCCTACAGTGAACCTAACCCCAAACATTTTTAGATGAACTACTTTTGTACACGTACCAAATCATGCTCGCCATAAACTTCAACCACGTGCTCTATGATGTGTGTTTATTGGTTATGGTCTTCATAAAAAAAGGGTATTGATGTTTCCATCCACCAACTCGCAAATTGTATGTCACCATGGATGTCCAATTCTATGAACAACATATGTACTTTCTTACAACTTCAGCTACAAGTCAAGGGGAGAAAAATATTGACTTGTAGTCTTTTAGCTATTAAAGTGAAAACATGATTCATACTTTAACTGAACCTGCAGAATTTGAACCTAAAGAACTTGAACCAGCAGAACCCGACCTTGAGTCAGTTGAATGGCCAACAGTACCTGAACTTGAACAGATAGATATAACAACTGAGCCGACAACACATGAGCTTAAATCGTGTGATCATTCTAATATAATGGAACCAAATGTATCACAACAACAATTGTCTTCACTTGATGCTTCTATTCCTCATGAGCCATCATCAATTAATAAATCACAGGTAAAGCTTGAACCTTCACTCCGAGTACTTCCTAATCGTACCACAAGAGGAGTTCCTAAAGTTAGTTATGAACCTGTTTTTAATTCTACTCGTAAATACCCATTAAGTATTTATGTCTCTTATCATAGGTTATCCAAGGCATGTGCATCATTTGCAAATCAATTATCTACTGTATATGTTCCTAATAGTGTGCAGGAGACTATAAAAGATCCTAAGTGGAAAGATGCAATGAACGAAAAAATGAAGTCCCTAAAAAAAATGCAACATGAGAGGTGGTTGATTTACCTGCTGGAAAGAAACCTGTTGGGTGTCGATTGATTTTTACAATTAAATACAAAGTTGATGGTGATATTGAAAGGTATAAAGCTCAACTTGTGGCTAAAGGATACAGTCAAACATACGAGATTGATTATGCAGAAACTTTTGCACCAGTGGCCAAAATAAATACATTACGTATTCTCTTATAGTTAGTTGTGAAATTTGATTGGTTGTTACATCAATATGATGTAAAAAATGCATTCCTGCACAGGAATCTCCAAGTAGAAGTATACATAGAGTTGCCTTCAGGGTGTAAATTACAAGTTGAAGGAAGTAAACAAGTTTGTGAACTGTAAAAATCATTATATGGTTTAAAACAGTCACCAAGAGCATGGTTCAGCAAATTTACAAGTTCAATGAAGGCATTTGGATATGAACAAAGTAGCTCTGATCATACTCTCTTCATGAAGCATAATGAAGGAAAGCTCACAGTAATTATTATATATGTTGATGACATGACAATGACATGAAATTATATTACTGAAAGGAAAACCTTGTAGACTTATCTCTCTCGAGAATTTGAAATGAAAGATCTCGGACCTTTGAAGTATTTTCTGGGAATTGAGGTGTTAAGATCTAAATAAGGTATATTTTTGTCGCAATAAAAATTTACAGTTGATTTGCTGAATGAAGTTGGCATGTTAGACTGCAAACCGAGTGATACACCTGCTGTTGAAAATGTAAGGTTTTGTTCATTATCATATTAGACCTGCAAATGTAAGGTTTTGCTCAACATGAGAATTTGAAGTTGGCATGTTAGACTGCAAACCGAGTGATACACCTGCAAATAAAAAACGATATCAAAGGTTGGTAGGACGGTTGATGTATCTTGCACATACTAGACTAGATTTGGCATACTTTCTAAGTGTTGTTAGCCAATTTATGCACTCTCCAAGTGAAGAGCATATGAAGGTCGTAATACGTATCCTACAATATTTGAAGTCTTTTCCAGGTAGAGGAATTATGTTCACTAAGGGAGATAATTTATTCGTTGAAGGCTATACCGACACAGATTAGGCTCGTTTAATTGACGATAGACGTTCAACTGCAGGATATTTGGCGTTCGTTAGGGGAAATTTAGTTACATGGCGAAGTTAAAAACAAGGAGTTATAACTAGATTTAGTGCAGAAGCGGAGTACAGAGGTATGGCTAAAGGTGTGTTTGAGCTATTATGGATTAAAAATTTATTATAGGAACTCAAGATTTCATTAACATCTCTTATGAAATTATATTGTGATAATAAGGCTGCATGTAACATAGCTCATAATCCTGTTCAGCACGATCGAACAAAGCATGTGGAGATAGACAAACATTTTATTAAAGAACAACTTGAAGTAAAGATAATTGAAGTTCCTCATGTTCGATCTCAAGATCAACTTGCTGACATTCTCACTAAGGCAATATCAAGTAAAGTCTTCCACCAAGTTTTAAGCAAGTTGGGCATGAAAAATGTAGAAGATTGTCATAGTTATCTCCTAAGTAGTTGTGATTAGATTCTTGTATTGTGTGTGTATATCATGTTTATCTCTTAGTATTCTTTAGGAACAAGTTTGTACAAAGGGCTATAAAACGCCATGTATCTATAGTATCAATGAATAAAATGGAAAAAATATATTAGTTCCTCAAATCTTTAGGTAGTTGCTCAGATGACACAACAAAACTACATGGCTGAGAGCGAGAAGTTTGTGAGGAAACATTGTTAATATGCTCTGGATAAACAAGTAATTGGTAATATTTTTCCACAAAATAATCATCTTTACTACAATGAGGGCAGCGAACCTTTGGATGATTTTTTAGTCCGCCTCCATAAGGGGAAAGTTGCCCATTTCCAGGTTTTCTAGGAGTTGGAAAAGATTAATGTGATTTAAAAGTTTGACAGTTATTTCCTTGAGACACAGCTAGTGCAGACCCTTCATTTGAGGTAAATGTCGAAATAGAGATTAGTCGTTGTCTCTTTTCTTGTAATATAATGACTAAATTTTATTCACTTTTGGCAATTGCTTATTTAACACAATTTGACTCTGAAAGGTTGAGTAGCTATCATTGAGACCCTACAAAAATTGCATTCAACGATCTTGTTGCAACAAATGCGTCACTGTCTTAGCAGCTCTACAAGAATAACTTGGAATGATTATATATGATGCCAATTCATCCCATAAAATCTTTAAATGAGTATAATAAGTACTGATGGAAAGATCTCTTTGTTTACAATCTAAAATTGCCTTTTTTACCTCATAGGTTTTTGTGCTATTGGGTTGTGAAAAACGTTCTTCCAAGTCCATCCAAATTGCTTGAGCTGTTCCTAAATAGATGATGCTTGATGCAAGTTCTAGAACCATTGAATGAATGAGCCATGAGGTAACCATGTCATTAGTTCGAACCCACTGTTCAATATTTGAACAAGTGGAAGAATGAGCTAGAATTGTCCCATCAACAAAACCCAATTTATTCTTTGTCCTCAATGCTATATGCATGGACCTATACCAAGTGTTATAATTATCTCCATTGAGTAGCGGTGACACAAGAATGACTATTGGATTATCATATTGATGTAAAGTGAATGGGTTTGAAAAATGATAAAAAAATTGAAGTATCCACACTTGATGTATTACTAGTGGAATCAACCATAAAGAATAAAAAAAGGGAGGAAATATAATTTAAAGCCTCTACGCTGATACTATATTAAAATGCCAAAGGTAAGAAAATAATTTTTATTCATATATTACCGTTTATTCTACAATGATATAAATACACAAGCTATCGTAACAATTACAAAGAGAAAATCAAAGGAAAATAAATGAAAGAGGGTAGTAGTTGTCTAGTGGCGTTGGTAGTAGTTATTATTATGCCTATTGCATTCCAAAAGTCATCATTGCATGTCAAAAGTCATCATTGTATGTTATCATTGCATTTTTTCATGTGCTCCATAATTATTTTACTTTTCTGCCAATAGTTATATTGAATTCAATTATACTGGTCATATATCTAATTCAATATCAATTATTGCTTTCATAATGAAAATAACGTCATGTGTTGGTGGTCAAATTGAGAAAGTCATGCTTAATTTTAATAACAAAATTATTGCTTGAGCGCCAACTGGTTGTTTCATGCTTTTAGTTGTTTAAACTAATTATCAAATAATCACCTTTTTAAATTATTCTCATTTTCATTAATTCTCTCTATGTTCTTCATATTTTAGGCTCTCTTTAGGTCCATCCACTTTTTCAACTCCAACTACTTCCAAATCTTTTTTCTTAACATATGTTAGAAGCTTAATTTTTAGAAAAAAATATAATGCTAAAGCCTACGTACTCATAACCTTTGTGTGATAAACTCTTCTTCATGTTGTATACATTTACATCATCAAGATACATTGCAACTAAACGAAACAACCAATTTATTAATATGATACGATGGTTGTTGCATTACAATGTTGTTCTATTCTCTCATCCTCACTCTAATGACCATTAATGCTGCCACGTTCCCCACTCTCAGCAGACCTAGACGGTTAACTATTGATTTCATTCTGACTCCATACACTCTCCATATCATAATCTGAATGAGAATCATGTGGACCGCATTCAAGATGGTATTAACATTTCAATTGCACGCTTGACATGCTTACAAGAGAAAATTAGATCACATAAACCTTACCAAACTGACATTTTTTCCAGCAATGATATCTCCAATTCTTTGTTCTGCATATATCTCCATTGACTAGCCAGCAATCCCACAATTCACAGTCATGGACACCGGCAGATCCATTTTATGGGTTTATTGCCACCCTTGCTGAGATTGCTCCTCACAATTAGGCCCAATTTTTTATCCCCCAAGCTCTTCTTCTTACGGTTACGTACCATGCGACTTTGAACAATGCTGGTATTTCCCTCATGTGCAGTGCAGAGCTTATAAAAGACTGATGTATCTACATTCAATTATACCTTATTAGCCCTAAAATATCTGTATTTGTCTCCACCAAGAAACTAACCTTTAAAACGTCACATGAAGGCACAATTCATGTGCAAGAAGTCATTTTTGGATGTGGCTTCAGTACTAACCAGAGTTTTAAATTTTATGGGATTTTAGGCCTGGGACTCGATAGATCATCTCTAGTGTCTCAGCTAAACTCTTCGTTCTCTTATTGCATTGGGAGCTTGCACTATCTAGACTATTTACGTAGCAAGCTGATTCTAGGGCATGGAGCAATAATTGATGAATGTAATGTTACCCCTCTTTAATTCATAGATAGACATTATTACATAACCCTTGAAGCTATAAACGTTGATGGCAGAATGCTTGACATAAACCCTAATATTTTTAAAAGGGATGATAGTGGTGGCGGAGTCATCATTGACATGGAACATATGTAACTTGGCTCTTGAAAGAAGCCTGTGAGGCACTTCGTGACGAAGTTATGATACGTCTCGAAGGGAAGCATATGAGATCATATTCGTGGCCAAACGAATTATGTTATCATGGGATCATGTCTCATTACCTCAAGGGGTTTCCTAGTGTTAGGTTTTATTTTGGGGGTGGAACTGAGTTGGCTTAGGAGAAAGAGAGCATGTTTTATCAATCGAGACCAGATGCAATTTGCATGGTTGTGAATCCGGCTTCTATTAATGATAGATACGTAAAATTTTCACTTATTAGAATGATGGCTCAACAATTTTACAATGTGGGTTATGAGTTATGACATTGGTGGTAAGCAGATAACTTTCCCACGGATGGATTGTGAACTTCATGATGATGATTGATATTTTATGATGATAGATCATTACATTGGGTATGTAAGTTGAGCTTTTGATCATTAATTAATAAATTAGGAAAGAGTGATGGATAGAAGTATAATTTGTTTTTTTTCGAATTTATGTATAAGTAGAAAGTTTGATTGGATGCGTAGTAAATTTTTCGACCAATTCGGGTTCAGCAATAAATCACACCAAATTTTTCATTATGTTATTCAAATTTTTTGTTACATGTATTTTGTTGTATTTCATTCCCAACTTTTTTATTGCGAGCTGAGCTGAGTTAGCTTTGGACATAAACAACATGTTTTTGTAACTAGGGGCACATGCATTTGGCATGGTTGTGAATCCAAGATTTATTAATGGTGATTACATAAGTTTGTCAACTATTGGAATAATATGTCTCAACAAAATTACAATGTGGGATCGATTGTGAACTTTTTGATGATTGATAGTTTATGATTATCATTAGTGATCATCGTATAGGGGGTTTGATTAAGTCTCAGTATATGTTGTGATCACAATAAGTGATCAGAAGCTGAAACATCGTAATTGCTAACATTCCACAATTAAAGAGCTTAAAATTAAACAATTTACAAGTGCAAATAATGTAAAGAAATGGGGACTGGTTGATATTGTACAGGTGACAATTTGAAATTACTCTCAACTCGAGGATGAAGGTAGGCTACCTTATTTATAGTTTTTAACTCGGCAATCAAAATCTCAAAGATCACATTAGCGATGAGGTTCCATTTGGTACAACTTATTAAATAAAGCTTATAGGAATATAGCTTATAAGAGTAAAGCTTATACCAGTAGAGTTTTTCACAAAAAGTCATTTGGTGTTTGATTGTCAATTAAAAAAAGCTCTTTTGAACCATTAGACTATTTGATTCTACAAAACTAAAAGTTCTTTTTTGTAATTAAATTACCAAAAAAGATTTGTATTCATAATTATATAACTTATAACAAAATGCATCCAAGATATCCATTAATAAGAAAAAAAAATTAATTCACTCATTTCTTCAATGTTTAAAATTAAAAATGAATCAATGATATATGTTTCCAAACAAAAAAAACTATCCAAATTAAGATTTTAATCAATAATATAACTAAAATGTTAATGGTACATAAGAAATGTTGCAATTTGATCATATTCTTGGTCCATTTCACGTACATTGAATGAACTTGTACTTTGTTCTTCATTGTTATCTTCCCTCTAATTCTCACTTTCACTTGTTGGAAGCAATTACTCATCATTATCAAAAGGCTGAAATTCTTGGTCATTATCTTCATATTTTCTTATAAAATTGTGAAAAACCAATGAACCAATCACAATTTTCACTTGTTTACTAAAAAGGAAACTAGGCATTTGGCGCAAAATTTTCCATTTGTTTTTCCAAACCCCAAAAGTCCTCTTACTTGTGCATCTCAAGGAAGAGTTGACATGATTAAATATTTCTTTTTTTTTTCCTCTTGGTTGACTTCCACATCGAAAATCTGGAAGATAATATCACTCACCTTTAAAAGGACCTAAATAACTGGTAATGTGAGGATATCCAGCATCTACTAGGTAATACTTACCTGCAAAATAGAAATTCCATAATTGAAAAAAAATTAAACGAACTTATATAGAAATGTAACATAAATGATGTATTATAACTAACCTGCAGGTGGATGAGGAAAGTGCAAATTCTCTCCATGTAAGACCTCTAAAAATATATGCATATCATGGGCAGTGCGTTCCCATCCAGCCCATGTAAATGTAAAACACATTAAAATCACTTGCAGCCATCATATTATAGGTGAGGTGATATATAGGCATGTGGTGACAGAAAATATGACATTGTTCTGTGATTTCTTTGCATGCAATGACTCACATGGAAAACATTTATAGAAGGTAATGGTCAATTAGTTACAAAATCCATTGCAAAGTTGCACCCACACATGAACTTATTAAAGTTTTGGAAACAAAGACCGTATTTAAAAGAAACATGAAACAATACCAAGTGGAGGCAATAAACGTATTGAATAATATAATAAAAACAAAGATTGAAAAGTAGCAAGAAGCATTACCTAGTGCGCTCCTCACCAAAAGCATTGGCTATGACTATGAGTTTTCTCTCAATTGTTGGGTATGTGTAGGGTTTTGCATAATTAAAGTGCCGGCTATTTTATTTGAAAAGAAAACAAAAGAAAAAAAGTGAAGTGGCAGCAACAATTTTTATTGTGTAGGTTTTGTATATGATAGGGTATTATGTAATTAATAAAATATTATAAGGGTATTTTTTATATTACATATTTTTTAAAAAAAAACTCTCTAACCTCTACTCTTAAAAGCTCAAATTCTGAGATTTTACAAGTAGAGGTAAATTAGCTTATTTAAACCTAAAAACTTTACTAAAAAAAACCAAACACAAAAAAAATATTTAAAAAGTGTTTATGGGATTAAATAAACACTTATGGTCATTAGATAAGTCATACCAAACACGCACTCAGAAACTCTCATGTGAATTTTATACTAGAAATCATATATGTTAGAATCACATGATTTAAATCATTAAACCTAATTATTTTATGGTTGTTAAACTTGATTATGGTTGTAGTGTCTAAACTTTATTATGATATAAAGAAGAGTTAACTAAGTCTGTCAAGACCACATAATCTAAATCACTCATTGTGGAGAGAAATTTGCATGAGACAGATTTACAACCTCAACGGTGCTATATTATGTGGTAAGGTTGTGAGACATGATATGGGTCCCAATGATTTTTTAAATATAAAATATTATAGGTCCCACTGTAAAATCCACCAGTAATCCCACCTTAGGACTCACTACTCAGCCATATGATAGAGTACCATTGGACATGCTCACCACCTTAGCATGTTGAGGTGGTAAGCTTGTCTCTCATGTAAGTTCTTCCCCTTATTGTGATTGGTGAAGAACCACATCACATGTGCTATGTACAGGTAGATAAATGTAATTAATGAAATTATAGGTATAAGTCCATAAAATAAGTTTTTGGGTATGAATATTTCCAACCTATAATACGTGTAAATTCACCTCATTTCAAAAAATAATTCACAAAATTTAAAATAAAGAGAGAGTTTAAACAATTAATCAATTATATATTTTGCTTTACATAAGTCTCATTGTTAATCATTAATACGATTTTAACATAATTTAACTTAATTATTTTATCCTATAACAAAAATGACTAAATTAACTAAAACACGTGCTTTTGTGACATGAGTTTAAACAATTAACGAGGAATTGATTGGTTAATTGTTCAAATTTCTTCTTTATTTGAAATTATTAAAAATAATATGAATTTTCTATAATTACTCTTTTAAAGTGGGGTGGGTTTACAAAAACTGAGGGGTGAAAATATCATCACTCTAATTTTTTAATTAATCCATATTCCATGACAAGTTTCAAAAAGCTCCAGGTACTCCAAAAAGCTCCAAATTAATTCAATTTAGCTCACTTCAATTCTATGGTTTGGTTTATTGGCTAGAATAATTTATTCCTGTACAATTCAATAAAAAAATATCATAATAATAATATATTGTTACTAAAACAACAATTATGAGTCCACTAAATTCATAATAATAAATAACATAATAAAGTCAAATAAATCAACATACTAAAGTCGAACACGATGTAGACTTATATAATTTAGAAATCAACTATAAATTACAAATCCGCAATAATAAATAAAATTAGATCACAAAAAAAAATCACATATAATAATATTAGAACTCCACATACCAACACGCACATCCACAAGACTTACATTATCTCTCAAAGTGAGCGAAGACCAACAATTAAATAAATTAAAATAAATTATATACCTATCACGTTATGCTTACTTGTATTAACTAATAGAAGATCTATTTTTAATTTTTAATTTTCAGTTTTCAATTTTGTTCTCCTAACCATTTTGTTTGGTTTTAAAGCGAATCGAACAAAAACCAATTGGTCTTGAGATTTATGAACTATTTAGTTTTTATTACTCGAACTAAACTAAATGCCTACCCCTAATGAAAACACATATTTGCTATATTACATATTGGACTTCTATGATAGTTCTTTTTTCCCTGTTGCTAATATAAATTTTTTAACTAGACTTCATTTTGACATGTCAAGATAGATCTCAACAAATTTTGGACTAGACCTTAAAGTTTGGCAAGCATAGTTTCGAGATAAACTTGATGCATCGAGATGTCCCAACAAACATTCTACTAAAACTTTTCTTTTTTTTTGGGACTAAAATTTGAATGAGTCTGAATTTGACCAAAGTGTAAATAGGTTGAATACATATGTTTGAATAATAAGTTTATTTTTCTTTTTCCAATATATGATTGTAAATGTTAAGTTATTTTTTAAAAAAAATTGAAATATGATATTTTGACATTTTGACAAAGCATGAAAAATTAAAAAAAAATTAAGATGTATTTTTTTAGTAAATTACACGAATTTTTTTCTTGTTAATTATTAAGCCAATCACGAATTGTTCAATCATTTAAATTAAAATTAATGTATTTTAAAAATTGTAATTATAAATACAAGAGTTGGATCTATTATAAAACAGATCCACTTAATTTAAAGTTCTCATTCACATTAAAAAAAAATTGATAGTTGAATGTACTCCAAAAAAAGAAAAGGGAAGCCAATAAATAAAAATAATAATAAAAGAATAAGGCTATGTTTAGTACAACTTATTAAATAGAGTTTATAGCAATAGAATTTATAGAAGTAAAGTTTATACCGATAAAGCTTTTGGACAAAAAATCATTGGGCGTTTGGTTGTTAATTAGAAAAGCATTTTTGAACATTAAATTGTTTGGTTGTGTAAAACTAAAAGTGCTTTTGTGTAATTAAATTACCAAAAAGGATATGTATTCAATTTCAGACTTTGACAAAAAAATTAAAATAATTAATTTTTAGACTTTGACAAAAAATTAAAAATGCTCTATGTTTTCACTCTCCACAGATATTAGCTAAATTATACTTGAAATTAATTAAAATAAAAAAAATTACATCAACTTGTTTAATAAAACGTCATATTATATATATGATAATCTCTATCTTACATGCATGTAAGATATATTTTCCTCATATGAACAGTATATGTGTGGGATCCACATACTATTCATACGAGAGGAATGTACCTTTACATACTATTCATGTAAGATAGGGGATCCCATATATTATTCCAAATAGGAATATTATCATTTTACTACTAAAGTTTTTCTGACATATCAAGTCAGTATCATGGTTTGGTAAAAACTGCATTTTACTACCAAACGTTTAATTTGTTATCACTTTACTACTTTTCCGTTAAAAATAAGTTAATATTTAACGGAATATAAATTAAAAGACGATTTTGGTCATGAAAAGGAAAGAAATAACAAAAAAGAAAACTACAAATTACTGTAGTAAATATCCATTAATTAAAAACACCTCGCATAAGATTTTCTGAGAATTAAGATGGTAATACAAATGAAAAAAGAATCTGGCAATGACAAACCTACACACAAGGATCAAAGAGATAGAAACAGATAAAATACTTCTGCTAGATATAAAAGGGTAAAGAGAGAACACCATACAGACAGATTCCGATCAAACAAACCCATGATTGTAATCAGATAAAAAAACATGAACATGCGGCCTCTAAAGCAAAAAGAAAAAAGAAAAACAAACAGGGCCACATTGACTGATTTTAGAGATAGGAAATACAATCAAGCTGTTTCTTAGAGTAGATCTCCATCGAGACATTCCCGTTATTGTTGTTATTAGCCTCCTTCTCTTTGTCATCTCTCGGCCTCTTCACCGGCAAATCATTGGCAATAACAAACCCAGTTTCCGCCATAATATATATTATTATTTATTATTCTCTCTGCTTTCAAACCCCTAGAAACCAGCAACCACTTCACTTTTAATGAAAACTAGTTGCTGAGGCAACTCTTGAGAGTCAAGAGCCGCCACGCAAACACAATCGTGGTCCCTTTTTGCTGTATATGTAGAAAAAAAAGAAGCTAGCAGCAAATGGTGGGAGAAAAGAAAAGAAAAAAAGAAGCAAGCAGCAAGTGGCGGGATAAATCTTTTATAAAAAAAAAGAGAAAAGAAAGTTAGAGATTTGGCTTTGCAAAGATGCAGCTCCTGTGTGTGTGTGTTTGTGTTTTGTTTGTTGCTTCTTGTGCTTAGTTGACCGTGAGAGAGAGAGAGACCGGAGATGGAGGGTTACAATTTTTTTACTTTTTTTAATTATTTACCTTGCAAGACTAAATGTTTATTTTCCAATTACAAATGCAGCGTTTTGACTTTAGCCGGAAATGTCTTAAAAGTCCTTATGACATCAGCAAATGTTTAACTGTGTTAACGGAATGGTAGTAAAATAATAACAAATTAAACATTTGATAGTAAAATGTAGTTTTTACTAAGTTATGGTAGTGACTTGATATGTCAGAAAAACTTTAGTAGTAAAATGATAATATCTTTCGAAATAAAATGATTAAAAATTAATGAGGAAGGAAATATTGCCCAAATAACTTCGGGGTTTTTAATTAAAGATGCCTTAAAAGTAGGGTATTTAGTTAAATATACCCCATACTTGAAAATTATCTAGATATACCTTTTTATGTGATACATTGTCTAAAATATTCCTAAAAAAAATATAAAACACACACAACTCACCTCCAACATTCTTTACTTCTCACTCTTTTTAACTCCACACAACAAAAACTCACTCCACACTCAAAATCACTCACGAACAGCCAATGCACTGAGATTTTAGTTTGCAGCTGGGTGCATTATTCATCACATGAATAAGGTACTTGAAACTTTATTCTTATTTTGTGTTATTTATTTATTTTGTTGACATTATATTGTTTTTAGGGTTTTGTTTGGTTTGTGATAAACAATAAAGCAACTCACATTTTCATTATATTTGCATCATATAACTGTTATTTGATGGATTTTATAACTACATTCATTAAAACCTGAAGTTGCTGCCAAAATTTTGTTCTGCACCCCTACATACACGACAGCAGTCGTGTATATATGGATTTACACGACTGTAGTCGTGAAAATGTACAAAAGATTCAAATTATTATGACACCCTATCATTTTATTGGTGCAAAAAATATATTATTTTCACTAGATATATCCTTTTACTATTACTAGACTATAGTAGTGTGTTTTAATAAGTTACACGACTACTATCGTGTACGTATGAACTTACATATTATAATTGTACATATATGTAAATTGTTCCAATTGTTATGAGATCCTAGCATTTTATCAGTGCAAGAAAAATATTTTTTGAAGAAGAAATATGTCCTTTGACTATTTATAGTCATGTATTTCTATAACTTACACAACTGTCATCATGTATGTATGACTTTTGTCATATATGTATGAATTTACACGATAGCAGTTGTGCAAGATTGAAAGATATAGTAGCTGTTATGACACATAATATTTTGTTAATATAAAGATTACATTTTTTTACTAAACATATTCTCTAACTATTTACTAGACTATAGTTGTGTATTTTAGCAAGTTACACAACTATTGTCGTGTAAACTAGCAATTACACAACAGCAGTCATGTAAATAGATAGATAGTTCCACACTTCATAATATACCTTTTTTTATTTATTTTTGTATAATCATCTGTTGTATTATTGCAAAAAGTGACTTCAGTATGTATGCCTATTATTCTTTAGAATCATAAGAAATTAGGATAGCATCACAAGGTGAAGAAAAGTTACGCCGTAAGTATGGTAGGTGTGGTTCTTAATGATATAATCAACTAACTTGCAATGCACCAATCTCACTGTCTAACAATGAGCCCGTAGTTAGACTGAATGAAATAAAAACAAGCACACATACTACTATGAACCTTACATACTTGTCATTTTTGTTGTTTTAATTTCTTTAATATCTAAAATAGTTAGTTGATAAATTTATACCTTTTTTGTTTTGCAGATGGATAAACATATTTGTGTGGCTAATGTTGTTTTCAAAAGGAGGCGACCGGGGCCTTATAATACATGGGTTGAGTGTTTAGGCTAAGCATGCCAATAATTATGATGATTGTGCAGGAACTTCCATTTTATTATGACTTATTTATTATTTGAACATGTATTGGATCTATGTTGTTTGATGTATAATTACTTTTATTTTTTGTCAAATTGAAGTATGATATGTTAAAGCCTATGTTGATTTTGTTATCATTATAATGAATGTTTTAGGTAATTTTATGTTCTATGTCCAATTACCCAACTACAGTCGTGCATTTTGGCTCTTATTCGACTATTGTCGTGTATATCTGATTGTACTCAACTATAAATGTGAATCTATTAAATACTCGACTATTGTCGTTTATTTATGAAAATACCCGACTAAAGTTATGTACCAATGCAAATATCAGCTGGTTATGTATGTTTACAAATACTCAACTGATGTCGAGTATTTATGAAAATACCCGACTGTAATAGTGTACTAATACAAATACCAGTTGGTCATGTATGTTTGTCAATATTCGACTGTAGTCGAGTATCTGTGAAAATATCTGACTACAGTCGTGTACCAATGCAAATACCAACTGGTCATGTATGTTTGCAAATACTCAACTACAATCGAGTATATGTGAAAATACTCGACTGCAATCATGTACCAATCCAAATATCACCTAGTTATATATGTTTGGAAATACTCGACTGCAGTCGAGTATCTGTGAAAATACCCGACTACAGTCGTGTACCAATACAAATATCAGTTGGTTATGTATGTTTGTAAATACTCAACTGCAGTTGAGTATATGTGAAAATACCCAACTGCAGTCGTGTACTAATGCAAATACCAGCTTGTCATATATATTTGGAAATACTCGACTACAATCGAGTATATGTGAAAATGCCCAACTGCAGTCGTGTACCAATCCAAATACCACCTAATTATATATATGTGGAAATACTCGACTGCAGTCGAGTATCTGTGAAAATACCTAACTGTAGTCGTGTACCAATGCAAATACCAGCTGGTCATGTATGTTTGTAAATACTCGACTATAGTCGAGTATTTGTGAAAATACCCGACTGCAGTCGTGAACCAATGCACATACCAGCTGGTCATGTATGTTTGTAAATACTCGACTGCAGTCGAGTATCTGTGAAAATATTCGAAGACAGTCATGTATTTGGGCTGAGCATTTCTTGGGCATATATGACCATTCTATTGCATCACATACATTATATAAAACTATCTTCTCTGTCATTAATATACTTAATAAAAAAAACATATGTATGATGTCAAATTAACTTTAATGATATCAAATATCAACAACATCCCATTGTAATCATTACATCTCATGATAAGTAATCCAAAAAATGACACATCAATGAAGTTTTTAAGAGTGAGACACTACGTAGTTTTTTTCCAAAACCTACTCCAAAATAATTTGACAGCCAATGCTTTTTGAAATTGTGCAACATCATCTTGTTGACAATATGAATTGACATCAAGTCAGTAGGCCAGGACCTCCAAGAACTGCAACAAAAATGCTCCACAATCACCACTAAAAAAATTCATATAAATCAATCGTTAAAAATCTCAATTGTTATTGTTAAGTCGAAAAAATATAATTTCAATTTGTAGTAAAAATAATACTTCAAAATTTATTATCACTGTCGTAATATATTATCAATCTACTAAATGATCACACAACATAAAAGCAACAGATATGAGAACTTTTTACAACTTAAAAATGTTCTATATATAAGACAATATGACTTTCTTAAACTAGCATCTACAGGATCAACATAACTATATTATTTCAAGAACAAACCCATCAAATTAAAATATATTGCCAACAACTATGAACTCAAATAACTTTTAAATGAGTTATAAACAAAAATAAGAAATAAACCATCACTATCACATGACATAAAAATCAAATTTTATGTATCAAGTATTTTAACAATTCTAAATAAAGTATAAATATTCAAAGAAAATGTTGAATTTTTTCATAACACTCAAACAATTAATTTTCATTAGTTCAATCTGATTAATAAGCTATTAAGTATGTGTATAATTGTCAAAAACTAAAAACAAGTCTAGGACAAGTGTATTAAAGGGCAATTCTCCAATAGTTAACTAGTTGAAAATATATACAACAACATTTGCTGCACAATAATATTAAATCCTAAATGCTATGTGACTTCTTCAGTCAATAGTCTCACAGTGAGACAAATTAATAAAATGATTCAACATTATTTCAAAATTCACAAGTCGTTCAAAACACATTTATTAATAGTGTACTATCAATAGTTTTATACCAAAACAAATAGCAAATTGTTAATAAATTAGAATTGCAAAATAAAGGTTCTATAGCAAATAATAGAGAAAACCCAGATTGTAGCATAATGAATGCATATGCAGCTGAAGAAAATTGATATATAATTCCCATAGATGAAGTTCAACTACAAACAAGAAGTAAAATTATATAAAGATCTAATGCATAAACTAGTGTAGGCATAACCGAAAATTCATAAGGATAATATTTTTTTATCCAATTCTCTATGAATATTTAATTAGGAACTCCCACAACCATTATTAAAGAGTCATGAAATCACTCTCTTCAATTTCAAATCCACAAGTTAAAGAAGCTTCATTACATTACCAGCAAGAAAGATTATCAGTAAATAAGCAAGATAATGACCAAAATCATGTGGGTAATTTGTTTTAAACCCTAATGCATATAACCCTAACAATTATGCACCATAAATTCTCTTTATAAAGTAAAAAATAAGTGTAAATGTGGTTAATGACCTTTAGTTCGGTTAATTTCCAGCCTTTAATTTGGTGATTTTGTAGCCTTTAATGTGGTGGATGAACTTGCAGCAGCAGGAGCATGAACTTGCAGCAGCAGGCGTTGTGTATGGTAGCTCGCGAAGGTAGATTTTGAAATTTGAAGAATTAAATTGGGGTAATTTTGTAATTGCACATTGAAAAAGGTATATAAAAGAAATTTTGAATTATGGGGGTGTAGTTAGATAAACACCTAACCTTTAGGGTATAGCGGGGACAAATCCCTGAATAACTTCGGTCTGCAATTTAACCGGTCCAACTCAGAGAGGAGAAGAAAGGAGCCGAGACTCGGTAGTAATGGAAAGCAAAACCCTGGTAGAAGCGGCGCTTAGAGTTCTAAACACACGCGACCCTTTCGAGAAAGCCCGACTCGGCGACTCGGTTGCGTGCAGATGGCTCGACGGAACCATCACTCAGCCTTACAACCCTTCTCTGGACCTTCCCGTACCTGACCGCCCAGCTAGGCTCACCAACGTCTCTAGTCTCTACTTGTTCATCTTCTGTTTTTCATTCTGGTAAGCGTTCGATGAAATGCGTCAATGAAAAAACAAAATGGGTGCAGGTTAAATTGGTGTCGCCAAGTTTAATGCCGAAGCTTGGTAAAGCTGGGAGCTTGCAGAGTAGGCAGGCTATTGTGCATAGCCTTGCGCACACTGAGAGCTGGGCCATTGATTTGTCTTGGGTATTTTTTTTTTTTTTTTGACCTTTTCTGTTATGTTCATGTTATGCATATATTATATAATGCTAATGATTTAGTCGATCATTTCATGGTAAGTGGTTTAGTTCTTGTGTCAGTGAAGCCTAAGTTTCACTTTTAGCTTTAATCGGTTTTTGGCTAAGCATATATGTGGTATTATGTGGATTTTTTAGCTATTAATACTTTTGTATTTTTCATGAAGGATATAGTTGCTCGTTTTGGTAAGCAAGAAGCGATGCCAAGGGAATTCTTCACAGATTTTGTGAAGGTGGCCCAAGACGAGGGCCGACACTTCACTCTCCTTGCAGCACGATTGGAGGAACTAGGTTCTTCTTATGGAGCTTTGCCAGCTCATGATGGCCTCTGGGACTCGGCCATTGCTACATCCAAGGACCTGCTGGCGCGTTTGGCAATAGAGCATTGTGTCCATGAGGTGCATAATTCTCAATTTTTTTTTAAAAGTTTGCTTTATTAGAAGGCACCTAACAGCATAATGGAGGTGAAATAATACTGAAACTCTGCTCATGGCTTTGAATAAGCAATTTATTTTACTAACAATGGCATTGCACTATAGCCATCTTCTTACAAAATGCAGCATTCTGTTTGAGGCAGGGTGTGTTTAATGCTTCAATATAAGTATCATCTTTTTACTGAATTTAAAAAAAAAAAAAAAATTTGACCTCTAGAGTCCTACCTACATTTCAGTTTCCAAATATAGCATTAATGAATGATAATTTGATGAATATATTGTATTATACTTGCAGGCCAGGGGACTCGATGTGCTGCCCACCACCATCTCTCGTTTCCGCAATGGAGGTGATAATGAGACCGCAAAGTTACTAGAAACGGTGGTTTACCCAGAAGAAATTACACATTGTGCTGCTGGAGTAAGGTGGTTTAGATATCTTTGCTTGAGGTCTAGGGATCCGGCTTTACTTCGAGACAGCTTGGCACCTCCTGAAAGTGAAGCAGGAGAGAACGTTTGTACAAAAGAAGAAAATGAAGAGGTTATTCGGAAGTTTCATGCCATAGTGAGAACACACTTTAGGGGGCCATTGAAGCCACCTTTTAATGAGGTAGCAAGGAAAGCTGCTGGTTTTGGTCCTCAATGGTATGAGCCACTTGCCACCAAAGAGAGTGCTCCCTGACTGCAAGCCAATAGTGAACTGATTTTAAGAAACAATATTGATGAAACCATGAACTTGTTGCAGAAATTTCTTCTAAAAATTTTCAAGGATGATTATGTTTCTTCATTTTGTCGAGGCAACTGTTTTGTGCATATGGTTTGCCGTCAAACCGAGTGATTTATCTTATACCGCAGGCTAACAAGATATCAATTCTCAGCTTCTACAAATTTGCTTCCCGTAAAGACGGTGAGAACTGAGGATTATGATATGTCAATTCCCTGGCCGTCAGCTTGTGGCTTGATTGTTGGCGCCCAGTTTAATTTTGGTTTATATTCAGTGAAAATATAATCGTATTATGTTTATTTGCTTTTAATAAGAATTCGCGGTACGTGCTGCGAATTTTTTTCTTTTTCTTTTTTTTCAAAATGCTTTCTTGAATATCCTGACCTACCCATGGAATTTTGTTACCACGCAGCTGGAAGAAACGATCGTCTAAACACATCATCACCAATCAGACCAAAATCAGCAATTTATTAGTTCAATTTTGATATTCTTGGTACATTATTTTATGAGGACAAAACATGATGCCGCGGCATGACCTGGGAAAAAATGAAGTCAAATACCTTGAAAATTTTGAAACCTAACATCACCTAGAATAAAATACATTAATCAGAACCTTAAGATTACAGTTCTCACTCTGAAAAGAAAGATGAGACCAATGAATTGAAGTGGGAAAAAAAAATAAAAATGGCGTACCAATACCAAGAGGCACAACAATTGCTGCAGCAAACGGATATCCCTGGAACAATTACAATAATTTGAAAATTTTAATAAGAAGCTATAGGACAATGGCCTCCACCATTCCTGATTTCTGGGCTTCCCAACATTCAGTTAAAAGGGTTTTCCTCATGATTACAAAAGCAGTCTTCGGATGTCACTGAAGTTAGAACACAAAGCTGAAAAGAAAGCACCTGCAGAATAAATAGCTTTAACTTTAGGTTCAAATCCCATAAAGAAATGAATAGAAGGAAGTTTCAGTTATTATGGACAGGCAGGCAACATTTGAAGTAGTTAAATAGTGCATTACATCCAGGCCAAATGAAAACAGAACCCCATTTTGAACCTCTAACCATCTTTACAATAAGAGAAAATCATAAACTTTCAAGAATGGCAATTCAGTAAATTTCAAAACTCATGTATGGTGTAATCCTTCCCGGATTTTCTGATAACCAACATCATCCACTCACAAACATGAAAGAATTTGTCCTCTTAAAATTAGAAAATTAAATAAAATACCAGGGCTAAATCTGGCATTTAACGCTACCCATATGTCATGATTTCAATGCAGCATTACACAAAATAAAATCCACTTATGGCAGGAGCAGGAAATGAGCCAGGAAGCAGCCTAGCTATAATCATTAGCAACAAACATGGAGAACTATTTGCCACATTTCTAAAGAAATTTGTTATTTCAAAGATGGATAAATTTTGCTCCATTACGTACCTCCAACTTTTCCCTCAAAAACACGATGATCAGCGGATAGTGTCAAATTCATCTTTGTAACAACTGCAGGTGTCTCATTTCCTGCTCACAATTAATCCAGGTTATATACACAACTCATTCAATAACTCCAAAATACTACAAATACAACCCACATCTTACCGTCACTTCCAATAACCGGTTCGACAACTTGGTTTCCTCTGCCAACAGCAAGGATACCAGCCTGAAAAATATACAAGATAAATTCGTTCACAAGATAAGCAATGGCACAGTGACATAGACAACGCCAATTGTTCCTGATAGCAAATCTATTTAAAAAAATGTAGACCCAACGCACAAAATGGCTGGGTACTTTCTTTACTTAAAACATATCTGACAAAGAGACTTCCAGAAAACAGAAAACATAGAAGATGTTATTTTCCATAACTTCTAACATGAGTATTGCATCTAATAAATCTGTATATAAGAGCAATCCTAACTTTCAATGTTGCATTTGAGGAAATATAATTGTTAAAAACCAACTAGTTATCGCCTACCCCAACAGCCTCTTTGTTCAGTTAAAAGAGTTCTTATTAATATCGGAAGATATTTTTTTTTTTTTTACAGTAAAACAGGTGGAACTAAAGAATGGAATCATGTGTTACTGTTTCAAAGAGGAATGAAGAGACTAGTATGAGTAAACAAATAGTTTTATGCATTTTTTAGTACTTTATACACATGCTGTGATATGTGCTTGTGTGCATGAGTTTGTATGCATGCGCTTGAGAGAGAGAGAGAGAGAGAGAGAACCTGTGGTGGATTTATAATTGCACAAAATTGGTCCACAGGGAACATACCCAGGTTTGAAATGCTGCAGAAAAATACAAAAGAATGATCTTCATCTCCCAACCAAATAAAAAGAAAAAAGTACCAAATGCATGTTTATAATTCTGGTAGTCTATCCATTGAAAAATCAACGGCGAAATATCGAGATTAGTCACTGGCAATGCCAGTGGAAATACTATCCTTCATTCTAGATTTAATTTGGTCGGGGAACAAAATTCCCCTTAGTTTCTGGTAAAAATAGTGTTGCCTTACACAATCTTTCAAATCAGCTTGATCTGGTCACCAACAAAAGTTTCAGCAACTACAAGTTAGACCATCTCTCCACTAAAACGAGGCCGATGAATCAAAAAAAAAAAAATTCCCATCACAATGTGCAATAGAACTGATTGTAGTAAATTCTTTTTTCACAATGGCTACAAAGCCATGACAAAGAAGGGGGAAAAAAAGTGTTTTTAGCTTGCTAGTATCATCGTGAAACAAAAGGGACTCTAAATCGAAGGTGAGAGAAAGATATGCTAATTGATAAAATTTGAATCACTCATCCATTTACTGTATAAAAGAAATAGCAGGATTTACATCCAAGTAAATTGAGGCTCAGCTCTCTACCCATAATGTGCATAAGTTAGCGATACCCCTATAACCTAGATATTATACCTGAAAGTGCCTCCTTGGAACTCATGCGGCGCAAGCATCCCTGCCCTTGCCTTTTCAGCTAGTTCCTTGACCTGAAATTCAAGTGACCAGATACAATATTGATCATCAAGTTAATGGAGGACTAGACTATTGAATAACTGGAAAAATAAACAAATAAAGAATAAGTTTAAGGATACAAACAATTTATCAACTCCTCATCTTCTGATTTCCAAAACAATCATTGAATTACTGAAGAATTTATGTGTAACTGAATTTAACACAAATTTATAAATGTTCATTGCAAGAGATGTTTCTTCATCTCTTGATCTAAAAGCTCCACTTTTTATGGACAGGCAGACCCTGAACAAAGTTCTCAAACTAGAACAGAACAACAATTAAAGTACCTCCATGGAGATTGCAGAAATAGATTTCTGATCAGCGTTCCTTACAATGGGAGTCATTAGCCCCTGCTTAAAAAAAAATTATAATGAAGTCTGGATGCTATCTGCAGATTTAAAGCAATAAATTATGAAGCATACCTTCTCAGTAGCAACTGCTATCGATATATCAATGGCATCACACAAAACAATTTCTCCTTTTTCGACATCCCAGTAAGCTGCCATGTAATACCACGATCAAATTTATTATCAGAAATATTAGTAAAAAAGCACAGATATACTATGTTAACAGTGAAGATAATGTTGATAACTAATGCTCTGCCATTGTTTTCTTTAGCTTAATTAATAGAGTTTAGTGACATTCTTTGTAGCCAACAACCAAGATTCACGACAATATAATAAAAATTATATATATTTTAACCTTCTTTATTTTTTCCGGGTGAGAAAAAGGAGAGTGGTAAAAGAGGTAGCAAGCTTTCTTCCTCATCATTTTTTGACAAAGATTTAAGAATTTAGGAAACAGCATTTAATTTTCATTATTTCCAGTTGCATCGCAAAAGACAAGTTTAAAGGATATAGCCAAATATTTATCTGAACAAGATGAACAACTAACGGATTATTCATAATTATTGAATAGCAAAACAAAGGTCTGTAGGGTACATAAAAATTGTGTCTCACTGAAGGGTATCAACAAAGATTGTCTAATTCTATATGTAGAAATAATTGTCCTCATACTCAGCTAGCAGTTTTGTACTCCCTAATATAATTGTGAGCAATCTCATTACCAGTATAGAAACAGCACATAGCTTACCATTAGCTTCTGGAACATTTTTGAGAGCGACTGCTACAGCTTTAATGACAATGTCATTTACCGAAACCTTCGTATTATGTTTCTCTGGAAATTGGTAAGCAAAATAAAATAAGCAGTCTGTCAAATTAGAATTTTCCAATAGAACAATAAAGAAATAGAAATATATATTCCATACCTTTCAGCTCCTTTCTGAAAGAAAGCAGAGGATCCAGCACAACGTCTGATAGACACCATTATATGCTTTTAGATAACACATTAAATAACATCTAAAAAAATTGTTTGGGTTATAGAGTTTCAGAAACCTGAAGATAAATATAAATGCGGTGTGTTCTGTTTCGATTCTAGCAACCTTCTTGCGATAACCTGCAAAAAATAACCACCAACTTAACTAAATCAACATCCTATGTCATGAATTTAATTCTGTCATAAGAACCCTAGCCTTGAATATGTTGGTTGGACCGGATTTAAAGGGTTTAATAATAAGAACATTTATTAAATATCCATTTTTTTGCACAAGATTCCCCAATATTCAGAGAATTATACATAATAACTATTATCAATATATAAATAGCCATTACAAAATACAGAGGATATTAAAAAAGTTCATAATCACACGCCAGCAATCTTCTTAGCCAAAATATATGATTCTGCACAACCAAAAGAGAGAATAAATGCCTCCAAGGGCGTGGCCAAGAAGTTTTCAAGTAGCTTTATTTAGCCGGCCATTTGTGTTACAATCTTGGGGTGGGTAATTTGGGCTTTGCCCACCTCCTTACCATTAAAATAAAGGCATATATATATGTGTGTGTGTGTGTGTGTGTGTGTGTGTGTGTATAAGATAAATAAAAGGACTTTATCTGATGAGTTCAACTTCTTGACAGTTCTTTGCAGACAACATAAAGGTATGAATTACTGATCCCACAAACATACAGAACTATAATGAATACCATTCAATTGGAATCTTAAGTAGCTGTTCTGTAGATAATAATGATCTCATATCCTAAGTGAAGCTCTAATAACTGTAGCATGGATAAGCCTTATATTATACACAAACTTAACAGGCATGCCTGACAAAGGAACAGAAAAACTTCCATTAAACAGCCAAAAACCTTCTTGACTTATAAAATTGAGCAAATCAAACTTTGTATTACATTCATGTTACAGTTTATACTTCTTGGTAAAAGATAAAGATATCTTATGTTTCAGGCATATCCCATTCTTTAGTCCAGGCATAAGATATAGCTTCACTACTTAGTAAGGCTTTACTGAATTGTGTGATTTGTGAGGTGCACATTTCTAGTCTTTTGTAGGTATTTTTTGTGTTCAATAAGAAGTAAATTCAGGATCTGTCTAATAAATTTTACCTTGCGAATTTGAGTATTGGGAAAATCTTCGAAGGAATCTGACAATTCTAAGTCAGATTTTGACCCTGGAGATACTGCAGTTGAAGTTTGTGGGAGGGGTGATGGGGATGTCTTCTCTGTGTGTGAAGAAATTCTTGAAGATACCTTTCCTGACTTAATTGCAGCCAAAACATCCCCTTTTAGTAGAGTACCATAAGGACCTGATGCCTGCAATGATGATGCATCCAATCCATGTTCTAAAATAAGCAATTTAGCTGATGGACTGATCTTCGTAAAACTCCCTTTCTGCACTTTAACAACATCTTTAGAATCATGGTGGGTTTCTTTTTCCCCTTTGACCTCTGCACCACTGGTAACAGAATTCTTCACAGTTCCAACATCACCTGGATCTTCAACCTTACAAAACAGCAAGCATTAGTTCCATGCCAAAGGTATTCTGTTGAAATGAAAATCACAAACAAGTACTTAGTACAATGATTCCACAAATTAAAACATCAATGTAGAAAACAGCCCTGACAAGTTATCTATAGGGTTAGGTTATTTTAACATAAATTTTTGCTTATCAAAAAAAAAAAAAAAAATTTACATTTTTTAATTAAACTTTTAACACAATTTTTGAGCCATTGATCTCATCCAATACAACGGTGGATGAATCGGCATCATTAAATGCGACTTTGGCTTTCAATATCTACTATTGAATTGCATGAAATCAATGGCTCAAAATTTTGACAATGGCTCAAATTTGTGTCAAAATTTTAAGTCAAAAATTTAAGTTGAAATAACACCTTCCTTTATATAACTAGCAGTGGAGGAAAATTTCAATTTTTTTTTTTCACAAACTCACTGCAAAGTAAGCATAATTATAACTTACTGTTATAGCAATGGGTTGACCCACGGCTACATCCTTTGAACCTTCAGGTGCCAGAATCTTTGCCAAGTACCTGCACCATAAATTTTCCATCAGATAATGTAAGCAGAGGTATCAACCATCACCAATGTAGTCACACTGTACCAAACCTTTTTTAAAGTCAAATTTACTTGTAGGATAATCCCAAAACTGAATGCTATCCTAAGGAAAATGAATTCTAGCAATAATCTATGATCCAAGAGCAACAAAGCATGGAACCAAGAGAATCTTCTTTCATCTATTAAAATTTTTAGTGAAATATTAATCATATGTTGACGACTATTTAGAACTTTTAATTGTGTTAAACTTAAATACGAGTTGTTCTGTTACAGTTTAGTCTCATAAACCTCAATCCTCAACGATGACTCAATGAGACTAATACTTCATCATAGGTGACAAAACAAGGTGCATAAAGCTTCAGCTTTCAAGAATTTGTGGTGTCGACGACACTAAAATGCTTATCTAATTAAAACAAATCAATGACACCAAGGCATTCACTTAAATATCCACAATGAAACTCATTCCAACACTTCAAAAACTTATTTAATCTTAAGTTCTATCTCCTCTGCCTTTGTTCTATCTGTTATTTTCCTTTTTGACAAGATACTGTAGAGATTCTGCTTACTGTGCCTACACTTTGTCCTGGATAATCAGTAGCACTTATTTCATTCATACATAGAGCAAATAAGGTAGCAAATTTATCATACTGGTAAATCAAGGCTGCAAAAGATTATGTTTCATAACTTGAAACAATCAATGCAAACATGCAAACTACTACTGTTTTAAGTCAAATTAACTTCGGCCAGACCACGTGTGCTCCCAACAGATAGGTAAAGCAAAACTCCCCTTCTCTAAGACTTGATTCTCATTGTAAAATCAATGAAAGTGCAGTATAAGTAAGAATGTTACCCCTCTTCAAGACACTCAAATTCAAGGGTCGCTTTGTCCGTCTCTATCTCACATATCACATCTCCCACTTCTATCTGTCAAATTAAGACATTAGAAAACAAAGCTTTTCACATGCTGGGTGATTTATGCTTTCACTTGATTAGATTAGAAAGCATTTTATAAATTCAATAACTCAACAAAACTAACCTTGTCTCCTTCATTCTTTCTCCACTTAGCAATGTTACCCTGGTTCTGCAGAAGACATTTAAAACAATTCTAAGTTCTGAGATAAGGAAAGAAAGAAAGATTGGAAGGAGAGAAAAAAGGTAAAAGAGAAAATCAGCATGGGAAGCCAAACAATTTAAAACATCTGAACACAAGATTTGTTACCATAGTTGGGGATAGTGCTGGCATTTCTAGAACAACGTGAGGGGGAAGTTCTGATGTGTTGATCCTAGAAGCACTTGTTTCCTGTACCGCTTCCTTTTTAACATCCTGATGAGTTGAACTTTGTTCTTTAGCCTCTGCTCCACCAGCAATAGTAGCAGGGATATGCTGGATATCATCTGCATCCTCAACCTTGTAAACACATAAAAGTAAGTGTGAACAGTCCCCTTCCCAAATGTTACTTTTAATGGAGATAATCGAAAATCGAAAACCCCATTTCCAGGTATCAACATTATTGACAACAACACAAGTATAAAGTAATGGTTGAAAAATATCAAATATCCCTAGAGAACTGCACCAGGAAAAGGAAGGACAAGAAGGGAAGAGAAAAGGAGAATATATGTACACTTACTGAGGCATACATAAGGAGGGATATGCGAACGCATTTCAATATAGGATTTTATTTTCAAGATCAAACTAGCACAAATAACTGTGCACAACATTGAATAGAGAAATAATGAAGCAACTTATGTTCAAGGATTATCAGTTTACCGTTATTGCAATAGGTTGTCCCACAGGTACATCCTTTGAACCTTCAGGTACTAGTATCTTAGCCAAAAACCTGTAAAAAGGTTTTTTTTTTAAAAAAAAAACTATAATAAAAATAAAGAAATAAAAAAATCATCTAATAAAGCTTTGCCAAAAATATCCAAGGATGGAACCCCACAATCAGGTATCTACTTTGTGTGTGCCTTAAAAAATCCCACAATGAAGCTTTAACAAAAAAATTTTAGGATCATTTCTCGTGATCAGACATCTAACTTGTGTGTGCCTTTCCTCTGGTAAAAAATAATGACACAGAAAAAAATTGTAAGGAGCAAAAGAAATCAAGGTAGGATATTCAAAGAAGATAAACTGTTGAATAGGAAAATAAAAGACATCAGATAGGAGAAAGGATTCCAAAATAAGATTATGAGAGCATTCTCATTAGAATTCCAGACTAAAACATGAGATAAAGAGTGGACCAAAAGAGGTGCCATTCCAAACTGTCATAAATCACAAGTATGAAATAATAGCAATCACACGAGGAGAAGAAAAGGATATGGTCTAAAGATTACCCCTCTTCAAGACTTTCAAACTCAACTGTAGCTTTGTCCGTCTCTATTTCACATAATATATCACCGATTTCTATCTGTCAGATAGGATCAACACAAGTCAACAAATTGATTTGACTCTGTATGACAAAGGGCTTATCTTTCACTTATCATCTTGAAACCATATCAAGCATGGACAGAACTGACTTCATAACTTCTATATTAGCAACTTATAACTCACCTTATCTCCTTCTTTCTTCCTCCATTTAGCAATGTTACCTTGGCTCTGCACAAAAGCATCAAGCTCACAATGTGATTCAGGCAGAAAAAACGAATATCCCACCTAAAGGCAAGATAAGGCAAATGGTCCACCTACAATCTTCCACTAATTCTTACCATTGTCGGGGATAAAGCTGGCATTCCCACAACGGTGTGTGAAGGAAGTTCTGCAAATATAGACTAGTGAGATAGCAGAACCATTTAAAACGCATACCTAGGCATGTTAAACAAATGACTCTCCATTAAGAATGATAAATCAAATTTTAGATAACAAGCCAAGAATATAACATAATTTCTATTGAAATTGTTGATGTAAGTACATGGCTATTTTGAGATTTTAGGAAGCTAGCTCTGAGAAATTAAATTTTCTGTGAAACCCCAAAAGCCTGAGGCAACATCCAACTCGACCATATAATTTATTTCAGACTGGGTCTTACTTATTGTCATTAGTTTTATGCGCAATGAGCAGAGGGCAATGGGTAAGTTAATCACCTAACATCTAATATTAACCTACGACTAAACCAATTTAACTAATGCTTGAACTGGAATGGCAAGGGATACACATAGCTCCCTTTGAATTCACTCTAAACACCAATGACCTTCGTTATCTAATATTTCCACAGAGATATATTTCCATCAATCATAACATGTCACAAGTCCTCGTGAAGCAATATTAAATTCTAGTTTCAAGTGAAATTTACTGCTACCATTTTAACATAGATGCTAAAATATATAGCAAAATGAAAAATCCTGAAAAGCATCTTGCAGAATTTCCATGATCATGCAGGATGTAGCCCTGCTACCTTTATCAGTAGGGACAACAGGCTAAGCAGCACAATTCGAAGCAGCCTTAGTAATAGCTGAACTTGATGAAAATTCGAATGCATCAAATGTAAGTTCTCATCCTACAATTCCTTCTCTTGAACAATGTGTCAAGACATGACACTGTCCTAACAACAGAGTAGGCTTCCTAAGACCTCAATACATTACGCAAGACCTTACTAGCTTTGCTATACTCTAGTGTAACCAAACCATCTACCGAGACTAAAAATAGACATGAAACTAAGTCAGATATATATGTTATAAATGGAAAAAAACTACACGAACAAAATTGATAAAAACCTGAAGATGAGAAATGCCGCACTCCAATTTGCATCTGTAAAATGACAAACATAAGAAGAAAGCCTCAATTCCAACTAGCAAAAGTTCTATTAATTATAAATTCAAACACTAACCTTGAGCTTTAAAGGACTTTCATGTACTCCAGGGGCCAAAGTTGATGACAAAGGCCTGATGAATGACTATAGTCATCAGCAAATTGCAACACAAAGAAAACAGCAAAGAAGCAGGAAGAAAAATTAAATAGGAACTGCAAGCTGTTTTGGTCCAAATGAAGCATAACAGACCAACCTAAGTCAAATATATGGATGTATATCATTCATTCAATGACAACATCTGGCTCACATTATGAACAAAAATAATATTAAAAGATCTATTTCACCCAACTCAAGCTTCAACTAAAGTTACAACGTTGATGAGCAGTATAAATCAACATAAGAAATGAAAAGTAAACAGATTCAAACCTTAACAAAATGCCATTTACATCCACAAAAGAGTTTTTCCCACTGGAAATACTGCGTCATAAAGCAAAAATAAGCAAAAGAATGAGCGAAGAAGAGGTGAGAGTTTACACCCACAGAAACATCAAGTCTGCAAAAGGGCAGCCAGGAACACTTACAGAAATCCTAATCAAATTCGTCCAATGAACAAATCACATACCCAAAAGGAGGGGGGGGGGGGGGGGAACACAAATTCAACAGGATTTTGTCATGCAACTATATACTATTATCTTTACGCCATATTAGAGAATTAAAAAACTGAGTAATGGAGTAAGAGTGCCACAACCGGAGCATGCCTAGCCACAATGTTCAAGGACTTAAAGCATGACTTCAAGTGCTATGTTCAATAAATGCAGTTACAACTTCCTCAACCAAATGTCGATAAAATGATTTGTTGGCACTAATAGCAATAAAATAAATATTCTCAGATGAAAAAATAACGTGAACTTTACCTATAAATGTACATTTTAAGATATAAAAGTTTGGCTCTTGGCCGTCCAATTACTGCAAGTATATCTTCCTTCAGCACATAGTCAAAATTGTCACGCTCATTGATCGCTATTCTCACAAACACTTTGAAATAAAATATAATTCAAAGCAATTGACTATCATAACAACTAAAATCAATTTTAAAAAGCAATCCAGAATCTAAATTCACTTTAAACTAAATTGTAAGTGTGTGTGTGTATATATATAGACACATATATATATATATATGAGAGTACCGAGCGAGGGAGGTGGAGGAGGAGAAGGAAGAGAGGCTGAGGCGAGCTCTGAAGAGTGACAGAGTTCGGGCGATCACCGGTTGTCGAAGCCGTGAAAGCGCCATCGCGGTTAAACTCTTCAAAATCAAACAAGATCTTGATTCATTCACTTCACGAATCACGCTTCATCAAAGACTTTTATTTATTTACGGCTTTAACAGATTTTTTTAATACACTTATTTACCTTTTTATTTCATTTTAAAATGGGTGCTGCTTGTGTTTGTTAAAAAAAAATAATTATATTTCAAAAAGTAATTAAATATAAAATAGTATTATAAAATACTTTTGAGTATTGGGTCCTTTCTTAAAATTATGTTCACCTTATTATTATTAACATGGTTAGAACTCTCCCTTACGATGTCCACAAGTTTGAGCCCCAAAATGTATTACGAGAATTTAATTTTTTTTGTCAATTTGACTCAATTCAGTTTTCTCAATTTTAAAATTTAAGTGACGTAAATGTTTTTCATTTGAGTTTTGAAAGGTAGAAGACGTCCCTCATCTAGGCAGTATTATATGAGATTTATAAATTTAATCGTCTCTTATGTGAGTAGTATTATATAAGATTTATAAATTTAATCGTCTCTTATTTAGGTAGTATTATATAACATTTATAAATTTAATCTTAGTAATTATTTAATTTTAAATATCAGTATAGTAATCTCATAAAATATGAGTTATAATCTAAATAATAGTCTCATATAATTCAAAAAAATATGTTCGAAAATAAAACTTATTGTAGGAGAATGTAAGTCAATTGAGTGTGCTAGATGGGTATAAACAAAGTAATTATTTATTTTTACTCATCATATATTATTTTTAATATTATTCTTAATAGTAAATTGTATCATGTATATTTTTAATGAATAATTTTATTAAATTTAGAATGTTTAAAGTATATTTTAGAGTGCAAGTAACCTCACATTTTTAAGATATTTTAAAAAAAGATTTACTGTAGTTTATATATTCCAAATAAATAAATTTAGATTTTTAATTATCTTTAAAAAAATTTATGAACTTCTTATTTGTCGAATTTTATGTAGTAACTTATATAATAGCAATAAGTGCTTAATTAATTCTAAAGGTTCTTTCCTAAAAAAAAATTGTTGTATGATTTTTTTTTGTAGAGCTTTCAGGATAAATAAATAATTTTGTTTCTATTAATAAACTCAAATTTTCAGATTTTAGAGGTAAAGATTAGATAGACTTTTTAGAAAGTTAAATTATCTAAAATGCATTTTATTTATTTTATAATATTTTTTACTTCTTTCATAACATAACTTTAAAAATTTATCTATTAAAATAATTTGACTGGCGCATTAAATGGAGTTTGAAGAGAATTCTTATATCATCTGAATTAATTAATTCACATGATTTATTTAATTATTGTTTATTATTTTTAGAGTTAGACTATTGGCACCCATACAAATATCTCTTGAAACCCCTTTAATTATTTTACAATTTTAACCTTTATTTAAATTATATAATAAAATAATTCCTAATTAAACCTCCACTTAAAATTAAAATACATTTTCCCTTAAAAAATGTAACATTTTAGAAATTAAAAAGATTACTTTTTCCTTTAATTTTTAGGTGCGTAATTTACCACTAGTGGTCGTATTTTAGAGAAAAAAAAAAACCGTTGACTTTTTCTTTTGAATGAAAGAAACCCCGATGTAAAATGGGGTAGAATAATAAAAATTAAAAAATAAGGTTTACATTAATAAATTTTGATTAAGGATAGTTTTGTTATTGTTGGAGGTGTTAAAAGAATTCTATATATTTTTAAAATATTATAGTAAGATTAATTAAAAAAAATGTGCTAAGAGATATTCTAAAGGGTGCGAATAGTCCCACTATTATTTTTATTTTAATTATTGTTTAATTTCACAGTATGTAAATGGCCGCTAAATGTTGACCAAAAATGTACCAAACATATTGGCACGTGCGCCCACCAACTGTTCTGGTGGATTTCGTTCTTCAACTACTATTGACAATGAAATATATATGTGATTGATTTCTTTAAAGAATAATAATAATGAATAAATTATCAGGCTCTCAAAAATAATAAAATAGATCAACTCAACCTTTGGAATTCCAAGAACAGTTGTACATGGAGACATTTAAAATTTTAAAATTAACTTCTAAAGAAATTGTTTTTAAATAAGGTGGTGATATTTTCACACATAAATTCGGTAAATCCAACCTACTTCTAGAAAACAAAAGTTTATATAATTTTTAAAAATTTTCAAATAAAGAAGAATTCTGAATAATTAATCAATTAAATCTATTTTAATTATTTTATGTGACTTAGATTTTTTTATTATATTTGAATACTAAGATTGCTTCAGCCTAAATTTAAATGAATTGTTTTACCCTTCAGACTAAAAATACGAAAAAATTACTTTAACTTTATTTTTTTATTTATACAATTTCACTTTATTAGACGGATTATTAACCTTTAATTAAACTAACATAATTTCTTTATGAGACAATACTCATGTAAATTGTTAGGCAGTCAAATTTATATCATTTGATTTAAATGTAAAATATTAAAAATTATTATATTTCATTTAAAAAATTAAATTAAAATTCATAAAAATAAGTACCTAAAATATTAGATACAAAAACGCATATCTCATTGGGTAATCCGGTCATTTTATATCACATAGTAAAATAATTAAATAGAACTTATATTGAAGCAAATTTAATAGAAAAATAATAATCTAAGAAAAAATATAAGAATGATTTTAATTGATTAATTATACAAATATTTTTGTTGATTTGTATTTATTAAAAATAATTCGAATTTATTATAAATATTCTTTATACGTGCGATGGGTTTACACAGATAATGGGGTGGAAATATCCCCACTATTTTAAATATAGGGTTAATTTTAGATTATCTTCAAATCACTCCTTATTTTTAAAAACTTCAATTTACCCTCATTTTTGTTAAGAAAAAAAAAATTTATATCAACTCACCCCTATTTTTCTCTTATTAGTTATTTTCTGGGGAAAAAAAAAAGCAACTTGAGATTTTCAAAAATAAAGAAGGTGATTTGAAAATAGTCAATTCATAAAAGGAGTAATATGAGATTAACTCTTAAATATAATAAATAACTTACTTGTAGACATTCTGTATTTCTATTTGCACATTAAACAAGTAATTACAAAAAAAAATCTTAAAAGTGTAGTTTATATTTAAGGTTATCTGCTTCGATCAAATATTTGATCATAATATTCTACTAATCTAAAATTTAAAATAACTTGGAAGATGTAATCTAAAATGAAACTTTGACAGAATTTTAAAATTTATTGAAAATGATTTAATTAATTAATTATACAAACTACTAATTATGTAAAATTGATCAATAATTAACGACTTTGTTATCCAATTAAAGTGAGGAAAAATTTGAGTCCCAATATAAAGATCAGTACCTGAACTTGTGCCCCTAAATTTTAGAGGGCTAAAGGCTCAATGACTAGTTGAAAATTTTAGCCAAAAAATGAATATAATCCTCCTATTATTTAGTGAAACTAAGAAATGACATTTTAAAATAAATCTAAACCTCTTTATCATCATAACAATGTTATTTTACTACTATAACCCTTTATCTTGAGTTATTAAATTAAAAATTGAAATTAAATTTATCTAACAAATTACAAGTGTATCTCAAATTCCTCTTTCGACAATCAATTGGCTGCTTTCAGTCCACTCAACATCCTCTCCAATCCTTCACTTCACTCTTCCAATTTCTTCAATTGACTCTCCAAAATTATACTTTTATCCTCAGAAGCTTTTGAAAGACTCAAAGATGATTTTAAAAATTTAAAAATTAATTTTGGTATTTGATAAATTTTTAAAAAATCACTTTTAATAAAATCATTCTATTATATAGTAAATTTTGAAAAGTAAGAAAGAAGTAATTTTTCAAAATTTAATTTTGAAAATCATAATACAACTTTGTATATATCCTCATATATATTATAAAAATTTAAAATTATCCTTATTGAGTAGAAAATAAAATCATTATCTTAAAGGAGGAGATGATGATGATGATGATGATGATGATGATGATGATTATTATTATTATTATTATTAGCAATTGTATTCAGATAACAAAAAAAATAAAATTAATAATTTAAGATATTTATTTTATTTATCAATTATTATATATACAAAATTAAAAACATTTTACATACATGTTTATAAATGTGTAAATAAATTTTAATCAATATTATTTCTAATACAATCATTTATATTGTTATAGTAGTTTAATAGTAAGATTCAGTAAACATAAACAATTACTTTTATAATTCACAATACTTTTAAAAAATAATTTTTATCAAATATTTAACTTATTCTCTTCATAGTTAGTTATTTTTATAGCACAATTAACAAAAATTAATTTTAAAACTACAGTATTAACAAATTGGCCCTTTACTCGTTGCCCTTCTCAATCCTCCAATTTCCTTCTCAACTTTTTCTATGGATTGCTTCAACTTGAACCTGCATCATTTAGTCTTTAAAAATCCTCAACTTCTGAAAGCATTATTTATGCCCCAAGCAAATCTTTAGATTTCAAAGACACTTCTAATCATTTGCCCTAACACTAACAAGGCCTCCAAAAGTAATAAATTTCTTAGTACTATCACTCTCATTGTGGTTCTTTAGCTTCAGCACGGTCTTCCAGCTCTAATAAAGCGACAATATAGCTAGAATTACCCAATGCGCTCTTCTTTACTTGCACAAGGAAAACATGATAAGAAAAAAAAAACAAGAGAGTAAACTTTTGCTGAATAATGACTTTTATTGCTCACACACTACACTTTAAGCTTACAAATTATGCTCTTTATATAGAGCACAGTCAACAAACATGAGCAGAAAAATAGGACTCTGCACCACTAAGCTAAAGACTAGATAATCAAATCAGATTTAATAACTAACACCTAAATACTAGGACAATACAAGACTTATATAAGACTTATTCTCTATAACAAAGATTAAATAAATAAAAATCTCCAACAATCCCTCCCTTAAACTGATGTTGTAAACATCCAGTTTAACTGTAACAACCCTGTAACATAAACTCTCCCTCAAATTAAATTCTCCAAAGCACAAATACCAAGTAAACTTCTAAGCTTCTGGAATGCTGCCAATTTGGGGGGTTTTGTGAATATGTCAGCAACTTGGTCTTCACTCTTGCAGTAAATGAGATCAACTGTTCCATCTTTTGTAAGTTGTCACAAGAAGTGGTATTTTACATCAATATATTTGCTTCTTCCATGTAGAACAAGATTCTTAGAGAGCAATATTGCTGAACTAATATAACAGTAAATGGCAGTAAACCCTTCTTGCTTGAAAAGAAGTTCCTTAAGTATATTTCGTAACCAAATTGCTTGACAAGCGCACGCTACTGCAACTATAAACTCAGCTTTCGTAGTTGATCAAGTTACAATTGATTACTTTTTTTAGGACCATGAAATTAATACTGAACCCATAATGAAAACATACCCGGATGTACTTACTCTATCATCTGGATATCCTGCATAGTCACTATCTGTATAGCCAAATAACTCTGTCATTTTCCCCTTGTTGTAGAGCAAACCATAATTAATTGTAACTTGTAAGCTTCGAAGAATTATTTTGGCTGCCAGTAAATGTGTCTCCATTAGGCACTCCATGTATCTGCTGATAAGCTTACAGAATGCATTATATCTGGTCTTATTATTGTTAAGTATATCAAACTACCCACAATTTACTTGTAAAGAGTGTTGTCAACCTTCTTTCCCCCTGGATTTCTAATCAGTTTCAGCCCATTTCAGTTGGAGTTTTAACATAATTACAATTTTGCATTTGAAATTTGTCTAAAATTTCTTCAACATATTGATAACTCTATGAAATGAGAGTTATTATGGCAATTCTAGACTTAAATCAAGATCACTTAGAAAGTAAATGATGTGTTTTTATTGCATTTTTGTTAAATTTTGTATAAATATTCATTTTAGTTTAGTTTTAATAAATTTAGCTTGATTTAAAGTAATTTGTACTCAAAATATGTGCATAATTGTAGGTTTCCAGAAGTTTATAATTCATGGAAGGGATGCTGATGCAGTAGGTTAGCAAAAAGGAGAAAGAATATGGCCACAAAAAAAGTGAAACAAAACTTAGAGCAGTGCAGTGTTATAGTCGTTGCTGGAGCAACCATTGCTGTAGCAATCCTGAAACAACAACAGAGAAAACTTATGGTAGGATATCTATAGAATTGTGATCAGTAGTTTCCTAATCTAACTCATGCGCACCCTATGCTTTTCTTTATCCTAGTTTTCAGTTATAAAAATAGGCGCGCATCACATAAAATGACGTCAAGGAATTAACATTGGAAAAATAGAGAGGAAAAGAAGAGAACAATCGGGATTCAAGGGAACCAATTCTGCATCAGGGAAGAATCCAACAGAGCTATTTAGATTCAATTTTCATCGTTCTCTACTTGTTCTTTTCTTTACTCTTTGATTGAACCGATGTATTTCATGACCAATATTTTGCTATTTGTTTTTCTTTTTTAAAGTATAAACTAAGTTTGCTTGTAGTTGAGTGACAAACAATCTAAATGAGTTTTTGACTGTTCTTATGAGTTGTTATATAATTGTTGTAGCATTTTACTCTAGTAGCTATTATTATAATCATTATTTCGGTTGACCACCCATTTAATAGTTCAAGTTAAGATAGAGTCGCAAAATGACATGTCTTAGTGGATATTATTAGAGTAATACTTAATCTTAATTTAAGTTTCTTAGATTAAGTTTTTCTTAAATCCCATAAGGGCTATACTTCAAGTTAAGACTTGTGAAGAACTAGACATAGATACTCATCTTGTAGGATAGAAAGATTAGATGTTCATAATGTCATACCTTAAGTAGAATAACAATTAGTCATTGTTAAGATACTTAAGGGTATGCGAAGCCCAACACGCGACAGCTGAGGATGCAAAATGATTCTGTCAAGTGCTGTAGCAAATGTTGTAGCAACCAAGCCAAACATTAGAAAAACAGTCAAAACCGTTAAGAGAGTTTATTTACTCAACTACTTTATATTCGCATTGGTTTTATCCTTGAATTTAACGTGATAATTTACTTTATTTTATTAATGCGCTTTTATTTTAATTAGTATATTCGTTTCATTAATTGTTTTCTTTTAATTTAGAACAAAATATGCACTGTTAAAATTGTTGTAGTAAGTCTGATAACATCAATCCCTGTGGAAGCGATCTTGAATACTCATCACTTTATTACTTGTTGTGTACACTTGCACATTGACATCAATAACAACTGAGTAGAAATTAACCAACACATATTTTATTTGGGAAATAAAAATACCAGTAGTAGATTGCACAACTTCTAAGCCAAGAAAGTAATGCAACAATCCAAGATCAGATTATAAAGAGTGTATGTTCAAACTTTATAAAGAGTGTATGTTCATAAGGACATTTTTTGAAACTGTGCTTCAAAAAATAAGCTTTTATATGACCATACAAGCTCGTGTGCTTCAAAAAATAAGCTTCTATATGACCATACAAGCTCATGGAGCTTATTTTAATTCGTATAAAGCTTTGTTTAATTTATACATCTTATGCTCACTACCATGAATGACATAACTAGGGGGTTGATCAATAAATACATATTCCTCCAAATGTCTATGTAAAAATGTTGACTTTACATCCAAGTGAAAGATAAGCCATGAATTTTGTGCTGCTAGTGATATAACTAGTCTGATTGTATCATGCCTTCCGACAAGAGCAAAAACTTCCTTGTAATCAAATTTATACTCTTGTTTATAGCCTTTGGCTACCAATCGCGCTTTGTATTTGTCAACTTCGCCATTTTCTTTTAGTTTTGTCTTATACACCCATTTCACACTAATGGTCTTTTGCCCTTTAAGAAGCTCTACCAACTTCCAAGTGTTATTTTTCTCAATGGCTGCAATTTCAGCATCCATGGCCTTCTACCACTTTGATTATTTGACAGCATCTTCAAAAACTATTGGATCACAATATGAAAAAAGAGCAAAATATGCAAGTGGATCCTCTGAATGGTCAGCCCCAATCTAATATCTATGTTAACCGTCTTTTAACTCATTGATGTATTTCTCTATTTGTCTTAACAATGGCTAGACTTGGAGGAACTATAAGAAATGTTGGTATTGATTGTTGCTCAATCTCATCTTGCTGCTGCTCAATGACATCGCGCTGTTGCTCAGCTTCATTTCTACATAAAAAACATTAGAAATTTATTGCCCAACAATATTATTCTTCCATGACCAAATTTTTTTTTCATCAAATATGACATCACGACTGACAACAATCTTTTTGGTGATATGATTATATAATTTGTAGGCTTTTTATTGATCAATAACACCAAAAAATGCATTTTTGTCCTTTATCATCTAGTTTTCTCCTCTTTTGATCAGGAACATGGGAGTAAGTAAGCAATATTCTCAAAATTATGAAATGATCAACTGTAGGTTGGTTTCCATTCCAAGCTTCTTCAAAGGTCATATTTTGAATAGCAAAAGTGAGGCTTCTATTTAAAATATGAATGTTCTAGTTAACAACTTCAGGCCAAAAAGTTTTTGGAACTTGACTTATTACTATCATGCTTCTCACCATTTTTAGGATCGTCCGATTTTTTCTTTTACATACACCGTTTTGCTGTGGTGTATAGCTGCTGTAAGTTGTCTTTTGATGCCATTTGACTCACAAAAATTTACAAATTCATGTGAGTTATATTCTCCTCCACGATTAGTGCGAAGTACTTTTATTTGGTTGCCAATTTCTTTCTTAACAAGAACTTTATAATTCTTTAAAGCTATGAGAGCATCAGATTTTTTCTTGTAGAAACTAAACCCATGTTTTGCGACTACAATCATCAATGAAAGTAATGAAATAACATTTACCTCTATTAGATGTTGGTTTTATTAGCCCGCAGATATCAGAATGAACTAGCTCCAACAACTTCTTTGCTCTCTATAATTTTCCTTTGGGAAAGGGTTCGCGATGTTGTTTACCAAAAATGTAGTTTTAACAAACATCTGAGGGATGTTCAAATTGTGAAAGACTAGTAACCATGTTCCTTTGTTGTAGAGTCTTCAAACCACCAAAGTTTAGGTGTCTATAACAATAGTGCCAAAGCCAAGTTACCTCATTTAATCTTACTGAGAAACATGAATGAGTAGTGCTGTGTAGATAAAGCGGAAGCATTTGGTTTGTTGTCATGCCGACTTGAGCAATTAAGTCCAATTTTTCATTTTGAATTGAACAAACACCATCTTTAATGAGAAACTCGTACCCATTCTCTTACAATTGAACTACACTAAGCAGATTCATCTTTAACTCTGGAACAAAAAGAACATTAGAGATGGTCTGTGTTGAGCTTCCCTTAGTCTAGATAGAAACTCTTCATTTTCCCATAACAGAAACTGTAGAATTGTCTCCAAACTTTACTATATCATGGTAAGTTTCGCCCAAATACGAGAATACAAACTTTTCTCCATTTATATGATTGTTGCAACCGGTATCTAAATAACATAAGTTTTGTGGGTTTCCTTATTTAAATTACACACCATCAAAAGCGATACTTCTTCTTCTTCATTTTCTACAAAATTAGATATTTCCCCACAATATTTATTTAAATTTGTATGAAATTCTGAGTGATAATGACCGAACTTGTGACAATGGTAACATTCAACCTTACTTTTGTTGATTGACTTTGATTTATGTCTTGTAGAACTTTGAGCATCATAACCCTTCCAGTTTCCTTGAGTCTTAACACTTTTATTTTCTCCATTTCTCTAGTGTGTATTCTTGTGTTTCCATCCACCCTTTCCATGCCCTTTTGAGTTAGTTGGTGCCTGCAATGCTTGTTCTTCACTTTCGTGCCGTGTTATCTTTTGCTCATGAACCTGTAAGGAATTTTGTAATTCATCTATTGAAAGAATATCAAGATCTTTAAATTCCTCAATAGAGCAAATCATAAAATTAAACTTAGAAGTCATTGAACGAAGAATCTTTTCAACAGTGGTGACATCTTGTAAATTTTCTCTATGATTCTGCATCTTGTTCGCAATTGCCATTATCCTCGAAACATACTCTGAAACTGACTCCCCCAAATTCATTTGAAGAGCCTCGAATTCTCGACAAAGAGCTTGAAGTTTTACATGTTTTGCCCTTGCATTCCCTTGATACTTCTTCTTTATGGAGTCCTAAATTTGCTTGGAAGTATCTTTGCAAAGAATGGTTTCCATGATTGAACGATCAATAGCTTGAAATAGATCATTCTTGACCTTTAAGTCTTTCAACTTTAATGCCTCTTGTTCAGTCTTTGTGCTTCTGTTAAAGGAACCTCGTCACACCACCTTCGATCACTTACCAATATTCTTTGGACCTTAAAAAATTCTCCATCAACATGCTCCAATGATTATAATGACCATCAAAGCGTGGGATTGGAGGCTGAACATAATTATCAAAAGCCATATAGAAACTACTGCTGCAATGAAAGAAAAATTATTGTTGCTGCACACTTTTTTTTACTTTTCCCTCTCGGCGGCTCTAATACCACTGATAAGAAAAAAAAAACAAGAGGCTAAACTTATGCTGAATAATGACTTTTATTGCTCATACATTGGACTTTAAGCTTACAAATTCTGCTCTTTATATAGAGCACAATTAACAAACATTGGCAGAAAAATAGAACTCTGCACCATTAAGCTAAAAACTAGGTAATCAAATCAGATTTAAGAGCTAACACCTAAAGACTAGGATAATACAAGACTTATTCTCTGCAACAAAGATTAAATAAATAAAACCGAACCAAAACCAATCGATTCTAAAGAAGATGAACCGAATTTAGACACCGAACCGAACTGAACCGAAATATTTCGGTTTGGTTCGGTTCAGTTTGATTCGGTTTGGTAATATCATTTCTATTTAATCAAAATATTCAGCTTAGCTAAATACTGTCTACCACTGATAATTTAATTATAAGTTTATTTTAACTTATATAGTTGCAGTAACGACATTTCTGTTTTGATGATTTTAAAATAATAAGAAATCTAAAATTAGTTAAGAGCATGCATATAATATTGTGTTAACTTGCAACGATTACTCCGATGTCATGAGACCCAAACCGAATAAAATAAAATGAAAATGATTTGAAATTGATTGAGATTTGAGGCAGAATGAGATGTTGGGTATCAATCCGACACCATTACGATGGACCCAAAAACTCAAGTTATTAAGAAAAATCCCACTGTTAGTAATAAAGACAATTTAACATAGAGTATGTGGTAGAGAGATATAGACAGACGGGTCATGGCATAAATTAAAAAAAAAATAGACACCCACATGCTGCAGCCCAAGATGACCATGTGTGAGGGTTAACGACGGCGTCACCGTGCTTAAGGGGAGGGGCTGTGCTAGGCGCTGATCGTGGTGTGAGGCGAGGGATAGACTAAGAGGGACTGAGTTGAGTCATGCTATGCACACACAGGGGGGAAGATGCTGTTGAGGGGTGGTGCCGACACTGAGGAGATGGAGAGAGGCGAGGGCAACAATCTACAGATGTAATCATGAATTCGTGATTTCCAATTTAGGGTTTTGATTTTTTGTGATTGAAATTTGATTTAGGTTTATATATTTTACTTTAAATATTTTATAATTAAATTGAACTGAACCGATCGGTTTTTCAGTTCAGTTTGGTTTTAAACTGAATCGAACAAAAACTAATTAGTTCAGTACTTTTTAAACTATTTGGTTTTTTCTCATAGAACCGAATCGAACCGAACAAAATTTTTTCGGTTTGGCCATTTGCCTACCCCTATCTCCAACAAACAGATATATTTGGAATTTTGGATTTAGATTTAAAGTTAGGCAAGATTTGGATTTATGGTTAGATTTTGGCAACTTTTTTCAAAATTTTGATAATTATTATGTATCTATTTTTTTGAAAAATATGAATTTATGTTTTAATTTTATATTTACAAATTACATTTTTACCCAACACAAAGGATATAATGATTAAATTTATTAGAAAGCTAACATCATTATAATGGTAGAGAGCTTAGACTTATTTCAAGATATCAGATTTTTCTTAATTTCACCAAACAACATGGACTGTAATCTTCTTCTTTTTTTTTTTTTTCAATTTTAGCATTATGTACTAGACTGTTAAGTATAATTAATAAAAAAGGCTCAAGCTGAAAGATATATGCACAATCATGTAAATAAGTATTACTTAGGGAGGATGAGTTGCCATGAAAACTTGAATCCAATCCATCCCCTTTATGTTATAATATTATTGTTATTTGCTTTAAATTTTGCATTTAATATACTCAAAAATCCTATGAACTTGAACATCTATCTAGGCAACCCAACACAATAACAATCAGATTGAGCACTAAATGGTCAAACTAAGAGTAGAGAGTTTAAAGAGAGCAAGCACAATCATGCTCAATAATATTGACTTATATCCATGCCTCCTATCCAACTAAGTTTAAGGATTCTATTAGAATAGCCTTGTACCTTAGAGCTAAATTCTTTATGGTCAAATTGAGTAATAAATAGTCAAACTAAGAGTAGAGAATTTAGAGGGAACAAGCACAATGATGCTTAGCAATATTGGCTTCCATATCTCCAAACCAACTGAGATTAAGGATTCTATGAGAATAGCCTTGTATCTTATAGCTAAATTCTTTATAATTGATTTCCAAGATACCAATGGACTTAAAGGGTAGCATTTATTTTTTGGAGTGAAGTAGAAATCCTGAAGAGTGAGAATTCTAATATTGGAAGTATAGAGTAAGAATGAGAGCATGTTACTTACTTACACTAAAATGGAAGTTCATAATCTCATTTATGTGTTTATTTTGTCTTAAATTGGGAGTGAATTATTTTAAATTATAAATTTATCTTTATTTAAAAATACAAAGTAAATAAAAAGTATATTTGTAAAATAAACTATTAATTTTATTATTAGTTTAGTTATAAAAATTAATAAAAATTATTAATATCCTTAATTATATAAATCAAAATTTTTATTATTTTATTTATATAAATTAAAAAATGATAAGAGTAACACAAATGAAAGATTATTATTAATAATCTAGTACAAAATTAATATTTTCTTAGAATAAACTATTTATTATTATTAATTATTCATATCAAATAAAAATAATACTATTATTTTTAAATAACTATAATAATATTATATTTTCAAATAGAGATATTATATAGAAATATTATTAATTCTCTATGAATATAATAATATTATTTTTAAGTAGTTTTATCTTAGGCTCAATTTAAATTATTATTTTAAACTAAATATAGTAATATTATATTCAAGTAAATTTAACATCAATATTTTAAGATAAATATAATATAATATTATTTCATAAATATAATTATATTATATATAATAAGGAAATGGTGAAAAAAGAAGATTTCAACTCCCACCTCTCTCCATCGGAGTGAGAATTCCACTCTTGACTCAAAAAATTAATAGGGCCCACACTTTCTTCATTAAATGAGCAAGTAAACGTAAGAGTCATAAGAATCCACACTCCCCATTCTTACTCAAATAAGTGAACACAACCTTAAAAGTTTGTGATATCTCTTATACACTCAATAGTCAAACACATAATTTTTAGGAGAAAAAAGATTCCTACAGAAGAAAAATTATTCATTAGAGTAAATACACAAATCTAACTATAAATTTGTATAATATTATGAATGAAATAAAATGAGAGTTCAAAAGTATTTTCAAGTTGAGACAATAAGCTAATTTTTGTCTATAGAAATTGTTCTCATTGTTAGAATGTAATTTTCTGTAGTTCAAGCGAAAACTATTTATTGGAAACATGGGGAAAAAAATTGAGAACTTTAAATTTGTGCAAAAACGGCTGGCAGCTTTTACTAACCGGTCTATTGGTTAACTCATTTGATTTTTCACATGATCGGTCGGCCGGTTACTCTTTGCCTCAACATTGTTAGCTGCCTGTTTTCGAGGCTACAATAAATGATTGGCTGGCTATTTTAGTAATTACACTTTGAACTCATTTATAATTACACTTATGTTCCAAAATGTTAAACTTGTTTGGATCAGTCCAAATCATTTTGAAAATCGTACAGGTGGGCCAATTAACTTGAGTTTTGAAAAGTTTGCGATAGGTCCCTATTGGCTGTTACATGTTTTGCAAATAGTTCATATGTTTATAAGAAAATACAGTTGATAATTGAATTTGAGTATCTATTTTCTTTAATCATGTTTAAAGTATATTTTTAACCAAACCATAGTAAAATAAAAAATTAAGGAGTTTCGAGAATGTAAAGCTTGGGTGATGGTATAGACATTTGCTAATTTTGCATAAACAAAAAATATCACCTCAGCTAAGGTTTTAAGCTCAAGTTTTGTCTTAATGAATCATTGACATTATACTTAAACTTGCCCTCACTACTAAGTTCTTAATAGTGGTAACCTTATATCCCCATTCTTTGATAAAGTTGAGGGTATAAATTTAAATTTTCATAGGGACTTAAACATTATTTCCATGATCCTATTATAAATGTGAGTTGGGATACGTATTTTCTCAAAATTTTGGGTAGTATTGTAAGTGTATTATTTAGCCAGATTAAATTTTTTTTTTTTAGAATTTAACCCACTAAAAAAATCATGTATTCACCGAAAGAAAAGAAAGAAAAATTCACTAAAAGCACTTTATTCGATGCACATATTAGTTATTTTACAGATGAAAAATAGTTAAAACATTGTTAGGCGTGACCACGAAATTGTTTAGATGTCCTCAAAAAGGGTATTTTAGACCTTTTGATTCTCTTTCGCAGTTTTAGTAATCGTTGAGCTATTTAGAAATAATTTTTAATTAAAATCCCAAAATTTTCTGACTTCATGATTCATGACGTGGCATGAAATTGAGCATAATTAGCAAGTAAATTTGAGTAATTCGCCAACTGACCAACAAAAAGAATAGATAGGAATTGCAGAAACCTGCGTGAATTTTTCTATCTAAATTTGAGGCTAAAAGTTCTGTTACCCACGCTCCTAAACAGTGCGTGTAACAACCGCCTAGCCAAAAGTGGCGATCCAGTAAATACGAGTTCACATTAGCACATGACAGAAGCACTCCGTCACATGATATGATAGTGCGATTTCCCCGAGCTTTGAACGCACGTGGGACTCTATCTGCACTTTCATATCCTGTCCATGTAATTACACATTTATCCCGCAAAGTACAACTTTCTCCCCAGCACAAGGCCAATCAAACTTCAAAGTTAAGCCCATCAACGCTATCAAGTCAACGTGTACCAATCAAAGTCGAATACCACACATAAGCACAAGATTTTTCCCTGTGAGTATCATACACGTAAACAAAACAAACACGTGTCCTGTAATTATAGAAGCAATTGGGGGATGTTTCGGTAATTTTAGACTTTGTAGAAAGGGTATTAAAAAAATTATTAAAAAAAAAAGAGGTTGTTGATTAATTGAACGCCGGGAATAATTTAACGGTGAACAAAGAAAATAACGGGCGGGGAGATGGGCCCTCTATTTCCTATATAAACCCCGTCACCACAGCCATTTCTCTTCATTCGAATTAGCAAAACATTTGCGCTCTCTCTGCTACTCTCTTCGCCTCTCGGTCCCTATTGATATACCCCCTCAATTAGTACTATTTTTCCTTCGAAGGCTTTTTATTTATTTTTTTATTTAGAAAAATAAAAAGGCAATTAAATTATTAAAAAATAAAAAAGGAAGAAAAAAAACAGTAAAGGAGAAAAAAACAAACTAATCTGTCTCTTGCCATTTTCTTCGAACCATACCAAAACCAAAACAGCCAAAATTTTTTTTCAACTTTTCACTTTAAGTCCCTAAAATACGACTGCACCGCCGCTCGCCGTTGTCGTTGCGCCTTCCGGCGGGATCTCCGATCTAAGTCACGGATCTAAAACCCGCGGCCGGGACCTCCTCACGCCGCGCCGTCCGCCGCATCGCGCGCTACTGCTCACCGTGGGAAATTATTTGTAAGGGTTAACGATCCTCGAGTGTTTTGTAATTAGTTAATTTTTTGGAATTTCCAATAAATATGGAATCATATGATGGTGGTTGAAACGGTATGTGATGATTATAATCTTATTAAAAATCGTTCCTTATAATTTGGTTGTTGTTTTATTTCCAGTTATTGTTCTGTTTCTCCTCACTCTGTGTTGGAAGATTTCTGTGGGGGCTAGGGTACTGGTGCACTATGTGTAATTAATTGTATTGTATGTTTGGCCTGTCGTGTTGTGAATTATTTTGACTTCAGCAAGTTAGAAAATAGTGTTTTGAGATTAGGGTGAGCCTGTAGCATTATTGGATTTTTTAGTTTGATTTGATCTAGTATTCGGATTCAAGGTTAATGACTTATGTTTGAGTGTATATGTTGTTTCTGGGTATCATATATTAAATTCCTACATTATTATTAGGGGCTTCTTTGTTGAGTCCTTGATGTTGCTATCACCAGGCTATAAGTTTTGTGTCAATTTGTTATCATCTTCTTAAGCGGTTATTATACTTATCTACATGTCTTGTAGATAATTTTTGTTGACTTGCATAGCACACTGAGTTGTTAGAGCTATTTTGAGATGTGGCGGTGTTTTTATTTTTTTATTTATTTGTTCCTGTGCAGCTGGCATGTCATGTCCACTTTTTGCTGAAAATAACACTAAAAGAGCGGCAGCTGGGTTTATTTCAATACACGCTTTAGTTTGTATGAATTTACATATGAAATGGGCTCTCGGGGAAAGTTGTTATTTGATCTTAATGAACCCCCTGCTGAGGATGACGAGGAGAATGATCGAATCTTCAGTTCCCAGCCGCAGAAAGCATTTCCATCTGCTAATCCCCACACTTCTGAGTTGTTTGTAGCATCAGCAGCTCCTCAAGGAATAATAAATAACAATGCTTTCTCACATGCACCATCAGTATCTGGTTTTCAGCCTTTCAATCGAGCCAAAGCTGCCCAAGGCCATGGAGTGGAAGTTGAGCCAAAGAAGGCTGAGGATCAGAATCGAAGAGTTGCATCATGTTCTTCAAAGCCAGGTAATGGAGAGGACATTAAAGCTGCATCATCATCAGTTCCAGGTTCTGAAAATGCTGCAGCTGATGAAAGAGAAGAAGGTGAATGGTCTGATGCTGAGGGTTCTGCCGATGCTTATGCTAGTAATCTTTTGAATGAACAGGGTAAAGCATCACAAGGGCAAGGGATTTCTGAAGTGGTGGATACTGCCACTGGTGTGGATATTAAAGTTCCTGAAAGTAGCCAGGATGGAAGTAATAGTCATGGTGTGCTAGGATCGGATCAAGATCCAAGTGACCAGAAAAGGAATAGAAGCCGACATTCAGAAGCCAACATTAAAGGCGAAAAATCTGTGGATGGTCAGGAAGAACCTTGCTTGCTCCCCAAACAAAGAGAAATTAAAGGTACTGAAGCAAGTCACACAACTAAGGTTGCAAATAATTTGGGCAAGAGAAAGATAGACCAGCAGAAAGAAGCAATGCTAGGAAAGAAACGCAACAGACAGACAGTGTTTCTTAATTTGGAAGATGTCAAGCAAGCTGGTTCTCTGAAAACTTCGACACCGAGGAGGCAGAATCCACCAGTTGTTACTCGCACTGTTAAAGAAGCTCGAACTATTCCTTCACCTGCTGAACGGGGTGGGGAAAAACAGAGTCAAGCCATTAATAAGGATCAAAAACAATATGATGTATCATCATGTAATGAAGGAGGCGCTTCTGTGGAAGCTTTAGAACCTAAACCTGAATGCAATGGTGACATGAATTTTGGACTACCAGGTAGGCCAAGGAGGCTAAACAGTAGCTCTGATTTTCCCACAGAGTCATCCCAACCGCCCATTCCAAGACACAGTTCATGGAAGCAGCCTGCAGATACAAGGCAACTAAAGAACTCACAGTTTTCTAATAAAAAGCCTGCTCCGGTGGGGCAAGGTTCCACAGATCCAAAGTTGGGAACTAAGAAACATCCTCCTGCCAAAAAGCAGACTGCTAGTGCTAACTTGTACCAAGATACATCAGTTGAACGTCTTATACGGGAGGTGACGAATGAAAAGTTTTGGCATCACCCTGGTAAATGGTCCTCAATTGATTATTGTTCAAGTGTTGACTGATTATGTTGATTTCTTGTGCATGGATTGTTGCAATTGGATATTTTTTGTGCACATGCATTTACGGCTCTCATGATTTTTCTCATGCCAGTTGTCCATGTCTCTCCAATTAGAACCCTATTAGAATCGTAACACTCAAGGGACATGGAAAGGTGATGAGATTTATGTTCTGCAAGCAGGATTCTAAATTGTATTGGTACAACTTATTCACTCATTTTCACTATATCTTATCACCCTCTTATGCCTCTTGTGTGTTACAACTTATAATTCTCATAGTGGTTTTTTGGAGAGAGGAGTAATGGGCTTTGTTGCTACGTATGCATGTTATGTAGGTTCTGCTACTTTAATTGTGTTGCAGAACCTGTTTGATTGTGTATTGTCATTAATTGTGTATTGTCTTTCAAAATATAGAATTGTGTAGTGCGAGCCTGTTTGATGGAATATATTTGTAAAGTATGATGTTATTATGTCTCATTAGGAGAGCCATAGTTCCGTGTTATTTTGAATTTCTCAGGCCAGATTAAGATTAGGTTTCTTGAAATATTATTGTCTATAAATATATGCCACGCTTGCATGGATGTATGAAGTTTAGAAGCTACTTGCATAAGTGTTACTGACTGCACAGACTGCTTGATTGTCTCTCTGTTAGCTTGAGTGTTTCCTTTGCTTGTTAGCACTTTGTTTATATGTGGGTGGTGCATTCTTGTTTTGCATTGACCATATTGTTATTTTGAGGTTTTCTCTTTTTCTCCATTTTCCTTTGAGGGTGTGTTTTTGCATATTGTTCCTTTTTTATGCTTCTGTATCTAATTAGATCTATGATGCATCAGAGGAGAGTGAGCTCCAATGCGTCCCTGGTCGGTTTGAATCTGTAGAAGAGTATGTTAGAGTATTTGAGCCTTTGCTTTTTGAGGAATGCCGAGCACAACTATACAGCACGTGGGAGGAGTTGACTGAAACAGGTTCGAGAGATACACATGTAATGGTTCGTATAAGAAATATTGAAAGGCGAGAGAGAGGTACCCATTTTTCAAAGTATATTCTTTTCTGTTATTTCCATAATTACATTGTGAATGAAATCTCAAACTGAAGTTTTTTTTACTTTAGGTTGCTATATGATACTTCTCATTGATGAGCGAAACAAATGTATTTGAAATATTATACTCTAGTGTTTTACTTGTGTAAGCTGAGTTTAAAAAACGCCAACTTTTATGAAGAGTCCGGATAATCTGTACAAGGCTAGCTAGTCTGCAATATGTGTGTGTGTGTGTGTGTGTGTGTATAATATTATATATTATATATATGTATATATTATGGTTCTTTTATTTTATTACTTTTTTCTTCTAATTTTCTCTGTTCTGGGCTAGGTGGAATCTGGATTTCAAGTGGCACTCTTTTTTGTAAAATATTGTTGCTGTATATTCAGAATGTTCTAGCTGGAAATTAACAAGGTCTATGTCTTGGTTTTGACTGAAGACTTCCTTTTGTTGGCTTAGGGTGGTATGATGTGATAGTGCTTCCAGTGAACGAGTGCAAGTGGTCATTTAAGGAGGGTGACGTTGCTGTTCTTTCAACCCCCAGACCTGGTTCAGGTATGATAAGTGATATTGAGGCCTTTTTACTTCTAAGCTTCATCTCTTATAACTTCGCTCATGTTGCCAAGCAGTTAGGGGCAAGAGGAACCATTCCTTGGCAGCAGAAGATGATGAGGAAGCGGAGGTATCCGGGCGTGTAGCTGGTACTGTAAGACGACATTTTCCTGTTGATGCTCGTGATCCCCCCGGGGCAATTCTTCATTTTTATGTTGGAGACTCATATGATCCTAGCAGCAGGTTATTTCAGAAATCTTGAATGTTTACTGGTTTGGTGTGGACGCTTTTGAATGGGAACTCTGTGATTTGTCCAGAAAAATGTCTAATCATTGCTAAATATTTCCAAATACAAATTTTCTCTCTCACTTTCTAATTGTAACATTATCTTTTTCAGCATGGACGATGATGATCATATTCTGAGGAAACTGCAGCCAAAAGGCATTTGGTATCTGACTGTGCTTGGTTCCCTTGCAACCACTCAACGAGAGTATGTTGCCTTGCATGCATTTTGTCGTCTCAATTCACAGGTAGCTGCTGGTTCTTTGTTCTGTACGAGTAAAACTTATTTGTTTTAGCTCATAATGCCTCTTTTTTAATGGAATTAATATTATCTCTGTCTGTAGATGCAAACTGCAATCCTTAAGCCCAGTCCAGAGCACTTTCCAAAATATGAGCATCAGACCCCTACCATGCCTGAATGCTTCACTCAAAATTTTATTGATCATTTGCATAGAACCTTTAACGGACCCCAGCTTGCAGCAATCCAATGGGCTGCAATACATACTGCTGCCGGCACCAGCAGCGGAATGACTAAGAGTCCATGGCCTTTCACTCTTGTTCAAGGGCCACCAGGAACAGGTAAGACGCACACTGTGTGGGGAATGCTAAATGTCATCCATCTGGTACAGTATCAGCACTACTATAATTCTTTGCTAAAGAAACTTGCGCCTGAGAGCTACAAGCAGCCTAATGAAAGTAATTCTGACAATGTTAGTATGGGATCAATTGATGAAGTTCTTCAGAATATGGACCAGAATCTTTTACGTACCCTTCCAAAACTTTGCCCAAAGCCCAGAATGTTAGTTTGTGCTCCTTCTAATGCTGCAACTGATGAACTTCTTACGCGTGTTCTTGATCGTGGATTTATTGATGGTGAGATGAAAGTTTACAGGCCAGATGTGGCCCGAGTTGGTGTGGATTCACAGACACGGGCAGCACAGGCAGTGTCCGTTGAGCGGAGAACAGAACAGCTTTTAGTTAAGAGCCGGGAAGAAGTTATAGGATGGATGCACAATTTGAAAGGGCGTGAAGCTGTATTGTCTCAGCAGATAGCTAATCTTCAAAGGGAACTTAATGCTGCAGCATTTGCTGTTCGTTCGCAAGGATCTGTAGGTGTCGATCCTGACGTTCTTATGGCTCGTGACCAGAACCGGGACACATTGTTGCAGAACCTTGCTGCTGCTGTTGAAAACAGGGATAAAGTTCTAGTTGAGATGTCTCGCTTCCACATTTTAGAAGGTAGATTCCGTCCTGGTAGCAACTTCAATTTGGAAGAAGCCCGTGCTAGTCTTGAGGCAAGTTTTGCCAACGAGGCTGAGATAGTTTTCACAACTGTCTCAAGCAGTGGTCGCAAATTGTTCTCTCGTCTTACTCATGGTTTTGATATGGTGGTCATTGATGAGGCAGCCCAAGCTAGCGAAGTGGGTGTTCTTCCTCCCCTTTCTCTTGGTGCAGCACGATGCGTTCTGGTGGGGGATCCTCAGCAGCTCCCTGCAACAGTTATCAGCAAGGCAGCCGGCACCTTGATGTACAGTAGGAGTCTTTTTGAAAGGTTCCAGCAAGCTGGATGCCCGGCGATGTTATTATCTGTACAGTATAGGATGCATCCTCATATCAGGGATTTTCCTTCAAGGCACTTCTACCAGGGACGTCTTACAGACAGTGAAAGTGTTATTAATTTACCCGATGAGGTATACTACAAGGATCCCGTACTTAGGCCTTATGTATTTTTTGATGTCATTCATGGGAGGGAGTCCCATAGAGGTGGATCTGTTTCTTATCAAAACGTTGATGAAGCAAAATTTGGTGTTTGCTTGTATGAGCATCTTCAGAAAACTCTGAAGTCTATGGGTTTGGGGAAAGTCACTGTAGGCATCATTACACCGTACAAGCTGCAATTGAAATGCCTTCAACATGAGTTCCGTAATGTTTTAAATTCAGAAGAAGGAAAAGATTTATATATTAATACTGTAGATGCTTTCCAAGGCCAAGAGCGTGATGTAATTATCATGTCTTGCGTGCGAGCATCAAATCATGGGGTTGGCTTTGTTGCAGATATTCGACGTATGAATGTTGCTCTTACTCGTGCAAGAAGAGCTCTTTGGGTATGGTTGAACTTTTCTTTTTCTTTTTTTTGCCCCAATCCTCTGTGACTTATTTTGTTATGCACCAACTTATCCACCCGTGTAAATGGCTTTATAACTTAAAATATTGGACTTGGAATTATAACAGGTTATGGGAAATGCTGGTGCTCTCACACAATCTGATGATTGGGCTGCATTGATTGCTGATTCCAAAGCAAGGAATTGTTATATGGACATGGACTCCCTCCCTAAAGAGTTTTCTGTAGTACTAGCAGCAAAGGCACCAGGTTATGGTCCATTGCAGGGCAAGATTCCCCATAATGCAAGGGGCCTGAGATCTGCTGGGCAAAGACATCGATCATTCGATATGAATATGGAGTCCAGGTCTGGAACACCATCAGAAGATGATGAGAAGGTATCTAGAAATGGAAATTACCGCCCCTTTAAGCCACCATTGGAGAATTCCTTGGATGATTTTGATCAATCAGGTGAAAAATATAGAGATGCTTGGCAACATGGCATACAGAAGAAGCAAAGTTCTGGTGGGGTTATGACAAAGAGAGAGTTTTAGCCGTTCCCAGGATCTTTTTGTGGTGTGGGAACTTAGCACCAGAAGGGCTCTCGGAGGCTTGAGGACTTGGTGGATGCTTTCTGGTGGGTGGGTTTGTACTATACCCTGACACTTACAGGCTCTGAAGGTAAGGATTGCTTCATCTTAAGTGTTCTTGTGTGTTTTGCTATTTGAACATTCATTTCAATGATCCGAATGTGTTATGTATATAATACAGGAATTGAATTGTCGCATCAAGTTTGCGGATCTCCCAACAACACTAGGGTAATGGATCTGTGTAAGAATATTCTTATACGTAGGCATACATAATCTTCTTGATTTTGATTTTGTAAATTACATCTGATGAGAAAAAATTCATTAATTTACATTTTTTTTGAAAGTGATTCTTTTCAATGCAAAATGTGTTTTGATTAAACCATTCATACACCTTGTGCAGGAGGGAGCCGGTCGATGTAAAGATGTCGATTGGGCTGCTTTTTCCTGCACAAGTTGATGCTTTTGAATTATTATTTACATTCTAGCTATTATCTATATTACAATGTCCCAGGAGTCTTCTGGAAAATCTTCTCCAACAATGGTGAGATTTTAAGCTTTTGTTGAATTGCTTCTTCTACTGTAGGATTAAAATTTTACGAACTGATTACAGAATACACCATTCAAATGTACTTTATATGTATCATTTTTCTGCATTGCGATTCTCAGGGATTGTTGAGAAGATATTCTTTGACAAATAATGGCATAGTAATGATATAGCATATGAATGAGTTTTCAAGAATCATGCTGATGTTTGTGCCACCAGCACCAGGCAGTTGAAAATTGAAAGTTGAAATTTCATTTTCATTGCAATGAAATGATAATGAAGTACTCTTGAGAAAAATTGGAAAAGTTGGATGCATGGGCGTACCTTTATCCAAAAGTTGAGAGGAATTCTCACTTGTATAATATCAATCGGTCCCCTTTTTGTTATATTATTTATACTTAATTATTTTTCTTACTAATTCATCCAGCTTGAATTCACTACAGATTCATGACCTCTAAATTGTTCAATTTTAAGCTCTTCAATTGTATTTTAGGAGTCTTCACTGCATGTCTTCTTATCCCCAGTGAATTCAGTTCTTTATGTTGGTGTAAAAGTTTGACTTACCATTTACTGTGGTGTAAAGGGCATTTTTAGCCCGATAAAGGCCCTTATATAGACGTTAAAGAGTGTTCGCATTTGAGCATTTATATAAGTTGTACTTCTTTAGTCTCTTAAAATATAATATATGTAATACAAAATGTTTTGAATGAAATATAGCAAAAAGTTTGAAAAACGTAATAAAAAATTTGGTGTGCGCACCCGAATTGCTAAGGAACATTTGTACAAATATACGAATCTGCTATTGTCCCCTCTATACGAATAAAAAAAAAATTAAGTGAAAAACATTAATAAAAAAATTAATTAAAAAAAAAGGTTTATACTTCTATATATCACTGTTGTGACCGCGTCGCCGCGGTAATCAGATTTGATCAATCCCCTATATGACGATGATCACCATAAAATATCAATCATCGAGAAGCTTATAATCGATCATCTGGAAAGTTATCTGCTTTCCACCAATATCGTATAACCCACGGTGTAATTTTGCTGGGCCCTCGTTTCAATAAGTGACAATTTCATGTGTTGACCATTGATTATAGTCGGATTCACAGCCATGCAAAATGCATCCAGCCCCGCTTGATAAAACATGCAGAGATGTGATCCCTAATAAAGGTGGAGCCCATAATAAAGGCAGACTGATTCTTAGCTTATGTGGAATTGCATTTACTGGACACCTTAAAAATCGGTATTTTAAACGGAATAACATCCTCTTGTGATTTGAGTTCTATTCAGTGTCTGTTGAGTTGTTAAAAATCACTTGTCATGTATATTTTAATAATAATTATATAAATAAGATTTAACTTCTTTATTTATTTTTTTATATACATACTAAGCCCATCTATTGTTTTCAGCTAATGTGGGTATATCCTTAGAGCAACTTGTCAAATAAATGTTGGCCGATTCGTAGCCTATGTGGAATTGTATCTCCTTGACACCCTAATAACCGGTCTTTTAATTTGTTCTATTTTGCTAGGTGGAAAGAAAATGTGACAAATATATTTTTGAATTAATGATATATTGTTGATTAATATTAAGCGACATAAGTTTTTTTTCCCTAGAAAAAAGAAAATTTTCATTATTTCTGATACATTATTTTCGAGCAAGATGTTTGAAGAAGTTTGAGGTCCTCCCTGATGCAAAAACTTTTTGAATCTTTTTATCAGTGACATGGAAGGTGACAATTATTTTGTGTCTCATCTCGAGTACGCAACAAGCCACGTAGACAACAACTACAGAAAGATAAGACCCTTGAGTTTTGTTGCTTAAATTGGAGATTTGAAGCTTCTACGACATCTTGACTTATCCGAAACTAAAACTGAATGCAAATTGCCACCCGAGTTCGGAACTTCTTATAGATGCGTGGCCAACAAGACCATCTCATTGAAAGTTTCATAAAGAAAGCAATACAAGAAGTATAACAGCAAGAGTACTAGATTCTATGTAGATGAGAAGACTAGCTAGCTAGGTCTAGGTCCGCTCGCACATCCGCAACAGAACTCGAGTGTTACATTATACCTTAACCGGTCGACGACTCTTTCTACATAAACCGGATAGTTAAATTTGCTATAAATTGCTTATGAACAGCAAGCAGAGCATAAATCACAAAAGCTTTATAAGAGATAACGACTTGAATAATGTTCATTACAAGCTTAGGTTCATTTATATACAGAGAGAAGAATAAAGAGACAGCTGGCCTAAGGGGTAAAATTTGTAAATGAACAAATAACAACCTGTGAATATGACAAATATTAACCAATCATTTTCAGCTTCTAGAAACGTAATCCTTGCATGCTTATTTGCTGTGATTCTTCAGTAGCTCCATTTTGCCAGCTCAGTAAATCTTCTGTATATTCTGGAAACAAATGAGTGTAGCTGAGATGGCATGCCAGCTTGTCATCTGAGTCAGCTGTTGAGTTCTCACAGCTGCCATTTTCAACACCCTCTCTCAAACACAAGGTCTTGTCTAAGACATTGAGTTTGCTCCTGAAGTAGTCAAATTTATAGTATGGCAGAGGCTTGGTTAGAACATCTGCAGTTTGATCCTTGCTGGCAACATAAGTTATTTCAATTTCACCTTTCATAACTTTGTCTCTAATGAAGTGAAGATCAATCTCGAAATGTTTGGTTCTCGAATGGTATACAGGATTGGCAGCTATGGCTGCTGCACTGGTACTGTCACTTAGAATCATTGGAGTTCCTTGAATTTTCAACTCAAGCTCAGTAAGTAATGAACTAATCCATGTAATTTCTGCACTGCACAGAGCCATAGCTCTGTATTCAGATTCTGCAGTGGATCTAGCAACCACACCTTGTTTTCTTGAACTCCAAGCAACCAAGTTATTACCCAAATATACACAATATCCACTGATTGACCTTCTGTCATCTGGATCACTTGCCCAATCTGCATCAGTATAGGCAATAAGATCAAAATACTCTGACTTCTTGATTCTTAGGCACATGTTCATTGTATTCTTGAGGTATCTTAGTACCCTTTTACATGCTATCCAATGTGATTGTCTTGGATCTGACATAAACTGACTAAGCTTGTTCACAGAGAAGGCAAGCTCAGGTCTTGTAAGCACTGCATATTGTAGGCTTCCTATGACACTTCTATAAAGTGTAGGGTCATGAAACTTGGCTCCCTCATTTCTTTTTAGCTTCTCTGAAGTGCTGAAAGGAGTGTCTATGCCTTTGCAGTTAGCCATTTCTGCTTTTATCAGAAGATCTTGAACATATTTGGTTTGAGAGAGTAGGATGGTATCTTGATTTCTAGTAACTTGTATTCCGAGAAAGAAATTTAAGCTACCTAAATCCTTTAAGGCAAAAGTTTTGCTCAATTTTACTATCACTTCTTCAACATCCTTGCTGCTGCTTCCAGTGATTATTATGTCATCAACATAGATGAGCATAATAATTATATCTGATTTTGTTCTTCTGAAAAATAATGATGTGTCACACTTAGAATTTTCGAAATCCCAAGAGTATAGAGCACTCTTCAGCTTGTCAAACCAGGCTCTTGGAGCTTGTCTTAGTCCATACAGTGCTTTGTTCAGCTTGCATATGTAGTTTGGTTTGCTTTTGTTTTGAAATCCTTCAGGCTGTGGCATGTACACTTCTTCAGTCAGGTCTCCATTTAAAAATGCATTGTTTATGTCCACTTGCCTCAACATCCAGTTGCTGTTTACTGCCAAAGTCAGAATAATTCTAATTGTTGCAGCCTTAACTACAGGACTAAAAGTTTCATTGAAGTCAACACCTGGTGTTTGCAAGAATCCTTTAGCAACAAGTCTGGCCTTGTACTTGTTAATGGTACCATCAGGATTTTCTTTTATTCTGTACACCCACCTGTTTCCAACCAACTTATGATTTTGACTATTAGGTATCAAGGTCCAGGTTCTGTTTAGCATCAGGGCATTATACTCATCTACCATAGCTTCTTTCCATTTCGGTTCCTTTAAGGCCTCACAGGTGTTTTTAGGAAGAGAGGACTGGATTTGGGTAGATATTTGGTATAGTTTTGGTTTGAAAATCCCTGCTTTAGACCTTGTTGTCATAGGATGTGATGGCCAGGTTTTTTGTTTACCAAGGTTTTGAGTTTTTGGTTCTGTGGCTGGGAGTGAATTTGAGCTGTTTTCTGGAATGTGCAACAAGAGTTGGTGAGATGAGTTGTTACCTGATAATGTGTCAGTCTCAGAAATTTGTTTTGCTTCATCTTGGACAAGATTTTGAGGAAGTTCCATATTTCCAGCAATGTCTTGAGAGTGACTGTGTACAGCTGCTAGCTGAGTGAAATTGTCAGGGCTGTTGACAGGGAAAGACACAACTTGAAATTTTTCAGAGAGAGCAGTAAAATCACTTTCACTCATGGACTCTTTTTTGTTGAAACTAGGATCATTTGAGAAAGGAAAAGAATTTTCATTGAACCTTACACTAGCTGAAATGTAAATTCTGCCAGACTGACTCATGCATACATATCCCTTGTGAGAAAGACTTACTCCTAGCAAGATACACTTAGAGGTGTGAAAGTCGAATTTGTGCTTGTTATAAGGTCTCAGGTAAGGGAAACACTCACAGCCAAACACTTTAATTTGAGAGTAATCTGGTTTAGAAGAGTGCAACAATTCAAAAGGTGTTTTGATCCCAACTACAGGTGATACCAGTCTGTTAATGATGTATACAGCATATGTGAAGGCTTCTTGCCAATATTTCAATGGCATTTTAGCTTGGGCTAGCAGTGTGAGTCCAGTTTCCACAATGTGTCTGTGTTTCCTCTCAACTTTGCCATTTTGTTCATGTAAGTAAGGGCAAGAATGTCTTAGAGCTATTCCCTCTCTTTTAAGATATGGTTCAAAGGCTTTGAATTCTCCCCCCATGTCAGTCTGCAGTGCTTTGATTTTCAAGTTTAGTTGATTTTCTATTTGCCTTTTGAAATCAATGAATGTGTCAAGGGCTTGAGATTTAGTTGTTATAGGGAAGAGTCATGTGTATCTGGTTCTGTCATCAACAAAAGATATATAATATCTATATCCTTTTGTTGAGGGGATAGGTGCTGGTCCCCATAGGTCTGTATGGATCAATTCTAAGGCTGTTTTGGTTCTGGTTTCAGTGTTCTTGAATTGCATTTTTGATTGCTTTCCATATTGGCATGCACAACAAAAGGAAGGAATGATATTTTTATTTATCCTTAACTGATTACAAGACAGCAAAGTGTTTTTCAAAGCAAATACATTAGGATGCCCTAATCTAAGATGCCAAAGATCAATCTCCTTTGTAGCTTTTGAAACACTGCCATTTAATTCATCAGTTACACTAGACTCATTGACACTGAAAGACTCATTACTATTAGAACTGAAAGACAACATAGATACTGGATCACTAATGGACCTTATTGACACAGGTATTGAAGATGCTGATAGGAAAGCAGTGTGTAAATTTTTGCTTCTGCTCAAGTGAACAGGTAAGCATAGCAGCTTATACAATCCCTCTCTAGCCACTCATTTCATCAGAATTTTCCCTTGCTTCTTGTCCTTGACAAAACAGGTAAATTTGTGAAACTCAACATAAATGTCATTATCATGCAACAATTTGGAAATGCTAATAAGATTCTTAGTAATGTCAGGCACGTGCAACATATGGTTTAATGTGATGTGTTTTTGAGGATCAAAGGTAGGTAAAACAGAACAGCCAATATGAGATATTATAAGTTTCTCACCATTGCCAACAGCAAGTTGGTCATTACCTTGATACTCAGAGTTGATGTTGATATTTCCAAGTGCATTTGTGACATGGTTAGTGGCACCACTGTCCAGATACCATGCTCCATTATTTTGTCCATCAGTTGAGGCTACATAGGCACCTCTTGTTTCTCTCCTTCTGTTTGGCTGGGGTACAAAATTCTTCTTGAATCTGTGCCAACACTCAGCAGCTGTATGCCCCATCTTCAAACAAATTTGACATGGCCCCTTGGATTCTGAACCATCATCATTTGCTATTGCTTTGCCTTTTCCCTTATCTTGAGGATTTTGGCTTCCCTGATTATTTCCAGTTCCATTACCAGGGTTTCTAAAAACTATTCCAGGTTGATATTGGTTTCCAGTTCTGTCATTGTTACCCCAATTTCTCCTTCCATTTCTCATTTGAGTGTAGTTTGCCTCAACAGCCCCTGAACTCAGATTTTGTTCAGTTCTGTTCTCTTGGCTGAGCAGCATACCATACACTTCTGAGAGTGAGGGGCTCTCTGGCATAGAATTTATGTTGGTGACTATTGAGTCGTATTCAGGTCCTAGTCCAGCCAACACACACATGACAAAGTCGTCATCACTCATGTGGTTACCTACTGCTCTAAGCTGATTCAACATGGACTTCATTCTAGAGTAGTAGTCATGGATGTTGAGTGAACCCTTTTTGGTTGTTTGTATTTGGGTTCTGAGGTGTAATATCCTGGCTCTAGTTCTAGCACCAAATTGGTTTGTGAGATTTGTCCAAACCTCACACGAGGTATAACAATCAATCACTGTGCCTAAAACTCCTTCACTCAGGGATGGCAGTAACCAACTTAGTAAAATGTGGTCTTGCTTTTTCTAGATTTGATGCTCAAGGTTAGGTGTATTTATTGTGGTTCCATTTGGTCCTGGGTTTGTGAAATGTCTTGGAGGGCAGACATGGCTGCCATCAACAAAACCTTCAAGCTCATTAGCCCTGATGCTAGAGATCACTTGTGATCTCCAGAGCATAAAATTGTTTTGGGTGAGCTTGATGGGAGTTGTAAAGACATATGTGTTGCTGGTAATGTGTTGTGTGGGTGAGTGATTAATTACTGCTGAGTTTGTGGCATTGTGCCCTGAGTTTTGATTTTGATTCTCGTTATCTTCTTGGTTGTTTGGATTCATTTGTGACTGATTCGCATTTGTGTGTGTGTTGCTGCTGCTGCTTGCCATAGCTCAAACTATGGCTCTGATACCAAGTTAAATTTGCTATAAATTGCTTATGAACAGCAAGCAGAGCATAAATCACAAAAGCTTTATAAGAGATAACAACTTGAATAATGTTCATTACAAGCTTAGGTTCATTTATATACAGAGAGAAGAATAAAGAGACAGCTGGCCTAAGGGGTAAAATTTGTAAATGAACAAATAACAACCTGTGAATATGACAAATATTAACCAATCATTTTCAGCTTCTAGAAACGTAATCCTTGCATGCTTATTTGCTGTGATTCTTCAGTAGCTCCATTTTGCCAGCTCAGTAAATCTTCTGTATATTCTGGAAACAAATGAGTGTAGCTGAGATGGCATGCCAGCTTGTCATCTGAGTCAGCTGTTGAGTTCTCACAGCTGCCATTTTCAACACGGATAACCAATGTTAATAATATTCGGGTCCACATGCGGGTGAGGCAAATTAGTCGGTGTCCGCGGCAAAGAGCCATCTGTAGTCACGACTTCAAGCTTCTGTCCCGCTTCACAGTGGCCTGGAAAGTCGGACAGAAAGTAGTAGTGGCTACGAAATTTGAGATGGATTGAGTCGGAGCCAGTGTTGAAGGCCTTGATAGGCCGAGTTCTTCGGTTGCATGACTCAAACTCTCTGCGTTGAACTAGGTTCACATTATCTGTCCGGTTGTTGTACTCGAACACGATGGTGTCTCCAGTAGTGAAGTTCCTGGAAGATGCCCATTTCTTATAATAATCAACGCCCATGCACTCCTCTGGATTTGGTTTTCTCCATTCAACTTTGTGAGTTTTAGAACAACCAACACCTTCGAGACTCACTACTTTCTCCTGATCAATTATACCATCAACACGCAACACAGCAGTTGCCATCAGCAGCAGGAAAGCAGCTTATATCATCTTTGTAAAAGCCATTACTGATCTGGTCGACCAATTTAGATAATCAAATCAAATCAATACTAAAAGATCAAGAAAGAGCTAGAGGACCCATATTAATTATATATATATATATATATGATCGTAAAAGAGAACAGTCTCTGCCTCCTTAGTCTTATTTATACAGAAGAGAGGCTTGCTATATAATATATTCCGAATCCTGATTTGAAAATGTTTTCCTCTTTCGTTCCTCTGTTCTTGCCCATCATTGGTTTGAAATCTGGCCATAGCCGTTCCTCTTTAAAACGACCACTAAATACCACTAAATTATTTAATCCGACAAGAAGAAGCTCTATAACAATGCCGCTGAGGAGAACCAGGCTGGGTTCGTGTTCGTGAAGGGGTTTCGGGTCGACGATAACGGCTCAACGTCGGCGATTCAAAAGCTGAACACTTCGAAAGACTTTTTTTTTCACCGTTTTTTAGTTTTTTTAGGTGGAGTTTTTATAATTTTTGGTTAATGTGCATCTGTTCTGGTTGTCCTATTTTGTTTGGTTTCCAAGAAAATTGAGGGACAAAGAAATTTTGTTGAGATTGTGACAGTGCCTGAAGCGGAGGACTAGGTGTTGATCACAAGTTGTTGCTGCTGTCCTTAATCCTGTTGAGGGGAAGAGAAGGCAAGGAAGTTCCAGGCTACTGATTCTCCTCTATCGCATTTGCATTCTTGTTAATTCCACCAAGTAAGCCTATGTTTTGGTATATTTGTTTGTTTGCTACAAATAATTTCAACATATAATTTAATAGAACTGTTTTGTGTCACTTGGGTTAATGAAGAAATAGAAACTGAAACTTTGGTGCAGTGTAGAGATTTGGACGAAATTGAAGTTGCAAAAAAATATTGGGTTTGGTATACTTCCGTTTCCGGGTAAATTTTCTGTTGTATTTAGACTGATTTGTTGCTGTTTTGGGATTAAATTTTTTGGTAAATTTTCCTAGTGTTTGTGGCTTTATTTGTTGCTGTTTTTGGTTAAAATTTCTGCTATTTTTGGGTAAATTTGCTGCTGTTTTTTAGTTTAATTTTATGCTGTTTTCAGATAAATTTATTGCTGTTTTTGGGTTAAATTTTTTGCTATCTCTAGATAAATTTTTTTGGTGTTTTAGGCTTCATTTGCTGCTAATTTTTGGGTAATTTTGCTGCTGTTTTTTACTTAAATTTATTGCTGTTTTTGGATAAATTTATTGATATTTTTGGGCTAAATTTTATGTTGTTTATGGGTAAATTTACTACTATTTTTAGTTAATTTTTTTGCTGTTTTTAGATAAATTTACTACTATTTTTTGGTTAAATTTTTTTTATTGTTTTTAGGTAAATTTGCTGTTGTTTTTGTGTATGGAGTTGGCGAGAAAATGGTCATGATGCATTTTGAATGAGGAATGATGGGGACCGATAGTAAAAGTTGCTTGTGTTGTTCTTGCTGCTACTTGCTCCATTTGAGCTTCTAGAATTTGTTAAAAGTAGAGGGGAAGAAGAAAGAGATGATGAGAAATGCAAATTGTTTGCGAGCTTTAGATTGATGTACCAAGCCAACAATCATATTGCAAAACATCTATATATCTTTTTTAAGTTTTTATTTTTATTTTTTAGGATTATAACTAATGCTATAAATGGTTATTGTATGTCACTGTTCTGGAAGCAAATACTAGTTTAACTTTCCAAGAAAGGTGTTCGTAATTCTTACTTGGGCGATTGAATTTTGTATTGAAATGTTTATATATAAAATATTTTTACAGGGTCCAAAACTTGTGATTTTTGACATTTCTTTTGATGCCTAATATCTTCGTGTACAGGTTCTTTTTGTAAACTAAAAAATGACTGAAAATGTAAATAAGGATAGCGAAAATGATTTCGAGGAGAATGATAACGTGAACCAAGAAAATGAAATTTTAAGAAAAAAATCGGCCTTTCATTGAGTATTTGTAAGTCTTCTTATGTTAAATATCATGTGTTTGATTGTTGGTAAATTTATAAATATTTAGTAAAGTCAAGGATAATAATGTGATAGTGCACTGACTATATTTTTTTCAAAATATTTAATTGACTGCAACAAGCAAGAAGCAAAAATATTATGGGAACAAAGAAAAAAAGTGGTGAATGCAGCTACGATATCAATTAATTTCCATTAAATTTGGGACATGTTTTAAGTAATAACTTATTGTTATATTTTTTAATTTTTAAAGGATTAAATTAAATTAGGGAAATGTTTCAAAAATTTGAGTGAAAAGAGAAGGTTAAATTTAGAATGGTTGGTAGTGATATAGCACAAAATAAAGACAAAGACGATGATTTTGTAAAGAGAATTAAGAAAACAATGGAAACTAGATGCGCTCTAGATCATTTTACAAAACTAGTAGCAAAATTGTTAGAAAAAAAAAGTTGTTCTGGAGTTGGGATTTAAAAGTCTTCTGCACAAAAATTGTGGTCGACTAAAACGAGATTTATGTTCATCAAGAGGAGTATCAATCTTGAAATGCAAGTTATGCAACCCAAGAGAGAGGTGAATTATGATTTTAAATATTACGTTAAACAATTCACACAACAATTTAATATATTATCTTAATCAAATTAAAAATAATAAATTCAATAAAACACAATAATAAAAGAGTAAAGGAAGAGAGAGCAAACACAATAATTTTTATGTGGATCGGCAATCTCTGCCTACGTCCACGCCTCTAAGTCAACCATGATCGATGATTTCACTATCCAAACCTCTCAAGACTTCAAGTTCTTTACAATTGATTTCTAAGGTGTCAATAAACCTTTACAACCAAGAGATTATCTCCCAATCTATTCACTCAAGTGTTTTTCACACTTATACACTCACAAATTTGATGAGAAAATAAAGATTACAACAAAGAACTCTATTTTAGAGTAGATATACAAATGATAGCTCAATGAAAATTTAATTTATAATGATTTGCGAATTGGAATTTCAAAATATGTTGTTTTAAAATTGTTTATGCTTGCAAGAGTTTTAAAATTGAAGTTGGAATTGAGTTTTTATAATTAAAGTCCAAAAACTAGCCGTTATAGGCACATTCCAGTGAGCAAGCGGTTAGTTGCTTAATTTATCCAGCTCCTGCTTTAGAACAGTAAAGTTATCGTTAAATTTGAATTTTGCTACAATAATACTGTTCATAAAATTACATTTTTGTCCAAATTTTTTTGTAATTGTACTGTGGCTCAAAACGTCATAGAACTTTATAAACAAATCCTATTTCAGAATTTCTAAATAATACTTATTATTTCCAAAAATTTCTGACATTGTGATATGACCCAATATATGATAATATTTTCTAAAATAGTCCTTTTCAAAATTTAACATAATACTTATAAATTTTAAAGTTTTCAAAACTTTTTTAATTTACTACAAAATTTGAAAATGTGAAGTTTTCCTCAGGCGGCTAGCCACTAGCCCTTAGGCGGTTAGCCTCTAACTCTCTGTCCACTTATGATATTTACACTTAAGGCCTCAAACTTTCATAAATTATAGCATGACCCAAAAAGTTTTGAATATTTGCAAATAAGTCTAACTCCGGAATTCAAAATAATACTTATTAAAATCAAAGATTACAAAACTTTTCATTTTAGTCAACATCTTGGAAAACAATTTAATTGCATAAAATACTTGGCTTATAATTGTAAAACCTTTGGTTTATGAAAAATGATGATTTATTAATCAAAATCTTGAACTTCTCAAATTCTAAACCATTCATTTATTAAATCACACCGGCTTTACAAGAATTGTGGCAATAATGAGTCCGCTGAGTTCTAAACTTTATTCTTGCTCGCGTCATTATCCGTTGACTGTCTTGAGCTTGATTTCACATGATTCACTTCATCATAAATATTATCCTTCAAGAGCTAGTGAAATGTGAATACCATATTTTTCAAATTACTTAAGACACATGTTCGTTATCATCAAAATTATAATCTGTGTAACCCTTTAAGCTAACAAATCTGTCACCTCAAGATTTTGAGTACATTATAGGAATAAAAGATGGTGGAATCGACACTGATGTGGATCTTGGTATTGATGACATAAATATATTGAAGGATGAATATTGTGATGACAATGGATACATTAAGCTGAAAACTTTGGAGTCAAAATTGGTGAATTAAAGGGAGGTGAATGATGACTTTAAAAGAAGTTTTGTTTTGTTTGCTATAGTCACACTTATTTTTCTTAAATCAGGGTTGAATTTAGCCCCTTATTATTTGGTTTGTTTTTTCAAAGACACGAATGCCATTAAAAAAAAATTGGGCAATGTGGGCTTTTGAAGGGCTCGTTGAGGGCATACAAAAGTTTAAGGCAGGACAACAAAAAGTTATTAATAGCTGTATACTATTTTTGGAGGTAATAATTTTTTTTAAAATGATTTCATCAATTAAAATGTTATTTTCTTTTTGCTTTATCTGGATCATTTTGTTAGTTATGTCGCAGTGTTTTTATATGGATACTATATCATTTCACGAAAATTTATTGATAAATCTTTGAGTCCAATAACAACATGGATAAATCGAGATATAACTAACTTCTTGAGTTTTGTTAAGAAAAACAGTGGTTATAGAAGCTCAAAGGTATGACATCTACTTTTTATTAATTAAATATTAACGTATCATATTGAAATGATATGTATTTAACAATATGTGGTATTTATCAAGTTAATTTGTGAGAAATCCATTCTCAACAAAACATGGCCCAAGAAACATTTGATGGAATAAGTAGGAAGAATGAAGAGTGCATACATAATTGCCAACATCAGAAGGAATTATCACTTGTTCGAAAAGATATTGGCTGCATGGCATTGGAGCTTGATGGTTTAAAACATTCAATGGGTAACTTGATGCAGAAAATGCAACAAGTAATGGAAACACTTGTGGTGTGTTTACTTATAGGTTTGGGGAATGAGAATGAAACCTATGTTTACTTGGCAAAATGTAATTTGGGAATAAGAATAAAATGTGTGGGTCCCATACAATTTGGGAATAAGGAATGAGAATCTCATTTTCATGGGGGGTTAGGAATGAAAATGTGGGAATGGGAATGAAACATATATTTACTTTTCTATCCTTCTAATTTTTTCATATTTCCTAAATTACCCTTATTCAAATCACAAATAATTTATTATTTTAAATGTCATTAATAATAATAATAATTATTATTATTAAATTTTATTAAATTTATTATTTTAGTTATTATTAATTATTGTTATTATTATTTTTATTAATATTATCATTATTAACAATAAAAATAATGATAAAAATTATAATTAATAAGAATAATTAATTTATCATTATTAACAATATTATCATTATTGTTCTTGTTGTTATTATTATTATTATTATTATTATTATTATTATTAACAATAATTAATAATAACTAAAATAATAAAGTTAATAAAATTTAATAATAATAATAATAAATGTTAATAATGATAATATTAATAAAAATAATATTAGCAGTAATTAATAATAACTAAAATAATAAAATTAATTAAATATAATAATAATAATAATAAATGTTAATAATGATAATATTAATAAAATAATATTAATAATAATTAATAATAACTAAAATAATAAAGTTAATAAAATTTAATAATAATAATAAATGTTAATAATGGTAATATTATTTTTAATAATAATAATAACAACAACAACAACAACAACAATGATAATATTGTTAATAATGATAAATTAATTATTTTTATTAATTATTAATACTATAGGTATTTTGGTAAATTGATTCTCATTCCCATTCTTTATTCCCATTTATTTTGCCAAGTAAACACATCAATGACATTGCAGCACATTCCCATTCCCATTTATTTTTGCCAAGTAAACATTGAAATTTCATTCCCATTCCCAGCCCATTCCCATTCCACCCCATTCCCATTCCTAAGAAGTAAATGCACCATTAAAGAGAACTTAAACCAAAAGCAAGTAGAACAACAAAAGGAGAATAATGGCACTCCTGTTGGAATTACTTCTCCTTCCCGAAAGTAACAAAAGTTCGACGAATCAAGCCATGAAAATTTTAATTTTGACGAACTAATGAAGAGAGCCAAAGAAATGGCAGAGGGAGATGATATTCTTGAGAAGAAATTACTTGATAAGGAGAATGTTGAAGAGAAACATGATGAGAGAATTTTGTTGAGTACGTCATACCTAAATGAGGGAAACTGCAAGCAAATTTTTAACAATGCAACTATACAAGTATTTAGCAATAAACTATGATATTCTTTTTTTCACAAGTAAAACATAATAGTGCATAAATGAGTATTAAGTTATAAAACATCATTTTTCCCTTTGTAGGAAACTGACCAAAATAAAGATTGTTTTGTTGAAGAGTAATCATCAAACCAACTTAGTGTATTTGAGGTTAAAGATATGCGCTCTCGAAAGCGAAAGCCTGGTCCATACCAAAAATCCCCTTATAATCAATTTCCTAAAAGAAGAAGTAAACAAAAAAATTGTCATGATTCAATCACTTGACTAAATTCATTTTTAGAGGAAGATATGAAGTTGCTATAATATATATTTCCAGAAGAATTGCCTAAAAAGTAATTAGATTTTCTCATAACCCACTTTCCTTATGTTATTATTTTTTCATTAACATTGTTGTAGTTTTAATTCTATTTTTGGATTCTTAATTCAATGAGCATATTGTTGATAGAATTAGTTTTTTTGTCGCTCGCCAAGAGATGTTTTCTTTGGCTCCTAATACTTGGATCATTGACACAGTAAGCATACCTTCCTCATATTTAGTTTAATCATTCAATTTATTTATTTTCTTTCTACGTATTTCAGTCTTCTTGTTTAATGGCTCCACTTGTAGGTTATAGATTGTCTCGTCAACTACTCTACAAACAAAAAATGTGCAAAAACAAGCCCAGAAATGCGTAATTGGTATTTTCCCACCATATTTTTGGTGAGTTGTAAATGTTATATTATGAATTTTGTTACTGACAGTTGACTATATATGTTGATAATATACTACTTTTTTTATTTATTTTATGAGTTTTACAGCAAAACATGACCTGCAAAAAGAAATCAAGCATTGAAGACTTTGTCAAAAAATCATAACATTCGAGATAAATACATGTAAGAACTTGCAGCATGTGAAAAGGTAAGAAATTAAATGCAAAATTATGATAATTCATGGCATTGCTTAAGACATTTAATGGTAGTTATTAAAATTTATGCATTTGTCATGTAGATCTATTTTCCTATAAATAATTGCTATGCACATTGGTATATAGCGGTGTTGATTGTTAAAATACAAATTGTTAAAATTTGTGACCTTTTACCTAGTCATAGTTCGAATTCACATCGAGTTGACTATGAATAGCGGTGTTGATTGTTAAAATACAAATTGTTGAAATTTGTGACTCTTTACCTAGTCATAGTTCGAATTCACATCGAGAGTAAATTGTTAGAGCAATTGTAAGTGAAGCTTGCATTTCACCTATATTATACCAATAAATACAAATGTATGTTGACTATTATCATCACTATCACAGTTGTAGGGACTTGACAAAGTTTTCCTCGATGATTATTTGAGAAAATTTCATCTACTTTGGAATTTTTTTAGTTTTAAAATTTCATATCCAAATAATGTCCCAGTACAACCAAATGGAACTGGCTGTGGCTTGTTTGTGAGGAAGTTCATGCAGACGTAATGTGATTTATTATCTATAAAATATGTATGTGACATTAATTTTATATCATAGTGATTCAAACTTTTATAATAAATGATGACTCTATTTCTTTATTTTTTCTCATACTGTATTTAATATAACTCAACAATAGAAAGATATCGCGTTGCACTCCACCTTGTCAGCGGAGATACAAATAAAATAAGAGATAGTATCAAAGATAAGATTGAATTATTTCATGAGTCACACAAATCTTCCATCGAACAAAGTGACAAACAAAGTTAATGGTCAAAAGAATATGAAGAAGAAAATGTGTAGTCCAAGAGCCTGCAACATGTTAAGATTATGTTCTCTTTAACTATCTATTTCTTGCTTTTTCTTTTCTCCTGTTATGTTTCATGGTTTGTATTAGTTGTTTATTAGTTATTGCAATTATAATTGTTGTTTTACATAAAATTAATTAGAAGCAATTTCCAATTCTGAATTGCCTAGCAAATTAAAAAGGTAGTTCTTACCTATTGCTATGTCAGTTACTTGGTTGTTGGTGGAAGCATTAGCCTCAAAGTTGAGGATAGAGGTTTATGAGGCTATACTGTAACAGAACAACTCGTGTTTAACACAGTTAAAAGTTCTATCCAGATAGTCAACATGTGATTAATATTCCACTAAAAATTTTAATAGGCGGAAGAAGATTCTCTCGATTCAATGTTTTGTTGCACCTGGGTCATAGATTATTGCTAGAATTTATTTTCCTTTGATGGGATAACATGCAGTTTGGGGATTATCCTACAAATAATTTTGACATTCAAAAAGGTTCACTTAGAAATATTACTAAATAGGTGATAGTTGATACCTCTGCTTACATTATCGAATGGAAAATTTATGGTGCAGGTACTTGGCCAAGATACTAGCACTTGAAGGTTCAAAGGACATAGCCGTGGGTCAACCCATTGCTATAATTGTAAGTAATAATTATGATTACTTTGCAATGATTTTTTTTTTTAAATGAAATTGTCCTCTCGTGCTAGTTGTAGGTGAGGGTGGTCTTATTCATCTTAAATATTTTATTTAAAATTTTGACACAAATTTTGAGTCATCAATTTTAAATGATAAATATTAAAAGTCAGAATAGTATTTAAAGATGTCAATTCATCCACTATAATATTGTTTGGGATCAACGGCTCAAAAATTATGTTAAAAGTTTAAGTCAAAAATTTAATTTTTTTTTGATAAGTAAAAGTTTAAGTTGAAATAACCTAGCCGTATAACTTGTCGCCACTGTTTTCTACATTGATGTTTTAATTTGTGAGAACATTGTACTTAAGTACTAATCTGTGATTTTCATTTCAGCAGAATCCTTTGGCGTGGAACTAATGCTTGTTGTTTTGTAAGGTTGAAGATCCTGGTGATATTGGATCTGTGAAGAATTTTGTTACCAGTGGTATTGAGATCAATGGGGAAAAAAAACCCACCATGATTCTAAAGATGATGCTGACACTGGACACAATAGATGAGAAAACATAACGTCACACACTCAAGAAATCACAAGCTCACTACCACAACAAACAACAAAAGGATAAAGAAAAAAATTTACCACCTAAAGTTGCTAAGCTAAGGATACAGGGCTTAAAATACTCACCACTCAATAGAATCCACCAAAGAAATACAAAGTTTGATAATAACTCAAAGTTCATCCAATTTCCAAAATTAATCTCTATGCTTTGGTTACAACTACATAAGTTTAAATAACTTTCTTGGAACAATCCTCCAAGCATAGATATACTACAAAGAAACCCTTCAAATGACTTGACTTCAAAGACCAACATTAGAACTAGACATTAATAAAACATTGGTATGCTTAAAACACAGCAAAGAGCATTAAAAAAAAGTCCAAGTCCCGAAATATTATTCTTGATTCAAAACTGAATAGTCTGCACTTAACTGATCATAACTTACTGTAGAAAGCTCCAAATTTAGATTAGTAAAATTCATTGGAAAACTAACAAAAATATCTTTCCAATGATGTATGGCTCGAAAATTAATTCGATCTCATGTAGTACAGTTTAATTCCCAAAGATGCCCCTTCTATACAGAAATCTGTTTACCTGATTAATGTAAGAACTTGAGCTGCGCTTGGTATAACTTGATTACCAAATATGTCAAACACCCCCGTGTTAGATGCTAAGGTGCAGAAAAGGAGTTTTACAAATATCAGTCCATCAGCTAAATTGCTTATCCCAGAACATGGATTGGACGCATCATCATTGCAGGCATCTGGTCCTTATGGCACTCTACTCAAAGGGGATGTTTTGGCTGCAATTAAGTCTGAAAAGGCATCTTCAAGAAGTTCTTCACACACAGAGAAGACATCCCCATCATTTCACCCACAAACCTCACCTGCGGTATCTCAAGGGTCAAACTTAGAACTGTCAGATTCCTTTGAAGATTTGCCCAATACTCAAATTCGCCAGGTAAAATTCATTAGAGAGAACCTGAATTTACCTCTTATTGAACACACAAAAATTACCTCCAAAAGGATAGAAATGTTTAAATCAGTAAAGCCTTACTAAGTAGTGAAGCTATATCTTGTGCTCGGGCCAAAGAAGGGGATATGCATGAAGCATAAGATATCTTCATCTTTTACAAAGAAGTATAAAATGTAACATGAATATGATACAAAGTTTGATTTGCTTAATTTTATAGTGTCAATGCTGCATTTAGATTAAGTGAAGAAGGTTTTTGGCTGTTTAATGGAAGTTTTTCTGTTCCTTCTGTTGAGTTTACGTATAACAGAAGGCATATCCATGCATGCCTTACAGTTATTATAATATCATGGTCTTTTCTAAACAGGGCTTCACTTAGGATATGAGAATATTATTTTCTATAGAACAGCTACCTAAGATTCGGATTGAATGGTATTCATTATAGTCCTGTATGTTTGCATGGTCGGTTATTTATGCAAGTATGCAACTCACCTTTATGTTGTTTGAAGAAAACTGTCAAGAAGCTGAACTCATCTATCAGATAAAGTCCTTTTATTTATCTTCTATATATTCTCTTTGTTGGTTTTTTTTTTCATTTACTTAAAAGGTAAGGGGATGGGCAAAGCCCAAATTCATCTTTTGGCCCTGTTGAGTACATAAAAGCACCAGGTCGGCCATGCTGCTATTTCCGCCCCGGCATGGATCACTTCAGCCAAGTGGCAAAGCAGAACATGAAACATACATGAGCTGACCAGGGAAACATACCGACCAGGGATATATGCAGAGCCAATACTCATCCCCAAGAAAGCGGGAGCACGATCCCGTAGAATCGCGGCAGTTGCGCTTTTCCCATAACCGCTGAAGAACGCGCGGGATCCACGTTTGCCCTCAATGTGGCAGTTAGAGCCTCATGAGGGGCTGTCACTACCCGAAAAAGGGGGGGGGGGGAAAGGGTAAACGGAAAACAAAACACAAGGGGCGGCTATAAAAGAAGTAGAGATGGAAAAAGAGAGAGAAAAAAAAAGGAGGGGAAACGCTGCCAAATTGCGATCAGGCTATTTTTTACACAAATTCCAAGCAGTTTAGAAACCATTCTTAGATTTAAATTGCATTGTTTTCCCGTATACGCCTTGAGCTAACTTAGGCATCGGAGGGTTTACGCCGGCAAAACCACCGGCGACTCTGATCCGTTTTTGGTAAACGCAGGTCTAGTGAGAAAAAGAAGGGTGATTCCAACCTCAGTATTTCGGGCAACAGTTGACAACATATACGTTGGTGAAAGAATCTGGTCGGCCTGAAGGCGAGCTGATTTAAGCAACACAAGGCGAGCAGATTTTAGCATCAACATTTTGGCGCCGTCTGTAGGGAGTGAATAAAAAGCTACCACCAAATTTGTAGTTACCTGAGAAACAGCGAACAACGAGACATGGATTTGCCAGGGAAGGATACTTCGAGGGAAGATACCGAATCAGGGGAGACAATCACCCTTCGGAAAATTGCAAATGAAGCTCGAGAGAGGGTGATGCAAGATCGGTTGGAACGAATGGAGAAGCAAATGGAGACTCTCGCCACCATACTGAACGAACTGAGAGATGAGCGGAGAAGGGATTGCGAAATCCCCGTTAGGAGAGATGATGTTGGAGCAGAACTCAACCTCCGGAGGCGTAGAGTCGAGGAAACCCCTCCGCAGGCGGACCAACCTTATGGGGTGCACCCCCACAGAAGCATTGGTCGGGTTCCTGGAGAACAAACGGATGAAGGGAGGAACCAACCTCGCCCCAGGCTAGTACCGGAAGCTGATGACCGAGGGGCCAGTACTGATGAAGGAGAGTTAAGACAGCGGTTGCAGAATGTCGAGAATGAGCGAGATCAGTTAGCTGCACGTGATCCTGACCGTGCTGTAGAATTGGAGGGAGAGGTGCGCAGATTAGCGCGAGTGATAGAGGAGATACAGGGTAAGAGGAAGCCCCCAAGCTGGAGGATAATGCTAGATGAAGAATCTCCACTATCGACTGAGATCATGGGTACAATAATCCCAAGAGATTTCCGCTTCCCCGACCTCAAATACTCCGGGCGAAGCGATCCGCTGGTGCACATTGAACGCTTCAACGACATGACGGGTGTACAGGGGCTGACACCAGCCCAGAGGTGCAGAGTATTCCCGTTGACATTAGACGGACGAGCCCGAGAATGGTACCGCAAGCTGCCCCGAGAAAGTATAAAGGGGTATGGGCAGATGTGCCAGGAGTTGGCCGAGCAGTTCCGAGGATCAGTGGCCCCAGAGGACGACATAATGGAACTTATGGGGATGAAACAAGAAGAACATGAATCCCTTCGGGATTTTGTAAAACGATATTATCGAGCCGTACTGGACCTGGGAGCTTTTAATCACCCGCAGGCGCTGAGGGGACTGAAAGAAGGTGTAAGAATCGGCCGACTGTGGTATAACTTAAGAAGTCCCCTGGTACAAAATTACTCGTCGGGGTATGAGCAGGCGAGCAGAGATGTAGAAATTGAAGAGGAGAAATCGGCAAGAATAAAAAGTGAACAGCTGGACGAGCTGAGGCGAAAGGAACGGAGAGCCCCGACAGGGAGCGGGTCGGGAAAACGAGCGGGAGAATCTTCAGTGATGGGCGGAATATCAGCTCGGTCCCGCCCTTACCCTATAACGCCGAGATTACAACAGCTCCAGCACAGCCGGGCTCAACCTCCGCGCCCCCCATTTCCGGATCGGTAACGAGATTTCCGGCAGGTGGCTGCCCACCCCTATCACAACACTCCCAGAGCGTTACATGCAACCAATTCCAGGGTTAGTCGACCAGATCAGTTAGCGACTGTGCCAGCCCGAGGTGGCAGCCATGATAGCCAAGCAGTTCAGCTGATAGACTAGAGCTTGACATATAGACAGTACACTCCATTGAAGATCTCCATGGAGGAATTGTATGAGAGGATCGAGGGAAGAGGCCTACTGTACCCTCCAGCCCCTATAACAAAACCGGCTCACCGACGGGATAAGAGCAAATTCTGCAAATTCCACGACACTCATGGTCACACTATCAGCCAATGTCGTGACCTGAAAACTCAGGTGGAGGATTTGGTGAGAAACCGTTATTTGGACGAATATGTAGATGGAATGTCCCCCGTCATTGAATCACAATACACGCGAGATGAAGGAGCAGAGGTAAGCCTGGAACGTGAACAGCCAACTATCCGTGTAATAGCAGGGGGGCCAACATTGGTTGGAGATTCGAACAGGGCACAGAAGAACTATGGGAGATATGCCTTGACTAGCAAAGAAGTGCTTTTCAATTTGCCGGCATCCAAGAAGGTGAAAGTGCGGCAAGTTCCAATTATGTGGACAGATGACGATGAGGAAGGTATCTTATATCCGCATGAGGACGCATTAGTGATCCGGGCAATCGTAGCCGGTATAGAACTGCGACGAATACTAGTAGACACAGGCAGCTCGGTTGACATCCTGTTTAAGTCAGCTTTATATGATATGGGGATTGCAGATTTGAAATTGGAGCGGACAAATACATCCTTAAAGGGATTTGGAGGGGGACGGCTAACTCCCATGGGGATCATCGAACTCCCAATCACTATGGGGACAAAACCATTTGAAAGAACGATGATGTTGGATTTTATCGTGGTAGAGGAAAGAAGCCCTTACCAGATGATATTGGGGAGACCATTCATGAGGATAAGCCAATGCGTTATCTCCACGCATTACTTGGCGCTGAAATACAGAGTAAATGGGGTGGTTGGCGTAGTAAAAGGCGACCAGAGGATGGCAAGGAGTTGTTATGCTACAGCGGCCAAGGAGACACTGCAGGTCACTTCTCTAGATAATCGAGGAGAGTCCAAAAAGGGCCGCCAAGAGCCTGTGGAGAAACTGGAGGAAGTTGCGATAAGCGAAAGCAGCCCGAGCAGAGTAGTGAAGATCGGGTCAGGAATGGTGGGGGCAGTAAAAGGCGAGCTGATAAAGTGCCTACAGTCTCATGCAGATATATTTGCCTGGTCTCATGAAGATATGCCCGGAATTGATCGTGGGGTAGCTTGTCACAAGTTGGCAATCAAGAAGGGGGCAAGGCCGGTGAGACAGAAGAGGAGGTGTTTCAACCTGGAGCGGTACGAGGCCATAAACGCCGAGGTGGAGAAACTGTTGAAAGCAGGATTTATAAGGGAAGCCAAGTACCCAGAATGGATTTCAAATGTAGTCCTGGTAAAAAAGGCCAACGGGAAGTGGAGAATGTGTGTGGACTTCACGGACCTCAATAAGGCATGCCCGAAGGACAGTTTTCCCCTACCCAAAATAGATCAGTTGGTGGATTCAACAGCAGGTCACGGTCTGCTCAGCTTCATGGATGCCTTTTCTGGATACAACCAGATACCCATGGACGAGCAGGATGAGGAAAGTACTGCCTTTATAACTAACATGGGTTTGTTTTGCTACAGGGTAATGCCTTTCGGCCTAAAAAATGCAGGAGCCACCTATCAAAGGCTGGTAAACAAGATCTTCAAACCATTGATTGGACACACTATGGAGGTATATGTGGATGATATGATTACGAAGTCCAAAGAGCCGAGGGATCATGTGAAGCATCTAGAAGAAACCTTTGAGTTACTGAGGAAGTATGAGATGAAACTAAACCCGGAGAAATGCGCATTTGGGGTCAGCTCGGGCAAGTTTCTGGGATTCCTGGTAAGCCACAGAGGGATAGAGGCCAATCCCGAAAAGATACGAGCAGTTATCGATATGAAATCTCCGCGGACAGTTAAAGAGGTGCAGAGCCTTACAGGGAAGCTGGCAGCATTGAACCGATTTATCTCGCGGGCCACGGATAAATGCTACCCTTTCTTCCAAATCATAAAGAAAGGGAGAAAGATGGAATGGACGTCAGAGTGCGAGGAGGCATTTGGGCAGTTGAAGGAATATCTGGCCTGTGCACCGTTACTGTCAACTCCCAGAGAAGGTGACCAGCTGTTTTTGTACTTAGCAATCTCCGAATGGGCTACCAGCTCGGTCTTAGTCAGGGAAGAAGAAGGGAAGCAACACCCGGTATACTACACGAGTAAGGCCCTGGTAGACGCAGAAACCAGATATCCACTAATGGAGAAATGGGCGCTGGCTCTGATAACGGCAGCACGCAAACTCCGACCATATTTCCAGGCCCACCAGATCGTTGTGATGACTGACCAGCCCCTTCGGCAAGTGCTTCAAAAACCAGATGCGTCTGGTCGGTTAGTAAAATGGTCAGTGGAGCTGAGCGAATTTGACCTAACCTATAGGTCCCGAGGAGCAATCAAGGCCCAAGCCCTGGTAGAATTTATGGTAGACCGAGCGGAGCCAGGGGAAAGATATCGGGAGGAGCAACCGTTGGAGCAGGAGAAAACAGAAGGGGTGTGGTTAGTAATGGTTGACGGATCATGTAGTGAGCAAGGATCCGGAGCAGGAGTTGTAATACGGAGCCCAGAAGGATCCGAAATAACGTATGCAGTGAAGTTTGAGTTTCAGCTCACAAACAACCAAGCAGAATACGAAGCCTTTATCACCGGGCTCGAACTCGCACATGCCTTAAAAGCAGAGAGGGTAGAAATTTGAGCAGATTCCCAATTGGTATGTAACCAGCTCAATGATCAGTTCCAGGCAAGGGGAGAGAAAATGGGCATTTATTTGAAGAAGGCGAAGCAGATGGTCGAGCTTTTCCAAGAAGTGGAGGTGAAGCAGATATCCCGGAATGAAAATTACCGAGCAGATATGTTGGCCAGGATGGCTGCAACTGCAGACCCGAAATTACCTAAGTCGGTTCCACTAGAAGTAAGGACCTCACCGAGCATAGAAGAGGAAGCGGAAGTGATGAGAGTGAGCACTGGAGGATCCTGGATGGACCCGATTCGCGCGTATATCCGCGATGGAGTATTGCCTGAGGATAAAAGGCAAGCACGAAGGTTAAAATGCCGAGCAGCGAGGTACACACTACTAGACGAAGTGCTGTACCGCCGAGAGTTCACCTTACCCCTCTTGCGATGTGTGGATGATGAGGAGGCAGATTATGTACTAAGGGAGATTCATGAAGGAATTTGCGGCAATCACTCGGGAGCAAGAACTTTAGCCTTCAAGGCACTTCGGCAAGGGTACTTCTGGCCGACCATGCACCAGGATGCAAAAAAGATGTCAAAAAACTGTAAAACGTGCCAAAGCTTTTCTGAGGTCCCCACACAACCCCCAGAAAAGCTGACCGTTAAGACATCCCCATGGCCTTTCGCACAATGGGGAATCGACCTGATTGGTCCGTTACCGAAAGGCCGAGGAGCGGCAACCCATGCAATTGTAGCAGTAGACTATTTCACCAAGTGGATAGAGGTGGGGGTCCTTAGCCAGATCACGGAGAGAAAGACAACGGATTTTATCTGGAAGAATATCATCTGCAGATATGGAATCCCTTACACCATCATCACAGATAATGGGAGGCAGTTTGACAACAGTAACTTCAGAGAGTTTTGCCGAAACCTAGGGGTGGACCTGAAATTTTGCACCCCCGCACACCCTCAGGCAAACGGACAAGTGGAAGCAGCCAACAAAGTGATAAAGAAACTCCTGAAGACTAGACTGGGAGAGAAGAAAGGAGCTTGGGTCGACGAGTTACCAGGGGTATTGTGGGCTTACCGAACAACTCACAAAACCGCTACAGGGGAAACCCCGTTTACCTTAGCTTTTGGTCATGAGGCGGTAGTCCCAGCAGAAATTGGAGTAGGAACACATCGGACGGAATACTTCAATGAGGAGCAAAATGGCGAGCAGATCTGCTTGAGCCTGGACCTGCTGGAAGAGAAAAGGGAAGGGGCATTGCAGAAAGTGGCCCAGTGTCAGCAAAGGGTCATGCGTTATTACAACAAGAACGTACGCGTGAGGCAGTTCCGAACAGAAGATTGGGTACTCAGGAAGGTGAGCCAAAACACAAAGGATCCCAACCATGGAGTTCTTGGTCCGAAATGGGAAGGCCCGTACAGGGTGATACGAGCAACTGGACCAGGAGCTTACAAGCTGGCGTATCCAGACGGACGAGAAGTGAAGAGGTCATGGAACGCCGAGCACTTAAAAAAGTACTTCCAGTAAGTAAATTGTTCTACTGATTTTCATCTTGATAAATGGTTTCTGTTATGAGCACAGTGATTTGTGGCACACGCATATATCCCACACTTCTGTAACGCATTCGAAATTTAATAAAGATGAATTCAGTATGGAACCTTTCTGCTAACAAGCCCATTAAAAAGTTTTACTAAGGCAAGCAAGTGCCTATTTCTGCTCGGTCAGCGAAAGACCAGCAGCTAATTCTACAAAAGTTTTGCAAAGGCAAGCAAGTGCCTATTTCTGCTCGGTCAGCGAAAGACCAGCAGCTAATTCTACAAAAGTTTTACTAAGGCAAGCAAGTGCCTATTTCTGCTCGGTCACTGGAAAGACCAGCAGCTAATTCTACAAAAGTTTTACTAAGGCAAGCAAGTGCCTATTTCTGCTCGGTCACTGAAAAGACCAGCAGCTAATTCTACAAAAGTTTTGTAGAGGCAAGCAAATGCCTATTTCTGCTCGGTCAGCGAAAGACCAGCAGCTAATTCTACAAAAGTTTTGCAAAGGCAAGCAAGTGCCTATTTCTGCTCGGTCAGCGAAAGACCAGCAGTTAATTCTACAAAAGTTTTACTAAGGCAAGCAAGTGCTTATTTCTGCTCGGTCACTGAAAAGACCAGCAGCTAATTCTACAAAAGTTTTGCAAAGGCAAGCAAGTGCCTATTTCTGCTCGGTCAGCGAAAGACCAGCAGGTAATTCTACAAAAGTTTTACTAAGGCAAGCAAGTGCTTATTTCTGCTCGGTCACTGAAAAGACCAGCAGCTAATTCTACAAAAGTTTTGCAAAGGCAAGCAAGTGCCTATTTCTGCTCGGTCAGCGAAAGACCAGCAGCTAATTCTACAAAAGTTTTGCAAAGGCAAGCAAGTGCCTATTTCTACGCGGTCAGCGAAAAACCAGCAGCTAATTCAACAAAAATTACGCAAAGGCAAGCAAGCGCCTGTCTCTGCTCGGCCAGCGGAAGACGAGCGACTGATTCAACAACAATTTTTCTAAGGCAAGTAAACACCTACACCTACTCTGTCCACTAAGGAACTAGCGGGCAAGATCAGATAAGGTGTGCGGTTATTTCGTAAGAACAGTTTGTGAGCAAAAATCAAACAAGGAAGCCAATAAAGAGCATCCAAACATGCATAAATGTTCAATCGATTACAAAACGAATGAAAGTTTAAAATCTATACAAAATAAGACTAAGGATTACAAGGGTCAACGGCTCCAGCAGGAGCAGGATCAACCAGCTCAGCAGGTGGAGGATCGGTCATCTCAATAGGTGAGGGATCAGCCGTCTCAGAGGATGAAGGATCAGCAAACCGGGGAGGCTGCGGCGTAGACCCTTGTCCCACTTCAAAGGTACGCCCCCGTCTTCCCCCTCCGGCACCCCATCCACAGGGACCTCCGCCAGATCCTGCCCTCCCTGATCATTATCTACCTAGCCGATCTCCGCCATATACCGCTGTACTCCAGCCTCCATCTTGCTCATGTCCAGCTCGGGATATTCCTCCTTTAACACAGACATGATACACTTATAGGAGAAAGCGACCCCAGAATCATACTCGGCATCCAGCCGATCCTCCACAGTAGCGGACTTGCCTTTCTCCTCAGCTAACTGCTCACCCAGGGCCTTGATCTCCCCCTCAATGGCGGTCCTCAGAGTATCCCTTTCACTTTGGGTAACCTGAAGATCAGATTTCAGGTCACCCAACTCACCCTCAAGTTTGGAGGAAGTGGACTCAGCAACAACAACTTTCTCCTCTAGCTCCGTAATCTGCTTATTCAGCTTGGCCAGCTTCTCCTTGGAGCGATCAGCAGATTCGGCTTTCTTCTTCAAGTCCTGGTTCTCAGCTTGGAGTTTCCTCTCTTGACGCGTGACCCTATTCTTGTAGCAAGATACGATGGTGGACAACTTGAAGGAGACCCTTTGGACAGAACCCGCCAGTTCATGGAGGTCCATGCTCTCAATGTCCTGGACCATCTTCGGTCCCATCGACTTCCCATAGTCCCTTTGATACGGGGTCAAGTAATCACCCTGATCACGAGCTGGGAGAGGGGAGGATCGGCCCCCAGAGCGTGTGCTGACCTCGGAACTCTTATTGGTAACTCTCTCCCCAACACTCTTACGGGACGGAGGAGGGGGCAGAGCTGGAACAGAGGCCTTTGAGGGTCCAGCACTGACTTTCTTCGGAGGTGGAGGAGGGTTGCTGGAGCTGCTCGGTGCCCGACCACGCTTTCTGCTCATCGCACTGAGGATCTTGTTGTCCATCCCAGCTGCTACGTCCACTAAACGCGACCCGACCAGGACTTGTGGGGGATAGAAGGTCGTGACAGGTAGACGCGTTCACCAGTGCAGTCTCCACCTGGAGCAAAGGTCGGTCCTCAAGCCCCTCGATCAAACCCCACGACTCTGAAATAGCAAAAAAGGTTAAAAACCCATTAAGTGGCGATTTGGTTAAGAATTTAGGCAAAATGGACGACCTGGGGTGACAAATTGTGTTGGAAGGTAAATATCACCACCCAACGAACGAACTGCAGGACACCAGTTTCCCCCAGCAAAGAAGAATTTGTTTTTCCAATTTTTGCACGAAGAGGGGAAGCCGGCGATTGGTTTCCTCTTCGCAGAGCTCGACATGAAATAATACCAGCCCGCCTCCTTTGGGCTGCTCCTCAGCTGGTATAGGTACTTCACTTCAGCAAAGGAGGGTTCCTCTAATCCGCATCTATCCCACAGTACATACATAGCTGAAAGAACCCTCCACCCGTTGGGATGTAGCTGACCAGGGGCCAGGTGCATGCTACCCAGTATCTTCGCAAAATAGCGTTGTAGGGGCAGCCGAGCTCCTAATTTGAAACTCTCCAGGTGCATCATCACGAACCCCCGCGGAGGCCGATTAGGAACATCACCCTTCCTAGGAATCACCAGGAGAACCTCTTCAGGAATGTTGTAAAGGTTCCTAAGCTTGAACAGATCAGTTTGGGTGGTGGCGCAAGCTATGAAGTCAATAGGGTAAGAATCCGCCTCTACCCTATGACCAAGGTTCCTTCTAAGAGGGGGTTTGCTCGGCCCGGAACTGCTCCCCTCACCATCACCAACTCCTTCAGGGGCCCCAACCCCACCAAGGCTATGGTCCTCACCAGAGCCCGACGCAGGTCCACCTCTATTCCCTACTAGCTCAAGCTCAGAGGGGGGAGAAACAGCCAAAGGACGTGGGTACGCAAGGGTATCCCTAACATGGGAAGGGCCTACACTACTAGAGGGGTTCAAAAAATCAGTGGGAATGGGCAAATTAAAGTCTGAATCCCCTGTTTCTTCGTCACTCTCGTCAACAATTAACTTTCTTTTCCGATTTGACATACCGAAATCCCAAAAGAAGGCAAAGAAAACTCGAAGTATATGGACACGAAAAGGGGAACACAGAACCCAATCAACAACAATCATAAGAGAAGTTAAAGGCAATACCTGGATTGAACTGGCACTGATAGCGCGGTCGAGAGTGGATACTGCAGACACAAGAAATGCAAGCAAAGTTCAGAGAGGAGGTTAGCTAACGACGGAAAAATGAGTAACAAAATGATGAAGGTGAAAATCTAGGGATTATAGATGAAAAGGGGAAAATGGAAGCATTTAAGAGATAGGGATGCCAGCTCACTCACCGGATATCGAGGACAGATAGCCCGTCGTTTCAAATTTCAAATACGAAGAGTCGGGAGACGCCACATCACTAACCGTTACAAGGGGCCAGGACAGATTTAAGCCCAGGCGAGCAACAGACGCGTTCATTTAGGCCCATATTCAGGTCCGTCCTAATAAATAGAAGACCAGATGAGAAGCTCCCCGGGTCAATGAGATTTAACCATCAGTTTCTACTTTTAACTCGTTTCACTCGCCAGACCAGAAACTGGGGGACTAGTGTTGAGTACATAAAAGTACCAGGTCGGCCATGCTGCTATTTCCGCCCCGACATGGATCACTTCAGCCAAGTGGCAAAGCAGAACATGAAACATACATGAGCCGACCAGGGAAACATACCGACCAGGGATATATGCAGAGCCAATACTCATCCCCAAGAAAGCGGGAGCACGATCCCGTAGAATCGCGGCAGTTGCGTTTTTCCCATAACCGCTGAAGAACGCGCGGGATCCACGTTTGCCCTCAATGTGGCAGTTAGAGCCTCATGAGGGGCTGTCACTACCCGAAAAAGGGGGGGGAAAGGGTAAACGGAAAACAAAACATAAGGGGCGGCTATAAAAGAAGCAGAGATGGAAAAAGAGAGAAAAAAAAAAGGAGGGGAAACGCTGCCAAATTGCGATCAGGCTATTTTTTACACAAATTCCAAGCAGTTTAGAAACCATTCTTAGATTTAAATTGCATTGTTTTCCCGTATACGCCTTGAGCTAACTTAGGCATCGGAGGGTTTACGCCGGCAAAACCACCGGCGACTCTGATCCGTTTTTGGTAAACGCAGGTCTAGTGAGAAAAAAAAGGGTAATTCCAACCTCAGTATTTCGGGCAACAGTTGACAACATATACGTTGGTGAAAGAATTTGGTCGGCCTGAAGGCGAGCTGATTTAAGCAACACAAGGCGAGCAGATTTTAGCATGAACAGGCCCCTTACCTCTACCAAGATCTAACTCAAGTGGTAGCCAAATGAAGCTGCTCGAAAACCACTCGACCACGCCCTTGGGGGCATATATTGTCATTTTTTGTTGTGGCAGAATCATATACTTTTGGCTAAGAAGATTGTTGGCTTGGGTTTATGAACTTTTTTCATCCCCTGTAGTTTGTAATGGCCAATTTATATATTGATGATAATTATTATGTACAATTCTCTGATGATTGGGGACTCTTGTGCAACCAACATATATGTTCATGTTGGTAAACCCTTTAAATCCGGTCCAACCCACATATTCAATGATACTGATACTGGTTCTTATGACAGAATTAAATTCATAAAATAGAATGTTGATCTAGTTAAGTTGGTGGTTATTTTGCAGGCTATTGCAAGAAGGTTGCTGGAATTGAAACAGATCGCACCACATTTATATTTATCTTCAGGTTTGAGAAACTCTATAACCCAGACATTTTTTTAGCTGTTATTTAATATGTTATCTAAAAGCATATAATGGTATCTATCAGACGTTGTACTGGATCCTCTGCTTTTTTTCAGAAAGGAGCAAAAAGTTATGGAATATATACTTCTATTTCTTTATTGTTCTATTGGAAAATCTAATTTTGACGGACTGGTTATTTTATTTTGCTTTCCAATTTCCAGAGAAACATAATATGAAGGTTTTGGTGAACGACATTGTCATTAAAGCTGTAGCAGTTGCTCTCAAAATTGTTCCAGAAGCTAATTGTAAGCTATGTGTTATTTCTATACTGGTAAAGAGATTGCTCACAAATATATTAGGGAATACAAACTTGCTTTATGGACATGATGACAATTATTTCTACGGATAGAATTAGACAATGCTTTGTTTGTTGATACCCTTCAGTCAAACAAATTTTTTTGTGTAGCCTGCTGACATTTGATTTGCTATTCAATAATTTTAAATAATCTGTTAGTTGTTCATCTTCCTCAGATAAATATTTGGCTATATCCTATAGGCTTTTCTTTTGCGATGCAACTGAAACTAATGAAAGTTAAATGCCTTTTCCTAAATTCTTAAATATTTGTCAGAAAATGATGAGACAGAAAGCTTGTTATCCCTTTTGCCAACTGTCCTTTTTTCACCCGGAAAAAAAAATAAAGAAAGATAAAATAATATTTTTTATTATGTTGTTGTGAAACTTGGTAGTTGGCTACAAAAAATGTCACTAAACTCTATCAATTAAGCTCAATCTGAAGAAAACAATGGCAGAGCATTAGTTATCAACACTATCTTCGCAGTTTACATATAATATCTGAGCTATACTTATATTTCTGATAATAAATTTTGGTCATGGTATTACGTGGCAGCTTACTGGAATGTCGAAACAGAAGAAATTGTTTTGTTTGATGCCATTGATATATCGATAGCAGTTGCTACTGAGAAGGTATGCTTCATAATTTATTGATTCAAAGCTGTGGGTAGCATCCAGACTTCATTATAATTTATTTATTTTTTTACAGGGACTAATGACTCCCATCGTAAGGAACGCAGATCAGAAATCTATTTCTGCAATCTCCATGGAGGTACCTTAAATTGTTGTTCTGTTTTTAGTTTGATAACCTTATTGGTCGTCTACCAGTCCATAACAAGTGGAGCTTTTAGATCAAGAGATGAAGAAACATCTCTTGCAATGTGCTTGCTCTTGGGAACATTTATAGATTTGTGTTAAATTCAATTACACATAACTTCTGCAATAAGTCAATGATTGCTTTGGAAATGAAAAGATTTATCCAGTTATTGAATAGCTAGTCCTTCATTAACTTAATGATCGATATCGTATCTGGTCACTTGAATCTCAGGTTAAGGAACTAGCTGAAAGGGCAGGGAAGCTTGCGCCGCACGAGTTCCAAGGAGACACTTTCAGGTATAATATCTAGGTTATATGGGTATCTCTAACTTACGCATATCATGGGGAAAGAGTTGAGTCCTCACTTTACTCGGATATAAATACTGTATATTTCTTTTATACAGTAAATATATAAGTGACTCAAATTTTATCAATTAGAGTATCTTTCTTTGACCTCCTATTTAATGTCCCTTTTGCTTCACAATGACACCAGCGAACTGAAAAACACCTTTTTTTTTTTTCCCCCTGTCCTTTTTGTCATGGCTTTGTAGCCATTGTAAAAATAGAATTTGATGGGAGTTGTTTTGTTTTGATACATCAGCCTCCTTTTGGTGGAGACATGGTCTAACTTGTAGTTTCAGTTGTTGGTGACCAGATCAGAGCTGATTTGAACATTTTGTGTAAGGCAACGCTATTTTTACCAGAAAGTAATGGGAATGTTGTTCCCTAACCAAATTAAATCTAGAATGAAGGATGGTATCTCCACTGGCATTGCCAATGACTAATCTGGATATTTGCGTGTTGATTTTGCAATGGATAGGATACCAGAATTGTAAACATGCACTTGTTACTTTTTTCTATTCATTTTGGTTGGAAGATGAAGATCATTCTTTCGTATTTTTCTGCAGCATTTCAAACCTTGGTATGTTCCCAGTAGACCAATTTTGTGCAATTATAAATACACCTCTGGTGCTCTCTCTCTCTCTCTCTCTCTCTCTCTCAAGCGCATGCATATACACTCATTCACACAAACACATACCACAACACATGTATAAAGTACTCAAAGATGCATAAAACAATTTGTTTACTCATCCAGTCATACTAGTCTCTTAATACCTCTTTGAAACAGTAACACATGATTCTGTTTGTTAGTTCCACCTATTTTACTGTAATAAAAACCGTCTGAGATTAATATGAACTCTTTTAACCAAAGAAAGAGGAAGAACTCTTAAATTAACAAGGATCTTTTGGGGTAGGCAATAACTAGTCGGTTTTTAACACTTATATTGCCGCAAATGCAACATTGAAAGGAATGGTTACTCTTTTAAAGATTTATTAGTTGCAATACTCGTGTTAGAAGTCATGGAAATATGTTTTCTGGAAGTCCTCGTTGTCTGATATGTTTAAGCAAAGAAAGCACCACCCATTTTGTGTCCTGTGTCTGCATTTTTTAAAATATATTTGCTGTCAGGAACAATTGGCGTTGTCTATGTCGGTATGCCATTGCTTATCTTGTGAACGAATTTATCTTGTATATTTTTCAGGCTGGTATCCTTGCTGTTGGCAGAGGAAACCAAGTTGTCGAACTGGTTATTGGAAGTGACGGTAAGATGTTGGTTGTATTTGTAGTATTTTGGAGTTATTGAATGAGTTGCGTATATGACCTGGATTAACTCTGTGCAGGAAACGAGATACCTGCAGTCGTTACAAAGATGAACTTGACACTATCTGCTGATCATCGTGTCTTTGAGGGAAAAGTTGGATGTGCGTAATGGTGCAAAATTTATCCATCTTCAAAATAAGAAATATTGAAAATAGTTCTCCGTTTTTGTTGCTAATGACTATAACTAAGCTGCTTCCTGGATCATTTTCCTGCTCCTGCCATAAGTGGATTTTTATTTTGTGTAATGCTGCATTGAAAATCATGGCATACGGGTAGCGTTAAAAATGCCAGATTGAGTCCTGGTATTTTATTTAGTTATCTATTTTTAAGAGGACAAATTCACATGTTTGTGAGTGGATGATGTTGGTAATCAGAAAATCCGGTAAGGATTATACCATACACGAGTTTTGAGATTTACTGAATTCCTGTTTTTCAAAGTTTATGATTTTCTCTTATTGTAAAGGTGATTAGAGGTTCAAGGTGGGGTTCTGTTTCCATTTGGCCTGGACGTGATGCACTATTTAACTACTTCAAATGTTGCCTGATGGTCCACAACAACTGAAACTTGCTTCTAACCTTTTATTTCTGAGATTTGAACCTAAAGTTAAAGCTATTTATATTGCAGGTGCTTTCTTTTCAGCTTTGTGTTCTAACTTCAGGGACATATGAAGACTGCTTCTGTAATCATGAGGAAAGCCCTTTAACTGAATGTTGGGTCTGAGAGACCAGGAATGGTTGATGTCATCGTCCTATAGCTTGTTAGTAAAATTTTCAAATTCCATTGTAATTGTTCCAGCCTTCCAGGTATATCCATTTGCCGCAAAAATTGTTGTGCCTCTTGGAATTGGTATACCAATTTTTTTTGGTCAATTCATTGGTCTCGCTTTTCTTTTCAGAGTGAGAACCGTAATCTTAAGGTTCTGATTGATGTACGTATTTTATTCTCGGTGATATTAGGTTTCAAAATTTTCAAGGTTTTTTATTTCGTTTTTTCGCAGATCATGCGGCGGAATCATGTTTTGTCTTCATAAAATAATGTACAAGAATTCCAAATATCAAAATTGAACTAATAAATTGATGATTTTTGTCTGATTGGTGATGATGTGCTCAGACAGTCTTTTCTTCCAGCTGCATGGTATCAAAATTTCATGGGTAGGTCAGGATATTCAAGAAAGCTTTATTTGAAGTTAAATATTTCTCAGCACGTACAACAAATTCTTATTAAAAGCAAGCAAAGCATATAACCATTTTATTTTCACTTAATATAAACCAAAATTGAACTGGGCGCCAACAATCAAGCCACAAGCTGACGGCTAGGGCATTTCCATATCATAATCCTCAGTACTCACCGTCTTTGGAGGAAGCAAATTTGTAGAAGCTAAGAATTGTTATCTTGTTAAAAGCCTGCGGTATAATTAGAGCTGGTAAAATGGGTCATCAGTTTATGTTCATGTCGAGTTAAATTTGTGTCATGTCAAATTTAGATCGATTCAAACCCGATCTATTTAATAATCGTGTCAAAATATTAAGACTCAAACCTGACATGGAAAAATAATCGGGTTACTCAATAACCCGCTTAATATCTATATATTAAACAAAATTTACATCAAACATTTACACATTGTCATACATACATAAATACATATATAATTTATCATATTATAAAATGTACATATCTACCAAAATATTACATATTTACACCATTGAAGTTTTAATTATATATATGTAAATAATATTATATATTGATATTATAAAAAATATATATCTACTAATATTTTACATATTTATACTATTAAAGCTCTAAATGTATATAAAATTTTATAAATAAAACACTGTGTTTATATTCATCTTTTCAAAAAAAAAAAAAAGAGGATCATCTCTAATATTTGAGTTTTGATGGCAAAAACTTACAAATTATTTTAAAATAAAAATATAATTATGTTATTGATCGGGTAAATGGGTCAAAAACTTTAACCTTAACCCGACACAAAAAAAAATCATGTTGACCCGAACCCAACTCACTTAATAATCGTATTAAATTCAACAACCCATACCTATTTATTCATGTCGGGTAATCAGGTTGTGTCAAATTTTACCAGCTTTAGGTATAATAAAACATAACTGGGTGTGATGGTAACCATAAGAATACAACAACTGCCTTGACAAAATGATGAAACATGTTCATCCTTGAAAATTTCCAGAAGAAATTTCAGAAACAAGTTCGTGGTCTTCATTGATATTACTTCTTAAAGTCAATTCACTATAATCTTGTGGTCAGGAGCACTCTCTTTGGTTGCAAGCGGTTCATACCATTGAGGACCAAAACCGGCAGCTTTTCTTGCTACCTCATTAAAAGGTGGCTTCAATGGACCCGAAAGCGTGTCCTCACCATGGCACGAAACTTCTGAATGAACTCTTCATTTTCCTCTGTTGTACATCCGTTTTCTCCTGCTTCACTTTCTAAAGGTGCCAAGCTGTCTTGGAGTAAAGTCGGATACCCAGACCTCAAGCAAAGATATCTAAACCACCTTTCTCCAGCAGCACAATGTGTAATCTCTTCTGGGTAAACCACCCTTTCTAATAACTCTGCAGTCTCATTATCACCTCCATTGCGGAAACGAGAGATGGCCGTGGGCAGCACATTGAGTCCCTTGGCTTGCAAGTATAATATAATATATTCATCAAATTATCATTCATTAATGCCTTATTTGGAAACTTGACTCTAGGAAGCATTCTAGAGGTCAATAATCCTTTTCTTATTCGGTAAAAAGAACATATATATACTGAAACAATAAACACACCTTACCCCAAACAAAATGCAAACAAAATGCTGCATTTTGTAAGAAGTTGGATATGGTGCAATGCCTTTGTTAGTAACATGATTTGTTTATTCAAAGCCATGAGCAGAATTTCAGTACTATTTCACTTCCATTATGCTGTTAGGTACCTTCTAATAAAGCAAACCAAAAAAGAAAATTAATGAGAATTATGAACCTCATGGACACAATGCTCTATTGCTAAACGCGCCATTAGGTCCTTGGATGTAGCAATGGCCGAGTCCTAGAGGCCGTCATGAGCTGGTAAAGCTCCATAAGAAGAACCTAGTTCCTCCAATTGTGCTGCAAGGAGAGTGAAGTGTCGGCCTTTGTCTTGAGCCACCTTCACAAAATCCATGAAGAATTCCCTTGGCATCGCTTCTTGCTTACCAAAATGAGCAATTATATCCTACATGAAAAATACAAAAGTATTTATGGCTAAAAAATCCACATAGTACCACATATATGCTTAGCCAAAAACCAAATAAAGCTAAACGTGACAGGCTTCACTGACACAAAAGCTAAAACACTTATCGTGAAATGATCGACTAAATCATTAGCATTATATATCCATAACATAAAATAACAGAGAAGGTGAAAAAAAAAAAGCACCCAAGACAAGTCAATGGCCCAGCTCTCAGTGTGCGCAAGGCTATGCACAATAGCCTGCCTATTCTGCAAGCCCTGCTTTACCAAGCTTCGGCATTAAACTTGCAACACCAATTTAACCTCCCATTTTGTTATTTCATTGACGCATTTCATCGAACACTTAACAGAAAGAAAAAAGAAGAATGAATGAGTAGGGACTGCAGACATTGCCGAGCCTAGCTGGGCGGCAAGATACGGGTAGGTCAAGAGCAGGGTTGTAGGGCTGAGTGATGGTTCGCTGAGCCATCGGCAAGCAACCGAGCCGCCGAGTCGGGCTTTCGCTAAAGGGTCGGGTGTGTTTAGAATCCAAGCGCCGCTTCTACCAGGGTCTAGCTTTCCATTACCACTAAGTCTCGGCTCATTTCTTCTCCTCTCTGAGTTGGACCGGTTAAATTGCTTTAACGGCTATTTGTGTTGTAAATCGTGGTGGATTCCACCAAAATAATGATCTCCCATTATCTATTAAATTGATGCATGTTGCCTTCCAGAAGAGTACTCAACAAGAGGAGCGTGATCTTATAAGAGAATAATCATAGTAATATTGGATACATATGTATTGTACTCTTTTTTTCCTTTTGACCATGTTTTCCCACTGGGTTTTTACTAGCAAAGGTTTTTAATAAGGCAATGTCTAATGTCATCGGGGAAGCACGGCTAATGAATAATTGGTGAATCCAAGAGGGAGTGTTGTAAATTTTGGTGGATTCCACCAAAATAATGCTCTCCCATTATCTTATTTATTGCTCTTTCCCATTATCCTTTTTATAATTAATAATTGTGAATAACTCCACCTTCGAATGCATATACATATGCCCTTTCTTTACTAATGAATAAATACAATTCAATTTCTCGCTAAAGGCATTTTGCTTGTTTTTTTCAATGTTCACCCTTACTTAGATATCATCATTAAATAATTGCTTACATACAGTCCCTTTAAATTATAACAACCATTATCTCCAAATTTATAACACGTTATCAGCACAAATTTCGCCTCGGTACATGAAGTATTCTATCCATTTATTCTTTTATATATTTTTTAATTATTCTTATCTCTTTTCAATATTTATTATACTAATCTCTTTTATTTGTTTGTGATAATGTCTCACTTGACAAAATTGGAGTTTAACGCTTTGCATATATCAGACGAGAATTATTTATCCTGGATCATAGATGCTGAAATTCATCTTAATGCTATGGGCCTTAGTAACACCATAAAAAATAATAATGACTCATCCACTCAAGATCGAGCCGAGGCCATGATTTTTCTACGGCATCATCTCCACTAAACACTTAAAATGGAATATCTCACTATAATGGATCCATATGTTCTGTAGAGCAGTTTGTACGAAAGATATGATCATTTAAGGTCAGTCATTCTTCCCAATGGTTGTAGTGAATGGAATGCCCTCAGGCTACAAGACTTTAAGTCAGTACATGAATATAATTCTGTACTATACATAGTTAATTCATAGTTAAAACTGTGTGGAGAAAATATTACTAATGAAGATATGTTGGAAAAAACATTTACAACATTTCATGCTTCCAACATGGTTTTACAACAACAATATAGAGTTAGTCAGTATACAAAATATTCTAACTTGATTGCATGCCTTTTTGTGGCAAAGAAGAATAATGAATTATTAATGAAAATCATCAAGCTCATTCTACTAGTACAAAACCAATTTTTGAAGCAAATGTTGTCTCACATGATCGTGAAGACAATTATGAAAATGGGCATGGTTGTGGGCATAACCGTGGCCGTAGACATAATTGTGGCTGTGGTCGTGGCTATTATCGAGGCTGAGGACAAAATAAAAATAATTATTATCGACCTCGTGGTGGATATAAGAACCACAAAAAAGGGAAAAATGAGGACCAACATAATACTCAAGAAAACACTTGTGATAGATGTGGAATGTCTGGTCATTTTTGGAGACAATGTTGTACTCCCAGACATCGTGCGGATATGTTTCAGGCATCCTTAAAATCAAAAGGAAAGAATATTAAAACAAAATATGTTGATGACTCGGATCCAGTGGATGTTACACATCTTGATGTTTTAGACTTCTTTGAAGATAAGGATGGAAAAATTGATTACTTGATTGGTGATGGAAATGTTCATCACATTTAAAATTTTATTTGTGCTTTATGTTTGTTCATGTAATTTTTATTTTTCGTGTTTTCTAATATGTATTTCTCTTTTTACTTTTGTTTAAGGATATAGATTTCAATAAAATGTTTGATGGAGAAATATGTTTGGCTAATAGCTTCCAACTTTCTGGAAAGAAAGAGATTAGAAAAGCTTCCAGCTTTCTGATTTGGCTTATATTATACGACGATAAAATCAATAGAAAGTTACGCAGTCATAAAAGATAAGTTATATGATCCAAAATCTTTATACTTTGGCATGACCGCCTTGGTCACCCTAGATCAACAATGATGTGTAGAATTATTGAAAATTCTCATGGACATCCATTGAAAGATTTGAAAATTTTATTGTCAAATGAGAATAGTTGTACTGTCTACTCACAAGGAAAATTAGTAGTTTTAACCCATCACCCAGTAAAATTGATTCTAAATCTACATCATTTTTACAAAGGATTCAAGGAGATATATGTGGGCCGATTCACCCACCAAGTGGACAATTTCGTTATTTCATAGTTTTAATTGATGCATCTGCACGATGGTCACATGTTTGTTTATTATCTACTCGTAACTTTGCATTTGCATGATTGCTTACACAGATAATCAGGTTACATGCATAATTTCTAGATTATCCCATCAAGACCATACGTCTAGATAATCTTGGTGAGTTTACTTCGAAAATATTTGATGATTACTGCATGACAGTTGGGATTGACATAGAACACCCAGTACCACATGTACATACTCATAATTGATTAGCAGAATCTCTTACTAAACATCTTCAGGTAATTACCAGAACTTTATTATTACGAAGTCAATTACCTATTTCGACATGGGGACATGCTATTTTGCATGCTGCGGCATTAATCCGCTTGAGGCCTATTGCCTATCATAAATATTCCCTATTGCAATTGGTATTGGGACATCAAATTTATCTCATTTACGCATTTTTGGTTGCGCAGTATAAGTGCCAATTGCACCCCCACAACGTACTAAAATGGGACCCCAACGACGTTTAGGAATTTATGTGGGATTTGACTCACCATCTATTATCAGATATCTTAAACCATTGATGGGTGATGTATTTACCACACGATTTACGGATTGTCATTTTGATGAGACAAATTTTCCTCCATTGGGAGAAAGAAAAAAGGTCCATGAGGTTAGGCATGATCCTCAATGGAAAGTGACCTATCTATCTCATTTAGATCCACGCATATCTCAAAGTGAAAATGAAGTGCGAATGATAGTTCATTTGCAGCAAATTGTAGAACAATTGCCAGATGCATTTATAAACACAACAAAAGTAACCAAATCATATATACCAACTGCTAATATACCCGGCCGGGTCATTGTACATAAAGAACAATTAATGAAAAGTGCAACTGAGGAATTATTTGTGGCACGCCAGAAGCCTGGTAGACCAATTGGTTCAAAAGACTATTTCGAGAAAAAGAAAAATGATTAAACAGGGTTCTACTGCAAAATGATGATAAAAATCTAAAAGAACAAATTGCTTCAGAAAAGCAACGAGTCTCTGAAAAGATTAGAAACCTTGACAATGCACACACTCTTCATGAGGAACAAAACCTTGAAAAGGCACATAAATCCAGAAATAGTGAGATTTCTGTTGATTATACTCATGGTAATATTTTGAAAAGGCATTTTGTCTTTAATGAGACCAAATACCCTAAAGGACTCTTTAAAAAGGCATATGCTCAAGATATGGCTCAAGCTCTTGAAGTAACTGAAAATAAAAAAATTATCATCAATGATATGTTTGCATTTACAGTAACTATTGACATTGTAAATGATCATGATCCACAAACGATTGATGAATGTAGACTGAAGCATGATTGGCTTAAGTGGAAAGAAGCAATCCAGTAGTCTAAACACCTAAGGATGTTAAACCTGTTGGGTACAAATGGGTATTTGTACAGAAACATAATGAAAATGATGAAGTTGTAAGATATAAAGCACGACTTGTTGCACAAGGCTTCTCACAGAGACCTGCTATTGATTATAATGAAACATACTCTCTAGTAATGTGTGCAATTACGTTTTGATTTTTAATTAGTTTGGCTGTATCAAAAAATCTTGATATGTGTCTCATGGATGTGGTGACAACTTATCTATATGAGTCACTTGACACGGATATATATATGAAAATCCCTGAAGGATTTAAAATGCCAAAATCTTGTCAATCATCACGTCGTGGCTTGTATTCAATAAAGCTATAAAAGTCTTTATATGGATTAAAACAATTTGAACGCATGTGGTATAATCGCCTCAGTGAATATTTGATAAAAATAGGATACGTTAATGATCCTATCTGTCCATGTGTTTTTATCAAGTAATCAAAATCTTGAATTGCTATTGTCGCTATTTATGTTGATGATTTGAATTTAATAGGAACTACTGAAGAGCTCCAAAAGACCACTCAATGTTTGAAAAATGAATTTGAAATGAAAGATTTGGGAAAAATTAAGTATTGTCTCGGGTTGCAGACCGAACACAGACCTAATGGTATATTTATCCATTAGTCAACTTATATTGAGAAAATTTTAAAACGTTTCAGCATGGATAAACCTTACGCATTGAGTACCCCAATGGTAGTCCGGTCTCTTGATCTTAAAAAAGATCCATTTCGTCCTAAAGAAAATGATGAACAGATACTTGGTCCTGAAGTACCATATCTAAATGCAATTGGTGCTATGATGTATTTAGCACAATGTACTAGACCAGACATAACATTATCTGTTAATCTGTTATCTCGATTTAGCTCTAAACCAACTAGAAGACATTAGAATGGTGTCAAACACATTTTTCATTATCTTCGAGGAACAATTGATTTAGGTTTATTTTATTTTAATGAATTAACAAAAAATTCAGATCTTGTTGGTTATGCTGATGTAAGTTATTTATCTGATCTCCATAAAGCTCGTTCACAAACAAGATATATTTTCACTTTTAATGGTACAACGATTTCTTGGAAATCTACAAAATAGACTCTCGTTGCAACATCCTCCAACAATTCTAAAATTCTTGCACTACATGAAGCCAGTTGAGAATGCATATGGTTGCGATCTGTAATCCATCATATTCAAAGTACATGTAGAATATCTTCAAGTTCAAATATCCCAACAGTGATATATGAAGATAATGCTGGATGTATAGCTCAACTCAGAGGAGGATACATTAAAGGGGACAAAACACAACATATTTCACCAAAATTCTTCTACCCTCATGAGCTCCAACAGAACAAGAAGATTGATATCAAACAGATACGCTCCATGAAAAATTTAACTGATATGTTTACAAAAGCTCTACCTACATCTACATTCGAAAAAATTGTATATGACATCGGCATGCGTCGTTTTAACAAATTGTTAAATTGATGCATGTTGCCTTTTAGAAGAGTACTCAATAAGAGGAGCATGATCTTACAAGATAAGAATCATAATAATATTGGACACATATGTACTGTAGTCTTTTTTCCTTTTGACCAGGTTTTCCCACTGGGTTTTTACTGGCAAAGGTTTTTAATGAGACAGTGTCCAATGTCATCGGGGGAGCACATCTAATGAATAATTGGTGAATCCAAGAGGGAGTGTTGTAAATCTTGGTGGATTCCACCAAAATAATGCTCTCCCATTATCTTCTTTATTGCTCTTCCCATTATCCTTTTTACAATTAATAATTGTGAATAACTCCACCTTCTAATGCCTATATATACACCGTTTCTTTGCTAATGAATTAATACAATTCAATTTCTTGCTCAAGGCATTTTGCTTGTTTTCTTCAATCTTCATTTGAGTATTCCTTACTTAGATATCATCATTAAATAATTGCTTACATACAATCTCTTTAAATTAAAACATCCATTATCTCCAAATTTATAACAATTTGAGCAATATTTCCCTCGTTATTAATTTTTAATTATTTTATTTCCAATAAAAAATTAATGTTTTTATTTTTCATGTTTTGTTAATATACAAAATATTATATTTTAGATTTTTTTAAAAAAATAAAAATAAATTCACACTTATATTCAAGATATTAAAAAAAGAAAAATAAACACGTAATTCAAACATATATATTCAAACTATTCACATTTCAACCTAATTCAGATTTTAAATTTAAAAAAAAAGGCTTTAATGTAATGTCTGTTGGGGCATTTTGATGTATCGAGTTTACCTCGGAAACATGCTTGCCAAAATTTAAGGTCCAGTCTAACATTTGTTAATATCGGTCTTGACATGTCAAAACTAAAGTTCAATTAAAAAGTTTTGCGCAAAAAAAAAAAAATCGTTACAGAAGTCCGTAATATAGCATATATAAGTTTTCACTAGGGGCAAGCATTCAGTTCAGTTCAGGCAGTAAAAATAATATGTTCATAAATCTTAAAACCAATTGGTTTTTGTTTGGTTTGGTTTAAAAGCAAACAAAAAAATTTAGAGAAAAAAATTAAAAATTAAAAATTAAAAATAAATTTTAAGTTGATTAATACAAGTAAGTATTAATGCAATAGGTATGCAATTTATTTTAATTTGTTTAATTGTTGGTCTTGGCTCATTCTAAGAGGTAATGTAAGTATTGTAGATGTGTCTATTGGTATGTGGAGTTCTAACATCGTTACATGTGATTTTTATGTTGTTGATTTCTTATTTTATTTATTATTGTCGATTTATAATTTATAGTGGATTTTTAGATTATATATGTAAGTTTGTTTCGTATTGGTAGGGATGACAATAGACACTGCCTACTACGAGTTTGTTATTATTAAATATGTATCCATACAAAATTTAAATTACCAAACCCACTTGTAACTAGTTGCGGGTTTTTAATTTTTTAGAAAAAAATCCACCTGTTGTGGGTTTATAACTCAATATATAAGTTCTCGTTCACCCTAAATTTTTTAACAAATATCACGACGCACCTTTTTTTTTTTAATGTTTCACTTCACTACACCCAAATTGTTAAATTGATTTATGCATAGTACATACAACTTATAACTAGCAAATATGGATTTTTTTAAAAAACAAATTGATTGAATACAGTCTTTTTCCAACGTTAGCAACAACGCAAATAGTGATAAGCTAATTGTAATATATTTGCATTGTTGGAGAATATAATTAATTACCTTGATGCATTGCAGATTTCCCTCTCAATTACTGGACAATATGTTCTCCAATTTTATTTACTTTCCTACTTGTATTTCTTTAATTTAGGGATTGTATAGCTTTGCATTTAGTTGCTTTCCTTTATTTGTCTTTAGAAGTCAACTAAAATTTTGTAGATAATTTTTTTTTGTATTTTACGATGTAAAGTGAATAAGATAGAAAAGCATTTTTTAGAACTTTCATTTTTATCATGGTACCAGAGCAATAATTCTTATTGCTATTCATTTCTCTTTTTTTTTCAAACTTTGGATACCAGTCATCATGACTGGCGAGTCGGATGTCACAAAAGATAACAAAGATGTAGCTTTTACTTTACATCCTTCAAATAATTCTAGAACCATTATGGTTTTCTTTCCATTAAATAGAGAAAATTACACCATGTGGAGTAGAGCCATGATCAAAGCACTAAGTGCCAAAAACAAATATGGTTTTATCAATGGTGTAATAAAAAAGCTTTTCATGTCAGATTCAAACTTTGAATTGTGGAAACAATGTGACGACATGGTAGCCTCTTGGATTGTGAATGCTATTACTCCAAAACTTGCAAAAGGCACTATTTATGCTGAGACAACTCATGATTTTATGGGTGGTTCATCTTTAAGAAAGATTTTCTCAAATTAACAGGCCTCATTTTTTCGAACTACAACAAAGAATCAGTTCTATATCCCAAGGTTTGGACTCCATTGCAACCTATTACTTTAAGCTAAAAGGTTTATGGGATGAATTAAATATATATTCTCCCATGCCCACTTGTACATGTGATTCTAACAAGACTTTTGAGGCATATTGTAACACCTGAAAACTAACACATGCGGAGCATGCGACGAAGGAGTTTACTGACAAATCGTAATCCATACTCATAAATTTCAAACTAAAATACCTCAAATTTTTATTCAAATAAATCCATAAATCCACACGTCTAATGTTAAATAATCTCTCCCGAAGACATAAAAATAACAAGAGTATTAAAACTCCAAATTACAAGTTCATAACACAAATGAACTTAAAAGAAACATGAATCTATCCTTCTTTTATTCAATTAGCAAAAGGAAACAAAATCTCTAACTCCAATGATAAGCACGCCTCTCAATAAGGAACTTAATCTGCAAAAAGTAATGACGAGTGGTGAGCCGTCAACTCGGTAAGTAAAACCATTCCCAACACACGAAGTCTATCGATACCAAAATTATTGCAAGCCTTTTTTTAGTAAAACATATATCATAATTCATAAATTTTATGAAACAAAATATCACGATAAAATAATATAAATTCATACTAATTTAGAATATAAAAAACATAGTTATTTACAAAAGCAAATCATATAACACATTCATAGAAACAAAAAAGTTAGCTCATGTCACATAATGTCACCTATAGTCCTGGTAACCTGGACAGAACCAAAATTAGAATCAGAATATCATGTGCACACTCAAAACAGAAACCCAGTACTTGTCCAGAACATATAAATTGTATAAGATGATCAGAATCATAATCAGAATGACTACAGACAAAGAGCCAAAACATGCAAATTAATTTTTCACATGTAATGACTTATACGTTTGCACTATATGTGGCACTTTGCGGCGCTCTAGCCCTCAAGAGGTGGCCCCCATAAAGCCTCAAGAGGTGGCCCCTGTACAATCATAAATAATTAAAATCATACATGGGCACAAAACATTCATGTCAGATTCATAAAAGTGCATAGCGATAATTTAGGCTTGCAAAATATTTTATAGACAAAATCATAAAAGGTAGTCATGTAACAAAATAAATTACATATTTAAAATCATTTATAAAATATTTTGTTAAAAATAATTTACATTTCAAGACATTTACATAAACTAATTTTGTTATGAAAATCAATTAATCTTCTACGTAGTATAAAAGCATTTATACTTACAATAATATCAAAATAATTATTCAAATCCATTACACTAAGAATGAAGTTATTTACCTCGATAAAAGAATTTGAACTAACACACCTCTAAGACTCTAAGAGCCTCAAACACCTTCAACATCTTAAACAAATACAAGATATAACTATCAATAACTTATTCTAAGAATCTGATTTTCTAATTCATACCCGTACTAGTCTGATTCTCAGAATTTGAAATTTTAATCTAAAAATCAAAATGATATAATATTCTACATAATGATTCTGGACATCCATGGATACGTTATATAAACTTTTCAAGAGGATCCAATACCAAAAACATTTTCAAAAATATTTATTAGTTGACAAATTTGAAACTATTTCACAGTACCTTAATCGAACAGAACGGATTCTGAGATTTATATAAAATCATATACTAATAAGAAAATTATAAAATTAAAAATACAAATACTAGACAAATATTTTAACTTCTCTATAAAAGTTTAGAATTGTTTGAGTTCATTTGAGAGTACAAATAATTTTTTGAAGCTTGTCGCTTTGTTGGAATTGCAGTTTTCCAATGCATTAGTGTCAGTTTCAAAAATCCATAAAAAATTGAAAACAAAGTCAAATCTTAAGAAACAAAATTTAATCAATAAGCCCTACATGTCTAAGTTTTAGAAATATAAAGTTAAGAAAAATCATTCAGAAAATATGTTTGAATTCGAGATACTCATGTTGTCCAGAATTGTCCAATGTGCTTAATGCACCAACGACTGATTAATAAGACTCACAATAAAGCAAAGCCCTAAACAGAACCTAAGCACATCCTAAATCATGTATTATGATATGTAACAATCTAAAATCGTGCCAACTCAAACCCTAGATAGAGTGATTGAAAAACTTGTGGAGAATAAAGAAAGTAAACTTACCACTCACTTTGATTCTCTCCTAAACAAATGTTTGAATCCTAGGGTTTGGGTAAGAGAGTAATGAGCAGCAGAGAAAAAGAAAAAAATGTCTTGGACTTAGGTGTTGTTTATTTTTTAACTTAATAACTTAAAGTAATTTAACTTAATTAATTAAGTTAATTAGAGGTGTTTGTTTTTATAACTTAATTAGACTTTTTAGATAATTTTGACTTAATAAAATAAGTCATTTTTTTTTGGTTTTTACTTAATGGAGAAATATGAATTAAGTCAATTACTTACTAATGTCAATAATATCCATGCTTTATAATTTATTTTTCATGTCTATCCCAAAACTCACCCATAGACATTTACCCTACATAAAAATATCCATGTTTTTTCTTTCTTATATTATATACGATAAAATTTGAAATTTATGGTATTTTATATATTAAAATTCCAAAATAATTATGTATTCACTTGAATATTGTTTTACTTATAAATGTTAAAATATTATGGTATTTAATATATTATTTATTTGACATTCAAATTTAATAAGGATACAAATGTAAAAGTACATATTTTCAGCTTTTTAAGTTAAAAAACAAACAACTTAATATTTATTTTTTGAGATTCAGATAAAAAAACAAACATATTATTCAAATTCAGACATTCATATCTATTCAGAATTCAGACAAATTCAGGTATATTTAGATTTCAGACAAAAAAAAAACCCCACCTTAGGGTTATGGAAGAGGAAAAAATATGAATTTATAGGGAGTTTTAAGAAACCCTATTAAATTTGAAAAAATAACCATTTCCCAAAAAATTACCCCATGAATAATCCTATTTATAAGGGCAATAATGTCATTTACTAATTCCATTAAAACAAAATAAAATAATGGAAATTAGGGCATTACACATAGAGACAGAGATCGTACCATGTAGTTTCTTATGGGATTAAATGAAACATACACAATCGTGAGAGGCCAAATTTTACTGATGAATCCAATTCCAATTGTTGGAAAAGCCTTCTCGTTGGTTCTTCAAGAGGAGCAGCAGTGCGGCATCATTAGTATGCAACCTGCATGACACATGAATCCGCTGCTTTGGCTGCTAAAAGAAATAATGCTTCAGGTAAATCTCCAAGGCAAAATAAATCCAATTATAATAAACCAACCTGTGATTTTTATGGAAACATGGGACATGTGAAAGAAAAATGCTACAAGTTGCATGGATATCCTCCTGGCCATAAGTTGTATAAGGGTCAAAATCAGCCTGCTTCCAACCAAGCTTCTATGAATTCTCTAGCATTGCAAGCCTCTTCTTTCACTCCAAAACAATATCAACAGATCTTGGCATTAATCAACACTCAACCAATATCAAATCTAATGAGTAACAATGTTCCATAAAGTAATTTGATAGGTATTGCCCTCAATATTGTTCATTTACCACATTCCACTTCTTGGATTATTGATTCTGGAGCCACTGATCATATGGTTAGTTCTCCCTTAATTATTTCACACATCACGTCTCATTGTTCAATGACAATTAAGCTACCTAATGGGGTAGATGCCTCAGTCATTGATATTGGTACAGTTCAATTGACACCAAATATTGTTTTGAATAATGTTCTTTGTATTCTCAGCTTCTAATTTAATTTGATTTCAGTTGGAAAATTCACTCATGATGCAAAATGCATTGTAACTTTCTTACCCAATTCTTGTCTTATACAAGACCAATCCTCGAGGAAGGTTATTGGAGCAGGTAAGTTACATGATGACCTTTTCTTATTTCAATTACCAGTCACTCATCCAAAATTTCTACAATCCATGTCTTTTTCTAACTCGTGGCACCAACACTTGGGACATCCAAGCCATCTACGTCTTCAGTTACTTTCCAATTATATATTTGATTTAAATGTTTCTACTCTAAATCAAGTTTGTGAAGTCTATCCACTAGCTAAACAAACTCGTCTTCTTTTTGCTTTAAGTGATAAACATTCTCTGGAGCCTTTTAATTTAATCCATTGTGACATATGGGGAAAATATCATGTTGCTTTTTTATTCGGTGCACATTATTTCTTATCATTGTTGATGATTATACAAGATGTACATGGATTTTTCTTATAAAGTGTAAAAGTGAGACTTGCTTACTCATACAATCTTTTTGTTCTTATGTTGAAATCCAATTTAACAAGAAAATTAAAATTCTATGTTCTGATAATGGGTTGGAATTTAACATGCTAGATTTTTATCGTATGAAAAGAATCAGTCATGAAAAGAGTTGTGTTAACACACCCCAACAAAATGGGATTGTGGAAAGAAAACATGGTCATCTATTGAATGTAGCCCCTGCAATAAGCACTTCCCTTATAGTTTTAGGGAGAATGTGTTTTGACTGCTACTTATCTTATAAATTGGACACCAACTCCTCTTCTTTATGGTAAAACACCCTATGAAATGCTTTTTGGAGCAATTTCTTCTTACTTACATTTAAAAGTCTTTGGGTGTTTGTGTTTGTGTTATGTTACCAATATAAACACTTCAAAGACAAAATTTGATGTTAAAGCCACTCGTTGTATTTTCCTTGGTTATCCATATGCTATAAAAGGTTATAAATTGTATGACTTAAGTAACAAAAGAATTTTTATACCCAGAGATTAACAATTTCATGAAACTATTTTTCCTTTCCTTTAAAAGATTTCTTCACATTCTAATAAAATTATTCTACTCCATTCTCTTGTTGAACAAAATCATGAAGACCCTAGTCCAACACCTATCACTGTAATTGATGAAATAGTGTGTCAGGAAAATGACTAGCTAATTGATGAGCCACTAGCGATGATTCAACGATCCACTTGAGACACGCGTCCTCCTTCTTATCTAAAAAATTATCACTGCAAGTTGGCTTTGTGTGATTTATCATCTCCAGCATCTTCTTCATGCCTTGTAAGTAAGTCTCTCCATCATCCTTTACATCATTATCTTTCATACGACAGATTTTTTCCTTTTTATCGTTTCTTTTAGCATCAATTTCATCCACCACAGAACTAAGAGCTTTAAACAAGCCATGCTTGATGAAAATTAGAGGAATACAATGTCTAAAGAAATTAAAGATTTGGAGGATAATCAGACTTGGAACCTTACATCTCTACCACCAAATAAAAAGGTTATTGGTCGTAAATGGGTGTATAAAATCAAGTATAAAGTATATGGGACTATTGAACGCTATAAAGCTCGCTTAATGGCCAAAAGATATGATCAACAAGAAGGACTTGACTGCTAAGAAACTTTTGCCCAAGCAGCAAAGCTAACTACCATGCATTGTTTATTAGCTATTGCAGCTGTGAAAAATTGGAGTCTCCACCAACTTGATATTAATAATGTTTTCCTACATGGAGACTTGAATGAAGAAGTCTATATGCAACTCCCTCTTGGTTACAAAGAATTAGAAAATTGAGATGTAGTCTGTAGGCATTAAAAGTCCTTGTACGGCCTTAAACAAGCGCCCCCCCCCCCCCCCCCCACCAATGGTTTGCAAAACTTTCCAATAAGTTGCTAGATGCTGGATATTGTCAATCAAAGGTGGACTATTCTTTGTTTACTAAGATAGTGAATAATTAATTCACTATGATTCTTGCACATGTAGACAATATCATCATTACAGGTCATAATGTTGTCGAAATACAAAAAACTTAAGGAGGGGTTGCAGAGTAATTTCGAAGTGAGGGATCTTGGCAACTAAAAGTTCTTCCTTGGCACTAAAGTTGCTCATTCCAAAAGAGGGATTTATTTAGGTCAATGAAAATATGTTCTTGAATTACTTGAGGATTTTGGTCTTGTTGCCTCTTGTCCGTCCAAAACCCCCATGGAATAAAATTTGAAGTTGACAAATTCAGATGGTGAGCTTATCTCCAATGTATCCTCTTATCAGCGATTAATCGAATGATTACTCTACCTTACAGTTTCTACACCATACATAGCCTATTGTGTTCAAACTCTCAATCAATTCCTTAGTGAACCACATTAATCCCATTACCTTGCTGCAATCAAGATATTATATTATTTAAAAAGGAGTCTGGGACAAGGCATACTTCTCTCATCATCTAGTGCACTACATTTACAAGCATATTGTGACTCAGATTGGGCAAGTTGCTTAAATACTAGGCGTTCTGTCACAGGTTATTGTATTCTTTTTTGTCAATCTTTGATATCATCGAAATCTAAGAAGCAATCAATTGTATCTCGCTCCTCTGCTGAGGCTGAATACAGAGTAATGGTAACAACTTATTGTGAGATTAGTTGGATATTATATTTACTTAAAGAACTTGGAGTTAATCATCTTTAACCTGCACTTCTTTATTGTGGCAATAAAGCTACCTTGAACATTGTTGCCAATCCCACTTTCCATGAACGAACTAAGCATATCGAAATTGATTGCCACTTAGTTGGAGATAAAATTCAGAGAGGCATTGTTCGCACAACCTTCATTCATTCACAAAAATAACTAGTGGTCATTTTTACTAAACCTCTTAGGGCTGATTCTTTCCATCGAATGCTTTCCAAGATGGGCGTTCAAGACCTTCACCTGCCATCTTGAGGGGGAGTGTTGGAGAATATAATTAATTACCTTGATGCATTGCAAATTTTCCTCTCAATTACCGGACAATCTATTCTCCAATTTTATTTACTTGCCTACTTCTATTTCTTTAATTTAGGGATTGTACAACTTTGCATTTAGTTGCTTTCCTTTATTAGTCTTTAGAAGTAAACCGAAATTTTGTATATAATTCTTTGTATTTTACGATGTAAAGTGAATAAGATATGAAAGTATTTTCTAGAACTTTCATCTTTATCACAAACAATGATAAACTAATTTAATGTACATAGCATTAACGTTCAAAAAATGCATAAACAATGAAAAAATATTTGCAATGTAGCTAGCATGAATCAAATTAAGTCGATATGGGGTCCGTTGTTTTTGTTTAGAAAATAAAATTTCAATAACAAGAAAACTTACAACTGATCGATAGATCGATCTCTTTCAAGGATTATAGCCAATGTTATTATCTCTCATTCAACATATTATTATCATCGATCGGTAACCATGGCCATGAATTCGCGAGTTTAACTCTATCTCGTTTTGCATTTTAATACAAGAAAACATAGAGTGTGTTTGGGATTGAGGTATTGTAGCTTTTAAGCTACAATTGTTGTGAAAAAACAGTTATAACTATGAAACAAAAAGTAGTAATATATAGTTAATGTAAATTTTAAATAATAATTTTGATAAAATTATTAAAGATATAATAAATTTTTCATTATACAAGTGAAAAATTATATCAATATAGTTTCCAAATTACAGCAGTTAATGTTTACTAAACACTTTAGTGCTGCAACTTTTAAGCTACAGTTGCCCAACCTCAATCACAAACACATGCATACTTTTACTATATATATATATATATCTTATTGTTATTCCTTCCATATGAATGTATACGTCTACTGTGATGCTTATACAAGTGTGGGTCAGCAGATACTTATGCAGGTATCCATTGGATGTTTAGTATATACCAAACCTCCCCACAACTCGCAGTGTGTTTTAATTTGTAATAATAAACCTGCCTGCAACTCGCAAAATTACCCGTAATGGGCGAGTTTTAACTGGTGGGTTTGGGCACCTTTGCTAGGCACCATTGTCATCCCAACATGTTGGACTTATCATGTTGATTTATTTGAATTTATGTTGTTATTTATTATTTATAAATTTATGTACTCATGATTGTTGTTGTAGTAATAATATATTACTATTATATAAATTTTTTTTATTGAATGTATAAGATAAAATCAATCTAACCAAAAAGACCAAACCATCGAATTGAACTAAGCTAAACTGAATTACTTTGGAGTTTTTTGGAGTACCCTACTGGAGCTTTTTGGAGTTTGTCACAGAATATAGATTAATTAAAAAATTAGAGTCGTGGTATTTTCACCCCTCAATTTTTGTAAGCCCACCCCACTTCAAAAATGTAATTATAAAAAATTCATATTATTTTTAATAATTTCAAATAAAGAAGAAATTTGAAGAATTAACCAATTAGATCCTTGTTAATTGTTTAAACTTATGTCAGAAAAGCATATGTTTTAGATAATTCAATTATTTTTGTTATAGGATAAAATAATCAATTAAATTACATTAAAATAATATTAATGATTACCAATGAGACTTATGTAAAGAAAAAGATATAATTGATTAATTGTTTAAATCTCTCTTTATTTTAAATTTTATAACTTTTGTAAATTTTTTTTTGAGAAGAGGTAATTTTACACGTATTGTAGGTTGGATATATCCATACCCAGAAGCTTATTGCATTGTAGGAATGGCAATAGGCACCGCCCGCAGCGGATTTGCCATTACCAAACCCAAACCCGCACAAAATTTAAATTATCAAACCCATCCGCAACCCGCAGGGGGTTTTAATTTTTTTAAGATACCCACCCGCTGGGGGTTTTGACAATTACCAAACTCGCAATGGTATTCGGTGGATTTTTTGGGGGTTTGTACATTTAAAATCACAAATGTTGAATATATAAATTTACAAAAATAACCTCAAATTCCACATAACATACTAAATTTTAAATTTAAATTTAACCAATGTAAATAAAAAATTAAAATTTCAATATCAATACAACATAAATTCTCAAATTTAAGTATAAAATACACAAATCCATTAAAAAAACCACAAATTAGTATCTAAAAATAGAAATTACATTTCATACTATTGTTCAACACAAGCTCCAAGAGAATATCTTCATTTCCTTCACCATCGTTAGCACCCATCTAAAATGATGCCTACAATAATGATTAAGATTAATACTTTTCAAATAGTAATTCGAAAAAAATTATAATAATGAAATAATTCATGCATTAAGTTAAAGAAAAATAGTCCATACAACAACACTTTAATTATTTGGCACTTTGTATAATTATATTATTTTCCTTATATATTTTTTAGATTTAAATTTCTTTCAAGTAAAATTAAATTAAAAATATTTTAAAAAAATTGTGGGCTTAGTGGATATCTATGCTGGTATCCACCAGATATTGGACTAATACCAAACTCACCCGCATTCAAGTACGAGTTTCAATTTGTAATATCAAACATGTCCGCAATCCGCAAAATTATTCACAGCGGGCGAGTTTTGACAGGTGAATTTGGGTGAGTTTGCGGGCATAATTGCCATCCCTATTGCAGAGTCTCATTCCTATTCCTATAGTTTCATTAATTATATTTATATACGTATATATAGCACACGTGATGTGGTTCTTCACTAATCACAATGAAGAGAAAATTTTGCATGAAACAAGTTTACCACCTTAGCATATTGAGGTAATTAGTCTATCCAATGATACTCTACCATGTGGTAGAGTAGGGGCTCTTGAGGTGGGATTAATAATGGATTCTACTGTAGGAGCTACAATATTTTATATTTAAAAAATTAGTGGGACCCAATATAGGTCCCATAACTTTACCACATAGTAGGGTACTATTAACTCCCAGATGATAAGTTTATCTCATGCAAGTTTCTCTCCATAATGAGTGAGTGATATAGATCACGCGATCTCAACAAACTTGAGTTAACTCTTCATTATAAGATCATAAAATTTATAAACTATAACATAATCAGGTTTAGCAACTGTAAAATAATTAGTTTTGATGATTTAGATCACGTGATCGCAACGGACATGATTTCTAGAATAAAATTCACATGAAAGATCCTAAATTACGGATATGATCATTGAGATTTTGATTGCCGAATTATAAACTATAAATGAGGCAGCCTACCTTCATCCAAGACAAGAGAGCAATTTCACATTTTTACTTGTACAATATCAACCAGTCCCCATTTCTTTCTATTATTTATACTTAATTTTCTTATTAATTCATTCTTCTTGAATTCGCAACAGAATCATAAATGTAAATTGTTTAATTTTAAGCTATTTAATTGTAGAATGTTAACAATTTCGATGTTTCTGCTTTTCTTCACATATTGTGATCATGATATATACTGAGACTTGAACAACCCCCATATTATGATATCTGATGATTATCCTAAAGTATCTGATGAACATATAATATATACATATTTTACTTTTATTATATATTCGCTAGTTATTTGTTATTTTTAGATAATAAATTTATTTTATTAAATAGTAAAATAATTCGAAGATTAGGGAATAAACGTGCTTTAAGGAATCAAAATTAAAGAGAATAGAAGCTTACCAGATTAGATTCATGGGCTTGGATAAATTAAGCGAAGCAAGATCAAATATGGTCCATTATGTTGACCACGTGAAAAGCACTCAAGAAAAGGAAAATTTAACAATTGAAGTAATGTTGATTTTGATTTCAAACGGAGTGCACGTACATGGCATTAAAAAGGAATGAAAATCCTAATGTGACTAAATTACTCGGAAGGCAAGCGGATTGGATGGCATTAATTTGCTTGGTCATCGCGGTTTTGGAAAAGGCTAAAGGTTACCAAACAAGTCCGCCGAGCATAGGGATGACAATGGGTACCGCCAATAATAGATTTGTCATTATTGAATCCGCAGCTCCAAAAATTTTAAATTACCAAATCCACCCATAGCTACTACAGGGTTTTAGTTTTATAAAAAAAAATCCGCCCGTTGTGAGTTTTACCAATTATCAAACCCTGTAACCTGCAGCTGTGGTAGTAGCAACAGATTTATTTAAAATCACTGGGTTTGGTCATACTCGCAACAGTGGTAGCAGTAACATATTTATTTCAAATCATAACACCACATCCACAATCATAATACCACATAAAGAAAAGATTTATCCAAACATTTCTATAAAATATATACTTTTACTATTGCATACAAATATACAATTAACTCTGCACTAAAAGTTATGCTTAAGCTTTTGATTAGATTAGTAGCCAAGTTTAGGTGGATTTTTAGCCAAAACCGACAAATCTAAGATAGACCAATTTCATCTAATATGGATATCCTTTCATTGATAGCTACACAAGTGTCTTTAAAAAAATATGCATATGTATTGTGAAGAGAATGATGTGAATCAAGCTAGCAACAACAATTATGTATTTTTAAAATTAAATATTTCTATAATGAAGAAGATTAGGTTTGGTTTTAAGCGACAAATGGCTGTCAATAATGTAGTTTACATATTTCTATAACTAAATATTTTTATTGTCATTTTAATAATTAAATTTATAAAAAAACAATTAAAATAAATTTTCTTACTGAATTTTTGTTAATATCAAACCCACCCGCAGCTTGGAATGAATTTAAATTTATAATATCAAACCCACCCGCAACTCATAAAATTGCCCGCATCAAGCAGTTTTTGGTAGGCAAGTGTTGGGCGAATTGCAGGTTTGTGGATACCATTGCCATTCCTAGCCAAGCATTATATATAAGCCAAGCTTTTGGCTTTTGAAAGGGGGACGAAGACAATTGGCTTTTGAAAAGGGGACGGAGATGGATGCAGACGAAAGATAGAGAGAAAAAAAATTGGAGCGTCAGTCGTATGATGGGTTTTATTAGCTCTATTGTCCTCAACCTCTTTTTGTCTTTCCTTTTTTTTTTTTTTACTAGGGTTAAGGATAAAACCTTGTTCAATGAAATAATGAAAAATATCCACCGTCTACCTATTTTTTACACCTTTTTAAAAAATACACAATTCCTTCATTTTTTGGCTGGAATCCACCTAAAGTTATATTTTTTTTCACTTTTCCACTTCCGTTTGGAATCCGTTAAGAAAACTAACGGAAACTTAAAAAAATGACCATTTTACCCCCAAAACAAAAATTACAATTTCACCCTAAAAAATGCCAAAAATAATAAAGATTTAATAATGAATATCATTATTGGTACATTAATGAAGCACAAAAAAATCTTAACTACTAGAGATTATAATTCAATGAATAATAAAACTCTATTTATCTTAAATTCAATTGATGGTTTGTGAGATTGGGCTATTTTTAATACTACTATTATAATTTAGCATTCTAGTTACCGACATATTTAAAAAAAAACTTGCATTTGATGGTTGTGGAATTAATTTCTTTATTGACTGATGGGGAAAATAATTAGATTTAATCTAATTATTTTTTATAATTTTTAAGGTGAAATTGTAATTTTCGTTTTGGGGGTAAATTGTCATTTTTTTAAAGTTTCCATTAGTTTTCTTAACGAATTTCAAACGGAAGTGGAAAAATGAAAAAAAATGTAACTTTAGGTGGATTCCAGCCAAAAAATGAAGAAATTGTATATTTTTAAAAAAGGTGTAAAAAATGGGTGGACGGTGGATATTTTCCCATGAAATAACTTACTTTTTATTCAATTAATTCCATACTTATGTGCTTTCATGTTATGGTTCTTGTTTCACATATTTGGTTGAATATAGTTAAATCTTTTCACTAATTTGTCATGCATTATTGATTGTTAGGATTAATATTTGAATAAACCAATAGTTGGATTTATAAAGCTTATATGTGATTATTTATGATTCTTTGTCTTTCATTAAATTGTTTATATGGAATGCATAAGAAAATTTTGACTCCTTGTTATTCAATATGTTTACATATGATACTTTGATATCATACTATTAAGCAGGACAAGAACCTATATAAGATTAATCTTAATTGGGTTTAATTGTTATATTCATGAGTAGACATAAATTGATTTCGAGTTGTCACTTTAAAATTAGGTATTGATCGGTAATTAGATAATTGTTAAGTTGAATTGTGATGGATTATGAAACCTTGATAGCTTCAATCTCTTGAATTCTTATGTTAATTTACTCAATTTAATTTTAATTACATCGTTAGTTTAAATCTTTTCAAACAAAATATTTTCTAACTAGAGTAAAGTCTCAGTTAGCTTAGATTAAACTTAGCTTTCGTAAAAATTAACAGTCCTTATGGGTTTGACCTCATTATTCGTAATCTACACTCCAATAATGTACTTGTGAGTATATTAAAATTTGCACAACAGTATCAATCATCATCGAGAAGTTCACAATCGGTCCTCTATAAAGTTATCTATCTGCTTCCCACCAATATCATAATCCACTTTGTATTTTTGTTGAGACATATTATTCCAATAAAGATGGGAATGAAGTATATATAGTATATTTAATACATATAACAAAAAGTTTGAAAAACATAATGAATGATTTGGTGTGATTTATTGGTGGAAACTTTTACTACACATCCAATCAAACTTTCTACTTGTAATAAAAAAATTAAAAAAAAAACTCATTATACTTCTATCCATCACTCTCTCTTAATTTATTAATTAATGATAGAAAGCTCAATTTACAATCCCCATATGATGATCTGTGATGATCTATCATCATAAAATATCAATCATCATCAAGAACTTCACAATCCGTCCTCTGGAAAGTTATCTGCTTCCTGCCAATGTCATAACCCACATTGTAAAATTGTTGAGCCATTATTCCAATAAGTGAAAAGTTTACGTATCTATTATTAATAGAAGCCGGATTCATAGCCATGCAAAATGCATCTGGCCTCGGTTGATAAAACATGCTGTCTTTCTCCAAAGCCAACTCAGCTCCGCCCCTAAAATGAAACCTAACAGTTGGAAACCCCTTGAGGTCACTAGACATGATCCCATGATAACACAATTGTCTGGCCACGAATATGATCTCATCTGCTCCCCTTCGAGACATATCATAACTTCGTCACGAAGTGCCTCGTAAGCTTCTTTCACAAGCCAAGTTACATCTGTTCCACTGTCAATCATAACTCCACCACCACTATCATCCCTTTTGAAAATATTAGGGTTTATGTCAAGCATTCTGCCATCAACGCTTATGGCTTCAAGGGTTATGTAATAATGTCCATCTATGAATTGAAGAGGGGTAGCATCACCTTCATCAATTATTGCTCCATCCCCTAGAATCAGCTTGTTATGTAAATAGTCCGGATCGTGCAAGCTCCCAATGCAGTAAGAGAACGAAGAGTTCAGCTGAGAAACTAGAGATGATCTACCGATTCCCAGACCAAAAATCCCAGAAAATTTAAAATTCCGGTTAATACTGAAGCCACACCCGAAAACGACATCTTAAACATGAATTGTGCTTTCGTCTGTGTTTTTGAAGGCGAGTTGCTCGGTGGAGACGAATACAGATGTTTCAGGGCCAATAAGGTATAATTGAGTGTAGATACATCGGTGTTTATAAGCACTGCACGGCTCATAAGGGAAATACCGGCATTGTTCAGAGTCGCAAGGCACGTAAGCGTAAGAAGAGGATCTTGAGGGATAAAAAATTGTGCCTAATTGCGGGGAGCAATCTCTGCAAGGGTAGCAATGAACCCATAAAAGGGAGCTGCCGGTGTCCATGGCTGTGAACTGTGGGACTGGTGGCGGCCGATGGAGATATTTACGTAGAACAAAGAATTGGAAATATCATTGCTGGGAAGAATGTGAGCTTGGTAAGTATTATGTGATGATGTGATCTAATTTTCTCTTGCAAGTACGCCAAGCGTGCAATTGAAATGTTGATACCACGTTGAACGCGGTGAGCAGGATTCTCATTCGGATTGTTATATGGAGAAAGGATGGAGTCACGGTGAATGAGCTTGATAGTTAGCTGTGTAGGTCTGCTCGGAGTAGGGAATGTGGCAGCATTAATGCTCATGAGAGTGAAGATGAGAGAATAGAACAGCACTGATAATGCAACAGCCATGATGTATATCAGATAACTTCGATATTTCGTTTAGCTGCCATATATGTTGATGATGTAAATATATATAACATGAAGAAGAGCTGATCACACCAAGGTTATGAGTACTTGGGCTTTATATTTTAACTGAAAATTAAGCTTCTAACATATGTTGACAAAAAAGATTTGGAAGTAGTTGGAGTTGACAAAGTGGATGGACCCAAGGAGAGCATAGAATACGAGAACATTGAGAGAACTGAAGAGAATGAGACCAGTTTAAATTTGACAATCGATTTAAAGAACTAAAGAGCATGAGACAACCAGTGGGGGCGCGCAACTAATTACCAATATTGTTGTTATTATATATCCAAGATTTTGTTCTTGTACAAAGAATATATAATTCCAAAGAAATATTAAGTAGTTTTCGGTAGTTTGAGAGACAAAAGAATGCTCGAAAGAAGCATTTCACCGTGTGATTTTCAGAAAAACCATCACCGCCAAGACTTCTGACTTCCTCAACTTGACCAATGACCACCAGGTCATGCACCAACACATGACACGCCAACATGAGTAGTTGTTGCCACTTCCCATCACCATAAGAGCTATTATAAATTTATTGTTTTATTTGCGAAAGCCATTAATTAACATTGAATTAGATACATGGTCAATAAGAGAGGATCAAATCAAGAGAGCAGCTAGCTAGATTATAACATTAGCTAATGATCTTATTCAATTATTAATTATTGTCATAAAACACACCAGTATATATTGTGCTTGGTCTTATATAGAAAAAAAAAAAGATTTGCTATAGTATATATTCCGAATCCTGCTGGTTTGAAAGGATTTCTTGTCAATTTCAGTATTTCATGCTCTTAATTCTTTTATTATCATAAATTATCGGACACAATCTTTAAAAATTCCGATATTTATACTATCATTAACTTCTTTTGAGTTAAATTACCATGCTTATGTTGTTAAAATGCCAACCTACAATTAGTTCCATTGTGCTCGTATTCATATTATATTTCTTAAGAAATATAAAGTAGTTTTATTCAATTGTTTTTCTTCATACAATTTTTGTTTTAGCGCTATGTGCATCCTGAGAGAAAAGGGTCATCATGGCTCCTCTAACTGCTTGTTATTATCATTTTATTTTTAATTTAATAATATGATCAGCGATATGTTCATCAAAAAAATAAAAACAATTCTCAACACCCATCTGTTGAAAATGGGGCGCCGCTCTTCTAGAAGAGTGGTGCACCCACAATTGTTGGAACGGTGCATCACAATTTGTACTCGCGCGGTTTGACTCCCCCTCCTCCCCCCCCCCCCCCCCAAACAAAAAAAAAAGGATGAAAAATAGCCAACCAATTGGCTAAAGGAGGGGTGCTCCCCCTCATTTGGTGCATCCCAATCTATTTTCTTCGGTTCTTCTCCTCTATTTTGAGAGGGAGAAATCAAGAGTTAAGTGAGAGATTAAAAGTTTTTAATACTCTTATGTGATTAGTGATTTGAGAGGTTGTATGTATTGAGATTCTGGTAAAGTTTTTGTAATGACCCGTCCTGACCTCCACAAGACGAATCTTACTGATAGATGCTTAAAATAAAAATATAATAATAATAATCCTTTTACAATCCATAAAAAAAAAACCATATCCTTGAAAATACAAAGATAAAATGCAAACTACAGCGGAAGAATTTAAAATTCATTCCAAACCATCTAATTCCTCCATTCAAGTCCTTTTCGATGCTCATTACGAATCAATCCTGATTTACAGAAACTGAATCACAATAAACTATAATGAGTACGAAACTCAGTAAGTAAACCAGTTTTGTATATACCAAAATACATACATACATACATACATATAATGCACATGAATGACGTGTCATGATATTCGAAAATATCGTAAAACAAATAATCGAAATCTCATTCTATCTTTCTCAAACTTTCACATTCTCTTTCAAATCACTTACTTGAGCTACCTTTATTCGATTACCGTTTAGTAGGACACTCTCTTAACTTTCATAACTTTCATAACTTTCATACTCTTTGGCTTCTCGCCAATGCGTCATTCGCCCACTTATCTCATAACTATATAAACATCTAGAGTATCCTCCACTAAGTCATTAACGAATTCAAGCATCCAAGCTGAAACTGTAAAACAATATTTCTTTCTTGAAATTTCTTTTGGCTAAAATCGACTTTCTCATTTTCCAGAAAACATAATACATTTTCGTGCTCATGCCAATGAAATATTCACACATACGTATGCCCATGTCCATAAATACACATAACAACATATCATATCAACACATCACATAAACACATGGGCAGAGCATATAAATCAATATCTGTATATTTCAAAATAAACTTTTCAAACATTTCAAACATATATATTGTTTATTGTGATTCGTTTGGAAATCTAGTTTACTTACCTCCTGGTAACCCAATCCTCGAGTAACAAATGCACATCGATATCATCAGGCTAAAAATAAATAAAAATACTCTCATAAGAATAAAATTAAACCATAATCATAAACTCCAATATTCTCAAATTCCTTAATATAATCACTTTCCATACTTAACCTCAAATAATCTTAATTTACGTCATAAATCATCAAAATACTCACAATTCTTAAAATTACGAAATTACCCCCAAATATCAAAATTACCAAAATGCCCTTGAATTCAATATTACCAAAATACCCTCCTATCAAAATTACCAAATTAACCTCAAAATCATAAATTACCAACTTTATCCTTAATTTCAACAATGACCAAAATACTCACAAAATCTAAAATTACAAAATTGCCCTTAGACTGTGAAATTACCAAAATACCCTTGCCGGTCAACAGTCATCGGAATTTAGTCAACACTGGCCAGGAAGCTCAAATCTTAAAGTGCCAATCACGTTGAGTTCAATGGTACCAGCGGTGAGCTCCAACGCGCAGCAACGACACCGGAATCTAGCTCGACAGCCGTGAATTCCAACAATCGACCGGCGACAAAACAACGACTCTCGGTGCCTATGGATGGTCAGAAATGGAAGAGGGAGTCATGAGGAACAAAATCCAACCGGTGGTATCACCCAAAACTGAAGAAAATCTCGGCGGAGTAAAGTGAAATAGTCGCGGTTTTCAAGCTTCGATCGCCGGCGTTCCGCTTGGTTTTCAGCGGCGAGGATGGCAGGGGAACGACGGTCGGCTTCTAAGCTTCAGATCGATACCAAGCTCGACCGGTGAGGTGGCCGAAATGGGAGATCCGTCTGAGTCAAGGTCGCGGGTTCCGAGTCGGGTTGTGGGTCAAACAGGGTCAAACACACACACTCTCTCTCATGCTTTCTCTCTCTTTCTTTGAAAATCCAGCTTCCCCCTTTTCCATATATAAAACCCGATTTCTTCTTCCCTTTTTTTCATTTAACTTTAATACAAATTAAGCTAATACCAGACTCGAGACGAAAATAAAATCCGACTATCCGAGCGTTTAATCGCGCTCAATTTTTATAGGTGAAGGGTCAAAAAATAATCAGGTGTGGGGTATTACAGTTTTATCCTTTTGTCTTTTCTTGTGAACGTAGGTAAAAAGTCAAACCATGTAATTTCTAATGTCCTCTTTGTGTGCTTGTTCTTCATTTTACTCCAATGTCATTTTAGTTGTGATTGTGCTTCTCCCATCAATTTCCTAACAATGGTACCAGAGCTATTAATTAAATTTTTAGAATCGGGGTACTGTTTCACGTACGGTAAAATATATATCCAATGGTAATACTCAATTGTCTGCATATAATATATATCCACAATCGTGTATTAGAGGCCTATTGTGGGTCTATGGGTGTGTGCTAATTTGGTTATAAACTTATACAGCGAAACCTCTATAACTAAATAAATTAATAAAACCTCTATTATATAATAAATTTTTGCAGTCCCGACTTGGGCAAAGGGCTAAATTAATAAGAGCATTACCAAAAAACTCTTCAAATAAGATTTTACTACTTAGTTGAAGAGTCACTTCAACATTTAAAACTTTAAAAAAATAATCCTATTAAAATTTTTCCAATAAGAAGTATTTCTCTCTTTTCAATTTTGTAGAGTGCTTTCTCTCTCTTTAATTTATATTTATAACTTTTTATTAGAAAGAAAGAGAGAAGTGTCTTAATTACTATTTATTTTTCCTTTTTAAAAAATAGTTATTTGATTAAAGTAATATTAATTTATTTCTATTTGAGGAATTTCTTGGAGGATATAATATTTTTTCACTCTCCTATTTGCCACATAGATAAGCAAATATATATTCGAAAAGTAAAATTAGTAAAGACTTTTTTGGAAACACTCTTACACAATTTTGTGTTCACATTCATATAGTAAATTAATAATTTGTTGAAATTACAAATATAATTGTTATGATATTTTTTATTTAAACTATGACTATATTGTTACTTTTTTTTAGAAATTTAAATATAATTTTAATCTCATCCTTAATTTTGCTTATTACTTCTAGAAGTTCTAGGGTTGAATTATGAAATTGTAAGCATTTTTTATTTTATTTATTTATTTAATTATTTAGTGGATTAATTCATTTTCAATTGATTAGATTGGTAAAATATTAAAAGATGTGTCCATTGTAATGTATATACATTTTATAAATTATTATTTTATCAATTAAATTAATTCCCCTTTAAATTAATAGGTTTTGTATGGTCCTAATATTATCAATTTACATAAGTTATACTGTAATTAATAACAGGCAAACATTTTGAAAAAGGGCTTTGGATAACTAATTAATTACTTGGACACTTTGGCAAGCAAGATTAGATTGGACTAATTATTAAAATTACACTAGATTAGATTTGTTTGGATCCGACTAAATTATATAATATTGTCTTATATTTGGTATAATATCGATTGAACTGTATTAAATTATATTTCAATGACACTAAATACCATTTAATTATAAGTAAGAACTATTCATGAATATTTAATAACAAAATAATTATTAAAATTAATTTAAAAGACAATTAACTAAAAATTAAATATATAAAAAATTAGTTATTAAGTAGTCATAATTTATAATAAACAAAATATAAATTAGATTAAATTAAATTAAATTAAAAAATATTTAAATATTTAATTAATTTTATTACATATTTTAGTATATTTTATTTTATCAAAAATTGAGCAAATAATATATGTAAAAGCAACCAATTACTGATATTATTAATTTTCATGATTAATTTTAATATAGTGATTATTAAAGTAAACATACAAGCATTATACAAGTATTGTTTTTAAAATTAATTCTAACTAAACCCATGTGTAAATTTATCCTAACTAAATGCATCTATAAATTGGGATCGCTAATCCCATGATTTTAGGAGTAAGTTCAAATTTTATCCTCTATTCTAATTCAAAGTAAAACTTGCCAAATGTAGTATAAATAATTAATTCAAAAACTAATCCAATCCCACAAGTAATCCTTGCTCCAAAACGTCTATGATTGACAAAAAAAATAAAAAAATAAAAAATAGTAAAAGACTGTTACGATGATGTTGATTATTTGAATAACAACCATAATAGAATAGGGTTAAGAAAAATCAAATCCTAAATAAAGTAAACTAAACTAACAAAATTTGAGTCAAATAAACTAAAAAGAGTACTCTTCTGTCCACTATTAATTAATTCAATATAGTTATATTAAGAAGATCTGATTAGGAGGGGAGGATTCGGATCCGAATAATTTCTACATGAATCATGGCGAATGAATGGGAAAGAAAAAGCAAAGGTGCTATCAACATATAGTTTGGGCAAACGCGGCCTTGGCGGCCGGTAACCTTCTCTAACCAGGATTTCGAACTTCTGTCCTGCTTGACAGTGGCCTGGAAAGCCGCTCCAAAAGTAGTGGCTGCCGGTAAATCTGAGAAGGATTGAGTCAGAGCCAGTAGTGGAGCCCCCCCGGTTGAGGGATTTTGTTCTGCATGACTCAAAATCTTGGCGGTTACGTGACATGATCACGTTGTCTGACTGCCTGTTGTACTCGAACACGATGGTGTCTCCAACGCTGAAGTTCCTCGAAGATGCCCATTTCTTGTAATAATCAACGTCGCCGATGTTTGCCTTTGGATTTGTCCATCCACCAGACTCACCACCAACTTTGTGTGTTTTAGAAAAACCAACACCTCCAAGACTCACTATTTTCTCAGCTCCACCACCACCACCAACACGCACAGTTGCTGCTGTTGCCATCACCAGCAAGAAACTTAAAGCAGCTACTATGATATATATTTTCGTCTTTGTAAAACCCATTACTAATGATTGATCGATCGATCAAAATTAGATAATCAAATCAATCAATAGGAGACCGAGAAAAGAAATCATGAGAGGACCGAGGCAGTGAGCTTATTATTAATTAGTATTATATATGATCCCATAAAATACACCAGTACGTGCTAATTGGTCTTATATAGACAATAAGACAAAGTTAATTTGCTATACAATATTCCGAATCCTGGCTTGAAAAGGCGTCCTATCAGTTTCAGGAATCGAATTTATTTATTATTTAGGATTCTTTCGTCACCTATCCTATTATTGGCTCACTATTGTAATATAGATCTGGACACGTGGCTAGTTTCTCTCATACATTTTCGAAATTTTATATTATTTACCTAGTTCTCAACTACTTCTTACTAACACCAATAAGACGTTATCAGCATGACATCGCTCTAGTATAAGAAATTTCTTATTTCTAATGATTGATTTTTTCCTAAACAAATTTTAGTAACGCGATTGATGGTTAAAAACTAAAAAGTAGAGATAATTAAATTTCAATCATATACTAACACTAATTGAAAAAGTGATTTACGTGACTGTTACTTTGCCGTTACATATGACTTTTTGTGACGGCTTAAAGGGGTTACTTACGCGGGTGCTACAAAAGCTTTGTGACCGCAAATTGTGTGTTGCAAGGTGTCTTTCGTTATGGCCATTCTTTCAAGAAAAAAAAAATTACAAATCTTAGTTTATTAAGCGTTAGTTTCTCAAAATTGTGGATCAATAATAACACTTCACATTTCAAAACTAATAAAGGACAGCCAGTGCTATGATAAAGCTAACTGTTGAATTAAAAGTTATAACCTAAATAATCAAGAATTAAATAACATTATGCACTTTATTCCAAATTTCCAATAGTGAATTAACTATGATAGTTAATCTAAATTGGCCACTTAGAATGACCATAAATAACTCATCAAGTTCCCACACTATAAGAAAAATAATCTATTATGACAGGTAAAAACTATCATCTTAGGGATGAATGGCGGTTTTTCTTATTGTCATTGTAGCCGACGTCAAAAAAAAAAAAATGACAGAACAATACATGTCACATAGTTGTGATAAATATTACCACTCCTATGTCCGTCATAACATATTTTTCAAAAAAGTTAAAAAAAAAATTGAATTGAATTAGTAATTTTTGGTGAGAAATTCAAAATACGTAATTTTTGTATTTTTGTTCCTGAAAATTATAAAATTAATATAAAAAATATAAAATGCAATCATAAGAATCATAATATTTACAAAATATTAATTCCAATCATTACAAATTTCCAAGTATATGTAACCAAATAATAGAGTCAAGAAGATACATAACAGAAATGTGAAAAAAGACATGTAGATGTCTCAAGTCTTCTACGTTCTTCTCCCACCAAAAAAAATAAAAAAATTGGTCTTCTACCTTCAAATTCACCATCACAATTTTCAGTGAGCCATATAGCTTTCTTAGGATCAACAATTGTTTTGGTTTCCCTGCAACTACTGCTGCAACCTCGGAATTAATTGCTTGCATTCTCCAATTCAAGTGCTCAACGCCAAAAAAGCTCTATTATGTTTGTATGGTTTCGGATTCGAACAAAAACTTTGATTCACCCACCTATTAATAACACACCCATCATCATCATGACATATAAAGATTTAATAAAAATAGAATTATTTCAAAAGCAATATGTATTAGAGGAATATTAACCTGTAGATCTAGACAAAAATAGAACATCAGTCTCCTCTATTTTGGCTGCAAGACTCAAACAATCAAATTAAAGATTACATGGAATAAGAAATGCAAACTTTGGTCAATAGAAACTGAAATGAATGGCAACTTATGGGGTGATTCACAGACAAAAAAAAACATGTACATATAGTTTATGGATAAATATGCACAAAGAGGTCCAAAACTGAAGTGAGCATGAACTTGTTTAACCAAATAGGCCACTCGCATTGATCCAAAATGAAAAGCTTTTAAGAAAGGAATCAGCAAAAAATTGGATGAAATAAAGAACAAATACAATGAACAGCTTATTGGTATAAGTTGCATTAGTAATAATCTTTATTTACAAATACCAGTGAACAACAGAATGTATATAGGACTTAATCCTAATAGAAGGTTAAAATCGATACTTGGAGACTAGAGAAAACTGCTAAAAAGCAATTAAAGTCACATTAACAGAAAGAGTGCAGTAACAAAGGTAGGGAAAAGGTAAGTCCTAAAGGTCTACCTATCAATATGGAATAAATTATGATTAGATGAGTATTGCCTTGCACTTGTAGAAACAACAAGATTTGAATTGAAGATTAAAATTACGCAATATCATTGTTATGAACAAGAATGGTTTACATGATTCAAAAATCGGCGGCCATTGACAAATTCTAAGAATATGAAAAAAAAAACTAAATTGAAATAATTCTAAATTGTGTCATAATAAGAAAACAAAAGCCAAAGAAATTCAACTTAAGTACTTGCAAGCACTTGAGCCGCAGCCCCAGTAAATATCCCAGCACTTATCACAATAAAATTGGCAATAATCATTGCAGGCTAAATTAAATTTAACAATAAAATTATAGTAATTAGATGTAAGGATGCAGTCAGGAATTTAATTGGGCTGCGGCACATTTAAAATATAATATAATTTTAAAATTTATATTTGTTTTAGATTTCATTTGATTTAATTGATTTTTTAATGGATTTTATTTGATAAAGACAGTTCTCTTGTTGTCTTTATTAATTTTTGTCAAATTATAATAGCTAATCAAATTATTTAGATTTAGACGTTTAAGTTAGGAGTAGTATGAAATTTTTTAAAATTACACGTGGTACTTTCAAAATTTTGCAATTCATTTGGGGTATTTTTATAAATAATAAATAAAATATATTTTTTTAAGATAACCATAAAAAAAAATTTTAAAAGCGGTCCCGGCTGGTCCTATGCTGGGTACGCCCTTGATTAGATAAGTATGTAGGGACCTATCCTTACATATGGTTCCAGTCAAAGCAGGACAAAATAAATTTTCTAAAAATTGTTGATCAACAATTGGTGGACAGTATAAAGAAAATCGTTTGCATCAAAGAACCTGGCCATGGGGACTCCCACAATAATTTCAAACTCTTTGTTTTGAATATTGGGATGGCTAAGATTATAAAGGCATACTATATATACTACTAAAGTCTTTACAACTTGTTCTAACTCTAATATCAATCAAGCTATTTATAAGTTATTTCTTTCTTTTACTTTGATTTTTTGGAATAAAAGAATTTGATTTCAGGCTATTTGAAAAAAAAAAACAAACACCAGTATGGTAGATTGCATAATGCTGGGCAATATCATGTATTAATTTTGACACCTACGTTTTCATTCACAAATTCAAAATGTTTAGCAACCAGCTTGCTAAACCAACAATTGTCAGGAACACCAGCCAAATCAAATTTAATTATTGCAGAACAGCAAAAAGAACAAACAAAAGAAATACGAAACTAAGAAAATAATAACAATAATAAAAGCATATAGGAAGAAGATTGGAAACCAAGCTTTGGCTCCTGAGTAGGGATGGCAAATTTTTCCGGACCCGGTCCGGATCCGGACAAATCCAGACAATCCGGTTTGGGTTAAATCCGGACCGGACTCATGAAAAATACAGATCCGGATAGTATTTTTCAAACTCGGATACATGCGGGTTCGGTTGTAGGTTAAGCTAAACCCGAATTTCGGGAACCCAAACCCGCACTATAGTATTAATAATTAATTAATTAATTTTTATTATCAAATATAAATATAAAAGTCAAAAGTTAAAAAAAAAAGAAAGAAAAGAAAAGAAACCCTAAATCCCCACCCAGCTGCCTCTATTTTCCTCTTCCTCAACATCAATTCAATGATTCATCATCCACCATCGTCAATTCATCATCAACAACAAAAATAATTAATATCATCCTCAACATCAATTTAAATAATTGTCAATTCATCATCAATCATCATCAAAAGCAACAATCTTTGGCACCGTCAAATTCAACCTTATCTCTCATCTCTCATCAGATTCGATCTCATCTCTCTCTTGTTCGTGGATATTGGATCTCAAAACTTGCTCACTGTTCTCATGGCTGTCGCCTCCTGGACTCGCCGGTGCCTCAACCGACACCTCAAAGCAACCGCTAATCCACTCTTGCTGGGTTTTTTGTCCATGTTTTGTTTGATGCCGAGATCTCTCTTCTCTTGTTTGGCATCTTGAGCTAGCGTCTTTGGCTTTCTTTTCTTTTGATTGATTGAATTGATTTATTTAATTTTTTTTGTTATGAACCACCGAATGCAACATTTTAACACATAATATGGATGTAATTGTAAATTTTATTATTGAAGTAGGCAAATTTAGTTCAGATCCCATGAATTTTTTCTTCCTTTTTTATTGTTTCTGTAAATTCCAGACTAAAAAAAGGGCATGCACAGAGGCTTTATCGTTCCAGCCTCCATCCAACTTTTCCAACTTTCCGAGTTGAAAACCCACAATCTGGAAATCCAAATTTTTCCAGGTTGAACCCATACTGTACTTGGAGAAAGAAAATGCGGGTTTTTATCCACATCCGGGAAGGAGAATTGTCATCCGGGTTCGGAACTGGAAAGGCCAAACCCGGACCCGAACCCAACCCGATTTTTGCCATCCCTACTCCTGAGTTGCCCCTCCCATAATCCCTTTACCAACATTTACAGGTTCAAAATCTTTGCGACAGGAAAAAAAACTAAACAAAAAAAAAAAGAGAAATCCACATGTTTTGGTAATACCTGCTCCAGGACAAGACCATATAATTCTTTTACTAGAGTTTTCAAGTTGTTCTACCAATCATGGCTTTAGAGTAATATTTGTGAACTCAGAGTATGATCACAAGTAGGTATTTAAATAATTGGAAGTTCTAGATTTCATAAATAAATAAACATTAAAGACCAATAAAATAGATTCAAATTTAATAAGAACATTTTCAAGTTTTACATGTATATGGTTTGAATTTGACAAGAACACCCCCCAGACTTTTAAGTTTTAAATGGGTAGGGTTCAAATTTAACAAAAAAATTAAAATTGACATCAAACACAATACTACAACATGATTTACCTGAATTACTCGAACGGCTAGGCTCAATCAGTAATGAGTGAGTGAGGGTTCTCACTTCTCAGTTAGAGTTTTGAAATTTAATGGTGGCAGCATTCTCATTCAGTGGGTACTCCATATAGTTCTCGGTGAAGGCCAAAATAAATGACAAAAGATGAGAGAATGTCATGGCTATTTTTCTCATTACGATTTGGGTTTTGATTAAGATTGATTTTGCCGCAGCAAAGAAAGATGATTAAGTGACAATGGCAGACACGAACAATGTCGAAAATAACAGTGACAATAGCAATTAGTGAGAATGGCATAGAATGGCAAGTGTTTGGGCGTCGTCGGTTTGCTACGAGTTTCGAGGGTTTGCTAGATGTGTGCTATGTTTTGCGATTTCAAAGTGAGGCTTGAAAATTTTCTCAAACACTTAAGAAAATTTTTTGGTTCCCTCCTCACAAAACGTTTCCCTCCTTGCATAACGCTGCGTTTTTTTTATTTATAAAATTTTCAATTATAATTTCAAATTATCAAAAAAATGACAACGTTTTACTTTTTTTGGTAATAAAATATTTTAAAATAAAGTCAAAACCTGCATAAATAAAGTCAAAATAACAGATTAGTCATGCTTTCTTGGCAGTCAAATAATCTATCACTGGTATATCATAGATTCTTGATAGAGGATATTTCTATCACAAGTATATAATAAATGCATTACAGAAAAAAACTATCATGTGTCTATCCTCATAGGTTTTCAGATAAAAAACCGTCACACGGAGGACTATCATAAATTCTTGATAGAGCATATTTCTATCACAAGTATATAATAAATGCATGACATAAAAAAAAAAAAAAACTATCATGTGTCTATCCTCATAGGTTTTCAGATCAAAAATCGTCATACAAAGGACTATCATGTGTCTATCCTCATAGGTTTTTAGATAAAAAAAACATCACACAGAGGACTGTCATAAATTATTGATAGATGATATTTCTATCACAAGTATGTAATAAATGCATGACAGAAAAAAACTATCTTGTATCTATCCTCATAGGTTTTTAGATAAAAAATCATCATACAGAGGACTGTCACAGTAGCTGTTTTTTCTTGTAGTGCCAACAAATCATACACAAGGCCAATAATGTTGCACAATGCATTTAATGACATGAAACTTGGTATAGATACTCACAAAAGAGGGGGGGGGGGGAAGAAGATAAATTACCTGCACATCAAAGGCAAACCACAAAAAAACAATTAGGATGAGAAAGTCTTTCTAGAAAGTAAGTTTACAAAAGTAATCAAATTTAAATGAAAATAATTGCCAGTAGCATTGATCCTAGTGACATCGTTGAAAATATATTGTTTACTGAACAAAACCAATCTCTTTATTCAAATTTGAAAATTGTCATTGGCCTACACTTGATTAATAGAAAGGGCTGCACATACATATTCTAGAAAGTTTGGTGGCATTCTTGAAGATAATTAATCTTATAAACACATTTGATCAATTATCAGTCTTAAAGTTTAATCAATACAAAAATGATAAAACAGCGTCACATATGCTCCATTTTCTTGTATGCTTTTTCGGGTAATTAAATATCAGACATGAAAAAAAAAACCTGCGAATAAATGATGACTTTTAGTAAACGAAAATTTTTAGATTTTAAATATTCCTAGGAAGCTGTAAATACCACGGAAAAAAGAACTTGTACAAACACTACTACCTGCAATCATTTAGCAGGAGTCAAAAAATAGCACCAAACCTAGAAAAGAGCAACTGTCAAAATTGGCTGCATCTAGAAGCTTTGACAAGAATGGTTGGCATGGCTGGATTTAGAAGCTTTGACAAGAATGGTTGGCACTTGGCTTTGAAATTCTAGATGCTGTAATGTTTGGTAAAAGAAAAGAAAATTCAAAGCTAAAAATTCAAAGTTTGAAATTTTTTAAGTTGTATGGCTTGAGGTTTTGGCCACTTGTTTGACATTTGAGGCAAAGATTTTCCTATAAATACAAGCTCTCAATCTAGAGCTTTTATCCAATTCCATCGAGAGAGAAGTATTGCTTTTTTTGAGTGTTGAGAGTTTTAAAAGTTTAATAAACTCTTGAGTGTCTAGTGAGTGAGAGATTAGGTGTATTGGGGTTTTGAGCAGTGAGATAAAATATTACAATACTTGTAATCCTTATCTCACGAGTGAAATATTTTCCTTCTGTTTTCGCCCATGGATGTAGGCTAAAAGCCGAACCACATAATTTCTGGTGTCCTCTTTTGTGCTTATTCTTTATTTTTTTACAATTTCAACTTGGCTGCGCGTCTGCTTCACCTACTAATTTCCTAACAGTGGTATCAGAGCTATTGGTTGTATTTTTTGGAGTCAGGAACTGTTCATGTAAGGGGTACTATTCACGTATACGACACTATTCACGTATATGGTATTGTTCACATATACGATTTTGTTCACATATACGGTACTATTCACGTATATGGTACTATTAACGTGAAACGGTGGAAGCGATCCAAGAATTTTGTGGTGCAAAGCAGGGAATAGTGGTGTGAGTAAAGCAACTGTGTGATTTTGTACATGTCTAGGAAAGTTCTGTCACAAAGGCGATAAGAGCTTAAGGAGTCTGGGTTTTAAGTGGGACCATTGTGACCCCTCCAGTCTTTCTTGGAAACTTTCCTGGTGTGCATTCTCACACATACTCACAACTATTCAATGTGGTACACTAACTTGTGTGCATTATTTATCAACAAAATGACGGCAAAGTATGAAATTGAGAAGTTTAACGGAAATAATTTTTCGTTGTGGAAAATGAAGATGAAAGCTGTATTGAGGAAAAATAATTGTTTGGCAGCAATTGGAGAAAGGCCCATGGAGATAACTGATGACAAGTGGAACGAGATAGACAGCAACGCCATTTCTGATCTACACTTGGCACTTGCGGATGGAGTATTATGCAGTGTGGCAGATTAAATACGGCGAAGGAAATATGAGATACTCTCACAAAATTGTATGAAGTCAAGTCACTACACAACAAAATCTTCTTGAAGAGAAAACTCTATACTTTTCGAATGGCGGAATCTACAATGGTGACCGACCACATCAACACATTGAAAACTCTATTTTCACAACTTACAATGTGGGGTCATAATATAGAGGAAAATGAACGTCCAGAACTTTTACTTCAAAGTCTACCAGATTCATATGATCAACTCATCATCAACCTGACGAACAACAATCCAGTGGAGGGTCTAGTTTTCGACGATGTTGCAGCCTCCGTATTAAATGAGGAGAGCAGGCAAAAATATAAGGAAAACAGACAAGCAAGTTCGCAGCAAGCAGAAGCGCTATCGGTGACGAGAGGGAGATCAACGGAACGTGGCCCTAGTGGGAGTCAAAATCAGGGTAGATCAAAATCCAGAAGTAAGAAGAATGTTAAATGTTACAAATGTGGCAAGAAAGGGCACGTCAAGAAAGAATGTTGGAGTAACCAGAAGAGAAAAGAGGGCAAAGACCCTGAGTCATCAAATGCTCAGGGTTGTGTAGCAAGTACCTCGGATGATGGCGAAATTCTTTACAACGAGGCAACAACTATTTCAGAAGGCAGAAAATGACTGTCTGATGTCTGGCTTATAGACTCAGGAGCTACCTGGCACATGACCTCTCGGAGAAAATGGTTCCACACATATGAACTTATCTCAGGAGGATTTATATATATGGGTAATGATCATGCCTTGGAGATCGCTGGTATTGGTACTATCAAAATAAAAATGTTTGATGGTACAATTCGCACAATTGAAGAGGTACGACATGTCAATGGCCTGAAGAAAAATCTATTGTCTTTGGGACAAATGGATAGTCATAGGTACAAAACTCATGTGGAGAATGAAATTATGAAGATCGTTAAAGGCGCGCTTGTATTGATGAAGACAGAAAAGATTGGAGCTAATCTATTCATGCTTAAAGGAGAAACACTACAAGAGGTTGATGCATGTGTCGCGTCAAATGGAGAAGAGTTAACGATGATGTGGCATCTCAAACTTGGCCACATGTCAGAACAAGGTTTGAAGATTCTCTCTGAGCGAAAATTGCTTCCGGGGCTCAAATCGGTAAGTTTACCATTTTGTGAGTATTGTGTTACAAGTAAGCAGTATAGATTAAAATTTAGTAGATCTATTGCTAAAAGTAAATGTATTCTAGACTTGATTCATTATGATGTTTAGGAATCACCGGATATATCTATGGGAGGTGCAAAGTACATGGTGACTTTCATTGATGACTATTCCAGAAGATGTTGGGTGTATCCAATTAAGAAAAAGTCAGATGTATTTTCTGCGTTTAAAGAATACAAAGCGCGGGTGGAACTTGAATATGGTAAAAAGATTAGGTGCTTGAGGACGGATAATGGTGGAGAGTATACAGACGGCAAGTTTCTTGCTTTCTGTAAGCAAGAAGGTATTCAGAGGCAGCTCACGGTGGCATATACTCAACAGAATGGAGTGGCAGAGCGGATGAATATAACTCTTTTAGAATGAATAAGAGCTATGTTGAGGACTGCTAGTCTATCTAATTCATTCTGGGCAGAAGCAGCCAAAACTGCCTGTTATATAATAAATCGGTCGCCATCTACAGCTATTGGATTGAAGACAGTGATGGAGATGTAGACTGGAAAGCCAGCTGATTATTCCTACCTACATGCATTTGGATGTCCTGTGTACATGATGTACAATGCCCAAGAAAAAACAAAGCTGGATCCAAAATCTAGAAGATGTATCTTCTTGGGATATGTTGATGGAGTAAAGGGGTATCATCTGTGGGACCTCATTGCCCATAAGATTGTCATCAGCAGAGATGTTATCTTTGTAGAAGATCCACTGCAAAGGAGAGATGAGGATGATGGCACTATAAAAGAAAAGTCAGAGATCGTGCCAGTATACGTGGAAAATAATCTAGAAGATTCAGATTCTTCTGAAGCAGCACCAGAGCACGAGGAACAAGAACCAGTCGAGTCCGAGGCTCCAGAAGTTCGTCGGTCAACTCGTGAGAGACGACCACCAACGTGGCACTCGGAGTATGTCAGAGAGATCAACGTTGCGTACTGTCTTCTAATGGAGGATGGAGAGCCATCAACTTTTCATAAAACTTTAGAAAGCTCAGATATTGCTTTGTGGATGATAGCAATGCAGGAAGAAATTGAAGCTGTACACAAGAACAAGACATGGGAACTTGTATCACTACCACGTGGAAGAAAAGCCATTGGAAACAAATGGGTCTACAAGATCAAGCGTGATGGCAATGACCAAGTGGAGCGGTATCGTGCAAGATTGGTAGTGAAAGGATATGCTCAGAAAGAAGGTATTGACTTCAACGAGATATTTTCGCCGGTGGTTCGACTTACAACAGTCAGAATAGTCTTGACAATGTGTGCTACATTTGACCTACATCTCGAGTAGTTAGATGTGAAAACTGCATTTCTTTATGGAGAACTTAAAGAATAAATATATATGCTCCAACCAGAAGGTTTTGCAGAAACAGGAAAGAATAACTTGGTTTGCAGGTTAAACAAATCTCTATACGGTCTCAAACAGGCGCTGAGGTGTTGGTATAAGAGATTTGATTCCTTCATCATGAGCCTTGGATACAACAGACTCAGTTCAGACCATTATGCATATTACAAGAGGTTTAAAGATAATGATTTCATTATTTTGCTGTTGCATGTGGATGACATGTTGATAGCAGGTCCCAACAAAGATCGAATTCAAGAATTGAAGGCACAGTTAGCTAGGGAGTTTGAAATGAAGGACTTGGGACCAGCAAACAAGATTTTAGGGATGCAAATTCACTGAGACAGAAATAACAGGAAGATTTGGCTTTCGCAGAAGAATTACTTGAAGAAAATCTTGCGACGCTTCAACATGCAAGATTGTAAGTCAATTTCTACCACACTTCCTGTTAATTTCAAATTGTCCTCAAGTATGTGTCCTAGTAATGAAGTAGAGAGGAAGGAGATGTCTCGAGTACCGTATGCATCAGCAGTGGGAAGTTTAATGTTCGCTATGATATGTACAAGACCAGACATTGCACAAGCAGTGGGAGCAGTCAGTCAAAACATGGCGAATCCTGGTGAAGAGCATTGGATAGCTGTGAAGAGGGTTCTGAGATACATCAGAGGAACCTCAGGTGTTGCATTATGTTATGGAGGATCAGAGTTTACTGTCAGAGGCTATGTAGATTCAGATTTTGCAGGAGACCTTGATAAAAGGAAATCCACTACTGGTTATGTGTTTACACTCGCGGGAGCAGCTATAAGCTGGGTTTCGAAACTGCAGACCATTGTGGCTTTATCTAAAAAAGAAACAGAGTACATGGCAGCTACACAAGCTTGCAAGGAAGCTATTTGGATACAAAGGTTATTAGAGGAGCTCGAGCACGGACAAGAGAAAATTTATGTATTTTGTGACAGTCAGAGTGCCTTGCACATTGCAAGGAATCCAGCCTTTCATTCCAGGACAAAGCACATAGGAGTCCAGTATCACTTCGTTCGTGAAGTAGTGAAAGATGGAAGTGTGGATTTGTAGAAAATCCATACCAAAGAGAACATAACAGATGTTTTGACCAAGCCGATAAATACTAATAAGTTTTTCTGGAGTAGATCTTCTTGTGGCTTAGCAGAAACGTAGGCAACATGATTATGGCAAAGCAGAAAGGATGGTGTGGAGATTGATTGATTTTCAATCAAATCTCCAAGTAGGAGAATGTCAAAATTGGCTGCATTTAGAAGCTTTGACAAGAATGGTTGGCATGGCTGCATCTAGAAGCTTTGAAAAGAATGGTTGGCACTTGGCTTTGAAATTCTAGATGCCGTAATGTTTGATAAAAGAAAAGAAAATTCAAAGCTAAAAATTCAAAGTTTGAAATTTTTTAAGTTGTATATGGCTTGAGGTTTTGGCCACTTGTTTGACATTTGAGGCAAAGATTTGCCTATAAATACAAGCTCTCAATCTAGAGCTTGTATCCAATTCCATCGAGAGAGAAGCATTGCTTTCTTTGAGTGTTGAGAGTTTTAAGAGTTTAATAAACTCTTGAGTGTCTAGTGAGTGAAAGATTGGGTGTATTGGGGTTTTGGGTAGTAAGCTAAAATATTACAATATTTGTAATCCTTATCTCACGAGTGAAATATTTTCCTTCTGTTTTCGCCCATGGATGTAGGCTAAAAGCCGAACCACGTAATTTCTGGTGTCCTCTTTTGTGCTTGTTCTTTATTTTCTTACAATTTCAACTTACCTGCGCGTCTGCTTCACCCACCAATTTCCTAACAGCAACAACGCCAATAATAAGGTTGATTACATATATTATCCCTATGGATTAAGACTGTGAGCAGTATAATCACAAACTTCTTTTTTTTTTTTCTTGTAAAAAACTCAAAAATATATTAATGACAAAGATTCAAAAAGATAGTGGACCAATTGTCCACTAAACTTCTAAACCTCTAAACTTCTAGGTGGCTTTTGATTAGAAGGAGAGATAGAGAAGAGAAAAGTAATTTAAAATTATTTTTCATTTGCATAATATAGAATTTGAATTCCAAATTAAGGAGTGAAGAATTCAAATTCCTCTTCTGTTCGAAACTAAAACTTCTAAAATTACCCCTTCAACTGTTTAACTTATTTAATGCCATCAAATGACTATTATTCATAATGTTATTCATCAATTTAATATTATAAATAATTTCATAAATATTAATTAGATTTAAGTAATGATTCAAAAAACTTAACTAAATAAATAAATTTATTATTCATTTAATGTGAAAATATAGAAACATAAACTAACAATGGCTGGACTGTTGTGGACTGCCACCGGCGCCGCTACCACTAGCGCATCTAATGTCACCGCCAATACCATTGAACTTACCATCCAACAAACAAGATCACTATGTTGTCATTGAGGTCAAAAACTCGATTTATGTTGTTCAAATCCTGTTAAAACTATTCTAGTAACTCTTTTAACTTCCACAGCTTTGAAAAAATATCAATTTTAAAAAATTTAATTATAAATATAAATTTGTTATTTAAAATAATTTTTATTAGTTATTTATGTAAATATAATAAAACATTTTCTCACATCCTCTATCTTCTTTTCTCTCTTTTCCTCCACTTTCCTCTCCTCTCATTTTCTCACATCTCTTCCAACCAAACTATCACCCTAATTACAATAACCCAAAACGACAGAAATGTAAAGAAGAAGAAAACTTGCTAGTAAGATTGGTGATGGGGCTTCAATCTTAGACCAAATCGCAAGATATTACTGTGAAATTAAACTGAGTTGAGAACATAAAGCAAAAAATTTGTAGATATGGGGTCAGCAAATAATTTAAGTGGTTACTGGTTGTGCAATGTGTACTTACAAAGCTATTATTGTTTGACATCGTGAGAACCGCATGTCAATTACAAATCTCAAGCAAAAAAATTACAAAATCTTTTCTCTTAAGCCAAGTTTATATATTAAATTAAGTTGTCTCTCTTAACATTTCTTTAGAAAAATACAAGTTTACAAACGAAGTTTGGATGGATTGCCTTAGCATGTAAAGTAATATTTGCTTACATTAAGCACAAACAAAGCCTGTAACAATTTTTAATTAATTAGATACATTGAGCCTCATTTGATGCAGCAATTCTCTTCAACTCCTCAATCAACAAACTAAAATTCTAAACTGGAAAGGAGATCGTGACCTATTTCATTCATGTAGATAAGTAAATGCAACATTAGAAGCAGCTTTCCTCATATTTACATGCAAAAATTTAAAAATCATAATCAAAATTGAGCAATCAGTTCACAAAGTTGTCACTCAGTTGAAACTGATTGCTTCTTTTAAAAATCTCATGTTCACACAAGCAGCAGTGCAGCACATTAGAGAATACTCAAGCAGATCATATCATAAATTTTCTAGACAACAATAACTAATACCAAATTAAATTAAACAATGACTGTAAAACAGTTGATAAAACAATAATAGAAGAATAATAATAGCAATGAGACCTGGTAGCTGCTAAATCAGAATTATTCAAGTCGCCGGTAAGGAAGGTCGGTGGCGCGAGATGAAAAGGTTGCCGTTGTTAATGGTTGTTGGCAGGTAGTTGTTTAAAGAAATTGTTTGAGATGCCGGAAATGGAGGGTTCGCCGGAGATCGGATCATCATGCCGATGTAATTGGTGTGTGAACAACAAAATCTAAGAGATGAAGATGAAGTCTAGGGTTTATAATTTGGTTCCTCAATTTTTTGTATTTTGTGAATGCAAGTTAATTTATTTTTAAAAAATTTAACAGATATAAATATATCTTTGTGACCCGTTTGCCGGTCACAGACTGTAATATCCCACACCCGATTATTTTTTACTCTCAACCTATATAAATTGAGCGCGATTAAACGCTCGGATAGTCGGATTTTATTTTCGTCTCGGGTTCGGTATTAGCTTAATTTGTATTAAGATTAAGTGGAAAAAAAAAGAGAGAAAAAGGAAACGGGTTTTATAACTGGAAAGGGGGAAACTGTTTTTGAATACAAGAGAGAGAGAGAGGGGCACGAGAGAGAGAGTGTGTTGGACCCGTTTGACCCCCAAACCCAACCCAGAACCGCGACCTTGACCTGGCGATTTCTCCCGATTCCAGCCACGTCACCGGCCGTGCTTGGTATCGATCTGAAGCTTGGAAGCCGACCGTCATATCCCAGCTGTCCTCGTTACCGCAAACCAACCAGAACGCCGGTGATTTGAGCTTGAAAACTCGCTGCCAAAACCCATTTTCGCCGTCGTCGATTTCGTCGGAGTTTGGGCACACTTCCAGCTGGGTTCTACTCCTCACGTCACCAGCATCATTTTCCGACCAACCTCGTCACCTGAAACAGCCGGATTGCCGGCGATCAACCACTTGGGAAGCTCGCAGTTTTGGAAGCTCGATTTGCCGCTGTTGCCGCGCGTGGGAGGCCACCGGGTGCACCATTGGACTCATTGAGGTCTGAACTATTAGACCTAGCTTTCCGTTGCCGTCGAATGAATTCCGATGACCGTTGACTGGCAATGATATTTTGGTAATTTCACAATCTAAGGGCAAATTTGTAATTTCAGATTTTATGGATATTTTGGTAATTGCTGAACTTGAGGATAAAGTTGGTAATTTATGATTTTGAGGTTAATTTGGTAATTTTGATATGAGGGTATTTTGGTAATATTGAATTCAAGGGCAATTCGGTAAATTCATAAATTTGAGGGTAAATATATAATTTGTGGAATCAGTGGATAAATTGGTAATTTTAGGTTAGGGCAGTAAGGTAATTTGAAATTATGAGGGTAATTCAGTAATTTAAGTTGTTAAGGACATTTTGGTAATTTACGCTCCGAGGGGCATTGCGGTAATTTCTGGCATTGCGATAATTTCATGATCTGAATTGAGGACAATTTAGTAATTGAAGATTCTAAGGATAATTTGGTAAAATAATGATGTTGGGGGCATTTTGGTAATTTTGGCATGTAGGGGTATTTCGGTAATTTTGTGCATGCGGGAATAGTTTATTGTTGATAGATATTCGTTTCGAGAATTATTATGTAAGATTAGTTGTATTTCAATTTACGGAAAATGATTATGTCGTTTCCTTTATTAGGAGGATTCGCGAACGAGAATCAACTCACGGACGTTGTCGACACCGAGTCTGGACATTGTCATTGTGAGTGGAATATACAAAACTTATTTTCAAAGTACATGATGATTTTATGATACAGTGCAATATGTTTTGATAAATAAGTATTTGATGCTTCGATTTAATGATTTTCTAGAAAATTGATTTTTATTTTTGTGTTGATATTTATTGTTATTGAGAATGAGTTTGATTAATGATTTTACTATCGTTTTTGAGTAAAGGCATGATATTAGAATTGAGTAGATTTGAGATATGTTGAATAGAAAGAAAATGAGATTTCAGATGTGATTATATATTTGTGTACATGTGTATAAATGTTGTTTTTGAAACCATTAGACAATACCCTTCCCTCCAGATACAGAGATACATATATGAGATATAGTGATACATATATGGGATACAGATCAGTTATTGAGATACAGAGATACAGATATGGAATACAGATCAGTTATTGAGATACAGAGATACAGTGATACGGATATGGGATACAGATTAGTTATTGAGATACAGAGATACAGTGATACAGATATGAGATACAAACAGTTGAGATACAGATGAGATACAGGTCTTTGGGGCCCGTCTGAGTACACACAAAGGCTTTGGGCCGTGTGCTTCGACGGTTTTGTCCTTTGGGGACTAGATTATGCATGCACAGATATGATGAGATATGAGATAGTATTTCCCTGTTTATCCGTGTAGCTCTAGGGCGTGACGTTACCCAAATAGTACGTCATTGCCCGTCCGTTGAGGTCCGGATATGACGAGATATGAGATATTTCCATGTCTATCCGTGTAGCTCTGGGGTGTGACGTTACCCAAATAGTACGTCATTGCCCGTCTGTTGAGGTCCGGATATGACTAGATTATTTCCCTAGGTACTTGTTTGATGATAGTTTTGGTATTCAGTATTTGATATGATAAGTATTATGTTTCCATTGATTTTATGCAGATTTACGTAATATAGTATTTCAGTGACTGATTTTAATTAAATAAGTTTATGTAAGTTCTTATGATATTCTGATGAAATTGATTTGAGAAACTGATTTGAGAAAGATTAAACCATTTTAAAAGAATTGATTTTTTTTTCAAAATTACTATCCACTCACTGAGTTCACTGAGTTTTATACTCATCCTATTTTTATTATATTTTTCCCCCCACATGAGATTTTCAGGTACATCAGTCGACTCAGTAACGAATGTTAGTTTTGAAATTGTGGCCACGTGATGGTGTTAGGAGTCGCAGATTTAATTATTTTGATATTTGGGATTTTTGCGAGTTGTAGTTATTTGTTATATTTTGCTATTAAGAATAATCGATGTATTTTAATATTATGATGTTTTGGGTGATATTTGATATGTTGACTTGAGAAGTTGGTTATGGAGGATGGATGGTTATTGAATTATTTTGGGAATGTTGTTTTGTAATTTGCAGGTTTGGGAATGTTTTATTTATAAGGGAGATTCTGCCAAAATTTTTATCGAATTCTCAGATATTATAAATAGTATCGATGCGATTTTACGAGTTTAGATAGACTCACCCTGGGGGATTGCTGGGCGGGTCGTTTCAGAGACAAAATGACTAAATACAAATTTATGTTTTGTCACCCATCGTCCGGTCACATAATTATTGACTTTTGTGACCGTTACTTTTGCAGTTCCTAACAGGGTCAGATAAATGGTATTTTCTTGTAGTGTAAAATCAAGAAAGCTCAAATAAAGAGCGGATCCTAATCTCTTTCTCGCTTTCTTGTTTATTTTGTCACTTATATATCGCTAACTAAAGAAAAACTAAAGAATCTATATCGTCACTCTTATTTTATTTGTTTATATATTTTGTCACTAATATCGCAAAGGGAGATCTGAAGAAAAAGTAAAGAATAAAATTGAAGATTGAAGAATACAAGAATCAAGATAGAAGATTACAGCTTCTGCATAGCGTGCGGTGAGGATGCACAAGAATATTAAACTGGTAGCAACTGATGAGAAGAGTGAGAGTGAATCACAAATATTATGAAGGCGATGTCTTTCAGAAAAATTTAGTTTCCAAATTCACTGTTGTTACCTCCCACAAAAATAAGTATCCATGCTTTCTTGTTGCAAAATACCATATAAATGGTGGCACTGAAGGCTACTATCATAAGTTTTGAATAAACTTAATAACGGCTTTGGCAGCATTCCTAGCTGCAAGGGACCCGAATGTGTCGCTCCATTTTGTCCCAACCGTCCGGTGGCTAAGTCCGATAGCCTTCGGATGACGATCATTGGGAAACCATCTGACAAGCTTGTCTACAAAATCCAGCAATATTAATTAGATTACTGTCGTACGATATTGCAGTACACGGCTTGTGATTTGTTATTCATTTGTTTAATTATATAAATTGTGTGACTAACATCGGATGTAGCTGTAGTCTTATACTTATAAAAAAAATTATAATCTTTTTGCTTTTACTGTGATTTTCAATAATGATGAAGTGCAATAATTTTTCATCTTTTAATGAGATGTTAGAAAAGAATTCAAAATTTCAGGCACACCTAACGGCTTCACGCCGACTTACATGCACACCGATCCATTATTTAAAAGAATCTCTCTTAGACTTCATTCATTTTGTCAATAATCATTCATTTTGTATTTCATTTCCCTTTGGCTATGAGATATTGTATAAAGTGAAGTATATAATATTTAATCTCTTTTTACATGATATGTAATCTGACTTATACTTTGTGTCTCTTACAGATGGAGAAGCCCATGAAAATATTGGACAAGATGACACTGGCAGGCATAACTCCGAATGAAACATACACAAACAACCCAATCATCATGCATGGCTTGGCTTGGGTGATACCGGCACGGCATTCCAGTAGTTTTACTAAATTGAGGAATGAGGGTTTGAGCTTCGGCTGTATTAAAAAATGGAAAAAAAAAGAGCGGTCAAATGATTCCGAGAAACAATTGTTTATAACATTTTAATTGATGGGTATATAAATAAATGGGTTTTGCTATTTTACATTTAATGTACCATACACAACCCACAAGAACCACACAATTATGTGGGTCTCATAATTTATGTGGCTCTTGTGGGTTGTGTATGGTACATTAATTGTAATATAGAGGTTCCCTAAATAAATTGTTCATAATAATAATTACAGAATATGGTACTCTCCCTGGAGGGTATCTCCTATGTGATGAATGTATATATTGGGTTATATCTCTCATTCAGTTGATGGGCTTGAACAGGCGATCACGTTTAGGAGGCTGCTGACATTATGCTATAAATGAAATATTCAACCTGACATCCGTACACATATTTCATAAATGCTTTATAGTAAGATTGGGGATATGCAGGTAAGTATCTCTCATCCTCTTTTTGACTAATAATTTATTTTATTTTACTTACTATGAACACCCGGCCCACATGTGTGATGAATGAACTGATGAGCATCTATTCCTTTTCATTTTTGTTTACTGGTAGATAGGAGAGCTAGTATCTTATTTTCTCAAAACCTAATTAAACCGTTGAAGCATCAATTGTTCAGACTTGGAGTGGGTCATGGATCCAAAGGAAGGGCTGGAAAAATGGGTTACATGCATTTTGTTTAACCACTACTTTAGAACAATGGTACTTGGTTTTGCCTTTGAAAAAGTGTGTCGAATTATGTTAGAAATTATACAGTTAGTTTTAAACCCATGCCATATGCCTAGTAATTTCCTCCATTTCTCTATTTACCCAAAGCCTTAATTGCATAGAAATCAGAAGATTCGGTGAAATAAGCAACAAGAGATTGTTCAGCATTTTGGATGGTGAAAGCGTTACTTACCACTCATCTTATTCAATTGAGCAAGATTATGATTTGAAATATGTGATTTTTATGGTTTATTATTCTTATAGCTATAACTACAACCATTTGGTTCGGATGCGTTTGGCAGGTAGAATACATTGCATTAAACTAATGCAGTTTTTATGTTTCGCCTATTTAAAGGCACATAAACCATAACGTAACTTTTGGTGCAATAGGCAGACTCACTTCCCCTTGGTTTGTGAGGGTTTCCAAGAGATTTGTATTTTTAAACAATACTTTTTTATACTATATAGTAAATAATAGTTAATATTAAAATGTATTCATAATATTATATGTAACGATAGATTTTCTTTTAAAAAAATAAAATTGCATGCATGTTGGTAGACTTGGGTATTCTATAATTTAACTGACTGGCCAAAAGGGTGATTGCCACTTTCCCCCCTACAGAAATCAATATATATCATTTACCTCCTTACTGTTTTTATAATGGCCAAAAACCCCCCTGACAATATAAGTTTACATTTTTACCCTTATTTTTAACTACTTTTTTTATTTACATTTATTATAAATTAAATAAATCACATGAATATAAAATAAATAAAAAATTAAGCATTAAAAATAAGAAATATATGTTTTGATATGAGCAAAAAAATTAATAATAATTTTTTTTCTTGTACTAATTTAATTTGTGAAATTTTTTATAATAAACGTTTTGTAATATTTTAAAATTAAATGAAAAAAGATAGGCAAAATATTTTATTATTTATCTTATAATAAATTTTTATTTGTCATTCAAGTTTTCTTATAATAATTTTATTATTATTTTATAATAATTTTCTTATATATTTATGATAAGAAAATTTTCACAAATTAAATTAGTACAAGAAAAAAAATTATTATTAATTTTTTTGCTCATATCAAAACATATATTTCTTGTTTTTAATGATTAATTTTTTATTTAGTTTATATTCATGTGATTTATTTAATTTATAATAAATATAAATAAAAAAGTAGTTAAAAATAAGGATAAAAATGTAAACTTATGTTGTCAGGGGGGTTTTTGGCCATTATAAAAACAGTAAGGAGGTAAATGGTATATGTTGATTTTTGTAGGGGGGAAAGTGGCAATCTCCCCTGGCCAAAAACCTTGCAAGGGGTTTGATAAGTGGTCCAATTCATTGTTCCTTAGTGAGCTTATGAACTTATTTACCCTTGATTTGGGCGGCAACAAAAAACTCTCTTAGGAATATATCATTTCTATACATATATGTGTATATACATGTACACACACAGATATATATTCTGACATTATTAGATTATATCCATGTCGATAGGACCCAAATTACCTGATTAATTGATTAATTTCAAGTTCAATATCAAACACCTTATTCTTTTTGTTGTGCGCAGAATGCGGAATTAAGTGCATTAAAGGACATAAAATTTAACGTGGTTCGACAATATACCTACATCCACGGGAGCAAAAGAAATAATTGTATCATTAACAATTATTAGAGTACAATATTTGAGTAAGAAACCTCACTTCCCACAAACCTCATTTTCCAAAACTCAAATACACCTAATACTCTCACACACTTGAAAGGAAAAACCTCTCAATTACACACACTCCAATTGCTCACTCTTTTAACAATTTTACAAATGAATTGTTATTTACTCAATTTTGGGATGCATTACAAATGAAAAAATTCCTCTATTTATAGGAAGCATTTTGCACTATTACACATTCGGTGCCCACCTACAATTTGGTCAATTTTGCCAAATTGTCAAAGTTGTTGTGAAGTTGCCAAATTGTCACATGCTTCAGCAACTCATTTGGCTTCAATTTCCATGATTCCATCCACATGCTTCATCAATATTTCTAATATTGCAGCTAGAAGATCATGCATGTCAAACTTTTTGACTTTTCAATAATTCTCTACCTCAGCGACAATTTGTCCAAATCTAAGTCGACTATCAATGAACCGTCATCCCAAAGTTCCTGCATCTCCATGATTGCCTATGTACCCAAAATCTAGAATCAAACCAACCATAGTTCAAAAACTTCTCAAACTCAACACATTCGAAGGATTTGAATTAGTTTCAAGTAATATTGAAACTTGACTCCAAAAATCACCTTTGTCAATATATCTTATGAATTATCTTTGGTATCGATCTTTCTCAACAATACAACACCGCTTTCGATAACCTCCCTCACATAATGATATTTCACATCTATTTGCTTTGTTCGAGCATGATATGTTTGGTTCTTTGCCAGAAATATCGTGCTTTGGTTATCACAAAAGACCTCAATGTTCTCCTGGATTACTCTCAAATCTCCTACCAACCCTTTCAACCAAATAGATTCCGTTACAGCCTCAGTTGCTGCCATGTAGGGGTGAGTAAACCAAATCTAACCCGACAAACTCAACCTAACCTAGTTTAACCCAATTTAATTTTGATGGGTAAAATGGGTTATTATGGGTTAATTGGGTCACTTTTTTCTAACCCAATCAACAATTAAGTTGGGTTGGGTTAATTATGATGAACCCATCTAAACCAACCCTACCCACATAAATAATAATAAGAAAAAGAAAAAGAAGAAGAAGAAGATACTTCTCAATTGAAAAATCCTAAAAATCTAAATGGCTAATCTATTTTTTATCCTCTTTTTATTCTTTTATAAAAGAGACTATTTTGATCTTGTATCTGATACTCTATACTCTAACTCCAAAACTAAAATTATTGTCTTAAATATCAATTCTTAGTCAAATAAAGTACTTTTTTTTTCATTCTATATTCTTTTAGTTTTCTTTATTGAATACTAGACAGTGAATAGAATTTTCATAATATAACATATTTATATTTGATTTCAATAAGTTTTATTTCAACTTTTGTATTTTTTTTTAATTTTAACTTGACTTCAAGTCTTCAACTCAATCAACCCAACCTAATGATTTAAGGGTTGGGTTGGATTGGACTGAATATGTTTATTTAATTGGGTTGGGTTAATTTTATCTCAACCTATTCAATAGTGGATTGGGTTAGATTTTCACAAACCCTATCCAACCCAACCCATACCCACCCCTACTACCATGTACTTTGCTTCCGCAGTGGAAAAAGCAATTGTCGACTGTAGAATCGACCTCAAACTAATCGGACCTCCTCCCAATGTGAATCATAGCCGGTTGTTTATCTTCACTTGTCAAGGTCTCCAGCGAAATCAAAATTACAATACCCAACACATTGTTGACCACAATCCTTCTTGAACAATAATCCAACATCAACTGTCACATACAGATATCGAAGAATTCACTTTACTGCAAGCTAATGATTTTAACCCAGATTATGCATATATCAACTAGCCATACTCACAGCTTGAGATATATCGTGCCTTGTGCATATTTTAACATACATAAGACTACTTATAACACTAGCATATAGAACACGAGTGATGTAGTTGTGCTCCTTTTAAGAAGAAGGACATGAAGAAGAGTTTAATTTGAAATGAGGAGCTAGAGGAGTAGAAACTAGTTTGGTTTTGTTATCCATACCAAACTTTTCTATCATTTTCTTCAAATAAGACTTTTAAGTCAACCATACGCTTTTATTCTTTTTGTTTTTACGAATCTACATTTTAAGTATTCTCTATGCATCACCCGAGTCTTTTATCTCAAACTCAGAAGCCAACTATTTCTTTAATATTTTAATCTCACCTCCATTCTTCGAAGGTATAAGCATATCGTCAACATAGAGTAACATATAGATGAAAACTCCATCTTATAGTCTTCTAAAGTAAACATAGTGAATAATTGTGTTCACTTCTAGTGAATTTTTACCTTGTATTAATTGATTAAATCTTTTGTACCATTATCTTGGTGATTATTTCAATCCATACAAAGATTTAATCAATCTGCACACGTGATTCTCCTTTCTAGCAACTTTGAAACCACAAGGTTGAGTCATATAGATTTTCTCCTTTAAATCTCCATGTAAGAGCGTCGTCTTAACATCTAATTGAGCCAACTCTAACTCATATTAAGCTACCAAGGCAATACGAATGGAAGTATACTTTACAATTGGAGAGAACACTCCATTATAGTAATACCTTCCTTTTAAGCAAATCCTTTTGCTACGAGCCTTATTTTATATCGAAGAATTATTTGATTTAGAGAACCTCACTTCTTAGTGTAGACCTATTTATTGCCAATAACCCTTTTTCCCTTAGGTAACTCCATAAGTTCCCAAGTCTTGTTTTAATGAGAGACTTCATTTCTTCTTCCATGGCTAACTTCCATTGACCACTTTCATTACTATGTATAACTTCATTGAAAATGTTAAGGATGTCATCATTAATAATTAGATGTGCATAGGCTATTACCATGTATTTAGTAAGCCATTCGGTTTCTTTATCTCTCTTTTTAGTCTTCTTGTTATTATACTGTCATTTTCATCTTCTACATTTTTATTTATTTCTTCCTCTTGTAGAACATCAACAGAAACAACTTCTTCTTCTACTCTTGGGTCTCTTCCAAAGTTGAAATCTTCTTTGATGTAGAGCTAGCTGGTACATATCGAGTTGTATCAAACTTAACCTGCTATAATGATTCATTGGTTTTGTTCTCTACCTGCTCAGAACTTGAAGCATTCAACATAGAGGCTTCATCAAAAGTGACATCTCTGCTATACATAAACTTTTTATCTTCAAGATCTCATAACTTGTAGTCTTTAACTCCAAATTTAAATCCCATAAAGATACATTTTCTTGCACAAGGATCGAGCTTATCATTCTTTATATGATAATAAAATAGACAACTAAGCACACCAATGGAGTCATAGTCTTGTGCATGCTTTCCAGACCACATTTTCAGAGGAGTTTTACCTCCAATTACAGCAAAAGGCAACCAGTTTATTAAGTGACTTGCGTAACTGACAGCCTCAAACCAAAACTATTCATCTAAACTAGCATTAGTTGGTAACCTTATAGCCTATCACAACTTTTTATCTTGTAGAATCATCATATCCCCATGTGCAAACTTTATTGTGCCATCTTCAATGGTAATCTTATAGCCTTTAGCTTCTAAGGCACCAATAGAAATTAGTTTTTTCTTTGAAACGGGAACATATCTAATTTTTTTCAGTTCTCTGACCATTCCATCGAACATTTTGAGCTGAGTTGTTCTTATCCCCACTGTATGACAAAGTTGATTATTACACTCATAACTTCACTGAATTCCAAATCATGAAAATCTGTAAACCATTCCCTTTTAGGACACAAATGATAGGTTACTCCAGTATCAAGTATTCACTCGCTCAAATCAGCCACGTATGTTGCAGGCATAATATTTAGTGAATAGTTGGAGTCTTCATCTTTACGTGTCATACTTGATGGTACTAGTTTATTCTCATCTCTCTTTTGAACCTTTGAACAATCTTTCTTCTAATGGCCTTTCTCATGACAAAATGCACACTCATCTCGAGCAATATTTCAGCTTCTCAATTTGGACCAAGAATAATTTCCACCACGCTTTTTCTTTTTCTTTATCGTCCTTTCTTTGGCTAACAAAGCTTTAGACGATGCTCTTTTGGAATGTTTATAATTATTCCGAATTTCTAAATTGGTCAATGCTGTGAAGACATCCTTGAAGATGATCATGTTTTTCCCATATAATAAAGTAGTCACAAAATGCCTATATTCTTCTGGAAGTGAGTGTAGGAGAATCATATCTTTGACTTCATCCTTAATGTCTTCATCAAGATTTTTTAATCAGAAAGTAACTTTTTAAATCTTGAGACATGATTGTGCATTAACACCCTGAGCTTCATTGGAAAGCTATATGCTTGGCTCATTACATGAAGATGGTTTTCAGGACTTTTCAACATATATTTCTCCTTCAATGTATGCCAGAAAGTCATCCCACGCTCCTCATCTTTCACCAAATATTTCACCTCCTTGGTCAACCAAGATCTGATCTGACTACAAGCTTTCTCATTCATATGATCCCAAGTTTCTTCGTCATACAAGTGTTTTTTTAATTTTTAAGAACAACATCTAGATCAATTTGAATAAGGGCATCCATAATTTCGCGCCTCTATATGCCGAAGATGATTTTCCCATCAAACTTTTTAACATCGTTCTTTTGACCTCCTGTAACAGGTGTCGAAAGGCGATGTGATAAGTCTCACCTCTCACCTAAAGTTTCTCTTGGAATAGTCTGGGTAGATCTCTCCCCACTCTTGAAAGTTTCACCTTCTACCATTTTTTCAATAAATTATTCTCACCTTAGAGATCAATACGGATGAAAAAATTCACCAAGAAAGTTTTTAGAAAAGACTGGAGAGGTCACACCAGTCTCACTTAAGACCCAATCTCCTTAAGCTCTTATCACCTTTGTGACAAAACTTTTCAAGACATGCAAAATTCCACACTGTTGCACAAGCTACTGATCCTCCCAAGTACAAACTGTTGGCTCCACCGTATTCGTGAACAATATCGAATGTGAAAAATACCATACGTGAATTGTACCGCATACGAGAATAGTATCATATACGTAAACAGTGTCGTTTACCCCAAGTACGAACCGTCAGCTCCGATACTACTTGTTGTGCACAGAATGCAGAATCAAGCGCACTAAATAATCATAAAAAATAAAGAACACAAATTTAACGTGATTCGTACTATGCCTACATCGATGAGAGTAAGAGAAAATAATTGTATCACTAACAATTATTAGAGTACGATATTTGAGTAAGAAACCTCATTTCCCAAAACTCAAATATACCTAGTACTCTCACACACTTGAAAGGAAAAACCACTAAATTACACACACACCAATTGCTCACTCTCTTAACAATTCTACAAATGAATTGTTATTCACCCAATTTTTGGATGCATTACAAATGAAAAACTTCCTCTATTTATAAGAAGCATTTTGTACTATTACACGTTTGGTGCCCACCTGCAATTTGGCCATTTTTAACAAATTGTCAAATTGTCACATGCTTTATGAACTCATTTGGCTTCAATTTCCATGATTCCAGCCACATATTTCATCAATATTTCTAATATTGCAGCTAGAAGATCATGCATGAAAACTTTTTGACTTTTCAACACTTTTAACTAAAGTGGATCTTTCTTCGAGCAACATCAGTGGCATTTTAGATTATATCGGTTTTTCAAGCTCAACAACTTTCACTACCTTGATCTACCTGGTAACAATTTATTAGCGACAAGCATAATTAATAAAAAAAAAGGTTTCCCTTTCCCTGTTTTACCAGTTCAGAGGTTAAGCAAATGCATGAGCCCCAATTGTCGACATGTTGTTTATGTCCAAGTTAACTCAGCTCTGCTGGTAGAGAAATTTTAGAATACATTAGAGGTACCATGTCAGCCATACAACAAGCAAATAGTGATATGACATGTGTGCATTTATTTTGAAAAATTATTATGCAAGTAGTGGTTATATTAAATTTAACTACACATGTCATGCATGTATCAATTTTTTATATTACATCAGGGTATTCTAAAATTTTTCCTGCCCGCAATAAAAAAGATGGGAATGTAATAAATTTGAAAAAAAGTTATGGTAGACAACTTTTACTTTGGAAATGAGCATTCTTTTTTCTTTAAAGCTACCAAAAGCAACTTTATAAGTACTTTATATTTCTTTCAAACTACATGTGCTTTGACAACCACAAATTCTTGGTGTATAATAGATTGAACCAATGTTATAATTTCTTCTACAATAGTGTAACCAATAATATAGCCAAAATAGTTGGAGAATAATTTTTTCAAGATATTTGAGTTCGAATATCATTGACATGAGTAAGAAAAAAGTTCATATATTTTCTTTTTAAAGATTAAATCTCGTCAAAAGCTAATTTATTAAAAACAAAAAAAATTTAGAAACATAATTAAGGTGGGGAATAACATGAGCTTTTCCTCACTACATGCATGAAGTTAGAAGCTGAGAAAGTTCACACAGGGAGCAAAAATGAAAAGAATAAAACAATAACAAACAAGAGTGATACCTAAGAATGTTATTAGCATCTATAGATAAGAAAAGAATTATAGCTACAGGAGCTAACGGCCACCAAGTAAAGTCTATGTCATGAAGACCTAGATTGGCTAAACAGTTAGGAACACAATTATTTTCTTTGCAACTTTGCGAACATATAAAATTCATCTGCAAACAAAGATATCTAAGAAAGTTCAAATTTTCTTGTACATGTTGTCGCGCACACAGGTCACCAAATGAAAGTTTGTCATTTGGGCAATCGCGCACTTGATCAAGGCCCATACGCCCACACACACTTATACACACACACACACACACACACACACACACACACACACACACACACACACACACACACACACACACACACACACACACACACACACACACACAGAAATTCTTAAGTGCAGTCGTCTTTTTTTTTAATGTGGACACTTTACTAAGCCATATAGTTTAATAACATGTTTACAATGACTCTATAAAAGCACATGATTTAATGGCATGTCTGTATGAAAAAAAAAATAAGGACGTCCGTAGGAGAGAATGACTCAATACATATATTCCAGGAATTCTAAAAGACTTTATAAAGTTCGAAATTTTGGGACTAAAGCTTAATCTAGAGATATAAACACATGCAGGCATACATTTACAAAATAAGCCTAACAACTATTTTCATCTAATGTGGGTATTTCCTTATATCATTTTGTCAAATAAATAAAGGTCGATTCTTAACCTATGTGGAATTGTAACTCCTTTAAATCCTAATAACAGGTCCTCTAATTTTCTTTGTTTTTGTAATGTGGAAAGAAAATGTGAAAAATATATTTTTGAATTAATGATACTTTGGTCGTTCTTTTTTTTCGAATCAGTAATTTTAATTGAGTCCTTATTATTTGTTAAAAAAAACAGAGACCAGAATTTTATAAAATGAATCAACCATTTAAATACAAATTTATGTTATTCAAGTCCTTAACTTAATCCTTCCATTAAAAAAGTTAGTAAATTGTTAAATTAAACATGAAAAGCCAACTAAACTCCTTTTATCATATTAGTGATTTGAAGTACAAATTTACCCTTAGGCATTAATTTTTATTTCAGTCTCACCACTTATTTACCAATTTGAATAACAAGAAACAAAACTCTGAAATTGATGCAGAATAGAAATTTATACTAAGATATGTTTCCTAATTAATTAAGGACTTTTAATTTCCTTTCCAATTTAAAATTTTGTTTTCCCTTAGTGATTTAGAATAATTACTGCTACTATAAACGGCTTCCTCTTGTAGCCTTTGAAGGCATGTTCGATTTCAATAATATTTTCAATTTTCAAATCTCTTTGTGAATATTTGAATTCAGTTAATTCTCGGTATTCTGCAGAATCAATGAGTCTTAATCTCTAAATTCACGGCATTCTTTTGAATCAACGTAAATTTAGTTGTTCTTTTATTCCGACATTCTCTAGAATCAACGGAATATTTTGAACATTAAACTTCCGCTGCATCATAAATGAATTCAACAAAATCTTTAATCAATTTTTATAAATGAATTCAAATATAAAGAGCACTATTAAAAAACATAGCCATTATAACATATGTATTGAATCTACTATTAGAAAAACCACAATAACATCTGGTCTCATAACGAAATTAAAAGTATAATAGTTAATTAAATTCAAACTAACAAACAACTCAACAATATTGAGGTAAACTAAAATTCAAACACAATAAATAGCTAATTGGCTTCGACATTTTATAGTGGAGAATTAAATGTTAGCCCAAGGTGAAATTGTACTCTCCTACTCCTTGTTGACAAGGACAGATTCTTAATTTTGAGGCTAAGGTATTGTCCACAAAAATTGTGTATGCAATCCCACTGGTTGAGTGACATTGATTAAAGCCCAATTGGCTTGTTTAGAACTATTACCAATTGCTTTTTCATTGACATCTATCTATTGATATTGTGGGCTAGTTCCCCATTGTCTGAAAAAGAAAAAAGAATTTAATTTCATTTAATTAAAAAATGTATCAATCTATCCGATTCAATTCCACAATCAAATCAAACATGTACAATTAGTGAGGTCCTATTAGTTTTCTACACATCACCATGACCACCAAGTTATTAATCCATTTGATAACATAAAAAATATAATATAAAAAAGAAATCTGCTTCCGTCAATAACAATATCAGACTTGAGCAATTGATGAAGTGATAGTGCTTGCTTGCAGACAAAAAACATCACCAAGTTTCAAGCAATTTAATGAAAAAGAACAAAAAATATCTTTTAGAATTAAATTTTTTGTAACTAAATCAAACATGTTCACTTGATCAAGCCTTATTACTTCCCTGCACACAACAAATATCACCAAGTTTTAAGTAATTTAATGAAAAAGAATAAAAAATCCATTTGAATTAAATTTTAAACCTGTGCACATGATGAACCCCTATTGCTTCCCTACATAATATCAAAATCAATATTTGTTTACTTCACATATTGAAATTTAAAGAAGAAAATTAAATTGACTTTCAAATTATACCTTTGTGGTTTTTATATTTTTGGAAAATTGGGGCAGCCCTTTAATTATGTTGAAGACATGTACAAGCACTACATTTGATGGTAAATCTTTTACTAGTTGGTTTAGACTCACCAGGTTCCTTTATTCTTTTCTTTTTAGGTCTTCCAACTGGAACTTTTATGTCAGGTGGTCCAACTTTCATCGGCACCACAATATCAGGTGAGGTTCAGCTTCTAATTCAGGCCATGCACACTCATCAAGAATTGGACTTATAGTCCTCATGTATGTTGTCATAAAAAATTCCTTAGTTAGACAATGATTTACATAATCCTCAAGTTGCCCTCCCTTATGAAAAATAATAGCCACTGCATGTTTGCAAAGCAATCCACTAACCTCCCACATCCCACATTTGCACATTCCATCTGTAATATGTACCTAAAAGTTTTCCAGCCAGCTTGACAACATTCAAACAACTCCCTGTTACCTCCAAAGACCCTAATTCTTCTTGCCTCATTTGAAGATTGTTTTAATATTTCTCTACCATATGGTGTCAAATGGTCTTGCCAAAATTTTTGATACTTATATTTTTTGAACATGCTCACCATTAGTTGTCTACAAATGTGCTCAAGAATTCTTAGAATAGGCTTGTCCCAAACCTTATTTGCTTATTTGTAAAAAGATTCGATCATATTGTTTGTAATTTGGTTAGATTTTACACGATGATAAAATCCTCTTCTAGATCAAGGTGCAGGTAGTATTTTTCTTAACCATTCACAACAATTTTGGTCTTTAGCCCTACTTTGACATATTGTCCTCTCAAAATCATATTAATATATAGCCCTACAAGCTTTCCATAACAACGCCATGACATTCAAACTAGGAAACCTACATTTCAAATTGGCAAAGATATGCCAAGCACAATATTTAGTGCTAGCATTAAGCTAATATTTTTCCAATCCCCATAAAAGACCTTTTGTCTATCACTAATAATAGTCATAGGCCTATGATCATCAGCCCCGATGAATTCTTACAACAAAGATAATAATCCCAACTATCATAGTTATCCGCCTCACATGTGCAAAAAGCCAGCAGAAAAATTTCACTATTAGCATCTAATGTAACAGCCGATAACAATACTCCTTTGTATAGGCCCTTCAAGTGACACCCATCCAATCCTATGAAAGGTCTACACCCAATTAGGTACCCCACTTTAAGTGCAGGAAATTAAAAAAAACACATTTTAAAAATTGGGCTATTTGACAATGGCCTATCAACCTTTACCTTGACATAAGCACCTCTATTCATTTTCATTAGAATGTAAGCATATTTGAGAAGCTTTCAATAGCAAGCAATATAGTCAGCACCTAGGTTTTTTAGTGCAATTTTTTTGCCTTGTATATGAAATATAAATGTGCAACCCAAGAGGGGGGGTGAATTGGAAATTTAAAAATTATCCTAACAAATCCACACAACAAGCAATCTAATGTCTTAATAAAAATTGAAAGCAATAAGTTTGATAAAAGAATAATAATTAAAGAGTAAGGGAGAAGAGAAACATACACACGAATTTTTACGTGGTTCGGCAATCCGCGCCTACGTCCACGCCTCCAAGCGATCCAAGCTTGAGGATTTCACTATCCAAGCCTTTCCAAGACTTCAACCGATTACAATTGACTTCGAGGTGTCAATAAACCTTTACAACAAACAGATTATCTCCCAATCTCTTCACTCAAGTGTCTCACACACTCAAACTCTTACAAATGAAATGAAGAAATGAAAGTTACAATGAAACTCACTCAATGAGTAGATATTCAAAGATGAAGAACAATGAATGATTCAATGTTTTGTGATTTGCAAGTTGAAGGCTCAAGATATCACGTGTGCTTTTTTTTTTTTGCTTGTTGGAGAGCTTCAAAATGAGTTGGATTTGAGTTCTTATAATTTGAGCTCGAAAACTAGCTGTTACTCACATTTTGGGCGTATCCGGCTTGCCGTTTAGCTATCCGGTAAGCCGCTTATATGTTACCGTTAAGGCAAAATTTTGAATTTCAAACTATCTGCCTTGTCGTTTATGAATCTGATAAGCCGTTTATGCTCCAGAAGCTTTCTGCCCAATATCCAGTTTGCCGTTTACGCTATCCGGTAAGCCGCTTTCGATTTGGATACATTCTGTCCAGTATCCGGCTTGCCGGTTATCAGTATCCGGTAAGTCGGTTGCTACAGTAACTGCTACAGTGAAACATTTATGAAAATTTATAATTTGACCCCAAAACTTTATAAAACTATAGTAGGCCCAAAACGTTATAAAAGTTTACAAATAGGTCCAATTTCAGAATTTTAGAATAATACTTTGTCAATCCCACAAATTTTTGAAATTATGATTTCGCCCAAACTTTGTGAAATTATAGAATGGCCAAAAACATTTAAATAGTTTCAAATAGGTCCAAATCTGAAATTTTAAAATTATTATCAAGGCTTTTAAAATACTTTCATTTTAGTCCAAAATACTTTAATTCCATAACATCATTTTCTTATTATAAAAGCACAATTCATAAATCTTTACTTAATAAATACATGTGATTTGTTATCATCAAAATCAATATTTATAGCCATATAGGCTAACAATCTCCCCTTTTTTGATGATGACAAAGCACATTAAAAATTTAATTTAGTTATGAAAAGCTTCCCCTCAATCAATGCAAGTAAAAAAATGATTTGAAAATTATTTAATAAAAACTCCCCCTGCATACATGCATACTCCCCCTAGATACATGCATGTTTTCATAACACTTATTAAATCATTCTCCCCCTTCATCATAAAAAAGAATAAAAGCTCCCCCTATCAATCATCAAAATCGCAACACAAGCACATTAGTAAAAAAATATCCATAAGCATAAGAAAATCCATATAATCGATAATGATCAATCAAAACAAATCCATAACATCCAACATAAATAGTCACAACAAATCCATATTATCCAAAATAAATACATAAACTGAAAAGCATAATCATCATACATAGAGACGAAAATAAAAGAACACACAATGCAGTAAATGAAATGTAAGTGTGTCCAAGTACAAGCATAAAATACTACTCAGGTGGTGAGGATGGAGGTGGAAACGGATATGGAATGCCGAAGTGCTCGAAGAGGAGGCGCTGACCATGGATAAGCTGCTGCTGAAACTCAGTTTCCCGCACAGAGAGTGTCCGCACCTCATCCATAAGCTGCTGAAAAGTGACCTCGTCAGAGGTAGGAGGATGTGGGGGTGATAAGGCGGATGCAGAGGCACTAGGAGCTGAAGCGACCGTGGGAGTATCTCAGTGTCTACGCTGTCCCCGAAATGCAAGTGAGAAAACTGGAAGCTGATCTGTTGGAACCACAGCATTAAGTGGCCGATAATCACTTGGGGCAATAAAAGTAAGCTTATTCTCCGTGTATTTGACCCAAGTGCCATCCTTTCACTCAAAGCCTAAACAAAAAATAACCTCATCCCCAATACCCTTAGACGCCCTACAAGAGGGTGGTAGAATCGGCACATCAAAAAATTTAAGGATTCGGGTAATGAAGTGACCATAAGGAAGAGAGCGGGTAATCAAGGAGGGTATGGTCAACATGGTGCGGATGATGGTATAGCTCAGGTTAACCGGACGACGTCGAAGAATACAATCAATCAAGGCAACGTCCATATGAGAAACCTCATCTAAATGACCTGATCTAGGAAGTACAATGGATTGGATAATACGAAGCAAAACACGAGTTTGAAGACAAAGACACTAAGTACGGAAATGAATGGTACAGTCTTCAACAGAAAGGTCATTACGCCGACAAATATTACGAACGGCGTCAACATGAACATAACTATCAAGTTTCAGAGATTTCCTAGGCGAAAAGATTTCTTGGCCAAAATCGGATGAACCTAGGATAGAATTCAACACGGAAACATCGAAATCAATCTTAACTCCTCCAACATTGGTGATTACTCGAGTCTTATTCTCCTCGAAAACTTCCATGTTCGAGTAAAACACTTTCACCAAGTCGGGATACACATTCTCCTCAATCAACAGAGTACCAATCCAACCAACATCTCCCAACAATGGAAATATATTTCTATAACTAATCTTAAGAGTATGCATAACATCCGGTAAAGCATAGAAAGTATTAAATACCTCACGAGACCAAAAGTTTTGTTGAAACCGTTTGATCAAGTGTTGCTTGTTCTGAAAATGAATGGACTCAAAAGCAGATTGATTGGAGGTGCCCCTTGCTTCCCGTGGCCGAGTGATTAGTTGAACCAGTTCTTTGCCTTTTCTTCTAACCGGCCGAGAGCTTGACATTGTGATTTGGTTGATTTGAGGTTGAAAAGGATAAGGAGAATGAAGATGATGAAGATTGGAAGTAATTTTGGGAAGCAATTTGGATTAAAAACAACTTGAGAGGAAGACTTTTAGAGAGAGAAAATGTTCGGTTAAACCCTAGGTTGAGATTCGGATCTAGAGTTTTGGATGTTGAAAATGGAGTTTAAAGATGGTTTTGAGTGAATGAAGTGATGGGGAATGATTTTCTTGACTCAATTTGATGTGAAAATGGAAGAAAAAGATGGATTTTGGAGTGAAATCAAGAGAGGAGTAAATAGCTTTTAATGAGAGAACAAGAAACGGTTTGCCAAATGAAGGAGGAAGAAGATGAACAGCAAAAATAAACCACGAATCTGGCTTGCCGGATTTCATTACCGGCTTGCCGGTTATTGGGCATAAGCTTACAATCCACAAACGGCTTGCCGGTTGGCAAGCAAAACAGAAAAATCTGAAAATCCGGTTCTTGGGCAGAAACTTGAAAGCTGAAAACGGCTTGCCGGATTTGTGATCCGGTTTGCCGGAAATGAACCCGAGAACAATCAACGCGAAAACGGCTTGCCGGATGCTGTTAACTGGAAATCCGGTTGTGTTACAGCAATATCCATTCACCCGAATTCGGCTTGCCGGTTTTTGAAAACCGGTAGGCCGGTTGTGAGGCAGTAAGCATTCAAAATGCATTCGGTTTTCTGGATTAGCGGAACCGGTTATCCGAATGTTGTCCCGAGAGCAACCAAAACTAATTCGGTTATCCAGAATTTGTTCCGAGAGACATCAATAAGAAATAATGTTTTCCGGATGAATGGAAAGGGAATATTTGCGAGCTCCTATGCTTGTACTACACACACCATTTTATTTCCGGCCTTAAAATTCGATTAATTTTAAATCATTTTGAGATTTAAAACTTTTCAATAGGCCATTTAATGCATGAAACACAAAATCATAAAATCATAAAATCATAAATTTACAAGTATATCAAGTTATCTAATTCATGTAGCATAAAACCATATGATAACAAGCATATCAAGCCATGTAATAAAACATGAATTAAGATTCAACATTCATCATTACAAGCTCATGTATTATCTTTATAAAATGCACTTCGCTAAGAGGTTTTGTAAAGATATCCGCAAGTTGATTTTCAGTGGAAACAAATTTAATTACAACATATCATTTTTTAACATGATCTCTAAGGAAATGATGTCTAATTTCTATATGCTTAGTCCTAGAATGTTGAATAGGATTCTTAGAAAGATTTATAGTACTAGTATTGTCACATAAGATAGGAATTTGATCAAGCTTAATATCATAGTCTCTAAGGGTTTGCTTCATCTATAGAATTTGTGCACAACAACTACCTGCGGCAATATATTCTGCCTCGGTGGTTGAAAGCGCAATCGAGATTTGTTTCTTACTAAACCAAGAGACAAGAGAATGGCTTAGGAAGTGACATGTCCCACTAGTACTTTTTCTATCAACCTTATACCCAGCAAAATCGGCATCCGAATAACAAGTTAAATCAATATAAGTTCCTCTAGGATACCAAAGGCCAAGATTAATAGTGCCAATTAAATATCGAAAAATGCGTTTAACAACAAGCATGTGAGTCTCTTTAGGACAAGATTGAAATCTAGCACACAAGCAAACACTAAACATAATATCAGGCCTACTAGTAGTTAAGTAGAGTAAAGATCCGATCATACCTCGATATGTCTTGATATCAACTTTCTTACCTTTCTCATCTTTGTCCAGCTTGATGGTAGTACTCATAGGAGTGCTTTCTGTCGTTCCATTTTCATAGCCAAATCTTTTTAGTAGATTTTTCACGTACTTGGCTTGGTTTATGAAAATTCTTTCCTCGTTTTGTTTGATTTGAAGTCCAAGGAAATACTTCAACTCTCCTATCATACTCATCTCAAACTCTTGGCTCATACATGATGAAAAGTCTTTACACAACAACTCATTAGTAGAACCAAAAATAATATCATCAACATAAATTTGAACAATATGTATGTCTTGGTTCTTATGCTTAACAAAAAGAGTTGTGTCCACTTTTCCCATCGAAAAATCATTATCCAACAAGAAAATTTTTAAACCTATCATACCAAGCTCTAGGTGCTTGTTTTAAACCATACAAAGCCTTGGATAACTTATACACATGATCTAAAAATTTTCATTTTCAAAACCAGGAGATTGTTTCAAATAAACTTCCTCCATAATATATCCATTTAAGAAAGCACTCTTAACATCCATTTGATGTAAAATAAAATCCTTATGACATGCATATGCTAACAACATCCTAATGGATTCTAACCTTACTATAGGTGCAAAAGTTTCATCAAAATCAATTCCTTCTTCTTGGTTGTAACCTTGAGCCACTAGTCTAGCTTTATTTCTTACAACCACACCGGATTCATCCATTTTGTTTCTAAATACCCATTTTGTACTTATAATGGATTGATGTTCCGGATTAGGAACTAACTCCCACACATTGTTTCTCTTAAATTGATTTAACTCCTCTTGCATTGCCATAATCCAAGATTTATCATTTTCCGCATCCGCAAAGGATTTTGGTTCAATTTAAGAAATAAATGCAGCATGTTCACATGTGTTCCTAAGAGATGATCTAGTGGTAACACCTCGTGAGGGATTTCCTAAAATTACATCCTTAGGGTGAGAAGATACATACCTCCACTCCTTGGGGAGTGTTTGTGAAGTACCTTCATTTTGCTCTGTATTTGTTTCTTCATGATGTTCTTCTTGAATTCCATGTGGCGCGTCTTCTTGGTTGTCATTCGATGCTTCTTCTTGTTGTTCTTCTTCTGCATTATCATCAACAACAACTTTCTCCGTAGAGGAGGGGTTAGACTCATCAAATGTAACATGCATAGATTCTTCCACAACTAAAGTTCTTTTGTTATAAACTCTATAAGCTTTGCTTGAATTTGAATAACTAAGAAAGATGCCAACATTATATTTTTGATCAAATTTACTAAGATTATCTTTCGTGTTCAAAACAAAACATTTGCATTCAAAAACTTTAAAATAGCCAATGTTGGGTTTTCTATCTTTCCAAAACTCATATGGAGTTTTATTAAGATTAGGTCTAATCAACACCCGATTTAAAACATAGCAAGCGGTGTTGACGGCTTCGGCCCAAAAATACTTAGGCAAAGAATTTTCATTCAACATGGTCCTAGCCATTTCTTGAATAGACCTATTCTTTCTCTCTACTACTCCATTTTATTGTGGAGTCCTAGGTGATGAAAATTAATGTTCAATGCCAAAGTCATTACAAAAATTTTCAAATGCATGATTTTCAAATTCTCCACCATGATCACTTCTAATACAAGTAATAGAATAGCCTTTTTCATTTTGAACATTTTTATAAAAAATTCGAAATGCATCAATGGCATCATCCTTATTAGGTAAGAACAATACCCATGTGTATTTAGAATAATCATCCACAATTACAAATGCATAAAATTTGCCACTTAAACTAGCATATCTAAAAGGTCCAAATAAATCTATATGAAGCAATTGAAGTGGTTTTGAAGTGGAGACATGATTCTTGCTTTTGAAGGAAGTTTTGATTTGTTTTCCAAATTGGCATGCTTCACAAGTTCTATCTTTTTGAAAATTGATTTTTGGAAGACCTTTTACTAAATCATTTTTCACAATTTTTGAAATCAAATTCATGCTTGCATGACCTAATCTTCTATGCCACAACCAACCATCATCGTGCAATGCGGAGAGGCATTTCTCATTTGTTGATGCACAATCTATATTAATGGTATAGACATTAACATATCTATTTCCTACAAACAAGACTTTCCTATCACATGCATTCTCAATAACACATTTTGATTCATCAAAGATAACTCTATATCCTTTATCACATAATTGACTAATACTAAGCAAATTGTGTTTCAGGTTTTGAACCAAACACACATTCTCAATGAGAGTGGAGGATACATTACCGACATTTCCAATTCCAATGATTTTTCATTTTGAATTATCCCCAAACGATACATCTCCACCATTTTCAATCTTAGTAAAGCTTGAGAACCAAGAATAATTCCCTGTCATGTGTCTTGAACAACCGCTGTCCAAGTACCACTTATTCTTCTTCTTCTTTGAGCCCTGTAGAAAAAATCTCAAGTTTTAGGTACCCAAACCTTTTTGGGTCCTTGAGAGTTAGCAATGGTTCCTTTCGGAACCCAAACACATTTCACACCATAATATGCATTTCTCTTCACTGCACATCTATTTTTCATATGACCATCTTGATTGCAATAATGACATGCAATTTTATTGTTAATAGATGTATTCTTCACAAAATAACTCTTGTAAAATTTTTGTTTCAAATTCGGTTTATAACCTATGCCACTTTTGTCAAATACACATTTTTGTGAGTTTGGCAAATTATCCAACATCTTTTGCTCATTTGTGAATTTTAGCACAATTTCATTTAGTTCATTGCTCTTCTTTCTAAGCATTTCATTCTCATTTTTCAAGTCATTCATGTGTGACTCTAAGTGCTCATGTGAGGTGCTAGAATTCTCAAGTAATGCAATACTATCATGCAATGTCTTATTTTCTAATTCTAGGCATGTAATCTTTACACTAAATGAATCATTTTCATTCTTAAGCTCTATTATTTTTTTTTAAGACATATATTCTTTTTACCAATCTTCATTAGCTCATCATGCAAATCATGAAAAGCATCATGCAATTCATCATATGTAGGAAGAACACTTACCTCATCAAGTTCATCACATGATTCTTCCCCAATGGCCATGAGAGCTAAATTTGTCATTTCTTGTTGCTCATCATCATCACTTGTTTCCTCATCACTATCATCCCATGTGGCCACTATAGCTTTTTTCTTGAGTTTTTTTATAAGAGGGCATTCCGGTCGAATGTGTCCTGGCTTCTTGCATTCATAACAAGTGATTGGCTCATTCTTCTCCTTCTTATTCTTGTAGCCTCTGAACTTTCTCTGCTCATTATTCTTTTTGTAAAATTTTCTGAATCTTCTAGCCAACATAGCCAGCTCCTCATCATCCATTTCGCTTTCCTCATCACTCTCACGTTTTGAAGCCTTGAGAGCAATATTTTTCTTCTTTTCCTCATGCCCTTTTTCAGCTGCCAAATCTTCTTCATATGAAATAAGATAGCCAATTAAATCATCAATAGGTAATACATTTAAATCCTTGGCTTATTCAATGGCAGTCCTTTTTTGTCTCCATTCCTTAGGTAGTGACCTAATGATTTTCTTGACTTTTTCGCTATTTGAAAAAGTCTTTCCTAGGGCTCCTAGAGTGTTCACTATGTCCGTGAATCTAGTATACATAGAGTACACATTTTCATTTTGTTCCATTTGGAACAATTCGTAATGTCGAGTGTACCTACTTATTTTAGATTATTTCACTTGGTTCGTGCCTTCATAGAGAACCTCAAGTTTGTGCCAAATCTCATTAGCACTTTCGCAACTAGACACTTTATGAAACTCTTTCTTATCTAGTGCACAAAACAAGGCATTCATGGCCTTGGAATTTAGAGAAGTTTTTCTCTTTTCGAATTCATTCCAATCTCGTGATGGTTTTGGAATATCTTCTCAACTTCATTTTTAGTCAGAGGCATGAAAGGACAATCATTAACGATTTTCAAATCTCATAATCTAAGACTTGCAAGTAAATTCTCATCTTAGTTTTCCAATATGGGCAATCGTTTCCATCAAAGTAAGGTGGTCTAGTGGTGGACTATCCTTCCCTAAATGTGGAATCATTTTGAGTTGCCATTGATCTTTAGCTCTAGACGGTTAAGTCTAAATAAGAGAATCTAACTCTGATACCAAATGAAATATAAATGTGCAACCCAAGAGGGGGGTGAATTGGAAATTTAAAAATTATCCTAGCAAATCCACACAACAAGCAATCTAATGTCTTAATAAAAATTGAAAGCAATAAGTTCGATAAAAGCACAATAATTAAAGAGTAAGGGAGAAGAGAAACAAACACACGAATTTTTACGTGGTTCAGCAATCCCCGTCCACGTCCACGCCTCCAAGCGATCCAAGCTTGAGGATTTCACTATCAAAGCCTTTCCAATGCTTCAACCGATTACAATTGACTTCGAGGTGTCAATAAACCTTTACAACAAAGAGATTATCTCCCAATCTCTTCACTCAAGTGTCTCACACACTCAAACTCTTACAAATGAAATGAAGAAATGAACGTTACAATGAAACTCACTCAATGAGTATATATTCAAAGATGAAGAACAATGAATGATTCAATGTTTTGTGATTTGCAAGTTGAAGGCTCAAAGATGAACAACAAACAATAATAATACGACACTACGTTTTTATTGGATAAAAAGATGGACTTTGTAGTATAGCCCATCGTATTTTGAGTAAACCAAAACATTGTTCTACAATGTTTCTTGCAGAAGAATATTTTATGTTAAAGAACTCTTCTTTATTCTAAAGAGCACACCTATCTCTCCATTTTAACAAGTGATATCTTGTTTCCCTATAAGGTGCAAGGAATCCTTCAGCATTTAAATATCTAGCATCTACAATATAGTAGTAACCTAATCATTTTACACAAACATTAGTTAAAAAATATAGCCTATAAGTAATTTGAATAAAATGAAAAGTTAATCATAAGTCATACATGTTGGAACTTTTAAACTAGTTGGTTTGCTTATGGTATCACGAAGTGTTCCAAAGTCAGAGGCTGACCCTTCCCATCCCGGCATCACGAAGATAAATTTCATATCTCGTGAACAAACTCCTAAAACATTAGTCGCAATCTCACTTTTTTTTGTTCGACATCTTAGTTTATCATTTTCTAGCACACGTACTTTTACATAAGTTCCATCTAATTCCTCCAAGTAATTCTAAATACATTAAGCTCTTGCACTTTCATGGTTAATTAAAAAAATGTAGCATGAATAGTTAAATACCTTGAACCATTTCCATCTCCCATCAGTACAACTTTCTGGCACAAGTTCTAGTGCTCTTAACAAGATACTTTGTAACCGTAAGACTCCTTATAACAATGAGTTGAAGTATCTACTAACTATTTCACTTGATCAAAAAAACCTACTACTAATCGCGCGATTCTTAACATGGTGACATAGAATGTGCAAAAACATACAAACTAACTCTTCAACGGTCACCAAACCATTGGCTTTTACCTCTCCTCTTGATCGAAGTAACTCACATAATAGACCAAATGTCCGTCTATCAATTCTTAGTTGATGCACACATTGTAAGTCACCATTGTCTATTATGCTATTTATGTAAAGCAATCAACTAGCATAGTTTACAAATGGTCGACTACGAATCATTTTCCTTTTATTATGTTTCTTAATCAACTCCAACAAGCACAAATACATCATTATGGATAGGGGTAGGCATGAATTGATTTGGATTGGCCTTTATGTCAATCCAAACCAAACCATAAAAATTTGGATCCAACCCAAACCAACTCAAATATTTTTAACCCAACTCATTGTGTTTGGTTTGGGTTTAGTTTGAATTTTATAATCAAAATATTTTTTATTTTGATAAATTTAATTATATCAACATTATAATAATTACTAATTATTATTAATTAAATTAATATGAAAAAATATTGTGGATAAAAAATTAAAAGAAAGAATTAAATTAAACTCTAATAATAAACTTTTACAAACATGACATGAACAAGTAAATTAAAAGAAAGTAAACTTGTAATAAATAGTTACCTGACATCATGGCTTCATAAAACTCAAGCTCTTTCATTGTTGCTTCATCTTGTAATGGGACAAAAGTGCTACGTAACCAATTTTGTGAGCATGTCATAACTTCCACCATCTTCGAACTTAAAGAACGACGAAATGAATCAATGATGCGTCCTCCAATACTAAACGTAGATTATGAAGCTGCTATAGATATTAAAATTACAAACACATCCTTTGCAATGTGTGAAAGAACTCAATATTTTATTGAGTTCATTTTCTACCATGTCAAAATCTCAAAGTCATCATTATCAACATTTGCACATGGCTCCAACAAGTACCTCTCTACTTCATTTTTCATGTCAACACAATCAACTTTTCCTATTCTTTGTTTGAACTTTGCAATACTTGAAAGTTTAGAAAACACCACCTTTTTATCAATTTTCCTACTATCAAGAATTGACGACTTACCAACACTACTAGATGATTTACATGTTAACATGTATATGTTTATAATATTGATTTTGATGTTAGCAAACTTTAAATAATTTTTATTAAAATGTTGGAGCTATTCATTAATAAACGAAAGCCTTATAATCATTCCAATTATATTCAAAGAGGTTGGATAAGTGTTATATTTCAATATTGAAAATTGATTATCCGCAATATCTAACTAAAAAGGATTATGGAAATAAATGGTGAACCGATTAAAACTAGAGAGTAACAAATTGCTTAAGCTCTAACTGGTAAAACAGAAAACACAAAATGCTGGCAAGGCCACTGGAATTAAACCATGAACCATTTATTGAAGATTGTAACTAGAGAGTAACAAATTGCTTAAGCTCTAACCGATAAAATTCAGAATGGAAGATTGTACTCATCTTGTTACTGGAAATAAACGACAAAAGTTTAACTGAAACAGATAAGGCTAATTTGTTTTGTAGGTTACTGGAAACAAACGGCGAACCGTTAATTCCAAACGGTTAACCAATAAATTTTAGAAAGGTTATTTCGTACAAATCTTTAACTGTTTAGTGTAAATAGATTACTGAAGTTTATCTTGAAGGTTTCTGGAATTTAACGGCGAAAGGGTAAGCCTAAATGGCAAACCGTTTATTCAAAATTTGGCCCAACGGTAAATTTTGACCAGCCTAAACGGTTAACCATTAATAGTTAATGGTGAACATGTTTCGGGCAGACAGTTTGTACCGGCTAATATTTCAGCTCCAACTATAAATAAACTCATTCAAATTCAACAAAGATTGATCACAACACGATCATTGAGCTTATATTCGAGAATAAAATCTTCATAGAGCTTTAAACACATTCTTACTTCATCTATTCACACATTGAGCAATGATTTGTAATCTTAAATATTATGTGAGAGAAAAAAATTGTAATCTTTTATTTTGAGTGATTGTAAGTGTTGGAATACACTTGTATTAAGAGATTTGGGATAATCTCTTATTGTAAAGGTTCATTGACACCTTGGAAGCCAAGTGTAAGCATTTGAAGCCTTGGAGGGTTGTTTAGTGAAATCCTCAAGCTCGGAAAGCTTGGAGGCGTGGACATAGGCGAGGGTGGTCGAACTATTTAAAAAATCTTCGTGTTTGAATCTCTCTTCCCTTATCATTTTATATTGTAATTGATTTAATTGTTATAGCCTTAAATTTGTTTTAGATTTGCATGATAATTTTTTTTAGAATTAAATAATTTTTAGAATCCCAATTCACCCCCCTCTTGGGTTGCATAACCAGAATTTCATTTGGTATCAGGGATTGGATCTTTTGTTAGGACTTAACCGTCTTGAGTAAAAAATCCATGGCAACCCAAAATGACTCAACCTTTATTGAAGGATAGTCCACACCACCATTCTTTGACAGAAATGATTACCCATATTAGAAAATTAGGATGAGAATTTATTTACAAGCACTAGACTATGAAATTTGGGAAGTTGTATGTGATGGTCCGTTTATGCCCTTAACTAAAAATGAAGTCGGGAAGGGTATTCCAAAACCTTCACGGGAATGGAATGAATTGGAAAAGTGAAAGACTTCTCTAAATTCCAAAGCTATGAATGTCTTATTTTGTGCACTTGATAAGAAAAAATTTCATAGAGTATCTAGTTGTGAGAGTGCCAATGAAATTTGGCACAAACTTAAAGTTGTCTGTGAAGGCACAAATAAAGTGAAAGAGTAAAAAATTAGTAGGTATACTCGACAATATGAGTTGTTCCAAATGGAACAAAATGAGAATGTGTACTCTATGTATACTAGATTTACGGACATAGTAAACACCCTAGAGCCCTAGGAAATACCTTCTCTAATAGCGAAAAAGTTAAAAAAATCATTAGGTCACTTCCAAAAGAATGGAGACCTAAAAGAACTGTTATTGAAGAGGCAAAAATTTAAATACTTTACCTTTTGATGATTTAATTGGTTCTCTCATTTCATATGAAGAAGATTTGCCAGCAAGAAATAGCATAAGGAGAAGAAGAAAAGTATTGCTCTCAAAGCTTCAAAATATGAGAGTGATGGGCAGAATGAACCGGATGATGAAGGGTTGGCCATGCTTGCAAGGAGGTTCATAAAATTTTTCAAGAAAACCGGTGAGCGAAGAAAATTCAGAAATTTCAAGAACCAAAGGGAGAAGAAAGAGGTAATCACATACTATGAATGTAACAAGCCTGACTATATAAGATCGGAGTGCCCACTTATTAACAAACTCAAGAAGAAAGCCATGGTTGCAACTTGGGATGATAGCGATAAAGATTCAAGTAATGAAGAAGAGTCGCAAGAAGTATCAAACATAGCGCTTATGGCAATAGGAGATAATGATGATCACAATGAGGTAAGTGATCCTACCTATGATGAATTGCATGATGCTTTTAAAAAATTGCATAATGAGTTGATGAAGATCGGTAAAATAAATGTTTATCGTAAAAAGAAAATGGCAAAGTTTTAAAATGAAAATGAATCTCTAAATGCAAAAATTACATGCCTAGAAGTAGAGAACAAATTATTGCATGATAGAATTATATTATCAAATGAGAAATCTAGCACCTCACATGAGCATTTAGAATCTCACATAGATGATTTGAAAGATGAAAATGAAACTCTTAAGAAAAAGAGTAATGAGTTAAATGAGATTGTTTTGAAATCTACAAATGGGCAAAAGATGTTGGATAACATGTTCAATTCGCAAAATTGTATTTTTGACAAAGGAAGTATTGGTTATAAGCCAAACTTTAAACAAAAATATTATAAGAACTACATTGTGAAGAGTACATCTAGTAACATTCAAGTTGTATGTTATTTTTGTAATCAAGATGGTCATATGAAAAATAGGTATCCAGTAAAAAGAAATGCACATTATGGTATGAAATGCATTTGGGTTCCAAAATAAACCATAGCTAACTCTTAAGGACCCAAAAAGTTTTAGGTACCTAAAACTTGAAACTTTCTCTGCAGGTCATGAAGAAAAAGAAAAATAAATAGTACTTGGACAGTGGTTGTTCAAGGCACATGACCGGAAACTGTGCATGGTTCTCAAGCTTTACAAAAGTTGAAAATTGTGAATACGTATCTTTTGGAGACAACTCAAAAGAAAAAATTATCAGAATTGGAAATATTGGTAAAATTTCTTCAACTCTAATTGAGAATGTATATTTGGTTGAAAACTTGAAACACAACTTGATTAGTATTAGTCAATTATGTGATAAAGGTTATAAAGCTGTCTTTGATAAATTTAGTTGTGTTATTGAGAATTTATGTGATGGCAAGATCTTATTTGTTAGAAATAGATGTGGTAATGTTTATATCATTGACATATAATGTGCATCTACTCTTGATAAATACTTTTCGACATTGCATGATGATAGTTGGTTATGGCATAGAAGGTTAGGACATGCAAGTATGGATTTGATTTCAAAAATTTCGAAAAATGATTTAGTCAAAGGTCTCCCAAAAATCAGTTTTAAAAAAGATAAAATTTGTGAAGCTTGTCAATTTGGAAAACAAATCAAACCATCTTTTAAAAACAAAAATCATATTTCCACTTCAAAACCACTTCACTTCTTCACATAGATTTGTTTGGACCTTCAAGGTATACTAATTTAAATGGCAAGTATTATGCATTTGTGATTGTGGATGATTATTCTAGATACACATGGGTATTGTTTTTAGCTAATCAAGATGTTGCCTTTGAGGCATTTAGAATTTTCTGTAAAAAGGTTCATAATGAAAGAGGGTATTTTATTACTTGTATTAGAAGTGATTATGGTGGAGAATTTGAAAATCATGCATTTGAGAATTTTTGTAATGATTTTGGGATTGAGCATCAATTTTCATCACCTAGAACTCCACAACAAAATGGAGTTGTTGAGATAAAGAATAGGTTAATTCAAGAAATTGCTAGGACTATGTTGAATGAAAATTCATTGCCTAAGTATTTTTGGGCCGAGAAAGAATTTGGATGCAAATGTTTTATTTTGAACATAAAAGATAATCTTGGCAAATTTGACCCAAAATCCGATGTTGGTATTTTTCTTGGATATTCAAATTCAAGTAAAACTTATAGAGTTTATAACAAAAGAACTTTAGTTGTGGAAGAATATATGCATGTTATATTTGATTAGTTTAACCCCTCCTCTGCGGAGAAAGAAAATATTTATAATGATGCAGATGGAGAGTTACAAGAAAAATCATCAAAGGATAAATAAGAAAATGCACCACAAAGAAATCAAGAGGATGGACAAGAAGAACAAACAAATATGAAATATCATGAAAGTACTTCTCAAACACTCTCCAAGGAGTGGAGGTATGTTTCTTCTCATCCTAAAGATTAAATTTTAGGAGATCCCTCACGAGGTGTTACAACTAAATTATCACTTACGAATACTTGTGAGCGTAATGCATTTATTTCTCAAATTGAACCCAAATCCTTTGCGGATGCGGAAAATGATGAATATTGGATTATAGCAATGCAAGAGGAGTTAAATCAATTTGAGAGAAACAATGTGTGGAAATTAGTTCATAAACCGGAACATCAATCCATCATAGGTACTAAATGGGTATTTAGAAATAAGATGGATGAATTTGGTGTGGTTGTAAGGAATAAAGCTAGATTAATGGCTCAAGGTTACAACCAAGAAGAATGAATTGATTTTGATAAAACATTTGCACCCGTAGCTAGACTAGAATCAATTAGAATGTTGTTGGCATTTGCATGTCATAAAGATTTTATTTTATTTCAAATGAATGTGAAAAGTGCTTTCTTAAATGGTTATATTATGGAAGAAGTATATGTAAAACAATCCCCTAGTTTTGAAAGTGAAAAATTTCCCAATCAAATTTATAGGTTATTTAAAGCTTTGTATAGATTAAAACAAGCACCTAGAGCATGGTACGATAGACTTAAGAATTTCTTGTTAAATAATGATTTTTCAATGGGTAAAGCAGATACTACTCTCTTTGTCAAGCATAAGAACAAAGACATACTTGTTGTTCAAATTAATGTTGATGATATTATTTTTTGTTATACTAATGAATTGTTGTGTAAAGAATTTTCATCTTGCATGAGTAATGAATTTAAAATGAGTATGATGGGAGAGTTGAAGTACTTCCTTGGGCTACAAATAAAACAAACCGATGAAGAAATTTTCATAAATCAAGCTAAGTATGTGAAAGTTTTGCTCAAAAGATTCAGTATTGATGACTCAAAGACCAAAAATACTCCGATGAGCACAACAACCAAACTTGACAAATATGAAAAAGGTAAAGAAGTGGATATCAAAATGTATCAAGGTATGATCGGATCTTTACTTTATTTAACTGCGAGTAGATCCGATATCATGTTTAGTGTATGTTTGTGTGCAAGATTTCAATCATGTCCTAAGGAATCCCATTTACTTGCTGTAAAATGAATCTTTCGTTATTTTAGTGGAACTATAGATCTCGGCCTTTGGTATCCTAGAGGAACTCATATAGATTTAACATGCTATTCATATGCAGACTTTGCCGATTATAAAGTTAATAGGAAAAGTACTAGTGGAACTTGCCATATTCTAAGTCACACACTTGTTTTATGGTTTAGCAACAAACAAAACTCTGTTGCACTTTCAACTACCGAGGCTGAATATACAGCTGTAGGAAGTTGTTGTGCACAAGCTCTTTGGATGAAACAAACACTTATAGACTATGGCATTAACCTTGAACAAATTCCTATTAAATGTGATAATACTAGTGCTATAAATCTGTCAAAGAATCTCATTCAATACTCTAGAACCAAATATATAGAAATAAGACATCATTTCTTGAGAGATCATGTTCAAAAGGGAGATATCGCATTAGAGTTTATTTCTACGGAAAAATAACTTGCTGATATTTTTACAAAACCTCTTGGCGAAGAACAATTTTAAAAAATTCGGCATGAACTTGGGATGATAAAATTCCCGCATTAACATTTCTATTTATAATATAGAGTCTATTAAAATTGATTGGTTGATGCTTTGATATCTATGAAATGTTTGTAAGTGATTTGTTTGTGTTATCTTTTGGTTTATATATATATATATTGATTGTTTGACTCATATGCTAGTTGATAAATCATGCATTGAACTAGCCTTTACCATGTTTTGGATTCATGAGATGATCTTGGAACATATTAATTGCTGGCCAAATATTGAAAACAAATGTGCGAAATCAAAATACAGTAAACGGATAACCGTTTTTGTAATAAACAGTGTACCATTTAATTCTAGAAACTAGGATATGCTATTTAGAAATTACTCTCTAACCCTTAAACGAAATAACCTTTCACCGTTTCCTATTAATTACTCTCTGGAAGTTACTCCCTAACCATTTAAATAAATGGTTAGCCCTTTTCGTGAATTTAAAATTGTTCAAAGGGTTTCTTCTCCTTCTTCATTTGCCTTCTTACCGTTTCAGCCATTGTTGCGCAGCCAAAGCTTTCTCTATCCTCAAACCTCCATTTCTCTTGATTTTCTTGCCAAATCATACTTATAAAATCATTTCTCATCATTATTAGATCACTTTCATTTATTTAAATCTTCAAATCGAGCCTGAAATTGAAAAATCCCAAATCAAAATCCTAAGTGCAGTTGATCGGGTTTCATCATTTTTTACCTGATTTTTCTTCCCCTCACATCTCTCTCAAATTTTTCAAACTTTCTTATTTCTCACCATTCCACCATGGGAGACATCCGAATTCAAAAGTCTTAATCTTCCCATAGCACCATTGTGCAAACGCTTCGAGGATCGCTTTATGGGCCGAACGATATTAGATTCTCACTATGTTGACATAGAAGATTTTAAGGATTTAATCGTGTGAGATAGAAGTGTTAGAAATATGCTTAGACCTTAGGAGTCTGCCATTGATTTTGATGATCGAGTATATCCAAATTTAGTCTGTGTTTTCTATTAAATATGGAAATTTCTGCAACTCGACTAGATAGAATAGTTACTCAAGTTGGTAGTGTGCCAATTGATTTTTATAATGAGTTTTTAAACAACCTTTTAGGAATTTCGAATGATGGGCATAAGATTTATACATCTCGGAAAGCTTTATCTTTTGATAGCTTTGTTTATTGTGAGGGTGTTGTAATATCTGTCACCGTCGAGAGCTTACTGCTGACATTTGTAGTTTACCTTTTCGCTCTCAATTATTGCCTCTCCAAGTTCGCATCCTTCACATTATTTTACAGCATATCATTACACCTAGGAAGGGTCATTCGAATGAGGTCACATGGTTGGATGTTGGGTTATTAGATAGCCTCCTTACAGGGCGACCTCTTAACCTTAGCTATGTTATTATGCGGCACATGATGACCACCCCTGCCGTTAACCACCACTTGCTCCCTTATGGCAGTATCATTACTAAGTTGTTGCGACACTTTTAAGTGCCCCTATGGGATGCAGTCTATAAGAAGACTAAACGGATTGGTAAGGAAGCTATAACTATTATTAGTTTTTTCTAAAAAGAATGGCAAATGGATCAAGACTGCCACCTCCAAAAACCAGGATACCTTGATTGCTCCAGAGGATGATCGGATGCTCAACGATGTTTATCGTCCCGATCAACTTCCAAATTTTTTATTAGGAGCTCATCCACCTCCTCCGCGTCACCGTTCTGTCCCCCAGCCTCCAGCTGACTTTAAAGAGCGTGAGATGGACGCTGACATTCCCTCATCTTCCAAGCTGCCTCTGGCTTCCGAGCAGCCTACCGCTACCGAGCCATCTGCTGTTCCTGAGCAGCCCTTCGCCTCTGAGCCACCACCAGCTCGCGAGCAGCCTCCTGCTTCAGTTCAGCCCCCTGCTTTGGACGCTTTACAGCAGTTGGTGGATGATGTTCGTGAGATTTCAGAGCGGCAGCAGCTGATTATCAATAGGTTGGACACTTTTTACCGCGACTAGCAGTAGCTTCGTTATGACTTTCAGACCTTCCAGCAGCAGAGCATCGATCAGTGATTAGTATTAAAAATTGTTTAATTATCAATCGATAATATGTTATTTTATGCTTATGTTATAATTTATATTTGTGTTTATGTAATATATTATGAATTATGAATTATGTTTTAAATATATTTAATTATGTGTATTTTTATGTGTTTATTAGGAAAAATTGTTTAATTATCAAACAGATAAACAGAGGTCAAATTTGAATTCCGGAGATTCGAAAACCTTAAGATCAGTCAAGATCGGCTTAAAATTGGGCTTGTGTAAAATAAAGTTGACTTTTTCTGTTGACCGAGCACTGATTGGATGATGAAATGAGCTTATAATAGATATGAGTGCATGGGATAGCTAGCAATTTTGACTAAATCTCAACCGTTCATAATTCAATGGCCATGATTGTGCCACGTGGCAATGGTTGGTGAAGCAAGTTGTAGGATCCGAATCTTTGTATTTGGGTCGACCCGATTCACTCATTAACCCGCCAAATCTCAACCGTTCTTTGGGCAAATCGGACGAGTCAAACGATGCCACGTGTGATGTTGACTTTTGAAGTTTGACCAGCCATTGGATCTTGATCTAAAGGTTGTGAGTAGCACATGCATGAAGCTTATGATGGACCGCAAAACACTGGATTATGAATTTATTTTTCTATAAATAGAGTCTCATTTTTATGTTTTTAATTATCTCTCTACAACTCTCTTCTTCTCAAATTCTCTTCATCTCCTTGTAATCTTGATTTTCAGGTGTGTTTTTAATATTTTGTATAATTATTTTTATAAATAAAATTAGTTTTATTTCCAATTTTAGTTGTTTTTATTTCTTTTAGTTATAAGCAATTCAAGTTTACTACTTCTTTTTATTTTAATTATGGTTAACTAAATAATATTAATTAGGGGAAGGTGAAACTCTTAGGAAATAAATATGATTTAAGCAAATTCTATTTTTAATTTTAAAAATTATTATTTTCTATTTAATTTTATACATATTTTATATTTAATTTTGATTTATTGTAGACAAATAAATGAATTTGGCACAATAAATTCTTAATATCTTAATATAAGGTATGGTAAAATGGTATTTTGACTTATTGTAGACAAATTAAATTTTGGCACAATAAATACTTAATCCATCATAAAATTAAAGGGAAAATAATAATAATTTATATAATTAATCTTTTGGGGCAATAAATCTAAAAAAAAGGCAAAAAGAATTTATTAAGTTTTATTTACTTCTAAGAGTAGATCCATAACCCTAACTAGTTCAATTTCATAGTTTCATTTAAATTAAGTTGTTTATATTTAAGTTTTAATTTCAATTTTTAGTTAAAATAAAGTAAACAAATTAAATCTTTTCTCTGTAGATCGACCTCGGACTCACCAAGTTATAATACAACAAGACACTCTTATATTTGGGAGTTAAAAATTACTTTTAAGTTGTGTCAGTTGGAGCTTGAGCCTTGGAGCAGCAGATCGGTGGCCACGGCAGCAGATTGCGGACGAGTTTTCGACAGCAGATGGGCACACGTGCAGTGGTAGTGTTGTGTGTGTGAGTCTTGTGGCTGTGGGTTGTGTGTGTGAGGCCGTGAGGGTTGCAGACTTGCAGAGGGTTTGTTGTGATTTGTTTGTAATTTGTATTTTGCAATTTGTTAATCTATTTGTGTTTGTGAAATTGTGACTAAGTGTGCCCGTGTGGTGTGTGCGTGTGTTTAGGTTAGGTTTAGTTTTTGTTTTTTTTTGGTAACCCAAAAATCGACTCGATCAAAACCCGATCAGATTTATAAAATTTCATTCGATCGAGTTTCATACACAACCCGATCTGATCCGCCGAACACGAAATTTTTCGAGTCCGATCGGATTGGGTCAGATATTTTGACCACCTCTAGTAAAAATGACTACAATTAAGAAAAATATCTTAAAACCACCCTAAAAACTGCAAAAATAAGGAAACAAAAGAGCTTAAAATTGCATTAACCGAATTTGACCTGATTTCAATCAACCCGATTTTAACTGACTTGAAATGACCCGAACTCAATCCGACCCGTTTTTAAATCTGAACTCGATCATATCCGAATTTAACCTGAACTATTGACTCGACCCGACCCGATCCAATCCGAATTAGATTCGGATCGGGTCGGGTCAATAATTCGGGTTTCATTCGGATTGATTTTTGTCTAACCCGAACACCTCGAAACCCGATCAGGTTTACCCGAACCCGGTTTTGCCCACCCCTACCCAAAACCTCTTTTGCCTTAACCATCTTTAATCTTAAATATTAAAGTGATAGGAATCTTTATCTTAATTGTTCCCTAGTGATATAGCAAATAATATATGTGTGCTTATGATAATCATCACTCAATATAAGCCTAGATATAAGCTGCATGACTTTTTTATTTTTTATTTTTTAATTGGTCAAGTTATGACCATAAACAAAACCAAATCAATAAACAAAATATAGGCTGTATGGATTTTTTTCTTTTTTATTTTATTTAATTGGTCAAATTAAGACCATAACATAACGAAATCAACAAACAAATGTCAACCATTACACTTTTTTCATAATGATTAATACATGATATTTATTTTGTATCTTAGCAAAATTTGAGAAAACCATACCTAGCAAATAAATGAGAACCCATGAAACTTCTGAAATCTTTAATAGGAATTCGGGAGCAAGACCAAATTTCCTCTGAAATTAATGTGGATCAAGTTAATATTTGAATGCTTAATAAAGATTTACAAAAGTTAAGTGCTGAAATTACCTATAACAAAAGGATTTTGTAAAAAATTTGTTTATGATTTTGTTTTTTGAAGCAAACAAGAAGAGGATAGGGGTTGTGGGTTATTTTCCTTTTCTTTTAGTCTTGATTTTATTGACCAAGCTAATAAAAACCTAGGGGTTGGTGCGGGCCTTTATTACACACCCAAATCTATATGAGTTTTACTTTTTTATACAGTACATATCAGTTAAATAGTTTTACCAAACATTAGTTAAAAAAATAAGTACAATATATACCCTTTTAATACATGCTGCTAACACATATCGTTTGAATGCAAATTTGAATTCCATGCTCTGTAAGTCTCACTTTATCTTGTAGTTCTAAGAATTTTAATATAAAATTACCATTTTACCCTTAGTTCAATTATCAATGGCTAATTTAATTTTAAGTTTAGGTTAAAGTAAAGTCTCAATATGATCCATAGACTTAATTTGGTAATTTTCTTTTCTTTTCCTCTTTTATTTATGTGGCTTTTTTTTACTCGTTATTGATAAATAGTGTATTTTGTCTAGATTTTGGATGATATACCGACTCCTTAATAAAATATAATTATTGTCTAGCATAATAAGCATTTTACACCATATTTATCAGAAAGAGACTCCCCTTTAGTATTTTTAGGTCATCTTTACTCAGTGTTGGCGGAGTGTATCTAAGTTATTTATTGGATGGTCTTGCCATATTGTTGACAAAAGTATTATTATCGTCTGCCATAATATATACTTGATATCACACTTAGCAGTAGATCATTCTTTCTAGTAATGATCTTCTAGTATTTACGGGTCATCTTAACTCAATGTTGGTAAAGAGCTTATCTAATTTATTTAGTAGACAACCTTACGATGTTGTTGACAGAATGATTATTATCGTCTGGCACAACGTATACTTGACACCACAGTTCGTAGAAGATCATTATGCTTTGGCACACAGAGCACTTAATACCATATTTATTAGAGTAAGGCTTGTGAGAAGTGGAAATACCCCCTCATAAATTAATTTGAATTAAAAAAGAATAGTAAGCTCATGATGAAATGTTGAGTTTGAATCCAGAAAACCAAATTTTTTATTCGAATTATTTTCATCCTTAATTTATTCCTACCCTTTTTTTTAAATATTATTACTATTCAAAAATCATCTCTAGCCAATTCACATATAAACTTGAAAAATTAACCCTACATAAAATTAAATCTACTTTCTCGTGAGATCGACACTTGTCACCGTTAATCTACACTACAATAGATTCGTCTGCTTGTAAGTACAATAAAACTTACTTATCAACTAAAGAATCCTTATTGTCCAGGAATGTCAAATAACCAACACAACCATACTTTAAATCTTTTAGGGTACGAATCTCTTTAGAAGCTTCAAACACAATTTTAGGAATTGCTCAAGCACCTCAAATAAGTGGATGAATAAATATGTTAGGGATTTTGTTATTGGCATCATTGCGTTAATAATATTGTAATTTATGTGTTTCTTTTATTAGGGATTTATTTTCTTTTATTGGAGATTTATCTAGTCTTGGGAATTAATTAAGATAAGATTACATGGAATATTGGATAATATTTTTGGAGGAATAAAAGAAGTAAATTGGCATGTACATAAGATTCCATATCAAAAGTTCAAAGTAAAGATAACTACAGCATTCATAAGTATATCAAGTATTCATGAAATATTGGACTCTTAAAGAAGTCTATCCTAGTATTAAGTACTTATGGAATATAGGATTCTTAAAGAAATATATCTTAATATTCTTCTATTACGGTTTGGGTGAAATACTACTTCTATATAAAGAGAAATATTTCATATATTAAAGCAGTGAAGAAGATATATCATATTTTATATCAAAGAAACAACAAATGCAGAGAAATATAAGAAACCTATATGGCTGCATATGATATTTTAGTCTTTTTCCTCTAGTCTTCATCATATTCAAGTCTTTCATTAGATATTCTTTATATTTACTTTGGTCTCTTAAGGATGAAGCAGTTTTTTATTGTGTTAAAGGGATCTCAAATAAAGCAGTAAACACAATTGAAAGTGAGGGGTGTTCGCTAAACAAAGTCGACTAAGTTGGATACAATGAGGTGGCAGTAAGAATAAGAGGGTGTCTGAAATTGTGTAAGAATCCTATAGGTTGTAATCTTAATGAATTGCTTATTATCTAGGTGTGGCCACATAGATGTAAGTTACAGATCCAAATCACGTAAAAATCATCGGTGTGCTTTACTTTTTGCAATTTATTGTTTTTAGTATATTTACGATGAATGAACAATAACTTGAAAAGTGTGATACGATGAACAATAATGGTGAACGGTAACTATGAATAGTAATTTTAGGATTAATTAATTAGAGAAATTAATTTATCTATTGTTTTATTTTGCTTACATTTGTTGAAAATAAATCTAAATTATTTACAAATGGTATCAAAGCAATGTCACTAACAATTTGTTTGGTGAGTTTTTGGGTTCATGATCTATTTTTATACATATTGATTTACAGAGAGAAGAAGGATCTACCGCTCATCCAGCAATACTTGATGGCATCAATTATTCGTATTAAAAGCAAAGGATGACTATTTTTATTGAATCCATTGACATAAAAGCTGTGAAATGTGTTAGAAAAAACTATATTTTATCCACCATGTCTGATTGGGATGGAAACATAATTCCCAGGCTTGTGAATGAATATTCCAATGATGAAATTCTAGAATTTGGCTTTAACTCCAAAGCGATCAACGCTATTATTAGCATGAATTAATCTCCATATGTACAATTACTAAGAAACTTAGGATGCTCTTCGAGATACTTATGAAGGAGACAATTCGGTAAAATATTCTAAACTTAAAAAACTTGCAATTTTATTAGAGAATCTTAAGATGTATGAACATGAAGAAAATGCTGACTTTAATGCTAAACTTCTTAAAATTGCTAATATTTCATATTCTCTTGGTAAAAGAATTTCCAAAGAAGAATTGGTTAGAAAAAATTTGAGATCTTTGCTAGATAGATTTCTTATTAAAATTGCAACTATTGAAAAATATTATGATATTAGCACCATGACCAAAATTCAAGTGATTAGCAAACTTCAGACTTTTGAGATGAATCATTTAAAGAATAATAAAGAAAAAGTATTATTTTTCAGTTGAGATACCAAATTCAAAGATTGATGTTGATGATATTGATAATGAAGTTACAGACGTGTAGAAATCTCTGGTTATGATCACTACAAAATTTAACTCAAGGAAATTCTAAAAACAACAAGAAGAAGAAATTGTCATCAAAGCCACAACCTACAGAAAATAGTAAATTTTCTTCCAATACTAATTTTTTTGAAACTAATATAGATCGAAGTATTCAGTTCAGGGCTAACGATGGTTTCGGTCATATTCAAACTGAAAGCCCTAATTACATCTTGAAAAAGAAGAAAGCAATACAAATAACATGGAGTGATAATGATGACTCTAGCAGTGATGATGAGGATATTGTTGGCAGACTTGTTGTTCATGATAAGAAGTTGAAACTTGAAGATTCTGATGATGAAATATCAAAATCATGTGATATTTGTCCTTTTCGTGAATTACACATTCTTCCCCATGATAATGTTAGAACTTAAAGTGTGAAGTCAACTAATAAAGAATCTAATTCTGAAGCCAAAAGTAGTCATGATGTTAATTCCATTTTAGAATTATGAATGAAATATACGATCACATGCATTTAAAGTGGATAAATATGAATGAAAAATGTAAGAAAATGCAAGCTTAATTATCATAATTTTTTTTAATGAAAAGTTAAGGTTCGAAAATGAGGCAATCAGCCTTTAAAAAAAAACACTAAAGGTAGTTTCAATAAATCTAGAAAGTACTCAAAAATCTTTGAAAATGATGAATTCTAGAATAGAGCAACTTGACCAGATTTTGACATTTGGAAACACTAGTTCAGACACATGATTGGTGATCGTAGTGCATTAATTAATTATGAAAAATGTAGTCGAGAACATGTAACTTTTGTAGATGGTATTAAAAATCATGTGCTTAGACAAGGAACTTCAAATGTTGGAGATTTTCCTGGACTTGAAAATGTTTTGCATGTTGAAGATATGAAAGCTCATCTTTTGAGTATTAGTCAAATTTATGACCAAAACTTAATGGTTGATTTTGATAGCAATAAATGTCAAGTTCCAAATAACAAGGGCAAATGTATATTTAAAGGAATTAGATCGTCTAATCATTATTTCAAATTGATCTAATCTATTACTTGTCATAAAGCTGCTTTTGATGAAACTGAGATATGGCATCATTGGTCATTTGAATTACAAATTATTCACTAAACTCGTGAGTGCAGATATTGTTCGACGAATACCTAAGCTCAACGAGAAGCAACCTGGAGTCTATGATTCTTGTTAATTTAGCAAATAACAGAGAATATTGCACAAGGTTGTGCAATATAATTACCATAGCTAAGGTACTCAATTTACTTCATATTGATATCTTGGGTCTAATGTAAGTGGAAAGTATTGTTGGAAAAATGTATGCTTTTGTTTGCATAAATGATTTCTCTATATTAACATGGGTTGATTTTTTTAGTAAAAAAACTGATAATTTAATATGTTTAAAAATTTATATGTTAATTTAAAAAGTGAAAAGAATTGCAATATTGGTAAAATTAGAAGCGATCATGGACAAGAGCATGAAAATGCCAATTTTTGCAAAAGTCTATGATAGATATAGTATGAAACATGAATTTTTAGCACCTTTACTCCTGAACAAATAAATTTTTTTAGGAGATCATACATGTGATGTTAAATTCTAAGAAGCTAAATAAACATCTTTGGGTAAAAGCACTTAATACTGCATGTTATATTATTAACCATGTGTATTTGCATCCAGGTACTAAGAAAAGTTCTTATGAATTGTGGAAAGGTAAGAAACCTAGCCAAGTTATTTTCACATCTTTGCTAGTACATGTTATATCTTGAAATATCATGAATACTTAAGTTTGACTTAAAAAGTGGGGATTCAAAAAGTGATGAGGATGTTTTACTTAGCTACTTTATGAATAGTAAAACTTATCGTGTATATAATATGAGGACTAAAACTATTATAGAATCTGCTAATGTTATTATTGATGATTTTAAATATTTTTTAGAATTTTCTATTGAAGTGAAAAATCACCAAGTTCATTGAAAATGAAGAAAAGACAAATTCAAGTAATGTTCGAACCTTTATTAAAAAAGAATCTAGTCAATCGAACTCCAAAGGTCATAGTTAAGTGATTGATTTGAAAAATGTTAATTCTTCCCAATCATATTAAGAAAATAATAAAAAAGAAAATGCAAAATCAAGAATTGAAATTGATGTTCATGACTAAGTTAAGAAGGGACATCTTTCATGTGTGGGTTTAATCTTCTTTGAGGTTGTTGACATGTTTTAGCATTTTCTTCCAAATTGATTCTATGTGTGCAAATTAAAGGATTAATACCTTTAATGTCATTTAAAGTCCATCCAATTGCATTTTTATACTTTTTAAGAACAGATAGTAACTTACCTTCTTGGTCGCTTGATAAGGCTGAAGAAATCACAACAGGATAAGTTTGTTCTTCTCCAAGATAAGCATACTTCAATCCCTCTGGCAAAGATTTCAATTACAATTTAGGTGCTTCTTATTGTTGAGTCTTTTCAATAATTCCAAGCTCCTCAAATTTTGGTTTCCCATCATCAGTTTGCAAAGACTGACAAGAATCAAACAACAAATTTATATTAGAAGTATCATGTTCAAGTTGTTTATTTGATTCAATTGAATTAATCAAACAAATATCATTAAGTTCAGAAAAACTCCATTTTTGAATATTCTTCTCTATACAAGATTCAAGCAATTCCTTTTGTTCATCAATCTCATCTTCAATTTTCATTTTCCTCATTAGGTTGCCTACACATATTGAAAACATTCAATTCCATAATCATATTTCCAAATGACAAATTCATTAAACCATTCTTACAATTAATCAAAGAATTAATAGTTGCTAAAAATGGTCGACCCAAAATTACAGGAATTGGTTTATAATTATTCACAACAGGTTAAGTTTCTAAAACAATAAAATCCACAGGGTATATGAATTTATCAACTTGTATTAAAACATCTTCCACTATTCCTATTGGTATTTTAATTGATCTATCTACAAGTAAAAGTGTAGTTGAAGTTGAAGTTAATTTTAACTCACCAAGATTAAGTTGAAGAAAAACTGAATGTGGAAGCAAATTAACACTAGCACCAATGTCTAACAAAGCATGCTCAATTTTGTGATCTCCAATAATACAAGAAATACTAGGACAACCAGGATATTTATATTTTAACTTATTATTAATAGACAAAATGGTACTTACCTGTTCAGCCATGACTGCACTCTTTTTTACCTTCAATTTCCTCTTAACAGTGCATAAGTCCTTTAAAAATTTGGCATATGAAGGTACCTGCTTGATTGCATCTAACAGAGGAATGTTAACTTTCACTTGCTTAAAGATTTCATAAATTTCAGAAGAGTGATTTGATTTCCTTGGTTTATTCAATGCATGTGGAAATGGTGATCAGATGGAATAGTGGTTATTTATTCACTAGGTGTAAGTTTATCTAGTTCTTCCTTACCCTTTGATTTTCATTTTCACAAGGTTCAGGAATAGGTCGATTAATAACCTTACCACTACAAAGAGTTATAACTGACTTAACATAGTCCATGGGTGCATTTTGAATCTTAGGATTTGGTTGTGGTTGAGATGGAAATTTTCTTTTTTCTTGAATTGTGAGTGCAAAAGTAATTTTATCAAGAGTATCTTTCAAATTAGAAAAAGTTTGTGCATTTTGATTGTTAATAGTATCTTGCTTCCTAATGAATGAATGCATTGTATCTTCCAAATTTTTCCATGGTGGTGGAACATATGGTGCATAAGGATGAGTATTTTGAAATTTTTGTGGAGGTGGTGCTTGTGAAGATTGTGCATTATTATTATTCCTCCAACTGAAATTTGGATGATTTCTCCAACCAGGATTATAAGTCTGTGAATATAGGTTTGGCTTATTAAAAGTGTTGATGACATTAGCTTGATCATGCAAACATTCTTTGAGTGCAGGTAAAGTGGGACAATCTTGAGTGAAATGATCATTAGAACTACAAACATCACATGCAATTTCTTGAACAGATTTTACTTGATCACTTTTTTTATTTTCCAAAGCTTCAACCTTCCTAACTAGGGATACAAATTTTGCTTGTAAATCATTATCTTCCCTAAGGTTGTAGATTCCTCCACTAGATGGAGATGGTTGTGGTTTATTAGTCAATTCAAAAGTTTTAATAGTATCCAAATGTTGTGCATTTTCAGCTAATTGGTCAAGGTAATTTAGTGCATCTTCAGGATTTTTATCTTTAAATTCACCATTACACATCATTCCTACAATTTGTCTAGTTTATGGTATTAAGAACTTATAGAAATAAGTGACCAATCGCCGAGTTTCAAAACCATTGTGTGGACATATGTTAAGCAATTCTTTAAACCTATCCCAACATTGGTATAATGTTTCTCCATTTTTTTGAGTGAAAGAAGTGATTTGCCTTTTAAAAGAATTTATTCTATGAGGTGGAAAGAATTTTTTCAAAAATTATTCTTACATGTTATTCCAAGTTCTTATTGATCCAAATCTAAGGTTTTGTAGCCAAGTTTTAGGTTTATCTTTTAATGAAAAAAAAGAAAAAGCTTTAATCTAATTATGTTCATGCTACAATTTTGGTATGTGTATGTATTACAAACTTCCTCGAAATCTCTTAGATGCAAATATGGATTTTCATATTCTAAACCATGAAATGTTGATAAAAGTTGGATAATACTTGGTTTGAAGTTAAATCGAGATGCTTCTGGAGGAAATACTATACATGACGGTGCTCCAATTCTGGTTGGATTCATGTAGTCTCTCAAAGTTCTCGGTTGATCATGTTGAGATTGGTTGTCTCCTTGATCAATTGGAGGATTAAATTGCCCTAAATTATTTTCGTCTTGGATCTCGTGCATGATTGGTGGTGGTGGTGATTGAGATTTACGAATTAACCTACCACTTGAAATTCGAGACCAATGTCTCATACAATAATTATATCACAAAGATAACAAACAAATTAGTAACACAAAAACTAAATGAAAATTGCAAAAAGAAAAAAAATTAAAAATTAAATATGTAAATAATATAAGTGTACAAAAGAAAATTAATAACTTAAAATTAAATAACAATTTTGGTGGTTGAACCCACCAATTAAATTAACAAAAAAAATAAAGCATAAAATAAATGCGAAATTAAAAAAAAGCTGGTGGTTGAACCCACCATATAAAATAAAACAAAGCAAAAACAAAATGCAAAATAATAAATTAATAACTTAAAATTAAATAAAAAAACTGGTGGTTGAATCCACCAATAAAAAAAATAAAAATAATGCAAAAATAAAAATAAAATAAAAAACTGAAAATTAAATATTGAAATAAAAAAATTAGTAGTTTGTTAGTTAAGTGTTAGTAGTTAGTTTTCTTGCTCCAAATTAAGTCCAAATAAGTTCAAGTCTAATTATTGTGAGAAATTTCATCTAGGGATCTTATTTAAATTATTTATAATTTTATGGCCACACAGTAATATTTAGAAGTTTAGAATTGAGCCATGTGGAATGAAAATGAAGATTTGGAAAGCTTTTGGGTCATAATATAATTATGAGAAGAATGAGTAAGAAACGAGAATTGTTGGGGTGAAACTAGAATTATGAAAGATGTGGGGGTAGAAGAGAATTTAAGAAAAGGAAAAGGGGGTAAACGAAAATTTACAAAAAAAGTAAAAAAAAAATAAACATCTCTCCCCGACAACGGCGCCAAAAACTTGACACGACTTAAAAGTATTTTGATTCACTCTCAAGTATAAGAGTGCCTAGTTATAATATATCTCGGTGAGTCCGAGGTCAATCCACAGAGAAAAAATTTAATTTATTTATTTTATTTTATCTAAAATTTGAAAATAAAACTTAAATATAAACAACTTAATTTAAATAAAACTATGAAATTAAATTAGTTAGGGTTGTGGATTCACTCTTAGTTGTAAATAAAACTTAATAAATTCTTTTTATCATTTGTTTTAGATTTATTACCCAAAAGATTAATTATATAAATTATTATTATTTTTCCTTTAATTTTATGATGGATTAAGTATTCATTGTGACAAAATTTAATTTGTCTACAATAAGTCAAAATACCATTTTACCATACCTTATATTTTGATAAAAAGAATTTATTTTGCCAATCTCCCTTATTTATCTACAATAAATCAAAATCTCATAATATAAAATATGTATAAAATTAAATAGAAAATAATTTAATTTATAAAATTAAAAATAGAATTTCATTAAATCTTATTTATTTCCTAAGAGTTTCACCTTCCCCTAACTATTAATATTTAGCTAAACATTTTTTTTATAAAGGAAATTACTAAAATTGAAAAACACATAATTAAAAATGGAATTTGAAAATTGAAATAAAACTAATTTTATTGATTGAAAATAAATTACAAAGAGAGATGAGAAGAAGAATTTTGGGGAAAAGAAGAGAAGAGAATGTGTGGAGAGGTGTGTTTACCCCCCCTCTATTTATACTAATACATGGTAAATCCACACCACACAAATAAAAAAATATAATTACATCTTAACTTTACATTTGTCCCACTAATAAAATATAAACCTAACTTATCCACTCAAGTATATCCAACACATTCCACTAACAATTACCATACCTAATATGATAAAAACTTATAATTTTACAATTACCACATTTACCTTAGAAAAAATGTAAAAAAAATACAACAAAACTCTTGGATTCTCCTCGACAATGACATAATTTCTTGGGCTTCCGGAATCCAAATTTGACATCCATGTATTTGTTCGGAGCCTCAAATTGCATGAAATTATTATTTTTACCTAATAAACACACAAAAATACACAAAATCAAATATTTAGAAAAATAATTAGAAATTCACAATATGTTACACAATTACAAATATAAATTACATTAATAAAACAAAATAACATTTTTATCCCTTAATAAACATACAATTTTTAACACTAATCAGGACCATTTTCAAAAGTTGTAAAGAACAACCCATCAGATCTTATTATTGGAAGTCTAGAAAGCTCCATGGTAACTAGAAGGAGGTATGCGAATCTTACTTGATTTAATTGTTTTACCTCATTAATTAAACCAAAAATTACTAAGGGAACTTTATTGGATGAATTTTGGGTTAAAGCTATGAAAGAAGAACTTGAACAATTTGAGTGTACTGATGTTTGGAAAATAGTTCTTAGGCCATATCACACTAATATTATTGGTACTAAATGGATTTTCAAGAATAAAACATATCAATTTGGTAATATAATAAGAAATAAGGATAGGTTAGTCGCACAAGGCCATACATAAATTAAAGATATTAATTTTGATGAAACATTTGCTTATGTGGCTAGACTAAGTCCATTAGGCTTTACTTGTTATACCTTGTTTAATTGGCTTTAAATTATTTTAAATGAATGTTAAAAGAACATTCTTGAATGGAATTTTGAGTGAAGAAGCTTATGTTGAAAAACTCAAAGGCTTTGTCGCTTTGAAGATCAATATCATTCTGATTATGTTTTCAAATTGAAAAGGGCTTTATATGGATTAAAACAAGCTCTTAAGGGATGGTAAGAAAGATTAACCAAATTCTTGATTAAAAAAGGCTATGAGCGAGGGGGAGTGGACAAGTCTTTATTTATCAAATATCTTAATCCTAGAATTATGATTGCTCAAATATATATGGAGGATATTGTTTTTAGTTTTACATCTCTAATGCAAGTTCAAGAATTTGTTGATCAAATGAAAAATGAATTTGAAATGAGCATGGTTGTCGACTTAACCTATTTCTTAGGCTTACAAGTGAAATAACTTGAAAATGGTATCTTTATTTCTCAAAGTAAGTATACCAAAAAATTTGGTGAAAACATTTGGACTAGATTCGGCCAAACACATGAGAACACTTACGAGCACTATTTAAGATTAATAAAAGATTTAGTGTTGATACAAGCCTATACAAAAGTATGATTGGTAGCTTATTTTACTCAACTACAAGTAGACAGAAAATTTGTTCTAGTGTTGGTGAGATAGATATCGGGCAAATCCAAAGAAATCTTACTTAGCTACGGTCAAATTTATCATTTGTTTTGTAAATGGAACAATTAATGGTGAAAATTGGTATTCTAAAGACACTAATTCAAGTATTGCAAGATATAGCGATACTAATTAGGCAAGTAATTTTAATGATAGAAAGAGCACCACTGGAGGTTGTTTTTATCTTAAAAACAATCTTGTATCTTGGCACAATAAAAAACAAAACTCAATTTCTTTATCTACTACTGAGGGTGAATGTATTGCTATTAATAGTTGTTGTGCTCATTCTTTGGTTAAAGCAAATGCTTGAAGTTAGGATATTCCTACTGTACATTGTGATAATACAAGTGCTATGAATATTTCAAAGAATCTTGTTCGACATTCTGGAACTAAGTATATTGATATTAGACATCATTTCATTACTGACTTAGTTGAAAGCTAGGCTATATCTCTGGAGTATATTAAAATAGAAAATTAACTTGCAAATATATTTACTAATGTTTTGGATGTATCTAGATTTGAGTGCTTAAGAAAAACTTTAGGTATTTGTTCTTTCTATTCGTGTTCTACGACATTTTGTACATTATTATTATTATTATTATTATTATTTGGCATCTCATGACATGGTTAATACATTATTTGAATGCGTTTTTGTATCACACGTACTTTATTTGAATCACTATGTGCAAAAATATCTTGATTTGATGACTTGAAAGCTTGAAACAATTTTTTTATTAGTCTAATTTAAACTTATCTTTGTGCACATATATCTTACTAACTTGATTTTCAATTTTGAGACTTCTGATGTTGAGATTAATAGATTGAACATTGGCTATATACTTTTGACTCTTATCTCAACTTTAGATATCAAGATGTGCTGGCACCTCAATCAGAAATAGCTATCCACAACATTTAAGAATGAAGTTATTTTTGAGTAATCTGAGTCTGCGTATCACAAGCATGATAGAAGACCAACTACCATAAAAAGAAGGCTACTTTAAGAGGTAAAGTGAAAGCAATTGAAATAGAAAGGAAATTATTATTTTAATCTCTTATCATATTGCTTGATACAATGAAAATATCAATTTGAAGATCAAGATGATAAGGTTAGTTTGACTTGTTCATTCTATTTTTTGATACAAAAGTTATTGATTTTGAGAAAAATCGAGATTGAGTCTTGATGGATTTGTATCACACACAAAATTTTAAAATTTCACTAATCTTTTATTAGTTCAAGTGGTTGAAGTTTGATTATCTTGATTTTGTGTGTATTTGTGATGATTATTGATGAACATGTCTCTTTAATTTTTCAAAAACAAATGTCTTATTGCATAAATTTTTTTCAATTATGTGCTTCATGTATCGAATTATTGAATGGATGATTGCATGAAACATATATACTTGCAAATTAGTTTTAGGATTTTTCATGATTTAGGGTTTCAATTGATAACACTTAATCATTTAGGGTTGTTCATGTTTTGTGCAATCTTTAGGGGCCTTTCAGTAACTGTCCCATAAGTACTTCACCATTTTTCATATTGAGTGTGAAACTTTCTTATATTTGCACAATTTTCCTAAATATAACACCATTCTTAGTGACGTCCTTTTTGACCATTTTTTCATCATACTTGCCATTTGTGTGATTTCTCTCAAAAATAATTCTTATTTATGATTTTATTTTAGGTATATCTTGGTTGTCATTGTTATGTGAAGATTCTATGACTTTGTTTGAGTTGTTTTATTATTTATGGAAAGCATAATAATTAATTGCCACTCAAAATATTATTTTCTACCCATACAAGGTCTAAGGTTATCTTTCCATATAAGGGATCTTATTTAGCTCGTTTCTCTCATTCTTTCTCATCCAAACAGTAGCCTATACCTCTAGAGTTTCTTTGATTTAGTTCTTTTTCAGATTGTGCATGATGGTTTCCATAAAATCAAATATGCATGTTGAACAAGCAAAGGAAATAGATGCTTTAGGTGATTCCAACGTGCATTGATCTAATCCAATTAATTTGCGGCATACTGGTCATTAAGAAAAAAAGGATGCCAATCCGTGGCCTATGACAGAAATTGCATCGAAATTGCTCAACTTACAAGGAGAAGGTGCACATGTCGATTGCACCAATTCACTGGATCTTGTAATAGACATGTCGATTCAATTGAAAAGGATCCTAGTGAAGCCAATTCAGATAAACATGTCCCAAAGTCTTCAATTAATCAAAACAACAACCACTCAATCTATTTGTTACCTTGTGCTTATGGTAAAAAGTATTATACTCATCCTCGTAGTGACAATCTTGATTTCTTGCTTACAAGGAAATATCATTCTGAATATAGTGTTGCTATTTCCAAGTTTATTCCTTTTAAGATTGAACCATCTATTATTGTTGTTGGTTTGGAAAACATCATTAAGAATATCTCTTCATATGCACCTAACTTAGTTGAAAATTCTATGCCAATTTGAATAAGAATATTACGGATGAGACTAAGCCTAGTTTTTTCCACAAAATTTATGTGAAAGGACATATCTTGAAGTTTTCCTCTTCTTTAATCAATCGTCGATATAGGAGTAAAAATTTTGATGATACCAATGTCTGAAAACACATGAATACTTTAGATATGTCTACTATTACTACTGGACTGTTAGGAAGGTATTCTCCTACGCCTAAAGACCCTTTCGTTTCCAAACTTGATTCTAAATAACAAGCTTTGCATTGGATTGGGGCACACATTTGGTTTCCTAATTAAAATTAAGAAAATTATCAACCGACCACTTGTTTTTTCACCTTTTTAAAAAAAAAAATTTTTACAGCGCTCCACCTAAAGTTAACATTTTTTTCATTGGTCCACTCTCGTTATAACATTATTAGAACTTTGCTGACATCGTAAGGGTAAAATTGTCATTTCACAACGACACAATAGTGGATAGGTGCAAAATAAAATAACTTCAAGTGGAGTTCAGTAAAAAAAAATTGAGAATTGTGTATTTTTTTAAAAATGCGAAAAAAAACTTATGGTCGTTGGATAATTTATCTTTTACATTTGAGGGTAAAAAACTTATTTACACAATATTCTGTCAGTTCTCTTAACGGTTTGAAGACAGAAGCGGATAAATGCAAAATAATGTAACTTCAGGTGGAATTTAACAAAAAAAAAAAGAATTGTATATTTTTAAAAAATTCTAAAAAAATAGGTTGTCGGTAGATAATTTCCTTTAAAATTATGTTACCGTGGACCCTTTATTTGCTAAAGTCTCTTTTTTCAGTTAAAGGTCGAGTTTCTTTCTACTTTGGCAAGTTGGCTTTTGATTTAGCTATCCGGTAAGCCGCTTATATGTTACCGTTAAGGCAAAATTTTGAATTTCAAACTATCCGGCTTGCCGCTTACGAATCCGGTAAGCCGTTTATGCTCCAGAAGCTTTCTGCCCGATATCCGGTTTGTCGTTTACGCTATCCGATAAGCCGCTTGCTACAGTAACTGCTATAGTGAAATATTTTCAAAAATTTATAGTTTGACCCCAAAAATTTATAAAACTATAGTATGGCCCAAAACGTTATGAAAGTTTACAAATAGGTCCAATTTCAGAATTTTACAATAATACTTTGTCAATCCCACAACTTTCTAAAATTATGATTTTGCCCAAACTTTGTGAAATTATAGAATGACCCAAAAATATTTAAATAGTTTCAAATAGGTTCAAATCTGAAATTTTAAAAACATTATCAAAGCTTTTAAAATCTTTCATTTTATTCCAAAACACTTTAATTGCATAACATCATTTTCTTATTATAAAAGCACAATTCATAAATCTTTGCTTAATAAATACATGTGGTTTGTTATCATCAAAATCAATATTTATAGCCATATAGGCTAACAGTATAGTTATTGTTTGTCACATTCAATACCATATTTATCTTTCAACTCACTGATTAGGGCATCTACATCAAACCCTAAGTTAGTATGAATAAGATCACCACAAACTTTAGCTATCCAAGATGTTGTTGCATCTTTGTAAAAAGATTTAGGTAATGTTTGTTTTTGTAGTCTGAAATCTAAATGGATTTGCATTTTTCTTAAGTCTGAATGAGTCTGAATACAAAAATTCGAATCACATGTTTGTTTTTCTTTTTTTAATATCTGAATATAAGTGTCATATTATTTCTTTTTATAATAAAAAATATCTTAAACTTGGTTCTTTGACATTTATGTCCTTGTAAATCAAAATAAAAATTCTATTTTATAGTTTAGGAAATAAATTATTTTATAAATATTTCTGGAATATAATATTTACTTATCATTCAGACCTTTTTTTCATTTAGATAAAAGTCACAAAAGTTTACTTTTTCTATTCAAATATAAATATCTAAAAATCAGACATAAGTTACAAAAAATAAACAAACAAATTTAAAAAATAGTCATAAATTAGTAAAATTTCATACTTAGACATTTAACAAACAACCTCTTAGTCTCATAATCGTGCTTCCCTTTAATATATCCAATTTTTAAAGCTATCCCATTAATTGTTGATGAAGAATGAAGTTTCCAAGTGCATTTTGGATTGACACATCTACAAGTATACCTAACACCATCATTTTTAATCATATTCAACCGAAAACCCTCTTGGATAGCATATTCCACCATAGCCTCTCTTAATAATGCAACAAATTCAAACATAATTCCTACTTTCAAACTAACTAAACCATTTGGATTTAGTTTTCACTCATTATCAACAATGGATTCATACATTCATGACAGACTATTTTCTTCATCAAATGAGTGTCCCCCACTAAAGTTGTCCTCATTAAATTTTGCAAACTTATCACTATCTACAATAACACTTATATTGACAGGATTTTGAAATACCATTGCGACACTTTCATGATATCATTGACCATGTAACCTAGTGTTCACCTCAAACTCAATGATAGGACAACTATTGATTAAAACCTCCTAAAAAACCCAATAAAGTTCACTATAGTTTGAAATTAGCTTCCTTTGCCTACATGTAATCCATGGTAACACAACAAAAATTTCAATCATATTCATTTCATTGTGTCCATGCTTAACCATGACTTCTTGAACTTGGTGAAACAACCTAATAACCTTATTTTCCTCTAGTTCCCTATATCCTATCTCATACACCACCCCATTAGTTTTAACCAACAAAAAGAAAAGGTAATATAGTTACCTGCATCAATTTTAAACAAAAATCATTGCATAAAAAAAAGCTAAACTAATACAATTTTATTTAGCAAAGAACAAAAAATTCAACCTAAATGAAAGTACATGTAATTTGATTAAAAAATACAAAAGCAAATTCAATCTAATACATATAAAAAATAGAAACTAAAAAGAAAAAATAACCCAACAAAAAGAAAGAAAGTAGTAACTATAGTGAATTAATTCTAATATGTATAAACTTTGCTACTGATAATAATGCACATAATTCAATTTTACTTTAAAAAGAAGCCAATATAATGAACCCAATCTTATGAATAAAAGGATACCAATTGATGGAAATGAAATACCGCATAAACAGAACAACTCAGGAAAGCCCATGAATTAGGAAAATTAAATTTAATAAAAAAATAAAAACATGGTGTATTTGGTTTAATAATTACATAAATAGAAAATTCAAAAGTACATTAACACAATGAACAATAACAACATACAACATCCATTAAAAAAATCCACCAATAATTAAACATAGTTTGTCATTTAGAAAATTAGACTTGCGAAACTTAATTTTTCACAAGATTATAAAACATGGGAACAATTTTATCAGAAAATACTTACAAAAGTCGTTAAAAAAATAGTTACTAGCCTTTAAACTTAGGTTATGTCCAATACTTGAACCCAACCAGTGCTAACAAAGGTTTGGACAAATTCAAGGTAGATTTATATAACATTTTTGGTGCGATCCTATACTTTCTTAATCTCTCCTCTCACATCAAGAATGATGTAGTATCTGTAACATTAACTTAGTGTTTTCTTTTTTCTTTCAGAAGCACATTAACTTAGGTTTTTTGAGTTTAGTTTAAATTGTTGCCACCCGTCAAAAATGAAGTTAAGGAGGTGCTCAATTGTTGTTTCATTAAAACATTCTCAATGTTGTTAACATTTTTAACAGAGGAATTAAATTAAGAACTTGAATGATACAATTGGTACTTGACAGGATTTAATTGATTCATTTTATAAACTTCTAATCTCTGATTTTTTTAATAAATAATAAGGACTCAATTAAAAATACCCTTTTTGAAAAGGATATGTTGTTGGTTAGTAATAATCGACATAAGTTTTTCAAAAAATTTCGTCATTTTTAATACATTATTTGCCAGCATGATGTATTAAGAAGTTTGAGGTCCTCCCTGATGCAAAAACTTTTTGAATCTTTTTATCAGTGACATTGCAGGATGGCAATTATTTTGTGTCTCATTAATTGGAGATTTGAAGCTTTTACGACATCTTGACTTATCCGGAACTAAGATTGAAAGCTTGACTTTCTCTTATAAGATGTTCTTAGATCCTCGGAAGATTTTCGGAACATCTCCTTTCAATGTAGATGCGTGGCCAACAAAAGAATTAAATTTAAAAAAATTACTGACATCAATATTAATCGATTAATTGAAAGCTAGCACATCCCATTGAAAGTTTCATAAAGAAAGCTAATACAAGAAGTAACTGTAGTTGCACACATAGTTGCCCAAGCTGATGATGGACCATATGTCATGCACCGATTGAAAAAAAAAAAAAAAAAAGCCAAACGTGGTTGATTTCAAATGCGACAGCAGTTGCTTGCTTTGACTAAGCACATGCATGCTTCATCTGTGTCTTGTCGTGCATGCTTGAAGCGGTGGCATATATAAAATGACAAATTGAAGTAGTTTTTCCATTTTTGGAATGACTGAACCAGAGCAGAGCAAAACAAAGAGAAGAAAAGAAGAAAAACCGAGAGAAAAAGAGAAGACAAAATAAAAGAGAAAGAAGAAAAGCAAAGGAAGAAGCCAAGAGTGGGGAAGAGAGAAATTGAAAGGAAAAGTTACCGAAAAATAGAATTGGATAGTTAGATTAAAATCCAGTAAATCACCGGGTAACATATTTATGAAGTTTGAGTAGGTATGTTACATTTATGAAGTTTGAGTAGTTATGATACAGTTTACATAATATGTATAAGTTTTTATATCAATCCTAATAATTAATTTTTAAATTTTTTATTTTAGAAGAAATCTAAAAATCTAGAGACCCACAATAACCCCAACGAATTTCGGAGTGAAACAACATCTGTGAGTGGATACTATACTTGCTTATGAATAAGATTGTTGAATTAGAGCTTTGAAGCTTTTGCAACACCTTGACTTATCCCAAACTAAAATTGAATAGAAATTGCTACCCGAGTTCGGAAAATCTTATAGCTGCATGGTCAAACCAAAGAATTAAATTTAAAACATTTAACAGATTTACTTTCTTATTAATTGATTAACTGAAAGCCAGCACATCTCATTAAAAGTTTCATATAGAAAGCTAATACAAGAAGTAACAGCAACGAGGAATTCTGATGTACAATCTGATATGGTACTACATAAGTATTTTAGAATTTCTCCAACAGCAAGAATACTAGATTCTATGTAGATGAGAAGACTAGCTAGCTAGGTCTAGGTCCGCCCGCACATCCGCAATAGATCTCGAGGGTTACATTATACCTTAACCGGTCGACGACTCTTTCTACATAAACCGGATAACCAATGTTAACAATATTCGGGTCAACATGTGGGTGAGGCAAATTAGTCGGTGTCCGCGGCAAAGAACCATCTGTAGCCACGACTTCAAGCTTCTGTCCCGCTTCACAGTGGCCTGGAAAGTCGGAGAGAAAGTAGTAGTGGTTACGAAATTTGAGATGGATCGAGTCGGACCCAGTGTTGTAGACCTGGATCGGCCGAGTTCTTCGGTTGCATGACTCAAAATCTCTGCGAAAAACTTGCTTCAAGTTATCTGTCTGATTGTTGTACTCGAACACGATGGTGTCTCCAGCACTGAAGTTCCTGGAAGATGCCCATGTCTTGTAATAATCCACGTCCATGCCCTCCTCTGGATTTGGTTTTCTCCATTCAACTTTGTGAGTTTTAGAAAAACCAACACCTCCGTGACTCACTACTTTCTCCTGACCAATTTCACCATCAACACGCAACACAGAAGTTGCCATCAGCAGCAGGAAAGCAGCTTGTATCATCTTTGTAAAAGCCATTACTGATCTGGTCGACCAAATTTAGATAATCAAATCAAATCAATACTAAGAGATCAAGAAAGAGCCAGAGGACCCAGATTAACTAATTGTTTTATATATATTATCATAAAAGACACCAGTACCTGCCTCCTTGGACTTATATATAGAGAAGAGAGGCTTGCTATATGGCATATTCCAAATCCTAACTTGAAAAGGTTTTAGGTCCCATCATTTTCAGCATCCTAATTTGTTTAGAACTAAATTATTGGCGTGTGTATGCGTGATTCGTGGTTAATTAATAAATAAAATTTTAAGAGAAGTTAAATCCTAAGCTAACTATATCATGCTATTTTAAAAAGAAAAAAACAGATATATTTGGATATGTATAGCTTAATTAAATAAAATAAAAAAAGTATCAAAATAATTTAACAATAAGAAAGTATTGATAACCTCAAATAGGTATCAATAAACAATACTGTAAAATAAGTTATTTTCTTCCAAAACCTAAATACATATATTAATTTTGTACGTTCGTGGTTTTGATCTTTGCCAATAGTAAGATGCTATCTATATTGAACTTGGCAAATATATTATAAAATTAACTTTTAAAAAAATAAAATATGTTATGTAAGCTCAAGGGCGAAGCTCAGAGGAAAATTCTACTGGGGTCAAATTTAAATTTTCAATTTTTAAGTTCTTAAAAATAATAAATTACTACCAAACAAAATTATTTAAAAAATTAATAAGATATTATATGAAAAGAAAATTGATATTTCCTTTAGAATTTGGAAAATTGTTATTCACTTCTGAATTCTCAGTATTTTTTACTTTAAAATAATGATTAATTTTTAAAGATTTTCTGTTGTGGTGAGATGGTCTGAAATTTGGGGATTTTGGTTGCATCGCTTGCATATTTATGGGGTTATGTTATTTATGTTGTTCCCTTGATTGATGTTCTTGGCTTGGCTGATTTTTTTTTAATTATTTTGATGCTATTGTTAATGACTTAGTGGGCTTGGCTGATTTGCTTTTATTATTTTGATGTTATCATTAATGGACTTAGCAGTAAAATTACTTTATTATCTAATATATAGACTTTACACATTAATTGTACAGGGGTTAGTATTGACATTTTACATTAATTTTTCATATTTTATTTACAAACCCCAAAAGTTTTTAAAATTATGTGAGGACCATGACATCCTATAGTCTTATATAGCCTCCGCCCCTGTATAAGCTCACTTAATATTGCATGTCAAGACTTGCCAATATGCTCTCATTCATGCAATGAGACTCAGGTCATTGACCTCACGAATGAATGTTCTTGAATGAGGTGAAGAAAGAGTTGTTTTACTTCTTTTTTTTTATTAAGTTTAAGTTTAACTTTTAGTTTAAATTTTTATGCAACCACTAATCTAATATCAACCACGACATTTCACTAAATCAACGGTTAAAAATTTGTAAGAAAATTAATTTTAAGTTGAAGTAGTTGTTATTTATATAATTGAGGTAACAATAAAATAAATTATTTTTCAAAAAAAATGGTTTGTGCTTTTTACATGTGGGACAAGCCGGTTATTTCCAGAGACCAATATGACCTAATTGCAGAAGCCTTAATCTTGGTTCTTCTCCAGAAAGAAGAAAAAATTATTTAGTGTATTCCCAATTCCAAGAAGCGAGTTGGTCACCATCGACTCTACAATTTCGCAAAAACATCCCTTATCAAAATCTTCTCCCACCCATATGTCACCGTTTGTGTCTTGTATTGTGGAGTTGTATTGTCAAGCCTTAAGTTGTTTAGTTTTAAGCTCTTCAATTGTAGAATGTTAAAAGATCAGGTTATTTTTTTCTATTTTACGCAGTCTTCACTACATGTCGTCTTATACCGAGTCTACTTACAAAATATGGACTCAGTCCTTTATATTGGTGTAAAAGTCTGACTTACCATTTACTTTGGAGTAAAGGCTCTTCTATTGATGTAAAAGAGCCCATTTGCATTTGAGCATTTTATATAAGTTATATTTATCTAGTCTCTTAGAATTTAACTTACGCAATTAAAAAAAATTGAATGAAAATAAAAAATTTTGTGCACAGACCCGAATTGCTAGAGAACTTTTACTCCACATTTTATATATACGTATGTGTGAGCGCGCATCTTAAAAAATGGATCAGGATTTGTTTTTGATCTAATCATGTACTGAACAAATAATTTAATTGTTGATTGATAGTTAATAAATAAAAAAGTAAAAGAAGTTAAATTTTATTTTTACTCTACTACTAAAAGATACGTGATAAAATATTTTTAAAAACATAATAGAGTTCAGATTAGGAGAGGATCCTATTCTATTGAAAAAATTATTAAAAAAGTTCAACTAAGAAATGACATTTGTACTTTTATATATCACTCACACTCCTAATGTATTGATAATCAAAAGCTCAAGTAACATCACCCGGCTTCTCATCACAATATTGTGACCGCGGTAATCAGACTTATCAATCCCCTATATGATGATGATCACCATAAAATATCAATCATCAAGAAATTCACAATCCGTCATCTGGAAAGTCATCTGCTTTCTACCAATATCATAACCCACATTGTAATTTTGTTGAGCCGTCGTTCCAATAAGTGAATATTTCATGTGTTGATCATCAATTATAGTCGGATTCACGGCCATGCAAAATGTATCCGCCCTCGGTTGATGAAACATGCTATCTATCCCCAAAGCTAACTCAGCTCCGCCCGCAAAATGAAACCTAACAGTTGGAAACCCGGCGAGGTCACGAGACATGATCCCATAATAACACAATTTATTTGATTCAGAATATGATCTCATCAGTGACCTATCGACTGTTATTATAACTGCATCACGTAGTGCCTCGTAGGCATCTTTCACAAGCCAAGTTGAAGCTGTTCCGGTGTCAATAATAACTCCACCATCACTATCGTCCCTTCTGAAAATACTAGGGTTTATGTCAAGCATTATCCCTTCAACGCTTATAGCTTCCAGGGTTACGTAATACAATCCGCCTATAACTTGAAGAGGGGTTGCATCACCTTCATCAATTATTGCTCCCTGCCCTAGAATCAGCTTGTTATGTAAATAGTTACTATCATACAGTCTCCCAATGCAATAGGAGAACGAGGAGTTCAACTGGGACACCAGAGATACCCTATCGAATCCAAGACCAAATACTCCAGACAGTGCAAACTCCTCGTTGGTACTTTGGCCACATCCGAAAACGGCATCTTCCACACGCATTGTGCCTTCGTCTGATGTTTCGAAGGTCAGTTGCTCTGTGGAAAGGATTCCAGATGAGCCAAGGCCAGTACCATAACCTTGAAGGTACATGCATTCGTTATTAGGAGTGCAATAAGCATGACGTAAATACCGGCATTTTTCAGAATCACATGGCAAGGTAGCATAAGAAGAGGATCTCGAAGGATCAAAAATGCTGGAACAACCAGGACAAGGACTGCACTGAACCCACAGAAGAGAGCTGCCAGTATCCATGGCTGCGAACATTGGGACTGGGGGCTGGCCAATGAAGATATTTACATAGAACAAAGCATGTTTATTAATTTGGGGAAAAATTTGAGCTTCGTAAGAATTTTGTGATCTAATCTTTGCTTGTAAATACGACAAGCGTGCAATCGAAATGTTCATGCTACGTTGGACGCGAACTGCAGGACTGTCGTTCGGATTGTGATATGGAGAACGGATGGAGTCGCGGTGAATGAGCTCGATAGTTAGCGGTTTAGGTTTATATGGAGGGGGAATGGCAGCATTAATTAGCCGTCTATGTCTGCTGGGAGTGGGGATGGCAACATTAATGGTCATGGGAGCGAAGATGAGAGAACAGAACTGCTAATGCAGCAGCCATGATATCAGATTAATTACTCGAATGTTCACTTGACATTTTGAAGAGGTTAATATATATAACAGCGTAAAATTAGAAGAGCTCGTCACACAGGTTATGAATAGCTTTATATTTTATCTCACAATTTTCTTACATATGTTGACTCACAACAGAATCATAACTGTTAATCGTTTAATTTTTAAGCAGTTTAATTGAAGAAATCTAAAAAATTACAATGTTTTAGCTTCTCGTCACATTGCGATCCCATCACTCTGCCCCTCATGCCCACATGGTGATCTCTGATGATCGTCATAAAATAATCAGCAAGAAGTTCACAACGGATCCTGATCTGGAAAGTTATCTGCTTCTCACCCATATCACAACCCACATTGTAATTTTGTTGAGCCATTATTTTAGTAAGGGAAATTATATCATTACACTACCTTTTTTTTTATCTTATATTCAAGTTATCTGCTTCTCACCCATATCACAACCCACATTGTAATTTTGTTGAGCCATTATTTTAGTAAAGGAAATTATATCATTACACTATCTTTTTTTTATTTTATATTCATCCAACCACTAAACAATTCTAACATTTTCTCTGCACCACTTTTTTTTTTAAATTTGTATCAATTAGCCACTTTTTAACTAACACCGTTAAATAATTTAAATGAAATGACAATTTTACCCTAAATAAATTAAAAGACGTTTTATCTTATAAAAGTTTTGAAAAATTAAAAAATTATAATTATAAAAATACCCCTAAGTTTAATAAAAAATAAATCCCAAAATTAGAAATTTTATTTTTAATAAAAATCTAAATAAAAATTATAATTATAAAAATAATTACAAAATTTTGGGATTTAATAAAAATCCCCTAAATTATTAAAATTTTTAGATTTATTTTTCAATAAATAAATTCAGTTATTTTAATAAAAATTTGCAAAATTATAGTTTTTAATAAATAAATTCAGCCATTTTTATTAAAGTTTTGTAAAATTATAATTTTTTAATAAAAATAATAATTAAAATTTTATTGTTTTGTAAAATTATAATTTTTTAATAAAAATAATAATTAAAATTTTACAAAATCTAAATTAAACAAAAATTAGCAGAGCACCTTTGTTTTAGATTTATTTTTTATTCAATTTAGGAGTATTTTTATAATTATAATTTTCTTATTTTTCTAAGTTTTTGTAAAATAAAATAGTCTTTTAATTTATTTAGGGGTAAAATTATCATTTAATTTAAATTATTTAACAATATTAGTTAAAAAGTGGCTAGTTGATTGTTAGTTGATTTTTATAATCAATTATTATCAATGCCAATATGCAAGTATACAAAACAAGTAATAAAGTGATGAGTATTCAAGATCGTTTCCACAAGAATTGATGTTACTCAAAATGCTAAAGCAATCACAATAGTACAAATCAACTAAAGACCGAAACACACAATTGTCAAATAATTCTATCGTAATTAATAATTGCGAGAGATGGAAATAAAACAATACTATAATGAAATAAACTAGGGTAAATGTGTCTAAGATTCAATTGAGATTATAGCAATTGAATGATCAAACTCTCTTAATGAGATGACTGTTATTTATCAAGTTAGTACCAGTTGTTACGATAAGTGCTATAGCACTGGGCAGAATAAATCTGCATCCTCAGGTATTGCATGTGGGAAGTCTAATACCTTTAAATCTAATAATAATGACCAGTTGCTAATATATTTATGGTACGTCATTATAACCTTTAATCTCTCCACCCTACAAGGTGAACATCTATTTATAGTGTGTCACAAATCTTAACTTCAAGCATTACCCCTATGGGATTTAAGATAACTTAATCCAGGAAAATCAACTTAAGATCAAGTAATACTCTAATAATATCCGCTAAGACAGGTCATTTTGCTGCTCTATCTTAACTGAAGCTATTAAATGGGTGGTCAACCGAAATAACAGTTATATTCATAAAAACTACTAGAGTAAAATGCTACAACAACATCGTAACAATATATAAGAACAGTCAAGAACCCATTAGATTATTTGTCACTCAACTGCAAGTATATTTAGTTCATATTCTGAATGAGAAAAATAAACATAAATATTTGAATATCGAAATACATCAAAACAATTAAAGGAAGAAGATAAATATAAGTTGAGCACGGTGAAGACAAATCCAAACAATTCTGCACGATTTTTCAATGTTGCCGAGACAACACTCTTCAATTCTGATGTTCTTCTTCTTTGTTCCTTATAATTATTCTAATGATAATTCCCTTGCCGCCTTTCTTTGTGGTATTGCCTCCCTTTTATATTGCAAATTAGGGTAAACACAAGCCCATGAGCGTGCATGCATTAAATTAGGAAACATGTGCTGACCCGCGCCTAAGTTTTCTCCCGCATTTACTTCCAGATTGCTACAACACGGGTTGCTCTAACATCCGCAACAGCACTGCATTGCTCCCGATTGTGCTTTTCTTCTTTTATGGCCGTCTTCTTTCCTCCTCTTGCTCATCTAATGTCTCAACATCCCTTCATGAATTAAGACTTTCCAAGAACCTACAATTATGCATCTATTTTTAGCACAAATTACTATGATTAAAGCAAAACTTATAATACTTAACTAAAATGAATGTTTAAGCAAAGTGTAATCAAAATATAATAGAAACACCTTATTTGTTCTCTAAATGATCTTCATTCAAGTCTAGAATTGATGTAATAACTCTCATTTCCTAGAGTTATCACACCCCCAAACTTAAACCATTACTTGCCCTTAAGTAATGACACATACTAACATTTCCCGCAAACAAACATGCACACAACTTTAGCTCTTTTATCAAATTTGCAAGGATTCTTCCACCTTCAAATCACAATCCCAATCATACAAAATGCCCATAGTAAATCAGTTCTAGACTTAAGGTTCTTTCTGTCCATAGTGTGTGTGTGCTTCCTTTGATTGAATTCCAGATATGCTATAACATCGCCAAAGGACTGCATAAATTTCAGCAGTGATATACTTCATTCATAAATGGGGTAGCATAAATTTCACATACTCAAACTGTGATTGTTTTAACATTGATAAACTATGGAGTAATCAACCTCCTCACTGTAACATTTATCTTTCATGTGAATGTCAATCACTTGTAATGATGACACCTAATTACTCAAACCATGCCCAGATCAGAGTTACTGCAGCAATATTTGCAGTATAATCTTATCTAGAGGTATCTTTTACTCAATGATGAACATGGGGCTCATGAACAAACCTGCCTACTCAATACCTTAGACAGAGGACTTTTTTTTCTCTTTTTTTTTTCTTTTTCTTCTTTTTTTTAATTTTGTATTTGCTATAGCATTGCTCATAACTCTGGCTACCTTTTACACAATTCTGCATATGGGGTACATACTCAAATTTGTTACTCAACAACTTGAGCCATTGGAGAAGAGTTTATTTCATAGATATCACAGTCAATCAACTTGCTTCTCCCTCTAAACTTAAGATATTTTCTATTCTTTTGGCTCCGCTCTAGTAGTCTCATACAATTCAACCAAAGTCTAAGTGTTGGGACAAAATTTCACTTCTATCTATAACTATCTATACTTGGCATTCTCACAAATACTGAATAATACTCAATTTATCTTCATTAGGTTTTCAAATCCATACACAAATAACAGATAACTGAGCTTCACACAACACAAACATAAACACATGCATTCGGAAACAACCCCCCCAAACTTGAGAGATGATGTGTCCTCATAAGTATACATAATAAAGGCACACAAACTGTCAAGGATATAGAAGACCTTAGAAAATACCACACAAATTGACAAACATACATTTTTTTTAAACATGAATGATGGTTGTCGAAACCAGCAAAAATAAATACCTACTCTAAATAAATTGTGTATAGTGATTGAGAATGGTCATGTCCACAGAGATCGGTTATTATTTAAATCCTTTTTAAAATTTAAATTGCAAAATGGGGCGATTGTTGACAATATTAAAAATCAAATTAAAATAACAAGAATGCAAATTATAATTATAATTCAAATTGGGAAAAGCTCTAGTTGAAGGAATTAATTCAGCTTGATTCGACTACTGATTATTGATTCAAATATAAATTATTATTACTTATGAATAGATTGGTTATATCTACTGAGACCCTCTAATAGCCAATCTCTCCTTAACTAGTCGATAACCAAGGTACGACCGTTGGTTATTTCCCTAATCAATCGACAACCATAGATACGATCATAGGATTTAATCAATTGACAGCCTGAAAAACCAGAGAAACTCAAATCCTAATCAACAAACGCATACGATGATTCATTTAAATTAGATTGTTTATTCTCATAACACAACTCACTACTATATTATTTGTCACAAACATTAAAATCTTCATACGATGAATCCTTTAATTGACAATAGATTAAGTTGATAATTAAATAGTGGCCAATTATCTAATTAACAAACATAATCATGACAATAATTCAGAGAATAAACAAATACTCAAAAAGTAATAAACAATTAAAGTATAAGAAAGATCTCACAGTAGTGATGAATCAAAAGTTCATTAGCCTTCAACCAGAATAATAGGTTTAGTACTTCATAGAGAGAAGAGAAAAATTTAGATATATGGTTTCTCTCTTTTCCCAAAATTCCCTTTTTACAATAGATTCCTCCCTTAAATACTCTCTCTCCCTTCTTCTCTAAAGTTCTTTTTAAAATAAAATACTAATATCTGAAATATTAAATTCGTAATTACAAAAATAACCAAAAATACAAAACATGTTAAACTAAAAACTACAGGTCCGTAGTTGACAGCACGCGCCCACACCCACGCCTTATCAACAAAGTTCTTCTGACACTCATAATTTCTCCAAGAAAACAATCATCCTCAAACATCATCTTGTAACCCAATTTTAGAACCAATCAATAGAATTGCACCTACAAAAATAAAACACAAGTGAATCACTATGATTAAGTGCAAAACATCGATATTAAGGGAAGTAAACAATACAAAATTAGTGCATAAATTGCACTCTAACAATGAACTAGTAAAGAAAGAGTACTCCCCTGAGGTGGGGACTGCAACACATGACAGAATGCTATCAGCGCTTCTTGGATGCACTGCACAGCTTATCCTTTGGTGAAGCTTTTGGGGAAGTAGCTGGCAATGTCTTTGTCTTTTTCGCTGCGAGACTGGTGAGATGAGTTGTGGTTGGGGTTGCTGTAGCAGTACCTGTAGACGTACTGCCTTTTCGTTTGTTGGATTGTCTTGGACTGGTGCGAATAGGCTGGCTAGGAGTTTGTTGTAGAGGCTTTTGAGTTAATGCATCAGCTACCTGGCCCTCAACTGTAATGGCAGTAATAACTGTAATTAGTTGCTTGGCTTGCTCAGGTGTAGGCATAGCTTTGGCTGTTGTAGCAGTTAGCTCAGTATCGAATTGCTCCATCTCATCTTCAGAGGCTGGAGGTGTTGCCATTTTTGCTTTACCCTTGTCCTTTCTCTTGCTCGTAAGGATTGGAATAGACGAGTCCTCTTCAAGGTCTTCCTCCTCCTCTTCTTGAATAATGTGTTTTTTTTCTGGTTTTGGACTGGGTTGGGATGGCTGGTTCCTCATGGTCTCTCTCCGAATTGTCTTCGTCTTCTGTGGGTGAGCTATCAGTCTCAGACTTGTCACCTTCTTCTTCAAGCTGGTCAGATGGTTCAACGTTTTCTAATTCTTCCTTTGCTTGTGGTTCGGCTGCAGTATCTTCTGCTAGGTCCTTTGTGGCAGTGGCTTCTGCACTAGCTTCTGCTGGGTCCATTGTGGCAGTGGCTTCTGCACTAGCTTCTGCTGGAGCATCTGTGGTGTGAGTGAAAATTGTACTGCTGGAGCAGTGCATCAGGGAAGTTCTGGTGAGTGCGTTTCATGTACAAAGTAAATTGGTGGAGTTGGTTGTCTAGGTGCTGGAGATAGCTCCAAAACCGATCGTTTTCCCGCTGCTGTGCTTCCGCACATTGAGTTATACTTGTGCTGAGTGTTTGGATGGTATGTTCTAAGCCAATAGCTCGTCTTGCTCTTATCACAGCAGTTGGTTCAGTGGTTGTTCCAGCACTCTCACTAGCAACTCTCTTAATGGTTCATGCCGTAAAGGCACCATCATTCTTGACATGGTCATCTCTGGCGTCAAGACGAACACCTGAAACTACACAAATGCTGGTGACGAGTAAGGGAAATAGTAAGGCAGCAGTTCGGTGAGTCTTGACTACACAATCTCGAATTTCTTTTACAATGATGCTACCCACATTTATGGGAAGCCCGCGAACTATGACATATAACAAGACCAATATTTCTTGCGAAACTGTAGTAGTGTGAGTGGTAGGCATAAGCCTAGATTTCAGAAATTTCACCCACACCTTAGCAATGAGTTTCAAATCTATCCTATTAACTACACGCCCTTCCTCGTTAGCCCATAATACCCCTTTGATTGTAAGAGTTGTGAAAATGGTATTCCATTTTTTTGGGGTTAACTTATCATGCAACTTAGTATATTCACAAGTAATTTCAGCAGGTAAGTTATAAAAAGCATTGACAACACGGGAGTCTAATGGAACAAGTGTGTTTCTTACCCAAATGTTGTGCTAATCAGGACTTACCAAATTGACATAAAATTCCTTGACTACAGGCAGCATAGGATCTGGAGGGTGGTTGTAAAATTTTAGTCATCCTTGCTTTGCTGCAGCATTATGAATTGTTTGCACAATTCCAGTGAGTTGGTTCGGAAATTGAAATATTTTTTCTTCTAGAATCCTATACAGCTCTATGAATTCTTCATATTTTTCTTCAGTGTAGCAACTCTGGAAGCGTGACGAATCTTTAAGGTGGCTTGCTGTTTTCTTATATCTCGGCATTGCTGTAGCAGTAACAACTTAAGGCTACTATTCATGAGAGTAAAAAGAGAATAAGAGGTTAAGAATTAGGAGAGTTGGATTTGTGAAGGAGATGGGGAATAGTGGCGTAGAGCACTAAGCACAGTGACTCCTTTTTATAGTGGACTTTTAATTGGAGATAAATACAGTAACTAAAGATAAATGATGGAAGAATATATATATATATTTTTTAATTTAAAGCGTGTATCCCAAAAACATTGGCTAGTAAATTTAAGGCATTAATTTCAGAGATTTATTCGCAATTTCTATCCACATCCAAGCCTTCATCTGTCATGATTTATCTCTAATGGTAAGTGAAATGCTCAATCTTTCAATTTACTGTAACGGTAAAATTGGTTGCTACAGCACCCATTCGCTTACTCTAGCAACGGTACATACTCCACACTAAAGCATGGCTGACCTCTGTACTCTGCCACCATACAACCTCACTTGTCAATATGGAATTCAATTGTCACACATACTTCCCACAAATTCAAATTAATTCTAATATTTAAAAATAAATAGATTAAATGATAGCAAAAGTAAAGAATGCAATAATTTGAAAAGATAAAATTAAATAGCTAGAATGAAAGAACAAATTAAATAAAATGGTAAAGAGGGAGAGCTGTCAACTAAACCAAAAGAGATCAAAATTGGTTTGAAGTGGTTGTCTCCACAATGGGCTGCCTCCTATGGAGCGCTTGATTTAAGGTCCTTCAGCATGACCTTCTTTCATTGTTCAATAGCTAGGTTCTTTAAGGAGTAACACCTCCTTTGAACATTCTGCTGCTGGATGTATGTAATGTTTAACCCTGTGTCCATTAACTTTGAATTCGTGGTCTGTTTGTTCATCTATAAGATTAACATCTCCATAAGGATAAAATTTTAACAGCTTAAACGGGCCAGACTATCGTGACTTGAGCTTTCCCAAAAAAAATCTTAGTCTTGTATTGTGTAGCAACAATAATTGACCAAGGTTGAATTTCCTATGTTGAATATGCTTGTCGTGCCAGTGGTTTGTCCTCTCTTTATAGATTCTTGCATTTTCATATGAAAATAGCCGTAATTCATCAAGCTCACAAAGTTGAAGTTTCCTTTGCTTCGCTGCAGCATGCATATCCCAATTTAATTTCTTCAGTACCCAATGTGCTTTATACTCTAGCTTTAGTGCCGAATGGCAAGCTTTGCCATAAACAATTCGATAAGGAAACATGACGAGTGGAGTTTTGTATGCTATTCTATAGGCCCATTGAGAGTCATGCAAGTGTAAAGACCAATTCTTCCTCATTGGGTTCACCACTTTTTTTAAAATCTTTTTAATTTCTCTGTTGGACACTTCAGCCTGACCGTTGGATTGTAGGTAATATGATGTTGCTATCTTGTGTCTGACTCCATATTTTATCATTGCTACAGCAAAGATTTTGTTGCAAAAATGTGTGCCCTCGTCACTAATAATTGCTCTAGGAGTGGTAAACCTGGAAAAAATATTTTTCTGAAGAAAAGCCACCACTATTTTAGCATCATTGGTAGGTAATGATGCAGCTTCTACCCACTTGGAGACATAATCCACAGCAGTAAGGATATATAAGTTCCCGCAAGATGGTGGGAAGGGTCCCATACTCAAGACATCAAAAACCTCCACTTCCAAGATGTTGGTCAATGGCATTTCATGTCTTCTAATTATGTTCCCTGTCCTTTGACACATGTCACAACATTTAACAAATTCATAAGCATCTTTAAAAATAGTGGGCCAATAATAACCTGATTGCAGAACTTTTACAGCTGTTCTGTGACCACCAAAATGTCCTCTATATGTTGCAACATGACATGACTCCAGTATATGGGGAATCTCTCCTGCTGCAACACATCTTCTTATTACTTGATCTGAGCACAACTTATATAAATGTGGGTCATCCCACTGATAACTTCTAACATCATGAAGAAATTTATTTTTCTCTTGAAACTTCAGCTCAGGTGGTAGCAACCCACTTACTAAATAGTTAGCAAAATCTACATACCATGGAAATTCTGACTGTTGCAGCATTTATGCTTCTTGTACTACCAACAACTGTTCATCAGGAAAAGTTTCAGTGATGTCTTTCCTAGTCAATGTGCTTGTGTTTGCATCCAGCCGTGACAGATGGTCTGCTACTTGATTCTCGGTCCCCTTTCTATCTTTAATTCCAGATCAAATTCTTGAAGCAATAAGATCTATTTAATTAATCTTGGCTTGGCATCCTTCTTTGAAATTAAGTATTTAATTGCTGCATGGTCTATATATACAGTCACTCTAGTGCCTACAAAGTAGGCTCTGAATTTTTCAAAAGCAAATACTACTGCTAGCAACTTTTTCTCTGTAGTGGTATAATTGATTTGAGTTTGAGTGAGAGTTTTGCTTGCATAGTAGATGGAGTGAAAAACTTTATCCTTTCTTTGCCCTAATACTGCTCCCACAGAGTGATCACTAGCATCGCACATCAATTCAAATGGTAAAATCCAGTCTGGAGATATAATTATTGGAGCAGTGATCAGAGTTTTCTTTAATTCTCCAAATGCTTGAAAGCAATCTTTGTCAAAGTGAAATGGTTTGTCATGCTCCAGCAATGAACACATTGGTTTAGCTACTTTGGAAAAATCCTTAATGAATCTTCTGTAGAATCCAGCATGGCCTAAAAAACTCATAATACCCTTTACTGAAGTTGGAGGTGGCAGTTTATCTATTACCTCTATCTTGGTTTTGTCTACCTCAATACCATCCTTGGATATCTTGTGACCCAACATTATTCCTTCTTGCATCATGAAATGGTATTTTTCCCAATTGAGTACTAAGTTGGTCATCTTACATCTTTTAAGAGCTTCTTTCAAGTTGTGTAAACAATCATTGTATATTTCTCCAAAAACTAAGAAGTCATCCATGAAAACTTCCAAAGTCTACTCTACCATATCAGAAAATATAGACATCATACATCTCTGAAAAGTTGCTGGAGCATTGCATAATCCAAATGGCATTCTTCTAAAGGCAAATGTTCCATAGAGACAAGTAAGTGTAGTCTTCTCTTGATCTTCTAGAGCTATAGCAATCTGGTTGTAACCTGAGTACCCATCTAAGAAATAATAGTATTGTTTTCCAGCAAATCTGTCCAACATCTGATCTATGAATGGAAGTGGGAAATGGTCTTTCCTTATGATTTTGTTGAGCTTCCTATAATCCATACATACTCTCCATCCAATTACTGTCCTTGTAGGAATAAGTTTATTCTTCTCATTAGCCATTACTGTTATCCCTCATTTCTTTGAAACACATTGAACTGGGCTTACCCATGAACTGTCTGATATTGGGTATATGATTCCACCATCCAACCATTTGATGATTTCCTTCTTCACCACTTATTTCATAATAGGGTTCAACCTTCTCTGGTGCTCCACCGAATTGCTGGAACAATCTTCTAACAGGATTTTATGCATGCATATTGATGGACTTATTGCCTTTATATCTGCTATGGTCCATCCAATTGCACTTCTATATTTTCCCAGCAAATCTACTAGACTCTGTTCTTGACCTGCATCTAGAATAGAAGAAATGATTACAGGGAGTGTGTTGTTTTGACCAAGATAAGCATACTTTAAATGTGAAGATAACAGTTTTAATTCAAAACTAGGAGGTGATTCAATAGATGGTAAAATTATTTTTACTTCTATGTCTGAAATATTCATATGTTCAATAAACCTATTGTGCTTCTCAAATTTTTGTTTGTCCATCCGATTTGTCTGGCTGCAACATCTTCCTCTTCGACATCCTCAAAGGTGGTGACTTTGTCAAGTGCATTACTGTAGCATCTGATTCTATCTGCTACAACAAAATTCACTACACTTAGGAAATTGCGATCTTCTACTTCATCAGGGTTTCTCATAACCTCTAGTATATTAAATGTCACTTGCTGATCATTCACTCTCATGGTGAGCTCTCCTTTCTGCACATTTATAAGAGTTTTTCCAGTTTCTAAAAAAGGTCTTCTAAGTATAATGGGTACCTCTTTATCAGCCTCAAGGTCTAGCACAATGAAATCCACTAGAAAGATGAATTTGTCAACCTTTACCAGTACATCCTCTATCTTTCCTTCAGGGTATGCATGAGATCTGTCAGCTAATTGCAGAGTGACTGTTGTTGGTCTGCGCTCCCCTACTCCCAGCTGCTTAAATACAGATAATGGCATCAAATTAATATTAGCTTCCAAGTCATAAAGTGCTCTGCCAACATACCTAGTCCCTATAGAGTAGGGTATTGTAAAACTCCCTGAATCTTTCAATTTTTTAGGAATTTTACTCTAGAGCATACGACTGCTTTCTTGTGTTAAAGCAATAGTTTCAAACTCTCCCAGCCTTCTTTTTCATGACAAGATATCTTTTAAAAATTTCACATAATTTGGCAGTTACTCCAAAGCTTCCACAAAAGGTATATTTATGTGCAATTTCTTCAGCACTTCCAGGAATTTGCTGAACTGCTTGTCTTGTTTTTACTTCTGGAACCTTTGTGGGAAAGGTGGTGGATGTCTAAACTGCTTGGTAGCTTCAGGAGATATCAAACTCTGTTTGTTTGGTTTGGTGCAGGTTGTGACTACTGGTGTAGCTTCCACAAAAGGTATATTTAAGTGCAATTGCTTCAGCACTTCCAGGAATTTGCTAAACTGCTTGTCTTGTTTTTACGTCTGGAACCTTTGTGGGAAAGGTGGTGGATGTCTAAACTGCTTGGTAGCTTCGGGAGATATCAAACTCTATTTGTTTGGTTTGGTGCAGGTTGTGACTACTGGTGTTGCAACTTCTTTTTCAACATGTTCTGGTTGAATTTCCTCTGCAGTTGCTATAGCTTGGCCCATGTAACCAGTGTCTTAAAGGGGAGGTTGTTGTAACATGCTTCCATTTTGATGTAATTTTTGTGCTGAATTGAATTTCATTCCATTTTTTGTTACATCAACTAGGATATCAATATTATTTCCAGACCTCAAATTAATTACTTTGCAGTGTTCTTTGCCCTCCCTCCTAGGGTCTTCTGTATTGCTAGGTAGGCTTCCTTGAGTTCTACGGCTCATTGCTATGGCTAGTTGTCCCATTTGGTTTTCCAAGTTTCTCAATGATACAGCTTGACTCTGCACAATTGCTTCATTCTTTGCAATGTACTCTTTAATCCGTGCTTCTAGTGAAGTGATTGGATCCTGACTGTTATGCTTTTGCCCTTGCCTTTGCTGATGAAAACCAAGTGGTTGTGTGTTTCTATTTTGTCCATTTAATGCTAGAGCATTTCGATTTTGACTGCTCCATGCAAAATTTGGGTGTTACTTCCAGTTAGGGTTGTAAGTATTTGAATATGAATTGTTCTGGGGTTGTCGATTGAAATTACCCACATAGTTTACTGAAGCTGAATTTTCAGGACAATTATCAAAGTCATGTTCTTCACCACAGTATACACAAGAAAGTTCAACAACTTGCTTTACTGTTGCTGGAGCAGCTGTTATGGCTTTTACCATGTTAGTCAATGAGGTTACTTGTGCTGATAAGGCTGTAATTGCATCAATGTTATGTACCCCTGCTAATCCTCTTGCTACTGGTTGCCTGGCTGAAGGCCACTAGTAATTATTATTGGCAATTCTTTCCAGAATTTCATAAGCTTCAGTGTAAGATTTGGAAAACAGAGCTTCATTTGCTGAAGTATCCACTATTAACCTTGTACTCGAATTCAACCCATTGTAGAAAGTTTCTAATTGAATGCAACAAGGAATACTATGATGAGGACACCTTCTGAGCAATTCCTTGAATATTTCCCAAGCCTCGTACAAACTTTTATCTTCAAGTTGATGGAATGAAGTAATCTCATTCCGCAACTTTGCATTTTTTGTCGGTGGGAAATATTTCATTAGGAATTTATCAACCAATTCATTCCATGTATTAATGGAATCAGATGGTAACGAATTTAACCATGCTCTTGCTCGATCTCTTAAGGAATAACGAAAGAGCCTCAGCCTTAAGGCATCTTGTGTTGCTCCAGCAATCTTGAAAGCATAACTTACTTCCAAGAACCATTTAAGATGGAGATGAGGATCTTTATTTGGTAATCCATTGAATTGCCCAACTGTTTGCAACATTTGAAACATCACTGGCTTTAGCTCAAAATTTGCAGTGTCTACCTCAGGTTTGATGATGTCAGGATGTACAACTTAAGGAGTTAGCATAACATAATCTCTTATACCTCTGTCTCTGTCATCAGCCATGTAAATAATATTGTTATTGCCTGGCTGTCTCCCGTTAGCATGTTTATTCTGCTCTTCTTGAATGTTGACTGGTTGTAAGGGCCTGTGAGGATTCAAATTCCCTGCATTCTGCAAATTATTCATGCTTGAAACAATTTTTGAATTCATTTGTTCTCTTCTCAGTCTCCTGACAGTCCTTTCAATCTCAAGATCAAATTGGAATAGCACAGATCTGTCTTTGCGCATGCATGTACCGCTCTGCCAATAAATAGAATAAATCAAATCAAATTTGGCGCTATCAAGATTTACTTCACACTTCAAAAATAAACAATCAATCCCTGACAACGGCGCCAAAAACTTGTTGGTTGATTTTTATAATCAATTATTATCAATGTTAATGTGCAAGTATACACAACAAGTAATAAAGTGATGAGTATTGAAGATCGTCTCCACAGGAATTGATGTTACTCAAAATGCTAAAGCAATCACAATAGTGCAAATCAATTAAAGACTGAAACACACAATTGTCAAATAATTCTATCGTAATTAATAATTGCGAGAGATGGAAATAAAACAATACTGTGATGAAATAAACTAGGGTAAATGTGTCTAAGATTCAATTGAGATTATAACAGTTGAATGATCAAACTCTCCTAATGGGATGATTGTTGTTTATCAAGTTAGTACCAGTTGTTACGATAAGTGCTGCAGCACTGGGCAGAATAAATCTGTATCCTCAGCTATCGCATTTGGAAGTCTCATACTTTTAAATCTAATAATAATGACCAGTTGCTAATATATTTATGGTACGACATTATAACCTTTAATCTCTCCACCCTACAAGGTGAACACCTATTTCTAGTGTGTCACAAATCTTAACTTCAAGTATTGCCCCTATGGGATTTAAGATAACTTAATCCAAAAACTCGACTTAAGATCAAGTAGTACTCTAATAATATCCGCTAAGACAGGCCATTTTGCTGCTCTATCTTAACTGAAGTTATTAAATGGGTGGTCAACCGAAATAACAGTTATATTCATAAAAACTATTAGAGTAAAATGCTACAGCAACACCGTAACAACATATAAGAACAGTCAAGAACCCATTGGATTATTTGTCACTTAACTACAAGTATATTTAGTTCATATTCTGAATGATAAAAATAAACATAAATATTTAAATCTTGGAGTAAATCAAAACAATTAAAGGAAGAAGATAAATATAATTTGAGCACGGTGAAGACAAATCCTCACAATTCTGCACGATTTTCCAATGTTGCTGAGACAACACTCTTCAATTTTGATCTTCTTCTTCTTCGTTCCTTATAATTACTCTAATGATAATTCACTTGCCGCCTTTCTTTGTAGTATTACCTCCCTTTTATATTGCAAATTAGGGTAAACACAAGCCCGTGAGCGTGCATGCGTTAATTTAGGAAACATGTGCTGACCCGCGCCTAAGTTTTCTCCCGCGTTTACTTCTAGATTGCTACAGCACGGGTTGCTCTAACATCCGCAACAGCACTGCATTGCTCCTGATTGTTCTTCTCTTTTTTTATGGCCGTCTTCTTTCCTCATCTTGCTCATCTAATGTCTCAACATTCCCTCATGAATTTGAAATATGAATGTGCAACTTAAGAGGGGGTGAATTGGAATTTTAAAAATTATTCTAAAGAATCCACACAACAAACAATCTAATGTCTTAATAAAATTGAAAGCAATAAGTTCAATATAAGCACAATAATTAAAGAGTAAAGGAGAAAAGAAACAAACACACGAATTTTTACGTGGTTCAGCAATCCCCGCCTACGTCCACGCCTCCAAGCGATCCAAGCTTGAGGATTTCACTATCCAATCCTTTCCGAGGCTTCAACCAATTACAATTGATTTCGAGGTGTCAATAAACTTTTACAATACAGAGATTGTCTCTCAATCTCTTCACTCAAGTGTCTCACACACTCAAACTCTTACAAATGAGATGAATAAATGATGGTTACAATAAAACTCACTCAATGAGTAGATATACAATGATGAAGAACAAGAAAAGATTCAATGTTTGTATTTCGTAAGTTTGAACGCTCAAGATATCACGTGTGCTTTTTGTTTTTGCTTGTTAGAGAACTTCAAAATGAGTTGGATTTGAGTTCTTATAGTTTGAACTCGAAAACTAGCCATTACTCACATTCTGGGCATATTCGGCTTGCCGTTTAGCTATCCGGTAAGCCGCTTACATGTTACCGTTAAGACAAAATTTTGAATTTCAAACTATCCGGCTTGCCGCTTACGAATCCGGTAAGCCGTTTATGCTCCAGAAGCTCACTGGTCGATATCCGGTCTGCCGTTTACGCTATCCGGTAAGCCGCTTTCGATTTGGAAACATTCTGCCCCGTAACCGGCTTGCCGGTTATCAGTATCCGATAAGCCGCTTGCTACAGTAACTGCTACAGTAAAGCATTTTCCAAAATTTATAGTTTGACCCCAAAACTTTGTAAAACTGTAGTATGATCCAAAACGTTATGAAAGTTTGTAAATAAGTCCAATTTCAGAATTTTAGACTAATGCTTTGTCAATCTCATAACTTTTTGAAATTATGATTTCACCCAAACTTTGTGAAATTATAGAATGTCCCAAAAACATTTAAATAGTTCCAAATAAGTCCAAATCTGAAATTTTAAAAACATTATCAAAGCTTTTATAAATACTTTCATTTTAGTTCAAAATACTTTATTTCCATAACATCATATTCTTATTATAAAAGCACAATTCATAAATCTTTACTTAATAAATACATGTGGTTTGTTAATATCAAAATCAATATTTATAGCCATATAGGCTAACAATCTCCCCCTTTTTTATGATGACAAAACACATTAAAAATTTAATTTAGTTATGAAAAGCTCCCCCTTAATCAATGCAAGTTAAAAAATGATTTGAAAATTATTTAACAAAACTCCCCCTGCATACATGCATACTCCCCCTAGATACATGCATGTTTTCATAACACATATTAAATCATTCTCCCCCTTCATCATCAAAAAGAATAAGAGCTCCCCCTCGATATGTCTTGATATCAACTTCCTTACCTTTCTCATCTTTGTCCAACTTGATGGTAGTACTCATAGGAGTGCTTTTCGCCGTTCCATTATCATAGCCAAATCTTTTGAGTAGATCTTTCATGTACTTGGCTTAGTTAATGAAAATTCCTTCCTCGTTTTGTTTGATTTGAAGTCCAAGGAAGTACTTCAACTCACCCATCATACTCATCTCAAACTCTTGGCTCATACATGATGAAAAATCTTTACACAACAACTCATTAGTAGAACCAAAAATAATATCATCAACATAAATTTGAACAATAAGTATGTCTTGGTTCTTATGCTTAACAAAACGAGTTGTGTCCGCTTTTCCCATTAAAAAATCGTTATCCAACAAGAAGTTTTTAAGCCTATTATACCAAGCTCTAGGTGCTTGTTTTAAACCATACAAAGCCTTGGATAACTTATACACATGATCTGGAAATTTTTCATTTTCAAAAACAGGAGGTTGTTTCACATAAACTTCCTCCATAATATATCCATTTAAGAAAGCACTCTTAACATCCATTTGATATAAAATAAAATCTTTATGACATGCATATACTAACAACATCCTAATGGATTCTAATCTTGCTACAGGTGCAAACGTTTTATCAAAATCAATTCATTCTTCTTGGTTGTAACCTTGAGTCACTAATCTAGCTTTATTTCTTACAACCACACCGGATTCATCCATTTTGTTTCTAAAGACCCATTTAGTACCTATAATGGATTGATGTTCCGGATTAGGAACTAACTCCCACACATTATTTCTCTCAAATTGATTCAACTCCTCTTGCATTGCCATAATCCAAGATTCATCATTTTCCGCATTCGCAAAGGATTTAGGTTTAATTTGATAAATAAATGCAGCATGTTCACATGTATTCCTAAGGGATGAACTAGTGGTAGCACCTCGTGAGGGATCTCCTAAAATTACATCCTTAGGGTGAGACGATACATACCTCCACTCCTTGGGGAGTGTTTGTGAAGTACCTTCATTTTGCTCTGCATTTGTTTCTTCATGATGTTCTTCTTGAATTCCATGTGGCGCGTCTTCTTGGTTGTCATTCGATGCTTCTTCTTGTTGTTCTTCTTCTGCATTATCATCAACAACAACTTTCTCCGTAGAGGAGGGGGTTAGACTCATCAAATGTAACATGCATAGATTCTTCCATAACTAACGTTCTTTTGTCATAAACTCTATAAGTTTTGCTTGAATTTGAATAACCAAAAAAGATACCAACATCAGATTTTGGATCAAATTTACCAAGATTATCTTTCGTATTCAAAACAAAACATTTGCATCCAAAAACTTTAAAATAGCCAATGTTGGGTTTTCTATCTTTCCAAAGCTCATATGGAGTTTTATTAAGATTTGGTCTAATCAACACCCGATTTAAAACATAACAAGCGATGTTGACGGCTTCGGCCCAAAAATATTTAGGCAAAGAATTTTCATTCAACATGGTCTTATCCATTTCTTGAATAGACATATTCTTTCTCTCTACTACTCCATTTTGTTGTGGAGTCCTAGGTGATGAAAATTGATGTTCAATGCCAAGATCATTACAGAAATTTTCAAATGCATGATTTTCAAATTCTCCACCATGATCACTTCTAATACAAATGATAGAGTAACCTTTTTCATTTTAAACCTTTTTACAGAAAATTCGAAATGCATCAATGGTATCATCCTTATTAGCTAAGAACAATACCCATGTGTATCTCGAATAATCATCCACAATTACAAATGCATAAAATTTGCCACTTAAACTAACATATTTAGAAGGTCCAAATAAATCTATATGAAGCAATTGAAGTGGTTTTGAGGTGGAAACATGATTCTTGCTTTTGAAGGAAGTTTTGATTTGTTTTCCAAATTGGCATGCTTCACAAGTTTTATCTTTTTGAAAATTGATTTTTGGAAGACCTTTTACTAAATCATTTTTCACGATTTTTTAAATCAAATCTATGCTTGCATGACCTAATCTTCTATGCCACACCAACCATCATCATGTAATGCGGAGAGACATTTTTCATTTGTTGATGCACAATCTATATTAATGGTATAAACATTAACATATCTATTTCCTACAAACAAGACTTTCTCATCACATGCATTCTCAATAACATATTTTGATTCATCAAAGATAACTCTATATCCTTTATCACATAATTGACTAATACTAAGCAAATTGTGTTTCAAGTTTTCAACCAAACACACATTCTCAATGAGGGTAGAGGATACATTACCGACATTTCCAATTCCAATGGTTTTTCCTTTTGAATTATCCCCAAACGAAACATCTCCACCATTTTCGATCTTGGTAAAGCTTGAAAACCAAGAATAATTCCCTGTCATGTGTCTTGAACAGCCGTTGTCCAAGTACCACTTATTCTTCTTCTTCTTTGAGCCCTGTAAAAAAAAATCTCAAGTTTTAGGTACCCAAACCTTTTTGGGTCCTTGAGAGTTAGCAATGGTTCCTTTTGGAACCCAAACACATTTCATACCATAATATGCATTTCTCTTCACTGTACATCTATTTTTCATATGGCCATCTTGATTGCAATAATGACATACAATTTTATTGTTAATAGATGTATTCTTCACAAAATAACTCTTGTAAAATTTTTGTTTCAAATTTGGTTTATAACCTATGCCACTTTTGTCAAATACACATTTTGTGAGTTTAGTAAATTGTCCAACATCTTTTACCCATTTGTGAATCTTAGCACAATTTCATTTAATTCATTACTCTTCTTTCTAAGCATTTCATTCTCATTTTTCAAGTCATTCATGTGTGACTCTAAGCGCTCATGTGAAGTGCTAGAATTCTCAAGTAATGCAATACTATCATGCAATGTCTTATTTTCTAATTTTAGGCATATAATCTTTGCACTAAATGAATCATTTTAATTCTTAAGCTCTATCATCTTCTTTTTAAGACAAATATTATTTTTACCAATCTTCATTAGCTCATCATGGAAATCATTAAAAGCATCATGCAATTCATCATATGTAGGAAGAACACTTATCCTCATCAAGTTCATCACATGATTCTTCCCTAATGGCCATGAGAGTTAAAGTTGTCATTCATCATCATCACTTGTTTCCTCATCGCTATCATCCCATGTGGCCACCATAACCTTCTTCTTGAATTTGTTGAGAAGAGGACATTCCGGTCGTATGTGTCCGGACTTCTTGCATTCATAACAAGTGATTGGCTTCTTCTTCTCCTTCTTATTCTTGTAGCCCTGAACTTTCTCTGCTCATTGTTCTTTTTGTAAAATTTTCTGAATCTTCTAGCCAACATAGCTAGCTCCTCATCATCCATTTCGCTTTCCTCATCACTCTCATGTTTTGAAGCCTTGAGAGCAATGTTTTTCTTCTTTTCCTCATGCCCTTTTTCAGCTGCCAAATCTTCTTCATATGAAATAAGAGAGCCAATTAAATCATCAATAGGTAATACATTTAAATCCTTGGCTTCCTCAATGACAGTCCTTTTTTGTCTCCATTCCTTAGGTAGAGACCTAATGATTTTCTTGACTTTTTCGCTATTTGAAAAAGTCTTTCCTAGGGCTCCTAGAGTGTTCACTATGTCCGTGAATCTAGTATACATAGAGTACACATTTTTATTTTGTTCCATTTGGAACAATTTGTATTGTCGAGTATACCTAATTATTTTAGATTCTTTCACTTGGTTCGTGCCTTCATAGACAACCTCAAGTTTGTGCCAAATCTCATTAGCACTTTCGCAACTAGACACTCTATGAAACTCTTTCTTATCCAGTGCACAAAACAAGGCATTCATGGCCTTGGAATTTAGATAAGCTTTTCTCTTTTCGAATTCATTCCAATCCCGTGAAGGTTTTGGAATATCTTCTCCTACTTTATTTTTAGTCAAAGACATGAAAGGACCATCATTAACAATTTCCCAAATCTCATAATCTAAGGCTTGCAAGTAAATTCTCATCCTAGTTTTCCAATATGGGTAATCGTTTCCATTAAAGTAAGGTGGTCTAGTGGTAGACTGCCCTTCCCTAAATGTGGAATCATTTTGAGTTGCTATTGATCTTTAGCTCTATATGGTTAAATCTAAATAAGAGCACCTCGCTCTGATACCAAATGAAATATGAATGTGCAACTCAAGAGGGGGGGTGAATTGGAATTTTAAAAATTATTCTAACAAATCCACACAACAAGTAATCTAATGTCTTAATAAAATTGAAAGCAATAAGTTCAATATAAGCACAATAATTAAAGAGTAAGGGAGAAGAGAAACAAACACACGAATTTTTACGTGGTTTGACAATCCCCGCCTACGTCCACGCCTCCAAGCGATCCAAGCTTGAGGATTTCACTATCCAATCCTTTCCGAGGCTTCAACCAATTACAATTGACTTCGAGGTGTCAATAAACCTTTACAACAAAGAGATTATCTCCCAATCTCTTCACTCAAGTGTCTCACACACTCAAACTCTTACAAATGAGATGAATAAATGATGGTTACAATAAAACTCACTCAATGAGTAGATATACAATGATGAAGAACAAGAAAAGATTCAATGTTTGTATTTCGCAAGTTTGAACGCTTAAGATATCACGTGTGTTTTTTGTTTTTGCTTGTTGGAGAACTTCAAAATGAGTTGGATTTGAGTTATTATAGTTTGAGCTCAAAAACTAGCTGTTACTCACATTCTGGGCATATTCGGCTTGCCGTTTAGCTATCCGGTAAGCCGCTTACATGTTACCGTTAAGGCAAAATTTTGAATTTCAAACTATCCGGCTTGCCGCTTACGAATCCGGTAAGCCGTTTATGCTCCAGAAGCTCACTGGTCGATATCCGGTCTGCCGTTTACGCTATCCGGTAAGCTGCTTTCGATTTGGAAACATTATGCCCCGTAACCGGCTTGCCGGTTATCAGTATCCGGTAAGCCGCTTACTACAGTAACTGCTACAGTGAAATATTTTCTAAAATTTATAGTTTGACTCCAAAACTTTGTAAAATTGTAGTATGATCCAAAAAGTTATGAAAGTTTGCAAATAGGTCCAATTTTAGAATTTTAGAATAATGCTTTGTCAATCCCATAACTTTTTGAAATTATAATTTCACCCAAACTTTGTGAAATTATGAAATGGCCCAAAAACATTTAAATAGTTCCAAATGAGTCCAAATTTGAAATTTTAAAAACATTATCAAAGCTTTTAAAATACTTTCATTTTAGTACAAAATACTTTATTTCCATAACATCATTTTCTTATTATAAAAGCACAATTCATAAATTTTTACTTAATAAATACATGTGGTTTGTTATCATCAAAATCAATATTTATAGTCATATAGGCTAACAGAATTAAGACTTTCCAAGAACCTACAATTATGCATCTGTTTTTAGCACAAATTACTATGATTCAAGCAAAACTTATTAATACTCAACTAAAATGAATGTTTAAGCAAAATGTAATAAAAACACCTTATTTGTTCTCTAAATGATCTTGATTCAAGTTTAGAATTGATGTAACAACTCTTATTTCCTAGAGTTATCATTGATGCAAATTTAAAAAGAAAAAGGTGGTGCATAGAATATATTAGAATTTTTTGGTGGTTGGATGAACAAAAGGCAAAAAAGAGGTGGTGTAATGATAATTTCTCTTTTAATAATTGACAAATTTGTGTAATCCCCATTAATAAAAAAAAATTCGTCATTTTTAATACATTATTTGCCAGCATGATGTATTAAGAAGTTTGAGGTCCTCCCTGATGCAAAAACTTTTTGAATCTTTTTATCAGTGACATTGCAAGATGACAATTATTTTGTGTCTCATTAATTGGAGATTTGAAGCTTTTACGACATCTTGACTTATCCGGAACTAAGATTGAAAGCTTGACTTTCTCTTATAAGATGTTCTTAGATCCTCGGAAGATTTTCAGAATAGATTCTCAGAAGATTTTCGGAACATCTCCTTTCAATGTAGATGCGTGGCCAACAAAAGAATTAAATTTAAAAAAATTACTGACATCAATATTAATCGATTAATTGAAAGCTAGCACATCCCATTGAAAGTTTCATAAAGAAAGCCAATACAAGAAGTAATTGTAGTTGCACACATAGTTCCCCAAGCTGATGATGGACCATATGTCATGCACCGATTGAAAAAAAAAAAAAAAAAGCCAAACGTGGTTGATTTCAAATGCAACAGCAGTTGCTTGCTTTGACTAAGCACATGCATGCTTCACCTGTGTCTTGTCGTGCATGCTTGAAGCGGTGGCATATATAAAATGACAAATTGAAGTAGTTTTTCCATTTTTGGAATGACTGAACCAGAGCAGAGCAAAACCAAGAGAAGAAAAGAAGAAAAACCGAGAGAAAAAGAGAAGACAAATAAAAGACAAAGAAGAAAAGAAAAGGAAGAAGCCAAGAGTGGGGAAGAGAGAAATTGAAAGGAAAAGTTATCGAAAAATAGAATTGGATAGTTAGATTAAAATTCAGTAAATCACCAGGTAATATTTATGAAGTTTGAGTAGGTATGTTACATTTATGAAGTTTGAGTAGTTATGGTACAATTTACATAATATGTATAAGTTTTTATATCAATCATAATAATTAATTTTTGAATTTTTTATTTTAGAAGAAATCCAAAAATCTAGAGACCCACAATAACCCCAACAAATTTCAAAGTGAAACAACATCTGTGAGTGGATACTATACTTGCTATGAATAAGATTGTTGAATTAGAGCTTTGAAGCTTTTGCAACACCTTGACTTATCCCAAACTAAAATTGAATAGAAATTGCTACCCGAGTTCGGAAAATCTTATAGCTGCATGGTCAAACCAAAGAATTAAATTTAAAACATTTAACAGATTTACTTTCTTATTAATTGATTAACTGAAAGCCAGCACATCTCATTAAAAGTTTCATATAGAAAGCTAATACAAGAAGTAACAGCAACGAGGAATTCTGATGTACAATCTGATATGGTACTACATAAGTATTTTAGAATTTCTCCAACAGCAAGAATACTAGATTCTATGTAGATGAGAAGACTAGCTAGCTAGGTCTAGGTCCGCCCGCACATCCGCAATAGATCTCGAGTGTTACATTATACCTTAACCGGTCGACGACTCTTTCTACATAAACCGGATAACCAATGTTAACAATATTCGGGTCAACATGTGGGTGAGGCAAATTAGTCGGTGTCCGCGGCAAAGAACCATCTGTAGCCACGACTTCAAGCTTCTGTCCCGCTTCACAGTGGCCTGGAAAGTCGGAGAGAAAGTAGTAGTGGTTACGAAATTTGAGATGGATCGAGTCGGACCCAGTGTTGTAGACCTGGATCGGCCGAGTTCTTCGGTTGCATGACTCAAAATCTCTGCGAAAAACTTGCTTCAAGTTATCTGTCCGATTGTTGTACTCGAACACGATGGTGTCTCCAGCACTGAAGTTCCTGGAAGATGCCCATGTCTTGTAATAATCCACGTCCATGCCCTCCTCTGGATTTGGTTTTCTCCATTCAACTTTGTGAGTTTTAGAAAAACCAACACCTCCGAGACTCACTACTTTCTCCTGACCAATTTCACCATCAACACGCAACACAGAAGTTGCCATCAGCAGCAGGAAAGCAGCTTGTATCATCTTTGTAAAAGCCATTACTGATCTGGTCGACCAAATTTAGATAATCAAATCAAATCAATACTAAGAGATCAAGAAAGAGCCAGAGGACCCAGATTAACTAATTGTTTTATATATATTATCATAAGAGACACCAGTACCTGCCTCCTTGGTCTTATATATAGAGAAGAGAGGCTTGCTATATGGTATATTCCAAATCCTAACTTGAAAAGGTTTTAGGTCCCATCATTTTCAGCATCCTAATTTGTTTAGAACTAAATTATTGGCGTGTGTATGCGTGATTCGTGGTTAATTACTAAATAAAATTTTAAGAGAAGTTAAATCCTAAGCTAACTATGTCATGCTATTTTAAAAAGAAAAAAACAGATATATTTGGATATGTATAGCTTAATTAAATAAAATAAAAAAAGTATCAAAATAATTTAACAATAAGAAAGTATTGATAACTTCAAATAGGTATCAATAAACAATACTGTAAAATAAGTTATTTTCTTCCGAAACCCAAATACATATATTAATTTTGTACGTTCGTGGTTTTGATCTTTGCCAACAGTAAGATGCTATCTATATTGAACTTGGCAAATATATTATAAAATTAACTTTTAAAAAAATAAAATATGTTATGTAAGCTCAAGGGCGGAGCTCAGAGGAAAATTCTACTGGGGTCAAATTTAAATTTTCAATTTTTAAGTTCTTAAAAATAATAAATTACTACCAAACAAAATTATTTAAAAAATTAATAAGATATTATATGAAAAGAAAATTGATATTTCCTTTAGAATTTGGAAAATTGGCATTCACTTCTGAATTCTCAGTATTTTTTTACTTTAAAATAATGATTAATTTTTAAAGATTTTCTGTTGCGGTGAGATGGTCTGAAATTTGGGGATTTTGGTTGCATCGCTTGCAATTTATGGGGTTATGTTATTTATGTTCTTCCCTTGATTGATGTTCTTGGCTTGGCTGATTTTTTTTTTAATTATTTTGATGCTATTGTTAATGACTTAGTGGACTTGGCTGATTTGCTTTTATTATTTTGATGCTATCATTAATGGACTTAGCAGTAAAATTGCTTTATTATCTAATATATAGACTTTACACATTAATTGTACAGGGGTTAGTATTGACATTTTACATTAATCTTTCATATTTTATTTAGAAATCCCAAAAGTTTTTAAAATTATGTGAGGACCATGACATCCTATAATCTTATATAGCATCCGCCCCTGTATAAGCTTACTTAATATTGCATGTCGAGACTTGCCAATATGCTCTCATTCATGCAACGAGACTCGGGTCATTGACCTCACGAATGAATGTTCTTGAATGAGGTGAAGAAAGAGTTGTTTTGCTTCTTTTTTTTTATTAAGTTTAACTTTAACTTTTAGTTTAAATTTTTATGCAACCACTAATCTAATATAAACCACGACATTTCACTAAATCAACGGTTAAAAATTTGTAAGAAAATTAATTTTAAGTTGAAGTAGTTGTTATTTATATAATCGAGGTAACAATAAAATAAATTATTTTTAAAAAAAAAAGTTTGTGCTTTTTACATGTGGGACAAGCCGGTTATTTCCAGAGACCAATATGACCTAATTGCAGAAGCCTTAATCTTGGTTCTTCTCCAGAAAGAAGAATTGATCAACTGAGTCACAGTGCGAGAGAGCTCATAAAAAAATTATTTAGCGTATTCCCAATTCCAAGAAGCGAGTTGAGTCACCATCGACTCTACAATTTCGCAAAAACATCCCTTATCAAAATCTTCTCCCACCCATATGTCACCGTTTGTGACTTGTATTGTGGAGTTGGAGTCTAAGGATGTCAAATTTTGGTTGGGTTTTTCTAAACCCAGACTCAAACCATATTATTGATAATAAAAGAGGCTCTTCATAAGTTTGTTCAAACTTAGACAAGTTGGGTCATCTTAAGCTTAGACTTTAACAAAAATTTTAAATAATTTTTTAATAAAATTAAAAGTAGAAAAAATACTTAAATTAAAGATATTGTTCAATACTAATAATATAACTTCATAACAAATACTAATTTTGAAAACAAACTAATCTAATATTTGCAGGCCATCATCTTCCTCATACTTCAATTCCTCTCCACTAAAAAATTATTTTTTAAGAATTCCACCTTATGAGAAAAAGTGTTAAAAACAATAGTAAATTAAAAACAATTAGTAATGGAGGTGGCTCGCTGTTGATTTCTGTTGTGGGTGCTGAGTTTGCGTGGCTCCTAAGTTTACGGGTACTAGTTGCATCACATCGTGCTGGGTTCATTGCTGCTGGGTTCGCTTCGCTGGTGCTGGTCGCTGCATTGCATCACGTGGATGTTGGCTGCTAGGTTCGATCAACGGCTGCTGATATGTGTGTGGAGTGAGGTTGTGTGCTCTAACCCAGAGTGTATGAGGATCAAGGAATTTATGTTGCTTGTATAATTTTATGGTTTGTGAAATTTGTTCTCATTTGCATTTTAATTTTTAAAATTTTATTTGGATTTAATTTTTTTATTAATAATATTTAAAAACTAGTTTCAGTCTGAATTTTTTTGGTTAAACTCATAATCAAGCCTATTGATAGTAGATTTAAGATTTTTATGTCCATGCCCAGGGTCTCAAAATGAGGGACGGGCCTAAGCCCATCGAGCCTTGGGGCTAAGCCTATCGAGCTCCGAACATTTTTGCCAACTCTACCAAAGTCAATGTTAACAAATGGAAACCGCTCTCATTGCTAACTATATTGGCTTTGTATTACTTTTTCTTTTAAATTTTAATTTTTTTTAATTTTTATGGATTTTATGATTATATATTTAAATGGGTTCTTTTGTATGGGTTTTGTGTCGTAGATATAGCAACTTCAGAAATTGATGAAGCATGAGACACTTGGGAGAATCAAAGGAAAAATTTCATCGCTGAGTTCTTTGAAGCTGGCCTGTGCGCTGTAAGCTCCGTTTATTTATGCATATGTACGAGTTTTCAAGAATCACGCTGATGTCTGTTCCACCAGCACCAGGCAGTTGAAAATTGAAAGTTGAAATTTCATTTTCGTTGCAATGAAATGATAATGAAGTGCACTGTGAGGAAAATTGGAAAAGTTAGATCCATATTAGTACCTTCGCCCAAAAGTCGAGAGGAATTTTACTTGCATAGCATCAATCAGTCCCCTTTTCTTTATACAATTTACACTTAATTATTTTATTTTTCTTACTAATTCATCCTGCTTGAATTCACAACAGATTTATAAAAGTAAGTTGTTTAGTTTTAAGCTCTTCAATTGTAGAATGTTAAAAGATCAGGTTATTTTTTTCTATTTTACGCAGTCTTCACTACATGTCGTCTTATACCGAGTCTACTTACAAAATATGGACTCAGTCCTTTATATTGGTGTAAAAGTCTGACTTACCATTTACTTTGGAGTAAAGGCTCTTCTATTGATGTAAAAGAGCCTATTTGCATTTCAGCATTTTATATAAGTTATATTTATCTAGTCTCTTAGAATTTAACATACGCAATTAAAAAAAATTGAATGAAAATAAAAAATTGGGTGCACCGACCCAAATTGGTAGAGAACTTTTACTCCATATTTTATATATACGTATATGTGAGCGTGCGTCTTAAAAAATGGATCAGGATTCTCTTTTGATCTAATCATGTACTGAGCAAATAATTCAATTGTTAATTGATAGTTAATAAATAAAAAAGTTAAATTTTATTTTTACTCTACCACTAAAAGACACGTGATAAAATATTTTTAAAAACTTAATAGAGTTCAGATTAGGAGATGATCCTATTATATTAAAAAAACTATTAAAAAAGTTCAACTAAAAAATGACATTTGTACTTTTATATATCACTCACACTCCTAATTTATGGATAATCAAAAGCTCAAGTAACATCACCCGGCTTCTCATCACATTGTGACCGCAGTAATCAGACTTATCAATCCCCTATATGATGATGATCACCATAAAATATCAATCATCAAGAAATTCACAATCCGTCATCTGGAAAGTCATCTGCTTTCTACCAATATCATAACCCACATTGTAATTTTGTTGAGCCCTCGTTCCAATAAGTGAATATTTCATGTGTTGATCATCAATTATAGTCGGATTCACGGCCATGCAAAATGTATCCGCCCTCGGTTGATGAAACATGCTATCTATCCCCAAAGCTAACTCAGCTCCGCCCGTAAAATGAAACCTAACAGTTGGAAACCCGGCGAGGTCACGAGACATGATCCCATAATAACACAATTTATTTGATTCAGAATATGATCTCATCAGTGACATATCGACTGTTATTATAACTGCATCACGTAGTGCCTCGTAGGCATCTTTCACAAGCCAAGTTGAATCTGTTCCGGTGTCAATAATAACTCCACCATCACTATCGTCCCTTCTGAAAATACTAGGGTTTATGTCAAGCATTATCCTTCAACGCTTATAGCTTCCAGGGTTACGTAATACAATCCGCCTATAACTTGAAGAGGGGTAGCATCACCTTCATCAATTATTGCTCCCTGCCCTAGAATCAGCTTGTTATGTAAATAGTTACTATCATACAGTCTCCCAATGCAATAGGAGAACGAGGAGTTCAACTGGGACACCAGAGATACCCTATCGAATCCAAGACCAAATACTCCAGACAGTGCAAACTCCTCGTTGGTACTTTGGCCACATCCGAAAACGGCATCTTCCACACCCATTGTGCCTTCGTCTGATGTTTCGAAGGTCAGTTGCTCTGTGGAAAGGATTCCAGATGCGCTAGGGCCAATACCATAACCTTGAAGGTACATGCATTCGTTATTAGGAGTGCAATAAGCATAACGTAAATACCGGCATTTTTCAGAATCACATGGCAAGGTAGCATAAGAAGAGGATCTCGAAGGATCAAAAATGCGGGAACAACCTGGACAAGGACTGCACTGAACCCACAGAAGAGAGCTGCCAGTATCCATGGCTGCGAACATTGGGACTGGGGGCTGGCCAATGAAGATATTTACATAAAACAAAGCATGTTTATTAATTTGGGGAAAAATTTGAGCTTCGTAAGAATTTTGTGATCTAATCTTTGCTTGTAAATACGACAAGCGTGCAATCGAAATGTTCATGCTACGTTGGACGCGAACCGCAGGACTCTCGTTCGGATTGTGATATGGAGAACGGATGGAGTCGCGGTGAATGAGCTCGATAGTTAGCGGTTTAGGTTTATATGGAGTGGGAATGGCAGCATTAATTAGCCGTCTATGTCTGCTGGGAGTGGGGATGGCAACATTAATGGTCATGGGAGCGAAGATGAGAGAACAGAACAGAACTGCTAATGCAGCAGCCATGATATCAGATTAATTACTCGAATGTTCACTTGACATTTTGAAGAGGTTAATATAAATAACAGCGTAAAATTAGAAGAGCTCGTCACACAAAGGTTATGAATAGCTTTATATTTTATCTGACAATTTTCTTACATATGTTGACTCACAACAGAATCATAACTGTTAATCGTTTAATTTTTAAGCAGTTTAATTGAAGAAATCTAAAAAATTACAATGTTTTAGCTTCTCGTCACATTGCGATCCCATCACTCTGCCCCTCATGCCCACATGGTGATCTCTGATGATCATCATAAAATAATCAGCAAGAAGTTCACAACAGATCCTGATCTGGAAAGTTATCTGCTTCTCACCAATATCACAACCCACATTGTAATTTTGTTGAGCCATTATTTTAATAAGGAAAATTATCATTTCACTACCTATTTTTTGTCTTATATTCATCCAATCACTAAAAAATTTTAACATGTTCTCTCCGCCATTTTTTTTTTAAAAAAATTTGTATCAATTAACCACTTTTTAACTAACACCGTTAAATAATTTAAATGAAATGACAATTTTACTCTAAATAAATTAAAAGACATTTTATCTTATAAAAGCTTTGAAAAATAAAAAAATTATAATTATAAAAATACCCCTAAGTTTAATAAAAAATAAATCCCAAAATTAGAAAATTTATTTTTAATAAAAATCTAAATAAAAATTATAATTACAAAATTTTGGGATTTAATAAAAATCCCCTAAATTATTAAAATTTTTAGATTTATTTTTCAATAAATAAAATCAGTTATTTTATTAAAAATTTGCAAAATTATAGTTTTTAATAAATAAATTCAGCCATTTTTATTAAAATTTTGCAAAATTATAATTTTTTAAAATAAATAATTATTAAAATTTTACAAAATCAAAATTAAATAAAAATCACCTGAGCACCTTTGTTTGAAATTTATTTTTTATTAAATTTAAGAGTATTTTTATAATTATAATTTTCTTATTTTTTAAAATTTTGTAAAATAAAATGATCTTTTAATTTATTTAGGGGTAAAATTGTCATTTTATTTAAATTATTTAACAATATTAGTTAAAAAGTGATTAATTGATACAAATTTTAAAAAAAAATATGATACAAAAAATATATTAAAAGTTTTTAGTGATTGAATGAAAAAAAAAAAAAAATAAGGCGCAATGATAATTTCAACTGACAAATTTGTGTAATCCCCATTAATAAAACTCGGATTCATAGCCATGGCAAACGCACGAGCAACCAGCTGTCAATATGCTGTTTGTGTCAAAAGCTAACTCAGCTCTGCCCGCAATGTAAAAAATTTTAAAAAAAGTTATGGCAGAAATGAGCATCCTTTCGTCTTTGAAACTACCGAACACTGCTTTACAGCTACTTCATGTTTCTTTAGAAGTACATGTGCTTTGTACAGGAACAAATTCTTGGTATACAATCTATTGAACCAATGGTGTAGCTTCTTCTATGGCAGTGTAACCAATAAAATATCCAAAATAGTCGAATGATATTTTTCAAGAGGTTTGAGTTCGAATGTCATTCACATATAAGTAAGAAGAAAGTTCTTAATTTTTTTCTTTTTTAAAGTTTAAGCCTCCTTGGAGGCTAATTTATCAAAAACAAAAAGGAAATAACAAAATTTGCCAAGCATAATTAAGGGGGAATAATATGAACTTTTCCCCTTACCAAGGACTCGACTAGCTTACAGAATCTGTAAGCTACAGACTGCAGCATCAGCCGTTGGATGTGGTTGGATGTAGGGTGAGAAATTAAACCATAGAAAATGGGACGGAGGGATGACGGGAGATGTGAGGTACAGAATCTGTACCATAGGCAGGTCCCCTTACCAAATGTATGAAGCTAAAAAGCTGAGAAGCTAAATAGCGATGAGCAACAATGAAATGTTGGGAAAGGGACTAATACAAGCAGTTATAAATTAAGTAGAAATAAAATTTTTTCTATTTTTTTTATTAAAATAGTATGTGCAATACAAATAATTAGGTAGAAAATTAAACCAATAAATTCAAAGTAAAAATTAACCATAAGAGACACATATTTTTACGTGAAAAATTTAAAGCGGGAAAAACCACGAGACCGTAGTCTGATATAATCTTCCACTATATTAATGGGATTATAGCACAAAATCTTCTCTAGATAATACTAGAGGCTATCGACATCAAGAATCTCAATATTATTGACTTACAGTAACAACCTAATAACTATTTCTTTAACAAGTGGGTATCTCAAATAGTAGCTAAAGAGAGGATAAAATAAAAATCAAAACTAGTAAGATTATAGAGGACGATACCAGGAACTTACACTCAAATTTAAAAGAAAACGAAGTTAAAATCACCTTTTAATCGTCTAATTAAAAATTGAAACTATTATTCCCAAATTAAAAAAAAACCTCCACGGTCTTTTCTCTCTCCAGCCGCTTCTTCTGCATGCCTAAATTACATGGCAATTTTTATTTGTCCCCTTCGAGTTTCTATTAATCACTCAATTATCCAAATTTATTAAACTTTGAACTTGAGCCACCCAAATGAGATGAACCCAACTAGGGATGGCAATTGAACACAGACTCGAACGAGCTCGGATAATTCGGGTCGGGTTCAACCTGTACTGGATTAAATTTTGTTGACCCGAACATATCCAAGTCCATTTTCAGGTTTGGATGAACCTGTATATCCGAAACCTAGACCTGTATATCTTTAATTTAAAATTATTTTTTAATATAAATAGAAAAAAAAACGATGCCCTAATTTCACACTTTCACAACCTTGCCGCCGCCTCAATTCTTCTCTTCTCTTCTCAATCTTTGCCTCCCTCTTCAACTCTTCTCTTCTTTTATTTTCACCAAATCATCCTTTTCCTCTCTCTTAAGCTCTTCTCTTCATCAAATCATCCCCGTCACTCATCATACCTTCGTCGTGTTCATATTCATGAGTACCATCAGCCTCCATTTCGTTGCCGTTTGTCCACCTTCGCCAATCGTAATCGTGGCTGTGACGTTGTGGTCGTCGTCATCGTCATTGTCTGCATCATCATCATGAACATCCGATGTTCGTTGCTTTGCCGGATGCCGTCCTTGAAGTTCATGAATTGAAGCCATGAATCGTGAGTTTGAATTGTAGACATGGATTTTATATTTTGTAAATGTTGTGTTATAGATTTGTATTTGTGAATGGTTTATTGCTTTGAAACATTAAAAATTTGAGAATTTGTATTTGACTTTTAGGAATTTAGGTTGTGTTTGATTTTTCTAGAACTGGGTTAGTATTCTTTTTGTTTTTTTATTTGTATGAGCTCCAAGTTTAAAACCCGCAATCTAGAAACCCGAATTTTTCCGGGTTTAACCCGGATCGGACCCGTACTCATAAAAGGCGGGTTTAAATCCAGGTCCGGTACAACATTTTGGTATCCGAGTCCAAAACTGGAAAGGCCAAACCCGGACTTGGACCTAGAAATTGCCATCCCTAGACCCAACATGAAAAAAAGTAAAGCAAGAACTAACAAAAGTGGGATATATAGGAAAGTTATTAGAGTCTTTATTTAAGAAAAGAATTACAGCTCAGAAACTGATGGCCGCCAAGTAAAGTTTAGCCCATGAAGACCTAGATTGGCTAAACAGTTATCAACACAATTATTCTTTCTGAAAGTATGCAAAATTCATTTGTGAAAAAAGATGTCGAAGGAAGTTCTATTTTTCATGTACGTGCAGTCGCACATACAATTCCCTAATGGAAGCTCGCCACAGGTGCACGCACTTGATATGGGCCTATATATATAAGTATAGGTGCCCTCATTTCATTTTTTTTTTATACAAATACCCTATCAAGTCATATAGTTTAATAAAGTCGGTGTTTAATTCACTAAAAAATTATATAATTTAATATTGTGTCTTAGGGATAAACGTAGATGTAAAAATAACGAGGAATTCAGTAATAATAATTTTACCTGGAAATATCCAGGTCCGGTTTTAGGTTCACAGAAACCCATATATCTAGAACCTAGATCTGGATATCTTTATTTTAAAGCTTATAAATAATTAACTTCTAATTATTGATTGCAAGTATAAAATCAAAACAAAAAACCAAAAAGCCTGAACTTATTGCAGCTGTCGTTTCTTCTCTTCCCTAATCTTCTTCAATCTTCATCCTGCAAAGCCCAAATTCATCATTGTCAATTTGTCATCATCATCATCATTAATACTCAATTCATCCTCAAGCAGCATCATCATCATCAATTCGTTGTGTCACTGTTTGTCATTAACAATTTGTCTCGTTGCCGTTCATGATTCGTCGTTGTCTTCATCACTCGCCATCCATATTGGTTAAATCATCAACGTACATGCTTCTTGTGAATTAGCAGTGCTTTAAGGTGACATTAACGTATGTAGAAAGTCAATGGTACATCAAAGACAATACAACTAAATATTGCATGTGTTACATGTATAATTGAATTTAATATAACTACCATTTACATGTTAGTTCATCAATATAAATGAACACATGTCATAATATCATTTGCTTATTATATAGTTGACATCGTACCTATGATATATTTTAGAATTCCTCATCGTAAGTGGGTCAGCTTTTATCTCTAAATCATGATTTTTTCCCTTTTTTTTTAGCTCATCATCACAAGGCCAAAAAGAGGAGAAGAAATTGAGGGAATTGTATAAAGAGTTATGAAGAGAAAAGAAGAGAATAAATACGAGCAGCAAATCAAAAATTGAAAATTTTCATATTGAAAATTATATTATTTAATTAAAAGGACATCATGATCCCCTCAGGTTTTCGTTTCCACATGTACTATTCACCTACTTCCAGCATTTATAATAGGGGTAGGCAAAATATCCGATCCGACCTGACCCGATCTGAAAAATTTCGGGTTCGGATCAGATCAGGTGGTGAAGAAAACCCAATCGGGTGAATTTGTCTAAACCCAATTGGATCATGATCGGATCGGGTTTCTGAAAACCCAATTAGGTTGAGACAAAAAAAAGAACAAAGCTAAAAATTACAGTATTACACACTCACACAGTCACACACTTGACACTACACTAGTGAACAACAGTACACGGAGTCAGTATTCACAACACAACAGACACATAAAGTCAATATTCACCACAACAATTCACAAAGTCACGAACCCTCACGGCTTCATGTCCCTCACAAAGAACTGCTATTAACGCTTAGCACACACACAAACTAGCACTCAAGCACAAGCAGCCAGCCCACTGTCGACCGGCAACGTACGAGCCACACTCATTCACGGCCTCCGTCGCTCACCACACGCAGCAAACACACACGTACAATTCACGGAGCTAGCTTCATTCGGCCACCACAAGCAACAACCGCCGCCGAGAATGACGCCAACCGAAGCCGAAGCTAATTCGCGAAGATCGTGACCCGATCTACGGATCTGCTGCAACCAAGCACTGGATCCACGCCATGAATCCTCTACTCCACCATCACTCGATTCGATTGAAGATCCACCCGGCAAGCTGCCCCCGATCCACTCCACCATTCACAACTGTTGACTCTCATTCTCTAAAAAAGTCTTGAGTTTTGGAAATTGAAAGCCTAAATCCGGCCTTTGATACTTATTTAAGAGATTGTATATAATATATATGCATTAATTATAATTGTTATATGTTATATGAGAAAGTGAAATGTTAATTGCAATTTTGTATGTTAATAATATATAATTATATATTGTTAAATTTTAACAATAAAATGAAAATAATAGGGCATTAATTTTCTATTACTTATTAATAATTGATGTTTTTGTATGAATAGTAATAGTAGATTAAAAATTAAAATTAAACATTATGTTACAATATAAATTATAATTACATATGTCGTATGATATGCGTACTTGTGCAATAGTTTCAACTTCAACAAAAAATTAACCAATTTAATTGCAGTAGTTTCAAGTTTTAACTTCAACAAACAATTGATCAATTTAATTAATTGCATGATAACCAATAAGTAAATATTAAGTGGTTAAGTACATATAATGTGGGCATAAATTTAGGGGTTTATAATAAGAATTAAGAATTTAAGATACGGATATGTAATTAATATTATATTTTTTGGCCAATCGATAATTAGATATTATAAATTAAATAATTACATTAATTTCTTGGTTTTCTTTTTATTGAATATGCATCTTGAATTCTTGATCATATATAAATATTATGGTGGAAAATTGGAAATATCGATTTCAAAAAGTTTCATAAAATTAAATTAACAATTATTTGAATCAATTTGAATACTAACTATTAAGTAGATTTTTTTAATAATCTTTTTGTGTTTTAATTTATGAATTTATGAATTAATGATTAATAATTATTTATTTATATGTTTAGATGTCTGGACACTTAAGATCGAATTCGATAAGTGATGATGACAATCAAAGTGTTCAAATGGAAGGAACTCAAAAGGCAAAGTGGAAAAGACCACCGATGAAGGAAAGATCTGCAACGTGGAATCAAATTACTTTACTTGAGGACAATCCAAACAAATGCAAGTGCAATTATTGTGGTAAACAATATCAATGTCATTCAAGGCGTAATGGGACTACAAATATGAGAAATCATATACAGACTTGCCTTGTATACAAGACATTCCGGGAACAACAAGAGGGAAGTCAACAAAACTTGACAACTGAGGGTGGGGAAGGAAATGCAAGTAATATGGTTTTGGCTAAAGGGTGGAGTCAAGACGCTTGTAGAAAGGCAGTCACCAAAATTATCATTATGGGTGAGTTGCTGCTTAGTTTTGTGGATAACAAAAGGTTTAGGCATTTATGTAGTGTAGTCATTCCGCAGTTTGTTATGCCATCTTGGGGAACTATTGGTAGGGATGTTATGGATTTATTTTTGGAAAAAAAGACAATGTTGAAGAGTTTGATTTGCAACAACAAGCAGCGAGTGTCTCTTACCACTGATTTATGGACTTCCGTTCAAAACATGAGTTACATGGTGATCACAGCTCATTTTATTGATAGTGACTGGTGTTTGAATAGAAGGATTATTAGTTTTAGTGTGATTGAAGATCATAGAGGGAAAACGATCGGTAAAAAGATTGTAGCTTGTTTACAAGATTGGGGAATTGAGAGGTTGCTTGCAATAACTGTTAATAATGCCACTACAAATGATGTTGCTGTTAATTATGTGACTATGCAATTGCTTCCTTGGAGGAAAGATGATTCACTTGTATTGGTGGGACAGTATATGCATGTGCGTTGTTGTGCAAATATTTTGAATTTGATTATTGTTTCAGGGTTGAATGAATTGCATGCTAGTATTGCCGCCATCCGGAATGATGTGAAGTATGTGAGATCCTCCACTACGAGGCTACATGCATTTAAATAGTGTGCTCAACAGGTGAAATGTCCAAATCGAATGGTTGTTTTGGATTTTCCTACTAGGTGGAATTCCACCTATTTAGTGTTGATGACTGCGTTGAAGTTTCAAGCAGCATTTGATAGAATGGCATAGGTGGATAAACCGTATGAGGCATACTTTCTCGAGAAAGAAAATAATGCTAAAAGGGTGGGCCCACCTAGACTTGAGGATTAGGAGAGTGCAGAACGAATTGTGAAGTTTTTGAAGGTATTTTATGATGCCACATTATTATTTTCTGCCTCTTTGAGTGTGACTTCTAATCTTTGTTATGATATCATTGGCTTAATTGAGAGCTCATTGACTGCATTAGAGGCAAGTAAAGATCCTTGGGTGGTGGCTATGGCTTATAATATGAGGGAAAATTTTGATAAATATTGGGAGTCTTCGAGAAAAATAAATAAAATGTTGATTATTGCCTTTATTTTTTATCCACGAGCTAAAATAGATTTTGCCAAACGTATTTTTGAGATCATTTTTGCCAATGATGGTTGGAAAATTGAAGAAATGACCAAAGTAGTGAAAGATTTATTGAATGAGCTTTATGATGCATATAAGGCAATGTGCTCTAGTTCCACACCATCAACGTGTAGTGAGAGTGTTCCTAATGGCAGCTATAGTGATACAAGTTATTCTCCTTATTTTATAACTGAGGTTGGTTTGGCGGAGGTTCCTAGTGGTGATGGTGATGACATTTTCCAAGTTTCTTGCCCTTTCATTAAGTATGCTCAGAAAGTGTTTGTTCAGAATGAGGGCAAGAGAGTAATATCTGAGGTGGAACAATATTTGAGTGACCTAATTGAGGATCCAAGCAATCTTAACCTCAATATTTTGCTTTGGTGGAAGGTTAATGGATCGAAATATCCGATATTAGAGAAAATTACAAGGGATGCCCTCGTTGTTCTTATTTCCACAGTGGCATCTGAATCTACCTTTAGCAATGGGTGTCACGTCGTTGACGAATATCGGAGTTCTTTGACCCCTTTAATGATTGAGGCATTAATATGTACCGAAAATTAGTTACAAGCTAAAATTTTTGTTAATCATGTCTATAATCTTCAGGAAGATATTAAGGAGCAAATATTCCATATGGAGCTACAAGAAGGTAATATTTTTCTCATACTTTATAAAGTTAAGATGTATTATAACTTTATAAATAGCATCTACATGTACTTAAGTTACTAATTTCATTTTTTTTTACATTTTAAAGAGTTTGTAAGATCACAATCTTCAACGGTGGAAACAATGAGCGCTGATATGGGTGTTATGGATATTTGAAAGGTAATTCTTAATAGATAATTAGATATTATTATTTATAATTTCATATTATATGTTTACGTTGTAATTTAAACTATAATAATAGACAATAGTTGTTATAGTTTTAACTTTTAAGTTTTAAGTCAAATTGTAACATTATAATTGTTTTATTTATTTTAGACACGTTGAAGTTGGCGGAATGGTAATACTTAGGAATTAGGATTATTGTTAAATTTACTTGGTGATGAATGCCATGAAATAAGCCACAATTGACTAAATTTTTTTTTCTTATATTTAATCAAGTACACACATGAATTGGGCATACGTGTTTGTGTTTAATGTCCCTTTATTTGCAATGCGGCTTAAAGAAAGTAGTTAAACAGTTATTATATATTATTTTTTCAATTTTTCTCTAGGGGATAGATGCTTCAATTCTTCAACTTGGAGTAAAAGAAATTGAACTTAAAAGTTGTCGAAGTGCTTGCGAGGAACGGTGGAGCCGTGGAGGAAGTTGATCTAGATTTACATTTAAACTTTGTTGTGTTTTGGATTTTGGAACTTTGTCATTTGTGTTTTGGAAAATGGAAACTATTTAATTATGTTTAATTTTGTGACTTTGTATTCTAAAGATTAATGTTTAGATTTTAGAATTGGATATTGCGCTTTGGATGGAGACTATTAAATTTAAACTTTGTGTTAATTTTAATTTTATGCTTTGTGTTAATTTTTAATTTTCAATCATTTGAATTTAATTCTATAGTAGTTTTCTTTTTTTGTTGGTTGAAATAAATGGATGGATGAATGAGGGAGGACAAGGAAGGTGGGAGAGAAAGGTCTTAGTTAGCAAGGTGACAAGAGGGTCTTTGAATTGAAATTTCATTGGTCAACATTATTATTATCATTACTATTTTTATTACTTTTCATGTGGATTAAGAGATTCTCTACAACAAATTGGTATTTGTTAAATGTTTATGATGAATTTTTAGGTGGGATTCATATTAAAGGCAAAGAAAATTAGCTCCAAATTGCTTAGACTCGAATTGACCCGAATAACTTGAATCCGATCCGATCCAAACTCTACCTGACTTTTTAACCCGATCTGATTCGAATTGAATTCAGATCGAATCATATCGGATTATAAGTTTGAGTGGAGTTCGGATGGATTTTTATCCAATCCGACCAACCCAAAACTCGATCAGGTTGATCCGATCCCGACCCGAACACGATTTTGCCCACCCTTAATTTATCCGGCCATCTTTCTCTTTAGTCCCTCCATAAAACCCTCAATCCCCCTTCATGGCCTCTAAAGCGTGATTCATTTCTATTCATTTATCTTCAAATTGTCTCGGTTGTTAGGAATTTATAACCCGTCAGTTCATTGTTTCTTGTGCTATATAAAATATGTTCTAGTTTTGTAAGCCGTGAACTTAAATTATGTAATTTGAATTATTTCTAGAATTTTCATAAACTTTAAGCAGGTCCATTTTTAAACTCAAATTCTGAAAATCCAGATTTTTTTGGATTGAACGCTGACCTGACCCGAAGTTAAAAACCGGGTTTAAATTTGAATTGTCTAAATCAAATTGCCATTCGTCATCCATTAGAATCCGGAAGGGTAAACCCAAATCTGGATTTTGCCATCCATAGTGTGTTTGCATCAATTCTATTATACCAAATAACTTAGTAATGTGTTTGTATACACTTGTATGAGAGCATAACTCATATCACTATTAGAAAAATGGTCTTTACTGATGCTTAACTCGTGACATTTTATTAAAAAGTATCAGTATTTACATACATATGGACCATTTTCCTTGTTTAACATATAAGTATCACAAATTACTAATACCATAGTGTTTTCAAGTCAGACATCAGAGATCCCTGAAACTAAGGTATCAGTTAAAAAATTAAAATAATTATAATCTTGTTCCAAATAGAACTCGAACCCAAGACCTATAGAAGTCAAGCTTTTTAAGTTAAAAGGAAAAGAAAAAACCATAATATAATACAAAAAAAATGTATATATAAAAAAATAAAAAAAACCCTAATTCTGTAAATCCCTAAATCTAATCTAGGTCAATTTCATCTTCTAAACTCTCTTTCTCTCTGAGTCTCAGCAGCCACGATCTCTCTCTCAGCAATCACGGTCACAGAAACAATTACATAGCCACGGTCTCTCTCTCTAGCACGTCGTCACTCACCCAGTTTGTTGTCAACTAGTGCATCATGACCGTCAGCCTGTGTGCAGTCCGCCAGCGCGTCACCACTCTTTAGGTAGTCTTCGGCGAAGCATCCACACTGCGTGCCGTCATCGTCGATTTGTGCTTTCCTCACTGTGCGTTCGTCGTGTCATGGCGATTCTCACTCGTCACCTTCAGCCAGTCTCGCATCCTCACAGTCATCACTCGTCAACCGGGGGTCGTCGTTGTAGTCGTCACAGACATGGTCATCTATTGTGTTATTTTCAAATTTCAATTTTCGTTATAATAAAGGTATAATAGTAGAAAAATTATTTTAATTTATTTGATTTTTGTATTAATGTATTTGATTGAAATCGAATACTTGGTTAAAAAAAAATTGAAATTTTTTCAGTTATGTATTTGATATCATTCTTGTTTAAGAAGCACGCATTTCAGTAGTTGATTTCATTTAGTCCGTGTTCTTTTTGGTTGCTTTATTTGACAGACCAAAGCAGAAGGCTTTTGAAAACTCAGCTTCCTTTTTTTTTTTAATCTTTTATGGTGAAAGTAGGGTAAGAATAGTATGAAAACATGTTTTGATTTCTTCTGGGATGGCTAGCTTGGCTTGCCCTGGGAGAGTGGGAAGCTGACTTATATCATATTAATTACATCACATGGTTATATAATAAAAGTTATATTTTTTTAGGAATGTGTGTTTGTGTCATTTTGAGCAGAACATTTACTTGTTCAAATAAGGACTCGTAGTATACCGGCCTTGATGGGAGCTATGGATATTTCATGGTCAATGGGGATGATTGGCTAATCAAGTATTGAATGTTGCTTTAGTGGTAGTTAGATCTTTTTATTCTGTCTTTTTTTTTTATTTAGTAGTGTTTATATAATGAATAATCAACAGTTCTTTGACTAGAAAGTTGTTGGTAGCATCATGGACCCAATTTGTGAGTATATCATTTCTCATAACTTGCAAATATTTGTTCATTAACATTATTTATTTGGGAATATTTTATGCCTATAACGATCTGTAATGTTTGTGGATTCTATTTACCTTTTGAGGACCTTAGAATGATTATGTATGTCAAATTCTCTGTTAGATTTGTTCCTTGATTTACTAGTGTTAGATTTCTTTTGGATTCTAGTTATTCTCACGTGGCTTTGACTTTCCTTTATTATTGTACTTTCTTTCCCTTTTCTTTTGGAATAAATTTCTTCGATTAATTGGGGCCCTAAAAAAAGTTTATACTAAAACCTTTATTCTGCCAAGTTATAATTTGCTAGGACATATGGAGTGAAATATATCTTGGAAGAAATTGTAAAGTGGATAGTTTGAGATGCATGCTCAGATGTGGGGAGAGTTCTCTTGTCAATGATGAATTATACTAGGTATTAGATGTACTATTGTAGCATGTCCTTTTAGGTCATATATTAGCAAGCCTCTTGTATTATAATAGGAGGGCGTTACCACGTTGGTCAAATTACATGCTTGGTTTAACAGGCATTTTAATGCATTAAAAAAATATATTTATCATTCAATTTTATCCATGAAGCTTAGGAGTATTCATGCGCATTTATGAAGTTTACGTATTTAGTTTCTATACTTTTTTTTTGGGTTAAACTTCAAACAGGATTTAAAAATTTATATTCTATAAATGTGCAACAAAATTCTTCAGCAAACTACAGATGAAATCAAAATAAATCCTTCCTAGCTAGCATGTTCTGACTTTTATAAAACTTGCATTTTGTCTTATCTCCCATGGGGAGGAGCTGAACTCATTCAGGTAATGCTTTATTTAATCATTGCTTGATGGTTTATTTAAATATAGCGTATATGTTTTATTGTCTTATATTCTGTATCTATATTTTGGATTTGGAATTTCTATTAATGGACTTCACCTCTCTACCATAAAATGAGAATATATTAATACTCTTATAGCTACTTTGAGAGACGAACATAAAGAATCATCACCTTGGCAAAAATAAGCTCCATCCTTTTTAAATAATCGACAGTGCATTGTGTCCAAGTGAATGATTGAGAGATCTCTATATATAATTGATCTAGTGATCTTTCTTCAATCTTTCCTTTTGGTTTCTTTATCTCAGTGACCTTAAGCCTTTTTGTATTGTTTTACCTCTATAACTGAATATGTTTAGTTTTCTATTTGCTAAAGTGAAGTTTCTAGGAGGTTGATGCTGTATTTTGACTCGTGATTGTTATCATTGTGTCTTGAAGATTTGATAGGAAATTGGAAAGTATTGCAAGAGTTTAGTACTCTACCTTTTTCATTTTTCGGCTTAAGGATACTTATTTAATTCATTAGTGATAGTCTAAGAATACTTAAGATAAAAAGGATTAATATCAATTCTAAGCTTTTTTAGGATCTTTGGTAACTACTGTCAAGTGGTACTGTTTATTACTATGTTATTGCTTTTTATAATTTCAAGAAAATGTTAAGTGTTTGGTTACAGATTATTGTTTAGTTTTGAGGTTAGTAATATATACTTGTTAGTAATTGGAGTTGATGTTGAATGTTATGAATACACTATTGATGATCTTTCGATTGTGTAGGCCACATTTGTTGTCAAGTTATTTGTAGCATTCAATAATCATGTAATGTATTAGTATATTTTTGCTTGTAAATGTCCAATACTTAATTTGTGTAGCAAACTAATTAATTCTATATGTTACACTTATAGGTGGGAAAACAATGAAGTTCAAGGTGTAGAGGCAAAAAGGAGAATTTTGTTGCAAACTAAATACTTGTATTTTTTTTTTCAATCTGAATATCTACTTGTGGGCATTTCAAACTATATTTGAGATACTCTAAATTTGTATGTTTCTTTTAGTACTTTTTTTAATTTGTATTTGGTATAATTGTGACATATTAATAATATTTAAATATGAAATGAAAGATTTTGTAATATAAATTAAGTTTTTTAAATTTTATAGCTCCTTTTAATTTTACTAATAAATCAATAGGCAATAATCCAATTCAAACTTTTATTTTTTAAATAAATTAAATAGTGATATTATGGTAACAATAATTATAGACACTAATATAATATCAACAACTACTAATACTATGGTGTCATAATATTAGTGATACTGTAATAATAGTAATTTCTGACACCACTTACAAGTGTCATTATTTTTCTGACTCTCAGATTACTGACACAATTAATGAGTGTCACTGAAAGTAATTACTGACACTATTTTAATGTCAATAAAGACCATTTTTCTAGTAGCGTATTTAAAAATTCTTAGGTGCAGCCGCCCTCATTTTTTTTCATGCTGACATGATATTAAGTCATATGCTTTAATAGTGAATTGAACATTGATTTTTAAAGCATATGGATTAACAGTGAATTGAACACTAACTTTATCAAACTTTTTGACTCAATAACATGTCTGCATGACAAAAATAAGGACATTCATATATATATTCCAAGGACTGAATAAATTTGTAAAGTCCAAGATTTTGGGACTGAAACTTAATCAATATATATATAGGCACATGCACACATATATCTACATACTAAACCCAACAGCTATTTTCAACTAATGTGGTTATCTCCTTACATCACTTGTTGGTAATGAATAACATTGTTGAATGGGAGATTTGGAGCTTGCTCGACATCTTGACTAATCCGAAACTAAAATTGAAACCTTAACTTTCTCTAATAAGATGTTCCTAGATTCTAGGAAGATTTTGGAACATCTCCTTTCAAGGCAAATAGCCACCCATGTTCGGAACTTCTTATAGATGCGGGGCCAACAAAATCATTAAAGTTGAAAAAATTACCGATTTTATTATTAATTGATTGATTTTGAAAGCTGGCACATCTGATTGATTTTTTTTTTTCATTTTTCCATTAAAACCACCAAGATAGTTGGGCGATATATAGTTCAAAGAATGGAGAATAAAGAAAGCTAATAACAAGAAGTATAACAGCAAGAATACTAGATTCTATGTAATTGGCAAGACTAGATAGCTAGGTCTAGGTCCGCTCGCACATCCGCAATAGAACTCGAGTGTTACATTATACCTTAACCGGTCGACGACTCTTTCTACATCAACCGGATAACCAATGTTAACAATATTCGGGTCCACATGCGGGTGAGGCAAATTAGTCGGTGTCCGCGGCAAAGAACCATCTGTAGTCACGACTTCAAGCTTCTGTCCTGCTTCACAGTGGCCTGGAAAGTCCGACAGAAAGTAGTAGTGGCTACGAAATTTGAGATGGATTGAGTCGGAGCCAGTATTGAAGGCCTTGATCGGCCGAGTTCTTCGGATGCATGACTCAAACTCTCTGCGTTGAACTAGCTTCACGTTACCTGGCCGGTTGTTGTACTCGAACACGATGGTGTCTCCAGTAGTGAAGTTCCTGGAAGGTGCCCATGTCTTGTAATAATCCACGTCGATGCCCTCGTCTGGATTTGGTTTTCTCCATTCAACTTTGTGAGTTTTAGAAAAACCAACACCTCCGAGACTCACTACTTTCTCCTGATCAATTTTACCATCAACACGCAACACAGAAGTTGCCATCAGCAGCAGGAAAGCAGCTTGTATCATCTTAATTTGTAAAAGCCATTACTGATCTGGTCGACCAAATTTAGATAATCAAATCAAATCAATACTCAGAGATCAAGAAAGAGCCAGAGGACCCAGATTAACTAATTGTTTTATATATATTATCATAAAAGACACCAGTACCTGCCTCCTTGGTCTTATTTAGAGAAGAGAGGCTTGCTCTATGGTATATTCCGAATCCTAACTCGAAAAGGTTTTAAGTCCCATCACTTCACTGTTCGTTCAGCTATATGCTTCTTGCTAAGCCGTGGCTATTTGAGGAGAGTTCGGTTTGGAAGCTAGCTTGGTCATGGAAAGGACCGCAGAGGATTAGAGTTTTTATTTGGCAAGCGCTTCACTAATTGTGAGCTTGCTTCTCCGGGAATAGCTATGGATGCAGCTTGCGATCGTTGTGGCTTTGTCAGGGAGGATACGCTTCATGTGCTGCGTGACTGCCCCTATTCAATGGCAATTTGGAACCGTCTTTTGGTTAATGTAACTCACAAAAGATTCTTTTTGGATGGCTTCAAAGATTGGTTGGTTTCTAACCTTCATACGGCTAGCTCCCATGGAGATACACAATTGTGGTCGTTAACTTTTGGGGTAGTCATTTGGCGGCTGTGGTTCTGGCGAAATAAGTTCATGTTTAATCATGATAAGTGGGAAAGTGATCGTATCATGTTGGATATCTCCTCGCGTGTTGCTGAAATTCAAAGATGCTGCATCAGCTCTTTCAATGCTGGGAAGAGACGTGGGTTAAGTTGAATACTGATGGTGCTAGGAAGGATTCCGGTGTTGCAGGAGCGGGAGGCCTTGTTAGGGATTACAGGGGAGTTTGGCAGATTGGGTTCTGCATCAATCTTGGTGCTTGTTCTGTTCTTACTGCGGAACTGTGGGGTTTGTACCACGGGCTTTGCATGGCTTGGCAAAGAGGGTTTCGACGGATTTGGGTGGAAGTTGATAGCAAACCTGTTACTCAAATTTTGGCGAATCCGACCACTCCTGTTAATGAGCATCACTCTCCCATCCTTGCCATTCGTGAGCTGCTCAGCAGGGATTGGATTGTGAGGGTGAACCACATCTATAGAGAAGCGAACATAGCGGCAGATTTTCTAGCTTCATTTAGTTTGCCTTTTCCTTTAGGCTTGCAATTACTTATTGTGCTCCTCCTATTTTACAGAGCATTCTTAATAATGATGTTTCTGGATTGACCACTCTCATTTAGTGGTGCTTTAGTTCTTTTAGAGCCTATTATTGATATAAAAAAAAAATTATCGGTGTGTGTATGCGTGATTCGTGATTAATTAATAAATAAAATTATAAGAGAAGTTAAATACCAATTATACCATCGTTATTTTTTTAAAAAAATCACATATGGAAATAGAGGGTCCTAATTTATTTAATTAAAAAGTTAGAAAGTATCAAAATAATTAAATAATTAATAAAATATTGATCAATTCAATTAGATATCATAAATAATATTGTAAAATAAGTCCGAATAAAACTCAAATACATATATCAACTTTGTAGTAAGTAGTTTTGATCTATGCCAATAGTAAGAATCTATCTATATTAACTTGGCAAATATATTTTAAAAATAATTTTTTGAATAAAAATATATGTTGTGCCCACGAGCCTATCCACCAATTAAACTAGTTAGTGATCACACTCATGATCAAGAATTTACAACCACTCATGCAGCCACGTGTCGTGCAATATATAAAATCATATGCATACGATTTCGAGTCAACTAAATTTCTTCTTTGGCTTTCTTCTTCTACTTCCATTACACTTCCATATTATTTACTTAGTAACATACCTTCACTTCCATTCAACTTTCATCATTAATAGTAAAATCTTTTTTGATTGTCGGGACCTATAGCTCACTTCAATATTGCTTGCGGAGACTTACTTAGAATTACTATAGTTAAAATCTAACCCATGTCTAAGCCTGAAGTCCAATTTAATTTTATATTCAATCTTTCTCAATATATTCATAATTGAAGTCTAGTTAAAAAAATCTACATCAGAAAAAAGATTTAAAAATATGCTCTCATTCACATATAGAGACTCAAACCCTCAACTTAAAAAATGAATGAGGTGAAGAAGGTAAAAAATGAATGATGTGAAGAACTAGTCGTTTTGCATTATTATTATTTGGTAATTAACTAAGTTTTTAACTTAAACTTTTTACACAACCATTAATTTCATACAATGCAGCGATAAATAACATTAATTTCTCAATAATATCTGCCACAAGATTTCACTAGATCAATGGTTGAAAATTTATAAGAAAATTAATGTTAAGTTGAAGTAGCATAACCCTTAACTAATTGTTATTTATATAATTCAATGTGACAAGTAAAATAAATCATATTTGAAACAAAACGGTTTGGGCTTTACATTTGAGCCGAGCCGGTTATTTTGGGAGCCCGATATGGCCTAAGCGCAAATCCTTCATCTTCGTTCTCTATAAAGAACAGCGAGAGAGCTCAGGAAGAAGGAAAAAGAACAAAAAAATGAGTGTATTGCCAATTCCAAGAAGCGAATTGACTCACCATCGACTCTACGAGTTCGCGAAAACAGCCCTTATCAAAATCTACTCCCACCCATATGTCACCGTTTGTGACTTGTACTGTGGAGCTGGAGTCGATGTTGACAAATGGGAAACCGCTCTCATTGCTAACTATATTGGCATTGGTATCACTTTTTTTCTTTCAAAATTTAATTCTTTAAAAATTTTATGGATTTTATGATTATATATTTAAATGGGTTTCTTTTGTATTGGTTTTGTGTCGTAGATGTAGCAACTTCAGGTATTGGTGAAGCAAGAGACACTTGGGAGAATCAAAGGAAAAATTTCATTGCTGAATTCTTTGAAGCTGACCCGTGTGCTGTAAGCTTCTTTTATTTATGGATATAATGAATTCCAACATTAAGAATTTATTTATTGTTATACAAAACTCTTTTTATGCAAACTGATGTATCAGTTATATGGTTCTTATTATCTTATTTACTTTGAGCTTTGTGCTTTTCACTCTTCCGCCTTTACTTTCATGTCATGTCGGTTTATACAAGATGAGTTTGTGCATCTAATATTTTTCATTATTATTGTTATATATATTATATATTTTGTTTTTACTTATGTTTGAGTTGAGATTTTGTTGCTTTAAATTGAATTTTGCATAATGTTTCTTCTTGCTTTCTGTTTGATGATGCTGTATTGGTTTGACAGGAAAATTTTGAAACTCAGATGCAAGAGAAGGCCAATCAAGCGGATTTAGTTTGCTGCTTCCAACATTTGCAGGTCCCAATTATGTTCTCCAAAATGTGTTAGACCATCAGGAAAATAGCAAACAGAACAGTGAATCTAAAACTCAGTTTATGATTATGCTTGCAGATGTGTTTTGAAACTGAGGAAAGAGCGAGGAGGCTTCTACAAAATGTGTCATCTTTGCTTAAACCAGGGGGTTATTTTCTTGGTATTACTCCTGACTCATCTACCATATGGTATGAAAATTATTGATCAAGATTTTGGAATTCCTTTCTGTCTCTTGATTGACCTGTTGTTCCTCAGTTAATTATATGTTGTATATCACTTGTATGTGCCTAGATTTGGATATCGATAAGCTCAATGTTTCCATTATTCATCTCTAGTAGTTGTGAAGATATTGTATGAGATTTTGCCTCTGTAGTTGATAATCGTAACACATTGCCATGCAGGGCAAAATACCAGAAGAATGTTGAAGCATACCACAATAGAAGCAGCAGCATGAAGCCCAACTTAGTTCCGAATTGCATTAGATCAGAAAGCTACGTGATCACCTTTGAGGTTGAAGAAGAGAAGTACGTATGAGATTCACACATATAATTTGCAGATAAATTGTTTAATTTGATTGTTTTGGTGAAACCTTTTTTAATTTTATTGAGTCCAGGTTTCCACTATTTGGAAAGAAGTACCAGCTCAAATTTGCTAATGATATCTCTGCGGAAACCCAGTGTTTGGTTCATTTCCCAAGCTTGATCAGGTTAATTTAACCATTATCTCCCCTAACTGATTATATTTGCCACCACATGCATTAGTGCCTGTTGCCTATGCCTTGTGCATGTCAAAATTGTGAAAATTGCAATAGAAATGAATAAATTCTGTATTTAAACTGTGTCCAACCTTCAATGAAGTATCACAAATTGTGCTGCCTCCAGAGTGAATGATGACTGAGAGTTTGGTTGGTGTAGAAATGGTATCCTGAACTTGGAGTGTGGCTACTTAACCTAATATGAGTAACAAACATCATTTAAAGCATTCTTCCACTGTTTTACTACTCCACCTTTTTCCTTAAGAAAAAATTTGTGGACCTTTAAGCACTCGTATCTGTTATATATCTAAATCGTTATGTCCATATTATGCAACTCAGGTTGGCCAGGGAGGCTGGTCTTGAATATGTGGAGATTCAGAACTTGAACGAATTTTATGATGATAACAGGTAGGTGAATATTGCTTTTCTGTTCTATAACTCTTAAGCGCAGGAGTCACATTTTTAACATTTTTAGTTTCCACGCTTGTTCAAATTAAAAATTATTATTGCTTTTGCATTTCAGTTTATTTTTATATGGAAGATATGTGTACTGTTTTTCCTTTTTATAACTGAAATGCTGCCCAAAGAGCTCTATTTGCAGGCATGCTGATGAGTGCTGGTCCAAATCTGATTGATCCAAGAGGGAGACTTCTTCCCAGATCATATGATGTGCTAGGTGTGGTTTTTATCTGTCACATGGCTACCTTCAACTTTCATTGCTTTGACATTCTATCCATATGTACTCATTCTTTTGGGATTTTTCCATTACAGGTCTCTATAGTACGTTTATATTTCAAAAGCCTGACCCAGATGTTGCTCCACCCCTTGCAACCCCATTGTTGCAAGACAATGAGGCGAGTATCTTTAGCTTTTGTTAAGTCCCCTTTTTTCCCCCAAAATATCTCAAGATTTAAGTGATGGAGAAATCAAATATTGCCTCATTTATTTTTCTTTTTCTCACTTCATAGGTAAATTTCCCCGTAGGATCATAGATTAGGAATCCTTTTAAAAGGAAAATAATGTTACTGATGATGTTTGGTGCCTGCCCGTTGCTGTGATTGTATATTTGTATCATTTGTTTTAGGTGCTGACAGATACATGTTTTTTTTTCCTCTATGAAATGGATGTGACCAACTGTCATTTCATATGCCTTCTGCTTTGTTTGCTTCTGAATTCTGATGGTCATGAGAGAGTGACAGGAGCCTGGCTGGAGAGACGATGGTCAAAATGTTCTTGCAGAACCACCACCACCATTGTCAGCCCCAGTACCAGCACCTCATGGACTAGGCAAGATAAGCGAACAGAAAGGAATTTTGGGACCTGGCCCTGCAGATTTACGGTTCTCAGAGGCGCTTTGACCTGTTGACCATTGGATGTATGCAGGACAAACACCAAATAGACCAATGTTTGGGTGCAAACTCAAAATGCTGTGGAGGAATATGTTCAACAGCCGTACTCTCTTACTTGATGTATCTTGTTCTAGACTCGGGAGAATTTTTGTATATTCTTTTGGGTTAATAAAACTTTGCGACTTAGGCTGTAACTTGTTTGCATCTTCAATTAGGCACATGTTCAATAGATGTTCTCTCTTAGCATGCCTCTGGCAATCTATTTGAAAAAAAAATAGAAGTATTTGGTTGCACGCCCAGTGGGACTCGAACCCACAATCGCCTGATTAGAAGTCAGGCGCCTTATCCATTAGGCCATGGGCGCTAGTTGCTTGTTTTCTAAGAACAATTATTTTGTCAATATAATTAGCTGATTTTGTGAGAACAACGATTTGCCTCCTGAGACAAACAACGATTTGGGTGCCATATTTATTTTAGATGCAAATTCTAAAATTTATTGAACAAGAACTCACAAATCAAAGCAACTACTAATGTGTGTCATGTCACTACCCTTATTAGTTCATTATAAGAGCCTTAGTTGCCCACTAATGAACCCGAAGAGAGTATAAGTTCAAGCATTCCAGTTAAGAAATTTAGATACCAAAAAAGTAGATATTTATCCAATTTTTAGATATGAAATAAATATCTCCCCTATATTTATGGGAGTAGATTTCCCAATTAGTACTGCTAACATTTGCCATAAGTGAATGCATCTAGATTCTCAATAGAGTTTAAAGTAACATATCTATAGATTGAACAACTGCCTGTCCCTCCAATGATATTATTTTTTTCATTTTTCCTCCAAGGATATGTTATAACCTTGCATAAATATTGGTACACCCGCCGACAACATACACTAAAAATGATACAACATGGTTTTGAGGTTTTGAACGAAGTTGAGTCGTAACGGTAAACATTGTTGTATCGGTGCATACTCTATTGTTCTTTTTTATTTTTGCTCAACTTCTAGAGACTTGGTAATTGCTAAAACCTTCAAAAGCTCAAGACCTCAGTAGTAGAATATTATCGAAAAGGAAGGCACCACCAGTTCTAATCTTCGAGTTCCATAATCTTCACAACGGCAGAGTCACCAACTTTCTGGCAGATGACAACACGATCATGAGACTTAATAACGCCATGGGCCTTGCCATAATCAAGAGCAACCTTCAAAGCTGATTCGCTCGTTGCATTGGTAGTCTCAGCCTGCAAATCCACAGATAATTTTTAAGGTGCCTTGTAAGAAACCTCATGAAATCATGGTATCCAGTTTTCAGAAAAATTTGCTCAGTTATATTTTCAAAGCTTCTTACTTTCCCTTCTGGGAAAGAAAAGGAATCATAACAGGACTAGAATTGCAGTTAAAACAAATCTTACTGCATGTCGGGGATCTGCAAGCATGGGGAAAAGGCCCCTGATAATGAGTGACTGCCTTGCCTGCCATAAAAATCATCAGGAGCAAATAGACATCATGAGTTTCAGCTTCCATGCTGAACGAAATATACAAGGCTAAAACTACGCAAATTATTTATACAAACGAGTAATTCTCTAATGAGGAAATTCGGCAGTAGGTTGAAGATAATGACTTTCTTTCTTCTTTATCAGTTTTAAGTAATGAATATTTTCTTACAACTCTAAACATGCATCACATAGACATAAAAGCTGTCAAAAGTAACCACAATTTATGCCAAACACCACTAACAACTCATTTCTTGAGAATTTGAGAACAAAAAAATAGCGCGAGATTGAGTGAGATCTCAGCATTTACAGTCGTTACTAAAACATGCAACCTATGCTTCTCTTGTAATGATCCAGTAAAAACATTACAATTCCTTGCTTACGAATCTACCAAAATCCTAAAACAATAGAGTAGATGTAGCAGAAGCCATGCATGATCAAAGTTGATAGATACCTCAAAAGCACCAGTAAAGGTCCAGCGCAATTGATTTGTCTTAAGCTGCGGGATGACAACAGATAGCACCGGCATTGTTGGCCTATATTTTGCAATCAATCTGTGCTTTGATACAGAAAAATTTAAAATACCATGCACATATGTGAGAATATGAAATTATGCAGCCCCTTGGAAATTATAATATAAATTTATGCAAGGATAACCAAGAAAATATAACAAACCTTGCAGCTCTTCCACTTGAAGTAAAGCATATAATTGCGGACGCCTTCACCTTGATGGCTGAACGTACCTTCAAGCAGAACAAAGAAGTTGGATTTCAAAACATGCTTTAGTCATATAAACAGTTTCATGAGGCTAAAATGTAAAGGGGTGCAATAACAGAAGCACAAAAGAGTAATGAAGAAAAAGCAAAAATCAAAGAGAGTACCGCAGAGGAAGTAATGGATTCCAAATGAGACATTGGTTCTCCAACATAATTGATGACTTTCTTGAAAAACAGATTATGATTGAACACCTTCTCTGCCTGCAAACAGCAATTTACAGAATAATCCAGATAACATCAACACAAAATGTAGCAAATAAAAGTAAAGAAGTTGCCTTTCAGTGACCAAAGAATTTGCAAGATTACTTGATGAACATCTCAACGTAAGCACAGAGTGCTCCCATTTTCTGCTTTTAATACTTCTATTACTCACAAAGCAATCAGACATGGAAACTATATATCAAGCATGAATGCTAGCCCCGACCAACAGCTGCAACTGAAACAGTCCCAATGTATATACATTTGCAGAACTTATATTTGCAGCTTTTGGGGTAAAAGAAGAAATTAAATTTTATAGCCTGTAGTAAACGAGACCATTAATGAAAGAGAACATAGAAACAGCAGACAAGAACTCTTGTTGGTTTCTGTATATTTTGTGTGTAACAGTAAAGAAGACTGCTAAAACATACTATGATATAGAAAGATAACTGTTCTCAGAAAATATTTTACTTTGGAAACAAAATAAAACTTTATTTTCGACAAAGATGAAAATGTAAAAGGCAATAATAGTTGTTAGATATGAATAGGTGACTGCAGAAGTCAGAGTTTTAAATTGACAATTTTTTTAAGAGGGTACAAACAGTCAGCAGCTAAAAGTTATGTCCGAAATCTTTCTCAGAGAATGGATATATGGATTTTTATAATCAGACATCTGCATTCTAATGCCCCTACCAAAAGAATGTGCACTATTCAAACACCATGTAAATAGAATAAGCAAAGATATAACAAAGCTAATAGGACATGCTTCCCACCAAATGCATAAAAAACACTAACACTGCCTTAGGAAGCCATTTTCGAAGTTGACAATTGGAATCTTATCTACGAATTGCAGGAATACTGCTGTTTGAACTGTCTACCAATAGCAAAAGTGAGAGAAAATAAAACAACTGATTGCTCAATTATCATGAAGAAGAGAACTAGATGAAGCAAAGGTTGAACATATAGAAATGAAGATATAAATTGGCCAATCAAGAGATGAAAAAAATAGGATGATAATTCCGCAATTGATTGAAATAAAACTCACCTCAGCACAAATTTTTCCGACAATAGAAATGGTCTCGACAGGGTACAATCCCCGCAAGGTCTCTGCACCTAGAAGAATTGCATCACTACCTGAACCCCATGATAGAAAAAAGGGACAAAGTCAAGCTTCCTGTTTGGTGCATATTATACTAATGTCAGCCATCCAACGATGATCAATTGTGAGGAAATACAATCTCTATGATACCCACAGTAGCAACAGATTCTCTCACATCAAAATATAGCATACTGTCATCAACAATAATATGATAAAAGATGTCTACTCACACACATGAAATGAAATATTACCAAAGCATATAATTGAAATTTACCATCTAATACTGCATTGGCAACATCAGTTGCTTCAGCACGAGTAGGTCTTAGGTTGTCAGTCATACTGTCCACAACACGAGTAACCACTGCAGGCTTTCCAGCCATGTTGCACTTGTAAAGAGCAGCCTTTTGAAATAAGAACACCTGGAAAATTCCAAGTAGACCATCATCGAAAGAATCTGATTGAATTCCATACATCATCTTGTAGAGGTGAATGCATAAACAACCACATCCATACCAAGCATACAAACTCCTAAAAGTAAAATGAACAACATAATTGCACTCATTTTGAATACTGTGATTATCACCATTAATTTCATTTGGCATCATGGAGAAAATCTTTTTCTAATGAAGGGGAGTCTTTTTCCTCAGTGTCAAAATATGGCATATGCATACATACAAGCTCATTCATCGATACAATTATGGTGCAGGATGTGACAATCAATATGTGAGTGCAAGGCACAACATAAACTGCATTGTCCACCATGTTCCATAGTAATGCTGCCCTTACCAAGTAATTTCCTAAGAAATTTCACAGTAACTGATGTGACATTCACTTAGAATGGAATCTCTAGGAAAAAATTAAATAGAATGTGTAGTTTTATTGATTTCTCAAAGAAGTCTCATCTATTAGAAAACAGTGGAGATTTAACTTGTGCATCCTTTTACAGTCTGTGTATGCTAGTTTGCAAGAATATGCACATAGGGGAGAGCATGAACGCCATAGGTTCCATGTAATACCAAGTTATTGAACCATATACAGAGTCTAAATATGGAAATTTACCTTCTCTGGAGGAAGATCAACCCCCAAATTTCCACGAGCAAGGATGATACCATCTGCTTCGTGTAGAATCTCATCAAAGTGAGTTAATCCCTATAAAGTGTAGATAAGGAGGAGAAAATGTGCACTCAAAATCAAAACCAAGAAAAAAAATACTTTTCAAGGTGTACTAAAACTGACAGTTTATTCATTTCACCTCTGTATTTTCAATCTTAGCAAATATTTGCGTTTGACCAAGGTCACCCAATTGAGAAAGAAAGTCACGGGCCTGCATACAGCCATCATAAGCATGTACCAACGAAACGAAAAAGAAAAATAACATAGTGCACTAAACCCTCAACCATAAGCTCACCACGCGATGGAGCTGGATATAATGAAGAAAAATGATAAAGAAGCTAAATAGGGAATTGGCTGAAAAACTAAATTAGTTCAATTAAATGAGAGAATATACTAAAGAAAACCCATTGAAGAAAGTTCCTTACATGGCGAACATCTTCTGCACCCCGAGTATGTGATAAGGAAAGGAAATCTATGTTGTTTCGAGCACCCCATGTGCTGATGACCTAAAATCGCATGGTAAAACATTACAGTGAAACAAGTGAAAAGATAAATCACTCCCTGAAAGCAATATTCCGCTGAACTTATTCATACATCTTGACAACAAATGGATCTTGCAAGATAATATGCATACTTCAACGGTCAATTACTGACTATCTGAAGCATAAGAAAGAATTATTTAATTGAAAAGACATACTAATGCCACAAAGAAAAAGAAAAGGAGTGTAGTCACAATCAATGATAAAAGGCAGCAGAAAGGGAACCAACTCAATCACTTCAAAGGTGCTGGCAGTCAAAACATGAAAAATTACAGGATAAAAATCTGGAAAACTTGGTATTCAAGAATAAGTTCTCCATTGCAACAGTCAGATGATAAGAACAACATCAATTGCCAGAATTAACAGGTAGATGAAATTGGTTAGGACCCCAAGTTCATCATTTTGTGAACACCAAGTACCTGACACCCAAATAATAACTCACCTCCTTATCTTTATCAGTGAGTGTAGGCAGATCAATACGAATTTGAGAGACATGCAAGGTATACAACTGCCGAGCCAAGATAGCAGAATTCTTTATCTGACAAACCACATCTTCACCATCCACGTCGGTGACCTGCCCATGAAAGGAAAATGAACAGAATACCAATAACATTTCAATTTGTTTTTATTATCAACTGATTCATGCTTTCAGTAGCTGGCTTCCTCGTATACACTCAAACTGTATTCAGCAAGCAACTAGCAAGCCAAACAACTATTTTCTTGCTCATATGGAAGAATAAATACAAATATGTCCGATCTGGAAGACATGTGACCTACATGCCTAAATGAAGCTAAATTTGTACCCTAGCTGATACTAACTGCAGTACCATTGATCTAATAAATCAACTTTTCTAACTCACAGTGCCTTACCTCCAACATTACTGAAGTAGTTTCATTTCCTGTGAAAAGATATTGACCAATAAATATGGTATCTCCCTTCTTCACTGCCTGCAAAAAACAAATTAAGCAATTTTGTTATGGCTGCAGTAGAACTAACTGCAAGAGAATCATGTGATAAAATGGCTATAAGAACCTAAAGCACCTATGACATTCCGCATGTTAAATTATTAGCGCCAATGCAACTGATTCTGAGAGGGAGTGAAGCGGATAAAAAAAAGAATGGATGATAACTAGAAAGGGGAAACAAACAACATATTTGGGATGTATCCCTGACCAATGTGAGAGGTAAAGAAATCCATGCCAACTCTTACAGAGAATACTTATCATCAGGACAATGGGTGATGTAGCCCCTTAATTGTTTATTGATGTACTTATGGAGACAGACAATAAGTGAAACATCTGAGTTATACTAAAATTCCTTCTTCTTTTCTAGATAACATACACTCCACTGCCATCCCACCCTGAATTAAACAGATCTTAGCATACCAAATAACTCACTATAAACAGCACTAGAAATTAAAGAGACAGCAAAACCTTTTTCTTTTCCTGTTTAAGACATCTCAAAATTAATGCGTATGATTCCATTTTCTCCATAAATTTACGTTGATGCTATATTTTTGAAAGGATAACTCCACACAGAATGTCAATTAAGAAAGTTTAAGTGAAACTAGGCTTAGTCTATCGGAGATTTTTTTGATGAATTCTCACATGGATAACCCCACAACTAGTATAAAAAGGATGAAGATTCAGAAAAACAATGAGACAGACAGCATGCTAAATCCATTCCTATTCAAGGTTCAGAAAACAAAACCAATAAACACACAGATGAAAACATAAACCCCATTTCGTTACAAAACAATAATATGAGATGAAAAATGGGTAAACTCCAACCACCAACAGACTACATAAAGTTATGCTCTTCTAGAAGAAACCTCAGACCCCAGTGAGGAAAATTCAACCAGCTACCAAAATTGTGCCTGGTAGGTGCAAATAGTTAATCCAGACTCTTTTAAGAAGACACATAAGGCAGGATTCATGCCAATACGCAGTTGATCTCTAGCAATACTTACAGGCTAGCAGTTAGTGGCTCCAACATGAAGTACGTATAGAACTATGGTACAAAAACTGGCCCAAAAGGCACAAAGCGAAAAATGTAAAAATGTAAAGACCTTTGACAGTCCACTAAAATTTATTGGTAGTAAATTTGAAGTTGCTTCTTTGTCTTGATCTGGTGTAAGGACAACTGACTCATCTGCGAGGAGAGAAATGGGGTGCTCAGTCTTAGTAACAACTAGCAACTCTGGACCAATTGTGTCTAACATAACCTGGAAAATGAACATAAAAGAAAATATGTGAGAAATTGGCAAGAAAACAAGAACTGAATACCTGACGCATACAAAGAGAAATTCGAACATGCTAAAAATACATGATACACACATTAATTTGCTTGAGCCAAAGCAAATGGCTTCCATGTGAAAAGCTTACCGCACAAAGCTTCTTGGTACTCTTGATAGCTATCTTTAGATTCTCAAGCGTCTCCTGGTGATATGCAGTATCACCCCATGAAAAATCAAATCTTGCCACTGACAGAAAGGACAGAGGAAAAAGATGAATGAAACACCAATCCATGTCATATTCAACTCGTAGCATAAATTCAGATTCAACTATCTAGCTTAGTGAACTTACTAACGAGACAAATATTATTAACCTTATGATTTGTTGGTCTTAACAAAATACATGAATACAAAAAGAATAAAAAGCATGTGAAAAAGTACATTAAACTGATAGGTCCCACATCAACAAAAAACTAAAATATCAACTCAACTTGGCAAATATAACTTAGCTATTGAATATATGACATCTTATTTAATAAACCTGATTTTCCAGAATAAATGAGACTTATATAATGCTTATCATCCATTTTCATGGGAATGAACAAAAGTTAGAGCAAGTCAGCAAACTAATGGTCCACTTGAAAGTGCTTGCCCACTCTCAAGTAAAGAAATTGGTATTCATTCTATTTTGTAGTGTTTGGTTAAGGTAGACACAACCACTTTTTGAGACAAAATCAATAGACACCTTCCTCATAAACATGTTGGGAGTTAAAAAGCTTATTAGAAAATGTATTGATAGTTTTTATCAGAAATCTTCTACATAAAGAACATTTAATCGAAAGCGCTTTCTTTAAAGGACTTCCAAATGCACCCTGGACAGATTCTAGAACTATAATAAACAATTCTTCCAGGGGAAAATAAAAAGAGTATGAAATCAAGCATAACAGAAGAGTAATACCTGACATTCCAGAATTAAGGCAACCAGATATTATCTCCACACTTCGAGATCTTGGACCAAGAGTTCCAACAATTTTCGTCATTGCAGGAAAGAAAGTCTGCAGAATACATGTAAACAAGAATCAGAACTCAGATATAATAACCACCTAACTTCAGTCTTGATCTTAACCACAGTTACCTGCACAATGTCAATACAGAAACAGAGAAAAACTTAATACATCTTAATTACAAAATTAATAAGTTTTCCAACTAAAAACTACAGTTATTTTTCCATCATAACATCTTCTCAGCAACCAAACAGTCAATGAGACATATAACACACGAGTATGAAAGTAGCATAAACTAGAATCTTTATGCCAACAGAATTCAAAATGCACTTGAAATCACAAGAGAAAATTCAAGTTTTGACTTTACTCTTCCATTTTCTTTTGTTTTCCTACACTTTCTTAACAGCCAAACAATCAACAAGAGATATAACATAGAAGTATCTAAGTAGCATGGACTACATTCTTTATGACCGTTTCTTTTTTATTTCTAGAACCTATAACCTAACAAAGCATAAAAATCCACTTGAAATTACTACTGAAAATTTTAGTCTTGCATTTTCTCTTCCATTTTCTCGGCAATCAAACACCGTAACCGAAGTATGACAAGACATATAACTGTTTGCTACTTACTTCCTGAACCAAAATCCTAAAAGCAAACAGTTGCATTTTACATTACAAGTGAAAAATCTAGTTATTTAAATTTCTCGGCAGCCAAACACCAAATTGAAGTCAAGAAACACATAGATCAAGTAACAGCCCTACTTCTAATTAAATAAAAAATAAAAACTAGAAAAATAAAGAAAAATTGGCGAAAATAAATGCATACTGGTTTTGAAGGCTCAAGAATTGAAGCCATTCTAATCGGTTCTTCAAGAAGTAAATTACTTGAAGGCATTTTATTTTCTTTATTTTTTTAATATTTCAACGAAATTGAGAAAGAAATTTTGATTTTCGTTTGTTGTTGTATGATTGATTTGGTTGTTTGTATTTACTTATTTATGTCCGCTTAAGCAATCGTCGTCTTTGAGCTCCGCCTTTTTTATTTTTGAAAATGAAAACGATGTTGGCCTTATTTTACCCTTTTTTTTAATAACAGTAAAGAAAAAGACGCTTAGGCCCTAATTTTAAAAAATAACCACAAAAACTCTTAAATTTTTAATAAAGAATAATAAAATTCTCTTTTAATTATAATATTTTTTATTATATAAATATAAAAAAAATTAACTTCAAAACTTTATAATGAATAAAAATATGATATTTAAATAAATATAATAATATATACATTTTAAAATAATTTTAATATTTAAAAAATATTTTTAAATTTTACAATCTGATCTATTTTATTATAATAAAATTATTTTTAACAATAAATAGAAACTTAATAATTAAACAAATAAATTAAAATTAATATTATTATGAATATTATGCAAAAATAATAATTTTAATATTAATAGGGAGATATTTTATTAATTGTAAAATATATTTAACCCAAAAATTTATTTAAAATCTTTAAAATAAATAAAATATATTATCAAAATAAAATAATAATTTAAAATTTTATTATTATTTTAAATCTTAAAAGCATTTTAATATTGTTAGTCTAATAAATAGATTATTTTAATTAGGAAAAGAAATATCTACACCCTTAAATTTGAGAAAATAGTAATAAACACTCCCAAGTTTCTACCAAAGGGACATTAAAACTCTTTTCAAACCATAATAACTTATGAATATAGTAATTAAAAAATGAGAAATTATCACTACACAACCTTTATTTTACTTTATATTCATTGAACCATTACAAAATTTTAATATATTATCTGCACCATCTTTCTTTTTAAATTGATATCAATTAGCCACTTTTGCATTAATATCGTTAAATAATTTAAATAAAATAATAATTTTACCCCTCAATAATTTAAAAGACCATTTTATCTTATAAAAACTTTGAAAAATAAAAGATTTATAATTATAAAAATACTCCTAAATTTAATAAAAAATAAATCCCAAATAGAACAGCTGATTTTTATTAAATTTAGATTTTGAAAAATTTTATTAATTATTTTTATTAAAAATTATAAATTTGCAAAATTTTAATAAAAAATAACTGAATTTATTTATTGAAAATAAATGCCAAAATTTTAATAATTTAGGGGATTTTTATTAAATCTCCAAAATTTGCAATTATTTTTATAATTATAATTTTTTATTATAATAATTTTTATTAAAAATAAAATTATAATTTTGGGATTTATTTTTATTCAATTTAGGGGTATTTTTTATTATAATTTTTAATTTTCAAAGTTTTTATAAAATAAAATGGTTTTTTAATTTATTTAGGAGTAAAATTATCATTTTATTTAAATTATTTAACGGTGTTAGTGTAAGAAGTGATTAATTGATACAAATTTAAAAAGAAATGTGGTGCAGAGAGCATGTCAGAATTTTTTTGTAGTTAGATAAATTTAAGGCAAAACAAGGGTGCAATGATAATTTCGCTTTTATTTTTTAAAGTTTTTATAAAATAAAATGGTCATTTAATTTATTTAGGGGTAAAAGTGTTATTTCATTTAAATTATTTAACAGTGTTAGTGCAAAAGTAGTTAATTAATACAAATTTATAAAAAAAAGTCGTGCAGAGAATATGTTAGAATTTTGTGGTGGTTAGATGAACATACATCAAAATAGAGGCGGTGTAATGATAATTTTTCTTAAAAAAATTAACTTTAAAGGTTTTCAATTAATACAAGTTTATTATAAATAATATAATCTATCTAGTAGACTAATAATATTAAATTATTTTTATCATTTAAAATAATATTAAAATTTTAAATTATTATATTTATTTTAATAAATCTTCAAGTTAAATAGATTTTACAATTAACAAAATATCTCCAATTAATAATGTTAAAAGTAATTGTTACATAAAATTCAAAATAATTTTAATTAATTAATTAATTAATTTTATTATGTTTCCATTTATTATTAAAAATTACTTTAATATAATAAAAAAGGTCTAATAGATTGTAAAATATAAATGTATTTTTTAAATGTTAAAATTATTTTAAAATGTATATATGATTACATTTATTTTAATGTCATATTTCTATTTATTATAAAATTTTGGAGTCAATTTTTTTGGATTTATAGAGTCAAAAGGTATTATAATAAAAAAGGGTCTTGGCGTCCCTTATTAAAAAGTTAGGAATCTTTCTAACCATTTTTTCCAAACCTTGGGGGTGCAAGTGTCTTTTTCTTATTATTTATATTAAATTTGTATTAATTAAAAAACTTTAAAGTCAAAAATTACTAAATTCAAAAGGTATTAAGGTTAAAAAAAGGTCTTGGTATCATTTTTTTAAATTTTGAAAGTTTTTATGATTATTTTCCTAAATCTTGTGGTGTAAGTGTCTTTTTTAATTAAGTGTCTTTTCTTAAGATAATGGATAAACATGTTATTGATAGATTTTTCTTTTTCCCCCCTTTGTTTATATACACTTTGACGAAATTAAAAAATTATTGTGTTTTGAAAAACATGAAAATAATGATTTTTTGCTAACAACGACTTGATTAGGTCATGCGACACTATTAAAAATGGTTCAAGTCTTTATATTGCGTATTTATTTGGAATTATATGAGTTTTTATTATATATCGCTATAGACATTTTTGAAAATTATATTATTACCATATACATTATTAAAAAATAAAAAGAAAAAGGTAAGACCCTACAGGCAATCCAACTTTATATTAGAGTTGATTTTCTAAAATTTAAAATTTGATTTTGCTCTTAAATCCTTAAGTAGTTTCTGTTAAGTTTGGAAATGCAATAGCTAATAAATAAGTTATTTCTATTAAACAGATGAAATAAGTTACTAATTAAAAACAAGTAATTCGTACTTAGTAAATTGTGTTGTTATAGTTTGTAAGTTTGAAAAGTAAAATATATGTGTTTTATAAATTTTATCGTGAAACTGTTATTTTATTATATAATAGTACAATAGATATAAGTTAAATTGCCCTTTATTTATATATTAGTGTTCATAAAGTAAGAAAAAGAAAGAAAGAAAGAAAAAACTATCTTTTTGTTAAAATTTTAAGGTTATAGTATGAATTTTAAAAAGTATGGTGGCTTATATAATAAATTACATATAAAAGATATTTCTTACCTTCTTTTAGAAACTTCTATTAAAATGGAGAAATTTATAAAATAAGTAGCTTTTAAGAAACTTACCAAATACCATTTTTTATCAAAACCTATTTAATAAGTTGTTAACATTTCAATCTTAATCTCAAATGAGTTGTAAATGATGAAGATTGAAAAGTGGTGCATTATATGTTTGACAAACTTTCATGTTAGAGAGACATGGATTTAAAACTATAGACATTATGATATTAAATAATCATTTTTAAATTTGACCACATAAATTCATTTATTCGTGTTAAACGTGCAGTGTCAAATTTTACTACCCCTAGTCGCGATGGATAGTTTGCAATTGCCACAAAACTTATATTGTCAACATTGTTTTGCGAAAAAAAAAATTTAAAAAGATTTATTAGCCCTTCCAAGCAACAAGTTTCTTGCACTTTATACTTATTTAACTCAATTTACACAAAAGTTACCCATTTATTAACTTGTTTTTAAATTAATACTAAAATAATCCAATTTTGTGCAAGTTTCGTGCACTTTTATTTCATGAATTTTGGTTTTAAATTCTGAACTGTTGAAAAAGAAAATGTAAAGCTAAATACATACATATATATATATATATATATATATATATATTAGAAATCATGAAAATGTATTAAAATTTCAACAAATAAATATGCTATCGATGACGACGATGATTATGATTATGATTATTATTATTATTATTGTACCTTATTCATGTAGTTTTTGCTTACTTTCTCCAAACATTTTGAGGATACTACTTTAAGTTTCCTTAAGAACTTAAAAAATAAATACTTTTATATAAAATATGGAGAGTAAAAGCCCATTTAGTCCATGTATTTTAATATTAGTGTCCATTTAATCCCCGTATTTTTAAAAATAGTTTGAAACATTCATGTCGTTAAAGTACCTCTACCGCTACTTTTTATTTCTTTTAGCTTACTTTTACAATATTACCCTTTTATAATAATTTTTTTGTTTGGACATTAATAAAAAGAAAATAATTAAATTACCAATTTAACCCTAAAAAAATTATATTAATTTTTTATTGTCAAAAATTGTATGCAAACTATCAAGTGTGCAAATGGTGCTTGCAAAAAAATTATATTAATTTTTTTTATTTTTAGGGTTAAATTGGTAATTTAATTATTTTATTTTTATTAATGTCCAAACAAAAAAATTATTATAAAAGGGTAATATTGTAAAAGTAAACCAAAAGAAATAAAGAGTAATGGTAAGGGTATCAGTACTTTAACGAGAGATGTTTCGATGTATTTTTAAAAATAAAGAGACTAAATGGACACTAATATTAAAATACAGGGACTAAATAGGTTTTTATCCAAATATGGATGGGGGTAGATGTATTTTCCCAAAATTTTAGTGTGAATATATATATATATATATATATATATATATCCTCATGTGTGGATGTTAAAAAAAAGTCTCACCATCATTCAATACATATTTTATATATTTGGGTTTCTAAAAAATAAAATAAAATGTATTTCTTTATTAAAATATTAAGGTTATAATGAGAACTTTAAAAAAGTATGGTGGCTTATATAATGAGTTAGTTATAAAAGTCAATCCTTACCTACTTTTAAAAATTACTATTAAAATTAAGAAACTTATGAAATAAATAACTTTTAAAAAATTTACCAAATATTATTTTTATTAAAATTTATTAAATAAGTTGTTTATAGTGTTTTAATCTCAATCTCAAATGGATCATAAATGATTAAGATTGAAAAATGGTGTATTATAAATTTATGAGTTTGACATACTTACATGTTAGAAAGAGATAGGTTTAAAACTATGTACATTTTAATATTAAATAATCGTTGTTAAATTTGACTACTTAAATTCGTTCATTTGTATTAACTTAACGTGCCGTGTCAAATTTTACCATCTCTAATCAGGATACATAATTTACATCCTAATTGTCGTGGAATCTTCCATTGTCAGTATTATTTAAGGGGGAAAATTTTTATTTTACAAAGACTTAATTGCCCTTCTAAGTGACAAGAAAATCCTTATCATCGAGTCTAATTTTCTATGAAAATACTACTATTTTTCAACTAAACTTAGTTTGTGCAAGTTTCACGCATTTTATACCTATTTAACTCAATTTACATGAAAATTACCAATTTATTAACTCGTTTTTATTAAATTTAATGCCAAAACAATCCGATTTTGTGCAAGTTTCCTGCACTTTTTTCGTGCAATTTTTCTTTCATGAATTTCTATTTTAAATTATGAACTTTTGAAAATGCAAAACAAAAACATAATTTTTTTTCTAGAAATCATGAAAATGTATTAAAATTTTAACAAATGAATATGTTATTATTATTATTATTATTATTATTATTATTATTATTATTATTATTATTATTATTATTATTCTTGCCTTGTCCATATAGTTTTTACTCACTTAGTCCAAACAATTTGAGGATACTAATTCAAGTTCCCCTGAGAACTTAAAAAGAAAAAAGACTCCGATAATTATGGGTGTGGGTAGGTGTATTTTTCTCTCCTCATGTGCAGATGTTAAAAAAAAGTCTCACCATCAGTTGGTTCATATTTTCAAGGAATTATGATATTCTCCTAATCTAAGTTATCCTGTACTTTTAAAAATTTTGTACTGCCTAATTTTTAATGTTTATGTATGATTAAGATTTAAATATTTTTAATTTTTAATTTATTAACCACCATTAACTTGTGTAACTTTTGCTCAAGAATAAGTTGGATAATGAGAAATCTTGATCCATTTTCAAAATTATTTCTGTAAAGCTATTGACTATACCATAACCATTTTGTTTTGTTTCTTTTTTTCTTTTTTTTGTCGTTTCATTTTTTTAACACTAACCTTCGATATGATTAACTGTCGAATGACATTAATATTCACTAGTGGTGTTCCAAATACGCTATAGCCCATCAAAGTAGACCTTAGAATTAAGAGTTAAGTTTGGAATTAAGAGTTAATTTTTTGACATCCCCCAAAAGTTCTTATAACACCATGATCCTAAGGATAATTCCATTTAACTAATTTAAAAGTCATTCTATATCTAATAACGCCACATTATTCCAAAATTACCCTAGCAAATATATTTCTTCTTTTTTCTTTATTTTTCTCATTAATCCCAGTACGTTAAGTAAATTTAACAACTCAATTTTTCTCCCTTTTACAAATCATCGTCGATGTATGAGAATAGATTTGGACCTCCAAATTAGGGTAGAGTTATTTGTACTTTAAAAACTTTGAACACTTCATTTTTATAAAAATAATGATGGCCACGTTTGCTTTCATATTCTTTAAAAATCTTTCAAAGAAAATGTTATAGTAAAAGTAATCATATTAATTTTATTTTATTGAACGGTCTAAACTCAATATGACGGAAATTTCTAACTTCAATATATTTGAAAATTTTTATTTTCTAATTTACTCGTATTTTCTACATTGCAGTGTAGAAAGTACAAATTATTTAAAAGTTCCGGCTACTACTTTCATGCCTTTTGTTTGTTTAATTCTTTTTGTTTGAGATGTTTGCTCTCTTGGCTGCTCTCCTCTTTAAGCTTTGCCGAGATTTATAAAAATTAAAAAAAAAAAAACCTTTAAGGATTGAAACTTGACGTATCTCTAGATCATTGATCGATTCCTTTGAACATTATTGGGTGTCTCCAACTGCTCGTACAACTTTTTTGGTGAAACTAATTGAATCTAAATTGATATATGGTAATTTCTTCAGCTGATTTTTGAATCATTGGGGCCATCCATTTTTGATAAATGATCAAGGCCCTGTTTGAAATTGATATTTAACAATTATAACTTAAAAGGCACAACACTAAAATGTTTAGAAAAAAAATTAATTGTTGTACATTGAAAGCTATATTAATATGATTTTTCACTTATATCATGAAAAATCTATTATATCTTTAATAATTTTGTCAAAATTATTATTTATTACTATTAACTTTTGTTTCACAGTTAGATTTTTTTTTTCACAGTAATTGTATCTTAAAAACTGTAGCACTTCAATTCCAAACAGAACCCAATTCACATACAATGGTTAAGGCAGGTAAATTGATTTTCTTTGATAGAATGTAATAATTGACTATCTATTTAAAAAATTAAATTCTATTTTAAAAAAAGGTGTTTAAAGTTTTTTTTTTTTAATTGTGTATAGCATTTTCATGAGTATAATTTATGAGTGTCTCTCCAAAGAATCCATTCCCTTTCAATTTATTTTTATTAAAATTTTTGGGTTTTAAAAACATATTTGGATTAGTTTATGAGTTCAAGATGTGGCCCTTGAGTGAGATTTTCAATTGAATGGATGTAACTACCGTTGCCACCCTCAGGGCTAGTTTGGTAATGTTGTATTTTTTTAAAATAATTGCTATTAGCTGTACTGTAGAAATAATCAACTATGAAGAGAATCAGTTAAGTGTTTGGTAAATTTTATTTTCAAAAGTACTATGAATTTTAAAAGTAGTTATGGGTGTTTGGTAAATCCACTATTAAACTGTTGTAAGAAAATAAATGACTAAAATATACAAAAGGTAAGATGAAATTTACTTACACATATAAAAATGTGCACATACAATATCTTTAATTGTGTATTATAATAATTTAATCTAAAAATAAAATTTATACTATACTGATTTTATTTCTGTTATTTTTTATTTTAAAACAATTGATAAATAAAAAAACAACTACAATTTTCATTAAATAACATCAAGCAAAGTATAACTAGGTATTCCAAAAATAAACATAAAAAAATGTAATGAGCTACAAAAACTCAAAATGAAAACAAATAATAGATTGTCATGCAATATCATATTCACATTAAACTTGCAGCAATATTATTTCTTAGAACTTCCATTTCTCTTGCTTCAAGTCGTGCACGGTTGTCCACACTCGCGCACGAGGCTGCCCATGCTCGAGCAAGGCATGTTGCGCACACTCACGAGGAAGGCAACGCGCGCTCTCGTGGCAAGGCAGCGTGCGCGCTCGTGCGAGGCTGCCCATGCTCGAGTGAGTCAAGCAGCGCACACTCGTGGGCAAGGCAGCGCGCTATCACGGGATGAGTTTTATTGCGCAACAACCCGTGCGGCACTTAGGCGACTTCTAGCACACAAGTTGCTAAGTAAGTTTAGAACACTTCTCAAACTAGCGAAGCAAGAACGCTTGCAGAAAGTGCTAGAGAGAAGTAGAGTAATGTGGCCAAAATATGTTTTTTATTACACACAAAGAATAAATTACAAGAGAGCTAGCGAGCTTGTGTGTGTGCTTGAGTGTTTGTGTGTGTGGTGTGGTTAGTGAGCTTGGTGGACAAATGAGGGGGCTCACTCATATTTATAGGTGTTGGAGTGCTAGGTCTAGAGAGTTTCATGCAAATTGCATACATATCTAAGGACCTATGTGGAGAATCCTAGAAACTTCTAGCCTATGTACAATTTGTAGAGAAGTCTAGATCTTGGGTCTTGCTGGGTGATTTGCTAAGCGCACCACAGATGACTTGTTGTGTTAGCGGCCCATTTCTAACCGCAACCCGCTTCTAAGTACATCCCCCCTTTAGTGCTAAGTGCATCCCGCTTCTAACGGCACTCCACGTCGAGGCAGACTTTTGTTAAGCGGACCAGTGTGCACAGAATTAACCTTTGATTGCAGGAGATTTAGGCAGCCTGTGACAGCGCACTCACCACCAAGGCACGAAGCCCACGCTCGCGCGGGTGGCACCGCACGCTTGCGGGAGGAAGTCGGCCTAGGCTTGCGCGCGGCATGCAGCCCCCACTCGCGCGGCAAGCAGCGCAAGCTCGCAGGGCAGGCAGTGTGCGCTTGCGAGCAAGCCAGCTCGTGCCCGGCAGTGGTAGATCTAGAAAAATAATTTACCGGGGGCTAAATTAGATAATAATAAAATATGAAAAACTAAAATTTTGAATATATAAAATATTTGCTAATACATGTATAATTATTCTCTACACATCTTCATATTTTAAAAATGTTATGCAATAAATTCATTATCAATACTATTAAATTTATTGTTTCTTATATAAACAATCAAAATATCATTTGTCCCATTCAATTCCAAAGATGATTCTTCATGAGTTTCATTAATGAAAACGTTCGCTCTAGTATTATTATAGAGACTAGAAGAATTAATCATATTTTTTAGAATAGAAAATATTTTGAGTTGTGGGCTATCATTATTTTTAATTAAAATATAAGTTTTTATAATTCTTAAAAGTTAAATTTTAAATTTTATAGGGGTTTATAATTTATAGTGATTATTTTAATAAATTTTTTATGAGGGCTAACTAGAAAACTAAAATATTTTTCTCTTTTAATTTTAATATTTTTTTGGTTCCATTGTTGATATATTCTTTTTCTTGTCCTCCTTGTCCATCATTGACCTCTCTCCCTATCTCTTCATTGGTGTAATCATTGTGTTCAGTTTCTTCATTCTCAAAAAGTTTGTCATGTTGTGCCTGTCTTTTTATATAGTTATGTAATGTCATGATTGCACTAATTATCTTTACTTATTTATTGAATGGATAATTAGGCATGTCCCTCAAAATCTTCCATCGTTTTTTCCATACACCAAAAGGGCGTTCTATTACACTTCTAAGTGAAGAGTGTGCATGATTGAATACCTCTTGATAACCTGTTAGTTGGCTGCCTTTATGAAAATTTAGAAGGTGATATCTTTCACCTTTATATGGCCCCAGAAAGCCCATCATTTGTGGGTACCCCACATCCACTAAATAGTATTTTCCTAAACATTTAAAATATAATTTTAATAATAATATATAAAAATAAACTTAAGAAAGCTGTTGGAGAAAATTTTGATAAAAAACAAAAAGAAAAATTATGTAAAAATGATAAACCTCTAGGTGGTCTAGAAAAATTCAAAATAAGGTTACATAGAGTTGATAAAAATATTTTTGTATCATGAGCACTTCCTTCATAACCTGCAATTGCAAATATAAACTGCATATCAAAGTTATATGGAGCCATTATGTTTTGAGTTGGTATGCCTTTCCAACCAATGTATGGTGTTTGATCCTCAGGAGGTATAGAAACATGAACATGTGTGCCATCTATATTACCAATATAATCTTAAAACGACAATACAAAAGCATATATGTCAAAAATAATTACAACTTTATTAAGTGTACAAGTTTAATTGATAATCATTTGCCTTAAAGTGTGGCATATATCTAGAATCTCTCAATATTTCTTTAGAAATATCTTTAAACTCATGGTCAAATGGCTTTATCAAATCTACAGATAAACGACAGATAGCATCTAGTGTTTCACCAAAATATCTACTCACCATCTTACCAGAGTGTTGGAATCATTCTTGTGCCAATCTATTGCCCACACCATGTATTATAGTATGCAAGAACATTCTTAATACCTCAACAGTATTCACTCTTCTTGAGCCTTTTAGCCGGTAATTTACTTCCAATTCATTACATTATCTAAAAAATACATCTTTCCCTATCCTAAACATCCTCTAACACCGAGTTTCATCCCCTGTTGATATTCGCATCAACCAGACATTACCTATTTATGAAGAATTCATGCAAGGTTGTTTATGAATATACGTCCTATAATAATAATCAATAGAAATCATAAAAGTGGATATGATGCTACCAAACTCCTGTCATATTATAGGCAAAACCTGTAATTAGTAATTTAAGGAAAATTATCAGTCATATACAATACTTTTAACGTATATCACTTGTATACCATAAGTTGATAAAAGACATTTGCCATCCACCAAACCGTTTATTGCCGTTAGAACATGCTGACGTGTCTTTTAATATAGGAGAGGCTGTAAAGAAAGACGGTGTCATTTTTGTTAGGCGAAATAACGTCGTTTTAATTGGATTTTCCCCAAAAATATTATACTCTACCGTTTCACTGTAACAGAAATTAAAAAAAACGACGTCATTGCACTCGGTCTTTACAAAAAAAAAAAGTTATATAGAAACTACATCACTTCACTGTAACTCAAAAGACAAATAGAGAAAAATGTCATAAATTACAGAAAAATGGTCATAAAAACAGTATTGGCTCCAAGGGTCACATTTTGGCTTACTTTACTTTTGGGGTAAATTTGTCTTTTTAAGTTGATTTAAGTTTAAAGGATAAAATAGTCATTTTGCTAAAATTCTATTAATTTCTTAACGGTAGTAAACAATTTGGTGGACGACAAATATTTTTTGTCAACTAAAGGTATACGAGTGATATACATTAAAAATATTATAACATGTTTGAGATGGGTGTCATTTAAGGGTATATGACTGATAATTTTCCAAAATTTAAACCCATATCATCTAGCATGAACAAAAAAAAAGAAATAAAAATATTTGATAAACATTCAAAATAACAACTCATTGGCATATATTCAAATAACCAATTGTACCTTGAAACATCATAAAAAAAGCATAACAAAAAAAGGGATAATCCCTTATTAATACTAGAATAGAAGAGTAATAACAATGAAAAACTTAAGACTGCAAATATTGTGATTGCTCCCAATCTCAACCCCAGGAATAGATTCAACTATCTTCATTGCTTCAGTAATATTGCAGCCATTTATTTCTTTCTGTAAGTTTATTAATGTATAACTTCTATTCTCAATTGCTTCAACAAGACGTTCAATTTGTTGTGATATTTTTGTAGCACCTCCAACCTTCCTCCCTGCATGATCAACTATTTTTCCTTAATTCTTTTGGCTTGAGTGCTATATAGTCCAACTACTTTTTTGTCTTTTTTCTCTTTAGCACCTTAGTAAGTATATTGGACTTGCATATCCTTGTCGGAATCACTATTTTCCTCAACTAGAAATATTGCATCATTATTGGACTCCTCATAATCATCAAATGAAATTACTCTAGAAGAAGGTGTCCAAGCTTTATTGCCAGTAGCTGTGATGTCCATGAATATCCTATTAACTTCCCCTCCAATTCTTTATCAATACCTTCTTTGCGGAATTTTTCTACTTTAGGATTTGCCTGCATGAAATGAATCATATTTAGATAAATTGTGAAAATATTAACTAAATTATATTAAAAGCTATTAACTAATGTATTATTCCTTTAATTTACTTTGCCACCATTCTGGAGATCCATCGATTGTTTTCTTTTGTATATTCCATCCAAGACCAGTTCCCTTTCCAATAAGCTCCTTCCATAATTTTCAATTGTGTTTTAGTGCATCCCATTCATTTTTTAATTTTAATTTACTATACTTTCTTCTCGTCGCCTTACAAAAGTTTTTGACCAAATTTTCCTATCCTATTTTAGTAAAATGAGCCTCAGGCTGATATCCTTACTCTACCTCTACTATACACAAATTATAAAAGATTGAAACAGTCTCATTGTCCCATATAGCCTTACCTCGTGGTACATTATTACTTTCAATTTGACTAATAATTTTCTTGTATCTGTCCATCTACATCATTGTAAATATGTTTTAACACAAGCATTGCCTTAAAAATCATAATGAAAAAAAAATGAAAGGCAGAAAAATTGAAAATTATAGACATTCATACTACGCTATTGGTAGTAAAGTTTGATGAACATCAACTGGCGGCATAAAAAAGTAATAAAGCTCGGTAATAAACTGGAATCCTCTTTTACTTGTATATGCATTAAATCTTTTAAAAACAAAAACTTTGCAACTACATATGCATGGAATCATTTATATGTAAACAAATCCAAATAATAGAAACAACAAATATTATAATAAAAATTACATTGAATATGCATGAAAGGGTGATGAATCACTTATTGTTATTAAATATGGTGATGGAACACTTACTGGATCTTGTTTTGTTGCTCTAGAGAAGTTTTGATAGAATGTAAAATATGAAGAAGAAATAGGGTAAACGAAAAGAATGCGTGAATTATAATAAAAAATTATTAAAATATTGATTTTGTTTCCAATTTAAATAAGGATATTTTCGGGTTTAGGTAATAATTGTAAGGATATTTATGAAATTATATTGAAAGGTAAAATTGATTCTCAAAATCAGAATATAAAAGTCATTCCTTCCGTACTTTTCAAAATCAACTGTATGAGGGGCTGATTTTGATAAAAGTGATTTTTTTTAAACACCAAAATTAACTTTTAGACTTTTAAAATCACTTTTAACCCTCTTAAAAGCAATCCTAAATGGGCCCTCAATGTTATAGAACCGCCCTTTTCTTTCCATTCCTCCCCTACCAAGCTGCCTCTCTTCGCCATTCGAAGTACTACCTCTGCATTCCCTTTACATAACATACCCAGTCCCCTTCTTTTTCGATCACTAAGAGAAAATCATTACCAATCTCTTGAAACTACTGAGCAAGGGATCAACGCCTGACAGTAATCAAGCTCAACCATTGGTATTAGAATTAGCAGTTGCTACTCATTGGTCCGATGCAAGGCAAGAACGAGATGGGATGGTTGTTTTTTTTTTTTTTTGGGGACAACGAAGAAAACATTTCCATGTTGCCCAAACCAAAGCCAAGCAGGTTTTCTCCAAATTGGTATACCAGGTCTCGTAGTCAGTCATTTTCTTACTAAGGTAGTATATGGCCCTTTCCTTCCGTCTGTCTTCGTCGTATTGAGCCAACATAGACCCCATAGTGGTTTCAGTGACTGATAGGTATAGTAATTCAACCAACTGGAGAGCAACCTTTCAATCCCATTTCAACAACCTACTTTCTCACCCAGTTGGAAACGAAGGATTCTAATAATTTTTTCCCATCAAACCTCTCAAATACTTAAATCAAGGGATTCAATTCCACTCGGAAGCTTGGTGCCTCTTCCTTATCTATATCTGAGACCTTGCCTGAGCTAAAGGAGCATTTTTTTCTATCACACGAGCTAGGAGCTTAATAAAGATAATCAACTTACAATGTTTAAGTAATGATATTTTTGGTATTTTAAAAAGTGTGCAAAGTAGAGTTCAATTTTTTAAATTAGTATATAGTGTATAGAATAATGAGTGTTCGAGGTAATTTTTAGAGTATAAATAATATCACCCTTCAAATTTTCAAGTTGATGAGACTCTTTTTTATATTTTGTGCTCAGTTATCTTATCCATGCTCTCTTGAGGATTTGGGCATTTGGTAGTGAGATTTTGAATTTTAATTTCTCTCCTCGTTTGAGAGGTATTGATTTTTTCTATATGTTTGTTGCTTATTGATGAATTAATTTTTTGAAATTTTATAATTGTTTATTTATTCCGCATTTCGAAAATAAAATTCTAATGCAAATTATATGCTTTTGTTGTTGATCTTGAACATCCTTCATTATTGAGAAGTTTTAAGATGCATGTGGCAGACGCAAAATCTCTTCTAAAATTTATCATAAAAATAAAAATTTAGGAGATTGTTTGTTTTTATAACTTGATATGACCTTTTAGATAATTTTGACTTAATAAAATAAACCAATTTTTTTTTGTCTTTTTATTGAATAAAAAACTGAATTAGCTAATTAATATCTAATTTCAAAAAAAAAATCACTACTTTATTATTTATTTTTCATGTCTATCCCTCCTCAAGTTGTTTCTCTCATCAAATTCTTGAATCTCTCGTTATTAGTAATCAAAAGTATTATTCTTAAGTTTTTTTTTATGTAATTATGTAAGATGTTTTTATAAGAAATATTTATATATTATAATTCCAAAATCATTATGCATTTACTTGAATATGATTTTACTTATGTATGGTAAAATATTATAGTATTTATATTCTTTGAGATATATATATTATTTATTTTTGACATTCAAATTTAATAAGGATATAAATGTAAAGGTACATAATTTTAATTTTTAAAGTTGAAGAAACAAACAACTTAATACTAATTTTCAGAGATTTAAACAAAAAAAACATATAATTCAAATTCAGATATTCAGATCTATTCAGATTTCAAACCAGTTTAGATTTATTCAGATTTCAAATAAAAAGAAAAAAAAAACCACCTTAGAAATATAATTTCAGATTTGGAAGACGGTTATGCAAGTGAGTATCAAAAGTTCATGACAAAACCTCTTTGTTTATGTGAATATGAATCATTGGGGTGTATGGAGCTTTTAACTAAAAAGTTTTTAAGTGAAAAATAAAGGGGTTTTATATAGACTTTTGAAGGGCGTTAAAAGCTTGACTCTAGAATTATTTGTATAACCGACTAAGATTTTTAGTTTAAGGGGTTTGGACTCAAAATTTGGGCCAAGTCGATCAACAACTTGAGCAAGAGTTAACACCTAAGACCCTTTTAAAGCTCTTATAGAACCCACTTCTTTTGTTAATAACCTTAACGTTTTAGAATTATGAAAAAATGATAAAATATCACAGTAGAGTTAGCTGGCATTTTTTATTATATAAAATATGAATAGATTTTAATTAATCTGAATTTTGAATAGAACTTACTATCTGAATCTGAAGCTTGTGTTTTATCTGAATTGCTAAAAATAAATATTAAGTTATTTATTTTTTAAATGAGGCTATTTAAATCCACAATATATATATATATATATATTTATTTTTATATATAAATATAAAAATATTTAAACAAAAAGCATTTATTTTTGTTTACAAAACAAAAATGCTTGACGTTTTAAAAAATGATTATATTATTAAGACTGAAGAACGTGACATAACTCTTTCTGAGCCTTTTGAAACAATTCATTTGTTTTCAGAAAAATCTTTAAAGAAATTAATCGAAAAGAATTTCAAATACATTCAATTATATATATATATATATATATTGGAGTCTTTTCCTTTGGCTAATCGGTTGCAGGTTATTTAGGTTCGTATTGGGATGGACCATGCTATGTCTTTTCAGTTTGGGAAGATTTGAGTGTTTTTGCTTAAGCTATTCTCGATGGAGCTCTTTTAGGATATGAACCATGTGCTGCACTGTTGGGCTAGCCATTCTTTGTTCCCTAACCATGTTTTTATCTCTTATGTGTATGCCAATTGCTTTATGCCTATGATGAAGGATTTGTGGGATGCCTTTGTAGCTTTTGCTGATAGTCATGATCGACTTTAAATTATGAAGGGATATTAATATTGTGCAGTCATTTTTTAAGATTTTTTATAGGCATGCCAAACCGCAAGGGGCTATTAATGCTTTTTAATTTAACATTGTTAGATTGTGGTTTTGAGGATGCTAGGTTTGTTGGCAGTCTGTTCACTTAGACTAATGGGCACACTTAGAGACAGCTTAATAAGGTGGTCAGCAATGCCTAACAATTTGCTTCTTTCTTTATTTTCTAGGTTACACACCTGAATCATACTACTTCGAACCATTCCCTTTTGTTTTTATCTTGTGATAGGAATGTAGCTAAAGGGCCTTCGAGGTTTAAGTTTCTTCATGCTTGGCTTAAGCATCCTAACTTTCTTGATGTTATGCAGCAGTCTTGGGCCTACTTCAATGTTCGATTTTGGGATGAAAGCTTTTTAGCATAAGCTTGTTTAGTTGAAGATTTATTTAAAAAGTTAGAATAATGATGCATTCGGAAATGTCTTTCACAGGGTTAACAATGCAAAGAGGGCAATATGACATTTTTGGTTCTATTAAGGATATAACTATTTTTTTCAGAGGCTAGGGCTTGGCTACAACACATTTTTCTTTGTAAAAAGATTTTTTTACGACAACAATCCAGTGTTCGTTGGGTTCAAGAGGGGGATGCTAACACTTGCTTTTTCCATGCGATGATTTAGAACAAGCGCTAGCTGTTTCATGTTTATTAGATTTAGGATACTTCTTCTAAGTAGGTTTTTGAGCCATCTGCTGTTGCTACTTTGCAGTTCATTTTTTTAAGGGTTATTGGCAGGTGGTCAATGTCAGTAGTCTAACTTTGATTTTATTCCGTCTTTGGTGATTGCGGAGGATGATATAGATTTGTATAGGGAACTAGATATGGATGACATTAGGTAGGTGATTTTCTCTATTGATCCTAACAGTGCTCTAGGTCTGGATAGATTATGCAGTAAATTTTACCAGTCTTATTAGGACATTAGTTGTAGTGATTTATTAGATGTTGTCCTTGATCACTTTAGAGGTTCGGCGATGCCTAGGAGTTTTCAAAGTACGTTGTTGGTCCTTCTTCCTAAAAAGACCTCTCCAGTTTCTTAGGTAGATTTTCGACCGATCAGTCTTTGTAATGTGAGCAATAAGGTTTTGGCCAAGTTGTTCATGTTGAGATCGGCCACTCTGCTACCTCGTATTATTTCTCTATCTCAAAGTGGTTTGCCTTGGCAGGGTGATCAACGATGTACTTTTGGTTTATGAGCTAGTTCATGATCTTAACCGCCATATTTAGGGGAACGATGTTGTGCTGAAACTTGACATGGCTTATGACCAGATGTCTTGGTCTTTCATTATTTTGATGTTATGGTGTTTTGGGTTTTCTAAATAGTGAGTTTCTTTGATTCGGCAAGCTACCTTTGGTCCTTGGTTATTAATATTGATAAATGAAGTTAGATATGGGTTTTTCTAGTTTTAGGAAGATCTCGAGCAGGGCGATCTTCTGTCTTGGGCTTAGACCGTTTGTACTCTTAATATCCCTTTATGTATATTATTTTGTTGTGCTTATTTGTATCTCCCATTCGAGCTTTGTAAATGATATTATTATATTTGTAAATAGGAGTCGGCTACGCCTTCAGTGGCTTTTAGATTTCTTGCATCATTATAAGTCGATTTTGGGGCAATTGATTAGTTAGGCCAAGAGTAGTTTCTACATTGAAAGCTCGACTTCTGCATCGCGCTAGGCTATCATCCATTAATCACTGATTTTCAGATACATTAGCTTTCATTCACTTATCTTATGTGTGCCTGGTCTTTATGGGGTGTCTTAAAATTTCTCATTTTGATGATATGGTCTAGAAAGTCAAGGATAAGATCTCGAATTGGGCCAACCGATTACTTTCTTTCGATGAGAAAGTGGTGCTAATTTGACATGTGCTTCTTTTATGCTGCTGCACCTGTTTCATGTTCTTCGCCCACCTGAGGCTGTGGTTCAGCACTTAGAGAGATTTTTCACCTAATTTTTATAGGGTGATTTTGAGATGAGGCGATAGATTCATGAGTGTGTAGATGGCCTGTGATTTGTTATTCAGTTGAGGGGGGTGGCCTAGGTATCTAATCTTTTAATGATATGGCTAAGGCTTTAGAGCTTAAGCTATAATGGGATTTTCAGTAGTAGAGTTCATTATAGGCTTCTTGTATGACGTCTAAGTATTGCAGAGTTACACATCCGATTCCAGTTCAGTTTTGATATCTTGCCTCTCCTCTCTAAAGACTTTTTTGTTCGATTTGGTGTATTGCAGGGCCTTGTGTGCATTAGTTGGTTGGTCGTGAGGAATATAGTGTTTGGTGTGATTGTTGGTTGTACTTGTCTTTTGGCCATATATAATTCTACAACAACTTCTATAGTGTCGGTTTTTTTTTTTTTGTGACATACAATCTGGGATATGGGTAAGCTCAGGGATGTGTTGCCCTATTTGATTGTTACATAAATTTTATTGGTTCTTATTTGTAGTGGGGAGTCAAATTTGATTCAGTTAGGATCTTGCCCTTGATGGCGCTTTTTACTTATGGACAGCTTGGGAGCTTGTGCATTACTGTAGGCCAAGGAATATGGCCTTTTTGATTATCTAGCAGTTGCATATCCCTTATTGGGTTCTATTTTTTTCTTTGGCGGTTGTTGCATGAGGTTTTGGCTACTGATAATGCCTTATACTCGAGGGGATTTTGCATGGTCTCCTAGTATGTTTGTGGTTAGGCTGCTGAGTTTTTTGGCACTTATTTATTGATTGCCCTCGGGTTAGTTAGGCTTGAGTTCATTTTCAACGTATTTTTGGTATGCGAGATGTTATTTTTTTTTACCCTCGTGCTTTGTTTCTATATTGGCAGCAGTGTGTCCTTTATTGGAGTCATCTATGAGTCATTCTTCCTTACTTTATTTTTTAGCAAGTTTGGAAGGCTTGTAATGCTTTTACGTTTGATTCATAGTCTTTTTCTGTTGGTGCGATTATCTATCAAGTGGTATCAAATCTCAGGCTTGGGCTTGCTAGCTCCGCTTTTGGCTTTAAGCCTTTGCAATTGAAGTGAGTTTTAGGTTCTCGAATGTATAGGGCTTGCAACTCATAGCTCTACCCAAGAGACTAATTCGATTAGTTTCTTGGGTGCAGTCGCCTCCTAGGGTTGTGAAGTTAATTATGGATGGTTGCTCTAGGTGCAATCGTAGGATGGCTACTTCGGGTGGTATTCTTTAGGATCATCGATGTACGATTTTGACTGCTTTTGAATATTTTCTTAACCGTCAGCCGATACTTTATGCTGAACTTATAGTTGTTTGCTGTTCAGCTCGATTACTTTGTGCTTGAGATGGAGTCAGACTTGGCCATGGTAGTTTATTGGATTCATTCTTAGGGTCTTGTTCACTGGGAATATGATTATTCATTTCATCGGGTGTGTGCTTTGACATCTTCCTTTCTTATTTGGTTAGACATGTGCTTTGGGAGGTCACTTTTGCTGCTGATTTTCTGGCCAATTGAACCTACACTCATCAGGTTAGCCATTATTCTTTATGTTATCGGGATCTTCCTGCAAGCTTTTCTAATATTCTTTATTTGGATGTGCAGATTGTTCCTCATGTCAAACGATAGGATTGCTAGCTTTATGGTTCCATTTGATGATTTTATACTTTTCATTTTATTCTTATGTCCTTACATTTACTTTAGGAGATTTTGGTTTATATTTCCCTCCATAGGTATTTACCTCTTTACTGATTTCTATTATGGGTAGGGGTCTCGCCTAACCCCCAACTTTCTCAGTGATTTCTCTTTAAAAAAAAAACTACCAAAATACTTGTCATACCCATCTTTTCATGAAAATATTTATGACCAAAATGTCCATTAATGAATTTACTACCAAGGATAAAATTATGCAGTTAAATGGAATAATTTACTCTCTACAGCCATCTATAAACTCTTATTTTTTTCTTTTTCATCCATCTCCATCCCTTAAAAGCTTAAAACCTAGAATTATATAGGCTTCTCTAATTCTTTTTACGAGTATCTTTACAGACAATTAAACTAAACAAGTAAATGAAATAAGTTCGATTCTTGGATTGAGATTTCTAAATTGTTGTAACCGACTATATTTAATTTTCTTGTTGGGTGAAAGTTTAACTTTTAAGAGTAACAGAATTCAAGTTATGTAGCTAATTGCAAAATGATGGCTTCAAGTATTCAACCACCAACAAGGATTTTGATCCTATGTAATTAATCAAGTATAGTTTTAAATGATGAATTCAATTCTGACTTTAATTTTGCTATTTGGTTAGAGTTAACTCTGGAAATGAGGACTAGAGAGAAAGACGTAGAGAGAGAAAGCTATTTTCACAATTTTTATTTGATTTTTTAAAATTAATTAAATCCTAGATGCTTGATTTCATGAATTAATAACAAAATGCACATATTTATATGGTCGTAAAGCTCCACAAGTTAAATTTTGTTTGATTGATTAAATTAAACTTTATTTTCATGCCTTTATTAAGCTAAATTGAAAAATCCAACCAGTTGATATCTCTAGGTTAATGATATTCAATGGGTTTAATTAATAATTACACTAAGATAAATTTTGGTTGCTAAGGATATATTTGGTATTCAGGTGGGTATGTGGAGTAAAATTTTAATTTTCAAATTTCAATGATGGATTTAAAGAGTAAATAGATTTAAAAAGTATTTTAGTGGGATCAAATAGTTTTACCTAACTCAAAAATCTTAAAACTAGTACTTTTACATTTGCACATGTACAAATTATAAATGGTAAACAAATAATAAATATCTCAATTAACTTAAATAAGATAATATATTATCATAACATAAATAATGTTCAATTGAATACAACCCTTTATTTTCTAAATTAATATATTTTAATCAATTTTATTGTAGTTCATAATGTTTTTATATGAAAAATATTCATAAAAAATTGTGAAGATAAATAATGTTAATTTAAAGAAAATAAAAAAGAAAAAATAATAATAGTCTACTACTATATTATATTATTGCAAATTACAAAAATGGATAATAATGCTGATTATTGAATTTTATTTAAGTAGGAATGTAACCAATTAATTAGATAGAGTTATTCTAGAGAATATTTTTTAAAGATATCGTTCATACATTTTAAATTAATTAAAAACCTAAAAAAAGGCTTATTTAAGAGTTATGATACAGTTACAAACTCTTGTACAAACTTATTTTGTATAAACTGATGTGGCATCAATTCATTGGTTGAATGAAATACAAAATAATGAAAATAAATCATGCGAGTCAAGAGATATTTAATTAACCAATTTTATCATGCCATATTAGTTTGTATAAGATAAGTTTGTACAAGAGTTTGTGGTTATATCATTATTCAAAATTTAATGACTTAACTGAAAAATTTCATTAAGTTGAAAAAACAAACGGACTTAATGACTTAACTGATTGAAATTAAGTCATTAAGTCAAAAAAAAATCCTTAGTTAAATTCTAAACATACTATTTAATAACAAAATTGGGTAATTTATTACTTTATTGTCTCAATCATTATTTAGAGTTTATTTAAAAAATTAATTATATCATGGATTAAGATTTAAAGAGGAGATGGTTCATAATTTACAGGTGTAAAGATATTTTAATTTAGTTACATGTCGTTTTATGTAATTTCTTCCAGTAATAGAAGTATGATTACAAAAAATGAGATTTTATAAAGACTTTAAAGGGGTGTGAAAAACATTAGTTTGTTTGATATCTCAAATGAAAATTATAGTAAGAGTGCAGCTTTTAACATCTCTCTAAAATCTTTATAATACCCTTTTTAAATATTATTTTTTAAAATATTATCAACTTAATTGATAAAATACATATTTATATATTAAAATTAACCATCTTCCCATAGTATTTTATGCAAAAAAATATATTTCTTTTTAAATTTTATATGAATCCTAAAATATTAAATTTATCTTCAATGTTTTTCTTCTTATTATATAATTTCTATCTTCATAATTCTAAATTCTTACATTTTCTCAAAATAATTTTTTTTCAATTAAAACTTAAAATATAAAATAATTTATAAAATGGGGTGGGTTAAAAAGTTTGTCAAAATAATAATTTATCTAAGTGATTAATTAAATTTTCACTAAAAACAATAAATGAATTAGTTTATGTTAGGTTATTTTTGTAATTTCAATTAAAAAGAGGTTTTATAAGAAAATTTTCAGAGAAATTTACAAAATTAAGGTTTAGTTTGATCTGATTTATTTTTTTCTTTTTAAAAATTGTGTATACCACTACCAAAATAATTTTGACACATAGACTTTTAACAATTTTTTTAAAAATTTTGTTGTCAATAAAAAATTGTAACTACCATAAAAATAAATTTCATTTTTCATGAGTGAAGCTTTAAAGATTGATTATTAGTTTAAGGGTAGGGTTTTTTGAACCTACATATTTTCTCTCTGCACACTCTTTTTAATCAATAATTTTATTGGTAAATTATTTTTTTTAAATTACTTGATTAATCATTTCTTCTTCTTTTTTTCTCAATTTAAAAAATTCTCGTTAATTCATTTCGATATATTCTTTTAACTGCTAATAATTAGTTTCACTAAATTAGAGAAATAAAATCCAGTATATAAAAATAAACATCAATAAATTTTTATCAACTATAAAAGTTAATGAATATTAAGAAATTTATTTTTACCAAACACAATAGTTAATAAATATCAAGAAAAATATTCTTATATATAGAAAGTATGAAATATAAATCATGATATACTAAGAAAAAAAGAAAGAAAAAGAAAAATTGCATTAAAAAAAGAGTGAAATTGAATGTTTAGTTTGTAGAATGTAAGAATATAGAGAATATACAATTATGAGATAGAGAGAGAAAGTGATTAGTGAAGGGTAGATTTTTAAATTTAAAATTTGTAATAATAAATTATTTTAATAGAGAGAACTTTAATGAGTTTAAATAACATTATCGTTAGTTTAGAAAATATTCCCCAAAAAAAATCAGTTTTAATTAAATTCATTATTGTCACTCAGGCCCCAGGCTGAACGGCCCATTCCCTCAACAAAGCTAATGTGTTCCATTTAAAATCATGCCTTAAAATAATCATTTGTGCCCTATTTTTCAACATTTTAACATATATAATAATCCTTTGATCGAACTAATCCATTGACATAAATAATTCATGAGAAAAAATTAGTTATTTGGGCCCGAAAAATTGACAGGGTGAGGCCAAATTTCAAATGCGAGATACCCTTCCTACCTAGTGCAAGTAGCCAGTTGCTTTTTCAAGACATTCCAGATGTATTATATATAGAGCCTGGTAGTTTCAAGAACCCAAACAAAAGCTTTGATAAACTCGAAGCTCAAAGCTTAATCATTCTCAGTCTCTACTCACCACATTCGCATTCATGGCTGCACAAGACACACAAATTGAGAGCGAAAATAAAGACTCAAAAGAACCCAAAAATCTGTTCGCACACTTTACAAACTTATTATTTTCTGCTCTAATATTTAATAATAAGCAAGAGAGAAATAAAAGTGAAGGTGAAGAAAGAGAAGCTGCAGAAGCAAGGCAAGAAACGAGAGGTGGTGAAATTTTCGAATCCTAAGCCGATTGCTCCGCCGCCGATGAAGCTCGAGGTTGAAGATTCTGAGCAGAATCCTGCTGCCCGCTACTTGGTGATTAATCTTCTTTATCAATTAATTAATTTTAGTTCTTTATGCATGACTGAGGCCCAATAAATAATAAACCCTTTTTTTCCGAATTTTTATTGTTGTTTTTACATATCACATGCATGAAAGAAACACCCTCCACACCTAATAACAGTAATAAACTAATATTTTATACAAATAAAAATTTTATTAGTAAGGGTTATATATATATATAATTTAATATAGGCAAAAATAGACTTAAATTATTTTTATTTATTTTTGTAAATAAAATTATATAATTAATAATTATGAAGACACCACAGCCCACACTGCTTTCTCCGCTGCTTCAAAACTTGCTTTTAAAAAAATAAAATAAAAAAAGAAAGAAAAAAGCAAAGCCAAAGCCAAAATCTTCTACTCTGAAAGTTATCGACCGTAGTCATGGCGGAAAACACAGAAATTGCTTCCAGTCGCAGAAAACAAGAAAACAAAAGCATACTCTCGCTGTTGCCGAAATTCCAACTCAATCTCCCTTTCTTCTTTAATCAACAACCTAAGAAAGCAGAAGAAACTGTTGTTTCTAAAGGGACTGCCAAAACGTCAACGGTTAGTGAAGCCGATGACGGTAATGCTAGTAGTGTGAAGCCGAGCTTGGCTAGGTTTCCGGACGCCACGCGTCCGATTCTTCCGCCGCCGATTGAGCTCGAGGCCGAAGAGCCCGCCGGGCGGACTTCCAATCCTGTCGTTCTCTGGCAGGTTCGCTTTCTTGCGTCTGTTCCTGTTTGGTTCCCGAGAAAGTGTGGGGTCCTTTTGTGTTGCGAGATTGCGAGATTTTATAATATTTGTTTAAAAAATAAAATTTTTGAAAGGATTTAAAGATTTTCAGTCTTGGTGAAACTGTAAATTGAGATTAGACGGATTGTTGTTACTCGTGATTGTACATTATCTGCTTGATGAAAAGTCAATGGCTATGCTGCTGAACAAGGATTGCTAGAGCTGTTTCAGTTCCGAGGAGCAGCAAGTAGCTAAATTTCTTTTGAAATTACAAAGAGAGTGTAAAGATTTTAAGAGCGAGTATATAAGTTAATCTGCTGTTGTGTATTGCTGTTGGAGCTCTAAAGATGCTTTAAAGTGAAAAAAAATTTGTAGACTGCGGAAGATTAGTTACCATTAGGCAAAAGGGATTGTCTTCTTATTTATTTTGGTTCGAGCCCTCTTTTAAGTAACTTTGGTGAGAACAGAAAACGATGTGGGCAATAGAGATACGGTTTATGCTGCTAACATTTGATTTGTTTTCCTTGAGTGTTTATGGAAACTGATAGCTTTGTCGCCTCACCAGCGAGAGGAGCTAGAAAATTTTATGAACGTATCCGATATATTTATGTATCTATTATGGGGATATTCACATTGTTGCTTTGGTGGTTAATCATCCCTGTAGTTTGTCATGGATCATGGTACTTGTATGTGCTCAGTTGCTTTACTCAATGATTATGAGGCTTGTGTGTTTGCTAGTGAGTGTGTAGATCCTGCTCTTGATGAGCTGTTCTTTTGATAGTCACCTCTGTAGTTGCTGGCAAGGTCTAGCGAAGAGGTCACCACAAGGATTAAGAAGCTGCTCACTCCACATGGAGAGAGTCGAAAATGTTGATTTGTAAACCCTCTTTGTAAGTTATGAGTAGACCTGGATGATCCCTTAGTTCTTTACTGTCTCTGGAGGGGTTTTGGTTATTCCTGTTTTATATGTTATTCAGCTAAAGGCTCAGAATGCGGAGAGAAACAAAGAGAATTAACTAAAGGAATGACTGGCAGGATAGACAATTCCTTGTTAAGTAATGCTTATTATTTACCAATTCTTATTGTCTTGATACGATTCATTTGTTTCTTCTCTGTGGTTGATTGGCAGAACTGTATGCTAATAGTGCTATCAATTGTAACATAGTATCATCTATGTTCTTAGTGATGTCCGTGGTGATCACTTATGGTGCTTCTCATATTAAATCCTCCTATATGCACTGTAAGTCCGATAACTAGTTAAATGCAGACCCACTAAATAAAATTATTTAATTTGCTTTCAGGTTTATGCTCTTGGAGGGTTTCTTGTTATGAGGTGGATATGGGCAAGATGGCAGGAGAGGAAGGAAAGGTCAGGAAAAAAGGACGCAGACGACAAAAATGAATCTTCTCCAGCTGATGAGGATGATAGTTTTCATTCTGCATAAAATAATTTGTGTGTTGGATCCATATCGAAATTTTACAGCCTACAAACCTTTTCATCATGTGAATCTGAAAGTTGGATTAGTGAACAACTGATTAATGCTAGCCTCAGTTTCTATTTCCTTTTGTCCCTAATGGCTAATAGTAGTAGTTTTTAACTTTTTATTCGCACCTACAACGAATGCAAATAGTTCAGTCAATTACTTTTAAGATTGTGAAAATCATTAACCATCTGTTAATTGTCGTATTATATGCCACGATATTTGAGATAAGTTAGGTGATATAGTACGTGGTGTTTCTAATGTAAATTGTTAAGCTCAGTCGTGTTGCCTTAGATCTTGATGTTGTGCGAAGTTTTTTTTAAGTATCATGCTTGATGAAGCAGCCTCAAGGCTCGAGCATTGCCCTCAGAGTGAATTTGCTTCACTCTCAATATAAGTTATGAATTAATATTATAATTCTTAGATTAGAACTTGAAATTGTGACTTAAAGTAAACGAAGGAAGATATCCATAATAGAGGTTAAAGAGGCTAGATGCCTTGAGATGGTAATAATATTAAGAAAGCACATTTTGACTAACAAGATTTTTGAAAGTATTTGGATCCAAGGTGATTTTTGCAACGCGTGCATTTATATTTATAGTAATTGTACTGTTAATATTAGTTATATATTATTTATTACTCAATAATTATTAATCAAAAGAAGTTTGCATAAAGCTAAGCTTAACACTAAATCTAAATCTATTTTGTGAACACATAAATTTGGCTGTATCCATAATAAAATTTAGAACAATTTTTAAAAACAAATACAATCAATTGATATTATTATTATTTGTTATCCAAATTCTACATATCTTTTCTAATTTGAATGCTTGATCCATTTTTGGTTTTGAGGCTTAGACGGATTAATTGGATTATTTATTTTTTTTTATAATACTAATTAAGGATGGTAAAAAGTGGGCTTGAGTCGGGTTTTTTGAAGCTTAGACCCACTTTAATTAAAGTATGAGGGTCTGGGGTGGGATCGATTGCACTCGGGCCGGACTTAAACTTTTTTTATTTTTAAATTATTATAAATTTAAAATAAATTAATGATAAAAAAGTTATTATAATTATAGATAAATTAAAGAAAATAAATATTTCAAAGTAATATAATAAATAAAATAAATGAAAGCTTATAAATTTAATTTTCTTTAATATTTGATTCTCTGATTGAAATAATCTCTTAATTAATTAACATAAAAAAAAGAGTTTAATATCATAATTTTAACTTTTTTGAATCATCATTGATTTATAAATTAAGAATTTAAGTTTTTTTTAAGTTACTTTTCAATTTTAATTATATTATTTTAATTTATAAATTTTTTTAAAAAAATAATAGGCTTGATCCGAACTTTTTTTTGAGCCCTTATTCAAACCATCATGTGTGAGACTGTGAGAGTTAGGCCTAAGCCGGCAGACCTGGCCAGCTCAAACTTTTTTACCCACCCTAGTATTAATTGGATTATTCTCTTGGCATGAAATGAGAAAAAAATTGTTTACTACTATCTCATAAAAAAAAAAATGTTTACTACAAACTTCTTGAGAAATTAAAAAAAGGGCCTTATGAACAAAACGACATGTTTTTTTTTTTTCGGTCGTTAAATATTTTTCAAATCGAAGAAATAAGACCGTCGTTCCTCTGTTAAACAAATCTGTCAGCTGTAACCACACGTTTCTCTGTTTTGACGTAACCGTTACAACTCCTGACGGCCGATTTCACAATAACTAATTAGCTGATTTAACTCCAACAAAATTCCATTCAATTTAAACCTATTCCGTCACCATCCTCAACTCTCCGTCACCTAACCCTAACGTCGTCTCTCTCTCTCTCTCTCATTCAAACCCTAAACCCTAACCCTAATGTCCTCACAAGACTATCGTTTAATCCCCGAGTCCCACGCGCCCACGCGCCTCCCCGAAACCACAGATTCCTCCACCGCCGCCGCTAACTATTACGCGCACTCCGCTTTCACCACAAACGAAGACTCAGACGCGGACAAGTCCGGATCCGGCTCCGGATCCGGACCCAAGCGCAACCCTTATTACTACAAGAAACAGAAAACGGGCGAAACGGCGTCGGATTACCGAGTGGATTACAGGAAGGACAGGGAGGAATGGAGCGACACGGCGATCGCGTGTCTGCTGGAAGCGTACACGGAGAAGCTGAACCAGTTGAACCGGGGGAATCTGCGTGGCAGGGACTGGGAGGAGGTGGCGGAAGTAGTGAGCGAAAGATGCGGCGGCGGCGGCGGCAATAACAATAATAATGAAAATGATAATAATATCAACAACAATAACAATAGCAGCGGTGAAAAGAGAGAGGTGGTGAAGGCTGGGAAGAGCGTGGAGCAGTGTAAGAACAAAATAGATAATTTGAAGAAGAGGTATAAAGTGGAAGTGCAGAGGATGGGAAGCAGTGGGAATGGCACTAGTAATTGGCTTTGGTTTAAGCAAATTGAAGCTGTTATGGGGACTATCAATAATAACCATATTAATGCTATTAGTAGTAGTAATTATGGTTTAGTGAATAAGAGTACTGGTGGTGGTGGCAGTACTGAGATTGTAGAGAGAAATGGTGGAGCTGCAGCTACAGCTATGGCTAGTGCTAGTCCTAGTCCTGTTGCTGTTTCTCCTTTCAGTAGACAAGCTAAGAGGTAGCTACTTTGTCATTTTACAAATATGTTAAGAGAGTTAGTAGTACCGTGCCTTCTTATGTTTTCGATTGATAAGGATGTGGATGGACTAGTGGTGGTTGTAAAGTTCATTAGAAGGTTACCTGTGGATTTTGGAACTACTGAGATCAACCTGGTTTTTGAACTATACATGGGATGGGACTTTATTGATTATCTATCTTTTCTTAGTTTAGTGCATAAGAAAATGACTAGTATGCTTGACTTTCGGAGTATGTAAAATTGATGGGGTTTTGTTCATTTAGCTTGCTGAGTGGTTTATCTTGTTTGGGGATAACTCGTTTAGCATGTATGGTGAAATGAAAGTATACGCAACTAAATTGCTCTAGTCGGCAATAACCTTCTAATATTGAGTGAGATCACCATGTGACAATGCTTTAATTGCATGGCATCTAAGATGCGATTTTGCTTGATTGTTTTTATGTAGGCAATACATTCTAGTGTTGGGCAACACCCTTCTAGTCTTCGAGCGACTTCACCAAGTGACAATGCTTTATTGGCAGGGCATCTAAAATGCAATTATGCTAGGTTGTTTTTATATTTGTTTCAACACTGTATGCACCGTGTGTCTTTGTATGTATGGGCTTTCTTAAATATGACATTGTTTCTTTCTAACGTCTCTCATGCTACAGAAGGGGGTTTGTATTGTGTTATTATCGTCTGATTAAATGTCCATTCTTAATTGTTTATTTGGGCAGATATACTCCTAGCACTTCTACAGTTGCATATAATTTGAAATCCAAACCGCAACAAAATCTAAAATGGCAGAGGGTAGTGTTCAAAATTAGCGGTTCTGCGCTAGTTGGGAATTGCCATAATATCGACCCCAAGGTGCAATTCTTTTGCCCTCTTTTAAGTATAAGTTGATGTGGTTTAAATTTTGCGAATAAGGAAGTATTTAGATGTACAATTTGTTTGCAGTGTGCTATGGTTGGTTTTACATGGGGAAACCGTTTTACATATGGTTTGTGTTATTAGGTGGTGATGCAGATTGCCAGGGAAGTAGCATCAGCCTGTCGTCTTGGGGTGGAGGTATTGCCCAAACTCTCTTTTACATGTTTTAATTGTTCAAAATGTTCCTTTATTTGTGTTTTTCTAAGTTTAGGTTGTAGATGCTCATTATTAAGTGACCTTTAGGTGGCAATTGTTCTTGGAGGTCGAAACTTCTTTTGCGGGGATTCATGGCTTTCTGATACTGGCTTCGATAGACCCACAGCTTATCAAATTGGGTAATTTCTATGTTATTTATCTTGCATTTAAACTTCCATCTCTATCTTTCAATTATAGTTGGAGTCTATCTTGTTGACTGTATAGTCTGTGACGAATTAGGGTGTTTTGTTTATTATGTTAACAGACCATGCTTATATGGTCAGTATAGATTAGGAAGTTTTGTTATTATGTTATTATGTTGACCATGTTCATAATGGTCATTAAAGAGTTAGGAAGTTTTGTTTATTATGTTACAAAGTTAACAGTTCTATCCTCATTTTCTCCCATTTTATGCTTATATTTCATTGATGCAGCGTTGAAATTGAATTGCTATTATATTGGATACTGAATTTATCATCTGGGTCAGGCCTTGGACACCTTTAGTGCTGCTCTAAGTGATCCATACAGTTGTAGGTTGCTTATATCTCTTCCCAACCTTATAATTACCTTTTGCAATGTGACCGTCATTTCATTTCAGAATGATGGCAACGGTTATGAATTCTATATTGCTTCAATCAGCCTTGGAGAAGCTGGAAATTAAGACACGTGTTCAAAGTGCATTTGCTTTGCCAGAGGTTGATGAACCATATAGCAGGCAAAGAGCCATCCGACATCTTGAAAAAGGGAGAGTTGTGATATTTGGTGGCATTGGTGCTGGCACTGGAAATCCACTTTTTACCACTGATGCTGCTGCTGCTCTTAGAGCTTCTGAACGTAAGCTTGTACCACTCAACAGCTTTATTTCATTCTCTTGTTTCTGTATATAATATCACTCGCTGTAATCATGGTTTACTGCCAGTACTGGTGTTCTTTCTCCTTTTACCTGTTTGTGTGGAGCTTTACTTGGAAAATAATAATGACATGCTTTGCATATTTTTCATGTCAGTTAATGCGGATGCAATGGTTAAAGGTGTAAGTGTCAATGGTATATATGATTCCCACTCTGGTAATGGCCATGTAGTACCGGAACACATATCTTACAGGGAGGCAGTCTCCGGCAACTTTACGTCCATGGACACAATGGCCATTACATATTGTGAAGAGAATGGGATTCCTGGTTGGTATTTTCTTTTGCCGTAATTCTAGCAGTTGCAAATCAGATCCATTTGGCTTTTCCTGATACATATGTATACAATCTCTGTAGTTGTAGTGTTTAATCTGCTTGAGCCTGGGAATATTTCAAGTGCATTATGTGGAGGCCAAGTGGGCACGTTGATTGACCAATCAGGAGGAATTAGTTGATGCAAAAGAAATGTCTGCTGGATATGCTTTGAGGCATGATGTCAACTTCATGGAAGTACAGCAGGTCCAGTGTCAAAAACATGTATATGTTGGAAATTTGAAATGCAGCAATCGCAATCGAATGCATCACTTTGAACTCGCTACTGTAACATAAATGACTGAGTTTGGAGCATATCCCTGTGTCACATGTAAATCCTGTAGTAGAATTAGAACCTACCCAATAAATGATGAAGAAAAATGCTGGTTTCAGTGGGAAAGTTATTGCTTCAACGACCCTCCCAGACGTTTCTTTCTTTGTTAATGTGCAAAGTCATCTGCTTTTTTAGGATTTTTAATGTGATTTTTAGTTGTCACAAACTATTTACTCTTCTTTGAGTGACTCCAAATCATAGGTGTCATGTTGCTTTCAACCTTTCAGTTTTTTGAGAGGATGCGATAAGCTAATTTTCATGTTGAATTGTAACCAAATATCTTTTTTTTAGGCTGCCGTTTAACAAAACAAAATTGGTAAATAGAAAAACCCCCCAACCTGCTCTTTTCCCGTAAAGGTTTGGTGAGTAAAGCAAGATCTAAACTGGGATTAAGGAATGCTATTATGGGATAGAATATTTATACAGTTCTTCTTGGGTTAAGTTATAGGGTAGATATTTATTTATTTTTTATATTTTAACAATACAATAAACCACATTTTTCTTTTATTTTTTGCAGAAAGTGCATAAAATGAGTCGTTTATTTTATTAAAATTTTCGTAAATTAGGCATATACTCAAAAGCCTGTACACAAACTAGCAAGACGAAGAAAATAAGTTTTGTTTTCTTTTATAAAATATTCAAAATCCAATTAAGGAGACAAAGACGTTATTTACCATCATACTTTCCTTTTCTCTATAATATAATGAATTCTTCTTGTGATGCTATGTTAAATTATAATATGGTTTGCACGTACGTGATAGGGTGATAAGGGATGATAAAAGAAAATAAATAAAATAATTTAATATAATAATTCCTATTTTAATAGGATTTATCTGCTTTACAATTTTATATTGTTATTGTTTTGATTATCCTAGTCTAGTTAACATTTGAGTTTACATTCAATCTCTGAATCAGTATTAGTTAAATAAATTAAAATCCTAAATAGAAACCTATTAGGAAACATCAGCGAGTATAAGTAATCACAACTACAAACTTTGGACTCCAACAAAAAGTATATACTATTCTCACATTGCAATAATGAAAAATTCTCTCCTCATCATTTTCTTCTTTCTTGCCCTGACGCTTTCTCCTAGTTTCGGCTTACCTTCTAATATCGGCGGCAGCCGCAAAGGCAACCACCATCTTAGGCTTCAGCTTCCGGTCGGAGTAGTTGGCCCCGAAAGCCTTGCTTTCGACTGCAATGACGAAGGGCCGTACGCCGGTGTTTCCGACGGTAGAATTCTCAAATGGCAAGACTCAAAACTTGGTTGGACTGAATTTGCCATCACGACTCCATTCAGGTAAGAATTTGTATATATACATGTTAGTATGTAATTTATATCATTGTATTGTAGCATGAATTTACATGCTTGCATGTTATTGTGTTTCAAAAAATTCATGTACATAGAAAAGGCTACGGTCGCATGTTATCGTTTTAGATATCCTACTATTATACAAATTTAAAGGGTCGAAGAGTTCTTATTAGATTTCTTTAAAATTGAAAAATGATAATTACTCTAGCTAGGTCAGACCTCTAGTAAATAAATCTATTGTCGTTTCGGTTTGAAAACACTAACATCTACGAAACACTTCACCATCTTATGTGCGATTCTTTTAACATCAGATATATTACTTTGATTTATTTGTATGTGCAATTTAACTAAATCTAGTTTACGAATTATTAATTTATTTCTTTTCAAATGTACCAACGGAATTTCAAATTTGCATGCGATTTGATTAGGCGGCTAAGGAGGATATGTGATGGCACAAGCAGCACGATTTTAGAACCCTTATGTGGGAGGCCGTTGGGCATTAAATTCAATCCTGTTACATGCGATCTTTACATCGCTGATGCATACTTTGGCTTGATGGTCGTCGGGAGAAACGGCGGCCCAGCGAAACAACTTGCTTCTTCAGCTGAAAGAATTCCCTTTCGCTTCACAAACGCCTTGGACATTGATCCCAATACCGGCGTTGTTTATTTTACCGACAGCAGCATGTACTTCCAAAGAAGACAGTACCCTATGCTGATCGAAAGCGGAGACAGAAGTGGAAGATTATTGAAATACGATCCTCGCAACAAACAAGTGACGGTATTACGAAGGGGCTTAGCATTTCCAAATGGCGTCACCCTGAGTAAAGACAACTCATTTTTACTGGTTGCTGAATCAGATTCAAGGAGGATTCTAAGGTTCTGGGTTGAAGGTGAGAGCGTTATATATTCTCCGCAACCGTTCGCTCAAGTTGCTCAATTTCCGGACAACATCGAGACAGACAGGAACGGAGACTTTTGGGTTGCATTAAACACTAAGAGAGGAAATGACAAGACAAATCTTGTGGCGGTAAAGCTTGATGGCAGCAATGGCAATGTCCTTGATGTTTTAGAAGGAAATAAACAAAATGCACTCGATTCTGTTAGCGAAGTCGAAGAACATGGTGGATATTTGTACGCGGGATCTCCAGTGCAGCCTTACGTTGTTGTAATCAAGGCTTAGCTAGGCTTGATTCTTTTTGCTTCTTTTCATTCTTCTTTGTTCTTAACTTCTAACAATACAATAAACTACAGTTTTTTTTTTTTTTCTTTTTTTTTTAATTGCATAAAATGAGTCATCCGTATTTTTGTTGAAATTTGCTTTAATTAGGCATATACGCATGAATAAAAGCAAGCATGAAACTGTCATCACCATAAAATTGAGCTCAAAATAAATTCAGAAAGTTGATTATTTGAGAATCTTTATAGGAATTGGTTGTTTTGGATCTGAAAGTTGTTTATTTGAGAATCCTTATAGGAATTGATTATTTCGGATGCTAAAGCAATCCCAAACTTGTTGTTATGATTTTAAAACTCTGCATAAACCTCAACAAAATGCTTTTCCGTAAACAGAAGAACCTAAAGTGCTAAACCCATTAGCATCTAAATTATATTCTGTTCTCTGTGCAAAAAGTTCAAGAAGTGTATTCAAAGGTCTCGTCTGAATTTCATTTGAGCGAGTTGATAAGAATAATCAAAGAAACGCATACAGTCTTAATCTAAAGAAATCAGTAATAATGAAATGAACTCAACATAGTAATGTAGTACAATGCGGAGCTAGCGAATAAATGTAACGGCTATTATCAATTTCCATCAAAGAGCTGATTAATATACATGTTGTTCTTCCCATTTTACAACTTTTATTTGGATCCTTCTATCCTTTGATCTTATCCTTAAGTTGGAGAGAACTCATGGCCCTCTGCTGAGTCACAAATCCATGTCATGTTGCTCATCACTAATGGCAGAGTGCAAAGCACCGATGATATCGTTACAAGGTATTCATTGAAACAATTCGTCGAACAGTTTGATTTCTTTAACAAACAGTTGCCTCTACTCATTGCAGAGCAAGAAAATATTAAAATAATGAAATAGATCATTTGGATTACATAGGAAAGGCTAGTAAGCAATTCATTGTTAACTAATACTATAATTAAATAATAAAGAAACAATTAATATTATACCGACTGATTAACTTGAGAATTCTCCTACTCTCCGTTTAATATCAATGGCCATGACAGCAAGGCAGTTTAAAAAAAATAATTTAATAAAAAAACACCCACAGCACTATTAATATTAAGCAGTTGCGTGGCACAGTCCCACCATCTTAGCAGCAAATAATAGTGTTCTGCCATGTGACACAGTTATGGGTCCCGAAACTCTTAGTGATCCCACAATATAACCTACTAAATTTAAAATTAAGAATGTTATTCGCTCCTATTATTTATATATTTATATAAAGTTACGACTACAAGAGTTGATGTGCCATCACCATTCTCATATTTTTATATTCTCTATTATATAAAATATTTAAAATATTAGTGGATATTCTTTGTACATATCTCTTTCTCTTTCTATTTAAATCCAACAATATAAAACCATTAATAATAATTAATTATAAGTCTTTTGAAACATTCATTTATTTTATTATACTAGCAATTAAACTTTAGTGGCTTAAAATACATCAATTAATTAACATAAGAAGAGAAGTTCTTTCATCTTCCCTCAACAATGCTACTAGAGCCTAATTTTAATGTCATAATCTTATATTTAATTATGCAACCTTTTGTTTAATACCTTTTGACTTCTTCAAACTATCTAAACACTAAATATTTAAGATTTGTTATATTTGATTTTTTTATTATTTAACCAACATTCTCTTCAGAAAAATTCTTATATTTTATTATTTGATTTATTTAAATTTTTGGTATTGTGTGCTTCATGGAGTACTCTTTTTTTCATGGGTTGAACAATGATAAGATAGTTGAATGATAAGGCTTAGACTTTGTAGGATGTGAGAGTCTACTAATACTAAGAAGAATGGTGAATCTTTTTATTTAAATCCAACAATATGTGACCATTAATAATAATTAATTATAAGTTTTGAAACATTTATTTATTTTATTATACTAGTTTCACCATATAACAAACCACCATCAGACTATCCCACTACACACGTTCCCTCCCCCCCCCCCCCCCCCCCCCCAAAAAAAAAGATCCATTAAATTCAAGCCATTAAAGGCCTTAAGCTAAAAGGAGTTATAGAGATTTACAACCATTGTTTTTTCTCTCTTTTTTCTGTTAATAAAATGAATTCTTCCTGTGGTAAGGACCAAACAAAAAGAGTGGTCTGCACAAAACAGAATCATAAAGAAGAATAAGTAAAATAACATGGGATAGTTTTAGATTCTTGTATTTTTGTTGTTTTCATTACACTAGTTTAACTAACGTTTGAGTTTACATTCAATCCGAATCCAAACCAGTCAAATGAATCAAAATCTTAAGTAGAAAATTATTAGAAAAAAGCAACTAAAATAAATACCAATGTATATCAACGCCTCACAATTACACAATTCAAAAACTTACTTCTTTCGATTGCAATAATGAAAAACTATCTTCTCATCGTTTTCTTCTTTCTTGCCCTTACGATATATATATATATATATACATAGTTTCAGCTTACCTTCCAATGCTGGCCGCAGCCGCAACGGCAACCACCATCTTGAGCTTCAGCTTCCGCACGGAGTAGTAGGTCCCGAAATCCTTGCTTTCGATTGCAATGGCGAAGGGCCGTACGCCGGTGTTTCCGACGGTAGAATTCTCAAGTGACGAGGCTCAAAATTTTGTTGGACTGAATTTGCCACTACCACTCCATACAGCTAAGAATTTGTTTATAACATGTGTGTGTGTGTCTAATTTATATGATTGTGTTATAGCATGAATTTACATGCACGCTCGTTATTGTGTTGTCCTATTATGTATAGCAAAGGTTATTGTTAGGGTAGCATTTTTACAGTGCTTCCTGTGCTGTTATAGCAAATTAAACGTCAAGGAGAGATTCTTAGGGTCCTTTAAGATTGAAAAAGAAAAGAAAAAAAAAAAAAAACTCTAGGTGAGACTCTAACAAATTAATAAATAGTCGTTTTATTTTCAAAATACTCTCTAAATAGATATATAGCATTTCACTCTCTTATGTCCGATTCTTGTAACATCACATATAGGCTAATAATGTTGTTAAATTTCTAAGATATATATAGACCTCAAGCAGCTTTAGTTTCACCCAAATGTTCACTCATATGATAATTACAATGGCATAGAAAATGGAACAAAGGAAAAATAAATAAGAGTCTCACCATACATATTCTTTGCGCTTACAGGAATTTTTTATGCATTTTCTTCAGTTATGCTAACGGAATTTCAAATTTGTATCTGGCTTAATTAGGCGGCCTCGGAAGATATGTGATGTCTCGACCAACACAACTTTAGAACCTTTGCGCGGGAGGCCAATGGGCATTAAATTCAACCGTGTAACATGTGATTTGTACATAGCTGATGCATACTTTGGATTGATGGTCGTCGGGCCAGCGAAACAACTTGCTTCTTCAGCTGAATCTCTTTTTGCTTTACAAATGCTTTGGGCATTGATACCACTACGGGAGCTGTATATTTTATTGACAGCAGCATGTACTTTCAAAGGAGGCAATATTCTATGTTGATCAATAGTGGAGATAGAAGTGGGAGGTTGTTGAGATACGATACGATACTTGCAGCAAAGTGCTGACAGTCCTACAAAAAGGCCTAGCATTTCCAAATGGCGTAACCCTAAACAAAGATAAATCATTCCTACCAGTTGCTGAATCGAATTCGATGAAGATTTTAAAATTTTGGATTCAAGGTGAGAGAGTTACATTCTTTCCGCAACCTTTTGCTCAGCTTTCGAAATTTCCAGGCAACATCGAGATGGAAACTTTCGGGTTGCATTGGACACTAAAAGACGAAATATTGAAAGAGATCTTGTGGTGGTTAAGCTTGACGGCAATGGTAATATTGTGAAAGTTTTAGAAGGAAATGAACGAAATGCATTTGATTTTGTTAGCGAAGTTGAAGAACATGATGGATATCTGTCTGCAGGGTCTCCAATGCAGCCTTTCGTTGTTGTAATCAAGGCTTAGCTAAACTCGTTTATTTATTATGCATTGATTATTTGTCGTTCTCACATTTTGACAATACTGCAATTTTCATTTAAATCTTTTCAGGTGCATAAAAATAAGTACTCTGTATTTTTATTGAAATTTTAATTAGGCATACATGGATGAACAAAAACCAAGCAAGAAATAGGCACCACCAAAAAGGAACCCAAAAGGTTAATTACCATCAGCAGTCGCACTTACTCCTTGCACTGGGGAGTCAAGAACAAAATTTATCTTCAATCTAAAAAGTGAGCAAATTTTGAAACAAGAACATAATTAAAATGAAATGGATGTGAATTTTTTTATTTATATTGCATTTATAGGCACTATTATAAGCTAAAGTAAACCCATATTCAATAACAAAAGTTAACAATTTTTCTAAGTTGCGATCAAATCAAATCCGATCCGATCAATATTTGATTAATTTGGACTGAGAAAGTACATAATGATTCTAGGATTAATGATTCGCTACTCACTAGACTAAAGACGCTGATAAAATAACTAAAACGTTTCTACTCCTGTTTGAGATGAAATAACACTTAAACGAAGCAAAAGCCATAACCCACATGTCAAAAGCATTAACAAGAAGAGACACAGAAAGTTATCTCAAGGGAGCTTATTTTCTAAATACAAAACTGTATCAAAATCAGTTTGTTGTACATGGATGCTGTCAAAACATTTGTCACAGCAATTAACTACTCATAAAACTGTACACAAACTAATTTTATTCTGGAAAAGAATGGCTATGCGACATGCTATTTTTGAATCTAAATGAAAATATATTTGAACCTGGGCAACTATAATTTGCAACCACTTCCGAGTGCATTATTCTGAGTTTTCTTGCTCCAAGTCCACAGCTAACTCTATATTTCCTCTGTACAAATCCGAGACCCATCCAAAAAGTAAGGGTCGATCTTTCATGAACTGCCTTCATGTTTCCACCAACAGAAAGTCCTAAATGAATCTTTGGATGCTTTAGGAATAAGCATTAAGCTAGACATGAAAGCCAATGGTTCAACTCATGTGTAGCTCAAATCCAGAAAATATCATTCAGACTGAAAATAACTATCATAAATAGAAAGTCGATCAAAAGCATCAAAGTTTGCTTTTAGTCCAACAAATTGACTGCCCAGCTGAGCACAACCAGCATCTGGCCAACGGCAGCCCCCATCCCCTGTGCGTAATGGACACAAAGCTTCACACACCCGACCAATTGGATTGCTGGAAACAACATCATCCATTACGGTGACTGAAACAGAGAAATCTGATTTCTCATCATACTGTATACTACCATCAGATACTCTTTTTGAAGCAGGACATTTTCAGTGGACTCTCAGTTGTATTACCTTCAAAGTCAACAGTACAATCACCACTGCTAGAAAATTGAACCTTGCATCCTAATGATTGAACGGCTCGATTTATGGCTTCACTTTCCTTGCTGGCCCTATTGGCTACATTCACAGCCTTGCTCCTGAGTTGCTTCTCCTTTCTTAACTCTGCAGTTTGTGATTCCATAGCAACCATGGTTTCTTTAGCTTTCTTTTCCGCTAACTCTTTTGCCTGCCAGGAATTTTAATCGACTCAATACCATTTACAGACCCTCTATAATTCAATTACAGTAAAAAAAAGACGAGGACAGTCAGTTCATTGTCATTTAGGATAATATGAACAAGTGAGGGGTTCCATTAACCAATAGAAAACAACCTTTTATGTTGTCAATCACCCGAAAGGAGGGTAAAATTCATATTTTCCAATTGTCTAAATCCATATTGTCTAGTACAACACAAAATTGCACCTGTAGAACAGAAGGAAAAATTTCCTTACCTTCTTCAGTTCAGAGAACTTTATAGCCATGTCCCTACATTGAGCTTCAAGCTCCCCAGTTTGGGCTTCGGTGGGACAAGCCCAGCGCAGATGGAATTGAGGCCACAAAGTTGGGGCTAAAGCTGCAGCCGGAGGTAAAAGAGGACCATTATGTTTCAGCGGATCATAAAAGAGGTTATAGTGAACATGAGAGCTTCCTGCCGAAGAACGCAAATCAGCCAGATATGCCCACAAGCACCCACATGCTTCAGCAACACCACATTGCTGCCTCTCCTTTTCACTGAAATTAAGACTAATAAATCAGATAATTCTAAAACTTTCTCAGCAGTGCCTTGAGAGTTAAACTGTTCCATTCCAATTTGTTTGTATATGTTTCCATACAGCTACAATATTATATAATTGGAAAAAATAAGTAAACAAGCTGATTTTGCACCAGCAAATATAAACATCATTCATAAGAATGCCTGTACCAGTTATACATGTTCATTAATAAAACAGCAAGTTCAGGGGATGAAATGTAGCAAAATTTCTCTTTGACCAGTAGTTCCTGAGATTATACAACATACTTATGAAGTAAAAGAAACATCCAAACCATGCTGACAAGCTAAAAACATAATGAAGTCAATTTAACAAAAATTACAAGCCAACTTAAAATACAACCTATTAATCCATTATACTTTAGATTTATCTGTATAGTTTGTTAATGCTTCCTTCTGAACAAATTGTATCATTTATACTCTTACTCCTTCTCAAACTCTCTAACTTTTGCAGCAATTTTTTTTTTTTAATTGACAAAAACAAAAGACCATTATACTTTTAAATATAACAGTTCCACTATGTAATAATCACATCAAGAATTCTTAATTTTTTCTCATCCTTTCTACTTCGAAAGAGGAAAAATTAAAAAAAAAAAAGATTTGAACCTCAGACTTGTATCAATTTAACTTTTCATTTCCCTTAACTAAAGATTTAATCAAAAAGACCAAGCCCCTGGGCATGTAAAATCATCGCACTGCAGGAAAAACAATAGAAAAGGAAAAAGAGAGAGAACTTAAAAAAGCAGCTCTTTAGGACAAATTACTGGCTAAGTCCTGCTGTTATCCCAATAGTCATAACAGATGAAGTAAATGCATGCCAGGTACCACAGCTTTTATTGGAATAGGATCCACCCCACTGCTTGTATTAATGTGAAACTACCTGTTGCACAAGAAGTTTCCAAAGCGACAAGAAAGCACACAGTCCAAGAAATCCACCAGAAAAGCCTGGATACGAAAGAGCAGAAAAGTCAACAATTGGTTTTCTCTGGAAAGGATATGAAACAATGAAGAGAGAAGGGGGAAAAAAATGGAAAGAAAGAAAACATTTCACCAGCACATTCAAGTTTAATGATGGGATATGTTACAGAATAAGAAATTCATTTCACATATAGAAGAAAATACATACCGACGAGAACTCAAAGGCAAATGGATACATCCGCATCAATTGTGAAACACAATCAACCCACTGCAGAAACAAATTCACACACCAGATCATTAATTTTTCATCAGACAAACTTATAACACAACTAGAAAGCTGAAGTCCTCCCACAGTAGAGCCAAAGGCATGGAAGAGGGGTCAGGACCTCAAGGCAAGCTAGTGTTTATACAGGATTGAGCAGCTACTTAATGAAGTGCGCTAAGAACTTGAGCTTTTGGGTCAAAAGGTTTCTCTAACATGGTATCAAAAGATAATGTCTCAAGTTAAATTTCCACAGTGCAAACTCAATTTTAATTATTTAAATTTCAATTCTTTGGCTCATTTTCGAGCTCTCCTGTATCTAAGCCCATCTGCAAGCTCGTCTTAGTCAACATTTCACATGATGCATGTTAAGATTTGTTTTTCAGGCCCTTATCGGTTTAAGCTTTTGAATTTTGAAAATATTAATTAAATGAAGATTCTACTAACGACTCAATAGTTAAACTAAATATTAATGCAAGAACCTGCAAAAATATGGGAGAATAGTTGTTCTGTGCATGAGAAGAACCAGAAGCTTGAGGTGCTAATGAACCAGACGATTGGCGCATGGGTGATGACGGAAAACTCCCAGTAGAGGACTGCCTACATAATTCAAAAGATATATCACCACTTCCAGAGAGGGTTGGCATTCCCACACGATCCGAAAATGGATGGCCAAATGCTAGCCAATCTTTTTCAACAAGTGCCTGCACCAAGAAAAAAGATTTTATAATTTATGAGTCACATCACGCATCACACTGAGTGCATAACTGAAGAGCAAGGCAAATGATATCCATGTTACCATCTCATATGGATAAGACAAATAAGAACGGTACAGCAACCCAAGAAGAAAATAAAAAATAAGCAAAGAAAAAAAAAATCAATGCTAACACTTGATTCTGAGACAGTAAAATTAAAATGGGAAAAAAATAAACTAAAAGGGCCACAAAAAACCTATGCATGCAACAAAAGAGTTCCCACATTGCCTTTCAGACTAGATTATTTAAGAACATCTTGGCAGAAACATCAGAAAAAAAGATCTTAAGACTGCCAATAAGAGCTAAAGTTTCAAGCATTAAAATTTACCTGAAATCCAGCGAATGTTCGATAGTATGGATCAAGTAACAAATTAGCAAGTGCAACCAACTGAGTTGTTCTATCCCAACCATCACTGCATAACACAATGGGAAATGAACATGTTAGACACCAAAATACAAAAATGTTAAAAAAGGCCAATAAAGGCCAATTTCAGGGAAACATCAGAAATAAAAATTTTCCATTTTGTTGAGTATCAACAAAACGTTTTCATTTTATTAATCTTTAACACATCAAAATAGGAATTACCTAGGACTTCAAACAGGAAATCTCTAATATCTATCCTGATTACAGAAGTAGGCGAAATTGCAATAAAAATTCCTGTCTCTTGCTCTCTCTATCTCGCAGCTCTCTAAATGGTGGAATAAAAAGTCATTTGGATTAAACTCAACTCAATCTAAATTAGGGTGTGTTTGGGAAAAAATTTGCTAAGCTACCAAAGCCCAGCTACAAGTGTTACCAAACCCTTTAGTAGCTGGGCTTTGCACAACACTCCCAAACGGACTATTAATTACACAAGTTCATAGACAACTTTAACATCATCGTAATCACACCAATCTAAAGCTCAGTTTGAGAACTGGATTTTTATCTGCCTCTCTTCGTCTTCAAAGATTGCTGCCAGCAATCCATGAAAAACTCCTGGAGTAGACCTACGTAAAAATACACAATTTTTGACAAAGAGCCCTCCCAAGTTCACATATGAAAACAATGGATTGGTCATTATACCTTGCTGACCAGAGTTTCAGATAAAAACAGCTTAAAAGAAAACAAACAAACAAATAAAGAAATGATACATGACAAGGTCCTTTTGAAATCATCCTGTCTGTCATCCAAGTCAAATAGAAAATTCTATAAATGTAACCTAACCCTGTCTCTGCATATATGATATAAACCATAAATAAGGAATCTAAAAATTGCATATATCTAGAAATATGACTCAATAGCCAATCAAGAATTTATTTAAGTATTTATAGTTGTTATGAAGCAAAGCTTACATAACTAAAAATTCAAAATCTCAAACTTTTCTGAGCAGAAACTGAAATATTTTTATCCATTTCTAGCAATGACCAGTCCAGGAAGTTATGACATCAAAAAACTTCCGACCTGCAATGTACTAGCACAGAAGCTGATTCTAAAGCGATTCGTGCAGCAATCCAAGCTGAACCAGCCAGGATACTCTGAACATGTATTAACCAACCACTGTCTCCAAGGGTTGATACTGAAGCCGACATACTGCTTAGATTGCCCCCACCCCATGTCCAACCACCATGTCTCTGTCAATAAAATTGGAAAATGGCATAAACAGATGTTCAAAGGCTAACAGTTATCCAAAGTTCAGCAGACAGACATTTAAAAAACCTTAACAATTCAACCTGAGGATATCCACCTTGTAACGCTTTCAAAAAAAAAATAAAATGAGGAATTTGAACATTTATACAGACTGAGCACTGAGCAAATGACTCAAATTAAAAATACCATAAACGAGTAATGTGACAAGGTTCCAACTCAACATGAGAGGAACTGTGAGGTAATAATGTTCCTAGAACTGCAAATGCTCTTCATAAATTTGTGTCAAGCATGTTGCGGCTGATGTCAGAAGCAAACTTTTTTTTTCTCAGCATTCGTGACACCGATTAAAAGAACTTAAGATAAGAAAAGAAAAGATCTTCATAGGTCCCAAGACTAACCAAGAATGATGACATTCCATCAGACGATGTGGTGCCATGAGTGTCTAAGTAGTCTCTCAACCGTGCAAAACTTTCTCGCATTGCATGAATGTTGTCTATCCCAAAAAAGACTATCTAATAACAAATAAACAGAGAGGGAAATATCATTAGCAAACGGTGTAACTTCAAAAGTCAATAGATCCATTACTGAACAGTTCAAACCTTTGACATACCTCAGATTGAAAATAATTTGAAGACGACTCTGAGCCACCACCCATTGCCCCATTTGCTAAAGCATTTTTTCTTGGTCTTGCATCAGCAATATAGAGCTTCCTGAAAAGAAGAATAATTAGAAGAAACAAAGCCCATGAAAAGAGTTCAACCTCATTTTACATTAGATTTGGAAACGGACCACAAAAATTTAAAAACGAAAGAAAAGCCAATGCAAAATGATTTATTCAACATCAAATACATATAACAGAGGAAAAAATACTAATTTATCATCAGGAGTATCATAGCTATCAAATTGATATTTACAAATCATAAGTTGTATCATTCAGGCCCACTTTAAAAACCATGCTCTTTGGTGTTAAGAAAGAAGTTCCGTAAAGAAGGAAAAAGACCAAAAATTGCTCCCATAACTTGATGGACTTCATATATAGATTGTATATAACATATCCAATTAAAATTACCATTTATTACTGAAAATCACATCCATTATGAAGGAAATTGGCATTTAGTAGAATGTTTATTCACATTTCAATAAAATGATGCGCATGACATTGTTGAAGAAACTCTAGAGCCTTAGGAAAGGTCAGGTCAGAATTGAACCAAACAGAGAAGGAAAAATGACAACGGCAAGCACTGAACCCAAAAACCAAAAAAGATGAACAGAACAAGCTTACCTCCGTGACATCTTTCCACCAGCAAGTTGCATGCATAGGGAAGCAACAAGCTTTTCGTCAGCGTTGCTGAACAAAATTAGAAGAGTGTCAAAAAAAAGTAAATTGTTCAATTGCCAAGCCTAAAGACATAACTTGACAATTCAATTAATGTAAACACCATTTACAATCTGCCTTTTGTGTGTTTCCATTGTGCATTCATTCAATGGTAGAGGACCAAGAGTCTAAAGTGGAGACTTCAACCTACCTTCTCATATTCATCATGAGGCCAACTAAGGGTTGAGATGAACGAGCAAGGACTGCTCCAGTTCCTATTTTCACCCCAAATATCAAGACATGAGTATGGCAATGATTACAAAAATAAAAAATAAAAAATAAAAAATAACAAACATATAAATTTTCTGCATACCAGAATGACACCAAGAAATTACAGGCAATCGATACCGTGCACGAAAGGAGGAAGCCTGGAGCAATTCCTGATCACTAGCATCAGCAATTAAGCAAAGTACTTAGTTGGATACAAAGTAAACCCACAAAATTACTGAAACAAAGACATTTCCTTCTTTCTTTCGCTGATAAAAAGGATTCCAATACTTACATAATACATTCTGGAACAATCAAAGCAAATGGATAACTCTGGCACATTGTATAGGTGGAATTTATGTCACTTATTCTCCACAACTCATTTGACAGTGTAAATGAACCCTCTTCAATCATGTCCATGGTTGCAGAGCTGGAACTTTTTCCAAGAAGACGAAAATACTCATTCAATAACCGCACCTTTGGGTTGGTATTAACATATTTGGAAGGCCCAGATGAAAAAGCATAAATATCCCAGATTCTTGCTGGCGTTGCACACTTCACTAATGCATCATAAACAGCACGCCTCTGTGAAATTAATAATTAACCTAGATCATTTATTATCACATGCAAAAAGAAAATCATGGCACTAGTTATGTCTAGTGCATAATATAAAATTTACACATAACAAAATCACTATCATCTTTCTTTATTTTGTTAAGAAAACAAGTAGCATGATCAGCATACTAAAATGGAATTTATAATGATTTCTCATGACTAGACATAAGTACAGCTGATGCTAAGCAGCAAGCCAGTGCTAACACTAACAATAATAGGCAAGAAACCGCTAACATATTGGATGTTGATTTTAAAATGCCACATGTAGAGTGTGAAGTTGGGCCCATGTAACTGCACCAGTCACTCTTAAATTCCACAAAATGTCAAAATCTATAATATACTATAGCAAAGTTTTTCTTTTGAAGTTCAAAAAATTCAAATTCTGGTAAAATATATAGTTCTAATATGAGGACTGGAATTTGGACTAATAAAGAAGAAAGTTAACATATAACAAGAGTATAAATTCAATATATTGAAGCATTTTAACATAATTTAATCAACAAAATCCTTAAGGTCCCCTGAATGTACAAGGGAAAAAAACCAACATAATACTACAGTTTTCATGTCATCCACAATTTAAAGAAGTATAGTTTTACTATTACAGAACACCCTTTGTAATGAATATTAACTTTAAAAGATGTTAGCAAGCCACAACAACCATAGACTGAATTTGAACATGATTTGAAGTCAAGGCACACACCCCTTACTACAATGAAGGATGCACAATAGGTGAATATCTTTGTAAGTGAACATTAGCACTCAAAAGAGTGAGCATTGATATCCTATGATCTTTCTAAGAAGTTACTTATCCCTATCGCTCCACCCCCTCCAGCAATCCATAAGCTTAAAGTAGAACAATCTCATTCCACCATGGGGTAATCACATTCACAACTTTTGTTTTTTGGTTTCTAATTAGCCAAAATCTCTAACCACAATTATATCTGAATCCTATCATATAACAAAACCAAATGTAAAACTGCAGTACAACTGCATTCAAGTTGTTACTAGTTAATAATTAAATTTTTTTGAAGAGTCAACAAATCCTAAATCATAACTAACATTATTGTTGAAAATAAATATGCATAAGATCATCATACATTTTATCTATAGTATAAGTACTCATCCTGACCATTAACAACATTAAATTGGACGTAAAAGTTTAATAGGAGAAGTTCCTCTCCCGGCTGCTAGTTATTTTTCAATGTCTTCAAGCCATCAGGGACCTTGAGCCCAAATCTCAACCAAAGCTTCCCAACATGACTGACTTAGGTAGATGGAAGTTTTCATGTTGGCTACACATTTGGGTGTTAAGGACACTATTCAATCTCTTTACACAATGTGGAACCCAATGCAAAAGCCTCTCACAGGTGTCTTATTCTTCCATGGCGTAAAAGAGAAATACCATACATATCAACCAAATGTTAGAGGGTAAGTCAAATTTGTGAAGCCAACAATGTGAATATGAGCAAATAAATAAACAGGTAATTACAAGAAGTAAGACACGTAAAATTGACCTGCTTTGTTTTAGGGCGGAAACCAAAGACAACAATTCTCATATCTTTGCCTGCAAAATGTAAGAGGAGCTATTACTATAATCACAAAAAAGAACAGTTCTATTAAACTAATTTTATACAATATACAAGCCAAAGTACAAGAAAGATTGGCCAAAGACTATTAGACTGAAATTATTCTAGTACTGAGTAGTGCTACATTTATGAAGTTGAAAAACGTTTGTATCCCAATTGATGCAAATACATGGCCCTCATACAAATCACCACATAAGAGTAAAACAAGAAGGTGCATAACCACTTGACACACGGCAATCCAATGAAACCACATCACATGCCATGTCAGTTGAGATGCAAACTTTTTATCGCAACTACATATACAGACCATTACTGTTCTAGTTCTTTGCAAGACTTTAAAAACAAATGACTCCCATAACCACTTAGCTGCAGGCAGCTGCCAGTGTGGCCACCAACTTAACTATGAGCATGATAAAGAAACGCTCATAGTATCTACAAATGCAACAGATCATACTTAACATAAAATATTCATTAATGTTAACATTAAGTTCTGATTCACTTGTCAACTGAAACCTAATATTGGATAATAGATTTGATAATTAGGGTCATTCATGATAAGTGGATCATTAACTACAGAGAAGGAGAATTAATACAGTTAATAAAACATACAGACTATCTACAGAACCCAGATGGTGAAACTTGATTTAAAAATCCCCAAATCTATTTCAACTCCTATCTTCAAACAAAACCTTCAAATGATTCTCATTAATTATGTACAAATAAATATTTAGCAAATAAAAAAGAGATTTGCATTCTTGAAAAACATACCAATGACTTGGAGAAGTCGTCGTGAAGGATTCTTGTCAGTTTGACGAGGGGTTGATTGAATCTTCACGGCCTACATACATCCGTTGAAGCTACATAAATACATACATACATACATACCGAAATGGAAATGGCTGAGGAGAGGAAAGGTTCCTTTTTTTTAGGGTACTTCCGGGAACAGATCCGCTTCCCTCAATATGCAGGGTGCAATCAAACCAATTTCTATTTTATTTTAAGCACTTGGATCCCTGTCTCAGTTAAGAGGAGTCATCAAAAGAACAGGTTATATATTCCACTCTAATAAACATTCATTTAAGCATGAGCATGAACATTGAATAATCAGCCTACTAAGTGATTTAAAAACAGATATAGATTCATGATAGATCAATCTAATCAAAGAATAATGACGGTGACCTATGATATTTTAGAGCGTCATCACTTCAGATGACGTCACCACCAACAAAACAATGGTGGGCCAGAGTCAAAGTAGCGAAAGATATTAAGTGAAGAGTCAGTATTGTGTGATTATCACACAACTTCATCCATCATCGACAAAGGAGCTGCACGCAAGGTGGCGGTCATTCTTTCTTACTCTTGAAAGATAGGGAATTAAATTAACATTGGAAAACAAAAAACATGATCGACACGCTTCATGAATTGAGTATTTGTGCACTCACGTGTAAAACCAAACCAGCTGACAAATCAACAGAGACCAGCAAGGTTCATTACAGCTTCAGCTTAACAAACAAGAAAAAACAAGATATATAAGATCAGTAGTACATAGAAAAGAGCCATTTAAACTCTCTAATTCCAATGACTGTGATGGTTGACCAAAACAAACTACTGCAATTGACTTACAAAACTTAATCTCTTCCAACAAATAGAAACCATAAGATCCCCAAACCTCCAAATCCTTTTGCTGATAAAACTCCAGCCCAAAAAACCAGCCACTTTATAATTTCATGTATTTTTTTAAAAGTGTTTAGGCATTACACAAGGATCAAATGGAGTTCTGCTAACCCAGGTTGGATCATAAACCCTAGATTCTTTTTTCCATCATCTAAATTCTAAATCACAATTTTTCTTATACCACAGCCAACCATACAAAATTTGGTATGCAGTGTGTTGGTATTTTGCTCATGACATCTCAAATCTAAATACCCTATGCGTTCACTTCCCTTGCACCAGAGAAAATGCAAATGTTTCCTGCAGCATTTTTCTTTTACTTGATTAATTTATTGGAACAGAAGAAATGTTCTAGCTCAAATCTATCACCGTAACTAAAAGCAACAAAAAGCAGAACATAACAGATCCTGTCACATACTCTTCTAATACCTATCAACCAAATCCTACCAACATAACTCTCCCTTACACTCCTTTTTTATCAGGCCAAAGCACCAAGAATTACCACTATCATTAGTGTCATGCACCAAAAATTACCACATCAATTGTCATGCTGTATCTCCATTAAAATGAATCTCTTTAAGTAGAAATTATAGTCACAGTCTCTCTGACGTTTCTTCCACTCAAATAAATTGAGGTAAGAGAAATGACAAGTATGTAAGAGAAGAACTGTTAGAGATCACATTAGAAAAAGAACAGAATAACTATGTCAAGAGGCTTTCCAGGTGATAGGACTAAATGAATTAATTTCCTACAGCAGTTTCCCAACAAAACACAAACATTACCATGAGCAAGGCCGAAAAAGGGTTACTGAAGCAAAAATCTCACCATTTTGTTCAACTTCTCAATAGCTGCCAGGGGTATTGTGCCAAGTGCAATGATATTTCTGGTTCCTTCACTCTTGTAAAAGGGAAATCAAAGCATCATTTAATATACTGAAGATACAACAAAATCCAAGAAATAACTTCACACTGAAGTCATGCATCCGAAGAACAAAAGATGGTATATACGCTCAAAGTTCCATAGAAGTTGAATTTTTTGCATCCTGGCAGCATGTAACATGTTGATTACATTTATTATCACATGTCTCTTTTTATTAACTCTTCTTCAAAGAAACCTTACTTAAAATCTCATCATAATGCATACTCTACATGGAACACTTGATATCAGAGAAAACAGAACAGTAAAAGTCAATGAGAGCTAAATAGATTGGCATGGTTAATTGTTTAAGTCATCGGTATAGAAGCAAATACTAGTTTGATAATCGTGCAAGTACAGAGTTTTTCATATTTATTACAATGTTTTGAATGTTTTCTTCCGACACAAGGTTGGGGAGTGTACAAAGAACAAAAACCAAAGGGCCAAATTACCACACACACAAAAATTTTACTTAATGAGCTGCTATAACGTCCCCTTTTGCCCTCTTAAATTAGCATGCTAATATGTGGAAATGATTGAAAAAATGCATCAAAATACTGAAATTATCACTTCTCTCACCATGCATATATGCAATGCAGATTACAATTAAACACATTAAAACATAAGAAACAAATTCACTTTGCAAATTAAAGGCTGCACTTACCAAAAATAGAATTCGAAAATTTGTCACTATCAAAGTACCTGCCTCATCTGTATTAACAAGAACAACACCATATCCCTGAAAACATAATCCAAAAGTTAGTTAACACCTTATACATATAATTTAAAAGAACAATCAAGTAACTAAACTGTGACAAATACTTAGCAAAATCCAACTACTCACTGTACTTATAGATTAAACAGTTTTTATGTGTTCCTAACATTTACATACAGTTTTCTCCATAATCAGTAAACATTGATTAGGCTAACCAAGTGTAATATGAAAAAAAAAAGAACAATTAACATGAGCGAGAAAAAGATTCTGATAACCTTATATAACGCAACACACGCTGTCTCATTAAGCTTAAAAGGACACGCATTGCCATTTGGCTCATAAAAGATATCACTCGTTACCTCCACAATTTGCATTGGATTTAGTATATAATCCCTTAATTTATATCGTAACAAATTCTTAGTGAAATCCAACCACTCACTTGATGTATTTGTATGGAAAGGCAATTTTTATATGTTCCTACCATAAACATACAGTTTAATTCATGATCTGTCAGGATTGATTACACCAAACACGTGTAAAATAAAACAAAATATTCACACGACAGAGACAAAGATTCCAATAACCTTTAACAAGTATCATCGTTGTCTCGTTAAGCTAAAAAGGATTTCTCACAATGCCATTTGGCTCATAAAAAGGATTTGATCACCCATCATTACTCCCACAATCTGTATAACAATTTCCAGACAGGTCCTCAAACCTCATTTAACTATTATTTAATTACCAAGAATCAACAAGCAATCAAATATTCATAATTTACCTAAATGTATAATTAAATACAAAGATTCAAAATTGAACCCTCAGTAACTGAAGAAACTAAGTGCACACCTCAACTACAATTCGTTCAGCGTCGAGCAACAAATCAAGATTAGCGTGAGATACGGAGCTGGTAACCGGCTGCCAATAATTAACACAAAAAACAAAAATTAGAATTAATAAAAAAAGAAAAATTAAAAAAATAAAACTAAAACCCTAGAATTGAAAAGAAAATGAGAACAGGAAGAGAGGAAGAGACTTCAATTTTGGTCCATTCGAGAGCGTCCCAGCAGGCGGTCCCTTCGAGCTTGTCGGAGTCCCGGAGAGACGTTGACCGAGTTGACCTCGGCCTCGGCGCGGCCATGCAAAAATAAATTTTAATTATAATTGTGACAGAGACAGAGACAGGGAATTGAATTGCGAAAGAAAGGAATTATTTGTCTTGCTGTTGAATTTAAAATTTTTGGTGGAATTTTTTTTTTTTTTTAATTATGAGACTTGATGACGTGGCTTGCTTGCTTGCTTGTTTGCTTTGATATGCTGGCTCTTACCTTTGCCTTGCCGGCCGATCAAAGCGAACGTAGCGCTTCGACCTTGCACGCGAACGCGACCTGTTTTGCTTTTCTATTCACCACGTGTCATGACAATGGAAAAACAAATAATATTTTATTTGGAATTTTAACCTATTATTTTTTTATTTAAAAACATCATATAATTACATAAATGACTTTTTTTTTTATAAAAGAGACTATAAAAATTGAAAAAAAGAAAAATTAAAATGAACCCCAATTATTATTTTTTTAATTAAATGAAAAAATTAAATTTATTATGAAATTATTATAATTTATGTAAATATTCATCAAATCGACTTTTTATTTCCTCACAAGCAACTTTTCACTCTTATAACTCTCATTATCTCCCTAATTTAAGAATTATTATCTCTTATAATTATGATGTATTACTTATTATTTTATGATTGTATCATTGTAAAAGACAATTTTCACTTTTTATTGTATACATTTGAGATTGAATAAAATTTTTCTCTAAACATTGTCTCTTATTTACTTTTTTTTTCTGATTATATTGTTGTGCTTCTAATTAATTAATAATTTAACATAACTGGTTTATTATTATTTTTAACTGCCATTTATCTAATTTTTGTATTTATAAAAGTAATAATTTATGTGATCATATAATATACGTTGTCTTCTTGTAACATGGAAGTTAGCAATTTTTTTGTTAAAATGCGAAGACATGCTACCCACCCTACCCTGTCCCTTACCCACCATTTTGTGAATTTGAAAAAAAAAATTGTGAAACATAATTTTTAATGTATTTCAAGTTTAGCAGAAATATTTTTGTTTCTTTTATTATCATTAAACACAAAATTTTCAGTATACAAATAAATATGGACCAAGCTTTAGGGCTATTGTCTTGAAGGACACTGTACGCTTCAGTTTAGATATTATTGGATGGTAACCAGAATGTAAGATATAATATCTCTAATTATTATAGTTGATCTCGTATCTTTAAAACATTCTTGATATTTTTATTTAAAAAAATTCAGGTCCTGTATTATATGAATATGTTCAAATATGATAATAAAATATTAAAATAAAAGAAATAGCACTAGTGGCTGAAGTTGCAACAAATAAAAATCAATTATACGAATAGAAAAGTTTCTGAAGAAGAGGATGAAACACTTGCAGCCACAGAAGGAGTTTTCAAACGGAAAAAAGCAATTCAAAATATATCAATTCTACAGGGGAAAAAAATGTGGTGAATTGAATCCAAAAACTTGATGCTTTACTGCTTTAGTATTCTACTCTCTGGGGTTTGGTTCGATATTAGTTAATTTATAGCATAATCTCAACAAATTAATACCTTAGATCAAGAAAAAAATCATTAATTAAGTTAATATTAATTAATTAATTAATCAAATAATAATTAGTAAATAGGCCCCAAATCAAAACTGAGAAAACATAATATTTAATTGAAGTATCAATTTATAAACATTAATTTATCAAGATTTGATCATATAATTAACTTATTGTTGAAACCTCTATCCTTAACTTAGGGAATTGCCCTTTGGTATATCTCAAAAGGACAAATATGATTTGACCATTTTAAATTTTCAAATATTAAGAGGACAAAAAGATGAGATTAAATTGTAGTCAAATAAGATAATACAAATATATCAATTAAATATTGGAAATCTATTTCGTTATTCTTCAATCCTTTGGCATTCGATGGTACATTGCGTCGCAGTGCGCATACAACTAAATAAACATTTGTGGATTTCGATTAAAGAGAGAGTAGATTCAATTTCCTTTTTAAATGAGATTTAAGATGGACTCACGTGTCAAAATTGGAGTGGCTAAATCAATTTGGCACCTTACAATTTACATTAACAAGGTGTTTACTAAACTGAAATAAGAATAAGTTAAAATTAGAATGAGAAATGAGAATTAAAATAAGTGAATTACTTAAATTATAAGAATCAGAATTAATTAAATTATTATTATTGTGTGTTTACATTCTCAGAATGGGAATTGGAATAAAAAACTTGTTTATTTGTTAAATTGAAGTTAAAAATGGAATGAGATTCATGGGTCCCACACAAAACTAAGGAATGAATACCGAGTTTCTGATTTTAGTGGAGAGTAGGTGCTGGGAATCGAAGCCCCATTCCCATGACGAAAAATTTCTAAATTATTTTTTTTTGTTTTTCGAAATTTTCTTCTTTGTCATAGAAAAATATAAATTGGAAAAAAAAACAAAGCTGAAATCCCTAATCCCTCATTTTCCTCTTATCTTTAAAATAAAAATGACATAACTTTAAATTTTCAAAAGTTGGAGGGAAGATTTGAAGAGTAGCAATAATAATATTGAAATTAAGAATCTAACCTTACCAAACTAACTTGTATTAAACATAGAAGTTAGAACTTATATTTTTTCGTTTATTTTTTAATAGTGAGATAACATTTCATAATCATTGTTTTTACCCAAATTTTCACAGTGTATGCTCGAATAACATATGTTTTAAAAAATAAAAATGATAACAATGTGTGTTGATCATGAGTCACGACTTTTTAAACTACACCATTCAGACTATCAATTTATGCGAAGGGTGTATTTGGCATATGGTATTGTATAGTATTGAGTGGGCCCAACATTAATTTAAACCAAATAACATATTTGGGAGCAATTGAGGCTGATTGGGACTTGGTATTGGGGGCGCGCTAATGCAGGAACTCCTGCATTAGTTGTCATTTTATTTTGAACTTTAACTTTTACTTATACTTAATAAGAATAATAAAAATAAATAAATATAAAATATAAAATTTATAATATAATATAATATTAATTTTTATTTTTACATCATAATTTATTAATAAATTTATAATTTAAAATATAAAATATAATATTAATAATAACTACTTAAAAGTATATAAAATATAATATTATATTACACTATTTAATTATTGTAATATAATTAATATATAAAATTAATTATTTTTAAATACTTTATTATAACAAATAATAAAAATTTAAATACAAATGAATTTCAATAATATTAATCTAAAATTAATGATAACATAAATAATAATAAAAATATTAACACAATTCATTTTGCTATTAAATATGTTATAACAATTTTGTCACTTTATCATTTTGTGGTGTATATGAACAGATGTCCTAAAATGACTTTTGAACAAATCTTGTAAGTTTTTAACTATTTATTTTTCTTGTTATATTATTTCAAGATTATTTGATTAAATTATTTGCTTTGATATTTAACAAGTTATATATTTAGAAAATACAGAAAATAAATGTTATGCTTCCAAAAATTAAAGGATATAACCTTCGATCTTTTTGAAGAATTATGATATTTTTTAACATTTATACTAAAAAAATTATTAAATTTTTAAAATTTAAGACCTCTATATTTAGTTTTTTAAGTACTAATTAATATTATTTTATAAATATAGTATTTAAATGAATTACAAAAAATTAATACAGTACAATGCAACAACAAATATAGTATAATTAAAAATTAATACAGTACAGTGTAACACCAAATATTGTACAATATTATTATAATACAATGCTAATGCAATATAGCATAATACAATACACATGCATTAAATATAATGCAATATAGCATAATACAATACACATGCATTAAATATAATGCAATACAACATAATACAATACAGTGTATCAAACGCACCCGAAAGAAACATCGTGATATATGTTTAAAAGATAAAAAGATAACAATGTGTATCGATCATGATATTTTCAAATACTATATATGAGTAAAAATATTGATAATTGTTGATGCCAAAAAATGACCTCAACAGCTGAATTTGTTTCTTTTGGGGAATTACAGCGCGAATCCAAGCTCAAGCGCAAGTCTGATCGCAACTTTCTATACCTGCCAACTAGAAAACACGATTAGGATACGCCGGTGGGGTTCCGGCATAGACCCTCCGATACTTAAGTAAGAAATTATGTATAAAGGGAGAAAAATGAGAATGAAGAATTATGAATGAGTTAAAGTCAAGTAATTTTCCGGTAGAGGGGCTGAAAATTTTGTAGAAGCTTTGGTTGATTTTACTAACCCCCTTCTATGTTGCCCTCTTCAACTTAAATAACCCTTGGTCGTGTGTGGTTACCACCCTAACTTTAGCCCACATTCTTCAACAGTTGCGAGTGGTTAATAATTGGAGACGATTTAACAAATCGTGGTGTACAAATTCCCTAAAAATTAGGCCACGTTATTTAAACTAATAACTTTCCATGTCAAGCTAATTCCCGGGTCGGATAAATAAATTTTGAGGTCAGATTTCTTTATTTCCAGGTGGGATTGATGAATTTTCCTGTCGCTCATGTAGGTTCAAGATTGTATTTTTAAACCCAGTTGTTCACATAAATCTCAGGTCGTATTTGTAAACTAGATTGCCAACATAGGCTCTAGGTCATACTTACGAGGTCAGCTCGATACTAACGAGTTCTGAGTAGATTGGGGTTGACCATATTTTCAAATGTTACCGGAAAAATCAAACCCAAACACCAGTCCCCTAGTTTTCAATACTGAAAGTAATTGCTGGTGTTGGAAACTAATTATTTAAGATTAGAAAATGTTTTTTCAAACCCAACACCAGTCCCCTAGTTTTCAATACCGAGAAGGTACGATCGGTGTTGGAAATTTGAGCAGAAATAACTAGACAATCAATAACAATAACGAGAAAAACTAATAATTATGCAAGCCTTTTATTATAAAGTGAATTATTAAATTAAGGAAGATAATAAAGAAAAAGTGAAAGAAGTAATAAAGTGGTGAGAATTGATTAAATTTGCAAATTAATTAAAAATAAAACAAGAAATGAGTGCGAATTTATAACTAGCAAAGCTTTAATGAATGGAAGTAGAATAAAGTTAAAATAGCAAAATTAAAATGAAAAAGGAATGGATCATGGGCATCACGTGTGCCTGTGACGAATAAATAAAGTAAAATCAAAGAATATAAAATTAAAATGAAAAAGGAATGGGTAATGGGCATCACATGTGGCTTAAACAGAATTTGAAATTTAAATAGCAAATATCGTGCTTGACTGCAGCCATCTGACAAACCGGCCACACTCCACACCATCATAACTGTCCGTTTTCTACAGCTAGGATTTTAATGATTTGTTTGTCTTGATTATTTAGCACCGACCTCATTTCAAGTTTTCCACAAGACAAAGCGGAAACGAGAAAAAAAGGTAAAACTTTTCTAAATGAATATTCTTGCATAATGCATAAGGTTTACTAACTGTAGCTCGTCCCCTACTATTGTCGTAGGGAACGTGTCTTCTGCCAAGCACACCCCTGCAGAGATTGCGAAGGCCTTAGTGGAGGAGATATCAGATGAGGAGGGCGGACCGCAAAGCAAGAAACTACGACGAGCAGTGTACAAAAACAAAGCTGGTGAGAAAAAAGACAAACAACCCGCAGCTTCGATTCGTAACATGTTACCTCAAAACAAGGATGGTCAAGCAAGTGACTCGTGTCCACTGCGCATTTTACCTTCCGCCTCCTCCTCAATGTGTTCGAAAGGAGATTTGCTTGAAAGTGAGGACATCGTGGAGTCGAAATGAGGAATAGTAGAGAGCTTGCTACCCATGCTCAATCTGGCTGCCCGATCTATAAACCAAAATGCCCTCAATGATTTTTCTCATTTGACGGCTACTCACGCTCTTAAACTACTCGCTCGGAACCAAGCCGAGGTAGGCATTAGTCTCTAATTTTTTGTTGTTCCTTGATATCATTTGTGCGGCTAACTTGCTTCACTGTCCAACAATCTTTACTAATGGCAATGCATATCGAGACTTTTATGAAATCATTAAAAGTGCAAGGAAAGATAGAAAAGCTAGAGCGTGCATTGTCCAAAGCCAAGTTCAATAATGAGAAAGTGGTAGGAGAGCGAGATTAGCTTAAGCAGGAACTCAATTCTCGAATGAGGAAAATGCCCAACTAGCAGAAGACTTGGTAATGGAGAAGCGATCCAATGCGAGCAAAGATTCCAAGATCACCGAACTTAGTCATGAGGTGGAGAGAGTCAAGTTAGAGATGAACCAAAGCATCCGGACATGGACTTTCAGTGGATGTTAACAGCTTATGTGAGCAAAGAAAGAGCTAGGAAGAAATCTATAGGCACGGGCTTAGAAGACAACCATAACCAAATGCTTCAGAGTGGTGAGGTCAGGATCGAGGGTGAAGCTTCCTAAACCAACAGACTTGTTGAAGGCCAAGAGGAAACTTCCTTAGTGAATTCACTTCACTTATCATAGTGTTCGCTATGTATGGGCCATGAACTTGTGTAGACTTTTGTTGGAACTTTAATTTACTGTTGTATTCGGATAATCACTGTTTAACCCGTACCTTTTTTTTTTATTCATTTGCCCGGGCCTATCAATGCTTGGATTCCATGGATTAGTAAACTAGTTTGAACTTTGGCAATTGAATAAATTTATCTCAACATAAAAGATAAGTATCAAGGTTATGGCCGACCTCAACAAAATAATGGTTGACCTCAACGAGACAATGGCCGACTTCAATAAAATTGAAAATCAGAAAAATGTTAAGCTTATGTCCGACCTCAACAAGGTAAGCCGACCTCAATAAGGCAATAGTCAACCTCAACAAGGCAATAGCCAACCTCAACAAAATTGAAAATTGTTGAACTTGCATTAAACTTATGGTCGACTTCAATAAAATTGAAAATCAGCAAAATGTTAAGCTTATGGCTGATCTCAACAAGGCATGCCGACCTCAACAAGGTAATGGCCAACCTCAACAAGGTAATGGCCAACCTCAACAAAATTAAAAATTGTTGAACTTGTATTAAGCTTATGGTCGACCTCAATAAAATTGAAAATCAGAAAAATGTTAAGCTTACGGCTGACCTTAACAAGTCAATGGCCACGTCATCAGTCAACAGTACGCGGTTTGACCACGTGGATGAACAGTAACACGGTTTGACCCGGGTTGAACAGTAACGCGGGTTGGTTGAAAATAATCCTGTGTGATGCATGTACCGTACGCGAGATTTTTCGTCCACTGATATGCTGCCATGTCACCATCAACAGTACATAAGAATTTTAGTCCAACAGGATTGTGACACCTCATCAGTCAATGCCACATCATCGGTCAATGCCACGTCATCAATTCGTCTATGTGAACAGTGTCGTGAACAGTACCGTACACGTGAATAGTGTCATTTTTCCTTTTATTCTCCTCTTAAGGTTTTCGACCGTCCTGAGTTCAAAAGTGATGTCCGTTTTGCCGTCTGATATCTCATTTATTGTGAAATGACTATAATGCCCCTAAAATACATAAAATACTTAATTAAAATAAAACACACATAATTAAATCACAAGAAAGTTAAATACATAAAAGTAAGGGTTGTTAGTAAGACTTGAAATGTAAAATGACGATTTTCTCCTTTATAAATATGCATTTTTTGACACTCAACACACCCCCAACTAGCTTATTACTAGTCCCTAGCAAATAAAGCGAAAACAAAATTCAAATTCAAAATGATTGTTTTTTTTTTTGTTTTTAAAACACTCGTGTTTATTCAATCAGATTAATGATAACAATCAAATAAAAGTATAAGCATTATCTCCAGTCTAAAGCAACATCACACCCACATCAACCATCCACATGAATCAGTCCAGTAGACTTTATTATAGCTACTTTCAAGAATGACATGTCAAACCCCAATATCTCACTTGAAGTAGTGACACTCTCACAAAGAAATTAAACCCGATAAAAATAGTTACTCCAATGAATGATACTTGAGAGAGAAAATAATAAAGAAGTGATATCACATGCTCTCACCGAGATGAAAGAAATATGCCTTCAGCTTAGAAATAATACGATCTCAAATCAAACAAAAATGCTAGTCAACCCAAGTTATTTATCTTTTTATTATTATTATTATTATTATGCACCACTACATCTTTTTAGCCTATATATCTAACTTATACTTCAGACTATAGTTCCCTAAAATCAAGAAAGACTTTTATTAGAACGTAACATAGGTTAGGGATAAAGCTAACAAAGAAAGGAAATAAGGAAAACAAAGTGCATGTTTGAGAAAAATGCAGAGAAATTTTTTTTTTTTGAAAGTTGCAAGATGGAGTTCACCTATTATTGTTATTTTTATTCTTTTGAAACAACAACTTTTTTTTTGTTTTTTGTTTTTTTATTTTTTGCATAACTTCACTGAACAAAATAATTATTTACATTTTCTCAAACATAAATAGGTGATGGAACTTATAAGACATCGGGTAATACTCCAAATCGGAGTGGGTCAAGATGATAAGTTGACAAAGAAAAGGTTTTTTTTTTTAAAGGCTCAAAAGGGTTAACTATGGATATATCACAAAAGGGATGGCTAGAAAAGCTCAAACGGGACAAAGGTAGCCTTTCCATCGTCTTTTAGGGCTCTAAATAATCGTCCATATCTACTAGTTAGATGGGCCTTCAAATGTAGCAACACACATTTGTTTCTTTTTTTTTTAAGGGTTAACTTAAAAGAAATCTAGAGATCGTGTATAAAATAATAAACTGCTAAGCTGTATGAAGAATGGACAAAAGGGTTACTCTTCAAGAAAAATAATAGGCTCAAAAACTCACTTGGTACTTATTTATGACATGTTCATTCTTCAAGTAACTAATATTTGTCTCCGACATCAACATGTAAAGTAGCAAATATGACGTAACATCACTTAAAACCAAAGATAATATAAATACTAAAATTTGAAATTCATCATGTCATCCAATATTAAAACAAATCACACATTTTTTTTAAACAACATTCTACCCCCCAACCTATTCTAAACATGAAAGGAAAATATGCATGCAGAAATGTGAAAATGATGTAGAAAAACTAATTAGAAAATTTACCCTTAAAATGATGGAAAAACAAAATGAATTTTTTTTTTAACTTAGAAGATGCGTTTCTAGAGGCACTACACTCCATATTCAGCTATCTTCGACTCAAAAGTTGGAAAATGTATATTTATAGAGGAGAAATTAAAAAGAAGAAAAAAGAAAAAAAAATGAACATCAAAACTTAATCAAGAAAAAAAATGAACATCAAAAATAGGTTGCCGTCTGATATCTCATTTATTGTGAAATGACTATAATGCCCCTAAAATACATAAAATACTTAATTAAAATAAAACACACATAATTAAATCACAAGAAAGTTAAATACATAAAAGTAAGGGTTGTTAGTAAGACTTGAAATGTAAAATGACGGTTTTCTCCTTTATAAATATGCATTTTCTGACACTCAACACACCCCCCAACTAGCTTATTACTAGTCCCTAGCAAATAAAGCGAAAACAAAATTCAAATTCAAAATGATTGTTTTTTTTTTGTTTTTAAAAACACTCGTGTTTATTCAATCAGATTAATGATAACAATCAAATAAAAGTATAAGCATTATCTCCAGTCTAAAGCAACATCACACCCACATCAACCATCCACATGAATCAGTCCAGTAGACTTTATTATAGCTACTTTCAAGAATGACATGTCAAACCCCAATATCTCACTTGAAGTAGTGACACTCTCACAAAGAAATTAAACCCGATAAAAATAGTTACTCCAATGAATGATACTTGAGAGAGAAAATAATAAAGAAGTGATATCACATGCTCTCACCGAGATGAAAGAAATATGCCTTCAGCTTAGAAATAATACGATCTCAAATCAAACAAAAATGCTAGTCAACCCAAGTTATTTATCTTTTTATTATTATTATTATTATTATGCACCACTACATCTTTTTAGCCTATATATCTAACTTATACTTCAGACTATAGTTCCCTAAAATCAAGAAAGACTTTTATTAGAACGTAACATAGGTTAGGGATAAAGCTAACAAAGAAAGGAAATAAGGAAAACAAAGTGCATGTTTGAGAAAAATGCAGAGAAATTTTTTTTTTTTGAAAGTTGCAAGATGGAGTTCACCTATTATTGTTATTTTTATTCTTTTGAAACAACAACTTTTTTTTTGTTTTTTGTTTTTTTATTTTTTGCATAACTTCACTGAACAAAATAATTATTTACATTTTCTCAAACATAAATAGGTGATGGAACTTATAAGACATCGGGTAATACTCCAAATCGGAGTGGGTCAAGATGATAAGTTGACAAAGAAAAGGTTTTTTTTTTTAAAGGCTCAAAAGGGTTAACTATGGATATATCACAAAAGGGATGGCTAGAAAAGCTCAAACGGGACAAAGGTAGCCTTTCCATCGTCTTTTAGGGCTCTAAATAATCGTCCATATCTACTAGTTAGATGGGCCTTCAAATGTAGCAACACACATTTGTTTCTTTTTTTTTTAAGGGTTAACTTAAAAGAAATCTAGAGATCGTGTATAAAATAATAAACTGCTAAGCTGTATGAAGAATGGACAAAAGGGTTACTCTTCAAGAAAAATAATAGGCTCAAAAACTCACTTGGTACTTATTTATGACATGTTCATTCCTTCAAGTAACTAATATTTGTCTCCGACATCAACATGTAAAGTAGCAAATATGACGTAACATCACTTAAAACCAAAGATAATACAAATACTAAAATTTGAAATTCATCATGTCATCCAATGTTAAAACAAATCACACATTTTTTTTTAAACAACATTCTATCCCCCAACCTATTCTAAACATGAAAGGAAAATATGCATGCAGAAATGTGAAAATGATGTAGAAAAACTAATTAGAAAATTTACCCTTAAAATGATGGAAAAACAAAATGAATTTTTTTTTAACTTAGAAGATGGTTTTCTAGAGGCACTACACTCCATATTCAGCCATCTTCGACTCAAAAGTTGGAAAATGTATATTTATAGAGGAGAAATTAAAAAGAAGAAAAAAGAAAAAAAAATGAACATCAAAACTTAATCAAGAAAAAAAATGAACATCAAAAATAGGTTGCCGTCTGATATCTCATTTATTGTGAAATGACTATAATGCCCCTAAAATACATAAAATACTTAATTAAAATAAAACACACATAATTAAATCACAAGAAAGTTAAATACATAAAAGTAAGGGTTGTTAGTAAGACTTGAAATGTAAAATGACGGTTTTCTCCTTTATAAATATGCATTTTCTGACACTCAACACACCCCCCAACTAGCTTATTACTAGTCCCTAGCAAATAAAGCGAAAACAAAATTCAAATTCAAAATGATTGTTTTTTTTTTGTTTTTAAAAACACTCGTGTTTATTCAATCAGATTAATGATAACAATCAAATAAAAGTATAAGCATTATCTCCAGTCTAAAGCAACATCACACCCACATCAACCATCCACATGAATCAGTCCAGTAGACTTTATTATAGCTACTTTCAAGAATGACATGTCAAACCCCAATATCTCACTTGAAGTAGTGACACTCTCACAAAGAAATTAAACCCGATAAAAATAGTTACTCCAATGAATGATACTTGAGAGAGAAAATAATAAAGAAGTGATATCACATGCTCTCACCGAGATGAAAGAAATATGCCTTCAGCTTAGAAATAATACGATCTCAAATCAAACAAAAATGCTAGTCAACCCAAGTTATTTATCTTTTTATTATTATTATTATTATTATGCACCACTACATCTTTTTAGCCTATATATCTAACTTATACTTCAGACTATAGTTCCCTAAAATCAAGAAAGACTTTTATTAGAACGTAACATAGGTTAGGGATAAAGCTAACAAAGAAAGGAAATAAGGAAAACAAAGTGCATGTTTGAGAAAAATGCAGAGAAATTTTTTTTTTTTGAAAGTTGCAAGATGGAGTTCACCTATTATTGTTATTTTTATTCTTTTGAAACAACAACTTTTTTTTTGTTTTTTGTTTTTTTATTTTTTGCATAACTTCACTGAACAAAATAATTATTTACATTTTCTCAAACATAAATAGGTGATGGAACTTATAAGACATCGGGTAATACTCCAAATCGGAGTGGGTCAAGATGATAAGTTGACAAAGAAAAGGTTTTTTTTTTTTAAAGGCTCAAAAGGGTTAACTATGGATATATCACAAAAGGGATGGCTAGAAAAGCTCAAACGGGACAAAGGTAGCCTTTCCATCGTCTTTTAGGGCTCTAAATAATCGTCCATATCTACTAGTTAGATGGGCCTTCAAATGTAGCAACACACATTTGTTTCTTTTTTTTTTTAAGGGTTAACTTAAAAGAAATCTAGAGATCGTGTATAAAATAATAAACTGCTAAGCTGTATGAAGAATGGACAAAAGGGTTACTCTTCAAGAAAAATAATAGGCTCAAAAACTCACTTGGTACTTATTTATGACATGTTCATTCCTTCAAGTAACTAATATTTGTCTCCGACATCAACATGTAAAGTAGCAAATATGACGTAACATCACTTAAAACCAAAGATAATACAAATACTAAAATTTGAAATTCATCATGTCATCCAATGTTAAAACAAATCACACATTTTTTTTTAAACAACATTCTATCCCCCAACCTATTCTAAACATGAAAGGAAAATATGCATGCAGAAATGTGAAAATGATGTAGAAAAACTAATTAGAAAATTTACCCTTAAAATGATGGAAAAACAAAATGAATTTTTTTTTAACTTAGAAGATGGTTTTCTAGAGGCACTACACTCCATATTCAGCCATCTTCGACTCAAAAGTTGGAAAATGTATATTTATAGAGGAGAAATTAAAAAGAAGAAAAAAGAATAAAAAATGAACATCAAAACTTAATCAAGAAAAAAAAATGAACATAAAAAATAGGTTGCCGTCTGATATCTCATTTATTGTGAAATGACTATAATGCCCCTAAAATACATAAAATACTTAATTAAAATAAAACACACATAATTAAATCACAAGAAAGTTAAATACATAAAAGTAAGGGTTGTTAGTAAGACTTGAAATGTAAAATGACGGTTTTCTCCTTTATAAATATGCATTTTCTGACACTCAACACACCCCCCAACTAGCTTATTACTAGTCCCTAGCAAATAAAGCGAAAACAAAATTCAAATTCAAAATGATTGTTTTTTTTTTGTTTTTAAAAACACTCGTGTTTATTCAATCAGATTAATGATAACAATCAAATAAAAGTATAAGCATTATCTCCAGTCTAAAGCAACATCACACCCACATCAACCATCCACATGAATCAGTCCAGTAGACTTTATTATAGCTACTTTCAAGAATGACATGTCAAACCCCAATATCTCACTTGAAGTAGTGACACTCTCACAAATAAATTAAACCCGATAAAAATAGTTACTCCAATGAATGATACTTGAGAGAGAAAATAATAAAGAAGTGATATCACATGCTCTCACCGAGATGAAAGAAATATGCCTTCAGCTTAGAAATAATACGATCTCAAATCAAACAAAAATGCTAGTCAACCCAAGTTATTTATCTTTTTATTATTATTATTATTATTATTATGCACCACTACATCTTTTTAGCCTATATATCTAACTTATACTTCAGACTATAGTTCCCTAAAATCAAGAAAGACTTTTATTAGAACGTAACATAGGTTAGGGATAAAGCTAACAAAGAAAGGAAATAAGGAAAACAAAGTGCATGTTTGAGAAAAATGCAGAGAAATTTTTTTTTTTGAAAGTTGCAAGATGGAGTTCACCTATTATTGTTATTTTTATTCTTTTGAAACAACAACTTTTTTTTTGTTTTTTGTTTTTTTATTTTTTGCATAACTTCACTGAACAAAATAATTATTTACATTTTCTCAAACATAAATAGGTGATGGAACTTATAAGACATCGGGTAATACTCCAAATCGGAGTGGGTCAAGATGATAAGTTGACAAAGAAAAGGTTTTTTTTTTTAAAGGCTCAAAAGGGTTAACTATGGATATATCACAAAAGGGATGGCTAGAAAAGCTCAAACGGGACAAAGGTAGCCTTTCCATCGTCTTTTAGGGCTCTAAATAATCGTCCATATCTACTAGTTAGATGGGCCTTCAAATGTAGCAACACACATTTGTTTCTTTTTTTTTTAAGGGTTAACTTAAAAGAAATCTAGAGATCGTGTATAAAATAATAAACTGCTAAGCTGTATGAAGAATGGACAAAAGGGTTACTCTTCAAGAAAAATAATAGGCTCAAAAACTCACTTGGTACTTATTTATGACATGTTCATTCCTTCAAGTAACTAATATTTGTCTCCGACATCAACATGTAAAGTAGCAAATATGACGTAACATCACTTAAAACCAAAGATAATACAAATACTAAAATTTGAAATTCATCATGTCATCCAATGTTAAAACAAATCACACATTTTTTTTTAAACAACATTCTATCCCCCAACCTATTCTAAACATGAAAGGAAAATATGCATGCAGAAATGTGAAAATGATGTAGAAAAACTAATTAGAAAATTTACCCTTAAAATGATGGAAAAACAAAATGAATTTTTTTTTAACTTAGAAGATGGTTTTCTAGAGGCACTACACTCCATATTCAGCCATCTTCGACTCAAAAGTTGGAAAATGTATATTTATAGAGGAGAAATTAAAAAGAAGAAAAAAGAAAAAAAAATGAACATCAAAACTTAATCAAGAAAAAAAAATGAACATCAAAAATAGGTTGCCGTCTGATATCTCATTTATTGTGAAATGACTATAATGCCCCTAAAATACATAAAATACTTAATTAAAATAAAACACACATAATTAAATCACAAGAAAGTTAAATACATAAAAGTAAGGGTTGTTAGTAAGACTTGAAATGTAAAATGACGGTTTTCTCCTTTATAAATATGCATTTTCTGACACTCAACACACCCCCCAACTAGCTTATTACTAGTCCCTAGCAAATAAAGCGAAAACAAAATTCAAATTCAAAATGATTGTTTTTTTTTTGTTTTTAAAAACACTCGTGTTTATTCAATCAGATTAATGATAACAATCAAATAAAAGTATAAGCATTATCTCCAGTCTAAAGCAACATCACACCCACATCAACCATCCACATGAATCAGTCCAGTAGACTTTATTATAGCTACTTTCAAGAATGACATGTCAAACCCCAATATCTCACTTGAAGTAGTGACACTCTCACAAATAAATTAAACCCGATAAAAATAGTTACTCCAATGAATGATACTTGAGAGAGAAAATAATAAAGAAGTGATATCACATGCTCTCACCGAGATGAAAGAAATATGCCTTCAGCTTAGAAATAATACGATCTCAAATCAAACAAAAATGCTAGTCAACCCAAGTTATTTATCTTTTTATTATTATTATTATTATTATTATGCACCACTACATCTTTTTAGCCTATATATCTAACTTATACTTCAGACTATAGTTCCCTAAAATCAAGAAAGACTTTTATTAGAACGTAACATAGGTTAGGGATAAAGCTAACAAAGAAAGGAAATAAGGAAAACAAAGTGCATGTTTGAGAAAAATGCAGAGAAATTTTTTTTTTTTGAAAGTTGCAAGATGGAGTTCACCTATTATTGTTATTTTTATTCTTTTGAAACAACAACTTTTTTTTTGTTTTTTGTTTTTTTATTTTTTGCATAACTTCACTGAACAAAATAATTATTTACATTTTCTCAAACATAAATAGGTGATGGAACTTATAAGACATCGGGTAATACTCCAAATCGGAGTGGGTCAAGATGATAAGTTGACAAAGAAAAGGTTTTTTTTTTTTAAAGGCTCAAAAGGGTTAACTATGGATATATCACAAAAGGGATGGCTAGAAAAGCTCAAACGGGACAAAGGTAGCCTTTCCATCGTCTTTTAGGGCTCTAAATAATCGTCCATATCTACTAGTTAGATGGGCCTTCAAATGTAGCAACACACATTTGTTTCTTTTTTTTTTAAGGGTTAACTTAAAAGAAATCTAGAGATCGTGTATAAAATAATAAACTGCTAAGCTGTATGAAGAATGGACAAAAGGGTTACTCTTCAAGAAAAATAATAGGCTCAAAAACTCACTTGGTACTTATTTATGACATGTTCATTCCTTCAAGTAACTAATATTTGTCTCCGACATCAACATGTAAAGTAGCAAATATGACGTAACATCACTTAAAACCAAAGATAATACAAATACTAAAATTTGAAATTCATCATGTCATCCAATGTTAAAACAAATCACACATTTTTTTTTAAACAACATTCTATCCCCCAACCTATTCTAAACATGAAAGGAAAATATGCATGCAGAAATGTGAAAATGATGTAGAAAAACTAATTAGAAAATTTACCCTTAAAATGATGGAAAAACAAAATGAATTTTTTTTTAACTTAGAAGATGGTTTTCTAGAGGCACTACACTCCATATTCAGCCATCTTCGACTCAAAAGTTGGAAAATGTATATTTATAGAGGAGAAATTAAAAAGAAGAAAAAAGAAAAAAAATGAACATCAAAACTTAATCAAGAAAAAAAAATGAACATAAAAAATAGGTTGCCGTCTGATATCTCATTTATTGTGAAATGACTATAATGCCCCTAAAATACATAAAATACTTAATTAAAATAAAACACACATAATTAAATCACAAGAAAGTTAAATACATAAAAGTAAGGGTTGTTAGTAAGACTTGAAATGTAAAATGACGATTTTCTCCTTTATAAATATGCATTTTTTGACACTCAACACACCCCCAACTAGCTTATTACTAGTCCCTAGCAAATAAAGCGAAAACAAAATTCAAATTCAAAATGATTGTTTTTTTTTTGTTTTTAGAAATACTCGTGTTTATTCAATCAGATTAATGATAACAATCAAATAAAAGTATAAGCATTATATCCAGTCTAAAGCAACATCACACCCACATCAACCATCCACATGAATCAGCCCAGTAGACTTTATTATAGCTACTTTCAAGAATGACATGTCAAACCCCAATATCTCACTTGAAGTAGTGACACTCTCACAAATAAATTAAACCCGATAAAAATAGTTACTCCAATGAATGATACTTGAGAGAGAAAATAATAAAGAAGTGATATCACATGCTCTCACCGAGATGAAAGAAATATGCCTTCAGCTTAGAAATAATACGATCTCAAATCAAACAAAAATGCTAGTCAACCCAAGTTATTTATCTTTTATTATTATTATTATTATTATTATGCACCACTACATCTTTTTAGCCTATATATCTAACTTATACTTCAGACTATAGTTCCCTAAAATCAAGAAAGACTTTTATTAGAACGTAACATAGGTTAGGGATAAAGCTAACAAAGAAAGGAAATAAGGAAAACAAAGTGCATGTTTGAGAAAAATGCAGAGAAATTTTTTTTTTTTGAAAGTTGCAAGATGGAGTTCACCTATTATTGTTATTTTTATTCTTTTGAAACAACAACTTTTTTTTTGTTTTTTGTTTTTTTATTTTTTGCATAACTTCACTGAACAAAATAATTATTTACATTTTCTCAAACATAAATAGGTGATGGAACTTATAAGACATCGGGTAATACTCCAAATCGGAGTGGGTCAAGATGATAAGTTGACAAAGAAAAGGTTTTTTTTTTTAAAGGCTCAAAAGGGTTAACTATGGATATATCACAAAAGGGATGGCTAGAAAAGCTCAAACGGGACAAAGGTAGCCTTTCCATCGTCTTTTAGGGCTCTAAATAATCGTCCATATCTACTAGTTAGATGAGCCTTCAAATGTAGCAACACACATTTGTTTCTTTTTTTTTTAAGGGTTAACTTAAAAGAAATCTAGAGATCGTGTATAAAATAATAAACTGCTAAGCTGTATGAAGAATGGACAAAAGGGTTACTCTTCAAGAAAAATAATAGGCTCAAAAACTCACTTGGTACTTATTTATGACATGTTCATTCCTTCAAGTAACTAATATTTGTCTCCGACATCAACATGTAAAGTAGCAAATATGACGTAACATCACTTAAAACCAAAGATAATACAAATACTAAAATTTGAAATTCATCATGTCATCCAATGTTAAAACAAATCACACATTTTTTTTTAAACAACATTCTATCCCCCAACCTATTCTAAACATGAAAGGAAAATATGCATGCAGAAATGTGAAAATGATGTAGAAAAACTAATTAGAAAATTTACCCTTAAAATGATGGAAAAACAAAATGAATTTTTTTTTAACTTAGAAGATGGTTTTCTAGAGGCACTACACTCCATATTCAGCCATCTTCGACTCAAAAGTTGGAAAATGTATATTTATAGAGGAGAAATTAAAAAGAAGAAAAAAGAAAAAAAAATGAACATCAAAACTTAATCAAGAAAAAATAGATGTCTAAAATTTTTTTTTGGTTTTTTTTAAATAATGAAGATGCGTTTCTAGAGTCACTACATTCCATATTCAGCCATCTTCAACACAAAACGTTAGCAACAGTTAGTTTCTACAACAAAAAATTAGTAAAAACTTAACCAAGATTCCACAATTGTCAACTATTCCCTCCCCCTAACCAGAACGAAACATTGTCTTCAATGTTTTAAAGGAAAAAAGTAGAGTTTAGAAGACATAACCTGGGTGGTGCAACACAAAAGAAAATATTTATAGGCGGAGAGTTAAATCTAATTTGTACTTCTTATTACTGCTATTGTTACCATCATTATTTGGACGCTCCAACACAAAGGTCCAGGGGTCTGGCTCCGGTCTATAAACTTGTAACAGATCAAGTAGCTCATTAGCAGTGTGAGCACAAATAAAGAGTTTTTTCGCATTAGAGGGAATGAAATAGTTTTTTATTGCATGGTTAAGAAATGCGATAAAGCCATCATAAAAGTTATTGACATTTAACAAACCGATGGGTTTCTGGTGGATGTGCAGATGGGCCCAAGATACTAGTGTGATAAATGCCTATAGTGTTGCAAGATCTCCTGAAAGGAAAATAAAAGCATCAGCATGATTAAGCATTTCAGTTATTCTTTCTTGCATACCTGAGACGACTAACTCTTCTCCAGTTGATGAGTCAGACGAACTGCCCAATGGTTTTAGGACTCTTGGGATGATGCCTAACACTTGACTTTCTCTAATAAAAGCTGCTTCTGAGACCATTTTTGATAACCCTCGGTTACCTCCTCCATACACCAAGTGTAATTTTCTCGCTGCTATGTTTCGACCAAGATCTACGGCTGCCTCAACGAACTCTTTATATTTGTCATAGTTAAATCCAGAAAGCACACAAATATTCTTGAATTGTCTATTTGGAGTACCTGCCATTGGGATACTTCTAAAAAACAATTGGTGAGTGCTTGACAAAAAAAATCACATTTAAAAGTCTTGGTGATAGTGGGTCACAATTGTGTATGAGGTAACATGTCAGTGTCATATAACGTGTAAAGCACATGGCTCGCGAGTAAAAAAGGAAACAGTAAAAAGGAAAATACAAACAGTAATAAAAGTATTAAAGACAATAATGCAGACAATAAAACAACAGTGAAATAAAATAACAGTAAAGTAAAATGATATTTACAAGTAGTTGCGACTGTGGCTCACATCTTCCTCTGGTTTTACGTCCAGAAACGCCTTGAACGCCCTCTATGGGTCGAGGATAGGCTTCCCATCCAGTTTTCTTATAAACTGGCAAACATGGTCGTTTATAGTCAGATTCCCGAGACTATATCGTGCATGCTCTTTCTGGAATAATGGTCATAACTGGAGAATCGCTCCTTGCACATATCCACTGGGATGCGTTTCAAGAGATAATAGGATATCATCTAATGACTCCTTATTCAAGCCATCCCTAATTAATTGAATCTTATCTTCCCTATTATTAGACAACATTCCTAAAGAACATGGTTTTTTACCGCAACTCATTCTGGCACACTTATGACAAGCAATAGAAATTCTTCGACCTCGTCGTTTTCTTGCATAATTTCCTTTACCACAACCAGGCATGTATGCAATAAATTTTGGAGGTAACTCACCTGCCGATCGTACTTTAGCCTCGATTAACCAACGGATGTTAGCAGGTATGTTATTCTTCATGAGTAATCGCATGCGTTCGGACCGAGCTTTGTAGATCGTAAGGAGGGCATTCTGAGGAAGTGAAGGGAATCACTTGTGAAGCTTCACTAAGATCTCGTTTATGTCCATACTTTCGCCTCAGAATATCAGTTATTATGGGAAAACTGAAGTAACCGATTTGATTGTCACGGAGTACCGTTATCCGCCACTTTACCGAGGTAACAAACTAAAGCACACAAACAGAAAAACAAATTAAAACACACAAAGAAAATTAAAATCGTCCTCTTATTGAATTTACCTCAAGCTCCAACTGGATGTCGTAAACACTTATCTCAATGTCTCTAAGTTGGCTTTCTAAACCTTCAACATAGGCTACTAACTCTGGTGGTTGTAGAGCCCAAATACGATGTGTTTTATAAAATTGAATCTGCCTTTTGAGATGAGTTTTGATACGTTGAAGTGGTTTAAGAATGTTCAGGAGGAACGGTCTAAGTAAGGTACTCATGATTAAATATGATAAAAGAAAAATTAATAGTTAAACAAACACACTTATGCAAAAATAATTTCAATTAGCAAAAGATAATATAAAGAAAAAATATCAAATTAACGAAAAGAAAGAAGAAAAAAAATCAATTCAAATTTGGTGGGTCACTCAAATTTATTTTGGTGTCTTCTCCATGTGGTTGGTACTCTAGATATGGCTTTAATATTTGACCATTAACTTTAAATGTAACACCGTTATTTGGGTCCTTAATTTTAATTGCCCCATGTGGAAAAGCAGTATGAACAATAAATGGACCAGACCATCGAGAGCGTAACTTACCTGGGAATAGGTGCAAGCGAAAATTGAACAAAATCACTTTCTGACCTGGAGTGAAAGATTTTCTCATAATTTGCTTGTCGTGGAAGACTTTCATCCGCTGCTTGTAAATCCTGGCATTTTCGTATGTATCATTGCGAATTTTTTCAAGTTCTGTCAGTTGTAATCTTCTTTCTGAGCTGGCTTGCTGCATGTCAAAGTTGAATTTCTTGATGGCCCAATACGCACGATGCTCGAGTTCCACAGGTAGGTGGCAAGCTTTTCCATACACTAGCCTGTAGGGTGACATCCCAATCGGGGTCTTGAAAGTCGTTCTATATGCCCATAATGCATCATCAAGTCTTAATGACCAATCTTTCCTGTCTGGCCTTACCGTTTTTTCTAATATGTGCTTTATTTCTCGATTGGATATCTCAACTTGGCCACTGGTTTGCGGATGATACGGAGTCGCCACTTTGTGTGTGATTGAATACTTTGTCAAAAGTGCTTTGAATGCTTTGTTACAAAAATGGGCACCAACATCACTGATTATCGCTCGAGGGAATCCAAAGCGTGAAAAAATATTGCTTTTCAAAAATCCTATCACCACCTTGTGATCATTGGTTCTACATGGAATCGCTTCTACCTATTTTGATACGTAATCAACAGCAACCAATATGTATTGATGGCCAAAAGAAGGGGGAAAGGGTCCCATAAAGTTGATACCCCATACGTCAAAAATCTCAACCACTAAAATTGGATTTAATGGCATCATGTTCCTTCATGTAATACTCCCCATTCGTTGACACCTATCACATGAAGAACAGAAAGTGTAAGCATCTCGAAATATAGTTGGCCAATAAAAATCACATTGTAAAACTTTAGTCGCTGTTTTCTTAGTACTAAAATGGCCTCCACAAGCTTGTTCATGGCAGAATGAAAGAATATTTTGAATTTCATTTTCTGGGACACATCGTCTAACAAGTTGATCTGCATAATACTTGAATAAATACGGGTCATCCCAAAAGAAATTCTTTATTTCTGCAAAGAATTTAGCCTTATCTTACTTGGTTCAATGCTCTGGAAGTTTACCTGTAACAAGATAATTAACTATATCAGCATACCAAGGTAATACTTCCACATTCATTAATTATTCATCTGGAAATGACTCATTCAATGGTAATGTTTCCATAATCGTGTCAAAATGGGGACGAGAAAGATGGTCCGCCATAACATTTTATGTCCCTTTTTTATCTTTGAATTGCAAAATGAATTCCTGCAAGAGTAACACCCAACGAATTAGTCTATCTTTTGCATATTTTTTTGTGAGAAGATATTTCAGAGCAGCATGATCTGTGAATATAATTATTTTACAACCAATGAGATAATACTGAAATTTTTCCAATGCAAACACTACTGCTAGCATTTCTTTTTCAGTAGTTGAATAGTTCAACTGTGCATCATTCAATTTCATACTAGCATAGTAAATAACATGGGGAATTCGATCAACTATTTGTCCTAACACTGCTCCTATTGCATAATCAGATGCATCACACATGAGCTCAAATGGTAAGCTCTAGTTTGGGGGCTAAATGATGGGTGATGATGTCAACAAATGCTTTAATTTTTCAAACGCAACAAGACATGAATCATCAAAGACAAAAGGTACATCTTTAGCAAGTAGATTGTATAAGGGTCTAGAAATTTTGCTAAAATCTTTAATGAAACGTCTATAAAAATAAGCATGCCCAAGAAAAGATCTTACTTCTCTGACTTTTTTGGGTGGAGGAAGATTAGAAATGGGATCCACCTTGGCTTTGTCAACCTCAATACCTTTGCTCGAAATGATGTGACCGAGAACAATACCTTATTTTACCATAAAATGGCATTTCTCCCAATTTAAGACTAAGTTCTTCTCGATACATCTCTGCAGAACTATTGTTAGATGATGTAGACATTGATCAAACGAGTCACCAAAGACAGAAAAGTCATCCATAAAGACTTCAAGGAAACGTTCAGCCATATCAGAAAAAATGCTCAACATGCATCGTTAAAATGTAGCAGGTGCATTACATAATCCAAATGGCATTCTCCTATATGCAAAAGTATCAAAAGGGCAAGTGAAAGTGGTTTTCTCTTGATCTTTTGGTGCTATGGGAATTTAATTATATCTTGAGTAGCCATCTAGAAAATAATAAAATTCATGACCTGCTAATCTATCAAGCATTTGATTAATAAATGGTAAAAGAAAATGGTCTTTACGTGTGACATAATTCAATTTTCTATAATCAATGCATACACGCCATTCTGTAGTTACTCTAGTTGGTATCAATTCATTATCAGCATTGGTAACTACTGTGACTCCTGACTTTTTAGGGACAACTTGCACAGGACTGACTCATGAAATATCAGAAATGGGGTAAATGATACCAGCATCTAATAGCTTAAGGACTTCAGTTCTAACAACTTCTTTCATGTTAAGATTTAACCGACGTTGCATTTCCCTAGTAGATTTAGCATTTTCATCAAGGTGAATGTAATGCATGCAATCTACAGGGTTTATACCTTTTATGTCTGCTATGGTCCATCCTAATGCCCCTTTGTGCTCTTTTAAAACATCCAACAACTTACCTTTTTATTTGTCATTGAGGGATGATGAAATGATTAGTGGTAGAGTACTTTCTTCCCCCAAAAATGCATATTCTAATGTGTTGGGCAATTATTTGAGCTCGAGTTTCGGTGGTGATTCTGATGATGGAATCATTTTCTTTTCTGATGGTGCTAGTTGTTCAACTCTCGACTTCCATTGATTAGTGTCCATGAATGGTGTTGAGTCAAGTAGGGCGTTGACCTCATAGACCGATCTGTCAATATCAAAATCCAAACCAAAGTGAGTTAAACATGTTTGTAAAGGATCGTCACTAATGTTTGAAACAAAAGAGTCATCAACTAATGCTTCAATTAAATCCACATCAACAATTCCATCATTTGTATTGTGAAGTTGTTTGGCAATGTTGAAGATGTTTAGCTCCATAGTCATGTTGCCGAAGGACAAATGCATATTTCTAGTCCTGCATTGAATGTGAGCATCCGCAGTTGCCAAGAAAGGTCGACCTAGAATAATGGGGATGTGCTTCCTTGAATCCTGTATTGGTTGAGTGTCAATTACAATGAAATCAACAGGAAAATAAAACTTGTCTACCTGGATAAGAACGTCCTCTACAATACCACGAGATATTTTCGTAGACCGATCTGCAAGCTGTAGCACCACTGGAGTTGGGTGTAATTCTCCAAGTCCAAGTTTCACGAAAACTGAGTAAAGCAACAGATTTACACTAGCTCCTAAATCTAACAAAGCATTCTCAATTGTGTGGTTCCCTATACTACATAAGATAGTGGGGGAGCCTGAGTCTTTACATTTTAAATAAATTTTGTGTTGGAGTATAGAACTAACATTTTCGGTTAAAAATGCCTTCTTTTGAACATGCGTATTTCTCTTTTTAGTATAAAGGTCTTTAAGAAACTTGGCATAAGATGTAACTTGTTTAATATCATCAAGTAAAGGGATGTTAACACTTACCTGTTTGAAGATTTCAAGAATCTCACCTGTGGATTTTCCCTTCTTGCCTGTAGCTAACCTATGAGGAAATGGAGCTTTCGGAACATATTCTCGTGGGTTGGTTTATTCTTTCTGCTCCGGTGATGAGTCGTCAACATTTATAGGTACAATTTGATTTTCTTTTGTCACCGGCATCTCCACTTTGTTGTCGACTTCTTTTCCTTTTCGCAAGGTCATGACTACTTTGACCTCTCCATGCTGCTGTGGTGAACTAGTACTTGCTTCATATACTCCTTTAGGATTAGGCACTGGTTGACTTGAAAACTTACCTTTTTCAACGGTAATTGCCAATGTCTGAACTGAAGAAGCAAGTTGTCCCACCATCTTCTCGAGGCTTGAAACTGATTGGGCTTGTGAATTAAAGCCTGCTCTCAACTCATTTCGTAGTCCATCAATGGTGCAGTTCTGTTGCTCAATCGTAGAGTGAGTAACATTCTTGAGATTTTGGAATGAATCCTCCCATGGTCTGGGTTGAGAGTAGTTCTGGTTCTGATTGTATGGTCTAAATGGGGGCTGAGAGGCTTGAGGAACTTGAGGAATTTGTTGCATTGGTGGAGCTGGAGCTGCTAGTCCATTCTGTTGGAATCCTTGAGACCATGAAAAATTGGGGTGGTCTCTCCATCCAGGATTATATGTGTTGGAGTATGGGTTGTAATTTGATGGTTTTCTCATTACACCTATGGCATTGGCTTGATCTGAGTATGAGTTATGGTCATGTTATTCTGTTGATTTAGCAGTTGATAACAATGTTATTTGTCGAGCAAGACCTTCAACCATCTCCTTGACTTCTTTGATTTCTGAACTAGATTCGCCAATGTGAACCTCATTTACTCCATTAATCCTTCTAGTATTCCTGAGTGATCGACTCCGTTGTTGGGAATTATCCGCTTGTCGCTGGAAGAATTCCCAAATCTCTGATGCACTTTTTGACATTAGCTCTCCTCCACTTGTTGCCATTAGCCATTCTTGCACATTCGGCAATAATCCCTCCAAAGTATTGGCATTGGTGCCATTTCTCGTACCTATGATGTGGACACTTCAAGAGTAGCTCATTGAATCGCTCCCATGTTTCGAAAAATTGCTCGTCCTCTCTCTGGGTAAACTCTGGGATTTCCCTGCGAATAGCATTGGTTTTATGCATTGGGAAATATTTATTCAAAAATTTAGTTACCATTTGTTCCCATGATGCAATGCTATTAGCAGGTAATGTATTAAGCCATGAACGAGCTCTATCCTTTAAAGAAAATGAGAATAGTCTAAGTTTTACATCATCATCTGAAAAATTTTCATATTTAAATGTTTGACAAATAGCATGAAAATCATTCAGATAATTATATGGATCCTCATTTTCTAGGCCATAAAATGTGGGGAGACAATTTAGCACACTAGGTTTTAATTCAAAACTCCTAGCAGTTACATTTGGGTATCTTATGCATGATGTGCTCAAATTAGTTAAGAGACTGAAGTAGTCCTTAAATGGCCTCTCCTATGGTGCTTGTAAATCCATTCTAAATTTATTTTTAATGTGCTTTTGTGTGCGAAGTGTTTTCTCAAGTTCAAAATCTATAGGTTTAAGATTAGATAATAATGACCTACGACCATGCATGCAATGAACACAAAATAAATGGGAACAAAACAAATAAAAATAAAGAGGAAGGAGACATTACGATACTAACCTTATCGCGCTATTACAACCTTACTATAAAAATACACAAAAAAATACGTGAAATAAATTAACTAAAAAGAATTAGTAAGATAAACAAAAATTACAAAGAAAAAAAATAACTTGAAAATTAAATTACAGAAATTTAAAGAAGATAGAAAATAAATAAATGAAAATTCTTAGCTCAAAATGTAAATTCACTCTTTTTTTTAATAAAAAAATTACAAGAAAACAATTAAAAGAAATTATTCACAAAAATTAATTCTATAAATTAAAATTACTTACCTCCCCGGCAACGGCGCCAAAAATTTATTGTGCAAATTTTAATGTACTCGCAAGCGCATGAATCTATTGTAGTGTAGATAAATGGTGACGAGTGTCGATCCCACAAGGAGGTGGATTTTAATTGTGTATAGAATTAATTTTGTAAATGGGTGGTTGGATTTATGGTGGAAATGATTTGGAATATGCTAAAACTTGAATTAAAATGGTGAGAATCAAATCTAAAATTGGAATTGAAATAGCGAGAATAAATTGGAGAGAATTCTATTGAAATGACGTACTTGGGTATCTGGATCCGTATCAACATGCATCATGGGCTAAATAATCTGTATTAATATCAATTAAATCATGAGGGGGGAATCCACACCTCATGAACCACGCTCTAATCAATATGGTGCTAAGGGCTTATCGTGCCAAATAATAATAACCTTATAGTAGAGGGCCGGTGAAACTAAAGCGGTACTAGACAAGATTAGTATTATTTGTCGACGAGAAGTTAAAACATTCACAAAAACTAGAGGGGAAGAGAAAATAAATTTACCAAATAAAGCCCATGACACATGTTGAGACTTCACCTTCAACCCTAGCTTGAAAGGAAATTAGCTACTCATAATTGAACTAAGAGCAAAATGAGAATTTATTAAAATACGAAGAAAATACAAGATGGAGAAGGAATTACAGAAAATGGATCCCAAAAATGGATTTAGAGATATCAAATTAGGGGGGAGGCCCCCTTTTTATAGATACATGGAGTAAATCATGCCCATCAGATTAAAAACAGTTTGAACGCTCAAGATTGCGCCACGTCATCAGTCAACAGTACGCGGTTTGACCACGCGGATAAACAGTAACACGGTTTGACCCGGGTTGAACAGTAACGCGGTTTGGTTGAAAATAATCCTGTGTGATGCATGTACCGTATGCGAGATTTTTCGTCCACTGATATGCTGCCACGTCACCATCAACAGTACATAAGAATTTTAGTCCAACAGGATCGTGACACCTCATCAGTCAATGCCACATCATCGATCCGTCTATGTGAATAGTGTCGTGAACAGTATGTGAACAGTACCGTACATGTGAATAGTGTCATTTTTCTTTTTATGCTCCTCTTAAGGTTTTCGACCGTCCTGAGTTCAAAAGTGATGTCCGTTTTGCCGTCTGATCTCTCCTTTATTGTGAAATGACTATAAGGCCCCTAAAATACATAAAATACTTAATTAAAATAAAACACACATAATTAAATCACAAGAAGGTTAAATACATAAAAGTAAGGGTTGTTAGTAAGATTTGAAATGTAAAATAACGGTTTTCTCCTTTATAAATATGCATTTTCTGACACTCAACAGTCGACATCAACAAGGCAATGGTTGACCTTAACCGTAGACTCCATAAAGCAAAATGGTCGATCTCAACCAAAGACCTTACAAAATTGAAATGTCAACCTCAACCATAGAGCTCACAAAATTAAAATGTCAACCTTAGTTGTAGAGCTCACATAATTAAAATGTCGACCTCAGCCGTAGGCTCACAAAACTAAAATGTCGATCTCAACCTAAAATTTCAACCTCAACATAACTAACAATTTGTCAACCTAAATGTGGTGAATATAATTGCAAAATAACCACTACCTGACTAAGGTTGGAGAAAATAATTTAGATGAGAATATCAAATGATTAAATTAGATTGCGCATTGATAAAACTAAAATTCAGCTTCGTACCTTGATCGTGGTAAGTCTAGGTCAATCTATTTTAGTTGGGCCTCAACAATGCCCAACTATCGACTCTGATTTTTACACGGGAGGATGATTATTTGCGTAAGACCTCTCCGGATATTGCTCTCAATCTCAAATAAGATCATATGGTTATTCATGTAGAACCTCAAGGAAACCAAAAACCGATCTTGCTTTCAATAAGATTGGATAAATTATTCATGTCGGATCTCAATAAGGTCGCAATGTCGATATCAATCTCAATAATATTGAATAACTTTTTCACGTTGGACCTCAATAAGGTCGCAATGTCGATCTCAATCTTTATAAGATTGGATGAATTTTTTCACGTTGGACCTCAATAAGGCCCAAATGCCGATCTCAATCTCAATAAGATTGGATAGATTTTTTCATGTTGGACCTCAATAAGGTCAAAAAATGTTGATCTCAATCCCAATAAGATGGAATAAATTTTTTTCACGTTGACCTCAATAAGGCCCAAATGTCGATCTCAATCTCAATAAGATTGGATAAATATTTTCACGTTGGACCTCAATAAGGTTCAAAAATACAGATCTCAATCTCAATAAGATTAGATAAATGTTTTCACGTTGGACCTTAATAAGGTCCAAAAGCCAATCTCAATCTAAAAAAAATTCGAAAAATTTTTCACGTTGAATCTCAACAAGGCCAAGAGCCAATCTCAATCTAAAAAAGATTGGATGAATTTTTCACGTTAGACCTCAACAAGACCCAGAGCCAATCTCAATCTCAACAAGATTAGATAAATTTTCACGTTAGACCTCAACAAGACCGAGAGTCGATCTCAATCTCAACAAGATTGTACAAATTTTCACGTTAAACCTCAACAAGGCCAAGAGCTGATCTCAATCTCAACAAGATTGGATGAATTTTTCACGTTGGACCTCAATAAGGCCAAGAGCCGATCTTAATCTTAAAAAATTGGATGAATTTTTCATGTTGGACCTTAACAAGGTTAAGAGTCGATCTCAATCTCAAAAAGATTGGATGAATTTTTCACGTTGGACTTCAATAAGGCCAAAAGTCAGTCTCAATTTCAACAAGATTGGACAAATTTTTATGTTAGACCTCAACAAGGTCAAGTGTCGATCTCAATCTCAACAACATTGGACAAATTTTCACGTTATACCTCAACAAGGCCAAGAGCCGATCTCAATCTCAACAAGATTGGACGAATTCTTCATGTTGGATCTCAACAAGGCCAAGAGTCGATCTCAATCTAAAAATGATTGGATGAATTTTTTACATTAGACCTCAACAAGTCCAAGAACCAATCTCAATCTTAAAAAGATTAGATGAATTTTTCACGATGGACCGTAATAAGGCCAAAATGACAACCTCTATCTCTAAAAGACCAGATTGTCATTCATGTAAGACCTCAAGAAGGCCCAAATATTGATCTTGATCTCAAATAAGAGCACTCACATGTAAATGAAAAATAGAGATGCACTTCTAAATAACTTCATTGATATTAAGAGAACATAAATTACGGAATTGAACACAAACAAATTGAAATAGTAAAGAAATAAACTTTCCTAGCATATTTAAAGAAAACAAACAAACAAGAACTACTGATAGTATTTTCCCAGGTGTTTTGCCCTCTGTTTTCGCCTTTAATACCTCAAAGTTTTTTTAAATTGCAGCATTCGCTGCTCAAGCTCATTTGCCTGTTCGGGTCTCTCAACTCTTTCATTCCCCTTTCTTGGTTTAGGTCATTGATTCTACCCCTCAACTTATTCATTTGTTCTCCTACACTTCTATTCTCATGTCGTACCCAACTTGTGGTAGTCCTATTCCGCTCTGCTATTCACCACAAAGCTCTTCCCTCTCTCGCGCTCCACTACTCTCTGGATCATTAGTTCAAACTTGAGCTCCTCTGACTTGGGTATCAACCAACCCCCATATAATCTCTTTAAATCATGTCATTTGCCTCTCGATTCATTCTCTTCATCTTTTATTTATCGTGGCATTCATTTCTTTCGCCAATTGGTGTAAGGTCTGCCTATCTCTGTCATTATCATCCATCGTCGTTTCCTAATCTGATAGCCTCCTCTTTCTAAATCTTCAAACATATGGCTTTTCGAGCCGTCCCTACAGACGGCGCCAAGATGTTGATGCCGAAAAACGACCTCAATAGCTGAATTTGTTTTTTTTTTTGGAATTACAACGCGAATCCAGGCTCAAACGCAAGCCTGATCGCAACTTTCTATACCTGCCAACCAGAAAACACGATTAGGATATGTCGGTGGGGTTCCGGCCTAGACCCTCCAACGCTTAAGTCAGAAATTATGTATAAAGAGAGAAAAATGAGAATGAAGAATTATGAATGAGTTAAAGTCAAGTAATTTTCTGGTAGAGGGGCTGAAAATCTTGTAGAAGCTTTGGTTGATTTTGCTAACCCCCTTCTCTGTTGCCCTCTTCAGCTTAAATAGCCCTTGGTCGTGGGTGGTTACCACCCTAACTTTAGCCGACCTTCTTCAGCAGTTGCGAGTGGTTAATAATTAGAGACGGTTTAACAAATCGTGGTGTACAACTTCCCTAAAAATTAGGCCACGTTATTTAAACCAATAACTTTCCATGTCAAGCTAATTCCCGGGTCGGACAAATAAATTTTGAGGTCGGATTTATTCATTTCCAGGTGGGACTAGGTGAATTTTCTTGTCGCTCATGTAGGTTCAAGGTTGTATTTTTAAACCCGGTTGTTCACATAAATCTCAGGTCGTATTTGTAAACCAGATTGCCAACATAGGCTCCAGGTCGTACTTATGAGATCAGCTCGATACTAATGAGTTTTGAGTAGATTGGAGTTGACCATATTTTCAAACGTTACCGGAAAAATCAAACCCAAACAATAATTATGTGAGTAATGATTCTGATATTAAGTCACATGTTAAGAAAATCAAATCTCATATTTAAATATTTCAACTCCATTGATTATTTTTACAATAAATATCACATTTATGATATTTCTAATAACAACATTGGTTATCACCATCATCGCCCAGGAATTGTGCAATGCCGCTTCAGCCTTTGCCAACATTGACCTTTCTCACAATGTAGATATGGAAAGTTAAACCCCATGTTTGATTAACAATTGTTAACCTATCTTATAAAACAATTTTTGATTAATTAATTAATCAAATTCTTTAAATGACAAAATCATATATTGTGTTAACTAGGGAAGGGCTAAACTATATATATAGATATATATATTTTTCTTGTTTTCCAATTTAAAAAACATATCGAACCCAATCTGTTCATTGAGAGTAAAACCAAATTGACTATGTGAATTAAAATCTGTCCATTTTTACCCAAATGTTGGCTTCATGCAATGGATTTAATTGGGTTTTGTTCTTTTTTATTAAAAATAAAATAAAACAAGATCATCCTACCCCGTAACAGATCGATTTGAAACTTATGAAATTTACAAATATTATAAATATAAATTAATCTTTTTATTATTTAGGCTTGAATTTGATTTGGTTTTTATGGGTTGGAGAAATAAAACCCAACACAACCCAAACTTAAAATGGGCTAAATTCCTCCAACCCAACCCAACTCAAATCATTTATTTTATGTTGGGTTTGATTTGGGTTGTCGGGTTTAAGCTCTTAACAAATGATATGTTGAGAGTGGTTATCACTTATCACCCCCCAATTTACCTCATTAACTCCTATTTGTAAATAAATTTTTCTATTAATAATATAACTAATTCAATCTCCAATTTGCTCTTTTCGAGTAAAAGAGGTGGTAAAATAGTAGTGCCAAGTATGGAGCATTGAGATGGCCAAAAACCCGTATATAAAGAACATAAATAAAAAGCAACTGAATTCTTAAGAGACCAAGCCCTAGTTGTGACTTTAGTCGCAACACGAATGCTTAGTTTCTTGTTCTTGTTCTTTTTGTCATTTCTTTTAATTAAGAAAATTTTGTCATCTTTCTATTTGATTAATCATTTTGCAAGAAATAAAGAATTGAGATTAATGTAACAATACTTGTAAGAAAGAAAAAAAGATTAATATAATAGTAGCTGTAAAAATTTGTAACGACCTTTTATTTTTTGACAATATTTTATTTTGGGGATTATTTCCATTAGCTATTTTTTAGGTGTTTTGAATTACTGTTTTTATATTTAAAATTGTTTGGAGTGTTTTCTTCCGGAAATGGTGGCTTAATCAGTGTGGGCTCTTTGGCTCTGACTTTTAAAGAAGTGGGTTGGCTGCTGTAAAGGGTAGAGAAAGTTATCAATAAAAATCAAATTTTTTAGTCAATTAGTGTTTCTTCTTCCTGGCTGTTTCATTGGTATCAGAGTAGTGAACTGGCATAGTAAAAAATGGCGGAGGGAACTAGAGCACACGATTAGCGACGTCTAGAAGAATCGGTACATCAATTGCAAGATGCTTCTAACCAGCAGGCAATGGAATTGAAGGAGTTTTCTCAGATGATGGCAGCGATCAGTCTCAAACTTGATCATATGATGGGCACATCAGGGGCTTCAGGAACAAGATCGGAAGGTGGGAGTAGTATTCCCACAAAGCCAAGAACCGGGTCGAACTCGTGTATGTATAACTCACAAATGAGATTTTCAAAATTGAATTTTTCAATATTTGAGGGAGAAAATCCTAGTGGTTGGGTCTACAAGTGTGAACGGTTTTTCAAATACAATGGGGTGGAAGAATCTGATATGGTGGGATTGGCAACCATTTATTTGGAAGGAAAAGCGTTAGAGTGGTTCCAAGGATATGAGGTGGCTGTTACAGAACCTAGTTGGAGGCAATTTTCTACGGATTTAATGGCGTGGTTCGGTCCGGGTACCTATGATAACTCGGTTGGATAGCGCAGTAAGTTAAGGCAGACTTCAACAGTAAGGCTTTACCAAGAACAATTTGAAGCATTGGTGGCCAGAACTCGAGGATTACCGGAAGATTTTTTTGTACAATGCTTTGTAAGCAGATTGAGAGATGCCATAAAGAATCAGGTAGCCATGTTTCAGCCGAAAACACTAATTCAAGCAGTTGGGTTAGCCTTGTTACAAGAGAGTACCTTGGAGGCAATGATTAAAGAAGCCAAGGCTTCAACAAGGATAATGTCCTCCCATGTAATCCCTATAGTAGAATCGAAACGCAACTCTATGGGACAAATCCCTCAAATCCAAAGAATATTTGCTGCAGAAATGCAAGAGAGGAGGGCTAAGAAGTTGTGCTACTACTGCGACGAGAAGTTTGAACTAGGGCACAAATGTAAACGACGGCAAATTTACTTGTTGGGAGGAGAAGACGATGAAGAACTCAGTGATGAAGGCAACAAAATTGATGATGAAGAGGATCATTTGGTGTCTCTCCATGCTATGTCTGGGGCTGTCTCTCATTAAACTATGAGGATTAAATGAAATATAAAGAAGAAGTGAATTATCATCTTAATTGATTCTGGTAGTACTCATAATTTCTTGGATGTGTCGGTGGCCAAGCGGACAGGGTGTGAAGTACAGCAAGATAAACCATTAATGGTGGCAGTGGCTAATGGCTCCAAAATTGCTAGTGCTGCAACGTGTAAGCAATTGGTCTGGAGTATGCAAGGGAGAGAGTTCAGAGCAGATATGAGACTGATTTTGTTGGGGGGATATGATATGGTATTAGGAATTCAATGGTTATCTCAATTGGGTTCAATATTGTGCGATTTCAAGATTTTATGGATGGAGTTCAAGTGGGAATGAAGAAGAATGGTGTTAAGGGGTTCTACGGCGGGGCCCTTGAAGCTAGTTTCGACAGTCCATATGCAAAAGGATTTTAAACAAGTTCCTCAAGTTGCTGTTGCCATATCTTTTCACTCTTATTAAAGCCATGTATTAACTCTACTACTACAGAAATCATTATAGATGAACCAGCAGAGCTGCAACATTTATTAAAAAAATATCATGGCGTATTTATGGAACCAAAAGGTTTGCCACCACCTAGGGCTCAAGATCATTGAATTCCCTTGTTACCTGCTAGTGTTCCTCTAAATATAAGACCCTACAGGTATCCATATGTGCAGAAGGCAGAGATTGAATGAATGATTAAGGAGTTGCTCGCGGCGAGGAGTATACAGAGGAGTGTAAGTCCATTTTCTTCTCCGATTCTCTTAGTTAAAAAAAAGGATGACACTTGGCGCATGTGTGTGGATTATTGTGCCCTTAATTCTATCACTATTAAGGATAAATTTCCCATACTTGTTATTGATCAGTTGCTGGACGAGTTATATGGAGCCAAGTTTTTCTCTAAGCTGGATTTGCGGTCGGGATACCACCAGATTAGGGTACACCCAGATGACATCTTAAAAACTACCTTTAGAACTCATGAAGGGCACTATGAATTCTTGGTCATGCCTTTCGGTCTTACGAATGCTCCATCAACATTCCAAAGCCTTATGAATGAAATTTTTCAGCCATTCCTGAGGAAATTTGTGCTGGTATTTTTTGATGATATTTTAGTATATAGTAAAAATTGGGTTGAGCACATGAAGCAATTGGAGTTAGTACTGGAGACGCTCTTTAAAAATCATCTTTTTGTCAAAAAATCAAAGTGTTCTTTTGGCAAAGAACAAGTAGAATATTTGGGACATTTGATTTCCAAGCAAGGAGTTGCTACTGACCTTGCAAAGATTGAAAGCATGAAGTGTTGGCCATTTTCCAACTCGTTGAAGGTGTTGCGTGGGTTTTTGGGTCTTACTGGGTACTACAGGAGGTTTATAAAAGATTATGGGAAGATTAGTCAGCCCTTAACAGATTTGCTGAAAAAGGATAATTTTTTATAGAATCATACTGCAGAAGAAGCTTTTAATAACTTGAAGTCAGCAATGTGCACAATACCTGTTTTAGCCATGCCCGATTTCCAAAAAACCTTTGTTCTTGAATGTGATGCATCAGGGGAAGGCATAGGAGCAGTGCTTTCGCAGGAAGGCAGACCCATATCATATTTGAGTAAGGCACTGTCACAAAAAAACTTGGGCTTATCTGCTTATGAAAAGAAAATGTTGGCAGTAGTGTTCGTAGTGCAAAAATGGCGGCCTTACTTACGAGGGAAGCATTTCAAGGTTCTTACTGATTATTTCAGCTTGAAATACATGTTGGAGCAGTGCATATCAACATCTATGCAGCAGAAGTGGCTTACTAAGTTAATTGGTTATGATTTTGAAATTATTTTCCAAAGTGGAAGAGAAAATAAAGCGGCTGACACCTTATCTCGGCTACAGGAATCCACTGAGAATGCGATGGTAATGGCGATCTCCCTTCCTATAGGTGTGTGGGTGGAACAACTCAAACAAGAATGGCAACAAGATCTAGAAATTCAAAAATTTATTCAAGAAATAGTTACCAACAGTGCTTGACATTCTAAATTTACTTAGGAAAATAATTTACTCAAGTATAAATGAAGACTTTGGGTTAGCAAACATTCAGCTTTGAAGCAGCTAATTATGTCTGAGGCTCATGGTGGAACAGAAGGTGGGCATTCGGGAGTTAGAAAAACCTTAGACAGAGTTAAACGGTCTTTTTATTGGAAAATGATGCGAAGGGAAATTTGTTCCTTTGTGGCAGCTTGTGATAATTGCCAACGAAATAAACATGAAAATGTGTTATCTCCAGGTCTGTTGCAGCCCTTACCAATTCCTGAGCATAATTGGACTGATATCTCTATGGATTTCATAGAAGGATTGCCAAAGTCTAGTGGTAAGCAAATTATTTTTGTGGTGGTGGATAGGTTGAGTAAGTATGCACACTTCATGCCCTTAAGTCATCCATATACAGCTCTTGATGTTGCACACATTTTTCTAGATAATGTGTATAAGTTGCATGGCTTGCCAAATTCTATTGTCAGTGACCGAGATAAGGTCTTCACTAGTACTTTTTGGCAAAGTCTGTTTTCCTTGTTGAATGTGAACTTGTTAATGAGCACTGCATACCACCCGCAAACCGACAGTCAGACTGAAGTGGTTAACAAGTGCTTAGAACAATATTAGCGATGCATAACAGGTGATAGGCCGAAAGAATGGGTGAAATGGCTTCCTTTGGCTAAATGGTGGTATAATACTTCTTATCATTTATCAACTCGAATGACACCGTTCGAAGTTGTTTACGGTAGGCCACCTCCTTCGTATATTGCTTATATTCTTGGTACATCTACCATAGCAGCTGTGGATTTGAGCTCAAAGGATAGGGATGCTATGATACGTCTGTTGAAAGCCAATTTAGTGGATGCACAAGCCCGAATGAAGCTATATTCTAATAAGAAGAAATCCGAGAGGAAATTTGAGGTGGGAGACATGGTATTTCTACGGTTACAGCCTTATAAACAAGTAAGCTTGTCAATTCACAGCAATAGGAAGTTGTCTCCGAGATTCTATGGGCCTTATAAGGTTATACAAAAGTTTGGACAAGTTGCCTATAAGTTAGAGTTGCCTATAGAGTCCAAAATTCATCTTGTTTTTTATGTTTCGTGTTTAAAGAAAAAGGTTGGAGAGGTTGTCACTCCGATTACAGAGTTACCAACAATACAGGAAGACAGGGCACCTACAGTTAGTACATGATTCTGTTTTGGACAAGAGAGTAGTCAAGTGAAGCAATCGACTGTACGTGCAGTGGTTGGTTCAGTGGTCTAACTCATTTCCCGAAGATGCAACTTAGGAGGATGCAGTTAAGATTAAGTAGAAGTTTCCTTTGTTCAAGCCTTGAGGTCAAGGCTTTTATAAAGGGGAAGGGAATGTAACGACCTTTTATTTTTTGACAATATTTTATTTTGGAGATTATTTCCATTAGCTATTTTTTAGGTGTTTTGAATTACTGTTTTTGTTATTTAAAATTGTTTGGAGTGCTTTCTTCCGAAAATAGTGGCTTAATCAGTGTGGGCTCTTTGGCTCTGACTTTTAAAGAAGTGGGTTGGCTGCTGTAAAGGGTAGAGAATGTTATCAATAAAAATCAAATTTTTTAGTCAATTAGTGTTTCTTCTTCCTAGCTGTTTCAAAATTGAAGTAAACTCTACAATTGGTCAATCACTTGGATATCAGTGTGATTGTGCAAGTATAATAAAAATACAATTAATAATGACGATAAATTAGAGATTAAAAGATTTATAATGGGCTAATTAAAAAATGAGGGCTGATGCGATAAAATGAGAGGTCAAATATCACCACTCATAAACTAGGACATTAGTACCATTAGCACCATCGACAACTGAAAGAACGTAAATAAAAATGAGTCACCAGATATAAAGCCAGGGAGCCCCTATGTTACATTTAATGTAACATACACACTCCACAACAACCACACAAATTATGAACCCACATACTGTGTGGGTGTGGGTTCATAATTTGTGTGGTTGTTAGAAAGTGTATATGTTACATTTCATGTAACATAGCATTTGCCATAAAGCCAAGGTCAAATACTTGTATTCATTCGCCAATAGTAGGGATGGCAACCAAACCCGGACCCGGATCGGACCCGGACTGAACTCGGAAAATCCGGTCCGGGTTCAACCCGCACCGGAGTAATTTTTATCCGGAATCCGGATCAATTTTTAACAACCCGCATATTTCCGGGTCCGGATCCGGTTTCAGGTGAACCCGCAAATCCGGAACCCGGACCCGGATATTATTTATTTTAATATTAATTTTTTATCCACGAATCCCTAAATATAAATAGAAAAAAAAAGTAAAAGTGAACCCTAGATCTAGATCTCTCAATCTCTCTCGTTCCTCTCTCGAACTTTCTCCTAAACTCTACTGTAAATCTGTAATTTCTCCTCTCAATCTCTCAAGTCACATCTGTAATCCGTTCATCTCTCAATCGTTCCTCAGTGCTCACTTATTCTCTCTCACTCTCTCTTCAACTCTCCTGTAATCTCACTCTGTCGCGGCCAGCAAAAGGGTTGAAATTCATCTCAGCAGCTGGGTTTGTTTGTGGTTTCTTGGATCCATTTCTTCGTAAGCAAAAAGTTAGTTCTTTGTTATTTATTTAATTCATCAAAAGTTTGCAACTTTTTTTTGTTATTGATGCATTTAGGTACCTTTTTTGACTTGATTGTATTAATTAATTATGTTTTAGTTTGTGGTTGTGGGGTTATGCTAATAAAAACGTGGTAATGTACTTGATTTGTATTAATTAATTATGTTTTTGTTTTGTGCCAGCTTCTTGCGCATTCTTTTTCCAATTAATCGAAGGGCAAGGGCCAGATAAAATCCAGTACCCTCTAATTCATGATTAATAAATAATAATGTTCTTTTTAAGAATTCAAAATTAATGTCCAGTAATTTTCTTGATTAATAATGTCTCTTGAAAATCTTAATCTTATAAATTCTTGATTAATAATGTCCCGTAATTTTCTTTCATTTTAAACATTGTTCTCTTCATATAAATTAACGAAATTCGGATACTGTGATTGTCTTAGCAATTTAATTAGACTGTGTTTGTAATTTTTGTAGAGTGAAAAATTGATATGGAAAATGAACAAAGAATCGACTTGGATGCCTCTGAAAAAAGTGATGAAAGTGTTTGTGTGAGAATTAGGACAGAATCAGAAAATAATAGTGATACAGTTGTTGAATTAGAACCAAATTCAACAGCAGCAGTTCATAGTTGTAGTCGTTGCCGTGGTCGTGGCCGTAGGGGTAATACTAATCCTGTCACTTCACAAAAACGAGATGGCGGTGGTAGAGCAGTCTCTGATGCTTGGAATCATTTTAAAAAGGTTAAGTTGGGTGAGGAAGTTCAAGCAATTTGCAATTATTGTGGGTTAGTTATGCAAGGACATTATTCGAGGGGTACTAATCACTTAATAAACCATGCTAAACGTTGTCCTAGAAGGTCATTTAAGAATGTACAACAAATGCACCTGTCTTTTTCTTCTAGAGTTGATGGAAGCACTTCACTTAGTAATTGTAGTTCTGAATCAAAATGGGATATGGCTACAGTAAAGCTTTTTGTAGCTAGAATGATTGTACTACATGAGCTCCCCTTAGCATTTGTTGAGTATGTTGGGTTTTATGACTTGTTGAAGCTACTCCAACCTTCTATTGAGACTATTAGTAGAAACACCATCAAAGCTGAAATTTTAAGGCTTTATGATGTTGAAAAGAAAAAGACAATGGGTATTTTGGAAGCTTGTGAGAGTAGAATCGCAATTACTACAGATATGTGGACTGCTAGTAACCAAAAAAAAGGATACATGGTTATTACGGCACATTACATTGATAGCTCATGGGTGTTGCGAAGTCGTATTATGAGGTAATATTCTTGAAACTTATTTTTTTTGTTTAAGTATAAATTAATGTCATGTATAATATTTTAATTATTTTTTCACATTGTTAGGTTTATATATGTGCCAGCTCCACATAGTGCTGAGGTAATGTGTAATGAGTTATATGATTGTTTGATGGATTGGAATATAGATAGAAAGTTGTCCTCTGTAACTGCTGATAATTGTGCTGCAAATGATTCTATGATTGCCTTGTTGTTGGGGAAATTTTCTATTAATTCAATGATTATGGGTGGCAAATTCTTTCATATGCGTTGTTGTGCTCATATATTGAATTTGATAGTTAGAGATGGTTTGTCTGTGATACAAAAGGGAGTTGAGAAAATTAGAGATAGTGTTCATTATTGGACAGCAACACCAGCTAGAGTTGAAAAATTTGAGAATGCAAAAAAACAATTAGGTATTAAGGAAACCAAAAACTTAGTACTTGATTGTAAAACTAGATGGAACTCTACTTACTTGATGCTTAGTACTGCATTATTGTATAAAGAAGTATTTGATCGTTTAAAGGAACGTGAAAGAAATTATACATCTTTACCTAGTGAGTCAGAGTGGAATTTGTCAAAGCTTATGTGTGAGTATCTAAAAAACTTTTATAAGTTGACAGAACTTTTTTCGGGGACACGATATCCGACATCTAATTTATTTTTTGCCAAGATTTGTGAAATTAGATTGTCAATGAATGCATGGTTGCAATCACCAATTGAGGGGATAAAAAATATGGCTACTAGGATGATTGCGAAGTATGAAAAGTATTGGGATGTTATTCATGGAGTTCTTGCAGTGGGGACTATGTTAGATCCTAGGCGTAAAATGTTACTGATTAACTTTTTATTTCCTAAAATATATGGAGAAAAAGCTGAATCTGAAATTGAAAGAGTGCGTAAGTTATTTGTTGATTTAGTACATGAGTATGAAGTAAATCATTTATCAAATTCAAGTGGGGGGGTTAATGGTGCCAATTCTCAAGTTGCTGCAGGAGGGGACTCTAATATGTTAGATTTAGATTTGGATGAAATGGCTGATGAGTGGGCATTATTTAGAAATGAAAACACACAGAGTACTCATTTTAAATCAGAATTAGAGCTTTATCTTGAGGAGAGTACTTTGCCTTCAACTAGTCAATTTGACATTTTGTCATGGTGGAAGAATAATCAAGGCAAATATCCTGTACTTGCAAAGATTGCAAGGGACTTTTTGGCCATTCCTGTATCAACAGTTGCTTCGGAGTCCGCTTTTAGCACTGGAGGTAGACATTTGAGCCCTCATCGTAGTAGACTTCACCCATCCACAGTAGAGGCATTGGTGTGCACTCAAAATTGGTTTTGCCTTGAACAAAACTTAAAAGGTATGAAAATTTTATTTATTAGAATCAAATTATTTGGTGTATTATTCTTATTATCAATTTATCACTAATTGGTTGTGTTGCTCATTATGTTTATAATTTACACAATTTTTTGTAGATGGAATTCCAGAGGAAGCAATACTTTCTGCAGAGCATTTGATTGATGAAAGTTGGATGAGTGAGCAACAGTCAAATGAAGTGGATGATTCAGAGCTTAGTCTTTAGCACTAGTGGCTGGAAATTTGAGCTTTAAATTGTGGAATTATGTTATGGATTTGTATATGTGAATGTTTATTACTTTAAAACTTTGAGTGTGTTGTATTTGTTTTAGAACTTGGAGGTGTTATATGTTTTGTTTTTTTTTGCCTTTTGTCCAGCAAATTTTGTTGAACCAAAGTGAAGTAACTTAGTTCTGGTAGTCTATTTCTGGATGTGATATATGTTCTTTTTTTTGCCCTTTATCTAGCAAATTTTGTTGAACCAATTCTAAGAAGAATACGGTAATGTGTTTTATCGTAATGTGTTTTTTTCATGTAATACATTAAAACATTAAAACATCGCCTGTTAAATTAAGCAATCAGATCTCTCAAAAAAAATAATAAATAAACCAATCCGGGTTCAAAACCCGGAATCCGGAAACCCAAATTTTTCCGGGTTGAACCCGGACCGGACCCGGATTAAAAAAATCCGGGTTTAATGCGGGTCCGGTTATGAATATTTTGTTTCCGGGTCCGGAACAGCCAAACCCGGACCCGGACCCGGACCCAGAAATTGCCATCCCTAGCCAATAGACATCAAGCAATGTCACTGAAGACAGTTGGCTGCAATTGACTTGCGAATATGCCATCCTAACGAATATAAATAGGGAGATTGTCAATTTCCCCCCTACATTAATCAACATATATTATTTTCCCCCCTACATTAATCAACATATATTATTTTCCCCCATGTTGTTTTTATAATGGCTAATAACCCCCTGATAGTATAAGTTTACAATATTACCCTTATTTTCAACTATTCTTTTATTTATATTTATTATAAATTAAATAAATCAGATGAATAGAAATTAAAAAAAATTAAGCATTAAAAATAAGAAATATATGTTTTGATATGAGCAAAAACATTAATAATAATTTTTTTTTGTACTTATTTAATTTGTGAAAATGTTCTTATAATAAATGTATAAGAAAATTATTATAAAATGATAAAAAAATTATTATAAGAAAACTTGAATGACAAATAAAAATTTATTATAAGATAAATAATAAAATATTGTCTATCTTTTTACATTTAATTTTAAAATATTACAAAATATTTATTATAAGAAAATGTTCACAAAATAAATAATTACAAGAAAAAAATTTTATTATTAATTTTTTTCTCATATCAAAACATATATTTCTTATTTTTAATGCTTAATTTTAATTTAGTTTCTATTCATGTAATTTATTTAATTTATAATAAATATAAATAAAAGAGTAGTTAAAAATAAGAATAATATTGTAAACTTATACTATCAGGAGGATTTTTGGCCATTATAAAAATAATAGGGAGGTAAATGATATATGTTGATTTCTGTAGGAGGGAAAGTGGCAATCCCCCATATAAATATGATAAATTGAATTCAAGATCTTGTTTCTGCAAACTGAATTACATTTTCAGTTCCCACGCAGCCGAAAGCTCACAATCACATAACTATATCAATACCAGTAAGCCACTCAACAAGAAGCAAGCCAGATCATGAGGGGCTATATACATGAATGAAAAGCCTAATGTGGAAAAATTTACAATTACTACATAAGTTTATCCCTAAACAAGTATACAAATTTCACTAATTTCACTGAATGACAGCTTAATTTCATATTTGGCGCCCAGAAGTGCACCGCCATTTCTCAACAAAACTATATTGTTTTTACTCAAACCTATATCTTTAACTTAAGGTAGTGCATTTAGGTATTAGGAATTTCGATAGAGCGGATAGGAGTTTTACCCATGCTCCACGTCATTGTTGTTGACTGGAACAGAGAAGCCTTGTGGACTAGCCAGAACATAGAAATCCTTTGCAACCATGTATCCCCCAAAGCCAATGAAGTGGTGAGGCAATGGTATTCTGATGACGATCGCAACAGCCAGTGAATAATCTTACCCTTCCAAATCCAAGCATTCTTCAAACATTCTGCCGCTAGCACATTCCTGCAAAGCTTTTGCATTGAGTTCTCTGCTGTATCTCCACACATAATTAAGGCCAACAAGAAGCTCAGTAATCGCAGCTTCTGTCTTTTCTTGATTTGCGAAGTACAGAGTCTGTACAAGAAGAACATTGGTCCTGGAAACTACACTCTGCTGCTCAAAGCTCCGCTCAGATTGCCACCTAATCATGTTATGAGCGAGTGGAGCCAACCATTCCAAAATGGCAGTCATTGCTGCAGTCCACTCGCCTGCTAGCCCTGTATCATACACTGATGAAGCCAGGCTCTTTGTATATGGCTTTAACCTTGCTCTCAAAGTGGCTCTCACACTTGCAGGTAACATATTGTACAAGTCTTCCCTTGCATCATGACCAATCAAGTGAGGAGATGCCACCAGCTTCTCAATTACAATAATGACATTTGCATAGTGTAGCGCTAAAGCAGCACCACCAAGAGTTTCGGGTGAAGCATCTAACAACTTGCCCTTGGAACTGAATATTGAAGATTTTGTTTGAACTCTATTGGCCTGAGGAATTCGCTCGACGTTGCTCTCTTTGGCTCCATTAAGAGCTCCCAAAATATTTGGACTTGAATAACGGTTGGCAACAGGAGAAATATCTGCAGCCATCATGCATCCTTTGAATGGTCCTACTTGAGTCAATCTGTTGGGTTTTGAATGTGGTTTCTTTCCATGGAGGGCAGTTGACTTATCACGAGTCTGCCACAACTTCTTAACATCCTTTCCGAAAATTGAACCTGATTTTGCCGTAGGTTTCCCAAGAGGACCAGAATAAAAGTTAAAATTGTTGCTCTTTACAGGAATAGGACCCGATTTTGTGCTCATAGCACTAAGAGGACCTGAATGATAATTATTCATTCTTTTTGGTTTTGAAATAGGACCTGAGTTAGCAGTAAATTTTCCAAGGGGACCTGAAGAAAATCTAGCTATACCAGTATTCTCAGATGGATGAACTGAAGATTGCAATAATGCAGAAACTGATTGGCTTCGGTAAATATAATCAGAAGACATATCTCTTGAATCCTTGACATCCACACTCACGTTTATTCCAAAGACATGTCGTATCCTTCCAAATAATGTAAATAGTGATCTTGCCAAAAGCAGAATTGTATAATCGTAAGTCTTATTCCAAAGAGAGACCTCCCTTAGATTCTTCACCTCCTGCTCCTTCCATGCAACCTTCTTTTGAAACTCTATCAAATGCTCTATCTCACCATCATTACTCTTCATTCTCTTCAGAGTTTGTATGTGATCCGAAAGCATTTCCATCTCTTGGTACAAATTTGCATTTATTGAAATGAAACGTTCCATCTTCTTGACTTTCTTTTCCATCTTCTTCCATGAAAACTCCCACCCATATGGGTCAGCACCAATATTAACAAATTCATCTAGAGCAATCTCAAAACTCTTTAAACCCTGATCATTACACTTCTTCCCAAGCCTAGCCACAGATTTCGCCACGTGGGCCAAATTCTCAATCATCTCAGCACATATTAAACTTGCAATAAACTCGTCATCCTCTGATACAAGCTTCTTTATGCCCACAGAATTTAGTATCTCGGCTCTCAATCTAGCAATCTGCTTATCACTCAAAGACTGCCAAAGGTGAACCACCTTAGACATCAAGCTCACAACTTCAAATGCAAGCACTCCAATCACCTCTTTTTGAGAACCAGCCTCGTGCTTTCGAGGTATTCTCCACAAATTACGAAACCAAGATTCTGCAACCATCTTTTGCCTCAGAAACTCTATCAATAATCAAAGAAAATTATTAATAAGCAGTCACGACAAACAAAATGAACATACAACAATTTCATCAAGAGGGGTAAATAAGACAAAATTCCAAAATAACTGAAAAAAGAATAAGTAATACCACCATGCATTCTGATGCTACAACTAACTATAAATAAAGAATTTTCATTTTATTATTTAACTTGAGATTCAATTTCCTGTAATCATCTTCAATTAAGCCTGAATTTCAGCTAAAAAAAATTACTGAACCTGATCTCTAACAAATGACTCATAAATATATATATAACAAAAAAAGTAGGGTGCAAAAGAATTCTCTAGAAACGCGTTAGGATCGAAAAAACTGAAATGGAAGTTAAAATAATCCCATGATTCAAGAACAGATCCCACTTACACTCAGTTAGCTTCAACTTTACACTCTTCTAACATAAATCATAACATCCATAATTTTGTCAACTTTACCATCCAAAGCAAAAAGTAACAGCAAACTCTGAAGTAAGAAAAAAGCGATAAATTTAAAAAATTATTATTATTATTATTATTATTATTATTATTTGTGGCAAATATTTAAAGAATAATCATGCTAAAAGTACAAATGAAAATGAAATAATCCTAACCAAAACTAGCAAATTTCCTTCAACAAAGCACTTAACAAACGAAAACCCAGATAACTAAAAAAAGAATAAAAAATAACCTTTAGCTTAGTTTGCACAACAATTTCATCCCATTTCATTTATGCATCAAAAGATGAGCAAACAAAAATAAAATAAAATAAACAAAGAAATAACTTTATGAAAATAATATTATAAAAAGATATAAAAAAGAGAACTTACCGATCACATGAAGAGGAGAAGAGAAGCTGGAGGAATCTTTGAGAAGTAAAAATGGATGAGAGAGAGAGGAAGAAGAGGAAGAAGAAAGTGAAGACTAGAGCCACATGGGGCAGAAACAAATAAAGCAGAAAATAGGTAGGAAAGGAAAGGGCTAAAAACGAGTGAAATTTAATAAAGTTTTAAAAGATCTCAGAGCTTCTTTTGCACTTTTGAATCCTTTTACTTTCTTAGATTTTCTTGTATACCCACTACTTGGACATGATTATTTGAATAATATGAATATGTATTTTGAGGCTTCCACTATAGTATTTTAAGCATACCATAACCCACAATCTGAATATAGTTAACTAATCAAAAAATTTAATAAAATCTAAGAAAATTTAATCATACGACGATGTCCAAGCAGTGGTTTTAGTTGAATTTTAATTTAGACTTATTGTAACATTTTATTTTAGAGTCAATTTATCTTTTAAAATAGAATTTTAAATATTTATCAAATGCTTAAATAGATAAACTTTTAGAATACAGCCGCCACATGATAATACTAGATGGATCTTTAAAAATAATTAATATTATGAACTAATCTGTACCAAGTCTTTTTTTTTACAATTATTTTATAAAAAGTCCGTCATATTTTTTTTTGTTAATAAAAGAAAAGGCATGAAAATCATGCTAGCAGGTGTGAATACATGTGTCTATTATGTGTACATAGAAAAAGAAGTCACATAAAGTGTTATAAACTAGTGAAAAGTAAGTGGTACAATATTCATTTTTGTCTTCTTGAGTTGAATTTACAAAGACTTGCTTTGAGTACTTTAAAAGAAGCACAGACATGTAAAAGTTGATTTCTACAAATCAAAATTAATATGATCGATTTATTGGTTATGTTAAATATTTTCTCAATAAATTATTTCATAGCATACTATTATCTAAAAATAACATAAAAATTTATCATTAATTTAAGCATTTGATCTTTCCCACTTTGTCCTTATATATTTGTCTTGAAATACAAATACTATTTATTAAATCAGTCCAATAATTCACTATGCTCAAGCAATGATTCAATATGATTCAATGATGAAATAGCAACAAAATGAAAATGTCCTTTTGTTACTGGGTGATAAATATTAAAAATCTGTTAAATCATTGAGAAACGAAAACGAATAGATATGTAGGACTTAAATGCAATATCTTAGATCCGTCGTTATCATTAATGGCAAGAACGCGGAAACTAGCCGTTTTACCGATTTAGCCTCCCAAGAACCGCTTTATAAACTTCAATTCGGGCCGGACCGGATCATAAGGACGCTCCATTTAGAGACAAATGCCGCCGAAATTGATCCGACCGAGGATCCGGGCATCCTACCCGGTTTTTTGTGCCTTAATCGTAGACAACAAACTTAGGGAGTTTTATTCTCCAGTAAATCTCATTTGTTTTCTTAATTAATTGTAATTAAGGAATGTCTAACGATTCTTAGACTTAAGTTTGACTTTTTTTTCCATAAATATTCAGTTTCAAGTGTATGTACTTTTAACCAATCTCATTCCATTTACAGACATAGAATACTTGAATTATTTTTTAAATAAATGAGAAAGAAAGTTGATGGAACGGGTAGTGGAATCAAATTGATCGGATAGATAAACAATAAATACTAAATCACAATTATAATAAAAATAAAATAGTAAAACATATAAAACAATTGACTCTAATTAAAATAGAAAATAAAAATACTTAAAATAACAAAATTCTAAAATTTTAAAATTTTAAAATAATGCCTTACATCAAAAGTCATTTACAATTTCAGCTAAAAAATTTTATTTAAATATTTTAAAGAACTATTTTTTGGACAGTATATGGTGAAAAGTAAAAGTGTAAGGGATAAGGGAAGATGTAAATGAGTTTATCAAAGATAAAAACTTTAAAGAATTCCCAAGCAACTCTTTTCTTTTCATAATCTTAATTAGGAATTGTGTAATGACTTTTTGATTTGATTTTGACTAAGAATGGTTGTAATTTGGCTGTACTTTAAGTGAGTGATATACAACCAATGCTGATTGTCTAAGATAATATTATGTGGCCAATAATTTAGAATTGTTTGGTGACAGCCCGATTAGTTTTTTGACTAAGAAGTCAGGTAATTTGGCACCTTTCTGTGATAGTGTTATGCAACATGTTAAGATGCATAACATTTCCACATTAATAATACAAAGCTTTTGCAATTATGTATTTTAAAGATAACGTACATTTGAGGGTAGACTTGCAAAAAGAGGGAAAAAAACAAAAGTTTTTGGTTTTAGTGTATGGATATATTGTTTTTAAATTAAAGAAAACAAACTACTTTATTAGTGTTTTTTGACGGATAAAGAAGAACTAGTGACCGATGCTGATGTTGATTTTTTATACCAATGTTGATGTCGATTTTTCTTACAGAGTATAATTTATCTTGAGTGGGGAAACAACATCGAAAGCCTCGGGTTGAATGGAAAGAGTTTGGCGTACTCTCTTTCAGGTTTTGTAAATCAAATCTCCAAGGATTGTTGAAAACACTCCCAAGGGTGTCGGTGAAAATCCTCTCTTAGTATGAAGAGCAATGTTAGACATTTTAATATTTAAGTTTTAATTTGAATCCCAACAGGTATTACTAACAAAAATTTCTTGAGAAGTGTCGGGGTTGTTGTAAATGAAACTCCTCTCTTGTAAAGAAAAGCAGCGCTATGCATTTTAACATCTGAGTTTCAAGTTGAATCTCAATTAACATGATATTTATTTATGAGATGATGGTTAAATAATTTTATAAACTATGAAATCCATCATATAATAGATAAGTAACACATGATATTAAGACTTAAGTTGAGACTTAAATATTAAAAATTTTAATATTATTGTAGTAAGAGTAGCATAAAGTCAATATGCAAGTTTAAATATATAAATAAAGAAAATGAGATTGCAAAGATTCCAAAATCATGAGCTCTTTGAGTGCTTATAGTTGGTTTTCGCAATATATTAAGGCAATAGTAAAAGTATATTTAAGTTAGGGATTCCCTCCCTACGTTTATCTTGAAGGAAGAGAAACTTCAACTCAATTCTGCATCTTTTTTTTGTAGGGATTGAATTTTGGAAAAATTAGAACTCATAATGGTATGTGTGTGTTATTTTATATAAAATATATTGTTTTGGATCCTAGACTTGGAGGTCCACCAGAATTTTGAGCTTAATGATTCATTAGGATTTCGCGGTCAGGTCAAAGAAAAATTTAAGTATAAAATCAAGGGTAAATTTCATTGTGCCCCCTATTAGAGTGATTATCTTCAAAATATCCTCCAATGACACGAAAACATTATCATAACCTTCAATTGTCGTGATCTCCCTGCTAAAGTTATGAGCTTAAAGGGTAAAATTGTGTTTGAACAAATACCTTAACAAGTGTTAGTCTAGAAGAGTGTGAGATGTCAAATCAAGGCAGCCTTTCAACTATTCTTTAGAATTTTATAATTTTATATAGGGTAATATTTTATAATAAGTTATTTTTAAAATTTTTAATGAGAAAATTTATAAGTGGTTAAATGTAAAAACAATAAAGTATCTTTTTCTTTTGGCGCAAATCATCATCTTATTCACAGTTTAGAGAGCGAAATTTTGAAACGGAGCATCAAAATATTGACAATAAACAATGCATTTCTATTTGAAAGACTACAAAAAAAGTGACCATTGGATAGTGGTTGCTGGTAACAACAACCTTACAATGGCAGACGTAAAGAATTTAATTTTTTTCATTCAATTATTTCCATTAAAATGGGTTTAGCAGCTTTTTTTTTAAATGTAGGACAATATTAATCAAAACAATGATCTATACATATGAAAAATTTGTGTTATTACTGTTATTATTTAAAGAAAAATGGGTTTAAGCCATAATTCTTAGTGAATTAGGGCATTTTGTTTTCATTGTACCATTAACGAAATTTATAATATTTTCTTTATAAATAAGTTGTTGGAGATTAAAAAAAAAGCATATATATTAGTATATATTTTTATATATATTGTCATGAGTGGTTGTTTAGCAAATATAACTAAGAAACTGAGTTATTGATAAGTACCTTGCATGTTTTGGTTTTGTTTTTCATTTTATGATATCATCATGCCTACGTTGGTGTTGTTATTGAAAATGCAAAGCTTTTGTTATTGAAGGGGCACTTGAGGGTCAAAGGCTTTATAAACTTTCTTCGTGAAAATTTTGAGGTTGGCCTCATTGACCCTAAATTTCTAAATAAAATTGTTCTAATCAATGTTGCAATGAAAAGAATAGCTCGGAGAAATAGTTATAGAGATGAGAGATTCATCATTGAAATTACACTATCATGGAATGGGAAGAATGGTACAATAGATAATGATCATGAGTTGTATAAGATATGACACTTATACAATGATAAAAAGTATATAGAGATTGTGTTTGACATGACCATCATAGCATTTAATATGATGAATGTGATTAAAATGAGGTTGCATGTAGAAGATGTTGTTGCTGGGCTTGATGATGAACCTCAGAGTGTATTATCTGTGTTTCAGAGACAACCAATCGACAATCTTGAAGCACAAAAACATGTACACGCAACTGCTATTGGAAAAAAAAAGAGGTGTTATAAGAAAATCAGTAGCAAGAAAAAGTTCAAGAATATTTCAGAGACCAAATTTGCTAGGCTTTCCATTCTAGAACCAGAGTCCAAAACTGAGGCCACCATTGTAGCAGAAGATGATATTTAGACACAAACCACAACTGAACTTGATACTACAACATAAGTTGATAATCCTGAAACACAAACCATAACTCATCCCACTACTATAGCAAAAATTGAACTTGAAACACAATCCATAGTTCAACCTACCACTATAATAGGAGCTAAATCTGAAATACAAACAAAACTCAACCCACCACTGTAGCCGAATTTGAACTTGAAACACAAACCACAACTCAACCCACCACTGCAGCCGATCCTGAGCTTGAAACACAAGCCACAACTCAAATTACCATCTTCAAGTCTAGACAAATCCAAATCCTACTCATGAATCTCCACCTAAAGTTTAACTTGATAGTCAAACTACACAAAAGGTACTAGCAAAATTGAAGGCACCTATCAACAACAATATGCAACCTAGTATGTTTGATCCTTTTGTCACGCCTACAAAAGGAGCTGCAGGTAAAATATTCCTAGATTTTGATCAAGTCACAACAAAACTACTGCCACAATTTGACTAAACCCCATTCCTAATACCAACAACAATAGTACCACCACAGTTTGACAAAACCACCATTATCAATGCCTACATTTAGCCATCCTTCAGGTGATGATGGTCCAAAAAAGAGTGCTGATGAGGGTGTGACTAACTCCTTACACCTTTCAAAGCATGGTGACTACTTATTATACAATTTTCATGTTACTGATGAAGGCCTCGATAAGTTTGCAGTGGAAGTTGATGAAGAAGATGTTGAGGCTGTTGATTCATCATTTTCCCAATTCTTACAGAATAATATGTCTAATAAGTTCAGAAGATCAATGGCCGCACATTCTCAAATAGAGGTACCAACTGAAGAAGCAGAAAAGACAATGCCTACTGAGAATTTACCATTAGAGGTTGTGCAAATTGAACCTTGTAAAAGAAAGGGGAGAAATGTCAACAAGTCACATATTACTATCACCCCTTCACATAGGCAAGCTAACAGGAGAAAGAATGCTGCTATCCAAATTAGAGCTTCTCGAAGGATTGCAAATTAGAAGATGCCTCATTCTACAACAGTAAAGGCCGATAAGATAATTGCATAGAAGAAAAGAAAGACCAACTTTGTAGGTTTTGAACAAGTCATGAGTAAGCCTAAGGCAAGTAAGAAGAGTAAATCAAGTAGGAAGGACGATTGTGTTGGTCCAACAAGACATGTAGAGGTAGATGATGAAATGCTACACAACAAGAATATTGGTCTTTAGCGACAAAAATATTTTTGTCGCTATAAGTACTTTTTAGCGAGGAAAAAAACTTTTGTCGCTAAATTCATAGTAAAAAAATATATTTAATTATCACTTTTAGCAACGAACCTAAAGAGGACATATTGTAACAAAAAAATTAGGTTCGTCACCAGAAAATTAAGTGGCAAAAAAAAAAAATTTGGCGCCCAAACCTTTAACGACCAAAATTTGATATATTGCTAAAATGTTTTGATATGCCAAAACCACATGTTTTGGGCACAAAAATAAACTTTGTCGCTAACCAATTTCATCGTTAAAACTCTTTGATATGCCAAAAGAGCATATTTTAGCAACAAAAATAAAATTTGTTGTTAAAAATAGTTTTAGAGACAAATTCTATTCGTCACTAAAACTCTTAGATATGTTAATTGACTATGTTTTGGCAAGAAAAATAAATTTCGTCGCTAAAAAATATGAAAATTAAAAAAAATTTACGGGTAATTTTCTGACAAAATTTAAGATATTTAGTGACGAAATTGAATTTTTTTCTATCGCTGCATGTGTCCTTTTAATGACAATAGTTAGATTTTGTCTCTAAATGTACACTTTTAGAGATGAAATATTTTGTCGCTAAAAATTTCAAAATTTAAAAAATTTTGTGGGGTTATTTTACGCCACAATTATGTTTAAGCAACGAATTTTAAATTTTATTGCTAAAAACTCTTGTAGCCCATTTATATATCATTTACTTCATTTATTTAATTCTTTCTCTCATTCTCTCATTCCCTTACTTTTATTCTTTAATTCTCTCATCTCTAAATATAAGATTTGTTTAAAATCTCTATAATAAATACAAATACATTATTAAAATAAAAATTATAATTTAATATTTAATATTATTTTAAATGTTAAAAATAATTTAATATTATTGGTCTACTAAATTAGATTATATTATTCATATTAAATGTGTTAATGAAAAAAATTTCTTAGTCAATTTTCTAAAATACTAAATTGAAAGGGGATTATGATAAAAAAAAAAAGGAGTCTCGGTGTTCCTTTCTCAAAATTTGGGGATTTTTGTGACTATTTTTCTAAATCTTACGACGTAGATACCGCCCCCTCCCCCCCACCCACCCTATTTTGATTGATCCTAAATGAACCTGTTTAAGGTTTTTATTAGTAATTTGATTATAGGCATGCTTAACTATTAAATCTAGTTTAATCATTTGATCCTTAGAAGTACATGACACATATCTTTCATTATAATTTTGTTGTAGCAAGGATTTGCTAAGTAAACTTTCCTTCTTATATATTATAAATTAAGTCCAATTTATTCTATTTAAGCTTTTCTACTTGTTCATCTAGATCCATAAGGTTTTCTATTTTAACATCCTCATCTCCCTTTCTTTTACTAAATATTCTTTTTAAATAATTACCTTCTAATTTACTAATACTAACTATCTGCTTACCTTTATCCATTAATAATACATATAGCTCTTAGTTTTCTTAAGTTGAAGGCTTCCTATATTTGTGTTAATTTTAATTTTTTCCAAATCTTCTAATTTTGAAGTTGGTATAACTTTTGAATCCTTATCTTTATCCGCTTATTTTAATTTTAATCTTCATTCTTCTAATCCCAAAATTTTATCTAACTCTACTATATTTTGATCTTTTATAAAACTAGCTAAAACTATCTTGAAATTCTTGTTTAATTTATCAAATTCTAATTTCAAATTTCCACATGAATTGATTAATAAATCTACTAAACTATTTAAATGCAAGTTTTTTAATTAAATCGTGTCTAAAGTTTCCTTCTATGTTATAGTCTACATTATATCTATCCAAAATTACCTTCTTAGTGTGATGAGTACCAATTTCTAAATCTAAATATTCTATTCTTTTCATAGACTATTAAATCTTCTAATTAGGATTAACTAATTAAACCATGCTCTGATGCCAATTCATAAAGGTTTGTCTAATTAACTTCTAAAAAATTAATTATAATTCTAAATTGTTATTCTTTTAAGGGCTGAAATGAGAATTTCTTATCACTTCTGTCTTTTTATGTTTCTTTATCTTTTTCCCATATAGAAAGTCAAAGTTCCATACGAGTCATTTGGTCATTTTTATTGCTAATTAAAGATATTATACATTTACATTATGATTAAAGACAAAAAAATGAAACAGACATGGAAATTTACATGTCCTGTTCTACTGAGATAAGCTTACTAATGTTTTATGAATTTTTAAGGTGAAGACAAAGATAGAAAGCAACAAGAATTAATGGTAATTGGATTGAGTAATGGAAGTAACGTTGTTGTATTGTATTTAATAAATTGGGTAAATTTTGGCTACCCCAAATGAATTGACATTTTGCACCGCGCACTCAAAAAAATGACATGTTGCATTGGACCCCCCCAATTCCATTACATTTTTAGTTATTATTAACATAATCATGTGAAGTTTAATGAAATGACGAAAATACCCATTTTTAAATTTTAAATATTGAAGTTGCAAAATACCCTATTTTGCTGTGTTAATTGACATTATTATCCTTGCATGAAGGCTTTGCTCGTCGTTGATGAGACTAGTCATAAACATTTACATGAATGCCCATATAAATATACATGGTTTACATTGCCACATGGCAACACAAATGAAGCAACATTCAACTGAAGTGGATGTTGAAGCCTCAGTCTAACGGCTATATCTGTTTCTGACGGTCAAATTAATCACCCAATTATATAGAGTATAAAGACACATACCTTTATAACCAGCCTCTATCAACAATTAACATTAAAAATTAGCAGCAACTTCACACCTTCAACTTTCACCCTAATGCAAGCTTAAAACATCAACAACAATACAACATAACACATTCAACAATTAAGCATAATACCTTCAGTTGTGACTCTATTGCTTGCACATACCATAAACATTACAAGGAATAAGCCGTAAAAAAAAAGAGAAAATGTCTAGTTTGAGGAGTGCATTAAGTTCATCAACGCACTCACCATTGCAGGATAATTTAATCAATAGGGGCTTATCTAGTTCCATAACAAAATATGTTACTGTAGATGCAGGGTAGCGATAACTCTATGAAATAAGAGTTATCATGATACTTTTAAACTTAAATCAATAATACTTAGAGAGTAAATGATGTGTTTTCATTGTAATTTTTGTTATATTTTGCATAAACATTCATTTTAATTTAGTCTTAATAAATTTTGCTTCATTTAGAGTAATTTGTGCTCAAATTGTGTGCTTAATTGTAGGTGTCTAGAAGCTTATATTTCACGGAAGGAATGTTGTTGCAATAGGCTCGCAAAAATGAGGAAGAACATGACTACATAAGAATTGAAACAAAATCTGGAGCAATGTGGTGCTATAGTCGTTGCTGGAGCAGCCATTGCTGTAGCAATCCTGGAACAACGACATAGAAAATTTAGCGCGGGATATATGCAGTTTCCTAATCTGACTTATGTGTGCCCTAGGCTTTTGTTTACCCTAGTTTTCAGATATAAAAAGAGCACACATCATATGAAAAAAGGTGGCGAATTATCATTGGAGAAATCAAAAGGGAAAAGGAGAACAAAATCAGAATTCATGGGAAAGCAAGTCTGAACCAGTGAAGATAAACCAGCAGAACTATTGTGGATTCAATTTTCATCGTTCTTTACTTGTTCCTTTACTTTCTCTTTGATTGAAACGATGTATTTCATGACTGATATTTTGCTGTTTGTTTTTCTTTTTCAAAATATGAACTAAATTTAATTGTAATTGAGTGACAAACAATCTAAATGGATTTTTTTACTGTTCTTATGAGTTGTTATACGATTGCTGTAGCATTTTACTCTAATAAGTATTATTATAATCATTATTTTGGTTGACTACCCATTTAATGATTCAAGTTAAGATAAAGTCGCAAAAGGGTCTGTCTTAGTAGAAACTATTAGAGTAATACTTAATCTTAATTTAAGTTTCCTGGACTAAGATTACTTGAGTCCCAAAAGGGCTATATTTGAGTTAAGATTTGTGAAGAACTAGACATAGAAATTCACCTTACAGGGTAGAGAGAGTGTATACTCATAATGTCATACCGTAGGTGGGTTAACAACTGGTAGTTGTTAGGGTGATTAAGGGTATGAGAAATCTGACAAGCGACAATTAAGAATGCAAAATAATTCTGCTCAGTGCTGTAGGAATTGTTGTAGCAACTAGTGTTAATTTAGACAAAACAGTCAGTCCATGAAGAGAGTTTGATCACTCAGCTACCTTATTCCCATTAAATTCTTTTACGCAATTCATTTAATTTGTTTTATTACTACATTGATTTGTTTTATTTTTGTTTTTCTTTTATTGTTTATTTCAATGGTAATTCACTTTTAATTAGAATCTTTTTGGAACAAAAGAAGTTTGCACTATCGTGATTGCTGTAGCCTTTCTAGTAACATTAATGCATGTGGAGACGATCTTAAATATTCATCACTTTATTATTTGTTGTGTCCACTTTCACATTGACATCAATAGCAATTGAGTTAAATAAAAAACCCAACCGATAGCAATCAAAATTATAGAATCCATACCAAATCCAAATAGATTATACTACAGTTATCCTAATGATCATGGATGTGGTTTCTTTAGATGGTGGGAACCAACTAAAGAGGAGGTTGCAAAAATTCGAGCAAGATCACATCAGTTTGAAGAACAAGCAAATCCACACATGTTCGAAGAAGCTATTCACAATAGCCATAGTTTTAATGACAAATTAGATATCAACACATTTCATCATAGATTTACTAATATTGAAACTATACTTCATCAACTAAAAAAATAACAATTCACTGCCATATTGTTGCTACTTGTAGTGTTGTTTATAATACATTGTAATGTAAGTTATAACATTGTAGAATAATTGATTGTAACAAAAAATGCTAGCCATATATTAACCATAATGTCTTATCTGATTTGAGTAGTCTAATGTAAATTACATTTTGATTCTCAAAGTAACATTGGTAGCAGCCTATACATTCTAATTAGAACTTATATAGTTACATACAAATGAATCTAAAAAAAAAAAATGAATTGTTGGTTTAATTCCTAGTACTTGTAAATGAATCTTATGCCCAACAACTTAAAAAATACCACGAACCATGCATAACTTATATACTAATTGTCACAAAATGCACACTACTGTAATTGGCAAGTTTAGAGTCAAAGCACAAACTGAAACTGCATCTCCAATTTCATGTCAAAAGTAGAGCAAGTCAAACTATAGGCTTGTTAATCTTCATGCCAGTCATGTGGTTCAAATGGCATTGTGGAAGGTGTCAAAAAATGGTTATACTACCTCCACAACTTAGAAGTAAATCAACTATTGCCAATGCATCAAGCAAACATGCACAATCACTACATTCCAATTGACATTATTTAACTATCATATCAAGTCCCAATAATATACATAAAATATCATGCAGTATGTATTTAATACTTATGTATACTAAGTACAGATGATGTGCATTCAAATTAATTTTCGGTTATTCATTTAACATAAATGGTTTACTGTTTGCAAGATGATTGTTCTTTGGAATGTTATCGGTGGACCGTTATTAATAAACGGTATACCGTTATCTAAGATTTACTCTCTGGAATTCAGTCAGATTACCGTTATCCATAAACGGTTTACCATTATATGAGATTTGCTCTCTAGAATGCATTTAGTTTACAGTTATCCATAAACAATTGTCTTTTATCTTTGATTTGCTCTTTGGAATGAAATCGGTTTACTGTTATCGATAAATGGTTGATCGTTATCTTTGATTTTCTCTCTGGAATGAAATCGGTTTACTGTTATTCGTTAACGGCTTGCCAATATCTGAAATTTACTCTTTGTAATGCTTTTGGTGTGCCGTTAGCCATAAATGGTTAATGCAATCGGTTTACCATTTTCTTGAAACGGTTTGCCGTTTTCTAGAAATTCACTCTCTGGAATGTAATTGGTTTGCCATTTTTTGTAAACGGTTTGTCGTTTTTTCCAGTAAGTTTTGCTTTGCTTTGCATAATATACGGCTTAAAAAATTGATCCAATTAACAACTAATTTTAAAACTTATCAATTGAAAATTTGTTTATTATCATCAAAATCATTATTATAAAAACAAAAGAGTTAACAACTTCATTATCTTGTCATAAATTCTTCTTCAAATCTCACTCCCCCAGCCATTGCTTTCTCTCTTCTATTAATCAGCCTCTTTATAAGCTTTTTTCTAATCCACTCTAGCATTGTCAATATTGGCTTCTTCTTTTAAACCTCAACCCATGCATTAAATGATTCAGCTACCTTGTTAGTACAATAATCATACTTTCAATTATTGTTAAAAACATGTTTGGACCAAAACTTAGTTAGTAGTTTCCTTATCGTCTCATATATGCCCTCATATGTCTTTCTTAGCTCTTCCATAGCTCTATCAGATGCTCTTTGATTTGAAGCCCTTGTTGATACCCAAAAATGTGGTTTGAAGCCAAAGAGTGGATGCTTTGCTTTTAGATTGGATAGAATGTGCCTAGGACAATACCTCACATGTGCATTAGGGAACTCTAATGCCAAAGCATTTTGAATACCTTTTTACCTATCACATATAAAGGTGAGCTGCCAGTTATTTCTTAAAAAAGTGTTCAAGTGCCCAAGAAACCATGTCCATGTGCTAGTGCTCTCAAAAATACATTTACAAAAAACAACTAGGAAAATTCCATCATTCACATCAATGGCCACAGCTGGTAGCAGCACACCCTTGAAGGGGTTTTTTAAATGGCATCCATCAATGTTAAAAAAGGTCTACAATCTTGGTTGAAGCATTCTCTTAGTGCAAGGAAGGATACAACAAATCTGTTAAGTGAGTTCTGAGCTATTATGTACGATATCTGACCATACTAACAAGTGCTAAAGCCTATGGCATCTTGTTAAGTATCATCTGTTCATAACTCCTTATTAGCCTATAACTTGACTCATGATCAGCACATTGGCACTTTAAAACTTTCTTTTTTGCTCTATATATCTTATACTTATTCACTTTCACACCATACTTTTTTCTGAGTTTACTTATAAACCATTCAACCTCAGTGTCTAATTGTTCTATAATTGTTGATGCAACTTTACAACTATGAACTCCACTGTACATTCAGGGTTTTTCAGATCTCTTTGACATGTGTGGACATTGTGAAGTCTCCTAATAAGAAATTGTGGTCTAAATTTTATCTTTGCTGCATGTAAAAATAAAGAGCATTGAAAGAATGCACAACCAATAGTAATTCTGGATCTCTCAAAGTTGTGCTTGTACATTTTGAACCTATTTTCAATTGCATAAGTTCTTAAAGCCCAAGTTAACTATCTAAAGTTTTTGAAATACTGCCCAATTTTAATTACATCTTCACTAGGAACATACATGTTTTCTCTCATTGTTGCATCTATTTTTGACAAAACCTCATCAGTCTCATCATCATAATCTTCACCAAATTCATTATCATCACTATCACAATCAGATAGCATATAATCTATGTCACTATCATTAGAATAAACATAACCCTCATTAGCTTGATCAATAGGAGGGACAAGGGCATTAATAACACTTGGAGCACCTTGTGGATGATGTGAATCTTTTTCTTTGGATTCAGTTAAGCCATAATCACTGTCATCAAAGTCATATATGAATGTTGTTGGTTTAGTTCTTTTGGATTTCTTCCCATTATCATTAGAACTTTAAAAGGGGTTAGATGTTTGGAGAACGTATGAGTTAGGCTTCTGTATTGGCTGGGTTGAGAAGGCATTTGGGGTATTAAGTGTCAGTTTATGTAAGTACTGAAATACTAACTAGACAACCCAAGAGGGGGTTGAATTGAAATTTTAAAATTTAAGTTAAGTAAACCACACAACAATTTAATCTAATACCTTAATGAAATAAAAAATAATAAATTCAAATAAAGCACAATAATAAGAGAGTAAGGGAAGAGAAAACAAATATTATGATTTTTACGTGGTTCGGCAATTCTCGCCCATGTCCACACTTCCAAGCTCACCCGGCTTGAGAATTTTACTATCCAAGCCTCCCAAGGCTTCAAGTTCTTTACAATTGACTTTAAAGGTGTCAATGGACCTTTACAATCAAAAGATTATCTTCACAATCAAAAGATTATCTTCTCAATCTCTTCATCACAAGTGTTTATCATATTTGTACACTCACAATTTGATGAGAAATGAAAATTACAACAAACAACTCTCTTTTAGAGTGGATATACAATTGATAGCTCAATGAAGATTTAATCTATGATGATTTGTGAAATTGAAGCTCAATATATGTTGTGCGCACTTGTTTATACTTGCCAAGATTACCAAAAATGAATTGGATTTTAGTTTATATAATTTGAACGCAAAAACAAGCCATTATGAGTTTTCTGATGATAACTGGCTTGTCGTTTTTGGAATCTGGTTAGCTGCTTTTATATTATCGTTACAGTAAATATTTGAATTTTAGAACATTCAACATGCTGCTTTCGGAATCCGGTTAACTGCTTTCATTCCAGTAAGCTACTGCCCGAAATTTGATTAACCGCTTGTCAAATCTGGTTAGCCGCTTGCTACAGTGATTGCTACAATGAACTATTTTTGAAAATTATAGTTTTGACCCAAAACTTTATAGAATTATGCTATGGCCCCAAACGTCATAAAATTTTTCACAAAAGTCAAATTTAGAATTTCTAAATAATGCTTGTTATTTCCAAAACTTTTTGAAATTATGATATTTTTCAAAACACTATGAACCTTTTCAAATAAGTCACTCTCCAGAATTCAAAGCAATATATGTTGATTTCAAAGTTTTGAAAACTCTTTCAATTAGACCATCAACTTGAAAAACAACCAATTTTATGAAATCATTTTTCTTTTAAATATAAAACTTTTATAATGTAAAAATAATGATTTATTTAAAATATATAAAAAATAATTTGAGCTTTTAAAAGCTTAATTACTCTTAATTTTGTTTGTTATCATCAAAATCAACATTATGGATACATAAATATTAACAGGTACGCTATCTGTTGTTGCTGCTAAAGCTGAGGAGAGATTGAAGAATGTTAAGTAATTTTTTTCCTTTGTGGGGTTTCATCAGAACCATTTAAAGAGGTTTTATCAACATTACTATCACTAATTGTATCAAAAGTGTATGTTTTATTACTATGATTTGGTGATATTGTGTGTTGGTCTATTGATGATCTAAAATGGGTGTCCATAAAATCTTCAAAAAAATCAGAGTTGGACCGAAATTCAGTATTAAGCTTTAATGTAGAAGCATATGGTAACTGGTATGGTTTGGCACTTATACTGGTAGGAGGGGCATCTGGGACAAGGTTATTCTGGTCAGTCATGATTGGAATACTGGTTTTAGGGGCTTCATAAATGATTACTTTAGAAGTTTGGAATAAGACTCTTTTAGTTGTTCACTCCGCAAGTGAAGGTATCTCATCAAACTAAAGTTACATATAATAGTACATGTTGTGGTGTTCATGTAACTGAACAATAAGATCATGATAATCCACAATCTGAACTTTCTTCCTTTCCCAAGATAGACAAACACTTAGATTAAACTTCTTATCAGGAGTCATCATTCTTTCATATACTCTTATTTGAAGTTTTATGATAATACAGACTTTACTCAACTTGTCAGGATCAATGACACCAAGATAATGTGTTGTGTCTTTAAATGTGATATAAAATGTTGTATTATTGTCATCATCCGTTTTCGCCCGTACAAAGAATATTTTATCCTTAATTAACTAATACTTAGAGTTGGTGTCATGTAATATAGATATTGTATTCCATAAATGAAAGTGCATAAAATAACTTAAATCCCATTCTGACATTGTAGTCAAATAGTGAAACCATAAACCCAAAAATCCCCAATTGCACATACATAATGCAATAACATGCAATTAATAATTTTTAAAGTAAAATGTATCAACAAAAGCAAGCATTCAAAGAATTCTACACTGACTATTATAAATAAAAAATAAAATCTTCATCCAACAAAATTCAATCTTAAAAAAAATTAAATAAAAATTTACCATGGAGTACTATGATAGGAATCGAATGAGAAGCTAAGAAAAACAAGACGAAGATGGTGAGGAAATAAATGGGTAGTGAGTGAAAATAGAGCTACCATGAGTGTTTAAAAAAAAATTGAAGTCCCACCTATCATTGCATTTCAACAATAATGCAACATAAGTTAAACATCCACACAAAGTCAGTCATAAGTCCAGTACACACGCCAATAAAAAAAATACAACAAATCCAACTACCTATTTGACATGCAAGTAACAGAGCAGATGCTTTATATTTATTATTACTATTATTATTGTTGTTATTTTGACACTATCATACACCCGTTGAAAAGAAATTTACATCGTGTGGGTAGAGATAGCCAACGGGCTAGGCCAGCAAAGAAGGTGCATGTGGGCTCGTGCTTGTGCGGTGTTGTGCCCACCATGTGCTTCTTGCTATGTTGTACTGTGCTGGTTTTTTTTTTGGCTCAGGCTTGGCCCGACGCCTGCCATGCCCACACATGCGTTGTCGTGCTGTGCCTAAGAACAAATCATGACAAGTTTTTTTTTTAAGAGGGATGCCAAGCCGTTGGCATATTTTTTTCAACTCTATGTGCTTTTGTTTTTATTCATGTGCCTTTAGTCAGATTTAATAGAATCTGAAGTTCAAAACTCAAGTTTGTCTTCAATAATAATAAACTAATAATAGTAAGAGAATGTAATACTAACTACTAAGTTAGAATTTATGGTAATTTAATTCTTTTTTAATACTTTACAACAACAACAATAATACTAATAAGGGAAATTATCAGCCATATACCCTTAAATGACACCAGTATCAAACGTGCTACAACACTTTTCAAGTGTATTACTCGTATACCCTATGTTGACAAAATATTTCTGCCATCCACCGATCCGTTAACTGCCGTTTGCGAAGGCTGACATCATAAGGATAATTTAGTCTTTTTAAAAAATGACATGTCATCCCATTTACCTAGTAAACAACGACATGTCATATGATATATTTTGATACAAATGACATGTCATCCCATTTATCAGATAATTGTTAATAATTGCTAAAAAAAAAACCTACTTTACAACCGTATCTACTCTTCTAAATTTAACCTAAATTATTGAAAATCTACTCCTCCAACCTCCAACTTGAATTTTTTATGGTATAATATGTATAATTATAAATAATATGTTGTTAATAATTTTTTTATGGTATAAAATGGATATTTTTTATGGATAATTGTTAATAATATGTACCATTAATAATTCATATTTTTTAAATAAAAAATGTATTGTTAATAACAAAATAAAAAAATTGTGTATTGAAAATTTACATTAATTTTCAAGGCAAATTTGTTTTTTTATCTCATTTTGAGTTTAAAGGGTAAAATAGTCATTTTGTTCAAATTCTGTTAAGCTTTTAACGGTAGTAAACAGAAAGGTGGATGCCAGAACTCTTTTGTCAACTTAGGGTATACGAGTGATATAAGCGAAAAGTGTTGTTGTACGTTTGATACCGGTGACATTTAAAGGTATACCGGTGATAATTTCCCTACTAATAAATATTTTTTAAGAGTTGACTTAATTGTTAACTCAAACTTACATAAAGTCATAGGCCATCGTCTATAATAATATTAATGCATACATATTATAAAATCATGATATTTATAATTTTATTTATTACAATCATAATATTATCTATTCATTTAATAAATTATCAACATAAAACAATTAGAGTATTTTATTTGAAACTTAAAATTAAATGAATTTAAAAAGTTACGCTAATAAAATATATTAAAAGATTCAATTTTAAGTTATTTTGTAAAATAAAAAAATTTTAAATTTATTTTCATTAAAAAGTGAAATGTGCTTGTTGCGAAACCTTTCACATGCCATGCTTTAATCCATTTCTAATTGTGTTGTGCTTTTAGGGCCCACTTGCCTAAAATTCTCAACTTGGCCCGGCTTGTGTGCATGTTGTGGCATGCCATGTCGTGCCATGTACCCTACCAAAATGTACTCGTGCTATGTTGTGCTGTACGGACACGTGCCATGTTCATGCTATGCCACATGCCACTCGGCCCGTTGGCCAGCTCTACATGTGAGTATTTATTTCGTTTAAGGATTTATCTATGATGCTATATGTATTTTTAGAGCATTGATAATGGGGTTATTGTGAACCCTTGATCTAAATGTTTTAATCTCAATCACCATTTAGTATAATGGATAAATAAATAATTAATTAAAATATAGCAAGTAACTTACAAGTTGTTGGTAAATATTGATTTTTAGTTTTAAATTAGCATATAAGTGCTATATTATTCTATATCATGCATAGCACTTAAGATGCTGATCTTGTTGAAGTGTTCAAGTCATTCCAAAAGAGCTCAACATATATATACTTGCTTTAGACTTGACACATGAGCTCTAAATGGAATACCACAAAAGTAGATTCATTTCAATACTGAGAAATTTTATTTCCCTAAATAGAAGAAGAGATTGGAAACTTAGAAACTAAAAAAATTAATGATTAATCCATATAAAAACTTTACATCGAATATGAAGTTGAATTAAAGGAAAAAAAAATTAAAGTAACAAGATACAAATTTCAATTAATAAAGTTCATGTTCTCGCAATTCAATGTTGGCTCTAATTAATAATTCATAGATGTTAGTTTTTAATTACTATGGTGGCATGGATAGTAGCAAGAGGATAAAAGAAATACGTTTTTAGGTTTTATCAATGACTACGCATTTGAGACAAAAAGAGAATAAAAAAAGTGTTATGCTATTAAAAATTAAATGATGCATTTATAATGTACCACAACATAAATGTAAAACATAACCAATATATATATATATATATATATATATATATAATGATATTTTTGAGTAGTCAATTGTATCTTTCTTTTACAAAATGCTAACTATGAGCATCTGAAAGAATGGTGCATCATGATTCATACCAGTTAATGTGGCTACCAACGTACCTTAAGTGTAGTATTACCCAACAAAAAAGCTTGATTTTTTAAAGAATGATGCAAATCATATAACTTGGAAGGAAAAGTTCCTTGCAGGTTTACCAACCCTTTTAGGGGAAAAGGTTAGGAATTCCATTAAAGCCCTTTATGATAATCGTATTCCATATGACGAACTCACCTATGGTGAATTAGTCAGCTTCGTCAATAAAGAATGTTTAAAGATTTGTAAAGATTTAAAACTACAGAAACGACTTAAGTGGGAGCTTAGGAAATCTAAGCAAGAATTAGGTAGTTTCTGTAAAAAATTCAATTATGACCCCTTTAAAACTTCTACTTCCAAATATTGTAATGGTAAGTGTTCTTCTAAACCTTACAAAAAACATTATAAATCTAAGAGCTACAGGAAACCCTTTCAAGACTTTAGAGATCATTCTTATAAGAAACCTTCGAGGCCTTATAAGAAACCGAATTTCTCTAAAAAGAAAGAGTTCAGAACCAAACGTAAAACCCCCTTTAATTACAAAGAAGCCACATGTCACAAATGTGGAATGAAAGGCTATACTGCAAAGTATTGCAGAATGAATAGAAAGCTTAATGAAATTGGTCTTGATGAAGAAACCCTTTCCAAAGTTGCCTCTTTGCTTATAGAGTCTTCTGACACTGAGTCTTCCATTTCGGGAGATAGTGACCCTCTCTAGGTTGATGAGTTGATAGATTCAGATACCTCTGCATCTAGCAATAGTGACTCTGAATCAGATTCTTATTTAAAGAAAAGCAATGTTTTAACTAAAGACCAAGAAATTTTTCTTGAACTTGTAAAGTATATTTCTGATCCAACTCTTCAAAAAGAATATCTTGATAAACTTTTGAAAACTCTGGATTCTAATAAAACTGAAACTTCTAAAGTTCCAATTATGAAAAAGAATTCATATGATCTCACTGAAATTTTGGGTAATAAGAAAACAAAGAAAACAATTCCTAATATCCAAGATTTACAGAAAGAGATTCAAGATATTAAACTTGAAATTAAAGAATTAAAAGAGAAACAAAGGACTGATTTTGACACTATTCAACTTCTTTTACAAAAACAATTAGAAGATAATTTTAATAAGGAAGTTGAATCTGATGGTGATAATGAACAAAACCTTGAAAACATTGAATCTGTTCGAAATGATTTTCTATTTGTTTTAAAACAAATCACCACCAGGAAATATTTGATTAAAATTACTTTAATATTTTCTAAAGATTTTGCAATTGACGCCATTACCCTTTTTGACACGGGTGCTGATTTAAATTGCATTAGAGAAGACATTGTACCCAAAAGATTTCATGAAAAGACAAAAGAAAGACTTTCTACCACCAATAATTCAAAACTTAAAGTCAACTTTAAAGTAGAAACCTCTATTCATAACGATGGTTTTGAATTTAGAACTTCTTTTGTTCTTACAAATGACATTTATCATGCAATCATTTTAGAAACTCCTTTTATAAATCTCATAACCGCTTATACTGTCAATTACGATAGTATATCTTTTAAAGCAAAAAATAAAAAGCTTGTTTTCCCTTTCATTGAAAAGCCTAAAAAAAGAAATTTAAATATTATCAAAGCTTGTTCTGTTTATCAAAACCAAATTAACAATCTACTCAAATAAAAACAAAATGACTTAATGTTTTTAGAAAAGGATATGAATTTACAAAGAATTGATAACCAATTACAAAATGATTTTATCCGAAAAAAAATCTCTGATTTTAAAGACCTTATTGAAAAAGAAATATGTGCTGATCTACCTTCTGCTTTTTGGAACCGAAAACAACATTTGGTAGATTTGCCCTATGAAAATTCTTTTGACGAAAGACAAATACCCACTAAAGCTTGACCAATTCAAATGAATATGGATTTAGAACGACATTGTAAAGAAGAAATAAAAGACTTAGAAAATAAAGGACTTATTGTAAAATCCAGGTCACCATGGTCATGTGCCGCTTTCTATGTTAATAAAAATTTTGAAATTGAAAGATGCACACCAAGACTTGTAATAAATTACAAACCTTTAAATAAGGCATTAAAATGGATTAGGTATCCTATATCTAATAAAAAAGATTTGCTTCAAAAACTGCATTCTGCTTTCATATTTTCAAAGTTTGACATGAAATCTGGTTTTTGGCAAATTCAAATTCACCCAAAAGACCATTACAAAACTGCTTTTACTGTTCCATTCGGATAGTATGAGTTGACTGTTATGCCATTTGGTTTAAAAAATGCACCCTCAGAATTTCAAAAAATCATGAATGATATTTATAATCCTTTTTTTGAGTTTTGCATTGTTTATATCGATGATATTTTAATCTTTTCTCAAACCATCGACCAACATTTTAGGCATTTAAAGACTTTTATTTTTGCCACCAGAAAGGCTGGATTGGCAATTTCCAATTCTAAAGTCTCTTTTTTTCAAACAAAGATCCGATTCCTAGGTCATAATATTTGCAAAGGAACAATTACCCCCATTGACAGATCTCTTGCATTTGCTGACAAATTTCCTGTTAAAATTCTTGATAATACCCAATTGCAGAGATTTCTTGGTAGTTTAAATTATGTTCTTGATTTCTGCTCTAATATTAATATGATGTCTAAACCTTTGCATGATAGGTTAAAAAAGAATCCTGTTGCTTGGACAAATGACCACACTAAAGCTATTAGACTCATAAAGAATTCTGTAAAATCCATTCCTTGTTTATTTCTTGCAAATCCTGCATTACCTAAGATTGTTGAAACTGATGCATCTGATTTAGGTTATGGACGTATATTAAAACAAAAGGAACATGATAAAGAACAAATAATACAGTATGTTTCTGCACATTGCAATGAATGCCAGAAAAATTATTTTACTATAAAAAAGAAATTATTTCCATTGTTTTATGCATTTCAAAGTTTCAAAGTGATTTATTAAATCAGAAATTTTTACTTAAAATTGATTGCAAAGCTGTAAAATATGTTTTAGAAAAAGATGTTCAAAACATTGCATCTAAATAAATTTTTGCACGATGCCAAGCTATTTTAAGTGTTTTTGATTTCGATATTGAATTTATTAAAGGTGATACAAATTCTATTCTTGATTTTCTAACTAGAGAATTTCTTCAAAACAGATAATGCCGCCAAAACGCAAAGACAAGGGCAAAGGTATCCTTAAAGACACTGAACCTCCGAAGACCCCCAAATAACCTCAAACTACCCCTACTAAAGAAAAACTACTTTCTTCTGCCATGCCTATAAAATCTTAGACCGAAATGGTCGAAGAAGAACAACAAACTCAATATAAATCCATCTCCACTGAAGAACAGGTAAATGAATGGATGAAATCCATTTCTAAATCTCCTGAGCTTATGCTCGCTTTACAAAATTTTTCTCAAAGCCAAATTTCTCCTAAAGAAGAAACTGTTTCAAAAGAAATTTCCAAACCCTCTTCTCAAAATGTAGTTGTTTCTGGTGAAAGTTCGTCTTCCCAAATTGTTCTTTCCCAGCCAACTCCTTCAAAGAAAACTTCCGATTGGTATGATAAAACCCATTTTCAAAATATTTTATCTATGGAAGATGGTTTTTACCACACTGATCCATTTCAAGCTATTTCAAAGTTTTTCCCCAAAGGCTGGTTTTTCAAACCATGGAATTTGACAAAACCTCAATCTTATTATCAAAGCATTTTAGAAGCCACTGAGTCAGTTAAATTCAAACATTTCTTTCTCAGTGAAACCCATTCTAAGCCGGCCTATTCCACGGCCACTATTCTAAAAGTCTTGAGTCCAAACCAGCGGGGTGACCAACTTTACAAATTTAAATCTTTCCCTCTAAATTTCCAAATGCATTTACCACACTGCTTGACTTATTCCTACTAGGATTATCAACAAGCCTGGTTTAACACATTTTTCATCCAAAACCCAAAAAGATCTCATTCATGGTTATTTTTCTTCAATTAAAAAATAACCGTCCAAAGCCTCCCAAATTAGTTTCAACAATGGTGGAATTATTTTGGTCCAATAACACAGATCTTGACTCCCAATGCCACCCATTGTTTAAAACTTTTCAAAGACCATTATACCCCTTCCGCATCCTAGAAAAGGTTTCCCCCCTTTCTTTGTTTTTGTACAAATTTCTTTTTACCATGGGTATGGATGTGGAATTTTAGGTTTCATACCCAAGAAACCCAACTCATTATCCAAAGAACCTTCAAAGTAAAATGGTGGTCAAAATTTGACGAACAGACCAAATTGATTGACACCCTCATCAGAAATTGGCTCTGTTCCAAAGGTTACTTAACCCCAACCATTAAAGATTCCAAAGCCCAACAAACTTTTCTTACCCAAAAATCCAAAGCTCAATCCCGTTTGGCCAGCGCCAAAACAGAAGATGAATATTTTAAAGTTATGGAACAACTCCTTGTTTCACGATCAAAGTCCTCAGTAGCAGAATCCTCTAAAGATGATGAAGACGAAGAAGAGGAAGAACCATTTATTTCCCTTGGAGATGAAAATGAAGATGATTGTTTTCGGATTTTCTCTCCGCTAAAGCATAGTAAATAAATGTTATTAGTTTAAAATTCGCATTGTAATTATTGTTGTATAAGTTAAAAAAAAAGTAATTATGTATTCCTTCTTATTTTGTACGTATTCTTGTTTTTTCGGGTGGTCCTCTGGACACAAGTGAGAGCGCACATGTCTCTTCACCCGGTCCGTATTTCTACAAAGCAACTGTATCTCCATGTACAAAGCAACAGTTTCGCTACAGTTAAGAAGCTACAGTTTCGCTACAGTAGGGACGCTACAGACTCGCTACAGTGATAAAGACAAAAATTTTGTATTTAAAGAAAGAGGAAGACTTAGACTCCTCAAATTGGATTTTTAGAGTCTCTCTCTCTTCTCTCTCTCTCTGGGAATCTGGAATCAAGAGACATCAAGGAAATTTTCCTGTCTCGAGATTAATTTCCCTTTTCTTCTGTAATTTTCTTTAAAGCATCCGATCTAGAAAAGCAAATGTGAGCATTACATCCTTGTAATTTAATTTAAGCAATTTCATTTTTATGTAACAATTTAATTTCCGCAATTTAATTTAAAGCATTTTATTTTAAAGCAATTTACTTTAATCCATATGCAGACTGATCTGTATCAATTCTACCATACAACTACTACGTTCCTCTAAGGCAAAGAGACCGGATCTCTGTCCTTAGTTGTATATTCTCTTCTCCCCCCTTCTTCAGAGCACCATTTCTGGGATCCAAATCTGGTACTGTGTATGGACCCAAGCCTTTAGATGAATGTTGTTGCTAGGCTTGCTTAAAGAATCTAAATAATATTTGGTAAAGAACATTACTTGAGTATATAGACGGGAATCCTACGACGTAAATTCCAGAGGTGAACCCGAATGGGCGTTAGTCTGGTCTGTACTGTGGCTAAACGAGTCACGTACATCAAGTAATTAATAAAATTTGACCAACCGCGTTCAAATCCACGTACAAAATCAGACCCATTTATTTATGCTTCTTATATTAAAAATTTCGGTATAAAATTTGGCAACTAATTAAATTTATTTACTTTATTTGAATCTGAGTTATAAATTTTCCTGAAAACATCCATCCTTCGATCCTATTTCCCATCTGGTATCAGAGCCAAGTGGAGGATAGTGTTTTACAGTTTAGAGTTTTTGTGTATAAAGACTTGTGTTTTATTTTGAAATTTTATTTGTGTGGTGAATTCTTTACTGGTTGTAAGTCCCGCCATAGGATAAGATTTTTCGCTTAGGGCTGTAAATCCATACCTGTAGCCATACACACAGGACCATAAATAGTGCATAGGTTTTTGCCCATGAATTCTCTGCTCGGTAGAGTATCGTCCTTTTCTAACTCTTCTTCTGGAAGGACTAGTGATTCAAAAAATGCTGTAAATTCGGAAGAATTTGTAATCGAAGAATTTAATAAAGCAATTGATAATTGGGAATTACCTAAAGTTAATAAAGAAATGATTTAAAAAACAAAAAAACTTGATTTTTTAAAGAATAATTATGTTATAAAGACTGAAGAACGTGATATAACTCTTTCAAATTCCTTTGAGATAATTCATTTGTTTTCAGAAAAATCTTTAAAAAAATTAAAAGAAAAGAATTTTAATTATATCCACATTGGTTTAATTCAAGTAGGAATAAAACCAATACCAAAGAAGGCCTTGACACTTCTATCTTAGTTGTCCTTAGAGATGGTCGATTCATCTCTTTTGATGATTCTTTACTAAGTAGCATTGAATCCAGTCTGTGTAAAGGTCCAATTTCTTTCGATTGTTATCCAAACATTACCATTTCTCTTAAAGACAAGAATATTTTGAAAAGCATGATTTTACAAATTAAAACCCACATTTACAACATGATTGAGGGATCTGTCCCAATTGCATTAATTTTTAAAATTTCTTATAAAGTTATGATTTCTGCATTTAGTACACAACATAAATTCCAGTAAAAAAGAGATGAAACTCTTCTCTTGCAGACTGACCTGTCTAAAGCAAATACTGTCATTCCAAAACCAATCCAATGGAAAGACATCAATCTTCCAGATGAATGGATTCTTGAAGGAGCCACTGCACTAGTGATTCTTGTCTCTTCTTTTTGGTGGCATTATATGTTTTGGAGAAATTTCCTGGTTAGAAAATCAGGGATAGAATTTGTATCACCTTTAATAAACTCAATATCAAAATAAAAAACGCTTAAAATAGCTTGCCATCGTGCAAAAATCTGTTTTGAGGCAATATCTTGAACATCTTTTTCCAAAACATGTTTTTCAGCTTTGCAATCAATTCTATGTAAAATTTTTTGATTTAATAAATCACTTTGGAATTTAGTAATGCATAAAATAATAGAAAGAATTTCTTTTTTAATAGTAGAATAGTTTTTCTGACATTCATTCCAATGAGCAGAAACATATTGTACTATTTGTTATTTATTAGCTTCTTTTTGCTTTAATATACCTCCATAACCTAAATCAGATGCATTTGTTTCAACAATTTTAGGTAATACAGGATTTGCAAGAAATAAACATGGAAGTTTTTAACAGAATTCTTTATTAATCTAAAGAATACTATTTTTGGGATCTAGATCTAGTATTTTCTATGAGCCTTAGATCTTGTTGCTAGGCTTGATTAAAAAGAATAATTCCTAAAAGCTTCATATTAATTGAGTATATCGACGGGAAACCGACGACGTAAATTCCAGAGGTGAACCTGAATAGGCACCAGTCTGGTTTGCACTGTCGGATCACAAGTCACGTACAAAATTGGTTTAACAAACATAAATTTATTTCTTTGAAGTTTTATTTTATGAATTCTGCTTGATATATATATATATATAATGATATTTTTTAGTAGTCAATTGTATCTTTCTTTTACAAAATGCTAACTATGAGCATCTGAAATAATGGTGCATCATGATTCATAACAGTTAATGTGGCTACCAACGTAACTTAAGTGCAGTATTACCCAGCAAAATAAGGCAACATAAATGATCAAAAATTAAAACTCCTTTAATAAATGGGAAACATCATTAACTCATGTAAGGTAATAACTAAATATATAATAGCATCAAAGCGCGATTTGGTATGAATATAGTACAACAAGAACATCAAATCAATAATTCCTTATCTGGTGTGACCGTCTTGTAGCACATTTAAAAGCCTCCATGTCAAGCACTCAAGGCAATAAACTAACAATAAGATGAGCTAGAAAGACAAGTTAACCGTTCTTGTAAATGGTTTTCCTCAGTTAACATTATACACCCAGTTGGATTTGGAAGGAGACTGCTATGTTATAAACATAATCTAGTTTGACAATACAATTGAAATTTACAAGAATTTGTTGAAAAAATTCAAAATTAGAATTTAAATACATGCATTCAAATTTGCCTAATGTATCAATTGACCAACTTGCATACACATGCATGCATTCAACATTGGAGAGGCAAATTTGAAGATAAATTGCTAAAGGTAGGCACCTAATTTTATTGACAATTTTGTTGGGGTTGGTGCAGTAGTGCACCTCGTTTTTTCTTATAAATATAAGACAATTCCTCATTTGTTTGTGCATCCAAAAATTGTGAGATTTCCAAGTGAGTTTTGGTAGAGAATGTTTTTGAGAGTTTTTCCACTTTTGTAAAGTCTCATTATTAGTAAAATTATCTTTCAGTTTTTTCCCATGAACATAGGCTTTACGCCGATTCACATAAAAATTATCGTGTCCTACTGTCTTTACATTTGTTTACACCACATTTATATTCTCCAAAAGTTACAATCGCTGTAATATTAGTAATTCCTCAATCTCGTGCTTCCGCAACAATTGGTATCAAAGTCGAAGGTTTGTGCTTGGGGCATACGACATTGTTCACGTATATGGAGTTGTTTATAGATATGGTATTGTTCACGTATATCATACTATTCATTAATACGATGGAGACAACCATTTATACTTAGGAGACAGTCTATTGTAAGTAGTGTATATTTGTTCATGTCTAAGAAAGTTTTGTCAACAAGGCGATAAGAGCCTAAAGAATTTTTATTTTAAGTGGGACCGTTATGACCTCTTCATTCTCTCAGAACTTTGTTAGTGCATTTATTCACGCGAAATAAACATCATAGAGACTATTTTTCAAGTGTAAATAGTTGTTGAAAGCATTGATAATTTGAATTAAGAAGGATGGTAGAGGCATCCTCATCACCTTCATTAGTGAAGACTGTTATGACTAATACAAAGTTTGAAGTGGAGAAATTCGATGGTACCAATAATTTTGGTATATGGCAATGTGAGGTGTTGAATGTCTTATGTTAGGAAGAGTTAGATGTTGCTCTTGAAGAAACATTTGACAAGATGGATGACAAATAGTGGATAAAGATTAATAGACAAACATATAGTACAATTCACTTATGTCTAGCTAAAGATCAGAAGTATTCTATCATGAGGGAGACATCAGCAAAGAAATTGTGGGAGGCACTGGAAGAAAAGTATATGAAAAAAAACCTTGAAAATAGGCTTTATATGAAGAATAAACTCTATCGATTCACATATATACCTAGAATGTCAATAAATGACCATGTGAACTCATTCAACAAGATATTGACGGATTTGCTAAATTTGGATGAGAAATTTGAAGATGAAGATACGATACTGTTGTTGTTGAATTCATTTCCTGAGGAATATGATCATCTCACCACCACTTTACTTTATGGGAAAGACAATATCACATTTGATGTTGTATACAGTGCATTGTACAACTCTGAGACCAGAAAGAAAGACAGAAATGATCACAGAGATGAGTGAATTTTGGATTCGATCTGTATTTATCATATGTGTCCCAACAGAGGTTGGTTTTTTTGCTTTAAAAAGTTAGAAGGTGGAATTATTTTTTTGGGCAACGACAATGCATGTAAAACCATGGGAATAGGTACAATCCAATTAAAGAATCATGATGGCTCAATCTAAGTCTTGACGAATGTTAGCTATGTACCAAGCTTGAAGAAAAATGTCATTTTATTACGAGTCCTAGAATCTAAATGGCTCACAATCACTTTAAGAGATGGATTGTTGAAGGTAGTAGCTGGGGCGCTCATAATGATGAAAGACACAAGAAGAAATAACTTGTACTATTTTCATAGAAGTACAGTTATTGGATCAGTATCAATATTTCTGAAGTAGAAGAAATTTGTCGAGATTCAGACTGGTCGAAAGGTCAAAAGACTTCACTAAGATAATGGTAGTGAATACAAGAATGATTAATTTCTATAAATATGTCAAGATGAGGGTATTGTGCGACATTTCACTGTTCGAGATACACCACAACAGAACAAGGTGGCAGAACGTATGAACCAGATTATACTAGAGAAAGCTTGATGTATGTTGTCCAATGCTGGATTGAGCAAGGAGTTTTGGGCTGAGGTAGTTGTTTATGTGTGCCATCTGATCAACCACTTGTCATCAACTGCAATTGAGGGAAAAACTCTTATGGAAATATGAATTGGTAATCCTGCTACTGATTATAATTCTTTACATATTTTTTGTTCCACTGCTTATTATCATGTAAATGAATCTAAGTTAGACTCAAGAGCAAAGAAAGTATTGTTCATGGGTATAACTGGTGAAGTAAAATGATATCATCTATAGTGTCCTATTATGAAGAAGATTGTTTTCAGCAAAGATGTGATTTTTTATGAATCAGCCATGTTGAAACAAAAAAAATTCTCAAAAGGATGACAAGATCGGTAGAACTTTGCAACAAATAGAGTTTGAAAAGGTAAAAAATGATCCAGCTGGTGTCGATGAGATAGATAATGATTATCCACCAACCGATGATGAAGAAGAGATTCTGACCTAAGAACCTTCAGAGTAATAAGATTAAGCCCACAAAGGAATATTCATAGACATGCTCGCTTTGTTGATATGGTGGCCTATGCACTTCCAATTGTAGATAATGATATTCCTTCCAGTTACAGAGAATCAGTATGTAGCCTTGAAAGTAAGCAGTGAAAGTGTTAGAGTGCAATTTATGCACTAGTTTTGCATTGTTTACTTCCCTTAATATCGATGTTTTGCACTTAATTATAGTGATTTACTTGTGATTTGCTTTTGTAGGTGCAATTCTATTGATTGGTGATAAAATTAAGCTACAAGATGATGTTTAAGAATTATTGTTCCCTTTGAGAAAATATGAGCGGCAGAAGAACTTTGTTGATAAGGCGTGGGCGCGTGCTGTCAACTGCAAACCTGCAGTTTTTAGTTTAACGTGTTTTGTATTTTTGGCTATTTTTGTAATTACGAATTTAATATTTAAGATATTAGTATTTTATTTTAAATAGAACTCTAAAAGAGAAGAGAGAGAGAGTATTTAAGGAGGAATCTATTGTGAAAGAGAGGGGGGGATTTGGATTGGAGAAAAAGAAAGAAACCCTAGATCTAATTTTTCTCTTCTCTCTATGAGGAACTAAATCCATAATTCTGGTTGAAGGTTAATGAAGCTTTAATTCATCACTACTGTGAGATCTTTCTTGTGCTTTAATTATTTTACTACTTTTTGGGTATTTGTTTATTCTATGAATTATTTTCATGATTATGTTTGTTAATTAGGTAATTGGCCACTATTTAATTATCAACTTAATATATTGTCAATTAAAGGATTTATCGTATGAAGAATTTAATGTTTGTGACAAATAACATAGCAGAGAGTTGTGTTGTGAGAATAAACAATCTAATTTAAATGAATCATCATATGTGTTGATTAGGATTTGGGTCTCTCTGGTTTTTCAGGCTGTCAATTGATTAAATCCTATGATCGTATCTAGGGTTGTCTATTGATTAGGGAAATAACCAACGGTCGTACCTTGGTTATCGATTAGTTAAGGAGAGATTGGCTATTAGAGGGTCTCAGTAGCTATAACCGGTCTATTCATGAGTAATAATAATCTATATTTGAATCAATGATCAGTAGTCGAATCAAGCTGAGTTAATTTCTTCAACCAGAGCTTTCTTCAATTTGAATTACAACTTTAATTTGCATTCTTGTTATTTTAATTTGATTTTTATTATTGTCAACAATTCCCCCATTTTACGTTTTACGTTTCAAAAGGATTTAAATAATTACCGATCTCTGTGGACACGACCCTGCTCAATCGCTATACACAATTTATTTAGAGTAGGAATTTAAATTTGTTGGCTTCGACACCCATCAAATTTTGGCGCCGTTGCCGGGGATTGGTGTCATTTATTTAATCCTTTTTACATTTTACTTGGTGTATGGTTCGTTCTTCTCGTACAGGTACACTTTCGTTTGATCCTGAAATTGAGAAGACAGCTCGCCAGCTGAGATAGCAGAGGAAGCGAGCTAAGCAACGATCCTCGTCGCCTTTGCTTTCTGAAATAGATACGGTGCCTGATTTAGTTGAATCATCTAGCAATTCAGAAGAACAAGTGATGGATAGAGCTGCACCTGTAGAAAGAACTCTTAGAGAGTTAGCTGAACCAGACTTGAATCAACAACCACTCTGCATTCAATATGCAGACTTGGAGGTAAATTTTGAATTAAAGTCTGGTCTTATTCATTTATTACCCAAGTTTCATGGTTTTGCAGGTGAAGATCCTCATAAACATCTTAAGGAGTTTCATGTTGTGTGTTCAAGTATGAGACCACAAGGCGTGACTGAGGAGCAGATTAAGCTGCATGCTTTTCCGTTCTCTGTAGATGGGCTAGCTAAAGACTGGTTGTATTACTTGCCTCCTGGATCGATTACAACATGGAATGATTTGAAAAACAGTTCCTCGAGAAGTACTTTCCTGCTTCAAGAGCTGCCAACATCAGAAAAGATATTTGTGGGATCAGACAACTTCCTGAGGAGACTTTGTATGAGTATTGGGAGCGATTCAAACAATTGTGTGCCAGCTGTCCTCAGCATCAGATTTCTGATCAACTTCTTATTCAATATTTTTACGAAGGACTGTCATTGATGGATAGGAGTATGATAGATGCTGCTAGTGGAGGCGTGTTGGTGAACAAGACCCCTACTCAAGCAAGGGAGTTGATATCAAATATGGTTGCCAACGCACAACAATTTGGCAGCAGGCAAGATGCCACTTCAAGGAAGGTGAATGAGGTAAATATTTCTTCTGTTGAACAACGTTTAGATAAACTTACTTCTCTTGTGGAAAAGTTTGTTGTAGGCAATGTGCAACAGGTGAAGACTTGTGGCATTTGTTACAATATGGGTCATTCAACTGATATGTGTCCTACACTTCAAGAAGAACCCGTTGAACAAGCCAATGCAGTTGGAGGATTTCCAGGCATGCCTCAGAGGAGGTATGATCCTTATGCACAAACATACAATCCGGGATGGAAGGATCATCCCAACTTCAGCTATGGAGTTAGACCATCAGGATTCCCACAACAGTATCCACCAAGACAACCAGCACCTCCACAGTCAAACTCCAAGTCAGGTATATCTCTTGAAGAAATTGTTAAATCACTTGCGACTAACACTCAACAATTTCAGCAGGCAACTACAACAAGCATTCAGAATTTGGAGAGCCAAGTAAGTCAATTGGCAACTACGATGAGCCGTCTAGAGTCTCAAGTATCTGGGAGATTGCCTTCACAATCCGAGGTGAATCCAAAGTAAAACGCCAGTGCCGTCATCCTTAGAAGTGGGAAGGAGTTGGAAGAGCCTAGTAAGAAGTGACAGAGCATGTAGAAGATGAACTTGAAAAGAATGAATTGATGCCTAAATCTCAAGATGCGCAACCTACTAGAGCGAAACCCCTACCTATTGTGATACCTCCTCCTTTTCCAAGGCGGTTTGCAAAATCCAAGAAGGAGGAACAAGAGAAAGACATCCTTGAGACATTTCGCAAGGTTGAGGTAAATATTCCCTTATTAGATGCTATAAAACAAATACCTCGATATGTTAAATTTCTTAAGGAACTGTGCACCTCCAAGAGAAAATTAAGAGGAGATGAAAGAGTTCATATGGGGGAGAATGTTTCAGTAGTTCTCCAAAAGAAATTACCTCCTAAGTGCAAGGATCCAAGTATGTTTACTATCCCTTGCAAAATTGGTAATGTTAGAGTTGAGAAGGCTATGTTAGATCTAGGAGCTTCTATTAATGTAATGCCTCGTTCTATTTATTCATCTTTGAATATTGGTGCATTAAAAGAAACTGGCGTGATAATTCAACTAGCTGATAGGTCTAATGCATATCCCGATGGGGTATTAGAGGATGTCCTAGTACAAGTTAATGAGCTAGTTTTTCCTGCTGATTTTTATGTACTTGACATGGAAGAGGATAACTCCTCTAATTCTGTCCCAATTTTGCTAGGAAGACCTTTTCTTAAGACTGCTAGAACTAAAATAGATGTACATAAAGGGACTCTTACTATGGAGTTTGATGGAGAGATTATAGAGTTCAATATGTATCAATATGTATCAATATGTATGATGCCATGAAATATCCCAGTGAAGAACATTCGGTATTTTCTATGGATGTTATTAACCCTATAGTGCAGAAAGTTTTTAATTTGGATGTTGAAGATTCATTGGAAGCTGCTTTAAATAACAGTTTGGGCCTCAAAGGATTACAAAAGGATGAAAATGAGTTTGCTTTAAATTCTTTATTGCAAGAGACAATTTATGAATTAAATTCTTTAAGAACTTTAACTCATCATATGTCTAATAATGAATTACCTTCATCTCATGCAAAACTTCTTCCATCTATTTTTTGCAGGCACCAAAAATAGAGCTTAAACCATTGCCTAGTCATCTAAAGTACATGTTTTTAGGAGATAATGAGACACTTCCGGTGATCATCTCTTCAAAGCTTAGTACTTTAGAGGAAGAGAAACTTATTAGAGTGCTACGGGATTACAAAAAGGCTATTGGGTGGACAATTGCAGATATTAAAGGGATAAGTCCGTCCACGTGCATGCATAGAATACTGCTGGAGGAAGATGCCAAACCTTCAATTCAAGCTCAACGTCATTTGAATCCACTCATGATGGAAGTAGTGAAGAAAGAAATTCTAAAACTTCTTGATGCAGGTATAATCTATCCAATTTCGGATAGTAAATGGGTAAGTCCGGTACAAGTGGTATCGAAGAAAACTGGTATAACAATTGTTGAGAATTCTTATGGTGAGTTAGTACCTACCCGAGTTTAGAATGGGTGAGGGTTTGTATTGATTTTAGAAAGCTTAATTCACTCACTAGGAAGGATCATTTTCCTATTCCTTTTATTGATCAGATGCTCGAAAGGTTAGCAGGAAAATCTCACTTTTGTTGTCTTGATGGCTATTCAGGTTTTCATCAGATACCAGTTGCGCTCGAGGATCAGGAAAAGACTACTTTCACATGTCCTTTTGGAACCTTTGCGTACCGACGTATGCCTTTTGGTCTTTGTAACGCTCCCGCCACTTTTCAGAGGTGCATGGTCAGTATTTTTTCAGACTATGTAGAAAACACTATAGAGGTATTTATGAACGATTTTACGGTCTATGCTGATTCTTTCGATGATTGTCTCTATAATCTAAAGAAAGTGCTTGAAAGATGCATTGAAACAAACCTTGTCTTGAATTATGAAAAATGTAATTTTATGGTAGATCAATGCATTATTTTGGGTCATGTAGTCTCTGCTAGAGGAATTGAGGTAGATAAAGCTAAAATATATGTTATTAGATCTTTACCTTATCCCACATGTGTGCGGGAAGTTCGTTCTTTCCTTGGTCATGCAGGTTTCTATAGACGATTTATTAAGGATTTTTCGAAGATAGCTCAGCCTTTATGTAAGCTTCTTCAGAAAGATGTGACGTTTGATTTTAATGAAGCATGCAAGGTAGCATTTGATAAACTTAAGGAGTTATTGACTTCAGCTCCAATTATACAGCCACCAGACTGGAGCCTCCCTTTTGAGATAATGTGCGACGCTAGTAATTATGCTGTTGGTGCTGTTCTCGGACAAAGGATTGGAAGAGCTGCTCATGTGATATATTACGCATCAAGAACACTTGATAGTGCTCAGTGCAATTACTCAACAATGGAAAAAGAACTTTTAGCTATTGTTTTTGCTTTAGAAAAATTCCGTTCATATTTATTGGGTACTAAAGTAATTGTTTTTTATGACCATGCAGCCCTTAGATATTTGCTCGCCAAGAAGGAAGCGAAACCGAGACTTATCCACTGGATCCTACTGCTTCAAGAATTCAACTTGGAGATCCGTGACAAGAAAGGAACAGAAAACTTAGTTGCGGACCACCTTAGTAGATTGACCACGAGTGAAGAAGCATCACCTTTTAAAGATGATTTTCCAAATGAGCATCTCTTTGGAACTCAAGGTATGGTTCCTTGGTACGCTGACATTGTCAATTACTTAGTTACAAGAACACTACCTAGTGATTTGAAGAGGGCCCAAAAAGATAAAATTAAAAGCGATGCTAAATACTATGTTTGGGATGACCCTTACTTGTGGAAACATTACTCTGACCAAGTCATCAGAAGGTGTGTATTTGAGTTTGAAATTCCTTCTATTCTTAAGTTTTGTCACTCATATGCATGTGGTGGTCATTTTGGTCCCAAAAGGACAGCATCCAAGGTGTTAGAATGTGGTTTATTTTGGCCTACTTTATTTCGTGATTCATACATGTTTTGTAAGTCGTGTGAGAATTGTCAAAAGACTGGTAATTTAAGTCATAGAAATCAAATGCCACTTACCTCTATTCTTGTATGTGAAATATTCGATGTGTGGGGCATTGATTTTATGGGACCTTTTCCCTCATCTTTTGGCAATGCTTACATTCTTTTAGCAGTTGATTACGTTTCTAAGTGGGTAGAGGCTAAGGCCACCCGGACTGACAATGCTAAAGTTGTTGTAGATTTTGTCAAGTCCAATATTTTTGCCAGGTTTGGTGTACCGAGAGCGATGATAAGTGATAGAGGCACTCATTTTTGTAATCGAGTGGTGGAAGCTTTGTTCAAAAGACATCATGTTACCCACCGAGTGTCTACCGCCTATCATCCACAGACAAGTGGACAAGCTGAGATATCAAACAGAGAAATCAAATCTATTCTTGAAAAGACAATTAGTCCAAATCGAAAGGATTGGAGTTTGCGATTAGATGATGCATTATGGGCGTATCGCACCGCTTACAAAACTCCCATAAGGATGTCTCCTTATCGTTTAGTATTTGGTAAGCCCTACCATTTACCTGTAGAACTTGAGCACAGAGCATACTGGGCGGTTAAGCAATGCAATATGCGGATGGATGAAGCGGGAAAGCAGAGGAAGTTGCAGCTGCAAGAGTTGGAGGAGATTAGAAATGAATCCTACGAGAGTTCGCGATTTTACAAGGAAAAGACGAAGACATTTCATGACAGAATGATTTTGAGAAAGGAGTTCTCTGTTGGTCAAAAAGTTCTTCTTTTTCGTTCTAAACTTAAACTTTTTCCTGGTAAATTACGTTCTCGTTGGGTAGGACCTTTTATTATTACTAATATTTTTCCTCATGGTGCAGTTGAGATCCGGAGTCCAACCTCTGATAAAGCCTTTAAGGTTAATGGTCATCGTTTAAAACCTTTTTATGAAGGTTTTTCAGGTGAATATTGTGGAGGAAATGGCTCTCGAGAGTCCTATTTATGGAGATTGATGCATAAATGTGTCTAGCCAAAGACAAAAAAACAAAGACGCTTTTTGGGAGGCAACCCAAATGATTTGTTTATTTTGGTGTTTGTTTTATCTTCTTTTAGTTTTGATTCAAATTTTTTTAAAAAATAAAATAAAATTTTGTTTGCTTATCTTGGTCAGAAGAAAATTTTTGATAAGGCGTGCCCACGTTTTAACTAATAAGTACTTCTGAAATTTTTAAAGTAAAATAATTTTAAGGCGTGCCCACGTACTTATTAAAAAGTACTTCTGAAATTTTTAGTGTCTTAAAGTGGTTCATAAAAAAAAATTATTTATTTATTTATTTAAAAATTAAAAAAAAACTAAAAAAAATTTTTTTTCTCTCTTTTCTTTATATTTATATATATATATTTTTTTTTTTTTATTTGAAAAAAAAAGAAAAAAAATTACTATTCACAAAATCCCTAATTTACATAATTGGTTTTCTTCTCCAGCCTTCACCGAGCAGCCACGCAGCACCAGCAATCCACCATTATGAACCAAGTTCCAGTCGAGGCAGCAGCAACCGTGCGCGCAACCAGCTCCATCCCGCGCGCGCGCAGATCCAGCCTTTGCCCAGCAGCACGCAGAACCAGCGTCAGCCCAGCTCTCGCGTGCAATCAACCCCAGCAGCAACCCAGCAAGCGCGCAACACAAGCCCCAGCAACGCAAGCACCATCCCGCGAGTGCAGCACCAGCAGCGCGCAACGAAGCCCCACCAGCTCGCAACGGATCAACAGCGTGAACCAGCTCTCGCGCGCACAACAACGCGAACGCAGCAGTGCAAGCCGGCAACGCAATCAGCCTACGCCCTGTATTCCAGCCGGCTAAATCGAAATCCGTGAGTGAAATTATTGTAACAATGCCGAAGAGAAAAGCATCTACTCCCAAGTCATCGAAAAAGACACCCATCGCAAAGAAATCTAAGATTACCGCTCCCACTACGGTTCCATGGAACACAATTTCAGATTCACGCCAAGCCGTGAGACAAAGATCGAAGCATGGAAAAGGCATGAGTGTTTTGCCACTTGCGGAATCCAATCTCGGAGGGTGCCTCGCATTTGCGACTCAACAAGAGAAAGAGCGGTACAAAGATATTTCCACACGCAAAATACTTCCAGCTAAGTATATTCATTACCCGACTCTTGAAAAATTGAATGTTAAGGATAATTTTGAATCTTTGATAGATAAGATTGGGTTGCGTAAATTTGTTGATGTTGATTGTTTGGGTTATGTTGAGTTGATTAGGGAGTTTTATGTTACTTTTCAATTTAATATGCCAAATGATTTTACTTTACATACCCCGGATGTCATTAAGTTTAGATTAATGGGACGAAATTTTTCACACTCTATCACGGATTTTAACCTAGCTTTAGGATTCATTGATGATGATTATTCTTCTAGTGATGCATATTTAGGAACAACTTGTGACTTTAGCGAAAATTTTGAGCCTTATGGTCTTTGGCGTAATTTATCTGTTGATCACAATGCCTATGACCCGAGTAAATCAAAGAGTTCTTTCTTACGTGATCCTGTTTTGAAATGTGTGCATCGATTCTTAGCATATAATTTTTTAGGCAAGAAAGATCACTCAGGAGTTTTCTCTAAAACTGAATTTTATTTTATCTGGTGCATGTTAAATGATGTGAAGCCTAATTTAGGTTTTTGGTTAGCGGATCAATTTCAAAGTGTGCTTAAACGGTATAGGACTTTATTTCTTGGTCCATACATTACTCTGTTAGCTATAAACCTATGTGTGCTTGATCCTGACAATAGTGATTTACATCCTGCTTGCAAAAAGGAATTTTTGGGCATGTCTGTGTTTGAAAGAACATGTGTGGTCGAATTCAAGGAGGGGAGATTTCAGTTTACTGAACCAGGACCCACTCAACCTCCGAAGAAGCTTTATGCTAGGAGTGGTGCTACCTCTGATGATGAGTTCGACGACGACAATGCTGCCCCGCCAACTATTCCTTCTACATCCGCACCACCTTTGAGCAGTCAGTTAGAGAAAATAGAGCACAAGTTGAACAAGATGGAGCATAATTTGGCCGCATACTTCGAGAGTGTGGGATTTACCCCACCATTTCCACCAAGCCCATAGACGTTATGTGGATCAAAGCCCTTAATCTTTTATCCTTACGCTTTAATTTTTATGTGAGACTTTGATTATCTTACATTGGGGACAATGTAAGTTCTTGGTGTGGGGGAGGGATTTTTGCATTATTGATGTGATGTCTGGAATTATTATTTTCACTCTACTCATCTATTTTCACTCTAATCATCCTTAAATGATTTTGGAGTTAGTATGCTTTATATATTATTAATTTTCTTTTCCTTTCTCTCTCACTACTATTTTCCCATTTATCTCAATTTCTTTACGTCTATTTTTTTTTCTATCATACTTTTTCATCACTCACATTTTATCTTTCATTTTTTTTACTACATACATCTTTCTCACTTCTTATCATTTTTACCTTTTCTTTTATATATCACTCATACCTTCTTCTCATTCTACACCACTATTGATAGTTGATTCATTTGAAGAGTGCACATGATTTGATGGCAAATTTACCAACTTTGTGAGGATTTGAGCCTATGAGCAACCACTTTGCTCTAATTATTTTTTGTTATGTGAATATCAATCCTAGTTTGTTTATTGTAGAACTTGCTTTGTTATGCATGTTGAAGTCACATTACGGGATTTTATGCATTAAAATGATAAGGGCAAACCATATTTCATTTTTCTATTCCCGCATTTTTTTTTCTCTACCCGAAGACCTTTATTTGCTACCTTTGTTTGAGCCTTAACCATTACCCATCTAATTCTCTCCGTTGACTTAACCATTTTTTTTCTTTTTGAGCCTCAATTTAAGGAGATTTTCGGACTCATTGTGTGGATATATTTTGTTGCTTTTTCTACCTTGTATTAAAGTTTCTCAATTAAATCAACAAGCATTATGCTTGAATTACATTATGCAAGGTTCGTTTCTTTTGTTTGATTAAAAAAAAATAAAAAAAAAGAGAAAAAAAAAGAAAAAAAAAAGAGAAAAATCAAAAAATCGAAAAAAAAAAAGTTTTCATTCGTGGTGACTTGAGTAGAAATAAGCATTTTGATATCATAAGTTCATTCAATAAGTTCATTATTCTTATTTTGATCTCTTTTTCTTTCATAAACCTTTCTTTTTCATTTAACTTATTTAATCCCATTACAACCTTTTTAAGACCCTTAGATTTTTGCATTTTATTCATGTTTTGTGGATTGAGATGTGATATATGAGCAAGCTTATGGTAATAACATTCTTTGATTTGATTTGATTGGATAAATGACACCCTAAACACTTTGAGTGCATGGAGTGAAGTTATTGAGAGGGCTATTACATCTTGTTGCACTTGAATTTTGAATGGATCTTCTTGGTGGTTGAATGTTCTTATTCTATCTTATGAAATTCTATGCTTTAAAATCCTTATCTCTCGAACGTTGAACGACTTAATTTCTTGAGGTATGCTTGCTTAAAATTGTTTTTGGATGAGTTGAGATGAGAATTGAGTGGAGATTTGGGATTAGTCTTGAGTTACATGCTTGAGGACAAGCATCATCTTGGTGTGGGGGAATTTGTTAGAGTGCAATTTATGCACTAGTTTTGCATTGTTTACTTCCCTTAATATCGATGTTTTGCACTTAATTATAGTGATTTACTTGTGATTTGCTTTTGTAGGTGCAATTCTATTGATTGGTGATAAAATTAAGCTACAAGATGATGTTTAAGAATTATTGTTCCCTTTGAGAAAATATGAGCGGCAGAAGAACTTTGTTGATAAGGCGTGGGCGCGTGCTGTCAACTGCAAACCTGCAGTTTTTAGTTTAACGTGTTTTGTATTTTTGGCTATTTTGTAATTACGAATTTAATATTTAAGATATTAGTATTTTATTTTAAATAGAACTCTAAAAGAGAAGAGAGAGAAGTATTTAAGGAGGAATCTATTGTGAAAGAGAGGGGGGGATTTGGATTGGAGAAAAAGAAAGAAACCATAGATCTAATTTTTCTCTTCTCTCTATGAGGAACTAAACCCATAATTCTGGTTGAAGGTTAATGAAGTTTTGATTCATCACTACTGTGAGATCTTTCTTGTGCTTTAATTATTTTACTGCTTTTTGGGTATTTGTTTATTCTATGAATCATTTTCATGATTATATTTGTTAATTAGGTAATTGACCACTATTTAATTATCAACTTAATCTATTGTCAATTAAAGGATTCATCGTATGAAGAATTTAATGTTTGTGACAAATAACATAGCAGAGAGTTGTGTTGTGAGAATAAACAATCTAATTTAAATGAATCATCATATGTGTTGATTAGGATTTGGGTCTCTCTGGTTTTTCAGGCTGTTAATTGATTAAATCCTATGATCGTATCTAGGGTTGTCTATTGATTAGGGAAATAACCAACGGTCGTACCTTGGTTATCGATTAGTTAAGGAGAGATTGAATATTAGAGGGTCTCAGTAGCTATAACCGGTCTATTCATGAGTAATAATAATCTATATTTGAATCAATTAATTTGATTTTTATTATTGTCAACAATTCCCCCATTTTACATTTTACGTTTCAAAAGGATTTAAATAATTACCGATCTCTGTGGACACGACCCTGCTATCGCTATACACAATTTATTTAGAGTAGGAATTTATTTTTGTTGGCTTCGACACCCATCAGAAAGTTAGTAATAGATGAAGAAATGTTGTCTCTTTATAAAAATGGAACTTGGGAGTTAGTTATAATGCCTAAGGGTAAAAAAGTAATTAGGTGCAAATGTGTATATGCAAAAAAGGAGGGATTTTCTTATGAGAATGAAATTCGATACAAGACTAGATTAGTAGCAAAGGGTTACACTCAGAATGAAGGAATAGACAACAATGAAGTATTTTCTCCAGTTTTGAAATACTCATCTATTCGAAATTTTGCTAGCCATGGTTGCGTAATTTGATCTTGAACTAGTTCAGCTTGATGTAAAAACTACATTTTTATATAGTAATTTGGAAGAGGAAATCTATATGACTTAACCAGATGGATTCAAGGTTGTTAGAAAAGAAAATTGGGTTTGCAAATTGAGAAAGTCGCTTTATGGATTGAAACAATCTCTGAGATAGTGGTATAAGCGATTTGATCGATTTATGAAAGGGTAAAGGTAAACAAGAAATAAATTTGATTATTGTGTGTATCTTCGCAAGTTACAAGAGGGATCTTCATATATTTGCTCTTGTATGTTGATGATATGCTAATAGCATCCAAGAGCAAAGATGACATTGAGAAGTTAAAGATTCAACTCAATCAAGAATTTGAGATGAAAGATCTAGGTGAAGGTAAAAAGATTATTAGTATGGAGATATGCAGAGATAGAGCTCGTGGCAAAGTCAGCTTGTCTCAGAAGCAATATTTGAAGAATGTACTATAATAGTTTGGTATGATTGACCAGACAAAACCTATAAGTACCCTGTTGGCTTATCATTTCAAACATTCTGCACAACTATATCCTTCAACAGATGTAGAATGAGAATACATATTACAAGTTCCATACTCAAATGCAATGGGTAGCTTGATATATGCAATGATGTGTATAAGGCCTGACATTTTACATACAATTGATATAGTGAGAAGGTATATATATAATTCTGGTAAAGGACATTGGCAAGCTGTGAAATGGATTTTACGTTACATTTAGAAGACCATAAAGTTGGTTTATTATTTAAGATAGACGATACACTTAGTCAAGGTGTGATCGGGTACGTCGATTTTGATTATGCTAGTGATTTGGACAAACGAAGGTCAACCACTAGATATATATTTATTTTTGCTAGAGGGCCAATCAATTGGAAGTCTATACTACAGTCTACAATCACACTGATGACCACAGAAGCCAAGTACATGGCAATTACAGAGGCTGTTAAAGAAACTATTTGGTTTTAAGGCTTGCTTGAAAACTTGGGATTGGTACAGGAATACATTAATGTGTATTGCGTCAGTCAAAGTACTATTCACTTAACAAAGAACTAAGTTTATCATGCACGTACAAAGCATATTAATGTACGATTTCACTTTATGCAGGAAATTGTTGATGAGGGAGAAGATTTTTCTTCAGAAAATCAGGACTGCGGAGAATCCTGTAGATATATTAACCAAGGTGGAGACAACGATCAAGTTTGAGCATTGTCTAAACTTGATCATCATGTTACAAATTTGAAAGCAGTCGGAGAAGACAGAGACTTGAGGACAAGTTGTTGAGAGTCAATTCAAATTTAGACAAAATCTTCGTCGAGATGAAAAATAATTTAAAAATTCAAAATTAGTATTGGTTAATGCATCAATTGACCAACATGCATACACATCAAATACAATGCAATCCTAGAAACTGAGATTCATCGCTACTGTATCTGGACTCTCCCTATTAAAGATTTTGGTCCTTTCAGCGAACTATCTGCAAGGTAAATGCTTAGTTTCTGTATTTGATTCTAGAATACATGCTTTAGGGGAGAAAGCTGTTTGTTTGTGAGAAGAACTTGATTCGATCTGCACTAGAAATTGATTGGGTCTTCCTCATGAGCTTTGATTTTCATTATGTTGCCATTTTTGGTTAGTAATTGGTCATCACAATTAAGAAATTGTTTGATTTTCTTTGCCACATAGCCCATTGTTTGAATTTGGAGAAGATGTTATATTGTTAATTTTGATTAAGTGGTGTGACTTCACTGATTTGGGAAGTGCCGCGGAGACATTATATGGGCAAGCATACAGTGCAAGCAAATATGAAATATTAGGGATGTATAATTAAAGGAAAACTAGAACTGAAAGGTTGTGTTAGTTTGTTTCTTTTGTGTGTTTTAATTTGGTTCTTCACCTTCTGCAATCAATCTTCATGCATTTGAAGTTAGTTTTTTTGTGTGTGTGTGTGTTAGTTAGTTAGTTTGCTTTAGAGTTCTTTCTTAGAGAAGCAGCAAAGTAAAAGAGGACTGGAGCTGAGAATATATATATATATATATATATATATATCCACATCCATCCATTATTGTTTCTTTTCTGATCTTAGGTACATGAGGTTTGCTTTTCTTATAGGATGATTATGTATGGTCAGCGAAAGACTGTATATTTTGTAATATTAGATTCTACACTGCATGAACAATTAATTATTTGTTCTCTTGCAGAAAAAAAATCCAACTGGGACAATGTTGTGTTGGCTTATGAGCTAGTTTGGGCCATTGGTACTGGGAAGGTTGCAACCCCTGCAGGCTCAGGAAGGAAGTTTGAGTTTATGTCTTATTTAATTTGATGTTTCAATGACAATGATCTTCGTGCTTATAAGAATGATATGACTATCCTTATTCTTGCTATCAACATAAATATTGTTGGATTGATTATGAGCCTTTTTTTTTTACAAGAATTGATTATGAGCTTGTTTGGTGTTTTTGTCAGCACATTTCCATATATTTTCACCACGTGTATTTTTTCCTAGGCAGAGCATTTGAGAATTTGTCTATAGCTCTAGAAGTTTTGAAACAAGTAATAATACAGTAGAGCTGTTTCTGATTGTCATCATCATTTTTTCACCTTATAGATTCATACATACAACAAAGAATTATATTTGTTTCCCAATCCATCTTCAGACTCCCATGCTTGTGGATGCTTTCTTTTATACATCTGCCTAAATATTCGTACAAACCCACAAATAATTTTGCTTGTGTCATTTCCTTTTCAGATGGGTACATGCACAGAAATATTTTTGTATTTTGTGTTTACATATTGAATACAAGTAAATAGATGTTTTAAGTCTATTTCAATTATTACTTTATCTCTTTTTGCCAGCAAAACTTGCTGACATAATTGCTCTTTGTTGTGCTTCTAAAGTTGATATTCTGTGAATTTTTTTGTAATCATTTTTCTCAGACCATGTTTTAAATATATGTGACAGGTCCATGCTGAACTGAGGAAACGGCTTAAAGACAATGTCAATGCTGAAGTTGCAGCATCAACTCGAATCATCTATAGAGGTATCCTTTCACTACTTTGTTAGCCATTAATTGTGACCACTATTTAAAATTAATTGTGTATGTTGTAATCGTTATTAATATATATGGAGCCAAGCATGGGCTTATTGAAGCTAATGACTGGTCTTTTTAGAACTTTTTCTTGGTCAGACAAAGTAATAAATAGCACGTTACAACTAAACATACAATATTATTACTCCAACTTGTTTATTGAACTTACTTTGGCCTTTTCTATTCGATATCAAGGAGACGTATTCTCACATATATGCATTCTTTTGCTCTGCTATGTGCTTAATATTTTTCCTTTTGCAACAATAATTTTAGTTGGATTGGTTCTTAAACAGTTCCAAATATTTAGAAAAACGGAAGTTGCTTAAGGATATAATATACAATGCGAACTGTTGAAAATGGATCCAAGAAAAGAATTCTCTGCCACTGATATTTTCTTCAGCTTAATTAATTAGAGGGGTAATGAATAATAATGCAGTGAACCAGGCCTGTTTTTGTATTCCTCGTTTATAGGTACTGACAGATTCATCAATATTATCAAGTTTCCACTCATCAACATTTTATAATTAGATGTTGCACATGCAGATTGAGTTTGAATTTGTAATGATTCTGTTGCATCTAAAACTTAGGGGTTTTACTGTAGTTTTTATTCTTTATAACGATAGTGCTTGGTATAGTCAATTGGTGTTGCATATGCAGGTAATGAATAATAATGCAGCGAACCAGGCCTGTTTTTGTATTCCTCGTTTATAGGTACTGACAGATTCATCAATATTATCAAGTTTCCACTATCAACATTTTATAATTAGATGTCGTTCGTGGTTTATCCTACAGTTTCATTTTGTAGTATACTACTTGGTTTAATGCTGAAGCTGTGAAAAACTTTTGTACACTCTCAACAATGGCAAGATACTGAAAAAGAAATTCAATTGTAGGTTGTTGTCCACTGAACGACCGACAAATGTTTGTTATTATTTAGGCATTTCTTCCATTTTTATTTTTGGGGTTAGAATAACAGAATGAGATATATTTTCACAGCTACTTTCAAAGTATTTAATGACAACAGCATCATCCAAAAAGAACCAGTGATTTTGAATTAAATTTTTATTGAGATCCGCTTTCTGGTTGTATTAAAGCCTGATGACCTTCGGAGAAATCTTATATATATCTCCAGTATAGGGAATATATTTATTTGTTGTGCTTCTCTATGCGTGGTTTGGGGTGGCAGGGGAAATGGGGAGAATATGGTACTGCATTCTATTGTCTGTTTGATATACTTTTTTTTTTTAAATAATTAATTCATATAAATGTTTGGTGTACTTATTTGTGCTATTTTCTAGTCGGTTCTTGCTTTTGGAATTTCCTTTTGCATTTGAAGGAAAGAGGAAGTTCGTTATATTATGGGCTAGTTTAGTTATGGCTACTTTTTAGGTTGTGTGGTTGGAGAGAAACAAAAGACTATTTGAGGACAATACGTGAGGACATTTTTGTATATTTGGGAGAAAGTGAGGATTTGGGCTTTTCATTGGGCTTCCATTCCATTTCTTCAAAGTTTAATGAGTCTCCTTTTAATTCTTAGCAACAGGCAAGAAATGGCAGCAGCCTGAGAAGGAGAGTTTTGGCCTTTTCATAGATTTTGTGGAGACTTTCGTGTTTATACTCTTAGCTATAGTTTGTGTGTTGTCAAATTCATAATAGAGTTTTAGAACATTTGTGCATGATTTTCACAGGATATGTCCCCAACCATAATGTTTTGCATGCCTAACTCCCATATATAATCTTGCTTCCCTATTCCTATAGGAACGTTCTGTCTAAAAAATAAGTATTGAGACAATCGTTAGTTCATATTATCTTCATTGTCATGGTGATATGTACTATGCTTGAAATTTATATTACAAGATACCTTTTTTATTAACTAGGGTTGGCTATATTAATTAGTGTTGCACATGCAGATTGAGTTTGAATTTGTAATGATTTTGTTGCATCTAAAACTTAGGGGTTTTACTGTAGTTTTTTATTCTTTATAAGGATAGTGCTTGGTATAGTCAATTGGTGTTGCATATGCAGGTTGAGAGAAATTGTTGGTCTTGGGAGTTTTGTTGGGTATTTGTTGAGAATGGGAGTTTATTTACTGGAATTTTACTGAGAATATGAGAGTCCTGCGTTACAAAGATTTGATGGCTTGTTAGTTTGTAAAATTTGAGACGTTTGCTGGAATTAACTTCTTAATTACTTTGGATGTGTTAACTGTTGGATAAAAGTGTTTTTGGATGATGTTATTAATACAAAGTATTTTTGGACTTAATAGAATGTATAATTTAATTTTTGGTCCATACTGAATTTGTGAATGAATTTCATATACAAGAATGCATAAATTTAAATGTAATAATTCATAATTATGTTCAGTATAAATTTAGAATTTGTGATAGAAAAAATTAATCATAAAATAAGTCATAAAAAGAATTAATAACATAAAATATCAATCATAAATTTTATCACAAACGTAATATTTTACCCGTCAAGATTGTCCAGACGAAAATTAATTTTTCTGCCAAAATTTCAAAATTAAAAAAAAAATCACATTTCCCACTAAAAAATTAAATAATTTATTCATTTCTTCCATGACTGACATATGACATTTAAACGCTATCATACGTTAATGACTTTTTTTTTCTATCATAAAAGAGTGACAGGTATATAGATAATAGATAATTTCACTGTCATCCACCCTCTTTATGATAGATTTTTGCAGTCATCTATTGTTAGTTTTCTTGTAGTGTTGGGTGTCTTGGGTATTTTTTTTTTAGAGTTTTTTTCACTTTTGTAAAGTCTTATTATTAGTAAAATTATCTTCCAGTCTTTGCCCATGGACGTAGGTTTTACGTCGAACCCGTAAAAATTATTGTGTCCTATTTTCTTTGCATTTGTTTACACCACATTTATATTTCTCCAGAAGTTACAGTCACTGTAATATTAGTAATTGCTCAATCTCACGCTTCCGCAACAATATTCACTATCAAATCAATTAGAATAACAAAAGCAATTCAGATTATTTGGCACTAAATGCTATGGAATAAGAATAGTTTATCGAATCTCTTTCGTCTAATCAAGCAGGAGTAGAGACAATCTTTAAGAATCATATTTCAAATGTGAGAGATAAATCGACAGTAAATTAAATGAGATAAATAAAGAGATTGTATTTTATCATATCTCTATTTTCTTTACTTTTTAAATTTAAAATCACCTTTTCAATTGATTTGTTAACCAGTTATAATATTTTAAAAATAATTAAATTTTTAATTAATAAAAATAATGTATACTATTGATAAGATCTAATGATACATAATTCTTACATTATTAATGCGGTAAAAAAATTATGGCAGATGTTTTCTTTCGATATCTTTCCGGCACAAACAATTTGACATGGTCTATGACACAAGTTAACTAAAAGATTTATCTCTGCTTTATTGTCTTAGTTTTTTTTAATAGGCTGAGTAATGTGTAAAAGCCATATAATTAATTACATATAGATCTCGAAAATTAGTTACTCCAAACCAACTTGTGCACATATCTTTTTTCTACTTCTGTTCCTTTTCTTTTCTTTCTCGTTTCCTGATCTAACGCTAGACCAGAGTAGGCAGCAAAATAGCATTGCGTTAATTAAGACACAAGCACAACTCGAATAGGGACTTTTCCATTTTATAGTTGCTAACAATAGAAACTAATCTTCCCGCGTGCAAAATTCTTTTTTAACAAAACCTATTTCATTAATTATAACATCCCCAAAGCAAAATCTATTTCTAATATAATTATTGTACTTTTCAAACTTAAAAGGGATTTCATGCCATTATTACTCCTATATTTAATTAACATGCAAAATATATAAGAATTTAACCATACGGGGCGTCACTTTCTGAACGTGCAATCTTTTTCCCCCCTTTTCCTTGCTTTCCCGTTTTTGCAATATATATTTGTCCCCTTTTCGTTCTTTCCCTTTTTCCAATATAATACGACCTATTAAGTCATACAAACACGACATAAATACGGCACATTCATCTCTTTAAATAGTTCGAATTTCTTCTCTATTTGATTCATTGCAATTATCCGCTTTCTAGCCAGCTAGCTAGCACTCCTCTCCTCTTGCAAAAGTTATTCTCTTGCTAGAATCCCTACCAAGAAAACAATGGTTGGATTTTATTTTTATATCTTTACTCGTTTCTTATAATTTAGATTAATTTTAACTGTATTAATACATTCCATGTTTTTCAGGACAATGTTGTTATTGTACCTCGTAACCGCTCTTCTTAAAGGAAGATTCGACGAGCATTGTGAAGAGCAAGGTCATAATCGAAAACATAAGAACCTTTTTTTGTTTGGAATGTCGAACTTGTATTTGTAAAGATTGCGATGATCATGCGAATCATCGACTCTTAAAGGTTACTATCTATACTTATTGATTCTGTACTATTATGATCTTTTATTTTGCTTTGATATTGCTTTACATCAATTTTTAATATTTCAGATTTTCACATATGGCACTGGCAGAAATCAAAGTTGTGCAGTTGTAAAGTTGGACAATACCAACGAGTTGCTTCATTGTAGCCATATCCAAGTAAGTTGTCATCTCATTTTTATGTATGTGATATTCATAAACCATGACTTTTTATTATTCTTTTCTCTTTATTACAATACTTTAAAAAAAGAAAAAAAAGAGTATTATTTTAATGAATTAGTGTTTTCATACGGTCCAAAAATAATGATTATATTAATTTCATTTTTAATAATTTTTCATTAAATATTTACTCACTTTCAAAAAAAAAAAATTATATCCTCAGTTTCCTCGCTTTATACATTTATGTGTTCTAAATCTATGTTACTCTTTAGCCACGCGTCCATAATGGTGCCCAAGTGTTACTTATTAAGCAAGGCTAAAGCTACAATGCCGGGCATCAATGCCCGGCATTGTGCTGGCTTGTAAATGCAGTCGTTGGATTCAAGTAAACTGAATCCAACGGCTGACATTGAAAAGAAATAAAAAAACAAAAAAACAAAAAAAACAAAAAAAGGGCAACCGAAGCAACCAGGTCCCAAAGGCTGCAAAATTTATATTTTTATAATTTAGGTGTTTCAATCGCTCCAATCTCTCTCAATTTCTTGCCTCTCTCTCAGAAATCACAAATTTCTCTCTAATTTCTCTCTTCGATTTCTTGACTAATCAAATAAAATCGAAGCCACATCTCGCGCACACAATCCAATCCATTAACTTGTTGCTTTCATCTTGAGTTGTTCGCTTCCGATCCAGCTGTTTCCGTCACTATCGTCGTTGCCTCCTTTTTCATTCGACTTTGTCTGCTCCACAAGTTAAGGATGGGCGGCTTTACTGGTCTCACGCTTGTGTCTTTATCCTCCTGGGTACGTCCCCGTTTTTGCTTTTGTTGCATTCTATCATGTTTGATTTAAATACCCCCTTTTGCTTATTTTTCATGGTGGTGTTGTTTTCATTTTAAAGTTTGTGCCTTTTTTTTTTGGGAGGTTGGTAATATCGTGGAATTGTATTTGATTTATAAGGTGATCCAATTGATGGTATATTTTCTTTGGTTAATTAAATCTGGAAAATTAACTTTTGTGATCTTGGGTTGTGTTTGAATGTGACAAGATGGTGGGTGTTGTTGGCATGTGTCGATAGGAGCTCTCTTTTATGTTTGATTGATGAGAAAATGCAGGAAGAAAATAAAATGAATTTGGGATTTTAATAGTAAATTATTTCTATTGTGTATCTGATTTAATTATGGAAGAATTGGCACTTTGCAGGTTGCTGGTTTTGTTGTTGTCTCTGTTTTATGTTGCTCATCAACTGTTATGGTGGCTATTCTAACAAATATTCCTAGAAATGGTTCTAGGGTGTAACATGGATAACAAAGTTGTGATGTATCTTGTTTAGTTTGTGTGCTTCCTGTCAAACCTCAATTTATCATTATGTTGGCAGCTTCTCATCACTGGATTCTTAAGAAAATGAGTGGAGTGAAGCCATTAGGTTTGCTGATTTTGTACTACTTTATAGGTATTTTACTTGACTATCATATGTCAAACCAATCTTGTTTCAGATACTAATTTGTGTAAAAATTTGGGATTTACAGCTTAATTTCTAGCAAGTGGTCAGTACATTAGCTTTGCCCCTTTATGAATTTTATTTCTTTTCTTTCATAGCTTTATTTGGCAATGGAAGATTTTGCTGCTATTTTAGATTTTTTTTTTGGTTTTAGGTAGTTTTCTTGCTATTTTTGGGGGTTTTTCTACTGTTTCTAGGCATGTTTACTATTGTTTTTGGATTTTTTTAATGCTTTTTAAAGCACTTTTCACTGCTATTTTTGGGTATTTTTCATAAATTTATTGCTGCTTTGAGCATCTTTTTATGCCATTTTTGGGTTTTTTTTTTAATTGTTGTTTCTTGTTTATATTTGTTGTTTTGGTGCTTTTTTCTGCTATTTTTTTAGTGTAATTTGCTGTTGCTTCTTATTATGATTGATGGCTGTTTTTTCTTATTGACTAACTTGAAAATTTTATTTATTTTGCAGGGGAGAATTCAGTTGGATATTACTAGGTTCTATAAATTATTTGGCATAAGTGTTTTATTGGAAACTTTTTGATATTAGGACAATCTTTGGTTTACAAACTTTGATGAAATTATTATTAGTTTGTAACTCAATTCGACAATGCTTTTATTTTTTGGGAGATTCTACTTATATGAATTTTGTTTTTCTATTTGCAGCTTATTTTTATAAATGAGTGCTCTTCATTGTCATTATTTTGTTTTTCATTAACAAATTTCTTTTAAAATAAGTGTACTAAAATCTGTTTTCACAAAAAAAAAAAGAAAAGAAAAAGTGTCATACAATTTAATCCAAAATTATTGAAGATACACTAGGTTCTAAAATATTTGTTGATGTTGAATTTTGGTCAAGCTGTGAAGCGACCAGACAACAACGCCAACACTTCAATTAGTAGTTGTTGGGGAGTCGGTTTGTACTTCTATCTTTCTTATAGAATAGGCTCTTGGGACCTCAAGCTCTTTCTCCAAGGATGCTTGCGTTCATAACAACTAGTTAGGGGATGCCAGAGATTTTTCTAACATAAACCCTCCAATGCTCAACTCGTCAGGGAAGACTTTCCTCAAGGAGTCGCCTTAGGCCGACTGAGGGATGCACATTCTACTTATGCGTACCTAGTCACGATGTTTTTACCCCCAACAATACCCTCAAATGTTACATGAATTTGTTGCAATCTTTAGGATTGGGGATGTTATTGGTGATATTCAAATATTATGTTGTGAACTTTGGATGTTTAGTAGATGGATTTACTCTAGTAAGTTGTAATTTTATTGAAATTGACCATATTACTTGGAAGATTTTGCCTTAATTTTTCTTAGAAAATGATCATATTGATGTTGCCTTTTCTTTCTACCACATTTTCTTTTTATCTCTCAATTTTTTTGTCTTGCTGTATATTTTCATTCGTAAAAGATTGTAAATTTCAATTGAATTCAAAATTTTCATGACTTAGTAATTTAAAATATCCACCATGATTAGATTCTCTAAAAAATAAAAATAAAATGAAATGCACCTAAAAAAGTATTATACAACAAATAAGAATAGACATGATCACTTGAATTATCAAATTATTTTCAAAACTATTATCTGACTAAAATAAGGAAAAAAAGGTTGGATTAGATATGTAATTTTATTATAATTAACTAGAATTTTCTTTTCAAATCACAAGTTCTTTCCAAAGCCATCATTTTATCAATCATGTAAAAAATAGTTAGACTATTAAACTTATATGTGTAATTTCATGAAAAGATTTGTAACCTGTGTACCAGTTTAATTAGATATATTCCTAAATATATTTATTGGGTCAAAGTTGAATTTAATTTAATTTTAATATATTTTCATTTGTTTCTTAATAGATTGGCTTAATTAAACTTAATTAATAAAAAAAATTGAAAAAAATAAATTTAGTTATAAATTATCACTTGATTTGTCAAGGAATTTTGAAATGCACTCTCATTTTATAATTAGTTATTTTATACAAACCTACAATATTTTACGTCAAACATGCAACCTATCACGTAAAATATGCAATTTTGATGTCAAACATAAAACAAGCGAGAATATTCAGAAATATTCTTTATTTTGGCTTTATTCAAGAATGCAACATCTAACGTCAAATATGCAACTGCGACGACCAACATGCAACAATAAACATAAAACATGAAACCCGCAACAAGTCACGTTAAATATGCAATTTATCACGTAAAGTATGCAACTTCGACGTCAAACATGAAATGGGTGAGAATATTCAGGAATATTCTTTATTTTGGCTTTATCCAAAACATGCAACATCCGACGTCAAACATGCAACCCCAACGTCCGACATGCAACATCGAACGTGAAACATGCAACCTGTAACACTTCACGTAAAATATACAACTTATCACGTCAAGTTCGCAACTTGGACGTCAAACATGAAACGGGCGAGAATATTCGAGAATATTCTTTATTTTGGCTTTATCCAAAACATGCAACATCGACGTCAAACATGCAACCCCACGTCCGACATGCAACATCGAACGTTAAACATGAAACATGCAACACTTCACGTGAAATATACAACTTATCAAGTCAAGTTTGCAACTTGGACGTCAAATATGAAACGGACGAGAATATTCGAGAATATTCTTTATTTTGGCTTTATCCAAAACATGCAACATCCGACGTCAAACATGGAACCCCAACGTCCAACATGCAACATCGGACGTTAAACATGAAACTTGCAACACTTCACGTGAAATCTACAACTTATCACGTAAAGTTTGCAACTTGGACGTCAAACATGAAACGAAAGAGAATATTCAAGAATATTCTTTATTTTGGCTTTATCCAAAACATGCAACATCCGACGTCAAACATGCAACCTTGACGTCCGACATGTAACATCGCACGTTAAACATGAAACTTGCAACACTTTACGTGAAATATACAACTTATCACGTCAAGTTCGCAACTTGGACGTCAAACATGAAACGAACGAGAATATTCTTTATTTTAGCTTTATCCAAAACATGCAACATCCGACGTCAAACATGGAACCCCAACGTCCAACATGCAACATTGGACGTGAAACATGAAACTTGCAACACTTCATGTGAAATCTACAACTTATCACATAAAGTTTGCAACTTGGACGTCAAACATGAAACGGACGAGAATATTCTTTATTTTGGCTTTATCCAAAACATGCAACATTCGACGTCAAACATGCAACCCCGACGTCCGACATGCAATATCGAACGTTAAATATGAAACTTGCAACACTTCACGTGAAATATACAACTTATCACGTAAAGTTTGCAACTTGAACGTCAAACATGAAACGGATGAGAATATTCAAAAATATTCTTTATTTTGGCTTTATCCAAAACATGCAACATCCGACATGCAACATCTAACGTTAAACATGAAACTTGCAACACTTCACGTGAAATATACAACTTATCACGTCATGTTCACAACTTGGACATCAAACATGAAACAGACGAAAATATTCGAGAATATTCTTTATTTTAGCTTTATCCAAAACATGCAACATCTGATGTCAAACATGCAACCCCAATGTCCGTCATGCAACATCGGACGTTAAACATGAAACTTGCAACACTTCACTTGGAATATACAATTTCTCACGTAAAGTTCGCAACTTGGACATTAAACATGAAACGGGTGAGAATATTCGAGAATATTCTTTATTTTGTTTTTATCCAAAACATGCCACATTTTATGTCAAACATGCAAGCCGAACATCCGACATGCAACAACAGACGTTAAATATGAACTTACAACATTTCATGTAAATTATGCAACTTATTCAACACGTGCAACATCTAACGTCAAACCTAAAATCGAGACGTTAGACATGCAACAACTGACGTTAAAACTGAAATACTATTTTTTTCATTTTCAATTTCTTTATTTTTTGTCATTTTATTTAATTATATTATATTCTATTATATTATTCAATTTCTTTATCTTTTTCTATTAATTATATTATAAAAAATTATTTTTTGACATTTTATTTAATTTTTTCAATATTATAATTTTTTTAATATATGTTTTTAAAAAAATGGTGCAATCGGTTTGTTAACCGGCTGCACCAAGTCTTTGGTTGCCAAATGGCAGCCAAAGACAGTGGGGCTCTCTTTTTGAGAGCCCGGCTTGGTGCCGGGTACAATGCCCCTGGCATTGTAGCCAAACCCATTAAGCAAAGGCCACAAACAAGTTATGGAGGCAATAATTGTGAACGTGACGGCTGCGATGCAACGCTTGAACAACATAATTCCTTTTGTTCAATCGATTGCAAGGTTAGTTAATTAAGTAATTAATTTCTCTTTAGTTAAATTTTTTTATTCTAACTCTAATATTTATCTGTCTCTAATTACAGGTTAATCATATCATGTCAGCTCCATCCAATTATCGCAACGCTAGATGGCTTTTGAACAGAGTGAATCTGCCATAGCTTGCACTGCATGCGTCATCAAATTCTTCAATTGTTTTTTTTTTCTCTTCATTAGACATTTAAATTTCTAGTGAAGGGCGCTTTTTTTTTTTTGGGTTTTCAGAACTTATTATTATTAGTAATGAGTATTTATTTGAGTTATCAATCTTTGGTCCATTATGTGGTTTGACTTAATTACTAAAAATTGGATCCTGTAAACCCTAAGCTTCGTTAAATTCAAAAATAAAAAGATGAATAAGTGGTGAGAGTTATTCCATCAAAAGACCCAGAAGGATATAAACAAAACAAAAAGTGTTGATGCCCAAATATGATCTAGACTATTAGTGACTTAATATCAGACTTCTACACCAGCATTAGATTTATTTGGTAGAGAATCGATTGGTCAATCGTCAAGATGTCCTGCAACCACTAGCGATTAACCTGCAAATACCTGAAATTATAGAAGACAGTCAGAGGTGCCGGAAGTTTTTCCGGCGTAAATCCTCCAACGCTCAAGTTAGTTTCTAGGCATTTGCCAAAAAACTTGTGCCACCACTCATATGGCTTAATAAACATTGCCTTAAAAAACCAAAAGGTTTTTGAGTAATTTGCAGAAAAATAAACTAGAGTGTCAAAGAAAGGGTTTTTCATGAGAGGAAGAGAGAAAAAAAATCCCCTGCCGGAGAGAGAAAAAATAAATAAATAATTCCCCCTAGGTAACTCCCCACTCCCCTCTTTCCCCCCTTGTTCTCTCCCACTTTCGGAAGTTAAGGATGAGATACAAGTAATGCCCCCACTCTCCTTTTTATCCTCATTTTTTCTGTTACCAAACACCAGTCCCCCAGTTTCTAGTGTTGAGAGTTTTAACGAATCAAGACTGGAAACTATATAAATGTTAAAGTGACCTCGAGATGGTTACCATAAATCGGCTTGGGATTGCTAAAATTAACCTCGCCATTAACAAGAAAGTTTCAAGTTTTAAACTTTTACATGCCTTTAAATATATCATTTTCCTACTCACATAATCATGTAAAGCAGGTTTCATAAGTTCGGGTATTTATCTCACTTGAAGTAGGTTTTAAGACTTAGTCATTTATCTGCTTTAGAACATTTTTCGCTCATATAACTCTTGGTCGCGTAATCTTGGTCGGGTAAGAGCAGGCAAACTTTGACTTCGTCTCACTGCGAGGAGGTTTGGAGACTGTAAGCCTTTTACTTGTAGTGCCTTTTTTTTTTTTTACTTTCTGCTCGCCTTCACATGGTCGAGTAGATTCTGGCAAGCTTGACTTCTAGTCTCGCCATCGACCAGGCTTTAAGACTTTGAAGCGTTTTGTGTGCCTTAAAAACTTTCTTGGGATTTTTGTTCTCTGCTTACCTTCACATGGTCAAGCAGATTATGGCGAGCTTGGCTTCTTGTCTCGTCATCGAGGAGGATTTGAGACTTTGAAGCCTTTACTTGCCTTAGAAACTTTTTTGAAATTCTCATTGTCTGCTTGTCTTCACATGGTCGAGCAAATTCTAGCGAGCTTGGCTTCTTGTCTTGCCATCGAGGAGGTTTTGAGACTTTGGAGCTTTTGCTTGCCTTAGAAACTTTTTTTTTGGAATTCTCATTGTTTGCTCGTCTTAACATGGTCAAGCAGATTCTAGCAAGCTTGGCTTCCTGTCTCGCCATCGAGGTAGCTTTGAGACTTTGGAGCCTTTGCGTGCCGTAGAAGATTTTTGGAACTTTTATGGTCTGCTCGCCTTCGCTTGGTTGAGCAGATCCTGACATGCTTGGCTTCTTGTCTCCCCATAAAACAGGCTTTGAGACTTTAGAGCCTTTGCGTGCCTTAGAAGATTTTTGGAACTTTTGTGGTCTGCTCGCCTTCACTTGGTCGAGCAGATCCTGGCATGCTTGACTTCTTGTCTCGCCATAAAATATGCTTTGAGACTTTGAGGCCTTTGCGTGCCTTAGAAGATTTTTGGAACTTTTGTGGTCTGCTCGCCTTCGCTTGGTCGAGCAGATCCTGGCATGCTTGGCTTCTTGTCTCGCCTTAAAACAGGCTTTGAGACTTTGGAGCCTTTGCGTGCCTTAGAAGATTTTTGGAACTTTTGTGGTCTGCTCGCCTTCACTTGGTCGAGCAAATCCTGGCATGCTTGGCTTCATATCTCGCCATAAAACTAGGCTTTGAGACTTTGGAGCTTTGCGTGCCTTAGAAGATTTTTAGAACTTTGTGGTCTACTCGCATTCGCTTAGTCGAGCAGATTCTGGCATGCTTGACTTCCTGTCTCGCCATAAAACATGCTTTGAGACTTTGGAGCCTTTGCGTGCCTTAGAAGATTTTTGGAACTTTTGTGGTTTGCTTGCCTTCACTTGGTCGAGCAGATCCTGGCATGCTTGGCTTCTTGTCTCACCTTAAAACATGCTTTGAGATTTTGGAGCCTTTGCGTGCCTTATTAGTAAACTTTGATTGGCTTCTCAACACTAGCCTAGCTTTCTTTTCTTAAATCATTCTCATATTGAATAACTTTCAAGAAATCAAGTTAACTAAGTTATACCGTCAGCCCTAACATGAGCACAATCAGTTTAATGAATATAAGGTATCCTCATCTCACATAGCAGGATTTAGATAAATAATTAAATTTTCATAGAAAAAATTGCTTGTAAATCAAAATTTAACTGATCACCTGTTCTGATTCCTACAAATGTGTGCCTTCAATGTGCTCTTATTTGAGGTTTTTCCTTTAAATCCTTAAATATGGATTTGCTCTGAGATTGTGCTCTGCATTATTTTATTGGTACTTCATCAAACAAATCCCGAGCTTGACTCTTCTTTGCTCCATTCTTAGAATTATTCTTGTAATATTGTAACACGGGCACAAAACGAATAAAATATGAAGGAAATAAAAAATGTAACTTCATCAATTCTTTGAAGCTTGAAGACATGCTTATCAATTCTCATCATCAATACACATTTGTTTTGTTTTAAAACCCTTATTAAAGTTAGCCAAAATACCAATACTCAGCCTCATCTAGATTATGCTAATTATACTTCTTCCAACGCTCATTAACGATTATGAGAATTTGTGCAATGTGGATGACAGCCATTATTTATAGACAGTTATATATGCGTAATTTCTAATGTTCTCTCATGCAAAGGTATAATAGAGCTATGATTAAAAATTAATTCATGCTCTCAATTAGTTTGATGAGTATATTGAGTAAATTGAATCAGAACCTGGATTTTAGTCCTTGGCTCCTAGACAGTGTTCTTTCGAGCGTCACTCCTTTCAATTTCAGTTGTTGGCTTTGCTTTCCAATCCAATTAATCTCACCATAGTGAATGTTCTTCTGCGGATTCCGGAGTTTGTTCCTTAGAATTTGAGGCGATTCGATTCTAACAGTTATTTCGTCGAACATTTGTTGGCGTGATCTCGTATCACCACTTTTAACAAATATCCTTTGACACTTGTTTCTAAAATCATAAAACACCATATCTCTGCACCAAAGTAGTGGTCAGATCTTTATTTTTAAAAGAATTAATCTATAGCAAATATGCTAAAATCGTGGCACAATCCAATTGTGAGTCTTCCATTTATAAAGTTATTAGATCATGTGCATGTGCCATCATGTTTAAAGTAACTAGGATCTTAATTTGTCTAAGCTTGAAATATCTGCAGAATTTTATGGCAAGCACATGATCTGGAGAGAAGTTTGACTATAAAGCAACTAGCGTTGGAATTCAACATTTCGCAAATTCGTGCTTCCCAACCAATTTCTAATTATTATGAAAGTTAAATTTCTCATGTGAATACGCAAATTTACCAATACGAAAACAAACTCAAACTATATGGAGGTTGTGGCATGTGTAATTGATCATTCAGATGCAATATGTAACACACAAAGATGAGTAAATCGAAAGTAATCACATCAATTTAATAGAAAATACCAGCAGAAATGAAAATTGTAAAATAGATTTTACCGATCTCAAGCTCGTGAATGTCAACATTGGTTTAATTTTTACCGATTCGATTCATTTCTTTTTCACGTGAATCCAGAAATAAAAGAGAGCTTGCTGCAATTTTTTTTTAATTATGTCAATCATTTTGTCGAACACTTACTGTGCGTGATCTCATATCACCACTTTTAACAAATATCATCTGAAACCTGTTTCTGAAATTACAAAATCACACATCTCTGCATCCAGTTAGTAATTAAATCTCGTTTGAAATGATTAAACCCATCAAAATGCATGCTGAAACCGTGGCATAATCCGATTGGGAAAGTGGTTAAAATCTGAATATCTAAATTTGTATGCGTGCAAGACTTTAATGGTAAGCACATGATCAGCAGTTGACTATAAACCAACAAGCATGTGGCCACTAGTTAGTGATATGATTTCATATATTCAATATATGTATTTTTTAAATCTATCCTCTATAATCAATTTCTCTTGCTCATGAAAGCCAAATCACAATTGATCATTTGATGCAATATATCATGCACACAAACAAATAAATTGAAAGTAATTGCAATAATTTAATTGGAAATACAAGTAGAGATGAATCTGTGACAGATTTTACCGATCTGAAGCTTCTAAATGCCAACATTGGGTTACTTTTTTACCGATTCGCTTCGCTTCTTTCACGTGAGTTCAGAAGTAAAAAACAGGTTGCTTCAATTCACACATGATAATATTTTGGCTAGATGAAAGTTGATAGAGATAACAAATTGGCTTCTTGTATTGATCCCCACAAACGGCGCCAAATGTTGATGCCCAATTTGATCTAGTCTATTAGCGACTTAATATCAGACTTCTACACCAGCATTAGATTTATTTGGTAGAGAATCGATTGGTCAATCGTCAAGATGTCTTGCAACCACTAGGGATTAACCTACGAATACCTGAAATTATAAAAGACGGTCAGAGGCGCCGGAAGTTTTTCCGGCGTGAACCCTCTGACGCTCAAGTCAGTTTCTGGGCCTTTGCCAAAAAACTTGTGCCACCACTCATATGGCTTAATAAACATTGCCTTAAAAACCAAAAGCTTTTTGAGTAATTTGCAGAAAAATGAAATAGAGTGTCAAAGAAAGGGTTTTCCATGAGAGGAAGAGAGAAAAAAAATCCCTTGTTGGAGAGAGAAAAAAAAAATAATTCCCCCTAGGTAACTCCCCACTCCCCTCTTTCCCCCCTTGTTCTCTCCTACTTTCAGAAGTTAAGGATGAGATAAAAGTAATGCCCCCGCTCTCCTTTTTTTCCTCCTTTTTTCCGTTACCAAACAAAAAGTAAAGCAAACAAAGAGATTATATGAATCTTCATTGAGGAAATCCAAAACAGTGCATCTTGAATGCGGTAGGAGTTCCTTAAATCTCTTATCAAAATATCAACATGGATAACGTTATACGAAAATGATAGTCCATCTCATATGTTTAGACCGCGCATGCAAGACTGGATTTTCTATCATACGTGTGTAACGCACTTATATTATCACAAAACACGAAGAATAGGAAGGTTAGCCATGTGAGCTCAACTGTTGTGAAAGCAAGTGATCAACACTTCATACAGTGGGCCGCTTCTTAGAACACCATGAGATACGGTTTGCATTGAGAAAGATACAAAATCCCATTGTACTTCATCAAGTCTGATAAAAGAAAAAAGGGGCCCCAGTCAGCATCACAAAATTAAATAATTGAAGTTAAGTGTACAACTTCATCTTAGAAAACGAAGATCATGATCCAAAGTATGCGTACTTAGTTGGCTAAGTGAGGTAGGATGGCTGCGAGAGATGAATAAGGTATATTCTGAAGGTCATAACTTAGGTTACAGGTGTGCGTTTTGGGCATATAATATATTATTTTGAAGTTTATGACAAGATGAACAAAACTCAAAATAGATTGCACTCTTTTGGTGTGTTCTCATACTTTATCGAGTCTGATCAAAACACCCACCCTAATCAGCATTATAAAATTAAACCATTCAAGTTAAGTGTACAAGTTTGTCTTACAAACCGAAGACCATGATCCAAAGTATGGGTACTTGGTTGGCTAAGTGATGTAGGATGGTTGCATGAGACGAGTAGGATACCTTTTAGAGGTCATAACTTGAGTTACATGTGTTCGTTTTGTGCATATAATATACCGTTTCAAAGTTTGCCACTAGACGAACAAAGCCACAAATAGATTGCACCTTTTTGGTCCGTGCTTGAGCTAAAAATTCTACTTTGTTCTTGGTCGTTTTTTAGTTTCAAGATATTTTCCTATTTTTCTTTTTTTTTGTTTTTTAAATTTTTTTAGAAATTAAATTTGGGTATCGTTTATTTTGTTTTTCCTATTTAGAACAGGAAAATCTTAATATAAATTAATATTTTAGATTTTTCTATTTTGATAAATTTGCGATGTTTAGGGTTACTATGTAAGGGGCCCAAAACCCTAGTTTTGTTAATTCAAACTTTTTCAATATAACGTTCATTATCGAGAAGCTTTGTTTCTCTTATTAATCAAAGTCTTATGTTTCCACATCGTCACTAAGGTAAATCCCTTTATAGAAAGTTATATAAGAAAAACTCATTTCAACACTGAACAAGTTTTTTCTTTTAATCTTATATATGTATATAAGTTTATGCTTTAGATGGGTAAAATGATGATTTTTATATCTTCTCAAGATTTAAACTTAGATAACCAATCAACTAAAATTATGTAAAAACTACATGACAATTAAGCCCTTGGGGCTAGGCAAAAAAAATTACAAGTTTATGACTATGAAACACAAATAGAGCAACCAAAAGAATTAATGAAGAGAGTATAAAGTATTGGTCTCAATCATGAATTATCAATGTATTTACTTTTGTTGCTTTAGAATAAAAAGTTATTATCTTATGCTTTTATCGAAATTAGTAATTTTTCAAATAGGCCTAAGTTGGGAGCATAGAATTTTATTATTTAGTTAAGGTTATTAATTTATCATTTACTGTATTATTATTGTTATTATTATTATTATTATTATTTCTAAAGTCCCCATATTTGATGCACCTGATGAAAAGAGTTTTTATTGTTGTGAGTTTATATATATAGTGCATGTATATACAAATAGAAACCTAATAGAATCTTTCGGTGTATATCATTTTGGTAAAATCAATTCCATAATATGTAACACAAGTTAACGGTAAAAGATAGTTAAGACTCTGAGGCTTGGGAAAACGGTGATGGAGAACCCCAATTTTAATAATGGACACCAAACCTAATTTTGATCAATTAATATTCTTTAAATATAGTAAGTAAAAAAATAGCCTTAAAATTTTTAATAAATATAAAAGTGTGCTATAGCTAATTTACTCTATTTAGTAGACTAATAATATTAAAAAAATTAATATTTGAAATAGTTTTGAAAATATAAATTATCATATTTATTTCATAATATATTTGTATTTATTATAAAAATTTTAAATAAATCTTTGGTTTAAATAAATTTTACAATTAATAAAATATATCTCATGCATTAGTTTAAAGTTAAAATCATTTTATGTAAAATTGAAAATAATTCAAACTATTATCTAATATGATCTAATAAGAAAGATTACGAATCAATATCCATGTTAGAGTGTGAGTGAGAATTTAGTTTACAAGATGTTATATTAGAGAGAGAATATGCATCTGTAAAAGAAAGGAAAAAAATGAATACTAATTTGAACATTCTAAAATTTTAAAAATTCAAAAATAAATATACCTTTTATATAAGTGTCGAGAGAGATTTAGTGGGTTCAACTAACCCTACCCTATAATTAATTATAGATGTCGAAAATTAATTAATCCAAATCAACTTAGTGCATGCATCATTTGTTTCCCATTAACTCATTACAATTTATTTTTTCCACTTTTATTCTTTTTAAAGTTTCCTCATCTAACAGTAGAAAACTTTAAAAAGAAATTAATCTACCCGCGTGCTTTTTTTTTTTTTTCTGTTCACTAAACCTATTACATTAATTAATTAAACAATGCTAGAATTTTTCGGACAGCAATACGATACAAATAGGACACATACATATATAAAATGCTCAATTCTCTTAGACTCTTGTGCAATTCTCTTTACTAACACTTCTCTCTCTCTAAAAAAGATACACTCTCTGCATCGGAAGATAATTATGGTCGGTCTTTTATTTAATTTTCACTTTTTGTTTAGCATGTAGATTCAGCTTCGATCAAATAGTCGTGCTGATCTTTTAATAATCTCGTGTCAAGGGTGATTAGCATATTGAATCCAACTTCATTTGTTTATTAGGACTCGAAATTTTTGTTATTGAATTTTATCAGTTAATAACATCAATTGTATTTCAATCGTGTTTTCAGGCAGGGAATCAATCCCAGTGGCTCCAAGGTCTTTTGACTCTTTTCCAAGAGAGAAGCTTTCAAAATTGCAATCTTATTTATTGTTTGAATTGTTGCGCCAGTATATGCGAAAAATGCTTGTCCGATCACGAAAGTACTCATCACCTCTTAAAGGTTCACATGAATAAATAAATATTAATTGAATTAAATTTATTACATAATGCAATTTTTAAAACTATCTGCATGATTTATTTACTTATGTATTTGTTTTGTAAATCTTTAATATTTCAGATCCGCACATCTGACGGAAAGAGCGTTGTACGGTTGGTTGACGCTGACGAGTTTATTGATTGTGGACATGTCCAAGTAAAAAGTCAAAGCTTGAATTGCAATCTTATTTATTTCTTCTTCATTGAATATTTTCTTCAAAAATTCTTGTATTTGCCAACGAAGTACTATTCTGAACTACATAATAATGCTCATGTACAAACATCCGAATTTTGCAAAATCCGAATTAGACTATGGCATACAATTTTGATCTTAGCTCAAGTTGAGTATCCACACATGAGCGTATGACTGATGAAACCACATTTATATCTGCCCACTTTCTTACAAATATGCTTCATATGTTTTCTCTTCAGACATACAAACGAGATGGTGAAAAAGTGCTACATATAAACCAAAGGCCAGAAGCATATTTTAGAGAATCCACCTCCAATAAATGCAATGGCTGTTCAGCTAGGCTGCAAGGGAATAATTAATTATTTCTGTTCACTCTATTGCAAGGTTCAATCAAAATCTCCTTATAGTTTGTATATATGTATATATGTGTGCGTGTGTATGTATACATATATACATATTACCGGGTAAATTTTTTTAATCGTTTAGTATCAATTATACATCTATGTATACATATATAAAAGTTTACATTATTCTTTTTCTAATTATTAATCGTCCCTTCTCTTAGGTTTCTTATCTCTGTCAAAATTCATGGAATTCAAGCAATTTTCCTCGTCTATTGAACAAGTTGGGTCTTTGAAGAAGCTCGCTGGTTTAATTTGACGAAGAAATAATTAATAAATGACAAAGACAACTCTGAAGCTCGGAGTTTTTTCAAATTATTTGTAGTGACAGACTATTTTATTAATTTCTGATTTATTTGAAGTTCCTTATTATTATTATGAATTATAATTTTTATTTTTGAAAGTCCTATCATTAATATCTCTTATTGTGCATAGATTTGAGCTACAAATAGAATCATTAATGTTATTATCTTGTCAGTTGAAGCTGTAAATTGTCAGACAAGTTATTTGTTAGGCTGATCACCAATTAGTACATATTATTAATTAGTACTGTTGCTGAATTACCCCAATTCACAGCCGTTTAATCAACTAACCTGATCTAATGAATCCAATCAATCAAGATCAAGAATCTTTAACAAAGAAAACTAACCAGCTATATGTGAGAAATAACCAGAGAAGCAAAGAAAGATGATGAACAAGAAACAAGACACACAGTATAACGTGGTTCAGAACAAAAGTACCTACATCCACGACTAAAGAAACCCTTCTGGGCTTGAAGCTTTTATTGATCAAAGTGTTTACAATGAGACTTCTGATGACAAAGATTAAATCTCACCTACAGAGAATTTTCTATCTCTCACCCTAGGCCTCTCAAAATCGTGACTCAAAAAACTCTCTGATCAGCCTTTGAGCTTATGTATATATAGCTTTGTTGTCCAGCTGTTAGCAGTAACGAATTAACTAACTCTGGCCCCACACAAAAGCTGACTCAGCATGCCACTTAGTCATATAACAGAATTAACTAATTAAGCTTCACAAATCTCCACCTTAGTTGATTCTGTACCAACTTCACCCAGCTCTGGTTTAGATAGTTAATATGCTTGACTTACAAGCTTGTAACTCCAATCAAGCTCAGAGAGTTTCTGAACTTGACTGTTGGTATTGGTTTTGTCAGTGCATCTGCTGGATTGTCTTCAGTAGAGATCTTTACAACATCCACTACTCCTTTTTCAATTTCCTCTCTTATGAAATGTAACCTCACATCTACATGCTTGGTCCTCTCATGGTATTTGGAGTTTCTGCTCAATTAAATTGCACTTGAGCTGTCACAACAGATGGGAATTGTATCCTGAGTTAACCCCATTTCAGATATAATCCCTCTGATCCACTTAGCTTCTTTAACAGCTTCAGTAAGTGCAATGTATTTGGCTTCAGTAGTTGATTAAGGCAACAATTGACTGCAGTGATGCTTTCCAACTTACAGCTCCTCCACACATAGTGAAAACAAAACCAGTAGTAGACCTTCTCTTGTCTAAGTCACCAGCAAAGTCTGAGTCCACATAGCCTATGACTTTACTTGTGACTTTGCTATCTCTACTAAACAAAATACCAGAATCAGATGATCCACACAGATACCTAAGTATCCACTTAGCAGCACTCCAATGCATTTTTCCTGGGTTCCTCATGAATCTGCTAACTACTCCTACCCCATATGCAATATCAGGCCTAGAGCACACCATAGCATACATAATGCTTCCAACCACACTAGAGTAAGGAACTTTCTTCATATACTCAATTTCTGCATCATCAGATGATTCTTGCTGTTTTGACAGCTTGAAGTGTGTGCCTAAAGGAGTGGAGACTGCTTTGTTGGTAACCAAGTCAAACTTGCTGAGCACCTTTCTGACATAACCAGCTTGTGTGAGGAATAGAGTCTTTGCAGCTTTATCCCTTTTAACCTGCATTCCTAGAATCTTACTAGCAGAACCTAGGTCCTTCATCTCAAATTCAGACCTTAGCTCAGTTTTAAGCTTTTTTATTTCTTCTCTATGCTTGCATGCAATGAGCATGTCATCAACATAGAGAAGCAAATAAATCCCATCTCCAGAAGGTAGGAACTTGCAATATACATAGCTATCATATTGACTCCTCAAGTATCCCTGAGCAATCATAAATTGGTCAAACCTCAAATATCACTGCCTGGGGGATTGCTTTAAACCATACAAGCTCTTCTTAAGCAAACACGCCATGTCTTCTGACTCCTTTGTGTGAAGCCTTCTGGCTGTTCCATGTATATCTCTTCTTCAAGATTGCCATGTAAGAAGGCTGTCTTGACATCCATCTGATCCAGTTCCAAATCATGGTAGGTTGTAATTGCAAGCAACACTCTTATTGAGCTATACTTGACAACTGGTGAAAAAACTTCACTATAACCTACCCCTTCTCTTTGTGTAAAGCCCTTTGCCACCAGTCTAGCCTTATATCTAGGGGTTTCAACATTTGTGACTCCATCCTTAAGTTTGAAGATCCACTTACACCCAACCAGCTTCCTACCCTCTGGTTTTCTTACCAAAATCCAGGTGTTGTTTTTCTTTAATGAGGATATTTCTTTTTCCATTGCTGATAGCCATTTGGATTTGTCTCTACTATTCATGGCTTGTTTATAGCTGCTGGGTTCTTCCCCAATAACTTCTTTAGCAACATTAAGTGCATAGGATATCAAATCTGCTATGCCAAATCTCTTGGGCATTTTGATAACCCTCCTTTCTCTGTCCCTTGCCAGCTGGTAGTTGTCAATTTTTGAGGTTCTAGGTTTACTGTCACAAGACTTGGATTTCCCATCAGTGTCCTTGTGATCATCAGTAAGCTCCACCTCCAAGTTAGGCTTATGGTTGGCCTTTTGTTCTGAAGTTATCAGTTCAGTTTCAACCTTTTGCTGCAGCATGGAACCCTCATCAAATACAACATCCCTGCTCACTATAATTCTTGAATGTTTCCAATCAATGCACCATATTCTATATCCTTTAACACCTTCAGGGTAACCAATAAAGATACCCTTGATTGCCCTAGGTTCAAGCTTTCCTTGGTTAACATGAGCATATGCTGGTGAGCCAAAAATTCATAGATTGCTTAGATCATGAGGTTTCCCAGACCAAACCTCTTAAAGAGTTCTGAAATTAAGTGCTGTAAAGGGGCTTCTATTTATCAAATATGCTGCTATAGTGACAGCTTTAGCCCAAAAATGTTTCGAGAGGTTTGCACTAAACAACATACACCTGACCTTTTCTATTAATGTTCTATTCATCCTCTCAGCAAGTCCATTTTGCTGAGGGGTGTGTCTAATAGTCTTATGCCTTGCAATTCCTTTCTCTTTGCAGATCTCATCAAACTCCTTACTATAATACTCCAGCCCATTGTCAGTCCTTAATCTCTTTACCTTCCTGTCTGTTTGGTTTTCAATTAATGTCAGCCATTTCTTAAACTTCAGCAGAGCTTCACTTTTGTGCTTTAAGATATAAACCCAAACCTTCTTGGTATAGTCATCAATCAGTGTCATGAAGTACCTAGCTCCACCATGTGATGGCACTTGAGATGGACCCCATAAATCTAAATGTATAAAATCCATTGAATTCTTGGTTTCTTGCTTCCCAGTCCCAAACCTCTGTCGAGTTGCCTTTCCAAACACACATTTTTCACATAACTCAAGGGATGAAATCTGACCAGAACCAATTAGACCTTGTTTGCTTAATTCCCTTAACCCCTTTTCACTCATGTGAGCCAATCTCATGTGCCACAACTTGGTTTTATCACCACTAACAGAGGCTAAAACTCCTGGAGAGAAAAGGGAGCCTATCAGGACATATAACCCATTTCTTCTTATTCCATTCATTATAACTATGCCATTCTTTGTGACTTGGAGTTCACCATTTTCTGCCTTAATGCTACAGCCTGACTGGTCAACAGTTCCTAGGGATATTAGATTCCTTCTAAGCTCTAGAACATATCTCACATTCCTTAACTGTCTATCTACCCCATCATGCATAGTTATGGTAACAATTCCAATTCCAGCAACTTTACAGGCCAAGTTATTTCCCAATAAAACCTTATCTGTATCAACTTTCTAAAAAGTCTTGAAGAGTTGCTTGTTTGGACTCATGTGGCAGGAGCAACCTGAATCCAAGATCCATTCTTCAGTGGGTTGTTTTTCTGCAGCTATGAGAACATCTGTACCTTTTGAATCCCCTTTATCTTCTGATGCAATGGCTACCTTCCCTGATGATTCTTTCTAGATCTTTTCAAGTTTCTTCTTCTCGAAACAATCCTTTATGTAACTGCCCTTCCTTCTGACAGAAATAACACTTTCTCTTTTTCTTTTTCTTGTCAACTTTATCCTTCTGATTGTTACTTTTTTTGTCATGATTCTTCTTCTTGTCAGGTTTTGATTTGGCCATCAGACCTTCACCAAGGCCCTGATCTTTTCCCTCAGCTCTTTTCTTTAATTCTTTTGATTCCAGAGCATTCTTCACATCTTTTAATGTAAGGGTTTGTCTCCCATACAGTAATGTGTCAACAAAGTGCTCATATGAATCTGGCAGTGAGCTTAGCAAGATGAGAGCTCTGTCTTCATCTTCAAGGTTCACGTTAACATTCTCAAGATCCAATATTAGCTTGTTGAACTCATCGAGATGGTCTTTCATGGCTGTTCCCTCTTTCATTGAGAATGTATACAACTTCCTTTTCATATAGAGTCTCTTGGCCAAAGATTTCTCAAGAATAGTTCTTCAAGTTTCGACCAAAGTCTAGATGCAGATTTTTCTTTTGCAACCTCTCTCAGCACCTCATTAGACAGATGCAAGATTATGGTGCTGTGAGTTTTGTTGTTAATGGACCTTATGTCTCCACCTAAGCTTGAGGAGCCTTCTGATCTCTCTTTCTTGTCGATCTGATCTTCTTCAACTTCAAGAACACTGTCAAGCCCCTGTTGGATCAAGATTGCATGCATCTTGAGACTCCATAGGTAGAAATCATTTTCTCCATTGAATTTTTCTACATCAAATCTCGTACTAGCCATTTGCGAACATGAACTGAGAGCTCTTAGAGCTTTGATACCAATTTGTTGCGGAATTACCCCAATTCACAACCGTTTAATCAACTAACCTGATCTAATGAATCCAATCAATCAAGATCAAGAATCTTTAACAAAGAAAACTAACTAGCTATATGTGATAAATAACCAGAGAAGCAAAGAAAGATGATGAACAAGAAACAAGACACACAGTATAACGTGGTTCAGTACCAAAGTACCTACATCCACGACCAAAGAAACCCTTCTGCGCTTAAAGCTTTTATTGATCAAAGTGTTTACAATGAGACTTCTGATGACAAAGATTAAATCTCTCCTACAGAGAATTTTCTATCTCTCACCCTAGGCCTCTCAAAATCGTGACTAAAAAAACTCTCTGATCAGCCTTTGAGCTTATGTATATATAGCTCTGTTGTCCAGCTGTTAATAGTAACGAATTAACTAACTCTGGCCCCACACAAAAGCTGACTCAGCACGCCACTTAGTGATATAACAGAATTAACTAATTAAGCTTCACAAGTACAGTTTTGATGGATAAATGTTGGCCTATCTTTGCCACTCCAAAACACTGGAATGATTCTTTTGCTAGTTGCAAGTAAATTTGCTGCCAAATGACTTGAGTTGTACAATTAATTTGAAATATAAAAGAAAAAAGGACACGAGCAATTAAAATTCCAAATCCCTAGTCTCCGAAATTAAAGCATTAAAGGATCCTTTGAACGTTCTCCTTATTTTACTTGGAATAATACTTCTATACACAAAAGGGAATAATACCAATTTCCAATGATTGAATCTTTTATGGAATGGTCCACTGAAGTGGTGATCTTGGAATTTCTTGAAAGGGCATTTATTCGTTTAGTTATTATACAATGTTGTGGTTATCCTCTATCGATTGCAGAAGAAATTGGGCTCGAAACTAGCTAGCATTAGTATTAGAGACTTGATGCTTCATTAATTATCTCAACTTAATAGTTCATTTAGAGAAACGGATTGTCCCTCAGTAATTATTTTTCCAACATTATATACGCTTATCCTAAGTAATTATTCTATAAAGAGCGTGGGATAACTTTTCACTATTTTGGGGATTAATGGGTGGGTTCCACATGAGATACTTAACTTTTATACTCACTCCATGATTTAGAATGGCATTGAGTACAAAATAGAAATTTTATGTGCTTTTAATGTGGGTTTAATTCCTTAAAAAAACATGAAAATAACAAGTTTTCCTTCGAAAAGCTCTCTCTCCTTTAGAGAGGCTTGAATGGAAGTATTGAGGGGTCGTAAGGACTCATGTGGTCACTCCCTGTGAGTGAAAAGTAATCCGAAACAGTAAGCTTTTGGGGTTGGTGAGCTGGTTGAGAAAGCTTCGAAAGCAATAGTTAGTGTAGAGCGTTGGGGCACGATTTAAAGCTAGAGAGCTGAAATAACTCACTCCCTATCCTAACATTAACTACCATGGATACTGAAGAGCTAATCCACAAGTGTCAACCAATAACTATCAGAGAGGAAGACAAAGCCAAAATAACGCTGGAGGTGAATTTGGAAAAAAAGAAAGAACAAATGATGGCAGGATGCTTAGTGGGCAAAGTACTGCTCACAAAGGGAGTAAATAAAGAGGGTCTTAAGGCTGCGTTACAACAGGTGTGGAGGACTTTCAAAGAGGTCAAGATCGAAAGCGTGGGAAACAACATCTTCATGTTCAAATTTGCTGAAGAAGCAGACAAAAAAAGAGTGCTAAAAGGGGGACCGTGGCACTTCGACAGGGCATTGATTGTACTCGCTGAGCCAAGGAGGATTGGGGAAGTAACAAAACAATCTTTCACTCATACATCCTTTTGGGTACAGATTCGTAATGTCCCACTAGCGTGTATGGATACAGATTTTCTCTAGGACTTGGGCGGGAAGATTGGATCAGTAGAGGAGGTTCAAACGGATGATAATGGAGATTGTATTGGGGAATTTACCAGAATAAGAGTCTCAATTAATATAACACAGCTGCTAGAGAAGATTCTATTTCCAAAGCAAGAAGGTGAAACTGATATCCCAATGCCGGTGGTTTATGAACGCTTGCCAGATTTTTGTTATTGCTGCGGAATTATTGGACATCAATACAAAGAGTGTGGGAAGTACCAAGACCAACCAAGAGAAGATCTACCATATGGGAGTTGGATGAAAGTGATTACGGTATGGGGTTTTACAAAGAGGAATCAGAACAAGGGAAGGTGGAACTAAAGGGCTGGAAAATCGGATGAAAAATCACAAGCTTAGGAAATCACAGCTTCCCGCAACAGCAAGGGCAAAACCAAGAAAACCCGATAGAGGCAAACAGGTCGGTACCAAGTGAAAAGGAAATAGGGCAAACCATGGAGCATGCCAGGAAAGATGTGATATGAGGAGTAGCTGAGCAACAATTAATGCGAGGAGTGATACAGTCAGCGGAAAAAAAGCAAAATGACGGCAACAAGCAAGCTGAGAAAAGTGGCAATGCAACAGCCCCAAGGAAAAATGGGCACACAAGCGGGAAATAGCATTCCAAAAGAGAGGGAAAAAATACAAATAAGTCATGAAGAGGAAGTTGAAAAAAAAGATGGGCCGGAAGTATCTCAGCTACAGTCCAATAAGAGGAAGTTGAAGAAATTAACTAGAGATCTAAGCAAGAGGGGGGGGGGAATTGAGTTACGAGCTCAGAAAAGGCCAAGGGAGAAAAAATTCGGGCAAAGCCCAAGGGAAAAAAAAAAATCTCTAGCCCCAACAAGCTCGAGACAAAAAATCTAGTGCATGTCTCTCCAACAACAAGACTTTAGTTGGGGTGGGAACCGTTGGTTTTAGAAGATGTGGTAGTCATGGAAACAAACAATATGGAGATATCGGTAGAGGCTGGTGGCCAGCCCCGTCGGAAGCTATGAATATCCTCAGCTGGAATGTTCGGGGTCTGGGGAATCCCCGAGCATTTCAAGTCTTAAGAAAAATCCTCCAATTGCATGGTGCTCAACTGGTGTTTTTGTGTGAAACAAAGGTATCAACCATGCAAATGAATGTGATTGCAAATAAGCTGAGTTTTGAGAATTGCCTTGCAGTGAATTGTGATGGAAGAGGAGGCAGAATAACAATGCTCTGGAAGTCAGATATTGGGGTGCAAATCAATTCATACAGTCAGCACCACATTGATGCCGAAACTCAAATGCCAAATGGAAATCGAATGCGAGTTACAGGAGTGTACAGACATCCAGAAACAGGTAAGAAAAAACACACTTGGATGCTTCTTAGGCGGCTGGCGGATTTATCTTCTAACCCTTAGTTGTGTTGTGGAGACTTTAATGAAATTTTACATCCGGATGAGAAGAGTGGCGGCAATGACAGGGATGTGAATTTAATTAATGATTTCAGAGAAGTTTTGAAAGACTGTGGCTTAAAGGATGTCGGGTATCGGGGGTATGCTTTTACTTGGAATAATGGAATATATGGGCATGGATTCGTGGAAGAAAGGTTGGATAGATTTGTTTGCAATAAAGCTTGGAGTGACAGATTTGTGGACTGTGAAGCAAGCAACCTGGACACCTGGACTTTGGATCATTGTCCCGTGTTGATGGCGGTTCAAGAGAGAAGGGAGGGCATGAACCAAAGGGGTAGACATTTCTCGCGAATCCATTATGAGGATATGTGGAGCTCGTATGACGTATGCAAAGAGATAATCAAAGAGGAATGTAGTTTGTATAGAAATTGAAATAGTGAAGATCCAGCCCAATCCTTTTGACAATCAACAAAAGTTTTGATGGGTAGGCTACTGGGGTGGAGCAAGCTGGAGTTTAGAAAGCGTGACAGAAAATTGGAGAAGTTAAAGAATCAGCCGCGGGAGTTAAAACAAAGAAGGGTGCAATATGAAAATGGTGAAGAAATTCGGAAGGTGGAGAAGCAAATCCAAAATATTCTCATGGATAAAGAAATCTACTGGAAGCAACGCTTAAGAGCAGATTGGCTTAAGGAGGGGGACAAAAACACAAAATTCTTTCACAGCAAAGCGACGGCAAGGAAGAAAAAAAAACAGAATTTAGGGGATTGAAGATAATTTCGAGAGATGGATTGAGAAGCCAAAAGAAGTAGAGCATGAGTTTTGCAACTATTTCACCAATCTTTTTACATCAACCCAGCCGAGCCAAGATCAAATTACAGTAGCCTTGGAAGGAATAACTCCAAGCGTTTCAGCCAGCATGAATGAGAGTTTGGGGGAACCATTTTCAGCCGAGGAAGTTTTGGAAGCTTTGAGTCAAATGTGCCCAACAAAGGCTCCGGGGCCGGATGGTTTGCCAGAGGTGTTTTACCGAAAGCATTGGCATACGGTTAAGGAGGGAATGCTCACCACTTGTCTGCACATCCTCAATTCATAAGGTACCATAGGCCCTCTAAATCACACTTACATTGCTTTGATACCAAAAATCGGAAAGCCTAGGAAAGTGACAGACTTTAGGCCTATTATTTTGTGCAATATTATTTATAGAATTGTAACTAAAACAGTTGCTAATAGATTTAAGCAAATTTTGCACAAAATCATTTCTCCGTCGTAAAATGCCTTCATCCTCAATAGGTTGATCACTGACAACATCATAGTTGGCTACGAATGTTTGCACAAGATAAGGCATTGTAAAGGCAAGCGAAATAGATTAATTGCTTTAAAGCTTGATGTTAGTAAAGCTTATGACAGATTGGAATGGAATTTTTTAGAGCAAACTTTGAAAAAACTAGGCTTCTCGCATAAGTGGATTAGCTTGATCATGAGGTGCATTAGTTCGGTTTTATTTTCTGTGTTAATAAATGGCTCAATGAAAGGCTTAATTAAACCCCAAAGGGGCTTAAGACAAGATTGCCCCATCTCTTCGTATTTATTTATTACATGTGCATAGGCCTTTTCTTCCTTGCTGCAGCAGGCTGAGCAACAATGACTTATTCATGGGCTATCATTTGGAAATGATTTGAAGATTTCGCACCTTTTATTTGCTTATGACAGCCTTGTCTTCAGCAGAGCTTCCATGGCCGACTGTCAAAATTTAAAGGTGATCCTGGACGCTTCTCCACAGCTTTCAGGTCAAATTTTTAATTTCGAAAAATCTTCTTTTTTTCTCAGCGGCAACGTACAATAAGATCAAGCTGAGGCAATTGGGAATCTCTTTCAGCTCAATATTGTGTCGAGACATGAAAAATATTTAGGCTTACTGTCTATGATCGGGAGAAAGAGAAGCAACTTTTTCAATGACATTAAGCTGAAGGTTTTCAATAAGATCTCAAGCTGGCAGCATAAATTATTTTCTTGCGGAGGGAAAGAAGTCTTAATTAAAGCGGCTGTTCAAGCCATCCCAGCTTACGCGATGAGTGTTATTAAAATTCCGATTGGTGTTTGTGATGATATTCAAAAAATGGTGGCAAAGTTTTAGTGGGGCTCCAAGAGGAAATAGAGGAATATTCACTAGCGAAGTGGGAAAAGATGAGTCAAGCTAAGTGTAATGGAGGGATGGGATTTCATGATTTTTCAAGTTTTAACCGAGCCCTTCTAGCAAAGCAAGGCTGGAGGATTTAGCAATGTCCAGACTCGCTGGTGGGAAGGGTCCTACAAGCCAAGTACTTCCAGTCAAAAAATTTCTTGGATGCAAAACTGGGCTCAAAGCCTTCATATATATTGGAGAAGCATTCTATGGGGAAGGAAAATAATTTGCTCGGGCTCTAGGTGGAGAGTTGGCAATGGTCAGAAAATTCATATTCATAAGGCTAATTGGATCCTACATCCTTCAACATTCCAGCTAGTGGTTAAGCCAACTTTGCCTTCTGATACTATGGTCTCTGAATTAATCAATGAGGCAAACTGCTGGGATGAGAAGAGGATTTATGAGCATTTCGACAAAATGGATGCTGATTTAATTACTAAGATTCCTCTGCCTCGAAGACCAAGGGAGGATGAGCTGATTTGGCATTATGGAAAAAATGGCCAGTTCTCGGTTAAAAGTGGGTACCAGACAACTCTCCAAATAAAGTTTCCAGCTATGCCTTCAAGCTCAGTGGTTTCCAAATGCCAAGTGTATAAAATGGGAATGGAAAATGTTTTTCATGCTCTAGTGGCCTGCAAATCAGCTGAGAAGGTATGGAAGCTAATCCATTTTGAAGAGGATATTCATGCAGCTCACAGTCAAGATTTTTTAAGTTTGCTGCATGCTATGAAAAGAATGAGAAGCAGACCTGGAGCTGTTGGTAACAATTTGTTGGGTAAAATAGAATGCTAGGAATCAGTTGCTATTCAAAGGAAAAAGGGAGAACCCCCAGATTATGGTAGCTAAAGCTGAAGCTATAATTGCAGCTTATAAGAGGGTGCATTCTTCAGCTGAGGCTTGCAGTGAAACAGAGCAGAGGGTACCTCCTCAGACATGGAATCCCCCTTAAGATAGTTTTGTAAAAGTAAACATTGATGCAGCTATCAGTTTTGAAAGGAACATTGTAGGGCTGGGGGCAGTGATCAGAGATGATTCAGGGCATGTTACAGTAGCTGCTATCAAGGTTTCTAAGTTTCATGGAGATGTTTCTTATGCGGAAGCAGAAGCTATGGAATGGGGTATATTGGCGGCGAGAGAAGCAAAAGTGAAAGCTTTAATCGTGGAATCAGATTCTCAAGGTGTGGTCAGTTTAGTTAACAACAAGCAGGGCAGCAGATCCGAGATCTATTGGGTTGTTTCAGAAATTCAGAAGTTAGTGGCAAACTTCGAACGTGTTAGTATTAAGTATACACCTAGATCTTGTAATGTTATTGCCCACTCTTTAGCTAAGTTAGCTTCAGAAAAGTACGAGACTGTTGTGTGGAAGGGTTCATACCCTTCACAAGTGATGTATCTCCTTTCATCGTTGTTTTAATTGAAATCTTCATTTCAAAAAAAAAAAAAGAATGGCATTGAGTACCACCCGCAGCAAGTTTGTCATTACCAATCCGGCACCAACAGATTGTTTAAATTGCCTAACCCACCCGCAACTAGCTGTGGATTTTAGTTTTTTTCAAAATCCTATCCGCTGTGGGTTTTAACAATTATTAAAACCACCGATAACCTGCAATAGGTTTTCCCCATAACCCATAGTTACAACAGTAGCAATAAATTTATTTCAAATCAGCAGTTTTACCTGTAACTCGCGGTGGTGGCAACACTGACATATTTTTTCCAAATCATAATACCACATCCAAATCATAATACACATCCAAAAAATTCATCTAAACATTTCTATAAAAATATACCCTTACTATTGCATATAAATATATAATTAACGTTAGGCTAGGAGTTATGCTTATGCTTGAGCTTTTAACTAGATTAGTAGGCACGTTTTGGTGGATTTTTGGCCAAAATCGAGAAATCTAAGATAGACCAATTTCAACTAACATGGCTGCCTTTTCATTGATAGCTACAAAAGTTTCTTTAAAAATATATACATACATGCATACTGTGAAGAGAAAGATGTGAATCAAGTTATCAATAGCAATTATGTATTTTTATAATTAAAAAGACTAGGTTAGGTCTTGGGCAACAGGTGGTTGTTAATAATAGAGTTTATGTATTTTTATAATTAAATATTTTTAATGTAATTTTCATAATTAAAATTTATAAAAACAATTGTGGGTTGGCGGATTCTGCTGTGCAAATTTTATTGTACTCGAAAGCACACGAATCTATTGTAGTACATATTTATGGTGACGAGTGTCGATTGACGAGGAGGTTAATTTAGTTATGTGTAGAGTTAATTTTCTAAGTGTGCATGTAAATTGGTTAGAGATTATTTTTTTATCAACACTTAAGTCTCTGAATTCAACTCAACACTTCACCAAGGGCTTAATATTCCGTTTTACTTCTAATTAATTTATGAGAGGGTATTTCCAAAACTTAAGCCTCACTTTAATAAATATTGTATCAAGCACTTAGTGTCTCTAGAGAGTAATCATCTTCTGCTAAGTGTGGTGTCAAGTACACGTTGTGCTAGACAATAATAAGTTTTTTGTCGACAATGTGGCAAGATCATTTACTAAATAAGTTAGATGCACTCTCGGTCAACACTGAGTCAAGAAAATCCACAATTACTGGAGGAGATTTTCTTTCTAATAAATATGGTGTAAAGTGCTTATTATGCCGGACATTAATGATTTATCACTAGAGAGCCAATATACCATGCAAAATCTAAATAGGATACATTTTTTGTTGACAATGAGTTAGAACAACCATATAAATCGGAGAGGAAAATCAAATAAACTTATCAAATTAAACCTATAGATCATGTTGAGGCTTCACCTTCAACCAAAACTTGAAATTAAATTAGCCACTCATGATTGAACTAGGATTATTAAAATATGTAGAAAATACAAGATGAAGAAAGAATTATGAAAAATGGAGCTCAAATTTAGGTCCAACACTGTCAAATTAGGGGAGCCCCTTATTTATAGTTGCAATGAGTGAATCATGGGCATCAGATGAAAACAATTTAAATACTCAGGATTGTGCCATTGCAAGATTTTATTAGTTGAAACAAATCATCAGGTCCAATAACATGCTGGCACATCATCAATCAACACCATTTCAACATTTTTCGGTATAATAAGATACTGGCATACTACTACATCATTGATCAACGCCATGTCATTGGTCCATGCCACATTAGCATTTTTCAGTCCAATAAGCTACTGTCACATCATCTGGTCAACGCCATGTTAGTTAGTCAATAGCACGCTAGTTGGGCCACATTAAAATCTCAAAATTACAATTTTACCCTTTATGCCCTTCCTACGGTGTTCATTTTGCTGTCTAACTACTCATTAATCATGAAATATCCAAAATACCCTTGAAATACATAACATTATAATAATACACACAAAAATAAAGTTTAAAAGACTTAAATAAATAAAAGTATAAATGTTAGTGAGACTTGGAGTGCAAAATGATGATTTAACCTTCTGTAAATATGTATTCTCCATCCCTCAACACATTCTTCAACAAGGTTATTGCTAGTCCCTAGCAATAAGCTGTAAAATCTAAATCAAATTAAAATCTATTTACCAAATAAATGAACTCTTCGAAGTTCTATTCTTCTCCTTCGCCACTCAACCATCAATCAACAATTCAGCAAAACTTCTTTTGTATGCAGTGATCTTTGACATAATGATTATGGGGTTTGGTTAAAATAAAGTGGTATTTTTGTTCTTACCACTTCATTTAAGTTATTTTTCTTAGGTAGCAAGTTTATTTATAATATATTTCTAACCAACTCTAATTGTTTTACGTGAACAATCTCTGCTTGCTTAACAACTCAGTTATTAAAAAAGAGTTGGGTTAGACAAATCGAACTCTCACCATTTTTCGCAAACACCTTCTGTTTGCTTAGGCAGGAGGCCCAGTTACTAAGTAAGAGTTTACATAAGTTTGATCAACTCTCACTATTTTACACGAATACCCTCTACTTGCTTAGGTAGGAGACCCGGTTAGTGAGTGAGAGTGTCTTTTTTCTTTTTTTTTGGTAAATTCTACTACCTTTGATTGTTGCTTATGAATAAAATGAAAAGATTAGGTATTACAAAATCTTAACTTACCACTACCACCTGTCATGTGTGTTTAGACTAATCTATTGAATCTGTCAAGATGGCCAAGGTAGACAAAAATGGGCACTCAATAATATCATAATGGAGAATTCAAATTTTTGTTTTTTTTTAATTTAGACTCAAAAGTCTAAGAAGATGCGCATCAAGATGTATGTCTAGAGTAACTAAACTCTATATTCGACTATTTTCGATACAAAAAGTTAGAAAAGGTTAGCAAGAATACAAGAACACAACTATTATTTATTGCACAATTGTCAATTATTCCCTCCTCTTAACCTCAATGAGACATTGTCCTCAATATCTTGAAGGAAAAAAGTAGCGTTTAGAAGACATCACTTGAATACATTAATAGAAAATATTTAGAAATGGAGAGTTAGGTCTAATTTTTATTTTTTACTACTACTACTACCATCATCAATCGACCAATCCAACGCAAGAGTCTTGCGATTTGGCTATGGACTATAATCTTCTAAAAGATTGAGTAACTCATTAGTAGTAAGAGCACAAATAAAGAGTTTTTTGGCTATAAACGAAATGATTTTTAATTGCATGGTTAATAAATTCTATAAAGGCATCATAAAAGTTATTATCATTTAACAAGATGGGCTTTTGATGAATATTTGAACGGGCCCAAGAAGCAAATGTAAATAGTACATCTAGAGTTGCAAGGTCTCCCAACAAGAAAATGAAATTGTTAGCATGTTTTGGCATTCTCCTTATTCTCTCTTGTATACTTGAAACAACTAACTCCTCTCGAATTAGTGGGCCTGACAAGCTTCCCTGAGGTTTTAGGGCTTTTTTTATGATGCCTAGCACGTAACTTCCTCTAGTAAAAGTAGGTTTTAAGACTAGTTTTGATAACCCTTGATCACCTCCTCTATATATTAGGTGTAGTTTTCTTTTGGCTATGACGCGACTATGACATAACTGTTCTTTTTGAGTTGTCTGCTCAAAGTTATCGCTATTAAAACAATTGTTAAAATTATTTGTAAGTTGTTTGGAAAAAAACTCATATTTAAAGATATGGTGACAAACATAATGATATACAATTGAAAATAGGGTGGTGTATTTGTCAAATGATGTGTAAAACTCATGGCTTAATAGTCAAAAGAAAACAGTAAAAAGAAACGAACAATGATTAGATATAAAATCATATTATTAAAGTAATAATGCAAATGATAAAAGAACTATAAACTAAAAGGATATATACTGGTAGTTGTGATTGTGACTTATATTTTTCTTTGGTTTTATGTTCAGAAACGATTTGAACATCCTCTATGAGTCGAGGATAGGATTCTCATCCAATTATCTTGTAAACTGGCAAATTGGAATATTTATAGTCAGATTCTCAAGACATTAAAGCTTAAAGGATTTAACTACATAAAAGTAGAAATATTAGAAAGGCTTGGAGTGCAAAATAATGATTTTACTCTGTGCAAATATGCATTCTGCAGCACTTAACAAATACCCTCTTGATTTTTTTGTTAATACCAAATCCACTCGCAACTAGTCGCAGATTTAAATTTATATAGTTAAAAAGTGGAAATGTTAGCAAAGCTTGGAGTGCAAAATGATGATTTTACTTTTTGCAAATATGCATTCTGCATCACTCAACAAAACCCTTCTTGGTTTTTTTGTTAATACTAAATCCACCCGCAACTAGCAGTAGATTTAAATTTATAGTGCTAAATCCACTAGTAACTCACAAAATTATCCACAGCAAATAGTTTTTGGTGGGCAAGTTTGGGCGAATTTGTGGGTTTATGTTACCATAACATCACTATCCATGATCTTGCCAAACATGGGATAAGCTTGGGATTAAACAAAAACTGTCTGGTCCATATAGCTATACCAGATACCAAACAAGACCCTTTATGTTATGTTTTTGAAGGACTAAAGAAGTGTATTTTACCAACTATAATGCGCTATATTTTCTCATGCTCACAAACTTCTTGCAGAAAAACAAAAAAGGTTTTATTTTTCTCTTTTATGAATTTTCAACTCCCAGCTATATAAAACTATATTGTTTTTTCTTGTTAACAACATGCTTGCAAACTCTTATTATTGGTATTATTATTTATCATGTATATATATTTTGATTTTAGAAATGAAAGTATGCGTTTGACTAAGGATCAATAATTATTGGTCACCAATTTAATGCCATAGGGGCTTAAATACACAATATTATGCCACACAAGCATAAATACACAATGACTAAGCTTAAGTACAATATATCGGATAAGGCTTATGACTCAATCCTAGGTTAGGACAATTCCTACAATTCTAAAAATAACTATGATTACAAGCCAAAAGGAGAAAAATAATTTCACCAATTAAAACTACTTAAAATCATGATGAATTTTATGGACAATTGTGTCAACTAATGCAGATGAAACCCTTTTTCCAATCAGAGAAGGAAAATAATAATACAAGAATAATACAATACAACATAACACAATATTAACTACAAAATAATAAAAAAACCGCAAAACTCAATAACATAATCACCCCATCTAGAGAATCCCTAAGAAGCCTTGATGAGTCCTTAAACCATGCCTTCAATTACTCGCACATGTCATCAAAATATCAATGTGCCACTATTAGAGTCATTTATCAACTCTAATATAGGCATCCTTTGATTCGAACATGAACATGATTCTAATTTGAACTTTGCATTGACACCATTTACGACCATATAAGATCTCAAGAGGAGTAGATAAATAACACCCAATAAATAATAAGAAAAACAATCGCCATAAAGAAAAGAAGATAAAATAGGAAAACTAGAAAAATTAAAGCATAAAAATAAATAGGAGATTAAATTAAAAAAAAAAGCCGAAGAGGGATTTTTCCCTCTCTGACCAAAGAAACACTTTTTTTTTTGTGGTTATGAGCTGTTGGGTTGGTGGTTTGATAAAGAGGGATTGATGGTGGCTCGAGTAATGCTGCTAGTGGTGAACTCTCACGGTAACGACCATAGCTTTGTGACATCACATCGCTAATGTAAACAACAGGATGGAGTTAAGAAGCGATCGGCCACTTGAAAAGTTGGTCCGTGATTTTTTGTAGGCTTTTGAGTCAAAGCTTGAAAGGGTAGATCTAGTTGTAGATCTAAACAAATCAATAAAGTAACTATGGAAGATTTGTCAGGACTACTCTTTTCTAATGATGAGAAGAATGGATAGGTTGTTATGGTTATTGTTTGTTAGAAATTTGGCGGTTAACAGCCTGCAGATATTAAGCGAAGCAGATTAGTGCAGCTCGGGTTGGATAAATTTGTACTTTGATGTGAAGGAATAAGAGTTTGTGTCCACCTTTTTCTATTTATCATGTATATTAAACTATGCTTGATTGGTTATTTTGTCATTGAACATTGATATTTGGAGAAAAAACTTAAACAAAATGGTAAAAAATGAACTATAGCAGTATGCAATGTTGGAGAAAAAATCAAAATAAGTAATTAATACTATTACACCACACCACACAATATTATAGTCCATTTTGTCAGCCTTCAGTGATGATGCGGAAATGTAAAAGGTTGATAGATAAGAGAAACTAGGTTTTTAAATAATTAAAATTTTATTGGAAAAGTTTAAATGAATAAAACAAGAATTTTGGGTCCTCTTTATACTAACTGTTGATGTGTATTGTTATAGGTGTCAGTGTGCAAGTGTACACAACCAATAATATAATGATGAATATTCAGATCGTCTCCACATGGATTGATGTTACAGGACTTGCTACAACAATCTTAATAATGCAAATTCAGTCTACTTAGTTAAAATAAAATAATGAATGAAATTAATGACCTAACAAAATAAAAAATGCAATAAACAGAATACAATAAGGAAAAAATCTCAAGGCAAACACAAAGATATACTCAATGGGAAGGGAGTAGTTGAGTGGTTAAACTCACTTAATGGTATTAACTATTTTTCAATTACAATAATGTTGCTAAAGCACTAGGCAGAATCCCTCATGCATCCTCAGCTGTCGCATGTTAGATATCTTACATCTATATGAAACCTAACAGTGACCGGTTCTAACATTAGATATAACATTATATGTTTTAAAATTTAATTGCCCTACAAGGTGAATTCTTATGTCTTGTTCTTTACTAATCTTAGATTAAGCATGACCCTATTCAAATAGAGATTAACTCAACTTAGGAAACTCAATCTAAAACCATGTATTGCCTTGATTTTTTTCTACTAAGTCAGACTTTTTTGAGGCTCCTCCTTAGCTAGTATTTACTAAATGTGTGGTCAACCGAAATAAAAATTTACAATAAGTAAAATCAAGACAAAATGCTACGACAGAGTCTAAGCAACACGCATTTATAAGTCAAATAACCATTAAGCTTGTTTAACACCCAATTACATCAAAGTTTAGTTTATGATAGGCAATAAAATAATAACAATACTCGTTTTTGCCATCAAATACATTTCCATGGAGAGATGAAAACAAGCAAATAAAGGTGAGAAATCGAGTTTCGATAATACAAGATGTCCCTCTTTTAGGTTTTTGCGATCTCTGTTTCTTTTTCTTAGAAATCCCTTTCTGCAGCCCTCAACTCTCTCTTATTCTATTTTTTTTTCTTTTTCTCTTTATTGTTTCTTTGTGTGATGGCCACCTTTTGTTTATTTCATGTGTGTTTTTTTTATATCATGGAATTAAGGCAACCAAAAGCATGTGGCTACATGTCTCTTTTTTGGAAACCTCGGATCGCATATCTTTTGTGCCGCTTGTCATTACTTTGTCAGTTAACACATAAGTAGTCTTGCCTGCATTTGCTCCTAGATTGCTACAACAACAATTGCTACAATTAATTTATTAAAATTAAACTTAAATAGATATTCATGCAAAAATGCCAATAAAAACACATCATTCACTCTCTAAATAATATTAGTTTAAGTCTAAAAATGCCATGATAACTCTCATTTCATAGAGTTATTACACCCTCAAACTTAAATCATTACTTGTCCTTATGCAATTATACAATAAACAACTTAGCTCTGTCATCTAGCTAGCTTGCTCGGATTCATCAACCCTCAGATCTCATTCTTAAACATACAAAATCACCATCAACAGTTCCGGTTCTAGACTTGCTTTTATTTTATCCAGAGTGTGTGTGTGGCACTTTGATCAAGTTCTAAAATTGCTGCAACATCACTCAAGCATCAAGTATAACTCAAAGATAACAGCAAAAATTTCTATTTGTAGGGGAACGACGATAAAAAATGGCTTCAAACTGTGCAATAGAAATTTCCATAAGTACCTTTCAGTGTAACATTGATTTTTCAAGTGAATGCCTATCACTTGTAATGATCACACCTAATTACGCGATCAATGTACAGCTCAGAGTTGCTACAGCAAAAACATCTAAGATGCTATAACATACTCTTATCTTTAGACACCTTTAACTGAAAGCTAAACATGGAGCTCATGAATAGGCCTGACTACTCAGTATCTTAGACAGGGACCTCTCTTGCTTCTTGGGTTGCTACAACAAAACTAATAACTTTTGTTGCCTTTTTACTCAAGTCTGCATATAGGGTACATACTTAGCCCTAGTTACTCAGCAACTGAATCACTGGAGCATAATTTTATCTTATATCTAGCATAGTTTGTGATAATTCTGAAAAAAAATTTCAAGTTCCCCCCAAACTTAAGATATTTTTTAACTTTAGATTGCTAATAGTTTCTATATTGCTTTACGTAGTTTTGCTACAGCATACTCACAAAACTCAACCAAAGCCTAAGTGTTAAAACAAAGTTCCAACCCTCATATATAAACTATCTCTACTTGGAAGTCATTCATCCTACATTTATCACTTAATTCCTCCTTATTTGGTTTTCTAATCCAAATATGAATGGTAGATAAACAAAGTTACACACACAATACAAACACATACATTCATAGACATATTACACCATAACATAGCCCCCTAAACTTGAGAAGTGTTGCATCCTCACATGTACTCAAAATAAATTAAAAACAATCATGCATAAACTTAAAATCAAGAAATGCAAAATAAAAAAGCTAAAATAAATAAAAGAAAAGTTTCAGAAATTACAAAGCTAGACTGGGCAAGTATGGTATACTCCCCTATTGTTGAAAGCAATGTTCCATTACATGTTGTGCAGGTTAATTACTTCTTTGATCCACTTCTCAAATGCTCCTTTGGTGAACCCAGTGGTGCAGCAACTGTTTGTTTCTTCTTCTGTCTTTTAATTTAACTAGTTGGAGGGGTTCCAGCTGCTTCTATAACTTTAAGCAGAGTTGGCTTTGTTTTCTTAGGTTTTAGTTCTTTTGGTACTTACAATGCTACAACACCTCTAGAAGGTTGTGCCCATTTTCTTTTGCTGGATGACTTTTAAGTTTGGACAGGAAACTTTATGGGAGTTTTCTTTATGACAACTGGTGAAAGAGTTGTTGTTACCGATTTTTCAGCAGTTATGCTCACAATGAGTTCCTTCATACTCTTCTTTGGGTTTTTTTTTTTAATCTTGTAACTCTGTTGATGGCCTCTTCGATAGCTGCATCAACATCTTCTTGCTCCTCAGCCTCAGACTCCTCTTCGATTAAGATTTTTTCTTTTCCCTTTCTTTTAGGAGTCACAAATTGGAGGTTCTTCTTCTTTTTTTCCTCATCTTCACTTTCATCATCATCATCATCATCATGTTCAACTTTTTCTTTTTTCTTACTGTTGATCTTCTCCTGACTCTCATTTAGTCTCGGCTTCTTTACTTTCTTCTACTGGAGTAGTCTCCTCAGCTCTTTGGAAATTGAATTGTTGTAGCAGAAATTCAGGAAATCTGCATGTTTGCTCTTCCTATACATGGTAAATTGATGTTTTTATGCTTCAAGATGCAATGAGTAAGTCCAAAACCTCTAACTCTCCTTCTTTTACACTTGGACACATACATTCAAGCTTATATTGAGTTCTTGCAGGATCTTTCCAATCCATGTAGCTTGTCTTAATTTAGTTGCAGTAGGATGTACTAGAGTTGCTGCAGCAGTAGATTCACCAACAATCTTTTCGATTATCCTGGCTGTGAGAGCCCCTTCATTCTTTATTCTCTCACCATTTGCAATAAATTTTACTCCTAACGCCTCACAAACACCTGTGATAAATGAAAGAAATAGTAAGGCAACAACTTTTGCTTCTTTGCGGCACACTTTCTAATTTCTTGTTCAATGATTTTTTCAACATTTGTGGCTAAACCTTTTACAATAGCATAAAGAAGTAGCAATTTATCCTGTGACACTGTGGTTGTGTGTATGGTTGGCATCAATCTAGACTTTAAGAATTTCACCTACACCTTAGCAATAAACTTTAAGTCTATCCTATTAACCATCATACCTTCCTCATTCATCCATTTACTACCTTATGTAGTTAGGGTTTTAAAACTTCCCCCCACTTCTTTACAGTCATATTTTTAGAAAATGTAGTATACTTAAAATCAATAACAATAGGCAAGTCATAAGAAACATTGATAACTTAAGAATCTAAAGGGACTTGAACTTGCCTCACAAAAATATTGTGTTGGTCTTGCTATAATATGTTTGAGTATAACTCCTTAACAATTGGGAGTACTAGGTCTCATCGATGAGCATAGAACTTGATCCAACATCTATGTACTGCAGCAGTGTGCATGCAGTTCATCGTTCCAGTTGGCTGTCTTGGAAATTGGAAACCCTTTTCTTCTAAAATTTTTCGAGGTTCGATAAATTCTTCGTATTTTTTCTTAGCTTTGAAGTAGTAGAAATGCTCAGGATCTTTCAATCTGCCAACATAGGCTTCGATGTTAGGTATGTTGTAGCAATTCAAAATGAGTTTTGTTGTGTTGAAAAGATAAAAACATGGGAAAGAAATATTAAGATACAAAGAATTACAGACGGAAAGAGAGAAAGTGATAATGAAATTGAAATGGTGGAAGTAAAACCCGAATGTATAATAAAAGGAAAATGGAAAAAGAGAGGTAATTAAAATGATAAGTTTGGAAATTTTGAATTTTAAAAAACTTAAATGGAAAGAAAACGATACGTGTCATGAAAAATCAGGGATTGCATTGTCTTTTTTCTCTTTCTTGTCAAAAATAAAGATTTAAAGGACAAATCTTCATAAGTTTGAAAGCTCCTGACCATCGTGTTGCTTAGAAGAGTTTTAATCGCGAGTTGTATAGCAAGACTTGGTAGCCTGGAGTAAGCTCTTTTTTTTTATCTGCTTGTCATGTCGTTGCTTGGTCCTCTTCTTGTAGATTCTTGCATTTTCATAGGAGAATAACCACAACTCGTCTAACTCAGAAAGTTGTAGCTTCCTCTGCTCTGCTTCAGCTATCATATCCATGTTCAGTTGTTTAACTGCCCAATATGTTTTGTGCTCCAGCTCTAATGGCAAATGGCAAGCTTCGTCATGAATAATTTTGTATGGAGACATGCCAAGTGGGGTTTTGTAAGTTTGATAAGCCTATAAGGAGTCATTTAGTCTAATAGGCTAATCATTTTTAGTAGATTCATCACTCTGTTTAGAATATTTTTTATCTCTTTATTAGACACTTCTGCCTGACCACTTGTTTGTGGATAATATATTGTAGCAACCTTATGCTTGATTTCATACTTAGCCAATGCTACAACAATCATCCTGTTGACAAAAAGGGTTCCTTTTGAAATATAACTAGGCAATCCAAGAGGGAGGTGAATTGAGATTTTAAAACTTAAGATAAACAAAACACACAACAATTCAATCTATTCCCTTAATGAAATAAAAAACAATAAATTCAATAAAGTACAATAATAAAAGAGTAAGGGAAGATAGAGCAAATACAATGATTTTTACGTGGTTCGGCAACTCCCGCTAGGGTTGGCAAATTGCGGGCTTAGGCCAGGCTTGCGGGGGCCTGGGCTGGGCGAGGACATGGCTTGGACTTTTAATAATTTAATAAAATTTTATTTTAATTTCTTTTTTATTGACTGAGAGCTACTGGCATTTTCATTTATAGATAGAAACTTTTCCTATAGCGTATCAATTATCCACCAAATCTCATAAAAAAAATAATAATGTATTAATAAGTGAAAATTTTGCTTAATTTTGATGAAAAAATAGAGAAAGTGCCTATCAAATAAAAATATGCAAATTACAAGAGATAAAATATGATAAACTAGGTAAATGTTAAATACCCTTTAATAATTTTTAAAAGAATTTGTGGTTGAAACTAAAACACAGTGCTTCTTTTTCATTATCCACTTGTTATGACAACAATAAAACATTATTCTTCTTCTTCTTCACTCTCTCTCTTGATTCTTCCACAAAACTACTCTCCATTACAACATCAACAATGGCTTCAGTAATCTCAGAATTTCTACAATAATTAAAAAAAATCAAAGCTTACTTAGGGTGGAGTTGGTGATAGTTTGTTGTTGGTTCGCTTGCGTTGCTGGTGCTACTGGTTTTGGGTCGCATTGGAGCTGAGATCACTGCTGCTGCATCGCGCGCGTTCGATTGCCTGCAGCTACATCGCCCTAGTGGCGCTGGTGGGTGTGGGTCGCTGTTGCGTCACCCATTTGGTGTTGTACTGCTGCTGGGTTGCTAGATCTGCTGTGTCGCGCGTGGATGGTGGATCGTTGCTGACTGTGGTGGCTCCTTAATTCGGTGTGAGGGTAAGGCGGTAAACATCGATTGTTGGCTGCTGGCAGGAGAGTGCAGTCAGAGGCTGATGTAGCGGCTGGAGATGTAGAGATAAATTTAGGGATTTTAGGTTTTCAAAATTTGGTTTCGTTTTGTTTTTTGTTAATGACTTAATCTCAGCTTTTTTTTTATTTCTCAATTTATTTTTTTTCAATTTAAAATTTTTAATATATTATAATTTGTTTCTTAAAAAATATATGTATGCATTATATTATAAAGCCCAGGCTTAAGTCACCATGTGAGAGCCCTTGTCCTTAACTTTAAGCTGGACCTAAAGCCCTCGGGCGTGGGTTGGGTTGTCACGGGCTTGGGCCGACCCAGGCTTTTTTGCCAATCCTAACTCCTGCCTACGTCCATGCCTCCAAGCTCACCTGGCTATAGTAATACTATTCACGAAATTACATTTGTGCTCAAAACATTATGTAATTATACTATGGCCTAAAATGTCATACAACTTTTCAAACAAGTCCAATTTTAGAATTTTTAAATAATACTTATTATTCCTAAAACTTTATGAAATTGTGATATGGCCCAAAATATAATAATATTTTTCAAAAAAGTTCTTTTCAAACTTTAACAAAATACTTATGAATTTCAAAATTTTCAAACCCTTTACAATTTAGTCCAACATTTGAAAATATCAAATTTTCCTCAGGCGGCTAGCCACTGGCCCTCAAGTGATTAGCCGCTAACTCTCTGTCCTTTTTAGATATTTTCATTCGGATCCTCAAACTTTTATAAATTATAGTATGACCCAAATCATTTCAAATGATTGCAAATAAGTCCAAATCCATAATTCAAAACAATACTTGTTAAAATCAAAGATGGCAAAACTTTTTCATTTTAGTTCAAATTACTCAAATCCACAAAATACTTTATCTTATAAATATAAAACCTTTTAGTTTATGAAAAATAATGATTTAAATAAAATATTGAGCTTCTCAAATGTTAAACCATGCATCAATTAAATCATACCGGTTTTACCAGAATTTATCGCAATAATTAGTTCGTTAAGCTCTAAACTTTATTCTTAATTGCACCATTGTCTGTTGAGTGTCTTGAACTTGATTTCACTTTATTCACTTGTATAAATATTATCGTTCAAGAATTAGTGAACTTGTGAAATACAATATTTATTGAATCACTTAAAACACATATTTGTTATCATCAAAATTACATTATGTGTAGCTCTTTAGGCTAACACTTCATCATTAACAATAGCTCTAGGAGTGCTAAATCTCAAGAAAATATTCTTCTTAATGAACTTTACCATTGCTTTGGCATCATTTGTGGACAATGTTGCTGCTTCTACCCACTTGGATACATAGTCCATAACAATTAAGATGTATAAGCTGTTAAAAGAGGATGGAAATGGTTCCATAAAATCTATTCCCCATACTAAAAAAGTTCCACCTCTAAGATGTTGATCAGTGGCATTTCATGTTCCCTATTCTTTTGCACCTGTAACAACATTTAACAAACTCATAAGCATCTCTAAAAATAGAGGGCCAGTAATAACCTAATTGAAGAACTTTCGTGTTATTCTATGTCCTTTAAAATGTCCACCATATGCGGCAGCATAACAAGACAACAGAATGTTTGAAATTTCTTTGTCAGAAACACATTTTTTAATCACATGGTCTGAACATGTCTTGTACAAATAGGTATCATCCTATTGATAACTTCTGACATCATGGAGAAATCTTTTCTTCTGCTGGTCGCTCAAATCTGACAGTAGTAATCCACTCACTAAATAATTAGTAAAATATGCATACCATGGAAAACTAGCTTGCTGCAGCATTTGTGCATGCTGTATTATTAGCAACTACTTATCAAGAAATGTTTTTGTTACATCTTGCTTAGTTAAAATGCATGCATCTGCTTCCAACCTTGAGAGATGATCTTTTTTTTTTCATTTTTTATCTTTGATCTCTAGATCAAACTCTTGTAGTAAAAGAATCCACCTAATCAACCTTGGTTTGACATCTTTCTTTGAAATCAAGTACTTTATAACCGAGTGATTCGTATAAACAGTCACTTTGGTGCCAACCATATAAGCTCTGAATTTATCAAAAGCATAAACAACTACCAACAACTCTTTTTTTGTGGTAGTATAATTAAGTTGTGCATCAGCTAGGGTCTTACTAGTATAACAAATAGAGTGAAAAATCTTGCCTTTGCCCTAGCAATGCTCCAACAAAGTGGTCATTAGCATCACATATCAATTCAAAAGGCATACTCCAATTGAGTGCTACAACAACTGGTACTGTAACAAGAACTTTCTTCAACTCAACAAAGACCTTTAGGCAATTCTCATCAAAATTAAAAGGATCTATCATGCTCGAGCAACATGCATAAAGGTTTGAATAATTTGAAAAAATCCTTAATAAACTTTCTATAAAACTCAGCATGTCCTAAGAAACTCTTTATGCCCTTGATTGAAGTAGGTGGTGGAAGTTTATTAATCACCTCTATTTTGTATTATCCGACTCTATTCCCTTTCTAGAGACCCTGTGGCCTAGAACTATCCCTTCTTGTAACATGAAATGACACTTTTCCTACTTCAACACTAAGTTTGTCTCTTCACATCTCTTAACATATTTTCTAGATTATACAAACAGACATCATATGATTCCCCAAGAAGAAAAAAATCATCCATGAATACGACAAGTGTTTGCTCAACCATATATGAAAAAATTGACATCATACACTTTTGAAAAATTGCTGGAGCATTGCACAGGCCAAATACCATCCTTTTAAAGGCAAAGGTTCCGTAAAGACAAATGAATGTTGTCTTCTGATGATCCTCTAGTGCTAGTAAGTCTATCCAGCATCTGATCTATAAAAGGCAATGAAAAGTGATCTTTTCTAGTGGCTTTGTTTAACTTTTTATAATCTATGTAAACTCTTCATCTAGTTATTGTTCTTATAGGAATAAACTCATTATTTTCATTTGCTATGACTATTACTCCACCTTTCTTTGGAACACATTGTACTGGGCTTACCCACATAGTCAGTTTTCATTTTTGTACATCTATTAGGGTCTTAACTATGGCTAAGAAGGGTCTGACTAAAATTATTGGTACTTCTTTATCTGTCTCAAAGTCCAGCACTGTAAAATCTACTAGAAAATAAATTTATCCACTTTTACCAATACACCTTCAATCTTGCCTTCTGAACAGACTTGAGATATGTTATGAAGTTGTAAAGTCATTGTTGTTAATTTAACTTCTCCAACTATCAATTGCTTGAACACTAATAGAGGTATGAGATTGATGCTAACTTTCAAATCATAAAACGCCTTGTCATTGTATTTAGTTCATATAGAGCATGAGATTGTAAAGCTTCCTGAATCCTTCAGCTTATGAGGTATCTCATTATGAAGCATATAGCTGCATTCTTGTATCAAAGCAACTGTTTCAAACTCTCTAAGCATTCGTTTCCTTGCCAAAATATCCATCAAGAACTTCACATAATTTGGCATTTTTTTAAGGCTTCCACAAAAGAATATTGATATGTAGCTGCTTGAACACTTCTAAGAATTTATTCAATTATTTATCTTGTTTTTGTTTCTAGATTCTTTGAGAAAAATATGGCGGGTGTCTAAACTGTTGTGCTATAACAGGTTGTATAGATTGCTTCTCTTTTGCCATGTTCTGGACTGATGTAGATGGTGTTGCAGTATCCTCACCAACACATGCTGGAGCATCATTTTTTACAGATGTTGTAGCTTGGCTATTTACACTAATGTGCTGGAAAGTGAGAGGTTGTGGCTCCGTTTTAACTTGAGTTTCTTTTTGGGTTACAATGGGTTAACTCTTCTTTTTAGTACACTAACTGAAATATGAACATCTTTTCTAGATCTTAAATTAATCACTTTGCAATGTTATTTTCCTTTTCTTTTGGATCCTCTGTATTGCTAGGTAAACTGCCTTGAGGTCTGTTGCTTAGTGCTGTGGTAAGCTGTCCAATTTGATTTTTTAAGTTTCTTAAGGATACAACTTGGCTTTGGACAACCGCTCCATTCTTCACAATTTATTCTTTAATCAAAGTTTCAAAAGAACTGAGTTGATCATTACTGGTATTTCTTTTCCTCTAATTTTACTAGTGAAATATAGGTGGTTGAGTAGGCATGTTTTTTCCATTGGGTACGACAACATATTGATTCTGATTGCTCTATGAGAAGTTTTAGTGATGTCTCTATCCAATGTTTTAAGTGTTTGAATAAGGGTTATTGTAGTTTTGTCTGTTGTAGATGCCCACATAGTTGACTGAAGCAGGATTTCCAAGACTATTGTCGAATAGAAGTCCTTCTCTGTAATAAACACAAGATACCTCAGTAATTTGGTTAAAGTTGCTAAAGTAGTAATTATATCCTTCACTATATTTGTTAATGAGGTTACTTGGGCTGATAATACTTGTCAAGGCATCTACATTGTGGACTCCTGTCCATTGATAGTTGTTATTAGCTATTCTTTCCAAAATTTCATAAGCCTCATTATAAGACTTAGATAACAAGGTCCCATTTACCGAAGCATCCACCATCAATCTAAGTACTTGGGTTGAAACCATTGTAGAAAGTTTCTAACTGTATATAATGAGGAATATCATGATGAGAACATCTCTTGAGTAACTCCATGAATCTTTCTCATGCATCATACAAACTTTCATCTTCAAGTTGATGAAAATTTTGTGATCTCATTTCTTAATTTTGCATTCATGGTAGGTGAGAAGTACTTTATTAAAAATTTGTCCGCCAAGCCATTCCATATAATAATGAAATCAGACGGTAGAGAGTTCAACCATACTCTTGTTCGATCCCTTAGAAAAATGGGAAGAGTATGAATTGTAATGCTTCCTGCGATACTCCAGTAATCTTGAAAGCATCACTAACTTCCAGAAATAGTTTAAGGTGAAGGCGAGGATCTTCTGATGCCAGTCAATTGAATTGCCGCACTGTTTGAAGTATATAAACATCACTAGTTTACAAATTAGCAGCTTGCACTTTAGGTCTAACTATTTCAGGATTTATGGCTTGAGGGGCCAACAAGGCATAATCTCTAATGGCTCTGTCTCTATCATCTGCTATATAGATAATATTATTGTTCTCTAGTTGCCCACAAATATTTTGTCCATTTTGACCTTCTTTACCTCCATGTGCATTGACGGGTTCTATTTCTCATCGAGGGTTCAAGTTCCTTATATCTTACAAATCATCTATGTCTGCAGCATGTCTTAAATTTCTATGATCTTTTCTCAATCTCCTTGCAGTTCTTTAAATTTCTAAATCAAACTAGAATTCAACAGATTTGTACTTATGCATGCAAGGGTTGCTAGAGCACTTCTGTCAACATAGTAAACAAATTATAAAAAAGAACTAAAATTGGCACCAACTAAAATTAACTTCACAAATCACAATAAGCATTCAATTCTCAGAAACGATGTCAAAACCTTGTTGATATGTATTGCTATAGGTGTCAATGTGCAAGTGTACACAACAAGTAATATAATAATGAGTATCCAGATTGTCTCTATAAGGATTAATGTTATAGTACTTGCTACAACAATCTTATCAGTACAAATTCAATCTAATTATAATAAAATAATGAATGAAATTAATGACCTAACAAAATTAAAAATAAAATAAACATAATGCAATAAGGAAAAAATCTCATGGTAAACACAAAGATATACTCAATATGAAAGAAATAGTTGAGTGCTTAAACTCATTCAATTCAATCTATTGATTGTTTTTCAATTACAGTATTGTTGCTATGACACATGCTAAAGCACTGGACAGAATCCTTCATGCATCCTCAGCTGTCGCATGTTGGATATCTTATATTTATATGTAACGTAACAGTGACCAGTTGCTATACTAACATTAGATATAATATTATATGTTCTAAAATTCAATTGCTCTACAAGGTGAATCCTATGTCTGGTTCTTCACTAATCTTAGATTAAGTATGACCCTATTCAAATCGAGATTAACTCAACTTGGGAAACTAAAACTAAAACCGTGTATTGTCTTGATTTGTTCCACTCAGTCAGATCATTTTTAGGCTTTTCCTTAGCTAGTATCCACTAAATGTGTGGTCAACTGAAATAGAGATTTGCAATAAGTAAAATCAAGACAAAATGATGCAGTAGCAACACGCATATATAAGTCAAATAATCATTAACCTTGCTTTCACCCAACTACATCAAAATTTAGTTCATGATAGCGATAAAACAGTAATAATACTCGTTTTTGCCATAAGATACATTCTCATAGAGAGATGAAAACAAGCAAATAAAGATGAGGAATTCAGTTATGCTAATATAAGACATCCATCTCTTAGGTTTTTGCGACCTCTCTTTCTTTTTCTCAGAAATCTCTTGCTGCAACCCTCAACTCTCTCTTGTTCTCTTCTTTTTCTTTTTCTCTCTGTTTTTTCTTTGTGTGACGGCCACCTTGTTTCTTTCACATTTACGATTTTTATATCTTGGAATTAGGACAACCAAAAGTATGTGACCATGTGTCTCTTTTTTGGAAACCTTGGATCGCATATCATTTTGTGTCACTTGTCGCTACTTTGTCAATTAACACGCGAGTACTCTTGCTTGTAATTTGCTTCTGGATTGCTACAACAATTGGCACAACATTTTCTCTGATTTAGACTTGTTTTAGTTCATCTGCAGACAAGTTTTTTATTATTTATGCAAGTCTGCTGCTGCATCCCATCTATAAAGTTTGAGCTTTTTGGTCATCTATAATCATACTCATATTTAGAGCACAAAGTGATCTAAAACACAATCAATTTATTAAAATTAAACTTAAATAGATGCTCATGCAAAAATGTAACTAAAAATGCAATAAAAACAAATCATTCACTCTGTAAGTAATATTAGTTTAAGTCTAAAAATGTCATGATAACTCTCATTTTATAAAATTATCACTAACCCTAACTATTGGAAATTTACCAAAGTAGGCAAATCTGACATATTAGTTTCTAATATAATTCTCTTAATCTAAATAAGGAAAACAAAACAAGTAGCACCCAAGTCTAAAATCTAGAAAAAAAAGATATAAATCTTAAAAGTAACAGGAAGAATAGGAAAATAACTTAAAATTATAAAATGACTAGGAAAGAAACTAAATTTCTAGCTAGACAATGTGGGTTGGTTTGTCTTGTCGCAAGCTTTGTAATGGTATAGTATATCCCCAAAATGGTTGGGCCGGATTTATACTAACCATAAATATTGTAAATTTATCAAAATAGGCAAATTTTATAGTAAAATTCTCCTATTGCAAATAAGAAAAACAAAAAAAATGGCGTCTAAATTTGATATTAAAAAAAAAGGATAAAACTCCTGAAATTAACTAGAGAAATAAAAAATTAACTTAATATTATAAAATAGAAAGAAAAGAAATAGAATTTTGGCTCGATCATGTGGCAGAATGGCATAAACACGGTCTTAGATTTGGTTAATCTCATCGCAAACTTTGAAATTATATTATATGGCCAAAATGGGTACCTATAGCACAAGTTATGACATCTAGAAAGTTCCTTCCTCACCCCATGAAACCATCTTACAATATTTAGTTTATTTAACATTTTTCTTTCTCCTTAATTAAAGTAAATAGTTCTTTGGCCTAATTGGTGAACACTTTCTTTTACACTGTGTGAGAGCAAGTGTTCAAAACCCCGTAAACCCAATTTTGTGGGTATAATTTCCTTTGTCAATTATGATATTTGAAGGCTACTTTTCACCAAAACTCCATTGATTGCAGCACTTGTCCTCTGTACCACTCATCAATTCCATTTAGAAAAAGAATTAAAACTCTTCTAATTTTCCTTTTCTTTTAAAAAATTGGAAAAAATAAATTATTTTTCTTTGAGAAAAATGAAAAGAAAAGGAGGTATATTAGGAAAAAAATAATTAGATGATAGAGTTCTAACCCGCAATGAAATTATCATGTACTAAATGAGTGTTAAAAATAATCTATAGTTGTTGATTAATTATATAATGGTCTATGGTAGTATATAGCGGGTATTTTAATATGCAATGTAACTTTTATTAAAACATGAGTGATCCAGTAATTTTAGATTACAAACAATTTCATCCATGAGCCTATTGATGCAATTTATGACATTCACTGAAATATACGTATTTAGTTGTGTCATTTATTAGTGTTACACCATATATAAGTTTTATAATTAGAACTTATTTATTTGATTTTTGTTAGACAGCTATTAGATGATATATTTTGAAACATTTATGTTAAAAAAGTTATTATATTATAAATTTAAAGGAGGGTTAAAATTTTTTATATGTCTCTTTCTTTAATACAAATATTGTTTACCGTTAATTAAATCTAATGGTACACAGTTGAAACATTATTGATGCCATAAGTTTTTTACTACATCATTCAGGGACCTCATTGAAATATAGTAAATAAAAAATAGCTTAAATTTTCAATGAGTACAAAAAGTATAATACAAATAATTTAAACTATCTAGTAGACTAGTGATATTGACAATTTTAATATTTAAAATAATTTTAAAATGTAATATTTATGTTTTTTTAATAATACATTTGTATTTAGCATAAAGATTTTACATAAATATTTGGGTTAAATAAATTTCACAATTAATAAAATATGTCTCATGTATTAATAATATTAAAATTATTTTTTTATAATATTAAAAAATTTAATTTATTATATGCTTATTTTAATAGACAATAATGTTTCCATTTGTTATAAAATTTAATTTAATATAATAAAATATGTCTAATAGATTTAAAATATTAAACAAATTTTTAATGTTGAAATTATTTTAAAATATATGTATTATTACATTATCTTAATATTGCATTTCTATTTTTATAAAACATTTAGTCAATTTTTGGGATTAATAGAGCCAAGTACTATGGTCAAAAAGTGATCTTGTTATCTTTTGTTGAAACCTTAAGGTAGGGGTGGGCAAAATCGGATTCAGATCGGGTTCGGGTCAACCTGATCGGATTTCGGGTTGGTCGGATTGAGAAAAATGTCATCCGAACTCAACCCGAATATGTGATCCGACCCGAATATGTTCGGTTCGGATTGGATCGAATCAAAAAATTGGGTTAAGAACGGATCAGATCGGATTCGGGTGGTATTGCTTAGGTTTACAACGAGAGAATTGTAATTTTCTTTTTTAAATCACATCTTGGATTTGATAACTGAAGTTAGAATCAATCGCTGCAAATTTCATTACAATCACGGGAACTTTATATCTCCAATTTGAACACACGAAATTGAACAATCATTTCAACAAATTAAGAGAACAATAAAAATCACAATTCAACTTCCCATCCCTTTCACCAATTCAAATGACTTTACAGCATCCCTCATGTCAATAAAACAAATCCAAGCCTCAAAAAAATTGGTTAACTTTCACAACTCAATATTATTAACATCACCTGTAAATGGCTTCATCAGAAAATGCCATTTCAGCAGTAGAGAGAGGTTGCAGACATTGTTGCTTGGTGCGACCACGGATTGTGTGCTTGGTGGCGGCTGTCGCGACCATGGATCTATTATGCTTGGTGGCTGCCGACGCAATCAAAATGAAGGCTAAGGCTCATGACTTGGTGCGATTTGCTGGTTTAATTTTGCGGCGGACAATGGCGGTTCAACAGTGGTGACTGGTGCCGATGAGATTGGTCCTTTGGAATTGGAGTTTTGGATAGTGGTAGGCTGGTGGTGGCTTGTGCTCGTGTGGTATTGAGAAATGATAAATTAGGGTTTTGTGATTCTTTATTTTTTTTATTTGCAATCCGATCGGATTTACGGATCGGATCGGGTTTGATCCGATCCGAACATAATCTGATCGGGTTTGAAAAAATCAATCCGATCGGGTTTCACTGTCAATCCGCATCCAATCCGAACCTGAAATATTCGGATCGGATGGGATCGAATCGGGTCGGGTCAGTTTATTTGCCCACCCTAACCTTAAGGTCAGCGTGACAATTTTCCCAAACTTTAGAGATGTATTCTCTTGTTTATATATACTATTTAGGCATAATACCCTCATCCATTTCTACTAAGAAATTGAAAGTGAAAGAAACCTCATAAATGAATGAAAAAGTTGTAGAAATAGAAAAGCCTTTGAAAGGAAAAATTAAAGAGGAGCAAGAGGTGTCTGCCAAAGAAGATCCTTTTCTTCCCTTTTCTCAGAAGAAAAGGAAGATCCAGACAAAATTAAGGAAATGGAGGGGATCTGAGCGAATGGAAAGGTTAAAAAAAAAAAGCATGAATTCCACTTGCGCTTCAAAAGACACGTGATAAGGGTGAGAGTACTAAAACCCACCAATTTTATTTATACACCTATTTTTTATTTAAATTTCTTATTATTAAAGTTTTTTTTATGGAATTACCTATTGTACCCTGTTTTCTCTTTCGCTTTATGCCTCAGTTTCGCACCCAGGGCTTCGCATTTTTTCTTCCCTCAATGTTCAATTGTAAGTGAATGGTAATGTTTGTTTGTCAAAAATTGATAAATTCAGATTTTCTACATGCCATCAACAATTAAAAACAAAACAAAACAAAACTTTCTATCCAAATATAAACTTCAAACGAAATTTACAAGACATCAAAGTCATTAATTTTTTTTCCTAAAATCTTTGAAAATGAAAATCATGATTCCAATGACCTCGGCATCTTTCGTCCATATTGAAGAACATGGATTATAGTGACATGAATTGTAAGCCCCGCCTAAAAGACATTGATTGCCCAGCGGAGATATGCATATGGTTGAGCTCCATGATATTTTTACTTCAATAATACAAGAAATGCAGTAATGGTTTATTAATAATGCAATCATGATCTAATAAGAAAGATTAAGAATCAATATCCATGTTAGAGTATACGTGTGAATTTAGTTTACAGGATGTTATGGCAGAGAGAAAATATACACCTGTTAAAAAAATGAAGAGTAATTCTAACATTTTGAAATTTAAAAATTTAAAAATAAATATAATTTTTGTTCAGGTATAAAGAGAGATTTAGTAGGTTCAAGCGACCTCACCCTATAATTGATTACAGATGTTGAAAATTAATTAATCCAAATCAACTTGTGGATGTATCTTTTGTTTCCCATTAAAATTAATCCGAATCAGCTTGCGCATGTACCTTCTGTTTCCCATTAACTCATTACAATTTATTTTTTCCACTTTTACTCTTTGTTAAGTTTCCTGATCTAACTCTAGAGTAGGCAACAAAATAGTTTTTGCGTTAATTAAAACACAAACACAACCCAAATAAGACACAAACGTTTCCTATGATCGTTGCTAAAATAGAAATTAATCTTCCCGCGTGCTAATTTTTTTTTTTTTTTATGTTGACGAAACCTATTACATTAATTAACTAAACAGTGCTAGAATTTTTCGGACAGCAATACGACACAAATACGACACACACATATATAAAAAGCTCAATTCTCTTTGACTCTTGTGTAATTCTCTTTACCAACACTCCCCTCTCTCTCAAAGAAAAATATACACTCTCCAGCATCAATAGACAATTATGGTCGGTCTTTTCTTTAATTTTCACCTTTTGATTTAGAATTAAGATTTAGCTTTTATCATATAGTTGCGTTGATCTTTTAATAATCTCGTATAAAGGGTGATTAGCATATTGAATCCAACTTCGTTGGTTCATTAGGACTCGAAATCGTTGTTACTTTTTTTAATTAGTTAATAACATCAATTGTATTCAATCGTGTTTTCAGGCCGGGAATCAACCCCAGTGGCTCCAAGGTCTTTTGACTCTTTTCCAAGAGAGAAGCTTTCAAAATTGCAATCACGGAACGGCAGTTAGACAAAGGAACATATATTGTTTGAATTGTTGCACCAGTATATGCGAAAGATGCTTGTCCAATCACGAAAGTACTCATCACCTCTTAAAGGTTCACATGAATAAATAAATATTATTTGAATTAAATTTATTACATCATATATTTTTAATACTATCTGCATGATTTATTTATTTAGTTATGCATTTGTTTTGTAAATTTTTAATATTTCAGATCCACACATATGGCGAAAAGAGCGTTGTACGGTTCGTTGAGGCTCACGAGTTCATTGACTGTGGACATATCCAAGTAATAAGTCAAAGCTTGAATTCAATTCTTTTTTATTTCTTCTTCATTGAATATTTTCTTAAAAATTCTGCTATTTGCCAATGAAGTACTACTCTGAACTGCATAATAATACTCACGCACGAACATCCGAATTTTAATCCGAATTGAGCTGTGCCACACAATTTTGTTCTTGGTTCAAATTCGGTATCCAGGCATGAGCATATGACTTGTGAAACTACATTTATATCTGACCACTTTCTTACAAACGTGCTCCATATATTTTCTCTTCAGACATATCAACATAATGGTGAAAAAGTGCTACATATAAACCAAAGGCCAGGAACATATTTTAGAGAATCCACCACCAACAAATGCAGTGGGTGTCCAGCTAGGCTGCAAGGGAATAATTATTTCTGTTCACTCTATTGTAAGGTTGTTTCAAAATCTCCCGTATGTATACATGTTTACACACACACACACACACACACACACACACACACACGTACATATATATATATAGACACACGCACACATAAAAGTTTGCACTTTTCTTTTTCTAATTATTAATCCTCCCTCCTTGTAGGTTTCTTATCTCTGTCAAAATTCTTCGAATTCAAGCAATTTTCCTCGTCTATTGAACAAGTTGGGTCTCTGAACAAGCTCGCTGGATTAATTTGACGAAGAAATCATTAATAAATGACAAACTCTAAAGCTTGGTGTTTCTTCATATTATTTGTAGTGACAGACTATTTTATTAGCTGCTGTTTTATTTGAACTCCCTCATTGTTATTATGAATTAGAGTTTTTAGCTATACATCAAGTCATTAATTTTATTATTTTGTCAGTTGAAGCTGTAAATTGTGATACAAGTTATTTGTTAGGCTGCTCACTAATTATCCATAACATTAATTAGTACATTAAATATAATAGCCTTGGTACAATTGGTCTATCTCTGCCACTCCAAAACTGGATGCACGTAAATCTGCTGCCATGTGACTTGACTTGTGCAATTTAGTTGAAATAGAAACGAAAACGGAAGCATATATAACGCATGCAATTTTATCCCCAAATTCCTCCGAAATTAAAGAATTAAGGGTTCCTTTGAAAATTCTCCTCATTTTAATTCCATAAAAACGCAATAGCAGTTTCCTATAGTTGAATCTTTTATGGAATGGTCCATTGAAGTTGCGATCTGAGAACTTCCTGAAAGGGAATTTGTTCTTTTAGTTATCATATATTGTTGTATTTTTCCTTTATCACTTGCAGAAGAAATTGATGTTGGTCATTCGGTAAATGTGTTCGGAAAGCTATATGGCTTTTGGATTTGAGAGGGGCTCCAATCTAGCGAGCGTTAGTATTACAGACTTGATAGACTGTTAACTATCTCGACTTACATCCCTGAGTGATTATATTTCTAACATTCTAAAAGCTTGTCTCTGGATATCTATGTTTTAGGAGAAACTCTAACAGAAATGCTTCTAGCTATAGTCTTTGTAGTTCTTAATCACATATATATGCTTGTTTGGTGTGCTGGATATGATAGGATGAGATGAGATATAATTGAATATGACTTGAGTTATATGACTTAAAATAAGATGCGATAAGATAAGATTATATTTCGTGACCTCTCATGTTGGCATAATACAACATTGTATTAAATTGTAATGTATATATAATTTTAACATTAAATTAGGTTAAAGATAATAAAAATGACCATATATTATTTTAAGTTTAATGGAAAGATATAGACGTTACTTTTATAATAATAAAAATATTACTTTTATAATAATAAAATTATATATTTAAATTTAAAATTGTGTTATATTTTAGTGTTTAAAACAAGCGAAAATTACAATATTTATACTATTAATCAAATAAAAAATTAGTTAATAATAAATTTAAATTAATAATGTTACTAAAATATTTAAACAAATATAATTACTTTTTAATATTTTATTTTCATGATAAATAAACAACTTTTTTGTTTTAATTTTTATTTATAATATTTTATTATTATAAAACTTGTATTATGCTTAGTACATATTTATATAATTTTAATATTGAGAAACTATTAAGTATAAATAATTGCTTTTTAAAATTATTCCCAACTAGTCCTATGGCCACCCATGAGATAACTTTCTTCATAAAGTTGGGATTATCTTGTGGGCTAGGATAAGATAAACCCAATACTCTTTGAGAGCATCAATAAGGGATTTGGATGAAGTTTAAAAGAATATTCCATTCCCGCATTTTGATCCTTCAACCAAACTCATCCTATACGTAAATATGGTGTTAATTTATCCTGTACATTTTACTATATTATTGCTTCTATTGCAGGCTATCATTTGATAAAGATGTATTTGAAACTTTCGGATTCATGCTGAACTTTATAATATAAATTATGTTGAGAATAAATTACACTGAACTTTAAAATACAAACTTTTGGATTTGTATATACTTTGTATTTTCGTGAAAGATATCATGACATTTAATTTTAATGTTTTAATTTAGTCTAGATTCAAATTAATGGTTAATTATTTCTTACAACCATTTTATATCTAATCTTCTTCCTTACAATATATGTTCTCAGAAAGGAATTATGTCTTCAGGTTTTTTTTTTATTCGGTTGTATTTAGGCCATTCTGGATTCCAACTGTATGTGTCCTAACAGATATGAAGTTTGCATGATGTCTTTATAGTCTTTTATCAAAATAAAAAATTGTATATAATCTTCTATCTAAGTGGTTCTATAATCTGCAGATTGCTTTGCTGGAGAAAATATTGTTGAGTTTGCCATTGATGAGGTAAGCGATGAGGTAAGGCATTCATCGCTGACTTTGATTTTTCTTATTCTTATTATTAGTAACAATAACTCTCTTTATCTGATTTTATTCATATTATCAGGAGCTGGAAGCTTTACAAGAAAGCCAGAAACGGCAGGCCCCTTCTGTCAGGTCTTTACGTCTTAAAGATGACTCGTTCACTGATAGAAATTATTGAAGGATGAAGCTCAAATCTAAGTTTCTGATCGTGCTTGATATGTCGTCTATATATTTAGAATGTATATGACATGTCGGTTCTAGAGCCTCTGGGAGATGTATGACATTTGCAATAAGTGATGCACATGCTGCTCGCCTCAACAAAGAGCAAATAAACTTCTAGGAGAAGTTAAGTGGAGGTGTTTGGAGGTTATTCAGTGATCTCAAGCAGACTACCTCGATTAAGAGGTAATTCGGTGACCTCGATCATACCAATTTGATTATGAAGTAATTTTAGTTATCAACTAGACTGAGAGGTGATTCTTTTAACCTCGAGCAAATCTCCTCAACACGTGAGTTACTTACTTGTTACAACTGCTAGTATTATCATTTTGAAGGTCAGATTGAATGAAAGTTTTGCACATGTCTTACAGCTATTCAAGAGGCTGTTATCAGCGGGAACTTTCTGGGTTTTGTAACAAACTCATAACCATACTTGAGCTGGCGGTTGGGGGTGAATTCTAGATGATTCTTTCTATGTATAAAAGCTCTCAAGCTTCATTTTAAGGCTCATGTTGTTCAATTACATTTTTATCAATCTTGTATTTTGAATATTCAAATAACAGTGAAATCTCTATTTGGTCTTCACAGTGGATGTAGACTGTTCAAAGTCAAACCACTATAATTCCTTGTGTTCTTTCTTTGATTCTGATTGCTCTCTTGTGCTTAATTCTTTCTGGGTTTGTGACAGAAGCTAGACACTTTGATTGAATAATTTAGATACTTAATTTAAGGATCTTAAGTTTGAGATTGGATCTTGGGGGTGACTCTTGAAGTCAGCACTTTGTTGGTTCGACCATAACAAATTGGTATCAAAGCTTTTTTTTAAGTTTTGCATTATTAAGACGTCAATTTCAAATTAGAAGTGGATAAGTTTACAAGGAAAATGACTTTTATCTCTGGAGGCTCAAGATGGACCACTTTTAGTACATCAAGGACTGGAAGAGGCTCTTAGAGAATCATCTACATCCAAGAAAAATAAGAAAAGTATATGATGATGATCTACCTTATATTCATGATACGGCATATAGTGCCATTATTCTGAGTCTTGGTGATAGTGTTTTGAGAGAAGTTGGTGGAGAAAAGAAAGCAGTTGGGTGGTGGAAGAAACTTGAAGACACATACACCAACAAATCATGACAAAGAGGCTTGAGACCAAGAAAAAACTATATACTCTACAAATGGAGGAAGATCATCAATTTCAGATCATATTGATGCCTTTAACAAGATCATCCTAGATCTTAAAGACATAAATGTAAAATTGTTGATGAAGATAAAGCCATGATTATGTTGTGCTCTCTACCGAGCTCATATGAGCATCTGGTCGATACACTGATGTATGGAAGACAAACACTCACAATAGCAAATGTAAAAGAGACTCTGAATTCAAAGCAAGTCATACAAAAAGAAGTGAAAGAACCAGAGGGTCTGGTTGCAAGGAGAAGATTAGGAAAAAAAAAAAGAGTTCAACAAGTAAGAAAAAAAAGGTCTAAATCAAAGCCAAAGAACTTGAAATATTCCCAATGCCATAAAGGACAATTTAAGAAAGCCTGCCTTGAGAGGAAATTCAAGAATAAAGATTGAAAAGGGAGAAGTTGTGATGCTGCTGCTTGATTAACTCTAGAAAGTATACATTCAATAAAGGTTAAATTTTTTTCTTTTTTCACTTAGAGTGTTTATTAATGCACTCATAACCTATAAATTATCTTAATACTTCCCTAATATAATTTTATGTTAAATTAAATTGCATTACGTTAATTTTAGCTCATTTCTATATTATAGATATATTTCAAGAATAAAGGAGGAATTGAAACTAAATGCAGGAGACAAAGAGGTTGGATTGCATTAATTTAAAAAATAATAATAAAATTTAAAAAAAGCTAGAGCCACTTTGCCAAAATCAGTAGTAGCAGCCACCTACCACTTGCTTATCTTTTGCAATGTTAAAAAAGAATAAAAAAATTAAATAATAATAAAATAAAAAGGAGGATGAGTCTTTCTTTTCCTATAAAAGGAAATGGGAGCAGCGAGGCCAGGACACGAGAAACAAATAAGAAAAAAAAAGTTAGGAAAGGAGAGGAGAATTAAAGGAAGGTGCGGGAGGTAGTATGCACTAGAAGGGTGAGAAACGGAAGACTTAGTTTACAAAAATTTTTCTCTTTTTGTTTGTATTTAATTTTTTTTATAATTTATTTTAGAAGTTTGAGTTTTAATTCATAAATAAATTTGGTGTTATTTTTAATTTTAGTTATTTTAATTTTAATTATGTGTAATTTAATTTAAACAATTATTTTTATTTCAATTATAACCCTTGGTACAAAAAAATGATTTAATCAAATTGCATTTTAATTATATAAATTAAATTAATCATCTATAGCCTTAGGAAAATGATAGTTGCCCCGGGTCAAACCCCGAAAACTCAAAACGCACTGTTTCAAAACTAAAGCAAAAACAACGCATTTTGCTTGCCAAATATTTCCCTTCACTTCTTCGTTTACCGTCTTTCCCTTTCCCCTTTTATGTCTCTTTTTCTTTAACTGCTTAAGAAGAAACAACGAATTTGCTCACATCAAGCTCAAATCATCATCTTCTTTAAAGATGCCAAGATCCTTTGCTTCTCTTTTCTCTCGCATGAAATTGCAAACACTTACCTTCAAGGATTACTACACAAATGGGTGCAACACTCTGCAAAAAACCCTCCTCCCTCTCTCTCATTCGCAAATCTGTTTCTTCATCGCAAACCCTCCTATACTCTCACGTCAACCTCCTCGTCAGCCATTTTCTTTTCTATTACAACGCATTAGACAACGCCGGCACCCAAGAAAACTACCCGAGCTTCTCTTCCCGTCTTGGCGCAATAGTCTTGAAATCTCATTCCTCTTTCATGGCATGGAGTAATGTGTCCAAGAATTTAATGTCACAGATTGAGAAAATTGAAGGTGGGTTAAGGTTGATGGTGCCAACGTTGATTGGTAGAATCAGGACGATGCAAAGTGAGGATAGTAGAGGATTAGGTGGCTTTCGAGGGAAAGAGTGATGAGGGATTCGAAGGGGTTATTGGGGAGGCAATGAAAGAGGAGATGGATGATATGGTGAGTGTGTTTGTGGATGCTAATAGGTTGAGAAATATTGTGATTGCTGAAATTGTTGGTGCCTTGAGTGTTCATTCAAGCGGCTTTGTTTCTTGAAGGCTTAGCCTAATTTCTTGTTGGCTTAAGTGACAGGGAAGTACTTGGTGAATTAAATCAATGCAAGATTCCGATCAGTTGATGGTTCTTGGGTTAATTTCAATCCATTTCATTTGGTTGTCCTGGTATCTTTGATTGTTGACTAGGCATTATCTTCCAGGCAGGGCACTACTAGGTTTATTATCTTGGCGTAATTGTTTGGAAAGGCTTGTACGAACTTCTTCTATGTTCTTAAAGCAGATTTTCCTCTCAAATTGTAGAATCTGATATGCACGGAATTGGTATCTTGGTGAATGCTGAATCGATTTCAGTTTTCAAGACTTGTATGAAATAAATGATACAGAGATGAGAAACACAGCAAACGGCGTAGTTTTGATACCGATTAAAACAAAAAAAAATTCACGAAACGTCTTTGTTTGCATTAGTTTCGCGAATTGACCCGGGACAAACATCAGTGCTTATATACTAATATAAGTTCTATACATTCTAATTAGAACTTATATAGTTACATATAAATGAATCTAAAAAATAAAATGAATTGTTGGTTTAATTCCTAGTACTTGTAAATGAATCTTATGCCCAACAACTTAAAAAATACCACAAACCCTGCTTATATATTAATTGTCACAAAATGCACACTACTATAATTGGCAAGTTTAGAGTCAAAGCACAAACTGAAACTGCAACTCCAATTTCATGTCAAAAGTACAGCAAGTCAAACTATAGGCTTGTTGATCTTCATGCCAGTTATGTGGTTCAAATGGCATTGTGGAAGGTGTCAAAAAATGGTTATACTACCTCCACAATTTAGTAGTAAATCAACTACTGCTAATGCATCAAGCAAACATGCACAATCACTACATTCCAATTAACATTATTTAAATATCATATCAAGTCCCAATAATATACGTAAAATATCATGCAGTATGTATTTAATACTTATGTATACTAAGTACAGATGATGTGCATTCAAATTAATTTTTGGCCTAGGAAACAAATAACTTACCCTCTATGGTAGGAAAATTGATGCCTTCCCTTTGTCCAATTTCTTCCTATCTTTATGCTCACCTCTTCGATAGTCTCCCCTCAAGTCAACCCACGCAGTATCATTGCTTCCTTCCATCCTCTTCCTTTTAACCAAATTCTTTGAACTTGATGGCCATGTTTGAATAGCAGCTTTATGCTTCTTGGCATTACACAGATTGTTTGTTCTTATGTTTTCAACTTCTACAGTCACTTGGATGTTGTCACTTGCATGTCTTGGAGCAATAATTAATGCACAACTGGGTGATTCCTTATGAATAGAACTATCCATACCTCTTTTCTCTAATGTTGCAACTGTATCTTTTAGTATAACATTAAACATCTTTCAATTGTTATTTCACTTAATATATATTAAGTATTTAACTACTCTAATAATTAATTATTTAATTACCTTAATAAGTAAGATAAATTAATTAATTTAGCAATTAACTTAATTCGGCAACAATAGAATAATAAAATTATATTAAAGTATTAACGACCTTGTTCTTTTCCTTCGCAACTTGTCAGATAGCTTCTTAGATGATGCTAAGACAAATCACAAACAAGCAAAATAATTATTAGTATTATATAGTTGTCTTCTCTTGTAAGGAGCATAAATTAAAGTCTTAAAACTTCTATCAAAAGCTAGCCAACTGACGTGGTATAATCTTGTCCTTTTATTTGAATTTTCAGGGTTAACAAGGCAGCCTCTTCTATTGTGACCAAACTCTTTGCAACCTTTGCATTGCATCATGCATCTTTTACTTTTTGATGGTACCTCATTAGTTTCCCTTCTTCTATTAATCCTAGGTCTTTTAGGAGGCTTTCTCATTAAAGGAGGTAAAATTTAATCAACATTAGGATTAGCCATGAATTCTTATCTGGAATTGGGTGAATCATACTTGAATAACCTCTAATGTAAGTGTCCTTCTTTAACCATGAGCTGAGAAAATGAGCTTAGTCTTTACGATTATGGACTATACAAGGCATGACATGGATACAAGGAATCCTACATACCTGCCAATGTCCACAATCACAAACATGATGTTCAAGGTTAACAATATAAGTTTTGTTGTTGTAATCCAATTTATACAACTATTCACTAGCTCTTACAATAGGATTTGCACTTCGAATTTGCAAATGCTTTTGAAATACTATCTAAGCAACCCACAAGGGAGGGGGTGAATTAGGTTTTTAAAAAATATGTAATGCATGAACAAAACTTAATGCGAATCTTAAACGAATTTAAAACAATAATAAATAAATCAACCATAATGTAAAGAGATAAGCGAAGAGAGATTCAAACACAGAGATTTTTACGTGGTTTGGCCAACCTTACCTACGTCCACACCTCTAAGCTCACCGGGCTTGATGATTCTACTAGTCAAGCCTCCAAGCCTTCAAGAACACTTACAATTGACTTCACATGTGTCAATCAACTTTTAGACTAAGAGATTATCTCTAATCTCTTAACCGTTGCGCCGAAATTCAAATTTTCGGATCACCATTTGCAGGAAGTCGGATTACTATTATCGTTCTAGAAACTGGTTTAGAGATTTCGGTTATTCGTTTAACATAAACAATTTACCATTTGCAAGATGATTGTTCTTTGGAATGTTATCGGTGGACCGTTATTAATAAACGGTATACCGTTATCTAAGATCTACTCTCTGGAATGCAGTCGGATCACCGTTATCCATAAACGGTTTACCGTTATATAAGATTTGCTCTCTATAATGCATTTAGTTTACCGTTATCCATAAACGGTGTCTGTTATCTTTCATTTGCTCTTTGGAATGAAATCGGTTTACTGGTATCGATAAATGGTGTCTGTTATCTTTGATTTTCTCTTTGGAATAAAATTGGTTTATTATTATTCGTTAACGATTTTTCGATATCTGAAATTTACTCTCTATAATGCTTTTGGTGTGCCGTTAGCCATAAATGGTTAATGCAATTGGTTTACCATTTTCTTTAAACGGTTTGCTGTTTTCTAGAAATTCACTCTCTGGAATGTAATTGGTTTGCCATTTTTTATAAACGGTTTGTCGTTTATTTCCAGCAAGTTTTGCTTTGCTTTGAATAATATACGACTTAAAAAATTGATCCAATTAACAACTAATTTTAAAACTTATCAATTGAAAATTTGTTTATTATCATCAAAATCATTATTATAAAAACAAAAGAGTTAACAACTTCATCATATTGTCATAAATTCTTCTTCAAATCTCACTCCCCTAGCCATTGCTTTCTCTCTTCTATTAATCAACCTCTTTATAAGTTTTTTCTAATCCACTTTAGCATTGCCAGTATTGGCATCTTCTTTTAAACCTCAACCCATGCATTAAATGATTCAGCTACCTTGTTAGTATAATAATCATACTTGCAATTATTATTAAAAACATGTTGGACCAAAACTTAGCTGGTAGTTTCCTTTGTCTCATATATGCCCTCATATGTCTTTCTTAGCTCTTCCATAGCTCTATCAAATGTCTTTGATTTGAATCCTTTGTTGATACCCAAAAATGTGGTTTAAGCCAAAGAGTAGATGCTTTGCTTTTATTGGCTAGAATGTGCCTAGCACAATACCTCACATGTGCATTAGGGAACTCTAATGCCAAAGCATTCTGAATACCTTTTTACCTATAACATATAAAGGTGAGTTGCCGGTTATCTCTTAAAAAAGTGTTCAAGTGCCCAAGAAACAATGTCCATGTGCTAGTGCTCTCAACAATACATTTACAAAAAAAAACTAGGAAAATTCCATCATTCACATCAATGGCCACAGCTGATAGCAGCACACCCTTGAAGGGGTTCTTTAAATGGCATCCATCAATGTTAAAAAAGGTCTACAACCTTGGTTGAAGCATTCTCTTAGTGTAGGGAAGGATACAACAAATCTATCAAGTGAGTTTTGAGCTATTCTGTATGATATTTGACCACACTAACAAGTGCTAAAGCCTATGGCATCTTGTTAAGTATCATCTATTCATAACTCCTCATTAGCCTATAACTTGACTCATGATCAGCACCTTGGCACTTTAAAACTTTCTTTTTTGTTCTGTATATCTTATGCTTATTCACTTTCACATCATACCTTTTTCTGAGTTTACTTATAAACCATTCAACCTTAGTGTCTAATTGTTCTATAATTGTTGATGCAACTTTACAGCTATGAACACTACTGTACACTCAGGGTTTTTAAGATCTCTTTGACATGTGTGGACATTGTGAAGTCTCCTAATAAGAAATTGTGGTCTAAATCTTATCTTTGCTGCATGTAAAAACAAAGAGCATTGAAAGAATGCACAACCAACAGTAATTCTGGATCTCTCAAAGTTGTGCTTGTACATTTTGAACCTATTTTCAATTGCATAAGTTCTTAAAGCCCAAGTTAACTATCTAAAGTTTCTGAAATACTGCCCAATTTTAATTACAACATCTTCACTAGGAACATACATGTTTTCTCTCATTATTGCATCTATTTTTTATAAAACCTCATCAGTCTCATCATTATAATCTTCACTAAATTCATTATCATCACTATCACAATCAAATAGCATATAATCTATGTCACTATCATTAGAATAAACATAACCCTCATTAGCTTGATCAATAGGAGGGACAAGGGCATTAATAACACTTGGAGCACCTTGTGGATGATGTGGATCTTTTTCTTTGGATTCAATTAAGCCATAATCATTGTTATCAAAGTCATATATGAAAGTTGTTGGTTTAGTTCTTTTGGATTTCTTCCCATTATCATCATAACTTTGAAAGGGGTTAGATGTTTGGAGAACGTATGAGTTAGGGTTGTGTATTGGCTGGGTTGAGAAGGTATTTGGGGTATTAAGTGTCAGTTTATGTAGGTATTAAAATACTAACCAGGCAACCCAATAGGGGGTGAATTGGAATTTTAAAATTTAAGTTAAGCAAACCACACAACAATTTAATCTAATACCTTAATGAAATAAAAAACAATAAATTCAATAAAGTAGTAATAAGAGAGTAAGGGAAGGGAAAACAAACACAATGATTTTTATGTGGTTTGGCAATCCTCGCCTATATCCACATTTCCAAGCTCACCCGGCTTGAGAATTTCACTATCCAAGCTTCTCAAGGCTTCAAGTTCTTTACAATTTACTTCAAAGGTGTCAATGGACCTTTACAATCAAGAGATTATCTTCTCAATCTCTTCATTCCAAGTGTTTCTCATATTTGTACACTCACAATTTGATGAGAAATGAAAATTACAACAAACAACTTTCTTTTAGAGTGGATATACAATTGATAGCTTAAAGAAGATTTAATTTATGATGATTTGCGAAAATGAAGCTCAATATATGTTGTGTGCACTTATTTATGCTTGCCAAGATTACCAAAAATGAATTGGATTTGAGTTTATATAATTTGAACCCAAAAACTAGCCATTATGAGTTTTCTGATGATAACCGGCTTGCCGTTTTTGGAATCTAGTTAGCTGCTTTTATATTATCATTACAGTAAATATTTGAATTTTAGAACATTCGGCATGCTGCTTTCGAAATCCGGTTAACTGCTTTCATTCTAATAAGCTACTGCCCGAAATCTGATTAACCGCTTGTCAAATTCGGTTAGTCACTTGCTACAGTGATTGCTACAGTGAACTATTTTTAAAAATTATAGTTTTGACCCAAAACATTATAGAATTACACTATAGCCCAAAACGTCATAAACTTTTTCACAAAAGTCCAATTTTAGAATTTCTAAATAATGCTTGTTATTTCTAAAACTTTTTGAAATTATGATATTTCTCAAAACGCTATGAACCTTTTCAAATAAGTCACTCTCCAGAATTCAAAACAATATTTGTTTATTTCAAAATTTTCAAAACTCTTTCAATTAGACCATCAACTTGAAAAACAACCAATTTTATAAAATCATTTTCCTTTAAATATAAAAATTTTATAATGTAAAAATAATGATTTATTTTAAATGTATAAAAAATAATTTAAGCTTTTAAAAGTTTAATCATTCTTAATTTTGTTTGTTATCATCAAAATCAACATTATGGATACATAAATATTAACAGGTACGCTATCTGTTGTTGCTGCTAAAGCTGAGGAGAGATTGAAGAATGTTAAGCAATTTTTTTCCTTTGTGGGGTTTCATCAAATCCATCTAAAGAGGTTTTTATCAACATTACTATCACTAATTGTATCAAAAGTGTATGTTTTATTGCTATGAGTGATACTCTTTGTTGGTCTATTGATGATCTAAAATGGGTGTCCATACAATCTTCAAACAAATCAGAGTTGGACCAAAATTCAGTATTAAGCTTCAATGTAGAAGGATATGGTAACTGGTATGGTTTGGCACTTATACTGGGAGGAGGGGCATCTGGGACAAGGTTATTCTGGTCAATCATGATTGGAATACTGGTTTTAGGGGCTTCATAAATGATTACTTTAGAAGTTTGGAATACGACTCTTTTAGTTGTTCACTCCGCAAGTGAAGGTATCTCATCAAACTAAAGTTGCATATAATAGTACATGTTGTGGTGTTCATGTAACTGAACAATAAGATCATGATAATCCACAATCTGAACTTTCTTCCTTTCCCAAGATAGACAAACACTTAATTAAACTTCTCATCAGGAGTCATCCTTCTTTCATACACTCTTATTAGAACTTTTATGATAATACAGACTCTACTCAACTTGTTAGGATCAATGACACCAAGATAATGTGTTGTGTCTTTGAATGTGATATAAAAGGTTGTATTATTGTCATCATCCATTTTCGCCCGTACAAAGAATATTTTGTCCTTAATTAACTAATACTTAGAGTTGGTGTCATGTAATATAGATATTGTATTCCATAAAATGAAGGTGCATAAATTAACTTAAATCCTATTCTGACATTGTTGTCAAACAGTGAAACCATAAACCCAAAAATCCCCAATTGCACATACATAATGCAATAACATGCAATTAATAAATTTTAAAGTAAAATGTATCAGCAAAAGCAAGCATTCAAAGAATTCTACACCGACTATTATGAATAAAAATAAAATCTTCATCCAACAAAATTCAATCTTTTAAAAAGTTAAATAAAAATTTACCATGGAGTACTATGATAGGAATCGAATGAGAAGCTGAGAAGAATAACAAGACCAAGATGGTGAGGAAATAAATGGGTAGTGAGTGAAAATAGAGCTACCATGGGTGTTTAAATAAAAAAATGAAGTCCCACCCATCATTGCATTTCAACAATAATGCAACATAAGTTAAACATCCACACAATAGTCATAAGTCCAGTGCACACGCCAATAAAAAAAAAACAACAAATCCAACTACCTATTTGACATGCAAGTAACAGAGCAAATGCTTTATATTTATTATTACTATTATTGTTGTTGTTATTTTGACACTATCATACACCCGTTGAAAAGAAATTTACATTGTGTGGGTAGAGATAACCAACGGGCTAGGCCAGCAAAGAAGGTGCATGTGGGCTCGTGCTTGTGCAGTGTTGTGCCCACCATGTGCTTCTTGCTATGTTGTACTGTGCTGGTTTTTTTTTTTTTGGCTCAGGCTTGGCCCGACGCGTGCCATGCCCACACAGACGGTGTCGTGTTGTGCCTAAGAACAAATCATGACAAGTTTTTTTTTAAGAGGGATGCCAAGCCGTTGGCATGTTTTTTTCAATCTATGTACTTTTTTTTTATTCACGTTCCTTTAGTCAGATTTAATAGAATCTAAAGTTCAAAACTCAAGTTTGTCTTCAATAATAATAAACTAATAATAGTAAGAGAATGTAATACTAACTACTAAGTTAGAACTTATGGTAATATAATTCTTTTTTAATACTTTACAACAACAACAATAATACTAATAAATATGTTTTAAGAGTTGACTTAATTGTTAACTCGAACTTACATAGAGTCATAGGTCATCGTCTATAATAATATTAATGCATACATATTATAAAATCATGATATTTATAATTTTATTTATTACAATCATAATATTATCTATTCATTTAATAAATTATAAACATAAAACAATTAGAGTATTTTATTTGAAACTAAAAATTAAATGAATTTAAAAACTTACGCTAATAAAATATATTAAAAGATTCAATTTCAAGTTATTTTGTAAAATCAAAAAATTTTAAATTTATTTTCATTAAAAAGTGAAATGTGCTTGTTGCGAAACCTTTCACATGTAATGCTTTAATCCATTTCTAATTGTGTTGTGCTTTTAGGGCCCACTTGCCTAAAATTCTCAGCTCAGCCCGGCTTGTGTGCATGTTGTGCCATGCCATGTCGTGCCATGTACCCTACCAAAATGTACTTGTGCTATGTTGTGCTGTACGGACACGTGCCGTGTTCATGCTGTGCCACATGCCACTCGGCCAGTTGGCAAGCTCTACATGTGAGTATTTATTTCGTTTAAGGATTTCTCTACGATGCTATATGTATTTTTAGAGCATTGATAATGGGGTTATTGTGAACCCTTGATCTAAATGTTTTAATCTCAATCACCATTTAGTATAATGGATAAATAAATAATTAATTAAAATATAGCAAGTAACTTACAAGTTGTTGGTAAATATTGATTTTTAATTTTAAATTAGCATATAAGTGCTATATTATTCTATATCATGCATAGCACATAAGATGCTGATCTTGTTGAAGTGTTCAAGTCATTCCAAAAGAGCTCAACATATATATACTTGCTTTAGACTTGACATATGAGCTCTAAATGGAATACCACAAAAGTAGATTCATTTCAATACTGAGAAATTTTATTTCCCTAAATAGAAGAAGAGATTGGAAACTTAGAAACTAAAAAAAATTAATGAGTAATCCATATAAAAACTTTACATCGAATATGAAGTTGAATTGAAGGAAAAAAAATTAAAGTAACAAGATACAAATTTCAATTAATAAAGTTTATGTTCTCGCAATTCAATATTGGCTCTAATTAATAATTCACAGATGTTAGTTTTTAATTACTATGGTGGCATGGATAGTAGCAAGAGGATAAAAGAAATACGTTTTTAGGTTTTATCAATGACTACACATTTGAGACAAAAAGAGAATAAAAAAATTGTTATGCTATTAAAAATTAAATGATGCATTTATAATGTACCACAACATAAATGTAAAACGTAACCAATATATATATATTATACAAAATGCTAACTATGAGCATCTGAAAGAATGGTGCATCATGATTCATACCAGTTAATGTGGCTACCAACGTACCCTAAGTGCAGTATTACCCAACAAAATAAGGCAACATAAATGATAAAAAATTAAAACTCCTTTAATAAGTGGGCAACATCATTAATTCATGTAAGGTAATAACTAAATATATAATAGCATCAAAGCGCGATTTGGTATGAATATAGTACAACAAGAACGTCAAATCAATAATTCCTTATCTCGTGTGACCGTCTAGCAACACATTTAAAAGCCTCCATGTCAAGCACTCAAGGTAATAAACTAACAATAAGATGAGCTATAAACACAGGTTAACCGTTCTTGTAAATTGTTTTCCTCAATTAACATTATACACCCAGCTGGATTTGGAAGGAGACTGCTATGTTATAAACATAATCCAGTTTGACAATACAACTGAAATTTACAAGAATTTGTTGAAAAAATTCAAAATTAGAATTCAAATACATGCATTCAAATTTGGCTAATGTATCAATTGACCAACTTGCATACACATGCATGCATTCAACATTGGAGAGGCAAATTTGAAGACAAATTGCTAAAGGTAGGCACCTAATTTTATTGACAATTTTGTTGGGGTTGGTGTAGTAGTGCACCCCGTTTTTCCTTATAAATAGAAGGCAATTCCTTATTTTTTTGTGGATCCAAAAATTGTGAGATTTCCAAGTGAGTTTTGGTAGAGAATTTTTTTGAGAGTTTTTCCACTTTTGTAAAGTCCCATTATTAGTAAAATTATCTTTCAGTTTTTGCCCATGGACGTAGACTTTACGCCGAACCACGTAAAAATTATCGTGTCCTACTTTCTTTACATTTGTTTACACTACATTTATATTCTCCAAAAGTTACAATCGCTGTAATATTAGTAATTGCTCAATCTCGTGCTTCCGCAACAATTGGTATCAAAGCCGAAGGTTTGTGCTTGGGGCATACGACATTGTTCATGTATACGAAGTTGTTTATAGATATGGTATTATTCACGTATATGATACTATTCATTAATATGATGGAGACAACCCTTTTGTACTTGAGAGACAGTCTATTGTAAGTAGTGTATATATTTGCATGTTTAGGAAAGTTTTGTCAACAAGACGATAAGAGCCTAAGGAGTTTTAATTTTAAGTGGGACCGTTATGACCTCATCATTCTCCTCGGAACTTTGTTAGTACATTTATTCACGCGAAAAAAACATCATAGAGACTATTTTTCAAGTGTAAATAGTTGTTGAAGGCACTGATCATTTGAATTAAGAAGGATGGTAGATGCATCCTCGTCACTTTCATCAGTGAAGACTAATATGACTAATGCAAAGTTTGAAGTGGAGAAATTCGATGGTACCAATAATTTTGGTATATGGCAATGTGAGGTGTTGGATGTCTTATGTTAGGAAGAGTTAGATGTTGCTCTTGAAGAAACATTTGACAAGATGGATGACAAATAGTGGATAAAGATTAATAGACAAACATATGGTACAATTCACTTATGTCTGGCTAAAGATCAGAAGTATTCTATCATGAGGGAGACATCAACAAAGAAATTGTGGGAGGCACTGAAAGAAAAGTATATGAAGAAAAGCCTTGAAAATATGTTTTATATGAAGGAGAAACTCTATCGATTCACATATATACCTGCAATATCAATAAATGACCATGTGAACTCATTCAACAAGATATTGACGGATTTGCTAAATTTGGATGAGAAATTTGAAGATGAAGATAGGATACTGTTGTTGTTGAATTCATTTCCTAATGAATATGATCATCCCACCACTACTTTGCTTCATGGGAAGGACAATATCACATTTGATGTTGTATGCAGTGCGTTGTACAACTCTGAGACAAAAAAGAAAGACAGAAAGGATCACAGAGATGAGTGAATTTTGGATTCGATCTGTACTTATCATATGTGTCCCAACAGAGGCTGGTTTTTTTGCTTTAAAAAGTTAGAAGGTGGAATTATTTTTATGGGCAATGAGGATCCATGTAAAACCATGGGAATAGGTACAATCCAATTAAAGAATCATAATGGCTTAATCCAAGTCTTGACGGATGTTAGCTATGTACCAAGCTTGAAAAAAAATGTCATTTCATTACGAGTCCTAGAATCTAAATGGCTCACAATCACTTTAAGAGATGGATTGTTAAAGGTAGTAACTAGGGCGCTCATAATGGCGAAAGACACAAGAAGAAATAACTTGTACTATTTCCAAGGAAGTATAGTTATTGGATCAGTATCAATAGTTTCTTGAAAAAATGTAGATTCAGAAGCAATCAAATTATGACATATGCGTTTAGGACATGTTGGTGGAAACAAATTGCAGACTCTGATGAAGCAAGGCTTATTGAAAAGGTACAAATTATTGTCAATTACAATTTTGTAAACATTATGTTCTGGGCAAGCAGACAAGAGTAAAATTTGATTCAGTAATTCACGATACAAAAATGGATTCTAAACTATGTTCACAGTGATGTGTGGGGACTTACCAAAACAACTTCTTTGGGAGGTATGCACTATTTTGTTTCTTTTGTTGATGATTATTTAAAAAAAAGCGTGGGCGTATTTGATGAATAACAAAAATGAAGTATTGGGCATATTTCTGAAATAGAAGAAAATTGTCGAGACTCAGATTGGTCGAAAGGTCAAAAGACTTCACTAAGATAATGGTGGTGAATAAAAGAATGATTAATTTCTATAAATATGTCAAGATGAGGCTATTGTGTGACATTTCACTATTCAAGATACACCACAACAGAACAGGGTGGCAGAACGCATGAACCAGATTATACTAGAGAAAGTTCGATGTATGTTATCCAATGCTGGATTGAGCAAGGATTTTTGGGTTGAGCTAGTTGTTTATGTGTGCCATCTAATCAACCATTTGTCATCAACTCCAATTGAGGGAAAAACTCTTATGGAAATATGAATTGGTAATCCTGCTGCTGATTATAATTTTTTACATGTTTTTTGTTCCACTGCTTATTATCATGGAAAGAAATCTAAGTTAGACTCAAGAGCAAAGAAAGTATTATTCATGGGTATAACTGGTGAAGTAAAAGCATATCGTCTATAGTGTCCTATTACAAAGAAGATTGATTTTAGCAGAGATGTGATTTTTTATGAATCAGCCATGTTAAAACACAAAAATTCTCAAAAGGATGACAAGATCGGTAGAACTTTGCAACATATGGAGTTTGAAAAGGTAAAAAATGATCCAGCTGGTGTCGATGAGATAGATAATGATTCTTCACTGACCGATGATGAAGAAGAGGTTCTGACCTAAGAACCTTTAGAGTAACAAGATTCAATTGCTTATAGAAGCCCACAAAGGGAGATTCATAGACATGCTTGCTTTCTTGATATGGTGGCCTATGCACTTCCAATTGTAGATAATGATATTCCTTCCACTTACAGAGAAGTAGTATGTAGCCCTGAAAGTAAGCAGTGAAAGTTAGTAATAGATGAAGAAATGTTGTCTCTTTATAAATATGGAACTTGGGAGTTAGTTACACTGCTTAAGGGTAAAAAGGTCATTAGGTGCAAATGGGTATATGCAAAAAAAGAGGGATTTTCTTATGAGAATGAAATTTGATATAAAACTAGATTAGTAGCAAAAGGTTACGCTCATAATGAAGGAATAGACTACAATGAGGTATTTTCTCTAGTTTTCAAATACTCATCTATTCGAAATTTTGCTAGCCATGGTTGCGCAATTTAATCCTGAACTAGTTCAGCTTGATGTAAAAACTACATTTTTTCATAGTGATTTGGAAGAGGAAATCTACATGACTTAACCAGATGGATTCAAGGTTGCTGAAAACGAAAATTGGGTTTGTAAATTGAGAAAGTCGCTTTATGGATTGAAAAAATCTCCGAGGCAGTGGTATAAGCGATTTGATCGATTTATGAAAGGGCAAAGGTACACAAGAAATAAATTTGATCATTTTGTGTATCTTCGCAAGTTACAAGAGGGATCCTTCATATATTTGCTCTTGTATGTTGATGATATGCTAATAGCATCCAAGAGCAAAGATGAGATTGAGAAGTTAAAGATTCAACTCAATCAAGAATTTCAGATGAAAGATCTAGGTGAAGGTAAAAAGATTATTGGCATGGAGATATGCGGAGATAGAGCTCGTGGCAAAGTCAGCTTTTCTTAGAAGCAATATCTGAAGAATGTACTATAATAGTTTGGCATGACTGACCAGACAAAACCTGTGAGTACCTTGTTGGCTTATCATTTCAAGCTTTCTGCACAACTATATCCTTCAACAGACGTAGAACGAGAATACATATTACAAGTTCCATACTCAAATGCAATGGTTAGCTTGATGTATGCAATTGTGTGTATAAGGCCTGACATTTTACATACAATTGGTATAGTGAGAAGGTATATACATAATTCTGGTAAAAGACATTGGCAAGCTGTGAAATGGATTATACGGTACATTTAGAAGACCATGAAGTTAGTTTACTGTTTCAGATAGACGATACACTTAGCCAAGGTGTGATCGGGTACGTTGATTTTGATTATGCTAGTGATTTGGACAAACGAAGGTCAACCACTAGATATATATTTACTTTTGCTAAAGGGCCAATCAATTGGAAGTCTACAATACAGTCTACAGTCGCACTGATGACCACAGAAGCCAAGTACATGGCAATTACAGAGGCTGTTAAAGAAACTATTTAATTTCAAGGCTTGCTTGAAAACTTGGGATTGGTACAGGAGCACATTAATGTGTATTGCGTCAGTCAAAGTGCTATTCACTTAACAAAGAACTAAGTTTATCATGCACGTACAAAGCATATTGATGTACGATTTCACTTTATGCGGGAAATAGTTGATGAGGGGGAAGATATTTCTTCATAAAATCAGGACTGCGGAGAATCCTGTAGATATATTGACCAAGGTAGAGACAACGATCAAGTTTGAGCATTGTCTAAACTTGATCAACATCTTACAAATTTGAAAGCAGTCGGAGAAGACAGAGACTTGATGACAGGTTGTTGATAGTCAACTCAGATTTGGACAAAATCTTCGTTGAGATGGAGAATTATTGAAAAATTCAAAATTAGTATTCAAATACATGCATTTGGCTAATGCATTAATTGGCCAACATGCATACACATGAATGCATTCAAAATTAGAGAGGCAAATTTGAAAACAAATTGCTAAGGTAGGCATCTAATTTTTTTTAACAATTTTGTTGGGGTTGGTGCAATAGTGCACCCGGTTTTTCCCTATAAATTGAAGGCAATTTCTCATTTGTTTGTACATCCAAAAATTGTGAGATTTTCAAGTGAGTTTTGGTAGAGAATTTCCTTAGGTGCTAAGGAAATTTGCACTATAAGAAAAGTGGCAATAGATGACAACGACTTTATGACAAAAATCATTTCATCATGTAACTATGATGGAGTCATGATAGAATTTTGATCTATCAAACTATTAATGATGTACTTGTGATTAGGGATGGCAAAATCCGGGTCTAGGTCCGGGTTTAGCCTTCTCGGCTCCGGACTCATACGCCATTTTCTTTCTCCTGGACTGGGATTAAAACCCGATTTTTTTCCATTCGGGTCCGGTCTGGGTTCAACCTGAAAAAATTCGGGTTCCTAGATTCCTGGTTTTGAACTTGAATCAATAAATCAATTTCAACAATTCTAACCTAAGACAACTGCACAATAGACCGGGGCCTTAGAACACACAAAATAACCATTAGACCTCTAAGAATTTGTTGTGTAAAAATAAAATTAAAATCCAAATGAATTCTAAATTTCTAATCACACCGGTGAAAGAGCATATATAACTAAACATAACTTTCAATGATAACAAAAAGAAGAAACAGAAACAAATAATAAATCTCACTCATCAAACTCTCAACTCTTCCATCAATATTATATCTTAAGTTACATTCTTGGAAATGCTTTACCTGATTCCTTTTGTCCATCTCTTACATTAAAAAAGATTGTTGGATAAAGCAAAACTCAAAACTATGAAAGAATTCTTAGCCATTTTAACCCAAACACGCCATGTTATTTCTCTCCAAGAAAGCCCATAAAGCTCACAATTAATCAGCTCTCAACTCTGCAAAGTGCATGCTGAAATAAGATCTTCATACTCATTTCCAAGCAATAAAGGAGCTGACGCGTTGCAAGCCTTCGACGATGGTGAACCAAACGAATTGCAACGGTGGGGAACCCAAGCTTGTGACGGTGGCGAACCCGACCTTGTCACGGTGGCGAACTCAGCCCAGCCGATGGTTGTTTGACTTTGGCACTTTGCCTGCGGCAGGCGGCACAGCTTCAATGTGTTTGTGTCTATGACTGTGAGTGAGAGCTGATAGAATTAGGATATAATATACAATGCGAACTGTTGAAAACGGATCCAAGAAAAGAATTCTCTGCCACTGATATTTTCTTCAGCTTAATTAATTAGAGGGGTAATGAATAATAATGCAGTGAACCAGGCCTGTTTTTGTATTCCTCGTTTATAGGTACTGACAAATTCATCAATATTATCAAGTTTCCACTCATCAACATTTTATAATTAGATGTCGTTCGTGGTTTATCCTACAGTTTCATTTTGTAGTATACTACTTGGTTTAATGCTGAAGCTGTCAAAAACTTTTGTACACTCTCAACAATGGCAAGATACTTAAAAAGAAATTCAATTGAAGGTTGTTGTCCACTGAACGACCGACAAATGTTTGTTATTATTTAGGCATTTCTTCCATTTTTATTTTTGGGGTTAGAATAACAGAATGAGATATATTTTCACAGCTACTTTCAAAATATTTAATGACAACTGCATCATCCAAAAAGAACCAGTGATTTTGAATTAAATTTTTATTGAGATCCGCTTTCTGGTTGTATTAAAGCCTGATGACCTTCGGAGAAATCTTATATATATCTCTATAGGGAATATATTTATTTGTTGTGCTTCTCTATGCGTGGTTTGGGGTGGCAGGGGAAATGGGGAGAATATGGTACTGCATTCTATTGTCTGTTTGATATACTTTTTTTATAAAAATAATTAATTCATATAAATGTTTGGTGTACTTATTTGTGCTATTTTCTCGTCGGTTCTTGCTTTCGGAATTTCCTTTTGCATTTGAAGGAAAGAGGAAGTTCGTTATATTATGGGCTAGTTTAGTTATGGCTACTTTTTAGGTTGTGTGGTTGGAGAGAAACAAAAGACTATTTGAGGACAATACGTGAGGACATTTTTGTATATTTGGGAGAAAGTGAGGATTGGCTTTCATTGGGCTTCCATTCCATTTCTTCAAAGTTTAATGAGTCTCCTTTTAATTCTTAGCAACAGGCAAGAAATGGCAGCAGCCTGAGAAGGAGAGTTTTGGCCTTTTCATAGATTTTGTGGAGACTTTCGTGTTTATACTCTTAGCTATAGTTTGTGTGTTGTCAAATTCATAATAGAGTTTTAGAACATTTGTGCATGATTTTCACAGGATATGTGCCCAGATAGAAATAACCATAATGTTTTGCATGCCTAACTCCCATATATGATCTTGCTTCCCTATTCCTATAGGAACGTTCTGTCTGAAAAATAAGTATTGAGACAATCATTAGTTCATATTATCTTCATTGTCATGGTGATATGTACTATGCTTGAAATTTATATTACAAGATACTTTTTTTATTAACTCTTTATAATATAGGGTTGGCTATATTAATTAGTGTTGCACATGCAGATTGAGTTTGAATTTGTAATGATTTTGTTGCATCTAAAACTTAGGGGTTTTACTGTAGTTTTTTATTCTTTATAAGGATAGTGCTTGGTATAGTCAATTGGTGTTGCATATGCAGGTTGAGAGAAATTGTTGGTCTTGGGAGTTTTGTTGGGTATTTGTTGAGAATGGGAGTTTATCTACTGGAATTTTACTGAGAATATGAGAGTTCTGCGTTACAAAGATTTGATGGCTTGTTAGTTTGTAAAATTTGAGACGTTTGCTGGAATTAACTTCTTAATTACTTTGGATGTGTTAACTGTGGAATAAAAGTGTTTTTGGATGGTGTTATTAATACAAAGTGTTTTTGGACTTAATAGAATGTATAATTTAATTTTTGGTCCATATTGAATTTGTGATTGAATTTCATATACAAGAATGCATAAATTTAAATGAAATCATTCATAATTATGTTCAGTATAAATTTAGAATTTGTGATAGAAAAAATTAATCATAAAATAAGTCATAAAAAGAATTAATAACATAAAATATCAATCATAAATTTTATCACAAACGTAATATTTTACCCGCAAAATTGTCCAGACGAAAATTAATTTTTCCGCCAAAATTTCAAAATTAAAAAAAATTCACATTTCCCACTAAAAATTAAATAATTTATTCATTTCTTCCATGACTGGCATATGACATTTAAACGCTATCATACGTTAATGACATTTTTTTCTATCATAAAAGAGTGACAGGTACATAGATGATAGATAATTTCATTGTCATCCACCCCCTTTATGATAGATTTTTGCAGTCATCTATTGTTAGTTTTCTTGTAGTGTTGGGTGTCTTGGGTATTTTTTTTTAGAGTTTTTTTCACTTTTGTAAAGTCTTATTATTAGTAAAATTATCTTCCAGTCTTTGCCCATGGACGTAGGTTTTACGCCGAACTCGTAAAAATTATTGTGTCCTATTTTCTTTGCATTTGTTTACACCACATTTATATTTCTCCAGAAGTTACAGTTACTGTAATATTAGTAATTGCTCAATCTCACGCTTCCGCAACAATATTCACTATCAAATCAATTAGAATAACAAAAGCAATTCAGATTATTTGGCACTAAAGTGCTATGGAATAAGAATAGCTTATCGAATCTCTTTCGTCTAATCAAGCAGGAGTAGAGACAATCTTTAAGAATCATATTTCAAATGTGAGAGATAAACCAACAGTAAATTAAATGAGATAAATAAAGAGATTGTATTTTATCATATCTCTATTTTCTTTACTTTTTAAATTTAAAATCACCTTTTCAACTGATTTGTTAACCAGTTATAATATTTTAAAAATAATTAAATTTTTTAATTAATAAAAATAATGTGTACTATTGATAAGATCTAATGATACATAGTTCTTACATTATTAATGCGGTAAAAATAGTTCTTACATTATTAATGCGGTAAAAAAATTACGGCAGATGTTTTCTTTCGATATCTTTCCGGCACAAACAATTCGACATGGTCTATGACACAAGTTAACTAAAAGATTTATCTCTGCTTTATTTTCTTAGTTTTTTTTAATAGGCTGAGTAATGTGTAAAAGCCATATAATTAATTACATATAGATCTCGAAAATTAGTTACTCCAAACCAACTTGTGCACATATCTTTTTTCTACTTCTGTTCCTTTTCTTTTCTTTCTCGTTTCCTGATCTAACGCTAGACCAGAGTAGGCAGCAAAATAGCATTGCGTTAATTAAGACACAAGCACAACTCGAATAGGGACTTTTCCATTTTATAGTTGCTAACAATAGAAACTAATCTTCCCGCGTGCAAAATTCTTTTTTAACAAAACCTATTTCATTAATTATAACATCCCCAAAGCAAAATCTATTTCTAATATAATTATTGTACTTTTCAAACTTAAAAGGGATTTCATGCCATTATTACTCCTATATTTAATTAACATGCAAAATATATAAGAATTTAACCATACGGGGCGTCACTTTCTGAACGTGCAATCTTTTTCCCCCCTTTTCCTTGCTTTCCCGTTTTTGCAATATATATTTGTCCCCTTTTCGTTCTTTCCCTTTTTGCAATATAGTACGACCTATTAAGTCATACAAACACGACATAAATACGGCACATTCATCTCTTTAAATAGTTCGAATTTCTTCTCTATTTGATTCATTGCAACTATCCTCTTTCTAGCCAGCTAGCTAGCACTTCTCTCCTCTTGCAAAAGTTATTCTCTTGCTAGAATCCCTACCAAGAAAACAATGGTTGGATTTTATTTTTATATCTTTAGTCGTTTCTTATAATTTAGATTAATTTTAACTGTATTAATACATTCCATGTTTTTCAGGACAATGTTGTTATTGTACCTCGTTGGCTAACCGCTCATCTTAAAGGAAGATTCGACGAGCATTGTGAAGAGCAAGGTCATAATCGAAAACATAAGAACCTTTTTTGTTTGGAATGTCGAACTTGTATTTGTAAAGATTGCGATGATCATGCGAATCATCGACTCTTAAAGGTTACTATCTATACTTATTGATTCTGTACTATTATGATCTTTTATTTTGCTTTGATATTGCTTTACATCAATTTTTAATATTTCAGATTTTCACATATGGCACTGGCAGAAATCAAAGTTGTAAAGTTGGACAATACCAACGAGTTGCTTGATTGTAGCCATATCCAAGTAAGTTGTCATCTCATTTTTATGTATGTGATATTCATAAACCATGACTTTTTATTATTCTTTTCTCTTTATTACAATACTTTAAAAAAAGAAAAAAAAAGAAAAAAAGAGTATTATTTTAATGAATTATTGTTTTCATACGGTCCAAAAATAATGATTATATTAATTTCATTTTTAATAATTTGTCATTAAATATTTACTCACTTTCAAAAAAAAAAAATTATATCCTCACTTTCCTCGCTTTATACATTTATGTGTTCTAAATCTATGTTACTCTTTAGCCACGCGTCCATAATGGTGCCCAAGTGTTACTTATTAAGCAAGGCTAAAGCTACAAGCCGGCATTGTGCTGGCTTGTAAATGCAGTCGTTGGATTCAAGTAAAATGAATCCAACGGCTGACATTGAAAAGAAATAAAAAAAACAAAAAAATGGCAACCGAAGCAACTAGTTCCCAAAGGCTGCAAAATTTATATTTTTATAATTGGGTAAATATCCACCGTTCACCTATTTTTTACACCTTTTTTAAAAATACACAATTCCTTCATTTTTTGGCTGGAATCCACCTAAAGTTACATTTTTTTTCACTTTTCCACTTCCGTTTGGAATCCGTTAAGAAAACTAACGGAAACTTAAAAAAATGACCATTTTACCCCCAAAACGAAAATTATAATTCACCCTAAAAATGTCAAAAATAATAAGATTTAATAATGAATATCATTATTGGTACGTTAATGAAGTACAAAAAATCTTAACTACTAGAGATTATAACTCAATAAATAATAAAACTTTACTTATCTTAAATTCAATTGATGGTTTGTGAGATTGGACTATTTTTAATACTACTGTTATAATTTATCATTCTAATTACCGACATATTTTAAAAAAAAACTTGCATTTGATGGTTGTGAAATTAATTTCTTTATTGACCGATGGGGAAAATTATTAGATTTAATCTGATTATTTTTTATAATTTTTAAGGTGAAATTGTAATTTTCGTTTTGGGGGTAAAATGGTCATTTTTTTTAAATTTCCGTTAGTTTTCTTAACGGGTTCCAAACGGAAGTGGAAAAGTGAAAAAAAATGTAACTTTATGTGGATTTCAGCCAAAAAATGAAGGAATTGTGTATTTTTGAAAAAGGTGTAAAAAACGGGTGGACGGTGGATATTTTCCCTTTATAATTTAGGTGTTTCAATCGCGCCCAATCTCTCTCAATTTCTTGCCTCTCTCTTAGAAATCACAAATTTCTCTCTAATTTCTCTCTTCGATTTCTTGACTAATCAAATAAAATCAAAGCCACATCTCACGCACACAATCCAATCAATTAACTTGTTGCTTTCATCTTGAGCTGTTCGCTTCCGATCTAGCTGTTTCTGTCGCTATTGTCGTTGCCTCCTTTTTCATTCGACTTTGTCTGCTGCACAAGTTAAGGATGGGCGGCTTTGCTGGTCTCACGCTTGTGTCTTTATCTTCAGGGTACGTCCCCGTTTTTGCTTTTGTTGCATTCTATCATGTTTGATTTAAATACCCCCTTTTGCTTATTTTTCATGGTGGTGTTGTTTTCATTTTAAAGTTTGTGCCTTTTTTTTTGGGAGGTTGGTAATATCGTGGAATTGTATTTGATTTATAAGGTGATCCAATTGATGGTATATTTTCTTTGGTTAATTAAATCTGGAAAATTAACTTTTGTGATCTTGGGTTGTGTTTGAATGTGACAAGATGGTGGGTGTTGTTGGCATGTGTCGATAGGAGCTCTCTTTTAAGTTTGATTGATGAGAAAATGCAAGAAGAAGATAAAATGAATTTGGGATTTTAATAGTAAATTATTTCTATTGTGTATCTGATTTAATTATGGAAGAATTGGCACTTTGCAGGTTGCTGGTTTTGTTGTTGTCTTTGTTTTATGTTGCTCATCAACTGTTATGGTGGCTATTCTAATAAATATTCCTAGAAATAGTTCTAAGGTGTAACATGGATAACAAAGTTGTGATGTATCTTGTTTAGTTTGTGTGCTTTCTGTCAAACCTCAACTTATCATTATGTTGGCAGCTTCTCATCACTGGAGTCTTAAGAAAATGAGTGGAGTGAAGCCATTAGGTTTGCCGATTTTGTTCTACTTTATAGGTATCTTACTTGACTATCATATGTCAAACCAATCTTGTTTCAGATACTAATTTGTGTAAAAATTTGGGATTTATAGCTTAATTTCTAGCAAGTGGTCAGTACGTTAGCTTTGCCCCTTTATGAATTTTATTTCTTTTCTTTCATAGCTTTATCTGGCAATGGAAGAATTTGATACTATTTTAGATTTTTTTTCTGGTTTTAGGTAGTTTTCTTGCTATTTTTGGGGGTTTTTTCTACTGTTTCTAGGCATGTTTACTATTGTTTTTGGATTTTTAATGCTTTTTAAAGCACTTTTCACTGCTATTTTTGGGTATTTTTCATAAATTTATTGATGCTTTGAGCATCTTTTTATGCCATTTTTGGGTTTTTTTATTAAATTGTTGTTTCTTGTTTATATTTGTTGTTTTAGTGCTTTTTTCTGCTATTTTTTTAGTGTAATTTGCTGTTGCTTCTTATTATGATTGATGGCTGTTTTTTCTTATTGACTAACTTGAAAATTTTAATTATTTGCAGGGGAGAATTCAGTTGGATATTACTAGGTTCTATAAATTATCTGGCATAAGTGTTTTATTGGAAACTTTTTGATATTAGGACAATCTTTGGTTTACAAACTTTGATGAAATTATTATTAGTTTGTAACTCAATTCAACAATGCTTTTATTTTTTGGGAGATTCTACTTATATGAATTTTGTTTTTCTATTTGTAGCTTATTTTTATAAATGAGTGCTCTTCATTGTCATTATTTTGTTTTTCATTAACAAATTTCTTTTAAAATAAGTGTACTAAAATCTGTTTTCACAAAAAAAAAAAGAAAAAGTGTCATACAATTTAATCCAAAATTATTGAAGATACACTAGATTCTAAAATATTTGTTGATGTTGAATTCTGGTCAAGCTTTGAAGCGACCAGACAACAACGCCAACACTTCAATTAGTAGTTGTTGGGGAGTCGGTTTGTACTTCTATCTTTCTTATCGAATAGGCTCTTGGGACCTCAAGCTCTTTCTCCAAGGATGCTTGCGTTCATAACAACTAGTTAAGGGATGCCAGAGATTTTTCTAACATAAACCCTCCAATGCTCAACTCGTCGGGGAAGACTTTCCTCAAGGAGTCGCCTTAGGGCGACTGAGGGGTGCACGTTCTACTTATGCATATTTGGTCACGATGTTTTTACCCCCAAACAATACCCTAAAATGTTACATGAATTTGTTACAATCTTTAGGATTGGGGATGTTATTGGTGATATTCAAATATTATGTTGTGAACTTTGGATGTTTAGTAGATGAATTTACTCTAGTAAGTTGTAATTTTATTGAAATTGACCATATTACTTGGAAGATTTTGCCTTAATTTTTCTTAGAAAATGATCATATTGATGTTGCCTTTTCTTTCTACCACATTTTCCTTTTATCTCTCAATTTTTTTGTCTTGCTATATATTTTCATTCGTAAAAGATTGTAAATTTCAATTGAATTCAAAATTTTCATGACTTAGTAATTTAAAATATCCACCATGATTAGATTCTCTAAAAAAATAAAATAAAATGAAATGCACCTAAAAAAATATTATACAACAAATAAGAATAGACATCAATCACTTGAATTATCAAATTATTTTCAAAACTATTATCTGACTAAAATAAGGAAAAAAAGGTTGGATTAGGTATGTAATTTTATTATAATTAACTAGATTTTTCTTTTCAAATCACAAGTTCTTTCCAAAGCCATCATTTTATCAATCATGTAAAAAATAGTTAGACTATTAAACTTATATGTGTAATTTCATGAAAAGATTTGTAACCTGTGTACCAGTTTAATTATATATATTCCTAAATATATTTATTGGGTCAAAGTTGAATTTAATTTAATTTTAATATATTTTCATTTGTTTCTTAATAGATTGGCTTAATTAAACTTAGTTAATAATAAAAAATTTAAAAAAAGTAAGTTTAGTTATAAATTATCACTTGATTTGTCAAGGAATTTTGAAATGCACTCTCATTTTATAATTAGTTATTTTATACAAACCTACAATATTTTACGTCAAACATGCAACCTATCACGTAAAGTATGCAATTTTGATGTCAAACATAAAACAACTGAGAATATTCAGAAATATTCTTTATTTTAGCTTTATTCAAGAATGCAACATCTAACGTCAAATATGCAACCGCGACGACCAACATGCAACAATAGACATAAAACATGAAACCCGCAACGAGTCACGTTAAATATGCAATTTATCACGTAAAGTATGCAACTTCGACGTCAAACATGAAATGGGTGAGAATATTTGGGAATATTCTTTATTTTGGCTTTATCCAAAACATGCAACATCCGACGTCAAACATGCAACCCCAACGTCCGACATGCAACATCGGACGTTAAGCATGAAACTTGCAACACTTCACGTGAAATCTACAACTTATCACGTAAAATTTGCAACTTGGACGTCAAACATGAAACAGACAAGAATATTCTTTATTTGGCTTTATCCAAAACATGCAACATCCGACGTCAAACATGGGACCCCAACTTCCGACATGCAACATCAAAAGTTAAACATGAAACTTGCAACACTTCAGGTGAAATATACAACTTATCACGTAAAGTTTGCAACTTGGACGTCAAACATGAAACGAACGAGAATATTCTTTATTTTAGCTTTATCCAAAACATGCAACATCCGACGTCAAACATGCAACCTGAACATCCGACATGCAACATCGAACGTTAAACATGAAACTTGCAACATTTCACGTGAAATATACAACTTATTGTTAACATAAATATGTTAATAATATTGATTTTGATGATAACAAATTTTAATTGTATTTTGATAAAAATATTGGAGCTATTCCTTAATAAATGAAAGCCTTGATAATCATTCCATTCTTTGTTTCATACAAGATGGACCTTAAAATTCAAAAATGATTCTCTGTAAAATCTGTTTTAAAGTGTGATTCTGGAAATAAACAGTAAACCATTTTCCTTCAAACGGTTAACCGATTAATGCCAGAGAGCAACATATCTCCTAAATCTCTAACCGATTATGAAAAACGGAAAACATAAAAGATGGGAAGGTTACTGGAACTTAACGGTGAACCGTTTATTTAAACGGTTAACCGATTAACACCAGGGAGCAACTTATTGCCTAAGCTCTAACCGTTTATGAAAAATGGAAATCACCAAGGATGGAAAGGCTACTGCAACTTAACGGTGAACCGTTTATATAAACGATTAACCGATAACGTCCAGAATTGAAGGATGTCCTCCCCTGACACTGATTAACAAAATCTGATAAGGCTAAATTGTTTTGCAGGTTACTGGAGCCAAACGGCTAACCGTTTATTACAAACGGTCAACTGATAAAATCCAGAGAAGCCACTTCACGCAAGTCCTTAACCGCTTAATGAAAACGGATAACTGATGTTCATTTTGCAGGTCTCTGGAAGTTAACGGCGAAAGGTTAATTATAAATGGCAAACCGTTTATTTGAAATCTGGCCCAACGGTAACTTTGACCAACCAAAACGGTTAACCATTTAGGGTTAACGGCGAACCATTTTCTGCCCGACAGTTTGTAACGGCTAGATTTTTAGCTCCAGATATAAATAAGCTCATTCAAATTCAAAGAAGGTTGATCACAACACTACCATTGAGCTAATATTTGAGAATAGAATCTTCATAGAGCTTTAAATACATTCTCTCTTTATCTATTCACACATTGGGGATTGATTTGTAATTTTAGATATTGTGTGAGAGAAAAATAATTTGTAATATTTTACTTTGAGTGATTGTAAGTGTTGGGATACACTTGGGTTAAGAGATTGGGGATAATCTCTTGTTGTAAAGGTTTATTGACACCTTGGAAGTCAAGTGTAAGCATTTGAAACCTTGGAGGCTTCTTTAGTGGAATCCTCAAGCTCGGAAAGCTTGGAGGCGTGGACGTAGGCGAGGTTGGCCGAACCACGTAAAAATCTATGTATTTGAATCTCTCTTCCCTTATCTTTTTATATTGTGATTAACTTAATTGTTATTGCTTTGAATTTGGATTATATTTGCATTAAGTTTTTCTTTATAAATTGAATAATTTTTTAGAATCCCAATTCACCCCCCTCTTGGGTTGCATACTTGTATTTCAATTGGTATCAGAGCCTAGTTCTCTTGTTAAGACTTAATCGTCTAGAGTAAAAGATCCATGGCAACCCTAAATGACTCAACCTTTAGAGAAGGGCAATCTACAACTAGACCACCATTCTTTGACGGAAATGACTATGCTTATTGGAAAACTAGAATGAGAATCTACCTACAAGCCTTAGATTATGAAATTTGGGAAGTTGTATGTGACAGTCCTTTCATGCCTATGTTTAAAGATGAAGTAGGAGATGATATTCCTAAACCATCAAGTCAATGGAGTGAGTTAGAAAAGAGAAAAATGTCTCTAAACTCCAAGGCTATGAATGCTTTGTTTTGTGCCCTTGACAAGAAAAAATTCCATAGAGTATCTAGTTGTGAAAGTGCACTAGAGATATGGAACAAACTTGAAGTTGTCTATGAAAGGACAAATCAAGTAAAAGAATCTAAAATCAGTAGATACACTCGTCAATATGAGTTGTTCCAAATGGAACAAAATGAAAATGTGTATTCTATGTACACTAGATTCACGGACATAGTGAACACCCTAGGTGCCTTAGGGAAAACTTTCTCAAATAGTGAAAAAGTTAAGAAAATCATTAGGTCACTTCCAAAAGAATGGAGACCTAAAAGAACTGCCATTGAAGGGGCCAAAGATTTAAATACTTTACCTCTTGATGATTTAATTGGTTCTCTCATTTCATATGAAGAGGATTTAGCTGCAGAAAAAGGACATGAGGAGAAGAAGAAAAGCATTGCTCTCAAAGCTTCAAAATATGAGAGTGATGGGGAAAGTGAACCGGATGATGAAGAGCTAGCCATGCTAGCAAGGAGGTTCAGAAAATTCTTCAAGAAAACCGGAGAGCGAAGAAATTTTAGAAACTTCAAGAACCATAGGGAGAAGAAGGAGGCAATCATTTGCTATGAATGCAAGAAGCCTGGACATATAAGATCGGAGTGCCCACTTATCAACAAACTCAAGAAGAAAGCAATAGTTGCAACTTGGGATGATAGTGAGGAAGAATCAAGTGATGAAGATGAATCGCAAGAAGTATCAAACCTAGCACTCATGGTAATAGGAGGGGATGATGATCTCAATGAGGTAAGTGATCCCACCTATGATGAATTGTATGATGCTTTTAAAGATTTGCATAATGAGTTGATGAAGATTGGTAAAAAGAATGTATGTCTTAAAAAGGAAATGGCAAAGCTTAAAAATGAAAATGAATATCTAAATGTAAGAATTGTTTGCCTAGAAGTAGGGAACAAAACACTGCATGATGAAATTTCAGCGATTCAAAACGTCAAATCAAGCCCAAAAATTCAAAAATCCCAAATCAAAACCCTAACTGCCGTGGGTCGGATTTCTTCATTTTTAATCCGATTCTTCCCCTTCTTCAACCAAATTCAGCACCCAACTCACATCCCCTATTCATCCATAAGCTAATCATCAATTCATTTTCTTCTCTCCTGCATTTTCCATGGCTGAACCTTCTCGGAGAAATCCCAGGCATAAATCTGTGCCTCCAAGGAATCCAATTCCACCTCGGGAAGTCTCTGAATTTGCAAGGATTCACTTCCCCACCCCTTCCTTGGCCAAGCGGTTCGAAGAGCGCTTCAACGGTCGAAAGGTACTTGACTCCTTCTTTGTTGATATTGATGATTTCCGCAACTTAGTTGTATGTGGTAGAAGCATTAGGGATATGCTTTAGCCATGGGAGGCTGCCATTGGCCTTGATGACCGGATTTATCCAAATTTAGTGTGAGTCTTTTACTCCAACATGGAAATCTCCGATACTCGCCCAAATAGGATAGTTACTCAAGTCGGCCGTGTGCCAATAGAATTTGATGATGCGGACTTAGCTGATTTTCTTGGTATCTCTTGTGAGGGTATTGATATTTACACCTCTAGGAAAGCTCTCTCCTTTGACAGTTTTTCTCATATTGATGGCGTCCGTAATATATGTCGTCGTCGAGACTTATCAGATGAGATTTGTTTGCTTCCGTTTCGGTCTCAACTTTTACCTCTCTAAGTTCGTATTCTTCACACTATTTTACAGCACATAGTGACACCTAGGAAGGGTCACTCGGACGAGGTTACGAGGTTGGACGTTGCCATATTAGATAGCCTTTTTACAGACCATCCCATTAACCTCGGGTATATTATTGTGCGACATATGTTGAGTACTCTAGCGGTCAATCACCGCTTGCTTCCTTATGGCAGTATCATCACTAAAATACTGCGATGCTGACACAACTTAAAAGTAATTTTTAACTCCCAAGTATAAGAGTGTCTTGTTGTATTAAAACTCGGTGAGTCCGAGGTCGATCCACAGAGAAAAGATTTAATTAGTTTATTTTATTTTATCTAAAAATTGAAATTAAAACTTGAATATAAATAACTTAATTTAAATGAAACTATGGAATTGAACTAGTTAGGGTTATGGATCCACTCTTAGAAATAAATAAAACTTAATAAATTCTTTTTGTCAATTTGTTTTAGATTTATTACCCAAAAGATTAATTATACAAATTATTATTATTTTCCCTTTAATTTTATGATGGATTAAGTATTTATTGTACCAAAATTTAATTTGTCTACAGTAAGTCAAAATACCATTTCACCATACCTTATATTAAGTTCTTAAGAATTTATTGTGCCAAATTTATTTGTTTGTCTGCAATAAATCAAATTTCAAAATATAAAACATGTATAAAATTAAATAGAAAATAATTTCATTTATAAAATTAAAAATAGAATTTGATTAAATCATATTTATTTCCTAAGAGTTTCACCTTCCCCTAACTAATATTATTTAGTTAAGCATAATTAAAATAAAAAGAAGTAGTAAAATTGAATTACTTATAATTAAAAGAAATAAAAACAACTAAAATTGGAAATAAAACTAATTTTATTAATGAAAATAATTATAAAAAATATTAAAAACACACCTGGAAATCAAGATTACAAGGAGATGGAGAGAATTTGAGAAGAAAAGAGTTGTAGAGAGATGCTTAAAACATAAAAATGAGGCTCTATTTATAGAAAAATAAATTCATAATCTAGTGTTTTGCTGTCCATCATAGGCTTCATGCATGTGCTCCTCACAACCCTTAGATCAAGATCCAATGGCTGGTCAAACTTCAAAAGTCAATCATCACACATGGCATCATTTGACTCGTCCGATTTACCCAAAAGACGGTTGAGATTTGCCGGGTTAATAGGTGGATCGGGTCGACCCGAATACAAAAATTCAGATCCTCCAACTTGCTTCACCAACCATTGCCACGTGGCAAAATCATGGCCATTAAATCATGAACGGTTGAGATTTGGTCAAGATTGACAGCTATCCCATGCACTCATATCTATTGTAAGCTCATTTCAGCATCCAATCAGTGCTCGGTCAACAGGAAAAGTCAACTTTTTTTACACAAGCCTAATTTTAAGCCGATCTTGATTGATCTTAAGGTTTTCGGACCTCCGGAATCCAAATTTGACCTCCGTTTATCTGTTTGGAGCCTCGAAGTACGTGAAATTAATATTTTTCCTAATAAACACATAAAAATACACAAAATTAAATATATTTAAAACATAATTAATAATTAATAATATATTACATAAACACAAATATAAATTATAACATAAGCATAAAATAATATATTATCGCTTGATAATTAAACAATTTTTAATACTAATCACACCCCCAACCAGCTTATTGCTAGCCCTCTAGCAATTAAAGCGTTATATTAAATTAAGATTTATAAAATTCACATGCAAGTTAATATTTGTTCATCTATCCTCTAAATTACCAAATTTATGAACTCTCCCAAATTTCGTTACCACATTGATGTTCACTCATTATCCAGAATATCATCAAACCTTCTTTTGTGCTCAAGAAATTAACACAATACTTATGGGGTTTCATTAAAAGAAAAACAACATTTTCGTTCCAAAATTCATTAGAAATTATATCTTTAGGCAATAGATTATTCACACATATTTTTATTTATTTTTTTAAATATTACATTTCTAACCCATGTAGCGAGCTTTAGGTCAGTGACTCCCAGACCAGTTGGCCTTAGGGCACTAGGTGTTGAAGCACCCCTACGGACTTAATTACTCGGGTTTCTAATAAACAAACAATATATCTATTACCCGTGTAGCGAGCTTTAGACCAGTGACTCCCAGACCAGTTGACCTTAGGGCACTAGGTGTTGAAACACCCCTACGGACTTAATTACTCGGGTTTCTAGATATAACAAAATTAAAAACATTTTTTTTTCTCTTTTTTTTTTGGTTTTTTTGGAAATATACACTTTCTACTACCTTAGATACTATTCCTAATAAATCAAAAGAACTAAATGCTGTAAAATTTTAACTTACAACCCACTAGTATGTGTCATAATGTGTGTGTGAAGAATGATTCAATAATACTTGTTAAATGAGTAAACAATTAAATAACTTAATAACCAAGTGGAGAGTTCACAAATTTGAATAATTCAAAGAAAAGGGAACAAAAACAACTTACTATGAATATCAAAATCAAAATATAATACAACAAGACTATTAGGATACGTCTCAAAAGTCGTGACTCTTTACACAGCCATTCTAGACAAAAAATAATAATTTTTTTTTTGGTTTTTTTTAATAAAGAAAAGAAAAGAGAAAAGAGGAAAACAACACACATATTTAAAACATACGTCAATTATCCTTACCCCACAACCTAATCTAAACATTATCTTAACATTTTATAATTTTACAGATATGCAAAAAGAAAAAAATAAAAATAAAAATAAAAGAAGAAGAAGAGAAGATCTCACCTGAACTTGATGCAGAAGCTTAAAAGCAGATAACAAAGATGAAGAAAAAGTCAATTTTTTTTTTAACAATACCTTTAAGATTAAGAAGATGCGTTTCTAGAGAGACTACATTCTCTATATTCTACCATCTTCGACTCAAATTTGTCATAAGTTAGTCTTTACAAAAAAAAAAAAATTTTTGTTTTTTTTTTGTAAACACATAACCAGGACTAAGACATTCCACAATTATCAACTATTCCCTCCCCCCAACCTGAAAAAGACATTGTCCTCAATGTTTTAAAAGGAAAGAGAAAGAGTTTAGAAGACAACACATGAATACTACAACAAAAAATATTTACAAACGGAGAGTTAAATCTAAATCTCCCTTCTTATTACTGCTACTGTTACCGCTACCATCATCAGTCGACCAATTCAGTGCAACAGTCTTTGGATCTGGCTCTGGCGTATAAGCTTGTAAAAGATCAAGTAACTCATTAGCAGTAGAAGCAGAGATAAAAAGTTTTTTTACAGAATGTGGAACAAAATGATTCTTTATTGCATGGTTAATAAAAGTTAGCAAGTCGTCATAAAAATTATTAACATTTAACAAACCGATGGGTTTTTTATGAATGTTCAAGTGGGCCCAAGATGCAAATGTGATTAGCGCCTCAAAAGTTGCAAGATCTCCTGGTAAGAAAATAAAAGCATCAGCATGATTCATCATTTTAGATATTCTCTCTTGCATACTTGATACCACTAATTCTTCTCCAATTGGTGGGCCAGACATGCACACTAGCGGTCTCATGGCTTTTGGAATAATGCCTAGTACTTGGCTTCCTCTAGTAAAAACGGCTTCTGAGACAAGTCTTGATAACCCTCGTTCACCTCCTCTATATACAAGATGCAGTTTCCTCTCTGCTATGACACGACCAAGATCTACAGCTGCCTGAACGAACTCTTTGTACTTTCTATAGTGAAACTCAGAAAGTACACAAATGTTTTTGAATTGTTTACTCGAAGATGATGCCATTGGACTAATTTTTCAAAAACAAGTTGTGAGTGTTTGAAAAAAACGAACTCATATTTAAAGATCTTGGTAACATAAATAATGAGAAACAGTTGTACATGGGTTGGCATATTTGTCAAATGATGAGTAAAGCTCGTGGCTCAATAATTCAAAAACAAACAGTAAAAAGAAAGTAATGATTAGAAAAAGCAACAGTAAAAGAAACCAAATATTTATTAAATACAAAATCATATCGCTAAATGCAATAATGCAAATGATAAAGTAACAGTAAAGTAAAATAACAGTGAAGTGAAAGGATATTTACTGGTAGTTGTGATTGTGGCTCACATCTTCCTCTGGTTTTACGTCCGGTAACGGCTTGAACGCCCTCTATGGGTCGAGGATCGGCTTCCTATCCAGGTTTCTTATAAACTGGCAAACAGGGTCTTTTTGAGTCAGATTCCCAAGACTAAACTGTGCACTTTCTTTTTGGAATAGTATCGACAAATTATAAATCTCACGTTGCACAAATCCACTTCGATGCGTCTCAAGAGATCGTAAGATATCATCCGACGATTCTTTACTCATGCCATCTTTAACGAATTTAATTTTATCTTCACGAGTATCAGAAACCTTTCCTAAAGATTTACAATCTGGTCGTTTGCAACCAAGTCTTACACAGTTATGACATTTGGAGCCAAGTCGTTTAGCTCTCCTTTTCTTAGCAAATGTACTTTTACCAAAACCAGGCATGTAAGAAACAAATTGACCAGAAAACTCACCTGCTAATTGTACCTTTGCTTCAATTAACCAACGAATGTCAGAAGGAATGCCATTGATCATTAACAAACGCAGTCGTTCACAACGAGCTTTTTAAATTTTCCTGAGGGCATTCTGAGGGAGAGAGGGAAAATGCTTATGGAGTTTATGTTGTATTTCTTCCATATTGAGGTGCTCATGATGCAGAACGAAAATTGATGAGAGAATGTACAACTGTCAAACAAACACGCTTACACAAGAAAAACAATGTTAAAAAAAACTATGTACAGGGCATCAATCAAACAAAAATAAAATAAATCATTAAAGACTTAATCAAGAACTGGTGGGTCACCCAAATTAATTTCGGTGTCCTCGTCACGTGGGTGATATTTCAGATATGGTTTTAATCTTTGACCATTAACTTTAAATGTGACACCGTTCTTTGGATTCTCAATTTCTATGGCCCCATGTGAATATACATTTTTTACAACAAATGGGCCACTCCATTTTGACTTTAACTTCCCTGGAAATAAATGAAGACGAGAATTATAAAGCAACACTTTTTGACCAATCTCAAATGTTTTTCGAAAAATTCTTTTATCATGAAATGCTTTTGTTCTTGCTTTAATAATTCTTGAATTTTCATATGCATCATTCCTTAATTCCTCAAGTTCATTCAATTGCAATTTTCGCACATTACCAGTATCATCCAAATTTGAATTAAAAGTTTTAATAGCCCAAAATGATTTATGTTCAAGTTCAACAGGTAAATGACAAGGTTTACCATAAACTAACCGATAGGGTGACATTCCTAATGATATTTTAAATGCAGTACGGTAAGCCCAAAGTGCATCATTAAGTCTAAGAGACCAATCTTTTCGGTTTGGGTTAACCGTTTTTTCCAAAATTTGTTTTATCTCCTTATTTGCTAATTCAACTTGACCATTTATTTGAGGATGATAAGGGGTAGCAATTTTATGTGTAATTCCATATTTCTTCATTAAAGACTCAAATGACTTATTACAAAAATGCTTACCTCCATCACTGATAATGGCTCGAGGGATTCCAAATCGACTTAAAATGTTTTCTCTTAAAAATTTAATCACAGTTTTACTATCATTATTTCGACAAGAAATTGCTTCAATCCATTTTGAGACATAATCAACTGCAACTAATATATACACAAATCCAAAAGATGATGGAAATGGACCCATGAAATCAATTCCCCAACAGTCAAATATTTCAATTTCAAGTATGGGATTTAAGGGTATCATGTTTCTTTTTGTAATTGATCCCAATTTTTGACATTTTTCACAACTTTTGCAGAATTCATATGTGTCTTTAAACATAGTAGGCCAATAAAATCCACACTGCAAAATTTTAGCAGTAGTTTTTCTTGAAGAAAAGTGACCACCACATGCTTCAGAATGACAAAAATTAATGACACTACTTACCTCATTATCAGGAATACATCGCCGAAAAATTTGATCTGGGCAATATTTGAACAAATAAGGGTCATCCCAATAAAATTTCTTTACTTCAACAAAAAATTTCTTCTTCTCTTGAGCATTCCATTGCAAAGGCATTTTACCTGTAAAAAGAAAATTAACAATATTAGCATACCATAGCATTGAAGTAACAGAAAATAAAAATTCATCAGGGAAAGAATCATTTATGGGTGTTATATCATTGCAGAATTCGGATGTGAGTCTTGATAGATGATCAGCAACAACATTTTCAACACCCTTTTTTATCTTTGATGGTAAAGTCAAATTCTTGTAGTAATAAAATCCAACGAATTAGTCTCGGTTTGGTATCCTGTTTACTCATCAAATATCTCACAGCAGCGTGGTCAGTAAACACAACAGATTTAAAGCCAAGTAAATATGAACGAAATTTGTTTAATGCAAATACCACAGCAAGTAATTCTTTTTTAGTTGTAGAATAATTCATTTGAGCACTATCCAAAGTCTTTCTTGCATAATAAATCACAAAAGGCTTACCATCCCTTCTTTGTCCTAAAACAGCACCAACAGCAAAATCACTTGCATCACACATTAATTCGAATGGCAAAGACCAATCAGGAGATTGCGTAATAGGTGCAGATGTTAAAAGACAAATTATTTTTTCAAAAGATTTTTGCCAATCATCATTCCATTCAAACGGTGCATCTTTTAATAAAAGGTTACAAAGTGGTTTAGATATGGCACTAAAGTTTTTTATAAACCTCCTATAAAATCCTGCATGTCCTAAAAATGATCGCACATCTCTAACTGTTTTTTGTTGTGGCAATTTAGATATGACTTCGATTTTTGCTTTGTCAACTTCAATTCCTTTAATAGAAACAACATGACCCAAAACAATTCCAAAAGTAACCATGTAGTGACATTTTTCCCAATTCAACACAAGTTTTTTTCAATACATCTTTTTAAAACTTTCTCCAAATTATCAAGGCAATCATCAAAAGAATTCCCAAACACAGTCAAATCATCCATAAAGACCTCTAAACAATGTTCAACCATATCACAAAAAATGCTTAACATACATCTTTGAAATGTTGCAGGAGCATTACAAAGCCCAAATGGCATTCTTTTAAATGCAAATGTTCCAAATGGACATGTAAATGTGGTCTTTTCTTGATCATCAAGTGATATAGGAATTTGATAATAACCTGAATATCCATCTAAAAAACAGTAGTAGGGATGTCCTGCTACTCTTTCTAAGATTTGGTCAAGGAATGGTAATGGAAAATGATATTTTCTAGTGGCTTCATTTAATTTTCTATAATCAATGCACATGCGCTAACTAGATGTAATTCGTGTTGGAATTAATTCACCTTTTTCATTTTTAACAACATGATTCCAGATTTTTTAGGCACTACTTGTGTAGGACTTACCCACTTACTATTAGAAATAGGGTAGATAATTCCCATATCAAGCAATTTAAGGACTTCTGTTTTGACTACCTCTTTCATGTGTGGGTTTAATCTTCTTTGAGGTTGTTGACATGTTTTAGCATTTTCTTCCAAATTAATTCTATGTGTGTAGATTAAGAGATTAATGCCTTTAATATCATTTAAAGTCCATCCAATTGCATTTTTATACTTTTTAAGAACAGTTAGTAACTTACCTTTTTGGTCGCTTGTTAAAGTAGACGAAATCACAACAGGATAAGTATGTTCTTCTCCAAGAAAATCATATTTCAATTCTTCAGGCAAAGGTTTTAATTCCATTTTAGGTGCTTCTTGTTGTTCTGTCTTTTCAATACTTCCAAGCTCCTTAAATTTTGGCTCGTCAGCATAATTTTTGTGAAGTCTGCACAGAATCAAGCAACGAATTTATATTAGAAATATCAAGTTCAAGTTGCTTATTTGACTCAATTGAATTAACTAAACAAACATTAGAAAGTTCAGAAAAATCCCCTTTTTGAATATTTTCCTTGATACAAGATTCAAACAATTCCTTTTGTTAATCAGTATCATCTTTATTCTCATTTTCTTCATTAGGTTGCCTGCACATGTTGAAAACATTCAATTCCAAAGTCATATTTCCAAAGGATAAATTCATTAAATCATTCCTACAATTAATCAAAGCATTAGCAGTTGCTAAAAATGGTCGACCTAAAATTACAGGAATTGGTTTGTAATTATTCACAACAGGTTCAGTTTCCAAAACAATAAAATCCACAGGATAAATGAATTTATCAACTTGTACTAAAACATCTTCCACTATTCCTTTTGGTACTTTAACTGATCTATCGGCAAGCAAAAGTGTAGTTGAAGTTGATTTTAACTCACCAAGATTAAGTTGAAGATAAACTGAATATGGAAGCAAATTAACACTAGCATCAAGATCTAATAAAGCATGCTCAATTCTGTGGTTACCAATAATACAAGAAATGGTAGGACAACCAGGATCTTTATATTTCAACTTATTATTAGTAGACAGAATTGTACTTACCTGTTCGGCTATGAAAGCACTCTTTCTTACTTTCAATTTCCTCTTAACAGTGCACAAGTCCTTTAAAAATTTGGCATATGAAGGAACCTGCTTGATTGCATCTAATAGAGGAATGTTAACTTTCACTTGCTTAAAGATTTCATAAATTTCAGAAGAGTGGTTTGATTTCTTTGGTTTATTTAATGCATGCGGAAATGGTAGTTCAGGTGGAACACTAGTTATTTCTTCATTAGGTGTAAGTTCATTTAGTCCTTCCTTATCCTTCGAATTTTCATCATTTTCATAAGGTTCAGGCATAGGTCTATCAACAACCATACCACTACGAAGAGTTATAACTGACTTGACTTGGTATGTGAGTTGATTTTGTTGAGTTTTAGGATTTGGTTGTGGTTGGGCTGGAAATTTTCCTTTTTCTTGAATGGTGAGTGCAGAAGAAATTTTAGCAAGAGTATCTTTCAAATCAGAAAAAGTTTGTGCATTTTGATTGTTAATAGCATCTTGCTTTCTAATGAATGAATGCATTGTGTCTTCTAGATTTTTCCAGGGTGGTGGAACATATGGTACATAAGGCTGAGGATTTTGAAAATTTTGTGGAGGTGGTGCTTGTGAAGTTTGTGCATTATTATTATTCCTCCAACTGAAATTTGGATGATTTCTCCAACTAGGATTATAAGTCTGTGAATATGGGTTTGGTTTATTGAAAGTGTTAATGGCATTAGCCTGATCATTTAGACATTCTTTAAGTGCAGACAAAGTGGGACACTCTTGAGTGAAATGATCATTCGAATTACATATGTTACATGCAATTTCTTGAACAGATTTTACTTGATCATTCTTTTTATGCTAAAAAGCTTCAACTTTCCTAACTAGGGATGCAAATTTTTCTTGTAAATCATGATCTTCCCTAAGATTATGGATTCCTCCACTAGATGGAGATGATTGTTGCTTATTTGTTAATTCAAAAGTTCCAACAGTATCCCAATGTTGTGCATTTTCAGCTAATCGGTCAAGATAATCTAGTGCATCTTCAAGATTTTTATCCCTAAATTCACCATTACACATCATTTCAACAACCTGTCTACTTTGGGGTATTAAGCCCTCGTAGAAATAAGTGACCAATTGCCAAGTTTCAAAACCATGATGTGGGCATATGTTAAGTAACTCTTTAAACCTATCCCAACATTGGTATAATGTTTCTCCATCTTTTTTAGTGAAAGAAGTTATTTGCCTTTTAAAAGAATTTGTTCTATGAGGTGAAAAGAATTTTTTCAAAAACTGTTCTTGCATGTTATTCCAAGTTCTTACTGATCCAAATCTAAGGTTTTGTAGCCAAGTTTTAGCTTTATCTTTTAATGAAAAAGGAAAAAGCTTTAATCTAATTATGTTCATGCTACAATTTTGGTCCGTGTATGTATTACAAACTTCCTCAAAATCTCTTAGATGCAAGTACGGATTCTCAGATTCTAAACCATGAAATGTTGGTAAAAGTTGGATAATACCTGGTTTAAAGTTGAATCGAGATGCTTCTGGAGGAAATACTATACACGACGGTGCTCCGGTTCTGGTTGGATTCATGTAGTCTCTCAGAGTCCTTAGTTGATTCTGATCATGCCCATGCTGAGATTGGTTGTCTCCCTGATCAATTTGAGGATTAAGTTCGCCCAAAACGTTTTCGCCTTCATTCTCGTCCATGATTGGTGGTGGAGATTGGGATCTACGAATTAACCTGCCACTTGAAGATCGAGACCAACGTCTCATGCAATGGTTATATTATAAATATAATATTTACACAAATTGATAAAAAAAACAAACAATATTAGTGTACAAAAGAAAATTAAGTAACAATTTTGGTGGTTAAACCCACCAATTAACAATAAATTAAGTATAAAATAAATGCAAAAGAAAGAAAAAAAAGGTGGTTGAACCCACCAATAAAGTAAAAAAAAAAATAAATAAATGCGAAATAAAAAAAATGGTTGTTGAACCCACCAATTAAATAAATAAATGCAAAAAAAAGAAAAAAAATGGTGGTTGAACCCACCAATTAAAAAAAATACAAAATTAAATAAATACTGAAAATTAAATAACTGAAAATAAAAATTAAGAGTTAGTGGTTAGTTTGGTGGTTAAACCCACCAATAAAGCAAAATAAATAAATAAATACGAAATTAAATAAATGCAGAAAATTAAATAACTGAAATTAAAAAAATTAGGAGTTAGCAGTTAGTAAGTTAAGAGTTAGTAATTAGAGTTAGTAGTTAAAGTTAGTATGTCCAAAATATGTCCAAAGTATGTCCAAGTCTTGATTATTTTGAGGAATTTCGTTTAGGGATTTTATTACAAATTATTTTTAATTTTATGGTCAAACTGAAATTTTTAGAAGTTTAGAATAGCAATTTGGGATGAAAGTGAAACAACTGAAAGATATTGGGGTCAGAATGTAATTACCCGAAGATTGGGCTAGAAACGGGAATTGTTGGGGCGAAATGAGAAATATGAAAGATATGGGGACAAAAGGGGATTTAAGAAAAGGAAAAGGGAGCAAACGAAATTTTACATATAAGAGAAAAATGAAAACGGAAAAACAAACCAAATAAAAAAAAACTTTTCCCCAGCAACGGCGCTAAAAACTTGACACAATTTAAAAGTAATTTTTAACTCCCAAGTATAAGAGTGTCTTGTTGTATTAAAACTCGGTGAGTCCGAAGTCGATCCACAGAGAAAAGATTTAATTAGTTTATTTTATTTTATCTAAAAATTGAAATTAAAACTTGAATATAAATAACTTAATTTAAATGAAACTATGGAATTGAACTAGTTAGGGTTATGGATCTACTCTTAGAAATAAATAAAACTTAATAAATTCTTTTTGTCAATTTGTTTTAGATTTATTACCCAAAAGATTAATTATACAAATTATTATTATTTTCCCTTTAATTTTATGATGGATTAAGTATTTATTGTGCCAAAATTTAATTTGTCTACAATAAGTCAAAATACCATTTCACAATGCCTTATATTAAGTTCTTAAGAATTTATTGTGCCAAATTCATTTGTTTGTCTACAATAAATCAAATTTTTAAAATATAAAACATGTATAAAATTAAATAGAAAATAATTTCATTTATAAAATTAAAAATAAAATTAAAAATAGAATTTGATTAAATCATATTTATTTCCTAAGAGTTTCACCTTCCCCTAACTAATATTATTTAGTTATGCATAATTAAAATAAAAAGAAGTAATAAAATTGAATTACTTATAATTAAAAGAAATAAAATCAACTAAAATTGGAAATAAAACTAATTTTATTAATGAAAATAATTATACAAAATATTAAAAACACACCTGAAATCAAGATTACAAGAAGATGGAGAGAATTTGAGAAGAAGAGAGTTGTAGAGAGATACTTAAAACATAAAAATGAGGCTTTATTTATAGAAAAATAAATTCATAATCTAGTGCTTTGCTGTCCATCATAGGCTTCGTGCATGTGCTCCTCACAACCCTTAGATCAAGATCCAATGGCTGGTCAAACTTCAAAAGTCAATTATCACACATGGCATCATTTGACTCGTCCGATTTACCCAAAGGACGGTTGAGATTTGGCGGGTTAATAGATGGATCGGGTCGACCCAAATACAAAGATTCGGATCCTCCAACTTGCTTCACCAACCATTGCCACGTGGCACAGTCATGGCCATTGAATCATGAACGGTTGAGATTTGGTCAAGATTGACAGCTATCCCATGCACTCATATCTATTGTAAGCTCATTTCAACATCCAATCAGTGCTCGGTCAACAGGAAAAGTCAACTTTTTTTACACAAGCCCAATTTTAAGCCGATCTTGATTGATCTTAAGGTTTTCGGACCTCCGAAATCTAAATTTGACCTCCGTTTATCTGTTTGGAGCCTCGAAGTACGTGAAATTAATATTTTTCCTAATAAACACATAAAAATACACAAAATTAAATATATTTAAAACATAATTAATAATTCATAATATATTACATAAACACAAATATAAATTATAACATAAACATAAAATAACATATTATCGCTTGATAATTAAACAATTTTTAATACTAATCAGACGCTTTGAGGTGCCTCTTCTTGATACTGGATATATGGAGACTAGACGGATAGGTCCCGAGGCCATGACTAGTATCGGTTTCTCTAGGAAGAATGGTCAGTGGATAAAGACAAGCAACTCCAAAAACCGGGATACCTTGATTGCTCCAGAGGACGATCGGATGCTCTATGATATATATCCTCCCGATCAGCTTCCTGACTTTAGATTAGGAGCTCTTCCTCATCCTCCGCGTCGCCATTTTGTCCCTCGGCCTCCAGCTGACTCTGACCCTGAGGAGCATGCGATGGATGCTGACATTCCTTCCTTTTCTGAGCCGCCTCTTGCTCCTGAGCCTTCTGCTGTTCCCGAGCAGCCATCTGCCTCTATTTCGCCTCCAGCTCCAGTTCAGTCCCCTGCTTCAGACGCGGTGCAGCAGCTGACTACTGATGTTCAGCAGATTTCGGAGCGCCAGCAGCTGATTCTTGATCGATTGGACACCATTTCCCATGACCACCAGCAGCTCCGCTCTGACTTTCAGACTTTCAAGCAGCAGAGCATTGACCAGCAGCTCGAGCTTATCGCCGAACAGTGCACTCTTCTTCGCTATTTCAGTTATGATTCGGGGAGCACATCTTCTCCGCCTCCGTAGTTTCTGAGTTCTGTTTTTCGCACATACATTTCATACTTTGATTGTTAGCATTTATATTCTTTTATGCATATGTTTGTGATGTTCTTGATTGGATGATTGATGATTGGTGATTTCTGATTGTGGTTATTGGATATTGAAGTGTTGATTTGTTTGTTCATGGAGTTGTTGGGTTGTTGAAGGATGAAGTTGGCACTACTCTCTTTTGGAAGTGTTCTAATCTCATTTTGTATTAGTGGTTTTACTTATCTTTAAGGGGAAACTCTGCCAAAATTTTCGCTCACCAAAACCGGGCAACTTCTTTAATGGATTTGCATTGTTCTTATTCTCTCTTTTCTTTTTGATGATGAAGGGGGAGATAATTATGGTTTTTAAGATGGATTTAAAATGGGGAGATCTAAGAAATTTTTTTTTTCTTTCTTGAGCAAAACTCCTTTTATTGAACATTTCTCAATTTGGCCATACATTTAGGGGAGCACATATTAATGGGGAGCTAAACATTGATTGGAATTTGTCATCATAAAAAAGGGAGAGATTGTTAACATAAATATGTTAATAATATTGATTTTGATGATAACAAATTTTAATTGTATTTTGATAAAAATATTAGAGCTATTCCTTAATAAATGAAAGTCTTGATAATCATTCCATTCTTTGTTTCATACAAGATGGACCTTAAAATTCAAAAATGATTCTCTGTAAAATCTGTTTTAAAGTGTGATTCTGGAAATAAACGGTAAACCGTTTTCCTTCAAACGGTTAACCGATTAATGCCAGAGAGCAACATATCTCTTAAACCTCTAACCGATTATGAATAACGGAAAACACAAAAGATGGGAAGGTTACTGGAACTTAACGGTGAACCATTTATTTAAACGGTTAATCGATTAACACCAGCGAGCAACATATTGCCTAAGCTCTAACCGTTTATGAAAAACGGAAATCACCAAGGATGGAAAGGCTACTGCAACTTAACGGTGAACCGTTTATATAAATGGTTAACCGATAACGTCCAGAATTGAAGGATGTCCTCCCATGACACTGATTAACAAAACCTAATAAGTTAAATTGTTTTGCAGGTTACTGGAGCCAAACGGCTAACCGTTTATTACAAACGGTCAATCGATAAAATCCAGAGAAGCCACTTCACGCAAGTCCTTAACCGCTTAATGAAAATGGATAACTGATGTTCATTTTGCAGGTCTCTGGAAGTTAACGGCGAAAGGTTAATTATAAACGGCAAACCGTTTATTTGAAATTTGGCCCAATGGTAACTTTGACCAACCAAAACGGTTAACCGTTTAGGGTTAACGGCGAACCGTTTTCTGTCCGACAGTTTGTAACGGCTAGATTTATAGCTCCAGATATAAATAAGCTCATTCAAATTCAAAGAAGGTTGATCACAACACTACCATTGAGTTAATATTCGAGAATATAATCTTCATAGAGCTTTAAATACATTCTCTCTTTATCTATTCACACATTAGGGATTGATTTGTAATATTAGATATTGTGTGAGAGAAAAACAATTTGTAATCTTTTACTTTGAGTGATTTTAAGTGCTGAGATACACTTGAGTTAAGAGATTGGGGATAACCTCTTGTTGTAAAGGTTTATTGACACCTTGGAAGTCAAGTGTAAGCATTTGAAACCTTGGAGGCTTGCTTAATGGAATCCTCAAGCCCGGAAAGCTTGGAGGCATGGACAGTAGGCGAGGTTGGCCGAACCACGTAAAAATCTCTGTGTTTGAATCTCTCTTCCCTTATCTTTTTATATTGTGATCAACTTAATTGTTATTGCTTTGAATTTGGATTATATTTGCATTAAGTTTTTCTTTATAAATTGAATAATTTTTTAGAATCCCAATTCACCCCCCTCTTAGGTTGCAAACATAAAACGAATGAGAATATTCTTTATTTTGGCTTTATCCAAAACATGCAACATCTGACATCAAGCATGGAACCCCAACGTCCGACATGCAATATCAGACGTTAAACATGAAACTTGCAACACTTCACGTGAAATCTACAACTTATCACGTAAAGTTTGCAACTTGGACGTCAAACATAAAACGGACGAGAATATTCAAGAACATTCTTTATTTTGGCTTTATCCAAAACATGCAACATCCGACGTCAAACATGCAACCCCGACGTCCGACATGCAACATCGAACATTCAACATGAAACTCGCAACACTTCACATGAAATATTCAACTTATCACGTAAAGTTTGCAACTTGAACGTCAAACATGAAACGGACGAGAATATTCGAGAATATTCTTTATTTTGGCTTTTATCCAAAACATGCAACATCCGACGTCAAACATGGAACCCCAACGTCCGACATGCAACATTGGACGTTAAACATGAAACTTGCAGCACTTCACGTGAAATCTACAACTTATCACGTAAAGTTTGCAACTTGCACGTTAAACATGAAACATACGAGAATATTCGAGAATATTCTTTATTTTGGCTTTATCTAAAACATACAACATCCGACGTCAAACATGCAACCCCGATGTCCGACATGCAACATCGAACGTTAAACATGAAACTTGCAACACTTCACGTGAAATATACAACTTATCATGTCAAGTTCGCAACTTGGACGTCAAACATGAAACGGACGAAAATATTCGAGAATATTCTTTATTTTGGCTTTATCCAAAACATGCAACATCCGACGTGAAACATGCAACCCCAACGTCCGTTATGCAACATCGGACGTTAAACATGAAACTTGCAACACTTCACGTGAAATATACAATTTCTCACGTAAAGTTCGCAACTTGGACATCAAACATGAAACGGGTGAGAATATTCGAGAATATTCTTTATTTTGGTTTTATCCAAAACATGCAACATCTTATGTCAAATATGCAAGCCGAACATCTGACAAGCAACAAGGGACGTTAAATATGAACTTACAACATTTCACGTAAAATATGCAACTTATTCAAAATATGCAACATCTAACATCAAACCTAAAATCGAGACGTTAGACATGCAACAACTGACGTTAAACCTGAAATACTATTTTTTTCATTTTCAATTTCTTTATTTTTTGTCATTTTATTTAATTATATTATCTTATATTTTATCATATTATTCAATTTCTTTATCTTTTTTTATTAATTATATTATAAAAAATTATTTTTTGACATTTCATTTAATTTTTTCAATTTTATAATTTTTTTAATATATTTTCAAAAAAAATGGTGCAACCGGTTTGTTAAACCGGCTGCACCAAGTCTTTGGCTGCCAAATGGCAGCCAAAGACAGCCGGGCTCTCTTTTTGAGAGCCCGGCATGGTGCTGGGTACAATGCCCCCGGCATTGTAGCCAAACCCATTAAGCAAAGGCCACAGACAAGTTATGGAGGCAATAATTGTGAACGTGATGGCTGCGATGCAACGCTTGAACAACATAATTCCTTTTGTTCAATCGATTGCAAATTTAGTTAATTAAGTAATTAATTTCACTTTAGTTAAATTATTTTATTCTAACTCTAATATTTACCTGTCTTTAATTACAGGTTAATCATATCATGTCAGCTCCATCCAATTATCGCAACGCTAGATGGCTTTTGAATAGAGTGAATCTGCCATAGCTTGCACTGCATGCGTCATCAAATTCTTCAATTGTTTTTTTTCTCTTCATTAGACATTTAAATTTCTAGTGAAGGTCGCTTTTTTTTTTGGGTTTTCAGAACTTATTATTATTATTAGTAATGAATATTTATTTGAGTTATCAATCTTTGGTCCATTATGTGGTTTGACTTAATTACTAAAAATTGGATCCTGTAAACCCTAAGCTTCATTAAATTCAAAAATAAAAAGATGAATAAGTGGTGAGAGTTATTCCATCAAAAGACCCAAAAGGATATAAACAAAACAAAAAGTGTTGATGCCCAAATATGATCTAGTCTATTAGCGACTTAATATCAGACTTCTACACCAGCATTAGATTTATTTGGTAGAGAATTGATTGGTCAATCGTCAAGATGTCCTACAACCACTAGTGATTAACCTGCGAATACATGAAATTATAGAAGACGGTCAGAGGCGCCGAAAGTTTTTCCGGCGTAAACCCTCCGACGCTCAAGTCATTTCTGGGCCTTTGCCAAAAAACTTGTGCCACCACTTATATGGCTTAATAAACATTGCCTTAAAAAACCAAAAGCTTTTTGAGTAATTTGCATTAAAATAAACTAGAGTGTCAAAGAAAGGGTTTTCCATGAGAGGAAGAGAGAAAAAAAATCCCCTGCCGGAGAGAGAAAAAATAAATAAATAATTCCCCGTAGGTAACTCCCCACTCCCCTCTTTCCCCCTTGTTCTCTCCCACTTTCGGAAGTTAAGGATGAGATAAAAGTAATGCCCCCACTCTCCTTTTTTTCCTCCTTTTTTATGTTACCAAACACCAGTCCCCCTAGTTTCTAGTGTTGAGAGTTTTAACGAATCAAGACTGGAAACTATATAAATTTTAAAGTGACCTCGAGATGGTTGCCATAAATCGGCTCGAGATTGCTAAAATTAACCTCGCCATTGACAAGAAAGTTTCAAGTTTTAAACTTTTACATGCCTTTAAATATATCATTTTCCTACTCACATAATCATGTGAAGCATGTTTCATAAGTTCAGGTATTTATCTCACTTGAAGTAGGTTTTAAGACTTAGTCATTTATATGCTTTAGAACATTTTTCGCTCTTATAACTCTTGCTCGTGTAATCTTGGTCGGGCAAGAGCAGGCAAACTTTGACTTCGTCTCACTGCGAGGAGGTTTGGAGACTGTAAGCCTTTTACTTGTAGTGCCTTTTTGTTTTTACTTTCTTCTCGCCTTCACATGGTCAAGCAGATTCTGGCAAGCTTGACTTATAGTCTCGCCATCGACCAGGCTTTAAGACTTTGAAGCGTTTTGTATGCCATAAAAACTTTCTTGGGATTTTTGTTCTCTGCTCACCTTCACATGGTCAAGCAGATTATGGCGAGCTTGGCTTCTTGTCTCGTCATCGAGGAGGATTTGAGACTTTGGAGCATTTACTTGCCTTAGAAACTTTTTTGAAATTCTCCTTGTCTGCTCGCCTTCACATGGTCGAGCAAATTCTGGCGACCTTGGCTTCTTGTCTCGCCATCGAGGAGGTTTTGAGACTTTGGAGCTTTTGCTTGCCTTAGAAACTTTTTTTGGAATTCTCATTGTTTGCTCGCCTTCACATGGTCAAGCAGATTCTAGCAAGCTTGGCTTCTTGTCTCGCCATCGAGGTGGCTTTGAGACTTTGGAGCCTTTGCGTGTCTTAGAAGATTTTTAGAACTTTTGTGGTCTGCTCGCCTTCGCTTGGTCGAGCAGATCCTGGCATGCTTGGCTTCTTGTCTGGCCATAAAACAGGCTTTGAGACTTTGGAGTCTTTGCGTGCTTTAGAAGATTTTTGGAACTTTTGTGGTCTGCTCGCCTTCGCTTGGTCGAGCAGATCCTGGCATGCTTGACTTCTTGTCTCGCCATAAAATATGCTTTGAGACTTTGGAGCCTTTGCGTGCCTTGGAAGATATTTAGAACTTTTGTGGTCTGCTCGCCTTCGCTTGGTCGAGCAGATCCTGGCATGCTTGGCTTTTTGTCTCGCCCTAAAACAGGCTTTGAGACTTTGAAGCCTTTGCGTGCCTTAGAAGATTTTTGGAACTTTTGTGGTCTGCTCGCCTTCGCTTGGTCGAGCAAATCCTAGCATGCTTGGCTTCATGTCTCTCCCTAAAACAGACTTTGAGACTTTGGAGCCTTTGCGTGCCTTAGAAGATTTTTGGAACTTTTGTGGTCTGCTCACCTTCTCTTGGTCGAGCAAATCCTGGCATGCTTGGCTTCATATCTCGCCATAAAATAGGCTTTGAGACTTTGGAGCCTTTGCGTGCCTTAGAAGATTTTTGGAACTTTTGTGGTTTGCTCGCCTTCGCTTAGTCGAGCAGATCCTGGCATGCTTGATTTCCTGTCTCGCCATAAAACATGCTTTGAGACTTTGGAGCCTTTGCGCGCCTTAGAAGATTTTTGGAACTTTTGTGGTCTGCTCACCTTCACTTGGTCGAGCAGATCCTGGCATGCTTGGCTTCTTATCTCGCCCTAAAACAAGCTTTGAGACTTTGGAGCCTTTGCGTGCCTTATTAGTAAACTTTAATTGGCTTCTCAACGCTAGCCTATCTCTCCTTTCTTAAATCATTCTCATATTGAATAACTTTCATGAAATCAAGTTAACTAAGTTATACCATCAGCCCTAACATGAGCACAATCAGGTTAATGAATATAAGGTATCCTCATATCACATAGCAGGATTTAGATAAATAATTAAATTTTCATAGAAAAAAATTACTGTTAAATCAAAATATAACTTATGACCTGTTCTGATTCCTACAAATGTGTGCCTTCAATGTGCTCTTATTTGAGGTTTTTGCTTTAAATCCTTAAATATGGATTTGCTCTGAGATTGTGCTCTACATTATTTTATTGGTACTTCATCAAACAAATCCCGAGCTTGACTCTTCTTTGCTCTCTTTTTAGAATTATTCTTGCAATATTGTAACACAGGCACAAAACGAATAAAATATGAAGGAAACAAAAAATGTAACTTCATCAATTCTTTGAAGCTTGAAGACATGCCTATCAATTCTCATCATCAATACACATTTGTTTTGTTTTAAAACCCTTATTAAAGCTAGCCAAAATACCAATACTCGGCCTCATCTAGATTATGCTAATTATACTTCTTCCAACACTCATTAATGATTATGAGAATTTGTGCAATGTGGATGACAGCCATTATTTATAGACAGCTATATATGCGTAATTTCTAATGTTCTCTCATGCAAAGGTATAATAGAGCTTTGATTAAAAATTAATTGATGCTCTCAATTAGTTTGATGAGTATATTGAGTAAATTGAATCAGAACCTGGATTTTAGTCCTTGGTTCCTAGACAGTGTTCTTTCGAGCGTCACTCCCTTCAATTTTAGTTGCTGGCTTTGCTTTCCAATCCAATTAATCTCACCATCGTGAATGTTCTTCTGCGTATTCCTGAGCTTGTTCCTTAGAATTTGAGGCGATTCGATTCTGACAGTTATTTCGTCGAACATTTGTTGGGCGTGATCTCGTATCACCACTTTTAACAAATATCCTTTGACACTTGTTTTTAAAATCATAAAACACCATATCTCTGCACCAAAGTAGTGGTCAGATCCTTATTTTTAAAAGAATTAATCTATAGCAAATATGCTAAAATCGTGGCACAATCCAATTGTGAGTCTTCCATTCATAAAGTTATTAGATCATGTGCATGTGCCATCATGTTTAAAGTACCTAAGATCTTAATTTGTCTAAGCTTGAAATATGTACAGAATTTTATGGCAAGCACATGATCTGGAGAGAAGTTTGACTATAAAGCAACTAGCGTTGGAATTCAACATTTCGCAAATTCGTGCTTCCCAACCAATTTCTAATTATTATGAAAGTTAAATTTCTCATGTGAATACGCAAATTTACTAATATGGAAACAAACTCAAACTATACGGAGGTTGTGGCATGTGTAATTGATCATTCAGATGCAATATGTAACACACAAAGATGAGTAAATCGAAAGTGATCACATCAATTTAATAGAAAATACCAGCAGAAATGAAAATTGTAAGACAGATTTTACCGATCTCAAGCTCGTGAATGTCAACATTGGTTTAATTTTTACCGATTCAATTCATTTCTTTTTCATGTGAATCCAGAAATAAAAGAGAGCTTGCTGCGATTTTGTTTTTAATTATGTCAGTCATTTTGTCGAACACTTACTGTGCGTGATCTCATATCACCACTTTTAACAAATATTATCTGAAACCTATTTCTGAAATTACAAACTCACACATCTCTGCATTCAGTTAGTAATTAAATCTCATTCGAAATGATTAAACCCATCAAAATTTATGCTGAAACCGTGGCATAATCCGATTGGGAAAGTGGTTAAAATCTTAATATCTAAACTTGTATGCGTGCAAGACTTTAATGGTAAGCACATGATCAGCAGTTGACTATAAACCAACAAGCATGTGGCCACTAGTTAGTGATATGATTTCATATATTCAATATATTTATTTTTTAAATCTATCCTCTATAATCAATTTCTCATGCTCATGAAAGCCAAATCACAATTGATCATTTGATGCAATATATCATACACACAAACAAATAAATTGAAAGTAATTGCAGTAATTTAATTGGAAATACAAGTAGAGATGAATCTGTGACAGATTTTTACCGATCTGAAGCTTCTAAATGCCAACATTGGGTTACTTTTTTACCGATTCGCTTCGCTTCTTTCACGTGAGTTCAAAAGTAAAAAATAGGTTGCTTCAATTCACACATGATAATATTTTGCCTTCACTTTGGCTAGATGAAAGTTGATAGAGATAACAAATTGGCTTCTTGTATCGATCCCCACAAACGGCGCCAAATGTTGATGCTCAAATTTGATCTAGTCTATTAGCGACTTAATATCACACTTCTACACCAGCATGAGATTTATTTGGTAGAGAATCGATTGGTCAATCGTTAAGATGTCCTGCAACCACTAGCGATTAACCTGCGAATACCTGAAATTATAGAAGACGGTCAGAGGCGCCGGAAGTTTTTCTGGCGTGAACCCTCCGACGCTCAAGTCAGTTTCTGGGCCTTTGTCAAAAAACTTGTGCCACCACTCATATGGTTTAATAAACATTGCCTTAAAAACCAAAAGCTTTTTGAGTAATTTGCAGAAAAATGAAATAGAGTGTCAAAGAAAGGGTTTTCCATGAGAGGAAGAGAGAAAAAAAAATCCCCTGCTGGAGAGAGAAAAAATAAATAAATAATTCCCCCTAGGTAACTCCCCACTCCCCTCTTTCCCCCCTTGTTCTCTCCCACTTTCGGAAGTTAAGGATGAGATAAAAGTAATGCCCCCACTCTCCTTTTTTTCCTCCTTTTTTCCGTTACCAAACAAAAAGTAAAGCAAACAAAGAGATTATATGAATCTTCATTGAGGAAATCCAAAACAGTGCATCTTGAATGCGGTAGGAGTTCCTTAAATCTCTTATCAAAATATCAACATGGATAACCTTATACGAAAATGATAGTCCATCTCATTATGTTTAGATCGCGCATGCAAGACTGGATTTACTGTCATATGTGTGTAACGCACTTATATTATCACAAAACACGAAGAATAGGAAGGTTAGCCATGTGAGCTCAACTGTTGTGAAAGCAAGTGATCAACACTTCATACAGTGGGCCGCTTCTTATAACACCATGAGATATGGTTTGCATTGAGAAAGATACAAAATCCCGTTGTACTTCATCAAGTCTAATAAAAGAAAAAAGGGGCCCCAGTCAGCATCACAAAATTAAACAATTGAAGTTAAGTGTACAACTTCATCTTAGAAAACGAAGATCATGATCCAAAGTATGTGTACTTAGTTGGCTAAGTGAGGTAGGATGGCTGCGAAAGATGAATAAGGTATATTCTGAAGGTCATAACTTAGGTTACAGGTGTTCGTTTTGGGCATATAATATATTATTTTGAAGTCTACAACAAGATGAACAAAACTCAAAATAGATTGCGCTCTTTTGGTGTGTTCTCATACTTTATCGAGTCTGATCAAAACACCCACCCTAATCAGCATCATAAAATTAAACCATTCAAGTTAAGTGTACAAGTTTGTCTTACCAACCAAAGACCATGATCCAAAGTATGGGTACTTGGTTGGCTAAGTGATGTAGGATGGTTGCATGAGACTAGTAGGATACCTTCTAGAGGTCATAACTTGGGTTACATGTGTTCGTTTTGTGCATATAATATACCGTTTCAAAGTTTGCCACTAGACGAACAAAGCCACAAATAGATTGCACCTTTTTGGTCCGTGCTTGAGCTAAAAATCCTACTTTGTTCTTGGAAGTTTTTTTTAGTTTCAAGATATTTTCCTATTTTTCTTTTTTTGTTTTTTAAATTTTTTTAGAAATCAAATTTGGGTATCGTTTATTTTGTTTTTCCTATTTAGAACAGGAAAATCTTAATATAAATTAATATTTTAGAGTTTTCTATTTTGATAAATTTGTGATGTTTAGGGTTACTATGTAAGGGGCCCAAAACCCTAGTTTTGTTAATTCAAACTTTTTCAATATAACGTTCATTATCGAGAAGCTTTATTTTTCTTATTAATCAAATTCTTATGTTTCCACATCGTCACTAAGGTAAATCCCTCTATAGAAAGTTATATAAGAAAAACTCATTTCAACACTGAACAAGTTTTTTCTTTTAATCTTATATATGTATATAAGTTTATGCTTTAGATGGGTAAAATGATGATTTTTATATCTTCTCAAGATTTAAACTTAGATAACCAATCAACTAAAATTATGTAAAAACTACATGACAATTAAGCCCTTGGGGCTAGGCAAAAAAAATTACAAGTTTATGACTATGAAACACAAATAGAGCAACCAAAAGAATTAATGAAGAGAGTATGAAGCATTGGTCTCAATCATGAATTATCTATGTATTTACTTTTGTTGCTTTAGAATAAAAAGTTATTATCTTATGCTTTTATCGAAATTAGTAATTTTTCAAATAGGCCTAAGTTGGGACCACAGAATTTTATTATTTAGTTAAGGTTATTAATTTATCATTTATTGTATTATTATTATTATTATTATTATTATTTCTAAAGTCCCCATATTTGATGCACCTGATGAAAAGAGTTTTTATTGTTGTGAGTTTATATATATAGTGCATGTATATACAAATAGAAACCTAATAGAATCTTTCGGTGTATATCATTTTGGTAAAATCAATTCCATAATATGCTTCGTATGTTTTCTCTTCAGACATACAAACGAGATGGTGAAAAAGTGCTACATATAAACCAAAGGCCAGAAGCATATTTTAGAGAATCCACCTCCAATAAATGCAATGGCTGTTCAGCTAGGCTGCAAGGGAATAATTAATTATTTCTGTTCACTCTATTGCAAGGTTCAATCAAAATCTCCTTATAGTTTGTATATATGTATATATGTGTGCGTGTGTATGTATACATATATACATATTACCGGGTAAATTTTTTTAATCGTTTAGTATCAATTATACATCTATGTATTCATATATAAAAGTTTACATTATTCTTTTTCTAATTATTAATCGTCCCTTCTCTTAGGTTTCTTATCTCTGTCAAAATTCATGGAATTCAAGCAATTTTCCTCGTCTATTGAACAAGTTGGGTCTTTGAAGAAGCTCGCTAGTTTAATTTGACGAAGAAATAATTAATAAATGACAAAGAAAACTCTGAAGCTCGGAGTTTTTTCAAATTATTTGTAGTGACAGACTATTTTATTAATTTCTGATTTATTTGAAGTTCCTTATTATTATTATGAATTATAATTTTTATTTTTGAAAGTCCTATCATTAATATCTCTTATTGTGCATAGATTTTAGCTACAAATAGAATCATTAATGTTATTATCTTGTCAGTTGAAGCTGTAAATTGTCATACAAGTTATTTGTTAGGCTGATCACCAATTAGTACATATTATTAATTAGTACAGTTTTGATGGATAAATGTTGGCCTATCTTCGCCACTCCAAAACACTGGAATGATTCTTTTGCTGGTTGCAAGTAAATCTGCTGCCAAATGACTTGAGTTGTACAATTAATTTGAAATATAAAAGAAAAAAAGGTCACCAGCAATTAAAATTCCAAATCCCTAGTCTCCGAAATTAAAGCATTAAAGGATCCTTTGAACGTTCTCCCAATTTTACTTGGAATAATACTTCTATACACAAAAGGGAATAATACCAATTTCCAATGATTGAATCTTTTATGGAATGGTCCACTGAAGTGGCGATCTTGGAATATCTTGAAAGGGCATTTATTCGTTTAGTTATTATACAATGTTGGGGTTATCCTCTATCGAGTGCAGAAGAAATTGGACTCGAAACTAGCTAGCATTAGTATTAGAGACTTGATGCTTCATTAATTATCTCAACTTAATAGTTCATTTAGAGAAACGGACTGTCCCTCAGTAATTATTTTTCCAACATTATATACGCTTATCCTAAGTAATTATTCTATAAAGAGCGTGGGATAACTTTTCAATATTTTGGGGATTAATGGGTGGGTTCCACATGAGATACTTAACTTTTATACTCACTCCATGATTTAGAATGGCATTGAGTACAAAATAGAAATTTTATGTGCTTTTAATGTGGGTTTAATTCCTTCCAAAACAAAAATGAAAATAACAAGTTTTCCTTCGAAAAGCTCTCTCTCCTTTAGAGAGGCTTGAATAAAAGTATTGAGGGGTCGTAAGGACTCATGTGGTCACTCCCTGTGAGTGAAAAGTAATCCAAAACAGTAAGCTTTTGGGGTTGGTGAGCTGGTTGAGAAAGCTTCGAAAGCAATAGTTAGTGTAGAGCGTTGGGGCACGATTTAAAGCTAGAGAGCCGAAATAACTCACTCCCTGTCCTAACATTAACTACCATGGATACTGAAGAGCTAATCCGCAAGTGTCAAGCAATAACTATCAGAGAGGAAGACAAAGCCAAAATAACGCTGGAGGTGAATTTGGAAAAAAAGAAAGAACAAATGATGGCAAGATGCTTAGTGGGCAAAGTACTGCTCACAAAGGGAGTAAATAAAGAGGGTCTTAAGGCTGCGTTACAGTAGGTGTGGAGGACTTTCAAAGAGGTCAAGATCAAAAGCGTGGGAAACAACATCTTCATGTTCAAATTTGCTGAAGAAGCAGACAAAAAAAGAGTGCTAAAAGGGGGACCATGGCACTTCGACAGGGCATTGATTGTGCTCGCTGAGCCAAGGGGGATTGGGGAAGTAACAAAACAATCTTTTACTCATACATCCTTTTGGGTGCAGATTCGTAATGTCCCACTAGCGTGTATGGATAAAGATTTTCTCTGGGACTTGGGCGGGAAGATTGGATCAGTAGAGGAGGTTCAAACGGATGATAATGGAGATTGTATTGGGGAATTTGCCAGAATAAGAGTCTCAATTAATATAACACAGCCGCTAGTGAAGATTCTATTTCTAAAGCAAGAAGGTGAAACTGATATCCCAATGCCGGTGGTTTATGAACGCTTGCCGGATTTTTGTTATTGCTGCGGAATTATTGGACATCAATACAAAGAGTGTGGCAAGTACCAAGACCAACCAAGAGAAGATCTACCATATGGGAGTTGGATGAAAGCGATTACGGTAGGGGGTTTTACAAAGAGGAATCAAAACAAGGGAAGGTGGAACTATAGGGCTTGAAAATTGGATGAAAAATCAGCAAGCTCAGGAAATCACAGCTTCCCGCAACAGCAAGGGCAAAACCAAGAAAACCCGATAAAGGCAAACGGGTCGGTACCAAGTGAGAAGGAAATAGGGCAAACCATGGAGCATGCCAGGAAGGATGTGATATGAGGAGTAGCTGAGCAACAATTAATGCGAGGAGTGATACAGTTAGCGGAAAAAAAAGCAAAATGACGGCAACAAGCAAGCTGAGAAAAGTGGCAATGTAACAGCCCCAAGGAAAATGGGCACACAAGCGGGAAATGGCATTCCAAAAGAGAAGGAAAAAATGCAAATAAGTCATGAAGAGGAAGCTGAAAAAAACGATGGGCCGGAAGTATCTCAACTACAGTCCAATAAGAGGAAGTGGAAGATTTAACTAGAGATCTAAGCAAGGGGGGAGGGAAATTGAGTTACGAGCTTGGAAAAGGCCAAGGGAGAAAAAATTCGGGCAAAGCCCAAGGAAAAAAATAAAAATCTCTAGCCCCAACAACCTCGAGACAAAAAATCTAGTGCATGTGTCTCCAACAGCAAGACTTTAGTTCGGGTGGGAACCGTTGGTGCTGGAAGAGGTGGTAGTCATGGAAGCAAACAATATGGAGATATCGGCGGAGGCTGGTGGCCAGCCCCGCCGGAAGCTATGAATATCCTCAACTGGAATGTTCGGGGTCTGGGGAATCCCTGAGCATTTCAAGCCTTAAGAAAAATCCTCCAATTGCATGGTGCTCAATTGGTGTTTTTGTGTGAAACAAAGGTATCAACCATGCAAATGAATGTGATTGCAATAAGCTGAGTTTTGATAATTGCCTTGCAGTGAAATGTAATGGAAGAGGAGGCATAATAACAATGCTCTGAAAGTCAGATATTGGGATGCAAATCAATTCATACAGTCAGCACCACATTGATGCCGAAACTCAAATGCCAAATGGAAATCGAAAGCGAGTTAGAGGAGTGTACGGACATCCGAAAACAGGTCAGAAAAAACACACTTGGATGCTCCTTAGGTGGCTGGCAGATTTATCTTCTAGCCCTTGGTTGTGTTGTGGAGACTTTAATGAAATTTTACATTTGGATGAGAAGAGTGGCGGCAATGACAGGGAAGTGAACTTAATTAATGATTTCAGAGAAGTTTTGAGAGACTGTGGCTTAAAGGATGTCGGGTATCGGGGGTATGCTTTTACTTGGAATAATGGAATATATGGGCAGGGATTCGTGGAAGAAAGGTTGGATAGATTTGTTTGCAATAAAGCTTGGAGTGACAGATTTGTGGACTGTGAAGCAAGCAATCTGGACACCTGGACTTCATATCATTGTCCCGTGTTGATGGCGGTTCAAGAGAGAAGAGAGGGCATGAACCAAAGGGGTAGACATTCCTCGCGAATCCATTATGAGGATATGTGGAGCTTGTATGACGTATGCAAAGAGATAATCAAACAGGAATGGAGTTTGTATAGAAATTGGAAAAGTGAAGATCCAGCCCAATCCTTTCAACAAGCAACAAAAGTTTCGATGGGTAGGCTGCTAGGGTGAAGCAAGCTGGAGTTTAGAAAGCGTGACAGAAAATTGGAGAAGCTAAGGAATCAACTGCAGGAGTTAAAACAAAGAAGGGTGCAATATGAAAATGGTGAGGAAATTCGGAAGGTGGAGAAACAAATCCAAAATATTCTCATGGATGAAGAAATCTACTGGAAGCAACGCTCAAGAGCAGATTGGCTCAAGGAAGGGGACAAAAACACAAAATTCTTTCATGGCAAAGCAACGGCAAGGAAGAAAAAAAACAGAATTTGGGGGATTGAAAATAATTTTGGGAGATGGATTAAGAAGCCAAAAAAAGTAAAGCATGAGTTTTGCAACTATTTCACCAATCTTTTTACATCAACGCAGCCGAGCCAAGATCAAATTACAGCAGCCTTGGAAGGAATAACTCCAAGAGTTTCAACCAGCATGAATGAGAGTTTGGGGGAATCGTTTACAGCCGAGGAAGTTTTGGAAGCTTTGAGTCAAATGTGCCCAACGAAGGCTCCGGGGCCGGATGGTTTGCCAGCGGTGTTTTACCAAAAGCATTGGCATACGGTTAAGGAGGGAGTGCTCACCACTTGTCTACACATCCTCAATTCACAAGGTACCATAGGCCCTCTAAATCACATTTACATTGCTTTGATACCAAAAATCGGAAAGCCTAGGAAAGTGACAGACTTTAGGCCTATTAGTTTGTGCAATGTTATCTATAGAATTGTAACTAAAACAGTTGCTAATAGATTTAAGCAAATTTTGCACAAAATCATCCCTCCGTCGCAAAGTGCCTTCATCCCCAATAGGTTGATCACTGACAACATCATAGTTGGCTACGAATGTTTGCACAAGATAAGACATTGTAAAGGCAAGCAAAATAGATTAATTGCTTTAAAGCTTGATGTTAGTAAAGCTTATGACAGATTGGAATGGAATTTTTTAGAGCAAACTTTGAAAAAACTAGGCTTCTCGCATCAGTGGATTAGCTTGATCATGAGGTGCATTAGTTCGGTTTCATTTTCTGTGTTAATAAATGGCACAGTGAAAGGCTTAATTAAACCCCAAAGGGGCTTAAGACAAGGTTGCCTCATATCTCCGTATTTGTTTATTACATGTGCAGAGGCCTTTTCTTCCTTGCTGCAGCAGGCTGGGCAACAACGACTTATTCATGGGCTATCATTTGGAAATGATTTGAAGATTTCACACTTTTTATTTGCTTATGACAGCCGTGTCTTCAGCAGAGCTTCCATGGCCGACTGTCAAAATTTGAAGATGATCCTGGAGAGTTACTCCACAGCTTCCGGTTAAATTTTTAATTTCAAGAAATCTGTTGTGCAAATTTTAATGTACTTGCAAGCGCACGAATCTATTGTAGTATAGACTAATGGTGACGAGTGTCGATCCCACGAGGAGGTAGATTTTAATTGTGTATAGAATTAATTTTGTAAATGGGTGGTTGGAATTGTGGTGGAAGTGATTTAGATTATCCTAAAATTGGAATTGAAATGGCGATAATAAACTCTAAAATTGGAATTGCAATGGCGAAAATAAATTGAAGAGAAATCTATTGAAATGACGTACTTGGGTATCTGGATCCGTATCAACATGCATCATGGGCTAAATAATCCTTATTAATGCCAATTAAATCATGAGGGGGGAATCCACACCTTATGAACCACGCTCTAATCAATATGGTGCTAAGGGCTTATCGTGCCAAATAATAATAACCTTATACTAGAGGGCCGGTGAAACCAAGGCGGTACTAGACAAGATTAGCATTATTTGTCGACGAGAAGTCAAAATATCTACAAAAACTAGAGGGGAAGAGAAAATAAATTTACCAAATAAAGCCCATGACACATGTTGAGACTTCACCTTCAACCCAAACTTGAAAAAAAATTAGCCACTCATAATTGAACTAGGGGCAAAATGTGAATTTATTAAAATACGAAGAAAATACAAGATAGAGAGGGAATTATAGAAAATGGATCCCAAAAATGGATTCAGAGATATCAAATTACGGGGGGAGGCCCCCTTTTTATAGATACATGGAGTAAATCATGGCCATCAGATTAAAAACAGTTTGGACGCTCAGGATTGCGCCACGTCATCAGTCAACAGTCCACGATTTGACCACGTGGATGAATAGTAACACGGTTTGACCTAGATGAACAGTAACACGGTTTGGTTGAAAATAATCCTGTGTGATGCATGCACCGTACGCGAGATTTTTCGTCCACTGATATGCTGCCACGTCACCATCAACAGTATATAAGAATTTTAGTCCAACAGGATTGTGACACATCATCAGTCAATGCCACGTCATCGGTCAATGTCATGTCATCGATCCGTCTATGTGAACAGTGTCGTGAACAGTAACGTAGACAGTACCGTACCCGTGAATAGTACCGTGCATGTGAATAGTGCCATTTTTCCTTTTATACTCCTCCTAAGGTTTTCGACCGTCCTGAGTTCAAAAGTGATGTCCGTTTTGCCATATGATCTCTCCTTTATTGTGAAATGACTATAATGCCCCTAAAATACATAAATTACTTAATTAAAATAAAACACACGTAATTAAACCACAAGAATGTTAAATACATAAAAGTAAGGGTTGTTAGTAAGACTTGAAATGTAAAATGACGTTTTCTCCTTTATAAATATGCATTTTCTAACACTCAACACACCCCCAACCAGCTTATTGCTAGTCCCTAGCAAATAAAGCGAAAACAAAATTCAAATCGAAATTGATTTTATTTTATTTTATTAGAAACACTCGTGTTTATTCAATCAGATTAATGATAGCAATCAAATAAAAGTATAAACATATCTCCAGTTTAAAAAAACATCACACTTACATTAACCATCCACATGAATCAGCCCAGTAGACTTTGTTATAGCTACTTTCAAGAATGAGATGTCAAACCCCAAATTCTCACTGGAAGTAGTGACACTCTCACAAAGAAATTAAATCCAATAAAAATAGTCACTCCAATGATTGGTACTTGAGAGAGAAAATAATAAAGAAGTGATATCACATGCTCTCACCAAGATGAAAGAAATATGCTCTCAGCTTAGAAATAATACGATCTCAAGTCAAATAAAAATGTTAGTCAACCCAATTTATTTATCTCTTTTTTTTATGCATCACTACATCTTTTTAGCCCACATTACTAGCTTCTACTTCAAACTATAGTTCCCTAAAATTAAGGACTTTTATTAGGATGTAACGTAGGCTAGGGACATGGCTAACAAAGAAGGAAAATAAGGAAAAACAAAGTGTATGTTTGAAAAAAATGTAAAGAAATATTTTTTTTCTTTTATTTTTATTTTTTGAAGTTGCAAGGTGGATTTCACCTATTATTTTATTATTTTATTTTTCTTTTGAAACAACAACTTTTGTTTTGTTTTTTTTTCTTTTTTTTTTGGCATAACTTCACTGAACAAAAATACTTATTTACATTTTTCTCAAACATAAATAGGTGATAGAACTTATAAGACATTGGGTAATACTCCAAATCGGAGTGGGTCAAGATGATAAGTTGACAAAGAAAAGGTTTTTTTTTTTTTAAGGCTCAAAAGGGTTAACAATGGATATTTAATAAAAGGGATGGCTAGAAAGGCTAAAACGGGTCAAAGATGGCCTTCCATCGTCTTTCAGGGCTCTAAATAATCATCCATATCTACTAATTTAGATGGGCCTCCCAATGTAACAACACACATTTTTTTTTTTACAAATTTTTTTAAGGGTTAATTCAAAAGAAATTTAGAGATCGTGTGTAAAATAATAAACTACTAAGCTGTATAAAGAGTGGGCAAAAGGGTTATTCTCTAAGAAAAATAATAGGCTTAAAAACTCACTTGGTACTTATTATGACATGGTCATTCCTTCAAGCAACTCACATTTGTCTCCGACATCAACATGTAGAGTAGCAAACATAACGTAACATCACTTAAGACCAAAGATAATACAAATACTAAAATTTGAAATTAATCAAGTCATCCAATGTTAAAACAAATCACACAAATTTTTTTTTTTCAAACAACATTCTACCCCCCAACCTATTCTAAGCATGAAAGGAAAATATGCATGCAGAAATGCAAAAATGATGTAAAAAAACTAATTAGAAAAGATACACTTAAAATGATAGGAAAAGAAAATAGTTTTTTTTTTTAAGAAGATGCATTTCTAGAGGCACTACACTCCATATTCAGCCATCTTCGACTCAAAAGTTGGAAAATATATATTTATAGAGGAGAAAATAAAAAGAAGAAGAAAAATGAACATCAAAACTTAATAAAGAAAAAGAATTTTTTTTTGTTTCTTTGTTTGTTTATTTTTTTTGTTTTTTTTTCGAACAATGAAGATGCGTTTTTAGAGTAACTACACTCCATATTCAGCCATCTTCAACACAAAAAGTTAGCAACAGTTAGTTTCTACAACAAAAAATTGGTAAAAACTTAACCAAGATTCCACATTTGTCGACTATTCCCTCCCCCCAACCAGAACGAAATATTGTCCTTAATGTTTGAAAGGAAGAAGTAAAGTTTAGAAGACATCACCTGGGTGATGCAACACAGAAGAAAATATTTACAAGCGGAGAGTTAAATCTAATTTGTACTTCTTACTGCCGCTACTGTTACCATCATTATTTGGACGCTCCAACACAAAGGTCCAGGGGTTCGGCTCCGGTTTATAAGCTTGTAACATATCAAGTAGCTCATTAGCAGTGTGAGCACAAATAAAGAGTTTTTTCGCATTAGAGGGAATGAAATAGTTTTTTATTGCATGGTTAAAAAATGCGATAAAGCCATCATAAAAATTATTGACATTTAACAAACCGATGAGTTTCTAGTGGATGTGCAGATGGGCCCAAAATGCTAGTGTGATAAGTGCCTCTAGTGTTGCAAGATCTCCTGGAAGGAAAATAAAAGCATCAGCATGATTAAGCATTTCAGTTATTCTTTCTTGCATACCTGAGACGACTAACTCTTCTCCAGTTAATGAGTCAGACGAACTGCCCAATGGTTTTAGGACTCTTGGGATGATGCCTAACACTTGACTTCCTCTGATAAAAGCTGCTTCTGAGACCATTTTTGATAACCCTCGGTTACCTCCTCCATACACCAAGTGTAATTTTCTCGCTGCTATGCTTCGACCAAGATCTATGGCTACCTCTACGAACTCTTTATGTTTGCCATAGGTAAACCCAGAAAGCACACAAATGTTCTTGAATTGTCTATTGGGAATAGCTGCCATTGTGATACTTCGCAAAAATAATTTGTGAGTGCTTGACAAAGAAAATCACATTTAAGAGTCTTGGTGATAGTGGGTCACAGTTGTGTATGAGGTAACATGTCAGTGTCAAAAAATGTGTAAAGCACATGGCTCGCGAGTCAAAAAGGAAACAGTGAAAAGGAAAAAGCAAACAGTAACAAAAATTATTAAAGACAATAAAGCAAACAGTAAAACAACAGTGAAATAAAATAACAGTAAAGTAAAAGGATATTTACACATAGTTGCGACTGTGGCTCACATCTTCCTCTGGTTTTATGTCCAGAAACGGCTTGAACGCCCTCTATGGGTCGAGGATAGGCTTCCCATCCAGTTTTCTTATAAACTGGCAAACAAGGTCGTTTATAGTCAGATTCCCGAGACTATATCGTGCATGCTCTTTCTGGAATAATGGCCATAATTGGAGAATCGCTCCTTACACATATCCACTGGGATGCGTTTCAAGAGACAATAGGATATCATCTAATGACTCCTTATTCAAGCCATCCCTAATGAATTGAATCTTATCTTCCCTGTTATCAGACACCATTCCTAAAGAACATGGATTTCTATCGCAACTCATTCTGGCACACTTATGACAAGCAACAGAAATTCTTCGAGCTCGTCGTTTTCTTACATAATTTCCTTTACCACAACCAGGCATGAATGCAATAAATTTTGGAGGTAACTCACCTGCCAATCGTACTTTAGCTTCGATTAACCAACGGATGTCAGCAGGTATGTTATTCCTCATGAGTAATTGCATGCGTTCGGACCGAGCTTTATAGATCTTAAGGAGGGCATTCTGAGGAAGTGAAGGGAATCGCTTGTGAAGCTTCGCTAGAATCTCATTTCTGTCCATACTTTCACCTCAGAATGTCAGTTATTATGGGAAACTGAAGTAACCGACTTGATTGTCACGGAGTACCGTTATCCGCCACTTCACCAAGGTAACAAACTACAGCACACAAACAGAAAGACAAATTAAAACACACAAAGAAAATTAAAATCGTCCTCTTATTGAATTTACCTTAAGCTCCAACTGGATGTCGTAAACACTTCTCTCAATGTCTTTAAGTTGGCGTTCTAAACCCTCAACATAGGCTACTAACTCTGGTGGTTGTAGAGCCCAAATGCGTTGTGTTTTACAAAATTGAATCTGCCTTTTGAGGTGAGTTTTGACACGTTGAAGTGGTTTAAGAATGTTCAGGAGGAACGGTCTAAGTAAGGCACTCATGATTAAAAATGATAAGAGAAAACATAATAGTTAAACAAACACACTTATGCAAAAATAATTTCAATTAGCAAAATAATAATATAAAGAAAGAAAACAAAATCAAATCAACGAAAAGAAAAAAAAATCAATTCAACTCTGGTGGGTCACTCAAATTTATTTCGGTATCTTCTCCATGTGGTTGGTACTCTAGATATGGCTTTAATCTTTGACCATTAACTTTAAACGTGACACCGTTCTTTGGGTCCTTAATTTCAATTGCCCCATGTGGAAAAACAGTATGAACAATAAAGGGACCAGACCATCGAGAGCGTAACTTACCTGGGAATAGGTGCAAGCGAGAATTGAATAAAAGCACTTTCTGACATGGAATGAAAGATTTTCTCATAATTTGCTTGTCATGGAAGACTTTCATTCGTTGCTTGTAAATCTTGGCATTTTCGTATGCATCATTGCGAATTTCCTCAAGTTCTGCCAGTTGTAATCTTCTTTCTGAGCTGGCTTGTTGTATGTCAAAGTTGAATTTCTTGATGGCCCAATATGCACGATGCTCGAGTTCCACAGGTAGGTGGCAAGCTTTTCCATACACTAGCCTGTAGGGTGACATCCCAATTGAGGTCTTGAAAGCCGTTCTATATGCCCATAATACATCATCAAGTCGTAATGACCAATCTTTCTTGTCTGGCCTCACCGTCTTTTCTAGTATGTGCTTTATTTCTCGATTGGAGATCTCAACTTGGCCACTGGTTTGCGGATGATACGGAGTCGCCACTTTGTGTGTGATTGAATACTTTGTCAAAAAAGATTTAAATGCTTTGTTACAAAAGTGGGCACCACCATCACTGATTATCGCTCGAGGGAATCCAAAGCGTGAAACAATGTTGCTTTTCAAAAATTCTATCACCACTTTGTGATCATTGGTTCTGCATGGAATTGCTTCTACCCATTTTGATACGTAATCAACAGCAACCAATATGTATTGATGGCCAAAAAAAGGGGGAAAGGGTCCCATGAAGTCGATACCCTATACATAAAAAATCTCAACCACTAAAATTGGATTTAATGGCATCATGTTCCTTCATGTAATGCTTCTCATTCGTTGACACCTATCACATGAAAAACAGAAAGTGTAAGCGTCTCGAAATATAGATGGCAAATAGAAACCATATTGTAAAACTTTAGTCGCTGTTTTCTTAGCACTAAAATGGCCTCCACAAGCTTGTTCATGGCAGAATGAAAGAATATTCTGAATTTCATTTTCTGGGACACATCGTCTAACAATTTGGTCTGCATAATACTTGAACAAATATGGGTCATCCCAAAAGAAATCCTTTATCTCTGCAAAGAATTTAGTCTTGTCTTGCTTGGTCCAATGCTCTGGAAGTTTACCTGTAACAAGATAATTAATTATATCAGCATACCAAGGTAATACTTCCACATTCATTAATTGTTCATCTGGAAATGACTCATTCAATGGTAATGGCTCTGTAGTTGTGTCAAAATGTAGACGAGAGAAATGGTCCGCCACAACATTTTCTGTCCCTTTTTTATCTTTGAATTCCAAGTCAAATTCCTGCAAAAGTAATTTAACATCTTCGTCTGAAAAATTTTCGTATTTAAAAGTTTGACAAATAGCATGAAAATCATTCAGATGATTATATGGATCCTCATTTTCTAGGCCATAAAATGTGGGGAGACAATTTAGCACACTAGGTTTTAACTCAAAGCTCCTAATAACTACATTTGGGTATCTTATACATGATGTGCTCAAATTAGCTAAGGGACTAAAGTAGTCCTTAAATGGCCTCTCCTGTGGTGCTTGTAAATCCATTTTATTTTTAACTTGTTTGTGTGTGCGAAGTGTTTTCTCAAGTTCAAGGTCTATAGGTTCAAGATTAGGTAATAATGACCTACGACCATGCATGCAAAACAAATAAAATAAAAATAAAGATGGGAACAAAACAAATAAAAATAAACAAGAGGGAGAGATTACGATACTAACCTTATTGCGCTGTTACAACATTTCTATAAAAACACACTAAAAATAAAAACGTGAAATAAATTAACTAAAAGGAAATTAATAAGAAAAAAAATTATAAAGAAAAATAAATTGAAAATTAAATTACAGAATTATAAAGAATAGAGAAAGAAAAGAAATACTAACCTCTAAATGGGGATTTACTTTTTTTTTATAATAAAAAATTACAAGAAAACAATTTAAAAGAAATTATTCACAAAAATTAATTCTATGAATCAAAATTACTTACCTCCCGGCAACGGCGCCAAAAACTTGTTGTGCAAATTTTAATGTACTCGCAAGCGCACGAATCTATTGTAGTATAGATCAATGGTGACGAGTGTCGATCCCACGAGGAGGTGGATTTTAATTGTTTGTAGAATTAATTTTGTAAATGGGTGGTTGGATTTGTGGTGGAAATGATTTGGATTATGTTAAAATATAAATTAAAATGGCGAGAATGAATTATAAAATTGGAATTGAAATGGCGAGAATAAATTGAAGAGAATTCTATTGAAATGACGTACTTGGGTATCTGGATCCGTATCAACATGCATCATGGGCTAAATAATCCGTATTAATGCCAATTAAATCATGAGGGGAGAATCCACACCTCATGAACCACGCTTTAATCAATATGGTGCTAAGGGCTTATCGTGCCAAATAATAATAATCTTGTACTAGAGGGCCGGTGAAACCAAGGCGGTACTAGACAAGATTAGTATTATTTGTCGACGAGAAGTCAAAACATCCACAAAAACTAAAGGGGAAGAGAAAATAAATTTATCAAATAAAGCCCATGACACATGTTGAGACTTTACCTTCAACTCAAACTTGAAAGAAAATTAGCCACTCATAATTGAAGTAGGGGCAAAATGAGAATTTATTAAAATACGAAGAAAATACAAGATAGAGAGGGAATTACAGAAAATGGATTCCAAAAATGGATTCAGAGATATCAAATTAGGGGGGGAGGCCCTCTTTTTATAAATACATGGAGTAAATCATGGCCATCAGATTAAAAACAGTTTGGACGCTCAGGATTGCGCCACGTCGTCAGTCAACAGTCCACGGTTTGACCACGCGGATGAACAGTAGCACGGTTTGACTCGGATGAACAGTAACACGGTTTGGTTGAAAATAATCCTGTGTGATGCATGCACCGTATGCGAGATTTTTCGTCCACTGATATGCTGCCACGTCACCATCAACAATATATAAGAATTTTAGTCCAACAGGATCGTGACACCTCATCAGTCATGATGAATTTTATGGACAATTGTGTCAACTAATGCAGATGAAACCTTTTTTCCAATCAGAGAAGGAAAATAATAATACAAGAATAATACAATACACCATAACACAATATTAACTACAAAAACAATAAAAAAACCGCAAAACTCAATAACATAATCACCCCATCTAGAGAATCCCTAAGAAGCCTTGATGAGTCCTTAAACCATGCCTTCGATTACTCGCACATGTCATCACAATATCAATGTGCCACTATTAGAGTCATTTATCAACTCTAATATAGGCATCCTTTGATTCGAACATGAACATGATTCTAATTTGAACTTTGCATTGACACCATTTACGACCATATAAGATCTCAAGAGGAGTAGATAAATAACACCCAATAAATAATAAGAAAAACAACTGCCATAAAGAAAAGAAGATAAACTAGGAAAACTAGAAAAATTAAAGCATAAAAATAAATAGGAGATTAAATTAAAAAAAAAAGCCGAAGAGGGATTTTTCCCTCTCTGACCAAAGAAACATTTTTTTTTTTGTGGTTATGAGTTGTTGGGTTGGTGGTTTGATAAAGAGGGATTGATGGTGGCTCGAGTAATGCTACTAGTGGTGAACTCTCACGGTAACGACCATAGCTTTGTGACATCACGTCGCTAATGTAAACAACAGGATGGAGTTAACAAGCGATCGGCCACTTGAAAAGTTGGCCCGTGATTTTTTGTAGGCTTTTGAGTCAAAGCTTGAAAGGGTAGATCTAGATGTAGATCTAAACAAATCATTAAAGTAACTATGGAAGATTTGTCAGGACTACTCTTTTCTAATGATGAGAAGAATGGATAGGTTGATGTGGTTGTTGTTTGTTAGAAATTTGGCGGATAGCAGCCTGCGGTTATTAAGCGAAGCAAATTAGTGCGGCTCAGGTTGGATAAATTTGTACTTTGATGTGAAGGAATAAGAGTTTGTGTTCACATTTTTCTATTTATCATGTATATTAAACTATACTTGATTGGTTATTTTGTCATTGACCATTGATATTTGGAGAAAAAACTTAAACAAAATGGTAAAAAATGAACTATAGCAGTATGCAGTGTTGGAGAAAAAATCAAAATAAGTAATTAACACTATTACACCACACACACCACACCACACAATATTATAGTCCATTTTGTCAGCCTTCAGTGATGATGCAGAAATGTAAAAGGTTGATAGATAAGAGAAACTAGGTTTTTAAATAATTAAAATTTTATTGGAAAAGTTTAAATGAATAAAACAAGAATTTTGGGTCCTCTTTATACTAACTGTTGATGTGTATTGTTATAGGTGTCAGTGTGCAAGTGTACACAACAAATAATATAATGATGAATATCCAGATCGTCTCCACAGGGATTGATATTACAGGACTTGCTACAACAATCTTAATAATGCAAATTCAGTCTACTTAATTAAAATAAAATAATGAATGAAATTAATGACTTAACAAAATTAAAAATGCAATAAACAGAATATAAGAAGGAAAAAAGCTCAAGGCAAACACAAAGATATACTCAATGGGAAGGGAGTAGTTGAGTGGTTAAACTCACTTAATGGTATTAACTGTTTTTCAATTGCAATAATGTTGCTAAAGCACTAGGCAGAATCCCTCATGCATCCTCAGCTGTCGCATGTTAGATATCTTACATCTATATGAAACCTAACAATGACCGGTTCTAACATTAGATATAGTATTATATGTTTTAAAATTTGATTGCCCTACAAGGTGAATTCTTATGTCTTGTTCTTCACTAATCTTAGATTAAGTATGACCCTATTCAAATAGAGATTAACTCAACTTAGGAAACTCAATCTAAAACCATGTATTGCCTTGATTTTTTTCTATTAAGTCAGACCTTTTTAAGGCTCCTCCTTAGCTAGTATCTACTAAATGAGTGGTCAACCGAAATAAAAATTTGCAATAAGTAAAATCAAGAAAAAATGCTACGACATATTCTAAGCAACACGCATTTATAAGTCAAATAACCATTAAGCTTGTTTAACACCCAACTACATCAAAGTTTGGTTTATGATAGACAATAAAATAATAACAATACTCGTTTTTGCCATCAAATACATTTCCATAGAGAGATGAAAACAAGCAAATAAATGTGAGAAATCGAGTTCTGATAATACAAGACGTCCCTCTTTTAGGTTTTTGCGATCTCTGTTTCTTTTTCGTAGAAATCCCTTTCTACAGCCCTCAACTCTCTCTTGTTTTTTTTTTCTTTTTCTCTCTATTGTTTCTTTGTGTGATGGCCACCTTTTTGTTTATTTCATGTGTGTTTTTTTTTATATCTTCGAATTAAGGCAACCAAAAGCATGTGGCTACATGTCTCTTTTTTGGAAACCTCGGATCGCATATCTTTTGTGCCGCTTGTCATTACTTTGTCAGTTAACACATAGGTAGTATTGCCTGCATTTGCTCCTAGATTGCTACAACAACAATTGCTACAATCAATTTATTAAAATTAAACTTAAATGGATATTCATGCAAAAATGCCAATAAAAATACAATAAAAATACATCATTCACTCTCTAAATAATATTAGTTTAAGTCTAAAAATGCCATGATAACTCTCATTTCATAGAGTTATCACACCCTCAAACTTAAATCATTACTTGTCCTTATGCAATTATGCAACAAACAACTTAGCTCTGTCAACTAGCTAGCTTGCTCGGATTCATCAACCCTCAGATCTCATTCTTAAACATACAAAATCACCATCAACAGTTTCGGTTCTAGACTTGCTTTTATTTTATCCAGAGTGTGTGTGTGGCACTTTGATCAAGTTCTAAAATTGCTGCAACATCACTCAAGCATCAAGTATAACTCAAAGATAACAATAAAAATTTCTATTTATAGGGGAACGACGATAAACAATGGCTTCAAACTGTGCCATAGAAATTTCCATAAGTACCTTTCAGTATAACATTGATTTTTCATGTGAATGCCTATCACTTGTAATGATCACACCTAATTACGCGGTCAATGTACAGCTCAGAGTTGCTGCAGCAAAAACATCTAAGATGCTATAACATACTCTTATCTTTAGACACCTTTAACTGAAAGCTAAACATAGAGCTCATGAACAGACCTGACTACTCAGTATCTTAGACAGGGACCTCTCTTGCTTCTTGGGTTGCTACAACAAAACTAATAACTTTTGTTGCCTTTTTACTCAAGTCTGCATATGGGGTACATACTTAGCCCTAGTTACTCAGCAATTGAATCACTGGAGCATAATTTTATCTTATATCTAGCATAATTTGTGATAATTCTAAAAACAATTTCAAGTTCCCCCCAAACTTAAGATATTTTTTAACTTTAGATTGCTAATAGTTTCTACATTGCTTTACGTAGTTTTGCTACAGCATACTCACAAAACTCAACCAAAGCCTAAGTGTTAAGACAAAGTTTCAACCCTCATATATAAACTATCTCTACTTGGAAGTCATTCATCCTACATCTATCACTTAATTCCTCTTTATTTGGTTTTCTAATCCAAATATGAATGGTAGATAAACAAAGTTACATACACAATACAAACACATACATTCATAGACATATTACATCATAACATAGCCCCCTAAACTTAAGAAGTGTTGCGTCCTCACATGTACTCAAAATAAATTAAAAACAATCATGCATAAACTTAAAATCAAGAAATGCAAAATAAAAAAGCTAAAATAAATAAAAGAAAAGTTTAAGAAATTACAAAGCTAGACTGGGCAGGTATGGTATACTCCCCTATTGTTGAAAGCAATGTTGCATTACATGTTGTGCAGGGCAATTACTTCTTCGATCCACTTCTCAAATGCTCCTTTGGTGAACCCAGTGGTGCAGCAACTGTTTGTTTCTTCTTCTGTCTTTCAATTTAACTAGTTGGAGGGGTTCCAGCCGCTTCTGTAACTTTAAGTAGAGTTGGCTTTGTTTTCTTAGATTTTAGTTCTTTTGGTACTTACAATGCTACAACACCTCTAGAAGGTTGTGCCCATTTTCTTTTGCTGGATGACTTTTAAGTTTGGACAGGAAACTTTATGGGAGTTTTCTTTATGACAACTGATGAAAGAGTTGTTGTTACCAATTTTTCAACAGTCATGCTCGCAATGAGTTCCTTCATACTCTTCTTTGGCTTTTTTTTTAATCTTGTAACTCTGTTGATGGCCTCTTCGATAACTGCATCAACATCTTCTTGCTCCTTAGCCTCAGACTTCTCTTCGATTAAGATTTTTTCTTTTCCCTTTCTTTTAGGAGTCACAAATTGGAGGTTCTTCTTCTTTTTTTTCCTCATCTTCACTTTCATCATCATCATCATCATGTTCAACTTTTTCTTTTTTCTTACTGTTGATCTTCTCCTGACTCTCATTTAGTCTCGGCTTCTTCACTTTCTTCTACTGGAGTAGTCTCCTCAGCTCTTTGGAAATTGAATTGTTGTAGCAGAGATTCATGAAATCTGCATGTTTGCTCTTCATATACATGGTAAATTAATTTTTTATGCTTTAAGATGCAGTAAGTCCAAAACCTCTAACTCTCCTCTTTTTACACTTGGACACATACATTCAAGCTTTTATTGAGTTCTTGCAGCATCTTTCCAATCCATGTAGCTTGCCCTAATTTAGTTGCAGTAAGATGTACTAGAGTTGCTGCAATAGTAGATTCACCAACAATCTTTTTCAATTGTCCTAGCTATGAGAGCCCCTTCATTCTTTATTCTCTCATCATTTGCAATAAATTTTGTTCCTAAGGCCTCATAAACACCTGTGATAAGTGAAAGAAATAGTAAGGCAACAAACTTTTGCTTCTTTGTGGCACACTCTCTAATTTCTTGTTCAATGATTTTTTCAACATTTTTGGCTAAACCTTTTACAATAGCATAAAGAAGTAGCAGTTTATCCTAGGACACTGTGGTTGTGTGTATGGTTGGCATCAGTCTAGACTTCAAGAATTTCACTTACACCTTAGCAATAAGCTTTGAGTCTATCCTATTAACCACCATACGTTCCTCATTCATCCATTCACTGCCTTATATAGTTAGGGTTTTAAAACTTCCCCCCACTTCTTTACAGTCATATTTCTAGCAAACGTAGTATACTTAAAATCAATAACAGTCGGCAAGTCATAAGAAACATTGATAACTTAAGAATCTAATGGGACTTGAACTTGCCTCACAAAAATATTGTGTTTGTCTTGCTATAATATGTTTGAGCATAACTCCTTAACAATTGGGAGTACTAGGTCTCGGCGATGAGCATAGAACTTGATCGAACATCTCGGTACTGCAGCAGTGTGCATGTTGTTCATCGTCCAAATTGATTGTCTTGGAAATTGAAAACCCTTTTCTTCTAAAATTTTTCGAGGTTCGATAAATTCTTAATATTTTTTCTCGGCTTTGAAGTAGTAGAAACGCTCAGGATCTTTCAATCTGCCAGCACGAGCTTCAATGTTAGGTATGCTGCAGTAATTCAAAATGCGTTTTGTTATGTTGAAAAGATAAAAACATGGGAAAGAAATATTAAGATACACAGAATTACAGACGGAAATAGAGAAAGTGATAATGAAATTGAAATGGTAGAAGTAAAACCTGAATTTATAATAAAAGGAAAGTGGAAACAGAAAGGTAATTTAACGGTAAAAATCGTTACTGTAATAACCAATCTGTTGCTATAGAAATAACGGTAAATGCATATGTTGTTTGAGAAGCATCTTTTGTTTGCCTTGTTGTGAGTGATTTTGCAGCATTTCTTTTCTTTTTTCTTTTTTTTGCATTTGAGAATTCCTTTATCCACTTTTCTTACTGCATTTAATGACAAAAAAATAAAAAGAAAATAAAGACGTTGGATGCACAATTTAAAATAACAAAAAGGAAAATTAAACAATATTCAAGACTAAATTTAGAGCTTTAAAAATTGGAAATAACTTCCTTTATTGGGTCGCCTGTCGATCAACGCTTGATTTTAGGTTCTTCAGCCTGACCGTCCTCGATTGTTTAATCTGGATCATTTAAGAACATATCCTTCCTTGGATTGTTCATAGCAGATCTAATGTAATGCTTCATTCTTTGTCCATTCACCTTGAATTCTTGACCTGTCCTTTCATCTTGAAGTTCATAAGCTCCATGAGTATAAATCTTCATAAGTTTGAAAGGTCCTGACCATCGTGTTGCTTAGAAGAGTTTTAATCGCGAGTTGTAGAGCAAGACTTGGTAGCCTGGAGTAAGCTCTTTTTTTTTATCTACTTGTCATGTCGTTGCTTGGTCTTCTTCTTATAGATTCTTGCATTTTCATAGGAGAATAACCGCAACTCATCTAACTCATAAAGTTGTAGCTTCCTCTACTCTGCTACAGTTATCATATCCATGTTCAGTTGTTTAACTGCCCAATATGTTTTATGCTCCAACTCTAATGGCAAATGGCAAGCTTTGTCATGCATAATTTAGTATGGAGACATGCCAAATGGGGTTTTATAAGTTCGATAAGCCTATAAGGAGTCATTTAGTCTAATAGGCCAATCATTTTTAGTAGATTCATCACTTTGTTTAGAATATTTTTTATCTGTTTATTAGACACTTTTGCCCGACCACTTGTTTGTGGATAATATATTGTAGCAACCTTATGCTTGATTTCATACTTAGCCAATGCTACAGTAATCATCCTGTTGACAAAAAGGGTTCCTTTTGAAATATTAACTAGGCAATCCAAAAGGGAGGTGAATTGAGATTTTAAAACTTAAGATAAACAAAACACACAACAATACAATCTTTTCCCTTAATGAAATAAAAAACAATAAGTTCAATAAAGTACAATAACAAAATAATAAGGGAAGAGAGAGCAAACACAATGATTTTTACGTGGTTCGGCAATTCTCGCTGGGGTTCGCAAATTGCGGGCTTGAGTTGGGCTTGCGCGGGCCTAGGCTGGGCCAGGACAAGGCTTGGACTTTTAATAATTTAATAAAAAAAATTTATTCTTTTTTATTGACTGAGAGCTACTGGCATTTTCATTTATAGATAGAAACTTTTCCTATAGTGTATCAATTATCCACCAAATCTCATAAAAAAATAATAATGTACATATAAGTGAAAATTTTGCTTAATTTTGATGAAAAAATAGAAAAAGTGCCTATCAAATAAAAATATGCAAATTACAAGAGATAAAATACGATAAACTAGGTACATGTTAAATACCCTTTAATAATTTTTAAAAGAATTTGTGGTTGAAACTGAAACACGGTGCTTCTTCTTCATTATCCACTTACTATGACAACAATGAAACATTCTTCTTCTTCTTCTTCACTCTCTCTCTCGATTCTTCCACAAAACTACTCTCCATTACAACATCAACAATGGCTTTAGTAATCTCAGAATTTCTACAATAATTAAAAAAATCAAAGCTTACTTGGAGTGGAGTTCGTGATGGTTTGTTGTTGGTTCGCTTGCATTGCTGGTGCTGCTGGTTTTGGGTCGCGTTGGAGCTGAGATTGCTGCTGCTAAGTTGTTGGACATGTTGCGTCGCGCGTGGATGGTGGATCGCTGCTGATGGTGGTGGCTCCTTAATTCGGTGTGAGGGTAAGGCAATAAACAACGGTTGTTGGCTATCGGCAGAGAGTGCAGTGAGAGGCTAATGTAGCAACTAGAGATGTAGAGATAAATTTAGGGATTTTAGGTTTTGAGAATTTGGTTTCGTTTTGTTTTTTGTTAATTACTTAATCTCGGCTTTTTTTTATCTCTCAATTTTTTTCAATTTAAAATTTTTAATATATTATAATTTATTTCTTAAAAAATATATGTATGCATTATATTATAAAGCCCAGGCTTAAGTCACCACGTGAGAGCCCTTGTCCTTAACTTTAAGCCGCGGGCTGGACCTAAAGCCTGCGGGCATGGGCTAGGCTGTCACGGGCTTGGGCCGGCCCAGGCTTTTTTGCCAATCCTAACTCCCGCCTACGTCCATGCCTCCAAGCTTACCTGGCTATAGTAATACTATTCACGAAATTACATTTGTGCCCAAAACGTTATGCAATTATAATACTATTCACGAAATTACATTTGTCCCCAAAACGTTATGTAATTATACTATGACCTAAAATGTCATAAAACTTTTCAAGCATGTCCAATTTCAGAATTTCTAAATAATACTTATTATTCCTAAAAAATTTTAAAATTATGATATGGCCCAAAATATAATAATATTTTTTAAAAAATCTTTTCAAACTTTAACAAAATACTTATGAATTTCAAAATTCTCAAACCCTTTACAATTTAGTCCAACATTTGAAAATATCAAATTTTCCTCAGGCGGCTAGCCACTAGCCCTTAGGTGGTTAGCCACTAACTCTCTGTCCATTTTTAGATATTTTCATTCGGGTCCTCAAACTTTATAAATTATAGTATGGCCCAAATCGTTTCAAATGATTGTAAATAAGTCCAAATCCAAAATTCAAAACAATACTTATTAATATCAAAGATGGAAAAACTTTTTCATTTTAGTTCAAATTACTCAAATCCACAAAATATTTTATCTTATAAATATAAAACCTTTTAATTTATGAAAAGTAATGATTTAAATAAATATTGAGCTTCTCAAATGTTAAATCATGCATCAATTAAATCATACCAGCTTTACCAGAATTTGTAGCAATAATTAATCCGTTAAGCTCTAAACTTTATTCTTGATTGCGTTGTTATCTGTTGAGTGTCTTGAACTTGATTTCACTTTATTCACTTGTATAAACATTATCCTTCAAGAAGTAGTGAACTTGTGAAATACAATATTTATTGAATCACTTAAGACACACATTTGTTATCATCAAAATTACATTATATGTAGCTCTTTAGGCTAACACTTCATCATTAACAATAGCTCTAGCAGTGCCAACTCTCGAGAAAATATTCTTCTGAATGAACTTTACCATTGCTTTGGCATCATTTGTGGACAATGCTGCTACTTCTACCCACTTGGATACATAGTCCATAACAATTAAGATGTATAAGCTGCTAAAAGAGGATGGAAATGGTCCCATAAAATCTATTCCCCATACTCAAAAAGTTCCACCTCTAAGATGTTGATCAGTGGCATTTAATGTTCCCTATTCTTTTGCACCTGTCACAACATTTAACAAAATCATAAGCATATCTAAAAATAGAGGGCCAATAATAACATAATTGAAGAACTTTTGTTGTTATTCTATGTCCTTCAAAATGTCCACCATATGCGGCAACATGACAAGACTACAAAATGTTTGAAATTTCTTCATTAGAAACACATCTTCTGATCACATAGTTTGAACACATCTTGTACAAGTAGGGATCATCCTACTGATATCTTCTGACATCATGGAGAAATCTTTTCTTCTGCTGGTAGCTCAAATCTAACAGTAGTAATCCACTCACTAAATAATTAGTAAAATATGCATACCATGGAAAACTTACTTGCTGCAGCATTTGTGCATGTTGTATTATTAGCAACTACTTATCAAGAAATGTTTATGTTACATCTTGCTTAGTTAAAATGCATGCATCTGCTTCCAACCTTGAGAAATGATCTACTTTTTTTTTTTCATTTTCTATCTTTGATCTCTAGACCAAACTCTTGTAGTAAAAGAATCCACCTAATCAACCTTGGTTTGACATCTTTCTTTGAAATCAAGTACTTTATAATTGAGTGATCCGTATAAACAGTCACTTTGGTGCCAACCAAATAAGCTCTGAATTTATCAAATGCATAAGCAACTACCAACAACTCTTTTTTTGTGGTAGTATAATTGAGTTGTGCATTAGCTAGGGTCTTACTAGTATAACAAATAGAGTGAAAAATCTTGCCTTTGCCCTAGCAATGCTCCAACAAAATGGTCATTAGCATCACATATCAATTCAAAAGGCATACTCTAATCGGGTGCTACAACAACTGGTGTTGTAACAAGGACTTTTTTCAACTCAACAAAGGTCTTTAGGCAATTCTCATCAAAATTAAAGGGTCTATCATGATAAATAAATAACTTTTTTGTTTTATTTTTTATTTATAATATTCTATTAATATAAAACTTGTATTATGCTTAGTACATATTTATATAATTTTAATATTGAGAAATTATTAAGTATAAATAATTGCTTTTTAAAATTATTACCAACTAGTCCTATGGCCACCCATGAGATAACTTTCTTCATAAAGTTGGGATTATCTTGTGGGCTAGGATCAGATAAACCCAACACTCTTTGAGAGCATCAATAAGGGATTTGGATGAAGTTTAAAAGAATATTCCATTACCGCATTTTGATCCTTCAACCAAACTCATCTTATACGTAAATATGGTGTTAATTTATCCTATACACTTTACTATATTATTGCTTCTATTGCAGGCTATTATTTGATAAAGATGTATTTGAAACGTTCGGATTCATGCTGAACTTTATAACATAAATTATGTTGAGAATAAATTACACTGAACTTTAAAATACAAACTTTTGGATTTGTATATACTTTGTATTTTCGTGAAAGATATCATGACATTTAATTTTAATGTTTTAATTTAGTCTAGATTCAAATTAATAGTTAATTATTTATTACAGCCATTTTATATCTAATCTTCTTCCTTACAATATATGTTCTCAGAAAGGAATTATGTCTTCGGTTTTTTTTTTATTCGATTGTATTTAGGCCATTCTGGATTCAACTGTATGTGTCCTAACAGATATGAAGTTTGCATGATGTCTTTATAGTCTTTTATCAAAATAAAAAATTGTATATAAATTTCTATCTAAGTGGTTCTATAATCTGCAGATTGCTTTGCTGGAGAAAATATTGTTGAGTTTGCCATTGATGAGGTAAGCGATGAGGTAAGGCATTCATTGCTGACTTTGATTTTTTTATTCTTATTATTAGTAACAATAACTCTCTTTATCTGATTTTATTCATATTATCAGGAACTGGAAGCTTTACAAGAAATCCAGAAACGGCAAGCCCCTTCTGCCGGGTCTTTACGTCTTAAAGATGACTCGTTCACTGATAGAAATTATTGAAGGATGAAGCTCAAATCTAAGTTTCTAATCGTGCTTGATATGTCGTATATATATTCAGAATGTATATGACATGTCGGTTCTAGAGCCTCTGGGAGATGTATGACATTTGCAATAAGTGATGCACATGCTGCTCGCCTCAACAAAGAGCAAATAAACTTCTAGGAGAAGTTAAGTGGAGGTGTTTGGAGGTTATTCAGTGATCTCAAGCAGACTACCTCGATTAAGAGGTAATTCGATGACCTCGATCATACCAACTTGATTATGAAGTAATTTTAGTTATCAACTAGACTGAGAGGTGATTCTTTTAACCTTGAGCAAATCTCCTCAACACGTGAGTTACTTACTTGTTACAACTGCTAGTATTATCATTTTTTTGAAGGTCGGATTGAATGAAAGTTCTGCACATGTCTTACAGCTATTCAAGAGGCTGTTATCAGCGGAAACTTTCTGGGTTTTGTAACAAACTCATAACCATACTTGAGCTGGCGGTTGGGGGTGAATTCTAGATGATTCTTTCTATGTATAAAAGCTCTCAAGCTTCGTTTTAAGGCTCATGTTGTTCAATTACATTTTTATCAATCTTGTATTTTGAATATTCAAATAATAGTGAAATCTCTATTTGGTCTTCACAGTGGATGTAGACTGCTCAAAGTCAAACCACTATAATTCCTTGTGTTCTTTCTTTGATTCTGATTGCTCTCTTGTTCTTAATTCTTGCTAGGTTTGTGACAGAAGCTAGACACTTTGACTAAATAATTAGATACTTAATTTAAGGATCTTAAGTTTGAGATTGGATCTTGGGGTTGACTCTTGAAGTCAGCACTTTGTTGGTTCGACCATAACAAATTGGTATCAAAGCTTCTTTATTAAGTTTTACATTATTAAGACATCGATTTCAAATTAGAAGTGGATAAGTTTATAAGGAAAATGACTTTTATCTCTGAGGCTCAAGATGGACCACTTTTAGTACATCAAGGACTGGAAGAGGCTCTTAGAGAATCATCTACATCCAAGAAAAATAAGAAAAGTATCTGATGATGATCTACCTGATATTCATGATAGGGCACATAGTGCCATTATTTTGAGTCTTGGTGATAGTGTTTTGAGAGAAGTTGGTGGAGAAAAGAAAGCAGTTGGGTGGTGGAAGAAACTTGAAGACACATACACCAACAAATCATGACAAAGAGGCTTGAGACCAAGAAAAAACTATATACTCTACAAATAGAGGAAGATCGTCAATTTCAGATCATATCGATGCCTTTAACAAGATCATCCTAGATCTTAAAGACATAAATGTAAAATTGTTGATGAAGATAAAGCCATGATTATGTTGTGCTCTCTACCGAGCTCATATGAGCAGCTGGTCGATACATTGATGTATTGAAGACAAACACTCAAAATGGCAAATGTAAAAGAGACTCTGAATTCAAAGCAAGTCATACAAAAAGAAGTGAAAGAACTAGAGAGTCTGGTTGCAAGGAGAAGATTAGAAAAAAAATAAAAAGAGTTCAACAAGTAAGAAAAAAATTGTCTAAATCAAAGCCAAAGAACTTGAAATATTCCCAATGCCATAAAGGACAATTTAAGAAAGACTGCCCTGAGAGAAAATTCAAGAATAAAGATTGAAAAGGGAGAAGTTGTAATGCTGCTGTTTGATTAATTCTAGAAAGTATACATTTAATAAAGGTTAAAATTTTTATTTTTTTCACTTATAGTGTTTATTAATGCACTCATAACTTATAAATTAGCTTAATACTTCTCTAATATAATTTTATGTTAAATTAAATTGCATTACGTTAATTTTACCTCATTTCTATATTATAGATATATTTCAAGAATAAAGGAGGAATTGAAACCAATGCAGGAGACAAAGAGGTTGGATTGTATTAATTTAAAAAAATAAGAATAAAATTTCAAAAAAGGTGGAGCCACTGCAAAAATCAGTAGTAGCAGCCACCTGCCACTTGCTTATCTTTTGCAATGTTAAAAAAATATTAAATAATAATAAAATAAAAAGGATGATGAGTCTTTCTTTTCTTATAAAATGAAATGGGAGCGGCCAGGCCAGGACACGAGAAACAAATAAGAAAAAAAAAGTTAGGAAAGGAGAGGAGAATTAAAGGAAGGTGCGGGAGGCAGTATGCACTAGAGGGGTGAGAAACGGAAGACTTAGTTTCCAAAATGTTTTCTCTTTTCGTTTGTATTTAATTTTTTTTATAATTTATTTTAGAAGTTTGAATTTTAATTCATAAATAAATTTGTTGTTATTTTTAATTTTATTTATTTTAATTTTAATTATGTGTAATTTAATTTCAACAATTATTTTTATTTCAATTATAACCCTTACTACAAAAAAATGATTTAATCAAATTCCATTTTAATTATATAAATTAGATTAAGCATCTATAGCCTTAGGAAAATGATAGTTGTCCCTGGTCAAACCCCGAAAACTCAAAACGCACCATTTCAAAATTAAAGCAAAAACGGCGCATTTTGTTTGCTAAATATTTCCCTTCACTTCTTTGTTTCCCGTCTTTCCCTTTCCCCTTTTATGTTTCCTTTTCTTTGACTGCTTAAGTAGAAACAATGAATTTGCTCACATCAAGCTCAAATCATCATCTTCTTCAAAGATGCCAAAATCCTTTGCTTCTCTTTACTCTCGCAAGAAATCGCAAACACTTGCCTTCAAGGATTACTACACAAACAGGTGCAACACTCTACAAAAAACCCTCCTCTCTCTCTCTCATTCACAAATATGTTTCTTCATCACAAACCCTCCTCTACTCTCACGTCAACCTCCTCGTCAGCCATTTTCTTTTCTATTACAACGCATTAGACAATGCGGGCACCCAAGAAAACTACCCGAGCTTCTCTTCCCGTCTTGGCGCAATAGTCTTTAAATCTCATTCCTCTTTCCTAGCATGGAGTAATGTGCCCAAGAATTTAATGTCACAAATTGAGCAAATTGAAGGTGGGTTAAGGTTGATGGTGCCAGCGTTGATTGGTAGAATCAAGACGGTGCAAAGTGAGGATAGCAGAGGATTGGGTGGCTTTTGAGGGAAAGAGTGATGAGGGATTCAAAGGGATTATTGGGGAGGCAATGAAAGAGGAGATGGATGATATGGTGAGTGTGTTTGTGGATGCTAATAGGTTGAGAAATAGTATGATTGCTGAAATTGTTGGTGCCTTGAGTGTTCATTCAAGCGGCTTTGTTTCTTGAAGGCTTAGCCTCTTTTCTTGTTGGCTTAAGTGACCGGGAAGTACTTGGCGAATTAAATCAATGCAAGATTTCGATTAGTTGATGGTTCTTGGGTTAATTTCAGTCCATTTCAATTGGTTGTCCTGGTATCTTTGATTGTTGACTAGGCGTTATCTTCCAGGCAGGGCACTACTAGCTTCATTATCTTGGCGTAATTGTTTGGAAAGGCTTGTGCGAACTTCTTCTATGTTCTTAAAGCAGATTTTCCTCTCAAATTGTAGAATCTGATATGCACGGAACTGGTATCTTGGTGAATGCTGAATCGATTTCAGTTTCTAAGACTTGCGTGAAATAAATGATACAAAGATGAGAAACACAGCAAACGGCATAGTTTTGATGCCGATTAAAACAAAAAAAAATTCACGAAAAGGCATCGTTTTCATTAGTTTTGCAAATTGACCCGGGGCAAACATCAGTGCTGATAGCTTTAACTAATTTATTTTTATAGTTTTACTTAATTTAAATAGCATATATTTAAATTTTATTTTTAGTTCTTAGATAATTTAAAAGAAACTACAAATTAAAAACATTTTTCTCGTATATCGATCTTGAACTCATCGGATTGTATTATAACAAGAAACTTTTATACCTGAAAATAATTAATACTTTTAAGTCGTGTCAAGTTTTCGGTACTATTGCTAAAAATGTGTATTTATTTAAGTTTTTGACGTTGTTGCTGGAGACAAGTTTATTTGTTATTTTCTTTTCTCATTTATTAATTTTCTTTTTATTTCTCCTTTTTTCATCCCTTAGTTTAGATCTCATAATTTCATTCTATTTTATTTCGTAAAATTTCAGTTAGCCCTTCGTTTGCTTGAAATTTAGTTCTACGCATGGAACTTATTTTATTTGACGTTGTAAATGGTTCCAATCACAAAATAGCCAATAGTTAAGGCTACGAGCTCTGAGCGTGAAGGAAGAACCAATCACTAACTTGCGCTCTCGTACTTGGATTATTAATTGCAGGTTTAGCTGAACCAAATTTCCAAGACAGTGAAACAAATAAATAGATAATAAAGAAAAGTCCCACACCAACTTATGAGGTACGAGCTTTCAGGCTTTGCCGTTTCAGGAGAATTCAACATTCCAAATCATATTGAATTTCAATTAAATAATGTTTATTTATTTTTTCAATTACAGCTGTGAATAGTGATCTCATTCCCAAAATTAAATTGTATTAGACTAATTAATTAAATGTAATACAAATATCTTGAAAATTTATGAGGTCTCATAAAATATATTAACAATAATCATTAATATGTGTGCACGCCTAACAAAATCCCAATGCATTAATTTGACAATTTTAGGATACCAATACGAGACGCTCATCTGTAATTAAATAGCTCAAGTTCTCTTTGTTCCTCATGTGTCATTCTCCTTACTCCTCTCCCTCGAAAATATACTAGATCTCTCCAACATCAAGATGGTTCGTTATTTCTTTTTTACTTCTTGTTTCTTAATTTTTTTTTTTTGTTACAAAAAATAACTACAACATCCTCTAGTTTAAAATTTCGTTGTTTTCATAAATGGTTACACTACCTCTCTTTTAAATAGGGATGGCAAACAGCGAGCCTGGGCTAGGTTTTTTCAAGCCCAGGTCCAGGCCCACTGTCAGTTAAGCGTGCGGGCCTAGGCTAGGTTCGGGCTGGATTTGGGCTTTATTTATTTATTTTAATTTTTTTAAATTATTGTAAATTTAAAATAAATTAATGATCAATAAATTATTACAATCATAGATAAATTAAAGAAAATAAATATTTCAAATTAAAATAATAAATAAAGCAAATAAAAGCTCATAACTTTAATTTTCTTTAATACGGAATTTTCTAATTCAAACGCTCTCTTAATTAATTGACACAAAAGAGAGAATTTAGTCTCATAATTTTAGCTTTTTTGAATCATAATTGATTTATAAGTTAAGAATTTAAGTTTTCTTTTTTTCTTTTTAAATTACTTTTTAATGTTAATTATATTATTCTAATTTATAAAAAAAAAAATTTAAAAGTAGTGGGTCTGGGCTTTTTCTAGACTTTTTTCTTGGGTCCTTGTCCAAACTCTCATGTGTGAGGGTCGGGCCTAAGCCCGCGGGCCTAGGCTGGACCGGCCCGGGCTTTTTTGCCACCCCTACTTTTGAACAAAATATTTGAGTGTATGTGATCATTTTTTAATAGAAAAAATAACCTATGTGATGAGAACCATTAAGAGAATACCATTAAAAGTTCAAGTGATTCTTTGCACATTCATAGAGGTTCAATTACAAGAGCAAGAGCCAAAAAGATGCAAGTTGTTTTAAATGGATTAATTGAGAAAATATGGATTGAAAATGCAATTCAAGATGCAAGACATCATGAATTGGGCTTGAAGAGAAGACAAGCATTGTGGGCATTATTCAAGTTATTGGGCAGCCAAATACACAATTTGCATCAAATGCAGAAAGGTCAAATTCGGAATAAAAACTGTATTGATTGAGATAGAAGTAACGTGCAATCTATATACCGTTGGAAAGATAATTAAGTTAGCTTTCCAATAAAATTTACAGAGCTGGATTTAGAGTTCTCTAGAAGGAGTTATGACCAATTCATTACAGCTTGTTCAGACTTGGGATTTTCAATGACTCCTTTGTTTTTTCAACTTCATTTGTTTGTTTTGTTTCAAGTTTGTCAATGTGTAAGGTAAGTCTACCATCAATGATGGTGGGCTAACATTAAGTTTGTCAAAGATAGCATTAATTATAGTAGGTTAGTGAAGACTTTTGAAACATCTTTTGACAAACCTACTTGGAGGGTTGTTCCAATGTTTCCATTTGTATTTTTAGGATCTTGGGTTTCTTTTAACCTATTTAATTTAAGCAACCTTGATATGTAAGACATTAGATATTAATGTTATTTGAATTTGAAAGATTATTCTTTCTTTGGTTCTTTTGAGAACTAGTGAACTTATCAAGAATTTGTATTTTTGTGGCGTTCCAAATTTAGACTTATCACTCACCTTCTCATCTATTTCTTGAGTGTGGCATCAATACCATTCTCTATACCTTTGGTTCATGTTTTCTTAAGCATTGGGTCAAGGTTTTGTTTGTCTTAAATCTGTTTAGAACTTTCTTGGGAAGTTGAAACTACAAATTAAGTGTGGGATTGGAAGTTTAATTGTGGGATTCGCATCATTTGGTATCAGAGCTAGTTTCTAATCAGGTTTGAATGTCTTATTTATTTTGATTATCAAAAAAAAAAGAGAAAAAAACATACAAAAAAAAAGATTACAAAAAGATTCAAGTATTTCTACTTTCATCAAATTGAATTTGAGTTATTCATTTTCCTTGACATAGTTTAAACACATATCAATTGTGTTGCTTTGCTTGCTTACTTTACTTTCTTCAATTTCCTTTTCATTTTTTGTATCCTCTTAATTTCTTTTCTTTGTTAGTGTGCTGGATTGTCATATTTGGCATGCCACTTGGGTTTTTTTTTTCTTGATTTTGTTTATTTAGTTCAATAATGAACTGAAAGAGAGAATTAAGTGTGGTAAAAGGCAAAAGTTTTTTAGATCATTAGAGGGTAAAAGCCAATTTGTGTGTTAAACACGAGAGTTAAGTGACATCAAATTGAGTGAAACACGTGAGGGAGTGTTGTGAGCTCTTTTGCTAACAATATTTTTCAGATCACAAATATGTCAAAAGATCAAGAAGCTATAGACCAATCGATCATGCTCAAAGCCATGCAACAACAATTTGAGCACATGAATATGATGTTTGGAGAGATCCGTGACAAATTGGAGAGACAAGACACTGCCATAGCCAATCTACAAAGGGGGCAACAACCAATAGCTCCTAATGTAAGAGGTAATCAAGGGCGTGCTGTCATGGGAGAAGAAAATGGCGATGACATAGATGATTTTGATGACCAGGCCACCATTGACATGCGTGGAAGAGATAATAGAAGGGCAAGACGTATAGATCATGATTTGGGGAGTATAAAACTGAAAATTCCTTCTTTTCAAGGTAAAAATGATCCGAACGCTTATTTGGAGTGGGAAAAAAAGGTAGAGCTAGTATTTGATTGCCACAACGACTCTGAGGAGAAAAAGGTAAAACTAGCTGCTGTTGAATTTACTGATTATGCTATTATTTGGTGGGATCAACTTGTTTTGAGTAGAAGACGAAATCGTGAAAGGCCTATAAACACTTGGGAGGAGATGAAGGCCATCATGAGGAGATTTGTTCCTAATCATTATTATAGGGAGCAACACCAAAGGCTTCAAAGTCTTACACAAGGTTCTAGAAGTGTGAAGATTACCACAAGGAGATGGAAATAATCATGATTCGAGCCAACATTTTGAGTAGGAGACGAAATCGTGAAAGGCCTATAAACACTTGGGAGGAGATGAAGGCCATCATGAGGAGATTTGTTCCTAATCATTATTATAGCGAGCAACACCAAAGGCTTCAAAGTCTTACACAAGATTCTAGAAGTGTGGAAGATTACCACAAGGATATGGAAATAATCATGATTCGAGCCAACATTGACGAAGAACAAGAGGCCACTATGGCAAGAGTTTTACATTGTTTAAATCAATATATTGCTAATGTGGTTGACTTGCAGCACTATGTTGAGTTGGAAGACATGGTTCACATGGTCATGAAAGTGGAACGACAACTAAAAAAGAAAGGTTCCACTAGAACCAATTTGGGTTCATCTTCATCATGGAAGTCAAATTGGAGCAAAGATGAAAAGGTTGTTTCAAAGCCTAAGATTGAGCCAATAAAGGATCATAAAGAGGGAGGCAACCAAAGCAAAGGTAAATCTGATTCCCAACACTCTAGAAATAGAGATGTTAAGTGTTTTAAATGTTTGGGAACAGGTCATATTGCATCTCAATGCCCAAATAAGAGAGTAATGATCTTAAGGGATGATGGTGATGTTGAAACCGAGAGTGAATCAGATGATGATCTTATGCCACCTTTGGAGGATGCTAATGATGGTGTAGAATATCCTGTTGATAGTAAATTGATGGCTGCTAGGCGTGCTCTCAACATGCAAGTTAAAGAGGATGCAGAGGTACAACGTGATAACATCTTTCATACTAGATGCCACATCAAAGATAAGGTATGTAGTATGATAATTGATGGTGGAAGTTGTACTAATGTAGCTAGCACTAGTTTAGTTGAAAAATTAAATTTGAAAACTTTGAAACATCTGAGGCCATATAAGCTACAATGGCTGAATGATTGTGGGGAAGTTAAAGTAAGTAAACAAGTGCTGGTTTCATTCTCTATTGGGAGATACAAGGATAAGGTTCTATGTGATGTAGTACCCATGCATGCTGAACACATTCTTTTGGGTCGACCTTGGCAATATGATAGGCGTGTGACACATGATGGATACTTAAATAGATATTCTTTTGTAATGAATAAAAGGCAAATCACTCTTGTACCATTAATACCTAGGCAAGTGTATGAGGATCAAATGTCAATAAAAAAAAGAGTGATACAAAAAATGAAAATGAGAGTACAAAAGAAAGAGAGATTGAGAGAAAAGCAAGTGAAAAGATAGAAAAAAATATTGTTGAGAGAAAAAAGAGGCAGCAAGTGAACTTGTTTGCAAAAGAGAGCGAGGTTAAAAGGGCTTTCTTTTCAAAATAGCCTATCGTTGTACTTTTGTGCAAAGAGGCTTGTTTACACACTAATGAGCCTAACTTTTCTTTGCCTAGTGCTATTGTGACTCTTTTGCAGGACTTTGATGATGTGTTTCCAAATGAAGTCCCTAACGATTTGCCACCTATTAGGGGAATTGAGCATCAAATAGACTTCGTCCTTGGAGCTACCATTCCTAATAGACCTGCATATAGAAGTAACCCCGAGGAGACAAAGGAGCTTCAAAGGCAAGTTGAAGAACTCTTGGCAAAAAGATATGTGAGGGAGAGCATGAGTCCATGTGCGGTACCAGTTTTACTAATGCCCAAAAAGGATGGAACATGGAGGATGTGCGTTGACTGTCGTGCAATTAATAAAATCATTGTAAAGTATCGACATTCTATTCCTAGACTTGATGACATGCTTGATGAATTGCATGGTTCTTGTGTGTTTAGTAAAATTGATCTTAAAAGAGGATATCATCAAATTAGGATTAGAGAGGGAGATGAGTGGAAAACTGCCTTTAAAACAAAATATGGTTTATATGAGTGGTTAGTGATGCCATTTGGGTTATCTAAGGCACCTAGCACTTTTATGAGGTTAATGAACCATGTTTTGCGTGCTTTTATTGACAAATTCATAGTTGTCTATTTTGATGATATTTTGATCTATAGCAAAGGTTTAGATGAGCACATTGAACATTTGCAAAGTGTATTGACTGTTTTAATGAAGGAAAAGTTGTATGCTAATTTGAAAAAGGGTTCCTTTTGTACAAATCAGATTATTTTTCTTGGTTATGTTGTAAGTGCTAAAGGAATTGAGGTTGATGAAGATAAGGTAAAGGCTATTAAAGAGTGGTCTATACCTAAAAGTGTAAGTGAGGTAAGAAGTTTTCATGGTTTGGCTAGTTTTTATAGAAGATTTGTGAAAGATTTTAGCACCCTTGCTGCACCATTAACTGAAATTGTGAAGAAACATGTGGGATTTAAGGGGGGTAGTGAACGAGAAAGGGCATTTAATCTAATTAAGGAGAAATTGGTTTCTGCACCATTACTTGCTTTACCTGATTTTACTAAAACTTTTGAAATTGAGTGTGATGCTTCAGGTATAGGCATTGGAGCTGTTTTAATGCAAGAAGGGCATCCAATTGCTTATTTTAGTGAGAAATTGAGTGGAGCAGCCCTAAACTATCCTACTTATGACAAGGAGATGTATGCATTGGCGAGAGCATTGGAAACTTGGTAACATTATCTTCTACCTAAAGAGTTTGTTATACACACTGATCATGAGTCCTTGAAGCATTTGAAAGGGCAAGGTAAGTTACATAAGAGACATGCCAAATGGGTTGAATTTATTGAGCCAATTCCTTATGTGATCAAATATAAACAAGGTCAGGAGAATGTGGTGGCTGATGCATTATCTAGAAGGTATGCACTTATCTCTATATTAAATGCAAAGTTGTTAGGATTTGAGTACATTAAAGAATTATATGTTAACGATCCTGATTTTGCTAATGTGTTTAATGCTTGCGAGAAAGTTGCATTTGGTAAGTTCTATAGGCATGATGGCCTTTTATTTAGAGAAAATAAATTGTGTGTGCCTTATAGTTCTTTGCGTGAATTGCTTGTGCGTGAAGCTCATGGGGGTGGTTTAATGGGACATTTTGGCATTGCAAAGACTTTAGATGTTTTAAAAGAACACTTCTTTTGGCCACATATGAAACGTGATGTTGAAAGAATATATAAGAAGTGTATCACTTGTAAACATGCTAAGTCTAGAGTTTTACCCCATGCATTGTATAACCCTCTGCCCATACCTAGTGAACCTTGGGTTGATATTTCTATGGACTTTGTTTTGGGTTTACCTAGGTCAAAAAAGGGAAATGACTCTGTTTTTGTTGTTGTTGATAGGTTTTCAAATATGGCACATTTCATTCCATGTCATAAAATTGATGATGCGACAAGCATAATTAATTTGTTTTTCAAGGAAATAGTCAGGTTGCATGGAATACCAAGGAGCATAGTTTCAGATCGAGATGCTAAGTTCTTGAGCCACTTTTGGAAAACTTTGTGGGGTAAGTTGGGTACTAAACTTTTGTTTTCTATTACTTGTCATTCACAAACTGATGGACAAACTCTGTCTACTTTGTTGCGTGCCACTATTCAAAAGAACTTGAAAATTTGGGAAGAATGTTTGCCACATGTTGAATTTGCTTACAATAGAAATGTCCATTCAACAACTAAATTTTCACCATTTGAGATTGTATATGGTTTTAATCCATTAACTCCTTTGGATTTATTACCTTTACCTATTGATGAGCGTGCTAGTATAGATGGTAAAAAGAAAGCTGAATTTGTCAAGCAATTGCATGAGAGAACACATCAACACATAGAAAAAAGAACTGAACAATATGCTACTCAAGCCAACAAAGGACGTAAGCACGTGGTTTTTCAGCCTGGAGATTGGGTTTGGGTGCATATGAGAAAGGAGAGGTTCCCAGCACAAAGGCGCTCCAAGTTGTTTCCAAGGGGAGATGGTCAATTTCAAGTGGTTGCACGGATCAATGACAATGCCTACAAATTGGATCTTCCGGGTGAGTATAATGTGAGTGCTACTTTCAATGTTTCTGATCTTTCTCCTTTCGATGTAGGTGAAGATTCGAGGACGAATCCTTTTGAGGAGAGGGGGAATGATGAGAACCATCAAGGGAATACCATTAAAAGTTTAAGTGATCCTTTGCACATTCATGGAGGTCCAATTACAATAGCAAGAAGCAAAAAGATGCAAGCTGCTTTAAATGGATTAATTGAGAAAATATGGATTGAAAATGCAATTCAAGATGCAAGACATCATGAATTGGGCTTGAAGAGAAGACAAGGCATTGTGGGCATTATTCAAGTTATTAGGCAGCCAAATACACAATTTGTATCAAATGTAAAAATGTCAAATTTGGAATACAAACTATATTGATTGAGCTAGAAATAACGTGCAAACTATATACCGTTGGAAAGATAATTAAGTTAGCTTTCCAATAAATTTTACAGAGCTAGATTTAGAGTTCTCTAGAAGGAGTTATGACCAATTCATTACAGCTTGTTCAGACTTGAGATTTTCAACGACTCCTTTGTTTTCTCAACTTCATTTGTTTGTTTTGTTTCAAGTTTGTCAATGTGTAAGATAAGTCTACCATCAATGGTGGTGGGCTAATATTAAGTTTGTCAATGATAGCATTAATTATAGTAGGTTAGCATTAAGTTTGTCAAATATAGCATTAATTATGGTAGGTTGGTGAAGACTTTTGAAACATCTTTTGACAAACCTACTTGGAGGGTTGTTCCAATGTTTCCATTTGTATTTTTAGGATCTTGGGTTTCTTTTAGCCTATTTAAATTCAGCAACCTTGCTATGTAAGACATTAGAGATTAATGTTATTTGAATTTAAAAGATTATTCTTTCTTTGGTTCTTTTGAGAACTAGTGAACTTATCAAGAATTTGCATTCTTGTGGCATTCCAAATTTAGACTTATCACTCACCTTCTCATCTATTTCTTGAGTGTGGCGTCAATACCATTCTCTATACCTTTGGTTCATGTTTTCTTAAGAATTGGGTCAAGGTTTTGTTTGTCTTAAATCTGTTTAGAACTTTCTTGGGAAGTTAAAACTACAAATTAAGTGTGGGAATGGAAGTTTCATTGTGGGATTCGTATCACTATGTATTTATGAAAGGATCCGTATAACCTTTTTAAAAATAAGCAGAATTTAGTGATCTTTTTGTCATTCTATAAGAACTCTGGCTTTTTTTGGTTATTTTTATAAATTAATAAAATTGTATTTTTTAATCATGTTTTCAGGCAGCAAATCTATCAATGGCAGATTGGCTCCAATTTCTTTTACAAGAAAAATTCTACAACTTTTGCCAAAGACATGAAAGTCTCCAAACAAACAAATATTGTTTGCACTGTCGCAACAGTGTATGCAAAAAATATTGCTTGCCCCTTGACAATTTTCATAAACATTGACACTTGCAGGCATGGGCGGACCCAATTAAGACCCAGGAAGGGTTTCAGCCCCTTCTTAATCATTAATTTTTTTTTAAATGTACCTCAAGCCACTTCTGAAAATGTTACATAAAAAAAATTGGATATATTTTTCATATATTAAAAGACTTGTAGTTCAATAGTAAGAGTGTTATTTAATAGTTTTAAAGTTTTGGTTCAAATCCCAATTGGCACATTATTCTTTTTTTTTTTAAATAGTTTGTGAAAACTATTCAAAAAATGATATTTTCACGCATTTAAAATAAATAATTTATTACCATTATTATTTAGAATTTAAAAGAAAATAATAAAATTTGAGTTTATAAGACTTAAAACGTATTCAAGTGAGCATTTAAAAAAAATCCCAAGTTAAATAAAAAATTTTGAATTAAGCCCCCTTAATTTTAACTTCTAGGTCCGTCACTGCTTGCAAGTTTTCATAAACAATAAAAATAATTTAAATTACATCATTAAATTTCTAAAACCATCTACATCTCTCTCTCTTTTTCCTCTTATCTCTATGATATTATTTTAATATTTTAGATATTTACAAAAGAAAATAAGGATGTTGCAAAGTTGAATGTAGACCTATCCAAGTAAGTCGAATCTTGAATTGATTTTTAATTTATTTCTTCATTCCTATATCTATGTAAATAAATATCTTCTATGTTGCCAATGAATTATTATTAACTATTTATTTACTCACTTCCTCCGTATATATTTTAAATCTCTCTCACCAGACACACACAAAATGGAGCAAAAGTGTTATTTATACATCAAAGTCCACAGAAACAAGGGTGTAGCAAATCCTCCCCAAACAAATGTAATGGTTGTTCAGAATGGCTGCAAGAAAATATTATTTTCTGCTCACTGTACTGCAACGTTCATTCAATTACCTCCTTACTTCTTATATATACACACAAGTCCAAATTTGAACTATGATTAGAGTTGTACAGCACAATAAAATAAATCTACATAGGTATACAACTCTGGTAATAGCTCAAGTCTCTATATTTTGTAGTCTAGAACTTCACACTTGAGCATGACTCTATATAACTTTATTTAGGTCCGAGATCTTAGAGCTTTAATCCAATATTGTTTGCTTCTTAATCCAATGTTGGGCTCATATGTGAATATTTATGTCTTGCGACTATCATATAAGGTTAAGTTCAATTAAAAGTGATCTAGTAAAGTGTTCAGTGATTTGGGCTTTAATGTATCTGATAGGGCGTGAGCCTTTAATATGTAGAGATTTAAGGAAAATTTCTATTTTTATGATGACTGAAATAGAAATACCCAAAAACAATAGAAAAAGTTATCTATATAAATTGTTAGGGAGATTGCCAATTTCCCCCTATAGTAATCAAAATATACCATTTCCCCCCTTACTGTTTTTATAATGGCCAAAAACCCCCTTTACAGTATAAGTTTACAAAATTACCCTTATTTTCAACTACTCTTTTATTTATATTTATGATAAATTAAATAAATCACATGAATAGAAACTAAATAAAAACTTTAACATGAAAAACAAGAAATATATGTTTTGATATGAACAAAAAAAATTAATAATAAATTTTTTTCTTGTACTTATTTATTTTGTGAAAATTTTCTTATAATAAATATATAAGAAAATTATTATAAAATGATAAAAAATTATTATAAGAAAACTTGAATGACAAATAAAAATTTATTATAAGATAACTAATAAAATATTTTGCCTATATTTTTTACATTTAATTTTAAAATATTACAAAATGTTTCTTATAAGAAAATGTTCACAAAACATATATTTCTTATTTTTAATACTTAATTTTTTATTTAGTTTCTATTCATGTAATTTATAATAAATGTAAATAAAAAAGTAGCTAAAAATAAGGGTAATATTGTAAACTTATGGTGTCAGGGGGGTTTTAGGCCATTATGAAAATAACAGGGGGATAAATGGTATATGTTAATTACTGTAGGGGGGAAAGTGACAATCCCCCTAAATGGTTATGATCTCTAAGTCACGCATATCGTTCTATTCTTTCTAATATCACATCATCAGAGAGAGAGTACAAAAAAACTTATGGTGTGTTTACTTATTCGGAATATAAATGGCAATCAAGGAATGAAAATGAATGATGTGTTTACTTGCTTAAATGAGAGGTGGGCCCCACCTAAAATTGAGAATAATTACTAGAGTTGTCATTCCCATAGGGGAAGGTGGGAATGAAATTTCATTCTTTAAAGTGATCATATTACCCTCACTCAAATCCTAAAATTTCCATTTTATCCTTCCTTGTATTATTATTATGATGATGATGATGATGACGACGACGGTAATCAGTATTAATTATAATGGATAATAATTATAATATTTTTGCTATAATAATAATAACAACAACAACAACAACAATAATAACAATTATTAGAAATAATAATAAGTATTAATTGTAACAACAACAATAATAATAATTTGTAATTGTTGTTGTTGTAATTATTATTATTATTATTATTATTTCCAGATGAACAATTAATGAATGTGGAAGTATTACCTTGGTATGCTGATATAGTTAATTATCTTGTTACAGGTAAACTTCCAGAGCATTGGACCAAGTAAGACAAGGCTAAATTCTTTGCAGAGATAAAGAATTTCTTTTGGAATGACCCATATTTGTTCAAGTATTGTGCAGACCAAATTATTAGACGATGTGTCCAAGAAAGTGAAATTCAGAATATCCTTTCATTCTGCCATGAACAAGCTTGTGGAGGCCATTTCAGTGCTAAGAAAACAGCGACTAAAATTTTACAATGTGGTTTTAATGACCAACTATATTTCGAGATGCTTACACTTTCTGTTCTTCATGTGATAAGTGTCAACGAATGGGGAGCATTACACGAAGGAACATGATGCCACTAAATCCAATTTTAGTGGTTGAGATTTTTGATGTATGGGGTATCGATTTCATGGGACCCTTTTCCCCATCTTTTGGTCATCAATACATATTGGTTGCTGTTGACTATGTATCAAAATGGGTAGAAGCAATTGCATGTCGAACCAATGATCACAAAGTGGTGATAGGATTTTTGAAAAGCAACATTGTTTCACGCTTTGGATTCCCTCGAGCGATAATCAGTGATGGTGGTGCCTACTTTTGTAACAAAGCATTCAAAGCTCTTTTGACAAAGTATTCAATCACACACAAAGTGGCGACTCCGTATCATCCGCAAACCAGTGGCCAAGTTGAGATCTCCAATCGAGAAATAAAGCACATACTAGAAAAGACAGTGAGGCCAGACAGGAAAGATTGGTCATTACGACTTGATGATGCATTATGGGCATATAGAACTGCTTTCAAGACCCCGATTGGGATGTCACCCTACAGGCTAGTGTATGGAAAAGCTTGCCACCTACCTGTGGAACTCGAGCATCGTGCATATTGGGCCATCAAGAAATTCAACTTTGACATGCAGCAAGCCAGCTCAGAAAGAAGATTACAACTGGCAAAACTTAAGGAAATTCACAATGATGCCTATGAAAATGCCAAGATTTACAAGCAACGAATGAAAGTCTTCCACGACAAGCACATTATGAGAAAATCTTTCACTCCAGGTCAGAAAGTGTTTTTTTTCAATTCTCGCTTGCACCTATTCCCAGGTAAGTTACGCTCTCGATGGTCTGGTCTCTTTATTGTTCATACTGTTTTTCCACATGGGACAATTGAAATTAAGGACCCAAAGAACAGTGTCACGTTTAAAGTTAACGGTCAAAGATTAAAGCCATATCTAGAGTACCAACCACATGGAGAAGACACCGAAACAAATTTGAGTGACCCACCAGAGTTGAATTGATTTTTTTTCTTTTCGTTGATTTGATTTGATTTTGTTTTCCTTCTTTATATTATTCTTTTGCTAATTGAAATTATTTTTGCATAAGTGTGTTTGTTTAACTATTACGTTTTCTCTTATCATTTTTAATCATGAGTACCTTACTTAGACCGTTCCTCCTGAACATTCTTAAACCACTTCAACGTGTCAAAACTCATCTCAAAAGGCAGATTCAATTTTGTAAAACACAACGCATTTGGACTCTACAACCACCAGAGTTAGTAGCCTATGTTGAGGGTTTAGAACGCCAACTCAGAGACATTGAGAGAAGTGTTTACGACATCCAGTTGGAACTTGAGGTAAATTCAATAAGAGGACGATTTTAATTTTCTTTGTGTGTTTTAATTTGTTTTTCTGTTTGTGTGCTTTAGTTTCTTACCCCAGTGAAGTGGCGGATAACAGTACTCCGTGACAATCAAGTCGGTTACTTCAGTTTCCCATAATAACTGATATTCTGAGGCGAAAGTATGGACAGAAACGAGATCTTAGCGAAACTTCACAAGCGATTCCCTTCACTTCCTCAGAATGCCGTCCTCACGATCTATAAAGCTCTGTCCGAAAGCATGTGATTGCTCATGAGGAATAACATACCTGCTGATATCCGTTGGTTAATCGAGGCGAAAGTACGATTGGCAGGTGAGTTACCTCCAAAATTTATTGCATTCATGCCTGGTTGTGGTAAAAGAAATTATACAAGAAAACGATGAGCTCGAAGAATTTCTGTTGCTTGTCATAAGTGTGCCAGAATGAGTTACGATAGAAACCCATGTTCTTTAGGAATGGTGTCTGATAACAGGGAAGATAAGATTCAATTCATTAGGGATGGCTTGAATAAGGAGTTATTAGATGATATCCTTTTGTCTCTTGAAACGCATCCCAGTGGATATGTGCAAGCAGCAATTCTCCAGTTATGACCATTATTCCAGAAACAGCATGCACGATATAGTCTTGCGAATCTGACTATAAACGACCATGTTTGCCAGTTTATAAGAAAACTGGATAGGAAGCCTATCCTCGACCAATAGAGGGTGTTCAAGTCATTTCTGGACGTAAAACCAGAGGAAGATGTGAGCCACAGTCACAACTACCTGTAAATATCATTTTACTTTATTGTTATTTTATTTCATTTCACTGTTGTTTTATTGTTTGCATTATTGTCTTTAATAATTTAATTACTGTTTGCTTTTTCCTTTTACTGTTTCTTTTTTTACTCACGAGCCATGTGCTTTACGTGTTATTTGACATTGACATGCTACCTCATACACAGCTGTGACCTTCTGTCACAAAGATTCTTAAATGTGATTTCTTTTTTTTTTGTCAAGCACTCACAAATTGTTTTTGAGAAGTATCCCAATGGCAGCTACTCCAATAAACAATTGAAGAACATTTGTGTGCTTTCTGGATTTACCTATGGAAAACATAAAGAGTTCGTTGAGGCAGCCATAGATCTTGGTCGAAACATAGAAGCGAGAAAATTACACTTGGTGTATGGAGGAGGTAACCGAGGGTTATCAAAAATGGTCTCAGAAGCAGCTTTTATCAGAGGAAGTCAAGTGTTAGGCATCATCCCAAGAGTCCTAAAACCATTGGGCAGTTCGTCTGACTCATCAACCGGAGAAGAGTTAGTTGTCTCAGGTATGCAAAAAAGAATAACTGAAATGCTTAATCATGCTGATGCTTTTATTTTCCTTCTAGGAGATCTTGCAACATTAGAGGCACTTATCACACTAGCATCTTGGGCCCATCTGCACATCCACCAGAAACCCATCGGTTTGTTAAATGTCAATAACTTTTATGATGGCTTTATCGCATTTCTTAACCATGCAATAAAAAACTATTTCATTCCCTCTAATGCGAAAAAACTCTTTATTTGTGCTCACACTGCTAATGAGCTACTTGATATGTTACAAGCTTATAAACCGGAGCCGAACCCCTGGACCTTTGTGTTGGAGCGTCCAAATAATGATGCTAACAGTAGCGGCAGTAAGAAGTACAAATTAGATTTAACTCTCCGCCTGTAAATATTTTCTTCTGTGTTGCACCACCCAGGTGATGTCTTCTAAACTCTACTTATTTCCTTTAAAACATTGAGGACAATGTTTCGTTCTGGTTGGGGGGAGGGAATAGTCGACAAATGTGAAATCTTGGTTAAGTTTTTACTAATTTTTTGTTGTAGAAACTAACTATTGCTAACTTTTTGTGTTGAAGATGGCTGAATATGGAGTGTAGTTACTCTAGAAACGCATCTTCATTGTTCGAAAAACAAAACCAGAAATAAAAAAAATAAAATAAAAAATAAAAAACAAACAAAAAAAAAATTTCTTTATTAAGTTTTAATGTTCATTTTTCTTCTTTTTTTTATTTTCTCCTCTATAAATATATACATTTTCCAACTTTTGAGTCAAAGATAGCTGAATATGGAGTGTAGTGCCTCTAGAAACGCATTTTCTTAAAAAAAAATCATTTTCTTTTTCCATCATTTTAAGTGTTACTTTTCTAATTAGACTTTTTGCATCATTTTCGCATTTCTGCATACATATTTTCCTTTCATGTTTAGAATAGGTTGGGGGGTAGAATGTTGTTTGAAAAAAAAAACAACAATTGTGTGATTTGTTTTAACATTGGATGACTTAATTAATTTCAAATTTTAATATTTGTATTATCTTTGGTCTTAAGTAATGTTACGCTATATTTGATACTTTATATGTTGATGTCGGAGACGAATATCAGTTGCTTGAAGGAATGAACATGTCATAAATAAGTGCCAAGTGAGTTGTTGAGCCTATCATTTTCTTGGAGAGTAACCCTTTTGCCCATTCTCTATACAGCATAGCAGTTTATTATTTTATACACAATCAATCTCTAGTTTTCTTTTGAGTTAACCTGTAAAAAAAAAAATTGTTGTAAAATAAAAAAAAAAAGAAAAAAAATGTGTGTTGCTACATTTGGAGGCCCATCTAAATAGTAGATATGGACGATTATTTAGAGCCCTAAAAGACGATGGAAAGGCCATCTTTGACCCGTTTGAGCCTTTTTAACCATCCCTTTTATTAAATATCCATAGTTAACCCTTTTGAACCTTTAAAAAAAAATATATCTTCTTTGTCAACTTATCATCTTGACCCACTGCGATTTGGAGTATTACCCAATTTCTTATAAGTTCTATCACCTATTTATGTTTGAGAAAAATGTAAATAAGTATTTTTGTTCAGTGAAGTTATGCCAAAAAAAAAAAAACAACAACAACAACAAAAGTTGTTGTTTCAAAAGAAAAATAAAAAAATAAAATAATAGGTGAAATCCACCTTGCAACTTCAAAAAAAAATAATAATAATAAAAAAAATAAAAAAATATTTCTCTACATTTTTTTTTCAATCATACACTTTGTTTTTCCTTATTTTCCTTCTTTGTTAGTCATGTCCCTAGCCTACGTTACATCCTAATAAAAGTTCTTCTTGATTTTAGGGAACTATAGTCTGAAGTAGAATCTAGTAATGTGGGCTAAAAAGATGTAGTGATGCATAAAAAAAAAGATAAATAAATTAGGTTGACTAACATTTTTATTTGACTTGAGATCGTATTATTTCTAAGCTGAGGGCATATTTCTTTCATCTTGGTGAGAGCATGTGATATCACTTCTTTATTATTTTCTCTCTCAAGTACCATTCATTGGAGTGACTATTTTTTTTGGGTTTAATTTCTTTGTGAGAGTGTCACTATTTCCAGTGAGAATTTGGGGTTTGACATGTCATTCTTGAAAGTAGCTATAACAAAGTCTACTATGCTGATTCATATGGATGGTTAATATAAGTGTGATGTTTCTTTAGACTGGAGATAATGCTTATACTTTTATTTGATTGCTATCATTAATCTGATTGAATAAACGAGTGTTCAAAAAAAAAAAATCATTTTGAATTTGAATTTTGTTTTCGCTTTATTTGCTAGGGACTAGCAATCAGCTGGTTGGGGGGTGTGTTGAGTGTTAGAAAATGCATATTTATAAAGGAGAAAACCGTCATTTTACATTTCAAGTCTTACTAACAACCCTTACTTTTATGTATCTAACATTCTTGTGGTTTAATTACGTGTGTTTTATTTTAATTAAGTAATTTATGTATTTTAGGGGCATTATAGTCATTCCACAATAAAGGAGAGATCATACGGTAAAACGGACATCACTTTTGAACTCAGGACGGTCGAAAACCTTAGGAGGAGTATAAAAGGAAAAATGGCACTATTCACATGTACGGTACTATTCATGGGTATGGTACTGTTTACGTTACTGTTCATCCGGGTCAAACCGTGCTACTGTTCATCCGCGTGGTCAAACCGTGGACTGTTGACTGACGACGTGGCGCAATCCTGAGCGTCCAAACTGTTTTTAATCCGATGGCCATGATTTACTCCATGTATCTATAAAAAGGGGGCCTCCCCCCCCTAATTTGATATCTCTGAATCCATTTTTGGAATCAATTTTCTGTAATTCCCTCTCTATCTTGTATTTTCTTCGTATTTTAATAAATTCTCATTTTGCCCCTACTTCAATTATGAGTGGCTAATTTTCTTTCAAGTTTGAGTTGAAGGTAAAGTTAATAAATTCTCTAGTACAAGGTTATTATTATTTGGCACGATAAGCCCTTAGCACCATATTGATTAAAGCGTGGTTCATGAGGTGTGGATTCTCCCCTCATGATTTAATTGGCATTAATACGGATTATTTAGCTCATGATGCATGTTGATACGGATCCAGATACCCAAGTACGTCATTTCAATAGAATTCTCTTCAATTTATTCTCGTCATTTCAATTCCAATTTTATAATTCATTCTCGCCATTTTAATTTATGTTTTAACATAATCCAAATCATTTCCACCACAAATCCAACCACCCATTTACAAAATTAATTCTACAAACAATTAAAATCCACCTCCTCGTGGGATCGACACTCGTCACCATTGATCTATACTACAATAGATTCGTGCGCTTGCGAGTACATTAAAATTTGCACAACAAGTTTTTGGCGCCGTTGCCGGGAGGTAAGTAATTTTGATTCATAGAATTAATTTTTGTGAATAATTTCTTTTAAATTGTTTTCTTGTAATTTTTTATTATAAAAAAAAAGTAAATCCGCATTTAGAGGTTAGTATTTCTTTTCTTTCTCTATTCTTTATAATTCTGTAATTTAATTTTCAATTTATTTTTCTTTATAATTTTTTTTCTTATTAATTTCCTTTTAGTTAATTTATTTCACGTCTTTATTTTTAGTGTGTTTTTATAGAAATGTTGTAACAGCGCAATAAGGTTAGTATCGTAATCTCTCCCTCTTGTTTATTTTTATTTGTTTTGTTCCCATCTTTATTTTTATTTTATTTGTTTTGCATGCATGGTCGTAGGTCATTATTACCTAATCTTGAACCTATAGACCTTGAACTTGAGAAAACACTTCGCACACACAAACAAGTTAAAAATAAAATGGATTTACAAGCGCCACAGGAGAGGCCATTTAAGGACTATTTTAGTCCCTTAGCTAATTTGAGCACATCATGCATAAGATACCCAAATGTAGCTGCTAGGAGCTTTGAGTTAAAACCTAGTGTGCTAAATTGTCCCCCCACATTGTATGGCTTAGAAAATGAGGATCCATATAATTATCTAAATGATTTTCATGCTATTTGTCAAACTTTTAAATACGAAAATTTTTCAGACGATGATGTTAAACTCAGATTATTCCCATTTTCTTTAAAGGATAGAGCTCGTTCATGATTAAATACATTGTCTGCCAATAGCATTTCATCATGAGAACAAATGGTAACAAAATTTTTGAATAAATATTTCCCAGTGCATAAAACCAATGCTATTCGCAGGGAAATCTCGGAGTTTACGCAGAGAGAGGACGAGTAATTTTTCGAAACATGGGAGCGATTCAATGGGCTACTCTTGAAGTGTCCACATTATGGGTACGAGAAATGGCACCAATGCCAATACTTTTTGGAAGGATTATTGCCGAATGTGCAAGAATGGCTAATGACAACAAGTGGAGGGGAGCTAATGTCAAAAAGTGCATCAGAAATTTGGGAGTTTTTCCAGCGACAAGTGGATAATTCCCAACAACGGAGTCGATCACTTAGGAATACTAGAAGAATTAAGGGAGTAAATGAGGTTCACATTGGCGAGTCAACTTCGGGAATCAAAGAAGTCAAGGAGATGGTTGAAGGTCTTGCTCGACAAATAGCATCGTTATCAACTGCTAAATCAACAGAACCACATGACCCTGACTCATACTCTGATCAAGCCAATGCCATAGGTGTAATGAGAAAGCCATCAAATTACAACCCATACTCCAACACATATAACCCTGGATGGAGAGACCACCCCAATTTTTCATGGTCTCAAAGATTCCAACAAAATGGACCAGCAGCTCCAGCTCCACCAATGCAACAAATTCCTCAAGTGCCTCAAGCCTCTCAGCCCCCATTCAGACCATACAATCAAAACTAGAACTACACTCAACCCAGACTATGGAAGATTCATTCCAGAATCTCAAGAATCTTACTCACTCCTACGATTGAGCAACAAAACCGCACCATTGATGGACTACGAAATGAGTTGAGATCAGGCTTTAACTCACAAGCCCAGTCAGTTTCAAACCTTGAGAAGATGGTGGGACAACTTGCTTCTTCAGTTCAGACCTTGGCAATGACTGTTGAGAAAGGTAAGTTTCCAAGTCAACCAGTGCCTAATCCTAAAGGAATACATAAAGCAAGTACCAGTTCACCACAGCAGCATGGAGAGGTCAAAGCAGTCATGACCTTAGGAAAAGGAAAAGAAGTCGACAACAAAGTGGAGATGCCGGTGACAAAAGAAAATCAAATTGTACCTGTGAATGTTGAGGACTCACCACCGGAGGAGAAAGAAGAAACCAACCCACGAGAATATGTTCCCAAAGCACCATTTCCTCAGAGGTTAGCTAAAGCCAAAAAGGGAAAATCCACAGGTGAGATTCTAGAAATCTTCAAACAGGTAAGTGTTAACATCCCTTTGCTTGCTTGATGCTATTAAACAAGTTCCATCTTATGCCAAGTTTCTCAAAGACCTTTGTACTAAAAAGAGAAATATGCATGTTCAAAAGAAGGCATTTTTAACAGAAAACGTTAGTTCTATACTCCAACACAAAATTCTTTTAAAATGCAAAGACCCAGGCTCCCCCACTATTTCATGTAGTATAGGGAACCACACAATTGAGAATGCTTTGTTGGATTTAGGAGCTAGTGTAAATTTATTGCCTTACTCTGTATTTGTGAAACTTGGACTGGGAGAATTACACCCAACTCCAGTGGTGTTACAGCTTGCAGATTGATCCACGAAAATACCTCGTGGTATTGTGGAGGACGTGCTTATCCAGGTAGACAAGTTTTATTTTTCTGTTGATTTCATTATAATTGACACTCAACCAACACAGGATTCAAGGAAGCACATCCCCATTATCTTAGGCCGGCCTTTCTTGGCAACTGCGGATGCTCACATTCAATGCAGAACTGGAAATATGCAGTTGTCCTTCGGCAATATGACTATGGAGCTGAACATTTTCAACATTGCCAAACAACCTCACAATGCAGATGATGGAATTGTTGATGTGGATTTAATAGAAGCATTAGTTGATGACACTTTTATTTCAAACCTTAGTGATGATCCTTTATAGACATGCTTAACTCACTTTGGTTTTGATTTTGATATTGACAGATCAGTTGAAGAGGTCAACGCCCTACTTGACTCAACACCATCCATGGACACTAATAAATGGAAGTCAAGAGTTGAACAACTAGCACCATCAGAGAAGAAATTCATCCCATCATCAGAATCACCACCGAAACTCGAGCTCAAACCACTGTCCAACACTTTGGAATATGCATTTTTAGGGGAAGAAAGTACTCTACCGGTAATCATCTCTTCATCCCTCAATGAAAATGCTAAATCTACTAGGGAAATGCAACGTCGATTAAATCCTAACATGAAAGAAGTTGTTAGAACTGAAGTCCTTAACCTATTAGACGCAGGTATCATTTACCCAATTTCTGATAGTTCATGGGTCAGTCCTATACAAGTTGTCCCCAAAAAGTCAGGAGTCACAGTAGTTACGAATGCTGATAATGAATTAATACCCACTAAAGTGACTACAAGATGACGTGCATGCATTGATTATAGAAAATTAAATTCTGTCACACGTAAAGACCATTTTCCTTTACCATTTATCGATCAAATGCTTGATAGATTAGCAGGCCATGAATTTTATTGCTTCTTAGATGGCTACTCAGGATACAATCAGATCCCCATAGCACCAAAAGATCAAGAGAAAACCACTTTCACTTACCCTTTTGGTGCTTTTGCATATAGGAGAATGCCATTTGGATTATGTAATGCACCTGCTACATTTCAACGATGCATATTGAGCATTTTTTCTGATATGGTTGAACGTTTCCTTGAAGTCTTTATGGATGACTTTTCTGTCTTTGGTGACTCTTTGATCAATGTTTACATCATCTAACACTAGTTTTGCAGAGATGTATCGAGAAGAACTTGGTCTTAAATTGGGAGAAATGTCATTTTATGATAAAACAAGGTATTGTTCTCGGTCACATCATTTCGAGCAAAGGTATTGAGGTTGACAAAGCCAAGGTGAATCTTATTTATAATTTTCCTCCACCCAAAACAGTCAAAGAAGTAAGATCTTTCCTTAGGCATGCTGGTTTTTATAGACGTTTCATTAAAGATTTTAGCAAAGTTTCTAAACCCTTATGCAATCTACTTGCTAAGGATGTACCATTTGTCTTTGATGATTCATGTCTTGTTGCGTTTTAAAAATTAAAGCATTTGTTGACATCATCACCCATCATTCAGCCCCCAAACTGGAGCTTACCATTTGAGCTCATGTGTGATGCATCTGATTATGTAGTAGGAGCAGTATTAGGACAAAGAGTTGATCGAATTCCCCACGTTATTTACTATGCTAGTATGACATTGAATGATACACAGTTGAACTATTCAACTACTGAAAAAGAAATGCTAGCAGTAGTGTTTGCATTGGAAAAATTTCGATCTTATCTCATTGGTTGTAAAATAATTGTATTCACAGATCATGCTACTCTTAAATATCTTTTCACAAAAAAAGATGCAAAAGCTAGACTAATTCGTTGGGTGTTACTTTTGCAGGAATTTGAATTGGAATTCAAAGATAAAAAAGGGATAGAAAATGTTGTGGCGGACCATCTCTCTCGTCTACATTTTGACACAATTACAGAGTCATTACCATTGAATGAGTCATTTCCAGATGAACAATTAATGAATGTGGAAGTATTACCTTAGTATGCTGATATAGTTAATTATCTTGTTATATGTAAACTTCCAGAGTATTGGACCAAGCAAGACAAGGCTAAATTCTTTGCAGAGATAAAGAATTTCTTTTGGGATGACCCATTATTGTTCAAGTATTGTGCAAACCAAATTGTTAGACGATGTGTCCAAGAAAGTAAAATTCAGAATATCCTTTCATTCTGCCATGAACAAGCTTGTGGAGGCCATTTCAGTGCTAAGAAACAGCGACTAAAATTTTACAATGTGGTTTTAATGGCCAACTATATTTCGAGATGCTTACACTTTCTGTTCTTCATGTGATAAGTGTCAACGAATGGGGAGCATTACACGAAGGAACATGATGCCACTAAATCCAATTTTAGTGGTTGAGATTTTTTATGTATGGGGTATCGACTTCATGGGACCCTTTTCCCCATCTTTTGGTCATCAATACATATTGGTTGCTGTTGACTATGTATCAAAATGGGTAGAAGCAATTGCATGTCTAACCAATGATCACAAAGTGGTGGTAGGATTTTTGAAAAGCAACATTGTTTCACGTTTTGGATTCCCTCGAGCGATAATCAGTGATGGTGGTGCCTACTTTTGTAACAAAGCATTCAAAGCTCTTTTGACAAAGTATTCAATCACACACAAAGTGGCGACTCCGTATCATCCGCAAACCAGTGGCCAAGTTGAGATCTCCAATCGAGAAATAAAGCACATACTAGAAAAAACAGTGAGGCCAGGCAGGAAAGATTGGTCATTACGACTTGATTATTGGCAAAACTTGAGGAAATTCGCAATGATGCCTATGAAAATGCCAAGATTTACAAGCAACGAATGAAAGTCTTCCACGACAAGCACATTATGAGAAAATCTTTCACTCCAGGTCAGAAAGTGCTTTTGTTCAATTCTCGCTTGCACCTATTCCCAGGTAAGTTACGCTCTCGATGGTCTGGTCTCTTTATTGTTCATACTGTTTTTCCACATGGGGTAATTGAAATTAAGGACCCAAAGAACAGTGTCACGTTTAAAGTTAACGGTGAAAGATTAAAGCCATATCTAGAGTACCAACCACATGGAGAAGACACCGAAATAAATTTGAGTGACCCACCAGCCATATCTGTTTGTGTGCTTTAGTTTCTTACCCCGGTGAAGTGGCGGATAACGGTACTCCGTGACAATCAAATCGGTTACTTTAGTTTCCCATAATAACTGATATTCTGAGGCGAAAGTATGGACAGAAACGAGATCTTAGCGAAGCTTCACAAGCGATTCCCTTCACTTCCTCAGAATGCCATCCTTACGATCTATAAAGCTCAGTCCGAACGCATGCGATTGCTCATGAGGAATAACATACCTACTGATATCCGTTGGTTAATCAAGGCGAAAATACGATTGGCAGGTGAGTTACCTCCAAAATTTATTGCATTCATGCCTGGTTGTGGTAAAAGAAATTATGCAAGAAAACAACGAGCTCGAAGAATTTCTGTTGCTTGTCATAAGTGTGCCAGAATGAGTTGCGATAGAAACCCATGTTCTTTAGGAATGGTGTCTGATAACAGGGAAGATAAGATTCAATTCATTAGGGATGGCTTGAATAAGGAGTCATTAGATGATATTCTTTTGTCTCTTGAAACGCATCACATTGGATATGTGCAAGGAGCAATTCTCCAGTTATGGCCATTATTCCAGAAAGAGCATGCACGATATAGTCTTGGGAATCTGACTATAAACGACCCTGTTTGCCAGTTTATAAGAAAACTGGATAGGAAGCCTATCATCTTTATTTTATTTCATTTCACTGTTGTTTTATTGTTTGCATTATTGTCTTTAATAATTTAATTACTGTTTGCTTTTTCCCTTTTACTGTTTCCTTTTTTACTCACGAGCCATGTGCTTTACGTGTTATTTGACATTGACATGCTACCTCATACACAGCTGTGACCTATTGTCACAAAGACTCTTAAATGTGATTTCTTTTTTTTTTTGTCAAGCACTCACAAATTGTTTTTGAGAAGTATCCCAATGGCAGCTACTCCCAATAGACAATTCAAGACAATTTGTGTGCTTTCTGGATTTACCTATGGAAAACATAAAGAGTTCGTTGTGGCAGCCATAGATCTTGGTCGAAACATAGCAGGGAGAAAATTACACTTGGTGTATGAAGGAGGTAACCGAGGGTTTTCAAAAATGGTCTCAGAAGCAGCTTTTATCAGAGGAAGTCAAGTGTTAGGCATCATCCCAAGAGTCCTAAAACCATTGGGCAGTTCGTCTGACTCATCAACTGGAGAAGAGTTAGTTGTCTCAGGTATGCAAAAAAGAATAACTGAAATGCTTAATCATGCTGATGCTTTTATTTTCCTTCTAGGAGATCTTGCAACATTAGAGGCACTTATCACACTAGCATCTTGGGCCCATCTGCACATCCACCAGAAACCCATCGGTTTGTTAAATGTCAATAACTTTTATGATGGCTTTATCAGCATTTCTTAACCATGCAATAAAAAACTATTTCATTCCCTCTAATGTGAAAAAACTCTTTATTTGTGCTCACACTGCTAATGAGCTACTTGATATGTTACAAGCTTATAAACCGGAGCCGAACCCCTGGACCATTGTGTTGGAGCGTCCAAATAATGATGGTAACAGTAGCGGCAGTAAGAAGTAGAAATTAGATTTAACTCTCCGCCTGTAAATATTTTCTTATGTGTTGCACCACACAGGTGATGTCTTCTAAGCTCTACTTCTTTCCTTTAAAACATTGAGGACAATGTTTCGTTCTGGTTGGGGGGAGGGAATAGTCGACAAATGTGAAATCTTGGTTAAGTTTTTACTAATTTTTTGTTGTAGAAACTAACTATTGCTAATTTTTTGTGTTGAAGATGGCTGAATATGGAGTGTAGTTTCTCTAGAAACGCATCTTCATTTTTTTTTATTTTCTCCTCTATAAATATATACATTTTCCAACTTTTGAGTCGAAGATGGCTGAATATGGAGTGTAGTGCCTCTAGAAACGCATCTTCTTAAAAAAAAAATCATTTTCTTTTTCCATCATTTTAAGTGTAGCTTTTCTAATTAGACTTTTTGCATCATTTTCACATTTCAGCATGCATATTTTCCTTTCATGTTTAGAATAGGTTGGGGGGTAGAATGTTGTTTGAAAAAAAAAACAACAATTGTGTGATTTGTTTTAACATTGGATGACTTGATTAATTTCAAATTTTAATATTTGTATTATCTTTAGTCTTAAGTAATGTTACGCTATATTTGATACTTTACATGTTGATGTCGGAGACGAATATCAGTTGCTTGAAGGAATGAACATGTCATAAATAAGTGACAAGTGAGTTGTTGAGCCTATCATTTTCTTAGAGAGTAACCCTTTTGCCCATTCTCTATACAGCTTAGCAGTTTATTATTTTATACACGATCTCTAGTTTTCTTTTGAGTTAACCCTTAAAAAAAATTGTTGTAAAATATAAAAAAAAAGAAAAAAAATGTGTGTTGCTACATTTGGAGGCCCATCTAACTAGTAGATATGGACGATTATTTAGAGCCCTAAAAGACGATGGAAAGGCCATCTTTGACCCGTTTGAGCCTTTCTAACCATCCCTTTTATTAAATATCCCTAGTTAACCCTTTTGAGCCTTTAAAAAAAAAATCTCTTCTTTGTTAACTTATCATCTTGACCCACTCCGATTTGGAGTATTACCCAATTTCTTATAAGTTCTATCACCTATTTATGTTTGAGAAAAATGTAAATAAGTATTTTTGTTCAGTGAAGTTATGCCAAAAAAAAAAAAACAACAACAACAACAAAAGTTGTTGTTTCAAAAGAAAAATAAAAAAATAAAATAATAGGTGAAATCCACCTTGCAACTTAAAAAAAATAATAAATAAATAAATAAATATTTCTCTACATTGTTTTTCAAACATACACTTTGTTTTTCTTATTTTCCTTCTTTGTTAGCCATGTCCCTAGCCTATGTTACATCCTAATAAAAGTCCTTCTTGATTTTAGGGAACTATAGTCTGAAGTAGAAGCTAGTAATGTGGGCTAAAAAGATGTAGATCAGCATAAAAAAAAAAGATAAATAAATTGGGTTGACTAACATTTTTATTTGACTTGAGATCGTATTATTTCTAAGCTGAAGGTATATTTCTTTCATCTTGGTGAGAGCATGTGATATCACTTCTTTATTATTTTCTCTCTCAAGTACCATTCATTGGAGTGACTATTTTTATTGGGTTTAATTTCTTTGTGAGAGTGTCACTAATTCCAGTGAAAATTTGGGATTTGACATGTCATTCTTGAAAGTAGCTATAACAAAGTCTACTGGGCTGATTCATGTGGATGGTTAATGTAAGTGTGATGTTTCTTTAGATTGGAGATAATGCTTATACTTTTATTTGATTGCTATCATTAATCTGATTGAATAAACACGAGTGTATCTAATAAAATTAAAAAAAAATCATTTTCGATTTGAATTTTGTTTTCGCTTTATTTGCTAGGGACTAGCAATAAGCTGGTTGGGGGGTGTGTTGAGTGTTAGAAAATACATATTTATAAAGGAGAAAACCGTCATTTTACATTTCAAGTCTTACTAACAACTCTTACTTTTATGTATTTAACATTCTTGTGGTTTAATTACGTGTGTTTTATTTTAATTAAGTAATTTATGTATTTTAGGGGCATTATAGTTATTTGACAATAAAGGAGAGATCATACGGCAAATCGGACATCACTTTTGAACTCAGGACGGTTGAAAACCTTAGGAGGAGTATAAAAGGAAAAATGGCACTATTCACATGTATGGTACTATTCACTGGTACGGTACTGTCTACGTTACTGTTCACGACACTGTTCACATAGACGGATCAATGACGTGGCATTGACCGATGACATGGCATTGACTGATGAGGTGTCACGATCCTGTTGGACTAAAATTCTTATATATTGTTGATGGTGACGTGGCAGCATATCAGTGGACGAAAAATCATGTGTACGGTGCATACATCACACAGGATTATTTTCAACCAAAGCGCATTACTATTCATCCTGGTCAAACCGTGTTACTGTTCATCCACGTGGTCAAACCGTGGACTGTTGACTGACAATGTGGCACAATCTTGAGCGTCCAAACTGTTTTTAATCCGATGGCCATGATTTACTCTATGTATCTATAAAAAGGGGGCCTCCCCCCCCTAATTTGATATCTCTGAATCCATTTTTGGGATCCATTTTCTGTAATTCCTTCTCTATCTTGTATTTTCTTCGTATTTTAATAAATTTCTATTTTGCCCCTAGTTCAATTATGAGTGGCTAATTTTCTTTCAAGCTTGGGTTGAAGGTGAAGTCTCAACATGTGTCATGGGCTTTATTTGGTAAATTTAGTTTCTCTTCCCCTCTAGTTTTGTGGATGTTTTGACTTCTCGTCGACAAATAATACTAATCTTGTCTAGTACCGCCTTGGTTTCACCGGCCCTCTAGTACAAGGTTATTATTATTTGGCACGATAAGCCCTTAGCACTATATTGATTAGAGCGTGGTTCATGAGGTGTGGATTCCCCCCTCATGATTTAATTGGCATTAATACGGATTATTTAGCTCATGATGCATGTTGATACGGATCCAGATAGCCAAGTACGTCATTTCAATAGAATTCTCTTCAATTTATTCTCGCCATTTCAATTCCAATTTTATAATTCATTCTCGCCATTTTAATTTATGGTTTAGCATAATCCAAATCATTTCCACCACAAATCCAACCACCCATTTACAAAATTAATTCTACAAACAATTAAAATCCACCTCCTCGTGGGATCGACACTCGTCACCATTGATCTATACTACAATAGATTCGTGCGCTTGCGAGTACATTAAAATTTGCACAACAGACTTATCACTCACCTTCTCATCTATTTCTTGAGTGTGGCGTCAATACCATTCTCTATACCTTTGGTTCATGTTTTCTTAAGCATTGGGTCAAGGTTTTGTTTGTTTTAAATCTGTTTAGAACTTTCTTGAGAAGTTGAAACTACAAATTAAGTGTGGGATTGGAAGTTTCATTGTGGGATTCGCATCATTTGGTATCAGAGCTAGTTTCTAATCAAGTTTAAATGTCTTATTTATTTTGATTATCAAAAAAAAAAAGAAAAAAGAGAAAAAAACATACAAAAAAAAAAGATTACAAAAAGATTCAAGTATTTCTACTTTCATCAAATTGAATTTGAGTTATTCATTTTCCTTGACATAGTTTAAACACATATCAATTGTGTTGCTTTGCTTACTTACTTTCCTTTCTTCAATTTCCTTTTCATTTTTTGTATCCTCTTAATTTTTTTTCTTTGTTAGTGTGCTGGATTGTCATATTTGGCATGCCACTTGGGTTTTTTTTTTCTTGATTTTGTTTATTTAGTTTAATAAAGAACTGAAAGAGAGAATTAAGTGTGGTAAAAGGCAAAAGTTTTTTAGATCATTAGAGGGTAAAAGCCAATTTGTGTGTTAAACACGAGAGTTAAGTGATATCAAATTGAGTGAAACACGTGAGGGAGTGTTGTGAGGTCTTTTGCTAACAATTTTTTTCAGATCACAAATATGTCAAAAGATTAAGAAGCTATAGACCAATCAATCATGCTCAAAGCCATGCAACAACAATTTGAGCACATGAATAGATGTTTGGAGAGATCCGTGACAAATTGGAGAGGCAAGACACTGCCATAGCCAATCTACAAAGGGGGCAACAACCAATAGCTCCTAATGTAAGAGGTAATCAAGGGCGTGCTGTCATGGGAGAAGAAGATGGCGATGACATAGATGATTTTGATGACCAGGCCACCATTGACATGCGTGGAAGAGATAATAGAAGGGCAAGACGTATAGATCGTGATTTGGGGAGTATAAAACTGAAAATTCCTTCTTTTCAAGTTAAAAATGATCCGAACGCTTATTTGGAATGGGAAAAAAAGGTGGAGCTAGTATTTGATTGCCACAACTACTCTGAGGAGAAAAAGGTAAAACTAGCTGCTGTTGAATTTACTGATTATACTATTATTTGGTGGGATCAACTTGTTTTGAGTAGGAGACGAAATTGTGAAAGGCTATAAACACTTGGGAGGAGATGAAGGCCATCATGAGGAGATTTGTTCCTAATCATTATTATAGGGAGCAACACTAAAGGCTTCAAAGTCTTACACAAGGTTCTAGAAGTGTGGAAGATTACCACAAAGAGATGGAAATAATCATGATTCGAGCCAACATTGAAGAAGAACGAGAGGCCACTATGGCAAGATTTTTACATGGTTTAAATCAAGATATTGCTAATGTAGTTGACTTGCAGCACTATGTTGAGTTGGAAGACATGGTTCACATGGTCATGAAAGTGGAACGACAACTAAAAAAGAAAGGTTCCACTAGAACCAATTTGGGTTCATCTTCCTCATGGAAGTCAATAAAGGATCATAAAGAGGGAGGCAACCAAAGCAAAGGTAAATCTTATTCCCAACACTCTAGAAATAGAGATGTTAAGTGTTTTAAATGTTTGGGGACATGTCATATTGCATCTCAATGCCCAAATAAGAGAGTAATGATCTTGAGGGATGATGGTGATGTTGAAACCGAAAGTGAATCAGATGATGATCCTATGCCACCTTTGGAGGATGCTAATGATGGTGTAGAATATCCTGTTGATAGTAAATTGATGGTTGCTAAGTGTGCTCTCAACATGCAAGTTAAAGAGGATGCAGAGGTACACCGTGCTAACATCTTTCATACTAGATGCCACATAAAAAATAAGGTATGTAGTATGATAATTAATGCTGGAAGTTGTACTAATGTAGCTAGCACTAGTTTAGTTGAAAAATTAAATTTGAAAACTTTGAAACATCCGAGGCCATATAAGCTACAATGGCTGAATGATTGTGGGGAAGTTAAAGTAAGTAAACAAGTGCTGGTTTCATTCTCTATTGGAGATACAAGGATAAGGTTCTATGTGATGTAGTACCCATGTATGCTGGACACATTCTTTTGGGTCGACCTTGGCAATATGATAGGCGTGTGATACATGATGGATACTTAAATAGATATTCTTTTGTAATGAATAAAAGGCAAATCACTCTTGTACCATTAACACCTAGGCAAGTGTATGAGGATCAAATGTCAATAAAAAAAAAAGAGTGATACAAAAAATGAAAATGAGAGTACAAAAGAAAGAGAGATTGAGAGAAAAACAAGTGAAAAGATAGAAAAAAATATTGTTGAGAGAAAAGAGAGGCAACAAGTGAACTTGTTTGCAAAAGAGAGCGAGGTTAAGAGGGCTTTCTTTTCAAAATAGCCTATCGTTGTACTTTTGTGCAAAGAGGCTTGTTTACACACTAATGAGCCTAACTTTTCTTTGCCTAGTGCTATTGTGACTCTTTTGCAGGACTTTGATGATGTGTTTCCAAATTAAGTCCCTAACGGTTTGCCACCTATTAGGGGAATTAAGTATCAAATAGACTTCGTCCTTGGAGCTACCATTCCTAATAGACCTGCATATAAAAGTAACCCAGAGGAGACAAAGGAGCTTCAAAGGCAAGTTGAAGAACTCTTGGCAAAGATATATGAGGGAGAGCATGAGTCCATGTGCGGTACCAGTTTTACTAGTGCCCAAAAAGGATGGAACATGGAGGATGTGCGTTGACTGTCGTGCAATTAATAAAATCACTGTAAAGTATCGACATCCTATTCCTAGACTTGATGACATGCTTGATGAATTGCATGGTTCTTGTGTGTTTAGTAAAATTGATCTTAAAAGTGGATATCATCAAATTAGGATTAGAGAGGGATATGAGTGGAAAACTGTCTTTAAAACAAAATATGGTTTATATGAGTGGTTAGTGATGCCATTTGGGTTATTTAATGCGCCTAGCACTTTTATGAGGTTAATGAACCATGTTTTGCGTGCTTTTATTGGACAATTCGTAGTTGTCTATTTTGATAATATTTTGATCTATAGCAAAGGCTTAGATGAGCACATTGAACATTTGCAAAGTGTATTGACTGTTTTAAGGAAGGAAAAGTTGTATGCTAATTTGAAAAAGTGTTCTTTTGTACAAATCAGATTGTTTTTCTTGGTTATGTTGTAAGTACTAAAGGAATTGAGGTTGATGAAGATAAGGTAAAGGCTATTAAAGAGTGGTCTATACCTAAAAGTGTAAGTGAGGTAAGAAGTTTTCATGGTTTGGCTAGATTTTATAGAAGATTTGTGAAAGATTTTAGCACCCTTGCTGCACCATTAACTGAAATTGTGAAGAAACATGTGGGATTTAAGTGGGGTAGTGAACGAGAAAGGGCATTTAATCTAATTAAGGAGAAATTGGTTTCTGCACCATTACTTGCTTTACCTGATTTTCCTAAAACTTTTGAAATTAAGTGTGATGCTTCAGGTATAGGTATTGGAGCTGTTTTAATGCAAGAACGGCGTCCAATTGCTTATTTTAGTGAGAAATTGAGTGGAGCAGCCCTAAACTATCCTACTTATGACAAGGATATGTATGCATTTGTGAGAGTATTGGAAACTTGGTAACATTATCTTCTACCTAAAGAGTTTGTTATACACACTGATCATGAGTCCTTGAAGCATTTGAAAGGGTCAGGTAAGTTACATAAGAGACATGCCAAATGGGTTGAATTTATTGAGCCAATTCCTTATGTGATCAAATATAAACAAGGTCAGGAGAATGTGGTGGCTGATGCATTATCTAGAAGGTATTCACTTATCTCTACATTAAATGCAAAGTTGTTAGGATTTGAGTACATTAAAGAATTATATGTTAACGATCCTGATTTTGCTAATGTGTTTAATGCTTGCGAGAAAGTTGCATTTGGTAAGTTCTATAGGCATGATGGCCTTTTATTTAGAGAAAATAAATTGTGTGTGCCTCATAGTTCTTTGTGTGAATTGCTTGTGCGTGAAGCTTATGGGGGTGGTTTAATGGGACATTTTGGCATTGCAAAGACTTTAGATGTTTTAAAAGAACACTTCTTTTGGCCACATATGAAACGTGATGTTGAAAGAATATATGAGAAGTGTATCACTTGTAAACATGCTAAGTCTAGAGTTTTACCCCATGGATTGTATAACTCTCTGCCCATACCTAGTGAACCTTGGGTTGATATTTCTATGGACTTTGTTTTGGGTTTACTTAGGTCAAAAAAGGGAAATGACTCTGTTTTTGTTGTTGTTGATAGGTTTTCAAAGATGGCACATTTCATTCCATGTCATAAAACTGATGATGCGACAAGCATAGCTAATTTGTTTTTCAAGGAAATAGTCAGGTTGCATGGAATACCAAGGAACATAGTTTCAGATCGAGATGCCAAGTTTTTAAGCCACTTTTGGAAAACTTTGTGGGGTAAGTTGGGTACTAAACTTTTGTTTTCTACTACTTGTCATCCACAAACTGATGGACAAACTGAGGTTGTAAATAGAACTCTGTCTACTTTGTTGCGTGCCACTATTCAAAAGAACTTGAAAATTTGGGAAGAATGTTTGCCACATGTTGAATTTGCTTACAATAGAAATGTCAATTCAACTACTAAATTTTCACCATTTGAGATTGTATATGGTTTTAATCCATTAACTCCTTTGGATTTATTACCTTTACCTATTGATGAGGGTGCTAGTATGGATGGTAAAAAGAAAGCTGAATTTGTCAAGCAATTGCATGAGAGAACACATCAACACATAGAAAAGAGAACTGAACAATATGCTACTCAAGCCAACAAAGGACGTAAGCAAGTGGTTTTTCAGCCTGGAGATTGGGTTTGGGTGCATATGAGAAAGGAGAGGTTCCCAGCACAAAGGCGCTCCAAGTTGCTTCCAAGGGGAGATGGTCCATTTCAAGTGGTTGCACGGATCAATGACAATGCCTACAAATTGGATCTTCCGGGTGAGTATAATGTGAGTGCTACTTTCAATGTTTCTGATCTTTCTCCTTTCGATGTAGGTGAAGATTCGAGGACGAATCCTTTTGAGGAGAGGGGGAATGATGAGAACCATCAAGGGAATACCATTAAAAGTTCAAGTGATCCTTTGCACATTCATGGAGGTCCAATTACAAGAGCAAGAACCAAAAAGATGCAAGCTGCTTTAAATGGATTAATTGAGAAAATATGGATTGAAAATGCAATTCAAGATACAAGGCATCATGAATTGGACTTAAAGAGAAGACAAGGCATTGTGGGCATTATTCAAGTTATTGGGCAGCCAAATACACAATTTGTATCAAATGCAAAAATGTCAAATTTGGAATACAAACTGTATTGATTGAGCCAGAAATAACATGCAAACTATATATCGTTGGAAAGATAATTAAGTTAGCTTTTCAATAAATTTTACAGAGCTAGATTTAGAGTTCTCTAGAATGAGTTATGACCAATTCATTACAGCTTGTTCAGACTTGGGATTTTCAACGACTCCTTTGTTTTTTCAACTTCATTTGTTTGTTTTATTTCAAATTTGTCAATGTGTAAGATAAGTCTACCATCAATGATGGTGGGCTAACATTAAGTTTGTCAATGATAGCATTAATTATAGTAGGATAGCATTAAGTTTGTCAAAGATAGCATTAATAATGGTGGGTTGGTGAAGACTTTTGAAACATCTTTTGACAAACCTACTTGGAGGGTTGTTCCAATGTTTCCATTTGTATTTTTAGGATCTTGGGTTTCTTTTAGCCTATTTAAATTCAACAACCTTGCTATGTAAGACATTAGAGATTAATGTTATTTGAATTTGAAAGATTATTCTTTCTTTGGTTCTTTTGAGAACTAGTGAACTTATCAAGAATTTGCATTCTTGTGGCGTTCCAAATTTAAACTTATCACTCACCTTCTCATCTATTTCTTGAGTGTGGCATCAATACCATTCTCTATACCTTTGGTTCATGTTTTCTTAAGAATTGGGTCAAGATTTTGTTTGTCTTAAATCTGTTTAGAACTTTCTTGGGAAGTTAAAACTACAAATTAAGTGTGGGATTGGAAGTTTTATTGTGGGATTCGCATCACTATGTATTTATGAAAGGATCCGTATAACCTTTTTAAAAATAAGCAGAATTTAGTGATCTTTTTGTCATTCTATAAGAACTCCGGCTTTTTTTGGTTATTTTTATAAATTAATAAAATTGTATTTTTTAATCATGTTTTCAGGCAGCAAATCTATCAATGGCAGATTGGCTCCAATTTCTTCTACAAGAAAAATTCTACAACTTTTGCCAAAGACATGAAAGTCTCCAAACAAACATATATTGTTTGCACTGTCGCAACAGTGTATGCAAAAAATATTGCTTGCCCCTTGACAAATTTCATAAACATCGACACTTGCAAGCATGGGCGGACCCAATTAAGACCCAAGAGGGGTTTCAGCCCCTTCTTAATCATTAATTTTTTTTAAATGTACCTCAAGCCCCTTCTGAAAATGTTACATAAAAAACATTGGATATATTTTTCATATATTAAAAGACTTGTAGTTCAATAGTAAGAGTGTTATTTAATAGTTTTAAAGTTTTGGTTCAAATCCCAATTGGCACATTATTCTTTTTTTAAAAAATAGTTTGTGAAAACTATTCGAAAAATGATATTTTCACGCATTTAAAATAAATAATTTATTACCATTATTATTTAGAATTTAAAAGAAAATAATAAAATTTGAGTTTATAAGACTTAAAACGTATTCAAGTGAGCATTTAAAAAAAATCTCAAGTTAAATAAAAAATTTTGAATTAAGCCCCCCTTAATTTTAACTTCTAGGTCCGTCACTGCTTGCAAGTTTTCATAAACAATAAAAATAATTTAAATTACATCATTAAATTTCTAAAACCATCTACATCTCTCTCTCTTTTTCCTCTTATCTCTATGATATTATTTTAATATTTTAGATATTTACAAAAGAAAATAAGGATGTTGCAAAGTTGAATGTAGACCTATCCAAGTAAGTCGAATCTTGAATTGATTTTTAATTTATTTCTTCATTCCTATATATATGTAAATAAATATCTTCTATGTTGCCAATGAATTATTATTAACTATTTATTTACTCACTTCCTCCGTATATATTTTAAATCTCTCTCACCAGACACACACAAAATGGAGCAAAAGTGTTATTTATATATCAAAGTCCACAGAAACAAGGGTGTAGCAAATCCTCCCCAAACAAATGTAATGGTTGTTCAGAATGGCTGCAAGAAAATATTATTTTCTGCTCACTGTACTGCAACGTTCATTCAATTACCTCCTTACTTCTTATATATACACACAAAGTCCAAATTTGAACTATGATTAGAGTTGTACAGCACAATAAAATAAATCTACATAGCTATACAACTCTGGTAATAGCTCAAGTCTATATTTTGTAGTCTAGAACTTCACACTTGAGCATGACTCTATATAACTTTATTTAGGTCCGAGATCTTAGAGCTTTAATCCAATATTGTTTGCTTCTTAATCCAATGTTGGGCTCATATGTGAATATTTATGTCTTGCGGCTATCATATAAGGTTAAGTTCAATTAAAAGTGATCTAGTAAAGTGTTCAGTAATTTGGGCTTTAATGTATCTGATAGGGCGTGAGCCTTTAATATGTAGAGATTTAAGGAAAATTTCTATTTTTATGATGACTGAAATAGAAATACCCAAAAACAATAGAAAAAGTTATCTATATAAATGGTTAGGGAGATTGCCAATTTCCCCCTATAGTAATCAAAATATACCATTTCCCCCCTTACTGTTTTTATAATGACCAAAAACCCCCTTGACAGTATAAGTTTATAAAATTACCCTTATTTTCAACTACTCTTTTATTTATATTTATTATAAATTAAATAAATCACATGAATAGAAACTAAATAAAAAAATTTAACATGAAAAACAAGAAATATATGTTTTGATATGAGTAAACACACCATTAAGGGATTCTCTAGGAGAATGTGTTAATCTGAAAGACAAAACACATGACTCTATAAAGCAATCAAGCATTATGGATTCATGTAGGTTTCCGCATATTTTGTTATTGATTCTTGGTGATACAACATGAATGTTCCTAGATTGTAGGTGATGGTTTTCACGAAAGGATTTATTATTCTAACAAATGATATCAGAGTCTCTTCATGTTGAATCATTGAGAATCGAATTTATTTTGGATTACTAACTATTTTTTTTTTTGTTCTTGAATCTAATAATTCTAATATTATTGAATTTGAGAACAAATCTGTAGTTGTTTTTTAGTACTGTCAATTATTAAGAAATCCAGAATTTAAGAAAGGTCTTTTGATAAAGGAGGATTAATGCCAGCAGCAGCAATAGCCATCACCAGCATTCGAGCAAGAAGTGGCCCAAAGCAAGTCGTGGCCTGCAGATTAAGTAAAACCAGCTTATCATCAAGAACTATAAAAAAAAAAAAGGTAGTGGTCGTTTTCTGGCCAGGAAAGGCACGGCCATCAAGATGCATCAACAGCTTGCGTGAGAGCAGAGGAATGAAAAATGAAAAAAAAAATAGGGTTTCAAGATTTGCGGCTAATTCAAGATCCAATTCTGGTTAACCCAAACCAGTCCAACCTTAAACCGGTCAATGGTTGATGTTGACTTTGACTTTGACTTTCACTGAACTTTTTGGTAATTGTTTATGCAATTTTAAATTCAAATTTTGGTATGTTTATATATATATTGAGATGAATTAATTGAAGCAACATATCACCAAAGTGACCTCTGTTGTGGAAATTAATTAGTTGTGAAATATAAACTACTTTCTGTATGTAATTTATGTAAATATCAATCAAGTCCAAAGGAATGTCCATATTTAACAGAATTACATATGCACCTGTAGCAATAAACGCGTGATAATTATTCAATAAATCAGCCCAAAGGCAAATTTATTGTTTGACGTGTTTTATTATTAATGTTTGATTACTACACTAAAATATCACTTACAAGTTAATATTTTTTGTCCAAAAATGAAATATTAATGGAGTTCCAGGTATCTTGAGATATGGCTTACCTTTATTTAAATTTATTTTTGCTTTGAGACTTATATGGCTTTTTTTAATAGTTTTCGCAGTCATTAATCTCGATCTTGCGTTAAAGTTTGATTTTCCCTCACCTCTTACAAATGAAAGTACCTCTAATGACAAAAGAGAAATAGGAGGGTGGGAGAGATCCAATCGCATGTGTATCATGATCGTAAAGAATACTATTTCAAAAGCACCCAGGGGCTCAATGTCTAAAAAGGCAATTACGACTAAGGAGTTCATTCCATAAAATAAACTGAAGTTTGTCAAGAACGAAAATGCTAAAATTGGTACACTCTTGACAAGCCTAATTTCAATGAGGTATATGGGTAAAGGTAATATCAGTGGAGATGTCTCATCTTTCTTTTAAGGTGAGAGCACTTAAGCTTGAACTCTTTGAGGATTTGCTAGTGCATCTGCTTTAATATCCTTATCAACCCATTTTAAATAGTTTAAGGTGAGCTATAACTATCAAAAAGAGACTTAGTCTCTAAATGAGCTCATATCATATTGTGTTCAAGAAGAGAATAAGATGAAGAAAGATAAGGCAAAAAGCACTCATTTGGCCTCCACCTCTAAGGGTATGGTTAAGGGCAAAGAAAGGAACAACGATAAGGAAGCTACAGATATAACACCTCAAAAGAAATAACAAAAGAAACTAAATAATCCAAAAGGTCCTGGTTATTTCTCCTATGGAGCTGAAAGACTAAGAAGAAAAATTATTATAATTATCACGCATTGCGTGCTAAGAAATGTATGTTTCTTAATTTGGTTTATTTTGAGGTTAATTTAAATTTAGTACCTAAACACATATAGTCACTACTAGAAAAATGGTATTTACTGACATTAGAATGGTGTCAGTAATTACTTTTAGTGACACTTATTAATTGTGTCAATAATCTGGGAGTCAGAAAAATCGTGACACTTGTAAGTGGTGTCAGTGATTACTATTACTATAGTATCACCAAAATCATAACACCATAGTATTAGTAATTATTGATATCACATTAGTGTATATAATTACTGTTACTATAGTATCACTATTTAATTTATTTTAAAAAATAAAAATTTGAATTAGCTCATTGCGTATTGATTTATTGGTGAAATTAAAAAATACCACAAAGTAACCAAAAAAACTTAATTTATATTATAAAATCTTTCATTTCATATTTAAATATTATTAGTACACATTACAAATTCCAACACTCCAACAAACAAGAGATGAGAAATCTCACTCTCATAACTAAATAATCTAAATTACATACATAAAAATTTCTGCCACATCCAATCAGATGCCTACTAGTTGTGGCTAAATTTAACATTTCTAGAAGCTAAAATGAAAAGGATGATTGCCTTCACTATTTGAACATAAGTAGTGCAATTACGTTAACACAACAGTAGCTTCTCCATTCTCCATTCAATAGTGGATGGGTTAGAATACAAGTGAAGTTGAGAAAAAAGAAACTTCAAACACATTGATCAAATCTGCAAATGAATACATGGAAAAGGGAAAAAAAAATTGCATGTTAATTTCCAACCATGTGAGAGAAACAATGGTTAACAGAAATAAAAAAGAACTTTATAACTTTTATCAAATTCACAACACAAAACTCAAACATAAAAAAAAAAAATTGATTTAACAAAAATAAAAAAATGACGTAATTACCATTAAATTGAACTTTATAACTTATAATATGACTATAATTAATCCAATGGCAGTTATGGTTGAGATGATATTTATCCTAATTTATTTCCCACAATTGTAGTTACGGTTGCATACAAATTATTGTGAAATCTATTTACTTAAACTTTATAACTTATAATCTGACTATGTAATGGTTATTTTTATAAATATTGGCTTATAATCCTTCCTTTGCACATGGAAGAAAGAGTAGAAACATGCAGCAATCAGAATACAGAGTTCATGCTTTAAAACAAAGGAAGAAAGAGTATAAACATGCAGCAATCAGAATACAGAGTCCATGCTTTGTAAGCTCATCAAAAGTTGAGAAATATATACAGAAGGTTTAGAGCATACGGATACCTGGTGGTGATGTGTCATGCTAAAAAATTTAAACTCGCATACCACCCTGCACAAATATTTGAACATTCAAACAAAGTCATTGAAACTGGTTCTTAAGACAAGAATATGAATTTCAATAATTAACTAAACCAAAATATTAACAACATCTCAATCCTGAACCTGCTCTATGTATAAATAAAACAGGACTGCAACAATAACAATTGCTTCCAACACCAAGTGAAGAAAATTTTGTACATAGGAAGTATGATTGATACTACTGTGTAGACCTTACCAAGCATTGATTACATCAAAATTCCTCCTTTCTTTCACTTGGCAAGGAAAGTGAAATTTCTATTTAGCCATGGCAATGTTACAGCCTTGAGTAAGTTATGTAATACAATTCAACTTCTTTTCATGGTAGTCTGAATTTCAATAATTAACTAAACCAAAATATTAACAGAACAGCCTCCAAAATCAAAATTCAAGTAGCTATGCCTAAATCCTTAACAGCACCACCAACATAATGATAAAGCTATCAGGAAGTGAGGGCATGTAACATTTTAACTGTACCACATGCATCTCTACAAATATTCCATTGACAGATCTTGCAACCAGAAAACAAACTTGCGCTTCCCATAGAAAGAGCCCATGAAAACCCATTTATGTTAGTTCTAAAGATCATTGATTGATTTTTCCAAAGTGAAAGAGAATAAATAGAGCTTCTAAAAAATAATAGTAGAAAGAAAAAAACATAAATATACTTCTTATTTCTTAACACCCAGTTAACCAACTTACCATCAAGGGGGAAAAAAAAAAGATACCAGCATAAGCAAGGAAACACACTGAAGTAGCTGTAAGCTCCACGAACTCCCTTCAATTATAATTATCAATCAAATATTTACAAAATCTCATCAAATCATAAAATTTTCAAAATTATACATAAGTAGCTGCGGTTTTGCGGAAATGAAACAAATACCTGGTACGCAACTCGAAGGCAGGACCCGTCGGATACAAAATTTGAAAACTGAGCCGAAGACAAAGGCCCTGAAACACAAACCAAACCTATACAATAATTAAAAAAAGAAAGAGAGCGAGAGAGAATAAAATCAAATAAAAGCGAATAAAGGAGAAGGACAAGATGGATATTTCTCATACGGGGAAGCGAATTCAACGAATCCTTCGAAGCGACGTCCTCTTCATCATCATTGAGAATGCTCTGCGGGTGAAGCGCCGAAGCGGTTTTGTTATTGTTACAGCCGATTTTCTCATCGTTTCTGTTAATAGAGGCCTTAACGGTAACGTTAAACTGCCGTGGGATGTTAAGCGGACGGAATCTGACGATGCATTTTGGTGTTTGATCCGACTGAGAGGGTTTAGTAGTGATCTGTCGCGAAAGTGGGGTCAGCTGTGATTGCGTAACGGAGGCCGCCATTAATCAACGCGTGAGACAGCGAGACTCAGTCGCAGGTGACTTGCGAGACAAAAATATATATATATATATATATGGGTCTTTAGTGGCATGGTGGATGTTTCGCAACCTCATGTAGCTCGTTAGGGTTTCGTATGGTATGGGTCTTAGAATTTGAGCAATGTTGTTAGGATTTCCCATGGCATGGACCCTTGAATTTTAGGGCTCGAAGGGGAGAATTTTTAGAGGTACGAAGAAGAAGAAGGATCTTGCCAGAGAGATGAGGCGGCTGGCCATAGAATTAGAAGTTAGAGAATTTTATGTTTATGTTGATTTTAGGGTTTTTTGCTTTTGCTTTATATTGTTGTTATTTTAATATGATAATTTGAACATTTTCAACATAAACTAAAATACGAATTTGGCCTGGTGGTTTGTTGTTTGAACATAAAGCATTCCAGTTTTGAGGTCTTAGGTTCGAGTAGCAATTAAAACAAAAATAGACTTTTTTTTTTGTTGTTTCTGATACCATAGTGTCGATAATCTCTGATGTTTAATCTACAAACACTATAGAATTAGTAACTTGTGACACTTGTCTGTTAAACACGGAAAATGACCCAAATATATGTAACTACTGATACTTTTTAGAAAAGTGTCAGAAGACGAGTGTCAGTAAAAGCCATTTTTCTAGTAGTGAGTGGATAGATTCTAGTGCAACCACTCACATCATTGTGTTTACACAGGATTGCCTAAGTTCCTAAAAACCAAGTGCTGGTGAAGTTGAAGTTGAAACAATTGGAAGATTTAAATTAATATTAAAGACTAGATTTTATTTGGATCTTGATGAAACATATATTGTTTTGTCCCTTAGTTGATTTCTATTTCTGTTTTAGACAAATTTGATTTTTCTTGTTCATTTGGGAATGAAAAATTTTGTTTCTTTCATAATTCAAAATTGATTGGATCTGATTCTTTACTAGGCTATTATAATCTTTATTTAATTGATATAATTACTTTATTTAATGAATTCTTACATGAGGAATAACGAGAAAATTAACCAATGAGAATTCGGCTACGCTATGGCATAGAGATTGGGTCATATCTCCATATAAAGAATAAAGAAACCTGTGTCGGACAAAATTCTCGACCCCGTAAATTTTACAAATTTTGATGTTTGTGTTAACTGTATAAAAGGGAAACAAACCAATAAAGGGATATTTGAAGCCAACGGGACTTTAAACATCTTAAAACTCATACATACAAATATTTATAGGTTATTCCCTGTTGTTTCTTAGAATAGTCAACAATATTTGATGATATTCGTAGGCGATTTTTCTTTATATGGCTATATATATTTCCTTTATGAAAAGTCACAATCCTTGGAAATGTTCAAAAATTTTAAGGATAAAGTTGAGAATCAACTCGGCAAATGAATCAAAAGCATCAAATTTGACCATACTGCTAAATAACATCGTAAATATGACCATTCAGATGAGCAATGTCCAGGATCGATCTTTGAATTCCTAGGGAAATGTAGTATCATCCCACAGCATATTATGTGGGGTTTGCCCACTATAAAACGTATATCGTTAACAGGGTTCTGGTTAAAGTGATTGCCAAAATCCCTTACAAACTTTGAATAGGCAAAAAATCTAGTCTAAAAAATGGATCGATGCCATTAATAAGGAGATAAAGTCCATGAAGGACAATGACGTATGGAATCTTATCCCATTACTAGAAAGTGCAAAACCTATTAGTTGCAAATGGATATATAAGACCAAATGGAGAGGTACAAAGTAAATCTTGTCGCAAAAGGTTTTACACAGAAAAAAGACATTAACTATAAAGAGACTATCTCTCAAGTTTTTTCGAAAAACTCTTTTAGGATTATAATAGCATTAGTGGCGTATTTCAATCTTAAGTTACATCAAATGAATGTGAAAACAGTGTTTCTCAATTATAACATTGATGAGATGATCTATATAGTGCAACTAAAAAACTTTGTGTCAGAAGACCCAAAGAATGTAATTTGCAAACTTAAGAAATTCATCAATAGGCTCAAGTAAGCATCTTGACAATGGTATTTCAAGTTTTATCAAGTGATCATATCATTCGGTTTTGAGATAAATTTGGTCGATAATTGCATATACCATAAGTTTTGTGAGAGTAAGTATATTTTTTTAGTTTTATATGTCAATGACATTTTGCTTGCCAATAATGATATAAGCTTATTGCATGATACCAAAAGATTTCTAGCTAAAAATTTTGAAATGAAAGATCTTGGTGATGCCTCTTTATATTAAACATACAAATACACCAGGATCGCTCTCGGGGTATTCTTGAATTATCACAAAAAAACTTTATCGAAAAGATTCTCAAGAGATATGGCATGCAAGATTGCAAACCAATGATACCCTTGTTGCTAAAAGAGACAGGTTTAGTCTCAATTAGTGTCCCATGAATGATTTTGATAAAAAGGAAATAAAGAAGATTCTTTATGCCTCTGTAGTAAGAAGTCTAATACATGTTCAAGTTTGTATCTAACAGGATATTGCATATGTTACTGGGATGTTGGACAGGTATTTAAGTAATCCAGGAGTAGACCATTGGAAAGCAGTCAAATGAGTCTTACGGTACTTATAGAGAACAAAAGACTACATGCTCACGTATCAGAGGTCAATCAGCTTAAGATCGTTAGGTATTCTATGATGACAACAGAGTTCACAACATATTAAATGGCGTTGATAGACTACTCAACTTATTTTTGTGACAAATCAACAATGTTGTTTTTCAATGACAACAGGAGCTCGACGAAGTCGTAGTATATAAACATCAAGTTTGTAGTTGTTAAAGAAAGAGTTTACAGTGGACAGTTGTCTATAGAACACATCGACACAAACTCCATGATTGCGGATTTGCTTGCTAAAGGATTGCCACATAAGATGTTTTATGAGCACACTATTTGCATGAGTGTTGTTTCATTAAAGAATATTCAATTTTAGTAGGAGTTTGTGATTTTAAATGCACTTATAATGTGAATGCTTTTTAGTTATTTCAGTTCATGGATATTTAAAGTTATTTTCTGTAGAAATAAAGTTTTTGATTTATTCACAGTCTAATTTTAGTATAGTTTGATCTCACTAAGATTTAAGGTAGACCATTTGAAAATAAGCATGTTAAGGTTACATTTTCATGCTATGCATACACATCGTGATTAATATCATTCAATTGTATTAGCATAAAGACCATTGATGGGTCAAGATACAATAGTTATATGGAAAGCTGCTTTGATCCTATGTTGCTATGATTGATGGATCAGATTGATTATAAGTATATTTCGGTAATGACAGTAAAGTTAAGCTCATATGGTTATTTTTTGTAAAGAATAATTATAAGGTTACATAAATAGCTCAAGTGGTTTGTAGTATTTCCTTTTTTTCCCTTTGTACTTTCATTAGATAAATTTAAAAAAAAAATTACTAGCTGCCCTACCTAGATGGTTTTGGCATTAAGTAAATAATATCACCAAAGAAAGTTGTACTTGAAGAGAATGGGCAATTAAGACAAATTTGCAAAGGATTAAAAAAACAGAGCACCAAATTATTATAGTTAGAATAAATTTGAAAAAAACACACACCAAAGCTAGAAAAGAAGATAGCATTAACAAAATTATAGTTAGAATTAGTATATGTAATAAATTGGTGTAAAATTATTTTTAAAATTCCTAAAAAAGAAAAGTATTTCCAATAATGTGTATTTTAACATTACGTAGCCCTTGGTTTACGACCAAACCATATGAAACTCAACACAATGGGCCAAGCACAATTCACAAGCCCAATAGTCCATTAATAAAAATTTTAAATGGCTAAAATACCCTCAACAAATTCTCCAAAATGCTCCCTTTGCCACTCATCCCTCTCCTCTCAAATAAGTTCATAGCACGAGTCGCCGTCTTCACTTCTCTTCAGTTGAACCCCAACCAAGTTTCCATTTTTTTTCCTATGTAAATATTATACAGTAGCTACACGCAGATTTTACACAACAATCTTGGTCTTTTTTTTTGTGTGTTGAGATGACGAAAGGTGACGATGCAGTGATGAGAAGAAGGAACAAGGCAAAAATAAAGAAACTGAATAACAAAAACACTTCTTCTAATGTTTCTGCTCGTGTCGCCGCCGTTATCGCCGCCAAGAAGCGTCGCAAGTCCGGAAAACGTCGCCAGTGTCAGGTGCTGTACTTTTCTTTTTGCTTTTATATATATATATATATGTAAAGAGTTATATAGAGCAATGCTAGTTCATAGAACCCATTTTGATTCTTTTCCTTTTTTGTTGTTTTTATGATTGTTTTTCCGTTTTCAGAGAATCTAGTAATTGGATTTTTAGCAAAATAGCTTCAGCTTCAAGAAAATGCTTAGTCTTGTATGAAGAAATATGTTTTTGGAGCAAGACGAAGGCGTTGTGTCTTGGATTATTGCTGAGTGTTGATTGTGGAATTTATTTTGTTTTTAATTCTTTGTGAAACTTGGATTGCTTTACTTTTTATTTATCTATTTTACTTAAAATGCTTTAGAAAGAGATTAGTAGTGTATGCTCTCAAACTTGATAGTAATTTAGTGTACATATTGAAGCTGCCACTTTGTAGTTTGTAGTTTGCTGATTGAATGCTACACTGCTTGCTCTGCTAACTGATTTTTCATCTGCATTTTTGTTACTTGAGTTTGGGAAATGTGTGTTGTATGATGAAATTTCTCAATTAATATTATGTATATATGACATTATCGTTTTGTTTCAGGGGATGTGTTTTAGCCTACCCACACTGGATGATCCTTTCAATGATAGATATGATAAACGTGAAACTGAAACAAAGGCAACCAAGAAGAGAAACTCTTTGCAATTGGATAAGAATAAGAATGCATTTGTTAAGGGTAAGAGTGCTGTGTCCAAGAAAGAAACTAAAAGGGACAATAATGAAAAGCCAGGTCATCTAGAACAGACAAAAGAGAAGGCTATAAATTTGAAGAATAGTCAGGGCAAATCTTTGTTGTTTATTGATGGTGTGGAGAAGAGAACTGGTAACGTAGAAAGGGCAGAAGCCCATTTGAATGGCAAGAGTTGTGCTAATGGTCATCATGGACAAGCCTGTGAAAAATTGGATTGTCCGTCCAAGTTTCTTATATTGTGCTTGAATGCCATAGAGAATGCAATGCATCATGACGGTGTTGAGCAGGATAATCCTTTGTTTGTCAATTCTTGGGGAATTGAATTTTGGAAATGTTATTCATCTGCAAAGGATATATTGGAGACAAGTGGATCTTCTTCTACCATAGTGCAAATTGCATGGATAGTTGCTACTGCTGCTGATAGTATTGCAAGAAAGGAGAAAGAAGGTTTTTCATTCACTGGCCCTTTCCTTCTGTTTCTTGTATCATCTCAAGAAAAAGCTGCTAAGGTTTGTATGCTACTTTCTTGTTAGCATTTTTGTCCTTATTTGTTTATTCCAGTTAAGCTACCCAATATTTCATGTTAGTATTGGTTTTTTTTTTTTTGAACTTATAATGAGAGACCCATTTGAAAAGAAAAGAAATAAACGGAAGGCATGTGGTTTTCCTTTCTTCCTTTTGTCACTACATGGAAATAAATTAACACTATTATTTATCTATCCAGTTTTTTCATTTGTAAAATTGGATAGATAAATAATAGTGTTAATTGATTTCCATGTAGTGACAAACTCTCGTCGTTGAAGGCCTAATGTATTTATTTCAAATGATATAATAAAAGAAAGGCCTGTGGTTTCTCATTCTTCCTTTTTTCTGTCTGAAAAATTGGATAGATAAATAAATATATTGGTTTTAGCGTCCTTGTTGTGACAGATTTTCATTGGCAGAGTTGTAATATATTTATTAATCGATTAAAAAAGGATTTTTGTATTTATGCTTTGACAGAGTCAGATTTATTATGCTATCTATTTGAATTAGTAATTTTCCTTCAATTTTTCGCAGGTACGCTCGGTGTGCAAGCCTTTGAAGGCCTTTGGAATACATACAGTGAGTCTTCACTCTGGTGCTGCTATAGATCATCAGATTAATGGGTAACTATGTGAACTAAAACTTTTTGTAGTAAGAGTTTGATGTTAGGAGCATAGTCTTGATGGTGGACAACTGCCTATTCTTCACGTCATTTGCTGCTGTGTATCTATCCTCTGGGCATTCTTCTATCTTATACTACTGCATATGACTACTGATGGAGTTAATAGCAACTTAAGACTATTCTAGTGATGTCATTTGATGCTGTCCTGGAAATAATAGACCATAATGTTTTGCCTTTTTATCAGTGCTTGCTAGGAGAAAAGGGAATGTTATTTGATCTTCTTTTACTTCTTATGCATAGCAATGGCATCATCTCTTTCTGCATGTGTGTGCATGAAGAGGCATACGTGCATATGTGGGAATGCATATGTGTGTACCTTATTTTCTTTTTCATTGCTCTTTGTCATGTATATGTATGCATATGTTGTTAGTAATCCACCGTCATACTGTTATTATCATAATACAAGTCTTGTCCCTTGATAAATAAATAAATGATAGTACACTGTCACAGCACATGCTTTCTACAGCTTGAAACTATTTGGATTTAAGTTTTGTTTTCTTTTTCCCATTTTCTATTGAAAAGATTCCTTGTTGTAGTTTGAGGAGTTGTGAGCCTGAGTTTCTTGTTTCCACGCCCGAGAGGCTTCTTAAGCTCATTTCCTTGAAGGCCATCGATGTATCAGGGGTCTCTTTGCTGGTACATTCTTCATATCTATATCTTTTGTTGGAAAATTAAATACCTGTTAGTTAATAGTTTATTAGTTAATGGTTTATCTATGTTCACTATTTGTCCTCATAATTATGACAATGTTGAAGTAAACAATCATGAATAACAGGATAACTAAACGCATATTGTCATCTATCATTTGGACATTATTCATAAGATTTTGCTTTTCTGTTTGTGGAAAGTGGATCTTCGGTTGATGTTGTCTCTTAATGTCTCTTCTACAATACTTTTCTTGCATTCCAAGTTAAATAATCCTTTATTATAGAAAATTAAAATTTCTTCTTGTCTTTATCAGTGTCAGATTCTATAATATGCTGGAAGCTGTGAATATTAATATTTCTTCTCTTTGACATGCGTATATGCACAGCAGTCCTGGATTTTGTTGTCTACATCTGACAGTTATACGCTCCAAAAGCTTGGCAGGAATTGTGTGTATCGACGTTGTGTTACATTCTATGCACTCTGTTTCGAAAGTGTTCCCTGCTAAATTAATCTAGGGAAGATGGGCAGTTGTCTTTCAATTTCCACGATTGAAATTGTCAACAATCATCTTCCCGATATCACAGATGTACCGTGAACATTACTTATTAAGGAAGAGATCAGCGAGTCTTGTCACTGACTTTGGTTGGACTTTGTTGTGGTTGACTGTTTGGAATCACTTTTTCTTTGTAACTTGGTATCAGTGGTGCTGTTTTGTCACTGTTGGTTGTGTTTGTGTTATGTAAGAGCAATCACTAGTTATATTTTGTTGTTTTCTTAAAAAATGGAGTAATTCAAAGTCACCACGATGAACTTATCCAGGAAGTTTAATTCCTGTATTTCTTGTGTGGAGTTATTTTGAATGCATGAAATATTTCCCATGCATGTGTTTTCTTAATATAATGGGTTCATGGTCGTTTTAAGTGAATACAGCAAATATTGATTTTTCAAATTTGTTGTTCTTGTTCTGATGAGTTGCTTATTGGAAGTCCATAATTTAATGGCCATGAATATTGCTTGTTGCACACGCTTTTATTTGCTGTCTCTTTCTTATTTGTTGTTTTGACACTTGAATAGGTTGTTGACGGACTAGACTCTCTTAGTAAGGGTGATACTTTGAGTTCGATAAGGCAGTCTATTTCTGGAAAACCCCATACTGTGGTTTTCAATGATTGCCTCACTTATGCCTCTGTTCCAGCAGTGCAAAATCTTCTGCTTGGATCAATCAATAGGTTGTCTCTTAATCAGTCTGTTGCCAGTCAAAGTGCATGCATCATCCAATCTGTTAATGTTTGTGCATCTGACGAAGAAAAAATATTGAAGGTATGTACATTGTTATGTTTAACACATTTTTACTGCAGTTACTAATTTAATTATAGTGCCTAAAGCAATTTTATTCAGCGCTCTTCACTTTTTGATTCATTTATTGGTAATCTAAAATATTGCATTGTATCGTTCCCGCCATCTGCTTTAACCTTTTTCCAGTATACCATTCATTAATTCGGAAGGTTCTCTCTGTTACTTTCTTGATACAAAGATCTGTAGTCATATATATGCTAACAATATCCAAAATGCATTAGTTGTTTGATTTGAAAAGGCGACCTTTTAGGTTTTGAATTCTCCCCCCCCCCCCCCCTGGGTTTGGGAGGGTGGGTATTAGTCCATCCTAATTTTAAACTATCCTTTTATTATTGAGTAAAACAAACACACATGGACAAGGCAAGAACAAAAGTTCACACTTTAGTGGCTTACAATAGGATAAAAAAAAATTCATCACCCGGTGATATCCTGCAAGAGATATAACGCTTTTCACCTCACTACTTTAAAGAATCCAACCATGAGACACAAAATTTAAAGAAGGAACTCTAAAGAAAAGCAGTCTCCTAAGTTACACTCTCAAAATTACACACATTATTTCTTAAAATTACAACATATTGCCTTTATATTGATAACTTGGAACATCCCTTCTAACTTAGGATAAGATTTCTATTATTTTAGAATTCAAATCAAACTTGAATTGTATGTCTTAGTTGTAAATAGGTGGAAGAGAACAAAGCAAAACACAATTTGATTTCAAAGTCAGTTTCAACAGTAAATTTGAGCAGTCGACATTTATTTAATTATATCTTAATGTAAAAAATTTCAAGTCAAACATTACAAAATTCATTGAACTCTTGACTAAACTTCAAGTCGAACACTGTAAAATTCATTGAATTCCTAATTCAAGTTACAACTAAAACCTTTAATTCAAGTTAGATTTGAGTTCTAAAATGATGTAGATCTAAGCTTGAAGGGATGTTCCAAGTTATCTATATCAAGGTAATGGTTGTAACTTTAGGAAATAATATGTGTGATTTTGAGATGTAAATTAATGGAGTGCTCTTGTTAGTTTTTTTCGTTTTTGTTCTTGTATTGTGGTTAACTTTAATAAATGAAGTGTATCTTTATTCCGATGTCAAATTTAATATCAGAGCTTTAGATTTCATAATCTATGATTAATCAATGATGCCTTATCTCATTTATTATTGGAAACAATTGTAAAGATGATGTTTGGTGTGATGTTGTACCAATGGATACTTGTCTTTTATTTTTTTGGTCGTCCTTCGCAATACAATCGAAAAGTGACTCATAATAGCCGCAAAAACACCTACGCTTACATCAAAGATGGTGTGAAAAGTTATATTAATGCCTTTAAAGTTGAAAATTGCTCTCAAAGAAGAACGACATAATTTACTTATTTTTGTTCAAGGCAAAGAGGAGTTGAAGAAAGATGCCTTGAAAAATTTAGAATCGAGGACAAGTCTTTCTCAACCAGGGGAGATTCACATAGGAGTGTTCGAAGAGACAAGCACAACCTAAGATTATAACTCTACTTGTTCAAATTAACGTATTTTTTTACAGATTTTGTCAACAAAGGGCACTATCACTTGGGAATAAATGCTTCCCTAGCAGCTTGCCGGAGAAAAACGAAGCCTTAGAAATTGAAAATTCATCCCTCCTAGCGGATAAGGGCTTAAACCTATTCATCTATCCTATCCCTCGCTTTACTCTTCTCGGAAAAGGTTTAGCTGTCAAAAATTTTGCCCAAGGTAGTAAATTCTTAATACAGTAGTATCAATGCATTAAAGTTAATACCCAATGATATCCTACAAGAGATATGGAGCTTTCTAACTCACCACTCTTAAGAAACCCACCCAAGAGATAGAGTTAAAAGAAGGAACTACAAGAGCACTTTTCTAAGTTATACTCTTAAAATCACACATTATTTCTTAAAGTTACAACCTATTACCTTTATATTAATAATTTGGAACATCTTGTGTAGGTTGGTAATATTTTTATTATTGTAGGACCCAAATCGAATTTAAATTGCAGGTCTTAGTTGTAAATAGATGGAAGAGAACAAAACAAAATATGATTTGACTTCGAAGTTGATTTCAACAGCAAATCTGACAGTTAGCACTTATTTAATCATATTTTGATGTAGAGAACTCTAAATCAAACACCATAAAATTCATTGAACTCGACTCTTAGTGATATGCAACTTACGTATTGATTCAGGCAGGTTGATGCCAGTTTATTTAAAACATTTGACCCTATGCAGAATTCCTGACAATTGTAATCTTTGTTAACAAAATCTTGAATATCTTTAAGAAAAGAAGTCAGAATTTGATTCCACAAAATTCTTCAAAGACTAGGCATTTATCTTTCTAACGGTATATGATACATAATTTAGTTACCTCTAGAAAAATATAGTTAATTTGAAAAAGTGGAGTCATAGTTGGCACAGCAGAAAAAGTATCTTACTGACATTGGCATAGCAAAAACTATCCTTTGCTTTCCTCTTATCTGTTGATTCCCAACTCTCCAATATCAAAATCGTTTTCATGGGATCAATAGCAGTCAAAGCGTTGTTCCCATAGCCTCTTCTCGCTCATCTGCACCCCTCACTACTGAAAGTTGATCTTATCGTTCTTCTGATCTGCTTATTCTTGGGTTGTGCTTGTCTTTTGGACTAAATCCGAAAACATTGTTGTGTCAATCTCCTTTGGTCAAGAAAAATTCGTCCTCGAGTCTAAATTTTCTGAGGCAATCTTCTTCAAATTTTTTTCAGTTTGAACAAAAGTGAGTAGATTATGTCATTCTTCTTTTCACACCATGCTTAATTAAAGAGTAAGTGTTTTTGCAGTTATTGTGAGTCACCCTTTGATTGTATTGCGAGGATGGCCAAGAAGTAAATGATAAGCATCCATTGACAGAAAATCACACCAAACTTTATCCTTATAGTTGTTGCCAATAGTAAATGAAATAAGGCGTTGTTGATTAATCATAGAATATGAAACTTAAAGATCTGATACCAAATATGACACTGGGCTAAAGATAAATTGTATTTATTGAAGTTAACCATAATACAAGAACAAAAACGAAAAAACTCTAACAAGAGCACTCTTTTAATTTACATCTCAAAATCACATAAATTATTTCCTAAAGTTATAATCATTACTTTTATATAAATAACTTGGAACATTCCTTCAAGCTTAGGATTAGATCTATATCATTTTAGAACTCAGATCTAAATTGAATTGAAGGTCTTAGTTGTAACTTGAATCATGAGTTCAATGAGTTTTACGGTATTTGATTTGAAGTTTAGTCAAGAGTTTAGTGAATTTTACGCGTTTGATTTGGAGTTTCCACATCAAGATATAATTAAATGAATGTTGACTGCTCAAATATACTGTTGAAACCGACTTTAAAATCAAATTGTCTTTTGCTTTGTTCTCTTCCACCTATTTACAGCTAAGACCTTCAGTCCAAGTTTGATTGGAGTTCTAAATAAGAGAATTCTTATCCTATTTTAGCAGCAATGTTCTAAGTTATCAATATAGAGGTAATAGATTGTAATTTTATCAAATAGTGTGTGTGATTTTAAGATTATAACTTAGAAAAATGCCCTTGTTTCGAGCTCTTTTATTCAATTCTGCATCTCTTGGGTGCATTTGTTAGATTGGTGGGTTGAGAAGCCATGTATCTCTTGTAAGACATCATTGGGTGGTAAACTTTAATGCTCTTAAATTCAAAACTTTCGGCTTTGTGCAAAATTTGTGACACCAATGACCTTTGTTGACAAAATCTCTAGAAAAAATGCAGTTAATTCAAACAATTGGAGTTATAATCTTGGATTGTGCATGTCTCTTGGACTCAATTTGAAAATACTCCTGTGTCAATCTCCGTTGGTTGAGAAAGACTCATCCTCAAGTCTAAATTTTTTGGGACATCATTCTTGAACTCCTTTTCGTCTTGAACAAAAGTGAGTAAATTACGTCCTTCTTCTTTAGGAGCGAGAATCGTCGTTATAGTTTTTCCTTTCCTAGTTTATTTTATTTGATCAATTTGCTATGTAATTGGCTGGTGTAATTTCCTTCGACTTTCATTTTCCTTAATACCTGTTCTTAATGATTATTTTCAGGGCATCCAAGTTTTGGATCATGCTTATGGTGATCATTTCCATTCTGAGCCTCTAAAGGTCCTATATGTTGTTGGTAAAGACAGCAAGTTTCAAAACCTCATTTCCACTCTTAAATGCAAGGGTTATTCCATCTCAACTGGCTCAAATTGTATTGTTTCACACATTAAGAACAGGTGAATCTCCACCCCGTCAGATATAAACTACTGGTTTTAATCATACTATTTTACAGTATGTTGATTGAAATAGGTAGTAGTACAGCTGCTAGGTTTCTGCTTGTTATGTTTGCCCTTTGCTATTCCGCCAAAGATGCCTTTGCTTTATGACTAACAGTAATATATAATTGGTCCAACTGAAGTTTGGTTTGGTTGGTTTGAAAGAAATAAGAAATATAAGATTATATGCGGTTGATTTTCTGCTTGAGTTGTTTAGTAAATGATTGCAAAGGGGAAAAAGGGGGGATTATTGTAAATGATGGCACATATGACGCAACTGATCTTCGTTTTAAATTTTGTATTTCTTGTCAGTGTGGAAGCTGATGGCAGAAAGAGACCTGCAGTCTCAATGATTGATAAGGATCACATAAGTACGGCTGAGTTGGAGGAGTACGAAGTTGTAATAGTCCCGGATTTCATTATATCAATGAAGAATTATGTTGAAATCCTGACAGGCATGGCCCGTCACACTGTCAGCGGCATATTGAATAGCTTCTTCACAAAAGATGATGCTGCACACACAGGACAAATGATTGAAATCCTTGAACAATGTGGGCAGGTTGTGCCTGATGCTCTAAGAGACTTGTGTCATACATCACCCATGTTGGAATGATGAAGTTTTGATATGCTTTTGTCGATTGTAAGTTTCCTTTTTTTTTTTTATTGTTTGTGTTTTACTTCTAGCTTCCTGATTCTCTTTGCCAGAAAACATGTTTTGCTGAGATTTGAATGAGTAGCATCACCACGAAATTCCGGTGAGCAAAGGATTAGAGTCTTGAATTTAAAGAAATTCATATTCAAAACCGGAATGTACCTCACATGAAGTCGTCAACTAATAAGATGGACCAGAAAGTGGTGGCTATAATTGATTTCTTTCTTGTAGAACTGAAGTTAATTCTCATGTAAATGCTTCTTTTTTATGAAGCTACTCGGCTTTATCAACAAATTTAGCTTTTAAGTATCATGATTGCATTAATAATATTCATCGTACAAAGCGTCTTAAGAGTAAGAAAGGATAAGAAAATTCAATCATTTATATTTCTTTTTTCTTTTTCCCTGAAATTGTTACAATCTAGATACATTACAATACGAAATCTATTATTTAGAATTTCAGATTTTCAGATTATATATATATATATAGAGAGAGAGAGAGAGAGAGGAGTAAAAATCTACCCTCTAATTTGAGAGATAGAGGTTGAAACTAGCCAAACTCAAGAGTCGTAACTACTTTTGAGCTATATAAGCCAATGGCAAACATTTTCATCCTTAATTTTTATAAAATAGATGTTGAAATTGAAATTAAATAATGATCACTTGACAGTTTCAAACTTTCAATAAATAGGTAAGTTCAATGCCAAGAATATATGGGTGTGTGTATATTACCAAGAGTCATTCATGATAAATAAAGGATATATTCCATTTCTTACCAATTATCACGCATTGTTATTTGAATATATACACACACACACATGCATATGTTTATATATACTCTCTCTCTCTCTCTCACACACACAAGTGTTGACCTCAAAAGTCATCATGTTTAACTTTTCTTCTTTTAATTCGTTAAAACCATCATATCAAAGAGACGATAAAATGTGATTAATTTTTAAAAATTTCAAGTTTTAGTACTAACTTGAGCAGAATAAAGTGCTGGGGTGCATCTTTCTTCAAAATTTAAAAAGGAATCTCGGATCCATCTCAAACAAAATTTTTACAACTCTCTCTAGCATCGTTGTAACGAGAATGCAAAATTTATAATTTCTTGCTTTATTGCAAGAGGCTAAACCAATCTAACAAGGTTAAAACAATGCAAAAAAATATGGTTTAAAAACTAAAAAATTGGGTCAATGCCATAGGCTTCGAACTCAACCAAAAAAGAAAAAATTATGATTATGTTTGGTGTACTCTTAAGAGTTTGTAGAGCAAGACTTGCGGAAGTAACCTAATATCTTGCTGAATGCTGTGGGACAATTATGGTTGGTTACTGAGGATAATAGTCGGTTGCTGGTATTGTATTCTATACACACACGCACACCAAATTATATACAAAAATGAAATGCCATCAACCATAATGGCTAATATGAAATGACATTCAATATATAAAACAAATTGAAAGAAATGAAAGTTGAGATTTGATATATATATATATATTCTTGGTCCAATTCGCATGATGATTCCTTTACTTCTCTTACTTCTTGTTTGTTGATTAGGAATTGGACACCACAACTCTCTATCCCATCTAACACTCTAGCTTTCTAAACTTACCCCTCAAGGTTGACCAAACATTTCTCTTTCTAATAATATCAATAATGATGATGACGATCTAAGTTGGTATTGCAATGACCCTACTAGTTAAATGACACTAAAAAATGTGCTTAGTTTTTTACTCCGTTTTAGTTTAATTGTTTGGCAGTTGTGCTGGTAAAGTTAAGTTGTGAAAGTGTTTAATAAACATTTGCAATTTGCTTTTGGTAACACTTCTGAATATTTCTTACAACTGATTAATTGAGATAATGTAAGTTTTTTTTTTTTTTTTGGGCGACAATTGTGGATTGGGGCTTTTAAAGTTTAAACCAGTAAACTTAAATACTAAACAAAACGCTAGTCAATAGCCTTATGGATTATTAGTTGCCCAATGTAACAAACCGGGCGCCACTAATTAATAATTAGGAACTTTATTGCTTTTATTTCCACTTGATTTGTTTCGTAAACAATTTGATTTTTCATTATATAATCTTCCATGCAAGTTCTCTGGCTATAGCTGCTTTTCAAATGATTCTTTTGCTTTTTCCAATTGTTATATTGGTCTATATGCAGTTACAAATTCATGATTATGCATACAACTTCCATTATTATAATATAAAAACAGTCTTTAAAAATTTCATTGGTAGGATTATCAAACTAAGCATCCGATACCCATTTCAAATTTTCAATGGCCATCAAAACAACCTTTCGCATCACTTTAATATAATTTTCCTGTCTTTCATGACTTTATTAATAATTTGGTTAATTATTCTCTAAATTAATGATTTTTATTTGCCACTCGGCATGTGTTTGAACCTCCACAATATATTGTAGGGATATAATTTACTTTTTTAATTTAAGTGACGATAATTTTCTCTCTTTTAAAATGTCAGTAGAATAGTAATTTTATAAAATATGAATTGTAATCCGAATAATAATCTCATGTAATTCAGAAAAAAAAATTATCTGTATTCAAGTCTTGGACTCCATATATATATATATATATAATTACCTAGAAGAGACATATTCAAAATGTGGGTTTTCTTTTTCTTTCTTTCTTTCTTTCTTTTTTTTAATTTTTGATTGGCCATGTTTCTGTCGACGACACAACATATGGTTCCTGTGGGCTTTTTTTTGGGTCAAATTAATGTTAATTTGATTATATTTCATCATGTAGGGTTCAATTCGGGTAGCTGCCATTGGAAAATAAGGTATTCTTTATATTCTTAACTCAATTTTTCTATTTTGTTATGATGTTTGAATGGTTGGGCTGTGTCAATCTTGACAGGTGATCTGGCTAATTCTACCTAATCAAAGTGCCGTATCATCATTTGAAAGCCTAAAATTATATAAATATAAAATTGACCAAGATTTTAGCATATAATATATCGAAACAATTCTTGCATGACGATCAGAATTCAGAAGTAAAGTACTCAATTTCTTGAAATGGTTTCATTCTTGACTACAAATTTTATAATATTTTACTCAAAAGGAAACAGGCAGATTAACAAATTCTGAAAAGCAAAGCATTTAAAAATATATTCTGTTACAGGCTATTGCAAAGTGTTTGACATATTCCAATTACACACCGACACATGCAAAAAATGAGCTGAAAAATATACTTTTTTTTTCCTCTTTTAGTGAAATTATTCATTCTCTCATGCATGAATGACTTAATCAATAAGACACTTTTACAAGTCATACGAGGGAAATTGCTTATCCAACTACCATTTTCTCATTTATCTTCGGCTTACAATATATTATCTTTCAATCAAAGTCACCAACTAAACTCACATGCACTTTCCTTTCTTTTGTTTTTGTATAATGTTTTTAAGTTTTATTTCGAAAATTTTTATTTAGTGATAAAACTGTCTCAAATACTATTGTTGAATCAGAACGTTTTACCATAAATTTTGGGTCAATTAATTATTAATACAATATGCCAAATCCTCATCTGCTCGCTTGCGTCAATTAATTTATGCTTCAATTCTTATTGATTCGTAGGCTTCTGTTTCGATCATACTTCGTATTCTGAGCTTCTATCTTGATTCTTTTTTTATTTACATGACCCTAAAATTGGATTAATTAATATTTCACAAGGGCTTGTCTCAGATTTAACAGTTTCTCTAACAACTCATTTTTTTATGAAGATTTCATTTTCCTAAGAAAGAAAAGGAAACACAACCTCTATTCTGTCTTTGGTGGTGTTGTAGGCTAGCTAAGCTTTATTATTGTTGTAATTGGAGCTAAAAGAGACAATCAAATCATTATGCATTTATTATTCTACGAAGAGTAATAATGAAATTGACGTTTAAGCGTTTTATTTTCTTGAAAGTAATTTTTGACGAAAATTAATAGCAGCATTTTGTATTACAAAGGTGTCTTGTCCATTTCTAGTATGTCCATTAATTATTGACACAATGACACCCCGTATCAAGCAAACATTATTATGAGAATCACTTGTTCAGAGAGCTAATCATTCAATGTACTGTAAAGCACTTGAAATGTAGCTTTTATAAATAGATTACTAGATTGACACATTTATGCAATTTGAAAATTTATAAAACTAATTTCTTAGTAAAATAATTTTAGAATTATACAATACAATATACTAAAATTTATGATAAAAAAATTTACCAAACACTCATGTATAGATCAAATTTATTATAACATAGTTTTTATATGTCTGAATTTAAAATAGATTAACTCAAAATTTAAAAGAATATCAATCCCTACAATATATAGTCAAGAAGACTCGAAACCATAAATGAACGAGAACTGAGGTGATTAACTCTAAACCATTTAGTGGTCTTAATTTTGGAAATAGTTTGGGAGTTGACATATATCTTCTATAAGTTAAAAGGGAGATTGTCAATTTTTCCCCTACTATAATTAATATATACAATTTGTCTCCCTATTATTTTTATAATAACCAATAACCCCCTTAACAACATAAGTTTACAATATTACTCATATTTGCAAATACACTTTTATTCATATTTATTATAGATTAAACAAATCATACGAATGGAAATTAAAATAAAAAATTAAGTATTAAAAATAAGAAATGTATGTTTTGATGTGAAAAAATTAATAATAAAATAGTTTTCTTGTACTTTTTTTATGTGATAAGCATTTTCTTATAATAAAATATATAAGAAAATTATTATAAAATGATAAAAAATTATTATAAGAAAACTTGAATGATAAATAAAAAATTATTAGAAAATAAATAATAAAATATTTTTCTTGTACTCTTTACATTTAATTTTAAAATATTATAAAATATTTATTATAAGAAAATGTTTACATAGTAAAAAGTAAAAAACAATTATTATTAATTTTTTACATCAAAACATATATTTCTTATTTTTAATACTTAATTTTTTATTTAGTTTCTATTCATATGATTTATTTAATTTATAATAAATATAAATAAAAGTGTATTTAAAAATATAGATAATATTATAAACTTATGTTCTCATGGGGGTTATTGACTATTATAAAAACAACAGGGGGAGTAAGTGGTATTTATTGATTATAGTAGGGAGAAATTGGCAATCTTCTTAAGTTAAAATACCATCATATATGCACAAAATTTAGGTTTAATTAAATTAAGGTTATGAAAGTCGCCATGTATACTTTCTTGTGATATAAGATTTGTCATTTCTCTCACACTTTGGTCATGAAAAAAATTGCTTGACGTGATTATCAACTTATGTTCCTTTTAAATCATGCATAATTGCTAAATTATTGTCTATTTGTCGAGTGATTTTTCTGCTGGACACACGGGCAATGTCATATCAGTAGCCCATCAAATTGTACAAAATTAGTTGTTATCATATCAATTGCAATTAGGAGAATCCAATAGCTTTGCTATTCATCCATTAATAACCATTAATCACACAATGCAAAGCATATCTATTTAAAAGAAAAAGAGAGAGAGAGAGAAATCAATCACACCTTGAGGACTGTTAATAATTTTACGGAAAAAAGAATCATTAGATAAAAAAATATAAATACTTCCGATAACAGTTCAAATTAAAAAGCTCCTTTAGCTGGAAAAATACTCAATTTCCCAGAGAAGTATGTTGAGGTCAAGTCCTCTAGAAACATAATTAGCAAAGTTAGCAAAGTCTACTTTAACATAATTAATTAAGCTTATAACCATAATTAAGATCCGTACCACTGCAGTAATTATTTTTCCACTTCACATGCATCAGTGTGTGTATGTGTAAGCTAATAATTGACCGACTTTCTGGTTAAAGTAATTGTCATGTGAATTGATAATAAATTAATTCTTGATAAATTTTTTCATAAAGAAAGCACCCTTTAAAAAGCATAATATATGAAAAAATTTACTCATACTTACAAAACCCAAAAATTTTATTGTCGGCTTTTAGACCATTTAAGAAAACTGAAAGTGACAGCTAAACTTGTTTTAATTTTTATTGTTTTTCTTTTAAATCCAATGCTAGCTAGCTGCTTGATTCTGACTGTTACTTGCCGATCGTAAGTCCTTTTCAATTTGACCAATTATAAAAATTTTGCTTCTTTCACTTATATATTTGTATCCTCCAAGCTTAATTAATTGCATAGCTCCAAACCTTGGCTTGGCTTCTCTCTTTTCTTCTGAGAATCCCCAAGAAATTAAAAATTGAACACCCTGTTGGGTGTGTCTCTCTGTGTAATGATTTGAGTGCACAAACTGACGCACACTTGTTTATTTTTCTTGGATTCAACTTCTCTGCTTCGTGATGATATAAAGTGTGGTGTCTCACTGTCTAGTGATCAATTCACTGACAAAAATTCCAGCTCTTGTATCACACACATTGCCTAAACGTAACTCACAAGAAAAAATCACAGCAATTGAAACTCTCTTTCTTTTTGTGTGTTCTTTTCGCAACGCACATCAAAAAGATTTCTTTCTTTCTTTATAAAGACCAAAACAATTCTTTAAACCTCGACACTCACAAGCCACAACTACAATGGACGCAGCTTCAGCGGCCACCATCATTTTTCCTGACAGGATTTCGGGCCAAATGGGATTGATATGGCAGCAAACGAAGGCGCCATTGATCGTGCCATTGTTGAAACTGCTAGTGTACTTGTGCTTGGCCTTGTCAATAATGCTCTTCGTTGAAAGAGTTTACATGGGGATTGTCATTGTCTTGCTGAAATTATTTGGCCGAAAACCCGAAAAAAGATACAAATGGGAGGCTATGAAGGATGATGTTGAGCTTGGTAACTCAGCTTATCCTATGGTCTTGGTACAAATTCCAATGTACAATGAAAAAGAGGTAAAAAAAATTTTTCTTTTCTTTGAATTCATGGCATCTAATCTTGTTTTGTATCGATATAATGATATGTTTGTTCCATTGTGATCATTATCTTCAGGTTTATCAGCTATCTATTGGAGCTGCATGTGGGCTCTCATGGCCGTCTGATCGGATTACAATTCAAGTTCTTGATGACTCAACAGACCCAACAATTAAGGTTAACTTTATAATTTGCCAATTCACATGCATGGACAATTAACAATCCGTGTGTGTGTGTGTGTGTCATTTTTTGGACTAATTAAATTAAATTAAGTGCAGGATTTGGTGGAGCTAGAGTGCCAAAGATGGGCAAGCAAAGGCATAAACATAAAGTATGAGATAAGAGATAATAGAAATGGATACAAAGCTGGGGCTCTAAAAGAAGGCATGAAGCATAGCTATGTTAAGCAATGTGACTGCGTTGCCATTTTTGATGCTGACTTTCAGCCTGAACCTGACTTTCTTTGGCGCACCATTCCATTTCTTGTACACAACCCAGATATTGCTCTTGTCCAAGCTCGCTGGAAATTTGGTAAATTAATTAATTTTTAATCTTGTTCACTAATTAATTAACCTTAATTAAATTTTTGGTTTTGGGGTCTTTAATTAGTTACTTAACCACCATGCTAAACTTGAATGTCGGCCTGTCGGTGATCATTTTATAAGAAGCATGTGCCCAAATTTGCTTTGCTTTTTCCTTTTTATTTTTCTTTTACTATTTGATTTGATTTTTTTATTTTTATATTAAAACTGAATGATATCATTGATTGAAGAATATTGTAGAGGTGGTGGTTGTACTTGTATTTTTGTTCTCGATATTTTTTTGAGCAAATAATACGAGTCACACATCACGCCACGTATTTGTTATTAGTTATCAATCCCCACAAGTAAACTGAGATTTTCTCTTAATCTAGTATGTTTAACCATGTGATTAGAGCAATTTGAGGTCTTTATAACATGGACCAAAGAATCATAGTCGAAGAAGCAGAAGCCGGTGCCAGCTTTTTTAATCATTAAAAAAATTCAGGAAAAGTTTTGGCCAAGTGTTTCACTTTTTGTTTAGATTTGGGGGCATGACATTGAAGCTACCATAGCTGGCAATTTAATTAAAATAAAGTCATGGTGAATAGGCTACCGGTAAAATAAAGTGATACTTTTTGTGATTTGTCTTTAGAACGAAAGATTTCATTGGTTCAACCCACCGATCCTTATTAAATATGATTTTCTTTTAAGGGGAAAAAAACAGTCAGATAATTAAGATATTAAACTCTATGTGATGTGATGCATTAACCAAGAATAAATTGAGTGTCACACTTTTAGGAAAACTAATCAGTCGTTTTCAAATAATTGGATCTTTGGTTGGCCTTGTCATTTTGATTTCTTGAGTTATTTTAAGGAGAACTAATTAATTAAATATATGTTGATAAAACGGTTAATGAACCATAGATGTTACACGTGACCTAATATCAAAGTTAAGGTCTCGTAACTTTGTAATATATTTATTTCTGTTTCTAGTTTCATTGGATTTAATTTATGACAAAATTGGAGTTTTGAAACATTTAAGATCAATTTGAAACAATAGACAAATTATTGGGTGAGCATTTGGTTAGTGATGATGGGTATTTTTTGGATGGCACTGCAGTTAATGCAGATGAATGCTTAATGACAAGGATGCAAGAGATGTCACTAGATTACCATTTCACTGTGGAACAAGAAGTTGGCTCTTCAACCTATGCCTTCTTTGGTTTCAATGGTGAAACCACAACCCTGTAACTATTTTACAAATAATGCAATATTTTATTTATGTAAATAATTTTTGTAACTTAAAAGCTGGATTAAATGCGTTACAGGGACAGCTGGTGTATGGAGAATTTCAGCACTCAATGAGGCTGGAGGGTGGAAGGACAGAACCACTGTGGAGGACATGGATTTAGCAGTTAGAGCTAGTCTCAAAGGCTGGAAATTTGTTTATGTTGGTGACCTCAAGGTATATTGTTTCTATTGATTATTTAAAAGATCTTATGACATGACATGTGTACATTTCCGTAGTTTACCGTTAATATTTAATTATATATATTCTTTTTTAATAATTATCAATCGCTACCTTATAAAAAGATTAGCACAATGCTCAAATCAGTGTGGAATTTAAATTCCTTTTGAAATGTTTGTATAATTGATAGGTGAAAAATGAATTGCCAAGTACGTTCAAGGCCTATAGATATCAACAGCACAGATGGTCTTGTGGCCCTGCCAATCTCTTCAAGAAAATGATAGGAGAAATCATGAGAACAAAGGTATGATTAATACTTAATATGCTTAAGCTCTGGATAGTTTCCGTATTTTCCCTTGTAACCATTTTGTCTGATGTTGTTGTTTCTTTCTTCTTGCAGAAAGTCACGCTGTGGAAGAAGTTGTATGTGATTTACAGTTTCTTTTTCGTCCGGAAAATTGTTGCACATATTGTCACATTTGTATTCTACTGCGTCCTTTTGCCGGCAACTGTTTTGTTTCCTGAAGTTGAAGTTCCCAAATGGGGAGCTGTCTATATTCCTTCTATCATCACTCTCCTTAATGCAGTTGGCACTCCAAGGTCTATTTCACTTCTTGTTGCTCATATTGTCACATTTTATGGGTTTCTAACAATACTTTTCTTGCAGATCACTCCACCTATTGGTTTTCTGGATCCTATTTGAAAACGTCATGTCGTTGCATCGAACCAAGGCCACATTCATCGGCTTGCTGGAGGCCGGAAGAGTTAATGAATGGGTTGTCACGGAGAAATTGGGAGATGTCAAGTCAAAACTAGGCGGAAAAACTCTCAAGAAACCTCGTATTAGGATTGGAGAAAGGTATGTTTTAGTTCAATGCAGTCGTTTAATTGTACCAGAGAGGTTCAGGGTTCAAATTCCGCTCACATTATTTGATAGTGAACAGGGTGCATGTGCTAGAGCTTGGTGTTGGGGCTTACCTCTTCCTTTGTGGCTGCTATGATGTTGCTTTCGGAAAGAATCATTATTTCATATACCTGTTTCTTCAATCCATTGCCTTCTTCGTCACCGGAGTTGGTTATGTTGGCACATTTGTTCCCAATTCTTAGCAGAATTTTATGTGAAGATTAATCATCTCCAGAATGCATTGTTGCCACATCTCTGTTTCTTCAACAGATGATGTGTGATTTAATTCATTTGAAGCTTCATTTGTTCAGATTGTTACATTTTTAGACTACTAAACAAAAGGTTGGTTTATTCTTTTATAGTGAATTTGAGCAATGGTTATAAATTTTTACATGTATAGATATGGAAAAAAGAAATTTGAAGGGAAAGTGAAGTATAAAATTTTCTCTGATAGCAGCAAAGGGGTTTTCAATTGACTAGATAATTAATGTAAACATTATTGGATTGTTTGTAAAATAATGGGTTGAGGTTTTTGTCATGAGAAAATAAAGCTGGTGACAAAGATTTTAAAATTAATATCATTGAGATGACTTCAATATTTTGTTAATTCTGTATTGATATTACCCGCTTTTTTTTTTAAATCTTTCATTTGTAATTTTATGGTAATATTTTTTTTATTTGAAAAAAATAAAGGAGCTCAAAAATGCATCTTTTTTTTTAAGTCAAATCATCCCAAGCAACCATAGAAGGTAAATTTACAAAAATAGCTTTAAAGCTTTTCCATTTTTTAAATTTAGCCCCCCAAATTTTTTCATATCATAAATAGTCAAAAAATATTTGCCCTAAATTACCTCCACATTTCCACACTCCAAACTCTCTCGATTCACACTCTAAACTTTTGCTCTTGAATGGCAAATAATGACCGGTGAATGGTGACAACAACGGCGATGGGGACGGTAAACTAAAATCCAACAGAATCCACCATAATCTATCTGAATTAGAAACAAATCCAAGAAATTGAAAGAGCCAGAACCCTAGGTTAGCAAACCTCAGCTTTTTTTAATGATTTGAATTTGATTGAGATTCAAGATGATTATAGGTTGTTAAAGTGATATAATGAAACAAAATTTACCTAAAATGATGAGTTATAACTATTGCACATTAGGTGTTTGATGAAATTCCTCTTAAATAGTTTATGTTTAGTTTTTGTATAATCAAGGTGTGACAAGGGTTAGTTTAAAAAAAAAAAAAGGGTGTGACAAGGGGTTTGTTGAGTTGCGTACATTGTTTTTCGTATACTAAGTGTGATGGAGAGTAAATTTAGTGATCGATGAAAGAACAAAACACGCGGCTATCACATGTAGCACACGCACACATTGCACACAACGCTCCTGCACTCGCGCCTATCGTGTGCGTGCAACAGGGTGTGACAGGCACCCTGTCGCACCATGTTTTGTGCAATAGGCACCCAATCGCACTAAATGACATTCCTTTTTTGTGTTGTTGTTAATGTTGTGGATTTATTGACATGTAATTGTGTAATATAACAATTTAATTATGTAACTTGTATAAAATAAATGGCGAAACCAAAAATATCGAAGTATAATCCATCTAAACCGACGAATTAATTAGCATGACGAAGGTACCTTATGGCCATCACTTTCTTCCATGGGCATATGACAAGTATGTGTAAATTAGATATAGTTGTAACTTGTTGAAGCCATCCAAGAAAAATTAACAAAACGATAGTTGAAACTGTTCAAGATGAAATATCTGGGCATTTATGGAGTGCCAAAACTTTCCATTCAATGGCATAATTGTACGTAAGGTGTTGCTTAGGCAAGTGGCCCATGGAGAAAGCAACAAGAAAGATCAGTTATGGTTTGAAATTAGTGAGAATTTGATATGCTTATTAGTTATAAAGTGGTGCATAGTTACAAGACTTTGTTATGGTAAAGATGTCGTACTAAAAAAGCAAGAAACGGTGTAAATTATTCTATACCTTCTATGTAACACCCCAATCTGAACTCCGAGGGCAAACCTGACCACAACTCACGTATGAATTTAAATAATTCTTTACAATCAATAACAATTCAAGCATCAAGTATATTAGACAGCGGAATAATTTAAGAATTTGGTCAAACCATCTACCATCGTTAATTCAAGTCATTCTTCTCACTCATCACGAATTAATCCTAACTTTTAGAAACTGAATCACAATAAACTATAATGAGTATAAAACTTAATAAGCAAACTAGTTTTTCTTATACCAAAATACATTCACACTCATATATAATGCAAATGGATGATATGCCATGATCTTTTTAAAATATAGTGAAACAATTTCATCAAAACTTTTTTTTTTTAGTTGCTTTCAAACTTTCACATTTTATTTCAACAAAATATATCCTATAATGTGGCACTTTGCACTATGCGTGGCACTTTGTACTATGTGTGGTACTTCGCAGCACATCAACCCTCGAGAGATAGCCCCTCATGCAAAATCTCATAAATCATAAATTTCACTTGTTAAAATCCACTTCTCATTCATAGAAAACTTAATGCATTTTCGCGCTTATGCTAATGAAATTTCACACGTACATATGCCCACGTACATAATTACGCTCAACACATAATAATACATCACATAAGCATATGGACAGAGACATATAAATCCATATCCATACATATCAAAAATAGTCTTTTCACACAAGTCAAACATATATATTGTTTATTGTGATTCATTTAAAAGTCTAGTTTACTTACCTCTTACCATCCACACTTAACAAAAGCGTATTGACATCATCAACCTAAAAGTCATTAGTAAAATTCTTATAAGATATAATTGAGTTATGATCATAAACTCCAATATCCTCAAGTATCCCATTTTAAATAGCTTGTAGACTAAACCTTAAATGCCCTCAATATTCGTTCCTCAAAACCAAACAGTTCATCTTCTTTGATTTTTAATAAGTTATTACCTTATTGGAAAAATCTCAAATTTTATAAAGCATTTGCTGACTTGAGAATTCATTAGTAAAAATGCCATAACTTAATTCCTTTAAAAACTATTAAAAATAATTTACGTTTCAGACATCATCAATTCTGTTAAACAGTTTTTTGTTTTGGGGATGCTTACTTTAAAAATACAAAAAATTTATTGTTTTCGTATAAAATCATGAAAATTTCCAGAATCACACTAGACATATATAAAAATACTTGGTCCAAATTTCATAATTTTTTTAATAAATCTAGTTATGGTAAAAATAATTTCTTAATTAATGTTCTTCACTGAAATCAGAAATTTCTAAGTTTTCAAACTTGAATGCAAAAAAATTGTAATTAATTGAAATCTTATTTTATCAGCTTGGAAAAACTTTCAAAACATTTTAGAAGATGTCTAGTTTAACATGTCCAAAATCAAGAATCAAAATCAATTTGTACAAATTACTATGATTTTCAAAATAACACATTGTCAGCATATTTTCTGCAAAATCTGAGTTTTCTATTTCTGTTGCAAATATCTAATCATGCTTCTCCATAATAGATTAATGAAAACCAAGAATTAAAACTGACCTCCAATCTTCTCTCAACTTGATTTTTTTTCCCTCTCTATCTTTTTTTTAATCATAGCCGATCTCTCTTTCTCTCTCTTATAATGCAAAAGACATCTTATTTTTTTACTAGGGTAAAAAGATTACTAAAAAATTAAAAAGACTTATATACCCTCAGGAGAATTGGGGTATTACATTCTACCTTCAAACTTAGATTTTGCTATATATATATAAACATATTTTATATATAATTTAATAATTTTCCATACTCCACATGTCCTAATTATATCTTGTTACTTTAGTGGAATATTAATAATCATACTAACAAATTACTACTTATACATTATTAAAATACAAAAAGAATTGTATAAAAATAATTAAAGTTAAAGTGAATTTTTAGATATTTTGCACTTTTACGGTACGAGGGTAAAATAGTCATATTACTTTATTTAAGGCAACCTTATAGATCAAACATAATAATAAAAAATGGTCTTAAACAAATAAATGAATATCAAATAAATTACCACTCACGCGTCATTAAAATAGAAATTTCATAAAAATAATTAAAGTTAAAGTAATTTTTTTAGATATTTTATTACTTTTACCTGAGGGAGACGTAGTCATATTAATTTATATTAAAGCAGCTTTATTGATCAAATTCTCAAAAAAATGAATATGGATTTAATTGATTAATTTTTTAATTTCTTAATTTGAACTTTAAAAAATAATGTGAATTTGTTTTAATAATTTTTTAAAAATGGGATGGGTTTGTAAAAATTTTGTAGAGTGGAAATAGCACCACCCTTAATTTAATAGGATAAAATGATAAATATTCTTCTAATCCTTAGAATTGAAGCTAATTAATTATTCAATCAGTGCATTTGTTTTCAGAAACTTTTTAATCAATACACACTTGTCGTTACATTCATGATAGCTATTGAATCTAATTAGGGATGACAATTCTTCTGTTGTAAGATCTCATCACATTTGGGACAAGATTATAATATAGTTTTGTCCAAAAAAAATAAAGAAACAGAAATGAGATTTTTTTTGTCCCATTTACATATGTAGGATAGGATTGGGATTGGCAAATCATGTCCCATCTCATCTAATTCCATCACATTGTTAACCCTAGTTATTGGTTTGATTTATTATCATATTATTGAATTATTGGATATTTAGCATAGCTAAAGTTGGTTACTCTCTAAATCTATAGTTTTTAAAGCGTAAGTGTTAATATTAATGAGCAATTGAAGCAAACAAATAGATAAAAAAATTTAGCATGAAATTATATTCGAACATGCATGTAGTCAAAATGAAACTATTATTTGATTATTCTACTTTATATTTATTCAAAATTTTTGCTATATTGAATTATGATTATCTTTTAAAAAAGTCGAAATTTATTTATTTACATTTAAAATTATTTAAGATACTGAGATGAGACGAGATATTTAACGGGACGGAACTCAAATAAATTTTTATCTTAAAAAAAATAAATGGAAGGAAATGAGAATTTTTTTTTATCCTACTTTTATATATAAGACTAAACTGAGATTGACAAATCCCGTCATATTTCATCCCATTACCAATCCTAAATTTAACTAATCCTTAAGGAAAGAGTAATAATTTTATTTAATAAAACATAAAATTTAAACAAACCTGGCATGCAACAGTTAAACATATATTCAGAAATCAGAACGTACATTGTGTCAAATTTCGCCCAGAATTTATGCAAATTGTTTGTCCCTTCATAGATATCATTGTCGCTTACAGGTTCACGTAAACAAATATTAATTTAATTGGATAAATGTTCTTTCAATCTTTATAGTTAAGCTAATTACTCAATTAGTCACTGTATTTTCAAAACTTTTATAATTAAATCACTCTTGTCGTTATGTCTCTAGCTGTTGGACCTAATTAATTTTCGACGGAAAAATTAAGGAATGGGTGCGACAGCAGACGTGTCTTTAGAGAATTCTTATGCACCCTATTTTTTGTGTCATTAAACAAGATGGTGACTAACTGGTCGTCGATAATGAACTTGACTTTACCCCTCCCCTTTGGTGCACCGTAGAAGGGCCTCATGAGAAAGGGCCCTTTTGAATGTTACGGCCCAGAAAAGGCATTAATTTCCCATAGCTTTATGGGGGCTCCAACTAATGGTTCTCCCCACCTCTTTCTTTGAAGCGGAAAGGCAAAGATTCTTCGAAACCTCTTGATTAAAGCGAATACGCCTTGATCCCAAGACTAGCTGCGGATTGGATTCTTCCTTTCCTTTTATCCGGACTAACTCTAATCGTGATTTTGACTCAATTATTCCCTCTGTCGCAATAGAAATCGAGAATGGAGGTTACTTCACTACCTTTCTTGGTGAAGAATATTTCTTTCCTTGCCTCCGGAGAGTAGCCTTAGTATTAATCTCCCTTTAGTGAGTGAACCACCCGTGGGGGTGGGGGTGGCGCGGAAGTGTGCTATATAATAAGTTGTGAAACAATTATAATTTTATCTACTATAACATAAAATTCAAATGATTTCGACAAAAAAACGTGTTTATAATTTAAATGATTTCGACAAAAAAAAACGTGTTTATGGCCCATCTTTGACAATGACATTCCATTGTAATGGCGCAGACGTGATGCACATTAAGCCTATCAAGGCCAGAGACGAGTTTTGATAAGAAAATGCCACGGGAGGGTCATACATGTTGGGGGAAAAATTAAGTTTTTTTAATTTTTATAAAATTTTTTTAAGATCTCTCTCATATAATATATAAGAATTTATAATTTAAAAATTATACATTGAAAATTCGATTTAATTTTTTCTGTTGAAGTGATTTAGGCTCTCAGATTACGATCTGTCACCACCACGCTTGTTAGATCACGATCCGTCACCACCACGCTTGTTAGATCACGAACTGTCACCAATGATCTTCTAGGTTATGACTCAGGTTTGATCTGCACTTGACGTGTAGGTGCCTTTATCACTACTAAAGTAACGAACACGAGAAAATTTTTCTTTCAACAATAGAGAAAAAAATCTTTTGTTATGATCTTTATAAAGTGGCTGCTCTTATTTTCTTTAGAGAAAATAAATATTTTTTTATATCTCCTTTTAGTGAAAACCCTAAACTCCAAATATAGAAAATAAAAACTCACGTTACTTGTTTTTCTATAAGGGACCCACCTTGTAAAATAACATAAGACCCCTTACATACAAGCTAATTAAATAGAGCCTCCCACTAAATGATATATTTAGGCTTTTGACCCAAATAACTAGTTATTTTCCTTATTAATCCAGTAGTGGTGAAATCAATTAAATGAGCTAAGTCGGGTATAATTTGGGAACATACAATAGTGGCTATAATAATTAGGTCTGTAATTAAAGTAGCCTAATTTTTTAATTCCAAATCTACTCCACTAAAATATTGGAATTGACCTCTATAATTGTATGCTCGAATAATAATTCATCCCAAGCCACATTGATTTTTTTACTGCACAATCTTTTGTACCACATCATTAATTAAATCGATATCTCAACGGTCCAATTAATTTAATTACATCTTGTTCCTTGATACTACTGGTTTTCTCTAATGATTATTTTCAACATACTAAATATATTGACACACTCTAGCCATAAAATTCTATGATCAAGTGCCGAAAACCCATCAAGAGATGTGTTGTACAAATTCTATATTGTTAATCCATAACTCCAATACTCATAATTGCTTCTACCAAGATACCGGGTAATCTTGATCATAAGTATGTGTCGTGCCCATTGGTAAGTCAAATGGAATAACAATTACAATCATGAAATCATAATTAACTCAAGATTAAGATTACCGTAAAATCAATGACTATGAGATTTAATAAGTCTGACAGTTATTATAAAGTTAATTAAATCTCATATGTGATCCTGTTTAATGTAGTCGTACTACATCAATAAATTCATACATGATTAAGATAAATTATTCAATGAATTCATTACAGTCTATACCTAAATAAAGTGCCCAACTTTATTTATCAACTGCGAACTAAATTTATTTAATCATAAGAAACTTGTATTTATGTCTTCTGTGAATCCACATGGTGATCACATAAATACATATAATATGATTAAATGAACTTTGATCAAAATATTAATGCAATTAAGATATTTGACTAAAATACCTCATTAATTTTATTAATCATAAAAAATATTTATTACAATTAAATAAACACGTATGCTTTTAAAGAATATATTTTCCCAACAATACAAAGCTGAAATCAGATTATTTCTTCGGTTCAATCTATTGCAAGTTCATTTTCTCTGTTAAATCTATCAAATATTCTCTTGATCTATTACTCAATCATGCTTCTTTTTAAGAATAAAATCTTTTATTTTTCAAAAAGGGATGAATTAAAAGTTTAAAAAAACATACGCTCATGCATTATATTTTGTCTTGTAATGTAGTGAAATGTATGTATTTTTTTTGTGTTGTTGTTAATGTTGTGGATTTATTGACATGCAATTGTGTAATGTAACAATTTAATTATGTAACTTATATTAGATAAATGGTGAAATTGAAAATAGAAAAGTATAATCCACCCAGACCGACGAATGAATCGGGCATGATGAAGGTATCTTATGGCGATCACTTCTCCAGACGTATCACAATTATGTGTAAATTAGATACAGTTGTAAAAGCTATTTGAGAAAAATTAACAAAATGACAGTTGAAATTATTGAAGGATGAAATATTTGGGCATTTCATGAAGTGCCAAAACTTTCCATTCAATAGTATAATTGTGCACAACATGTTTCTTAGGCAAGTGGCCCATAGAAAAAGCAACGAAAAAGATCAGTTGTGATTTCAAATGAGTGAGAATTTGATACGCTTATCAGTTAGAGAGTGGTGCCAAGTTACAAGACTTTACTATGGTAAAAATATCATACTGAAAAAATAAAAAACGGTGAACATAATTTTCTACCTTCTACATTCAAAGTCAGAATATATATATATATATTGTTTGGGAATTTAGTTCTATATTTTATAATCTAACATATTTTATATAAAATTTAATAATTTTCCATACTCCACATGTCCTAATTATATCTTGTTAGTTTAGTGGAATATTAATAATCATATTAACAAATTACTACTTATACATTATTAAAATACAAAAAAATTGTATAAAAAATAATTAAAGTTAAAGTAAATTTTTAGATACTTTGGCACTTTTATCTCATGAGGGTAAAACAGTCATATCACTTTATGTTAAAGCAACCTTATTGATCAAACATAATAAGAAAACATGATCTTAAATAAATAAATGAAAATCAAATAAATTACCACTTGCACGTTATTAAAATAGAAAAAATTGAATAAAAAATTATTAAAGTAATTTTTTTGCATAAAAAATTTATTGATCAAATATAATAAAAAAAATAGTCTCAAAAAATGAATATGGATTTAATTGATTAATTTTTGAATTTCTTCTTGATTTGAACTTTAAAAAATAATGTGAACTTGTTTTAATAATTTAAAAAAAATGGGACGGGTTATAAAAATTTTGTAGAGTGGAAATATCACCACCCTTAATTTTATAGGATAAATACTCTTCTAACCCTTATAATTGAAGCTAATTAATTATTCAATTAGTGTATTTGTTTTTAGAAATTTTTTAATCAATACACTCTTGTCGTTACATTGGTGATAGCTATTGAATCTAACTAGGGATGTCAATTCTTCTATTGGGATAGGATCTTGCAGGGGACGAGATTGAAATATATTTTTATCCCAAAAAAATAAGGGAGAGGGAATTGGATCTTTTTTGTCCCTTTTATATATGTGGGCCATGATTGAAATTGGCAAATCTCATCCCACCTCATCCCATTGCTAACCCTAGTTATTGGTTTGGTTTATTATTATATTATTGAATTATTAAATTTTTAACATGGCTGAAGTTGATTACTGTCTGAATCTATAGTTTTTAAAGCATAAGTCTTAATGTTAATGTGCAATTGAAGCAAACAGACAGATAAAAAGTTTCGAGTCTGAAATTATATTCGAATATGCATGTAGTCAAAATGAAATTATTATTTGACTATTCTACTTTATATTTATTCAAGATTTTTGTTATATTAAATTATGATGATTGTTACAAGAAAAAAAATCAAAATTTATTTATTTACATTTGAGACTATTTAGGATAATAAGATGAGACGAGATATTTAACATGATGAGAGTATGATAAATTTTTGTCTTCAAAAAAATAAAGGGACGGAAATTAGATTTTTTTTTATTCCATTTTCATAAATAGGACTGGATTGGGATTGAAAAATCCCTTCATATTCCATCTCATTACCGACCCTAAATTTAACTAATTTTTAAGGAAAGAGTAATAATTTTTTTTAATAAAACATAAAATTTAAATAAACCTGGCATGCAACAGTTAAACATATATTTAGAAATCAGAACTTACATTGTGTGAAATTTCGCACCAGAATTTATGCAAATTGTTTGTCCCTTCGCAGCTATCATTGTCGCTTACAGGTTCACGTAAACAAATATTAATTTAATTGGATAAATGTTCTTTCGATCCTCATAGTTAAGCTAATTACTCAATTAATCACTGTATTTTCAAAAAAATTTACAATTAAATCACTCTTGTTATTATGTCTCTAGATGTTGGATCTAATTAACTTTCAAACGGAAACATTAAGGAATGAGTGCGGGGTTCAGTTATGGTGCAAATGTGGTATAATACCACAATTATTTTCAACCATTGAATCTAACTATGGTGAGTACAAATGACTAGATCCGGTGGCTGCGTGCAACTGTGATATGGTACCAAAATTGCACCATAGTTGAGTCCATGGTTGCGACAACAGACTTGTTTTTAGAGAATTCTTATGCACCCTTATTATTATTATTTTTTTTGTCATTAAACAAGATGGTGACAAAATGCTCGTCTATAATGAACTTGACTTTACCCCTTCCCTTTGGTGCACCGTAGATGGGCCTTTTGAGAAAGGGCCCTTTTGAATGGAGCGGCCGAGAAAAGGCATTAATTTCCCAAAGCTTTATGGGGGCTCCAATCCCCACCTCTCTCTTTGAAGCGGAAAGACAAAGATTCTTCGAAACCTCTTAGTTAAAGTGAAAACGCCTTGATCTCAAAACTAGCTGCTTGATTGGATTTTTCCCTTTACCCGGACTAACTCTAATGGAGGTTACTTCATTACCTTTCTTGGTGAAGAATATTTCTTTCCTTGCCTCCGGAGAGTAGCCTTAGTATTAATCTCCCTTTAGTGAGTGAACCCGCGGGGGCGGGGGCGTGGGCCCGGGGGGGGGGGGGGGTTTGATATATAATAAGTTGTGAAAGAATCATAGATTTATCTAATATAACATAAAATTTAAATGATTTCATGCAATAGATGAAAAATATATGATGAAATCATTTATATATGACAAGGACTTTTTGAGTAACTTAATTTTAAAAATATATGATATAAGGGGCTTTTTTTTTTACTTAATGACTTAATTTACTTAATTTTAATCAGTTAAATAATTAAGTCTGTTTGTTTTTTTAACTTAATAAAAAAATTTTATCATTAAATTATTAAGCCAATTTTTTTTCCTCTAAAAAGTCTAAATAATATCATTAAAAGATATTCTTCAAAATATCTCTATTTTATTAATTAATTTTCATCCTTACCTAAATAAACTTTAATAATTAGCATTATTACCCATCTCTATAACTTTTGATAATATAATGGTGGACTATTATTATTTTCATCTTTTTATTTTCTTCACATTAGCATTACTTATCTTCATAATATTTTACGAATATTTTTACATAAAAACATCATAAACTACAATAAAATTAATTAACATATACTAATTATAATATAAAGGGTTGTATTCAATATTTGAACATACTTTATATTATGATAATATATTATCTTATTCAAGTTATTTGAGATATTTATTATTTGTTTAACAGTTATAATTTGTACAAGCACAAATGTAAAAGTAACTTAATATTTATTTCTAACAAAGCAAACAAAAAAAATCTAAACATATTATTTAAATTCAGACATTCAGTTTCCAGAATTCACACCAATTCAGATATATTTTAATTTTGAACAAAAAAAAAACCATCTAACTGAATAACTAGATCAAACTGTATTTACCCCAATTCAATATTTTGTAAAATTTTGAAAGCCAGATACATCTCTTACGTTTTCTTATAGTATATTTTTTAAAAAATATTTCAATTATTTACAAATGTTGGAAAAGCTATTGTAAAGATGGATGACGCTAACGACTTTCTTGGACTGTGGACATATCCAAGTAAGCCAGCATATTTTAGCAAGCTTCAATTCGTAGCTTGTTTGTCACTCTTTATTATATTCTAACTATTTACAACAATTTTTGAATGCTCGTAGTTCAACTACTAAAACTATATGAAGCAACAAAAATAAATACATAGATAAAATTCGTGATTCAGAACCATATTTCATATTATCTTTTATTAATTATTTGCGTTTCGTGGTTAATATTAAGTTTTTTTTATTCTATTCCAAAAGGTTTGTCGAGTAATTTTTAAATAATTTTATTTAATTAACCATCCAAATTTAAATATTAACCCAAGAGTTATGGGGGCTAAAAACTTATTAACATTTAATTTTGCCCACCCATTTTTTTAGAAAATTCATTCGCCTAATTGTTAGATAAAAATTGCCATTTACCTACGTATCGAATGTATGAATGAAATGAGTTTGGAAAATTTACACCAATAACCATAAAATTTTATGCTTTTTCCATCTTAAGGTCTTAACCCCCCAAACTAATTTCTATCAACATTAGCAAAAAAAGAAAAAAAACCTTTCAGACCAAAATACCCCTCTCACATCTCTCCCCCAACAATCTCTCTTTCACTCATCTCTCCCAAACCGAAGAAACACCCATAGTTGGCGGCAACATCAACCCTCATCGGCGACGGCTCCATCCATCATCAGCGTCCGATCTACCATCTACAGCCTTCAACAAAACCTAGGTTAGCCATTTTATTTATATTTAATTAATTTAAAATGAAATTTTAAAATAATAGTGGTTGTAGTTTGAAAATAATGGTGGTGGAGGTGGTGGTGTTTGTAGTGGTGGTTGTTGTTTTGGGAGTGATTTGTGATTGTATTGTTTTGGGTTGAATGGTGTTGCCCACCGAGGGAACCGTTGTCCAGTGATGGGCGCTACAGCGGGCACGCGGTGGCGCGATTGTGCCCGTCGTTGGGCAGCAGCACGCATACGAGTGACGGACGCGGGTGCGCTTACTATCACATGAAATTGGTGCGACAACAAGCCTGTCGCATCAAATTGGTGCGACAGCAAGCCTGTCGCATCAAATTGGTGCGACAGCAAGCCTGTCGCACCAAATTACAATGGGTTAAATTTTTTTTTCGTGAAGTCAATTTCTTTTATTTTGTTGTAAATGCAATGCAATAATGTTATAAATATTACAGATACATGGCAAAATCAGAACAATTGGTAATCGAACTAGGCAAGATGTATTTTCCTTATGCCAATCACTTTTCGGGTCAAATTTCGAGCATGTGTAATTTATCTTCGGTCGTAAAAGCCATCGAGCAAAAATTAACAAAGCGACAGTTGAATCTGTTCAAGAAGGACATATTTGGACATTTCTTGGAGTGTCGAAACTTTCCATTTAGTGGTGTAATTTTGCACAATCTTTTACTTAGGCAAGTGGCCCATGAAGAAAATAGTCGGGAGGATCAGTTATGGTTTCAAATTGGCGAGCATTTGATATGCTTGTCAATTATAGAATGGTGCCTGGTTACTGGACTTTCTTATGGTGTAGATACCGCACTAAGAAATAACAAAATGGTGCATAGGCTACAAAATACATATTTTGGTGGTGTGCATCGCAAGATCAATTTTAAGGAATTCGATGTATTATTTGAGAAGTTGAAATTTGAGGCAATGGACGATATTGACGCATTAAAAATTGCGCTCTTTTATTTTGCGAACATAGTTCTAAATGCAAGAAAAAATCACTGTCAAATCAATTTCTCATGGCTTAACGAAGTAGATGATATAGAATACTTCTGAAAGCGTCCATGGGGTCGTTTGTCGTGGGAAATGATTTACAAGAGTCTTGACAATGCACTGTATGAGAAAGACGAGAAATTTAAGACGACTCGGTTGCAAAACCCAGACCATAACATTGAAAAGTACAATCTTTACAGCTTTACGTCCGAGGTTCAGGTGTTTTTTTTTGTTTATTAATAAGTTTTATAGTATTAAATATTTGATAGTTGTTTTAATAACTTTTTCACTTTGGTTGTTGCAGGATTAGATTTACGAAGCGATCGAAGGTTTGTCGTCAGCATGGGTCGTGAAAACGAAGAAGAAGATTCCCTACATCGTGCAATGGAAGCCCATGGCGTCTTCAAGAATCAACTTTGTTGAGGTTTATTCATTCTTCAACGATGAATCTCGTCTTGTAAGTAATATGTATTAGTTATTTTTTTAACGTTACTAAATTCTAGTTATGTATACTTAAAATTTTGGATTGAATTTATGGCAAGGGGACGTTTTACAAACTCTTGAGCCGAATGCAAAGGAGAGTAGCAGAAAATATTGGCTCACTGTAAAGGATTACATGCCACGCATTCCAGACTAGGTTCATAAGGTCGATATCCTATAAGTACTATTATTTATTTAATCAAAATTTTTGACATTTCATTTCCTAATTTTAAATGCTACTTTATACAGCACCAACCCTCAATCAACGCGCTGACGAGCATGACGACATATCAAACCCAATACCAGAGTAGTCTCATGACACTTTTGAGGATGAGGTGGCTGTTGATGACCACCAGGAGGAGACAAACAACTCTGATGATGCACATGATTTCGAGGCTATAAATAATTTATTTTCTTCATTTATAAATCATTATTTTTTTATTGTTATTATAAAGTTTTACTTATTTTCTTTTGTAATAGTCGAGGACAAAGTAGTTTAATGATTACATGCGACGACGGCTGGACAAGATTGATCGTAATGTTTATGAACTCAAGTTAGAATTAAAAGATTTTAAAGAAACCGTGGTTGGATTTATCGATTCAATGTCTAAACGTCTAAATAAGGATTCTCCCACTGGACGCTCATATGTGGTGAGCAAATTTAAATTTAATAATTATGTTTGTTTAGCTTTTAATTTGATAGATGTTTAATATGTTCATCTTCCCTAATAGGCCCTAGATGACTATGGAATGTATACTGATGTGGGTAATCAAAATTTTTCTACTCCCAAGTCATTATATGGTTTCTATGGGGATGTTAGTAGAGAGAGAGTGCAGGTTTTCACTGAGGCGCCTCCGGGTATTAGTAAGTTTGGCCGAGCGTACGGACCGTCGTATGTTTTTGATAGTCTTTACCATCTCCATCCAAGTGCTACAAAGTAGTACACGAAATTATCATCTCCATCCCGCTCGAGGTGAGTGACTGTATCCTCATTCATTTTAGTCAGTACGTAAGAGTATTTAGGGAGCAAGTTGTATGACTCTGCAGGGTTGCCTCGAACTATTTCAAGACCAACTTCTCTGGCCCGATATGCCTGCTGGTATGTTAACTGAACACCGTATTCTTGTTGCATATATGCTCTTATGTCATTCAGAGTATAAATCCTCTTATTTTGAATGTATTTATCTAAGATAATATAACCGACAACCCGGCTCCTTACTTGATGACGTCCATCAACCAATACCTCATTATGATGAGTGTGTACATTGTCAATTCTCTGCACCACCCAAGGAACATTTTACTCGTTTGAACTTCTAATTGCTCGAATACGCCATTTACATGATTGCGAACAACAGTGAGCTTCGAAACGTGTCGTTGTAGACCGTGCAATCTTGAAATCAAACTTATCCCTAAAGGCAACCTTGCGTAGTTGTAATATAAACTTATTCTTCTCAGTAAATAGCTTACCCACACTGATATAATCTGAGTCACAACTGTTAAGAAAGTTTGGAGCAACCATGTTCGAAGGCAAAATTGGAGAAGACTTGTGAGGGGGTCAATCCTCCTTTTCGATCAAACCATTGGAGGAATACATCCATTGCCTCTGTTATTCACAGGAATATTATATTCACACTCATCCTCATGCTGAAATGACGAAATATTCGAAGGACCGACTCCTCTATCATCACCAACATTATTGAAATGAGTGCCCCTCATACTATTAGAATGTTCTGCACAAACATTATCCCCCTCTGTCTCATCATGAAAATCATCATTGTCCCGAAAATTATTATTGTGATACGGAGAATATTGTTACTCTAACGACGTCGTTATTGGAAATACCTCTTCTCCAACATCCTGTAACGTAATGTCGTTGTTGTTGTTATAATTTTCGTGGATTGGAGAGTAATATTAATGCAGCGACATTGTCCTTGGCAACACCTTTTCTTTATTATCGGGGCCAAACATATTTGCTCTAAAGGAAGTTTATGTTTCGACATGTGGCTCAATATCTTCACTCGGAACTCGAGGTGATGTGGTAACGAATATAGGAATGCATCCAAAATTGGCTACATTGGATGCCATATGCAACACAACTCTCACCATTTCATCATCAAATATATTCATGGGCAGTGCACATATACGATATAATGTGTTACTAGACCTCAAAGTTGTCTTCATTGTGATACTATATTCATTAGGATTTATTTGTAACACCTCCTATACTCTTGCCTAAAATTGATCAAACAGACAATTTTTCCCAACCAAAAAACCTCTATTTTTACCATTCATATACTTCATACGGCCATCCTCTAACGTCTTCCACCAACCATCATAACACAATTCAAGTACAACTGAATCCATTAGGCCTAAAATTATAAAAAAATATATATATTTGAGCACTATCAAATTAATAGTCAGTTACAATGAATCTGTCTCTTGGTGCGACAGGGTGCCTGTCGCATGCTTTTGGTGCAGTTGCTTGCTGCGAGTCGTGGGTGAACCTGCCTTTTGGTGCGACAGGCTGCCCGTCGCACCACCGAATCTACCTCTTGGTGCGACAGGCACCTGTCCCACGAAGTTTGGTGCGACAGGCACCTGTCGCACAAAGCTTCGTGTGACAGGCAGATTCACCCATGACGTGCAGCAATCAACCGCACTGAAACTCTCGCGTAAGTTCAGAAAATAACTTGTACCACTAAATGATGCCGATTAGTGTTGGATCTGGATAGATTATGATCGAATTTCATTTTTACTATTCGCCGTCAGCGTTTATCGTTGCCTTTTGCCGTCGCCAGTGATGATTCAAGAGTGCAAAACTGTGTTTGGTTTGACCAAAAGGGAGAAAGAAAGTTACTTTTGATTTGTAAACAAGGGTAATTTGGGGAGAAAAGTGTGTGTTTGGCTAATGTTGATAGAAAAAAGTTTAGAGAATTAATTGTGAAAATAGTAAAAGTTTTATAGTTATTTTTGTAAATTTCCCAATGAGTTTTCACTTTAAAACTTTCGGCATCAATAGCATGACGAGATTTTATGATAAGTGTGAAAGAGTAAGCGGGAAAAGTTAAAAGCATCTTTGAGACGTCGACAATGACATTCGATTGTAATGGCGCAGACGGGATACACATTAAGCCAACCAAGGCCAGAGACAAGTTTTGATATGAAAATGCCACGGGTGGGTCATACAAAGCTGAAATCGGATTATTTATTCTGTTCAATCTATTGCAAGTTAGAATTTTGTAGTGGTTGGATGAACATAAAATAAAACAGAGGTGGTACAGTGATAATTTCCCTAAATAGTTTGTTATTTTTAATGATTTAACAATAAAATGATAGTTATTGAAATATCAAATAGTATATAATTGTTAAAAAAATCTTAATGGTAAAATGACATATTAAAAAAGTGGATATTTGATAAAATGTCCATATATATCTTGATTTGCACTGCATTTAGTTGAAATTGTTTGTCTACATTAGCCTTTAAAGATATGAGAAATTATCCCTCCACCGTCTTACGTTTATCTAAAATTGCAAATATCCATAGTTTTTTCCACAAATATTTGTACGGCACATCAATTTTTTTTATTTTATTTTAACGAATCACTTTTTTAAAAAAATTAAAAAAATCGTCAACTACTTTTTCTAAATTAACATATTTTTAGCCGTGGGTTATTTATTAGTCCATTGCTATTTTCTTTTTAAGGTTTTCATAAAAACCTACCCACAAATTAAACGTATCTTAATGGAATTGAACCCTCAAATCTCGTACTAATTTACAAACTCATGTCTTAACTTATAAATAAGTACAACAACAACAACACCAACAACCAAAAAAAGGTAATCGGTAACATTGCATGAAATAAAACTTGGAATGCCCGTTGGGATAAGCCTGATCCTCATAACTTTTCTTTTCTTTTCTTTTTTCCCCTGAAGCTAAGGACACCATTGCTTTTGGTTTGGGGCACTATCCAGCATCTACTTTTTCTTTTCCTTTTCCTTTTTTTTTCTTTTTTCCGTACACATTCAAGTCAAAATGGATTCTGTTACATTTCTTTCCAGGTCAATGACTCCAACTAAAATGCAATTGATGAAAATTTTTCCAAATGTGCCAAAGCAAAAATGAACTGCAAAATGGTTATGAAGAAAACAACTCTAGAGTAAAAGCAGTTAGAGAACTACACCTACACCTCCTCTATTATCGAATTTCATATACAAATGAAATATTATCATTTGAACAAGTTGTCATCAGCAGGAAACAAGATATGCAAAGCATCATTAGTATAATCCCAACAATTCCAATCCCCAGTAATCTACTCATATTTGTAGTTATATTTGCTTCAAGCTCAAGTTGAGAGAGAGAAGAGAAGAGAAGCTGAAAAAAAAAAAAAAAAGATAGATACTTTCACAGGCAACTAAGGAGAAATGGACAAACCAAAATAAAATTGTTAATAATTTGGCATCTTGATTGAGTTTCACAACCACAATAAAAACAATCACGGCACCTACAAAAATTTAGGAAGCTCAATTGTTGCTTGAATTGACTGGCAATGCTAAACCAACCTTATTGATCTTGAGAAAGCTTCCAGTTTTACTGGAATGCACCATTATGAAAATTACAAGCTCTCTACTTAAAACGAAATGGACTCACTAGATCAAACACAAGTAAATTTCTACAAAAACATACCCCAACTCATGCTTGTTTAGCTTTTTCACTACTTTTGCTCTGAGAAAGTCTCCAATATGTCGTAATGACCATACCCATGAAACAACACGTTAATGGGAGATTCTTTATCCTTTTGATACTCTTCCCCATAGTTTGCAATGTTTACCAAATTACCTGAGCTTTGAACGACCATGAAGACTGCTATAGGCTTCCTGTGCTCACAGATTGGGAAAGGTATGTCAAACACAATGATGAAGCACAAGAAATAAATAGAACACTAAATATGAATCATAAGAGAATGTCAAGGGGAACTTTGACTATGAAAAAATTGGATACGACTTGTTGGAAATAAACTGATTTCTTATGTGTTGACATCAGCCAATAGCCCACCCTAACTGACAAACAAACTTCTGATTTCAACAATGAACATGCTCTTCTTAAAGGAAAAAAAAAAGTGCTTAACCTCTACACCAAGCCATCTCAAAGAATAATTATAAGAACTTTTCCCTTCTCTTTTGGGTAAATGCCATCTGTGCCTATCGCTCTAACTCCACAAGCAAGGACATATGGGGATGGTTTATTTGATCTCTGATAAGGAAGTGCCACGCATGGTCACATGCACATCGAAATTATTGAATATGAATTCACATAAGCAAACTAGTAAAAAGCGGCAATACAAATGGTTACAAGACTCACTTCAGAACATGAGAAGCCATCAGCAATTCAGGCTCTCCACCCCATACATATGGCTGTTGAATTTCCTTCACATATGTATCGAAATCTCCTTCAATAAACCTGAAAACAAACCAACCCATCAATAGAAAAACATTTTCTCCAAAAAAAAAAAATCAATAGAAAAACATTTACAAATCACCATATCTCAAGCAAAGGCTTACCATTCTGTTTCTTTCCGCCTCTTTAAAAGTTCATCCACAACCTAACATAACATAACAAAAGCAGCAGACATTTTATAAAATTTCAACCTTATAATTACATAAATAAATAAATAAATAAATAGATAAAATTGTAAAAATTGCAATTACTTGAGCTCTTAGTTCATCAGCAAGTTCTCTTTGACGTTCCTCATCTGGCACTTCTTCCCCGCTTCTCAAGCACGCTCCATGCGCTATTGCTCTAAATAAACACCTCCCATCCGCTAGCACCCCTAATAAAATTGATTAATTGTAATTAAGATTATGCAAAACGATTAATTTAATAAACGTAATTAACTGAAACAATTAGTGCGGTGTAGAAGCATAATAATACCAGTGACTTTAAAAGGCCTCTCATTTATAATTTCACATCTTTTTACATTCAAATCATCATCACCACCACCACCACCACCACCACCACCGTCGATCTTACTAATTTTTTCTTCATAAAACGTCACCGTTTCGGGATTCGAGTCATTCGAGTCAGTCCAGTACTCAATTGGCGCGAGGCAGCTGCAGACTCCGAACAGCAGCCAGGCCGAGTCGGCTCGGTGCAGCCACCGCGCCGGTCTCTCGTCCGACGACGCGTTCCACGACCCCTCCCCCGGCTTCCTCCTCCCATTCGTACGGCGACGACACCCGCTGCATCCGTCGGAGGGAAGGATCGCGTGCCATATCGACGCCGCGCCGCCTCCGACGCTCAATCCTCCTCCGCCGACGCCGAGTCGACACGCGGTGGAGTGATGTCTACGGCGTTCGGGAGATTGAACATGAATCGGGGAGTAAACGAACCGGTTCTGGTGGTAAGCGAGCAAAGAGATTGAATTCAGGATCCACGGCTTGTGACGTGCGCAAAGAACTCCAAGCATCACCGGATTGGTGAAATATTATTTTTTGTTCGACGCTAACTTGCGCTGCCAGAGGAATGCGGCTTAAACTACGCACTTACTACTCCATCAGCTCGAAATGATACTCTCTGTTTATAAACCTCTCCAATTTTACAGGGACACTGTTTGGTTCTGAATTTTCTTTCTTTTTTTTCTTTTTTTCCTTTTTCCAGCTAACTGCGGGTCCTATTAAAATAAAGGAGAATATTATGAACATCTCCGAAACTTCCTGAAATGACCAAAATACCGATCTTATATAACGTTTTTTTTCGGAATATATTGAGGACATAAACGTAATTTAATGAAGAATCAGTTGAGAGCATCAAGGTGGTACACGTGCATTAAGAGTCACGTGTTCATCCGAAGAGTTAAAAAGTTAGGGATTAGAAACAACAGAGTGCGGAGAGACTCATTGTAATTAACGTGGAACCAGATGTAATGACGTGTGTAATGACGATTACATTTGTTGTGGGATAATCGACGGCGTGGGTGCGGGCTTGTATTTATTTGTTTGTTTTCGCGAGCTCATTCACAACTTTCAACATAATATTTTATCTTTTATATTTTTTGGAAAAATTATTATTTTAAATTTTGGGAGTCCGTTGAGCCTAATTTGTCGATTATTTAATTTAAACTTTTTTGGGTTGGTGAGGAGACAAGTTGTTCAATGCTGACCCGTCTGATAAGGCAATCCAACAGTTCACTTTTCATTTGCTTAATATGCTTTGACATGTTTGAGGTCCGATTATTTTATAGATATATATTATCCCATCTCTTCTAATTAGAAAATCAATAAAATTTAATTATATGATCATATTCAAGTAATACTGTAATCACAGATATTATTTATATTAAAGGAACCATATTTTATTGGAATATGAGCGAGAGGTATATACGAATACGAGTACTGCTATGCGGCTATGCCAGCTTTATTCGAATTAGAAGGAAGATTTTATTTTCACGAAAATATGAAATTTAAAACTATTTATTATTTTCTGGTCCATAGGGGAGAAAATGACGTGGAGGTAGCACGACGGCTAATTGGTTGAAGAGTCGTTGAAGCCAGGAAAAGCATAAAATGATAAAATAATAAAAAGAAAGTGATGTGAAATTCTGACACCAGTTTTATATATCTACGTGGCAACATATGAATGTCAGTCACATGACGTGGCACTTTGTACTTTTCGTTTGTTTTGTATCCGTGTCGCTATTTCTTCCACGGCCATTCAAAATTTGGTTTCGTCAGTTTTGTACTATAGTATTGATGGCGTATGCAGGAAGTATTTCTGGTCTAATATGAGTAATATAAATGATATAAAGACAAGGGCTCTTTATGATATAATCAAGGGAGATTGGCTATTAACATTTTATGCATTTTATGCCTAAAACCGAATTATCATCACATATTTATGGTATTTGACAACCAATAGAATTTCAACACCTTTATAACCAGTGCATGTGCGTAGCTATTTGGTAAAGGCAACCTTCCTTGCATGTGATATGATGGCGACAAACCACAGCCATACACATTCATACTTATTTCATGTAGTGCAAGAATCTCAAAGTGATTGAAGCGTGTGATCACAAGAGTTTGTTTCGCAAATTTCTAAAAAAATCATTATTTTATTATAAGTAGAAACATGTCTCATTTGTGAATGAACTTTATGAGAATTAAATAAATAATAACATCTACATAATCAACACATGGCCTAAAGTTTTCGTTACTTTATTAGAATAATATAAATCTAAATCAATAGTTCTACAAAGATAATGAAAAATACGTTGAACATCATTCCATTATCATTTAGTTGGTTCTGAACTAAACCTTATCAATAGTTTTACTGAAAAAAGTTATGTCCAGTCTAGTACATCAGATAAATATATTACAGTACCAATGACACTAAAATATGATATTTTTAAATCAAGTATTTATTCATCATCCTCTTTAGGATGAGATTAATCTTTCTTTAGATCAAGAAACTGGACTATCACTGAGGTAGTAATAAAAATAGAGTTGAAGAACTATAAAAATATAAAAAGTATAAATGAAATTTTCCTAAGCTATATCGAGCTGTTGTAGGTCCGCTATATATATATATATATATATATATATATGAGAGAGAGAGAGAGAGAGAGAGAGAGAGAGAGAGCATCCCTACTTTAACAAAGTGAAGATGTATACTAAAATACAAAAAATACATATTTTAATACACTAATTTTCTTTTTGTCTGTTAGTGATATCCTCGCTTTGTTAAAATGAGATGTCTTCACTAAATTATTATTATTATTATTATTATTATTATTATTATATATATATATATATATATATATATATATATATATATATATATATATAAATTTTTTAGGAAATAAAACAGGGTGACCACGATCTCCTCAAAGCAAAAGAGAGCAAATAATTGATAGGCTATCAGGAGAAAATTCTAGTGCCTTGAGCAGATCACCTTGACCATGTGGTAATTTTAGTCATCTCGACCAAGTGGTAATCTTGAAGACCATGAACAAAACATTTCGACTATAAGGTAATTTTTTAGACTATAAGCAGACCATTTCAACCAAAAGGTAATTTTTAAGACCATGAGCAGATGGGTTTGAAGAGACTATAACCAGGTTAGACTAAAGAGTGCACACCGTTTGCATGCACGATCTCGTCTTACTAGATTCATCAGCCACCTAGCTAAGCAATTTGAAGAACCAATACGGTTATAGCTGTTTTCGTAAATCAACAAATAAAAAATAAGAGCAGATGTGGGTGCCTTGTCCTTATGTTTGGCTTGTTAGCCTAAAAGGCTACACATAATGTAATTTTGATGATAACAAACATGTGTATTAAGTAATTTAATAAATATTATATTTCACATTTTCACTAGTTTTTTAGGATAATATTTATACAAGTGAATCAAGTGAAATCAAGATTGAAGACACTCAACGGACAACGGCGACATCAAGAATATAGTTTAGAGCTCAACGAAAAAATTAGTGCAATAAATTCTTGTAAAGCCGGTATGATTTAATTGATACATGATTTAACATTTGAGAAACTCAAGAGATTAATTTAATTAAATACTTTTCATAAACTAAAAGGTTTTATTTTTATAAAGTAAAGTATTTTGTGGATTTAAGTAATTTGGACTTAAATGCTAAGATTTAAAATTTTTGATTTTAAATAAGTATTAAATTTTAGAGTTGGACGTTTTTACAAACATTTGAAATGTTTTGCGCCATATTATAATTTATGAATATTTTGGACTAAAGTGAAAGATTTTGAGAACTTTAAAAAATATGGGTATTATGTTGAAAAGGACCTTTGTGCGAAATAATAAAATCTTTGGGGCCATATCATAATTTCAAAAAGTTTGGGAAAGACAACTATTCTTAGGAAGTTCTGAAATTGGACATATTTATAAAGTTTTATGACGTTTTGGGCCATAATATAATTATAGAACATTTTGGGCCTACGTGTAATTTCAGTGAACAGTGTTATTGTAGCAAAATTCAAAAATAACAGTAATATCACTGTTCCTGAGCGGCTAGCCGGATAATCAAGCGGCTAACCGCTTAGGTGCGGAAATTTACCTATAACGGCTAGTTTTTGGGCTTTCAATATAAAAACTCAACTCAAACTTCATTCTAAAAATCAATACAAGGAAAAACAAGATCATATAACATATATTGAGCTTCCATTTCGTAAATCATCATTTGTTGAATCATCATTGAGCTATAATTTGTTATTCACTCTTAAAGAGAGTTTTATTATTGTGAATTTCATTTCTCATCAAATTGTGAGTGTACAAGTGTGGGAAACACTTGGGATGAAGAGATTGGAGATATAATCTCTTATTATAAAGGTTCATTGACACTTTGAAAGTCAATTGTAAATATTTGAAACCTTGGGAGGCTTGGATAATGAAATTTTCAAGCCGGGTGAGCTTGGAGGCGTGGACGTAGGTAGGGATAGCCGAACCACGTAAAAATTCTTGTGTTCGTTTTCTCTTCTCTTACTCTTTTAATATTGTGCTTGATTGAATTTATTGTTTTGATTTGATTAAGGCAATAGATTAAATTGTTGTGTAAATTGTATTGCATAAATTATAAAATCTCAATTCACCCCCCTCTTGGGTTGTATAATTTGTATTTCATTTGATATCAGAGCGAGATGCTCTTGTGTAGACTTAACCGTCTAGAGTTGAAGATCCATGGCAACCCATAATTACTCAACCTTTACGGAAGGACAATGCACAAATAGACCACCGTTATTTGACGGTAATGACTACCCACATTGAAAAACTAGGATGAGAATTTATTTACAAGATTTAGATTATGAAATTTGGGAAATTGTTTGTGATGGTCCATTTATGTCTTTGACTAAAAACGAAGTTGGGGAAGATATTCCAAAACCTTCAAGGAATGGAATGAATTGGAAAAGAGAAAAGCTTATCTAAACTCCAAAGCTATGAATGCCTTATTTTGTGCACTAGATAAGATAGAGTTTCATAGAGTATCTAGTTGTGAAAGTGTTAATAAAATTTGGCACAAACTTGAAGTTGTTTATTAAGGCACGAATTAAGTGAAAGAGTCTAAAATTAGTAGGTACACTCGACAATATGAATTGTTTCAAATGGAACAAAATGAGAGTGTGCATTCTATGTATACTAGATTTACGGACATAGTGAACACTCTAGGAGCCTTAAGAAAGACCTTTTCAAATAGTGAGAAAGTTAAGCAAATCATTAGGTCGTACCTAAGGAATGGAGACAAAAAAGGACTGCCATTGAGGAAGCCAAAGATTTAAATGTATTACCTATTGATGATTTAATTGGTTCTCTCATTTCATATGAAGAAGATTTGGCAGCTGAAAAAAGGGCAGGAGGAGAAGAAGAAAAGCATTGCTCTCAAAGCCTCGAAAAATGAAAGTGATGAGGAAAGCGAGCTGGATGAGGAGGAGATGGATATGCTGGTTAGGAGGTTTAGAAAACTTTTTAAGAAATCCGGTGAGCGAAGAAAATTTAGAGACCTCAAGAACCGAAAGGAGAAAAAGGAAGTAATCAAATGTTATGAGTGCAAGAAGCCTGACCATATAAGAACGAAATGCCCTCTTCTCAACAAAATCAAGAAGAAAGCAATGGTAGCCACATAAGATGATAGCGATGAGGAAACAAGTGATGATTAAGAGCATCAAGAAATGACAAATCTAGCTCTCATGGCAATTGGAGATGAATCGGATGATGAACTTGATGAGGTAAATGATCTTTCTATTTATGATAAATTATATGATGCTTTTAAAGAATTGCATGATAATTGGATAAAAATTTGTAAAAAGAATGCATGTCTTAAAAAAAAATGGTAAAGCTCACAAATGAGAATGAATCTCTAAGTGCAAAGATTACATGCCTGGAATTGGAGAATAAAACATTGCATGATAGCTTTGCATTATCAAATGAGAAATCTAGCACTTCACATGAGCATTTAGAATCATATGTAGATGACTTGAAAAATGAAAAGGATTCTTTACAAAAATGCAATGATTCATTAAACGAAAAGATTAAAGGACTAGAGTTAGATAATAAAATGTTGTATGATAGAATTGCATCATTTAAATGCAAACAAAGTACTTCATATGAGCATGAGAAATCACATGTTGATGAATTAATGAAAGAAAATCAAGTGCTTAAGAAGAAGAGGAATGAGCTAAATCAAATTGTGTTAAAATTTACAAATGGGCAAAAGATGTTGGATAACTTGCTTAATTCACAAAAATGTGTGTTTGATAAAGGAGGTATCAGTTATAAGCCAAATTTGAAACAAAAATATTATAAGAGTTATTTTGTTAAAACTACCTCCATTAATGATCAAATTGTGTGTCATTATTGCAATCAAAATGGTCACATGAAGAATAGATGTCCAGTGAAAAGAAATGCATATTATGGAGCAAAATGTATTTGGGTTCCAAAAGGAACCATTGCTAACACTCAAAGATCCAAGAATATTTGGGTACCAAAGTATACAACGTGAATAATTTTTTTTGTAGGTACCACAAACAAAGAAGGATGGAGAGTTCCTTGATGAAGCTTGTGAGGATGATCATGGTCTAGGCAAAAAGAATGAGACAATATGATTTAATTGTTTTGGTAACAATTATTGCCTTATTGATTATGAGTGATGGTCTTCTAAGCTTAGTAAGTATTTAATAATTCATTTGGTATCATGTTGAATGAATCATGAAAAATGGATAGTAGCTTGAATTTGTGATAATATACTTATATGATTGAATTATCATTGTGTTTAACATTGAGTGCTTTATCATGATGCATGGTTATATATATATATGATGATAGCTTATCAACTCATCATGATGGATTTGTTTGATGTTAATGTTTACGAAGTGTTTAAGCATGATAGATAAGTGGTGTGTTTGATTTATTAACTTTTGAATGCTTATATGTTTAATTATTGTGAAAAATATATGCATAATGAATGAATTATTCGAACCATAAAGTGTTATCATGTCTTAAATGTTTATAATTTGAACCATAAAGTGATGTATATGCATGATGAATATGTTATAATTTTGAGTTTTATAATTTTTTTAATGTTAATTATATTGATTTATGCATTAAATGGCTTTTGAAAGTGTTCGGGATCACAAATGGTCTTGGAATTGATCAAAAATAGCCGGAGAGCAAAATTTGTGCAGAGGGGCAACCATGAGGTGGCTAACCGCCGCTTGAGCACTGCCCAAACCCGAGAGCAAGCGGCTAGCCGCTTGGTCACGGGTTGAGCAATTTTTTTTGTGCTTCTTCTTGTTCGTTTGCTTATTTTTCTGCACATGTTCCTCTTCTTTCACCAAAACCGTGAATATCCTCTCCATTTTCACTCCATTTTTCTTCGTTTCTCACCCATTTTTATGCCCAAATCAATCATTCAAACTAATACCCATGTTTTAAACCTTCATTAAACACTTTTAATCATCATTTTCTCACTTGTTCTTCATCATATCATTACCATCTCTCTCACGCGTGAATAATAATTCTCCATTTCTCTCTCAGATTTCTTCATCTTTCACTCATTTTCTTGTTAAAATCAATCATTCAAATCATTATTCATCCATTACTCCTTCAATTTTCGTTCTCAAAACTTCATTTCATCAACTCTCCACATAAAACCCAAAATCAAAAACCTAACTCTACCCGTTTCTCTCTCTACATTTCCAAGCTTCCTTTAGCCCATTTTTTTATCCAATCTACATCATATATTAGCTTTATTTATCTCTAGGATTGATTTTCTTGGCTCAAACAAATCCCTTTCACTCAATTTTTGTTACACCCGAAATTGCATATTTAAGCTCTTTTTAGCCCACTTTTGATCCAATCAACACCATCCATTATCTTAAATCATCTCTTGGATCAATATAATCTGTTTAAAATAAACCATTTCACTCATTATTTTACAAAACCGAATTTGTGCATTTTGGGTATTTTAAATTACCATGGTTCCTTATTATATTATGCACCTATATTTTCATATGCATAATTGTTTTAATTGTGGATTACGGATGATGGTGTTAACATAAATATGTTAATAATATTGATTTTGATGATAACAAATTTTAATTGTATTTTGATAAAAATATTGGAGCTATTCCTTAATAAATGAAAGCCTTTATAATCATTCAATTCTTTGTTTCATAAAAGATGGACCTTAAAATTCAAAAATGATTCTCTGTAAAATCTGTTTTAAAGTGTGATTCTGGAAATAAACGGTAAACCGTTTTTCTTCAAACGGTTAACCGATTAATGCAAGAGAGCAACATATATCCTAAACCTCTAACTGATTATGAAAAACGAAAAACACAAAAGATGGGAAGGTTACTGGAACTTAACGGTGAACCGTTTATTTAAACGGTTAACCGATTAACACCAGAGAGCAACATATTGCCTAAGCTCTAACCGTTTATGAAAAACGGAAATCACCAAGGATGGAAACGCTACTGCAACTTAACGGTGAACCGTTTATATAAACGGTTAACTGATAACGTCCAGAATTGAAGGATGTCCTCCCCTGGCACTGATTAACAAAACCTGATAAGGCTAAATTGTTTTGCAAGTTACTGGAGCCAAACGGCTAACCGTTTGTTACAAACGGTCAACCGATAAAATCCAGAGAAGCCACTTCACGCAAGTTCTTAACCGCTTAGTGAAAACGGATAACTGATGTTCATTTTGCAGGTCTCTGGAAGTTAACGACGAAAGGTTAATTATAAACGGCAAACCGTTTATTTGAAATCTGGCCCAACGGTAACTTTGACCAACCAAAATGGTTAACCGTTTAGGGTTAACGGCGAACCGTTTTCTGTCCGACAGTTTGTAACGGCTAGATTTTTAGCTCCAGATATAAATAAGCTCATTCAAATTCAAAGAAAGTTGATCACAACACTACCATTGAGCTAATATTCGAGAATACAATCTTCATAGAGTTTTAAATACATTTTCTCTTTATCTATTCACACATTGGGGATTGATTTGTAATCTTAGATATTGTGTGAGAGAAAAATAATTTGTAATCTTTTACTTTGAGTGATTGTAAGTGTTGGGATACACTTGGGTTAAGAGATTGTGGATAATCTCCTGTTGTAAAGGTTTATTGACACCTTGGAAGTCAAGTGTAAGCATTTGAAGCCTTGGAGGCTTACTTAGTGGAATCCTCAAGCCCGGAAAGCTTGGAGGCGTGGACGTAGGCGAGGTTGGCCGAACCACGTAAAAATCTCTGTGTTTGAATCTCTCTTTCCTTATCTTTTAATATTGTGATCAACTTAATTGTTATTGCTTTGAATTTGGATTATATTTGCATTAAGTTTTTCTTTATAAATTGAATAATTTTTTAGAATCTCAATTCACCCCCCTCTTGGGTTGCATACTTGTATTTCAATTGGTATCAGAGCCTAGTTCTCTTATTAAAACTTAATCGTCTAGAGTAAAAAATTCATGGCAACCCTAAATGACTCAACCTTTAGAAAAGGGCAATCTACAACTAGACCACCATTCTTTGACGGAAATGACTATCCTTATTGGAAAACTAGAATGAGAATCTACCTGCAAGCCTTAGATTATGAAATTTGGGAAGTTGTATGTGGCGGTCCTTTCATGCCTATGTTTAAAGATGAAGTAGGAGATGATATTCCTAAACCATCAAGTCAATGGAGTGAGTTAGAAAAGAGAAAAATATCTCTAAACTCCAAGGCTATGAATGCTTTGTTTTGTGCCCTTGACAAGAAAGAATTCCATAGAGTATCTAGTTGTGAAAGTGCACAAAAGATATGGAACAAACTTGAAGTTGTCTATGAAGGGACAAATCAAGTAAAAGAATATAAAATCAGTAGATACACTCGTCAATATGAGTTGTTCCAAATGGAACAAAATGAAAATGTGTATTCTATGTACACTAGATTCACGGACATAGTGAACACCCTAGGTGCCTTAGGGAAAACCTTCTCAAATAGTGAAAAAGTTAAGAAAATCATTAGGTCACTTCCAAAAGAATGGAGACCTAAAAGAACCGCCATTGAAGAGGCCAAAGATTTAAATACTTTACCTCTTGATAATTTAATTAGTTCTCTCATTTCATATGAAGAGGATTTAGCTGCAGAAAAAGGACATGAGGAGAAGAAGAAAAGCATTGCTCTCAAAGCTTCAAAATATGAGAGTGATGGGGAAAGTGAACCGGATGATGAAGAGCTAGCCATTCTAGAAAGGAGGTTCAGAAAATTCTTCAAGAAAACCGGAGAGTGAAGAAATTTCAGAAACTTCAAGAACCATAGGGAGAAGAAGGAGGCAATCATTTGCTATGAATGCAAGAAGCCTGGACATATAAGATCGGAGTGCCCACTTATCAACAAACTCAAGAAGAAAGCAATGGTTGCAACTTGGGATGATAGTGAGGAAGAATCAAGTGATGAAGATGAATCGCAAGAAGTATCAAACCTAGCACTCATGGCAATAGGAGGGGATGATGATCTCAATGAGGTAAGTGATCCCACCTATGATGAATTGTATGATGCTTTTAAAGATTTGTATAATGAGTTGATGCAGATTGGTAAAAAGAATGTATGTCTTAAAAAGGAAATGACAAAGCTTAAAAATGAAAATGAATCTCTAAATGTAAGAATTGTTTGCCTAGAAGTAGGGAACAAAACACTGCATGATAAAATTGCATTATCAAATGAGAAGCCTAGCATTTTACATAAGCATTTAGAATCACACATAGATGAGTTGAAAAATGAGAACGAAATGCTCAAGAAAAAGAGTAATGAATTGAATGAAATTGTTTTGAAATTTACAAATGGGCAAAAGATATTGGATAATATGCTTAACTCACAAAAATGTGTCTTTGATAAAGGAGGACTTGGATATAAGCCTAACTTGAAGCAAAAGTATTATAAGAATTATTTTGTTAAAGGTACCTCCACAAATGATCATAAGATTGTATGTCATTATTGTAATCAAGATGGTCACATGAAATATAGATGTCCCGTGAAAAGGAATGCATATTATGGTGTCAAATGCATTTGGGTTCTAAAAGGAACCGTTGCTAACCCTCAAGGATCCAAAAAGCTTTGGGTACCTAAAACTTGAGATTTTTTCTTGTAGGGCTTGAAGAAGAAGAAAAATAAATGGTACTTGGACATCGGCTGTTCAAGGTACATGACCAAAAACTATGCATGGTTCTCAAGCTTCACCAAAATTGAAAATGGTGGAGACGTATCTTTTGGAGACAACTCAAAAGGAAAAATTCTTGGAATTGAAAATATTGGTAAAGTCTCTTCAACTCTAATGAGAATGTATGTTTGGTTGAGAACTTGAAACAAAACTTAATTAGCATTAGTCAATTATGTGACAAAGGTTATAAAGTTATCTTTGATAAATTTAGTTGTGTTATTGAGAACTCATGTGATGGCAAAACCTTATTTGTTGGGAATAGATGTGGTAATGTTTATATCATTGACATAGAATGTGCATCTACTCTTGATAAATGTTTTTCGGCATTGCATGATGATTGTTGGTTATGGCATAGAAGGTTAGGACATGCAAGTATGGATTTGATTTCAAAAATTTCGAAAGATGATTTAGTTAAAGGTCTTCCGAAAATTGGTTTTCAAAAGGATAAGATTTGTGAAGCTTGTCAATTTGGAAAACAAATTAAAACTTCTTTCAAGAATAAAAACTAAATTTCTACTTCAAAACCACTTGAACTTCTTCACATAGATCTTTTTGGGCCATCTATATATGCGAGTCTAAATGGCAAATATTATGCATTTGTGATAGTGGATGATTATTCTAGATATACGTGGGTATTATTCTTAGCCAATAAGGATGATGCTCTTAATGCTTTTAAAGTACTTTGTAAGAAATTACAAAATGAAAAAGGGCATGGTATTGTATGTATTAGGAGTGATCATGGAGGAGAATTTGAAAATCATGCATTTGAGATTTTTTGCAATAATCTAGGCATTGAGCATCAATTTTCATCACCTAGGACTCCACAACAAAATGAAGTTGTTGAGAGAAAGAATAGGTCTATTCAAGAAATGGCTAGGACCATGTTAAATGAAAATGCTTTACCTAAATATTTTTGGGCCGAAGCCGTTAACACCGCTTGCTATGTTTTAAATCGGGTGTTGATTAGACCTCATCTCAACAAAACTCCCTATGAGCTTTGGAAAGATAGAAAACCCAACATTGGCTATTTCAAAGTTTTTGGATGCAAATGCTTTATTTTAAACACAAAAGATAATCTTGATAAATTTGATCCAAAATCTGATGTTGGCATCTTTCTTGGGTATTCAAACTCAAGCAAAGCTTGTAGAGTTTATAATAAAAGAACTTTAATTGTGGAAGAATCCATGCATGTTACGTTTGATGAGTCTAACCCCTCCTCTGCGGAGAAAGAAGTTGCTAATGATGATGCAGATGGAGATTTACAAGAAGAATCATCAAAAGAGATTCAAGAGAATGCATCACAAGAGAATCAAGAGGATAGACAAGAAGAACAAACCAATATGGAGCTGGAGCAACAAGAAGGTATTTCTCAAACACTCCCCAAGGAGTGGAGGTATGTCTCTTCTCATCCTATAGATGTAATTTTAGGAGATCCCTCACGAGGTGTTACAACTAGATCATCTCTTAAGAATACTTGTGAGCATAATGCATTTATCTCTCAAATTGAACCCAAATCCTTTGCGGATGCGGAAAATGATGAATCTTGGATTATGGCAATGCAAGAGGAGTTAAATCAATTTGAAAGAAACAATGTGTGGGAATTAGTTCCTAAACCAGAACATCAATCTGTTATAGGCACTAAATGGGTATTTAGAAATAAGATGGATGAATCCGGGGTGGTTGTAAGAAATAAAGCTAGATTAGTGGCTCAAGGTTACAACCAAGAAGAAGGAATTGATTTTGATGAAACTTTTGCACTTGTAGCAAGGTTAGAATCCATTAGGATGTTGTTAGCATATGCATGTCATAAGGATTTTATTTTATATCAAATGGATGTCAAGAGTGCTTTCTTAAATGGATATATTATGGAGGAACTTTATGTGAAACAACCTCCTGGTTTTGAAAATGAAAAATTTCCAAATCATGTTTATAAGTTGCTTAAAGCCTTGTATGTATTAAAACAAGCACCTAGAGCATGGTATGATAGATTTAAAAATTTCTTACTAGAAAATAATTTTTCTATGGGTAAAGCGGATACTACTCTATTTGTTAAGCATAAGAACCAAGACATACTTATTGTTCAAATTTATGTTGATGCTATTATTTTTTGTTCTACTAATGAGTTGTTGTGTAAAGAGTTTTCATCGTGTATGAGCAAAGAATTTGAGATGAGTATGATGGGAGAATTGAAGTACTTCCTTGGACTTCAAATCAAACAAAACGAGGAAGGAATTTTCATAAATCAAGCCAAGTACGTAAAGGATCTACTTAAGCGATTTGGCATTGTTGACTCAAAGACCAAGAATACACCAATGAGCACAACAACCAAGCTGGACAAAGATGAAAAAGGCAAAGAAGTGGATATCAAAATGTATCGAGGTATGATCGGATCCTTACTTTATTTAACTGCAAGTAGACCCGATATCATGTTTAGTGTATGTTTGTGTGCAAGATTTCAGTCATGTCCCAAGGAATCCCATTTGCTTGCTGTCAAAAGAATTTTCCGTTATTTGAGTGGAACCATAGATATTGGCCTTTGGTATCCTAGGGGAACTCATATAGATTTAACATGTTATTCGGATGCTGACTTTGCCGGTTATAAAGTGGATAGGAAGAGCACTAGTGGTACTTGCTATATTCTAGGACACTCTCTTGTTTCATGGTTTAGCAAGAAACAAAATTCTGTCGCACTTTCAACTACCGAGGCTGAATATATAGCTGCCAGAAGTTGTTGTACACAAGCACTTTGGATGAAACAAACACTTAGAGATTATGGCATTAATCTTGAACAAATTCCTATTAAGTGTGATAATACTAGTGCTATTAATCTTTCAAAAAATCTCATTCAACACTCTCGAACCAAGCATATAGAAATAAGACATTATTTCTTGAGAGATCATGTTCAAAAGGGAGATATTGCATTAGAGTTTATTTCTACGGAAAAACAACTTGCCGATATTTTCACAAAACCACTTTACGAAGAACAATTTTCAAAAATTCGGCATGAACTTGGGATGATGAAATTTTCGCATTAACGTTTCTATTCATGCTATTGAGTGTACTGAATTGATTGACTATCATTTATGAAATGCTTGAGCTTGATAGACAAATGATGAATTTGCCCTTGGTAACTCTTGATTATATGAATTAATTGGTTGAAAACATGTTCATGAATCATGCATTAAAATGGCTCATAAAATATTTTCAGATCAATTAAATGATCTTGGAATATATCATTTGCTAGCCAAAAATTAAATCAAATGTGCAAAATTACAGATCAAATAAACGGTTAGCCATTTCCTATAAACGGATCACCGTTTAACTCCATAAACTAGATTATGTGACTGTCCGTTTACTCTTTCACCGTTAGCTACAATCGGTGAACCGTTTTTCAACAGAGAGTCCTCTAACTGTTACTCCCTAGCCGTTAAGCGTTTAAGCCTTCACCGTTACCTTTTCCTTAGTCTCTGAAAGTTACCCTTTAACCGTTTAAATAAACGGTTAACCGTTTTCGCAAGTATATAAACTGTTTAAAGGTTTTTCTTCTCCTTCTCCAGTTAACCCTTCACCGTTTCAGCCATTGTTGTGCAGCCGAAAGTCTCTCTACCCTCAAACTCTCATTTTTCTTGCTTCTCTTGCCAAATCAAACCTTCAACATCATTTGTTATCCCCTTTAGAACAATTTCACAAATTCAAAACGTCAAATCAAGTCCAAAATTCAAAAATCCCAAATCAAAACCCTAACTGCCGTGGGTCGGATTTCTTCATTTTTAATCCGATTCTTCCCCTTCTTCAACCAAATTGAGCACCCAACTCACATCCCCTATTCATCCATAAGCTAATCATCAATTCATTTTCTTCTCTCCTGCATTTTCCATGGCTGAACCTTCTCGGAGAAATCCCAGGCGTAAATCAGTGCCTCTAAGGAATCCCATTCCACCTTGGGAAGTCTCTGAATTTGCAAGGATTCACTTCCCCATCCCTTCTTTGGCCAAGCGGTTCGAAGAGCGCTTCAACGGTCGAAAGGTACTTAACTCCTTCTTTGTTGATATTGATGATTTCTGCAACTTAGTTGTATGTGGTAGAAGCATTAGGGATATGCTTCAGCCATGGGAGGCTGCCATTGACCTTGATGACTGGGTTTATCCAAATTTAGTGCGAGTCTTTTACTCCAACATGGAAATCTCTGATACTCGCCCAAATAGGATAGTTACTCAAGTCGGCCGTGTGCCAATAGAATTTGATAATGCGGACTTAGCTGATTTTTTTGGTATCTCTTGTAAGGGTATTGATATTTACACCTCTAGGAAAGCTCTCTCCTTTGACAATTTTTTCTCATACTGATGGCGTCCGTAATATATGTCGTCATCGAGACTTATCGAATGAGATTTGTTTGCTTCCGTTTCGGTCTCAACTTTTACCTCTCCAAGTTCGTATTCTTCACACTATTTTACAGCACATAGTGACACCTAGGAAGGGTCACTCGAACGAGGTTACGAGGTTGGACGTTGCCATATTAGATAGCCTTCTTACAGACCGTCCCATTAACCTCGGGTATATTATTGTGCGACATATGTTGAGTACTCCAGCGGTCAATCACCGCTTGCTTCCTTATGGCAGTATCATCACTAAAATACTGCGACGCTTTGAGGTGCCTCTTTTTGATACTGGATATATGGAGACTAGACGGATAGGTCCCGAGGCCATGACTAGTATCGGTTTCTCTAGGAAGAATGGACGGTGGATAAAGACAAGCAACTCCAAAAACTGGGATACCTTGATTGCTCTAGAGGACGATCGGATGCTCAATGATATATATCCTCCCGATCAGCTTCCTGACTTTAGATTAGGAGCTCTTCCTCATCCTCCGCGTCGCCATTTTGTCCCTCGGCCTCCAGCTGACTCTGACCTTGTGGAGCATGCAATGGATGCTGACATTCCTTCCTTTTCCGAGCCGCCTCCTGCTCCTGAGCCTTCTGCTGTTCCCGAGCAGCCATCTGCCTCTATGCCGCCTCCAGCTCCAGTTCAGCCCCCTACTTCAGACGCGGTGCAGCAGCTGACTACTGATGTTCAGCAGATTTCGGAGCGCCAACAGCTGATTCTTGATCGGTTGGACACCATTTCCCGTGACCACCAGCAGCTCCGCTCTGACTTTCAGACTTTCCAGCAGCAGAGCATTGACCAGCAGCTCGAGCTAATCACCGGACAGCGCACTCTTCTCCGCTATTTCGGCTATGATCCGGGGAGCACATTTTCTCCGCCTCCGTAGTTTCTGAGTTCTGTTTTTTCGCACATACATTTCATATTTTGATTGTTAGCATTTATATTTCTTTTATGGATTTTTATGCATATGTTTGTGATGTTCTTGATTGGATGATGGATGATTGCTGATTGCTGATTGTGGATTATTGGATATTGAAGTGTTGGTTTGTGTGTTCATGGAGTTGTTGGGTTGTTGAAGGATGAAGTTGGCATTACTCTCTTTTGGAAGTGTTCTAATCTCATTTTGTATTAGTGGTTTTGCTTATTTTTAAGGGGAAACTTTGCCAAAATTTTCGCTCGCCAAAACCGGGCAACTTCTTTAACGGATTTGCATTGTTCGTATTCTCTCTTTTCTTTTTTATGATGAAGGGGGAGATAATTATGGTTTTTAAGATGGATTTAAAATAAGGAGATCTAAGAATTTTTTTCTTGAGCAAAAATCCTTTTATTGAACATTTCTCAATTTGGCCATACATTTAGGGGGAACACATATTAAGGGGGAGCTAAACATTGATTGGAATTTGTCATCATCAAAAAGGGGGAGATTGTTAATATAAATATGTTAATAATATTGATTTTGATGATAAAAATATTGGAGCTATTCCTTAATAAATGAAAACCTTGATAATCATTCCATTCTTTGTTTCATAAAAGATGGACCTTAAAATTCAAAAATGATTCTCTGTAAAATCTGTTTTAAATTGTGATTCTGAAAATAAACGGTAAACCATTTTTCTTCAAACGGTTAACCGATTAATGCCAGAGAGCAACATATCTCCTAAACCTCTAACTGATTATGAAAAACGAAAAACACAAAAGATGGGAAGGTTACTGGAACTTAACGGTGAACCGCTTATTTAAACGGTTAACTGATTAACACCAGAGAGCAACATATTGCCTAAGCTCTAACCGTTTATGAAAAACGGAAATCACCAAGGATGGAAAGGCTACTGCAACTTAACGGTGAACCGTTTATATAAACGGTTAACTGATAACGTCCAGAATTGAAGGATGTCCTCCCATGGCACTGATTAACAAAACCTGATAAGGCTAAATTGTTTTGCAGGTTACTGGAGCCAAACGGCTAACCGTTTGTTACAAACGGTCAACCGATAAAATCCAGAGAAGCCACTTCACACAAGTTCTTAACCGCTTAGTGAAAACGGATAACTGATGTTCATTTTACAGGTCTCTGGAAGTTAACGACGAAAGGTTAATTATAAATGGCAAACCGTTTATTTGAAATCTGGCCCAACGGTAACTTTGACCAACCAAAACGGTTAACCGTTTAGGGTTAACGGCGAACCATTTTCTGTCCGACAGTTTGTAACGGCTAGATTTTTAGCTCCAGATATAAATAAGCTCATTCAAATTCAAAGAAGGTTGATCACAACACTACCATTGAGCTAATATTCGAGAATACAATCTTCATAGAGCTTTAAATACATTCTCTCTTTATCTATTCACACATTGAGGATTGATTTGTAATCTTAGATATTGTGTGAGAGAAAAATAATTTGTAATCTTTTACTTTGAGTGATTGTAAGTGTTGGGATACACTTGGGTTAAGAGATTGGGGATAATCTCCTGTTGTAAAGGTTTATTTACACCTTGGAAGTCAAGTGTAAGCATTTGAAGCCTTGGAGGCTTACTTAGTGGAATCCTCAAGCCCGGAAAGCTTGGAGGCGTGGACGTAGGCGAGGTTGACCGAACCACGTAAAAATCTCTGTGTTTGAATCTCTCTTCCCTTATCTTTTTATATTGTGATCAACTTAATTGTTATTACTTTGAATTTGGATTATATTTGCATTAAGTTTTTCTTTATAAATTGAATAATTTTTTAGAATCCCAATTCACCCCCCCCTCTTGGGTTGCATACTTGTATTTCAGATGGTTGTTTAATATTTGGATAATATTTTCTGAATTCTTAGAATGAATATGACTCTTTAGTTAATTGCACGCTTAATTTTTATATGTTTCTTGATTAATCATTGAGATATTCTTTTTGGTATAAGCATAGATTTATAGTACTTTTGATTATTGATGATTATATATGTGTTACTTGATGAATTAATAGAGTTGTTGGTTTGTTATAATTGTTTAAGCTTATATGAAGTGTTTTTAACCATGTTGTATATTTAAGGATTTGTTCATTTTAAGGGAAGACTCTGCCGAAATTTTTGGTCGCACAAAATTGGTAATATCTTTATCGAATTATTATTTTTATGTTCTTGTTTCGATTACATCTATCTATTTTTTTTTTAAGGGGGAGATAAATATGATATGTCTTTGGATAATATCATTTTGGTTAAATTTTTTTTGATTGGCCATATATTTAGGGGGAGCATACAATATGAATTTGGATAATATGCATTTTGAGCATTCTTTTGATGGCATAATGGTTCATGATCATTTTATGGTTAATTGAATGTTTGGTTATTATATGTTTCTTGATTAACCATTGACATATTATCGATCTTTGCATGAATTTCTAGTAATTTTGATGATGAAGGGGGAGAAGTCATGTATTTTGAATATGAAGACATGTAATACATATTTTGTATTTCAAGTATTTATACATGGTTTTGAAATATTAAGGGGGAGCTTTCAAATTATCATAAATCAAATATTTAGGGGAAGTTTTTGTTTTGAATTTGATTTATAAGTTGAAGTCATGTATGCCATGTATTGAGGGGGAGTTTAATATCAAAATACATGAGATGTTTGTCATCATAAAAAATGGGGAGATTGTTAGCCTAAAAGGCTACACATAATGTAATTTTGATGATAACAAACATGTGTATTAAGTAATTTAATAAATATTGTATTTCACATTTTCCCTAGTTTTTTAAGGATAATATTTATGCAAGTGAAATCAAGATGAAGACACTCAACGGACAACGGCGACATCAAGAATATAATATAGAGCACAACGAAAAAATTAGTGCAATAAATTCTTGTAAAGCCGGTATGATTTAATTGATGCATGATTTAACATTTGAGAAATTCAAGAGATTAATTTAATTAAATACTTTTCATAAACTAAAAGGTTTTATTTTTATAAAGTAAAGTATTTTGTGGATTTAAGTAATTTGGAATTAAATGCTAAGATTTAAAATTTTTGATTTTAAATAAGTATTAAATTTCGGAGTTGGACGTTTTTACAAACATTTGAAATGTTTTGGGCCATATTATAATTTATGAATATTTTGGACTAAAGTGAAAGGTTTTGAGAACTTTGAAAAATATGGGCCATATTATAATTTATGAATACTTTGGACTAAAGTGAAAGGTTTTGAGAACTTCGAAAAATATGGGTATTATGTTGAAAATGACCTTTGTGTGAAATAATAAAATCTTTGGGGCCATATCATAATTTCAGAAAGTTTGGGAAAGACAACTATTCTTAGGAAGTTCTGAAATTGGACATATTTACAAAGTTTTATGACGTTTTGGGCCATAATATAATTATAGAACATTTTGGGCCAACGTGTAATTTCAGTGAACATTGTTACTGTAGCAAAATTCAAAAAATAACGGTAATATCACTGTTCCTGAGCGGCTAGCCGGATAATCAAGTGGCTAACCGCTTGGAGCGCGGGAATTTACCTATAACGGCTAGTTTTTAGGATTTCACTATAAAAACTCAACTCAAACTTCATTTTAAGAATCAATACAAGGAAAAACAAGATCATATAACATATATAGAGCTTCCATTTCATAAATCATCATTTGTTGAATCATCATTGAGTTATAATTTGTTATTTACTCTTAAAGAGAGTTTTATTGTTGTGAATTTCATTTCTCATCAAATTGTGAGTGTACAAGTGTAGGAAACACTTGGGGTGAAGAGATTGGGGATATAATCTCTTGTTGTAAAGGTTCATTGACACCTTGGAAGTCAATTGTAAACATTTGAATCCTTGGGAGGATTGGATAGTGAAATCCTCAAGCCGGGTGAACTTGGAGGCATGGACGTAGGCGGGGATAGCCGAACCACGTAAAAATCCTTGTGTTCGTTTTCTCTTCCCTTACTCTTTTAATATTGTGCTTGATTGAATTTATTGTTTTGATTTGATTAAGGTAATAGATTAAATTATTGTGCGAATTGTATTGCATAAATTATAAAATCTCAATTCACCCCCCTCTTGGGTTGCATAACTTGCATTTCATGGCTAACTTTCATTGGTTATTGTTGATGTCGAATTTTAGACTAGTCGGTTACTGACTGGATATCAAAACTCTGAGGTAGCATTAAATTTATTTGTTAGGGAAACGACTTATGATCACTAGCAGATAACTCACAAACACCTGAAATCACAAAAAACGGTAAGAGGCGCCTGAAAGTTTTTCCGGCGTAAACCCTCTGACGCCCAAGTCAGTTTATGGATTTATGAGAAAAATAAAATATGTAATTTCTAGTTTTTATGAATAAAATAATCTTAAGTAAATGTAACAGAGAAATCAAAATTGAGGAGAGGCCCCCCGCTTTGGATTTTTTAATACCTTTATAGGCATCCGGAATTGTCGAACCATCTTTAATGCGTTGGCATTACTAGGTTGAATGCACCTGTTACAGAGTAGTTATTGAGCTGTAATTATAGCAGCTAAGTGTGCATGGACGTTATGCCCAACTTTTTGGAAGGAACTTTTCAGTTGAACTTAATTGGGGTCTTTGGTCTGACCTGGTTATGGTTTCCTCAAACCTATCTGCTCATGGTTTTAAGAATTACCTTCTGATCAAAATAGTCTGCTCATGGTCTAAATCATGGTCGAAATGTTTTGCTCATGGTCATCAACATTACCACTTAATCGAGGTGATCTGTTCGAGGTGACCAAAATTACTACCGAGTCTAGGTGATCTGCTCAAGGTACCAGAATTTTCTCCTGATAGCCTATAAACTATTTGCTCTCTTTTGCTTTGAGGAGATCGTGGTCACCCTGTTTTATTCCCTAAACATCAATCCCCGAGTTTCTACTGTAGAGAGTGAAACAAATCAAGATTAGAAACTATAAAGGTTATAATTTTTTACAAACTTAAAACCTTAAGAAACTTATTTTGCTTTCTCTATTGACCACGTCATGGGTAAGCAGGTATTGTTAGTTTAAAGCTTTATGCATTTTCTAGAGCAAATTTCAAAGTTCTTAACCTTTAACTTACTTAAGCAAGTTTAAGCTACTCTTATCAGTTTAACGTCTTATGCCTTACCTGAAATACGTTTTAAGGCTTTTAACCTTGCACTAACTAAAGCAAATTTAAACAACTTTTGTCAATTTAAGATTTTATACCTTACATTGAGCAAGTTTTAAGGCTTTTAACCTTAAATAGACTTGGTGTTTTTATTTCTCTTACTCAATTTAGATCAAGACTCAAGGTTGAATAAGGTTATGTTATTATTCTTATAAGTATTTCAACTTTCCTTAAGCCTTCTAAAATTTTCGTAGAGTTCTAAACTTCACTCGGCCTTATATAAAGAAACATCAATAAAAATTGAGCCGAGTTATTGAGTTCAACCATAAACTTTCATCTTATCGAAAGGGTTTCAAGAAATCTAATTGATTGAGCTATACTATTACCTCTTATGTGAGTTCAACAAACCTGTGTTTGCTAGATATGAGTTGTCCTTATGTTACAAACTATAAGCTAGTAAATACTATACCTGCATATAAAGGTCGTAAACGCATGGTTTCTTGTAGACATCAAGACATAAATTTGTTAGAATTTTTTACTTGATTAGCTTGCAACTTTAGCATCAAGGTCTACTTTAAAAGTGTATAGCCAGAATTGTTCTGAATCCCTTCCTTGCATATTCTTCACACGAAAACGAGCTACATGGTTGATTAATGGCGTGTAAAACCAGCAGGAAACATCTTGAATAAGCCAAAGATCTGTGGATTTTTTTTATACTTATAACCAAATAAGTTTAACTATATGAGTAGCCTCTATTTAAGAAATTGAACATTGACAATACCGCAAATCATTTATTCTTTGGGCATACTTTATTTCCAAAGTCTAATGAAATGAGAATAATCAATCAAGGAATATTAACATGTTAGCAAAATAATGACGGTACTAACATTATAGATCTAAGTAGCCAGAATAAAGCTCAACTATCACTTGTCTAAGACATTATGACAAGCATGTAGTGGGCATATATAAAATAATTCATTTGTAAGTGAAATAACATGTAATCTTACTGAATTAATTATAAATAAAGCATGTTCTAGCAAGTTGATTTCATAAGAAAATATTATCAACGAATTTTAAGTGATAATATTCAATTTCATCAAGGATATCATGCATGTTATTGAAACATGCATGTTACTAAAGAATTTCCAGGCATTACACTTTCGATAAACTAACCATCATGGCAATTGCAATTTAAGTTTAATGACAATTTACTTAAAAAGATAAATAAGTCAAAACCTTCATGGGTAGCATTCCATCTGGTCTTGTTTGGTTCCCTGTTATAGTGAGCTCAAACATTCGTGCATGATAATATTCTACCTTTCCTTTAGCGAGATGAAAAGTTGATGGAGACAAAGATGACTTTTTGTATCATTCCTCACAGATGACACCAAATGTTGGCATCAAATTTTGGACTAGTTGGTTACTGACTGGATATCAAATTTTTGCGTCAGTATTAAATTTCTTTTTTGGGGAAGCGGCTTACAATCACTAGCAGATAACTCAGAAACACCTGAAATCACAAAGAACGGTAAGAGGCGCCGAAAGTTTTTCTGACGTAAACCCTTCGACGCCCAAGTCAGTTCATGGGTTTATAGAAAAAATAAAATATGTAATTTCTAGTTTTTATGAATAAAATAATCTTAAGTAAATGTAGCAGAAAAATCAAAATTGAGAAGGAGAGTCCCCCTGCTTTGGGTTTTTTAGTACCTTTATAGGCATCTATAATCGTTGAACCATCTTTAATGCATTGGCATTACTAGGTTGAATGCACTTGTTACAAAGTAGTTATTGAGTTGTAAGTATAGCAGCTAAGCGTGCATGGACGTTATGCCCGACTTTTCGGAAAGAACTTGTTAGTTAAACTTCATCACATGGTTATATATCTGGGTGTAGAATCTTTCTCTAGTTAGGATATCAAATACAATAAAACACAGATTCTAATACATTGAAATTATGTATTTTAATACATACTAATATCAATTTTTTTAACTGACATCTTTACTTTAACAAAGTGAGGATACTCTCATTAAAAAATGACCTCATATATATATAACAAAATTCGTAATATTAACAATAAAATATTGAATTATTTGGATTTAATGTTTTGAATTTCACTTGTAAGAAATTTACAATTTTAGCACAACAGTCTTTTAAGATAACAAAAATAAATGTGGCCCGATACTATTATGCCATAAATAAAGTTCATAATTACTCTCTATATACATGTTAATATTTAATACATGTGACCCCAAAAGTAATTATGATTATGGAAACATTTTCAGTGCTTAATTTAGATCTAGAGTTAACTTGTCCTTATCTTTTCATGATTTTTTGTTATTCGTACATTTATAATAATATAAAGTTAAAATTTAATAACTTATATTTTCTTATCTAATAATTAATAATCTCATTTTTTTTAAAAGATCTGCACAAAGTTAGGCTTAATATTGAATTAGTTTAGAAGATTGCTTGTTACAAAAGAAATATAGTTGTATTCATTCACTAAACAACCTTTTAATTGCACATGGCCGGTTTTTAACATTTTTTATGGTTTTTATTGAATTTGGGAAGCTATAACTACATTAGGTCACATTTTTTAAATTGGTTATTGTCTTTTTGATGCTTTGCAGAAGATTCTAAAGAAATAATATTATGAATTTATATTATTCCTCCTTATCTTAATATGGAGAAAAAATTCTAACGTGATCTTTATTTTAAGAGCAAAATGAAAAAGAAAACGAAATTAAGTCCAAATAAATATGGCAAAGTAATGACTTATATTCATATTATATATCAAATGGGCTATAAGCTTTTTTAATTTAAAAACTTCAGACTTGTCAAAAAGTTAGTGTGCGGTAGGCACTGCTAGTGTTGCACCGCAAAGGAAAGAGAAATAAAAAAAGGTGGCGGATCACTTAGGAAAAGAAAAATAAAATAAAATAAAAGTAAAATATTAAATGAACAGTAGTCAATTTTGGCTATAAAAGGAGGCACTTCACCTCATTTGCATTCATCTCATTTTCTTTAACTTATTTCTTTTCTTAAGAGTGAGGAGCAGAGAGAGTTGAGAGTGTCAGACTTTTAAACTCTTATTATAGTGATTTGAGAGATTCAATGTATTGAGGTTATGGGTAGTGAGCTAAAATATTACAATACTCGTAATCCTCATTTCACTAGTAAAATATTTTCCTTCTATCTCGCTCGTGGACGTAGAATAAAAGTCGAACCACGTAATTTTTGGTGTCCTTGTATGATTTTATTGTCTCATCATTTATCAATTTCACTTTAGTTTCATGTCTATTTCATCCATCAATTTTCCAGTAGTGGTATCAGAGCTATTAGTTGTATTTTTTGAATCGAGTATTGTTCACGTGAACGTTACTGCTCACGTATACGGTTCTATTCACGTATATAGTACTATTCACATATACGGTACTATTCACGAGAAACGGTGAGAGGTGTTAGTGGAGTAACCAAATGGTTTTGCATATGTCTAGGAAAGTTTTGTCACAAAACCAATAAGAGTCTAAGGTGTCTGGGTTTTAAGTAAAACTGTTGTGACCCCTCCAGTCTTTCCCGGAACTTTTCTAGTGTGCATTTTACACATAGTCACTACGATTCAATGTAGTACACTAACTTGTGTGCGATATTTATCAACAAAATAACAGTATAGTATGAAATTAAAAAGTTCAACGCGGACAATTTCTCGTGGAAAATGAAAATGAAAGCTATATTAAGGAAAAATAATTGCTTGACAGCAACTGGAGAAAAGCCCACAGAGATAACTGATGATGACAAGTGGAATGAGATGGATGAAAATGTCATTGCTGATCTACACTTGGCAGTTGCAGATGAGGTATTATCCAGTGTGGCGAAGAAAAATACAACAAAGAAAATATGGGATACTCTCACAAGACTATACAAGTCAAATCACTACATAACAAGACCTTCTTGAAAATGAAACTTTACACTCTTCGAATGGCAGAATCTACATCGGTAATCGACCATATCAATACCTTCAAGACTATTTTCAAAACTCACAATGCTAGGTCACGAAATAGAGGAAAATGAATTTGCGGAGCTTCTACATCAAAGTCTACCAGATTCGTATGATCAACTCATTATCAATATGAAAAATAACAATCAAGCGGACAGTTTAGACTTTAACGATGTTGCAGCCTTCGTACTAAATGAGGAGAGCATTTGGAAATATAAGGAAGATGGACAAGTACATTCGCAACAAGTAAAAACACTATCGGTGACGAGAGGGAGATCAACAGAACGTGACCCTAGTGGGAGTCACAATTATGGTAGATCAAAATTCAGAAGTAAGAAAAATGTCAAATGCTACAATTATAGCAAGAAAGGACACGTTAAGAAAGAGTGTTAGAACTATCGGAAGAGAACAGAGGGTCAAGATCATGAGTCATCAAATGCTCATGGGAGTGTAGCAAGCACCTCAGATGATGGCGAAATTCTCTACAGCGGTGCATCACGTATACCGTTCTATTCACGTATATAATACTATTCACATATACGGTACTATTCACGAGAAACGGTGGGAGGTGTGAGTGGAGTAACCATGTGGTTTTATATATGTCTAGAAAAGTTCTGTCACAAAGCCGATAAGAGTTTAAGGAGTCTGGGTTTTTAGTAAAACTGTTGTGACCCCTCCAGCCTTTTCTCGGAACTTTTCTAGTGTGTATTTTACACATACTCACTACAATCCAAGGTAGTACACTAATTTGTGTGCGATATTTATCAACAAAATAGCAGCAAAGTATGAAATTAAAAAGTTCAACGGGAACAATTTCTCGTGGAAAATGAAAATGAAGGCTCTATTAAGTAAAAATAGTTGCTTGACAGCAACTGGAGAAAAGCCCACAGAGATAACTGATGATGACAAGTGGAATGAGATGGATGACAATGTCATTGCTGATCTACACTTGGCAGTTGCAGATGAGATATTATCTAGAGTGGCGGAGAAAAATTTAGCAAAGGAAATATGGGATACTCTCACAAGGCTATACGAGTCAAATCACTAAACAACAAGATCTTCTTGAAAATGAAACTTTACACTCTTCGAATGGCAGAATTTACATCGATAACTGACTATATCAATACCTTCAAGACTATTTTCAAAACTCACAATGCTAGGTCACGAAATAGAGGAAAATGAACGTGCAGAACTTCTACTTCAGAGTCTACCAGATTCGTATGATCAACTCATTATCAATATGAAAAATAACAATCAAGCAGACAGTTTAGACTTTAACGATGTTGCAGCCTCCGTACTAAATGAGGAGAGCAGTCGGAAATATAAGGAAGACGAACAAGTATGTTGGCAATAAGTAAAAACACTATCGGTGATGAGAGGGAGATCAACAGAACGTGGCCCTAGTGGGAGTTACAATTATGGTAGATCAAAATTCAGAAGTAAGAAAAATGTCAAATACTACAATTATAGCAAGAAATGGCACGTTAAGAAAGAGTGTTAGAACTATCAGAAGAGAACAGAGGGTAAAGATCATGAGTCATCAAATGCTCATGGGAGTGTAGCAAGCACCTTAGATGATGGCGAAATTCTCTATAGCGGTGCATCACGTATACCGTTCTATTCACGTATCACATATACGGTACTATTCACAAGAAACGGTGGGAGTTGTGAGTGGAGTAACCATGTGATTTTGTATATATCTAGGAAAGTTCTGTAACAAAGTCGATAAGAGTTTAAGGAGTCTGGGTTTTAAGTAAAATTGTTGTAACCCCTCCAGTCTTTCCTTGGAACTTTTCTAGTGTGCATTTTACACATACTAACTACGATTCAAGGTAGTACACTAATTTGTGTGTGATATTTATCAACAAAATAGCAGCAAAGTATGAAATTAAAAAGTTCAACGGGAACAATTTCTCGTGGAAAATGAAAATGAAGGCTCTATTAAGTAAAAATAATTGATTGACAGCAACTGGAGAAAAGCCCACAGAGATAACTGATGATGACAAGTGGAATGAGATGGATGACAATGTCATTGCTGATCTACACTTGGCAGTTGCAGATGAGATATTATCTAGTGTGGCGGAGAAAAATTTAGCAAAGGAAATATGGGATACTCTCACAAGGCTATACGAGTCAAATCACTAAACAACAGGATCTTCTTGAAAATGAAACTTTACACTCTTCGAATGGCAGAATTTACATCGATAACTGACCATATCAATACCTTCAAGACTATTTTCAAAACTCACAATGCTAGGTCACGAAATAGAGGAAAATGAACGTGCAGAACTTCTACTTCAGAGTCTACCAGATTCGTATGATCAACTCATTATCAATATGAAAAATAACAATCAAGCAGACAGTTTAGACTTTAACGATGTTGCAGCCTCCGTACTAAATGAGGAGAGCAGTCGGAAATATAAGGAAGACGAACAAGTATGTTGGCAATAAGTAAAAACACTATCGGTGATGAGAGGGAGATCAACAGAACGTGGCCCTAGTGGGAGTCACAATTATGGTAGATCAAAATTCAGAAGTAAGAAAAATGTCAAATACTACAATTATAGCAAGAAAGGGCACGTTAAGAAAGAGTGTTAGAACTATCCGAAGAGAATAGAGGGTAAAGATCATGAGTCATCAAATGCTCATGGGAGTGTAGCAAGCACCTCAGATGATGGCGAAATTCTCTACAGCGGTGCATCACGTATACCGTTCTATTCACGTATATAATACTATTCACATATACGGTACTATTCACGAGAAACGGTGGGAGGTGTGAGTGGAGTAACCATGTGGTTTCATATATGTCTAGAAAAGTTCTGTCACAAAGCCGATAAGAATTTAAGGAGTCTGGGTTTTTAGTAAAACTGTTGTGACCCCTCCAGTCTTTTCTCGGAACTTTTCTAGTGTGTATTTTACACATACTCACTACAATCCAAGGTAGTACACTAATTTGTGTGCGATATTTATCAACAAAATAGCAGCAAAGTATGAAATTAAAAAGTTCAACGGGAACAATTTCTCGTGGAAAATGAAAATGAAGGCTCTATTAAGTAAAAATAATTGCTTGACAGCAACTGGAGAAAAGCCCACAGAGATAACTGATGATGACAAGTGGAATGAGATGGATGACAATGTCATTGCTGATCTACACTTGGCAGTTGCAGATGAGATATTATCTAGTGTGGCGGAGAAAAATTTAGCAAAGGAAATATGGGATACTCTCACAAGGCTATACGAGTCAAATCACTAAACAACAAGATCTTCTTGAAAATGAAACTTTACACTCTTCGAATGGCAGAATTTACATCGATAACTGACCATATCAATACCTTCAAGACTATTTTCAAAACTCACAATGCTAGGTCACGAAATAGAGGAAAATGAACGTGCAGAACTTCTACTTCAGAGTCTACCAGATTCGTATGATCAACTCATTATCAATATGAAAAATAACAATCAAGCAGACAGTTTAGACTTTAACGATGTTGCAGCCTCCGTACTAAATGAGGAGAGCAGTCGGAAATATAAGGAAGACGAACAAGTATGTTGGCAATAAGTAAAAACACTATCGGTGATGAGAGGGAGATCAACAGAACGTGGCCCTAGTGGGAGTCACAATTATGGTAGATCAAAATTCAGAAGTAAGAAAAATGTCAAATACTACAATTATAGCAAGAAAGGGCACGTTAAGAAAGAGTGTTAGAACTATCAGAAGAGAATAGAGGGTAAAGATCATGAGTCATCAAATGCTCATGGGAGTGTAGCAAGCACCTCAGATGATGGCGAAATTCTCTATAGCGGTGCATCACGTATACCGTTCTATTCACGTATCACATATACGGTACTATTCACAAGAAACGGTGGGAGTTGTGAGTGGAGTAACCATGTGATTTTGTATATATCTAGGAAAGTTCTGTAACAAAGTCGATAAGAGTTTAAGGAGTCTGGGTTTTAAGTAAAATTGTTGTAACCCCTCCAGTCTTTCCTTGGAACTTTTCTAGTGTGCATTTTACACATACTAACTACGATTCAAGGTAGTACACTAATTTGTGTGTGATATTTATCAACAAAATAGCAGCAAAGTATGAAATTAAAAAGTTCAATAGGAACAATTTCTCGTGGAAAATGAAAATGAAGGCTATATTAAGTAAAAATAATTGCTTGACAGCAACTGGAGAAAAGCCCACAGAGATAACTGATGATGACAAGTGGAATGAGATGGATGACAATGTCATTGCTGATCTACACTTGGCAGTTGTAGGTGAAGTATTTGAAATACTAGTTATGCAACCCAAGAGGGGGGTGAATTGGAATTCTAAAAATTATTCAATTTATAATTAAAAACTCAATGCAAATATTAAACAAATTCAAAGCAATAACAAATGAGTTAACCCCAACAAAAAGGATAAAGGAAGAGAAATTCAAACACTGAGATTTTTACGTGGTTCGGCCAACCTTACCTACATCCACGCCTCCAAGATATTCGAGCTTGAGAATTCCACTAAACAAACCTCCAAGACTTCAACTGCTTACACTTGACTTCCAAGGTGTCAATAACCTTTACAACAAGAGATTATCCCAATCTCTTAACCCCAAGTGTATTCCAATACTTACAATCACTCAAAGATAAAAGATTATAAACTAGTTTTGTCTCTCACAATATTTAAGATTACAAAATAATACCCAATATGTGAATAGATGAAGAAAGAATGTATATAAAGCTCAATAAAGATTGTACTCTCAAGTATAAGCTCAGTAGTCGTGTTGATATCAACCCTTGTTTGAATTTGAATGAGCTTATTTATAGCTACAGTTGAAAACTAGCCGTTATTGACTTTTTGCACACTGTCGGATCGCCGTTAGCTAAATGTCGGATCACCGTTTGACTGGTCAATATGACCGTTGGGCTGATTTTTCAAATTTTCGGATCGCCGTTATCTGGATGTCGGATCGCCGTTTAGGTCCAGAGACTAACCTTCAGTTCTGATTGATCTCGGCGAGTCGTTTATCAAAATTGTCGGCTCGCCATTTAGGTCCAGAGACTAATCTTTATTTCTGCTTGATATCGGTGAGCCGTTTATTACAAATGTCAGATCGCCATTTTCCACAAAAACTGTTGCAGTTAACTATTTTGTAAGATAACTGTTTTGTCTCCAAATCCTTATAAAAATACTTTATGAAACTTATCAAAAATAGATGAAAATTATGTTGAGCTTTTAAAAGATTAATCAAACTTAATCATGTTTATTATCATCAAAATCAATAAGAAATTATTTATGTTAACAATCTCCTTTATTTTATGATGACAAACTTTTCAAAGAAATACTTGTGTAATTTTGCTCCCCCTAAGTGAGATTTTGAAAGACTTATTAACTTCCCTTAAATAAGAGTTCATTTAATTTTAATCTCAAACAAATTTTAAACACGACAGATTGATTTGATAAATAATTTATGCCAATACTAATTATCTCCCCCTTCATCATAAAAAAGAAATAGGGGTGAGGAATGACTTATATTTGGAAAATTTTGGAAGAATTTCCCCTGAAATATGAGCATATCCTCAACAATACACAGAGTTAAAAAGAAAAACACTTCCATATAAATATGCCACCTTATCAACCAACCTCTGTACCAACAATTACACACTTCCATAATTAGCAAGATAAACAATATAGTACTAAAGCCAACTCAAGCATAAATCAAGTGCATATGTCCAACATGAAATATCATAAGCATAAACACAAAACAAATAACATCATAAGCATAAACACAAGACAAATGAGAAATGTATGTGCGAAGATCAGAGGGGCAGAAAAACTAAGATGGGGCCTATGAAGACGAGCTGCCGGAGTCATATCCAAAGTAGCCGAGAATGCAATGCTGGCCCGCAAGTAACTTCATCTGTTGATCTGAAATTTGCTCCCGAAAGGTTGCAAAATCATATTGAAGCTGTTGTTGCTGCTGGGACAGAGCATCCACTCTGTCGAGAAGCTGCTGAAAGCGATCCTTAAGAACAGCCGATGCTGCAGGAGGGACGGCGGTCTCGGTAGGGTCATCATCCTGAGATGAAACTGATGCTGGTCCAGCAGGTGCAGCTGCTCGGTGAGGAACACGCGGTCTAGCCCCAAGGCGGAAATCAGGTAACTTATCCTTGGAGTATACGTCATTCAACATACGATCATCCTTTGGTGCAAACAGTGTCTTCGTTCTTAGAGGATGTGGTCTTTTCCCATTTCCCACGCTTCTTAAAGAATCCGATTGCAGAAATAATTTCGCGTCCGAGCGTACGGGTCTCGAGATAAACAAGCTCGACAATAGGAACTCGAAAGTATTTTAAGATCCTAGTGATGATGCTGCCATAAGGAAGGGATCGGTTGGAGACTTTAGGGGTGGACAGCATATGACACAAGATAGTGTAGGATAAGCTCACATGCCATCTACGGATGAGGGAGTCTAATAGACCAATATCAAGTCTAGTTACCTCATCAGTGTGACCCTATCTAGGAGTGACCATGTGTTAGAGAATGATGTGAAGTATTCGAACCTGAAAAGTGAGGAGTTGAGACCTAAAGGACAGAGAACAAATGTTATCAGAAAGATCCTGACGATGACAAATGTTCCGTACACTATTCACATGACGGAATTCACTAAATGAGAGTCCTTTCCTAGTGGTGTACAAATCTAACCCTCCATAAGAGATTCCTAAAATACTACACAATTCGGATTCATTAAAGGCAATGTGAATTCCTCCCACAGATGTATAAAGTTCAACACGACGAGTAGAGGAGAATTCTATGTTTGAATAAAAGACTCGAACTAGATTTTTATAAATTGGTTCTTCAATACTTAATGCTTGCTTCTAATGACTAAGTATTTGAGTAATGGAATGACCACAAATAGTAATATCCAAAAACTCTGAAATGTTAAGAGAAAAAGAGGGAGTTACGGGTTTACCCATGAATTTTTCACGAAATCGCTGAGCAGAGGTGTCATCGGAAAAATGGAGACTTTCGAAGTCTTGAGGAGGAGACCTGGGGGGACTAGAATGTCGTGCAGTAGTGTGCTTGGTTCGAGCACGCCTTTGTGGTCGTTCCGCCATGGATGAGTTGGGAGGAAAATAGATCGGTGGAAATGAAGTTTGAGAGATGAGAGAGTGATTGTGGGTGAAAATATGGTTGGAAAAGGAAGAAATTTGGGTCAAATTGAGCAAATGAGGTTCGGCTGGTTCTAGGGTTTCAAGAAGAGATTTTTCAAATTTTGAAGAAAAAAAGAAGGATTTTAATCGGTTAAAAGGTGCTAGAGATGATAAAATTGGTTTGTAATGCTTCAATTTGGTGAAAAATGACAAGAAAAGTGATGGATTTGAGAGGGGAGAACTTGTGCAGTCACGGGTTGGAGTGAGAGAGAGAGAAAAAAAAACAAAATGAGGAGGAAGACGAAGGACTGTTCAATTAACGCGTGATAACGGCGAGCCATTATATAGAAAACGGCGAGCTGACAGAGTCCAGAGAGTCCTCCAAAAATTTTCATCAAAACGGCGAGCCGTTTATAGACATAACGGCAAGCCGATAGGGTCCAGAGAGTCCCCTCAAAATTTTGTATGAGGAGGGTGAGCCGATAGATAGTTATCGGCGAACCGATAGCGCCCAGAAAACTTTCCATTGTTTCTGCCCAAAACGATTAGCCATTTATTGAAATAATGGCAATCCGTTTTCTATAACTTATGATTTCGCACATTTATTTTGATATTTGGCTACTTATTAATAAATTTCAAGATCATTTTATTGATCCCAAAATGATTCGAGTGTCAGTTCAATGCATAACTCATGGAAATAAATATGTATTGCAACAATTAACTCATATATTTTCAAATATACATGCACACCACATGTATATTACAATTAAGCATTCTATAGATATTAAAGTATTAAGTCATAAATCAATCAATGTTAATAGACTCAATAGCATGAATAAAGATGTTAATGTGAAAATTTCATCATCTCAAGTTCATGCCGAATTTTTGAAAATTGTTCTTCACAAAAAGGTTTTGTAAAAATATCGGCAAGTTGATTTTCCGTAGAAATAAACTTTAATGCAATATCTCTCTTTTGAACATGATCTCTCAAGAAATGATGTTTTATTTCTATATGCTTGGTTCGAGAGTGTTGAATGGGATTCTTTGAAAGATTTATAGCACTAGTATTATCACACTTAATAGGAATTTGTTCTAGGTTTATACCATAGTCTCTAAGTGTTTGTTTCATCCAAATGGCTTGTGCACAACAGCTTCCTGCAGCTATATATTCAGCCTCGGTAGTTGAAAATGCAACAGAATTTTGTTTCTTACTAAACTATAAAACAAGTGAATGACCTAGGATATGGCAAGTTCCATTAGTGCTTTTTCTATCAACTTTATAACCAGCAAAGTCCACATCCGAATAGCATGTTAAATCTATATGAGTCCCTTTAAGATACCAAAGGCCAATATCTATGGTTCCACTCAAATAACGAAAAATTCTTTTAACAGAAAGCAAATGGGATTCCTTGGGACATGATTGAAATATTGCACACAAACATACACTAAACATGATATCGGGCCTACTTGTAGTCAAATAAAGTAAAGATCCGATCATACCTCGATACATTTTGATATCCACTTCTTTGCCTTTTTCATCTTTGTCGAGCTTGGTTGTTGTGCTCATTGGTGTATTTTTGGTCTTTGAGTCGTCAATGCCAAATCATTTGAGTAGATCTTGTACATACTTGACTTATTTTGTTTTATTTTATTTGCAGCCCAAGAAAGTGCTTTAGCTTTCCCATCATACTCATTTCAAATTCATTGCTCATACAAGATGAAAACCCTTTGCACAACAATTCATTAGTATAACCAAAAATGATATCATCAACATAAATTTGAACAACAAGTATGTTTTTATTCTTATATTTAACAAAAAGAGTGATATCCGTTTTACCCATGGAAAAGTCATTTTCTAACAGGAAATTTTTAAGCCTATCATACCATACTCTAGGTGTTTGTTTTAATCCATACAAAACTTTAAACAACTTATACACATGATGTGGAAATTTTTCATTTTTAAAACCAAGAGGTTGTTTTACATACACTTCTTCCATAATATAACCATTTAAGAAAGCACTTTTCACATTCATTTGAAATAAAATGAAATCTTTATGACAAGGAAAAGCCAATAACATTCTAATTGATTTTAGTCTAGCTACGGGTGCAAAAGTTTTATCAAAATTAATTCCTTCTTCTTGGTTGTAACCTTGAGCCATTAATTTAGCTTTATTTCTTACAACCACACCGAATTCATCCATCTTATTTCTAAACACCCATAAAGTACCTATGACAGATTGATGTTCCGGTTTAGGAACTAATTCCAACACATTATTTCTTTCAAATTAATTTAACTCCTCTTGCATTGCCATAATTTAAGATTCATCATTTTCCGCATCCGCAAAGGATTTAGGTTCAATTTGAGAGATAAATGCATTATGCTCACAAGTATTCTTAAAAGATGATCTAGTTGTAACACCTCGTGAGGGATCTCCTAAAATTATATCTTTAGGATGAGAAGAGACATACCTCCACTCCTTGGGAAGTGTTTGAGAAATACCTTCTTGTTGCTCCAGCTCCGTATTTGTTTGTTCTTCTTGTCTATCCTCTTGATTTTCTTGTAGTGCATTCTCTTTAATCTCTTTTGATAATTCTTCTTGTAACTCTCCATCTGCATCATCATTAGCAACTCTTTTCTCCGCAGAGGAGGGGTTAAACTCATCAAACGTATCATGCATGGATTCTTCCACAACTAAAGTTCTTTTATTATAAACTCTATAAGCTTTGCTTGAATTTGAATACTCAAGAAAGATGCCAACATCAAATTTTGGATAAAATTTATCAAGATTATCTTTTGTATTTAAAATAAAACATTTGCATTCAAAAACTTTGAAATAACCAATGTTGGGTTTCTATCTTTCCAAAGCTCATATGGAGTTTTATTGAGATGAGGTCTAATCAACACCCGATTTAAAACATAGCAAGCGGTGTTGACGGCTTCGGCCCAAAAATATTTAGGTAATGCATTTTCATTTAACATGCTTATAGCCATTTCTTGAATGGACCTATTCTTTCTCTCTTAATGCATATTTAGGTGATGAAAATTGATACTCTATGCTAAGATTATTGCAAAAATTCTCAAATGCATGATTTTCAAATTCTCCTCCATGATCACTCTTAATGCATATAATACCATGCCCTTTTTCATTTTGTAATTTCTTATAAAGTACTTTAAAAACATCAAGAGCATCATCCCTATTGACTAAGAATAGAACCAATGTATATCTAGAATAATCATCCACTATCACAAATGCATAATATTTGCCATTTAGACTAGCATATCTAGATGGCTCAAATAGATCTATGTGAAGGAGTTCAAGTGGTTTTGAAGTAGAAATATGGTTTTTATTTTTTAAAGAAGTTTTGATTTGTTTTCCAAATTGACAAGCTTCACAAATCTTATCCTTTTGAAAACTAATTTTTGGAAGACCTTTAACTAAATTATTTTTCGAAATTTTTGAAATCAAATCCATACTAGCATGTCCTAACCTTCTATGCCATAGCCAACTATCATCATGTAATGCGGAAAAACATTTATCAAGAGTAGATGCACATTCTATGTCAATGATATAAACATTACCACATCTATTACCAACAAACAAGATTTTGCCATCACATGAGTTCTCAATAACACAACTAAATTTATCAAAGATAACTTTATAACATTCGTCACATAATTGACTAATGCTAATTAAGTTGTGTTTCAAGTTCTCAACTAAACATACATTCTCAATTAGAGTTGAAGAGACTATACCAACATTTCCAATTCCAAGAATTTTTCCTTTTGAGTTGTCTCCAAATGATACGATTCCACCATTTTCAATTTTGGTGTAGCTTGAGAACCATGCATAGTTTCCGGTCATGTGCCTTGAACAACCGTTGTCCAAATACCATTTATTTTTCTTCTTCTTTAAGCCCTACAAAGAAAAACTCAAGTTTTAGGTACCCAAAGATTTTGGGGTCCTTAAGAGTTAGCAATGGTTCCTTTTGGAACCCAAATACATTTGACAGCATAATATGCATTCCTTTTCACGGGACATCTATATTTCATGTGACCATTTTGATTACAATAATGACAGACAATCTTATGATCACTTGTGAAGGTACCTTTAACAAAATAATTCTTATAATACTTTTGCTTCAAGTTAGGCTTATATCCAAGTCCTCCTTTATCAAAAACACATTTTTGTGAGTTAAGCATATTATCCAACATCTTTTGCCCATTTGTAAATTACAAAACTAATTTCATTCAACTCATTACTCTTTTTCTTGAGCATTTCATTTTCATTTTTCAAATCATCTATGTGTGATTCTAAATGCTCATATAAGATACTAGGTTTCTCATTTAATAATGCAAGTTCATCATGCAATGTTTTGTTCTCTACTTCTAGGCATGCAATTTTTGCATTTAAAGATTCATTTTCATTTTTAACTTTTGTCATTTCCTTTTTAAGACATACGTTCTTTTTACCAATCTTCATCAACTCATTATGCAATTTTTTAAAAGCATCATACAATTCATCATAGGTGGGATCACTTACCTCATTGAGATTATCATCCTCTCATATTGCCATAAGCGCTAGGTTTGATACTTCTTGCAATCCTTCTTCATCACTTGAATCTTCCTCGCTATCATCCCACGTTGCAACCATGGCTTTCTTCTTGAGTTTGTTGATAAGTGGGCACTCCGATCTTATATGGTCTGGCTTCTTGCACTCATAGCATATGATCACCTCTTTCTTCTCCCTTTGGTTCTTGAAGTTTCTGAATTTTCTTCTCTCTCCAATTTTCTTAAAAAACTTTCTGAATCTCCTTGCTAGCATGGCTAACTCTTCATCATCCGGTTTATTACCTCCATCACTCTCATATTTTGAAGCTTTGAGAGAATGCTTTTCTTCTTCTCCTCATCCCTTTTTTCTGCTGCCAAGTCTTCTTCATATGAAATGAGAGAACCAATTAAATCATCAAGAGGTAAAGTATTTAAATTTTTGGCCTCTTCAATAGCAGTTCTTTTAGGTCTCCATTCTTTTGGAAGTGACCTAATGATTTTCTTAACTTTCTCACTATTTGAGAATGTTGTCCCTAAGGCACCTAGAGTGTTCACTATGTCTGTGAATCTAGTATACATACAATACACATTTTCATTTTGTTCCATTTGGAACAACTCATATTGACGAGTGTATCTACTAATTTTAGACTCTTTAACTTAATTTGTCCCTTCATAGACAACTTCAAGTTTGTTCCATATTTCTTGTGCACTTTCATAACTAGATACTCTATGGAATTCTTTCTTATCAAGGGCACAAAACAAAGCATTCATAGCCTTGGAGTTTAGAGACATTTTGCTCTTTTCTAACTCACTCCATTAAATTGATGGTTTAGGAATATCATCTCCTACTTCATCTTTAAACATAGGCATGAATGGACCATCACAAACAACTTCCCAAATTTCATAATCTAAGGCTTGCAAATAGATTCTCATTCTAGTTTTCCAATAAGTATAGTCATTACCATCAAAGAACGGTGGTCTAATTGTAGATTGCCCTTCTCTAAAGGTTGAGTCATTTAGGGTTGCCATGAATCTTTTACTCTAGACAATTAAGTCTTAACAAGAGAACAAGGCTCTGATACCAAATGAAATACTAGTTATGCAACCCAAAAGGGGGGTGAATTGGAATTCTAAAAATTATTCAATTTATAATTAAAAACTCAATGCAAATATGAAACAAATTCAAAGTAATAATAAATGAGTTAACCACCAAAAAAAAGATAAAGGAAGAGAGATTCAAACACTGAGATATTTACGTGGTTCAGCCAACCTTGCCTACGTCCACGCCTCCAAGCTTTCCAAGCTTGAGGATTCCACTAAACAAGCCTCCAAGTCTTCAAATGCTTACACTTGACTTCCAAGGTGTCAATAACCTTTACAACAAGAGATTATCTCAATCTCTTAACCCAAGTATATCCCAACACTTACAATCACTCAAAGATAAAAGATTATAAGCTAGTTTTGCCTCTCACAATATTTAAGATTACAAAATAATACCCAATATTTGAATAGATGAAGTAAGAATGTATTTAAAGCTCAATGAAGATTGTACTCTCAAGTATAAGCTCAGTAGTCGTGTTGTGATCAACTTTTGTTTGAATTTGAATGAGCTTATTTATATCTGCAGCTGAAAACTAGCCGTTATTGACTTTCTGCACACTGTCCGATCGCCGTTAGCTAGATGTCGAATCGCCATTTGACTGGTCAATATGATCGTTGGGCTGATTTTTCAAATTGTCGGATCGCTGTTATCTGGATGTCGAATCGCCGTTTAGGTCCAGAGACTAACCTTCAATTCTGATTGATCTCGGCGAGCCGTTTATCAAAATTGTCGGTTCGCCGTTTAGGTCCAGAGACTAATCTTTATTTCTACTTGATATCGGCGAGCCGTTTATTACAAATGTCGAATCGCCATTTTCCACAAAAACTGCTATAGTGAACTATTTTGCAAGATAACTGTTTTGTCTCCAAATCTTTATAAAAATACTTTATGAAACTTGTCAAAAATAGATGAAAATTATGTTGAGCTTTTAAAAAATTAATCAAACTTAATCATGTTTGTTATTATCAAAATCAATAAGGAATTATTTATGTTAACAGTATTATCCAGTGTGGCAGAGAAAAATACAACAAATGAAATATGAGATACTCTCACAAGACTATACGAGTCAAATCACTACACAACAAGATCTTCTTGAAAATGAAACTTTACACTCTTCGAATGGCGGAATCTACATCGGTAACCGACCATATCAATACCTTAAAGACTATTTTCAAAACTCACAATGCTAGGTCACGAAATAGAGGAAAATGAACGTGCAGAGCTTCTACTTCAGAATCTACCAGATTCGTATGATCAACTCATTATCAATATGAAAAATAACAATCAAGCGGACAGTTTAGTCTTCAACGATGTTGCAGCCTCCGTACTAAATAAAGAGACCAGTCGAAAGGATAAGGAAGATGGACAAGTAAGCTCGCAACAAGTAAAAACATTATCGGTGACAAGAGGGAGATCAACAGAACGTGGCACTAGTGGAAGTCACAATTATGGTAGATCAAAATTCAGAAGTAAGAAAAATGTCAAATGCTACAATTATAGCAAGAAAGGGCACGTTAAGAAAGCGTGTTGAAACTATCAGAAGAGAACAGAGGGTAAAGATCATGAGCCATCAAATGCTCATCAGAGTGTAGCAAGCACCTCAGATGATGGTAAAATTCTCTACAGTGGTGCATTAATTATTTCAGAGGGCAGAAAACAGCTATTTGACGTCTAGCTTATAGACTTAGGAGCTACTAGGCACATAACCTCTCGGAGAAAATGGTTTTATATAAATAAACATATCTTAGGAGGATCTGTATACATTAGAGATGATCATACCTTGGAGATCGTTGGTATTGATTCTATCAAAATCAAAATGTTTGATGGTACAGTTCGCACAATTGAAAAGGTACGACATGTTAATATCCTGAAGAAAAATATATTATCTTTGGGACAAATAGATAGTCTTGGGTGTAAAACCCATGTTGAAAATGGGATCATGAAGATTGCTAAAGGCACGCTTGTATTGATAGAGGCAGAAAAGACTAATGCTAATATGTTCATTCTTAAAGAGGAAATACTACAGAAAGTTGATGCATGTGTCGTATCAAATAGAGAAGAGTCGACAATGATGTGGCACCTCAAACTCGGCCACATGTCAGAACAAGGTTTGAAGATTCTCTCTTAATGAAAGTTACTTCTAGGGATCAAATCAGTGAACTTACCATTTTACGAACATTGTGTTATAAGTAAGCAGTATAAATTGAAATTCAGCAGATCTATTGCCAAAAGTAAATACATTCTAGACTTGGTTTATTCTCTAAGTGAGAGAATGTCAAAAAGTTATTGTACAATGGGCGCAAAGGGAAAAGAAGAAAGAAAGAAAGAAAGTGGCGAACCGCTCAGGAAAAGAACAAAATTAATAAAAAAATATTAAATGAACATTAGTCAATTTTGGCTACAAAAGGAGGTGTTTCACCTCATTGGCATTTATCTCATTTTCTTCAGTTTATTTCTTCTCTTAAGAGTGAGGAGCAGAAAGAGTTGAGAGTGTCAGAGTTTTAAACTCTTATTATAGTAATTTGAAAGATTGGGTGTATTGGCGTTCTGGGTAATGAGCCAAAATATTACAATACTTGTAATCTTCATTTCACTAGTAAAATATTTTCCTTCTATCTTCACTTGGGGACGTAATTTAAAAGTCAAACCACGTAATTTCTAGTGTCCCTGTGTGATTCTATTGTCTCATTATTTCTCAATTTAACTTTAGTTTCATGTTTGCTTCACCCATCAATTTCCCAACAAGACCAAGTGCTTTTATCAAAAAATTTCCTCAAAATAGAGATGTAATATCTTATGCGTGTGTATGTTACGTTTATCAATCAAATCGTAAAAATTTCTTGAAATTATTTTGAGCTTATATAAAATGGATTCAATTATTTCATAATTTCATAAAATTTTTTTTTTTTTAAAGAAAATGGTCATATGGGTTTGAGTCATAGAAATCAAAGAAAAGAAACATTGATATGTTTGAAAATTCTAATGAGTTGTTTTAATAAATAAAATTCGTTGGGAAAAAAAGAAAGGTCAGTTTTAATTTCTTGGTACCACGTACTTTGGGCAAGAAAATAGGGGATTTTTATTTGAAAGAAGGTGACATCAGATGTATTTAGGGCATGTTTGGTTATAGTATTAAGGAGGTATTAAAACATTATTCACATTAGCTTAATACTAATACCATATTTGGCAAAATTTTACAACGGATTAAGGGGTATGCTAATGTGGCAAACTGCCGCATTAGCTTTTGTGCTTTTGCATTTACTGCTTCTTTTTTTTTTACTTTTACTTTTGCTTTTTTTAATAATAATAAATAATATAACTTTTAATATAATATAATATTAATTTTTATTTTCTTTTTATATCATAATTATTAATATAAATTAATAATTTATTATTCATATTTTAATTTTTATTATATTAAAAATATTACTAAATAATGTATTACTTAATAATATAATAATTAATATATCAAATTGATTAATAATTACTTAAATAATATATAAAAATAAGAATATAACTTGATATTACATTATTTTATTATATTATGGTAATTAATATATAAAAATTTAATATAACTAATAAAAATATTTATATATGAATAAATTTAAATAATATTAATTTAAAATAAATGTTATGTTGTCGATTATAAGGTTATAAGTTTCAATTTTTATGGAAAAATTATTTTTTAATATTTATACTAAAAAATAATGTTAAATTTCTAAAATTTAAGACTTCTATATTTTGTATTTTTCTAGGTACTAATAAATATTATTTTCTAAATATATATTTAAGTTAATCACAAAAAAATTAATACAATACAGTGTAGCACCAGACATTGTACAACATTATTATAATACAGTGCTAATGCAATACAACATAATACAATACATCATTATTAAAATAATACAATACAATATGTCAAACGCATCATTAAAGAATAAAAGCGACTGCAAACAGAAATTATAATTTATTTAAATTATTTAATGGGTTGCTTTTAAGGAAAGGGGTTTTATAAGGTTTTTATAGGGGTGCGAATAGTTCAATTCTTGAATCAATCGAATCCATTTATTCCAAAGTACGCAACTCCATCTCGAAGTTCTGCCAACAATCATGGGCTTCATTCATTCGCAGAAAATAATGGGCCGAGAGGGGTGGTGATATTTTCTGCCGCCCGGCCACGCCGTCGCCGCCCCCCCCCCCCCCCCCCCCCCCCCCCCCCCCCCCCCCCCCGGCCGCGGCGCGAGTAATTGCACATCCCATTCATAATGGCTAAACATTATGACCCTCATTTAATACCAAAAATATCAATTGTCATCTCCTATTTCCCGACCTAACCCGCCGGTACAAAGTCTATATCAACTACAACAATAACTAATTAATTATAATATCCAACTCTAAAGAGAATTCCATATATTCTTCTACATGTGTCATCTCTTTAAGTATTCTAAATAAGTAATAGATTCTAAAAATTACTTTAATAAAAGGACCCTGCCTGCAAGGTAAATTATTATATTTTCAAGTAAAAAAGTAAACTAGAGCTTTCTCTCTCCCTTAGCTCTTTTTCCTCTAGTTGTTATCGATAAGACTCCTGATCTTTGACTTAAACATCTGAAAGTCTTTGTCAGTATCAACCCTAACACCTTTAATATTTTCTTATTTTGTAGATTAAAACACCTAAATTTTGAAGTCACACATCACTATTTTGAAGAGGTTTTATAACTCGATCTCTATTCAACCCAATCACTTCACTGAGCCACAATTTAGTATCAACATCCATCCTTAAAACATTTCTAATATTTATGATGTAACAGGATAACAAAAGAAGAATTAAGAGATGATAAAAGCAAAAAAAAAGATATATATTGTTGAATGCTAATATAAATTTATCTCTTTAAGAATGTGATTTAAATATCATTTTGTAGACATTAATCCAAATTAATGGATAAAATAAATATTTTATTAAACAAAAATAGATGACGCTATAGTTTAAAAGACTTCACAGAGTGAGATTTATATAAATATTCAAGGAATTTTAAAACTTTGTCTATAGTAGACTAATTGGGATTCTACTCAAATAAATAAGACAAATAATCTCGAGTTCTAGTAAAACTACAATAACAAAGACAACTCTTATGTGAAAACTAACTAAAATAATACGCTAATAATACACCTAAAAATGTCTTACATGAGGTTTACGACACCCCCAATCCATTTTGGGATGCAAATAAGAAATTTCTTTTTACATATTAAGATTTGTTATTGATGCATTGTTAATTAATTTATCTGCATGTACATCCATAATGGTTTGAACTTTGAACCTAAGCATTCAACAATATATACAGATTTAAAAATACCAACGTCCATTGAAACCTGCCCTATTGCCATCCATAATATCAGCCATCTGTAACAAGATGCTTAAATTTCTCGCCTAAAACACTCAGCCCCACGGCTAACATTGTAGATTTCAATAAATGGAAAAAAAAAATAATAATATGCTTTTGGTGTTGTTGATACTTGCAGAAAGTGAGCGTCCTGAGTTATTAGGTTGGTTAGATTAGAAATATGTGCTCGAAATCGACACTGACTTATCAACGATGCGTTTGCAAATAGAAATGATTTTTAATTTTTTGGAATCCGAAGAAATGAAAACAAGCTTTCAAAATGATTTAAGCTGTCCAATTGCTTTCAAAATATGCAGTCTTCTGATATTTGTCAAGCATTCATTTTCTTCCTTTCTTGAAAGCGGACGGATTGGACTTCCACTTTGACAAATCGAACATCTCATGTGTAACGTATTAGACTGAATTTCAAGTCCCGACGGGACTGCTTCTACGTACGTTATCAATCAATTTGTACTGTAACAGATAATGTACTATTACACTAAATATATAAATATATACATAAAACCAAATCTGCATAAAAATTGTCATTGCCGTAGGTGAAATAATTTCAGTTTGATTGTTTTTTTGGGGGCAAGATAGGGGACCAAATTGGATCAGAGTTGAAGACTGAAGGAGACAGTCCACGAGGGAAAATGATGTTTTTTCAATTATCGGTAGCCCAAACTTGACTGACCAAACTCCGCATATTTTTTGTGTTTTTACCATTTATTTGCTTTTCAATCATTTTTCAGGACTATAATCTTTTGGGATTAAAAATTACTTTATTTATTTATTTTTAAAAAAAATAGGCTTTTGATTTATGTTATTGAAGGGAAGGACTGAAATCGACAAAAATAAATAAACAAGTGAATAAATGCTGAAAAGGATCAAACAAGAATTACTTTTCATGCAAAGGATTCGAGCCCTAAAATTTCATATATACAAACGCGAGCCTTGTGAGAGTTTTGTTCAATCCATTGTAAAATTGATGGTGATGATATTTTCGGCTCACGCTTCTTGTCCAACCCTGAAGTCCTAAACTCGTTTACTTAATGAGCCCACTATTAAAATTTAAAAACTTTTAACTTTACTCTATAAAAACTAAGTTAAACCAAATATAACATTACTAAATTAAATTACCATGATAACATTGTTTTTGCTTAATTAAACCCATTAAAAATAAGTAAACATTCATTAGTTATTGCTAAGGCATGATGAATTATTTGAGACCTACTTACTAATAAATTCTCCGGTCTCATAAAGAATGGAATTAACCCAGTGAACACCAATTCTTGTCCCTTATTATTTATTAGACTAAAGTAACCGTGAGTGCAAAGACATATTCATGGCTACCAAAATAATGCTTATTTGTCTTGTTGTTTGTTGGGGGGGGGCGCGCGAGGTTGGCACATATTGAAATATAGTTGAAACATAAGAATGAGAATAATTTATGTATAATGTTCGAGTGAAATTCATTCAATTTTTTGGAAAATTTATGTTTCAACCTTCTTAATTTACATATATTTGAATTTGTTGTAAAAAAATGATTATTTGTTAAGTAAACCTTAAAAGTAACATAAAAATTTATGCAAATTTTTATATTAGCAAAGATAATTTGGTAAATTAATTTTTAATAAAATAATTATTTACAAGATTTTGTTTTCAGGATATTAAATATTGTTTTAAGTTGGCTGATATTAATTTATAAATAGTCATTCATAAAATTGTTGCACAGGTACAAAAAAAAATAGTTCTTTCATACTAATATTTATTGGTTAATTTACTAATAAATAATTATTGGTTAATTTGCTAATTAATTTTTTATAGATAAATTAATTAATGTCAAGAATATTATTGGAAGGTTATTATTGTAAAGGAATGAAAAATGATGATAAGAATGTAACATATTTAACTGTTGGGATACTTTAAGGTATTTTTTACGATATAGAAATTAAATGGATACTTCATTTAAAATATAAACACTGAATGGACATTTACTCTACTTAGACATGACATCACTTATATCGTTTCCATGTTTATACTCTTTATGTTTAATTTTTTTAATCTTATTATATGTGCAAGATATAACTATTGTATACCTCCTCTTTTTTTCTTTTTTTCATGCGAGGGGTTCACTCTAAACCTCTTATATCATCCCCTACATTCACTCTTTGTTATTAAAGTATTTATTTAATATGAACTTAGAGTGTTCAACTAAGATTCATTGAGATTCTTAATAGATTTTCAAATTATCTAAAGAGACAAAATAGTTGCATTCCTTGCACATGACATCACCTCTTGTTTCGCTTTCAAATTTTATATAATTTAGTGTTTGAGTATAAAATGTTTCATGGATCCACATGATTTATTTTTAATAATTACATTGAATTCTATATTTTCATTTAACTAGTAATTGAATGACACATTAATTTATATAAAAAATTTGTCGTTTGTGACTCTAGCATCACTCTTCCAATTTAATCTAATTTATCGATTTTTTAATTAAACAACGATTAAATCATTCTAAAATTTATTAGCACCCACCGTTTACATAAAGTGACCAAACAATTTCCTAGAATTCTTTTTCCTTTTTCTCCCTTTTTGCAAGGTGAAAAAAGTTTCATCTTCCAATAGAAAAACTATAACCCACAAAACACTTTCCCCAACTACAAAAAAGGAAACCCGGCTTTAAGTTTTTTTAAAGAAATTTTGTATTAAATAAATCATGATTGGTGGGAAGAAAATTCTTGATGTTGACTTTGAAAAGATCCGCTAAATGACCAGTCTAATCTACGTGCCTCGAAGTTTGTTGTGATTATAATTTATAATTAATTACTTTTAGCATCCGGAAACATGATAGGGTCACCGATGGTCATATGATAGACCACCTATGGTCATGATCTCATGGCTGCTAAAATTTTTATGCAAAATGCATTTATTAATTTAAAAGTGCATTTTCATATTTCATTGGCAAAACTAATTTGGGATGTTGTATATTCTCGTAACACCATTTTTCAGAATTTTATAGGATGACATTTTTGGATATCATACTATATATTCTGCATTTTATCAAATAAATAAAAAATTAATAAAACTTAATTATTTGATGTTGACTAAATTGTGGGATACAATATTTTTAGGACATCGTACCTTATTGTGTGGGCACAATCAAATAATTAAAAAATAATAAAAAATTAATTATAAGAAAAAGTCTAAATTATGAGATATAATACCTTGATATACTTATAGTCACAGCCCTCGGCCCATCTTTTGATGCTAAAGCATAAAAAAAGGAAGGTTCAATATAATCTTCAAAACGTTTTCAATTCAAATGATTAATTCAAATTTAAAAAATAAATGAAAAACACTTTTAAATATTTAAATTATGACATATGGCACTCCTGATATTCTATAGTCATAATCCCTAACTATAATTTTTTGCACCATACTACTCATACCCAAATGAATTGACATATAACATCACGCACCTACATCATTCTGCACTGTGCTTTTATTTCCGTTAAAAAGTAGTTGATTCTAAATGTTTAGACTGTTATTTACTTAAAAGACTATACTGCCCTAGTTTGAAATAAATTGAGTATGTCAGTACTAAAATACCCCTTACAAATTATAAAATTTACATTAGAATATACAAATTTGGTATAATAATATTTATTTTGTATTTTTAAATTACATTGAAATGATTTTTTTAATGGATTTCATTATTAAAAAAAAATCGTAAACCTAGTATATTAGAAAATTAGAGACAAAGCATGATTCCAATATGAGAGAAGAAAATCAGACATAAAATCACCAGCACATTACAAAATAGTTCCAATAGTTTCGCCAAAACAAGCAAAACTTAGTGATGAAGAAACCCTAAAATAATGATACCACACCCCTAATTGTAAATTTCTATTACAAAAGAAATCCAAGCCAAGAAAATTCAACTAAAAGAAACTCAATAATAAAATATCCTAAAACTAAAGATATCAAACCCTAAATTAAATTATAAAAGTGGCGGAGATTGCCACAGCTTCAAACGGTGGTGTCGGTAGTTTTGCGTAGTAGCAAAGGCAATGCTTTTGAGTAATGGCGACTAAGGTGGCAGACCACGCCACGTGCACATTTTTATTATTGTCCATTCAAGATGGCGGCAAATAATGCCGACAGGCAGCAGTAGTGAAAGGCAAGAAAAAGAAAAAAATAAAAAGAAGAAGAATAAGAAGAAAAAAGAACGAAGGACACAATGAAGAAGAAGAATAAGATTGAAGGGAAAAAGATGCGAAGAATAGAAGAGCATTAGAGCCAAAAAAAAGAGAATGATAAAAAATGAAGGAAAAAATGTATTTTTTTAAATTTTATATATTATTTTAATCTTGTACAAAATTATCCTTCTGCCCTTTTTTTTGTTAAGTTAATGGTAGATTTGAGGAGCGTAGTGCTTAGTGTCAAAAGAAGTGGGTGCACGATACTATACGTCAATTCATTTGGGTTGGACAAAAAATTAACTGTTGAAAAAATAAAAGTACATATAATCTTCAAAAAGTTTTCAATTCAAATGTTTAATTGAAAATTATAAAATAAATGAAAAACACTTTTAAATAATAAACTTTTTTTAGAGTAATTATTATTTTTCTACCAAAGTTATTATGACATATCAAATCAGTATCATTGTTTGCCAAAAAGTATATTTTACTACCAAATGTTTACTATTTTATTGTTTTCCCACTATTCCGTTAGACTAGTTAAAAATTTGCTAATGGTTTGCTGATATTATACGGGCATTTAAGACATTTCTCTTTGAAGCTAAAACACTACTTTTGCGATGGTAAAATAAATAATGAACAAATTATCAGATAAATAATTTTTTTTTAAAAAAAGAAATTTGCAACCCTAAAAATTTGCCTCTCTCTAGCTCCATCTCTGATCTATCTCTCTTTCTCTCTCACTCGATGCTCTATCCACCGTAGTGCCGTCACTAACTTATTGCTGTCTCCATTGCCATCTGCTCTCTCCACCGTGGTTTATCAATCTTTTTTTACTTATTGTCCATTACATTTTTTCCTTAATTAAATTGTTTTAAGTTGTAATTAATACTTAAATTTAGTATATTATGATCTTTGCTCCAGTAGTAAAATTGACTTTTAACTTATTTTTTGTTAAATATTATCATACTTTTAACAGAGTAATGATAAAATGATAAAAAATTAAATACTTAGTGGTAAAATGTATATTTCTGCAAATTAAAGTATTGATTTGATATGTTAGAATAGTTTGGGTGGGAAATGATAATTTCTTTTTTTTTTTAATTACTCTGAATCCGAGAACGATAGCGCAGCGAAGAAGCGTGCTCATTGCATCCATTTAGTGTGATTTATCGCTCGTGTTAACCGTCAAAAAATCCGTTGCAAAATTATCCCTGGAATGCTGGAGCTCTGCTTTATTCACTGAAAATATTTAATGAGTACTGTAAAGAGCTTGACAGAATGATTTCGAAATTTTGAAATGTTCCAAAAATCTTGAATTTTAGGAATTAACAGCAGTTGATTTAATCGCGTGGATATTTTTAGTTTTTTTTTTTATTTTTTTAAATGATGTGACATTTGACCACAATTCTACTTCTATTAGAAGATTCTAGTCATTTCATCATTTCAGGCTATTCATTCAGTTAGAAATTCGAGCCAAATACTATTTTACTTTATTTTTCAATACTAAGACTTGACAGCCGCCTAATTTACATCACAATTCACCAAACCTTTTCCAATATACTACTACTACACTTTAATTATGTTATTATAAGTAATGTTACAAATTTCAATTGTGATTGCATGTATTTGACACGAAGTGAATAATTTTTCACAATTTTTTTTTGATAATTTATGGTACTAGTTTTGTAATTTTTATGATGAGCATTGTTTAATTGACGATATAAAGGGTATTATATCTCTATAACTCAGTCATTATTAGGTAGTCAAATTTTATGGACTTCTGTTAAATTTCTAATCCTGTGACATGTTAAGGTTATATGATATGTGTGTGTAAATACATATTCTCTATCAAAAGAAATGACCTAGACTATTTTTCTTTAATTGCATAAAAAATAAATAGACAGTCTTCTCAATAAATTTGTAACTATTTACTAAATATATTAGCAACATATATATATATTTTTTCTAATCACATGTGTCAATTGCCTTACAATAATACTAAAGAATCCTTAATTAAATATAAATCGAAGTATATAAAGAGAGAATTTACAATTGACATTTACTAAAAAACCAAATTATGTCGAATGTGAAAAAGAGTATACTAGAGAAAGGAGATTGTATATATTAGCCACCTTAATATAAATATTTAACTATTAAAACTGAGGTTGAGGCTTAGCAATGCTTCAGCCTAATTGCCTAGTACTTGAGCACCATTAATCAGATGTGTGGACAATCAAAATATTATTTGATAAATTTAACTATCAGCAATTAAAAAAAAAGAAAGAGGATTTAGTTATCAACAATAAAAAGACATGAGGATACATAGTAATTGGTACATATTTAATTCTAGGAAATTGGGGTGATACTTTGATTTTGATTAAATAAAAGCATTGAATACAAAAGGTTTCAATATAATACAAAATTCGTCTGATCAATTGTGCTATAGAGTATTTTCTGATAACTAACATTAATACTATTAGGCAAACACTATCTTACAACTAATGTAAGATATACCCTTCTCATTAACAGTGTATGTGTGGGACTCACTCACTGTTCATGTGAATGGTGTATCTTACATTAGTTGTAAGATAAGAGGATCCATACTATTATAGCTATTATTTTATTTAGCCTTCAATGTCTTTGTCATTAAGTTTGAATCTATTCACTTAATTAGACAATAACTTTACAATCGTACTTTAATAAATTTTTTATTTGTTATTCTAAAGGATCTTATTAAGTTACATTTGATCTAATGCATAACTCACTAAACCAAGTCATTTCAGTCATGGGCTCACATGTTATTCATTCTCCATAAATAATTTCTCATTACACGACCTATTTTAAATACTATTTACTTAATGTTTTGGCAAGTGAGAGTATTAGAAATAATTTTTGTTTGGGTGTGCATTTTGTTCATATAGATATGTTACGATTTTATTTTTTAATACAACAATATCAGTTTCTTGTCATAATATATCAAGAAAAATAATACTCCACAGTCAAAAATTGATGTCAACGTGTCAAGAATTGAATACTGAGACTTTGATTTTTACGTTGGCAAATTTTTTTAATAATGCTTAATGATTTTCCTCAAATTATAATTACATATAAAAAACAATAGAGAAACCATTGAAAATTTAATTATATTAACTCTGTACTAATTTAACTAATGGCAGGGGTTTTCGAGGCCAATTTCAAAATTGGAGGAAACGGTATTGAGCCAAACTGCAAGGGCTCAACTGAAAATTTTCTTAATTGAAAAGAAGACTAATAAGGTCAAATCTGTCTCATTCGGACACCAAATAGTAATGTTAGATAGTATTTGTAATACAATACTAATGTTTTCTGAAAAATATCATATTTTTATGTATTATGCAGTGCCAAGAAAAAGTTTGTAAATTTGTTTAACTAAAAATTTCTTGGTGAAATAAGAGAATTGGGATTTGAACTTTGCTTGCACCAGTTGGATGGGAGGAGATTAAACTACTATTATACTAAATTGGAAAAACCTACAAGTGATCATATAGCTTCAATGTTTTATAAGATTTTTTTTTTACTCTCTACTGTTGAAAAGTACTTAGCATCAATTAAAATGAATTTACAATATTCAAGTAATGTTTAAGAATTTATGGATCTATAAATTCAAAGAAAAATCATTCTCTATGATAGTCAAATTTATATGCTCAAAAAGGATAATAAACATAAGAAATTCATTCAAGAGATGGTTGATAAGATTAGCTCAACACGATTTTAATAATGTCCTGTTTGGTATAATGATTGGCGGTTGTAACTTAAAATCTGCATCATAAAATATTTTAAAAGATAAATTAATTTTATCCCTCATTTGTTTGATAAAAACTTATAATTTTTTTATTTTTTTTGTCAAAATTATTATTTGAAAGTCATTTTCATCACATACTATCAATTTTTATTTCATAAGTACAATTTTTTTTCATAACAATTGTAACTTCACTTCAACACCAAAAGGGGCCCAAGAAGCACGTTTGCACATATAAATCTTATTTTGTAAGTATAAATTTGGTAAGAAAGCTTAATTAGAATCATAATCCTCACAGTGGAGTATGAGCAGTACCAAGCGTGGCGTAATCCAAAACTCTATTACTCTTAGGTGGCGTTTGTTTTTTAACTTAATGACTTAAAGTGACTTAACTTAATTAATTAAGTTAATTAGAGGTGTTTGTTTTTATAACTTAATGAGACTTTTTAGATAATTTTGACTTAATAAAATAAGCTAATTTTTTTGGCTTTTTACTTAATGGAGAAATCTGAATTAAGACAATTACTTGTTAATGTAAAAAATATCCCTATTTTATAATTTATTTTTCATGTCTATCCCAAGACTCACCCATAGATATTTACCCCACATAAAAATATCCATGTTTTTTCTTTCTTATATTATATACGATAAAATTTGAAATTTATGTTATTTTAGATATTAAAATTTCAAAATAATTATGTATTCACTTGAATATAGTTTTACTTATAAATGTTAAAATATTGTTGTATTTAATATATTAGTTATTTAACATTCAAATTTAATAAGGATACAAATGTAAAAGTACATATTTTTAGTTTTTTAAGTTGAAAAAAATAAACAACTTAATACTTATTTTTCGAGATTCAGACAAAAAATAAACATATTATTCAGATTCATACATTCAGATCTATTTAGAATTCAGACTAATTCAGGTCTATTCAGATTTCAGATAAAAAAACAAACACCACCTTAGTGTGCTTTAGAAGAGAAAAATAGCTGGCGCTAGCTCATTCTGAAAACATAAATGAAATTAAAAAAAAAACACCTTAAACAGTAAAAATATAGTGTCTTAATATGAATTTGGTATGAAAGCATAATTGGAATTATAATCTTCACAACGAAGTAACAACAATAATAAATGTGGCGTAATCTAAAATCATCTTATCTGAGTGGGCACTAGAACAGAAAACAGCTGGAGCTAGTTCATTTTGGAAAAAAGGATTGAAGTAAAAAAATATAGACTGAAATTGCGAAAATATAATATCCTAATCTAGACTAATTCGATAAGGACAACCGTAATTTTATATATTTTTAAAAACAAATATAACTAAACAAATCACTCCATAAATGCCGGTAGAGATTTTATTACGGTCATTTTTAATTTTCAAAAGTCATAATAATTCTATAAATTTTTATATGAAACTTTAAATATGTATATTTTTTATAATTTTATAAAAATATTCTCAAACGCACCATGCAACGTAAAACCGCCGCGAATATATATATATATATAAATAATACGTGCTCATGCAGATTTTATATGGGCACTCTCTTTTTCAACTGCCAATTTGTTTTTATTCATTATAATTCTTTGATATTTATATTTTCTCTCTTGTGTGGGATCCTCTTTGTTAGGTTTTAGTTTTGCCCAAACTTCAAGGCAGCAAAGACCAAATCACGTGTTTGGCTCATGTCAAAACCCCACCCAAAACACGCTTTGAAGGCTACACGATACACAATAAATATGACAAATATTTATGAATTTACTAAAATAACCCCTACCCAATTTATTCAGATTCGGCATGTACTTTATAACTTTGTTTCGAATTAATTACTGAAAGCTAGCCAAAAACTTTGGAGTTACTGAGACAGTCAGTTTTTACAGCATATTTACTTAATTTAAATATCTTACTTTTATTAACAAACTCCTTAAATACAAATAAATTTACAGACAAGGAAACAAGGATGTTACTTTTGTATATCCTTGGCCATACTTGATAATTGATATAATTGTTTGAGTCATTTTCAAACAATCCATTGATATAGAAGGAGCACTCCTTTTTTGACCCAAAAATAAAATTAGATCTTATCATTTAGAACATTTTATTTTTCTATCAAAAATTTTAAAAGAGGAGATGTTCATTAAATCAAACAAAATTAGAGGACAAATTCTATTACAAGGCACTATTTTATTCTCATATTAGGTTTTAAATCTTATACCATATTTCAATTTAGAATTTACTCCCCCCCCCCCCCAACAAAAAAAACCAAAAAAAATATTTCTTTTTAATATTTGCTGACGAACTATATATCATTTACTTCAAAAGTAAAAATAGCCTACTTTTTTAGTTTTAGGTTCCGCAGATTTTTTTATTAAAAATAAAACAAAGTTCAACATATTTTATCTCACCCTCTATTTTTTTTTCCCAAAAAGTTAAATTATTAAAAAAATTTCTGCAAGTGTCACGGCATTGTAATATTTCTGGTCAAATGTTGACAAAGCTAGTTCATAAATTATATGATTTTTTTCAGTTGTGTTACTATGTACTCTCAGATATCCTTTTCAATACAAGCTCACTGTTAAAAAAAAAGGCCTAATTAAAAAAAATGCATCCTATAATTTTAAGTTAGAAAGATTATTTTATTTATTGAAAACAAATATTATATAACCTACAATGTTCTTAAAAATAATTATATGTTCTTAAAAATAATTAAAGAACTATCAAATAAGACTTTTGTGTAATCTACGAGATTTTATTAAAAATAGCAACGTCATAAAACAGTTTTGGATGTTTCGCAACATAACAATATTTTAACTCATGTCTTGACAAAGTTAGCTCATATGATTTTATAATTTGGCTAGAGGATTTTCCGGTGGTATTACTATATACGCTCTTATATTTTTTTAATGCAAACTTTCTATTTAAAAGAAAAAATTACCACCTACCTTATAAGAAAAAACAACTTATCATTTTTTTTTATCTTAAAAGGAAGACTTAAAAAAAAAATTATTTTAAACAAATATACTATGATAGATTGAAGCTCTCCACAAAATAGCTTTACATAATCAACAAAAATTTATTTAAAGAAAATTCAAAGCTCAAAATTTTGAAAAGTACATGAAACTGTTATCATTGGTGTTTTTTTTCTTTACTTTTCTTTACTTCCTATTCACGTTTAATCTTCAAAGCATAATAAGCATGTGTGTACGTGACAGCAAAAGCATTTTTTCCCCTACTAAAAAGTATTAAAGGGGGGGGGGGGGGGGGGGGGGGGGGGTAGTGCTCGTTTTATAAAAACAAGAAGGTGGTGCCCAAGCTAGTATAATTTGTTTTATTTTTATTTTTAATATATAAAAGAATATAGGCTTCAGTTCGGTTTCCTTTCTCTCTCTCTCTCTCTCTCTACTTTCTTTCTTTCTTATTTCTAGTTACCGTGAAGACTGACTCAAAATTTTTTTTCTCCGGCATTTCCAATAACAGCTACCAGGCTCAGTGTCAGATCGGTGAGCTCACCTGCTAATGTTTACATTTTTGAATATTTTCTTATTTTATTACATAATTCATGCATATTAACTGATACCCATCCCAGTTATTACATTTCTTGTGTATCAAAGAAAAAGATTCTTTCAAGATTTTGGCAATATCTTTTTATTTACAGTCTTATTCATTGTTTCAGCTAATATAATCTGATTCTGTTTAGTTTTGTTGTTTGCTATATTATTCTTGTTTGCTTTTACTTTATTTCCATTGCTATTCATGTTTTCCATGTTTTCTAGCTAAGGATAAGGATTATAGCTGGCTCTAGTTGAGCAATCTGGGCATGATCATGCGGCATTTATAACAAAAATTTACGTTTTTTTTTGTTTGTTAACTAAGAGGAGCTTTTTATTTCTCTTTATTGCCTATTTTCTTGTTTATTTGGTATGTTTAGGCGGGGAGTGTGTGAATTGACAAATGTGCTTTTGGGTTTTGGCGGATAAATTTAGGCAATGGGGTGACAGGAAAGTGCAGTAAAATCAAAATTTCAGAAATTTGCCATGAAATTTAGCCAATTAGCGAATTAGAGCTGGGAGAGAGAGGGAGAGATATTGGTTGTCATAAGTGTAGAAGAGCAGAAGAAAGAGCGATTCTTTTCCGTTGGGTGTGAGGGTGGGGAAATGAAGTTTGGGGATGGATTTCCTATTCCACGAGAGAAAGAATTCCAGTTGATGGGCCCTTGGATGCCAGTAACACCAGAAAAGCCGATTGCAACAAGATCCAATCCCCAGCAAGTTGACAGATATGCAGAATCCCAGGGAAGAGCAAATTGGCGAGAGTTGGCAGGGTTTCCTGGCGGACATATTCAAGAGACGCCAAATTACAACAGAGCTGTCCCAAATTTAAGTCCAATTGGACAAGGAGGTCAGACTGAAGGGTATAACGGTGGTAATATGTGTGTGACTGACAGACAGCGAATAATCAATCACATTGCAGCCTCCTTCAGACAGGACTTGTATAATGAAGATGGAGGTTGGAACAATAACCAATTAGGTCCTATGTTGGCAAGAACAAATGCAGCTGCACTTACCTCTGCAAACAGAAATGTTGTCCTGAGTGCGGGCATGGTAAATCGATCTCAGCTTCTGAATTCGCACTCTCAAGCCAATAAATGGGGGGAGTCCAGCTTGAGTCATTTGTTGCTTCACAACCAAACTCAAAACTCAGGTTCAAACCTGTTACGAAACACCGACAACTTCCATCAAATGCCCCGAGCTCAGTACTCAGGTTCAGACATGTTAGTGAACAGTGACACCTTTTACCAGACACCGCAAGCTCATCACTCAGGTTTAAACCTTCTACAGAACGGTGACAGCTTTCACCAAACACCTCAATGTAAGTGATTTATCCATTTGTCTTTTAAGCCAATATATGTTGCTATGATTGATAGGCCAGAATCTACCAATTATGTATTGACGATAAACGAGCATAAAGGGAGAACAGAAAATTACCTGCATTTGATTTTATGTCAAAGCGCACAACTACTAGAATCAGCATGTACTAACTAATTGTCACCAAATTACAATAAAATAATTTCTTACAGATGAAATAATTTCTTGATGGTACATTTCTAAGCGACCACACAGATTGAAGCATTTCTTACAGATGTAATCATTTTCTTCATGGTGCATTTCAATCAACCATGGAGGTTCACTCATTTATTCATTGTTTTCTGATAGTCTCTCAGGAATTGTAGGAACTTGAATCATTCAAAAACCAATCAGAGAATAAATAATCATAACTATTTTGGCAAGAATACATCTCTGTTGAAAATCCATAGGATGCAGCTAGTTTTGTTTGATAGCAAAGAAAATAGCAGGTTGGCTGAAAATCCATTCAGACAGCCTAGAACACATACGATCATAAATTGCCATAAAACACATTGATTCCATATCTCATGCTGCAGAGAATAGTACCCACTTCCCACCTCGCAGGTTGGGTAGTATACGCAATATTGTAGTCATTACAACTCAGTATCCTGTAAGGTGAAACTACTTATTGACAAACAGATATAAGGCACCGTATTATAAATAGGTGTGAAAAACAATATTACTTCGGTACCATGCATAAGAAAATTAGAATTCATCTTCACATGATTCCAATTATCTCATCGTTTTAAAGTAATATGCATTTTCTGCAGATGGATTCCCTGTACCTTACCTGCCCAACTACAAACAAAATTCATCAAGAGAAGAAGCTGATGCAGCTTTGAGCGTCACCGCCGCATTGCCTTTCTCACCTGTAACACCTGATCCGTTGAAGAAGTGGGAGAACAACCAGTTTTCAAGGAAAGAAAATCTCCCAACGGCGGGAAACTCGCCTGCTGAGGAAGACAAGCAATGGAATTTGGTCACATCCATAGGAAATGAGACTATTCAGCACAATCACCATGAAATCTTGCAAAATGTTGTGCCATCTGAGATCATTTCAACACCACTTGAAGAAAAAAGGGATTCTGAGAATATAAGTAATGAAGGCATTGATCTTAACAAGACACCACAGCAGAAACCGCCCAAACGAAGAAAGCACAGGCCGAAGGTAGTAAAAGAAGGCAAACTCAGAGGGACTCCAAAGGCTGAAACTCCTAAAAGTGCTAACCCTGGTGGAAAGAGGAAGTATGTGCGCAGAAAAGGCCGGGAAGAATCAGCAACTCAAAAGGCAGATATTATGAGGGAGACAACCGATGCTAGTGCGAGACCTGCTGAAAGATCATGCAGAAGAGAATTGAATTTTGACTTGGAAAATCCTGTAGATGAAAGCCAGATAGAAGTAATTGGTGAGCAGGCAGAGATGCAACAAAGTTACAAGAGGACTCTTAATTTGAATTTGGATTTCCAAACCACAGAAATGGATAGCAGAACTAACAGTGGGGGCAGAGCGAAGTTGACTCTGCCTATAGACCAACATAAAGAATTGCCCACGAAAAACCAGCAACCAGGAACAGACAATAGCGATCCCTCTACGGTAAATGAAATCCCAGCTTACATGTCAATGCAGGAAATGCAACCGGTTGCAGCCTCACAACCTCCAAGAAAAGACCGGCACATGGAAAATTTAAAAGTCAATCCAAGTAATATAGATACTAGCATTGCCGATCCATTCCAACAGTGTCACAGAACCGGTTACACTCGTATCCAGCAACATACATCTGCAAAAGGAATTGGCCACACTTTCTGCCCAGAAAATGACAATTTTGAAAACCTTGGGAGGACTAGACAACTGATGAGCCAACGTTCTCTGCAATCAGCACCATCGACTTCGTTCAGTTCAAAAGAAGTTGGTGGATCAAAGAGACTGTATTCTCATGCAATGGGTCAGATGCAGCCTTATGCTGTAAATGTAACAGGATCGTCGTATCTGAACCAAAATGTGGTTCAGATAGATGGATGCCACAGGAACACGTGCATGCAGGGTGCCGATTGTTTAGAGACGCACAAGAAAAAGAAAATTGACAATGAACTACGTACAATCATAACAGGCAAGCCTCCTGGTATTACAGCGGTTCAAGATGGCTCAAAGCAAACTCAAAGCAAAATTGTGAGTGATGTCAGAGGAAATGGATTTATGTATCAAGCACATTATGATATACTGAAATCTTGCCTCAGAAGCAGTAACATTTCTAGCAGAGAACAGAGTGGGTACAATAAACTTTTCTTCGACTGGAATACTCAATCTATGGCTTCTAACATGCCAAAGCAACATAATTCTTCTGAGAAACATCCAAGCACAGAAAAAATGGGTGAGACTAACAGATTGACTTCACCAGATGCCTTTGCATCATCAATTCCAAGCAAAAATCGGGATTTGTTCCCACTGACTCCCCCTGGCAAAGCTCCTGCTCCTGTAGACAGGCAACCTAAAACTTGCCATACTAATATCTCGGTAAAGAAAAATCTGGAATCCGCATTCGGTAAATCAGTTTCCTCAGAAATGGATCAGGCAAAGCTCGTACAGAGGGAAGCCTTCCTTGACAATCAGCAATATTCAGCAAAAAGAGGAGGTACTTTCCATGATAAGGGACTTTGTTCAACTGCGGCATATCAACAGGCTAAGCTACTTAGTTTCTCAGAACATTCTACAATCAATTCTTATATAAAATTCTATCATTGTTTGATGCAGGGCCAGAAATTAAACAGATTTACCCCATTCCTTCAGTGGATGAGATCACACATAGATTCAAAGATCTTAATATTAACCAGGTGCAGGACCAAGAACAATATGCAATTGTTCCATACAAACAAGGTGGTACAGTTGTTCCATATGAAGGTTTTGAACTCATCAAGAAACGTAAGCCAAGGCCAAAAGTGGATCTTGATCCAGAGACAAATAGAATCTGGAATCTATTGATGGGCAAGGAAGCAGGTGAAGGCCTTGAAGAAACAGATAAGGGAAAGGAGAAGTGGTGGGAAGAGGAAAGGAGGATATTCAAAGGACGAGCTGATTCATTCATTGCACGGATGCATCTTGTACAAGGTATGGTTCCTTATACTTTTGGCCTCCAAATTCATATCATTATAAAGTAACTCCACAATGATAATAATATGCAGCCTTGAGTTACCTTCTCCACCTTAAGTCCCTTTGAACTTGAAATGTCACTACAACATGCTCTTATAATCACAAAATTATAATTAAACAAGAATGAAGTTTTCCACAGTATCCCTGCACCCCTAAAGAGGAAGAGAGGAAATTACCAATGCATGAACACACACTGAGCGATGTCCTTGTGAAGATAAATTGTTTAGCAAAAAACCAGATAAGGAAATGATATGAAATGTGTGTAAATTCACTTGCTGTTCTATGTTTTAGCATCGATTTTCTAGCAAATATAATTTACTCAAGGCAAATTTTGACAGTAAATATCATATTATGTTTTCATAAAATGTCAGTAGATGGCAAGAGAGAAATTTACTAGTCAGGAAAAACACTTTCTGGGTTCATGGGGATTCTTTAGTCAGATCAATAAATAAAAGAAAACAACATTGAACTTGACTATCAATCTGGAGATAGTCTAGAAGTATTCTTTGTTCTTTAGTTTTTAATTTTTCTAAAAATTTTTGGTAGTTGCTAAGGAGTTTTCTCATTCTGGCATATGCAATAAACTTTCTTAGGTAGCCTCTGTACTTTTCTGTAATTGCAATGGCCATATTTTTATATAGATTAAGACAAAATATGCACTAATAATTAGCATAAAATTAACATGAGTTTTGCTAATCAGTGCTATATAAAAGTTACCTTCATTTTTGCTAACGGAAATTGCAACCAATTTCTTACAGGAGATAGACGCTTCTCAAAATGGAAGGGATCAGTTGTTGACTCAGTGATAGGAGTTTTCCTTACCCAGAATGTTTCAGACCATCTCTCAAGGTAACTCAACGTTCAGTACAATTTACCAAACTTACAGAAGGAAAAAAATTTTGCAATTAGACAATTTATTTGACTTCTTCCCTTTTATGCAGCTCTGCATTCATGTCCTTGGCAGCACGATTTCCTCTTAAGTCAAACAAGAGAACATGTAGCATAGATGGCACAAACATATTGGTTGAAGAACCAGAAGTGTGTATACGTGCAAATGAAAGCATCCAATGGCATGAACTTTTGAGGCATCCAGGAAGCAGCCAAAGCTCTATTACACCCCATGAACCGACAGAACATCAGAGGGTAAGAGAGATGTCAGGGGTAGGAAAAACAAGCTTACCAGAGCCACATGGTATTGGATTGGAAGAGGAAATCATATCATCACAAGACTCTCTTAGTTCGACTATCCTCCAAAGCAATGGAGGAATTAGATCCTGCTCAGGCTCCAACTCTGAAGCAGAAGATTCTCCTCCTGGGTGCAAACTGGATAATGGTTCTGCAAATTTCCAACAGGTTGGAAATGCCACCTTGTTTCAAGACTTCTACAGCTGCATAAATGATAGCTCACTATTTCAAGAGGGGTATCATAGGTTTAAGCAAGCAGAAGACGGAGGAAATTTCCAGCAGGAGTCCGGATTGGAAAGCATAGACAACCTCGGCAGCTCTTTAACATTTACTCAATTGCTCAATTTTAACAGCCCACAAAATCAGGTGGGTTTTTCCAGTGACTATGAGCCGCACATGACTTCATACTCAGAACTATTAGAAGCAGAAGGTTCTGAAATATATAATGGAGAATGCTCTTCTTGGCCTTCAATCAGTTCCGAATCTTCTAAGGCGAAAAATGAAAGCTATGCAAGAGCTCAACAACCGGCAGAGGACATAGGTGAAACAATGGTCCAACAGAATGGACTATCAACACCTGAAAAAATGCTATCAGCAAGCCCATATGTTTTATTGAAGAAGCCCACAATGCAACAACCAAATGCTTCTCAGACACGAAGTCCACCGAAATATGACCAATCTTGCTGTGATTTTTACCAACATGAGAGGAGAACCTTTCAATGTGAAAGCATATCAATCGCAGAGCAAATGCATCATACTGACCTGGCTAAGGAGCAGAATGTCCCAAGTGGTTCAATGCTTGCAGAAAAAACTCGTAATCTTGGGGATGATATCCCTGTAGCAAATAAGCTCTCAGACAACAAATTGATCGAACCAAATTCAGCGGAGCAAGTACTTTCTGCCCATAAAGTGTATGATGAGACAAATCCCAACATTTCGAAATCAAAAAAGAGAAAGGCTGATGGTGAGAAGAAGAATGCAATTGACTGGGAGAGTTTAAGAAAAGAGGTTCAAAGAAATAGTGGAAAACAAGAAAGAAGCGGAGACAGAATGGACTCTCTAGATTATGAAGCATTGAGATGTGCAAATGTTAAAGAGATTTCTGAGGCTATAAAAGAAAGAGGGATGAACAATATGCTAGCTGAGAGAATGAAGGTATACATATTCTGTTCTACCTCAAAGTATGATCCACTCCAAATGAGTTTATAGAAATATATCATGATATAAGTTTAGATATATTTGAGACAGATTATGAGTGCACCATGTTGCAGGAATTCCTAAACCGACTGGTCAGAGAACATGGAAGCATTGACCTTGAGTGGTTAAGAGATGTCCCCCCTGATAAAGCAAAGTAAATTCTCAAAGTTAATAGAACTTCCCAAATCTCCAGATTTCTGCTCTACAGGACTAATACTTTTATTTCTCTTATGATTTGTGCTGCAGAGATTATCTGTTAAGTATACGCGGATTGGGGCTGAAAAGTGTAGAATGTGTGCGGCTTTTAACACTTCATCATCTTGCTTTTCCGGTAAGGTTAAACTAAGATGACAGAAATGTGAAGCTTATGAGACTAGATCAACATCTGACAATCCGTGTCATATTATATTTTCAATGAAGGTTGACACAAATGTCGGACGCATTGCAGTTAGATTGGGATGGGTCCCACTTCAACCATTGCCTGAGTCGCTTCAGTTACATCTCCTGGAACTGTAAGTATTGTTTGTCAACTAATCTTTTAACCCTGAATTTTCTTTCCACTGAGAAACACTGATCAGATTCCTGTTGTAGGTATCCGGTATTGGAATCAATACAGAAGTATCTCTGGCCAAGACTGTGCAAGCTAGATCAACGAACACTGTAATACAATGCTCCTTTGAAACACCTGTATTCATAAGATTAGTGTTTCCTGTAAATAAAGTAAATGAATAATAGCTCTTCATTTTGCAAAACACTTTACTGATTGCTTTACTATCTAACACAGGTATGAGCTACATTACCAGCTGATTACATTTGGAAAGGTATATTGTCAGTTCATTTTGGCATTTTCCACTGCACCAATAAGAAACAGTAACTGTTAATAAACATTTTATACTTGAACATCTATGCAGGTTTTTTGTACAAAGAGTAAACCAAATTGCAATGCATGTCCAATGAGAGGAGAATGCAGACATTTTGCTAGTGCTTTTGCAAGGTCTGAATCCCCCATCCTGCCCAATTAATATTTTTGTTGCCACTTTATTTTGGCAGATAAACATATAAGGATAGTTATCAGATGTCCTAGTAATCAAAACTATGTCACAAAAGCCTTGAGTGCAGATAGAATAAAGTAGAGAACACCATATCAGCTATTTAATTAGTTAGAGGGAGACTAATTCTCTCCTCTAGGCAGCTTGTTTGCTCTTCCCATTTGGATGATTTGTACATGCTCATAATAACTAACTGTTATTCTCTGGTTTGATCAGTGCAAGGCTTGCACTGCCAGGACCAGAGGAGAAGAGTATAGTGAGTTCAACCATGCCTACTATGGCTGAAAGAAACCCTTCTGTAGTTATCAATCCTATGCCATTACCTTCACCTGAGAAAAGCTCACTCGCTGAAGTACGATGTGAAATTGGCAAGTGTGAACCCATCATTGAAGAACCAGCAACACCAGAACAAGAATGCACAGAAATAACAGAAAGTGACATTGAGGATGCATTTTATGAGGATCCTGATGAAATCCCCACAATAAAACTCAATATTGAAGAATTCACAGTGAATCTACAGAGCTACATGCAAGAGAAAATGGAACTACAAGAATGTGACATGTCCAAGGCTCTAGTTGCTTTGAATCCAGATGCTGCTTCTATTCCAGCACCCAAACTGAAGAACGTGAGTCGGCTACGTACAGAGCACCAAGTGTAAGTGGATATCCTCCATAATTTTGTAAAAAGTAATTTCTCCAAAAGGAATCAGAATTACATCTCAGATAGGCTAATTTGCATAAAGTAGAGTTCATATTAATCCATGTGACTGAAATCCCAATCTAAATTAGCTTTGAATAAAGTTGAAGCAAGTTCAATTTAGCACAAGAAAAGCTTGTCATTACTCAACATATAGTAAGTAACACATGAAAATGGCTCACAACAAACTGCAGTTTCTAGTCAATACAAGAGCTCCAGATTACTAATATCGATTATCAATAACTGAAAAATGGTCCATTTCAACAATTATTAAGCTTTAATAGTGAACGGAATCCTGCATGACTTTTTCTAACTCCCTGGTATGATACAGGTATGAACTTCCAGATTCACATCCTCTACTAGAAGGGGTTAGTTTCTCTCTAATTCCAGAAGTCAAGTGTTTTTACATGACATTTGTTTGACTATGAGTCTACTGAATTTACAGATGGATAGACGGGAACCTGATGATCCTAGTCCATACCTCCTTGCTATATGGACCCCAGGTGCGCCTAAGACACAGTTGATCCCCGGATATAAAAGTGTTCTCAGCAATACTGAGCATGAAACAATTCACTGTACCACTTTGTTTGGATATATAAGATATACAGAACATGTTAATGTGATGTCAGCCCAGTAATAGTGAAATATAGAAAATGATAGGTGCTTATATATGCTTGTTCCTAGCCTGTAAGGTGAAACTATTTTGCATGATTACTAAGTAATGTCTCATATTATTGAACCATGTTACTAGGGGAAACTGCCAATTCCATTCAACTTCCTGAAAGTAGATGCAGGTCCAAAGAATCTGGTGAATTGTGCGATGAGAAGACTTGTTTTTCATGCAATAGCATAAGAGAAACTAATTCACAGACTGTCAGAGGAACTCTTCTGGTAAGGAACTCCATTTTGATCTCATCATACATGGATAACCATTCAAACTGACTCAAAGACTTACCTTCATCCTTCACTAATGTGTAAATCTCCTCATCTTCAGATTCCTTGCAGAACAGCAATGAGAGGAAGCTTTCCACTCAATGGCACGTACTTTCAAGTTAATGAGGTAAGACTAATTAAGCGCCAACTCTTATTTTCTTGGAAGATTTTAGATAAAACTCAACCCCATCTAAACGGACAATGTATGGGTTTGTAAACACTGCACCCTAGCTTACCCAACCCCCTAAAAAGAGTAATGTTTTACCATTCAAGATATAACTGCATAGTCCATTATGATGCAGGTGTTTGCAGATCATGACTCAAGCCTCAAACCCATAGATGTTCCAAGAGAATGGCTATGGAATCTGCCTAGACGTATGGTTTACTTTGGAACATCTGTATCATCAATATTCAAAGGTGAGACCAATAATTAAAGTTAAGCTTTTTCCAATTGATTCCCAATCTAGTAATCAAATTGAAAAGGATATACTAAGAGAAACATTTGTCCACCAGGCCTTTCAACTGAGGGGATACAGTTCTGCTTTTGGAAAGGTAAGAATTATGAAATCCCTGTTCAATCATTATATTAGTTTATCTGCTTTGGTTGAGAGGAAATGACAATACCCATTAACTGCATAAATGTTCTAGTTCTTTCGATAATCTTATCTGCTTTCGGTGAAAGAAATAGATTATCCTACTTAAGTCGTACATCACTTACATCACTTACAGAGAACAAGCAACAGCCATGCCTTTCTTTTCCCATCTGCATTGATCAACTCATTTTTATGTTAGTTCTCGCTCAACAAATATTCTCCTGTAAGGAAGTTGAGGTCACCTAGAACTCATATATTACATAAACACCCATCAGTTTACGACCAGAAAGCAATGAGGTTAAAGAAACAACTAAATAAGGTATATACTCCCACAAGCTAACTCAGCAGTTGGCTAAGTACAAAAAGAGGAATTTTTTATTAGTGTGGATCATCAAAAATAGAGTCTGCACTACAGAGTTAAAATGGATAACCCTTGTTTACTCTTCACTATCAGCAAATTGACATACTAGTAGGTAGCCTAGTTAACTCCACTGCAATATGGTAACTCTCCATCTTCACTGATGCAATCCAGAAGAACATAACTTATGAGTTTAAATAGAGCCTATGTCAACATAACATATCAATCACCCTAGGGATAGATATATAGGGCACTGTACACTATAAATATAAATTCAGCCAAAATGGACTTTAAAAGTTGTTATTTATCACTTTCAAGCTGACCAATACAATGTGCCTATTCCTTTGTCAAAAAATAAATAAATTAATAAATAAAAACACAATATGACTATTTAAAATGTAATTGCCAAGTCCAATAACTCCTGTCTTGAGTTTAAATTCTCCTTTGTTTCTTCTATATAGCTTTAACTTATCTTAATGGTATGATATAAATAACACAATTTTCATTTCTTTAATGATTTTATACAATGATCATGGTTCACTCTTCAAGATTTCAAAAGTTTTATTCACCAACTACAAAACCGAAAGTATGTAAAGAAAAGAACAGATAGAGAAAATTTTTCAACATAAAATTATTTTAAAGTTAACCTACGTACCTATCCTATTGTGATTTCTTTGTATTCATAAAGAATTGTATTTAGTTGTATATAATAGGAAAATCTGTTAAGAAAAATAGCAACAAATCATTTTAACTAAATGAATCTACATAGCTATTTATGCTTCCAGATACCTTTGACCTTGAATTCATTCACCCATTAGATTACAACCTATTTCTGAAGACATCAACAGGTTCAACTCAAAAACCTTTTATGCATTGACCAACCAATTGCTTTAATAACTTCACTACAAGACCCAATACATCCTATGTCCATCATAATTTTATCCACAAAGCACAAAGAAGAAAGTATCCTTTAAAATTCAAGTGTAAACTTTTTTGCCTCCATTCTTCTGTTCCTTAATTACCTCCTCCTTTTAAAATTAAAAAATAAATAAATAAAAATCTTTTACACAAAAGAGAGCTTTATATTTTATTCTGCAATTTATCTTATCTCCTCTTAAATATAGATACAAAAGAACTTTATCAAAACCTAAGCTTATCCTTAATCATTTAGTGCTGCGAGCAAAAATTAAACTACTTCCCAAATTTTGAAAGATCACATATTCTTGAGAAATAAGAAGCTAATATAACATGGCTCATACCAAACCCCTAGATAGGAAAAGGAAAACTTCTATCATCTTCGACATAGGCAAGTGAAGAAATGACTCCTTGAAGTCTTAAAATTAATATTGAGCATGCAAACATTATACTAGTCAAGCCATAAAACGTCATTAGAGCTCTAAAAGCCAATGTTGTGATTTGACACATACCATTTCCAACTATCACTGTTTGAGCATGTGTTCATCTTATTCGGGCCCAAGCAACATTGGCATGCTCTAAAAGTTGTAATTCAGACATGTCACTAACTGTTTAAAATTTATTTGCAGGATTTGTTTGTGTGAGGGGTTTTGACCAAAAATCAAGAGCACCCCGACCTCTTATGGCCAGATTGCATTTTCCGGCAAGTAAATTGGTGAAAGCAAGAAACAAAAACAAACCATAAGCTGGCATAACCCAGAGAAGATTGCCGGAAGGAAAACCAATAAAGATCCAGCAGACAGGAAAGAAAGATTGTTGACTTCAGGGAGGAAAATGAATTTCAACTAACACATTGTTGTACATTCAATTATTCTTTTCCTAACATAAAATGCATTCACCACATGTTAATCCCAGAAAAATAATTTTAAGATGAATGGTGAGATCTCATGCTAAGCATGATGTAAGACTGTACATTATTAATTCCAATTCATGCTCAAACGAGCGATTCTTTTTAAGTGCTAGCAAATAAATAAGTACAGCATGAGTTATGCAAGAAAAATGTTGCATGTTTAATTTAGCAGTTGAGCAAAGAACATGGAGGAAGAGAATATTAAGATTACCTGCCCTATATTTTAGTGATTACTTCTTACTCTACAGAACAAAACTACATTTGCAAGAACCTGGAAAATGACAATAAGCTATCAAGTCTTTTGAGAAAGAATCTGCAAATGATTATCATATTATGCTATATAAATCATCCCTCTATTGTTAACAAATGCAAGTTCATATTCACAGAGAAGATGCAAAGACACTGAACAGTATAATTGATTCATAGACATGGAAAGAATCATCCACCTCAAGAGCAGTAGTCTTGAAGATGGCTCTATTACCCAAATTCTGTTTCAGCATCTATTTAGAAACTTTTGAATTCTGTGAGTATTTTGTTAAAACACAATTCTATTGTATCACAACCTGAAAATTACTTAAAGAAGTCCAAGTGGTCAAAAACTAAATTTCAACTCAAGTATACAAGTGCATCCAAACAAGAATATAAGGAAGTCTAGAAACTATAAAATTGAAGACTGATTATCACTCCATGTGAAGTTTAACTAGCATGCTAATCAACTGGTACCATTCGCTAACATCACTACCAACCAGGTCCCCCACCTTTATCATCATAAAACATTAACACCACTGATCAATCCATCACACCCAACCATCATCTTTAATTCGGAGAAGACTAACTATCCCAATTATCCATGCTGTTGCCATACCACAATTTTCATAATTTGCTGTCAAAATAACCACAAACATAAGATTTCATATGATTCAATTATTGTTCCTTTCATTTCAAATATATATATATATATATTTTGTGGTTCAATGAATAATAGCAGTAGTTATTCAGTCCCACCATTTAAATCCCTAAATCTACACAATTTCTTTAATGCTAAAATTTTCAGCTCTAAATTTTTGCCTCCAAGGATCTACACCTAAATGATTATTTCTATTGTGTTATAGAAAGAGACACTAATTATCCACCAGCAACAAGACAAAAAAACAAGCCATTCACACCAATGTGTATTTACTTTTGAGTATTTTCTTAATGAGAAATTTCTAAGCTGGAAAACGGTCAAAAACTGTTGAAAATTAATATTGGAAGATCAATAATACAATCATATGTTCACCAATGTCCACCACTATCATTGAAGAAGACAAAAGAGACAAGCACACTAACCTGAGAATAGATATTGGAATTAAGCTTGGTTCAATTCTCAAACTTCATTTAGGACAAATCTCAATTAAACTGTCACAATTACAAGCCTCGTCAACCTATCACATTGAAAATATGCAAGCCTTTAGATTCAAATCTTGAATATGTAACCGATATTTGTTCACAAATCATTGTCACTCAATATCAAATGTGGAAATCCAAGCACAAGTTGGCACCTAGACAGCTACATTTCCAAAAATTGACAATCTTGCTCAGAAAATCTCCCCAACGTAATTTTCAGATCCACTATCTTTCCTCCACCACGTTAGTTAATACAAACCATAAGTCAATAATGCCTGTATAATTTTCACTCTTCTAATATCAATTTCATGATAGGAGAAGCATAGGCATTTCTCCACAATCTATAACCAAAATTGCTCTTGACTAAGATAAAAAGCTTTTGATCCTCATGGTAGACCCTCTCGTACTTAACCACATAAAATAAATCGTCTAGGGACATGGAACATACGGCCTTAATTGGTGATTCCTGTGATGGCTAGAATTTTTAAATATGTTGTAACTAGCAACAACAATCTTAAATTGATAGTCAATAGAATGCTTCATTTCACAACGAACTGAACAATGGCAGAAGTTGGTAACGCTAACCAACTCAACATAATAATTCACTAAAATAAACACAGATCTTGCAAGGTGGTGAAGATACATTTATACGATTTGACATGTATGTGCTTGTAGTGCCCATCGATTTCCACATTCCATTTAAAACACTCAAACCTTCTATATCAAAAATATCCATCCACTGATCTTATGGTTTCAAATAATACTTATCAATTCCTAATTGAATTTTTCTACATCTTAAGTCCAATAACCACTGATATTGGGTATCTTTATAACTGCAAATGTAAAATAATTGCATTTAGCACAAAGGAACATTAAACTTTGTATCACTGGACATCAAACTTGCAATGTCGTAATTCATATGTCAAACTTGTAGCATTGAATGCCAACCTTATACATAAATGAGTTGCCATATAGAACATCAACATTGTAACATTGAAATTAGAATCTGTAACCGAATGCTCAATATCAGGACCTGCATGATTTGTGGTTTGACGCACTCACATTACTTCAGTTGCCAAATTAAGCCTAATAAAATTACTTATATTTCTCAATTAATTATCCTTGTTCAACTATCAACTAATATTTAATTTCTCACTTTATCAAGCAGTCCTATTCCTGCATCCTCTTTCTTCACTCATCGACTAACTCATGGGTAAAACAAGAAGAATATATCAATCTGCTACAACTCAAACGATTGTAATATTCAAAAAAGTATATAATTGTCTACAAATAAATAAATTCAGTCCCAGAACTAAATATTTACTAATATTCTGTGATTTTAACGAACTTTGAGAAATCTTACGAGACATGAGCTGCAAACGCAGTAATATAAACTGCAAATAGTTCAATAAGCAATTTTAACACAATCGGCCATTATTTGATTCAAATCTAAACAATAAGGCATAATCCACATGAACATTACAAATCTTTACAATTTCAAGGTCACTTCGAAAAAAACCAACGTAAGGAAAAGAGAAAAAAAAGATCAAAGAATTATTGATCTGAAATCTATCATTGATGCTTCACTCAAACAGAGATTTCACATAAAAGAGAATAAGAGAAATATTAATTAAACATTAAAAAATAAATTAAAAATAAAAAAGAGCGTACCCGTGTGTGTAGAAATTGATAGCTGATAGTTTAAACTATGGAGAAAAGAGAGGGTTTTATTTTGGGGCAAAGTTTGCCGCCTTTACCTCTTCCCTCCATTTTCTCTCTCTCTCTCTCTCTTCCTGTTTTGTTTTTAAATTAATTGTACACGTTTTTAAGGATTATTTCGCCTCTATGAATTTTCTTTTTCTCTCTTTTCTTTTTTTTTAACTTTAAATTTTCATTTCTTGAATATTATGTAATTTTAAAAAAAGTGATTTGTTGAGGTACTTCTAATTTCTTTTTTTTTTCAAAAATCTTAGTGTTCCAAAAAAAAAAGTCTTCTAAAATATGTAACTGAAGAAAGATCGATGAAATTTTTTTATCTAATAATTAAATAATTTTCTCCTCTAAAGTTAAGGAAATATGGAGCTACAAAGTCAAAGAAATAGGCTGCACTTAGCAATCAATTAAAAATTATGTCAACTTTTATATTATTTAAGGATTTGTCGGAATGTCCTTAGGGATGATTTTAAAAAATAAAGAGAATTTTGTTTTGAACCGGCCACTAACCAGTTCCGGTTACCCTTCAAATAAATATTATTTTCTATATTCAAATCTAAAAGAATGTAAGAAGTTGAAAACTTAATTTTGATTGGATCAACGCTATTGAAAAAGTTGGCCAACGCACGGCAGGCCCGTCAAACTAAGGACCTCTAGGGTTTATACGCCGGCACAACATGACCCACCAAATGAATGCATGTCAAAATTTTTTTTTAAGGCCGCACAGGTCACAACATGAACCCATGCGTGCCGTGCCCAACAAAACCCACCACCCGTTTTCCTCTTTTTTTTTTAAGTCCACATGTCTCGCATGGTTTTTCAAACCCATCAACCCAAGAAATAATAATAATAATCATCATCATCTTATAATAATAACAACAATAATATTTCATTCACAACTGAAAACATATCTCTTTTTTAAGTAAGTTATGATTTCATAAATAAAATATTAATGTTATAAAATTTTAGATTTATCATTTATAAAATCATGATATTTATAATTTTATTTATTAAAATCACGATATCATTTATTCATTTAATAAATTTTAAACATAAAATAATTAGAATTTTTTTAAACTAAGACTTAAATTAAATTTTATAAGTCTATGCTAATAAAATTTATTAAATAATTTAATTTCAAGATATTTGTAAAATCATAATATTTTATGTTTATTTTTTATTAAAAAAAATTCCTTTGATATACTTTGTTTTACATGTTATTGATGGCCAACGGGTTGCGTGCTAACTCACCAATGAAGCGTGCTTATCACGTGTCTTTTCGCGTGCCGTACTTTGGTCAATCTCTAATCGTATTGTACTTTTAAGGCTTACGTACCTAAAATTCTTACCCTGACCCAACCCTCGTGTGTGTCATGCAGTGCCACATGTCGTACCGAAACATGCTTATACTATACTGTGCTATACGAACATATGACATGCATGTGCCATGCCACATGCCGTCTGACCCGTTGGGCACCTTTAACTGTTGACATAAAAAAGAAGCAAGCTACTAAAATATATTTTTTAAACAATTTTATGATCTCTTATTTCTTCATGGACATTTTATTTTTTATTTTTTTGATAAGATTTTAGAACTAGAACTATCTAACAAAACTAATATGCTATCGTTAAGTGAATTTTAACAAAATGGGAAAACAAACGGCATAAAAGGGTGAGAATATCATTTGCACTAATGTACTAGTACAATACCACATTACAATGTTAGCTTGCTGGCCATGAGCTTGCACAAGTGGCACAAGTGCCCAACAACTTGCAAATAGATGGCACTTCCCAGTTAGTTGGCTTCAAGTGCTAGAAAGCCAATCCGATGACAACTTCTAATGGCAATAAAATATGATTGAGGTATGGAAAATTAGCATGTGTGTAAGCTTTAAGAGTCTTTCTTGGGGTCAGAGAGTTTGTGAGTTGAGTGAACGGTTTACAAGGGATAAAGGGATTTTCTAGGATTAAACTTAAGCAATAGGCTTGTACAATTATTCTATATTGTTAGTATTTACATTACGCACCATGGAGGTAGGCAATTTATTGAACCTTTGTGTTTACGGTGCGTTTGTGATTGAGGTTGGTCAGCTGTAGCTTAAAAGTTACAGCACTAAAGTGTTTGATAAATACTAGTTGTTGTAGCTTTTAAGTTATGTTGATATAATTTTTCACTTGTATAATATAAATTTATTATATTTTTAATAATTTTGATAAAATTATTATTTAAAATTTATATTTACTATATATTATTAACTTTTATTTCATAATTACAGTTTTTTTTTCACAGCAGCTGTAACTTAAAAGTTACAATACCTCAATTCCAAACGCACCCTTAAATTATGTGATTGTTTACCTTGCCATTCATATTTAACTACTGCCGCCTAAAATTCACAACAGAAAGAAACTAATAATAAGAGATATATTAAACTGAAGATTGGCTGGTTACTAATAAGAGATTTGAGATCTAATATTTTCATTGCAAATACACCTTGTTTGGCCCATAACTTTTGAAGTCACGCATCCCCGTTTACCACTTATGGGACCTCATCAATTTCTCTCCATGTAAGCTGTCCAAATGGCCACACAACATACAGATCATCAAAAGATCTCTTGAAAGCTTTCATAAGCTACAATCTCTAATTTCTCAATCTCTTGATTAGATAGATAGGGTCGTTGCCTAAGAAAATTACAAGCACATCGCGATGCCGAAAAACACAATCTAAGAGATCATTATATCGAGTAGTTGGATCATAGTCTCTAATCATAAAAATGGTTGCATTCTCAGCAGTGCCAACAATGAGAAATACACTAATCTACATGTGATGTGTGAACAATGATAGTTGTGTACCCTAGTCAGTAGCTAGATATGGATAAGGGGGTATGAAATACATATGGTGAAGCTGCAACAATGGTTAAATTGTTAGGTTAGGGACAATTAAGCATGCCATGACTTTGTTAGGATCTCATATAGTTCTTTATGGCCTTGACCTGTAAATGGACCTTTATGAGCCTCTAAAATATCTTTTAGACCATGACCAATCCCCCAGTTGGTCCTATACATGTGCCCCGCGATCAGGAAAAGAATTGCAATAGCTAAATGATGGGGGGTTTTGTTGAGTTCACGAGGTCAAAATTTTTGAAGCGGCAAGATTTCGATGAACCCTTTTAGATACTCGATGTAGGTGTTGTACTTTCTCTCCATCATCAGCTGATCTCCATCTTTCCGATGGTTCGCTTGGAGATATCCAATGGGCTAAGCAAGGTGAGGCATGGCACAGGCTTGTTGCATCCTTATAATACGGCAAGAGCGCGATCATTTAATTGCTTTCAAAGAAACTGATGTGAGTGCAGAGAAAATAGCATTTAGTCACATGACTTATATATATCTTTAAGTAGTCACTATAAATATGTTATTTGAGCATTAAAAAAATACACATTATTTGAAAAAGATAGTATAAAGAACTTGCGGAATTAATACATGGTGTAAAGTTATTAAATTAATGATAAGAGATAATTAGATAGAAAAATTTGGCAAAAATATGGACATAAACAAGATAAAACCGATGTCAATTTATTCACTTAATTGAAATACATATATATTTTAATTCATATACAGGAGACTGACTTAAGTCAACTTTTCATTTTCCCATTTTATACCTCATCTTGTCTGCACTTTTTAGCATTTTACAAATGATAATGATTCAATATAAAATCTAGCAACAGCAAAAAGGCTAGAGAAAAGGAAAGAGAAGGGAGTCTACGGAACGGTATTTCCGTGACACTACCTCGTGTCTGGGTCGTAACTTTTAATTTTAGGCCAACTATCGCCATTAATTTTTCCCGGGAGATTGCGAATTTACCCTCATAATAATTAATAGGGTTTGGCTACAATGCCGGGGGCATTGTAGCCGGCACCATGCCGGGCTCTCAAAAAGAGAGCCCGGCTGTCTTTGGCAGCCAAAGACTTGGTGGCACCATTTTTTTTAAAAAATATATAAAAAATATAATATAAAAATTTAAAAATTTAAAAAAATGTCAAAATAATTTTTAATAATATAATTAATAGCAAAAGATAAATAAATTAAATAATATAATAAAAACCATATAATACAATATAATATAATGAAATAAAATGGCAAAAAATAAAGAAATTGAAAATGAAAAAAATAGTATTTCAGGTTTAACGTCAGTTGTTGCATGTCTGACGTCTCGATGGTATGTTTGACGTAAGATGTTGCATGTGTTAAATAAAGACAAAATAAAGAATATTCCCGAATATTCTCGTTTGTTTAATGTTTGACGTCGAAGTTGCGAACTTAACATGATAAGTTATATATTTCGCGTGAAGTATTGCAAGTTTTATGTTTAACGTCAATTGTTGCATGTCGGACGTCACAGTTGCATGTTTGACGTACGATGATGCATGTTTTGAATAAACCCAAAATAAAAAATATTCTCGTCCGTTTCATGTTTGACGTCGAAGTTGCAAACTTTACATGACAAGTTGCATATTTCGCGTGAAGTGTTGCAAGTTTTATATTTAACGTCAGTTGTTGCATGTCGGATGTCACAGTTGCATGTTTGACGTACGATGTTGCATGTGTTGAATAAAGCCAAAATAATGAATATTCCCGAATATTCTCGTCCGTTTCATGTTTGACGTCAAAGTTGCGAACTTTACGTGATAAGTTGCATATTTCGCGTGAAGTGTTGCAAGTTTTATGTTTAACGTCAGTTGTTGCATGTTTGACTTACGATGTTGCATGTGTTGAATAAAGACAAAATAATGAATATTCCCGAATATTCTCGTCAGTTTCATTTTTGACGTCGAAGTTGCGAACTTTACGTGATAAGTTGCATATTTCGTATCACGTGTTGCAAGTTTTATGTTTAACGTCAGTTGTTACATGTCGGACGTCACGGTTGCATGTTTGACGTAACCTGTTGCATGTGTTGAATAAAGCCAAAATAATGAATATTCCCGAATATTCTCGTCCATTTCATATTTGACGTCGAAGTTGCGAACTTTACGTGATAAGTTGAATATTTCGCATCAAGTGTTGCAAGTTTTATGTTTAACGTCAGTTGTTGCATGTCGGGCGTCACGGTTGCATATTTGATGTAACATGTTGCATGTGTTGAATAAAGCCAAAATAATGAATATTCTCAAATATTCTCGTCAGTTTCATGTTTGACGTCAAAGTTGCGAATTTTACGTAATAAGTTACATATTTCGCATCAAGTGTTGCAAGTTTCATGTTTAACGTCAGTTGTTGCATGTCGAACGCCATGGTTGCATGTTTGACGTAAGTTGTTGCATGTGTTGAATAAAGGTAGAATAAAGAATATTCGAGTCTGTTTCATGTTTAACGTCGACGTTGCAAACTTTACGTGATAAGTTGTATATTTCACGTGCAATGTTGCAGGTTGCATGTTTAATGTGCATTGTTGCATGTGCGACGTCACACTTGCATGTTTAACGTTAGATGTTGCATGTTTTACATAAATCCAAAATAAAGAATATTCTCGTCCGTTTCATGTTTGACGTCAAAGGTGCATACTTTACATGATAAATTGCATATTTAATGTGACTTCTTGTGGGTTTCATGTTTTACATCAATTGCTGCATGTTAGAGGTCAGGGTTGCATGTTTGACGTCAAATGTCACATGTCTTGAATAAAGTAAAAATTTTAAAAATTTCCCGCCCGTTTCATTCACACACATCTTTCCCAAAATTTTAAAATTTAAAATGGCGGTTCACCATTACCTGGATGTCGGTTCGCCGTGTTTGTCTTGTAACTTTGCAATTGCTATTAGCTAACTTAACAGATCTTTATCTGCAATCATATACCTCTCAGGATGATATCGGTTCACTATTATCTAAAAATAGGTTCACCGTTCTCTTATAGAATTGAATAAGCAAATACACTTCTTTCTGGAAGATACCGGCTAATCGTTATCAAAATAAACGATTCATTATTATCTTGCAGAATTAAATTAACATGTTTCTAGAAACTGTCGGTTAACTGTTAGCTCAATAATGGTTCATGTCACTGTCCAGAATTTTAAACACTTTAAAACGGTGTACTATTTAAATATTAATTAAGATAATATATTAATTAAAAAATTATGAAAAAATATAGTTAATAGTAACAAAAATAGAATTTTATAAATTATAAATTTGCAAAACATAATAGAAAATAAAAAAAATACTTTGCTATGAAATTGTACACCGTTTTGACCGGTTATTCCTAACCGGCTAACCGGTTGTTGGGCAACCGGCTATCCGGTTTCGTCTCCAAGAAAAAACAGCAACCTGCCTCACTCGGCTTAGATCAGAAAAATGCCATTAAATTATTAACTAATTCCTACGCAAATTATTAAAACAATGCACTACTTTCAGTTATAAACACTGCTACTGCAATTGCTTTGCTTCAACTCTTTTTGAATGAAGGTAAGGATTCTGTCTTTTCCAAAGTAGATCCTCCATTTCCCACCTGCATTACTCAAGCATATTAGCATTCAAGTTGTTTGCATACACTTCATGAGCATGAATCACTGCTGTTTCAGAAAAAAGACTCTATACCATGTAGCCCTTCAGATTAATTGCTTTTTCCCCAGTTGCTTGGTTGTGCCTTATGATTGCTTTGCTTAACTGAGGAACATAATGCCCTGAAAAACATTATTGTCATGTTCAGAAATCTACTTAAAAGAAGCTCTAATGTCATCATATAAAGTAAAAAAGATGCAATAAGCCATATAAAATGACAATCCACTCACTAAAGCTAAAAATATAATTGCAAGTGTGCATGACAGAATTGTGTGGAAACAAGAGTACATATGTTTTACTGTAGATAGACAAGATACCGACAGAAAGTATAAAGTACCTCCATAACTCTCCCCGGAGATGTAGAAATCCCTTCCTTTAATTGTGAAAACCGTTCTAACAACTTTAGTAAAAATTTTAGGGAATCCTCCGCTGCAAATGAAAGATGGCATGTTACCAATGTACAAGCCAGCAGTAGTGACCAATAGTTCAAAGCAGAATATGACATACAAAGTGTCTGAAATATTACCAGTCCTTTTATCACCATTGGTCGTAATATCAGAGGATGTATTTGAATATGAAAAACCAACGCCAACGGGGGAATCAAGAAACAGAATGTTGGCAACTGGGAGGTGTGAAAGTTATCAGATATAATTAAATTCATATGAAAACAATTAAACAAAAGCAAAAGCAAAAAAAAGGGTTTATTCAATTATTCATTCTGGATCCTCAAAAGACAACAGTTTGATGCTCATAAGAAGATATCTCTCACCTTGATTCCAAGAGTAAAGATTCAAGTATAAGGTCTTCCCATCTGGCTTGATGTGAAAAGGACCTATTTCCTCTGCCTCTCCATAAGTAATGGATGAACACCCAGGCCCTAAACAAACAGCACTTTGTTCAGAACCAATTTGCAAAATAAAAAACGTATAATTAATAAAAAAAAGAATTAAGAATGAGAACACTATTAATATAACTAACTCAAAAGAAATGAAAAACAATATATCAACATGAAAAGTAAGAGGCAAAACAAGCAAATGAACATGACCAATGTGCATTGTACAGATTAAGAGTAAATTATGGGATATAGGAAAAGTAATAAAAAAAATCCAACATAATAAATAGGAAAGGTGTCAAAAACATAGTAACCAATCAAAACAAAATAAAGTTTATCCAAAAAAAGTAAACAACAAAAAGGTTAAAGCTTTTAGACCTCTATTGAAAACCAATAAAACAGCACCACAACAATCACCTCATGCCATAGATTACTACCCTCACTGGACATGTAGAACACCCGCTTTATTCTTGATGGAAGAGCAGGAACTGCAGACCTTTCTTAGCATCCAAATAAAATAAAAATAAATCCCATAAGACAAACAGTTGGAACTTACTAATTATACCCGACTCCTGCCTTTGACGCTTGGCTTTCATCTCTATCTTCTCGCTTTTAGAAAATTAATCTTGTTTCGGTTTTAATACGTTTTAAAATTCATTTTGTTTAATAATATATCTCTATTTTTATTTTTAGCTTTTCTTAAAGTGGTGTCCTTAATCTATTTTTACATGGGAACGTTTAATGCCATTGTTAAAACTTTACAGCAATCATGTCCCTCGAATCCGGATAACCAGATTTCACAACTGGTTATCCGGTTGTTGACCAGCAAGCATTCCCTCGAATCCAGATAACCGGTTATCCGGTTGTTGACCAGAAAGCATTCCCTCAAATCCGGATAATCGGATTTCACAACCGATTATCCGGTTGTTGACCAGAAAGCATTCCCTTGAATTCGGATAACCGGATTTCACAACCGGGTATCCGGTTGTTGACCAGCAAGCATTCCCTCGAATCCGGATAATCGGATTTCACAACCGGTTATCCGGTTGTTGACCAGCAAGCATTCCCTCGAATCTGGGTAATCGGATTTCACAATCGATTTTTCGGTTGTTGACTAGCAAGCATGTCCCTCGAATCCGGATAACCGGATTTCACAACCGGTTATCCAATTGTTGACCAGAAAGCATTCCCTCGAATCCGGATAACCGGATTTCACAACCGGTTATCCGGTTGTTGACCAGAAAGCATTCCCTCGAATCCGGATAACCGGATTTCACAACCGGTTATCCGGTTGTTGACCAGAAAGCATTCCCTCGAATCCGGATAACCGGATTTCACAACCGGTTATCCGGTTGTTGACCAGCAAGCATTCCCTCAAATCCGGATAATTGGATTTCACAACCGGTTATCCGGTTGTTGACCAGCAAGCATTCCCTCGAATCTGGGTAACCGGATTTCACAATCGATTTTTCGGTTGTTGACCAGCAAGCATGTCCCTCGAATCCGAATAACCGGATTTCACAACCGGTTATTCGGTTGTTGACTAGAAAGCATTCCCTCGAATTCGGATAATCGGATTTCACAACCAGTTATCTGGTTGTTGACCAGAAAGCATTCCCTCGAATTTGGATAACAAAATTTCACAACCGGTTATTCGGTTGTTGACCAGCAAGCATTCCCTCGAATCTGGATAACCGGATTTCACAACTGGTTATCTGGTTGTTGACCAGCAAGCATTCCCTCGAATCTGGGTAACCGAATTTCACAATCGGTTTTTCGGTTGTTGACCAGCAAGCATGTCCCTCGAATCCGGATAACCGGATTTCACAGTCGGTTATCTGGTTGGTGACCAGCAAGCATTTCCTGTATAAAGTAAAAAAAACAAAGGAAAAATTACCACGTTTGGTTGGTTAGGTTTGCAATAAATATTCGAAAACAAAACTTACCTTCCCTCCATTAATGAGGGATTATCCTAAGGCTCATGTCGAAGACTTCTTCACAAAAAACACAGTCACTCCAAAACATAGTCCCAAATGGTATGTTCTAAAATGTCGTTCAACATCTCTGGTGCCTAGATTTCAAATTTTCATAAGTTAAGTTTCTCCCAACAAAGGTATGTGCTGTAATTTAAGTAGTAGATTTGTGCTCCCATAGATAGTTTCATATTTATTATTATATTAAATTATTAAGATAAAGTGTGTGAATTATGTTATTAACAAAGCTTTGGTTGAACAGGGGTTAAATATGAGTAGCACACATAGTTCCAGCAACCTAGGAATATCCATTGATCTAAAGGTTGGTTTACAGGCTTCGAACGTACTTGGCAGTCATTTCGACTCAGTAGAGGATGCAGAACTGTGGTATAACAATTATGCCCGAATGATTGGTTTTGATGTTAGGAAAGATGATATGCGGCGTGGAAAAACGTCTGGACAAATCACAATTCGACGTTGGGTTTGTCATTTCGAAGGGGTAAGAGATGAAAGACAATCTCAAAACTGCAGTAGGGTACGAGAACCACGACCTATAACACGAACCGGGTGTCGGGCATCATTTAGAGTGAATTACGAAGAATCAGTTGGTAAATACATGGCCAAAGAATTCAGGCCTGAGCACAACCATCATTTGGCTTCTAATAATGAAGTTCATCTCATTCGTTCACATCGAAAGGTTACTGATGCAAAACTTGCACAAGCAAAGGCATTAAGGCATGTTGGGGTGAAGACTTGCCAATTCATGGATTACATGGCTGATCAGGTAGAGGGGCCTCAAAACCTAAGGTTCACACGCAAAGACATGCAAAACACGCTAGATGCTTCCACTCGTGCCAAGGTTGGAGATTCTGACTCAGACACAACTATAGCATACTTTGCGGCAAAAGCTGAACATGACCCTGGCCTTTGCTTTGAGTACACACTAGATGATGAAAATAGACTACGAAATTTGTTTTGGGCTGATTGTGTAGCTCGTTATGACTATCAGTATTTTGGTGATGTGTTGGCATTTGATGCAACGTATAAGACTAATGCATATCATAAACCCCTCGTTACACTAGTCGAAACAAACCATCACTTCAGAACAACGGTCTTCGGTTTTGCTTTGCTCGCAGATGAGACAACTGACTCATACACGTGGCTGCTGCAAAATTTCCTATCCACTATGGGAAACCGAAAGCCCGTGTCTGTAATTACTGATGGTGACAAGACAATGTCGAAGGCAATAAAGACAGTGTTTACCGGGTGTATCCATCGTCTTTGTTGTTGGCATCTCGAGCGCAATGCGCAGGCTAATTTGAAGAACGAAGACTTTACGAGAAAATTTCGTGATTTGATGTTGACACCTATGACGGTAGCTGAATTTGAAACCCAATGGTCAGCTGTAGTGGCTGAATTCGCACTTGAACATCATGCATAGGTACAGAAAATTTATTCGAAGCGGTGCAACTGGGTGGAAGCTTATCTTAGAGGAATATTCTTTCCTGGTATGCGAAGCACTCAACGATGTGAAAGTATGAATGCATATCTTAGCCGATTTGTCCAACATAAACTAAAATTGTATGAGTTTGTGTGACAAATCGATCGTGCTCTCCGTAATATTCGTACTACAGAAACATCCGATGAGTTCAAAACTAAATACAGTACTCATGTCTTAAGAACGCACTTACAAAGCCTGGAGAAACATGCTGCACAATTGTTCCCATTAAGAGTTTTTTCGAAGGTTAGAGATGAGATGCTGCGAGAAGGAGCGGTCATCGAAATAAAAAATGTCAAAGCTGTCGATGCTGCTTTGTATACAGTGACCGAATTTGGGACACCTACAACATGTTGGAATGTCATCCACAATCTACAAGAAAATCACATACAATGTTCTTGTCAAATGATGGAGTCCGTTGGGCTTCCTTGTAGGCATATGTTTCATGTCTTGAAAGTGGAACAAATTGAAAAGATTCCTGACAATATGGTTCTTCGTAAATAGACAAAAAAGTCAAGGAGCACAATACTTGCAGGACCACAAAGCCAGAAGTTGACATCGATGTTTCAGAGGTGGCTAGATTTAGTGCATTGTCTGCAGCCTGCAATAAAATATGCTACAATGCAGCAAAAAATGTTGAAGCCTATGAAAATGCGTTGGTAGAAATCAATCGGCTAACATTAACTTATGAACAACAATCTGAACAAGACGGTCTCCCAAATAAAAAATTGCGGATGGGAGCAAAACTTCGTAATCCTACAGTTGTAAAAGCCAAGGTGTGAATCCAACATTGTTAGGTCATGCAAGCAACCAATTTTCAAATGTTTTTTATTGGTGGTCTCATTAAACAGTGCCATTAAAATGACTCAATATGTATTACCATTTGAATTCCACTATCATGTACCAACATGACAACCAGTTTAATATCAAATGATGAGATGTGAACACTGTTAACATGCATATGTTCATTATAGTTAAATAATGTCTCGGCCGAGAATACATAACCATGTCATAAATTTAAAGATAATTCTCCATTACAATTGATCTTACAACCATCGTAAGCAAGAAGACAAAAAAAGTCACAGTATTACCTCCCAACACGTTTCAAACAACTTACAAAAAAAATAGTATGCAATCACTTGCATAATCATTCCCTAGTATGGTTCAATATCTAAGTGCGCGTTCTCGTGTTAACTTTCTTCTTCTTACGAATGTTGCCGCTTTGTTGGTGAAATGGCTTTTGCACTTGAGAGGATACAAGGTTCACCATTACAGCATGAATCGCAAACTGTGCATTGCTTACTTGCTTAGTTCCAGCAATTTATCTTGATTTTGATTCAATGCAGAATTAATTAGTTGAATGGCTAGCCTACCCCGTGTATCCTCAGATGTGTACTGGTCAATTTGAAAGGAAACTAATATTACTTTCATATAATTAGTAGCTTTTATATAATTATAAAGTTAACAAAATTTTGAGTTCAACAATTAAACAAGTTTGGCATAGTCGTACCAAAGTTGATGATTTCTTCGGAATTAATTCTGGGTTGTCCATATAGTTTATCATATAAACCCCACAATCATATCCATTCCTTTGCTTTGGAACTCCAATGCCCCGGTTGATTGGAAAGTCTTGAAACTTCACGTGTTGCATATTGCTTAACAATTGGGGCAGAATCCAATCCAAGGAATGTAGTTGTCGGCAATGTCGAAAACTAGACAATATTATGGATATGAATATAACACAATGTACATAACTGATAATGTTAAATAGATAACAAAAAAAAGAACATGATTAAGATACAATGCGCATGGCTTGATCGTGTCGTCTTCTATTACTGCGGGGATCTGGAAGAGGATCCCATATTTCTGCATTTGTATTTCTAACATTCACGATCAGTAGGTACCAATGAGGATTCATCGTTTATTGGCACATAAATCTGACATTTCAATTGTCAATGTCATACACCAAGCACACTAGTAGAAACTGAAATAAGTTAAAGGTTAACAAAATAACCTTTTGACACCTATGCACCTGTTGCATAAAATTCTTTCCACATCTAGTTGCCCTTGCAAAACAATCCACCTCATCTCCGACCATTAGAACTGCTTGCTACACATAATAAAGACAACGTTGCATAAGGAAGTTGTCAATAAAGAAACCAAAGCACAATGCAACAAGTACCGGCGAGACTCACAGAATATCTTGTTGGTAAATACCAGTTCATTGGCACATCTTTCTCCACCACCTGCTGAATAAGGTGAGGTGATGCGCTTTCATAAAAATCACCTAAAATTGATCATATTTATTGAGATATATAATAACATATAATAAATGACAAACATATATTGTGACATCACCAAATGTTGAAACCTAATACCTCGCCACATAGATAAGCCCCCAGCAAAAGAGTCAATAAAGAATGCCGATTAAGAATTTCGCCGTAACTAGAAACAATGATTTCACTAAAGACAAAACACGGTAATTTTTTAGTTGTATAGCATAACAACTATATACAGAAAACTAATTTCAGTCTTCTGAATTTTACCTTCCGTCAGCCTCTTTGTTAAAAGCATATTGAATAAGCTTCAATTCATCCAGCGTAACTGGATCATTGACTTGAAACAAACCAGCTTTATACTTGGGATTTGCTCCCCTGGACACTTGATCGTACGGTGAAAGTTGATATCGGTCTGGCCTACGATTCCTACTTGGTCGCGTTGGCAAGACACTGACACTAGTAGATGTTTGGGGTTCTTGCTTAAGTTGAACTGGTTCATCTATATCCTTTATAAAAAATAAATTTATATGTAAGTTACTTCATAAGTGAGTTATCATTGAAATAATTTTAAGAAAACGACGTTATAAAACTGTACCTCATCTCGGAGATTAGGTGGTGGAATAGGGACAAAGTGGGTAGGATCTTTATGAAATTCACCAATTCCTTCTCTTATCCCCATCCAGCCTATTATTTTATCGAGGCTCAGGTTCAATCTGTGATCCACAAAGTCCTCGTCGCTATCCATTACCATTTTGTTTTTTCCATCAGTGGTTGGCTCGGTTTTTCTGACTGGACATGTTGGTTCTACTATTTTCAAGCTCGAGATTGCAGGCATGGATTAGATGATTGTTTTGATGGTGCACTAACTGGAGACTTGGATCTCAATTCCTCCAAAGACTTCTCAACCATTTCCATTCTTACATTGAACGAATCCATTTTGTGTTCAATTCTGTGGACACACTGTGTTAGTACCCTAAAAGCTTCCTCCATATTAACAGTGCTCGGCTCAGTATCTTCGGTTTGTTCAAAATGAGGGAAATTTCTTTCGAGCTGCAAAAAATTTGATTCACACATTGGAACCTAAAATAAATATACACAACAATCATACATAATGACAATCAAAATATATTCAATTAACCGTAAACAAAATTAAATACATGTGTGAACAAGACAAAAAATAAAAAAAACCTCAGTACTTGTCATGTCCCCAAACTTTTTCTGCCAATTCAATAAGCGCCGAATCTCTTCCTTGGTCCATACACTAACAGGGCAAACTGTTTTGTCCATGGAATACCGATCATACAAAACAGCACTAAAGTAGAACAAATGTTCATTCAAAAAACAATTACTACGTCATTTTATTTTTCGTATTTGGCAAATTAATTATGGCATCTAAGATTTCTTAAATATACCTCTAAAAACACAACACAACCACTAACTGACTTCACTTGATGATTTTTATACTTCGCTATACCCTCCCACAGAAAGTTGAAACACCATGTAGCCCAATTCTTTTTCCTAATTAACTGCACATCTTTTAGGGCATGCAGATACATCAGATTGATGTAGCTGGCACTTGTGGGACACAATACAGTTCCTAGAAGAAACAAACAAAATATGATCTTAAAGTCGTCATCACTATTCTCACTAGCTATCAATCTTTCACTAACTGCGGCTATTTCAATTCCTCTTCCACCTGTTCTATACCTGGCACGCAGTTCAATTAAATCACTCGCTTCTTCTCGGATGTATACTGGTTCCCCTCCATCTTTGATCCCCATTACGATGTTGAAGGTTGTAGGGTTTAAACAAAACTCTCTCCCATGCAAAACTATACAATGCCTCTTTGTATCACATTGTTGGACAAGTGTTTCACATAAGTCTTGTCTCAGGCGACCACATCGTAATTCTAGCATGCTTCCGAAGCCAATTTCTCTAATTGCAGCTTATTGGTCGGGTGACAGTGTGGAAATGACCTTATTGAATGCACTGACACGACAACGAGATAAATTACATTGGCTATGCTTATCCTCAATTTTTTGTTCTTCATCTGTTTTTTCAATGCTTATTTCACCAACATTTGAACTTGAGTCCTCATGCATCGTACCAAATCGGCACTTCTCCTCATTTGTTAATTTCTTCAATTTTTCAACAATTGTCGCCCTACAAACTTTTTTTATCCCTTCTTGCCTGACCTTTTTTGCTTCATGCTTACTGTACACAACATTTTAGTTCAGCTAATTACGTCAATAGAATTGATAGTTATAATAAGAACTTTATTCAAAGCAATAATTTTATACTTACAAAAAGTGTATCCACGCTCTCTGACCAGGTCCTCCCCTTCTAGCTTCTGTGGACTCCATTTTATAAGTGTATGCTATGGTTCAAATCCTGAAATAGACCATACATAAATGTAGTATCAATTGAATTTAGAACGAGAGTTAAAGGAAAAACAATAACGGTGTTTACAATTCTAGACAATAACAAGAGCCAATGGTGAATCGACAATTTCCATAAACATATTATTCTAACTCTGGAAGATAACGGTTCACCGTTTATTTCATAACGGTTAGCTGATATATTCCAGTAGGAAGTGTATTCCCAGACAGAAGTGTGTTTGATAACTTTTTTTAGTTTCTTTTTCTCTCTTTAAAACTCATAACCTACGTTGTCTCTCCCTACAACCCACCATTTTCTCATATTTTTCTTGCCAATTTCATGCTTCCAAACCATTAATCATCTCAGGAAAATTTGTAGAGCAAAAAAATAAAAATAAAAACCTTTCGGCTGTTTTGAGGAGCTTCGTCACAACTTCGGCTTTCACAGTAATGATTTCAGTAATGATTATCGAGGTTGAACGACTGGAAAAGAAAAAGAAACAAATAAAAATATTTGTTAGCTCTCTTTCTATTTATAAGCTCTTATTGTGTTTTTCCCCACCAAGCTGCATTGCATAAAAGAAAAAGAAAAAGGACATTACACAATCAGGAAATCTAATATTTTGAAGAGAAGTTAGAGATTTTCCCTTTATATACTCTTTAATAGCCTTGCAAGATGCATAAGATTAGTTCACATCAACTACCAATTCAGGCACAATATAATGGCTACACCCAATTAAACAAATTAAAAAGCAAAATCACAAAAAATAAAGAATAATGCTAGTGATATACAAAATACTAGTCATTAAATATTAATTTCACCTCTCCTTGATGATAAATATAAAAATCTAAAGAATGCAAATAAGGAAGTGCAAAATGATCAAAGATAATAAAAAAAACTAGGACTTACTAGTTAGCATCACAACACTAGGTCCTTTACATGACGAGAACAGAAGAGTTACCTCGAGCCACACTGCTTTTCCTGTAACTCATCTGCGCTGCTCTTCCTGTCCAAGAATGACTCCAAACGTAAACCTCAACTCTTTTTTTGGTTCCATTCTAGGATACGCCACCCTAAAAGCTTCCTGCAGCTCATTCGATGGCAGCTCATGCGATGGCAGCTCATGCTGTAGACAACATTGCAACGAAGGTAACGGTGGACGGTTGGAGAAGAAGCAGCGCGCGATATTGGCTCTGCCTCTGCCTCTCTCTACCTCTCGTGTACAAACAAAATACCTGAGTAGATGGATCCGATTGGTTGATTAGTGCGAGAGAGACCGTGGATTTGATCTTGTTGGGTGAAAAAATTGGGATGAGAGAAACTATGAATTTGAAAAAGAGATGAAATTTTAGGGATTTTTCTTTTGAGAAAGCAAAGAAATCGGATTGAGGTGAGAGGAAATTGTGGGCTTTTCTTTTCAGGGAACTGGTTTACTAGGTCACCCATTTTTTTTTTCTATTTTTAATATAAATTTAATCTCAACCGTCGGTTTTTTTTGGTTTCTAGCATCGTACCGGGCCTTCAGTGCCCGGCATTGTAGCATCAGCCTAATTAATATATATCATTTCTTCCCTTATTATTTTTATAATGGTCAAAAACCCCCATAGCAACATAAGTTTACAATATTACTCTTATTTTCAACTACTCTTTTATTTATATTTATTATAAATTAAATAAATCATATGAATAGAAACTAAATAAAAAATTAAACATGAAAAACAAGAAATATATGTTTTGATATGAGAAAAAATTAATAATAAATTTTTTTCTTGTACTTATTTATTTTGAGAAAATTTTCTTATAATAAATATATAAGAAAATTATTATAAAATGATAAAAAAATTATTATAAGAAAACTTGAATGACAAATAAAAATTTATTATAAGATAAATAATAAAATATTTTGCCTATACTTTTTACATTTAATTTTAAAATATTACAAAATGTTTATTATAAAAAATGTTCACAAAATAAATAATTACAAGAAAAAAATTTATTATTATTTTTTTGCTCATATGAAAACATATTTTTCTTATTTTTAATACTTAATTTTTTTATTTAGTTTCTATTCAAGTAATTTATAATAAATATAAATAAAAAGTAGATAAAAATAAGGGTAATATTGTAAATTTATAGTGTCAGGGGAGGTTTTTGGCCATTATAAAAACAACAGAGGGATACATGGTATATGTTGATTACTGTAGGGGAAGTGGCAATCCCCCATTTTCCCCTTATGGCCTCAAATAGTCAATTTCTCTATATCAGTTAAGGCTTTAAGCTATCCACATGGAAATGGCCACACAACATGCACATCATCGACAAACCTCTTGAAGCTTTTGTAAGCTATAAACTTTAATTTCTTTACCTAATATTGATCAGATAGGGTCGTTGCCTAACGACATTACATGCACATTGGATTTGAATGCAGCAGCACTAGTTGTTAGAGGCAAAAGAGTCCCGACTGTGACAAAAAAATGGCGGGCTCCTTGAGTTCATGGAGCCAGTAATATCTAAGACCAAGTTAACATAGTCCTCGGAATATGCAAGCCAAATCTTATTGAAGTTATGTTAACAATATAGTGATGATTATTGTAGTGATAGAATTTAATGAGATATTCTATCATCCTAATTAAAAAGCAATATATTTCATGAAATTAACAAAAGTTTTCAATATAGTGAAGATTATTGTATTATTGTTTATAATACAAAAGATATTATATAATATTTACATAAACTCAACTTTTGGGGTAGGAAAATTTTGTCTTGATAAAGAGGTAATTATCATGACACACTCTTGTTCATGCTCTATTTTGATTACCTAAAATTTCCTTTCGGTGTCTCAATGTAGCCCTCTAAAATTAATGTTACAATCTTTGATTTAAATATTAGCTGACAAGAGGGCTTCTATTTCCTTAAAAGCGTCTCTGCCATGTCATTTTGAAACACAGATTAAGACATTAGATTTTATAAATATTGATGTTGCTATATATAGCATGCATGTTCAAGAAATATATTAATCAATAACTTAGAAATCAAGTAAAATCCTCGCATTTTTTCTTGGAAGCGTGACACAACCATTTGTCATTTTTGTAGTCATATGTGTCCAACATTAGGGCTCAAATACATTGCTGCAAATTCAGAAGAGGAAAAAGAAAAATTAGATCTAGCTATCTGATCATATTAATAAATTGTTGATTTTCAAATATGCAATTATCAAATTCAATAGCCTCACAATAAGCTGTTTGTGATTTTGTCCTCTTGATTTGTAATGGCAAAACAAAAAAGTCCATAATGGTGCCCTCCACTAATGACAAAAGATTTTTGTGTAGTCAAGAATGAATATATAAAAAAAAAAAAGAAGAAAAAATGCATATTTACAGAAAGGGAAAGAGTCGTTCTGTCAGAAATTAGAATAAAAAAAATCATGTCAGTAATAAACATAATTCAAAATTCAAATCAAGCATGGCCGGACCTACTATAGGCTCCTGGGCTTTACACGTTATTTGAACATTTTTTATTTGGTCTATTTTAAAATTTAAAGTTCTTCCTAATCTTACAAGTTTTTCTTTTAAATATGTCATACATTTGGCTCATTTCTTTATTTGTTATATGTATTCCAGAATTAAAAGTAGTGCTCGGAATCATGATTTAAACTTTGTTTGAGATTGAGGTTAGACAACTGTAACTTAAAATTTATAGCACTAAAGTGTTTGGAAAATACTACCTACTGTAGTTTAAAAGTTATGTTAATATGATTTTTCACTTATATAATGAAAAATCTATTATATTTTTAATAATTTTATCAAAATTATTGTTTAAAAAATACATGTGCTATGTGCTATTAACTTTTGTTTTATATTTATACATTTTTTTTCATAACAGCTGTAACTTTAAAATTTATAGCACCTCAATCTCAAACATGACCTTAATTGATTGACATAATTATTTATCCCATAGTCTTAAATTTTAAAAAATATCAAGTCGAAAGTCATTGATTTTTAGCTTTTTAATTAGCCAACCGGTTTTATATAGCATTGGGCAAAAAAACTGAGGCCTAGGAAAAACTAAACCGAACTGGTGGCTCTGATTGGGTTCGGATTGGTTTTAATTTTTATAAATATCCTAATATAAGAAAAAATTGAAATATTGATTCGGATTTCGGTTTACTCAACTACATCGAATAATCGGGATGTTTTTGTAATTTTACCAAAACATGAAATGTGTTATATGTTAATTGGCTATGCAAAATTATTACAATAAACTTGCTCGCACACGATTGTTATTTTTATTTTGTGTTGTAACTATTGCTATTTTTATTTTTCTTTACAACTTTATGTTTGTTTAGATGGAGCATTGGAGTCTAGATTTGTATTCTTAAATCTTAATATTTCATATTTTGTTAGTAGTAGTTAGTAAGACAGTAGTGATAAATGTGTTTTGAATACTTTGTGTTTATTGTTACTATTTGTAATGAAATTATGATGAACTAATTACTGAGAAAAATTATTCCATTAATGAGGTCCAACTAGCTAAAAATTTAAAATTCAAAATAGCCGAGAACCAAAAAAAACCGAACTGAATTGAACCGAACCAAATGGATCGGTTAATGTTTAGTTCTTTATTGTATTCGGTTCTTTTTATAAAATAACTGAATTTAATAGGTTCTTTGTTTTGATCTATATGTGAGAAGAGATCATGCAAATTTATTTTTGAAACTATTAAGTTTTTCTTAAATGAACGAAATAGGCTTAATTGAGTTGGAGTTACTTGATCAACCATATTTCTTGATTATTTGTAGTAATTTTTTTTTTATATTTGCTCAAACAAGTATACTAATTTAAGTCATTGCTTGAAAACAACAAAGAACAATCTATTGTTCAAACTTCAAATAGTTGATCAAGTTGACAATGAAACTATTATAGTTTGAGACTTTTTTTAAAACTAAAAATAAGTTGAGGACAATCATAAATGTGTTGAGAATTATCAATTCAATAAAGTTCAATAACTTGGCACTTATTATCTTTGGTTGATAATTTTTTCAATTATATAGTATTAAATCCTTAATAAAATTTTTGGGGCCTATCCTAGATAAAATTTTGGGGCCTGCCACTAAAATCAAGCACGCATGTTAGTAGAAGTTAGACAATGATCTAGGCAATGGCGACAATGCTAAAACATACTAAAGTTAAAATTATTGATTGCAAATTTATGAGAAACACCATCGACGTTCAAGGGTTATAAGAAGATTATTTTTCAGGATCTGAAAAGACTTCTTACTAAATTATTTGGTACCTTAAAATGACAAAAGGGTGAAGTCGTTAAATAATTTTGGGTATAGGCCTAAAAATGGAAAGATCGATAATTGTTGTGTTAAGATTGGATAATGTCAAAAAATCAAACCACCAAAGTTGATATTTTCATTTCAAAATTCAATAATGGTATGTAAGCATTGATTGCCTACAAATAGAAAAGAGAGGAAGAGCTTTAAATATATCCCATTATTTTGAGAGCAATTGCATGTGAAGCACTTTTATAGATTTGAGTGAGTTTCTACTTGAGTGTTTTAGTGAGGATCTAGGCTTGGCGAAACCTCGGGTCCGGTCTAGGTTTGGTGCTGCCTGGGACTAGACCGGGTGAGTAAAATGGCAACCTGGATCTGGGTTAAGCCCGACTTTTACACGTGTAGGTTAGGCTCAAGCCCAGTACCTCTTGGGCTCGGGATTTTTTATTCGGGCTTCTAAGCCTGTATGTCTTCAATTTTTTTTTTCATTTCTCTAACAATGCAAATTTTAAAAAAGAAAATAGTCAAATAAACTCATTCAATCTCAAGCTTTAAAAAAGAAAATAGTCAAATACAAATATATAACACACTAACAATGCAAATTTTACACAAATAATAAAAAAAATTTGTTTCAATCTACTTTTAAATATCTAAATTCATCCAATTTCTAACATAAACTCATTCAATCTATATATATATATATATATATATATATATATATTAAATTCAACAACACAATAATCACACAATAAATCTAAATAAAATCCAACATATCATAAGTTCATAATTATATATTTATATTTTCTTTTTTAATTTATTAAGAAACGGGGTCCAGGTTCTGGGTTTTTGATGTTGAGCCCGGAATTGGACCCGGACATGTTCGGGTTTGAAAATTTCAAACTCAGGTCCGCTTTTTTAGTGTATGCGGTCTGGGTTTTGCCCTTAACGGATTGGCCGGGTCCGGTCTGGACGAGCTTTTTTAACACCCCTATAAGGATCCAATTAGGTGTTTGGCATTTTGGATTTTGAGAGTTTTTTTCATTTTTTTGTAAATTCTCATTTATTAGTAAAATTATTTTCCTGTTTTTGTTTGTAGACGTTGGCTTTACGCTAAACTACGTAAATTATTGTGTCATATTTTCTCTACATTTGTCTATCACCACATTCATATTTCTTCAAAAGTCGTAGTCACCATAATATTGATAATTGCTCAATATGTACTTCCGCAACAAGTGATATCAGAGCCAAAGATTCGTACTTAGGATATACGACATTATTCATGTATACATTAATGTTCACGTGTATGGTATTATTCCGGAATACGGTGGAGCCAATAGTTCGTACTTGGAAGTATCATGAGCATGCAATGTTGTTGTGGGATAAGTATATGTTTAGGAAAGTTTTGTCAACAAGGGTAGAATTATCTAAGAAGGCTGGATTTTAAGTGGGACCATTGTGACATTTTCAGTCTTTCGTGGGAATTTTCATGGTGTATTATCTATATAAATAGATACGTAGACATTGTTCGTTCGAGTTAAGTAATTAAAAAAGGATGGTAGAGGCGGCGTCGTCATCTTTGTCAACAAAGACTACTGTGATGAATGCGAAATTTGAAGTGGAGAAATTCGACGGTAACAATAATTTTGGCATGTGGCAATATGTGGTGTTGAATGTCTTATGTCAGTAAGATTTGGACCTTATCCTTAAAGAAAAACTTGACAAGATGGATGACAAAGAGCGGATAAAGATCAATAGACATTCATGTGGTACTATTTGCCTATATCTGACTAAAGATTAGAAGTGCTCTATTATGAGAGAGACATCAATAAATAAATTATAGAAGACACTGGAAGAAAAGTACATGAAGAAAGCCTTAAAAATATGTTTTATATGAAGAAAAAACTTTATCAATTCATATATGCACCTACCATTTCAATGAATGATCATGTGAACTCATTCAACAAAATATTAATGGATTTGCTAAATTTGGGCAAGTAGGTAAATGTTAAGTTTAGTTCAGCAGTTCATGATACAAAAGGAATTTTGGACTATGTTCACAATGATGTGTGAAGACTTACTAGAGTAGCTTCTTTGGAAGGTATGCGTTATTTTATTACTTTTGTTGATAATTATCAAGAAAAAAGTGGGTGTATTTGATAAAAAACAAGAATAGAGTTTTAAGAATATTTCTAAAATAGAAAAAGATAGTTGAGCCTCAGACTAGTCAAAAGATCAAAAAAATTCGCTCAAACAATGGTGTTGAGTAAATGAATAATTCATTACTAGAAGTATGCTGAGATAAGGGCATTGTGCTAGACTTCACTGTTCGAGATACACCACAACAGAATGGAGTAATAGAATACATAAACTAAACTATACTGGGGAAAGGTCGGTGTATGTTGTCCACTGCTAGAGTGGGTAAGGAGTTTTGGGCTGAGGCAGTTGTATATGCGTGCCATCTGATCAATTGGTTACCATCAGTTGCAATTAAGGGTAAAATACATATGGAGATGTAGACTGCTAAATTTATTATTGATAATGATTCTTACATGTTTTGGCTCCACTACTTATATCATATAAATAAATTTAAGTTAGACCCAAGAACAAAAAAAATATTGTTCATAGGTATAATTGGTGGAGTAAAAGGATATCGTCTTTAGTGGTCTATTATAAAGAAGATTATTTTCAATATAGATGTGACTTTTGATCAATCAACCATGTTAAAACAAAAATATTATGAAGAGAATGACAAGACCAGTAACACTTCGCAGTAGGTGAAGTTTGAAAAGATTTTTGCTGATCCGGTTAGTGTTGAGGAGACGGATAGTGATTCTCCATCGATCAAGGATGAAGAAGAGATTTTGACTCAGGAACCTTCACAACAATAAGATTCAATTGCATATAGAAGGCCACGAAGAGAGATTCATAAACTTGCTCGCTTTGTTAATATGGTGGCTTATGCGCTTTTAATTATAGATAATGATGTTCCTTCCATTTACAGAAAAACAGTAAGTAACCTTGAAAGTTTACAGTTGAAGTAAGCAATGGATTAAAAAAGCATCTCTTAAAAAAAAAAAGGGAACTTGAGAGTTAGTTACATTTCCCAAAAAAAAAAAAAAAGTAATTGGGTGCAAATGGGTATACGTAAAGAAGAAAAGATTTCCTTGTAAGAATGAAATTCGATACGAGGCTAGATTAATAGCGATTGATTACACTTAAAAGGAAGAAATAGACTACAATCAAGTATTTTCTACAGTTGTGAAACATTTGTCTATTCAAATTTTTTTAGCCATGGTTGTGTAATTTGACCTTGAACTAGTTTAGCTTGATATGAAAAACTATATTTTTACATGGTGATTTGGAAGAGAAAATCTACATAACTCAGCCAGATAGATTCAAAGTTGTTAGAAAAGAAAATTGAGTTTGTAAATTGTGAAAGTTGCTTTTTGGATTGAAACAATCTCCGAGGCAGTGATATAAATGATTTGATTGGTTTGTAAAGGGCAAATATATACAAGAAATAAATTTGATCATTATGTGTATTTTCGCAAGGTATAAAAGGGATCCCGATATATTTGCTCTAATATATTGATGGTTTGCTAATAGCATCTCAGAACAAATATAAGATTAAGAAGTTGAAGATTCAACTCAATCAAGAATTTGAGATAAAAGATTTGGGTGAAACTATGAAGATTCCTGGCATGGAGATATGCAAAGATAGAGCTCATGGCAAAGTCAGCTTATCTTAGAAGCAATATGTGAAGAAAGTACTATAATAGTTTGGCATGACTAAGTAGACAAAATCTGTGAGTACCTCGTTGGCTTCTCGTTTCAAGCTTTCTGTACACAATTTCCTTCAACGGATGCGAAAAGAGAATATATGTTGCTAGTTCCATAGTTAAATACGGTTGGTAGCTTAATGTATGCAATGGTGTGTACAAGGCACGACATTTCAGAAGCAATTAGTATGGTGAGCAAGTAGATGCATAATTTTAATAATGGACATTGGAAGTTGTGAAATAGATTTTACGGCACATTTAGAAGACCATGGATGTTGGTTTACTGTTTGAGTGAGATAATACACTTGGTTAAAGTGTGGTTGGATATGTTGATTCTGATTATCCTGGTGATTTAGACAAACAACGGACAACCACCATATATGTATTTACTTTTACTGGGGGGCCAATCAGTTGGAAGTCTACACTATAGTCTGCAATTGCATTGTCGATACAGAGGCCGAGTACATAATAATTACAGAGGTTATTAAAGAGTTATTTGGTTACAAGACTTGCTTGAAAACTTAGGATTGGTCTAGGAATGTGTTAACGTGTATTGTGACAGTCAATGTGCTATTTACTTAGCAAATAACCAATTTATCATGTATGTGCGAAGAACATTGACGTATAATTTCACTTTGTGCGGGAAATTCTTGATGAAGGGAAGATTCTTCTTTAGAAAATCAAGACTGTAGAGAATCCCACAGATATGTTAACCCATGTGGGGATGGTGAACAAGTTTGATCATTGTCTAAATTTGGTCAATAACCTACAAGTTTGAAAATAGTCAGAGAAGGTAGTGACTGAAGGATGGTTTATTGATAGTCAGCTCATATTTCAAAAAATTTACTTATGTAGAGAATTGTTGAAAAATCAAACTTTGTTCGGTGCCCACCAAAGTTGATCTTTTCATTTCAAAATTCAATTTGCCAATTTGGCAAATTGTAGCCAAATTGGAAAATGGTAGGCAAGCATTGCTTGCCTATAAATAGAGACGAGAGGAAGAACTTTAAATCCATCCCATCATTTTGAGAGCAAATGCAAGTGAAGCAATTTAAGATATTTAAGAGAGCTTCTACTTAAGCGTCTTAGTACAAATGCAATTGGGCATTTTAGGGCTTTGGGTTTTGAGAGTTTTTCCCATTTTTATAAATTCCCGTTTATTAGTGAAATTATCTTCCATTCTTTTTCCATGGACGTACGCTTTACGTTAAGTCATGTAAATTATTGCGTCCTATTTTCTATGTATTTATTTATCACTACAAGTTACAGCCACCATCATATTGCTAATTGCTCAACCTGTGCTTTTGCAACAAATAATACAACATGGATGGCAGTATCACTTGGGTTGTGTTGCCTTTAATAGAATTCCCAAAGAAAAAGAAAAAATTCCACACTCCATACTCATATTTAGCTTGTTTGTTTCAAAGTTGTTATTTTATCAAATTCAACAGCTAATAATAGTAGTAGTCGAGACTTTTTGTTGAAAAGCAAAAGTTGCTTTAATTAACTATTTGGTTGTGTTTGACACACTGTATTGCATTACAATATATTGCGTTAGCACCATATTATTTTAATACTATATGATATTTAGTGTTACATTGTATATAACATTATATAAATAATAATAATTTATATTATTATTTATATTAAATTATTTTTATAATTATTAATATCTTACAAGTTTTTTTTTCTTGTTTTCTTAAATCTATTATTTAAATTTTATTAAAAAAAACTAATACACACCATTGGCCACCACAAAACCATTGCCTCTGATCACATTTTAGCATCTATTGACAATCATTTTTGTTTCCCATTGGAATTATCATCGTCGAATCTATACAATGATACATGCATCATCGGAAAACTAGCTTTCATTAGCTGTAAATATAAAAATTTTAAATAAATCTTTGGATTAAATAGATTTTACAATTAACAAAATATATCTCATGTCTTAATAATTTAAAATTATTTTTATATAATTTGAAAATAATTTAATTTTTATATATTTATTTTAATATTATGTTTTTATTTATTACAAAATTTAGTTTAATATAACATAAGATTGTAAACTATTAAAATATTGAAAATATTGAACAATGTATATATTGTTGTAGATTCAAACAATATTTTTTAATATAAAAATTGGAGTCAATTTTTTGAGTTAGTAGATTCAAACAGTTTTTTTATAAAAAAAGAAAAAGAGCTTGATATCCTTGATTGAAAATACGAGGATCTATACGACTGTTTCTCTATATTTTAAGTGTATAAATATTATTTTTCCTAAATTAAATAAGCTTTATGTTTAAAAATTAATACCTTATGGCATAACTCTGAGAGGCGTGATGGGTTCCATAATGCAGCATATGCAGCACTAAGTTTTCAGATGTAATGCGCGCTATTTGTATTGTCAAATATTAGACAGATTTCAATCAATACGGGCCTACCAATTATCCTCCGCAATGCAGCTTCCCAAAATGGCGAAAGTTAAATGATACTGTTTGTTTCAACTATTTTTTTTTTTTTTGAGAGAAAGATGCCTTCATTTCACAGAAGAAAATAAGTACAGCAGATGAGGAGGGAATGAACCCATCCACACAATAGTTTCAAGTCTTTCTAGCGCTAGTTTTGCTAGAGAGTGAGCTAAAACATTACATGATCTAGAAGTGTATTGTACACTTATAGAGGCAAAATTCTTCAGCAAACTTTGCACCTCTGAAATAATCCAATATATCTCGGATCTGCAGCCTGGTTGTTGTTTACCAGCTGAACAACTTCTTGAGCATCTGATTCCACCACCAGCGAGCTTAAGCTGGCTTGATCTGCAATTTGCAGGCCCCACTCAATGGCTTCTGCTTCTGCATATGCAGCTTCCCCATAGAATCTTGATACCTTAAGAGCAGCTGCAATCACATTCCCATTCTCATCTCGAATTACAGCCCCTAGGCCTGAGAGCTGCTTCTCTGAGTTGGTAGCAGCATCCACATTGACTTTGAAGCACCCTCGTTGGGGAGGATTCCAAGCCTTGCGGATCAACCTTTGCTGATTGCCAATATGAGCAGCTGCTGGTTTTTGGGTTCTTTGATAAGCTTCCATCACAGCTTCAGCCTTGGAAACAAGGATTTCAGGAGTATCTTTTTTTCCGTTAAAAAGCCAGCTATTCCGTGCATTCCATATCATCCAGAGGATCCCCACCAGATGCTCCAAATCAGCTTTGCTTCTCTTTGCATTTAAAACCAACAAAAAACTCAGAAAATCTTGATCACTGCTACCTTTCAAAACCTCTGCAAATCTGGTCGATTTCCAGATTTTCTTAGCAGCCTTGCAGCCAACTAGAGCATGAAAAATAGTCTCCATACCATTCTTACAAATCTGACACAAGGGTTCTTGAATAATCTTCCTCTTCCACAGATTTTCAGCTGATGGAAGAATGTTCTTAGCAGCCCTCCACACAAAAATTCTAATCTTCTCAGGCAGAGAAAGCAACCAGATAAACTTCCATTGACTCTTAGAATGTTCTGAACTTGATGGGGTGGCTGGAAGTTTCAGGCTCAAAGCAATCTGATAACCACTCTTGACTGAGAATTGGCCTCTCTTATCATAATGCCAAATAACTTCATCCTTCATTGGTCTTCTAGGGAGTGGGATTCGAACAATTGCTGCCGCATCCATTTTGTCAAAAACACTGTAAATCAGCCTCTCATTCCAGCAATGCTTATCATCAATTAACTCAGCAACTACTGCATCAGCTGGTAAATTTGGTCTGGCAATTGGTTTGAAGGTAGAGGGCCTGGGTAGCCAATTCGACTTATGGACCAAAATGCTTTGACCATTTCCCACCCTCCATCTTGAACCCTTAGAAATAACTTGCCGGCCCCATAAAATGCTTCTCCATATAAAAGATGGCTTGGAGCCGAGCCCTGCACTCAAAAAGTCCTTGTTCTGGAAGTATCTAGCTCGTAAAACTCTGGCCACCAGGGAGTTCGGAAATTGCAGAATCCTCCAGCCTTGTTTTGCTAATAACGCCTGATTGAAGCTCGAAAAGTCCCTGAAACCCATACCTCCTCTGCACTTGGACTGACTTAACTTATCCCATCTAGCCCAATGGATGCTCTTCTTATCCTTCTTTGAGCCCCACCAAAAGTTTGCTATTACTCTCTGAATATCATCACAAATGCCCAAGGGAACCTTAAATACACTCATTGCGTATGCGGGAATGGCCTGAACAGCAGCCTTAATTAAGACCTCTTTACCCCCACATGAGAAGAATTTATGTTGCCAACTCGAAACCTTATTGTAAATCTTCAGCTTGATGTCATTAAAAAAATTACTTCTCTTCCTTCCAATCATGGAAGGCAGACCTAAGTATCTTTCATGCCTGGAGACAATGTTGAGCTGAAAGATATCCTTAATAGATGATGCTTGCCCATCCGGGATGTTACCGCTAAGAAACATAGATGATTTCTCGAAGTTAAACAGCTGACCAGAGGCTGTCGAGTAGCAATCAAAGATCCTTTTCAAGTTTTGACACTCAGCAACCAACGCCCTCGTGAAAACCAAACTGTCATCCGCAAACAAGAGGTGGGAGATCCTTATGTCCTTCCCGAATGACAGACCATGGATGAGCCGTTGCTGCTCCGCTTGTAGCAGCAGGGAAGAAAAAGCTTCTGTACACATGATGAACAAGTACGGGGAGAGGGGGCAGCCTTGGCGTAGGCCTCTTTGGGGCTGAATTACTCTGCTCACAGCCCCATTTACAACAACTGAAAATGAAACAGAGCTAACACATCGCATAATAAGGCTGATCCATCCCCTTGAGAAACCAAGAGCCTCCATTGTGTGCTCTAAGAACTTCCATTCCAGCCTGTCGTAAGCTTTACTGATATCAAGCTTCAAGGCTACTAATCCATTTTTTCTCCCTTTGCAATGTCTTATCTTATGGAGGCACTCATAGCCTATAATGATATTGTCGGTAATCAACCGATCGGGAATGAAAGCACTTTGCATTGGGGAGATAATTTTGTGCATAACATACTTAAGTCTATTAGCTATGGTTTTTGCAACAATCCGATAAATGACATTGCATAGACTAATAGGCCTAAAGTCGGTAACTTTCCTAGGTTTCTCATGCTTTGGAATTAAAGCAATGTAAGTGTGGTTGAGAGAGGCTAAGGTACCTTGCTTATTGAGGATGTGAAGACATGTAGCTAGTACCCCTTGTTTAACCAAATGCCAGTGCTTTTGATAAAACACAGCCGGCAAGCCATCGGGGCCAGGAGCCTTGGTCGGGCACATATGAGAAAGGGCTTCCTTTACTTCGTCAGCTGTAAACGGCCTCTCTAAATCGCCATTCATCTCATTAGTGACTCTCCGAGAAACTCCAGAAAGAGCAGCTGCTGTTTGAGCTTGGTTCGGCTTGGATGAAGTGAACAAATTAGAGAAATATTTGCAGAATTCATACTCAACTTCCTCAGCTTTATCCAACCACCTTCCAGCCTCATTTTCAATTCCCCAAATCTGATTTTTCTTCTTTCGAGATGAAGCCTTATGGTGAAAAAATTTTGTGTTTCTATCTCCTTCCTGCAGCCAGTCAGCCCTTGAGCGTTGTTTCCAATATATTTCATCCTCAGCTAGCATATTTTGGATTTTCCTTTCCACCTCTTTAAATGAATCCCCTTTCTCATACTGCACTTTCCTCTGCTTGAGGCTTTGAAGCTGCTTCATTAGCTTTTCCAGCTTCTTTTGTCGACCTTTGAACTCATCCTTACTCCATTGCAGCAGCCTGGCCAAGGAATGCTTGGAAACTTTTTGAAATATGTGCACAGGGTTCTCATTATTCCCGCTCCCTTGCCAGCTCCATTCCTCCTCAATAATCTCTTTACACGCATCATAGGGGCTCCACATATCTTCGTAATAGCGACGAGTAACCTGCCGTGTGTGATTTGTTATCCCATTGCCCCGTTCTTGAGCCTTCAGCAAAACTGGACAGTGATCTGAGGTCCATGAGTCAATGTTGGTGGCTGCACAATCCGAAAATATGTCCCTCCAAGCGTTGTTACTCAAAAATCTGTCAAGCCTTTCTTCGACAAAACCAGGACCATACCTACCATTGCTCCAAGTAAATGGGTACCCCTTGAATCCCACGTCCAGAAGGTCACAATCCCTCAAGGCCTCTCTGAAGTTATGGATTAAATTTGGATGTCTCTCATTTCCTCCACTCTTTTCACATGGATGAAGAATTTCGTTAAAATCTCCGCAGCAAAGCCAGGGACTGGATGATAAATCTGTAAGACGCCTCAGTAAAGTCCAAGTGTGTCGTTTTTGTCCCGTTTCTGGGTGACCATAGACTCCTGTGCAGCGGACTTGTCTACCGTTATCCATCTGGATTTCAACATCAATATGGTGCTTGCTGAAAGATTTGACTTGCACATTCGTTTCTGAGTTCCAAAGCATTGCTAAGCCTCCTCCCCTCCCAGTTCTACTTACAGCAAAACAATTTTCATAATTAAGCTTCTTGCACACCCCATTCATTTGCGAGGTCATCAGCTTCGTTTCACATAAAAAAACAAGGTGAGGACCATGCATTTGGAGAATTTTTTTGAGAGCTAGAAACATTCGGGGATTCCCCAAACCCCGAATATTCCAACTGAGAACTATCATGGCTTCCGGCGGGGCTGGTTGCCAGCCTCCGCCGATATCTCTTCTGTGAATGCAGCTGTGCGTTCCATCTCCTCCATTTCCAAAGGCTCCCAGTGCTGCGTAGTTACTGCTGTTGCTGTAATGTGTGTCTTTACTTCAGCTAGAGGGGAGCTAACACCTCTACATTTCTTTTGCTTCGGGCTTGGCCCAATTGCCTCATTGTTTGGTCTTTTTTGAGCACCTAATCCCAACTTGATTCCTCCTTCATTCTTTAAGGCTCGAGCTTGCCTTTTCCATTTCTTTCGGTTAGCTGGACTGCGAGACACTCCCAGCCCATCTTTCATTCTTCCTTCCTCCATTTCCTCATGAGTTAATCTGGTTGGGCTATTAAGAATGGTTTGCGGGCCCATTATCTCCTTAGGCATCTCAACCCCAGCTGTTTTCGAATTTTCCCTCACTTTTGATACTTCATCTCCCGCTTGAATTCTCAGTTCTCTAGGTGCTGTCACGTTGCCAGTAACCACCTTGACCATTTTGCCGTCTACCTGCTTCTTAGCCATCAGTTCTGTCCCTCCATCCATTAAATGCTTCTCAACTACCCGTTGCACCTCGATGTTGCTGTCATGCTCTCTAGTTTGACCCATTTCCTCCATATCGGGTTCTAACCCGGTTTTATCATTCGGGTTCATCTGTTCTTGCTGATTTTGTTGAGTCTGTTCATGATACTCCGAACTTGCCGATTTCGCAGCTCTATCTCCTTCGTTTTGCCATCTCTCCTTGTTGCGGTATTTCTTTAGGCGACCTCCAATTGTAATAGCTTTCATCCACATCCCAAAGGGAAAATCTTCTTTTGGTTGCCCTTGGTATTTGGAGCATTCCTTGTAATGGTGCCCAATGATACCACAACAAAAGCAAAAGTCGGGCAATCGTTCATACACCACCGGCATTGGTATATCTGTTTCACCTTCTTGTTTGAGGAATAATACTTTTTTCAATGGTTGTGTTATGTTGATAGTTATCCTTATTCTAGCAAGTTCCCCAATACAATCTCCATTTTCGTTTGCCTCTACCTCTTCTACTTCCCCTATCTTTCCTCCCAGCTCATAGAGAAAATCCTTCTCCATACACGCAATTGGAACATTGCGGATTTGTACCCAAAAAGAAACATAATCAAATGATTGCTTGGAGATCTCCCCAATTCCTTTTGGCTCGGTAAGAACAATTAAAGCTCTGTCAAAGTGCCACGGGCCACCCATGGTTACTCTTCTTTTGTCTGCCTCAGCTGCAAACTTAAACATGAAAATATTGCTTCCCAAGCTCTCAATTTGTACTTCTTTGAGTGTTCGCCAGGCCTGTTGCAAAGCACTTTTGAGACCTTCTTTGTTGACACTTCTAGATAACAGAACTTTGCCCACCAGGCATCCTGCCAAGACTTCCCTGCTTCTTGCTTTCATATTTACTTCCACTGACATGTGGGTTCTGTCTTCCTCTCGTATTGTGATTGCTCTGCATTTGCGAATTAACTCCTCTGTATCCATGGATAAAATAATGCTGAAAGGTTGAGAAAGCTTTAAACACCTGACCAACCGAACACTGAGGAATTAAAGCCCCTTATCACCTATCATACTCCTACGCTGCCTTCCTTCCACAGCCCTAGCTAAAGAATCTACTGGTAAGAACTAAACCACTCACCCTCGGAGTGACCATCTGGGTCCTACAGCCCCTAAGAATGCTTCCATTCACGCAGCTCTATTCGCATGAGAGCTCTCGTGAAAGAAGAGTTTGAAAATGACTGCCCCTGTTTGTTTCAACTATTACTTCATTATTAAGAGAGATGTTGGCACTGACAAGTTGTAAATATAGAATATTTGTTTGTTTATTGGCAAATTCCCACCACTTGAAGTCGTTTTGCTAATAGTGCAGAGGACTCGGTGATTCTTTATTGTCAACAATAATACGCGTCCCCAATACATGCACCTAGCTCCACTAAATTACAGCCACACAAAGCTTCATCACAATCCAAACCCATTACCCTGGCAGTCTCAGACACACATATAGATACATGTATCGTGGAGTGATTCAGCCCCATCCCCACGTGGGTCCAATCAAATCCACCAAAACCAATCCCCAGCATTTGCATCACATTGCCTTTCCTAAAAGACTCCAAACCTCACCGCCCCATATTATTTTTATTATTATGGCCCAAAAACGCTCAATCAATCAAATAACGATATTCACAAACAAGCTTCGACATACATATAATCAAAGTTAAATTTTACTTAGCTTCAATACATGAGCATTCTCATTCACAAGGCTAGCCTAAGCTTAACCGATAGCATGAACTGGACAATTTCAAAACAATTGCAGCCAAGGGAAAAAGAATAACCTCAATGGGATTGTTTGACATATTTCTTGAAAAACTCAGTGCTTTGCTCTCATACACAATGCTGTCGAAATGTACATAAAGCAGAAATAGTAATAGTTTCGGAAGGAAGCATAGTAGTAATTAGGTATCACCCGATGCAGGGTCGACGAAGCCAAGTATTCACTCATCATTCCTTGCCAGCTACTGCTTCATCTTCCACTGAAATTAAATTGCATGATAAACAATCAGAAAAACTGGCAATGTTAAGAAAACTTATGATTTTGCTCACTATATTGTTAACAAAACTTCAAGTAGATTATAACCCATTTGAAAACCATAATTTCAATGGAAAACTTTAAATTTGCCCAGAAAATAAGACCGATGAAAACTTATTTACTGAATTAAAATACATATGCATTTTTATTCATTTATGGTTCGGATTGACTTAAATCAACTTATTATTTTTTCATTTTACAATCTTGTCAACACTTTTTAACATTTTACTAATGATAATGATTAAATATATAAAATCTACCAACTCCAAAGAGCTAGTCTTATTATATAAATGATAAGAGGGATAAATTTTAGAATACCTTGAGATACCATGTAAGTCATATAACAAGTAAATGTATTATGATATGTGTGTGTTTATTTCGAAGAAACAATATGTAATTGATGGTTAATTGGTTATAAAAAATTCAAATATATATCATACATGCATCAATTGATTGTATTACCTCTAATGTATTCTAAAATTTCTCAATAAGAGGATTAGGATTAGGAGATTGAATAAATGAAGAAACTAATATATATAATCATTTTTTAAGTGTGACCGCCCTCATTTTTTTAATATAAATACATCGTTAAGCATGCGACTTAATAGAGTTATTTTTTAATGCATTATAGAGTCATGCGGTTTAATAGCCTTAAAATATTACTTTACTAAACCGTACAGCTTAAAAATATGTTTGCATGAAAAAAAATGAGGTTGCCCGCACTAAAAATTGAACATACATACATATATAATAATAATAATAATAATAATAATAATAATAATAATAATAATAATTTTTTGGTCTAGGATCATAAAGTGTGGAAACGTCCAGAAAAATTTTAAAACCGCGGGATTTTAAAAGCTTAAAACTTAAAGCACTTAAATCGCACGATTTATGCGTTTTCCCGAATGTTTCCACACTTTAAAATTCCGAACCAAAACATATATATAAACCGCATGGTTTTATATTGCATTCAAAATAATTCTATTAAGTTGCATGCTTAACTACGTATTTATATTAAAAAAATATATGACAGCGGTCGCACTTAAAAAATAATTATATATATTCATACATGTGTGTGTGTATAAAGAATCCAAAGAGCAATATTTTACACTTTAAAATTAAATGGGAACGAAGGAACTAGAGAAAAGGAAAGGGAAAGGAGTCTAGAGAACGGTATTTCCGTGACAGTACCTCGTGTTCGGCCCATAACTTTTTAGGCTACCTATCGTCATTAATTTTCACCTTACGGCCCCAATTTCTCTCTATTAATTTAAGCTGTCCATGATGGAAATGGCCACACAACATACGCATCATCAGCATACACAATATTAATCCGATGGGGTCGTTGCCTAAGGAAATTACATGCACATTGGATTTGAATGCTCCGGCACTAGTTGTTAGAGGCGAGAGAGTCCCGACCGTAACAAAAGATGGCGGGCTCCTTGAGTTCATGGAGTCAATAATTCAGAAACGACAAGAACTCGATGAACCCTTTTACGTACTGGATTTAGGTGTCGTGATTTCTCTCTATCATCAGTTGATCTCCAACCTCCCGATGGTCCACCCTTACTACGCCGTCAAGTGCAATCCTGAGCCTGCTATCCTCGAAACACTTGCCGCCCTCGGCTCTAACTTCGACTGCGCAAGCCCTTCGGAGATTCAAGCTGTCTTGGCACTGGGTGTTTCACCCGATCGCATTATTTATGCGAATGCGTGTAAGCCAGTGTCTCATATCAAATATGCTGCAAGTGTCGGAGTCAACTTGACAACTTTTGATTCGATACCGGAACTTGACAAGATTCGGAAGTGGCATCCGAAATGTGAGTTGTTGATCCGGATCAAATCCCCGGTAGATGGTGGAGCAAGGTATCCGTTGGATTCCAAATTCGGTGCCAATCCTGAGGAAGTCGCCCATCTTCTTGGAGCCGCTCAGGCTTCGGGGCTTGCTGTAACTGGTGTTGCATTCCATATAGGAAGCGAAGCAACAAATTTAGATGCATTTCATGCAGCCATTGCTGAGGCTAAAACGGTTTTTGAGACGGCTGCTCGGCTTGGAATGACAAAAATGCGTGTCCTGGATATTGGTGGCGGCTTTGCATGCAACCCACGATTCCATGAAGCGGCGTCAATAATAAAAGATGCTATTCAAACTTATTTCCCGAAAGAAGCAGCGGCTGGACACTTGAGTGTCATTTCAGAGCCGGGCCGGTTCTTGGCAGACACGGCTTTCACGCTAGCTACTAAAGTTATAGGGAAACGCGTCCGAGATGAACTGAGAGAGTACTGGATTAACGATGGGAAATACGGATCATTTGGATGGCTGTCAAGCGAGGAAGTGATTGCTAAGTGCGGTGCTTATATTCTTGCTTCCGCCTCTCATAGTAATAATCGGACCTACAGGTCGACGGTGTTTGGGCCAACTTGTGCTGCAGTCGATAAGGTTTTTACAGGTCACCAATTACCGGAGCTTGAGGTGAACGATTGGCTTGTGTTTTCCGATATGGGTGCTTATACGACTGCTTGTGGAACCAATTTCAATGGATTTAACACTGCTGCCATTCCAACTTACGTAGTCCGCTCGAATCCTACCGGCTAATATAATGCATGTGACTAGTTAGCTAGTGGAGTCTTAAGACAAATATTGCAGCTTTGCATATATAACTCTATGATTAAGAGTGTGTTTGTTTTGTCATTTAATGGCTTTAGGTGACTTAATTTAACTGGTTAAGTCAATCGGAGGCGTTTATCTTTATAATTTAAGGAGATTTTTTAAATAATTTTCATTGAATAAAATAAATCAAGTTTTTAAACTTTTTATTAAGTGCAGAAATTTGAATAAACCAATTAATTTCTAATGTCAAAACTATCTCTACTTTATTATTTATTTTTCATACCTATCTCAAAACTCATCCATACACATATACCCATTAATAATCTCTTTCTTTATTCAAACATGCCCATGGTAAATTGAGAAATGTTGTTGAATGTACTTTTGGTGTGCTAAAGGCCTTTTTTCCAATTCTAAAAAGAGTCGTAGTCATTTAATACACAGACAAAAATAGTGGTGCATGCATGTAAATACATAATTTTCTTCAAAAAAATGTCAATAGATGATGTATTATTTGCTCAATATGTAAATGATGATGTTGAATATAAAAATTGTGCAATAACCTCTAAATTAAATGACAAAACAACTATTTCAAGCATCTTATTAGTTTTTTTTCTTATATTATGTACTGTTGTGAGAATTTGTGATAAAATTTGAAACTTATGGTATTTTATTTATTATAATTCCAAAATCATTATTTATTCACTTGAACGTGATTTTGCATATGATAAAATATTATGGTATTTATGTCTTTGAAATATAAATATATTATTTATTTAATATTCAAATTTAATAAAGACACAAATGCAAAAGTACATATTTTTAATTTTTAAAGTTGAAAAAACAAACGGCTTAATACTTATTTTTAGAGATTCAAACTATATATATATCTATATATATATATATATATATATTAGATTCAAACATTTAAGTCTATTCAAAATTCATAATAATTCAAGTCTATTATAAAATAAATAAATAAACATAACCTAGGAATTATTGACTAATTTTCTTTATTTTTCTTTTTTTTTAAATGAACCTCTCTAAGATGATATTGATTTTAAAAAAAAAACAAGATCATTTTTCTTTTTTTAGAGATGTCCAACGAGTCGTGCTATGCTATATGTATGCGTGTTGTGCTTGTGCTATGCCTCATGAGCTTGACCTGTTAGACATCTCTAAACTCCAGTTTAAAGAGTATATGTTGAAATTAATGTACTAAGGGTATGTTAGATGAGTGCTTGATATCTAAACCTATCTTATTAGATGGTTTGTATGACGTGCTGTGACACGTGCCTTGAAGCGTGCTCATATGGTGCGGTACTATACAGACATGTGCAGTGCTGGCAGCCCTATTGGAGATCTCTAGTTTAAAGATGCATGTTCTAGTTAATGTAATAATTAAGCATGTTAAATGAGTGCTTGATTACTCCGTTAGGAAAGGGTTACAAAGACGAGAAATAAACACTTAAGGGGAAAATTACACATGAGCTAGGAGAGTGGAGAGAGCGATGTATTTCAATATGATAGTATTTAAAAGTGCAATCTGCAACGGTAGTTGTTAATCCCGATCTAATTCCCGGTAGACGGTGAAGCAAGCTATCCGTTGGATTCCTAATTCAGTATTATGGTAATATAGTATAAGAAAGTTTAACACAAAGTCTAAAAGTCAAGAATATGCACATTTGTGAGACTCGAACTCGGGATTTGAGTTCTAGGGATGTCGCCACTTAAAACAAATATGTTATTGGACATCTGTTGTTTCCTTTAGGGTTGCTGATTTACTAATATGACTAGTCGGTCTTTGGAGATGTTATCGTTGGTGTTAGAGGTGCAAAGTTGAGATTTACAGAGAGCAAGTAAATTAGTCAAAGGTAGTGGTACCTTATTCATGGTATGAGTAACGCTAGGGATCCTATCAGATGAGTCATCCCAATTGTTGTGGTATTAATTTATTTATTTGATGTAAAATATTAAATTTACTAGTTATGCAATTTATCATTCAATAGATGAATGACAAATAACAATTAGAACTCAATTATTGAGATTATTAACGTTATTAAAGAAGAAAAAAGTACAAGACGATAATTTTCTTCATAAATTAGGCGAAGTAAAAATATTCATGATTATCGTATTGTTTTTCATGCATGATGCAACAAACTAATGGCCATATCTCTTAAATCATGGGTTGATACCTAAGGAAGTAAAAATGTATTTGAAAAAAAATCGAAGAAAAATAGATTACAAAAGTCAAAATTAGATACTTGTAAATATATTCACTTATTTTTATTTTTCTTCAAATAGGTATGTCCCTTATTATGACAAACAAATTTCTAAACTTGATCATTGATAATCATGTACAAGATGTACATGTACATACTATTAAAAAAATGACCTTTACTAAATATATACCGACACTTATTTTCTGATATTTTGTAAAAAGTATCAGTAGTAATGCATATTTAGATCATTTTTTCATTTAAGAAATATTTATCATAAATCACTGACATTAAGATGTCAATAGCATAAAGCTTAGTGATTACTGATGCTAAAGTATTAGTGATAGAAAAAAAAAAATTTCTAATTATGTTACAATGTGGACTCTTAACTGAAAATCTCCAAACTTAAAATTTTTAAGTTCAGAGTGCAAACCACTAATACATGTATTTCTGTCCTACAAATTTGTTTAATTTCTTTTATTTCTTTAAACTATATGCAATTGATTCGTGGATAAAAACGAGACAAATGTACAAACCTTATCCATAATTTAACACTAATTTTTCAGTTTCCCTCCACCAAAATTTGTTCCCACTTTTTTTTTTTGAATGAAAAATTTGTTCCCACTTAAACAAACTAAATCTCGAAATCCCTAAAATTCAAAATGCCTAAATCCTTAACTTTCTCCAAGCACTAACTAGTGGCAACCCCTCTCTCAGGCCTCAGTAGCACGCACCGCGACAGCAGCACACACAGCCTGCACAGTAGCAGCCTAGCACGGTAGCACCACACGTAGTAGCACATCGCTTGCTCAGACTCTCTCTCAGCACGCACACGCTGCAGTAGCAGCTCCTCTCTTATACTCACTTAGTTTTTCTCAGCCTCTGATCTCAGCTGTTGCTGTCATAGCTTCATTCAGCTGTTGCCAGCATGCCGACCACCTGAGACAGTGAATTGAGACTTTTTTTTTAATTTTAAATTTTTCATTAATTGTTTCCTAAATTAAATTAACCAAATAGTCAAATTAATTGAGTTGAGAGGAATACTGTAAAAAATTAATTCAATAAAGTTTGTAAAAATGTTTTAATTTTTTTTCTTCCAGTTGGGTTGGTAATTTCCACAACTCAAGAATTCTTTTGGTGGTGATTTTTCCATTACTTTGCCTCTTAGAAGGCATAGGCTTTCTTGTCTTTCACTTTTATCTTTCTTTGTTTCGAACGCATGATAATGAATGATAATTGTAGAATCAGAAAAAAATGATATTGTTTTCCCAAGTCTTTATCACTGTCTCCTTAAATCCGCTCGTAATGTAATTAAAAAATATATTTATACGAATATAAAAATTGTGCTTATTTTTTATACTTAGATATAAAGTTTATAAGATTTTCATGTCGTCAAAATAGAGAGAAGTGCAAAACAATTACTTGAAATAAATTTTTTTCATCTTTTCTTATTTCCTATTTAGTAGGATTAGATAAAAATCATTTTTAATTATATGTTAATTTTTATTTATTTTTTCTAATTTTCTCCTAAATGAATTTTTTTTTTTTGCTCTCAATGAATATTACTAATAAACAATATTTAACTAACGTTAGTTAATGGAAGGACGTTTTAGACTATTGTTTAAAAAGTAAGGATAAAATAGACTATTACATGGAACCCTAGAGATGAGAAAGGCATCAACAATTTCTTTGTTCTATGGTTTTTTATGGTTATCAAAAATTGATAAAATTTACTGAAACCTTCAAATATTTAACAACGATATGAAAATCAATTCTAGATCGTGATAGAGATATAGCAAACAAAAAAAAAACATTGATAATTTCATGTCGGGTTTGAGCAATAAGAAGGAAATTTATGGATGAGGTTCCATGAGGTGGCATTTTATTTAAGGTTATTTTTGTCTTTAATGGTGGTGTTATAAGAATTTGATTTTTTTAATAGAATATATCAAACTATTTAATCGTTTATTTTATTTAAGCAAAAATTAGTGAATTTTGCATATTTTGTAGTGTTATTTAATTGTGTAAAAAAATATTTTAATATAGTTTTTTATCACTTTAATGAAAAATCATATTTTACCCTCAATGAATTACTAGTTAACAATATTAAACCAACAATGAGTTAGCGAAATGATATTTTGAGCTATTGTTTAAAAAGTATGGATGAAAAAAGTTATTACATTAAACCCTAGGGGTGAATGATTTTTTCGCATCAAGATACTTACTGCGTTTTAAGAGTGGACCGTCGGTTTGGTTAAGTATATTTTTGTCCCTTTATATAATTTTAATAGAAATTTTAAGTGCCAGGTAGTTTTAAGAGGTTTTTGCAGGATGCCAACAATTCAATTTTTTTAGATATTTGTTTCACACATAATTCTTTTAAGTAACTTGTGCTTAACAAATTACCAAAATATATATACCATTTTGTCTATAAAAATTTATATTATAAATATTAGTAGTTTTATAGTCCAAAATCATAAAGTGCGGGAAACGTTTGGAAAAACTTTAAAACCACGGGTTTTAGAGATTTAAAACTTAAAGTACTTAAACCGCACGGTTTATGCATTTTCCCGAACGTTCCCGCATTTTAAAATTCTGAATTGGAACATTTCTATTACAAATTTATTCTTAAAATAATTAAGTTAAGTTTCCACTAAATGGAAGAAACATCTGTCACTATGAAATACTTTGTGAAAGTTATGACTTTTACGTCTTTTGTGATTAAACATGGGGAAAATAAAATCTAAATTTGTGTTGAACAATGAATAACTCTAGTTTCCAAGTTTGGTTTCACAACCTAATTAAATTTAAAAAATATCCATAACAGATTTGTGCAAAAGGAGGAAAAAGGATTGTACCAAAAAATTATGAAATCTAACTGGCAATTTGATTGCAGAGAGTAATATTAAATTAATTTTTACATAAACTCCAAAAGTCTCTTTGCATAATGCAAAATCAAAATTATGAAGCTTCCTTTGTTACGAAATTTTTATGAAGAATAAATTTCCATTAATATTTTAGTTCTGAAAGTAATAATTTTGTATAGATCACTTATTAAATTTGTGGGTCTTAAATTGTTTTGGAAAATATGCCATGGATGATAGAGATATTCGATATTCACACAATTATTGATGAAGAAAATAGACATGAGACCGTATGAGAGGAATATTTTTGGTACTAAAATTGGTGTTTAAAGTAAAATTAAAAATTTCAAATTTTATTGATGGGTGCCATGAAAAATTAGGTTTGTGTATTTTGATGAGTTCAAATGACCTCACAGTTAATTGTATTCTAAGTTTTTAATGGTCCCATGACTGCCATTTTCTAACCTACTTTTCAAATTATAACCCTTAATGGTGTGTTTACTTGTAGATTTGGGGAATGAAAATGAAACATATGTTTATTTGGCAAAATGTAATTTGTGAATGTGAATAAAATGTGTGGGTCCCATATAATTTGGGAATAAAAAATGAGAATCCTATTCCCATGGGGGAGTTGGGAATGAAAATGTGAGAATGAGAATGAAACATAAATTTACTTTTTTATCCTTCTAATTTTTTCGTATTTGCTAAATTACCCTTATTCAAATCACAAATAATTTTATTATTTTAAATATCATTAATAATAATAATAATTATTATTATTATTAAATTTTATTAACTTTATTATTTTAGTTATTATTAATTATTATTATTTTTATTAATATTATCATTATTAAAAGTAAAAATAATTAATTTATCATTATTAACAATATTATCCTTATTGTTGTTATTATTATTATTATTATTAAATTTTATTAACTTTATTATTTTAGTTATTATTAATTATTGTTATTATTATTTTTATTAATATTATCATTACTAACATTTATCATTATTATTATCAATAAAAATAATTAATAATAACTAAAATAATTAATTTTAATATTAATAACAATAGTTAATAATAACTAAAATAATAAAGTTAATAAAATTTAATTTTAATAATAATAATAAATGTTAATAATGATAATATTAATAAAATAATAATAATAATAATTAATAATAACTAAAATAATAAAGGTAATAAAATTTATATAATTAAAAATATAATTTGACTAAATTATATTTATTTCCTACGAGTTTCACCTTACTCTACTTATTATTATTTAGCTAAGAATAATTGAAATAAAAATAATTATTAAAATTAAATTACTCATAATTAAAAGGAATAAAAACAACTAAATTGAAAATAAAACTAAATTTATTTTAAAAAATAATTATGAAAAATATTAAAACACAATAGAAAAATAAGATTACAAGGAAATTGAGAGAAATTGAGAAGAAAAGAGATGCCCCAAAACATAAAAATGAGACTCTATTTATAGAAAAATACATTCATAATCCAGTGTTTTGTAGTCCACTATAAGCTTTATACATCTAAGTAATTGATGGTTATGAAATGCTAAGAGTATAATTGCTTACCTTGAAGTGATCTTATATTCATGTCAATTTTCGCTTCCCACCTATCAGTTTCATTTTTAATTAGAATGTTTCCAGGCTTCAAATTACCATGATGAGTCTTCTTATGGAGATTAATAAGTCCTTGGATTACATCCCTGCACAGTCATGCGAATTTCAATTAATAAACTAAACATAAACATTAAATAATTATAATTTGCTGCATAAATAACGAAATATTAAGTTTACTTACTTTATTATTCTAGTAAATGAAGATCGAGATCATCGATGTCTTGTTTTGCAGAATCCGATGGTCTCGTTAAATTTGAATCACTTGGATTTTTATTGTACAAGAAATAATCTTGAAGATTGAAATCACCGCGTTCCATATATAGCTCAACGATGTCTTTGTTTTCTCTTGTCCCCAAAAATTGGACAATCTTCCCCTCAAACTTCTCCCTCAATACTTGAAGATTCGTGTTCAAACATGCACCATAATCTTTGGGCAATACTTTGACAGTTGTATTGCATTCATTGTGTATGTCGTTGTACACGGTCATGCCCGCACTCGAACTACTAATTTCGTCTAGTCAATTGACCTCCATTTAATGTAATGTAAAGACAAATACAAAAAAAAACAGCATAACATTTATTTCTTCAACATTTCCAAAATATAAAAGTTGTAAAATAAAGATTAAGGCAAATAATCCAATTAAAAAAAATATAACCTCTCAAAACCATCATAACATAAATAAATATTTAAATCATACAAGATTCATTCAAAATTTATTTAGGATAACAATATAAGATATTTAAATGTACATTAATCTATTTCATTTGATGTAGAGATGAATAATGTATACTTATTTACTTTATTTGAAGTAGACATAAATAATGTACACTAATTCAAAATTGGCTAATACACAAACCAAATTTGTGGTTTTATCGAGAGTTCATTTCGTAAGTGATAGCCTTTAACTTTATGTGAATTTCATCTTACCTTGGAAGTAAATAACATGCACTGTGGTATAAATAAAGAATGTGTAAGGTGGTAAAAATAAAGAATGTACACTATGTTATGAATAAAAAAACGTGCATCAAACTAGTCTATCTTCGTCCATCCATCCACTAACTTTTTTTTTTAAATCGGCTACACTCAGACCAAAAGAATGGTACACTCCAACTTGGTACCAAATAAATACCATGTACTAACATGTAAATTGAGTATGCGAACATCCAAAAGAAGATTTCACAAAAAACACCTAGAACATAATATGGTTATATAGTTCATTTTGCAAAATAGTGAGGGCACAAACACACTAAAAAACATAATTGGAAATCAACAATTATCATATCAAATGATAAACTAATTCACATATTATATTGATACAATATAAACAATGACAATATTGTGATAAGAATAATACACTTAAGAGTCAAATTGAATGCCATATGTATTTAGCGAAGCTCGGATGAGCACTAATACTCTTGTGATTCTTAAAAATGACGTCATGTAATTCAAATTTCAGATTTGGAAAAATTGAGTCGAAATATTCGTACACTTATTGTTTAGAACTAAAACGAAGTGGAACGTAAATGGTGTATCACATTATGTGAAACGTAATAACTGAATACCATTTGACAAGCCATTATTTTCCTTAAATTTAACATTACTTGACTCCAATCGTTGACTCTTATCTTAGTACATGTTTGTCCACTGACTTAACGTTGGAATGTAACGTAGGTTGCCATGTGTCCATCCAATGCTATGTTGGTAAGCGTTGTTGAACATTTCCTCTACCAAAATATCACTAACTTCTATAAAGAACTGCATGCCCATCCCGGAGGACAAAAAAAATGGATGCTTAATTTGAATTCAGCAGTTGGCCTAAGAATATGCACACAATTTATAAAAAATAACTGAGAATATTATAAACCAAGACTGAATAATATTGAGTTTGGGCTTACCTTGTCCTTGCATCAGTAGTCATCAAAGAGCTTATAAGTAATTGATGGTTATGAAATGCTAAGAGTATAATTGCTTACCTTGAAGTGATTTTATGTTCATGTCAATTTTTGCTTCCCACCTATCAGTTCCATTTTTAATTAGAATGTTTCTAGGCTTTAAATTACCATAAGGAGTCTTCTTATGGAGATGAATAAGTCCTTAGATTACATCCCAGCACAATTATGCGAATTCTAATTAATAAACTAGACATAAACATTAAATAATTATAATTTACTGCATAAATAACGAAATATTAAATTTACTTACTTCATTATTTCTAGTAAATGAAGGTTGAGATTATCTATGTCTCGTTTTGTGGAATCCGACGGTCTCGTTAAATTTGAATCACTTGGGTTTTTCTTGTGCAAGAAATAATCCTGAAGATTGAAATCACCGCGTTCCATATATAGCTCAACGATGTCTTTATTCTCTCTTGTCCCGAAAATTGGACAATCTTCCCCTCAAAATTCACCCTCAATACTTGAAGATTTGTGTTCAAATATGCACTATAATCTTTGGGCAACACTTTGACAGCTCCATTTACTGTACTGCAAAGAGAAATACGAAAAAAAAATTAGCTTAACATTTATTTCTTCAACATTTTCTGAATATGAAAGTTGTAAAATAAAGATTAAGGCAAATAATCCAATAAAATAATCCTCTGAAAACCATCATAACATAAATAAATATTTAAATCATATAAGATGAGTAATATGTACTTATTTACTTCATTTGAAGTAGACATAAATAATGTATACTAATTCAAAATTGGCTAGCACGCAAACCAACTTTGTGTGAATTTTATCATGCCTTAGAAATGAAGAACATGCACTGTGGTATAAATAAATAATGTACATTGTGGTGGAAATAAAAAATGCGCATTGTGGTAGAAATAAAAAACGTGTACTGTGGTAGAAATAAAGAATGTACGTTATGTTAGGAATAAAAAAACGTGCATTAACCTAGTCCATCTTCGTCCATCCATCCACCAATGGAAATTATAAAAATGTTGGATGCTTATCAAAGTCATAAAAATATGACTGCCATTGATCATAACAGCGACACCACTTTAGGAAAATTTTTGGGGTACGAATTGTCCTAAACTAGTAATTGTATTGAGATCAGTGGATTCTTTATTTTTGTTATTTTGATAAGTGAAATTAAGGAGTTGGTACCTATACATTAGCATCGTGAACATTGCAATTTATCTTAAATAGTTTTTTTATGTAGAATCATTAGGTCTTTTTTAGATTTAAGTTATGTTAAGCTGCAACAACTAAGTGAAAATGCAAAGTTATTTTCCTTGCAGAAATCGCTTTAAGGGAGATTTGTACTATTGATCAAGTCATTGGAGTCTTATTTCCCCCAATTTTTTTCCTAAAGAATTTGATTGTTCCACAAAAACAGAGGCACTAGTTATGGATGTTTTGTGAATTCCTAATAAGCCCACGACACTAATTATAGCATGAATGACTATCGTTATAAATAACAAAACAAAATTATTTGTTTTAACTATGATCACTAGAGCCTAAAATAATGTATTTTTTTTATATGTGTAACAATTGATGTTTATTGTTAATTCACTTTATTTACGAAGATTGAAACCCTATAAAAGGAAACTTTAGATTGAGTTTGTCAATTGTTGGAGTTTCCACATTGGGATAAGTACCCAGAGAAGTGCGGTGTGTGAAAATTTTGTTGCCACTATGAAAACTTGCAATTGTTGAAATATTGTGTAAACATTTAATAGAACTCTTTGTAAATTGGGAACTGATGAAATGATTATTTTTTCTGACAGCAAATTGCTAAGTGACTTCTCGCCCATCACCTTCTTCATGATGGTCGATTCTGGAATCTGAATTGTTGCATCTACTAATGTAACACCAAATCGTGTTCGTCTGACATATCAAAGATTTGTGTATGCTATGATATATTTTGTGGAATCTTCGTATAGTACAGGGCTGTATGTCATATAGCCTACTTTTTTCACTTGAACAACTGGTATTTTACTGGTTGTTCATTCAATAATTTAAAAAATAATTTTTAGTGCAGAAAAGTAAAATAAAATGACTTTTTTATTTATAGGTTCACATGTTTCAACTTAGTAGTCTACTAGATTTGTGTTTGATATTCTTACTAAATTTGTTAAATGCCAATATTTTGGGTTATATTCCAAGTGTCTTTCACTTATTGTTGGATCAATTCCAAATACTCGTTACATTTTCTCTCTTATTGGTTCATATGTTTCACCTAATTGTTTAATATTCTCATTAACTTGGTAAGATTTCAATTATTTGGGTTATATACTAAATTTATTTTTTATAGTTTTATTTTTGGTTAGGTATGTCCCTCATTTCAGTTATACTTTCTCCCTCATGGGTTTATATATTTTAACTGTTATTTCACTGATTTTGCGTTTAACATTTCAATTAACTTAGTAAGATTCCAGTTATTTAGGTTAAATACCCAAATTACTTTTTTTGTTAGATTAGTTCCTAATTTTGGTTAAAATTTTTCATTTATAGGTTCATATGTTTCAACTTATTATTCCGTCGATTTTACGTTTGATATTTCTACTAAATTTGTTAAATACCAATATTTCAGGTAAGATTCCAAGCAACTTTCATTTTCCATTGGATGAGTTCCTAATTTTCGTTACACTTTCTCTATTGTTGGTTCATATGTCTCAACTAATTGTTACTCTTATTTTGCATTGAATATTCCGATTAATTTCATAAGATTACAATTATTCGGGTTAGGTACCTCATTTGTTTTTCATAATTTTATTTTTGGTTAAGTAGGTCCCTAATTTTGCTTATATTTTCTTGCTTATGGGTTTATATATCAATTATTATTCTACTGGTTTTATTTTCAAGATTCCAATTAGCTTGATAAGATTGCAGTTATTTGAGTTAAATACCGAAATTACTTATTTCGATTAGATTAGTCCCTAATTTTGTTTAATCATTTTAAGTTATAGATTCATATATTCCAACTTATTAGTCCACCGGTCTTGCACTTGATATTCCTACTAAATTCCTTAAATGCCAATATTTCGGCTTAGATTCCAAGTAACTTTTATTTTCCATTAAATGAGTTCCAAATTTTTATTACACATTCTCTTATTGGTTCATGTGTTTCAGCTAATTATTCTTCTAGTTTTGTGTTGAATATTCCCATTAACTTGGTAAGATTTCAATTATTTGGGTTAAATATCAAATTTACTTTGTAATTTTTTTATTAGATTAGTCTTTAATTTTGGTTACAATTTCTCCCTTATGGGTTCATTTCTTTTAACTATTATTCTACTACTTTTGTGTTAAACATTCCCATTAACTTGGTAATATTCCAATTATTGGGTTAAATAGTCAATTGACACGACTCAAAAATATTTAATTTTCCTAAGTATAAGAGTGCCTAGTTATACTTAGTTCGGTGAGTCCGAGGTTGATCCACAAAGAAAATATTTAATTTGTTTATTTTAGTTTATCTAAAAAAAAAATTTAAATATGTAAAATTTAATTTGAGAAAAACTATGAAATTAAATTAGTTAAGCTTATAAATCCACTCTTAGTAATAAATACAATCTAATCAATTCTTTTTATTTTTATTTTATTGCCCAAAAAATCAATTGTATATATTATAATTATTTTCTCGTTAATTTTATTATCAATTAAGTACTTAATATGCCAAAACTTAACTTATCTACTATAAGTTAAAATACCATTTTACCATACTTTATACTAAGATATTAAGAATTTAATGTACCAAATCCCTTGTTTGTCTACAACAATCAAAATTTCAAAATATAAATTATGGATAAAATTAGATAAAAATAATTTAATTCATATAATTAAAAATAAAATTTGATTATATCATACTATCTTACTAAGAGTTTCACATTCCACTAACTATTAGTATTTAGCTAAACATATTTGAAATAAAAGAAATTATTAAAATTAAAGAAAACATCATTAAAAAAAGATATTTGAAATTGAAAATAAAACTGATTTTATTTATTAAAGATTTATTACAAAGAGAGATGAGAAGAAGAAATTAAGGGAAAAGAAGTGAAGAAAAGGTGCAGAGAGGTGTATTCTCCCCCTTTCTATTTATAATAATACATGATTAATTCACACCACACAAATAAATAAAATTAATTATATCTTAACCATATATTTGTCTCACTAATAAAATATAAACCTAATGTAATCCACTCAAGCACACCCAATGTATTCACTAACAATTATCATATCTAATATGATAAAAACTTATAATTTCACAATTATCACATTTACCATGGTAAAAACTTATAAATTTACAACAAAATGTGCGGATCCTTCTTGACAATGACCTAACTTCTCGGACTTTCAGAATCTAAATTTGGCATCCATACATTTGTTTAGAGCCTCAAATTATGGGAAATTATTATTTTTATTTAATAAATACACAAAAATACACAAAATCAAATATTTAGAAAAATAATTAGAAATTCACAATATGTTACATAAATACAAATAAAATTATAATATAAGTATAAAATAACATTTTTACCCCTTAAATAAATATATAATTTTTAACATTAATCATCAATGTACTTATATTACCAAAAACAATAATATTAATAAGGTGAATTATGTTTGACCCTTTACTCTTTTAGTAAATAACAACTTACTATATAGTACTGAAAATCTTTATTGCAACCCTTAATCTTTTCCAATATTTTGGTCTATAATTTAAGTCCATTTTTTTCTATTTTCATTACTTCAGATCTCCTGAATTTGATCGTATATATACTTGAGCATTTAGTCTTTATACATATTTATTCTCATTTTATCATTTTAATTAATTATTTTTAGGTATCAAGTAAATTAATGCATTTATTTTCAGCTTTCTCTTCATTCTTTAAATAATTTCTTTAACTTTTTAAAACTTTGAAAGTAAATACAAAGTAGATGTAAGAGCCAAGAGGTGCATGCAATTGCTGTATTTTTTAAAAAATAAAAATTAATTTTTTAAAAGTTTTGACAGCATAAATTATAAAAATGCTTAAATTTACAAAAGTTGAAACTTTCTTAATTTATTTGTATCGAACTATCTTTTTTTCTAGGGGGGGTGTTCAATTGAATTGATAAGATTTCTTAAACTTGAATTTATTTATGCTTAGCTTTTGATCTTTATAAATGTTACATCCATTTTATCATTCAATTAATCATGTTTATTTATCTTTAAACTAAAATAAACCAATAATTATGTTTTTAATTTGAATTAAATTTTTACTACTCTATTTTGCTTTTCAAATTAGTTTTATTAACTTATAATTATTATAATAATATAATTATAAATATTTCAACAAAATGTTTATGTTATTAATTATAAATATTATTATATTATACTTGTATTATTACCACTATTATTAACATTTTTTTTTCTTATAATGAGTATTCTTCCTTCTCGTTTTTAAATATGTATATAATTTTCAATTTAAAAATAAGTTCTTCAATTTTGAAAACTTAGCTAAAATAATGTTTAGAATTTATTATGGCCAATATGGTACTACGAAAATCTAACATCATAATAAGAACATTTTGTAATACGATTTTGCATGCTTAATTAATTTATCTTTTTCAAATGGTCTTTTTTACTCATAAATTTGTTGGCATTTATTTCCAAATAAAATTATAATATCCTACCAATTTATCCAATGCACTTAAAAATTAATCAAACCAAGATTTCCATTAGAAGAATGAGAACTTCGAAACTAAAACAGTTACTGACAATAAAAACCTAATGTGAGGCTTATTAAAAAGTTAGAATTGCAGAAGGAGTCCAGCCTAAAACCACTTCTGTTCAGAAATTATTTTTACAAGTTTGTGAGAAAATAACTCTTTAAAAACTTTTAACATCAATAAAACTATTACAAAATTAAATCAATTCACAGCTTCCAAAAGCTAAATCAAATGCAACTAATTTGGGATTTATATTTCATATGTCTACATAAAAAAGTACAAAAACCAAATGATATTAGAAAAAGGCCGTGAAAAAGTAATAAAAATATTCAAATTTCAAAGGCATGATTTAAATTCTTAGACAGGATCAAATAATATTGTTTTCAACAAAAAAATTGAAATTGAAATATAATATATAACACAAAAATATATTCTAATTTTAATAACATATTTTTTTTTGATGAATTTTTTAACCAATATCCAAAATATAGAAAAAAAAATTCTTGACTAGCAGAATGAGTAAATGAAACTTGAGGTGTTGAAATATCTTGTTTTAGTTTAAATGAATTGGAAATTTGGTCATGAAGTTAATCATCTATACTTGAGGTTTTGACATTTTTTCGCATTTATGCTCATTTATCATTTAAGTAATTGTTATTTTGCTAAAAAAACTTTTTTTTCTTAGTTGACTGTCACTCTCTTTTAAATATATATACAATTTTTAAGTTACAAAATAAGTTCTTCAATTTTTGAAAGCTTAATTAAAATAATTTTTCAATGTTTATTATGACTAATATATTGCATAATGAAAATCTAATAGCAGAGTAGCAAAATTTATGATTATGAGTTAAGTGTGTCTAATTTATTAGTTTTTCAAATGATTTGTTGGAATTTGCTTGTAAATGAAATTATAACCTACTAATTTATCCAGTACACTAAAAAATGAATCAAATAAAAATTTCCATTCATCTACACAGGTTTACAAGAATTTTTTACAAGCTTTTAGAAAATAATTTAGAAACTTTTGACATAAAATAAAACCAATACGAAAATTAAATCAATTTACAACATCCGAAAACTAGAATTCAAATACTACTTTATTTCAAAGGTCCTTGCATACAAACAAAATAGAAAATAATAATAATAATAATAATAATAATAATAATAATAATAATAATAATAAAATAAATAAATAAATGATAATAGAAAACAAGGTCAAGAAGAAACAAATAACATTCAAATTTTCAAATGCATGTTCTAAATTCTAGGGTAGGACCAAATAAGTCTTATCTCCAACCAAAAAAAAAAAAAATTAATGTGAACTAAACACAAAACTATTTACTAATCTCTAACAATATATTTTTTTAAAGAAATTTTTTAACAACAATATTAAAACAGAAAATTATTCTCGGACTAGCATACTTGTTCTATGCAATTTTTATGTCAACCTTAATTTAACGATAAACTATCTTTGAAAGATAAAGAGGAGAGTACATCTACAATAAGCAAGAACAAAATTGATTGCATGAACGATTCTAGAATGAACAAGAACAAAATTGATTGCATGAAGAACATAAATCATCAAATAGTATCTACTATGAGCAACTTACAAAATACAATAGAAACTAAGCACCTAAAAATAACTGTGAAAATTTCATCAGCATATAGATTTGTTCTTGTGAGTAAAATGCATTCAAAATCTAAACCTTGTTAATTTATCCATTTACTTATACATTTATTGTAGTTATCATAATTCTAATAATTTGTCAGCATACCCAAACAATCGGTTCAGGTAGCCAGAGCATGTAAAATATCTAGATTACTAATTACCATAGCATTTAAAATGTTAGTAATATCAATACCACAACAGGGGGGAAAACTCAAATCAATATATTTTTAGTTTTTTCTTTCATTTTTCTAGCATGAAACATTGGAATGAAATAAAACTGCTGCAAAAATCAATATTACACTGTTTCCTATTGTAGATTTACAATATGCAGCAGAAGAATGAAATAGCAAGAATGTAGAGTGCGAGCAGCCCACTGTCACCGTGATAGCAAGAGGGCCTACACTTGCTAGCGGTTCTAACAGGGCACGAAAGTATCATGGAAGGTATGCAATGACTAGTATAGAAGTGCTCTTCAATTTGCCCACAATGAAGAAGGCGAAAGTGAGACAAAAGCCGATCATATGGACAGATGATGAGGAGGAGGGCATTCTGTATCCTCACGATGACGCCCTGGCGATAAGATTAAATGTAGCTAGCAGAGAATTTAATCGGATACTTATAGATATGGGGAGTTCAGTGGACATACTCTTCAAATTAACTCTCAAGGAGATGAGAATTGCAAATCTAAAATCGGAGCACACGAATACTTATTTGAAAGGATTTGGAGGAGGAAGGTTGATTCCAATAAGGTTTGTAGAGGTGCCAGTTACTATAGCCTCGAGACCATCTGAGAAGGTTATAATGCTAGACTTTGTTGTTGTTGAAGAAAACAGTCTTTACCAGATGATCTTTGGGCATCCGTTTGTGAGGATAAGTTAATGTGCCGCGTCCACTCAGTACTTGGCACTCAAATACGGGGTGAATGGGGGTAGTAACTGTAGCTAAAGCGACCAGATAACTATGAGTTATTACGCCACAACAGTTAAAGAAACCTTACAGATTACTTCATTGAACACCTAAGAAGACTCTGTGAAAGGTCGACATGAGCCAGTTGAGACCCTAGAGGAGGTGATAAAAGAAAAGGATGACCTAGACAAAGTCGTAAAAATCGGGTCAAGTTTAAGCCAAAACTTGAAAAACGAGCTGATAAAATGCTTAAGGTCTCATGCATCTATTTGCCTAGTCACACGAGGATATGCCGGGGATTGACCCGAGGATTGCTTGTTATAAGTTAGTGATAAGGAAGGATGCAAAACCGGTAAAGCAAAAGAGGAGGTGTTTCAACCAGGAAATGTACAAAGCCATAAACATAGAGATAGAGAAGTTGCTGCGAGCAGGATTCATTAAGGAAGCCAAGTATCCAAAATGGATCTCTAACGTTGTCCTAGTGAAGAAGGCGAATGAAAAATGGCGGATGTGTGTAGTTATCACCAATCTTAACAAAGCATGCCCGAATGATAGCTTCCTCCGCCCAAGATCGACAAGTTAGTCGATTCAACAACAAGGCACAATCTACTCAAATTTATGGATGCCTTTTCCAGTTATAACCAAATACCCATGGATGAGCAAGATGAGGAAAACACCGCATTTATTACTAAATGGGTTTATTTTGTTACAGGGTAATGTCGTTTGGTCTAAAAAATGCAAGGGCAACGTATCAAAGGCTAGTGAATAAGATCTTTAATCCCCTAATTGGACGGACTATGGAAGTTTACGATGATAATATGATCACAAAGTCCAAAGATCTGGCAAAACACACACGACATTTGGAGGAGACCTTTGAGCTACTTAGAAAATTCAAGATGAAGCTTAATCTCGAGAAATGCGCATTTGAGGTTTGCTTAGGAAAATTTTTGGGATTTATGGTGATTCATAAGGGGGTCAAGTCTAACCCCAAAAAGATAATGGTGATCACAAAGATGAAATCTCCTCGAACACTAAAGGAGATTTAGAGTCTAACGGGAGAGTTAACATCCCTTAATTAGTTCATATCGAAGGCAACAAATAACTGCCACGATTTTTTCAGGTTATGAAGATGGGAAAAAAGATGGAGTGGACTGCTGAATGTGAAAAGGCGTTCTTATAGTTGAAAGAATATCTTTAAAGCCCCGTTATTATCAACACCCCGAGATGGTGATATACTGTATTTGTACCTGATCGTGTCTAAATGGGCAACCAGCTCAGTCCTAATAAGGGAAGAAACAAGAATCCAACGCCCTGTATACTACACCAGTAAGGCATTACTCAATGCCGAAACTCGATACCCGCGATTAAGGGTGGGACTTTCAGTTTACGGTTCAATTTTTTTAGTTTTCGGTTCACTTTACAACTTGTTCGGGTTTGAGAATTCAACCCAAACGGGTTGGAAACTTATTTTAGTTTGATGCGATTTGGTTTGAAATTCTATTGGTTCGGTTTTAGGTTGTGAATTTCGGATTGCAAAACAGTTTGGGTTATTAATTCGGTTCGGGTTAATAATTTGGGTTGGGTTAATAATTCGAGTCAAACCAATATTAGACAAAAACAAACAAATTAAATAACAAAATAAGCAAATAATGAAAACATTCAACAAATGATGAAATTTTCAAGTTATCAAAACATCAAATTCAACACCTAATTGAAAATATTCCACTACAAATTACAATAATAAAAGAAAATAACAATAAAGAAAAGAGCTTCCTAATTCTAATTCCAATTTCCAAGTCATGAAGTTAATCCAAATAAATAAAAACAACCATAATCAGCCCATTAGCAACAATTAGCCTCCATTTCGCCATCAACAAACAGAAAATGATAAAGCAAATCACTCTATTCTACCAAAAGAAAAAGAGCAAATCAGCCCATTAACAACAATTAACCTCCACCAAACAAGCATCGACAACCAATATATCTATCAATCCTTCATTCTTTACCCAATTGTTTTTTTCTAAAACATCATAACACCACCAAATCATATAATTTATTCTTTTTCAACTAACTATTATTGCAAGTATAAGCCTCAATTGCAAATAGCTCATATTTATAAATATGCACATGATGATTAACAATTCAATAATACATCAATCCTAGCCTTTGTAAAAATAAAAAAGTTACCTAATTGCAAGCAACTAACCAGTCAAAAGTCTTCTTGTTGAAACACTTGGATGGTCCGATTGTGTTGATTTACGAAGCTCTACATGAAACAAAAAGACTTAAAATTAAATAATTCATAAAATAAATAGCCAAAACGTCTTAATAACATAATCATAAAATACTTATATACTATACCTTTTGCAAGTGCATCCATAAACTGATTTTCCTCGACAATACTTGAAGGTTATTTGTCGCATCCTCGAAAAACGAAGATCGTAACCAATTTTGTGTGAATATACGTTTTTCCACCATGTCAAGAGTTATAGCACTCATATATTCATCTAGAATATGACCTCCCGTACTAAAAGTGGACTCGGATGCAATAGTAGATACCGAAATGGCAAGAACATCTCTTGCTATTTGCGATAAAATTTGGTACTTCAAACTATTAACCTTCCACCATAACAAAATATCAAATTGAGTACCCAATGAATTAGGAACTTGAAATTCAACTGTTTCTATTAAGTAAAGATCTAACTCATTTAACAATTCTATATTATCTCTTGTCTCAGCAACCATCATCATCGGCATTACCAAAGTCAAGAAAAGTCAGCCCACTATTAAACCCGCAACCACTAGCATGGCTTGTATTTGCACTTCCACTTGCACTAACACTTGTACTAGCACTTGCACTCAGGTGTTTTTCACTATACTTTTTATCTCACCACATTTCGCAGTATCCTTACCATATAAACTCTCAAAGAAAACTACTATGAAATTCATTTTGCTCCGTGGATCTAATATGGTCGCAACAATCAACAAATGTGGATCAACATTTTTAGACATTGAATTCAAAACTTTTTCAACTTTGCATATCTCATTGTAGCAATTACTCGATGTCACCCTTAAAGAAATAAAAAATCCCAATGTCGCATCATAAAAAATTTGCAAAGACCTAACCATTTCTCCTACCACTCCCAACCATGTCCTTTTTTTCACAAAAATAAGCATCATAAAGCTTATCCTCCTTTATCATTCGATCAAAAGTCGGCTTAAACTTCAAAGTGGTCATGAACATGATATAGTAGAATTTCACCTAGTAGGACAATCTAAAATCACACTTCCTCGAGAAATTTGACCATTTGGCCCTAAAGTCTTCTCTTGCTCAACACGAATTTTAAATGCTTGTAACCTTGTAGTGGATGACATCACATACTTCACAGCATTACATATACTAACAATGCTCTTGTCTACTTTGCCCAACCCTTCATTAGCAATAAGATTAAGAATGTGTGCACAACAACACACATGCAAATACTCACCATCCAACAATAAGGCATCATCCCTCCAAGTCTTCAATTTATTAGTCAAATGCCGAATGGCACTATCATTACCACTTGCATTATCCATGGTGATTGTAAACACCCTCTCGATACCCCAATCAAACAAACATTTTTTAATTTGCTTACTAATCGTCTCCCCTTTATGATCACAAACCATGTTAAAACTAATGATCTTTTTGTGCAACTGCCAATTATCATCAATAAAGTGAGCAATTATTATCATATAACTGGTTGTAATTAAAGTCCAAATATCGGTGGTGAGACTTTTTGCTTACTATCACTCAATAACTCTTCAAAGAAGCCCTTTCAGCAAAAAACAAGTCAATGATATCCTCAGTAATGGCTCTACGTGATGGGACAACATATCTCGGACATGCAACATTATAAAAATGCCTAAATTCGATATTCTCCACATGTGAAAATGGTAGCTCATCAAGAATAATCATTTTAACAGTTACCCTTCTAACAGCATCCTGACTAAACCCCCTAACTACAAGCCGACTACTATTTTCACTCCCACTAGTGGTTCTTGAGCTAAAACTGCTTGGTTGTCTTGATAGTTCTTGTACTCCTCACATCTTTCAATATGGTTTCTCAAAGTGCTAGTCTCATCCAATGAACTTTTACATGCATATTCTTGACCAAAATAGTTGCACTTGCACTAGTCTTGATTTTCCGCTAATCGAGTGAAATGGTTCCACACTATTGATCTTGGAGCCATTATTTTTCTTGGCTTCGGTGGTTTTGTTGTTGTCATTGATGATCTCCTCCTCTTTGATGCAGATTGGGCAACAGTAGTAGTTGGCCACTAACTTCATCAAAATCAGAATCATTTGATTGGGAGTTGTCGCGAACTCTTGAATTATCTGATGCCGACATCTGAAATCATAATACAATCATATATAATTAATTTTTCTATAATTATTATTCTTACATTCATAAACAATTAAAAAAGTTCGATTTGGCAAATTAAATCTGCAGTTCAAACTTTAAAGGATAGACACAGCCAAAAAATTACAATGTAATTATATTAACAAAAAAATATTGTAGAACTTTCTAAATAAAAGCTTCAACTATCTTGATGCCGGTAAATAATAAAATAAAAATAAGCTTAGGTCTCTTTCGTTCACAATTTCAATGTTTATATATTTTTCAAGCTAATAAAGTTAGTGGAAACACATAATAAAATTCTCACCATTTTGTAAGCCAAAATAATCATATGTTGGTCAATTTAAGTGCAAAATCCAAAAGGCACCCCAACATAACACTATTTAGTACACCTACTTTTGAAATTATTCACCAATCAATTGAATTCTTTTACCTAAGCTATTTGTTTTAGTGCTCAAAACCCACATGGAGCTAGTTCCTTTTTTTTCTTCTTTAACGGAGTATTATTTTTTTAGAAAGTAAATACAAGATAAGAAATTTTAAATAGAAATAATCAAGTCAACGACACACACAGTAGTACATAACAATGCAAGAAAATGCAGCCAAGCAAAATTTTGGTTCAACTTACCATGCGAGACGACTGGACGACGAGCTGTAATAGCGTCGTTGTGGGCGTTGACGATTTTCTATGCTGGCGAGCGGCGACAGTAAGCTAATGGCAAAGGCGCAGTTGTGGCTCGTATGAGAAAGCCGAGAGGAAATTGGACGGTGAAGGCATGACGCATGAGGGAGTGGTGGTGCAACAACATCGACGTAGAGCGGTAGAGGAACTGCCAGACGAGATCGATTTTAGTTAGGGTTAAAGAATTTGAATTTGGGATTTTGGTTAGGGTGTAAGAATCGAGTTTGTGACTTGTGAAAAATTCAATTAGTAGTGTCTTGTCTCTTGTGTATGTGATTGTGTGAAGCAATGAGAATTTGGAAATATGGACACGATTATGGGTTTGGATATTCGATTTGGGTTTTCTTTTATTTGTCAAGTGTTAAAAACTTATCAGTTTTGAAATTCGGTTCGGGTTTACCCGAATCGAATTTCGAAACCAATCAGGTCTGAAGATATAACATGTTCAGGTTTTAGGGCTAACCCGAACCGAATCGAAAACTGAATAAAATTTCAGGTTCGGTTGGATTCGGGTCAACCCAACCCGAACGCCCACCCTTACCCGCGATTGGAGAAATGGGCTCTAGCATTGATATCAGCAGCTCATAAATTGAGGCCGTACTTTTAGGCGTATCTAGTGGTGGTGGTAACAGACCAACCCCCCCTTAAACAGGCCTCTGGTCACCTAGTAAAATGGTCAGTAGAGTTAATTGAGTTTAACATAAGATATAGGCCGCGAGTAGTTATTAAAGCGCAAGCTTTGGCAGATTTTGTTACAGAATGCACAAAGTCGGATAAGGGGGTCAGTGAGGACCAACTAATTAATGAAGAAAATTCGAACAGAGTCTTGTTGATAATGGTTTATAAGTCTTGTAGGGAATAAAAATTCAGAGCAGGGGTGGTGATGCGTAGCCTAGAAGGAGTTGAAGTTTCTTATACTGTGAGATTCGAGTTTAAGGCAACCAATAACCAGGCATAATATGAAGCTCTTATCCCCGAATTTATCCTCACAGCCATTAAATCAAGATTCAACGACTGGTCAAACTTCAAAAGTCAACATTACATGTGGCATCATGGAAAGCTTCTAATTCAGTCAAAGAACGGTTGATACTTAATGGGTTAATGGGTGGATCGGGTCGACCCAAATACAAAAGTTCGGATCCCACAACTTGCTTCACCAACCATTGTCACGCGGCACGATCGTGGCCATTGAATTATAAACAGTTGAGATTTAGTCAAAATTGACAGATATCCAAAGCACTCATATCTATTATAAGCTCATTTTATCATCCAATCAGTGCTTGTCAACACAAAAAGTCAACTTTTTGCACAAGCTCAATTTTAGGCCAATCTTGACTCATCATAAGGTTTTCAAACCTCCACAATCTAAATTTGACATCCGTTTATGTGTTTGAGGCCTTGAATTACGTGAAATTAATATTTTACCTAATAAACATATAAAAATAAATATAGTTATGACAATTAATAATTCCTAATATATTACATAAACAAAAATATAAATTATAATATAAGTACAAAATAACATTTTTTATCGTTTGATAATCAAACAATTTTTAATACTAATCATATTTCAAATCACTTGTTTCCTTGCGGATAATTATTATGTAAAAGGACACAATTGTCAAAGGGAGCCAATGTGCCAAATATTTCTAAATATTTCAAATCACATATCGTATTATGTAGAATGCTTAGTTGCATGTATACTCATTCAGTAGAATGTACATTTACCCATAGGCATATTCCATAGAATGTATCTTTACTCATAGGCGCATTCTGTAGATTGTTTATTTACCTATAGGCACATTTTGTAGAATGTATATTTGCCTGTAGTCGCATTCCATAAGATGCTTGTTGGCTTGAAGGTTTATATTTAGAAATATTTTCTAAGTGTCTGGGTCATTCTTTGTAAATAATAAAACTAGCTAGATTTTTTTTTGCAAAATCATGCTTCTAGCGTTTTTTCAAGGACGATCCCTTTAGGCATTCTACTTAAAAACATTTTCTAAGTGCCTTGGTCATTCTTTGTAAAGAATGGACCTAGGTCATTATTTGTAAAAAAAAATACCTAAGTCATTCTTTGTAAAGAACAATCATTGGACTTTCTTTGCAAAATAACAACTTTGGCAATGGTCGAAAGCTCTCCCTTTGTGCATTCTACTTAGAAATATTTTGTAAGTACCTAGGTCATTCTCTGAAAAGAATGGACCTAGGTCATTATTCATGAGAGGTAGACATAGGCCATTCTTTGTAAAGAATGAACTAAGTCTTGTTTTATTGAATACTTGCCCTTTAGGTGTTTGACTTAGGAATATTTTCTAAATACCTATGTCATTCTTTGAAAGGATTAGACCTAGGTTGTTCTATGTAAAGAATGAGCCTAGGACATTGTCTGTAAAGAATGGACCTACGTCTTTTTTGTAGAGTTGTGCCTTTGGCGTTTTGTCAAAGACCCACCCTTTAGATGTTTTGATTAATAGTAAAAATTGTACATTTAATAAATCTTAAAATCATCATTTTTCACTTACAGTGGTGATAACACTAACAATTTCATCACATTTACAAATGCTTAACCTATTTTATGAATTGTCTATTTGTTTTTAAGACTGATTTTTGTGATTTGTAGGAAATCCCTAAATCATGCTAGGATTGAAAACTTGGATGTTAAATTAGAATTCTGGAAACTCAAAAGCATTTGGAAGAAATGCTAGCCCTTTGATTCGGCATTATTTGTCAACAGTTGAGATCGTACCATGTATTTAAGCTTCCATGCACCTTTTTGTACTAGATTTAACACATTAAATTGGTAGCTCAACTACCTCGGCAAATGAGCAAAAAGAGGCTTAGATTGTGACTTTAATTTTAGCCATTGATTACATTTAATCCAACAATCCATAATGATTGTAAATTAAGACGCTTGGATTGTATTACTAAATCTCATTGTAAGGTTGTGATTAAAGCTCACAAAAAATATTATCTAAATACCCACATTTGATCACTCAAAATTTGCCTATATAAAGGTAAGAGCTCTCACAATTAAGGGTGTACTAGCTTTTAGGAGGAACAAGAAAATAAGAAAGCATTGTGTGGCGGATTTTAGGGATGTGCATTTTAGGTGTAAATCTAAAGTGACTTTTAGGAAAATATATCTTTGTTTTCAATTTTCTTTTATTGTACTATGCAAAATTTATTAAATAAAATGACTAATTTACTTTTAAACAGGAGTGGCTAAATATTCTAAGATAAAGTGAAAGATGGCACTCAAGGATTCAAAATCATAGAATTAATTACTCTCTCAAGTGAGTTTCAAGTTCATTTTATTTGTTCATGTTTATAATTTGTATTTTTTCTTTGTTAGTTACTTTTATGTCATGTTAATTTGTAGATCTAGATCTCCTTGGATCTATATAGAATTTTGATATAATGTCGACACTCTAAAATATATGTGGTACATTAGGTACTTGATCCCATATTTAAACATATAAGTGGTTAATTAAAAATTAAATGGCATAAAAATTAATGGGTAGAAGAAATGCAAATTATAATTATAAGAGAATATTATACCATATTTGAAAACGAAGAGTGAATCTCATAACCTTTGCATTTTTTCTAAATCGGTCTCTATTAATTTCTTTTTTTGTAATTAATTTTTGTTTAATAATTAACTATTAGATTTATTGATTCCTTATGGTTCAACCTCGGACTCACTGGGTTATATTAAGTAAATACTTATGCTTGGGAGTAATCAACACTTTTGAGTTGTGTCACTTTTGAATGGACCTGAGTTGTTCTCTGTAAATAATGAGCCTAATGAGCCTAGTTTATTCTTTGTAAAAAAATGGACCTAGTTCATTTTTTGTAAAGAATGGACCTAACTCTTTCTTTATAGAATCACCCTTTTGGCATTTTCTCGTATCTTACACTTAGACACTTTATTATGAACTCTAAGTATCGAGAATATTCGTATGGGCGTAGGTTATTCTTTGCAGAAGATTTTTATTGGCCCTGTATTTTTCGGGCTTTTAGGCCTTTTGTAATTTGGTCTAATAAAGGCCACACAAGTGTTACTTTTCAATTTTGAGAACTAAGACTTTTATTTAATATTTTTATCAAACTTTGCTTGGTGTTTTCCTTCTATAAATTGAAACTAAATTGCTTCAAATGTAAGCGGTTTTGTAGATAATAGCCCTAGGCAATTCTTGTAGATCCGTACTCTTAGGCATTTTAGTCAAGATTTGTCGGAGCTTTAAGTAACACTCACCCTTTAAGTCCCATAAAACGATGGCAACGGCTATGGTGCGACAATCATAAAAAAAGTTTGGATTTAAAAAAAAAATTGGTTGTTTAAATTTGCAGTAAGTTAAAATGATTAAATTTAGATAAGGGTTCGAATTTGTCCCACCCCAACCATAAATTTTTTAACTTATTTTTCGATATTTAACTAGCTTAAATTTCAAAAAATATGGACACAATCTCCCTAGTTATATTAAAATTTACAAGTTTTATAACTTATTTCAAACAACATACACATGAAATTTAGTGTACTTAAGGTTGAAAATTTTCGGATTCGGGTCAACCCGATTGGATTTCGGGTTGATCGGGTTGCTGAAAATTTCATCCGAACTTAATCCGATCCGATCCGAATTAAATGTGGATCAAATCGAGTCAAAATATTGAGTTGAGTTCAGTTCAGATCGAGTTTGGATAACATAAGGTTTGGATCAGGAAATTACCAATTTAACAATACATAGTACATATTGTTAAACTAATTAAATAATTATCAATTTAACATATAATATTCCCCAATACAATCAGAAAAATTACAACTAATCAACTATATATATACACCATAGAATTGGAAGCTTCAAATTTCAAAAAGGAAATTCAGGTTCAGGTTGTCGTTTGCCAGGTTCAAATAGAGCTTGGAGGAACTTGGTGATGTTAAGGCATGGAGTAATAGATTTGTAGGCAATGGTAGTAGTTTGGTTGGTGTCGACGGTAGTGACTGTGGGTAGAATGGGTTTGTTGCATTTGGTGGCACCACAACCACTTTCTTAAGTTTCTTCTTTAATGTGTGTGCATGTGTCCAACCATGTGTGTGTGTGTCACTATTATGTTTCTTGTCTTCTTGAATCTTAAGAGTTGAGATTTGATAGAAAGACGAGAGTAAGATGGGAACTGAAGTAGAGAAGTTGAGTTGAGAGTTGAGAGAGATGAGAGTGTTGGCTGCAAGTTGCTCACTGTTATGTGTTTGAGTTTAAGTGGGCTGAGAGAGGTATGACCGTGTGAATGAGTATGTGGTGTGTGTATAGGCATGTGCTGTGTGGTGGGTGACTATCGTGCCTGCATTAATTCCTTTTTTTTTAGCCAACCTGATCGGATTTTTAGATCGGATCGGGTTGATCACGACTCGATCAAGTTCAGGTCAACTTGGGAGTTTTACTGTTAATATCATTGCGTTTACTATAGAGTTGAAAAGGAAACCAACCCCATACTATTACAATATTTTGTTCCAACAGGCATTTAGGTAAACTGTCACTATAAACAAAACATGTTTGGTCAAATCTTTTGACTAGAGAAAAAGGATGATTGACTGAAAAGAAATGACGCGCGAGGCAAATTTAATAGCCATAAACTATATGTTGTTTAAGTGCATATACAACAAAACAAAGGAACTGCTTCAGTTTTCTTATAAAATAAATAAATAATTGATCTAGGCATTGTGAGTACTTAAAATTAAAATTAACTACTATGTTAAACCATTGTCTCAATAATTCCTTTTGTTCGAAAGCTATACAGTTAGCACTATCATCATTTTTAACAACTTACCCACAAATCTAATACTCTTACTGCCTCTAAAACAATGGTTTTTAAAATGTTTATCACAGGCCATTCATGCCCTTTCCAATAATTGTACCTTATCTTGGGCGTCTTTGGCTTTACGAGAGAAAGCCCGCCAGAGAGTAAACTCAATCTATCTTTCCGGCTCAGTTGATCTTCTCACCTAATATGTTTTGTATGCCCTACCATGGGGCCATCTTGCCAAAAGTGATTTCTAATAAAAGATATCAATCACCAAGATTCACTTTTAACTTTTCAAATTCACTTTCAAGCCACTATAAAGCAATCATTCCAAATGGACCATTAAGGCCACGTTTGGCAAGCATGATTGGACTAAACTAATTGTTAGGATTGGACTAGATTACATTGGATTAGATTAAGGTGATCATATTATAATATCTTATATTTAGTACAATACCGAATTGGATTATGTTAAATTATATTTAAATAATATTAAGTAGCATTTAAATTGATATATGGGTGTGTTTATGTGTATAACTTGTTCGTGAAACATTGTAATAGTAATTAAAATAAATTTAAAAAGCAAGTAATAAGAAGATTAAATGATTTGTAAATATTTTATTGGGTAGTCATAATATAATCAATTTTTATCAAAATTTTAAAATTTTAAATAAAATCAAATAATTAATGGTATTATCAATTTTCATGATTATTAAGTTCAATAATAAATTAAATTATTAAATGGTTAATTTTATTGATAAATTATTAACTATACAAGTAATGAAAAATTAATCTCAAAATTTAGTAGAAGTAAAAGCGCCATTTTCATTAGATCATAGATCATAAATAAAAAATAAATTTAAGTGAATCATAAATAAATAAATAAGATTAAGTATAAATAAAAAAAATTGATGTAAATGAAAGTCTCATAAATAGACAACTTTTCTTTTTTTATCCTTATCCCAACTAAACCCATGTATAAATTAGGATTGCTAATCCCACGATTTTAGATTAAATTCAAACTTAGTCCCCTTTAGTCCAATCCAACTAAGCTTGCTAAACATGAGATAAATATTTTATCTTAAATTACTCCAATCACATACTTAATCCTAGCATCCAAACATGGCCTAATAGAATAAATTTGCCCGACTGCATGTTCAAATATTTTCAATTATTCAGACGAAAATGTAATGTTTGGGTTGGATCACGTAAATGTTTTGTAACACAAGTCCAGTCCTTTAGGCCGGTCTATTAAGGTAATAGGTGTAGAGAATAAGTATTCTAACCTTAGAACTGAACCAAACTGAAACCAAATGGTTCATAAATTTATGAACTAAATGCAAACAAAATTATAGAACTGAACCGAACCGAACCGAATCAAACCAAATTAATTTGGTTCAGTTCGATTCAGTTCTATAATTTGGTCTGTTCAATTTGGTTTGGTTTGATTTTATCCTATATATTCATTATTCAATAAAACAATAATACACTATTAATACAACAATAATTTTGAGTGCATAAATTAATAAACAATAAACAACATAATAAAATCTAACAATAGTAAATTAACATAACAAATTCCAAAAATAATCTAGAAATCCATAAATAATAACCAATATAATAAAATCTAACAATAATAAATTAATATAATAAAGTTCAACAATAATCTAGAAAATCTACTACACATTAGAAAATAAACTTTAAACTTTCATTGGCAACGAGTACTCTCCCAATCACCATTTTGTAATTCTTTAACTTCCACATTCATAATGCTTACATTATCTCTCAAAGTCAAAGTGAGCCATTAGCAAAGCATTAACAATTAAATAAAATGAAACAAAGTGTATGCTATGACATATATAATCTCATATATTAACTAACAAACAAAAATAAAAAAGATAAATTCTGAACCATTTTTTAATTTTAATTTTTCTTAAACCATTTGGTTTGGTAATTTGGTTCGGTTTTGAATGGAACCAAATAAAAAACCAAATGGTTCAAAATTTCTTAAGCATTTGGTTTGTTTTTTAACCGAACCGAATCGAATTGCCATAATGTTGTTCGATTCGGTTTGGCTCAGACTAAACTGAACCAAATGCCCACCCCTAGGATGACATAAAAAATTTGGGGATAATATATGGAAATCATCATCAATTCACTGATATTGATGAAAGGGAACATAAATCTCATTATGTACTGAGTGATACAGTGCAAGTTGAAGAAATTGTGGTATGTCAGTGGTGATGACAGTAAGAGAACATCATTTTATTTTGCTTGGACAGGAAGCAAAGTGTGCTCCCCCAAGAAACAAGATCGAATTTTTGTGATTAATTGGCATTGTGCTTTTTCTTTGCTAGCAAGAAAATGTGCATATGCATATATAAAGAAATCCACAGGATAGAACCTGATTATAGGAATAATGCTTCGAAGTTATCTTTTCACATAGAGGTAGAACAATGGAGAGATTTTATGTAAAATAAATTTAGTCATATTATGCATTTTTTTTTGTCTTACTACTCATGTTTATTGTAGGTATCCTAATTCGTGGGAAAATGTGATACTAAAGGGACAATTTTTATTGGGATGGAGAAATCATTTCCCATATGGAGATTTCTCATCCCCACCCCACTAAATTTATTAAGGAATGGGGTGGAGAATAAAAGTGAAATTTTTAATGGGGTAGGGAATAGACTTGGCGAAACCTTGGGTCCGGTTCGGGTTTGGTGCTACCCGGGACCGGACCGGATGACAAAAATTGATGCCCAGACTCAGGCAAAACCCAGCTTTTGCATGTGCGGGCCAGGCTCAAGCTCGGCATGACCCGGGTCGGGTTGACTCGGGCTTCTAAACCCGTAAACTCTTCTTTTAATTTTTTCATTCATTTTTATCACTCAAATATCAACAAGCAACATGCATGCACATTTCTTGTGTATCATCATAAAAAATTACCTCTTCTCAAGTAAAACTTTCATCTTCTAGAACTCCACCTTATAACAAAACTAACACATTAAGATTCAAAGCATTTTTAGCAAATAAATACTACTAAAATATAATTCAAATAACTTTATACATCGAGAAGTGCAAGCCCAAATCCAATTCTAAGCACACATTAAGGCTTGCAAAGTGTCAGGAAGAAATTTACTACGATGCGGACTCAAAAATTTGCCCCCGTCACTAAAAGCTGACTCAGAGGCAACAGTGGATATAGGAATAACTAAGATATCTTTAGCTAACTCAGCCAAAATAACTTTTGTTCATCTTCCAAAAGGCTAAAATATCAAAGTTCGGAATAGAATCTAACAATTCCTTATCTAAATACCTATCCAACTCTGACTTAGTTACCTTAGCACGTTTATTTTGGCTTCGAAATGTTTCAAACTCATCTACATCCCAATACTTATTTGAATTCGAACAAGATTCAGAACGAGAAATTTCTAATCCAACATTCTGCCTACTACTCATATTCACTGCCTTCGATTCATATTCTTTCACTAAATCATAACAAAGCTTATATGCACACTCAATATGCTCATTTGATGTATCACCATATATCCTTGGGAAATAAAAATGAATTAACATCATCTTATATCTTGGGTCAAGCACAACATCCACAACTAACATCAGATGAATGTTATTCCAATATTTATCAAATTTATCAGCCACAATCCTAATAGCAAGGTTATCAACGGTGCGCCACCTATTAATTGACAATTTCATTTTACATATCAACGGAAAAAAAAACAAATTAGTAGTTGTGTAATTTGTATTTGAAAATATATCTGTTAACATGTAAATGATTTCACATGCTCCACCATTATGATTGCCAAATCCCACTCCTCATCACTTGGCAAGCTCTTATACTGAGGCTCATGTTGTTGCAACTGAGAAAAAAATACTTTTATACATCAATGCTACTTCAAGCATGGCATAAGTAGAGTTTCAACAACTAGGTCAATCCAATTTCAAATTTTTTTTACAGTTAATTTTTAATTATCTAGTAGTTAGCTCAAAAGTTTCATATCTTTTTAGTGTTTGTGTCTTATAATTCACACTCTCTCTAATCTTTTCAAACCCACTTTCTATAATTTTCAACCCATCCCGCACCATCAAGTTCAATATATGAGCAGTACGTCTCATATGAAAAAAAATACCATTAGAAATTAAGGTAACAGTATCAATCCTTAATAACAATTTCTCCACCATTGCATCATTAGTGGTACAATTATGCAATGTCACTGATGATAACTTTCTATCCATGTTCCAATCTAATAGGCATTGTACTAACTCATTAGAAAGGGCATCAGCAGTATGGGGGCTTGGAACATAGATAAACTTATCAAATATTCAAAAGTCGGTATTAAATACACAAACTTAAATTATATTACAATTTAAACTTGAAAAAAATCTAATATAAGTAATAAAAAACTTAAAAGAAAAATTAAGCAAATAAAAAATTATAGACAAATTACCTTAAGACTCGACTATGCAATTTCCAGGAGTTGTCAATGAAATGGACCGTTACAACTATATATCCTTTTTCTGATTACTAGCTATCCATAAATCCGTAGTAATGTCACTCTACCATGATTTTTCCCCAATAAATGCAAAGTCTTAACCTTCTCGATTTGATATAACTTCAAGATCTCGCTCTTCAAAGTATTTCTGCTCATTGGCTTAACTACATACAGGGTTAGCATGTGCCATCATTTCTCGGAAGCCTACATATTCCATAAATCTAAGTGGAAGCTCATGCATTATAACCATTCTTGCTTTTAAACTTGAAACATTTTGATCAAAACTGCCATAACTAATGCCATAAGTTACACCCCTCTTTTAATCACTTTGAGGCTTCCATGAGGTGCTTCTTCTATTTTCGGTTGATTCTTCTTAAAACAAAATGCCACGTGTCTATTCAAAGTCAAAGTCCCAAATTGGTATTTTGCTTTTAAAATTGCACTACAATGCATGCACTTTGCTTTTTGTTCTCTACTAGCCATTATTTTTGTAAAGTGCTCCCAAGTTTCAAAGACTTTCTTCTTTTTTCCGGTTTCTTCCTTACTCTTCTTATCATTCACAGTTGACACTGAAATTTCCTCAACCTCATTATCAATTTTATCTTCGACATTACAAGATAAAATTAGAGCACTCGATGAATTGATTTCCACGTTGTCTGACATTGCACTGCTCTGTTGTTATAATAGCAAAGAAATTAAGGAGACTGTCAAAAATACTAAATTTCATATTTTAGTATTATACATGTTTAATATCATAAAAAATCAGCTCATATTATTGTCTTACTTATGTTTATTATTATCAAAAATCAGTTCGAGCATACAATAACCAACCAAATCAGCATTCAAAAAAATACAAAGCATAAATAAAACAGTATAACACCAAATAATCATAATAATTTCATCATTTTTTTAACTAAGTCCGAAAAAATATATGAAAGGCAAATTTTTTTTTAATCATGTACTTAAACTAGAAACATTAATGAATGATGACAATCAGAAAACTATGAAATCATGCCAACACTGAAAAGTCAAGTCCTAATCATAAAATGCAGGCGTAATGCCTAACTATGTGTTTGATAATGTTTTTCCCTGATTTTGACCATTAAATTACGAGGAAAAAAAATCAGTACCTGGGGCTAGTGGTTGAGATGGTGGCTGTAATGGCAGAGTGATAGTGGTTGAGAAAGTGGTGATGGAGAGTTAGAGAAGGTGGCGATGACAGCGCCAGAAGGGGCTGCACGAACGACTCACTGTCACAACCGTACTGGAGATGGAGCAACCGAGTAAAGTCACATACTAAGCTGAGTCAGCAAACAAGAAGAGATGATGTTGATGGGTGACGACGACGGTGGGTGGTAACCAGTGGCAGCATTGTTGCTTATGCCTTTCAATTTGTTTCGATAAGGGAATTAGGGATTTAGGCATTTGCGGTTTGGGTTTTGATTTTTGTCTTTATATATATTTTTTTTATTTTAATAAGACACCGGGTTTGGGTCCGAGTTCCGGGTTTTTGGTTTTGAACCCGGAACCGTGCTCGGAAATGTCCGGGTTTAAAATTTTCAAACTCGGATATGCTTTCTCAGTATATGCAGTCCAGGTTTTGCCCCGACCAGATTGGCCAGGTCCTGGCCAGATCCTGTCCGGGCGGGTTTTTTTGACACCCCTAGTGGGGAAGGAGGTAGGCCTCCCCACCCCACCCCATTACCATTCCTAATTTTTGTCCAGGTAATTAGAATTTGGTGCTATAGGTTTCTGTAGGTAATGTCAATTCTTTATTTAATTTTCCTCAAAGATGTACTTTATGAATAATGTATATAAAAGTTTTTAAAGCATTATTCTAATATCCATATTCATGAGTTTTAGTTCATGTTAGTCTAATTATGGCATGCGTTTGATATTTATTGTATATTATGAATTAAAATAAGATGATTTTATTGATGAGAGAGGTAATCATTATTACCGAAATGATGACCAGCAAACCTTTGAAATTATAGAAGATTAAACAAAACATGTGCCCTTTTAACCAAGCCCTTTTTGAAGTTTTTTAAGATCAAACTGAATTGTAAAAATAGTTCAAACAAAGATGATTAATTGACGTGGTATATCATTATTAAGAATCCATTTGTATTAATTAATGATATTCGTGTGAATGAGAAAAAGTTGTGGTCTGATAAAATTTATAAGAATGGTTGTTAAAGATAATACTTGCTCATGCTACCTCCATAAATGTTGATTAATTTACCAAACTACAATCCAAAAAATCCATGCAAGTTTGGGTAAGATATTGGGGCAATAGGTGAAATGCAAGTTATGCAACCCAAGAGGGGGGGTGAATTGGGATTTTAAAATTTATGCAATACAATTCGCACAACAATTTAATCTATTACCTTAATCAAATCAAAACAATAAATTCAATCAAGCACAATATTAAAAGAGTAAGGGAAGAGAAAACGAACACAAGGATTTTTACGTGGTTCGGCTATCCCCGCCTACATCCACGCCTCCAAGCTCACCCAGCTTGAGGATTTCACTATCCAAGCCTTCCAAGGCTTCAAATATTTACAATTGACTTTCAAGGTGTCAATGAACCTTTACAACAAGAGATTATATCCCCAATCTCTTCACCCCAGTGTTTCCTACACTTGTACACTCACAATTTGATGAGAAATGAAATTCACAACAATAAAACTCTCTTTAAGAGTGAATAACAAATTATAGCTCAATGATGATTCAACAAATGATGATTTACGAAATGGAAGCTCAATATATGTTATATGATCTTATTTTTCTTTTATTGATCATTAGAATAAAGTTTGAGTTGAGTTTCTATAGTGAAAGCCCAAAAACTAGCCGTTATAGGCAAATTCTCGTGCTCAAGCAGTTAGCCGCTTGATTATCCGGCTAGCCGCTCAGAACAGTAATATTACCATTATTTTTTTAAATTGCTACAGTAACACTGTTCACTAAAATTACACTGTGACCCACAATTTTATATAATTATACTATGGCCTAAAATGTCATAAAACGTTACAAATAGGTCTAATTTCAGAACTACCTAAGAATAGTTCTCTTTCCCAAACTTTTTGAAATTATGATATAGCCCCAAAGATTTTATTATTTCGCACAAAGGTCCTTTTCAACATAATACCCATATTTTTCAAAGTTCTCAAAACCTTTCACTTTAGTCCAAACTATTCATAAATTATAGTATGGCCCAAAACATTTCAAATGTTTGTAAAAATATCCAACTCCGAAATTTAATACTTATTAAAATCAAAGATTTCAAATCTTAGCATTTAAGTCCAAATTAGTTAAATCCACAAAATACTTTACTTTATAAAAATAAAACATTTTAGTTTATGAAAAGTATTTAATTAAATTAATCTCTTGAGCTTCTCAAATGCTAAATCATGCATCAATTAAATCATATCGGCTTTACAAGAATTTATCGCACTAATTTGTTCGTTGAGCTTTAGACTATTCTTGATGTCGCCGTTGTTTGTTGAGTGTCTTCAATCTTGATTTCACTTGATTCACTTGCATAAATATTATCCTTCAAAAACTAGTGAAAATGTGAAATACAATATTTATTATTTTTACTTAAGACATATGTTTATTATCATCAAAATTACATTATATGTAGCCCTTTAGGCTAACAATAGGATGATTACGAATGAATACGAAAAAATTATTCTTAGTTATATCAACCAAAAGCTGTGAATGGAAAATATACTAAATATCCTTATCTAATGAATGATAATCTTTGTTGCAATTAAGTTTCTAGAAGAAAAAATTATGTTATTACAAATGTAAAGGCATGTGAGCAATTATGTTTACTTCATTTGTAAATAGACAATATCTTAACAATATGTAAGAGTAAAAGTGTGAAAATGCAATGCCATATAAAATAGGAGAATACATATAATTAAATATGTATCAAAATTGGATACATGTGGTGCAAAGTAAAAAATAAATCAATTGGTATGCTTAGTTGTTTGACATTTCATCTATATGGTTCACTATAAAAACATGATTCAATTGGATGCTTCACTATTGTAAAATTGCATCCATTTATGATTGTGACTATGTGAATCATCCGGCAAGGAAAGGTGCCCCCATGGATGACAAAGGTGAATCAGTGGAAGAAATGGAAGTTGGGGGAAAAATTGATAGGGGAAAACATTACGCATAATGGACAGACTTCGAAGGTCAAATCGTGAATGGGATGAACACAAAAGTCAATTTGTCCCCGTAAAAAAGTTGAGGTCTATTTTACAGAATTTGAAATTTGGATATTCATGTCAAGAAAGTTGTGACTGCCACCTATCGAAAGTTGAGACTCATTTGGCAATAGGAAAAGAGAAGATTGTACCGAAAATAAGCAAATAAACATAAGTGGATGCTCCCAAGCATAAAGATAACATGGATTCAGATAGGGAAATCGCTAGTTGTGAGATGTGAAGGGAGTCATGGCATGCTTCGTATTCAGATTCTGATGACAAAGTGATTTACAAGCACTTAGGAATCGCCATAAAGAGAATTAACAGTGCAATTAAGTCAATTAATCTACCATTAGATGTTATAAATGACAATATTTTTTATATTGATGTTTCAGATGAGGAAAATGATCTATTAGCATATACTAGCGACAATGAAGAAGATGTAGAGGGCTATAAGTCTGAGAATGAAATTGTAAACCTTCAATTGTTCTATAAAGAGAATAAGGAGGTCTTAAGTGGGAGAAGCGTCGTTTTTTCAAGTGACAGAATAAATTTACCGATTGGAAAATTGTTTCACAATGCTTTAATTTTCGACACACAATCAAGGCCCTATTGCAAATGGATTGTTTTAACTTATGCCTAATGATAAATAATAGACAACTGATGGCTGTCGAAGACAACAAAAATAAATACCTACTCTAAATAAATTGTGTATAAGTGATTGAGCAGGGTCGTGTTCACAGAGATCAGTAATTATTTAAATCATTTTGAAACGTAAAACGTAAAATGGGGGAATTATTGACAATAATAAAAATCAAATTAAAATAACAAGAATGCAAATTAAAGTTGTAATTCAAATTAGAGAAAGCTCTGGTTGAAGGAATTAACTCAGCTTGATTCGACTACTGATCATTGATTCAAATATAGATTATTATTACTTATGAATAGACCGGTTATAGCTATTGAGACCCTCTAATAGCCAATCTCTCCTTAACTAGTCGATAACCAAGGTACAACCGTTGGTTATTTCCCTAATCAATAGACAACCCTAGATACGATCATATGATTTAATCAATTGAAAGCCTGAAAAATTAGAGAGACCTAAATCCTAATCAACATATATGATAATTCATTTAAATTAGATTGTTTATTCTCATAACACAACTCACTGCTATGTTATTTGTCACAAACATTAAAATCTTCATACGATTAATCCTTTAATTAACAATAGATTAAGTTGATAATTAAATAGTGGCCAATTACCTAATTAACAAACATAATCATGAAACTAATTCAGAGAATAAATAAATACCCAAAAAGTAATAAAACAATTAAAGCATAAGAAAGATCTCACAGTAGTGATGAATCAAAGCTTCATTAACATTCAACCAGAAAAAATAAGTTTAGTTCTTCATAGAGAGAAGAGAAAAATTAGATCTAGGGTTTCTTTCTTTTTCTCCAATCCCCCTTTTTTCACAATAGATTCCTCCCTTAAATACTCTCTCTCTCTCTTCTCTTTTAGAGTTCTATTTAAAATAAAATATTAATATTTGAAATATTAAATTCGTAATTACAAAAATAACCAAAAATACAAAACACATTAAACTAAAAACTGTAGGTCCGCAGTTGACAGCACGCGCCCACGCCTTATCAACAAAGTTCTTCTGACTCTCCAAATTTCTCCAAGAGAACAATCATCTTTAAACATCATCTTATAGCTCAATTTTATCTCAAATCAATAGAATTGCACCTACAAAAGTAAAACACAAGTAAATCATTATTATTAAGTGCAAAACATCGATACTAAGGGAAGTAAACAATGCAAAACTAATGCATAAATTGCACTTTAACAAATTCCCCCACACCAAGATGATACTTGTCCTCAAGCATATAACTCAAGACTAATCCCAAATCTCCACTCAATTTTCATCTCAACTCATCCAAAAACAATTTTAAGTAAGCATACCTCAAGAATTTAAGTCGATCAACATTCGAGATGTAAGGATTTTAAAGCATAGAATCTCATAAACTAGAATAAAAACATTCAACCACCAAGAAGATCCATTCAAAATTCAAGTGCAACAAGATTTAATAGCCCTCTCATTGACTTCACTCCATGCACTCAAAGTGTTTAGGGTGTCATTTATGCACTCAAATCAAATCAAAGAATGCTATTACCATAAGCTTGCTTATATATCATATCTCAATCCACAAAACATGAATTAAATGCAACAATCTAAGGGTCTTAAAAAGGTTGTAACGAGGTTAAATGGGTTAAATGAAAAAGAAAGGTCTATGAAAGAAAAAGAGATCAAAATGAGAAGAATGAACTCAATGAATGAACTTATGATATCAAAATGCTTATTTCTACTCAAGTCACCAAGAATGTAAACTTTTTTTTTCGATTTTTCTTTTTCTTTTCTTTTTTTTTCTTTTTTTAATTTTTTTTTAATCAAACAAAAGAAACGAACCTTGCACAATTTAATTCAAGCATAATGCTTGTTGATCTAATTGAGAAACTTTAATACAAGGTAGAAAAAATAACAAAATATATCCACACAATGAGTCCAAAAATCTCCTTAAATTAAGGCTCAAAAAGAAGAAAAATGGTTAAGTAGACGGAGAGAATTAGATGGGTAATGGTTAAGGCTCAAACAAAGGTAGCAAATAAAGGTCTTCGGGTAGAGAAAAAGGAAAATGTAATAATAGAAAAATGGTAAATGGTTTGCCCTTATCATTTTAATGCATAAAATCTCGTAATATGGCTTCAACATGCATAATAAAGCAAGTTCTAGAATAAACAAACTATGATTGATATTCACATAACAAAAATAATTAGAGCAAAGTGGTTGCTCATAGGCTCAAATTCTAACAAAGTTGGTAAATTTGCCATCAAATCATGTACACTCTTCAAATGAATCAACCATCAATAGTGGTGTAGAATGAGAAGAACGTATGAGTGAGATATAAAAGGAAAGGTAAAAAAGATAATAAGCGAGAAAGATGTATGTAGTAAAAAAAATGAAAGATAAAATGTGAGTGATGAAAGAGTATGATAGAAAAAAAAAATAGATGTAAATAATTTGAGATAGATAGGAAAAGAGTAGTGAGAGAGAAAGGAAAAGAAAATTAATAATATATGAAGCATACTAACTCCAAAATCATTTAAGGATGAGTAGAGTGAAAATAATAATTCCATACATCAATAATGCAAAAATCCCTCCCCCACACCAAGAACTTACATTGTCCCCAATGTAAGATAATCAAAGTTCACATAAAAATTAAAGCGTAAGGATAAAAGATTAAAGGCAAAAAAAACTTCCCTGAATTGTGAGCTTTGATACACATAACGTCTATGGGCTTGGCGGAAATGGTGGGGTAAATCCCACACTCGCGAAGTATGCGGCCAAATTCTGCTCTATCTTGTTCATCTTGTGCTCAATTTTCTCTAACTGAATGCTCAAATAAACTGATATCAGCATTGTTTTTGCTTCTTCATATAAAGATATTTCCCTTGAAAAACTATATGGTGGATCTCATATCTCAGTACATCTATTAGGATTGTTCACCACAACAATGTACTAGTGCAACTCCTCATGGTTTATTGGTATATATATCTAGGCCAAACAGAAATTTCACATTATCAACAAATCACATTTTTGTAGTAGTTACAGTTAGTAGTGATTTTTTTCTACACTTGGTGAGACTACAATAGGTCTTTGCATGTACCACTTCCTCAAGCCCTTCCACGTCCCTAGCCATAAAACATTCTTTCCTTGAAGCAAAACCTTTTACTATATCCAATCATAAGCATGTCATAAAAACCTTACTATAATTTATTGTATTCTTAACTAAATTCAAATAATTATGTAATGTTACAGAATGCCGTATGTCACGTTCTATTTAATTATAAAAAACATAACTCAAAGATCTTATAATCTACACATTTAAAAACATCAACAAATTCCAAAACTTATCTAGCTTCATTTCGATTCACTTAAGTTCCACTTTTAGTTGTTGTCAATCCCATCCTTATGTCCTATATTTTCTTAGTACAATTACAACTTAATTAGTTTTAACATCACTAAGGGGCAAAATCTAGATAATAATAACACTTTGTTCATATGGTTACTACGATAGTCATCACAGTAGTTGAATGCACAAGTCCTAAAACAAAAAACAACATATTGCTTCACGGACACGTTTGATAGACAAATAAATGAGAAACAACAAGAAAATATAATTGTCATAGCTATCTTCACTCCATATATTTTAATATCATTTTCATTTTTAATTCTTTACATAAGTTGTGCGAACCTGTGCAATGACATTAAGTGCAAAATATCTACTACAAAATATGTTGGAAGGAACCACCTCCTTAGAATCTGTGCCCTTTTTGCATGTTCCTTCTTTGCTAGACTCTCTATAAGAATTGAAATTATCTAAACATATAAGCACAATTTTACGTAAATCAAATATTTTATTTTCTGACCAATACACATACCCCTAACAATTTTTCCATGTACTAATTACTCATCGAATCATTCATCCATCATTTTGGGCATAGCGACAACATCTCCTTTTGACTCAACCAATTCATTTTTGTAATGACAACATATCACTATAAAGCAGTAAAAAATCACAAGCTGTTACACAAACATATAACCATGGAAAAAAATTATAAGGGTTTCAACTATGCTTAATGGACCCTACCCTTGATCTAAATCTTCTTTATTATATACTCAATTAACTTAATATGAATATTAGACACTGGCCAACGCACAACAAATGTGCCAGTCCTGAAATTGGCTATATGTGTACATTCTATTTCACGGTCATTGACTTGCCCGTTCGTCAGCCCAACTAGTATTTCAGTGCAATACCTTAAAGTACTCTTTATCGAGGATGAAACATTTTTGGTATTATCTATTTTATCCTGTGTCGATTAGAAAACCACTAAACAATGTGCTATTAAAATTAATCTAACAATAATTCACACATATTCTTTACTAGCTTAATAAAATTACTTTTAAATTCATTTAAAGACAAGATTAATACTGTAAGACGCAGCAAAAAGACTTGCTAACTAATCATTAATCATCAGTCACCTCCAACCTTCCAAAAAGAGGCATTTCAATATGTTGTCTTTTTTGAGACAATAAATCATATCTCTCCAATGAAACATGTTCATCACCCGCACCATCCTCCCTCACTATCTTACTTTTCTTTATACTGCCATTGCCAGGCCATATGATCCCTTCGTCAATTTCATCATTTGATCCATCCATTTCAATTGGTTCATAATTTGGAGATGTAATATATTCAATTTGAATTGAACTGCCTCTTATGTCCTTTATTTTACTAACAATCTCGGCAATCACCTACTTTATATTAGCAACATTGGCTTGCAGCTCATGTGCCCATTGTCTAATCTTTGTGTCATACTCTTTCTGCTCTCTATTTACCAATTGATAACTTTCCTCTCCTTGATAGATTGTTCTGCAACCTTCCATTACACTCCCACGTAAAGCAACCTAAAGCAAGAATTATTTAGTAGTCATCTTTCATCAGCAATACCATGTTATACAAACATGCCATTAGATTCCTATTTTCAATTTCAAACATACTACAAGTATTATACAATGACATGCTTAAATCGTTTCACCATATTAATTTCTACCTTTTTTTCTCATCATCGTTCATTTACGTGCTATTTTATGATCAAACCATTATTACATACTAAAATCATACGACCTTAATTTATAATTTTCCAGTTTTTTAGCCTTTTTTTGGGCATCTCCTATAAACACTAACCCTATAATTCTGATTAAAAATCTTTTAAATTTTAAATATGTACTCCACTAGGTCTTGCCACCCCAATTACCCATTAAATACAAAGTCTTACCTGACACATACAGAAGCAAGATCAAAGAGAACACACCAATTCATCAGGGATATTTTATAAATGTATTCAATGGTCTGACAAAAAAGGAGTTTCCTTTTTATATTGAAAGCCAAACGCATGAAATTACCAAAGTGTCTATACCTAATTATTAAAATAAAATAACATTCTAACAAAAAGTATGAAATAAAAAATAACACTAAGTTCTCTAATCTAGACAAACAAATAGCATTCTACAAGAAATCCAAAAATTTGGCAACATTCTACAACTTATGATTCATGTTTGAATCATGTCGAATTTTCCATCAATCCCAGGGGCCAATTAGCTCAAAATCAAATATTCACAATTCAAGAAGCTTTAAATACACACCTTAAATGGACACATGTACCAAAATCTACAATCCCTTATAGGTTTAAAGGTCACCATTATTCATACGTCATTAATACCATTAGGCAAATAGAATAAGAAAAACATACATTATACTCAAAATATCTAATTAACCACCTACATAAAAAGCTACAATTACAACATATATTGACCAATTCATTCTTGTATGCCTTGTCCTTCCCAATGCCTCCTTGCTTATCCAACCACTTCATAAATCTTCTAATTTTATAAGTATCCCACCTCACAACTGGACACAGTTATGTATCTTTACTACTTTTCCCATATAATACGAAATTTATGTACAATACTTAGATGACCATAGAAAAATGGACAAACAATACAATTACATACATTAAGATTCTTATACACATAATACAGATTGTGCAAATTAGTATTGAATTCAAAATATTAGAACAAAACAATAAATAACCAATTGTCTTTATTAATATATCAAGTTCTAAGGGTTAATGATTAAATGATTTCAAATTAAACACTTATTTACCCATAAGGCCTTTGGTTTGTAAATCACTTTTTCATTGCACATCTAACTTCTACAGGAAATATCTATAAAAAAAAAACTACAGGAAACATATTTACTTGAAGATAAAGCAAACATACACCAACATATGCCAACTTCTCTTCCTTTTATCTTGTTATCCCCATCTATAGTCTACCAAAGCAAAAAGATGCCCAATCCCTTGATTTGACTGTTTTCACATCGTTCAGTGAAAACAAAAATTTTAAGCTTGTATGGACTCCCGTTGTGGACATGACATTGAATACAGTGCAAACAACATAAATGCTAGTTTAAATTCTTCATCATCATGACTTGATTTACTTAATATTTCAACTAACTTCTTAATGTTTATACACCTAGACATGGCTTCAAATCTCTCTACATGTCCAGAAACTTGTTTCACGTCACCATCTAATTCCACATGCATTCCTCCATCAAAAATACCCATTACTTGTCTAAAACTTTGTGCACTTAGCTCTAACTCCCGACCATTAACACATAATACCGACCTTGCCGTGTTAACCCTCTGTAATAACCACTCACAAAGTTTTCATTTTAAACGACCACACTTCATTTCCAATAATTGCCCAAATCCAATAGAACACATGGCTGCTCTTTATTCTGCCTACAACTTACCTACAGCGGAAGCCAATGGCTCCAACACACTCCTCTATACAAACTTTGGTCTTTCTCCATTCAAACTAACTTCTCTGTTCTTTCCAACAGTGTACTTGCGCCTTTTATCAGTTGGCAAATTCTTGAATGCCATTCCAATTTCCTTCATAATCTGCAATGTAGTAAAAAAATAAACTATGCTCTCATTATTCATACAATCTTGTTTCTTATTCACACTTTTCAAGTTCATCCACTTACCTCTTTAGTTATACATGCCTTTTCATCATTTTCCTTAATCTTTTGTACTGCTTCTTTATTGAAATTGTCAAAAAAAAAAAAAACTCATCGCATCAATCCCATCATTAAAACTATTAAACCTTTACTTTGTATATATCGAGGTTCATTTATTTTAATCTTTCTTTATTTTCCTTTATGATCATATTTACCTATCATCGTCATGTGAACAACCATAAAATAAACAGCATTAACTATATTACATATACCACAAAACTATCAAATATGTTTATCTTTCTTTAATAACTACATTCAAAATATCAGTTGTACCCATCAATTAAATTTCCCAATTACATAACAAATTTATAATTTGTTACCTGTTCTCATATATCAATTAACCTAACTTAAATAGAAATTCAAACACTATGATCATATTAATTAACAATAACCTCTAATATATTGTTTAGAACGAATACCAGAATCATACTTACAAATATGAAATAAAACCACAATTAATTCTCTCGTCTGCATTGTTTTCAGCCTTCGTTTTCTTCTCTTCACGATAAATGATTTGGTTTAAATATGATTCAACGGTTAATACATTGATGCAATTTTAACATAAACTTACTTCCCTTTGCTCTGTCGTTCATTTCCATCTACAACTCTTTTTTTCCTTTTCACAAAAAGAAACAAAACAATTTCCTACTTTCATCTTTCCATTCCTAACCTTTGATATGCGCTCTTCACTTAGTTTCAATTACAACCTTAACCCATACTCTTTAACTCTGTCTTTCGTCAGGATTGATTCTGGGAGTTTTCCAAATAAATGTGTTAAAATAATAACGAACCACCCATAACAATGAATGATGTGTGTGAAATTATTTGGTGAAGACAACTTGACCAAATAAGGTTTGCAATTTTAGCATTTTTAGTGACATTCGAGCGCCTCTAACTTCGGTTTTAAGGTGCGGCAATTTTTTTAGTTTCCTCAATTTGTGAATCTGCAAAATTGAACAATGAAATTGATAATATCTTTTAATACTACTCTTATTTTCCCCTTTTTGAAAACCTAATTATTGTACTTTTTCCCTCTTGAATTTTCTGTATACCCAGAGTATCCGCTCATCACTCTTCTTTTCTCTCTATAAATTTCATTACTGAATGAAAGGAATTTAGATCTATTGTAAATAAATGTAGGCAATTAAAACCCTAAAATTAATAGCTTAATTAATTTTTGAAAATACTGTTTACCGTTACTGTTTACAGTTATTGTTTACAGTTACTGTTCATCTGCCCGCATAAAAATTACTAATATTCCAAAAACACAATAAACTATAGAAAATAAATGACACGGAGATTTTTATGTGGTTCAAATTAATTAATCCTACATCCACGAGGCCACACCCAAATGAAAAGTAATTTACTAAGTTGAGCTGTTATAACCTACGAATTTATCAAATTTAAGACTCGCATTTATAATTTGCACCATACAATTTACTCAACCTTAGACTGAATCTACTTTTCTTGAATAATTGTTATCCCTCTTAATCCACGATCTTCAAGGCACTTCGCAAAGTGACCCATAGCAATTCTTCAATTTATCAATGTCTAGTGATCCAAGATCCACATAAACTTTTCACAGAGATAAAAAGAAGATAAGTAAATAAATCAACATAATATTATGCACCAAATTCGAATTCTCTAGGGACGAAGCCGAATTTTGCTTCTCTACTTTATGCTCTATGTCGTGTACTTTCAATTGTGAAATAACTCTTTTATATAGGCATTAGAGTTTCACAAAAATAGTAAATTTTGAAAGATTTAGATTCTTTCTAAATAAGAGTTTCTTTCCTCTTATAATTCTTATGACTAAAATGAATTTTGTACTTAAATATATTTTAATTACCTCCATTATTTCAAATAATGTCGATGTGATTGGAAAAAACTGGAAAAAGAATTATTTATATTGATTTTTTCATCTACTTAATATGTTGAAAATATCATAAATGTAATATTTATATGAGACAGGTTTTTTTTTCCTTTGTTTTCGCCACAATTATTTTTGGAAGTACATCACAAGGTCTCCATTTTGCCACCGGCAATGATTCTCGACTTCTCATCATGCATTTGTAAATAAGCATACATACCGTATACATGGATCGGTTAATTGCAATAGAATAAACAGAATATGAATGTTCCCTAACGAAATACCAGTTTTACGCTACTACGCTTGTGGTTTAGTGATACTTCGGAGTTTGCTTATTCATTGACAGAGCAAATAACACGACGAGAGCGTAAAGCGACAAATGGCTCTTGACATGGGCATGTTCGAAACCATAAACCCATCACGCTTCATCACCTTCACCATTCCAAGTCCCCCTCTCTCTCACCACGACCACCACAATGACAACCATCTCCTCCGAGTCGCTGTTCTCGATTCGCCGGTTCAACTCAGCGACTCACTCGCCCAACCCCAAGTAGCTCTCATGTTCGTTCCCAAGCATCGGGAGCACGACTGGATCTTCTCGACGGAGTCGGGCCATCTCCAGCTTCTCCTCAGCTGCCACCAGTTCTCACGCCTCATATTAATCGGTGATGAACCCACCACCGACGACTCCCCCGATTTACCCATCACAACAAAACACGACTCTTTCGATCAGAAGAGTCTGGAGGACAGTGTGAAGCCTCTGGTAATTGCGCTGTCTCGGAAATTTTGCTTTGATAAAAATGGAATTTATAATGTACCCCTTTTGAGTTATGAAGATAATGTTGTTTCTAGAGTGGTTTTGGAGAAATGTGTTGGGGATTTTGCTGGTGAAATGCTTGTTGAAGATGTTGAGATAGAGAGCGAGGGTGGCGAGTGTCGAAAGAGAGAGTTTAGGAGGAGATTGAGGTTTAAAAGAATGCCCAATTTAGTTCAAACTGAGGTTAAGCTTGTGCCTGAGGCGGCTATTTCCTCAGATTCGGTAAAAATTGGAGGAAAGGTGCGGTTTAGGCCTCATATTGGAGTTTTGGTTCATGTATATTTGGTGCCAATGGTTGCTAGTTGTGCTTTGATTGGTTCTTATATTGGAGAGCGCATTCAGTTTGGGTTTAGGCCGAAAGCCTTGTGTGTCGGAGTTGGTGGAGGGGCTTTGGTTAGTTTTCTGAGAACCCAATTAGATTTTGAGGTTGTTGGAGTAGAAATGGATGAAGTAGTTTTGAGGGTTGCGCGGCAGTATTTTGGATTGGAAGATGGAGAGTTTCTTCGGGTTTCTGTTGGAGATGCTATAGAGTTCTTAGAGAAACTTGCTCGTCAAATTGTTGGGAAGAATCCAGATTCATTTGGTGCTTGTAGCCTAAAGGACAGTAATTTTTTGGATAACAGTGACAGAGTAGATAATAAATTTGATGTTATTATGGTTGATTTAGATTCTGGTGATTCTAGAAATGGTACAAGTGCTCCACCTTTGGAATTTGTCAGGAAAGATGTACTTTTGGCTGCTAGATTGATTCTTAGTGATTTTGGGATTTTTGTTATGAATGTGATTCCTCCGAACAGGTCGTTCTATGATATGTTGATACAGGAATTTCGGGAGGTTTTTCAGGAGTTGTATGAAATTGATGTTGGAAATGAAGAGAATTTTGTACTTATTGCCACAGGGTTGTCTATTGTGTCTTCGGGTAGTGATTGTGAGAATGCCTTTGGTAAAAAGCTGAGACTATTGATTTCAGGAGAATACATGGATTCCATAAGGAAAATTTGACACCTGAGGCTCTGAGACTAGAGGATCATGATTTCTTGAAAATGTTGCATTTCGAAGAATGGTTCATGAGAAACATGAATTTTCTGTTTCTAAGATGCTCTTTCTAGACTTCCTAGGTAAAGAACTACTTTAAGCTGGATGCTTGTGCAATATCCTGAGTGGTTCTTAATGTCAACTTCCTAGGTTCTTACAAGAAAAGCAAAAATTTGCTTCTGAAAATGTTTTGGCCAAATTGATTTATGTAGTTGAGGGTTGAATGGATTGAAAGCATAAGCATGAGGACGCCTGCTGCATTTGAAGACTTTTTTACCAATTAGTGAGACTTTCATCAGCTTGCGTTTCTAAGTAAGATCAATTACTTAACGTGCTAAGTGATTGTCATGATCCTCCATGGCTCTAAGTTAAATACCTTTCTATCTTAATAGTTTGGTACTTCAAATACCTACTCTAGGTTCAGAGTAGAAGTATGGGATTGCTGTTCTTGATTGTAATAATGATCCTCCTCATCTCTAGCAGGTAATCAACTCTTGTATCTTATTCTAAATTCCTTTTTTCTGTGGGATATATTACACACTTGGCTAGGTGAGGTAGCCGAAAATTGTTTGATTATGGTTATGAATTGTGACAACCTAGCTACAAAAGTGTTTTTTCAGTAGGATTGGTCTGGACTTTTGCAATCTTATGGTGTCTTCATTTCCATTAATGGTGTCTACTGTTTAGATCTAAACGATGTTCCCATTATTTCTGAGGTGAACATGACATGCTTTGTTATTTGACCTTCCTTCTGTATTTCCTCTGTTTCTATTTTCTCCCTTTGTGATTAGAACTTTACACCGATCCTAACTTTTCATGCAGCCCTCATTTTCTGATTGTAAACTCATCCTTGCCACTGTTTTTAGGTGAGAGGTTGAAGAGATACAAATGTTTTGTTAAACCTGTGTCGCTTAAATTGTTGGAAATGATCATTTTGATTGATTTGCCTTGTCCTCTGAATAATATTACTTGGTATCTGTTTAAAGAATGTTATAAGCAGTGATTATATGAGATTCTAGCAAATGCTGCAAATTCCGTCTGATGCAACTGGAATTGGACTAAAAAGATAGTCAGATGATTTAATGCTTTGCTTTCAAAAATGCTGGTTGAGGATGATAGAATTTTACATTAGCAAAGTGCCTCTGTTTTAAGATAATTTTCTGAAATGCCATGTTTGATAACTGTAGTGTAGTTTGATGTTTCATAATTTATATTCCCAATATAATTTTGTGTTTTCAATTGTCTGGTTCATCGTCGATTTAGTTAATATAAAACTAATAATAACAAAAAGGAATAAAGTAGAAAAGAGCAGTCTCTGGTTTTTCTTCAGGATAATTACTTCTTGGTTATTGTCTTCAATAAAATTTCCAGACTTCATTTCATTGTCCTGATAATTCTGTTACACTTGTTTGTATGCATTTTAACATTATATGAACAAAGTTGTGACTTTTTTGATAAATAATTGAGCTAAATAAAGTTGAAAAATTTAACAACACTCCCTGAATCAGTTTCTTTCTGTCTTTGCAGTGCGATGGGGGTCCAAGCAAAAGGAAGAAGGATTTGAGAAAAGCATTTTGGTTAGTTGTCAAAACGGAGATAAAACTAACCCGTTTCTTGTCTTTTAGATGGAAAACTACTGAATTATGAATTCATCTCGGTTCAACGTGAGTTGCATATGTATTATGTTTTTTGAAATCTGTTGCAAAATCTCTAACGTTGTTTTTTGATGGTTATAATTGACTTGATTCATTCAGCTAATTTGGCTTGTATTGACATTTTGAAATTTTATATCTAAGTTTTGAATGATTTAGTTTTATATTTTACATGAAATGATAAATTTTTCTTTGCAGTACTTGTCAGACTTCAGTGTCACTACCAGGCAACACGGTTGAATCTATGAAGTCTTCTGTAACCTAAGAGCATCATAAAAAAGGCTAGAGTTACACACTATGATTACAGTTTACGCTGATGGCAAGCTGGGTTGAATTTTTAATTTTTTCAGTCATCCATTTATTGTTAGTATCATATAATCTGCCTCTGCTGTTGAAATTTACATAGGATAAATAAATTAGTGAAAAGATAGTGGTTCCTTAGTTTGGGGAATTATGGACTATGATGTGAATACATGCTTCATATTTGCCTTTTTTTTTTTTTTTTGTCTATGGCTGTAATCTTAAGGAGAGCTTCCCAACCTTGCGGTCAAAACTCGCCCAGCTTGCTGAAAACAATGCCTCCCTAGCACTGGACAAGGATCTAGTTGATGAAGCTTGAGACGCAGCTGCAGCACACATGGTTCATTATAAGCAACGAATTGAAATGCTATACAACAAGCATGTCAAGTTCCGAAATTCAAGAAGGGGGAACTTGTCCTCAGAGTAGCAATGGATGTCAGGAAAAGAGGGGATGTCAGGAAAAGAGGCCAACACTGGAAAGATGGCAGAAAAGTGGGAAAGACCATACCAAATCAGGAAGGTACTTGGCAAAGGAGCCTCCAAGCTTCAAACGCTTGGTGGGAAAAAGGTCCCCACTGCTTGGAATGTCATTCACTTGAAGAAGTTTTATGCCTAACAAAGAAATTTACTTGGTACCTTCTTGTCTTCTTTAGTTACTACCATCAGTCTACTAGTTTGTTTGCTTGTCTCTTATTTTAAATGACATTTTCACTTCCCTAATCAATGCTATTCTGAGCTTTCTGCTTGGATTATCAATGAAAGTGATTATTCAGGAAAGTCCGCTATAGTCTCTAAAGCATCACCATTTTATTAAAATTACAGTTCCTTATGAATTTCAAAGAAAATAACTTCCGAGCAGGAATTATTCCATAAGCTAAGGAAAATAATCCTCTCAGAAAAATTATTCCGTATGAGTTTAACTAAAGTAATTCTGTTGGGAAAATTATCCAATATAAGTTAAAGGAAAATGATTTCTCAGCAAGAGTTTCTTGCCATCTTTAATTATTCTTTTATTGAAAATTAAAATCTTGAGGCTACAAACAAAGAAACTTTTATCTTTTCTAGTTAACATTATTTTGAGAAAATTAGGCTAGTGAAAATGTTGCAACTCCAAGAAGAGATTATGGGGTTTTGTTGACAAAGAAGAAGGTAAGATTATTTGTGGAATTAAAATGGGTGTACTTAAAGTATTGTCATTTTCATATGGAGTTGGATTATTGGCATCTCCTTATGAAATTTTTCTTTCAGTTATATTTATTTTATTTTTAAAAATATCCTTTTTTTTAAGTACACTTTTAATTTTTCATTTACTTTTTTTCTTATTAAAACTTATAGTTGTATTGTGCTATTTTTCACTTCTTTTGTAATATTATTATTACCTCGCACACAAACTAAAAGGTTTTCTCAGTGATGAATTTTTTAATACTAATCATTAGCTTAAATTACACATATTTTATATTATAATTAGAAAGCAATCTTAAGTACAAAAATATTTAATCAATAAGAAATTTAAAAAAATAATACATTATTCTAAATTTGTACAATTTATTTTAGTCAAATAAGAAATAAAAATGTAAAAAAAAATCGATTGATTATGAATGTAAATAATTTGTTTGAAAAAGTGTATATATTTCTTTGTTTCTATTTGTTCTTTATTGTAATTTTCCTTCAAGTGGGGTTCTATAACTACAATGGAGGAGTGTCAATATCTTCACCCTTTCTTGTACTTTTAATGGCATGTTTCTAGAAAAGGGGTTTAATGAGGAGTTTAGAGGTGATACTAATAGAACCGCCCTTTTACCACAGCCTTTGCTAAGCCCATAATAAGTTTATTAAACAAATTGGTGGGCCCAATCCGAAATAAATTGGGTCAAATTTAATAAGCAATTAGGCCCATAATTATTTTTGATCAAATTCCATTAACCACGGCCGAATTAGCCGAAATTACATTTAAAAATGTTACAAAACAAAAACCTACATACTTGGGCATTATGTATATAGAAGCTGAATTACCATCTTCCCACCTGATGAGGATTCTCAATTTAATTGCCGCGTCAATCGTATTGATAATGACATGAGCATGTTATATAATTAATAAACACAAAAAAGTGACCAATAGATTGTTGAAAAGCTTGTCAAAGAGACAATAACAAATGTTTTCACATCTTTCTTTTTCTAATGTCAAACAAAACAAGCTCGAAAACTCCTATTGATATTTAAGCCAATATATATTAATGAATGAAAAATGATGTTTATCTATAATAGTTACAAAACGGTCACGGAAAAAAAGTTATAAAATTTTATAGTATTAACATATTCTTAAAAAATTATTAAATGAATCCTAATTTCAAGATTTAGATAATAAAATGAGTGTCTAATTTGATTCATTTAATAGAATTAATAAATGAATCGTATTCTTTATATTTATTTATATACAATTATATATCAAATAATAATTAATAAACACAAAATTGGACAAAAAAAATTACAAAGTTTTTCATTTCATTCATCTCATTACACTTATTTTCCATATTTTCCTTTTTGTACTATTCTCTATTACTACAAAGCTAACTTTACAACTTTGTGCCTATTTTGTATGGTTTATTTAATGAGTATAAATACTTATTTAATTTCATAAGTTATTTTTAAATATTTTTGTTGTTTGTTTATTTTCTTAGTAGAACTTTTAAAAATTAAATACTCTATCTTGTCTGTACTAGTAATTTTTGAACTTTTGATAGAAGAGATTGAAAAATATTTTTTTTTAAATATTTACAATCTTATTTCATTCATTTCATAATGTAATTTTAAAAAACTTACCTATTAAATTAATTTTATAATTATTAATAAAAACTCTTATTATCAACCAAACAAAAAAATTTTAACAAAAACTCTATTCACAAAAACTTTATTAACAAAAGTTATACTAAATGAACTCCTATTAATTTTTGTTCTAAAAATTTAAAAATTATAAACATAAATAAGTAATTTAATTAAATAAGTTATATCCAAAATTTTGACCCATTTATTATAACAAAACTTTTTTTTCAAATTCGAACATGTTTAATTCAAATAAAATAAAGTGTGAGGATTATTTCAAACTTGATCTTTCGTGATCAACGGTTCTGATTCAACGCGACCCACAGAAGATTAAAAAAATCCTCTAAATTCTCTGAACCCAGACACTAACATCAAAAGAGGCCAAACAAGTGCTTTGAAACAGTAACTCCAATCATGTACACAAGTCGCCTGATTAGGAAAACAAGTCAGCAACACCACCGCCAACATAACAGCACAACTCGACATTTTGAAAGCTACTTCCATCAACCAAATTCTTGCCCCGCTAAGGAACTTATTCTTTTGCTTTTCACAAGTAACCAAACAAAGCACTTTTTTTTTTATGTTAACACATCGTTTTCAATGTGAATGTTTGTATTGGTGTATGGGCAGCTAAGTTATTGATTTGTGAGGTTGAGGGATTTTTTTTTTCCTTATCTTTTTAATTTTTTTTATAATGGATGAGGAGGGATTCGGGGTTGGGAATGAAATGGCGCCGTGTAAGAGCTGGGCACAGCAAACTGAAGAGAGTTACCAGTTGCAGCTTGCAATGGCTCTTAGACTTTCCTCCCAGGCTGCTTCTGCTGATGATCCCCATTTCTTGGCTTTGAGTTCTTGTGACCGTCATACTGATTCTGCTGAGACCGTCTCTCATCGATTTTGGGTATGTGTTTTTTCTTTTTCTTTTGCTTTTTTTGAATTCCTTCCCCTTTTTGCTTGGTGGGTACCTTTTCTTTTTTGTATGTTGGGTTTGTTTGGTTGCTGAAAAAATGAGAAAATTTTCATTGGATTGGACACAAGAATTAAATTTTTAAATTATGTTGGAGTTCAAGACGTTTATGATGCTAGTAGTGTTCATTGGTGTTGACACATGGAAACCAAGTACCTGCATAATTTTGAAGTCTTAAGGCAACTGAGCTTTGATAGAACTGTGTTTTTCAGTTGTTCTAGATATAAGGGTACAGTTGAAAGTTGTATTTGATACTCAGGATGGTTAAAATTTAGACTTGCAAAACGTTCCTGTTTTGAATTTCGGAAAACTACCCGGTTGATCGTCATCCAAATCGTTCGTGTTGTCTATGATTTTGAAATATTTACACCTAGACTCGAACTTAACAGAACAAACCGAGGCCTTTTCTTTTTGTAAATCTCATTTGTGGGCAATTTGAAGTGAAGAAAGATATACTATTTTAAAGCACAATTGTTATTGGGTAGAATGTTATATACATCCATTTATGGTATAATTCACCAATCATGAAAGACAAAGGGCCATGAACTTCATAAATAGTACTAATTAATTTTCTTTAGAAGTTGTAATGTTTGCAATAGATATTTCTGCTTAAAGTCCTCTAATTTTCACTTGTACCAGGTGAATGGCTGTCTGTCTTATTTTGACAGAATACTGGATGGGTTTTACCTGATCCATGGGATGGATCCATATACATGGAGTATTGGTACAAACCAACGAGACACTGGTCTAATCCCACCTTACAAATCATTGAAGGCTGTTGATCCTTGTAATAATCTGTCAATTAAAGTCATTTTGATCGATAAATCTAGTGACCCTAATTTGAAGGAACTACACAACAGGGTACTGTCTCTTTTGTGTAACAGGATCACTGCTGAAGAAGCCGTTCATCAGCTCGCAAATCTTGTTTGCAACCACATGGGGTGAGTTTTCTGGTTACCATATTTTGTTTATTACTATAACTTCTTGAATTCTTCATCTACTAATCTTCTTAACGAGGTCTCATTCGTCATAAGGGGTACAACGTCTACAGAAGAAGAAGAATTTGATAAACAGTGGTCGGAGTGTGCTGAACACTTGAAAGACTGCCTCAACTCTGTAGTACTTCCGATTGGAAGCTTGTCTGTTGGCCTGTGTGTCCATCGTGCTCTATTGTTTAAAGTAAATCTATCAACTTGGTTCTAGATTGATCTTTCTGCAACTTGTCCTTGTTGCCTATAATAGCCATTTTATTTGTCGTCGTTCTTAGAGGAATGATCCACTTTGATTCCATAGTTATTTGTTTGTTCCTTCTGGTGCTTTAAATGCTGATTAAATTGATTTCTTATATTACAATATATTGAGCATCGGTTTATGTTTCATTTCTTGAATGATAGAGATCTCTGTGAAAACATACGGAGGATCAAGATTACTGATGACCGGGAGTTTTGCAGGTGTTAGCGGACTTAATTAACTTACCATGCCGAATCGCAAAGGGATGCAAATATTGTAGGAGGGACGATGCTTCATCCTGCCTAGTGCAAATTGGTCCTAATAGGTATATCATGTTGACTATAGTTGATTGGACTTTTTTCTATACTTTTATTTTCATTTTAGGGAATGTTTATGCATCTTCAAGTGGTTGAAAAGGTCATACCTTATTATAAGTCTAAGTTTTTGAAGGTAACAATCCATAAGCAATTAATAGAGAATTGCACAATTTAGAGTTAGAGAGGGTGGAAAAGATGAGAACATGAGTTCAATAGGTTTGATTATGTTTCTTATCTACCCAGACATATTAGATGATTTAGCTCGGTCTGTTGACTTGTACAATACTGGAGCGTAAAAGGTTGATAAATAAGGGAAGATGAAGCACTTCGTCACCCATACATGAGCACAAGAGTAAAGTTGATGATGCATCTTGGACTGTAAAATTTGTACTAGGAAAATTTGGAAAGAGTTTATTTAAGTAAAGATTGATGATGTGAAACAAGTGTGTCAAAATATACATGTGCTATATGCATTGGTTCCCCCCCCCAACTCTTCCACACAGAATTTTGTTAGCTTTGGGAACAAGCATATAGCTGGTTGAGATCATTTCTCACAGTTGAAATTATTTTTGAAAGCTAGATGTCTACTATTATGTTGTAGTTATATTTAATTGTAATCAAAACATTGTCTCTTAGCAGTTGTAGATTAATGTGTATTATTTCCAGGGAGTATTTGGTTGATTTGCTTGAGGATCCTGGAGTTTTAAGCAAGCCTGATTCCTCTCTCAATCGTACAGCTTCAGTATTTGTTTCTTCGCCCTTATATCATCCAAGGTTTAAAGCTGTAGAGACTGTTGAGAACATCAGGTCATTGGCCAAATTGTATTTCATCGACAATCACTCACCTAAATTTGATCTAGAAGATGATCCCTCAGGTGATTACAATGTTCCCTTTTGCTGTTTTATTTAAAATTTGTTTGTCATAATGATTGAAATCCAGAGAATCTTACCTTGAGATAATATTCTAATTCATAAGTCTTCTACAAAATTTTACTCCTCATTCATAATTGCTTGGACTAAGGAGTGTTGTTTATGCCTGGCATGCTCATAATGTCTACTCACGAAAAAAGAAAATTAATAATACATCTGGGTTATGTTAATGTACAACCAAAACTTTGATACCCTCAGAGATTTTCTTGCATTTATGATTTGTTTTCACGACAAAGAAAGTGCTATAAGTGTGCTTGTACATAGAATTCAAATACATGAGATAAAGTCCAAGCTCATAAATCATGGTGCCGTTTGATATATTAATAGAACTGATCCCTTACAAACAGGTTCTTGGATGGTTAATTTGCTTGAACCACTGAGGCACTGACACTTGCACCTGGCAGTCAAAAAATATTATTGATACACAAACAATGACCTGAATAACTGACATACTTCTCAAGTGATTTTGAATTATCCTTTACAAAGATTTTGCTTCTTGTCAAAAACAGGTACTGCTATTGATCAAGACTATAGGCCTGATCCACAAGGTATAAATCCATTTACTATGAAACTGTTTGATAAGAACAACTTTTGTCCACTTCAAGCAATAACCATAAATCTTGTGTGTCAGCTCTGTTCCAAAGAGCTTCATGGAATGTTACTGCTGATAGAGATTTGCAGATGCAGAATCCGTCCGGTCCGTCTACTCATGTCATTGACTCGTCAAACTTCATCAAAGGTCCTCTTCTAAGAAGTCCTGTAAAACCATTTCGGCATAGAAAAAGTCATGAAACTTCAGCTTTCTCTACGCTAAAGCCTTATGTGACAAACAATCATTTGCTTATGGAGGCTAATCTGTCAGTAATGAGTACATCAAATAGAGAACTTTACCTCGAAGAGGAAGGATTAGAAATCCGATGGAGTGAACTTTTGATAAAGAAGAAAATTGGGGAAGGTGTGTGTTAACTCCCAAAGGACTCAGAACTGTATGCTGCACCAATCATCAATGTTTTGAAATTATAATCCATCCATAACGCATAGATATCGTTGAGGGGACCTCACATGAATGTTTTTGAATGCTTTTCAGGTTCTTTTGGAACTGTTTATCATGCTGAATGGCGTAATTCAGTGAGCATATTTTTTTTTTCTATATATATTGAGTAGAGTAATATTGCTTTACATGTTTGTGCTTATTAGTTAATATATAGTTGACTGGATTCTAAGTTTCTATTTCTTTTTCTTAGTTTTGTTCCATAAATATAAAACCCCAAGAAATTGGATATATGCATGTGAAAGATCTCTCTTGTTTAGAATTTTTACTTTCATTTCAGTTTGCTCATATTCAATTTCTGATCAATATTTGTAGGACACAGTTTAATGAACATTTTTGTCTTTAATAAAACTTAGTAAACTTTCTTCATCTTGTTTTTTCACTTAGTGAGCTAAAATTTATATTTGGGCATTAAAAAATATATTATTTTAAGTTGCTAGATGTCCTCTTGGAATGCTTGTAGATGAGACTTTTGTAATATTGGGGAACACTGCCCTATTTTCCTGGCCACTGTTTACTTCCAAAAAAAAAAAAGAATAGGAGCAAAATGGAATTTCCTTTTCTCTTTTCTGTTTCCAACTTTTGAAATTTGTATTGTTCACAAGATCATTCAGTTTTGTTATTTAAGAGACAACCTATTTACTGAAATCATTTTCTTAGTTCCGAAAGTGAACATCTTATTGAAGCCTTACCATAAATGTGAGTCAAAGAAAATATTGAGAGGGGATAATCTCATACACAGAGTCAGTTCCACTTATTTTTTATTGACGCAAGAGAATTAATCATATCATTCTAAGATTTGGCACTGCATAGAATAATCTGTTTTGCTTGCATTTACAGCATCCTAATGGCAGTTTAAAAGCTCTGAACTTATGATGTCTCTTTTATTTCCCCACGCATAAATGTTTAATATAATGATAAGCTTTCATGTTTTTCCCATTCCTTTTAAATTTTCTACTATGCTGAAACAATTTTGTTTAACTTCCTGTTCCAATTTTAATGCTGAGTGTGTTTTGCTTGTTTAATACCATGCTTTCATGTTTTTCCCATTCCTTTTAAATTTTCTACTATGCTGAAACAATTTTGTTTAACTTCCTGTTCCAATTTTAATGCTGAGTGTGTTTTGCTTGTTTAATACCATGCTTTCATGTTTTTCCCATTCCTTTTAAATTTTCTACTATGCTGAAACAATTTTGTTTAATTTCCTGTTCCAATTTTAATGCTGAGTGTGTTTTGCTTGTTTAATACCATGCTTTCATGTTTTTCCCATTCCTTTTAAATTTTCTACTATGCTGAAACAATTTTGTTTAACTTCCTGTTCCAATTTTAATGCTGAGTGTGTTTTGCTTGTTTAATACCATGCTTCTTACTCTCAGGATGTTGCTGTCAAGATTCTCATTGAGCAAGAATTCCATGAAGATCGCTTCAAGGAATTTTTAAGGGAGGTACGTCCTGGCTGCTTTTTGCATTATAAAATGATACAACAATTAAGCATGAAAGAAAGCTAGAAACCCTGCTCTTTCTTTCTTTAAGATTGTTTTTTTTATCATTTTTAGCTGTATTGAATTGAAAATTTTCTCTGTTAGGTTGCAATCATGAAAGGTCTGCGGCATCCAAATATTGTTCTTCTAATGGGTGCTGTTACCGAGCCTCCAAACTTGTCCATTGTGACAGAGTATTTATCAAGGTATCAGGAGTTGTTGCAATGTCTCTTTTTGGTATTTCCTTATTAAGGTCATAAAAAATGGAAGGCTCTTTTGGACAATCAGTGTTATATGTCAGTAAATAGAATTCCTGCTTTGGATTGCAGAGGCAGCTTGTATAAACTCTTGCACATCCCTGATGCTAGAGTTGTAGTGGATGAAAGACTTCGCCTTAATATGGCCTATGACGTGGTATGTATGTTAGATCTTTTAAGTTTAATTTTTCTAATCAAATGCTGAGTGACATTTTGCATGGTCAATTTCCAGCATAAATATCAACTTCCACATTGGTCATCAATTTGTACTTTCCATTGGATTTAGGAGCTGTTTATTGCTCTGTACAGGCAAAGGGGATGAATTATTTACATCAGCGTAGACCACCAATTGTTCATCGAGATTTGAAGTCTCCAAATCTTTTAGTGGATAGTACTTATACCGTTAAGGTCAGTGTTAGAAATTCATTCTTCCAGATATGCTTTAAAGTTCGCATTCATTTCTTTTGCTTCAAATATTTTTTTCTCCTCCATTTTGGTCAAAAGCAAACCCTACCTACCAGGGTGGCAGCTGAGGTGTTATGTTACTGGAAAAAGAAATTACAAAATAATAAAGAAAGGGAAATATTTTGGGTAAAAGACAATAAGGAAATAGCTATAATTAGATGCTAAACTAGGAAATACCATTAGTTTAACATTGCAACCAGAGAGGCAAATACACGGCAGTGGAATTCATGTTATCATGGGTGATTTTATTTCCTTTTTTTTTTTCTGATCAGAATGCCAGAGTCTATTTACTCAAACAATACAAGAAATGTAAATTATATTTTACTGTTCGTGGGTCATCATATTTATCTTGCATCACGGACCAGCTTGTTGACTGTTGGATCCTTCCTTTTGTTGAAATAACTTTTTTACAGTTAAACAAATGGTACAAATTAGAAAAAGATTTTCTGTACAATTTGTTAATCTCTTTTCTCTCTTAGGAAATTGCCTTTAATCTGACCTTAGTTGTTCATTCTCTGAGCTGTTTCTATACATCAATTAATTAGGTTACTCCACTTTATCTTGACACGGGCAGCTTTTAATGCATTGTACGTGAAATTTATTTAAGATGTGATAATAATGAACTTATTTACTTCTTTTGATGTTGTATATGATATTCCAGGTCTGTGATTTTGGTCTTTCTCGCTCAAAGCCAAACACATATATTTCATCAAAAACTGCTGCAGGAACTGTAAGTTTTATTTAAAACGTTGCTTTCCGTTCAAAGGAAGCATGGGATAAATTTTAGTAATTTTTTTCTTTTTATTTATTAGCCAGAGTGGATGGCACCGGAAGTTCTCCGTGAGGATCCATCAAATGAGAAATCTGATGTCTTCAGCTTTGGTGTGATCTTGTGGGAACTTGTAACTCTGCAAAAACCGTGGAGAAATTCAACTCCTTCTCAGGTCCTTAATCTATTCCTTGGCAGCAAAGCGAGTTTGGTTAATGAAGTTATTGATTATGACCAATAGAAAACAAATAAAAAATAATCAATGACAATGACAAGATATTTCCACGCTTGATCACTGTTTAAGAAAAATTAAATTCCTTTGAAGGTGACTGCAACAAAATTTTGCTTCTGTAAGAAACACAATAGGAAAACAGATTTTACTGATGGAATCTGTTTAAATATTTTCCCCCTTTTTAATAAACAGTATAGCTATTAGCTTGAAAAATAACTACTAATGGCAAAAAGAAGGATCCTGAAAGAGTAGTTGAATATCATGCTGATAAAGTAGGAGTTAAACTCTCTGCCTCCCTTGAGTGCTTTTTTATTCTTCTTATTCCGGAACTGATAAGATTTGACACCTGAGAGTCTGGACGACCTTATTTTAGTGATGTTGCTAAAAGAGTATGACATATCAATTTTTCAGGTCATTTCTGCTGTTGGTTTTAAGGGTAGAAGGCTTGAGATTCCCAAGAATGTAAATCCAATGGTGGCTGCCTTAATTGAAACCTGCTGGGACGAGTAAGTTTACAACCTACTTCAAAAAAATCCCAGGGTTGATTCTCTTAATTTTTTCTGTTAATGAAAAATGGTTTTATCTTTATGATACATGATCCAGCGTAAGGCACTAACATGATCCAGCGTAAGGCACTAACTCACAACATTATTCATTGCTTCACCTCTCCCTGATAATGCACTTTAATAATCTGCAGAGAGCCTGAAATCCGTCCTTCTTTCCCCAGTATTATGGAAACTTTACAACAATTGCTCGTGAGTTCTGTTTGTCAGCCACTCTCAGCACAACCCTTGTGACAAATCCAGAGGGGTAAAAACTCAATAACAATATTTGTTAATATGATAGCAGTTCTCATTTGCTAATCATACAGGTACTCCTGCTCTTCCATGCCAGCTTCAAAATTCAATTATTAATGTTGTTTCTTTCTGATATCAGTTTATTTAGCCAAAGCTCTATCGTATGCATAGGTTAATTTGTATAGCAGGTTTGGTAGCAGGGTGCATTTATTCTAGTGTTGATAGCTTTATGAAAGTCCTAATGTCCAAATGTGAAACTATGCAGGATTTTTGCCATGTACATTTTGTTGCTTTTGCCAATTAAGCATAGGTAAAAGAGCTGACATTCACGTATATATTTTCATATTCTTGTCTATCTAAGCCAACGAGCAAGACATTGATCAGTCTTATCTTGCAACCTCAACTATCAGGGAAATTTTGTTCCATACTCCAGTACTTTGTAGCTGCTTGCTGTATATTAGCTGAAACTTGTCAAGATATTAAAGCCATCTTGGCGGAAGTACAAAGAGTTTACATAGAGTTCTATTTGCACTTGGCTTTACTGCTTACTAGTGTCGTGCACTGTTATTTGGAGCAATTATTAGTCAGATTCATACATCTTTTTGATCCTGACTGCTACATCAAAGGTTAAAGTTACTTGATCATCCTGAATGGTATGTTACTGTGAGATCACAACCGGCATTGAAGTTGGGCAAGTTTTCAGCCGGGGTTTGTGTATTATATATATGTACAATCATGGAGAGTGAGTGATTTATCAATCACAAAGCTGCTTGACATATATCCCTTTAAAGCTTGAGCTACTTCAGGTCTAAGGTTACAGGCGATTTGTCGATCACAGGACTGCTAACTATTCGTAGTTGCATAATGCATACCTTGATTCTCGTGTAAATTGTTCCTAGTGCAAGTTTGAAACTTACTCGTGGCAGTGTCAAAGATTGCGGAAGAAGTAATGAACTATAAATATCCACCCTTTCTCTCCCTCCATCTCACGCCATGCATGCATGCGGGGTTGGCAATTTCGGTTTTCTTGTTTAAAGAAATTCAAATACTAAATTGTAGGGATGACAATGGGGAGGGGAGGGAGGGGACTAATATCCCCATACCCATTCTCAATGTTTTACATATGTTCACATTCCCTCTCCGTTCCCGTTAGAATTGTTTGAGTGGATTTTCGTCCCCTTCTTGAAAAATAACAGAGGGTCTCCAAGGGTTCTTGATCTCGAATAACTTATTTTTTTTTAGTTTTTAAATTTAATTTAATCATATTAACCTAAAAATATATGAAATAAATGAGAATGATCATGAATGAGTTTTATTTCATTCTACTCATTCAAACTTTTGGTATATATATTATTTAAATAATGATTTTCAAAATAAAATTTAAATAATATGATTTTTATACAATATTGACGTGATTGTTGTGCATGAATAATGATACATGTTGATCACCGACTATGGTGCAACAAAGCTGTATGTGTGGTTGCTAATTGACATTGTGATGAGTTAGACTACTTGGCCATTGACAACGCGACGTACTACTGGGCTATGATGAGATGAAGATGAGTTGAGTGCTTGTTACTATGCGAATAATTTGAAAATAATGAGCAAAAGTGTGAGAGTGATTTATAGTTTGATTTGTGAGTCATATGCTTGTGTGATTATGTGCTTTTGGTTGTAGTTAAGTTTAAATTATATTAAGCATTTTATATTAACTAAACTTGATATTATTTGTAAAAATATTTTGACATTTGTTATTCACACTAATATTTAATATTTTATAATTTAAAATTTATTATTTATTCACTAATAATTTTTTAAAAATAAATTAAAAGTTAAAATACGAAAATAGGGAGGGGATGAGGATTTTATTACATCCCTGTCTCTTTTCAAATAAATAATTAAGTAAAAAATTGTCTCTTTTTTTTCTTTGAATAAGAAATTGAGTATAAAATTGTTCTCTTACTCTCTTTAAATAAGGAAAATTCCTAAGGGTTTACGTTTCCATGAGAATTTCTGCTATCCTTACTACAATGATTTCTTATTATTGATAAGGGTTTTTTAAAATTTGACAAATATAACATAGTTTACTAGATAAAAATAAGTCAATATAATATGATTAATTGTGTAACAAACTATGAACCTAAACCGAACCAATTTAATAATTTTGTTTATTTTAATCCACCCGAATCCACTATTTTATATGGGCTTTGTTAAACGAGCCTAAAAATTCGGATTCAATCCAAATCTGTCCAGCCCATTTGTAAACTCGCAATGGTCATAATCACTAAACCCTAATTCTCTAAAATTCCACTTTGCCTCTCCACAATTTCCTCTCGAGTCACAGCAGGGGCTCACAGCAAGCTACTGAGTAACAAAAAGGTTCATTGTTTTAATTCTAGGGTTTTGTTTTTGTTTTTGTTTTTTTAATGAAATTATACACGTTTTAGGGTTTATATGAACAGTACTTAGTTTCTTTCTGATTATTTTTTCTGCCAGTGAGATGGGGGCCAAGCAAAAGAAAGCATTGAAGAAGAATTTGAGGAAAGTTTCTTCACAGTTACCAGTTCCCAGTGATAAAAAAGGCGCCGCCGATTTCTTGGTTAGCTTTTTTTTTTTCCTTTTTTATCATAACAATAATATTGTTGTTGTTGCTGTTGTTGTTATCGAATTTTTCTTTTTTTTTGGGTATTTATTGTATTGAAGCCGCTGGAAGGTGGGCCTGGGCGAAAACTTACTGAGGAGAAGCCACTAGTAAATAAAGCTACGGTGTTATACATTGGCCGGATTCCACATGGGTTCTATGAGAAGGAAATGCAAGGTATATTGATTTTATTGATTTTTGAACTTTTTCTAAAATTGTGTGTTGATTTTATCTATCTGATTATTGGTTATGTGGGTTTGCTGATTTCTGGCTGATGATTGCTCTGTCTGCAGCTTTCTTTAGCCAATTTGGTGCAATCAAGAGGCTAAGAATCGCGCGGAATAAAAAGGTCATGGTCCTTAGCTGTATCTTTGATAATTTCAGTTACACTTGCATTATTATAGCAGACATTAACTCATTTATTGGTCTGATGTTCTTTCAGACTGGACAGTCAAAGCATTTTGGGTTCATCGAATTTATTGATCCTGAGGTTGTATTTCTGTAGGAATTTGATGATGCTCAATTGCTTAAATAATTGTTTCCTCATTTTTGTTCTGACGAAGCTTTTGCTGAGTGCAGGTAGCAGAAGTTGTGGCTGATGCCATGCATGGTTATTTGTTGTTTGAGCACATTTTGCAAGTGCATCTTATTCCTCCAGAACATGTTCATCCAAAACTGTAAGCAGTTAAATAATAACCTCGTACTACATATTGAGGTGTATGAATTTATGATCATTAACTCTGTATTATCTAACACTTGAAATTGAATGGGGAATATGGAAGAAAATAAATGAATAGGAAGAGAAGAGAAAGAAATGCAAGCTCTTTTAATTTTTCCCTTTGTGTTGGGGAGGGTGGCGGTCATTAAGAGGGGCCATGTGGTTGTTGGTTAAACTGAATAGCAATTCCTGTCCAGAGTTACGTGCACTTACGTTTTGTCTGCAGGCTTGATTAATAAAATATTGTGTTTAATTAGTAGCCATTTGAGGGGGAAGCCTCTCAAGAAGTAAACTCTGAGAATGTTTTTCTGTTTTCTTTATTTCTCCACTCCCCTGGTAACAGAATGATTGAGCCTGTGGAAAATTTATTAGTTTCCTATCTTCTTAAATTAAAAATGTTCTAAACAATTCATTATATACAAGAAAAGACATTTGTTTAGGCCATTGCTTCTCTGGCTCTGATCTGTATTAATTCTGAACATGATCAGAAATTACATGGACTTTTCATTTTAACTAGGCATACCTATGTGGGGTACCATGTCACTTGATTTAGGTATGGCTTTTGGCTTATACATTTTCATGGGAAATATTAATTTATCTGTAGCATGAAGTGCGCTGTCTACCATACTGGTACTAGGGTTTATGAAACCTAGTTCAGAATAAATATGAGGATAACAAATAGCCTTATCCTATTATTAGTTATCTAGGTCATCAATGCATGCATTGTTTCATTGTATCTGTGTGCAGGTTATATTTTGTGGAAATGTCTATTCAAGAGCTTGTTGCCATTTGTCTCGGCTGCTGATTACTTTTTGCCTCTGCTTTTCCCCTTAATATGTAGATGGAGAGGCTTCAATCCTCGATACAAGCCATTCGACTGGGTTCAAGTGAAACGTAAGCGGCAAAACAAGGTGATATACAGTGGATAAGAGAAGTTTTTTTTCATCGTGCTGTTATTTTGATGGTTGTAAACGAAAATTAAAGAAAAATATTCCTCTTTCAAGAATTTTGATTTCTTTACAATGATTTTCAAGGAAAGAACTTTGGAAGAACACAAAAAATTGGTGGAGAAAATCTTGAAGCGTGATCAGAAGCGGCGCAAGAGGATAGAGGCTGCTGGTATTGAGTATGAATGCCCTGAAATTGTAAGTAGCATTATTTTGTTTTCCTCTTTAATTAATCATTTAATTTAGGAAGGAAAAGCTATTATCATTGAAATTTTGAAGCTTCTTTTCGTGAGTACTACTGCAATTTGAAGTTTTCAAATTCTGAGATGTATACCTCTAGTTGACACATCATACAGTTGCATGTTGGCCAAACTGCATTAGATGAGTTAGGTTGGTGATAAAGTCACCACAAGTTGATTGGTTTAGTTTGTGATGTTATTTTGGGCATAAACTTTGTTTAAAGTTTGGAAAAAGGCTAATTGTCACATCATATATTGAATGAATAATTAATGTTACAGCTTGGATACTCACAAGCTGCTGATGCTGTTGTTTTTATAATTGTCATAATTAGACACAAGTGGATAAAAGCCATACTTATTTTTTTACCTTTTGCTGGGGCATGGCTGAACTTTTACTATTTAACTGTTGCCTGCCGTGGAAGAGAAATAAAGTTGTGACATAATAATAACTCGAAATGCCAGTATGGGGAATTTTTCGTTGACTAATGATTTATGCTGTTTTGCAGGTGGGTAATGTCATGCCTGCTCCAAAGAAGATCAAGTTCAATGAAGGTTAGGTTTGCTATATTGACTAATGATTCATGTTTTTTTCCTCCTCCATAGTAATTGGTGTTTTATATTTTGCTTTCATCTGCCAGGTTGATTGCGCCCCCCAGAAGTTCTGGCTTGGAGTTCTGTTAAGACTGGAAGGGTTCTTCACTACTTCTCCCTCACCATTGGAAAATAGAGTGGTTTTCTCATATGAGCTGAATCCTAGACTCCTATGGGCATCTGGATCCCTGAATTACCTAAACAAAGTCGATCTGTACGATCTTTCCTTTTTCGGCTTTTGACAAACTTAATAGATATTTAAAATGTTAACAGATAGTTTCAAATATGTCGATAATTGTTATATGTTTTCTCCAATGTAGTGATCATATTGAGGTTTCTTCTTCTTTTCCATATTCTCCTCTTTTTAAAAAAAAATTAAAAAATCACTTTGACAAACTCTCATAATGTCGTGATTACACTTTACTAAAATGATTAGTGTGGTAGCTAATGATAATTGTATTGCTCTTGGAATTAAAGGATCAATCAGCTATGCTTCTCAGGGTAGCACATCCACCTTCATTGATACTTATCTAACAGAGACACGAAATCAACCACCCCAAAGATCCCAAATAAAGAAATCAAGGGATTTTGAAGCTTCTCCTTCGAACATGGATTATGCATAGAGGTGACTTGCCTCTGTTACGTTTTCAAGAGCCCCCAAGTAGAACATTGTGCTGGCGCTTTGTATGAATTGCAGAATTTCGCATCAGTACTGAGATGTGGAACTTAATATGACACTTTTGTTGTTAAACATAAGCCTTAAAACAACTTTTTTTAAAGATTGACTAGTGTCATGGGATGAATATATTGCGCAACAGCTCGTGCAGCATTTAGATAATTTCTAGCAGAAACATTGTTAAGGACTAGAAATTTTTTTAAGCTAGTTAAGTAAGAATACTTACGAGGAAGTTAAAAAGAAGAGAGCAATATAATTAAAAAAAATTTTATTACTTGTAAGAGAGAATAAAAGAGAGCTTTTCAAATATGCGCTCGCCGATTGGATGAGACAGCTCACTGCTGGACAGACCTTTACTGAGTAAACCCATGCACGCCAATTTATCTTCGGTTGGTGATAAATTTAAGTGGCCCGTGACATTAGTCTAAGTTGGGCATGCTCTGCTGAATATTGTTGAATCAAAATATCTGCAGATTGAATTCGATGATCCCACATTGACATTGTCTGTAAGTTTCCACTAAGGCTAGTTGATTATCTTCTGCCATTAATAGTAAGTTAATTAATTATGAGTAATACTAGATATTCAAATATTTAAATTTAAATTTAAATTTAAATTTTAACTAATATGACACTTATCTATAACGGATAGATAAATTTATAAATTATGATATCCATACATAATATTGAAAATTAAATTGGAACTTAAATTTGAAATTCTAACATCATTCATTAATTATATCCGACTTCAGCAGGATAAAACACAATAGTAAATATAATACATGCCACTACTCAAAGAAGGGTAATGAGAATGAGAATAAGAAGAGCAGCAATGAAAGAGTATTTGAGAGCAGCAACAAGAATAGCCAACGAGATTGCTAATAGCTGCCACAGCACTTGCACACTTGCCCATGTCAGCAGACCCGTCAATCCAACGGCGAATATGTTATCAGGATCCGGGTTCAAAATGTCACCCCACTTCAGATTGAACCCTGACGGTCGATCTTTCTCTATATCATCCCCATTATTATTAACAAACGACCCCTTTTGATTTTGATTTTCTTGTTCTTTGCCATTGCTGTTGTTGTTGCTGCTGCTGCTGTCATTCTTCGAATTCTGTGCAAAAAGAATGAATCTTGGACAGAATTTGTAATGGGTTTTGGATTTGATGAGAAACTCGGAAGTAAATTGGTTGCGTTGGTGATAGATTGGAAGAAGATTTAATAAAATTGGTGAATTTGCGACACATTTGAACCCTAACATGATTTTGTCGAAGCAGGCAAGGGGAGAAAGGACTTGCTAAATTGGCGGTCAAGTGTTGGGCCGGCTGGGTTAATGATGGGCCTGATTCGGCCCATTGGGCATTCTATGGGCTCGGATTATCTTGCAGACCACATAAGATCTTAATCTTTTGTACGAACTAGGTTAAAGTTTGCTTAAAAGTTAAAGATTGATCCGAGTTGGAATATTTACCTAGTAGCGATTCCTAACTAATGTAAAATTATCGTCTTTACAACCTTTTGGCACAAGAAAATTAGTCTTTTCACTTGGTCATCAACTTAAGGTTAATAGTTATTCACCTTTAAGCAAGAGATTAAAAGCTAGTTTAAAAGTTAATAGTTATTATAAGTGAGCGAAATAAAAAGTAAAATTTTTCATTTGATCTAGTGTCATCCATACTCCCTCACGAGAATAATGGTCTTTTTACCTGATATTATTCCTCAGCTCAATAAAACATTAAACATATTTAACTGTCGAGTTCTGATCGATGAAAGCATTAGAGTTGTTGTTGCGGCACCCATCAACGTATGAATAACAAATTCCATTCAAGCATGCTAGTAAAAGTGAGCGAGATGAACACAAATGTGAGATTACCAGCTTGACATCAAATTAATACTTCAATTTTTATCATCGTTATTTAATCTTAAATATGTAAAGATTGCATTTAACTAATCAAGAAAAATTGGTACGAGAGGATATGAGGGATTAGATGGAATCATCAAACCAACGAGGCACGCACTTCACAAGAGGGGAAAAAAACTTGCAAAAATGTTTCCAAACAAAGAGATTACCTAATGATGTCTAAACAAAAAGGGATACTGTCTTTCAGAATCATCATCATCTCCAATCAAATCAGTCACACCCGTTCATTTCCCACCCGGCGCCCACTTCCCATCATTTCATCTGCATTCTGATTTACAGCTGTGATTATAGGACCCACATACCCTTTTTGGCAAAGAAAATTTAGACAAGCCCCCCCTTTCCCTCCAAAGCTGCTCATACGCTGATAAAAATCCGACTCTTTGTGAATAGCATTAAAGATTTCTTAATTAACTTTAATCATTCGGCAATATCTGCCACGTCAGATGAAGTTTCCCTCGTCATCATTTGCCCTCTCCCAATAATTTCATCTTGGCTTCGCCTCACGGCTTGATCGGCTAACTCCACACACATGAGTGTGATTTGATTCGCTCCTTGTATTTTCAAAATTTAGGGAAAAGATTCATGTCTGGGGCTTTGATTTTGCTAAAATTTGTTTAACTAAGAGAATTAATGAGTAATAAATTTTTGTACAAATTAATGTGGTCTAAATTTATTAGTTCGAAAAAAATATAAAATAATAGTTCAAAAATTATTTTATCCAATCAATTGAATTATATCACATCAATTTGTATAAGATAAATTTTTAATTTTATTTTTAATTATTTTGATTATCATCTATTTTTACTTATTGTACCTAAAGTTATTATTATTATTATTTTAAATACGCTAAAAATTCACTTCATTTCATCAAACACAGAGTACACACATTACGTCACAATACAATAAACGACAAAGCTTAGTAAAAATCTATCACAATAATTGATTAGTCAAACCATAGCATTTCCACACTGAATAACAGAACGAAACCTTGTGCAACACCATCAAATGTCGTGCGCATATCTAACTTAAGCTCTATAGGATGTCCCTCAACTCTTTCATAGCATACTCCTTGAATTGATTTGGGTCTTTCAATTGCTATTGTGATGGATTTTCTCTATAGAGATCCACATATTGTAGCATAAGATCTCCTAAATCTTAATCTCTGACTTTAAAAAAAAAAAAAGAGAGAGAGAGATATATACTACAATATACAAAAGAAAAAAAATTACACTACAATACATAAAATATAATAAGATAAAAAAAATCACTATAGATATAAAGATTTGAGTGAACAAATAAACCCGCTCATATATGAAAATCTGAGTGGACAAACCAACCAATGATCTGGAGATCTTAGTGAAGAAAAAAATACAAAACACCAAAAAAAATACAAGAGAAATAAAGGAATTTCTAGCGCAAAATCACTTGAGAAGAAAGTTTTTTGAGCAGTAGGAGAAAGAGAGAGGGGGTTGGGGGGGAGAGAGAGAGAGAGCTATGTTGATAGTTGTATTGTATGCGAATTATATTCATAGAAATAATAGTTTGTTCTAGAAAGGTTATATCCAATAAGTACCATAATAGTTAAGTACATTTTAGATAATTTTTAAAAGTATAGAAACTAATTAATTTGTCAATTAGCTCAAACCGTAATGAATAAAATGAGCATTTTTCTCACATGGACGTGTCCATGTTGCATCATTGCTAGCAAATCAATCACCTTTTTTTTTAAAAAAAAAATTACTAGCAATAATATTTTATTGTATGCACAATCTGTATATCGTTCAATGCGTGTCACATATAATTATTTACGGCTTGTAAGTTGTAACAATAATGTTGTTAATGATAACGAAAAAAGTTGGCAATGTAGTAGTATCCCATTTGGGCAATTGAGGACTCTTTACTAGATCTTGATTAAGATTCGAATTTTTTTTTGCCATCCCTAATAATAAAAGGACTTGCTCTTTTAAAAACTTTTTTTCTTTCATCTTTCAAATAGCTTTTATGGCTGTCTGGGGCTTCAGCTTTTCACGTCACATTACTCTTACGGCTACAGGGGGGGGGCCATAAACGTCTGAAAGAAGTAATCAGATCTGAGCGTGTGGCTCAGACATGGACTGAGAATCTTTGACAAAAATGGACGGTTAAGAATCTACAACAGCCACTTGATGATGTCAACAATATCTATGCATGCAGTATGCTTCACGTTCTTTTTCTTCCTTTCGGTCAGAGAATTGAATAAGAAAATCTCAGTTCAAAATCACCAAGACTGGACTACGTGCGTGCCCCAAAATCAATTACCACGCAATAAAGCAGCCCAATAGTTAATTTCTCTGCCTCTGATGTTGACACAGTGGAATCTCGGAAGAGAAGAGAAAATAGACGCCATGCTATTTAACAACGAAGTACGTAATTTAGGAGTCCTGATATTTGAATGGCACGGTGATAGAAAAGATGTTAATATTCATTATATAGTAACATTTTTACACATTTAAATAATATAATATTCATAAATAGTGTTGTCGTTTCTATCGTTCTTAATATCGTTATTGAAGGAAACAATAATTTATCTTTACACGTATTTTTGATTTGTAGAGAACTCGTGACACTTGTTGAACTCGAATCCGGCGTGGTGGGTACCTGAAAAAGGTACTCCGACGCTCAGGTCAGTGTTTGATTTTTAATCTAATGGAAGTAAGAACAATAAATAAGATTATGATTTTTTTGCTTAGGATGGATCTCCATTTTTTCTCTTGGATTTTTGGTTTTAATGCCTTTTTAAGGTTTGGGTCTCATACATAAACTCATTTTTCATAAGCAAGTGTGAGTATTCACCTCTTTTTTTAACTATTCACAACCAAATCCAATCGAAAAAAATGATGGTAAAGTAGTGTTCATGTGGGTTTTAGTGAGGGAAAATTTTTCAGCCAAGTTTTCCCACAGTAGGCGCCAATGAAGGTAAAAAAATTCCAGCCACCTTCAGTTATAATGTAGGAAAATGATAAACGAACTCAAAGAAGACAAAAGGACGACAGAAACACAGCATTCAATTGCATTTCACGCGTTGAGTTCTACTTCTTTTAGTATTGCGTGGGCCCATAAAAAATAATAAAATAAAGAAAAAAGAATGGAAAGCTGGTCATTTCTTCGTTCTCCCCCTCCCCAACCACTCATTTTCCTTAGTTTACTTCCCCTCCACTCATTTTACTCCCCCTCCATTTGCTTTGTTACTGGACTCTCCCTCCACTCATTTTACTCCCCCTCCTAACAATTTAAATATATAAAACATATCCACAAATTTTTATAATTTATTCCATTATTTTCAGCAATTTAAATTAAAAAAATCCTAACATATATAAAACACATTTAGAAATTGTTATAATTAATTCTATTATTTCCTGTCATTAAAATTAAGAAAAATCCTAACAGATATAAAATACATTCAGAAATTGTTATAATTTACTTCATTATTTCAGCCATTTAAATTTAAAAAATCCTAACATATATAAAACACATTCAGAAATTGTTGTAATTTATTCCATTATTTCCAGCCATTTAAATTTAAAAAATCATAATAATTCATAACAATTTAAATATATAAAAAGCAAAAATCTACGAATTTTTACAATTTAAATTAATATTCTAACCATTTAAATATATAGAACACAATAAAAATTTTATTTGAATGTAGTGAGAGTCACCAACTTACCAATTAATCAGTACTAATTTTATCAAGGCCTCTGTTTGCAGATCCAGATCTAACTTCTTCCTTGTGATAAGCGAGATGCAGAGAGGGAATTGATTTTTCCTTTCTAAATGCATATGGCTCACGTTGAGTAAATGAGAGGTGAGATATGGAGAGAGAGGGGACAACAAGAAAAATTAATTGTAAAAAAAATCATCTCTTTTTGTTACTTTTATGGTTTTCTTTTGATTATTTTATTTTTTAAATGAAAAAAGTAATAGACAAAAGATGGTGAGTGGAGTTGAAGCAACGGACAAAGGACCCATGTTTCTATTGTCCCTTTGTTGTCGTAGAGTTCAAATAGCATAACTCTATAATGTATAAAATACCATTTTCTATAATCTAGAGATTATGAAATTAAGAAAAATGCTAGATATAGCACACTGTCATCAAATTAACAGATTCAAGGTCAAAACGATATCGTTCTCTTTAAAAAAAAAAAAAGCACCAAAACAATGTTTTTTTGTCCCTAGTTCTGTGGACCTGATGATCAGATTGCTGTCTCCTGAGCAGTGCTCATTAATTGACACCTAATGGGATGCAATAGAGCTCGTCTCAACATTTTGAGTTTTTCTGGAGAAATTAGAATAAGATTAGGGGATTCCTTATCTTGGTGACTAGCTACTTATTGCATTATATGTGTTACTCACGTAAAGTTAATTGATATTTATTACGATTGCTTATTTAATTCGAAGTGAAGAATACATTGGAAAAATAAGCCATTTTTCACATTTGAATTAAGCAATGTTTAGAGGGCATTTCGGTTCTTTACTAGAGAAAATTTGACATTTTGTCGGTAAAATTCTGACCTGACGTCTCCACACCTCATTAGATATTTATATTATTTTATTATAATATAAACAGAACAATGAAAGAACAAATTAAAAAGATTAATGTCCTCTACTCCTTATAGTTTAGGTTAATTGTCTAGTTAATAGAGTATTTTTAAAAATTATCTCAAAGGTCTATGGTAGTGTTATATATTTGTGTTCCTTTAGATCCATTTAATTATCATCTATATTTATTTGCTGCGAGTTAAATTTATTAAAATTTTTAGTCATACCAAACAAAAATATAATTTAACCTATATATATATATAGTATTTTTCTTTTTCTTTTAATTTTAGAAATATAAAGATCCACTAGACAATTGTCTCAAATTATAGAGACTTTAAGGACATTTACAGAAATTAATATTATATGGGCGCGAACTATAACTCTATTTAAACATAACAATCAATGAAAGGCAATCACATCATGATCTTGGGAATGATTTGGGGTTACCCTTTTCGTAATATTATATCTTCTTTTAATTTTCATTATTGCCAACTTAATTCTAACCATTTTTTGTTGTGATTCTTGTAAGGGATTATTAGTAACTTTTTTAGTCAAAGTAAATTTATTAACTGAAATAAAGAGAAGAAAAAATAAATACTAATAAAACTTCTAAATTAATTACCGTTAAATTGGTAATTTCAATTAAATAATATATTTTGATCGGTCTCAACTTAAGGTCAGTTTGAGAATGTTGTAACTTTTAAAATAATTGTTGTTAACTGTGCTGTAGAAATAATAAGCTATGAAGATAATTAGTTAAGTGTTTGGTAAATTTTGTTTTTAGAAGTATTGTGAATTTTGAAAGCAGTTATGAATGTTTGGTAAATTTTACTATTAAACTACTAAGAGAAAATAAATAACTAAAATGTACATAATGTAGAATAAAATTTACTTATACATATAAAAACATGTACATAAAATATTTTTAATTGTGTATTATAATAATTTTAATTAAAAATAAAATCTATAATATATTGATTTTAATTTTTAATTTTTTATCTTAAAATAATTGATAATTAAATTTATAATATAGTGAAACAAATTTAGTAATAAGTCGATCAATAAATTGATATTAATAAATTTATATTGATGAATTATGACAAAATTTTATTAAAATGTTGATTTTATTTCTAATTTGAATAAGGATAATTTTGGTTTAGGTGATAATTTTAAGAATATTTATGGAATTGTATTAAAGAATAAAATTGATTCTCAAAATCATAATTTAAAAGGTACTTCTTCCTTACTTTTCAAAATAAGCTGCATAAGGGGTTGATTTTGACAAAAGTGATTTTGATTCTTTTTTTTTTTTAGCAAACATTAAAATTAGCTTTTAGATCTTCAAAATCACTTTTAAGCCTCTTAAAACAATTCCAAATGGGCCCTAAGAGTCAACATACTATAAATCAATAATTCAATAAATTTATAAGATAATACATCTTAAAAAAAAGAGAATATTAAACATTATTTATTTGCAATCTCTAGTAGGAAAATAAAAGTGAACTTGTTTCTTTATAAACAAGATACAATATCCAATATAAAAAATAAGAAATAGGGATTAGAATCCTCTCCTTGTTTAATGAGCGGCTAAGATTGAATTTTTATTTAATTTTAACATTTAAGCCAACTTTTTTCATTAAATTCTAAAGATGAGGAGGGCCTAAGAGGGAAAAAAAAATCAAGTGAAGGATCCTTATCCGAAAAACAAATGTAATATAAATTATTGGGTGTTCATGTCCCTTAATGATTTTTGCTGAATTTTTATTTTTTCTACTGGAGTATTAGATATAAAAGAGCACAAAATCAAAGAGAAAAAGGACAACCTCATTACAAAAACTAAAATGGCCATCAAGAAACCTCTTATCTGTAGGGAAGAAATTATCCTAATATACTTCTATAATTGTGTATTCAAATTGACTCAAGCATACAACTATACAAGTGAAATCTTTTTACTCTTAATGAGTAAATAGTTCTATAATACTCAACGGTGCCCCCACAAACCCTAAACATTAGCTAAAACAAGAGCCAACAAAATGGGCATTAATGGCTGGGTGCTTTAAGAGATAAGAGACTAAAAGGAGTGACTAGTGACTTAGTGAGCCATATATATTGTTGTTGGTCTTAGCAGCCAACAAGGCTGGCTTTACACATGAAAATGATCTCGGTCAAAAGTTTAAAATTACAAAAAAAGGATCAAATCCTAAGCAATACTGTACCAGTAACACGAGTCATCTAATTACTGCTTCCATAGGGGCATCATCTTCGTTTAGTAATGAAACACTTGTCATCCTTTCATTGGTTACAAAATATACGTACACACTAAGTGGCAGTAGTAAGTGATGAAAGAGTGATGAGAGTTTATGCGGTAGAATCGGATCCTGTCTCCCAAGAAAAAGCGTCCAATTTCTACAGACAAAAAGTCACAAATATTTGACTCTCTCTATCTTTCTTTTGTTAATTCACTCAAAAACCTAATAAAAGTTAAGTGACTGTCTTAATGGCTGATCAGTACGGCCATCAGCTGCCTGATCTCGGGCGCTTGGCCACCGGAAGAACCCATTTTCCGGTGAATCAAGAAACCCCACAACCCTATTTCTTTAACAGGAGTATTAACAATGAGACAGTGATGCTTGCAGCTGGTGAAATGGTGTTGCCTGCAGCAGGTGGGCTTGTTAGGTTTGGTCATCATCATGATTTTGCTGCTGCTGCTACTAATCATCCTACTGCAGTAGTGGATATGGAGAGTAGTGGATGGGGTAATACTAATGAAAGTGGAAATGGTAGATGGCCGAGGCAAGAGACACTTACTCTCCTTGAGATCAGATCTAGACTCGATTCTAAGTTCAAAGAAGCTAACCACAAAAAACCCTTGTGGGATGAAGTTTCTAGGTACCAAATAAATTGCATTTTATTTTTGTTATTTTATGTATCATGTATATATATGTGTGTTTATTATTATCTCTTTGCCACCATTCAAACTGGTGTTAAATTTTCAATTGATTAAGAAAAAAAACCTATTTCGGTTTTCTTTTTTTTGGTTAATTTCTATTTCAGTACAGAACAAAGTAAGCCAATGTTTGGTGGTGATTGAAAATGGCAAGAGTTTATGAGTTTAGCAGAGAAGAAGTGTTGTTATATCTTATTTTTAACTCGTTTTGTTGTGTGCAAAGATGTAGATTCCTCCGTTGGTTAAGTACCCATAAACAGGTTCTTTGGTGAAGAAAATGACTGTTTAACAGTTCATAACATTCTTTCTGTAAATCCTATATTTCTTTTCTAGTAATAATTATTGGTGCCGTGGACTCGAATCTACATATAATTTAATAAAGCAAGAAGAATCTGTGGCACCTTCTTCAAGATATTAGAGGAACATTTTTGAGATCTTGATTCTTGATCCTTTAATTATTGAGACTGCTTATAATTAATTATATTATTCTGAGGAATTAATGCTCTTGGCGGTATATAATTATATCTCTAATAATTACTGAGCCATCTTATTAAACTAGGGCTAAGGATTTTCTATGGTGATTATTTTTTATTTCTGCTAATCCTTTTATTTATTTGTTTTGTAGTTATTATTACTTTTTTCTTTTTTTTTTTTCTTTCTCTTAAGGATAATGGCGGAAGAACATGGGTACCACAGAAGTGAGAAAAAATGCAGAGAGAAGTTTGAGAATTTGTACAAGTACTACAAGAAAACAAAGGAAGGTAAAGCTGGGAGACAAGATGGGAAGCACTATAGGTTTTTTCGACAACTTGAAGCCCTTTATGGGGAAACAAGCAATAATCAAAATTCAGTTTCAGAATTATCCCCTCTCGACCAAAACACTACTAATTTTCTTCATCAAAGACCAAATCAAGAGAATCAAGAGAATCAAGAAGCGTCTAATCATCTTGAGCAGAAGCTAAGTGATCAGAGCTTAAGTTTCTCCAACACATCTGAATTTGAAACGGCGTCTTCAGGAAACAATAATGATGAAGATCTTTCAGCCATTGCCTTTATGATGAACCAAAAATCAATGGAAAAGCACAACAAGATGAATGAGAGCCGAAGTGGTAAAAGGGATAAAAGAAGTAGTAATTGGAAAGGTAAGGTTAAAGAGTTTGTGGATGCACAAATGAGGGAGTTGATGGAGTCCCAAGAAGCTTGGATGGAAAGAATGTTGAAGACTATTGAAGATAGAGAGAAAGAAAGGTTGTGTAAAGAAGAAGAATGGAGGAAGCAAGAGATGGCTAGGTTTGATAAGGTGCATGAGTTTTGGGCTAGGGAGAGAGCTTGGGTTGAAGGGCGAGATAACGCGTTAATGGAGGCTTTGAAGAAGGTTACAGGCAGGAGAGAACCAGAAGTAGTTTCGTCATCATCTTTGATAATGCATGATTGTAGATGGAATGAACCCGAGACGTTGAACTTGATGCAACTTATAACAAGTTTGGAACCTAAATTTGAACAAAGTGGATATTCAAATGAAAGCATTTGGGAGGAGATAGCTGCGAAAATGGCAAGTTTTGGTTATTATAGGAGTGCAATTGAGTTTAAAGAGAAATGGGAGAATATGCAAATGTATTATCATCATCATGGGCATGATCAAATTGCTAAGCAAAAGCTTGAAAGAATGGAGTTATTCTTACCTTCTAATAATCCTTATGCAGGAACTCAAGGGCATCAGAGCTGCTTCCACATTCAGCAGATAAATGAAGGGCAGCAGCAATTTTGGGAGAAGGGAAAGACTAAGCGAAACTAACACAAGAGGGCCAAGTTATGGATATGTGTGACAAATTAATGGGGTTTGTTTAGTTTTGTTGTAAGTAAGCACTGACTAAATTCTTGATTGCAAGATAAACCTAATTGCATATGCGTGACTGCATGTGACTTGATCATGGTTACAAAATGGTTTCAGTTTTTTATTTGTGGTTAATTTGGCTCAAAACATCATTGGGGTTTGTGCTTTTGTTTTCAAGAATTATTAAAAATTGTTTTCTTAACAGATTTTTAGGTAAAGATTGCATTTTTCGATGCGTTGGAAGAATTTCTATTATTAAGAGATAACATAATAAGGTTTTTTTTTAATGAATTTATTTTGTTCTTGTGTTAATATCTTCACCATCAAGCCCATATTTTAGGAACTTGGTTGAATGATTTTTAAACAGTTATTTAGCTGGTCACTTTAAATTAAATTTTAAAAAAAGAAAGTACTGTGGTAAAAAAGTCACTTTGAACTCTGTCATTTTTCTTTCTTTCTTAAAAGAATAAAAAAAGAAAAACATATATTACATCTGCCATAAGTATCTATAAACTAAAATTATATTTTCACAGAATTTGTGCACAAAATCCTTCAAATCTTTTTGTTTTTTTAAAAGAATTTGAGCATTGATCGATATTTACACGATTTTGCGCCCCTTATCATTAATTGATCTACAGGGCAAATAGTTGAGAGTTGTATTTATACCACGATGATGATGGATATATGAATAATCATGATTAACCTAAGGCCACATCAATTTTACATTTATGCTTGCGTATGTGATTAAAATAGAAGCCCTCTTATCTATCTGCTCAAACTGTTTTGATTTGTATGTATTTATGAATCATGATTCAGAATATATAATTGTGCATATGCATTTTAGGGTTTTTTAGATAATATCTAGGTGGCTAAATCAGTGGTCGCCTCAGAGTATAGAGGAATATATAATTGTGCAGCTTAAGGCAGTCGATGATATTTCTAAAAGAAGCAATGGAACCACAAATTAATAATATTGGTGGTTTCCCACCAACAGAAAACATCTTTAGCCAGCTAGTCGTCTGAAAAAACAAACAGCATGATTCACAAATATTTACATTTCTGCTGTTGCTGTAAATATTAAGTTCATCCAGCCTTTTCCTGGTTCTGGGATTCTATTATATGGTTCACGGCAGAGAGAAATATAAATAGAGGACAACTAGATGAAGATGGCATGCAGAGAGATGAGAAGTCACTGCCTAATTGCTCAAAGTCTAAGTCATTTTTATATTGTGCAGCGAAATGATGAAGTATCTCATTTGTGGTCAATTTTTTGAAAATTCTCGGGTGCTGTTGGCGCAACTATAAATTTATCACTAATAAAATAGAATTGTCATTTTCTAGATATATTTATTTTTTATGTTTATACTTAGTATTCCATTTACAAAAAGAATAATATATACTACGGTTCCCACATGGCATCTCAATATTTCAATCACAGGTGCTAACATAATGATATGATATTATTCATCTATTAGACAATCAATTTTATTATTTTTCACTTAAGATGATAAAAATTTAGGATATTACTTGCGGTCTATAATATTGCTCTGAAAAGACATTAAAAGATAAGGACTTGTAAATTAATGTATTATTTTTCTTATTTTAAAAAATTAAATAGGACCGACATTTTCATCTTGCCGTCATATTTTAGTACAACAACTAAAAATTAAAGTTAGAAAATAAAGTTTACTGCTGTCAACTCATCAATTTTTTTTACTACTGAATTGAATGGTATGGTGGCTCAAATCAAATTTGTCATTACCTTAAATTGAAAAAATAATAATAAAAGGATGCCCACCCCTTTTTCTTTTTTGGCCTTCTATTTTGAGAATTAGAAATATGTAATTTGGTGAAGATAGGCACTTGTTTTATAGTGCACTTATTGGTAAGAATTTTCAGTCATAACTTTTTATATCTGCGTGAATTTAAAAATATTGTATACAGCTATTGGAAGATTGATGAAATTCCACAAAAGGTTCTAATTTGGGCTTGCTTGGGCCAAGTTAATAGTGGTAGTGGCTCATTATCCAAACCCACTTTATGAAGATTTGACTTGTTCTATGAATGCAAAGTTAAAATTGGTAGTAGGTATCAAATGTTGTCATTTTGGTCGCATTTAAATCAAAATATGCCTAGGAATTCTATTTAAAATTAGATTATTATTTTGTAATTTTTTCATTGAACGTTATTCAGTTTATCTTGCCTATAATTGAATTAAAATCCCTACTTTTCCTTCCTAGTGATTTCATCGAATTATTTCAAATAGTGTTTAGGTTTCATGAATAATGGAAATTTTAGTTCTTCAAAGGTTTAAAGATTATAAGGCATACTCAGTATAATTGCAATTAATTAATGGATTTTTTTGTTCTATAATCATGTCAATTACTTTTTATTCTTCTAAATATCTATCTTTTGTGTTTAATTCAAAATTTCAAGAGACCATTTAGGAAATAATAACTTATTGGTAAATCTCCTCACTTCACACTTGCTCTGGTAAGGGTTCAAGATATTAGGGGTGTTCAGAATCCAATCTAATCCGCTCAATTCGTCTGATCCGTAAAAATCCGATTCATGGATTGGTAGATTTGATTGGATTGAAAACTTAAAAATCCGCAGTCTGTGGATTGGATATGGATGTACTTTTATTAATCCGTAAAAATTCACGAATCCATAAAAAAATAAAAATATTTATTTAATTAAAAAATTAAACTTGTAAATATGGCATTAGTACTTACTAATAAATAAATAAGTTAAAATATAGTTACATTAACTCCATATTATATCGTATCCGATAATAATAAAAAATAAAAAATAATTAAATAAAAATATAACTTCTTAAGCAATTAATTTTCATGTATTGATCTAAATAAATAAGATTTTTTCTTTTTGGTGTGTTGCATTTTGAAACTTTAAATGTATTTTTTATATTTATTTAAACAATTAATTTATGTAAGTCCTATTTAATTTTGAACTTGATTGGTTGTAAAATCATTTTTATATTTATTTACTTAGTTCATGCATATGACAGAATTAAAAATTTTTATTCTGCAAACCAATCCGTAAAATGGTGGATTGAATATGGATCGGATCAAATCCACATCCGATCTACAGACATATAGATTGGATTTAAATTGAATTTTATCAATTCATGAATTATATTAGGTTTAGATTGAATTTCACCAATCCGTTTCGTAAAATTCAATTTACGAACCCCTTACAAGTTATGCATCTTGTATGCATTATGGAAGATAAATTTCCTTCCAAATATATCAATGTAACTCAAGTTCATTTTGGACCTAAAATATTTAGATTGCGTTATCACTGTAGATTTTATTAGAGGTTTATATTTATTACCATTGATTATAGTATATTATAATGTAATTAAAAAGTGAAAATTGTCTTAATTACCAAACTTTCAACATAACGAGAACATTGATATGATTTAGAAAGAAAAATTACGTCTTTTCATCAAAATCTTAAAATTCAAACCTTCCAAATTAATAATTTTAATCGAGTACTAATTTGAGTTGTGCTATTTTTTTTTAATGAGTCGTATTAATAATCTTATAAAAATCTTGATACTTTAACCGGTTAGGCCGTAAGGGGCGCCACAAGAGAAAGGGAAATTTAAAGTCAAAGATAAAAGTTGCAGCTCAGTTACATAATAGGATTAGGAGCCCCGCAATCAATTTCTGAATTAATTTCGCATTGTGTTAATGCGCCACTAGCCCAAAAATTATGTTGAAAACTTTAATTCTGTCACCGTCAAACCCTACAAGTTAATTTCTTCTTTTACATGCATTGCCTCTTTCCGTAGCAGCACTTTGTACAGAAGTGCTTATTTTTTTATTGGGCAAGTTTGAAAAGTGCTTTTACATATATGCTAGGTACACCTAAAAGGCTAAAACTTAAGCACATGGCATTTGGGACTTGGAACAAGTTACAAGAGCCACGAATACTTGTCGGTGGGCAAATTAATTTAAATCACTTTACATCTTTGTCTCTTGCTTTCTATGTAGGATGTAGCCTTGTTCGGTCATTTTCTTGGTTCTTTTTCAATCCTACCTATAAATGCAACTCTTGTTTTAGTGCATTTATGATTTTGATTCAACCAAACAAAAGATAATAAGCTAGCCAAGGGGCCTTTCATGGATGTTCCTTTCTAATCATCAACATCCTGCCATAGTGCTATGTGTTTATGAAAAAAAAAAAAATTGTTGAATGAATTACTAGCAGACTGTATTTATTATTTCCTTCATATAAAACTTTGACACCATATACGCATATCAAAATTCTGCAGAACTCCATACTTTGAGAGTTTAAATTTTGCTCTCATGAGATTTGACCAAATGGGTTTTAAGATTTTATTTGGTTGGCTACCTGATTTCAAATCATCAATAATATAAAGCATTTAAAAATTAATTTGGGTTTTTTCTAAACTAATATCAATTTTTTTGTACGAAATGCATATAAACCTCATATAAATGCGTATACATTCAACAACAACTTCTGATCTTAGGTTTTATTTAAAAAAAATTAGAGAAAATGGCAATGGCAGACAATTAAGGAATTACAAGTAATGAAAACTACGTTTTTGGTCCCCAAATTCGGTTATTAAAATATGGGACGATGAAAAAGGACCATTGATTATTATCATTATCATCATAATTATAGTCTCGATTTTGCCACCAAAATTTGGTGGCATTCACCTAATACATTGTTGAGGATTTTCATGTCTAGCATTTCGTTAAATAGAAACGATTTTCGATCATGACGTGCTTATGTTCTAAATAACAAGTCAGTTGATGTGTCATTCATTGTTGGTATTGTGAAATTATCTCTAAAGAGAAGTTATGTGTAAAATCTATTGAGAAGATAGAGATTTAATTACATGCATTATTAGAAAAATAATTTTTATTAACATTAAAATATTGTTAGTAATTACTTTTAGTAACACTTGTTAATTGTGTCAATAATCTGACAGTCACAAAATTAATGACACTTGTTTGTGGTCTCACGAATATGGTGTCAGTAATTACTGTCACTACATTATCACCAATATTATGATACCATAGTGTTAGTAGTTGCTGATATTTTTTTAGTGTCTATCATTATTGTTACCATGGTATCTCTGATTAATTAAAAAATAATTTATCAAATTTACCTTAAAAGTAATACAAAAATTTACACAAACTTTTATATTATTATTTTTACTTTTAGGAACAGTTTAGTAAATTAATTTTTTATAAAATAATTATTAGTAAGATTATTGCATAGGTGCAAAAAAAGTACTAGTTTTTTACATTGATATTTATTGATTAATCTATTAATAAATAATTATTGGGTAATTTTCTATAAATTAATTAATGTCAAGAATTTTTTAAAAGAGTATTATTGTAAAAGAAAAAAAAAGTAAGGGTAAGAATATAATATATTTAATCGTAGTGGTGTTTTGAGGTATTTTCTAAAATATGGAGACTAAATAATCAAATATCGTAATTAAAGAAGCATTTACCCTAAGTTTTGGTACCACCAACCTTACCCTTGTATGCCAATATATAAGAAACATTAATTAATTAAATAAATGTAAAATGAATTAATAAATCAATAAAGGACAATTGATATATGTTTTAAATGGAAATAGTTCTACTATCTCAAAAAATTTAAGTGAAATTACACTTAATTATAGGATATGTTTTGAAACATTTATTTTTTAAAGCAATCGTAGAGGACAGTCGAAAGAACTGTTAGGACGAAAAAAGAAATTAACGACAATTTAATTAATTAAATATTTTAATTATTTATTTTAAATTTTAAGTGGGTTCTGGGCTTTGGGGGAAACTGTTGAATTCAAACAGTTGTACTTGGGCCGAATTCTAACGACAGCCCTTGGCCACGAAACGATAATGCCCGGCGAGCTGCTGCCAAGTGTCAACTGTGAGCTTCAAAGTGGCTTCATTAAATTTTCTTGATACCTCTTAAACTATTTGTTATTTATTTATTTTAAATTTTTTTCCGCCAATATTGCTTATCTCTCTCTCTTAAATGTATTTTTCTCTTCAAAGCAATAAAAACGCAGAACTGGTTTCAATTTTTATTTCGTTAATTAAATATTGTTGTTATTTTCAAGCAATGGAACTGCTGCATGCTCTGGAGACAGTACTCCCAACCAGGGCTTAAAGAGCCAATACAATTTTTAATTTTTGATTGGCAAATAGACTCCATCAAATTTTAAAACCTCTATCGAACCTGTTGATGGAATTATTCTAAATATATGCAAAGAATGGACATGGCATGATTCGTGAATGCACAAATATTTCATGAAAAAATAAAAAGAAGAATGTTCAGTTTGTGTAAAATTATTTGCTGTCGTAATGTCTTATGAAAACAAGCCATGTTCGTGTCCACCCAGTCTCGATCCAACCCTACGTATACGTGGAATAACACTTATGCACTTAATGACTTATTTTTAACTTAAATTTTCGGACTTAGATAAATTTAATCTAAATATATAACCCTAGCACGACGCAGAGAGTGGCATGTGTCGTGTTAATATTGTGTAACTACATTAATTATCAGATTTTGACATCGCAATGGCTAATGAAAAGAAGCTATGTCTATGTTCATCCAATCTCGACCCAACCCTACATATGCATGGGACAACACATATGCAATTATGACTTATTTTTAACTTAAATTTTAGGCCTTAATTAAAGTGTTTCCTTGGAAAATTTAGGTGTAGTAATTTGGGGAATGAGGATATAACTTTTCAATATTCTAGTAAGTTTATGTTAATTGAAAAAAAAAAAGAAAAAGAAAATACAAATAACTAATGGAATTAGACAAATCCGTTACACAGTCGAAGTAATGGCTATGCTAATGACAGCAACCATTTACGGTTGAATTAATGTGGATCATGCAACTACGTTCTGGATCATCCAATTTTATGTGAGCATGTATGTTAAGATTAATTTGTTATATTAGAAATGTCTTCAGTACTAATATAGCCTCTTATTCAGCATATATCTACTTAAAATTAAATGCATTTGAATTCAGTGCTAAAGCTCAAGTTATCTTTCTGGTTTCAAGCTTCTAAGTCACTAAGGAAAAAACAAAAAAAAGTTCAAAGTCCATTAATTCCAAAAAATACGATTCTAGATAATTCTGAATCCTCAAGATTTATAACATAATTATATTTTCTTAATTAGTTTCTTTATTTAACTTTCTAGATTAATATTTTAACGACGGTCTCATATTTCAATTGGTTTCATTTTTGTAATTTTCCATTTGATCCAAACTCTTATAAGTTGAATTAATCAAATTAAATTTCTTCTTTCTATCTCAGAATATTCATTCACTCCAAACTGATCTGATTCTATTTTGATTTTTTGAAATTGGGATCGATTTTTGTTTCCTAGCCATTCAATAATCTCTTTGTAGTTTTTCTAAATTTCTATACCATTCAAAATCTTAAATAAGTGATCTTCTAAAATACAAAAAAAAAAAAAACACACACACACACACATATTTAATATATTACAAGACAAAATATATTACATTAGAGTGTATATTTTTTCTTATTTTAATAATGCCTCCAACTTCTGACTACCAATGTTACAGAAAAACCATCCCTTCTATTGTACTTTCAAATAGAGCGAGCGAAATCTAGAACTTATTCTACATCTCTAATTTCTTGAAGTTCTGAACTGCATCTAATTCCTAGGACAACAGTCAACTTTATAAGAACTACTTCTGCTCTTTTAATTAATTTCTAGATAAACTCGATGTGCATGCAGCAGTTTTACCAGCAGTATGTACTTCTGATTTTGCATGCATTCAAGAATTCTTGAATTAGGTGCATGCATTAAATAAACCTAACCGTCCATCCCCACCCTCCATCAACAGCCCCACGTATATTGTCACCCCCTTTTCTTTGCCGTTCCTTTATATTTCATATGTTCAGACGCTTCACAGTTTAATTTGGTTAAAAAAAAAAAAATTCCCAGTGCTACTTTGAGCAGTTGGTTTAATTTTAGCCCATAGAATTTTTCACTAGTTTTCTTCTCCTGCACACCAGCCTTAATTAAAGCTCCTCACCAGTAATTTCATGCACTTCTCATTTTTATATCACCTCCTCACTTTCTCTCTCTCTTCACATCATAAAATCTTCCTCTAGCTCTTCTCTAGCATCAACTCTTTTCACCTCATCTATCATCATCATCAATGGCAATGGCGATTCATCTCTTCTTCACTTTCCTAGCTTTTCTTCTTTCGGGGTTAATTTTCTTTCTAGCTTCCCGGAAAACAAAATCAAAACGTCCGAATCTTCCTCCAGGCCCTCCGGGCTGGCCAGTTGTTGGCAATCTCTTCCAAGTAGCTCGCTCCGGCAAGCCTTTCTTCAAATATGTCGATGATCTTCTCCCAATATACGGTCCGATTTTCACCCTCAGGATGGGAACAAGAACCATGATCATCCTGAGCGACGCCAAGCTAGTCCACGAAGCCCTCATCGAAAAGGGTAGTCTCTTCGCCACTCGCCCTAGAGAAAACCCTACCAGAACCATCTTCAGCTGCAACAAGTTCACCGTCAACGCCGCCCTTTACGGGCCCGTCTGGCGGTCCCTGAGAAGAAACATGGTGCAGAACATGCTCAGTTCAAGCAGAATTAGGGAGTTCCGTGAAGTCAGAAACAAGGCAATGGACAAATTAATCAACAGGCTCAAAGCTGAAGCTGAAGCTACCAACGGAACCGTTTGGGTGCTTAGAAACGCCCGTTTCGCCGTGTTCTGTATCCTACTAGCTATGTGTTTTGGGATTGACATGGATGAGAAGACGATTGAGAAAATGGATCAAGTGATGAAGAGTGTGTTGATTGTTTTGGATCCGAGAATCGACGATTATTTGCCAATTTTGAGTCCCTTTTTTTCCAAGCAAAGGAAGAAAGCACGGGAAGTGAGGAAAGAGCAAGTTGATTTTATGGTACCCTTTATTGAATTGCGGAGAAAAATGCTTCAGAATCCAGGATCTGACAAAACGGCAATGTCGTTTTCGTACTTGGACACTCTATTTGACCTGAAAATTGAAGGGAGAACATCAGGGCCGTCCAATGAAGAGCTAGTCACGCTCTGCTCGGAGTTTCTCAACGGTGGGACCGACACGACGGCTACGGCGGTAGAGTGGGGGATAGCGCAGCTGATTGCAAACCCTGGTGTTCAGGAAAAAGTCTATGATGAGATTAAACGGACGGTTGGTGATGATCCTGATCGAAAAGTTGACGAGAAGGATGTTGAAAAAATGCCTTATTTACAAGCCGTGGTGAAAGAATTGTTACGTAAACACCCACCAACTTACTTTTCTTTAACCCATGCAGTAACTGAGGCTACTACACTAGCTGGCTATGACATACCAACTGATGCCAATGTTGAGATTTTCTTGCCCGGAATTGGGGACGATCCGAAATTGTGGGCCCACCCGGAGAGGTTCGATCCGGAAAGGTTCGTCTCCGGCGGGGAAGACGCCGATATCACCGGCGTCACGGGGGTTAAAATGATGCCGTTTGGTGTTGGGAGGAGGATTTGTCCCGGTTTGGGCATGGCAACGGTTCATGTGCACCTAATGATAGCAAGAATGGTACAAGAATTTGAATGGGGTGCTAATCCACCAAATAGCAAATTGGATTTTACAGGCAAATTGGAATTCACTGTGGTGATGAAGGATGCTCTTCGAGCTTTGATCAAACCAAGGGCTTGATTCAATTCAATTGAGGTGATGATACATTAATTTATTTTTATCATTTATCATTAAATAATGTATAGGGTTTAATTTGTGTGCCTTTTCATATTATTTTCTTTTAAAAATGGCTTTTGGGTTCTTTTAATTATTTTTATTTTCTCTGTTGCCAATATCATGGGATGGGCAATGAATTTCATGTTAATGGAACTGCAATTTAAGCAATTTCGTTCTTAAATTTTCAAAATTGAGTATTTTCCTCTACCCATTGCACAATTAAGCATGTGATGTGACTACGCATGGTACTTATTAGGGTGCAGTACGTGCATTTTAGAGTACTATAATTCACAACATGAGTATTGTTAAATAATTAAAAATAATAATAATAATCAATTAAATTTAATCATTTAATAGTGATCGGTCCTAAGACTATTGGGTACGGTAATCTTGGATCATACACTTACATATGAATGTAATGTAGATATTTTAGTGTTTCTTTAAAAAAAAAAGATTTTTTTTTTAAATTACGATTTTGACTTTGTTTAGATGGGCGGTGCTGCTGCCTGCTGGGTTGCCTTTAATCGCACATAACAACAAGAAGACATAAGGTCTATATTTTTCAGTGATTTAATCTCCAGGAGCCTCTTTTGTTTTGTTTGTTTTTTTTTTTTTTACATTTTCCGGAGTTAAGTTTTTAACTCACCATGATTTTGCAGCAATAAATAATCTTTGAGAAAAGGACAAACGTCGGATTCATAAATTTAATATTGGAGTACATCAGAAACTCAGAATCGTACTTGGAATGGATTCAATTTCAGAAGCCAAATTTTGCTAAGTAATAATTTAAAGGGAGACCTTTTTATCAAAATAATAATAATAATAATAATTTATATGCGATTCTTTGAGATACAGTGCAGCCCTTTTCTTTAGTATATGATTCCTTGATAATTCTGCTTCATTCCAAATGAAAAATTAATAAAAGAATGTACATAGTATTAATCCATCAAATTTTCCATTATTTCTATTTTAACAGTTAAAAAATGTCAATAGAAATTTAACTTGATAAAATGTGATAAAATTTTGGGGGTACGGTATACCCTTGCTTATCTTTCAATTGGTTGGTATATCACGAAAAGTTTTGTGAGTAATTAGAAATGATCAATGAAATGCACGTATCAACAACATTATTCAAGTAAACTGTGTCAATTATTAAGTGCAATGGCATTCAATAATGAAGTGCTTAAATTATTGTAGACAGCAAACTTTTGGCTTTATTGTAAAATATTAAATTAATAAAATAGACGTTGAAGAAATAGGGAGCGAGAAGTCACCATTGAGTTAACGCCCTAACGCTATTTTATGGCCGATATTTAAAAGTGAGGCTTGTATTCACATTTCCAACTACTTCCTTTATTATCTTAATCTTTGTGTTTGGTGGGACAATTTTATTGGTCTCTCTCTTTATATTTGTTTGTTTTAAAGAGGCTTATTTGATCAAACTAGTTGAAATTAACGTTGATAAGTAGTGCTAAAAACAAAAAGGATGTTTAAAGTAAAAAGTTTAAGTCCTTGTATCAAATGAAAGTTCATATATGTAATTCTTTAATAATTTATATAGTTTATAACATAAAAAAATGAAATTGAGAGCGTCGAATAATAGTGAAGAAATTATAAATATAGATCTTTTTTGGGAACAGAGACAGATTTAAAAACTTAATTCATTGGTAAATAAAATTTAGTAATTTATAAATTGGACCTCAAAATCAGTATATCTAGAATTTAATTTTTAAACCACAACATTTCTTGATAATTGGAAAGAGACTCGGTCACCCTGTAGGGTTTGTCGGCACTGAAAGGTTTTGTTAGGATAACGATATAAATTTTTCCGCTTTGTTTGTATTTTTATTTTTGTTACGATGATACGTGTTGTATCATAGTACCTAAAGGTTTACTGGACCTACACTCGCTAACATCATATTTTATGTGCTCGATTAAAATTGTCAATTTTTATGTGGGTACTCTCATTTTTATTAACGCGGACACTCTCGTGAACTGAGTTATTTCTTAATGAACTATAAAATTATGTAATTTAAGGGAGTTAAAAATTATCTCTCTTAAATCTCATGGTTTAAAGAATATGTTCACAGGAAAAAAATTAAGGTGCTTGCACTAGAAAAAAACTTATAAATATATAAAATAATTTTTAGATGTGGTTGCCCTTTTTTTTTTTAAATTGCAGATATACTGTTAAGTTGTGTAGTTTAATAACATTAAAATTTGACTCTATTAAACTATATATGACACAACTTAAAAGCGTGTTTAAATGAAAAAAATATATTTTTAGTGTGAGCGTCCTCATATTTTTCATGCGGACAAGCTTTTAAATTATGGATTTAAGAAAATTAATTTTGAATTTTTGTAAACTGAACAGTTTAAGAAGATGTCCGCATTAAAAAAAAAAATATTACAAAAAGATGTGGGCATTGACAAGGCTTCTCCGTGTAACATTAAATGCATGACAAGTTCACTTGGTCGCTATTACCCTGTATGTAATGAAGAAATAGAGAAATATTCAAGTCTCTGGTTGCGTACATCGTTTATTGTGAATTCGATCGCTTTCGGGATTCAAAATCAATCAAAATTAGACGATTTTGGTGGACTTTAATGGGTGTCTCCACCGTCTCCGAGTTTGGTGACTTTCGTCGTTCAAAACCAGCATTAATTCGAAAATATGTACCGGTCGCAATAGCCTCACTATTAGAAAAATGGTCTTTATTGACACTTGGTTTGTGACACTTTATTACAAAGTATCAGTATTTGTATACATATGGGCCATTTTCCGTGTTTAACACATATGTATCACAAATTAATGATACTATGGTGTCTGTAATTATGACATCAGAAATCGCTGACACTAAAGTATTAGTAATAAAAATAAAATAATTCTAATCATATAACAGATGGAATTCGAACCGGGACCTCGAACATTGGAACATTTAAGTTTAAGAAAAAGACCATTGGTCTTTTTTTGGTGACACTAAGGTATCAGTAAAAGAAAATAAAATATAAATTTCGTTCCAAACTGATTTTCGAACCCAGGACTTTCCAAAGCCAAAGCATTTAAGTTCAAAATTGAAACCGTTCTGACTTTTTGTTTGTTATGCAACTGAATTAGTAGAATGTTATAATTTTAATATGAAGCACTTGAAATGTATTGAGCGCGGCTCACTGAAAATTTTAGCGGGTTTTGGCTGAAAATTTATTAGTAAATAATATATTTTTAGTTAAAAACGGTATCGTTTCACTTAGGAAAAATAAAGATAAGTAAAACGCATCGTTTTATATAACCCTAAGACCAAAATCGAAGCTAATTTTTTTCTAAGTCATTCACTCATCAGTCTTTCACCACTCGGTTCTCCTTCTCTATCAAAGCTAAGTAAACCAAACCCTAAAATCATATCCCTCACTGTAATCAAACTTCACGTCGATCCCAACCAAGCTCGAAGCAAAGGAATTAATTTCTATCACGATTTGGTTCTCTCTGTCTCTCTCTCTTCACTGCGATAAATTCGTTTCTGAAGGTGCCATTTATTCATTTTTATTTATTTTTAATTATTATGTTTCCAATTTATAGTGCTTATTTTCCTCATGCATGTTGTTTTGTTGCAGTTTAACTGTAGAATGAGTTTTAAAATTCTTAGTTTTGTTTTTTGTAATCTTAATTGTTTAGAATTTGGGACATGGGAAAACCTAACAGAGAGGTAAAGGTAACTGAAGTTGAATTATTGTACTAGAGTCTTTAACTAAGAGTAGTTTTATAAGTGCCTGATTCAAATCAGTTTTCTTTCGTCTCTTTCTTTAGTTGCCATGTCACTGGATTTTGAATTTCATGTACACTTTAACTGGAATTGATGGATACAATGTCAATGTAGATTTGGGTTTTTCTCATTTTCCCCATTTCTCGAAATTGCATTTTAAATTTTGCATGATGCTTTTAATTTTGGGCCTAACTTATTCCATTTAATTAGCGCTTGATAAAGATAAATATTAACAAAGGGTCAATTCATCAATCATTTCCCTGTAATGCACTTGCTAGACTTAGTATAAATGCAATATCTCACATGCAAACCCTTCAACAATAACAAGTATTGTCCTTAATCTTTTTTTATGTGATTTCCCTTGTACAGCTCTCTGACATTGTAATTAACAATCTGTCACTTTTGAAGTGTCGCTTTTGAAGAATCACAAAAGTTTACGGTGTAACAACTGTCTTCATTTGGTAATTTTTTTTAAATCACTCACTTACTTTCAATTTATATTATCGTTGTGTTCTGAGTTTTACTTGTACTGAGATGTTTTAAATATTGACATGCATAGTTTTACTTTCGTTTTTGTTGCATAGAATGTTCTGGAATAAAATTTTTTATTCTAATATATACTTTTGTTTGTTCTAATATGAAAAAGAAATTTTAAAAAATGTGGATGTGTCATGTTTTATTGGCTTGCTGAATGTGTACATGTAAGTTAGATTTGCTGGCTTGGTGAATGTGTACATGTATGCTCTGTTGGCTTGTTGAATGTGTACATGTATGCTCTGTTGGGTTGCTGAATGCTTAGATATATGCTCTGTTAGGTTGCTAAATGCTTACATATATGCTCTGTTGGGTTGCTGAATGCGTACATATATTTAAGTGACTCTAAACAAATATAATTTAGATTTATTTTGCAATTTGTATTTTTTAATTTAAACCTAAAGTTTGGAGTTATTTGTTCAATTTAAGTAAACTTATTAAACTAACAACATCTAACAAATGAACAGGTAACAATACAAGTTATGGACAAATCTTGGATATTCTGTGATAGATTGTCTGATGAGTATAGTGATGGGGTTGATGATTTCTTGGAGTTTGCCATTCTTAATTCTGAAAATAGAATGTCAATTAGATGTCCTTGTACCACTTGTTGTAATATGGAGTTTTTGAGTCCTCAACAAGTGAGGCTACATCTATTTAAAAAAGGTTTTCTAGAAAATTATTTAGTTTGGAATTGACATGGTGAGGTGGACTGGAAACCTACCTCTGTAAAATGCCAAGACCAACCACAAAATCAACGTTTTAGATGTCCGGATTATAGTTATGTAGATGACATGGTTCATGATGCTTTTGAGTATTGTGATAAAGATCCTAGTTCTTTTAAGAATGTGCTTGAAGATGCTGAAAAGCCCCTATATCCGGGTTCAAAGCATTCAAAGTTATCGAGTCTAATGAAACTGTACAATATAAAAGGACTTTATGGCTGGTCTGATAGTGGGTTTTCAGTTTTATTGGAAGTGCTTAATGAGATATTGCCAAATGATAATAGTTTGCCTAAGTCCATGTATGAGGCCAGAAAAATAATGAAGCTATTAGGCTTAGATTATGAGAAAATACATGCATGTCGAAATGATTACATTCTTTATAGGAATGAGTTCGAGAATCTTAGTGAATGCCCAAGGTGTGGAGCATCTAGGTGGCAAATAAGAAAAGATGGATAAAAAAAAATTAGAAAGGGGGTCCCTAAAAAGGTGTTATGGTATTTTCCTATAATTCCTAGGTTGAAAAGAATGTTTCAATCACCACAAACTGCTGAGAACTTAACATGGCATGAAAATAAAAGAATTAGAGATGGCAAGCTTCGCCACCCAGCAGATTCACCAGCTTGGCAGTTAATTAACAAGAAATGGCCTGATTTTGCCCAAGAGCCGAGAAAGCTTCGGTTCGCTTTATCATCTGATGGGATTAACCCACATAACACACTTAGCACTACTTATAGTTGTTGGCCTGTTACATTGATAACATATAACCTTCCTCCGTGGCTGTGTATGAAAAGAAAATTTATGATGTTGTCTCTACTGATATCTGGTCCTAAACAACCTGGAAATGACATAGATGTATACCTAGCACCATTGATTGAGGACTTAAAAACCCTATGGGATGTAGGCGTCGATGTGTTTGATGGTTATAGGAAAGAAACTTTTAATTTACGAGCTGTGTTGATGTGGACAATTAGTGATTTTCCAGCTTATGGAAACCTGTCTGGGTGTACTGTTAAGGGGTATTATGGTTGTCCAGTTTGTGGGATAAACACATGTGCATGTTGGCTACCGCATAGTCGGAAAATGTCATATATGGGTCATAGGCTGTTTATGGAAAATTCTCTTAAGCCTTTGTCTGGTACAAATATCTTAAACTTGGTGGCTGACATTGACACCAAGTTTGGGAAAAAGGTCCAAAAAAAGCGTAAACGGGGTGAGGTTGTGGGTCACAATAAGGGTAAAGGTGAGGGTAACAGTAAGGGTAAAGGTGAGGGTGAGGGTGATGTTGAGGGTAAGAGTGAGAGTGAGGGTGAGGTTGAGGGTGAGGGTGAGTGTGAGGGAGATAGTGAGATTGAAGGTGAGGGTGAGGGTAATGGGGATGTAGCTCAGTTGCTGTACAAAAAGAGATTAATCTTCTTTGATTTAGAATATTGAGAACATTTGTTAGTTCACCATCAACTGGATGTGATGCATATTGAGAAAAATATATGCGAGAGCATCTATGTCACATTACTCCATCAACCGGGGAAAACAAAAGATGGAATTAATGCTAGAAAAGATCTTACACATCCAGACCTTAGAGAAAAAATTAACAAAGCATTGATTGTATTAGCTCCTGATGAACAAAACAAAGTCCTGCCCCCTGCCCCGTACACTTTAAGTAAGAAGGAAAAAAAATGTTCTGTGAAACCTTGCAAAGTGTTAAAGTTCCTGATGCTATTGTTCTAATTTTAGAAATATTGTTTCAATGGATGATTGTCGTCTTCACGGGCTTAAGTCTCATGATTGTCATACCTTGATGCAGCAACTACTACCATTAGCAATTCGAAATTGTTTACCTCAAAATGTCAGATATGTCATAATCAGGTTGTGCCTCTTCTTTAATTCTTTGTGTTCTAAGGTAGTAGAGCCCAATTCTCTAGACTAATTGCAAAAAGAACTTACAATCACCTTATACAATTTAGAACAATCTTTCCTACCTGCCTTCTTCGATATAATGGTCCATTTAACAGTCCATCTAGTTGAAGAAGTTAGATTATGTGGCCCGGTTTACCTTCGATGGATGTATCCATTTGAGAGAGAAATGAAACCTATAAAGGGCTATGTACGCAACCGATACCGTCCTGAAGGTTGCATTGCAGAGTGCTATATTGCTGAGGAAGCACTTGAATTTTGTGCTGAATACCTTTCAAATTGTAATTCAATCGGACTACCTACTGGTTGTTTAATTGATTTTACAGTCGAAAGGCCACTCGGAGGTGCAAATATTAAGGTGGTTGATGGCTCTACATTAGCCCAAGCGCACCGATGTGTTCTGGTGAACACCCCCGAGATTCAACCATACATAGAGTATGTGACTGAAAATTTAAACCTCTTTTTCATTAATTTTTTTTTCAATTTTAATAATTATGTTGGTATAATTTTAGGGAGCATTTGTCCTTATTGCAATCAACACACCCTCGTCAATTAAAAAAGCCTCTATGGTTGCCAACCGAGCACTCTCGAACGTTTGCTGATTGGCTGAAACAAAATGTTAGATTAACTTCATTAGATTTAATAAAAGTATCCAAGTAAAAGCACACAAACTTTTCTATTTCAACTAATTATTGTGATTTTATTAATTGAACAATAGGTAACAACTGATAAAGCAAATAATGTAGAGGTTGACGAAAAAGTATGGTGGTTGGCAAACAAACCCCGCTCAAGCGTGGTTACATATGATGGCTACTGTATTAATGGTTTTAATTTTGCTACAAGAGATCGGGACAGCAAACGCATAACACAAAACAGTGGGGTTTATGTAGTTGCTAACACTTTACAGATTTCAAGTTCGAAAGACAAAAATCCTCATTCTGGGGATATGCCTTTTTATGGGGTTATCAGTGAAATTTGGCAGCTTGATTATCTAGGGGTTAAGAAGGTACTTTTCAAGTGCGATTGGGTAGATGATAGAGGGGTTAATGTTGATGAGTTAGGGTTCACTGTAGTCAATTTACATCGAATAGGCTACAAATCTGACTGTTTCATTCTAGTTGGTCATGCAAAGCAAGTGTTTTATGTGAAAGATCAGTTAGATAATAGTAAATCAGTTGTTTGTTCAGTGAGCTCAAAATGTAATTATTCAAATGAGGACTTGTGTGATGGCATCGATGAGTATGCACTATTATCCAACAATTTTCCAAAATGTAAGTTAGGTTTGGGTGATGAGGAGTTTGTGTCAGAGTAGTGTTGATGTTTTTCTTGTAAATATTGGTGCGGAAAATGAATAATCCAACAACTATGCCTTATTACCACTACTTCCCGTAAGTCACCAACAAATTTGTTTTTTATTATTTTATTATTATATTAGGATATTAGATTGGTATGTGGTGCACTCATCCACTTTGATGTATTTGCAGGTTTGTTGGAGACATGACAGAAAAAGAGGAGCCAACATTTGATCCAGATCTAGAAGGCAGACCAATACGAAACCTTACAAAGAAGAAAGACCTGCAGAGAGGAGTTAGTGACGACACTGAGGTTATGTACAATTCCTATGGAGTTCCAGTTGGCAAAAAGAGAAATGATCTGAGGAACTACATTGGGGTGATTGTACGGGAAAGAGTTCCAATTATCTATGATGATTGGTGGAAAGTTCCACTAGACATCAAAGAGACGTTATGGACTCATTTTCAGGAAAAGTTTAAGTTGAGTCTTAAGGCGAAAACCCAAGTGTTCAAGTGGATGGGAATTGCATTAAGGGGCTTTAGATGTAAGTTGGCCAATGAATATATTCTGCCCAATGCAAACAACTTGAGTTCACTGAAAAAGCCTCCTCTTGAGTATGAAGGCATTAGAAAAGAGGACTGGAAGAGCTTTGTTGATAAGATTTTATCTGAAGCCTTTCAGGTATGTTTAAAATTATGTTAGTTAGATAATATTATTGAGTTCATGTAACCATTTTAATCAATATCCGCTTTGTGCAGGAAAAAAGTAAGGCAGCAAAGGAAAAAAGAGCAAAGAATATGTACAATCATCACTTGGACAGCACAGGATATGCTGGGCTGTTGCATAAAAGAGTAAGTATAATAACCACTCTATACAAACTTATGACATTTTCAATACAAATAATAGGATGATTCATACCAGTTTTCAATTCAATTTTTGTTGAATTGTTACAGCAGTTGGACTTCGGAGTTACTGAGCGCGAGATTGACCGCAGTGAAGCCTGGTTATTGGCTCATAGGAGAAAAGATGGAACTTATACACCTGAAGTGCAGCAAGTGGTTGAGAGAATTGTAAGTTTCCACCACCACTGTCATTATTTAACTTATTTGTTTTTTTATTCCTAATTTTGATCAAATTATTTTTGTATTTATTTTGTAGAGTGAGCTAAGAAGTCAAGTTGAGCAGGGAACGTTCCAATCCCAAGGACCGAATGATATCCTAGGTGAAGCACTTCAAAAGAAGCCTAATGGAAGTCGGGTGCAAGGATTGGGTCAATTCATCACCCCATCCATGTATTTCAATGTCCCTGACCCCACGGAGTTGGCGCGAGAACGGAGAATGTATCAGGAGAGTTTTCAGTTTATGCAAGCTCAATTAGATCAAATGAATGCAAGGATCAACGCTTGTAACAACACTGAAGTTGGCAGTTCCAACTTTCCTAACTCTAAAGGTAGTTGCAGTGTTAAGATGGAGATAGATCGTCGATCACCCAGCAAAATTACTCCAAAGTCAGTGACTAACAACCCCAAAGCAACTCTAAAGTCAGTGACCAATAACCCCAAAGCTACTCCAAAATCAGTGACCGACAACAACCCCAAAGCTACCCCCAAGTCGGTGACCAAAGTTAGTCCAAAGTCAGTGACCAATGGCCCCACTGTTTGTCCAAAACCTGACAAAAACATCAACACACCTCCCCTGCCATCCCCTGCACAGAATCCACCCCCAGTAGTTTGTGAAGCCACTTCAAAAATCACCCCAAGAAGATCTCCAAGATTAACTCCTTCAAAGAGAAAAGTGGATGGCCGAAAGTCTCCTACAAATGCTGTGGTATATCTGTATGAACAGAAACGAACAACAAAGGAACCTGTTGTTGTAAAACCAGTGACAGCAAGGAAACTGGTTCTGAGAAAGAATACCTGTGGAGCTGTGAAAGCAAGAAAAGAGAACAAAAGTTCACAAATGAACATCTTTTCTTTGATGATTGAGAGCTCCCTGCCACGGACGATTATGATTGCCCATGATTTGAAGACTTTTGGTGTCTACTGGGAGAGCAGATTGGACAAGCAGATTTGCAATGAAGTCATTGAGTTTACAGAGCTCTCAAATTCTGTTTTGGAGATATGGATCAAGTAAGAAATAAAAAACTTGATTTATGTTTTTACTATGTTTTTTGATTTTGCAAACTGTCATTTATTTATTTCTTATATTCATGCCTTGAAAGTTTCTTTTTTTAATAGACACTTGTATGAAGAGATGGATAATGGCAGTGGTGTTATTCCAATTCAATTTGGATGCATAGCTAAGTTACACCCAAGTCAAGCAAGCTACCCAAATAGGTGTTCCTATATTTCAGACCTTTTGGACAAGATTCAAATAGCCCAAATAATTGTCTTCCCATATAATCCAAGGTATAGTTTATTTATTTTTTGTCTATTTTATTTTTTAACATAAATTATTTAAATTTATCTTGTAATCTGTTTTTTTTTTTACTTGTTTGTTTAGGGGCCACTGGGTGCTAGTAGCAATTGATATGGTGAGGCAAAAAATTTATTATCTTGATCCATTAAGTGATAATCCTGATGATGAGTTGAAGCAAATGGTGAATGAGTAAGTTTAATTAGTTTACTTAATTCTTTATTAATTTTTTATGTTGTAGATTAATTTGTTGCATCTGTTATTTATTATTTATAGTGGGATAACAATGCATCAAGTGAAGAGTAATAAAAAGAAGGCTGTGCAGTGGGTCTCTGTGAAGGTATTAATTAAGCAAAGTTATGATTTCCATTGTTACTTCATCAGTATATTTGAAACTAAGTTTATTTATTTTTTTTTAGTGTCCGAAACAAGCTGGAACCTTTGAATGTGGTTACTATGTGATGAAGTACATCCAGGATATTGTTCGCGATTTGTGCATTCTTGAAAACAATGTGAGTTTCTCCAGAACTTGTTTAATATTTGTTCGAAGAATGCATTGTGAAATGGATTTTCTTAAGTGAATTGTCAAGATGGTTAATGGTGAACGGTTTGCTGCTTTATGCTTGAAACTAGCAATATAATCATATCTTGTGCTAGGGATTAGAGGAAGTGTTGTGTATGTTTAGGATAATCACATACACTTCATTTGCCATATTTATTATAGGTAAAAGCTATAACGCTATATACATTTTACTGAATGCATTCAACATGTTTGGAAAAATTAATGCCAATTTTTACTGTGTTCTACTATGTATTTAAGGCACTTTAGTGTAAATCAAAATGACTGGAGCTGTTGCATGTACAAATAGAATGCATATAAATCTCAGTGTTCAGTGTTAAAGTATTATTGAGCAATGATTGGAGCTGCTGCATGTACAGATAGAAAGCATATAAATCCCAGTGCTGAGTGTTAGAAGTAATATTGAGTAAAGCAAATAATATATTATAAATTATCAGCTTCTTAGACAGCTTTGGTAACCGTTGTTTGCTATGGTAATACAATTTATTTGCATGTTCTTTAGTTTTGATGTTAATCCTGGCAAACTTAAAAATATATGTTTTTATTGTGTTGTTCTATTTTAGGACAGATTCTATAATATATGAATATATTTTGTTGCTTTATTTTTGAAGTTCAAGGGCTGTAATGAGTACACTATGGACGATCTTTCGCAACTTCGCGATCAGTGGGCGATTTATGTTGCAAAGTTACTTGTAGCATACAATAATGAGGTAAATTATATTTTTGCTTGTAAATATCAAAGAATTGATTTTTGTAGCATAGTAGCTAATTGATTCTATATACTGCAATTATAGGTGGCAAAGGTGAAGGGAAAGGCAAAGATCAAAGAGTAGATGTACTGATTGCTTCCTGCAAACTGTCATTATGTGTTCATGTAAATATTTGACATGTTTTCAAACAATATTTTGGATATTTGTATTACTATTTTATTAATTTGATACCTATTTAAATGTTGGTAGGAATATTATATACTTATATTCAATTATTCAAATTTGTACTTTATTTTAATTTGAATAGATTTTCTTTGAATACCATTATTTGATTGGCAAAACTAAAAGAATAATGAAAATAATCGAGTAACAACAATAATTTCAGCACCATTTAATCGAAGCCATTGACGCTAAAAAATGATTCAACATCATAATATTAGTGATGCTATAGTATTACAAATTGCTGACACTAAAGTATTAGTATCCGTTTATTCTATAATGTCATATCCCAGTGTAAAACAAACTATTGACATGTAATAATTGTTAGTAAATACTATTACTATAGTGTCATAATATTTTGTGATACTATGGTGAAAGTAACTTTTAACAAGTGATCATTATCAGTAATTACTAATACCATAGTGTCATAAATCTGGTAATACTTTAGTAACAATAATCACTAACACCAATTACAAGTGTCACTATTTTTCTGACTCCCAGATTACTGACACAATTAACAAGTGTCAGTAAAAATAATTTCTAACACTATTCTAAAGTCAGTAAAGACCATTTTTCTAGTAGTGCCTATTGCTTTTATGAAAATAATTAGATCCCATTGACGTGATAATTATCTGTTGGATGGTAATAAAAATGATAAATGATTCACACGTGTAGTTGGAATATAAATTGAGATTCTAACAATATATAATATTTTTGGGTTGTTATTATTTTACTATTTCAAAAATTAAAAAAATATCAAATGACAACAAGAAGTATTATTTCCTATCATTTTTCTATTATATCTTTGTAAAAATATCATTTTACTATTTTTCTGTTACAACAAATATCATTTTACTACTTTTTCCGTTACAACTGTTAGTTGACCAGTTAGTTGACTAACAAAATACTAATTTTACCCTTCATGATTAAAAAAAAAATACTTGGAGTTTATTCACAAAATCAGCTCTTCTACATTTATTCGATCATTCAAGTTTCATTTCCAACATTAAAATATAAAAACGGAATCATTAATAAGATAAATTTGCAATATATTATCTGTTGGATGGTAATAAAAATAATAAATGATTCACACGTGTAGTTGGAATACAAATTGAGATTCACACGTGTGTGTGTGTGTGAATAATTTTAGAAGGATATTTTATATAGGAATAATTTTGATATAGTTATACAAAATCATGGTTTTAGTTTGGGTCAATAATAAATAAGACTAAAACCTACATTGTAATAAATTATAGTTTTTCTACATCGTGTTTTAAGAACTTGCCTCCACATAATAATAAATATCTATAGATTTTAGAAAATAAATTTTGTGTTACATTAAAAATTTAAAATAGAACAAAATATTTTTCTAAATTTACCTGGGAAAATTATCTATTCTTTAGAGTTATTATCAAATTATTATATAATGTTTATAGAATTTACATTGAGAGAAAAAACATTAAAGAGAATGTAAATATTTAAACTTTTAAGATAACTTTGTATATTTGTAATTGTATAAGATTAATGTAGTGCATACTTTATTTTTATATCACATGGATTAAAAATAATTAAGTTAAACTAATAATTTTTGTAATCACACCTTTATTAAATTAAAACCTTCTTATAGTAATAAATATAGTTAGTCCCAACATTATAACTTTAGAGATTATTTACTGTAATTTGTATTTTAAGCAGTGTGCCACCAATTATCGCTTTTGATACGTCAAGTGCTATGTGACTTCGTTATTCATCATTAATAATTTAATATGGTATCTTATACCACCAATTATTAAATGACACATCAAAAGTAAGATGATGTAGGGTGTTATTTTAGAATTTTAGAATTTTTTTATTTAGTTATTTTTTATTTTCTATTTTTAATTAAAGTCAATTGTAGTATGTGTTTTAGTCTTTATTTCTATTATTATTGTGGCTTAGTTTCTCTTTTTAAATTAACTTAGGGAAGTACCTATTATAAATAGGGAGATTATGGTTTTGTTTTCATAATTTCAACTTTAATTTTTCAATAAAGCCCCCTTTATAATTCTCTTGAAATTATCTATTAAAATCTCTCTTGTCAAGTTGTTTAGATTAGAGTATTATCTAATCTCACATTTAAAGTATTATCAAAATCTCATCGAATCCTTAGGACTAAAATGAGATTTAAGCACACTTTTAATGAAAGCGTAACCTAATCGTGTTGACTTGGTTTGATATTAGAGTAATATCTAGTGTTTTTTCTACATTATAAATTTGATTATACTACCTCGCTCTATTAGTTCGTATCAAAGTAGTTCTGTACCAATAGCAAAACTTTCCTATCAAATCCATCACTAAAAGTGAAAAAAAAAAATAGAAAACCCTAAAATTGAAAAACATGACCACAACAAGCCCCCACCACTGCCCCACTATTCGGCGACCATCACCCCTAGCTGCTGCAACCATCAAACTCATTAACCATAGCCGATCAGACTCCAGCCATCGTTGTAAAAAGTTGCCGCCATGCAAAAACACCCAAACTTGTGAGCCACCACCCTAAAATCCACCACTTACAGCCTTCCTCACAGTTGGTCGTGCATATCATCAAACTTCCCTCTACTTCACATCCAATCCCAACCACCAATGGGTTTGATTAGCCGTTGTAAGGTCACTATAAAGCCACCATACAAAACCCTCAAAACCTACGAGTTTCACCTCTTTGATCCACTTTCACTGCCATGAATCCAATCCACAACCACCTTCATGATTTTCACCACTATATCTACTAGACCCGACTATCACCTCGCCAAACCACAATCACCAACCACCAACCACACTAAACTCAAGAGTTGAGCATTTTGCCATTGATTTTATTTTTAATTTGAAGAAAAAAATGATAAAGATAAAGTATTAGGGTTCATATTGTCTCATTAAGTTTTGAAGATATCCCAAATTTTGATGGTAATCCTGATGATATTTTTTATTATATTTGCATGATGGATGTGTTTTTCAAATTGTTCTATTGAAAGTTGTGATCTCTCATGTATCATTTAAATCGATAGGTGATGCTTTTATATTTGTGGGAACTACTATAAGAATAAAGGATTCGACAAAGGCAAAATAAACTGAAAGAATGATTTGATAGAAGACAATTGATGGAAGACCATTTTGTTCATTATGATGATGTTGAACCATTTCTTTTTACACCGATATGAATGTAGAAGATAATGAGATTATTGATTTAGCTAAGATTTAAAAAAAAAAGAGGTACAACCTACTCTTGATTTAAACATTGAGCTAATAGCATGATTGAATTTGTGCAGCAAAATCAAGTTGAAGGTACCATAGCAATGATTGACATGATTATACCTATCAATGTTCATGACAAGACGGTTATTCTTGAAGAAGATTTGGCTACAAATATATGATTAATTTGCAAGAGTATTGAGCGAGATTTGGCAAAAAATTTGAGAGGCTTGGAAGTGATTTGTTTTTTCAAGATTTCATCTTCTCGAAGAATTATTAACAAGCACAAGAAAAACACGAAGTATGGAGAATTTCGAGTTTTAAGTGCAATTGATGAGCAAGGGTACAAGCTCAAGCTGTAGGATGCAATGATGCTCTATTACAAGTTCTATCTTCCAAACAAACTGAGGATAAGTTTTTTTTAAGAAGGAGAGATTGATAGGACATTACTTTAGGATCTAAGAATTTTTTTATTTAGATATTTCTTATATTTTCTATTTTTAATTAGAGTTAATTATGGTATGAATTTTAGTTTTTTATTTCTATTATAATTGTGATTTAGTACTCATTTTTAAGTTAACTTACTAAAGTAGTTTACCCCACTATAAATAAAGAAGTATTGTTAAAGTTTTCATAAATTCAAATGTAATTATTTAATAAAAACCCCGTTTATAATTCCTTTGGGTGTATTATAAAGTTGTTTGAATTAGAGCGTCATCTAATCTTGCTTTTAAAGTGTTATTAAAAGCTCATTGACTCATTAGGATTAGAACGAAATTTGATCACGCTTCGATTAGAGCGTAATCTAATCGCGCAAGCTTAGTCTGATACTAGGACAATATCTAGTGTTTTTCTGCCATATCAATTTGCTTCCCTATCCCACTCTGTCACGAGATCTTTCCAACTATATATTTGAGATGACTGATGAATTATATATGAATGTGTTGAAGACTACATAATACAAGCATCTAAGAGCATCACCAAAAAGATTTTTAAATGAGATTTTACCTCTATTTGAAGAGATGTGTAAGTAAAAAGAGTTGTAAAAGGTTTTTTAAATGAGATTCGTTAGATGAAATTGTTATTCCCTTTTTAATATTGAAAATATAGAGAAACACTATCTCATTTTAATTTATTTGAAAATTTTTTAGAACATTTAATATAATATTAAATTATTTTAATGTAATCATTCTTGATGGGAGAAAAATACTAAAATTGTTATTATTTTGATAAATTTTTTTATTAAAATATTATAAAATTATTTTTATTTAAAGAGTTTTTTTTAAATTTATCTTTTTATATTTTTATTTACCACATAAATAAATAAATAAATATTTAAAAAGAAAAATTAAAAAAATTAATGATACTCTAATAAGTGACAAAAAATAAAAGGAAAAAAGTCAGATCGTCTGTCAACTCCTGTCATGCATGTTCTTCTTGACACTTAAAAATATCTTGGCTAAGGGCTTTCGGTAGGGATGGCAATAGGGCAGATATGGATTGGATCTACTCTGCTCCAGATTCAGATCCATAATAAAAATTAAGATCCGTTATGAATCCATATTTTTCACTCCATATCCAGATTCAAAAAAGAAACAAATATTTATATCTGCTCCAAATTAAAAAAAATTAAAATCCAAATATACTCTAAATCTGTCATGAATTCTAAAACTCAGCAATTAAAAAGTATTAATTTTTTAGAATGAAAATTGAAGGTTAAACTGTATTGATAACAAATAAATTATTTAATTTTTCTCAAAAATATAATAAATATTGTAGTTTATACTTTTGCACCAAAACAAAAAATAAGATAATAAAATATCCTTTAAAAGTAATTGTAGGAGTAAGATCAATTTAATATTCTATTGTCTCTTTTATCATTCTAATATCCACGACACACCCACCCTCATTCCTATAACATTAAATAATGACATATAAATTAAATATGATTTATATTCAGTCCTTTATTATTTTTATTATGACCATAATTGACTAAATATATGAATAACTATATTTCTTAAAAATTATTTGACCAATATAATAAAATAAATTGTCATGTTGTATTACTTGGCTTGAAATTTGAATATTGCATGTACATGCTTTGGGGCTGGCTGACTTTTAAATTTACAAAACTAACCTTTAAGTTTTAAGAATTTAAATGCATGATAAATACCACTAATATGCTATGAATACAATTTATTATCATTATAATTCCACAATTGTTAAGAAACTTTTAAAATAAAATTAAATTAAAAGATGAGTGGATATAGATATTAAGATAGATTCAAACCTGCTCCAGATCCGTCTTACATCTGCACATCAATATTCAAATCTGATCTAAATTTATTTTAAACCAACCTAAATCTGATCTGATTAAATTTGAATCACATAAATCTTAAATCAGATCCAATTCATTCCCATCCCTAACTTTCGGCTCCTCCATCAAATCATATTTATCATGGTTCACTTTTTCTTTTACTTAAAAAAATAGTGTTATTTAGACTTCCAGATTCTCAAGTAGATTCTCAAGTCTCCTTTTCCCATCTCCTTTCAGGTTTGTTCCCTAAAGCTTTCCCATGCGCATATTGCCTGCTTTGTTATAAAAACACAAAACACAAAAAGCCTCACCATGACTAGAAATACAGCCAAATGCCTATGTTACAGATATATTATTTAATTTTCTCTCTCTTTTTCACTTTCCAGGGAGTGCTAGAAAAATGATACTATCAAATCCATAATTTTGGCAACATACAGACAACTTTTCTTTTTTGGAGAATCTGAAGATATTACAACTAACTAAATCAGAATACTCTACTCTCTAGATACAACAGATCACAGATAGAAGGCCCACCAAGAGTCGCACCCTGTAGAATCCAAATGAAAGGATCCCAGCATATGAAGAAGATAAAGACAATTTTTATAAGTAAAAAAACTGCCCAGAAACCATCACAATTTTAAAGGAAAAATGAAAAAGACAAATTACTTCTGCAATATGTACAGTAAGGCACAAGAAAGATATAATCAACTTCGATGTTGAAGTTTCCGCGGAATCTGAATGCCAATTGTTGTTTCAACTACTAGGATAAACCAGTTTTCTAGCAGAAGGCAAAAGTCTCCATAAACGCAGCTTAGATTCCTGAGACTACCATGGAAGTTTTTAAGGATTTGATGGACTTTCTACACGCTTGTTTCCCAAGTCTTTTGTCGTCTGGTTACCCTCGGTGCTTGGGGAGATGTTCCCCCCAGAATCTGTTATATCATCATCCGATGCACAATGATCCTCTGGAACGGAGTCCATCCCACGGTTGCCAACCGTCCTGGATGAAAACCCACGCCCCAATAAATAATTATATGAATGTGTATCAAAAGATTCTGTGCCATAATGAGACCGGATAGCTGAACTAAACATAGGTTGCATCAAGCGCTTTCTCTCAGGCAATTCACGCAATGATACTCGACAAACTGGACATGTGGAATGCTGGTGTAACCATATGTCTATACAGGTTGCATGGAAGGAGTGACCACAGTAGGGAAGAATGCGCAATGTATCTTCACCATGGTATTCCGCAAGGCAAACAGCACATCTGTAACAAAAAAATTCACATTTCCTTTTAGCAGATATTGAGGGCAAAATAGATACATATTTTCATATAAAAGATGTAACTCCAAATTGAAAGTTCTATACTTCCCCGTGTAAAATGATATTACAAAGCATGCAGATTAGAAAACTTTGAAGGGACTGCAAAGAAATAAGAGAAATGGGTAACAGAAAGAGGATACTCCAGAACCCCCATCAGATGGTGTTATGTTAAATCTGATAGAACCAGGGTCTGATTTAGAGCAAAAAAATACATGTCAAACAGATTGATTGGTATAATGCAAATGTGCGTTGGACACAAAAGATCCTTCACAAATCTGTTCATCATGCAGCTTTATTGCATGACCGCATAAGTAAGGATACGCACACACTATTATTACAAGTTGACTAGAACAGAACCTTGAGGCAAATTAAAGAAAATTGTGAATCATCTAGTCCAGTTTAGAAGAGAGATGTATACCTCATTAAGTTTCAAGAGTGACCTAAAATGTCAATACCTCATTCTGTTTTCCTTGACAGGGAAAAAAGAACATCTTTGTTCTCACAAAAAGAACAGGTCATAGTGATCACAGTGAATTTTTTTTTTCTTTTTTTCTGAAAGACAATTAATCAATAGAGCAAAGCACTTTCATCTGCTGGTATTTCTTCCATCCAAACATTACAGCTCAGGTTTCTGATAGCAAATTTAGCTAACCTGTGATCTTCTCAATTACGAGCTCTAGATATATAATGACCTTGAAATTCTCTGCACCTTGTATCAGCAATTGAATATCTAAAGCTGCTACTCTCCTTTTTCCCAACAAGATTAACAACATTGAATCGTCTGATACGATGATTAATGGAACTAAAAATCAGCTTCTTTTGCAACTTTAATCCCACTTCTCATTGCTTGTGCTTCAACATATTACAGTGTTACAAAGGTATTGTATATTCAGAAGCCAATATGATAAAATATTAGAAAAACTACTATTTGGCCAGAAGTTTAGAATCCCTATTGATTACATAAGTAGACTTAAAATCAACCCCTAATAAAACAGAGGATCAACAAAATTCATATACTCCTGTCCAGGCTTCCTCCAAAATATGTGCTTGATATTCCCTAAAGACCTTATCTATGCTCACATATCAGCCAGCATACATAAATGAACTAATTTCTCCAAGTCTCTTACTAAATTCATGAAGGTGCTCTAAGCTTGGGGGGCACAGGAAGAACCCATTTCCCCCATCTTTATAATCTTCAGCTTTTCAACTACCTCTGGTACGGAACAGTTACTACCTCGGGTATGGAACAGGTACATCTTTCAAAACTAAAAAAATTACATGTCAGTCTGAAGCAATATTGATCTAAAGATGAGAAATCTATTACTCTTTGCGAGGACTATCTCCCACGGGAATAAACTTAGTGATGCAATAATCACTTTTTCACTCAATATTGCTCCTGTAAAAGAGTATTTGCCCACCAATCAACCACTGGAAGCTCAGAGAAGAACGGTTAAAGGATCACATACAAGGTTACAGTAAATATAATATACTAAAACACCTATTGATGGAACATCTTAAGTCAAATATAAATGCAAACACTACTAGATAAAAGCAATTCTGATTTTGCACCAAATTTAACTCACTTTCCAAACAATTACAATGAAATGTATGATTCAGCAAAACCCAAAGCAAAAAGCCTGCATCTACGCTGAAAAACCAGCATTTGCAGTCTCTGGCAGTAGTATGACCAGCATCCAGGGTATTATTCATATTGGAATTTAAAGCAGATACGAGGCACATTTGAACAAACCCAACCATGATTTGGCCAGCTAATTTTTTAAAATAAAGCAAATATTAAGGAGCAACCTTCTTAGGACTTAGTCCCCGAGTTCAAGCCGCATTAGTGTGCTTGCATTTTTTTTTTTTTTTTTAAAGAAAGGAGCAACCTTATAGGCAAGATGTTCTCTAGAAATGATTCAAAATTCAAATGATAAATCTAGGATATGCACTACAAAGAAATTGAACAAAACAACTTTCTGGTTTTCTCTCCCTGCTCAACGAGCTTCATGCTGGCGGCATACAAGCTATTAGCTACCATAGAATGGTAGATTTGCCAATGCACATGTTCCAACCTTGATTAAATACAAGCCTTGGGAAGGGAATGCAAATAGAAGCTAATTTTAATACTGTAAATCCTAAGATTTTTAATTTCAACTGAAAGACTAAATGAAAGAAGAAACGCCGGAACCAGACGTTTGTCACGGTAAGAATTAAAAGAGGAACATACTGAGTATCTTCTGCAGCTGCAAAATACTCATCACTGAACTTCTTCATTGGAAAGTTAGCCACAACTACAGGTTCAACACCATGTAACCCTCTTTCCAGCTGTAACATAACAAAACAGCAGCGGTCACACTCACAATCAGTCACAAACACCCCACAGAAGATAAAAGGAGAGCAACAAACAATTTGTCAATGGAAAATAAAGCAAAAAAGATCAGTAACTATACACCAAATGAACAAGAACAGGCAACACAAAATCATAAATAAGCAACTGATAATACATTCACATATGGATTTGCTAAATTTAAATGAAAAACTTCAAAAAAAATCCCATTTCTAGAATGAATGACAAATGATTATAAATAGATAAATAGCAAAGAAAATGCTTACAAGGCTAAGATCAGATCTAGAGGCAATAGGAAATGATCTTCTTGTTGAGTTCAAGTGAATCCGAGCGCAGATTAGCCTCGTACACACAAAAACTATGAACATGATGCTCACAGCGAATCCTATCACTGTCATCACCAAATTCATCCCTGAAGAAATCATTTTTGTTTAACTTTTCTTTTGTTTTAATCACAGAACTACTTGATTCTCCAAATTCAACAGAACCCACAACTTCAAGTTCTCATATTCTTCAGTTTTATTACGACCATAATACCATTTTCCAATCTTTGTAAGCTCATTTTAACAAAATGACAGAGAAGAGAGAAAAATTGAAACTTTGAATGAATGATGAGATTTTTGATAATTTACAGTGTGAGCAAAAGAGAAAAGGTGGCAAATTTAATATGAATGGGCAAAAGGGTTGAAAGATGTGTAGAGATTGAAGACATTGAGGGATTGAGCAGCGCCATGGACCGAAGGTTTAGTGGAGATTTGTAAAGGGCAGATCTAATCTAAATACAAGTGTTAATTTGGACCAAACTGAGAGAGAGAGAGAGAGAGCTCATCCAAATAGAATCTTGTGGTTTACTTTTATTTATTTATTCTTTTCTGTTTTTGATTAAGTTATTTGTTTTTTTCTTGTTAGTTTAGTTGATCTTCTTTTAAATTCTTATAGATGTCTTATCTGTGGGAATGAAATTTTTTAATAATTTTTTCAAGATTTATCATTTATTGAGCTTTTCATTTTTTTTAAAATAGAAAACAAGCTAAATAATTATTTCACTGCCAATTTTGTGCATTGCTCATTTGTTTAAAAGACAAAAATAAATCTTACTCAAAACCAAAAGGGATTTAACAAAAGAGGAGAGAGATGCTATGTAAGTGTGACATAATTACATAAATAATTATAAATTTTTTTATATTAGGATTTAAATATTAATTTAGGCCTTATTTGGTGTTGAGATGATGTAATTTTTAAACTACAATTATTGTAAAAAAAAAGATAAAATTATGAAATAAAAGTTAATATTATGTAGTAAATATAATTTTTAAATTATAATTTTGAAAAAAGTAGTAAATATATAGTAGATTTTTTATCATACAAGTATAAAAATTAAATCAACTTAACTTCTAAGCTAAATCAATTAATATTTACTAAATTCTTTAGTGCTGTATTTTAATCTATAACTGTCTAACCCCAATCCTAAAGATGATCTTAATATATTAAATAATGTAAAACTAATATATGGGTGGTAGCTAGTTCAATTAGTAAAACTCTTTCGAGCGAAAACTAGAAGTTTGACCTTGTTCACATGAGTGTGAACGAAATTGAACTCTTTCGGAGCCAGACCAAAGCAATGAAGAAGGTGAACTCCCAACTAAGCTTGTCCCCAGGTATCGAATCCGAAGAATGCAGCCATCTACCTTGCTCTCACCCCTCATTGGATAAGGGCTCTCCTCTTGTTGAGAATATGTAATATTCCCTTAATATAGAAGTGATATTTCTAGTCGTCTTGGTATTGGATTAGTTCTTCTGTTACCAGAAACAAAAAAAAGTAAGTCGTAGGTTGTTATTTGGTGGCGAAGAAGAGCGTTCTGTGCCTCAAGTTCCGCTATTTGCTCTTCCAGCCTCTTGGAACTGAGCCAACCCCTCCAGCCGGGGAGCCAACTCGGTCTGTTGTCGTTCCCAAACGATCCGAAACGCATCCGACTGGAGAACATCCCAATAGAACCGAGACTGCGTCCCGTCGGCGTAAAACGACATAAGTAGCTCTGAGAGGCGGGGCTGGTTAAACTCTACCCCCTATAGTTCAAAGCATGATCGCATAACCAAATCAACATCTTGCGGCGGTACATAGACAATAGAAGGTGCATTATGATAGAAGAGACACTGGTACTGCACTATTATTAAATTCTGCAGCCATGAGCAACATTCTATTTCTAAAATGGAGTGCAGGAACACCTCCCTTTGGCCGGCAGGACAAGAGACTAAACCTTCTGTTACAAAACGGAGCCATTCAAGGTCTTGCCCTAGCTGCATTAGGAAATATTGGAGAAACTCATGGTCTACAGGAAATTGGGATAACGCAACGGGAATGTACGTGAAAATTACTTCCATCACTGACTCCTCCTACTCCTCATTCTCTTATCCTCTATATAGCTCGTCGTTGGTCCTTATACACTTATCGATGACTGCCCGATGGTGGCTCAATCATTTACTTACGTAATTTCCAAATCTACTTTGTTAGCAGACAATCTTGGGAACTGCTATGGACACAAAATAGTCTTCATTTTTATTTTTTAGATCTTTTTTTTTTACGACCTAGCTTTAATTAAAGTCAAAGATGGATACTTAAAAGAAGAGAAGAAGGCCAAGTTAGATCCGTTATTGGATTTTCTTTTGGCTACTTTTGTGCTTGGGAAATGAAATGGCTATGCTTCTTCTTGCTATCTCTCACCGACCTTTCGGTCCCCGGTTTCACTGGAAAATTGGAAGGTCACAAACCGCCCTTTACAGTTGCAAATGTGAAACGGTGCTAAAGCAGGACCCGTGACTATGAAAAATGACTGCTCAATCGAGACTTGAGTCACCTTGGAGTAAGTCAAGCCACATACTCAACAACGTCTCTGTCTGAACTGTAGAATTACTAAATCGAAACACACTAGAATAACTTCAAACACTGGATCTGCAGATCTACGTGTATTCCAAAATTCTGGTCTTCTTCAATCATGTTCTCAAACCAATCAGGGAACTTCCAAAGACCAAACGATTTAATCCCCAAACTCTTTCTGGCAGAACCCTCCGAATTTTTAGAGCTAAATTTTTTCGAGATTTTGAAACTTATTGTTTCAAAGCGGCGAAACCTCGAGATACTTTTCACTTGTCTTCGCGAGTCTGAGACCTTACTTCTTCGACTACTCGACTTTTGCTGCAAGTCCTTATCTCGACAAAATCTCCTTAAAGTCTCCTCTATCTCAGAGTCTATTCTAAAATATCACATCAAAATAAGCAATGCACAAAATCATTTAATAATCGTATAAAAATATTGAAATCTAAATCTAACATTGAAAATAATTGTGTCATTAACCAGGTAAATAAGTCAAGAAATTAAATCCTAATCTGATATAAAAAAAATCATGTTGAACAGGACCAAATTCATTTAATAATCGTGTCAATTTTCACGATCCAAACCTTTCATGTAAGATAAAACGATCATGTCAAATTTTGTTAGCCTTAATAATTGAAAAAAAAGTATTAATATGTCTTTATACATACATATGAATTCTTGAAAGAAAATATATATTTGAACATGTTGAAGTAGTAGGTGAAGCAAATCAGATGTGACCAATACGACATGGGATGGTTGCATTTTGGGGATGACTTTGCATAAATGAAATGACATGGAGAGCAATGTTTTGATGGGTGTCATCACTACTATTTTAAACGACTTCTCAAGATGCCGTTTCAGCTTTAGTAAGTCACAAGCCCTTCATGTGCTTAAGCCGAGTCATTAAAGGTTGTTTTTTCACGTGCACAAAGTGTGAGCTTCTGAGCTTCATGAAATCAGTTAAAAGAGTTGTTAATGCACTTGGTTATGGTGTAACAAAGTGGAGAGTGTTATGAGAGATATTAAGAGAAGTTGGGATCTTTTAGATTATCTTCTTGATCTTTGTATTGTGCTCTGTAAAGCTTGGTTGTTTTCTTTGCAAACTAATAAAAGCTGGTCGTATTGTTTCTCCATAGATGTAGGCTGATGTAAATTAGTTGAACCACGTTAATTCATCTTGTTCTCAATTCTTTCTCCACTCATTTTAGTTTTTCATCTATGTTTCTGGTTGATTAAACTTAGTCCTAATCAAATCTCGTAAGCATCTTGTTTGGTTTGATATGAAGATCTTGGGCTGTAGTTTGGTGTTGATTAATCTCTTGGTCACACAAATTGCAATAATTGGTATCAAAGCTTGGTCTTGAAAATCATATCCAAGTATGGCAACTACGAAGATTGATTTGGAAAGTTTAATGGGAAAAATGATTTTAATATGTGGAAGGTGAAAATGGAGGCTTTGCTTATCACACAAGGATTGGGGGATGCAATTGAACCTGTTACCAAGAATGGAGAGAAAGAAACTTCATCATTAAGAACACTTGAGCAGGCTATTGAGATCGACAAGAAAGCCATAAGCGGCATCATCTTGAGTCTTGGTGACTTTGTAGTAAGGGAGGTTGCTAAGGAGAGGACAATTGCAGAGCTTTAGACAAAGCTTGAAAAATTATACATGGTGAAGTCTCTAGCAAACAGATTATATATCAAGAAGAGTATGTTTACTCTGAAAATGGCTGAGGGATCCTCTCTAGATGATCACATTGATGAGGTCAATAAAGTCTGTGATACCTTGGAGACTATAGATGAAGGGTTAGATGATGAAGGTAAGGCCTTGCTTTTGGTGAGTTCACTACTGCAATCATACTCCAATTTTGTTGATGCCCTTATGTATGGTAGGCAGACTTTGTCTTTAGATGAAGTTAAGGCAGCCCTAAATACAAAGGGGTTACAATAAAAGTCAGGGGGGATGGAAAATGGTGAGGATTTGATATCAAAAGGTAAAACTAGCAAGAGTTATGGAAAGAAGAAATAGAAGTAAGAAAAAAATAAGGCAAAGTCTTAGAATTTGAGGTGTTTTGAATGCCCCAAAGAAGGGCATTTTAAAAGGGATTGTCCTGAGAAAAAGAATAAAAAGAAAAGTCAACATGGCGATGTAGCAACAGTTGAAGAAGAAGAATATGAGTCAGCTGGAGTTTGTGTGGCAATTGAGAACATTCAGAGAGGTAAATGGATTCTTAACTCTGGATGTACCTTTCACATGTGTCCATACAAGAATTATTTTTCTGATTATCAAGAAATTGATGGAGGGAATGTAATGATGGGAAACAATGCAGTTTGTAGAATCATATGTATGGGGAATGTGAGTCTTAAATTGAATAATGGGAAAATCTAGGAACTTAGAGAAGTTAGACATGTCCCTAACCTAAAGAGGAATATGATTTCTCTTGGAATGGTTGATCAAAGTGGCTTTAGTATTAAGCTTGAATCTGGAAAACTAATGATCACTAATGGAACCAGAATTGTAATGGAAGGTACTAAGAGGAATGAGGTATGTCTTAGATGGGGAAGCTATTATAGGTTTATCTAGTGTCTCTATTGGGTCTGAAAAATACAAGACCAAACTCTGGCATTTGAGACTTGGGCATATGAGTGTTGAGGGTCTAATGGAATTAAAAAAACAAAGGGTATTGGGAGATGAGAAAATCACAGAGCTGGATTTTTATGAAGATTGTGTACTAGGAAAAACAACTAGAAGTAGTTTTAAAAGTTCAACTCACACCACCTGTGGAATATTAGACTACATAAACTCATATCTTTAGGGGCTAGCTCAAACAGTTTCACTAGGTGGTAATAGTTACTTTCTGTTAATAATTGATGATTTCTCAAGGAGAGTTTGGGTTTATATATTAAAGCACAAGGATTAGGTGTTTGAAAAATTCAGAGAATGGAAGTCATTGGTTAAGAATCAGACTGGAAGGAAAGTGAAGAAACTCAGGACTGATAATGGTCTTGAATTGTGCAATAAAAAATTTGACAGCTACTGTGCACATGAAAGGGATAGCTAGGCACAAAACAATGAGAATGACACCTCAGCAAAATAGGTTTGCAGAGAGAATGAATAGGATCTTGATGAATAAAGTTAGATGCATGTTGGTTTAAGCACAGTTCCCTAAGACTGTAGGCAGAAACTTTACTAACAACATGTTACTTGGTAAATTTTAGTCCATCAGTTGGTTTGGATTACAAAACCCCATTTGAATTATGGCATGGTAAACCAGCAAGCTGTGATGTTTTGAGGGTGTTTGCTTGTTCTGCATTTGCACATATTAAACAAGGTAAATTGGAACCTAGAGCACTCAAAAGACAGTTTATTGGGTACCTTGAAGGGGTTAAAGGCTATAAACTGTGGTGTACTGATCTCAACCCACCAAAATGTGTCATTAGTAAATATGTGATATTCAATAAAAGGGCTGTACTAGAAAATAAGAAACCTGCTGGAGATAGTCAACATGGAGTGGATGAAAAGACTAGTAATCAGTTTGAGGTGGAGCAGATTATTCACAAGTCAGCTGAAGATGATGGAAACTCTGGAAACTGTAGTAAAGATCAAGAAGAATCCATATAAACTCAGATTCAGCCCCAACAACAAACTCAGCTTCAGAACTATCAGTTAGCTAAGGACATAAAAAAGAGACAAATAAGACCTCCACAAAAGTATGGATATGCTGATTTAATAGCATATGCTCTAGTTGCATCTCATAAAATTGAAGTAGATGAACCTAAGAACTACTTTGAAGTAATTCAGAGCCCTTATAAATCTGAATGGCAGAAAGCTAAGGATATTGAGATAACATTATTGCATAATAACAATACATAGGAATTGGTAGAGAAAACCAAAAACAAGAAAACAGTGGGTTGCAAATGGATTTTCAGGGTTAAGGAATGACTCACAGTTGCTGAACCTAAAAGATTTAAAATTAGGCTAGTAGCTAAGGGATATACTCAAAAGAAAGGAGTGCATTTTAAAGAAGCCTTTTCACTTGTGGTCAGACATGCTTCAATAAAGGTGTTATTGGCATTAACTGTAGTGAATGACATAAAGCTTGATCAGCTGGATGTCAAGACTGCATTTCTGCATGAGAGGTTGGAAGAGGAGATTTGGATGACTCAACCTGAAGAATATATTGATCCTAAGAAGTCTGACTATGTTTGTTTACTGAAAAAGTCATTGTATGGTTTGAAGCAGTCCCCAAGGCAGTGGTATCTCAGGTTTGATGAATTTATGCTATTACATGGCTACTTGAGATGTAATTTTGACTGTGGTGTGTACTACAAGCTGGTAAAAACAAATCTCTACATATATATGTTATTATATGTAGATGGTATATTGGTTGCTTGTAAGTCCAGAGTTGAAATTGAAGCTCTGAAGCAGTTGCTGAATTCTGAATTTGACATGAAGGATTTAGGCCAAGCTAAGAAAATCCTAGGAATGGAAATAAGAAGAAATAAGGAAAAAGGAATTTTGCTTCTCACACAAAGAAAGTACCTGGAAAAGGTGCTTGGAAACTTTGGCACGACAAATTGTAAGTCTGTGAAAACCCCACTTGTTGCACATTTTAAGCTCTCAAGCTTACAATGTCCAAGGTATGATAAAGAGAACGATGAAATGTCAAAGGTCCCTTATGCAAATACTGTAGGGTGTATGATGTATGCAATGGTCTTGACTAGGCCAGATATTTCACATGCTCTCAGTGTTGTAAGCAGGTATATGGCATCACTTGGACATGACCACTGGAAAGCTGTAAAGTGGATACTGAGGTACCTAAAGGCACACTTGAATATGGATTAGTCTATGGCAGATTAAATGGGAAAGGCAAAAGGATATATGGTTTTTGTAATGCAGATTTTGCTGGAGACTTGGATAGAACGAGATCATTGACAGGCTATATGTATATGTTCAATGGCTGTTTGATTGACTGTAAAGCAAGTCTACAATATGTTGTTACTCTGTCAACAACAGAGGCTGAATATACTGCTACTACATGAGTAGTTAAAGAAGCTTTGTGGCTGAAGGGTTTAATGGTAGAACTGGGAAGACTGTTGAAGTATTCTGTGACAGTTCAAGCTTAATCTACCTGGGCAAGAATCTAGCTCATCATGAAAAAACAAAACACATAGATATAAAGCTACATTTCATAAGAAATGAAGTGTCAAAAGGGGTGGTAAAAATGGTTAAAATTCATGCAAATAGTAAATCTGCTGACAGTAACTCTGCTTGGACCTAGCTGGCTTGTGTGGTTGCTGACACACACAAGGAGAGGAACAATATTGGTCAGGTTGATTAGTTCAAGGTGGAGAACTGTTGAAGTAGCTGGTGAAGCAAATCAGAACTGACAAATACGACATGGGATGGTTGCGTTTTGGGGAAGACTTTATATAAGTGAAATGACATGGAGAGCAGTGTTTTGATGGGTGTCATCACTATTGTCTTAAACGACACACACAAGGAGAGGAACAATATTGGTCAGGTTGATTAGTTCAAGGTGGAGAACTGTTGAAGTAGCTGGTGAAGCAAATCAGAACTGACAAATACGACATGGGATGGTTGCGTTTTGGGGAAGACTTTATATAAGTGAAATGACATGGAGAGCAGTGTTTTGATGGGTGTCATCACTATTGTCTTAAACGACTTCTCGAGATGCCGTTTCAGCTTTAGTAAGTCACAAGCCCTTCACGTGCTTAAGCCGAGTCGTTAAAGGTTGTTATTTCACGTGCACAAAGTGTGAGCTTTTGGGCTTCATGAAATCAGTTAAAAGAGTTGTTAAAGCAGCTGGTTCTGGTGTAACAAAGTGGAGAGCGTTTTGAGAGATATTGAGAGAAGTTGGGATCTTTTAGATTGTCTTCTTGATCTCCATATTATGCTCTATAAAACTTGGTTGTTTTCTTTGCATACTAATAAAAGCTGGTCGTATTGTTTCTCCGTGGATGTAGGCTGATGCAAATCAGCTGAACCACGTTAATTCATCTTGCTCTCGATTCTTTCTTTACTCATTTTAGTTTTTCATATGTGTTTCTGATTGATTAAGCTTAGTCCTAATCAAATCTCGTAAGCATCTTGTTTGGTTTGATCTAAAGATCTTGGGCTGCGGTTTGGTGTTCATTGATCTCTTGGTCACACAAATTGCAACAGAACAATGTGTTTGTTAATTATAATAATACTATTGAGACTAAGAAAAAATATTATTTTAGTGAGGATATTTGCATATTGATAAATGAATAATTAATTAATTTATAGATTAATGAATATTTATTAATTTAAGAAGATTTTTATATTTTAATTATTTGTGTCATTATGGTATGTAGATATAAAATTCATGTACGTATATTGTACATAGACATAAATTGATGTACATTCTTCTTAAATTTAAAACCCTAGAAGATAAAGTAGTTCATATGCTTAAAGTGCATAGAACATAAAGTCTATAGTACACCAATAAACTCTATAAATACATCAATCATTAGTTTTATCTTCTTTCTCAAATCATTAGATGCGTATTATGAAAAAAGAGTTGAATTGAGAAATTTGAAGTTGTTAAAAAACAAAGTTCCTTAATAATATGAATTTTATATGTTATATATTATTAATATATTTTGTATTTGACTACTTATTAATTTATATTTTCATCAGGCCTAAAGGAATAAAAAATAAATTATTATCTTGCGTATTTAATGAGATTATTAATTTAGTACATTGATCCAAGTTGGGACCCGAAGATTTTATTATTTAATCAAAGTTATTAATTTATCGAATATTTGTTTATTGAGAAATTATACTTACATAGATAGAAAATAATTAGATTATTTTGTGTGTGCGTAAGTGCTGAAAAAATTTATTAAAATAAAAAAATAAAAAATAAAAAAGAAGTACATTGCGAAACTCTTGAACAAAACAGAATCAAGAAATGTCAATATTGGGTTTACTCCAATATCCTCAAAAAGACTATCTTAATAGCGTCTAGAGAGGTATACTTACATGAATGCAACTTCTTTTTCACTCAAGTAAGCGGGATTAGACCTCTAATTTTCTATTTAAGAAAGATTATAATTATATGAAGGTATATTTGATTATTACATTTAAAATTTAAATGGTCTATTAAGACTCAATTTAAAATAAAAGTCATAATCTTGACTTTTACTATTGGGATAGGTGATAGGTGATAATTTTAAAAAGCTACGAAAGCAAATAACAGTCATAAATCTTAAATTTTTCTATTGAGATAGCAAGTGATAATTGAAAAAAAAAAACTATGAAAGCAAACAACTTGAAGTGTCTAGGTAGTTTGAATTTCAATCTAAATGAAATAGAATAATTAATGAAGACACTCTTGAGTGGATTGTAAAAGTTGATTTTCTTGTAAATATTTGAAAGTATATATGATTCTTCTAAGTTCAAATAAATCATGATTGTATTATTATAAAGTTAACTAGAAAATTTTAACGAACTTTTAATTATAAATATCAATAAATAGTAAAAAAAATTAAAAACAGAATAACCAATAAATAATTAAGGCATCTTTGGTCAAGAAAAGAGAAAATTTCAAGAATCAATTCAAGACAAGTTGGATTTGTATTAAAATTTTCAGAGGGATAAGGTGGAGTATTTAATTTTTTCAAACAAAAAAAAATAGTTTTTGTTTTTTTCCTTTTTTTGAGCACCTCACTCCTCTTAAACGTATTTTTTAACTTTGGATTTTTGACCTTTTTTTGTCATAAGTAGTTAAGAATCCGTTTGGGATTTTTTCTACTTTAAAAGTAATTTTGAAAAGTTAAAAATTAATTTTTGTATTTTGAGAATCAGTTTTATATTTAATACAATTTCATGTAAATCGTCACATATTTTTAAAAAATGTAAAATTATCTTATTTAATTAGAAAATAGAATTATTAAATTTAAAGAGATTATTATTCTTACCAAAAATCAATTATATCGAGATAAAAATTTTTAAAAAAAATTAGTTGTCAATCATTGATATACACCTTAAAAAATATTATACACGTATGTTTATAAATATGTAAATAAAGTTTATCCAATATTATGTCTATGTTAGTCAATTGTACTCTTATACCAATTTAACAGTGAAACTTATCAAATACATTTAGTTGCTTTAAAAGCACACAACACTTTTAAAAAGAAATTTTATTAATTATTTTAGCTAATCGTTTTTATAGCTACATTTGTACGGTACAACTGACAAAAATTATTTTAAACATTACAATATTACTAAAATGACCCTAATAATTATGTTATTTTTAAGGATTAAAAAATTAATACTTAATTTCTATGAATAAGCAATTATAAGTCAATTTGACTGTCTTGCCAAAAGATTTTCTTTTAAAAGATAAAAATGAAATCAATATTTCATTAATTTTGAATAAGAAATTAGTTTTTATTTGTATATTAAGTCTTTTTAGAATAATAGAAAATATTTGGATTAACCAAGTCAATTTTATTGCCTTACAAAATAGACATGGAAATAATTTTTTTTAAAAATATTTAGAGTTATGCTTTCATGGCACAAGCATCCACAATGGATGTGTGTCATTGTATGAGTGGCAACATTAAAAATAGAAAATAAATAATTAACAATGAACAAGTGGAATTGCTTGCATAATCCAGAACTATTAATTAAGAAAGTCAACTTCATTGATATATTAGAAGATATTCATAGAAATTGGATTTGTCAAAATCTAACTCAAAACACTTAATTTTGATTTATAATGCGATTCTAATTTGTATCAGAATAATATATGTGATAAATTTCATAATTAGTAAATTTATTATTATACCATCTAATATATAAATACTACATCAATTAGAATATAAATTAGAATTTAAATACTAAAATCAGTAATATTATTATTTGTAAAAACTAATAATCCTTCATTATATAAGTTAAAATTTAATTACTTAATTTATTAAATAATATGCGTATTGATATCTTAGAGCTAATTGTCGTCACAAAAATAATATAGTAACTGTTGCTTTATTATTTTTTTATAATAATTTGAGACGTGGTAAGAACATCATTAACGTGGATATCTACCTATTGTCTTAATTTTTTTTAAAAAAAGTCATTTTCTTAAAAAAAATACATGTATTTTTAATGCATGCTTATGCACGACATGCAATAAGAATAAGAAAAAACTAGGTTGATTTTGTCCTAATGATTTAAAAGGACGTGAAATACAATAACTTGTTAGACTATACTCGTAAGACTAGATGATAAAATTTTAGTTTCCAAGTTAGCAATTTCCCGAAAGATAAAATTTAACTGAAAAATAAGACAAAATTGAAACTAGCAATGACGAGAGGATATGGAAAAAGAAATATCTAAAACAAATTATCAAAAAAGAAAAGAAATATGTAAAACCAAAAAGTTTTGTAAAATATCAAAAGCATTGAAAAGACAATGTAGGAGACAACATAATGACTGTTAAAAAAAATAAAATAAAATGTTTGAAAATATAATTAGTGCATAATCAATCTATTAACCCCACATTCATCAACAATTACCTTATCTAGATTAATTATATTATTCAATTCATATACTTTTTGAAGCTTTCATAACAATCTTAACATTAAAATAAAATAAAATTTAACTTTTTGCCCTGAAAAGTGAAGAGTTACCTACTAGATAATTTCATCTCTACTTTACTTTGTCAATCCAATTCACAAGAAGTTGGCTAATTTAACGGCAAAGTATGTGTCAAACCACCCACCAGCACTCACCAAGTTGAATTAATCTTCTAATTATTTAATCAATGTCACAAATTAAGGTGATGGGTTAGGAGTCATGTTCATCTAACTGCTTAGATATTAACACTAACATTTTTAATTTGTAACTGTCAGTATTACGAGGATTGAGATCAACTGACATTTTCCTTTTGTTAAAATTAAAGATTTCAACAATTGAATTCTAATTAATTTAATGTCTCAAGTAAAATCTTTCTTAAATGTCAAGCCATTTTATACGGATGATTAGGGAGAAAAAAAAAATTCACAAGATAATGTGCACACAATAATTTTATGCACTAGGAAAATTCTCTTCAACTCTTTACATCGATCTACACCGTTTAAGTTAGCTCTGACAACAAAATGGCTTATCTGTTGAAAATGATAACCACCACAAAATTTGAGTATTCTTTCACATGAATTGGAAGGACAGAGAGTAAAAGCATGAAAAAAATGAAAAAAAGAAATGAACAAGTCGCTTGGAGTCAAGAGAAAGAGATGGATAGAGAGATGTAATTTTAATCTTTGTGACTGGTAAAAGGATCATAAATATCCACCATAATCAACACATAAAAAGATCAAGGAGGTCATTTTCTCACCAAATGTCTATATAAGTTAGAAACTTTCATGTACTACTAAAGTACATGCGATGCAATAAAACAAGTATTTGATTTAATGGGACGTCGTGAAAAATTATATAGTAACTTAATTGTCAGATTTTATTTTTTTTAGAAGAATTGTCAGACTTTACTAACAGATTCAATAAAAAATATGTAGATGGATTCAAAATTCAAAAACTTCAAAAAAAAAAATTCAATTACTTGAAAGATAAACTTCATGTCGACTGAAAAGTAAGACAGAGACTACCAATTCTGATGTCATATAGTAAGAGACATCATAATGATTTATTTATTTATTTATGTTTACTTTCTTTTTTCGAATTCAAGAAACCCGTCTATTCTGTATTAATAAGAAAAATAACAATCTATACATCACTGAAAAGTAAGACAGAGACCAATTATGATTTCATATAGTAAGAGACAGCATAATGATTTAATTTATTTTTTTTACTTTCTTTTTTCGAATTGAAATATTTTTATTCTGTATTAATAAGGAAAAATAACAATCTATATATCAACCCCACAGTCACCAACAATCACCTTATCCAGATTACTATATAATACACTACATATATTTTTATTTTTGATGTTCCGATAACAATATTCTTAACATAAATTATGGCATTTTGCTTCCAAATGTTACCCCACAAGATATTTTCATCTCAGTTTGTCAATCCAGTTCATGAGAAGTTGGATAATTTAATTTTAAAGTCAGGATGTGCCAAAAATGTCAAAGCACGTCCCACCAGCACTCACCAAGTTGGGTAAATGTTCAATTTAAATAATATCACAAAATTAAGGTGATGGATAAGATTCATGTTCATCGCACCGCTTACTTATTAACATTGATATTTTAATTTGTATCATTAATTAAGCTGTACATAAGTGCACGAAAGAAGGTGATCAGTTATTATGAAACGATGTAACTAATCAAACAATTTCTTCGCCCCAAGTGGGAAAGGGTTATTCTCGAATGCTTATAGAAGTTGGCTTGTGACAATGCATGGTTGCTGCCAATATAGATAGTAAAGAAAAATACTAATGAACCTTAAGGCTAACAGAGAGCGTTGACAGAATTAGTTATAAATTTGGGTGGGATTATCGTGTCAATTGATTATTTTCAATTAACATAATAACTCGCGGAAATGGTACCTCTATTTCTATAAACTTTCTGTTAGATTTTTTCCTTTTTTTTGTTTAAATATTAGAGATCGAATAGAGTCTAAAGTATTCAATGCCATTAATTTGATTCAAAGCAAAACGTTTCGCGAATGTGAAATATCGTAGATACGTAGAAGAAGAGATTCAAGAATCTCATTGTTCGTAGTAAACGTTTTTCGATTGAGTAAACCAAAGTGACAAAATTTTTAAACGAAAAACTAGCTAAGAGTTTTCTCGTGTAAATTACAGAATGTAAATAAATGACTACGGAAAGCAAAATATAAAAAACACATTCTCAATATTAACGGGCAGTTGTACACTTTTGTGTTATTATGCATTTATCTTCATCAAAATAGATGAAATTCATTGATAGAAGTCTTAAGAGCAATATTCCGCATGGATTGAGAATGAATTTTAAGTTAAAATATCCTTTGATACTAAGAATAATTACTAGTTTAATACATTAAGCTTAAGATAACCCTTAATGCCTAAGATAGTTTTTAAGTATGGTTATATGGAATCAGAACAAATACATGCACGAGTGGACTCACATTATATACCTTATCATGTGACTAGGATCAAGTAAAAAGACTGGTCTACATAATAACTGTTGGGGTGTTATAGACAATATCTCATATCGATTGAGAATGAATTTTAGAATAAATATATAAAGGCTTCGTCTATTAAGAATAGATTAAAAAGACTATTCTAGATTTTAATTGTTTTAGGTCTTTTTGATATTTGGTATTTTAAATTATAGTCAAATTAGATTTGTGTTTGTGTTTAGGACTTTTATTTCTAATAAGTTAATATAAAATTTTTTTAATATAAAATTGTTTGTGTTTTAAATTTTTATATTTTTAATATAAAATTTTGATTGAAAATAATCATCTTCCATAAGTTAATATTCTTTATTTTTATTTATATTAAAAAATAATATTAATTACAAGAGAAAAGAACAATGGAAAATATGAAAGCTAACTCAATCACATAGAAGCCAGCTGATGCTATAATATTAATTCGAGAGCTTAATAGTAATTTACAACTATTAAAAACAATGCAAAAATTAATAACAAATAAGTGGATCAGGTGGGATCAGTCTCATATTTTTACCTTATTTGTGGTAATTATAAGTTATATTAAATATAACTTAAAAAATACCCTAATTTGAGATATGAAATTTTGATGCACAACAAATTCGCACTTAAACATGACATAAAATAGATTCTATGAAAAAAAAATCTAATTATTTAAACTTTTTTTCCAACAAATTAATTATTTTAAAATTGCCTCCTATAGATATTGCGTCTACCCTATTGCAAAATTTGTTTTATTTTTCAATAAAGATTTTCTAGGATATTTTCTTCTTTAATAAGATTGTTATTAAAGGAATAAGTAATTCTCCTTTTGGGACTTGACTTATTCAAGCAGGAGTACAACTAGTATAAGAAAAGAAATACTTCTCCTACAAGAAATAATCACTAGATACAGGGAGAGGTTGGGTTCACTTATTAGTATAACATAGCAATCAATTTTTTACAATTAAACAATTTCTGGTGAGAGAGAAACGATAGGTCTATTGAGAGATTATGTGTTATTGGGGTTTTGGGTGTGAGGAAAATAATAGAGTAATTGTAATAATTTTTTATCGTAGTAGATTTTTCTCTCATTGTCCTTGACAGCCGTGATTTTTCTTTGGTATAGGAGTTTTCCACATGAATTCTTGTATTGTGTGATTAATTTTATTTTCCATCTATTTTTTTATTTACTATTTCCTTGATATTTTTGCTTGCAAGATCCTAGTTATGATTAAAATTCCCAACAAGTAGTATCAAAGCTAAAGTTTGTTCTGCAAAATAATTACGTCTGTATAAAAAATTTCAAATCCTATGAGAATCAAGGTCAAAAGTTTGATGAAATAATCAAGTTTAGCTTGTGTCAAGTTCAACTTAAGAATATATTTATTTAATTTGGTTACAGAAGGAAAGTAAGGGCAATTTAAACCATGTTCCAACTATTGATGGAAACCCTAAATGTGTGTGAATAATCAAGACACTTTGAAAAGGGTTGTCAGAAAATAAATGGAGAAAGTTTGGTGAGTGGCTCCTTGTTAGTATATGGAGATACTGATACTATCATTAATGAAAAGTCTCTCATCATTGTGGAAGACGATGATCCCTGTCATAGATGATGAAGACATCCTCATGGCAAGCTGCTAATGCCATCAAAGAGGATGTGTTACTACTAGTGGGTTCATAAGGTTTGCACACAATGCATGGTTTGACATTTACGCAAGGTGTGTGGTAGAAATTTATGTTGATGGATGAATACTTTCAATGAAGCCAAACATGAGAGTGGGTATTTTCAGCAAGGTGATGGACATGTGTCGAATATGTCTACTCTGGATATGGTGGAGTATGATAATTCTCGATGTAGAGAGAGAATTATGTTTGTTGGATAGAGGACAAGATTTTACCCACAGTGTACAAATTCTCATAAGTTTTATGTGAGTGTAGTCTTGGTGGAGTAAAGAAGGAGGAGACGACATGGTTGTGTGGATACACGGTGGATCATATTTTGTCGCCTGATTACAAAATTCGCCAAGATGGATATTGTTAGGAAATATATTTTATTTTTCAATAAGAATTTTCTAGAATATTATCTTTTTGAGTAAAATTCCTATTTAAGGATTCCCCTTTGGGACTCGACTTGTTAAAGAAGGAGTACAACTAGTGTGAAGAAAATACTAGAGTGATCGTAATAATTTTTACATAGTGAATTTTTCTCTTGTCGTCTTTGGTGGCTGTGGTTAGAAATGGCCAATGGTCTAGGTGGCATGAGGCACGAGCACGTTTCGATAGGGCACGCGGCACGACACGGCATGACACGGCACGCACGTGGGTCGTGCTGGGGCTAAAATTTTGACACGCCGGCCTTAAAAGTACGGCACGATTAGAGATGGACTAAAGCACGGCACGTGGAAAAACACATAATAAGCACATTTCATTAGTGGACTAAGCACACGGCCCGTGGGCCAAAGTATATCAAAGTAAAATTTTTAATGAAAAATAAATATAAAATATCATGATTTTACAAATATCTTGAAATTAAAAATTTAATATATATTTTTAGCTTAGGCTTTTAAAAATTAATTTAAGTCCTAGTTTAAATAAATATTCTAATTTTTTTATGTTTATAATTTATTAAATGGATAAATAAATATCATGATTTTATAAATGATAAATAAATTTTTTTATGACATTAATATTTCATTTATGAAATCATAAGTTAGTTAATAGTTGATGGAAATATGTTTCATTTGTGAATGAAATATTTTTCATATTTATGCACAAGAAAAAGAATTATGAACAAAATATTTTTATGATAAATTAAAAATTACATTTTCATTCAATGGAGTTCAAGTGCAATTATAATAGTAGTAGTTCAAATACAATTAGGTGTAATTGTTATTCTATGCTTGTAATTTTATTTTTCATTAATCATTATTATGATTTATGAAATTATTATTATTAGGCTAGTGAGCTTAAAAAAGCACACCAGACTCGTAAACTTTTTTTAAGTATGCTGGATATGTGAGATTAAAGGAAAAAAAAAAGTTGATGGGTTTTTTTTAGGTACAGCATGAGTGGGCTCGTGTCAGGCCCTTATAAAAAAAATGGGCACGACATGACAAGATCTATTGGCCATTATTAACTGTAATTTTTCTCTAATACAAAATTTTTCATGTAAACTTTTATGTTATGTAATTAATTTTATTCTTTATTTATTTTCTATTTATTATTTATTAATATTTTTACTTATAAAATCTTAGCTATATTAAAATTCCCAACATACTCGATCAATCCGATTCACAAGTTGGCAAAATTAAATCCATGACGTCAAGCCCACTCAGCATTTACTAATTATTATAAAAAATAAAGTGTACGGGTAAAGGGTCATTGTCATCGAATATTATTATTCAATTTTTTTCCCGTTTAGTAAAGATGGCAACTCAATCATTACAGTGGAAGTAGAAACTTGCAATTAATTAATTAATTAGTATTTATTTATTTATTTATACGATGAGATGATTAATCAATTGTTTCAAATAGGCAAAGGCCAGGTTAGAGACCAGGTGTTTATCACTCTTTTTTCTTAATTAATTCTTTATTATGTGCTTGGATAACATAATATATGTTAGGACCCTTAAAAGGACCAAAATATTATATTCTAAATAGAGATTAAAAAGATAATAATAATTGTGACGCTATTGATAGAAGTGAAAAAGAAAAAAAGAAAAGAAAAATTAAGATTTGCTATGTTCTCTGAATTTATTATCTCAATTTCATGTTCAAATATGAATATGAATTTTTCCTCGTTCCACCAAAATTGGGTGCGTCATAAATTGATAAGAAGAATTAATTGTCATTTCATCTTGCTAATAATTAAGCATATAATACATATAATACATGAAAACTATAAAATAATGAATACAGATCATTATTTTAACATAAAAAGGAGGAAGATCAACGATTTGGAAAATATTGATGAGAAATATAACGAGGTTCATTGGATTATAAATCTTTAATTTGTTCGTGTTTTTTTCTCTGTCTCTTGATTTTTGTGCGTATGAATAACTTTAGATTTTAATATAATTAAATTAATACAAAAGCACTACAAGGCCGAATCTTACAAAATCATTAGAGATAAATTTACATGCACTTACAATGAGACGTGGCACTTACCTTCCTCTGATTCCATGATCAATGAGATTTTTATGCCAAAAAAATAAAACTTTGAATCACATGCTTTCACTTTTGCTTTCTTTTGAGAATTTTGTAATAAATTTAGTTCCATTTGATATAGGAGCAGAGGAGAGGGGCTCGAGACAACAAAGATAATTAATTTATTAATAAATCAGAAATTAAAAAAAAACAAAGAAAAAACTAAAATGTCTCCAGCACATTTTGAGATGTGATACTCATATTTATATAAAGTTAATGCACATGTTGAATTTTTTTTTTAAATAAAAGAATAAGAAGAAGAAGAAGAAGAAGAAGAAGAAACAAAGCCTCAATTTTCCGTGCATTTGTCAATCTTTTCAATATTTTAAAAAAGAAAAATTAATTGATTGCAGCAAATAAGTTGGTGAGCTAATTTGTATATTTAACAATGATATCCATAAACATCATGTAACATGTTATTTCTTTGCTCTTATATTAGAAATATCTGAGTACTTAGATTCTGTCACAATCATAAACGTGTAATGGAGAAGGCAATTCCACCAACATATTGGAAGTCTACAACCACCACACCTGCCATTTGCCTCAATGCCTTCTTCATTTTTATCTTTCTGGTAACAATCAATTTCTTATAACTAATAAGAATGTTCTACATCCTCCAGGTTTGGCAAAACACTTGGGCTGGGCTTGGGCATTTTGAACCGGATCAGCCTAATCTTTTATCCTTGCATTGGATACATTATCAATCAGTTTAGACGCCCATTCTCTAACAAATTTGAACTGATTTGTTAAAAAAATATAATGAGATGATAAAGTAACAAATGTTACTTTCATTTCATTACAGTCTTAATAAAGCATAAGATAGGAATGTACATTGACAATGTATGCTAGATGAGAGTTGTTAAGAAGAAAAAGAGTCTTTTTTAGGCAAACCTCGACGGATCAAGAAAAATTTTATTGATTAAGTAAAAAGACATCTAATTAGGGAACATAATGAGTCTTATCCTTTAAAAAAAATCATACTACTAAAGAAAAAAAAAAAAAAGATAACGAATGCCATTGAAAACAAATACATAGACGACTTCAAACTCTTATCGATTCTCCTTCAAAATCAATATTGGTCGAGAATGATGATGAAAGCCTTTTTTGAGGGCTGGTACTAGTGGTTGAATACTCATCAGACGCATGAGCTTGTGTACAAGAGACACAATCCCACCAAGAGTAGGGATCCCAATTTTGAAAATGCATCGGGGAAACAATTCCATAGGAGAGGGGGTTCATCACAACCATAATATTCCGTAGTAAATTGTGCTTGCCTCGTCTTCGAGTGAGTTTTGGATCGATCCGCAAGCTCTTCTTCCGAAGCCTCTTTTGTTGAGATTTTATTATGACAGGTTCAGAGTCTTCTTCCATTTCCAGTCTTTAACCCAAGAGGCTATCAACAAAATTATGAGTGCCAGAGGAACAACGATCGGTAGCCTGAAACTCAGTGATTAAAGCAAGCTCTTTTTGGAGCTTAGTAGGGAGTTCACGTAGATTGGCATTCAACGTGACATATTTCTTATTATTTTTGTCAACAAAAGGCTCAGTTAAATCCACCAATAGATCACATTTTCAGCAGCATTATCTTCGTTGTTAGTTTTCGTCCCGATATAAACAATAAAGTCATCATTAAAACCAACGACTACGTTCAAAGTTTTTACTATTACCAGCAGCATTAGGACCAATAATATTTGTTGTAGCCATAGGCGCATCATTTGCACCAACCAAATTCTGATTCCCCAAATTGTCTGCATTTTCAACAACATTTTCCAAAAGATCCCCATCATCCATGGCATGTTTGGTAGCCCACGTTACATGGGATAAAAACACTATTTTGTATTACATTTATACAGACCCATATTTGGCAGTAAAAATAATTACAGCAGCATTCAATTAATGGGCTGGGCTAATGCGGCAACTGCCGCGTTATCTTGTTTTTTTTTTTTTTTTTTCTCTTTTGTTTCATTATAATAATAATAAAAAATAAATATAACTTTTTAGTTTAATATAATATTAAATAATATTTTTATTTTGACATTATGATTATTAATATAAATTAATAAATAAATAATTTATTATTCAATAAGATTAATTTATTTTTATTTTATGTTATAATTTATTAATAAATTTATAATTTAATATAGATATAATAAATATTTAAACTTGAATAATATTAATATAAAATTAATAATAATATAAAATAATAATACAATTTAAATATATTAATATAACATAAAATATTAATATTATATAATATATAATTTAAATTAACCACAAAAAAATTAATACAGTATAGTGTAACACCAAACATTGTACAACATTTTTATAATACAATGCCAATGTAATATAACATAATATAATATTGTTCGCATTAAATTAATACTAGTACTATGTTTGAAGAACATGGGAGGGTTAAAGGGGCTATGCTAATGAGGCAACTGGCGCGTTAGCTTGGTTTTTTTTTTCTTTTGCTTTTGCTTTATAATAATAATAAAATAAATAAATAAAACTTTTTAATTTAATATACTATTATATAATATTTTTATTTTTTATTTTTACCTTATAATATATTAATAAATTTATAATTTATTATAACTAATAATAAATATTTAAATATGAATAAATTTGAATAAAATTAATAATAATATAAATAATAATATAAAGTATTAATATGCTTTTAAAATATTAATATAATATAATATATAATTTAAATTAATCACAAAAAATTAATAGAGTACAGTGCAACACCAAATATTGTATAACATTGTTATAACATAGTACTAATACAATACAGTATAATACAATATACTAATATTAAAATAATACAATACAACATAATATAATACAGTGTGTCAAACGCACCCTATATTCCAATTATTCCCAATGTCAGCCAACTATCCTCATCATTACCCTTTTTACTTCTACATTGACTTCTATCAGACCAATTAATAATGCCGCAAACAACCTAGGAAAGGTTGAAAAGAAAGATTCAGGGAACAAGGGAAAAAATGATATCCCTAGAAAACTCTCTCGACAAGTCCAGCCCCCCTCCTCTTGAGAATGACCATTCAACGAAGAAAGCAAAGTTCCGACAGCAAGGGGAAGATGGAGATAACCTGCCTGTTTTTACTTTTCGAGATAAGTTGCTAGAATCGCAATATGGAGTAGAGGGTGAAAGTATTGGAAGGAATGAATTTGTGGGTAGAGATGATTATCTTGATATTGAAAAAGAAGATGTAATCATTGAGAGAGAGGTAGCATTCCCTCAATAACTTTTTCTCAAAGAGTGCATGAACAACTCATCAAACCTAAGCAGGCAACTGTGGTAGTGAAACTACTCGGCCGTATGATTGGTTACAAAGCACTTACCTCAAGGTTGGAGACTTTGTGGCCTAATATAGGGGTTTTTTTTTATATAATTGATTTAGATAATGGCTACTACCTCGTCCGATTCTGCTCGGAAAACGCTGCTGAGTTTGTACTTACTCAAGGTCCATGGGTTATCTTGGGACATTACTTGATTGTTCAACAATGGACACCACAATTTGATTGCTTTAATGAAAAAATTGATAAGATCGTGGCTTGGATCTGTCTTCCTGGAATGCCATTACATTATTATCATAAGAAAATTATTAGGATGCTGGGGCATGTAGGTGGGAGAGTTCTCAAAATTGATTATAATACGGAACAAGCTACTCGAGGAAAGTTTGCTTGGATTACTATCGAAGTCTATCTTGATAAACCCTTGGTCTCGCAGTTTTGGTTAGATGGAAACTTCAGAAAGCTGAGTATGAATCCCTTCCCACTATTTGCTTTGGCTGTGGAAGGTATGGGCACACGATTTCCTCATATCCTGAAAAGGTGAATGTTGAGTGTGAACCAATGAACTTAGATAAGTTTCCACCGCCAACGCACCTGTGGTTCCGACGGCCGAGAAAGATGCCCTAGGAAACCTTCGCTATGGTTCGTGGATGGTTGTAGCTTGAAGAGGAAGGAATCAAAATGGGAAAGGAAATGAGAAAATCCAAGATACAGCCAAAGACCAAAATGGTAACTCGAATAAAGGATCTAGATTCGGGGTGCTCTTTGATGATAATGATGATGATGGAGGGAATAATCAAAATGAGGGCAATGAATCCTCGATTTCCATTTTAAGTAGCAGCATGCCCACAACTACAGCACCTCATGTGGTAAACAGAAGCGAAGATATTGCTGTGAAAAAGTCATCTTTTGATTCTAAGATAGTTGCTAAAAAACCTTTACGAGCCCAAAACTAAAAAAACCATAAAACAAAAAAATCCCAGAATACAGCCCCTCTCCCTGGACCGTCACAAGTCACTCCCATGCAAAACCTTGACCTCTCACGTACCCCCCTCAAATCCATGCCTCACAAAACCCCCTGATCCCTACCTTAGTTCCCACAAGTTTAAACCCACAGCACCACTCGACAATCTCTTTTGTTGTTAGCGGAGCTGCTTCTATTGACTATCCCCCCACTTTCATAATTCCTACACCTGCAACAATGTTAAACAACTTGTCAAAGTCTTGGGCGGTGCCAAACCATGGGGAGAATGTCAAAGTCTTGGGCGGTGCCAAACCATGAAAAATCCACCCAAATTAAAGTCCAAGTAGATGCCGCCCAAGGAAAGAAAAAAAAAAGAAACTTTGACAAAGAAGAAAGAGGAAGAAAAATAGGTGCAGCCCAATGAAAACAAGAAAAAAAATTAAAATAATAACCAATTTTGGCTATATAAAGGAAGCCATCTATTTTGGTTTTTGCATTCAATTTGTGAGAGAGAAAAACTAGAGAGTTTTGTAGAGCTTAAATAATAAAAGCTCTTGTGTTTAGTGATTTGAGAGTTTAGATGTATTGAGATTTTGTGTAGTGAGCTAAAATACTATAGTCCTTGTAACTCCTTTTCACTAATATAATATTTTCCTTCTGTTTTCGCCTGTGGACGTAGAATAAAAGCTGAACCATGTAATTTCTGGTGTCTTTTATTGTGCTTGTTCTTTATTTTCTTCCAATTTTATTTTAGTTGCGTGTCTACTTTACCTACTAATTTCCTAACAGTGGTATCAGAGCTATTCGTTGTATTTTTTGGAGTCGGGCACTATTCACGTATACTGTACTATTCATATATACGATATTGTTCACGTATACGGTACTATTCACGAGAAATGGTGGGAGCAATCCAAGAATTTTTCGGTGCAAAGTAGGGAATAATGGTGTGAGTAAAGCAACTGTGTGGTTTTGTACATGTTTAGGAAAGTTCTATCATAAAAACGATAAGAGCTTAAAGAGTCTGGGTTTTAAGTGGGACCATTGTGACCCCTCTAGTCTTTCCTGGGAACTTTTTTAGTGTGCATTCTTACACATACTCACAACTATTCAGGGTGGTACACTAGCTTGTGTGCGATATTTATCAACAAAATGGCGGCAAAGTATGAAATTGAGAAATTTAATGGAAATAATTTTTCGTTGTGGAAAATGAAGATGAAAGCTGTATTGAGGAAAAATAATTGCTTGGCAGAAATTAGAGAAAGACCCATATAGATAACTGATGACAAGTGGAATGAGATAGATGTCAACGCCATTTCTGATCTACACTTGGCACTTGCGGATAGAGTATTATCCAGTGTGACAGAAAAAAATACAGCGAAGGAAATATGAGATTCTCTTACAAAATTGTACGAGGCCAAGTCACTACACAACAAAATCTTCTTAAAGAGGAAACTTTATACTCTTTGAATGGTGGAATTCCATAATAGTGACCGACTACATCAACACCTTGAAGACTCTATTTTCACAACTCACAACGGTGGGTCATAATATAAAGGAAAATGAACGTGCAGAGCTTCTACTTCAAAGTCTACCAGATTCGTATAATCAACTCATCATCAACCTGATGAACAACAATCCAGTGGACAGTCTAGTTTTTGACGATGTTGCAGCCTCCGTATTAAATGAAGAGAGCAGGCGGAAAAATAAGGAAAATAGACAAGCAAGTTCGCAGCAAGCGGAGGCGCTATCGGTGACGAGAGGGAGATCAACGGAACGTGGCCCCAGTGAGAGTCAAAATCATGGTAGATCAAAATCCAGAAGTAAGAAAAATGTTAAATGCTACAAATGTAGTAAGAAAGGGCACGTCAAGAAAGAGTGTTGGAGTAACCAGAAGAGAAAAGAGGGCAAATAACCTGAGTCATCAAATGCTCAAGGGTGTGTAGCAACTACCTCGGATGATGGCGAAATTCTCTACAGCGAGACAATAACTGTTTTAGAAGGAAGAAAACGACTATCTAATATCTGACTTATAGACTCAGGAGCTACCTGGCACATGACCTCTCGGAGAGATTGATTTGACATATATGAACCTATCTCAGGAGGATCTGTATATATGGGTAATGATCATGCCTTGGAGATCGCTAGTATTGGTACTATCAAAATAAAAATGTTTGATGGTACAATTCGCATAATTGGGGAGGTACGATATGTCAACGACCTAAAAAAAATCTATTGTCTTTGGGACAAATGGATAGTCATGGGTATAAAACTCATGTGGATAATGGAATTATGAAGATCATTAAAGGCGCGCTTCTATGAAAACTCATGAGTATTGTGTTACAAGTAGGCAGTATCGATTAAAATTAAGTAGATCTGTTGTTAGAAGTAAATGCCTTTTAGGCTCGATTCATTCTGATGTTTGGGAATCACTGAATATATCCATGGGAGGTGCAAAGTACATGGTGACTTTCAATGATGATTATTCTAGAAGATGTTAGGTGTATCCAATTAAGAAAAAGTCAGATGTATTTTCAGTGTTTAAAGAATACACAGCGCAGGTGGAACTTGAGTCTGGTAAAAAGATCAAGTGCTTGAGGACAGATAATGGTGGAAAGTATACAGACGACGAGTTTCTTGCTTTCTGTAAGCAAGAAGGTGAATATTCAGAGGCAGTTCACGGTAGCATACACTCCTTAACAAAATGGAGTGGCAGAGCGGATGAATAGAACTCTTACAAACGGATAAGAGCTATATTGAGGACTGCTGGTCTACCCAATTCATTTTGGGCAGCAGCAGCTAAAACTGCCTGTTATATAGTAAATCGGTTGCCATCTACAACAATTAGGCTGAAGACAACGATGGAGATGTGGACTGAAAAGCCAGCTGATTACTCCTACCAACATGCATTTGGATGTCCTGTGTACGTGATGTAATGCCAAAGAAAGAACAAAGTTGGATGTAAAATCTAGAAGATATATCTTTTTGGGATATGCTGATGGAGTAAAGGGGTATCGTCTGTGGGGCCCCACTTGAAATACTAACTAGGCAACCCAAGAGGGGGGGTGAATTGAGATTTTAAAAATTATCCTAGGCAAACCATACAACAATCCAATCTAATACCTTAATAAATTTGAAAACAATAAATTCAAAGAAAGCACAATAATAAATAAGTAAGGGAAGAGAAAGCAAACTCAAGGATTTTTACGTGGTTCAGCAATCCCCGCCTACGTCCACGCCTCTAAGCTCACCGGGCTTGAGGATTTCACTAAGCTAGCCTCCCAAGGCTTCAAACGCTTACAATTGACTTCCAAGGTGTCAATGGACCTTTACAACAAGAGATTATCCCCAATCTCTTAACCCAAGTGTATTCCAACACTTACAATCTTTTAACTTGATTTTACAAAAAAGATTACAAATGAATCTCTCACACACAATGTGTTTGATCTCAAGTGAAAGCTCAATGTGTGAATGAATGAGATGAATACAATGATTTAAAGCTCAATGAAAGTTGTATTCTCAATATTTTGCTCAATGATGATCGTTGGAATTCTGTTTGTTTGAATTGGATTGAGTTTATTTATAGTTGGAGCTGAAAACTAGCTGTTATTGACTTTCTGCACACTATCGGATCGCCGCTAATTAGATATCGGATCGCCGTTTGACTGGTCAATATGACCGTTGGGGCTGATTTTCAAATTGTCGGATCTCCGTTACCTAGATGTCGGATTGCCGTTAGTGTCCAGAGACTAATCTTCAATTCTGTTAGATGTCGGCGAGCCGTTAGCAAGAAGTCGGATCGCCGTTAGTGTCCAGAGGCTGATCTTCAATTCTGCTCGATGTCGGCGAGCCGTTAACCAAATGTCGGATCGCCGTTTTCTACAGTGACTGCTACACTGACTGCTACAGTGACTGGTTCAGTGCACTATTTTATAAAATAACAGTTTGACCCTCAAACTTTATATAACTATACTATGGCCCAAAACGTTATGAAACTTTGCAAATAAGTCCAATTTCAGAATTTCTAAATAATACTTTGTTAATCCCAAAACTTTATGAAATTAATATGTAGCCCAAAATGCTATGACACTTTCCAAATAAGTCCTTTACCAAAGTTTCAAGCAATACTTGTTTATTTCAAAATTCTTTCAATTAAATCATAAATTTTGAAAAACAACCAATTTCATAAAATCATTCTTCCATTAAATATAAAACATTTATAATGTAAAAATAATGATTTATTCAAAAGGAATAAAAACAATCAATTGCATAAAATCATTTTTCCATTAAATATAAACATTTATAATATGAAAATAATGATTTATTTAAAATATATTTTTCAATAATTTGAGCTTAAAAGATTAATAATTCTTAATCTTGTTTGTTGTCATCAAAATCAATATTATGGAAACATATATGTTAACACCACTGCCCACAAGATCGTTATCAGTATAGATGTTATTTTTGTAGAAGATCAACTACAAATGAAAGATGAAGATGATAACACTACAAAAGAAAAGTCAGAGACTGTGCCGGTATATGTGGAAAATAATCCAGAAGATTTAGATTCTTTTGAAGCAGCACCAGAACACGAAGAACAAGAACCAGTCGAGTCCAAGGCTCTAGAAGTTCGTCAGTCAACTCGTGAGAGACGACCGCCAACGTGGCACTCGGAGTATGTCATAGAGATCAACGTTGCATACTGTCTTCTAACAGAGGATGGAGAGCCTTCAACTTTCCATGAACCTTTAAACAACTCAGATGTTGCTTTGTGGATGACAGCAATGCATAAAGAATTTGAAGCTCTACACAAGAACAAGACATGGGAACTTGTACCACTACCACACGGAAGAAAAGCCATTGATAACAAATAGGTCTATAAGATCAAATGTGATGGCAATGACCAAGTGAAGCGATATCATGCAAGACTGATGGTGAAAGGATATGCTCAGAGAGAATGTATTGATTTTAACAAGATATTTCTCCGGTAGTTCGACTCACAACAGTCAGAGTAGTCTTGGCGATGTGTGCTACATTTGACTTATATCTTGAGCAGTTAGATATGAAAACTGCATTTCTTCGTGGAGAACTTGAAGAAGAAATATATATGCTCCAAGTAGAAGGTTTTGCAGAAACAGGAAAGGAAAACTTAATTTGCAGGTTGAACAAATCTCTATACGGTCTCAAACAGGCGCCGAGGTGTTGGTATAAGAGATTTGATTATTTCACTATAAGCCTTGGATACAACAGACTCAGTTCAGACCATTGTGCATATTACAAAAGGTTTGAAGATAATGATTTTATTATTTTGCTATTGTATATGGATGACATGTTGGTAGCAGGCCCCAACAAAGATTGAATCCAAGAATTGAAGGCACAATTGGTTAGGGAGTTTGAAATGAAGGACTTAGGACCAGCAAACAAGATTCTAGGGATGCAAATTCACCGAGACAGAAATAATAAGAAGATTTGGCTTTCACAGAAGAATTACTTGAAGAAAATCTTACGACGCTTCAACATGTAAGATTGTAAATCAATCTCTACCCCACTTCCTGTTAATTTCAAATTATCCTTAAGTATGTGTCATGGCAATGAAACAGAGAGGAAGAAAATGTCTCGAGTACCGTATGCATCAGCAGTGGGAAGTTTTATGTTCGCTATGATATATACTAGACTAGACATTGCACAAGCACTGTGAGCAGTTAGTCGATACATGGCGAATCTTGGTGGAGAGCATTAGATAGTTGTGAAGAGAATTCTTAGATACATCAGAGGAATCTCAGATGTTGCATTATGATATAGAGGATCAGAGTTTACTGTTAGGGGCTATGTGGATTCAGATTTTGTAGGAGATCTTGATAAAAGAAATCCACTACTGGCTATGTGTTTACACTTGCTGGAGCAGCTGTAAGCTGGTTTTCAAAACTGTAGACCGTTGTGGCCTTATCTACAACAGAAACAGAGTATATGGCAGCTACACAAGCTTGCAAGGAAGCTATTTGGATACAAAGGTTATCGGAGGAGCTTGTGCACAAACAATAAAAAATTCCTATGTTTTGTGACAGTCAGAGTGCCTTGCATATTGTAAGGAATCCAACCTTTCATTCTAGGACAAAGCACATAGGAGTCCAGTACCACTTCGTTCGAGAAGTAGTGGAAGATGGAAGTGTGGATTTACAGAAAATCCATACGAAGGAGAACCTAGCAGATGTTTTGACCAAGCCGATAAATGCTGACAAGTTTATCTGGAGTAGATCCTCTTGTGGCCTAGCAGAAATGTAGGCAACATGATTATGGTGGAGCAGAAAAGATGGTGTGGAGATTGATTGATTCTCAATCTAATCTCCAAGTGGGAAGTGTCAAAGTCTTGGGTGGTGCCAAATCATGAAAAATCTGAAATACTAACTAGGCAACCCAAGATGGGGGTGAATTGGAGTTTTAAAAATTATCCTAGCAAATCCACACAACAAGCAATCTAATGTCTTAATAAAAATTAAAAGCAATAAGTTCAATTAAGGCACAATAATTTAAAGAGTAAAGGAAGAGAAAACGAACACAATGATTTTTACGTGGTTCGGCTATCCCCGCCTACGTCCACGCCTCCAAGCTCACCCGGCTTGAGGATTTCACTATCCAAGCCTCCCAAGGCTTCAAATGTTTACAATTAACTTCCAAGGTGTCAATGAACCTTTACAACAAGAGATTATATTCTCAATCTCTTCACCCCAAGTGTTTCCCACACTTGTACACTCACAAATTGATGAGAAATGATAAATACAACAATAAATCTCTCTTTAAGAGTGGATATACAAATTGAAGAACAAAAATGATTTTATGAATGATGATTCACGAAGTTGAAGCTCAATATATGTTGTGTGCACTTGTTCTTGCTTGCTTGGATTACCAAAAATGAATTGGTTTTGAGTTTATATAGTTTGAACTCAAAAACTAGCCATTACTCACATTCTGGGAAATCCGGTTTGCCGTTTATAGAATCCGGTAAGCCGGATTTTTGTTACCGTTAAGTTAAAATTTAAAATTTTGCCTAATCGGCTTGCCGGATTTGGAATCCGGTAAGCCGTTTTCGTTTTGGGTGCATTCTGCCCAGTTTTTAGTTTTCTGGATTTTGTATCCGGTAAGGCGGATGCTACAGTAACATGCTACAGTGCATTATTTTTTGAAATTATAGTTTGACCCCAAAACTTTACAAAACTATACTACGGCCCAAAACGTTATGAAACTTTGCAAATAGGTCCAATTTCAGAATTTCTAAATAATACTTTGTTAATCCCAAATATTTCTGAAATTATTATATAGCCCAAAATGCTATGACACTTTCCAAATAAATCCTTTACCAAAGTTTCAAGTAATACTTGTTTATTTCAAAGTTTTCAAAATTCTTTCAATTAAAACATAAACTTTGAAAAACAACCAATTTCATAAAATCATTTTTCCATTAAATATGAAACATTTATAATGTGAAAATAATGATTTATTCAAAAGGAATAAAAGCAATCAATTGCATAAAATCATTTTTCCATTAAATATAAAACATTTATAATGTGAAAATAATGATTTATTTAAAAAGAATATTTAATAATTTGAGCTTAAAAAATTAATCATTCTTAATTTTGTTTGTTATCATCAAAATCAATATTATGGAAACATATATGTTAACAATCTCCCCCTTTTTGATGATGACAAATATTTCATGTATTTAAACAATTATTTTTCTTAAATTCATTTTTCCATTAAATATAAAACATTTATAATGTGAAAATAATGATTTATTTAAAATATATAAAAAATAATTTGAGCTTATAAGATTAATCATTCTTAATCTTGTTTGTTATCATCAAAATCAATATTATAAAAATATATATGTTAACAATCTCCCCCTTTTTGATGATGACAAACATTTCATGTATTTAAATAATGATTTCACAAATTGCTCCTCCTAAATATAATCTTCTCTTACAATTTGCCAATTAACTAAATTAATGATTTAAATACATGGATTTTCTCCCCCTCATCATCAAAAAGAAAAACTTAATTGGCAAAGACAAAAGTAGCAAATTTTTAAAAATTTGAAAACATGTATTCTTCTCCCCCTTCATCATAAAAAAAAAAGAAAACGAAAGGAAAAGAATAAGAGTAGGAAATTTGTTACCCATGTTGTTCGAATAGAAATTTCAACAAAATCTCCCCCTAACAACAAGCATCACCTCAAATATAAGATTAGTAATATCACATCCAAATTATCATCATCATATAATCCATCAACCATAAAATGATCATGAATTATTATTGCATTAATTATCAAATCAACAACTCAAAACATAAAATCATCATATAAAACACCCATGTAATCAAATCATCATCATATCTCAAAATCATCAAAATCATCATCATAATCAAATATCAATTATCAAAACAATTACTCAAAATGCATATTATTCTCCTTCTTTTAATAACATCGAAATGATATATTATTTTGTCTCCCCCTTTGAACAACAAAAAAGTTCAAAATGCATATTATTCAAAATCATATTATATGCTCCCCCTAAATATATGTCCAATTTAAAATTTTAACCAAAATGATTTTATCCAAAAACATATCATATTTGTCTCCCCCTATCAATCATCAAGACTTCAAATCAAGCACATATAATCATCAATCATGAAAGTCATCAAGAAATCAAATCATCCCAAGTTTATGCCGAATTTTTGAAAATTACTCTTTGCAAAGAGGTTTTGATTTGTTTACCAAATTGGCATGCATATTATCAACTATCCAAGCTCCATAATTACTAATCACATTAAAGAAATCAAGACAACTAAACTCATCAAAGATCTAATGTGATATTTTAATATAACTTACACTCTCATATGCGCCAAGATCTCAATGATCATGTATTTCTCCCCCTTTTGATATCATTTAAAGCAAGTAATGCATATTTAACAATGCGTCAAGAAAGCAAAAAAAAAAATGAAATGTATTCACCAATCATAGATTCCATAAGATCAAATTTTATCAAATACAATGGAATCATCAAAGCATATTCGTTATCATCAAAACTTAAGTAAAGCATAAGTACATAATAGCAATATATAGATAATCATAATCAACATATGCCATTATAGATAATCAAAATCATCATAGCTAAAAAGAAAAGTCATAATGATGAGTTAAAGAACAAGTGATAAAATCCATTATTACAAATGCTCATATATATTTTTAAGTGATGATATAGTTGTTACACCTTGTGATGGATCTTTCAAAATTAAGTTCTTAAGGTGAGAAGAAACATACCTCCACTCCTTGGGGAGTATTTGAGAAGTACCTTCATTTTACTTCGCATTTGTTTCTTTATGTTGCTCCTCTTGATTTTCAAGTGGTGCATTCTTTTGGCTATCATTTGATAATCTTCTTATAGCTCTTCATCTACATTATCATCAAAAACAACTTTCTCCATAGAGGAAGAATTAGACTCATCAAATATAACAAGTATAAATTTTTTTCACAATCAAAGTTCTTTTGTTATACACTCAATAAGTTTTGCTTGTGTTTGAATAGCCAAGAAAAATACCAACATCAAATTTTGGATCAAATTTGCCAAGATTATCTTTTGTGTTCAAAATATAACATTTGCATCCAAAAACTTTGCAATAATTAATGTTGGGTTTTCTATATTTCCAAAGCTCATAGAGAGTATTATTGAGATGATGTCTAATCAATATGGTCTTAACCATTTTTTTTTAATAGACCTATCATTTTTCTCTATAACTCCATTTTGTTGTGGAGTTCTAGGTGATGAAAATTTTTATTCAATGGCAAAACCATTACAAAAAAAATCTCAAATGCATGATTTTCGAATTATCCACCATGATCACTTTTAATGCAAGAAATAACATATAACTCATCTATCATGCATATACATCACACAATCATGAAATATGTAAATATTCAAAGATTGAGAATTAAAGCATATCACTTATTTATCATGCTTAGGCATTACATAATCATTAAAAATCAAACAAATCTATCATGACAAGTTGACAAGCTATCATCATAAGTATATAACCATGCATCATGATAAAACACTCAATGTTAAATACAATGATAATTCAATCATGTAAACATACAAACATACTATCGCAATTCCATTTATCATTATTCATTCAACAAAATTAATATTGTAAGAATTGTTACCAAAATAATTAAATCATCTTGCCTCATCTTTTTCTCCTAGCTCATATTCAAGTGATTATCCTCACAAGCTTTCATCAAGGAATTTCTCCACCATTCCTTGATTGTGGTAACTACAAAGAAAACATTCACGTTGTGCCCTTTGGTACCCAAATACTCTTGGGTCCTTGAGTGTTAGATTTAGTTCCTTTCGGAACCCAAATACATTTGACTCCATAATACACATTTCTTTTAATTGGACATCTATTCTTCATGTGACCATCTTGATTACAATAATGACAAACAATTTTATGATCACTCATGGAGGTAGCCTTAACAAAATAATTCTTATAATATTTTTGTTTCAAGTAAGGCTTATACCCAAGTCCTCCTTTATCAAACACACATTTTTGTGAATTAAGCATGTTATCCAATATCTTTTGCCCATTTGTGAATTTCAAAACAATCTCATTCAACTCATTGCTCTTCTTTCTAAGCACTTCATTTTCTTTCATTAATTCATCAACATATGATTTTTCATGCTCATATGAGGTACTTTGTTTACATTTAAATGATGCAATCCTATCATGTAACATTTCATTATCTAATTTCAATTCTTTAATCTTTTCATTTAATGAATCATTGTATTTTTGTAAAGCATCATTTTCATTTTTCAAGTCATCTACATATGATTCTAGATGCTCATGTGAAGTGCTAAATTTCTCATTTGATAATGTAACTTCATCATGCAATGTTTTATTTTCTAATTCTAATTCCTTTATCTTCTCATTAAATGAATCAATGCATTTTTGCATGGTATCCTTTTCATTTGTAAGTTCTAGCATTTTCTTCTTAAAACATGCATTCTTTTTACCAATTTTCATCCACTCATCATACAATTCTTTAAACGCATCATGCAATTCATTATAAGTAGGAAGATCATTTACCTCGTCAAGTTCATCATCCAATTCATCTCCAATTGCCATAAGTGCCAAATTCGACACTTCGTGAAATTCCTCCTCGCTCGTAGTCTCCTCATACACAATTTCAAGTTTTCTCCAAATTTCATAAGCATTGGAACAATTTGAAACTCTATGAAATTCCTTTTTATCTAAGGCACAAAATAAAGCATTCATAGCTTTGGAATTTAAAGACATTTTTTTCTTATCTAACTCACTTAAGGCATTCTTTCTAGGAATGAGTAAATCATCACAAACAACTTCCCAAATTTCATAATCTAAAACTTGTAAATAAGTTCTCATCCTAGTTTTCCAATAAGGATAATCATTTCCATCGAAAAATGGAGGTCTAGTGATAGATTGTCCTTCCATGATAGTTGAGCTAATTTGGGTTGCTATGGATCTTTAACTCTAGACGATTAAGTCTACACAAGAGCACCTCGCTCTGATAACAAATGAAATACTAACTAGGCAACCCAAGAGGGGGGTGAATTGGAGTTTTAAAAATTATCCTAGCAAATCCACACAACAAGCAATCTAATGTCTTAATAAAAATTAAAAGTAATAAGTTCAATTAAGGCACAATAATTAAAAGAGTAAGGGAAGAGAAAACGAACACAATGATTTTTACGTGGTTCGGCTATCCCCACCTACGTCCACGCCTCCAAGCTCACCCGGCTTGAGGATTTCACTATCCAAAGCTCCCAAGGCTTCAAATGTTTACAATTGACTTCCAAATTGTCAATGAACCTTTACAACAAGAGATTATATCCCCAATCTCTTCACCCCAAGTGTTTCCCACACTTGTACACTCACAAATTGATGAGAAATGATAAATACAACAATAAATCTCTCTTTAAGAGTGGATATACAAATTGAAGAATAAAGATGATTTTATGAATGATGATTCACGAAGTTGAAGCTCAATATATGTTGTGTGCACTTGTTCTTACTTGCTTGGATTACCAAAAATGAATTGGTTTTGAGTTTATATAGTTTGAACTCAAAAACTAGCCGTTACTCACATTCTGGGAAATTCGGTTTGCCGTTTATGGAATCCGGTAAGCCGGATTTTTATTACCGTTAAGTCAAAATTCAAAATTTTACCTAACCGGCTTGCCGGATTTGGAATCCGGTAAGCGGTTTTCGTTTTGGGTGCATTCTGCCCAGTTTTCGGTTTTCCGGATTTTGTATCCGGTAAGCCGGATGCTGTAGTAACCTGCTACAGTGTATTATTTTCTAAAATTATAGTTTGACCCCAAAATTTTACAAAACTATACTACGGCCCAAAATGTTATGAAACTTTGCAAATAGGTCCAATTTCAGAATTTCTAAATAATACTTTGTTAATCCCAAAAATTTTTAAAATTATTATATAGCCCAAAATGCTATGACACTTTCCAAATAAATCCTTTACCAAAGTTTCAAGCAATACTTGTTTATTTCAAAGTTTTCAAAATTCTTTCAATTAAAATATAAACTTTGAAAAACAACCAATTTCATAAAATCATTTTTCCATTAAATATGAAACATTTATAATGTGAAAATAATGATTTATTCAAAAGGAATAAAAGCAATCAATTGCATAAAATCATTTTTCCATTAAATATAAAACATTTATAATGTGAAAATAATGATTTATTTAAAAAGAATATTTAATAATTTAAGCTTAAAAAATTAATCATTCTTAATCTTGTTTGTTATCATCAAAATCAATATTATGGAAACATATATGTTAACAAAATCCACCCAAATTAAAGTCCAAGTAGATGCCGCCCAAGGAAAGAAAAAAAAAAGAGAAACTTTGACAAAGAAGAAAAACCAGAGAGTTTTGTAGAGCTTAAATAATAAAAGCTCTTATGTTTAGTGATTTGAGAGTTTGGGTGTATTGGGGTTTTGGGTAGTGAGTTAAAATACTATAATACTTGTATCTCCTTTTCACTAGTATAATATTTTCCTTCTTTTTCGCCCGTGGACGTAGGATAAAAGCCGAACCACGTAATTTCTGATGTCTTCTATTGTGTTTGTTTTTTATTTTCTTCCAATTTTATTTTAGTTGCGTGTCTACTTCACCCACTAATTTCCTAACACAACTACCAAGGCCAACAGCATGATCCGATAGGGAAGCCACCTGATCTAGGAAGTGTGAAAATGAATGATAACATGGCGGAAGATAGTGATGATAGCGACTACTTGGGCAACAGTGAGGAGGAGGGCTCAGGAATTTCTGATGATGACACATCCGTGGTTAATGAGCGAGAAATGGAATTGGAGCTGGAGGCCTTAAGGTTCCTACCGTGAGGCTGTTGCCCCTGTTTAAAATCCCTCACCCGTTAGTTAATTACCTCACGTGTCTTCCCATTATGTTTTGGAATTGTCAAGGAGCAGCTTCGAAAGGCTTTCGTCTGACTTTCAGGAATTTAATTAAAACTTTTAACCCTGCCATGGTTGTGGTGTTGGAGCCTCGAATTAATGGAAGGAAAACTGATGCTTTTATTAAGAATAACAGGTTTGAGTGTTCACATCGGGTGGAAGCTGAAGGTTTTTCAGGTGGGATTTGGATACTTTGGAATAATGGGTATGAGGTTAACATCATATGGAACCATAAGCAATACATCCATTTTAAAGTTTTCGAGAATAATTCCTTAATTTCTTGGGTAACGGCTGTCTATGCGAGTCCCATCCCTGCAGTTCGGAAACAATTGTGGCATAATCTGGGGGAAATTGCTAACCGAACTCAAGAACCTTGGCTGGTGGAGGGTGATTTTAATACAATCCTTTATGCTTTTGAAAAGAAAGGGGGGGCTAACAAGAAAAGTAGTGTTTGCTCGCTTTTCAAGAATTGGTTTCAATCTTATAATCTTTGTGACATCGAATTCAAAGGCCCCCGATTTACATGGTCGCGTGGCAATCTTTACAAAAGATTAGATCGGGTAATATGTAATGGTGAATGGCTGAATAAGTATACTGAGAAAATGGTGCTGCTTTTGCCGGAGGTGGATTCGGATCATCGGCATGTTCTTGTTAAGTTCAGTGAAACTGATGTTGTATCCAAAGCCAATAAACCATTCTGGTTTGTATTAGTTTGGCCCACGAATGAGAATTTTGGAAACGTTGTTGCTTCAAACTGGAATTCTAATACGGACTATGTGGAGATGGTTCGTGATTTCACTTCCAAAATCTCGAAATGGAATAAAGTGACCTTTGGAAATATTTTTTAGAGGAAAATAAGGCTCTTAGCCAGGCTTGGAGGAATACAACAGGCTCTTGAAGTCAAGCCGACCAGAGGCCTTGAGCATTTAGAGAAGAAATTGAAGAAAGAGTTGGAGAGTCTGACTCAAGAGGAAATATACTTGCAACAAAAATCTCGGAAGGATTGGATTTTGTTGGGAGACCGGAATACAAATTTCTTCCACCAAAAAACCCTTGCACGGAGACGTAAAAACCACATTATAGCTATCATGGATGAATCAGGTTCTTGGCTATATGATACTGAGGCGATTAAATGGCATGCTATTAGTTTTTTTTCTTCTCTATATACTAATGATAACTCTTGTTCTATTTCTTATCCATACAGAGGATATTTTCCAGCATTGAAGAATCTACAGGGCAATATCTTATGTTACCTATCACGAATGATGAGATCAAGCACATCATATTTAGTATGAAGCCTTTTAAAGCTCTGGGTGTTGATGGATATCCAACTCTCTTCTATCAAAGCCAATGGCACATTGTTGGTGGATCCATTAACCGGTTGGTGAAGGAAATCTTCATAAGTGGTCGAATGCCAGAGGATATCAATCGTACCTTGTTGGTGCTTATTACAAAAGTGGACAATCCTACAAGTTTGAAGATGCATCGGCCTATCTGCTTGTGCACGGTCACTTATAAAATTATCACCAAGTTAATTGCTAATCGGCTAAAGGTCGTCCTCCCTGATCTTATTGGTCGACAGCAAATGAGTTTTGTCCAAGGCCGGCACATTATTGAGAACATGGTGGTGGAGCAAGAGGTTATTCATACAATGAGGACAAAAGCTGGAGGGATAGGGTAGATGACAATTAAAGTTAATTTGGAAAAAGCATATGATCGGCTGAGTTGGAACTTTATATTTGAGACTTTAGTTGAGGCCAACATACCCATGAATTTGACTCGGATTATAATGGAATGTGTTACTACTTCCCGAATGAATGTTCTATGGAATGGGGACTTGACAGATGAATTTAAACCTTCAAGGGGGATTCGTTAGAGTGATCCTATATCCCCCTACATTTTTGTGTTGTGCATTGAATGCCTTAGTCATGGCATTTGTAGTACTGTAAAAGCCGGAAAATGGAAGTCCATTCGGTTGTCTCGCAAATGGACTCCTCTTACCCACCTTTTATTCGCGGATGACTTGCTCTTATTTGTAGAAGCCTCACCTAATCAAGCTAAAAGTATTAGTGTCGTCCTTGATGAATTTTGCTGTAGGTCTGGCAAAAAGGTTAATCAACAAAAAACCACACTTTATTTCTCCTCTAATGTCTCTACGGGGGTGGCTAGGAAAATTGGGAAGACTCTTGATTTTACCATCACAAATAATCTTGGTAGATACCTTGGTATGCCCCTTCTCAACTCGAGGGTAACCAAGAACACTTACTAAGAAATTGTTGACAAGGTGGAGAAAAGGCTGCCAGCTTGGAGTGCTTCTCACCTTTCCTTAGCTGGCCGTTTAACTCTCGCTCAATCTGTTCTCTAAGCTATTCCAATTTATGCTATGCAGACGAAAAATCTTCCAATTAGTGTCAAGAGCAAGATTGACCTAGCTTGTAAATGTTTTGTATGGAGTGGCAACTCAAAAGGGAGGAAACTTAGTCAAATTATTTGGAGCACAGTTTGCCAACAAAAAATTAGTGGGGGTTTGGGTTTCAAAAACCTCGAAGCTATGAACCAAGCTATGCTAATGAAGTTGTGTTGGGGATTAATCTCTTCGAGTGAGAGCCTTTAGGCTAAAGTTTTGGGCACGAAGTATGGTATTAACCCTATGCATCCTCCAGTTGAACTGCCCAATAAAAATTGCTCCTATTTTTGGCGATCGATCAGTAAACTGTGGAACACAACTATTAAGGGTATTGGTTGGTCTATTGGTAATGGTGAGTATGCACGTTTTTGGTGGGATTGCTGGGCTACTAAAAAATAGCCCCTCATTGATTATGCTATTGCCCCAATTGGTGAGGATATCATTCATGGGAAAGTAGTTGATTTTGTAAATTAGGAGAGCCAATGGAAATGGAAATTTTTAGCCCTTTGTTACCGAACCATATTCTTCTCAAAATTGCGTCTATTCAGCTGCCAAGACCTGAAAGGGGAAAGGATCAGATTTACTGGTTGGCTTCCAGTAAGGGTAACTTTACTGTAAGATTGGCCTATCACTACTTAGCGAGCTTTGAGTATGAGGAGAAGGATTCGAGTTGGCTCCTTGCTTGGCGATGGAAAGGACCCCAAACTATTCGTACTTTCATTTGAACTGTCTTGTATGAGAGACTCAAGAAAAAAAAGGAGCTAATGAGACGACATATTGTTTCTAATGGCAGTTGTGACAGGTGTGGTTTGGAGTTGGAGAGCACTCTTTATGTTCTTAGAGATTGCCCCATGGCTCAACGAATCTGGAGCTACTTTGTTCCACAGAGATCCCAAGCAGAGTTCTATTCTAAACCCTTGAAGGAGTGGATAAGCGGGAATCTCCAAAGCAAGGAGACGTTCCGGACAAACCTAGACTAGAGCTGCATTTTTGGTTTCGCCATTTGGAGGTTGTGGTATTGGTGTAACCAATCTCAGTTTAATAATGTTTATGTTGACAACAATCACATGGTCCATGATATAACTATACGGGCTGAGGAAAATCAATGGCTTAATGATTCTTTGAGCACCTTGAAAGCCACCAAGAGCAGAATATGGATTTCCTGGTCGCCTCCTACATGGCCCTAGTGCAAGCTAAATTCGGTTCGGTCATGCAAAAACTCGGGATTGTCAAGTGCAGGAGGGGTTATTCGAGATCATAATGGTCAATGGATTCGAGGCTTTGGGTTAAATATCGATTGCTGCTCTATTACAATTGTTGATTTATGGGGATTGTATCAAGGGTTAATGATTACTTGAGAGATTGGGATTCGGTGGCTTTTGGTGGAAGTGGATAATTTATGTATAACTCAGCTGATTGCTAGCTCCTCTGTACCCTGTAATGCTTATTCGCAGCTAACTTTGTCTATCCAGGAGCTTTTGAAGCGTAATGCTTATTCGCAGCTGACTTTGTCTATCCAGGAGGATTTGAAGCGTGAATGGCTTGTACACATTAAGCATATCTATCGTGAAGCTAACTTTGCTGCTGATTCTTTAACTGTGGGTCTCTATATTTTTAATTCCCCTCCGGCCTCTATCAATCACTTCTCTTTCATGATTTGTATGGGGTGGCTTATCCCCGTTTTGTTTTATCTTAACTCTCTTTGAAGAGCCCCTATATACCCAAAAAAAAATAATAATGATAATGCCGCAAACAACACATTTGTCTTACATCACTTTGACAAGAAATCCATCATCTGGTAATTCAACCATAACCGAATTCGGGAGAGGCCCCGAAAGGTTAACATCGACAAGAATCCTAGCATAATACACCTACCTTTTTTTTAGTGGCTTTATTAATTTGCAAAAGGCAAACCAATTCCTTGAGTTATCCTCATTAAATTTTTAGGATTCCAAAATTCTGAACTCATCTCATACAGTCTAAAAAAGAACCAATTGTTGGAGAATTAACAAATAAAAAACACAAAAAACACACTATTTTATTTCTTTAACAACACTCCTCACCAATTACAACTCTTATTTTTCACTCTCTACACCTTAGAGATTTTGCTACTTCACTTGATATTTAAACCAAAGGGGAGAGGGGGTATTTATACATAAAATAAATTAATCACAACCATTCATTTATTCAACTAATAAACAAATCCTCACCATCCATTAAAACCTACCACTCACCTACTTCACCAACTACACCTAACACACCTAACACAAATAATTCAAACCTCACCAACCATACCTACTCATGGAATCTTCCATGAGTTGGGCTTGATTTATTCATCTTGGATCAAGTTTATGATCCAACACCTCCCCTTAAACTTGATCCTGTGACACCAAGTAAACTTCTGAATCTTACAAAGTCTTCTTGCTTGAGTGGCTTAGTGAAGATATCAACTGCTTGATCTTGTGATTTTACATACTTGATTTGCATTTCTTTTCTTGCAATGCACTCTCTTATGAAATGATATCGAGTGTCTATGTGTTTACTTTGATCATGAAAGACTGGATTCTTGGATAGGGCAATTGCTGATTTGTTATAAACACAAATCTCGGTTGGCTCTTCTTGTGCCAAACTCAACTCTTTCAGCAAATTTCTGAGCCAAATTGCATGACAAACACTTGATGTGGCAGCTACATATTCAGTTTCACAGGTGGATAGCGTGACAATTGGTTGCTACTTTGACATCCATGTGAAAGCAGTATCTCTTATGAAGAATACAAATCCCGTGGTGCTCTTTCGATCATCTACATCTCCACCCCAATCGCTATCGCTATATCCAACAAGCTTGTAGTCATTAGAAAATGAGTATAGCAAGCCGAAATTAGTTGTACCTTTGATGTAACGAAGGATTCTTTTTGCAGCTTTAAAATGGGTGGTCTTTGGATTCTCCATGTATCGGCTCACAAGTCCAACAGCATAAAGGATATCTGATCTTGTGCATGTCAAATAACGTAGGCTTCCAACCAAACTTTTAAATAATGTTGGATCTATATCTTCGCCTTCATCATGTTTGGATAACTTGACTCCGCATTCCACTGGCGTGCTTATAGGCTTACAATCATTCATCTTGAACTTCTTGAGAATCTCCTTTGCATAGCTTTCTTGGGAGATAAATATGTCTTCTTCCTTTTGCTTGACTTCAATGCCGAGGTAATATGCCATCAGTCCGATGTCAATTATCTTGAACTCTTTGATCATTACTCTCTTGAACTCTTCAAACAAGCTTGGATTACTTCCATTGAAGATGAGATCATCCACATATAGGCACACAATCAAAATATCTCCATATTTTTCTTTGACGTAGAGAGCATGTTCATATGGGCATTTGGTGAAGCCTTTCTCTTGAAAATACTTGTCAATTCTGCTATTCCATGCCCTTGGTGTTTGCTTTAACCCATAAAGAGCTTTCTTCAATCTCAAAACTTTGTCTTCATGTCCTTTCACCACATAACCTAATGGTTGTTCGATGTAAACTTCTTCTTTAAGGAATCCATTCAAGAAAGCAGACTTCACATCCATTTGAAAAATCTTCCATTTGTTCTGAGAAGTCAAAGAAATAATAAGTCTAATAGTTTCAAGTCGAGCTACAGGAGCAAATACATCGTCATAGTCTATGCCAGCCTTTTGACTATAGCCTTTTACAACTAGCCTCGCCTTGTGCTTTTCAATTTCTCCCTTCGCATTTCTTTTTGTTTTATACACTCATTTGACACCGATCGCCTTGTGACCTTTTGGAAGAGTAGTAAGCTCCCAAGTATCATTCTTCACAATGGCTTTGATTTCTTCATCCATTGCAATTCTCCACTTCTCATCTAGTGCAGCTTCTTGGAAGTTGACTGGCTCACAATCAGCAAAGAGGCAAAAGAGAGTGAGATTATCATGTCTCTCAGTTACCTCATAGAGATCTTGAAGACTCCTTGTACGTTTTTCGGTTCTTTCATTTAAGAAAGGCGGCGGTGAATCTCTGCATGTGGTTGGTGCTGGTGAGATAGGTGGAGTGGCAAGCTCTTGTTGTTCGTCTACTTGTTTTATCTGTGTATGCTCATCTTCTTCAATGGGAAAGAAGTTGAAGTCATCCACACCAGAGCCAAAATCTCATTCTCCTTCTTCATAAAAAATTACATCTCGACTGATCACGATCTTTCTGTTGTTTGGATTGTAAAGATTGTATCCTTTGAAGTTATTGTCGTAGCCATTGAAGACGAACTTCTCACTTTTGTCATCCAGCTTGGCTCTACTTTCGTCTGGTACATGTACATGGGCAATGCTTCCGAAAACTTTTAGATGGGTGATGCCGGGTTCTCTTCCACTCCAAGCTTCTTGTGGCGTCTTACCCCACACGCTTCTTGTTGGAGATCGATTAGATAAGTAGACTGCACATGCAACTGCTTCAGCCCAAAATTCTTTAGGTAGCCTCTTACTCTTAAGCATACTTCTTGCCATGTCGAGGATGGTTCTGTTCTTCCTTTCTGCAACACCATTTTGTTGGGGGGATCTTGAAACTGTCAAAGAGCGTCGAATTCCATTTGCTTCACAAAACTCTAAAAATTCTTTAGAAGTGAACTCTCCACCTCGATCAGATCTCATGGCTTTAATCTGGTATCCACTTTCTTTTTCAACTGCAGCTTTGAACTTCTTGAAAGCTTTAAAGACTTCTGAATTTTGCTTAAAAAAATACACCCAAGTTTTTCTTGAAAAATCATCTATGAAGAGAAGGAAGTAGTTACTTTTACCAAGGAAGTTTGGCTTGAATGGACCGCACACATCAGTATGAATGAGCTCGAGTGGCTTCTGAGCTCTTGAGTTTGACTCCTTTGGAAAGCTCTTTCTAAACTGCTTGCCAAGTAAACATCCTTCACAAAGTTGATCAGGGTGATTGATGTATGGTAAGCCTTTCACCATATTCTTCTTAAATAGTAGCTCTAGTCCTCCAAAGTTGAGATGCCCACATCGAAGATGCCAAGTCCAGGATTGATCTTTGTGGCAGGTTTTGAGACATTTTGCAACATCATTTTAAATATTTAAAGGAAACATTCTATTCTTTGACATTCTCACCTTTGTAATTAGATTTCCTTTGTCATCTCTTAGGAAAAGACTATAATCTTTTAAGTGAATATCATAGCCTTTTTCTAAAAGTTGACCTAAACTAAGAATGTTGCTTTTCATATTAGGCACATAGTAAACATTCGAAATTATTTGGTGACTACCATCTTTTGCACGAAAAAGAATGTTACCTCTACCCTTCACTGGTACTTTTGAATCATCTCCAAAAGTGACATTTCCATTCACAGATTCACTTAGTTGCACGAACATGCTTCTATTTCCACTTATATGATTGCTAGCACTTGTGTCAAGATACCATGTATTTTCTTGACCTCCACTTGTGTCATTGCGTGCTAGTAAAAGTGTGCCATCTTCACCATTTTTCTCTTCAGCATAGTTCACTCTCTCTTCAATTCTGGTGCTTGGAGCTCTGCATTCTGAAGCATAATGCCCAAACTTTTGACAATTATAGCACTGTACTTGGGATTTGTCATACCTTGATCTTGGATTGCCTCTGCCTCGTCCTTTAGTTGAGCTTTCTCATTTGGCATAGTTGGAGTTGTTATTGTTGAAATTCCAACCTCGTCCATGACCACGACCTCTACCTCGGACATAGTGCCTTCTCTCGTTGTCAGAGCTTTCTTCTCTTTTCTTTGGATTAACTTCCATCTTGAGAAGTTGTTCTTCGATTCCTTGCTTCTTTTTTTGTTTTTCTTTATAGGCTTGCAACCTTCCTTGAAGTTGCTCGATCGTCATATCATTCAGATCTCTTGTTTCTTCAATTGTCACAATAATATGGTCAAACTTCGAGTCTACTGATCGAAGTATCTTTTCAATGATCCTTACATTTTTTAACTCCTCGCCATTTCTTTTTAATTCATTGGAAACGGTCACAACCCGAGTAAAGTAGTCAAAAATTGACTCCGACGTCTTCATGTGTAAGGACTCAAATTCTCCTCGTAATGTTTGGAGACAAACCTTCTTAACTTGCTCTGCTCCTTTGTAAGAGGTCTCTAGTTTCTCCCATGCTTCTTTTGAGGAGGTTGTACCAGCAATCTTTTTCAAAAGCATCTTCATCTAATGATTGAAAGATGAGATACTTTGCTTCTCTTTCTTCTTCAAGTCTTTTAAATTCTCCTTCTGCGCCGCAGTTAAAGTGGCTTTATTTTCTAGCATAATAAAGCATTTCTCCACGACATCCCATACATCATGTGCGCCCAATAGAGCCTTCATTTTAATACTCCAATTGTCAAACTTACTTCCCTTTAATTGTGGAACTTGAAATGACATCATACCACCGTTTGCCATAACTCACAAATTGAGTGAGAATTTGGAGATTCTGAAAGCACAGATGGATCCGGCACGTCGAAAAACCTTGGAAAGGACTCGAGTCAACTTTCGATCAACGGTCAACGGTCAACGCTGGTCGACGGTCAACGTCGGTCAACGGTTAACACCGGCTTGGTAGTCTCGGTTCGGTCCAGATTGGTTCAGCTCGAGTTTGCTCGGTTCGACTTGATTCAGTTCAGCTCGGCTCGGCTTGGTTCAGTTCGGCTTAGCTTGGTTCAACTCGGTGAGTCGACTCAACTTCAGGACAGAAAACTTTCGGCGGCAAGTGTGGGCGCGTTCGGTCTCGGATTGGGATGATTTTTGCGGCGTCACGTTCCTCTCATCGAGATCTTCGATTTAATATGCTATATGATTATATATAGCATCAAGCACTAACTCTGATACCACTTTGTTGGAGAATTAACAAATAAAACACACAAAAAACACATTATTTTATTTTTTCAACAACACTCCTCACCAATTACAACTCTTATTTTTCACTCTCTACACCTTAGAGATTTTGCTACTTCACTTGATGTTTAAACCAAAGGGGAGAGGGGGTATTTATACATAAAACAAACTAATCACAACCATTCATTTATTCAACTAATAAATAAATCCTCACTATCCATTAAAACCTACCACTCACCTACTTCACCAACCGCACCTAATACAAATAATTCAAACTTCACCAACCATACCTACTCATGGAACCTTCCATGAGTTGGGCTTGATTTATTCATCTTGGATCAATTTTATGATCCAACACCAATTTATGGGATTAGATCCCCGAGGCTCAGTAAGCCTACCAATAAGATTATTTTTTGCACAAAGCAACAAGTTGTTGAAGGGTAGATTATTCAACCTTATAACAAACAGTTTCTTCCTCACTAGTGGAACAGGTAAAATTTCGGGCTCAAATCCAAGACTTCGAACATTAGTCTTAACAGCGGCAGTACTAAAAGCCTTCGCTTGGTCATCATTAACTTTAGCCTTATCCTTGTCAGCCAGAAAATGTTGGTTGAAGTGATCTGTCAGTGAGGGATGTTTAATGAGCAAGTCTGACAACCCAGCCATGAACCTTTCCATGGCACGATCCGCCATGGCAAGCACCCCAAAAGGAAGCTCGGAAGGGAAACTAGAGCTCAGAAGGAAAATAATCGCACAAGAAACGTAAGAAAGGTATGAAATTAAAATGCTACTTTTACTAACATGTTATAGAGTGTTTAGTATTGAGTTTTTAAGTTATAGTATTAAAATATTTAATAAATACTAATTGTTGTAACTTATAATCAATGTTAATTTGATCTATCACTTGTATAATGAAAAACTAATAATATCTTTGCAATTTTGGTCAAAATTATTATTAAAAAATTTTATTATTATGTATTATTAATTTTTATTTTATATTTACAATTTGTTTTGACAATAACTGTAACTTTTAAGTTATAATATCTTAATATGAAGTAGGACCATAATTGTGTATAATTTTTAAGTGACATTATATAGTGTCATGATCCAAGAGAAGTCTAAACATATTCTTACAATTCAATTCGAGACTAAAACAGTCACATCACAACATATAACGATAATAGTTTGTTACAAAATTATAGATAAAAAGAATTTTTAGTAAGATCGTTTCTTTATCACATCACAACGTGTACATAAATACCACCATTCAATCATAGTAATAATGTATATGTACTGATCACTGAATTTAAAATTATCACAAACAAATTATCATGGAATGATGATCGACAATTAGAACCGCAAATGGACAGCATTGCTATATTCAAATTAATTTATAGTAGATGTCTATCTATTTCTTATGTTACATATTTTTATTCTATCTTTATAAAGTAAGGAGGGTTCAAGATACATATATTACATTATATAGAAAATAAAAATTTGACTATGTTACCTCATTGTGTGGACACCATTAGACGGTTAGAAAATGAATAAATTATGACAATTTGATGATACCCAAATTACAAGGTACGGTACCCATATACACTATAGTCACAACCGCATAAAAAGATTAATTAAAACGAGCTGATGATGCTGATCATCCACAAAGCTGGATTAATTCATCTACCAACACATCAATGTCTTCGTCCCCTTTCAAGTACGAGGTAAAATTAATCACTTCTCATTCATTGTAAACTATTTGCCAAGAATTTGCTTTTTCCTTCATATGTGAAGTAAATAAATTTATGACGGCAACATCTCTAGTAATTTATAATTCTCAACCACGACAATCAATTACGTTAATTTGTATACAAACTTGTATTTATCCTGTATTTATTTTCATGTAATGCCTATGTGAAGGCCCTTCATTTTAAATACCAATACAATGTTAAAGTACAAGACTAATTTTCATTCTCTTACAATATATATATATTATAACATATTTAAGGATCGGTTTGCAACATACCACTACGATAACTAATGTTCGGGTTGGATTTTTCTGATAGTATCTAGAAATATAGTCGACCCCAATTTACTCAGAATTTGTTACCGTTGAGCTGACCTCATAAGTACAACCTGGAGCCTATGTTGGCGGTCTGGTTTACAAGGACAACCTGAGGTTCATGTGAATGACCTGATTTAAGAATACAACCTTAAACCTTTATGAGCGACTGGGAAATTCGCCAGTCTGATCTAGAAGTGAAGTAATTCGTCCTTGAAATTTATTTTTTCGACCCGAAAATTAGCTCGACATGGAAGATTATTGGTTAAAATAACGTGGCCTAATCTCTAGGAAAGTTGTGTGCCACGATTTATTTAAACTGCTGAAGTTAAGGAAGTAACCGTCCACAACTAAGAGCCTAATTAAACTGAAGAATGCATCAGGTGAAGGGGTTAGAAAAATGAACAAAAGATTTCTACAAGTCACCTACCTAAATGCTTTAACAGTCCCTACAAGATTTTTAACTTCTCTACCGAAAAAATTCCTTGATTTTCACTTTTCACGATTCTTCCTTCTTATTTGTCTTTCTCTTATACACAATTTCTGACTTAAGCATCGAGGGTCTACACCGGAACCCCACCGGCATATCCTAACCATGTTTTGTGGTCGGTAGGTATATAAAGTTGTGTTCAAACCGACGTTTGAGCTTGGATTCGCACTGTGATTCCCCAAAAGAAAAAAAAATTCAACTACTGAGGTTGTTTTTCGGCATCAACATCTTGGTGCTGTCTATCGGGAGCGGTGCGAAAAGCCATATGTTTGAAGATTTAGAAGGAGAAGTCTATCAGATTACAAAATAACGATGGATGATAATGATGAAGATAGGCAGACCTTGCGCCAATTGGAGGAGGAAATGAATGCCACGACAGATAAGAGATGGAGAGAAGGGATCGAGAGGCAAATGACAAGATATGAGGAGATGATCAGAGGGTTGGTTGATGCCCAAGTCAGAGGGGCTCAAGTTCGAGCTAGTGATCAAGAGAGTAGTGGAGCGCGAGAGAGGGAAGAGATTGGTGGTGAACAACAGAGTGGAATGAGACTACCATAAGTTGCGGTAGAATAAGAGAATAGAAGTGCAGGAGAACAAGTGAATGAGTTGAGGGGGAGAATCAATGACTTGAATAAATAAAAGAAGAGGGAAGAGTTGAGAGACCCCCAACGGGCAAATGAGCTTGAGCAGTGAATGCTGCAATTTAAAAAAACTTTAGAGGCATTAAAGGCGAAAATAGACGGCAAGAAAGTGGTAGGAAGGTTGTTACTTGATAACGAGTCCCCCTTGGTACGCGAAATAATGGTGGTAACTTTGCCACCTAAGTATGTGGTTCTAGCCTTGGTATATGAAGGAAAAACTGACCCGAATCATCATGTGGAAAAGTTTAATGAGATGACAGGCTTCAAGGTTTGAGTGATTTTCAAAGGTGTCGTGTTTTCCTTTAACCTTAGAAGGACAAGCATGGGGTGGTACTGGAGATTAAAGAAGGGAAACATAGGAAATTTTAAGGAATTATGTGAGCTTTTCGCTATGCGTTTTAGAGGTAAATGCATACTAGAACAAGATACGAGCAAATTGAGAAAATGGTCTAAGGAGAATTTGAAAGTTTAAGGAGCTTTGTAAGCAGGTATCATAAAGATGTTACCGATCTAGGGGCTTTTGATCATTTAGATACTCCGGAGGGATTAAAGAAGGGGTTGAGAATCAATCAATTGTGGAAGAGCTTATATAGTAAGGGGATAACAACATATGCTGAGGCGTACGACCATACAAAATTAGATATGAAAACTGAAGATGCAAATGAAGAAAATAGGAGAATGGAAATGCAGACAAGGGGTCCAATGAGAAAGGGAGACCTGAGAAGGAGATGAGATAACTTTGGGAATAGCTTGAGGATGAACACGGATGCTAGGCGTCATTACGATAGAAGGTTGTTCAATTACAGACAACCAGAAATGCTGGGTCGAGATTGGAAAAGAAATCCTGAGAGAAGAGAAATCTTATTATTGAAAAGGGGTCGAGAAGAAGGAAATAATTATGGAAGGAACTAATGCGAGAATAGAGTAAGAGGCTACAATAGGTTGCCACCGCCTGTAGACCGAAGAGAATCGAGATTTGACCATGGGGTGAACTTACTAGAGCATAGTAGAAGATACACACCAGTGAACACGAGTAGAGCAGAAATATATATTGCAATAAAAGATAAGAGGTTACTAACACCTCCAAAGCTGATTGTAGGGGGTCTGGGCGGAAGTGCTCACCACAAGTATTGCAATTTTCACAAGGTGACCGGACATGGAACTGTCGATTGCATAGACTTGAAAGAACAGATTGAGTGGCTAGTGCAAAATCAATATTGAAAGGAGTATGTGGATGACCAAGGAAGAGGTGGGAGAAGAGGAGACATCAGAGATAATGTAGCGATGATGATTATGAGAGGGCCAACCCTAGCAGACTCAACTGCTCGAGGAGAAATTATAGTAGATATTCATTAAAAAATTATGAAGTGAATTTTAATTTTCTGACACCAAAGAAGCAGTAGGTTTAAAGGGTGCCGATCATGTTCACGGATGAGGACGAGGAAGTGGTCGCACATCCACATGAGTATGCGCTTGTAATAAAGGTTGCCTTGGCAGGGCAGGAATTAAACGGGGCTCTTGTAGATGGGGGAAGCTCGGTCAACATTTTGTTTAAACAAACTCTGAACGATCTACAAATAAGAGACCTTGGGCTTGATCCAGTTCGCTAAAGGGGTTTGGCAGAGCTGAACTGATTCCCCTTGGGTTGATTGACTTGCCACTGACAATAGGGTCCAGCCCATTACAAAAGACAGTGATGGTGACATGGGTGGTAGTTAATAAGCCAAGCCCTTATCAAGTTATTTTAAGTAGACCGTTCAATAGGATAACAAGAGCAGTAGGCTCAACCCACATGCAATGTGTAAAGTTTAGAGTTCAAGGTAGGGTTGGAGTGATGAGCAGCCAACAACAAATAGCTCGAAGTTGTTACACTACTGCTGCGAGAAAATCAATGCAGATTACGAGTATCGATCCACGAGTTAAGAATAGATTGTACTAACAGTGACCTAATAAAGAAATGAAACAAGTGTCGATGGGTGAGGATGATCTGAGCAAAGTGGTAAAAAATATGACGGATGACATTTCCAATGAGCTTCAAAATTTATTGATGGAGTTCCAGGGCCGAGTTGGGAAGGATCATACAAAGTACACTTATTTGGTAATGGGACATATAAGTTAAGTTATCAGGATGACAAGGTCGTTGCCAAGGTCTGGAATACAGAGCACCTACGGAAAATACTACTAGTAGGCCAATCTTACTAATGATCTTGTTTGCTTTTTTTCTTTAAATATGCTAGGAAAGTTTGTTTCTTTGCTATTTTGATTTGTTTGTGTTCAATTCTGTAATTTCTGTTATGTTAATATCAATGAGGTTATTCAAAAGTGCAACTCTATTTCTCTACTTGTGACCGGTTTTACTTGAGATTGAGATTGACTCTTGGCCTTGTTGAGGTCCAACGTGAAAAATTTATCCAATCTTATTGAGATTGAGATTGGCTTTTGGCCTTGTTGAGGTCCAACCTAAAAAATTTATCCAATCTTTTTGAAATTGAGATCGGTTTTTGGCCTTGTTGAGGTATGACGTGAAAAATTTATCTAATCTTATTCAGATTGAGACTAGCTTTTGGCCTTGTTGAGGTCCAACCTAAAAAAATTATCCAATCTTATTGAGATTGAGATCGGCTTTTGGCGTTGTTGATGTTTGACGTGAAAAATTTATCCAATCTTATTGAGATTGAGATAGGCTTTTGGCTTTGTTGAAATCCAACGTAAAAAATTTATCAAATCTTATTGAGATTAAGATGGGCTTTTGGCCTTGTTGAGGTACGACCTAAAAAATTTATCCAATCTTATTGAGATTTAGATCGACTTTTGGCCTTGTTGAGGTCCGACGTGAAAAATTTATCCAATCTTATTGAGATTGAGATGGGCTTTTGGCCTTGTTGAGATCCGACCTGAAAAATTTATCCAATCTTATTGAGATTGAGATCGACTTTTGGTTTTATTGAGGTCCAACGTGAAAAAAATTATCCAATCTTATTAAGATTGAGATCGACTTTTGGCTTTTTTGAGGTCTAAAGTGAAAAACTCATATAATCTTTTTGAGATTGAGGTCGACATTTGGGCTTTAGTGAGGTCCTATGTGAATAATCATCCGGCCTTATTTGAGATAGGGATTTACATTTAAGTCTTGTTGAGGTCCTACCTAAATAACTATTCGATCTTGTTGGAGATTGAGATTTACATTTTGGTCTTATTGAGGTCATACATGAATAATCATTTGGTCTTATTTGAGATTGAGGTCGACATTTGGACTTTATTGAGGTCTTACGTGAATAATTATCCTCTCCTGTGGAAATCAAATTCAACAATTGGACATTATTGAGGTCCAATGAAAATAGATTGACTCAGACTTATCAAGATCAAGGTCATTAAAATTTAGTCCAACCTAATTTGATTATTTAATATTCTCATCTAAATTATTTGCTCCAACTTTATATCAATATTTATTATTTTGCAATCATCCTCGCCTCATTTAGGTTGACAAATTATTGTAATTTTGTTGAGGTCGACATTTTGGCATGGTAGGGCCTACGGTTGAGGTCAATATTTTAACTTGGTAGGATCTAAGTTTGCGGTTAACATTTTAGCTTGGTAGGATCTATGGTTGAGGTCGACATTTTAGGTTAGTAGGGCCTACGGTTGAGGTCAACATTTTAACTTGATAGGATCTACGGTTGAGGTCGACATTTTAGCTTGGTAGGGATTACGGTTGAGGTGGACATTTTTGTTTGGTGGGACTGCAGTTGAGTTGCGGTCAATATTTTAGCTTCGTAGGATCTGTAGTTGAGGTCGACATTGTAGCTTAAGGTCTATAGTTGAGGAGGATATCTTTTCTCGAGGTCTATGGTGAGGTCAACATTTGAGCTTCTTAAGGTTGACATTTCTAGCCTAGTTACGGTTGGCAATAGCCTATACATCTTCAGTTTTGTTGTGGTCGGCATTAGCTTTGTTCCGCTTTACACTATCTTTCTTCCGATTATGGCCATATTCCTCTTTCTTTTTTGTTTCAGTTTCCAAAACCGTTCATGTCTTCTCAGTATTGAAAACTATGAGACTGATGTTGGGTTTTGAGAAAATTTTCTATTTTTAAATAATTAGTTTTCAACACCGAAAATAGATTTTCGGTATTGAAAACTAGGGGACTAGTGTTTGGGTTGGATTTTTCTGATATTGTCTAGAAATATAGTCGACCCCAATCTACTTAGAATTTATTACCGCCAAGCTGACCTCATAAGTACAACCCGGAGCCTATGTTGGCAGTCTGGTTTACAAGTACAACTTGAGGTGTATGTGAATGACTTGATTTAAGAATACAACCTTAAGCCTCCATGAGCGACCGGGAAACTTGCCAGTATGATCTAGAAGTGAAGTAATCTGACCTTGAAATTCATTTGTCCGACCCGAGAATTAGCTCGACATGGAAGATTATTGGTTAAAATAACGTGGCCTAATCTCTAGGAAAGTAGTGTGCCACGATTTATTTAAACCTCCTCCAACTGACAACCACTTGGAACTACTGAAGAAAGCGGGTTGAAGTTAAGGAAGTAACTGTCCACGACCAAGAGCCTATTTAAACTGAAGAGCGCATCAGGTGAAGCCGTAGGGGTGGGCAAAAAAACCGAACCGAACCGACGGTTTTTTCTAATTCGGTACGGTTTTTTTTTATAAAAAAAACCGAATGGTACAATTTATAAAAAAAACCGAAATGTCGGTTCGGTATTCGGTTCATTTAACTGAACCGAAAAACCGAATTATTTTTAAATTTTATTAAATTAAATATGTGTTAATTTTTAACTGATTGTGTAAGATAGCTAACATAAACTTGCATACACACAATCAGAGTATATATATATGTTAGTGTTACAATTTCATGAATTTTTATTTCCCAAAATAAACCCTAAAATCAAATATAAAACAATTTCGTAAATTTCAATTTCTTGAAGAATGTTTTAGGCCAATACAATCTCAAGAACAACAGCAAGTAGCTGAGGAGTAAATGATAGTTGATTAATGTTGCTTAGCAGTAAGTTTTCTTTATTTTTTTTTAAACTAGCATCTTATTAGATAGATTGTTTATTTAATTATTTATTAATAGTTAGTAAGATATTATTGATAAAATGTGTTTTGAATACTTTGTATTTATTGTTAATATTTGTAATGAAATTAGGATGAACTTGTTGAAAAAAATTATTACATTTATAAAGCCCAATGGGCTAAAAATTTGAAAATTCAAAATAGGCCCAATAGGCCTAGAATCGAAAAAACCGAACCGAAAAGAACCGTTTGAATTCGGTTCTTTTTGAGTTCGGTTCTTATTCGTTTTTATAAAATAACCGATTTAAATCGGTTCTACTTAATTTCGAACCGAACCGAACCGTACCCACCCCTAGGTGAAGGGGTTAATGAACCAAAAATTCTACAAGTCACCTATCTAAATGCTTTAACATTCCCTACAAGATTTTTAGCTTCTTTACTTGAAAAATTCCTTGATTTTCACTTTTCACGATTCTTCCTTCTCGTTTGTCTTTCTCTTATACACAATTTCTGATTTAAGCATTGAAGGGTCTATGCCGGAACTCCACCGACGTATCCTAACCATGTTTATGGTTGAAAGGTATATAAAGTCTTGTTCAGACCGACGTTTGAGCTTGAATTCGTACTGTGATTCCCCAAAAGAAAACAAATTTAGCTATTGAGATCGTTTTTCGACGTTGACAACTAAAAATCAAGCCATTACGTACTGTCGATCAGAAAGAAGAGGAAATAAACAAGATAATATGAACATAATATTTGAGCTTCACTAGACAAATCTCTTCAGCTTTTACATTGGCCTTCACCGTTTAAGTTGGCTCTAGCATAATAATGACTCATCTATTGAAAATTGATTTTAATATTTCTAACTTTGCGGATCTAGAAACCATACATCATAGCACGTAAATAAATGTCATAAAACCGCCATAATTAAATTTGAGTTTAGGTGGAATAAATATTTTAAAATTTTCTTTTACATGAATTGGAAAGACAAGAAAAAAAAAATTGTTTATTGGCATGGAGAGATGGGAGGGAGAGACGTCAATAAGCAAATTTTAAATTGTGTGACTGGTAGAAACATCATTAACATATACCATATTCAATACATAAAAAGATTAATTAAAAAGGTCATTTTCTAACAAAATATCTATGTGTAAACTTTCATATTAGCACTCATTACTAATGTTGTTGCGCACATGCACATGAATAACATGGATGCAATTAATAAAATAAGTAGTCGATTTAATGGGACGTCGTGAAATATAGTAATATATTATATCAGAAATGTAGACGGGTTCAAAAACTTCAAAATTAATCAATTTTTTTTTAAAGACAAAAGTTTAGTAAGTTGACTGAAAAAGAAGATAAAGACAACCAATTATGACAATATTGTAATAGACAATATAATCGCTTATGTTTTTATTTTTCTTTCTTCGAATTAAAACGTTCCTATATTAATTGACCAGGGGAAAAAATAAATCTATCAACCCCACATTCATCATCAATTACCTTTTCAGGATTACTATATAATACAATACAAATAATTTTTGATCTTCCGATAAGAATCTTAACATAAATGTCTTAAATTTGGTTTTTAAGTTACCCACAAGCCACAATATAATTTCATCCCAATTTGTCAATCCAATTCAGAACAAGTTGGCTAATTTAATTTTAAAGCCATGATATTTGTCAAAACCACCTACTAGCAGTCAACGAGTTGAATTAATCGATCCAGCTCCGGTGCAACGGGTGCAGCATACTCGTCTTTTTGTCTTTTTTGACTCTACCCTTAATCTCTTCTATATTTACAATTTATTAAAGTAATTTCTATTCTCTTTTTCTTCAACCCCTCGCCACTACATTCTTCCGGACTTTTTCAATTTTCAATTAAACCTGTAATCAACTAATTGCAATCAATGAGAGACAGCTTTATATTCTAATTGAAACCATTTCTTTGTTGCCTTAGGATTCATTTGTTCTATGTCATATAAGTAAAAATGAATTAAAGTTTTTATATAAAAGAAAATCACACAGATATGTCTTTATTATATGTTTTCTTCCCCTTTTCTCGTTCATGTACTCTCCATTTTCTCTTTGAATAATCTAACTCTGGAGTTTTCCAATAATTGGTTTATCATCATCATCATCATCATCATCATCAATAATAAGACTCCACTCTATTATGTCAAGGAGTCTGTTTTTTTAGGTAAAAAACATTTTAGCAAATGATCAATATCGAAAGCTTTAACAAAAATTCATCTTAGTTTCTATTGTCTTTGTTGATGCATTTGACTTGTTTTTTTTTTTAATTATAACTTGTGAAAGTAGGTAGTATAACAGAATGGTGATGATTAGTGAGAACTTGGGAAGAAAGATGTTGGCGCAAAATTTTGCAAACTTTGCACTACTAGAAAAAAAGGCCTTTATAACGTTTATTATCGATCATCTACCCTATGGCATGATAGTTGAGTGACCATTATTGATTTTAGTGTAAAAAAAATAAGATTACCATTTTATATGTCATGTTATATGCATGACGTATTATCCATTACAATTCTGTGTTTTGTTACTTTGATGAAAAATTTTCACACATGATCAACATATGTCATAAACACTTCCCATTCATGACTATTGTCTATCATATAAACATGACATATTTAATTGGAATAATAAAATTATTTAATTATTTTAATTAAACATTAATTCCTGAAAATTATTTTTATTAAATCTGGAGGGAGTAACTGAAATTTCTTTAAGATATTTTATGGCGGTAAATAAAGTATATTTTAATTATTTGGCAGGAATTATTGAAATTTGCACAAATTCTATTTTTATATTTTTTTGAGGAACTAAAATATATTAATTGAAATATATTCTTTAAATTATTATATAAATAAAAAAATCTTTATATTATTTTGTCATTAAAACATTCTATTCTTTTTTCACTAAAACCACCTTTTGCAACGAATTTTCTTTCGTCATTATAGATGGAATTAGCGATGATCGGAACCATGCTATATGGTTGATAACTCTATGAAATTAGAGTTATCATTACACTTTTAGACTTAAACCAATGTTACTTAGAGACTAAATAATATGTTTTTATTGCATTTTTAGTTGCATTTTGCATGAGCATCTATTTAAGTTTATTTTTAATAATTTGATTTTGTTTTAGATCATTTTGTGCTTAGAATATGTTCATAATTGTAGGTGATTAGAAAGTTCAAGTTTTATGGATGGAATGTTGTTACAACAAATTTGCAAGGATGACAAACGAACTTGGCTACAGAGGAATTAAAACAAGCCTAGAATAGTGAAGATGCTATATCCATTGCTGCAGCAATCCTGTAGCAACAACGGACTGGATTTCGCGCGCGATAACTAAAAGATTACGGTCTAAGATTTTCAAAAATAGCAGATACGCGCCATACGCTTTTGGTCGTCCTAAGTCCAAGTTGTAAAAGCAGCATAGATAAAAAGAAAAGAGGGAGAGAGTCATTGAAAATAATAAATTGATTGTGTTTTAGAATACTTTGTGCTTTGATTATGTGCATGATTGTAGAGGGTCAGAAAGCTACTCAAGCTTTATGGATGGAAAGTTGTATCAATAGACTTGTAGATATCACAAAAGAACTTGCCTGCAGAGGAAATAAAACAAGTCTGGAACAAAGGAGATGTTGTAGCCGTTGCTGCAGCAATCTTGTAGCAATTGCAGATGAGATTTTACGCGTGTTAACTGAAAGATTGCGATCCAAGATTTCCAAAAATGGAAGACATGCGGTCACACACTTTTGGTTGCCCTAGTTCCAAGATATAAAAGGAGCACACATGAAAAAAAAAGGGAGAGCAGTCATTAAGGAAAAATAATAGAGAAAAGCAAAAAGAAAACAGAGAAAAAGAGAGATTTGAGGGCTGCAACAAAAGATTCAAGAAGAAAAATAATGAGTGATCACAAAGATTAAGCGGAATTCAATTCCTTTTCTTGTTTTCTTGTTTTTCTTTATTTATAGGAATGTATTTGATGGCCAGAACGATTCTTGTTACTATTTTATCCCAAATCATGAACTAAACTTTATTGTGGTTGAGTGTTAAACACGTTTAATGGCTATTTGACTGATATATATATATGTTGCTCTGAATTTGGTGCAACATTTTATCTTAATTTTACTTATTGATATTCCTTATTTCGACTGACCACCTATTTAGTGGATACTAGCTAAGAAAGGGCCTAAAAAAAATTCTAGATTAGTAGAACAAATTAAGACAGTACATGGTTTTAGATTGAGTTTCTTAAGTCAAGTTAATCTCGATTTTAATAAGGCATGTTTGATATAAAATTTGTGAAGAACTAGACATATGGGTTCACTTTATAGGGTAATTGGATCCTAGAACGCATAATATTATACCTAATGTTAGCGTAACAACTGGTCACTATTAGGTTACATTAGATATAAGATATCCAACAGGCGACAGCTAAGGATGCACGAGGAATTCTGTCCAGTGTTGTAGTAGGTACTGTAGCAACAAAATATTAATTGAAAAAATAGTTAATACCATTAAGTGAGTTTAATCACTCAACTACTCATTTCCTATTGAGATTTTCCTTATTGCATTTTGTTTATTACATTTTTAATTTCATTAGTTTATTAGTTTCATTGATTATTTTATTTTAGCTTGAAATTGTACTATTAAGATTGCTATAGCAAATCCTATAACATCAATTCTTGTGGAGAAGTTCTGAATACTCATTTGTATATTATTTGTTGTGCACACTTGCACATTGACACTTATAGTAAGCAAACCACCCAATAAGTTTTTGACACTGTTGCTAGTTAGCTGTTTATTGGGATTTGTGAAATCAATTTTTGTGAAATCAACAAGTTTTTGCCAATTTTTATTTCTCTTTTAATTTGTTTGCTTTATTGGCAGAAGTGCTCTAGCAACCCTTGAATTCGCAAATATGAACCTATTGAATTCTAGTTTGATTCAAAAATCGAAAGAATTGCAAGAAGATTAAGAAAAGAACATAGAAATTTAAAATCTACTATAGACATAGATGATTTGCAAGATATAGGGAACTTGAATCCTCGAGAAGAAATAGACATGTCAATGCACACGGAGGTCAAGAAGGTCAAAATGGACAGAATATTCATGGGCAACCAGGGAACAACAATATTATCTACACAGCAGATCAGAGCTATAGAGATTATGCCATGTTGGCCCCTCAAGTCGTAAATTTTGGAATATTTAGACCTGAAATGCAAACTGCTAATTTTGAGTGTAAACTAGTGATGTTTTAGATGCTTCAAATAGTGGGGCAATTCAATGGATTACCATCAGAAGATCCTCACCTTCACTTTAAACTATTTCTAAAAGTAAGTGATACTTTCAAGATTGTTGGAGCATCACATGAACCATTGAGATTCAGACTCTTCCCATTTTTTCTAAGGGATCGAGCAAGAGCATGGTTGAACTCTCTACAGCCTGATTCCATTACTTTCCATAAACTTGAAAATGAAAATTTGTATGATGCATGGGAAAGATTCAAGGAGTTTTGCAGGAGTTGTCCTCATCATGGTATTCCTTACTGTATACAGTTAGAAACTTTCTACAACGGTCTTAACCCAAGTACTAGGTTGATGGTGGATGCTTCAGCAAATGGTGCCTTATTGTCTAAGTCTTAAAATAAAGCTTATGAAATTTTAGAAAAGATAGCCAATAACAACTATAAGTGGCCATATACCAAATAAGCACAATAAGAGGACCAGCAGAAGTTCACAATATAGATGCCTTGACAGCATTATCAGCTCAAGTAACCTCACTAACAAATATGGTGAAGGCTATGATTACTGCCCTAACAACCGTTAACTAAATTGCTTATTTAATTTGTTTTTATTGTGGAAAAGAGCATCTATTTGAAAATTGTCTTGGAAATCCAGCTTCAGTGAACTATGTGGGTAACTTTAACAGATAGAATCAGAATAATCCTTATTCAAACACTTATAACCTTAGATGAAGACAACACCTAAAGCTAAACTTCTTATGGAGTAATCAAAATCAATATGTTGCAGTATCCAATAGACAAAATAGGCTTGCTCAACCACTTGGATTTCACCAACAAAATCAAGGGCAAAGAAACACCAGCAATGATCAGCTCAGTGTTCTTGAAGCTTTGATTAAGGAGTACATTGTAAAGAATGAAGAAATGGTCCAAAGTCAAGTTGTATCCTTAAGAAACCTAGAAAATTAAATTGGACAACTTGCTACAGCATTAAGCAATAGACCTTAGGGCAGTTTATCCAGCAACACAAAAGAAGGAAAATAGCATTATAAAGTGATTAACTTAAGGTCTAGAAAGGATGTGCATACCCCAATAGGTGTACCAAAAAATAGAGTTGAACCCATTTCAACCCAAGAAGAAACTCAAGTTGAAGAGGAGCCACAAAATCTTACTTTTTAGCACACTAGTGTGAACAGCTAAGCTATAGTGATTAGTGTTAAAATTGTATGTTTATTAAGGAGTAAAAATATTATTTTGTGCTTATATTATAATTTACATTTTTAATTATGTAACATATTTTGAATTTTTAAGTATTTTTCTAAATATTTTATTTTGTGTATTTTCGTGTGTTTACTAGGTAAAAATAATAACACGCAATTTGAGGCTCCAAAAAAAATGTATGGATGTCAAATTTAAATTCCGAAAGTCTGAGAAGTTAGGTAATTGTCGATAAGGATCCATGACTTTTATTATAAAATTATAAGTTTTTACTACGATAAATGTGGTAATTGTGAAATTATAAGTTTTTACCATGTAAAGTGTGGTAATTGTTCATGGAATGTGTTTTATGTGCTTGAGTGGATTAAGTTAGGTTTATGTTTGTTAGTGGGACACATGTATGGTTAAGATGTAATTAGCTTTATTTATTTATGTGGTGTAAATTAATCATGTATTAGTATAAATAGAGGGGGGGAGGGGAACACACCTCTCTACACATTTCCTTTTCTTCTTTCCCTTCAAATTCTTTTTCTCATCTCTCTTTGTAATATATTTTCAATAAATAAAATTAGTTTTATTTTAATTTTTAGATACCATTTTTTTAATTATGTATTTTTCAATTTTAATAATTACTTTTATTTTGATTATGCTTAGCTAAATACTAATAGTTAGGGTAAGGTGAAACTCTTAGTAGAAAAAGATGATTTAATCAAATTTTATTTTTAATTATACAAATTAAATTATTTTCTATTTAATTTTATTCATATTTTATATTTTAAAATTTTGATTTATTGTAGACAAACATGAGAGTTTGGCCCAATGAATTCTTAATATCTTAGTATAAAATATGGTAAAATGGTATTTTGACTTATTGTAGAAAAATTAAATTTGGCACACTAAGTACTTAATTCATAATAAAATTAATGTGAAAATAATTGTAATTTATAAAATTAATCTTTTAGTTAATAAAATAAAAATAAAAAGAATTGTTTAAATTGTATTTATTACTAAGGGTGGGTCTATAACCCTAACTAATTTAATTTCATAATTTTGCTTAGATTAAGTTTCATATATTTAAATTTTATTTTCATTTTTTTAGGTAAACTAAAATAAAAAAATTAAATATTTTCTCTGTGGATTGACCTCGGACTTATCGATCAATAGTATAACTAGGCACTCATATACTTGGGAGTAAATTAAATACTTTTGAGTCGTGTCAATCAGCATCTACAGAAAATGATGATCCAGTACCTGTCGGTGAAGATACTACAGCGCCAACCACTTCAATTCAGAACATAGCAAAAGAAAAGCAGCTTGTACAACTTGCTACAACACAACAGTTTATGCACCCACCACCCTTTCTACAAAGATTCCAGAACAACAGGACAAACAATTCAATAAATTCTTGGAAGTGCTAAAGCAACTACATATTAATATTCCTTTTGTGGAAGCTCTAGAACAAATGCTGAATTATGTGAACTTCTTGATGGATATTTAGCAATGAAACTAAGGCTTGGAGAATTTGAAAGAATTGCTCTAACACAAGAATGCAGTTATATGCTTTATAACAAAATTCCTCAGAAGCTAAAGGATCCAGGAAGCTTCATTAGAAGTCATGCAAAATCTAGAAGCGTTAGGAACCTTAGTCCAATGGGTGGTAGGACTAGGAGACCATGATATTCTATATGAACCTAGAACAACAATTAAAGAACAAGCTGCTGCAGGCTTTGTGGCAGAATTACGAATAATCAACCCATAAAGGAAAGAGTTTGCTTCAGAACTATATAAGTCTCGAAGTTATGTGTGAATAGATCATCAAATCGACAAAGAAGTGGGGCAAGACTGATTTTAGTGACTCTAGAAAATACATAATTAAGTTCCGCCCTAAGGTTTGGATTTCAAGCTTCTAACAATGAAGCAAAATATAAAGCATTGCTTGCTGGACTTAGATGAGCAAAAGAAATGAGGGTAGAAAAACTAGAAATATATAAGGAATCACAATTAATTGTGAACCAAGTCATATCATAATATCAGGCAAAGAAGATAGAATGATGGAATATTTTGAGAAGTTTAAAGATATGTTAGAAAATTTTGTAAGATACATCATAACACAAATTTCAAGGGAAAAAAATAGTAAAACAGATGCTCTTGCTAGGTTAGCCTCAACTTATGATACAAGTCTGACCAAACTCATTCCTATGGAATTCTTGCGAAGACCAAGCATTGATAAGGAGGAGAATGGCTAGGTTAATTTTGTTGGTACAACTAGAAGCTGGATGAATTCCATCATCAACGATTTAAAGAATAAAAAGTTGTAGGACAGTAAGTAAGAAGTAAAAAGGGTAAAGTTGAGGTAAGCACGGTACATGATTTTAAACAATGTGTTGTATAAAAGGGGATATTCGCTGCCTTACTTATGGTGCCTAGCACTAGATGAAGCAAATTAATCCATGAGAGAATCTGTAGTAATCTTTTTGAAGTTAGGTCATTAGCTTTAAAAGCAGTTCGCCAATGATACTTTTGGCCCACGATAAAAGATGATGCATAAACGTTTGTCCAGCAATATGACAAATGTTAGAGATATTCTCATATACCTCATTTGCCTTCAGAACAACTCACATTAGTTACCAGCCCGTGACCATTCGTGCAATGGGGCATAGACATTATTGGTCTAATGCCAACAGGCAAAGGGCAAACAAAGTTTGTTGTGGTAGCTGTAGATTACTTTACCAAATGGGTAGAAGCATAACCTTTGGCGCAAATTGCAGAATATAAGACAACAACGTTTGTATGGAAATATATCGTATACAAATTTGGAATCTATCAATCTATTATTACAGATAAATGAAAGTAATTTGACAATCCACACTTTAAAGGGTTGTGTAAAGGCCTTGGAATTAAGAATTTTTTTTTTCTTCACCAGCCCATCCTTAAGCTAATGGGCAAGTAGAGGCTATTAATAAAATAATCAAGCACTATTTAAAGACCAAGTGTAACACCCCAATTCCCCTAACAAAGCACTACGGTGGAAATGAAGTGAAATTACATTTCATCAATCTCATTTCTAAAACTACCAAAATAATATCCAATGATAAATGTTCCAAAACCTCCAAAAGAAAATAAATAAATTCTGAAATAACATATTCTCAAAGAAATATCATCCCAAAGGAAGCTAAATTGGTTTAGATTGTCAAAGTAGCATTAATCTCCAAAAGAAACAGAGCTCTTATTCTTCCTCCCATGAGCTTACATCATTTAACTCTATCTGCAAAAATGTGATAACGAGAGGTGAGCCATCAACTCGGTAAGTAAATTCATGCATAATTACAAAACTAAAAAAAAATTAAATATAATTTAATAATACTTATTAGACATACAAAACAATAAGAGAAATTACCTTTGTAAATCATCATTTAGTAAGAATAAATCACATCATAAAGTCATTTAAATCCTTTAAACATAATAAAAGCATTTTAAACACATAAAACATAATTAACTCATGCTACATAGTATCACCTATAGACCCAGTGACCCGACCATATAACATCATTCAGGGTACTATACCCTGCAGGAATCATTAACATTAACATCATATGTGCACAAAATCCAGTTAGTCTTCAATAAGATAACGTAACATCACTAAGGACAATGAGTCAAAACATTTAAAATTATCCTTGAACCTTTAATCATTTGTAAACTTTCATAAATTAGATTTAAATAATTGATAATTATTTCAAAGTATTTGACTTAAAATAATTTAATAAAAGTTTTCATTTTTAAGACAATTTATAAAACAAGTTTTTAATAAATAAACTTTTGTTATAAATAATTTTAAAGAATGATTTTACTTAACAAAATATTGTAATAGACTAAACAAATAAGTTTTGTATACTTTTCATCCAACATAATCCATACCTTGAATGAAAAGCAATTTAATAGCAAAATGCACGTACCATGCATAAATCTACTTACCTCGATCTTCAGTAATAAAAAAAATGGTAATCTCAACCACAAGCTCACTCTCGTGCTAAAACATCAAGACAAATTCCTATAAATATTTTTGCTCATTCTTATCATGATATCAGTCCAATATAATCAAGTCTAATCATAAGTACTAAACCATCAAAGCTAGTCTAAACCTGACCATCCTATACAAGCTTATTTTCACCAAGCTAATCTTATGTCAGAAAATTGTAAAAAAAAAAGGAAAAGAAGCCATAAAAATGTGTAGCATTTCATATAAAAATTCAAAAAAAAATGAATGAAGGTAAAAAACATATTGCAAAAAGAATTTTATATGTAAATGCCCACACTGTCTAGTAGTGATTAAAACAAAGATAGATGAATTAGAAACTTCGTACAATATTTAATAAAACTCATAAAAATTAGACCACTTAATTTTACAACAGTAGAAACGTCAAGAAATAATATATCAAATTACTAGAATTTTTGAAAATGTAAAACTATTTTAAACGAATTTATATTAAGAGACCAACAAACTTGTTCAGGAACTTTTAGGTTCATGTTTTGCAATTCAAAAATTCATAACTTAATGCTAACTCAATTAAAATTAGTCAAATAAACTTTAAATCATAGAGGATTCATAATTTTCTACGAATATAATTTTTATAGGCCATTCTAAAGCCTTTTAATAGCCTAAACTAATTTCACCATCAGCAATTGAGATTCTGAAAAGCAGTTTCCAGAACTGTAGCAACCCAACATAATGATTTTTCATAATTTTTGTACTTAACAACAAATTAGGAAAACAGAAAAATTAACATAATTTTCAGAGATCATTTGGAAAGACAAAAAAATCACAAAATCAGACATGCCGCTGAAAATCAGAAGTTTCCAACACCACTGTTCCAACTTTGAAAATTCACAACAAATTGATTACTTGGAATCTATTTGCACAAAACATATCATTGAAAACTTTAGGATGTCTAGTTTGATTTTTTTTGTGTGCAAAAATTGAATAAAAAATAAAGGGAAAACAGTAATCAAGTCACAACACTTATACCAAGTAATGCGTAGTAAGTCATTCATGATAAAGAGAACAATGCACACATTCATGATCAAACACATAAGATTAGAGAACATGTATCAAAGAAGGATAATTATCTCACAATTTATTTCAAACGTGCATAAAAGAAAACCCTAGAATTCTTTGGTTTTAGATGTTTATTATGTTAAATTGCTTTAATCATTGGGAGATAGGAAGAGTTTAGGTTTTATAAAAATACTTGCTTTATAAAAATACATTAAACAACAAAGATGATAATCCTTTATATTTTATTTTATAAAAATAAATTAATAAAAATAGATAAATAAAAAGAATTATGCCTTTTCTCAAATAATGCTAATTAAAATAATTTCATTCAAACAAAAGATAAAAAATTAAATGGAGAAGCATAATTAAATTCGAACATAAATGAAATGGGTGTTAAACCAAGCCAGAAAAACATAAGGGGGCCTAGGCAAATCAACTACCATTCGAGTCATGGTCCTACAAAACAACACAAACTACAACAACTGGAGAAATGCTATATTCCCTTGCATTTGGGATGGAGGCAATGGTCCTAGTTGAAATAAGGATGCCATCGTATAGAGTATAACACTTCCAACCAGAGCAAAATGAGGAGCAACTAAATCACGACCTAGACTTATTAGAAGAGAGGAGAGAGTAGGCCAACTCAGAGCTGCAGATATAAGCAGAGAGCAACTCGATATTTTAATTCAAAAATAAATCTAAGAGGCTCTGGGTTGGGGACCTTGTCCTTAGAAAAGTATTCCAAAACACCAAAGAGTAGAATGTTGGAGTGTTGAGCCCAAACTAGGAGGGTCCATATAAAATAACAGAAATTGTTCACCTTGAAACCTACAAGATAAAAGAAATGAGTGGAGTTGTGTTATCAAATCCTTGGAATGCAGATCATCTAAGGATCTATTATTAATAAGAAAGTTGTTAACTCTTTTTTCTGTAGTCTTAATAAGGTCTTCTTTGAGCCAGTAGAAAATTTAATTGCTAGCAAAGAATTGTTCCCAATCAAACTTGTAGCGATCTATTAATAAAAGTATTTTTCTTTTCTCACTTTAGTATATCGTTCTTAATAAGTTTAGTTTGTAAGTCTTGTAAGAGAAAGGCAGGAAACACTAAAAGTGAATTCTTGGTGTTAGGAAATATTTAAGTAAATTCCTAGTGCTAGGAAAAAAATGAGTAAATTTCAGGTGTCAAGAAAATGTTGAGTAAATTTCTAGTGCCAGGAAAAAGTTGAGTAAATTCCAAGTACTAGGAAAAGGTTGAGTAAATTCTTTATGCTAGGAACACATTGAGTAAATTCTTGGTGCTAGGAAAAAGTTGAGTAAATTCTTGGTGCCAGGGAATAGTTCAGTGAATTCCTCGCACTAGGAAAAAATTAAGTATATTATTGGCGCCAGGAAAAAGCTAGGAAGATTCCTAGCGCCAGTAAAATATTAAGCAAATTCCTGGCGCTGAGGAAAAATTAAGCAAATTCTTGGCACTGGGGAAAAGTTAAGCAAATTCCTAGTGGCTGAGAAAAGTTAAGTAAATTTCTGATGCCATGAAAAAAATTAAAGAAATTCCTAGTAAAATAAAAAGTTAAAGAAAGGAAAAGTCAGGATTAAGATTTTTTGAAATAGATAACTTCTTAAATCCATAACAAGAAAAGTGGAAATAAAAGCATCATATAATCCCACTAAGTCTAATACATACATACATACATACATATATATATATATAAGAAAAAAGAAAAGCGTACACAAGCAACGAAGAAAAAGGCCACCATGCCAAGATTAATTCTCGTTTTCATCATCCTCCAGAAAACTATAGTCAAGCTGAGGATAATGACTTTTCATCATTGCCTTTACCTTAGCGACACTCTTTAAAAATTCTTTATCAATGATATTGGTAAACTCAATGGAAGTCTTGTACTCCTGCACAGCTAAAGCTCTTGCAAACAACATTTGAAGATTTAGTTTATTGAGGGGGTTAGCCAAATCCTGAATTTGAGACTATGACTGAGTCTTCATATTGTCATAATCTGCTTTCATTATTATAGTCTGACTTTAGATGGGCCAAGTGAGTTTTTCTTCAGTCAGACTCTCTTTTAGCTTAGCAATCTGCCTTTTAGAGGCTCGTCCAGACTCATTTGAAGTATCCTTTTGTAACATTAAACTTTTGATTCTCCTTTGGGATACTTGGATGGCACAGTTAAGCTGCAATGGAATGAAAAAAAATTGAATAAAGATACACCACAAACCAATCATGTTGAAACACCAAGAATAAAGGAGAATAGACCTGAAAAATGTTATTTAGCATGATGTCCATCGGGTCACAACTTTTAAATGCCTCACATCATTGGAAGAAATTTACTGAGGCCAAAATTTAGTTGAAGGAGTTGAGATATGTCTGAGAAGGGTCCTCCCAAGCAACGCTTAGTAAGTCCTCCAAAAAAGTCAAGGTCCCTTAATGAGAATCTGATGGAAAAGAAGCAGAATCCGAAATGTTAGTAGTGGCAAAAGAGTTAACAAATGGTGAATAAGTAGCTATATTAACAGCAAGTAGAGGTAATTTTTCTTGTTGAGGATGATTGGAAATAATATCTTGAGAAAATGACCCTCCGACATGAAAAGTAGGCTTATCCCTCAGCTTTTTACCGATTTTAGCAAGAGGAAGCATTTCAATCTTCTTCTTTTTGCTAGTACCCTCATTTTCGAAAGACATTTTTAAAAAAAAGACATATGTGTTATTACGTGACATAACCATTTTATCGAAAATATTAGGAAAAGAGCAAAAACTCATCTCTATGAGGATCTAAAAGATATGCGGGGGAGATGAAACCGAATATTGATAAGAAATTAGGCTAGGAGAGATGTACTAAAGATCCATATTTTAAAGAATATTGACGAAAGTCAACAACAATTCTATTTCATTATCAGAAAATAATGGTAGAAGGGGGAGGTGTGTTCTACGTTGCTGCAAAAAAAAAATTAGTGAAATCACTAAATAATATATCAAAATAGGACCTAGACAATTACCTAGGGTACAAAAATGAGTTTGGACATAACATTCAGGGTCAATGTCATTCAATTACCCAAATTTCTAGTCTCTACCGACAATAAAACACGAGTCCTTCCAAGACCTGCCACAAGATTTCTTTTGAACAATCAGAGAAGAAAGTTTAGGCCAAGTGCGTATGTAATACCAACCTTTAATAGGAGGGCAATAGCCATTAATTGGTAAAACAATTGAATTTATGGGAACATGGGGCCATGAAGGTTTCTCTGTTTCCAAAGAATGTACATGCCTATCATGGCTTAAGCAATCAAACTTAATTGAGTACGAGCACACTTAAAATTGCTAAGTATATACCTAAGAAAAAGATGGAAAGGAAGTCTGACACCACGTTCGAAAAGTCAGGATGCATAGTGACAATTCATGGAAGATGACTAGATTAATATTTTTCTCTAGCCCTTTCTAGAAAAATGGAACAAGGTATATGATAAGAGATCTAAAGGGATTCGAGTAACGTTTCACTCATACGATTAACCTCTTCATCTATGCTCTACTCAGTAGAAATGGGAATAGAAGAAAAAGTAGGGGCAAATTTTACAATAAGTGGTTGACTGGCTCCAGACCGATAATCATCCTCTTCTATAGGATTTTCACAAAGCTCAGAGTTAGAGAAATCCTAAGAATCTGAATACATTACTGACTAGGTATTGAAAAAACAAAAAGAAACAACAACAAATTCTCACTAAAAATTTGAGGCAACCTAAACTTGAGAAGAGATTAAAATAAAGTTGATTGTTTAACAAGAGAGAAAAGTACCAATTTGTATAAGTGAGAATTGGCTTAGTTGTTGGATAGAAGGGGCAACAATAAATGTATACATAAGTGAGGAAATAACTCTTTTAAGCCATTGAAATCAAGCTCCAAAGAGCTAAGGTGCAACTGATATCGGGAAAAATGAAGCATGCAAATCCATGCACATGAGTGAAGCATGCATAAAAGTGGAGCAAGAAGCATGAAAAAGAAACATAAAGCATACAAAGCCATGCACAAGAGTGAAGCATGCGAAGCAGTGCCCAAAAATGGAGAGTGGAGCATGGAACATTGAGTATAGATCATGAAAAGAAAAACTATTAATTAAAGAGCATGGAGCATGGAGTATGAAAAGTCAAATAATTAATTAAAGTTGGAGTATAGAGCATGAAGCATGGAAAGCAACTAATTAATTAAAGAGCATAAGGATGGAGTATAGAGCATGAAAAGTCAAATAATTGATTAAGTGGGGGCATGAAGCATGGAGCATAGAGCATGAAAAGCAATTAATTAATTAAAAAGCATGAAATATGGAGCATGAAAAGTGAAATAATTAATTAAAGAGCATGAAGTATGAAGTATGAAAAGTTAAACAATTAATTAAAGTGGAAGCATGCACAAAAGTGGAGTAAGAAGCATGAAAAGGAAATGTGAAGCATACAAAACCATGCACAAGAGAAAAGCATGCGATGCCGTGCACAAGAGTGGAAAGTGAAGTATGGAGCATGGAGCATAGAGCATAAAAAGCAAAATAATTAGTTAAAGTTGGGGAATGGAGCATGAGGCATGAAGAGCAAATAATCATTTAAAGAGCATAGAGCATGAAAAGTTAAATAATTAATTAAAGTGGGAGTATGTAGCATGGAGTATGGAGCATGAAAAGTAAATAATTAATTAAAATGGGAGCATAGAACATGGAGCATGAAAAGTCAAATAATTAATTAAAGTAGAAGTATGCTCAAAAGTGGAGCAAGAAGCATGAAAAGGAAACGTAAAGCATGCAAAGCCATGCACAAGAGTGAAGCATGTAAAGTCGTGCACAAGAATGGAGAGTGGAGCATGAAGCATGAAAAACAAGATAATTAATTAAAGAGTATGGAGCATGGTGCATGAAAAGTCAAATAACTAATTAAAGTTGGGGCATGAAACATGGAGCATGAAATATGAAGCATGAAGAGCAGATAACTAATTAAAGAGCATGGAGTATGAAAAGTCAAATATGGAGCACGAAGTATAAAAAGTCAAATAACTAATTAAGTGGGAGCATGGAGCATGGAGCACAAAGCATGAAGCACGAAAAGTCAAATAATTAATTAAAGAGCATGAAGCATGAAAAGTCAAATAATTAATTGAAGTGGGAGCATAGAGGATCATGGAGTGTGGAGCATGAAAAGAAAATAAATAATTAAAGAACATGGAACATGGAGCATGAATGTCAAATAATTAATTAAAATAGAAGTATGGAGTATGGAGCATGGAGTATGAAAAGTCAATTAATTAATTAAAGTGGCAGTAAAAAAGGAAAAGAAAAAAGGAACAATCTAGAGGCTTTAGAAACCAACTTTGAGAAAGAGACAAACATGGACTCCGAATAAGGAGATATCAATAACTATATTGTAAATAGAAAGTCCTTAATGCATGAAGGACAAGCAAAATCCAGAAGCAAATGGCTAAAAAAAACTCATTGTAATTATTACTAAATAGTAAAATTTGCTCTTTTGACTTCCGCAAATGAAGACCAAATGCTAAACTATCTAAACTATCTATGTTTTTCTCTTTATACCATCTCGTTTATTTAATTTTCTAATTGAAAAAAAAATAATCCTCAACAAAAATCAAACGAGTAGATTAATAAAGTTTATAAAGGCAAGACTTAAAAAAAAATAAAAAGGCAAGACTTATATATAAAATAAAAGGTTCAATCTATCCAAAAATAAATAAATAAAAGACTAGATATTTTTTTAAATTAAGTGGGGTACAGACAACATACTTCCTACGCCCTTGCGTAAACAAAAGGATTTGAATTCAATCGCATCGCAACTTATAACCATTCTCTTTTTTTTTTAAATAAAACTCTAATAGTTTGTTACAAAATTATTTATAAAAAGATTTTTAAGTAAAACCTCTCTTAAAAAAAAAAGAAATTAATTAAGACCATCTATTTAGAACAACTGCCATTCAGTCATAATAATAATTTTAATTCATCACTAAATTAAAATTATAATATACAAATTATCATGAAATGCTGATCGATATTAAAATAAAAATAAACTACATTGCTTATTTCAAATTAGTTAATTGCAGATATTTATATATTCTTTATATATGTTACATATTTTTATTTTATATGTATGCATATGGACAAAATTTAATAAAATTGGACCATCTAATATGTCTAAACTCTAGAATACAGCACCCATAGGTATTATAGTCACAGCCATAAAACAAAGATTAATTAAAAAGCGTTAATCCTGCTGATCATCCAGAAACATGGCTCAATTCATCCACCACCTCATCAATCTCTTCATCCCCTTTCTTTCTTATATTCTCACTCATTTCCCTTGCTTTCCTCCTCACTTTCTCTCCATTTTTCTCCACTACCACCTCTTTGATCACTCTTGCCATCTCTTCCCTTTCAATCCTCCCATTCTCGTTTCTTCTCACCTCCATCCCAACGCCAACATCTTCAACCAGTCTTGCATTCAACGGCTGATCAAGATGCATTGGCATCGCGATAATCGGAACACCAAGCTTCATGCTCTCCATCTCCGAGCTCCATCCACAGTGACTCACAAAACCTTCAATGCTAGGGTGCCCCAAAATCTTCATTTGCGGGGCCCAACCTTCAACAACCATGGCTCGCTCCTTCGTCCTTTCTAGAAAATGCTTTGGCAATTCTTCATCAACCTTAACTTTCACCCCACTAGGAAATCGGACAACCCAAATGAAATCAAATCCACTAAACACTAACCCTAGGGCTATACCTTCCATTTCTTCTTTGGAAAGAAAATACTCGCTTCCAAATGAAACAAACACCGTGGATGATCTCTCCTTCTTGTCAAGCCACTGGATAATTTCCATTCCTTCTTCATGATCATCTTCTTCAACAGGGTCTTCAACTAGAGGACCAACAGGAACCAACTTCTTCTTCATCAAAACAGATAGATAATCAATGTATTTCCCTTCGAGATCTCTAAAAGTCTTGATCAAAATAACATTGCAAGAGCTGTCACAGCATTGAAGAAACTTATCTTTGTCCTTAATACCATTTGAAGAGGAGTCAACCAAGTGGGAAAACTTTGGTTTCATATAATCATGAATAAAAATTGAAGAAAAAGGGAACTCACCATCATCCTCACTTGGGGTTTTCTCAAAGGTGTGAACTAAGAAACCTCCCATAGTTGCTGAAGAAGTAAGAAAAAGAACAGACGGGATGTTAAGTGACAAAGCCAGCGTCGGAGCCCACGGCTGAATAAAATCATAAATCAACAGATCAGGGTTTACATTTTTTAGTATGTTAAAGAAACTAGAGCTAGCCATGTCGAAGGCTTTTTTGAGAGCAGGCATGAGATGAAGCGGTAACCCTTTAGTTGTGTGATAGTGAGGAGGAAGCTCGGGCAATGAAGGGAGATGAAGCTCGATAAGTTGTATTGAAAGAGAAAAGTTATCCGAAAGTTTAATGGAATCAAGAATGGCAGGAGTTGAACAAAAGTATATGTAGAAATTTGATCTCTTAGTAAGCTTCTTGGCTAGCTCTAGAAATGGAAATACGTGACCATGGGCAAGCCATGGAAACATCAAAACACAATAATTTCTTTGTCTGTTATTCATGATTTGAGAGTATTTTTGCTACTACCTAGTGACTTGTTGCTTTTGGCAAGATTTGGGCAGCTTAGGATTTATAGCAAGCGGTTAATAAAGTGGAAGAGGACGCGTGGCCCAGAATATGCGCGTGGAATCAGTAAATGAAGGTTCGTGTTAACCGTTACGTAAGTGTTTTTGGTTTAAGATTTTGAATATCAATAATTTTTCAAGGCATCAAATTTTGTCTTTGATTATTTCTAGCAGATAAATATAAGGATATTGTACACAACTTTGCTTTTGACAGGGAAAATGTTTTTACGGTTTCAACCAAATACCTAATTCATGTATTGTTGAAAGTCATTCAAATAACATCTGTCGTCACTTTTAAAAATAATTGTTAAATCTAAATTTCAAGTGTCAAATAACATTTCAGTCTGATTTAAATTAAAATATAAATAAGTGTGATGTGCAATAGACAAAAAATAGATAATAATTAAGCAAATTTGAATGGAAATGGATATACACTGGAGATATTGAGGTAATTTTTTACCTTAGAAACTAAATGAACATTTTGTCTATTTTAAAATGTCAGGTCGCATTTCCATTATTTATAATGTATGGTTAAAATCAACTATTTTTTAATTCATTAACCATCAATAATTCATTTGATTTTTTTTCAACACAAAGGAAAACTTGGATGACAATAAAATCTTGGTCTGCAATATTTACTCCAGATCATTGAAAATTTTTCTGGAAAATCACTGCAATTTACGGAGTTTGATTACGACTTGTGTTCCATACAATGAATGGCTATATTTATAATTATTTCTGAAGTTGACGTCCTCATTAAAATAATTTTTCTTTTCTGAAACGTTATCGCAAGACATTATATTAATTTTGTAGTCTTTGTAGCTAGTGAATTGTGTACTGTTTTTATAGGTTGAATTATTGAGTGTTGATGAGAGCAGATCGCAATCAATGCTAAGATCGATTGAGACTTGTGATATAATGAACTGGTTCCACTTACTACTGGATGTTGTCATTACTTCTCTACGACAACGTATTTTGCCTGAATCTTTGATGAGGACATGAGGCACATGGCTTGTCAAATCGTCTCTAGAAGTCTATATATATATATATATATATATAGCATATATGCATGTATGTGTATATATACACACACACACGTACACACACTATAAATATTCCAATCTATAATCTTAAATTTATTAAAATTTAGAAAAATTATTAAATCATATGATTTAGTAGTGAAATATATAAATATATATGCGTGTGTGTTTCACAAGTCACGTAAACTCAATTTTACACTCATTAATATTTATAAAATTAGAGTTGAATCAATGAATAAAATTTATTAAAATTAAATATTAATATTTTCTCTTCCTATATAGACTCCATACCAAATCTTTCTCCCTCTTGTATTTTCTGTCTCCTTATGCTCTCTCTTTCTCTCTCTTCATTTTTTTTAAATCCCTCTTGCCAACCAATTCTAGGAAGATCAAGAAAAATATTCTTGAATTGAAGAAATAAAAAAATCTCAATTTCCCTCACTCACTTGTGCTCTGCAAAAACATGGCTATATAATAATACTTCAGTCTGTGAATACGTTCTCAATTACTTGTATGAAATTATAAAACGCAACTATATCATCAAATGAAATTAATACGTTATGACCAACCTTTCAATGCTTCCTATAATATTTTAAATTATTCAAAAAGTCCATAGATATTAAATGAAAAAAAATGCAGGAACAAGGCATTGATTTAACTTAGCAACGCAAGTTGCAAAGATTACTCAGTAGAAAAAAGTGCCCATATTTGACCATTCATATCCGTAACTCATAACCACTAGGGTTTGCACCAGTGGCTAAAGCTACTCTCTCACAAGTGCGAGGGAAGTGGTTCGAGCCCACTACAACAAATATGACTTTTGATAGCGCTCAAAAAATATTATATTATCGTTATTATAGCATTTATTTAATGTCGTGATTGCCCATGCTATCTTTTCTCTATAGCGTTTTTAAAAACCGCTATCGATGTATAGCAGTTTTTAAATGCTGTTATAAAACTATAATAGCATTTATTTAACGTTATCAAATATCATGATAGAGCATTTTTTTGGAGTGCTATTTGTTTATAACGTTTTTTAAATGCTGAAGGAATAATTGTTATTCAAGTAATTTATAGCATTAATCAATGTTATAATTTAGCCGAAGAGTCTATAGCATTAGCCGAAATGCCATAACATGTTTTCATGCTACAAACTATTGATAGCATTTTATGAAGTTTGGTAATGTTATATTAATCTTTTCTAGAATGCTATTGTGCTTGGTTAATTTTGTAACTTTTTTTTACTTTATAGCATTTATCAGATATTTATAACATAATCGAATACAATATGATTTATAATTAAAACTGACAATTTTAACAAAAGGAATAAACTACATTTCATTAATTCATGAACAACAAATACCATCAGGTATTTTAAGAGTGAAAAAATTAATATCATACATATACAAAGGCAAACTAAAGTTAATGTCCAAAAGAAGACCTAGCATTACAGTAAACATCATTCAAAACTGTGAATGCCAAGTTTAACAAATACCAATAGTCACTCAAACAATGATATATATCATTAGACCCATCAAAATCATATAACCAAAAACTACCCTTAGACCCATCAAAATCATCTAATCAAAACAATAAGTCAAAATATTGTCTTCAATTAAACTTTTAACCATTCATACCAAAATTAATCTTCCATAACAATAATCGCTTCTATTGGCCATGCAATTGAACTTCCCAAAGCATCTTCTATTGTTTCCATATCTGCATATTTTTTCCACAACTCAGCAAAAGGATTTTTCACCTCATCTACCCACACACGAGAAGCATTTTTTCCAAGAGCTACACAATGCACCATTGCATTAGGATCATTTGTTACCCAACGCCCTATTTCAACTACTTCATCTACTTCAAGCCAATTCAACAACTTGCACTTTTGGCCTTTCCGATTTGGTCTTACATGTTGTACTCATAAGCAAAACAAAGAAAACAACATTTCTAATTATAATTAAGTTAATAGTTACTAAACTATTAATTATGACAGTATAAATTGTTGTATAAGTTTAAACTTTACTTGTGGAGTACTATTAGATTGAGTTGATGTAGATAGATTTTGATTTTGTCCATCATTTGATGCTTCACTCTATACAAAAAGAAATTAAAAAAAGAAGTTGATTTCACCATTTTATGAAATTAAAATTCACAAGTCATTAACGTAACATTTAATAAGGTACTTGCTATTACCAGTTTGCTCATTAAACTTTGTATGAGTTTGTTTTGATCATCCATGAAACCTTGCATTTGCTTCATTGTGTCTTGTAATGTGTCAATTTGTTCTTTCATTTTGGCTTCCTTCTTAGTTTGCTGAGATATTGCCTCTAATTTAGATAGCGTCACTCTTGCTCCTTGACCTCTAACACGGCCTCCTTGCTCAGGTCCAATAAACTTTGAAAGTATATCATTTTTAATAGATTTTGATTGTACTTCTGACAAATCTGAATTTTTTCAGCTTCATACATTTCCTAAACTCAAGAAAGAGTTATTTATTATAATATTTCCAATAATAATTGCTAGCATATCTAAGTTATCATCAATAAATTTGACACATACCTTCACTTCAACAACTTTTGAACTAGATGGTTCACCATTCTTTTTAGTATGTGCTTTAATCCAAACATCAATTCGAGTTATTTATGATGGATTTGAACTGTTTTTCTTCTGTAATGAAAATATTTTTAATCAGAATTAACTATATATATATATATATCTCAAAGTAATAACAGACGCTAGCTAGATAACTACTATATTGTTTGAATATAATTAAAGATTTACCATCTTATCTTGCATACGAGCATATCCCATTTACTTCCGGTATATGGAATATCTTGCTTCGCCCTCATTTCCTTAAAAATCTTGCTTTTATCCTGTTTTAATATACATTAATTACATCATTCTAAATAAAATAAAATATGCATGAATGAATGTTTCAGTTAGGACTATAAGCATACATACCATGAAGGCTTTTGAGGTCTTTTTTTTTAATAAAAGTCTTCCACTTGGCAGGTTTGACAAGACTAGGTCGAGCATCCAACTTTTTTGTCAATCTTGATTTATGTGCTCGCCAGACTTTTCTCATCATCTGTAGCATGTACTTTTTTATTGCATCTCCTTCCAAAACAAAACTTTGCTGAATGTTTCAAGCAAATAAAAAAAAACTAATGTTAGTGTCATGTTATAATTTGCACTGCACTCTAAAAATAAATGTGTACATATTTACCTCAAGTGCTCTCAACAACAAAGCATTTTGCTGTTTTGGACCATATCTCCAATCATCACAGTTTATAGACACAGCCTCCTTTACCAAACTACTATAAAACGATGAATATAACACATATGATTTTCCAATAGGTTGCCACAAATTATTCAATTCGAAGACTATCTTCTTTCTATCTTCATTTGCTACATTATGACATACAGTAGGGCCCCGTTTCTTCTTTCTCAAATTCTCTTCATTACAAGATTGTTACGGATTTTCGGATGTGACATCATTGAGATCTTCATTAGTTAAGTGTGTCTCGGTAATAAGTGCATCACTAGACTCAGATCTACTTGATAAACTTTCCTTCCTTTTTCTTTTGGAAGCTTGTCGAGAACTCTATTGACCATATATAAAATGAATTGGCATAATTTCTCATTTTTAACATATATAAATATAGTAATCTTCAAAACAATATTAAGTACTTACCTCTGGGGCACACATGGTACTTCCCCAATGTTCCTGAAATACAGGGCAACTTCAAAAAATCACAAACTATTCTACAAAAACGATATTAACATGAAACTACTTTTAAATATAAGCTACTTAAGTCTAGAATGCAATAATATTCATGAATCACTCTAGAATATAACTTATCAATACAGTTTATTCATTATTTCCAAGTCTGTCAGTAAGTTCTTTGTCAGTGTTCTTAAAATACAGGGTCGAATTCAAACAATCACTACAAATTCTAGAAACATGATATTGACATGAAACTACTTTTAAATGAAAGCTAATTAAGTCTAGAATGCAAAAATATTCAAGAATTACTCTAGAATATAACCGAACAATACAGTTTATTCATTGTTTCCAAGTCTGTCAGTAAGTTCTTTGTCAGTGTTCTTAAAATACAGGGTCGAATTCAAAACATCCCAACAAATTCTACAAAAATGATATTGACATGAAACTAATTTTAAATGAAAGCTAATTAAGTCTAGAATGCAAAAATATTCAAGAATTACTCTAGAATATAACCAATCAATATAGTTTATTCATTGTTTCCAGGTCTATCAGTAAGTTCTTTGTCAGTGTTCTTAAAATACAGGGTTGAATTAAAAAACTCACAACAAATTCTACAAAAATGATATTGACATGAAACTAATTTGATATGAAAGCTAATTAAGTCTAGAATGCAAAAATATTCAAGAATTACTCTAGAATATAACCGATCAATACAGTTTATTCATTGTTTCCAGGTCTGTCAGTAAGTTCTTTGTCAGTGTTCTTAAAATACAGGGTCGAATTCAAAACATCCCAACAAATTCTGCAAAAATGATATTGACATGAAACTAATTTTAAATGAAAGCTAATTAAGTCTAGAATGCCAAAATATTCAAGAATTACTCTAGAATATAACCGATCAGTACAGTTTATTCATTGTTTCCAGCTCTGTTAGTAAGTTCTTAAAATACAGGGTCAGCTTCAGAAAATCACAACAAATTATACAAAAATGATATTGACATGAAATCACTTTTACATGAAAGCTACATAAGTCTATAATGCAAAAGTATTCAAGAATCACTCTAAAAAGTATCCAACCAATACAATTTATTCATTGTTTCTAGGTCTGTCAATAAGTTCTTTGTTAATGTTTTGGAACTACAGCATCAACTTTAAAAATATAAACAATTCTGCATACATTATCTTAACATGACAAAAACAAAAGTTTGCTAGGTACAAGTGTTTCCATACCTAATAAAAGTGATCGCACAGAATTACTGAAATGAATCAAAATATATCCTCGTACGACATGCTTTATAATGAACTGCATAAAAGAAAAACATTTAATTAGCTTACTAATATATACAAGAAAGTAGAATAAGTTATTTCTAAATTTGCTTATTGTAATCAAAACTACAACAGAATATGTATTACAATTACCAAAGAAAGTTAAATATAGATCCCTTCACAATTCTCTCTCCGGGAGCTACCATCTCTTGATACATCTAATGGTCGTAAGGTTGTAATACAATTTTCAGCATAATTATCCAACTCATGAAATCATCTTGGAGGTGCTCTCAATACAACATACCAACTAGACGAATCATTCTCCCCTGAATAGAACACTTGTTTTGCTTGAGATGCTAAAATAAATGAGTCCCTTGCAAACTGATGTTGTCCTTGATGCAGATTAACCAAAGTAAATCCATCCTCAAATTTGACACCATTTCTAATGTTAGCCCAATTACAGTCAATCAATGGAATTTTCAGAGTATAGTAGTCAAGCAACAAAATATCTTTTATGACACCATAGTACGTAATTGTATCGATGCAACTATTTGTATCTTTTGAACTAGATTGACAAACTGTAACTGACTCAATTAAAACACCACTATTCTGTGTAGATTTCTCAACATCCTTTATATGATAACGCTGATCATTGATGATGTATGCATTATAGCTCATAGCTTGCCTTCAAGGACCACATGCAAGGCATTTTAATGTCATTGATATGTCGTTTCTATTTTCTTCCTCAATCTGTTTAGAAATTAAAAAATATCAATTAATGGGAGTTCAAGAAACAAAATAAAATAAAGCATAGATCCCACAATGCTACTATATTGGAACCTTTTGTTCAAACCAACTGGAAAACTCTTCTGAATGTCTCTTCTAAAGTAAACCTTCATTTCTTGAGAGTCTCTTATCCGAATGTTTAAACTCAGCTAAGTGCAAACTAAAAGAAAGGAGATAATTAAAAAAGGTGATTACCGGCTTCTCATCTAAAGAAATTTTAAATTAAAAGACTTACTGTAAATATGGTTCTACTTCAGCTGTATTAAATAACACATATTGATGAGCACTTTCCAATCTCTCATCTGTTAACTCAATTATTGATCCTTTAGAGATTGGTCGGCCTTCAAGTATCATATCATGCATGTACTCTTCATTTCTCCTTTGGTGGCAATCCATATCTGCTACTTGCTTTATGCATCTACTAAAATAACTCATGCATTCATCGGCAAGATAGTATTTAACAATACAACCTTCTGGTCTTGCACGAGTCCTAACATATCCTTTTAACTTCTTCATTTCTCTATAAATACAATCAAACATTATGTCAACACAAGAGGCTTTTTTACTTAAACTAACACAAAAGAATTATTAATTTATATATATATATTGACAACCTTTCAAAAGGATACATCCAACGATATTGAACCGGCCCACACAATCTTGCTTCGCATCCTAAGTGGATTGGCAAATGAACTATTATATCAAAGAATGTGGGAAAAAAAAAAACCTTTCAAACATGCACACAATTTCAACAATATCCTCCTCAAGTGCCTCAAGTTTCTCTCGATCATGGACTCTTTGACACAAATCATTGAAAAATACACATAACCTGAATATTGCATTCCTTGGTCCTTTTGGAAGTAAGCCTCATAAAGCTACAGGCAACAACTGTTGCATTAACACATGAAAATCATGAGACTTGAGGCCTGAAATTTTACAATCTTCCATTGAAATACAACTCCCAATGTTTGAACTATAACCATCAGGCAATTTCAAATCTAACAATCTTTTGCAAAAGGTTTGTTTTTCTACCCTTGATAATGTATGTAGTACTGGTGGAAAAAAGTACTTTTTTCACACACATCTGGATGTAAATCTTTTCTTATTTTTAATTCCTTCAAATCCATACGAGAATGAAGGCCATCCTTTGATTTTCCCTTTATATTGAGCAGAGTCCCAACTATGCTATCACAAACATTCTTCTCTATATGCATCACATCCAAATTATGATGCAACAAAAGATGCTGAAAAATCAAGAACAATAAGAGTATCATGAGAAATTTATTTAGGCATTATCAACATAATTACAGAAAATTTATTCAATAGCATCATACCTGCCAATATGGTAAGTTAAAAAATATTGACTTTTTTTTCCACACCGAGTATTTTTTTATCTTCCTTTTGTTCTTTCTTGAACCTTTTCCCCAATCAAAACTATGTCTTTTACCTCATTTAAAATTTGTGTTCCAGACATTATTCTAGGCCTTTCCTCAAGTTCTTTTTGACTATCAAACCACGACATTTTGAATCGAAGGGAATGGCCAGAAGGAAGGAAGCGTCTATGACCCACATATACAGTTTTTTTACTGTATTTTAACCTTTTTGAGCATGTATTAGAACTGCATATAGGACACGCTGCCTTACCTTTTGTGGCACATCCTGCCAAGTTGCCATATGCTGGAAAATCGTTAATTGTCCACATCAAAATTGCTTTCAAGTTGAAAATTGTCCTAGTGAATGCATCATAAACCTCCACACCATTCTCCCATACCTGTTGTAGATCATCTATTAGCAGTTGTAAATAAATATCTATGTCATTACCAGGTTGTTTAGGCCCCTGGAATCAACAATTTTAACATTATAAATTCTTTTCTCATGCACAACCATGGTGGGAGATTGTAAGTCACTAACATTACTGGCCAGCAACTATATGTTAAACTACGAATACCAAAAGGATTAAACCCATCCACTGCTAGACCTAACCATAGGTTTTTAGGATCTTTGGAGAACGAAGGCCATTTTTTATCAATTGTCTTCCAAGCTAAGCTATCCACTGGGTGCCCCATTTTATCATCATTACTTTTATGATCATAATGCCATCTCAATTGTTCTGCCATTTTTGGTGACTCAAACATCCTTCTAAACCTTGGTATTATGGGAAAATAAGTCAACAGTTTTGCTGGACTTCCTTTATAAATATTTTTATTTTGACCATCTAACTTCCATCTAGAAGATCCACATTTAGGACATGTTTCACTTTTCTCTAGGTCATTTCTAAACAAGCAACAGTCATTAACACAAGCATGTATCCTTATAGAATCTAGTTGAAATGGTTTCAATAACATTTCAACTGAATGAGTAGAATTCAGTATAGTATTTAATTCGGGTAACATATCACACAAAATCTCTAAGAGGTTGTCAAAACTCTTATTTGAGTATCCGTACATAGTCTTGTGCTTATATAAGACAGCCGTTGCAGATAACCTAGTGTACTTTGAGCAACCTGGGTAAAATGGGATTTCAACATCTTCTACAAAATTCATTGGGCAGTTATCTTGCTGCTCATCAACATTTTCATGAATACCTCTATAATGGTCATCTACATCTTTAGACATGCTATATGTATTAGTCATTTCCACATCAGTACCTTTTTTCCCTAACTGTTCCCCATGCCATATCCAAGTAGTGTAAGACATATCCATATCGTTTTTCAACAAATGCAATACAATTGTTTCATCATTTTGATGACATAGGTTTTGACATTTTTTACATGGACATCTCACTAAACCTTGGTTTTCTACATTTAATGTTGCATTTTCCACAAACTTTTTTACTCCTTCACGATATTCTTTTGTATTTCTACAAATAAACGTAAAATATCAATTAAAATTAATAACATTATAAGAAAATAGTAAATACATAATTGTTATTTGGCAAGTTAAAAAACCTTTTAAGTTGAACCCAAGTTTTGTCTATCATCTTAAAGTCCTCACTTGACCTGAGACCATGGAGCCATGAAATATATAAAAAAGAAAGGATATTTTTATTTTTTTTACACCTAAAAGGAAAAAAATACAAGTAATAGAAAGCTTAAAGCTTTGTATTATTTTTATTATTCCTTTTGCTCTTTTAAAGCACATAACAAGCTTAAAGTTTTATACATACATGATAGATTGATTTGAGAAGATGAACTTTAAGTTGAACCCAAGTTTTTTCTATCATCTTAAAGTCCCCACTTGACCTGAGACCATGGAGCCATGAAATATATAAAAAAGAAAGGATATTTTTATTATTTTTACACCTAAAAGGAAAAAAATGCAAGTAATAGAAAGCTTAAAGCTTTGTATTATTTTTATTATTCCTTTTGCTCTTTTAAAGCACGTAACAAGCTTAAAGTTTTGTACATACCTGATGGATTGATTTGAGAAGATGAACTTTAATTCAGCTACTTTTGACCGATTAGGAAAAGAGGAAAAGAGAAAGTTTAGAGCTGCAGAGAGAAAAAGATGAAAGGGATTTGGAGAAAAAATAATAGAAAGCTTTTGGGTTTTTTCTTGGGATGGGAAGAATGGGCGCCAATATAGAAAAGTTAGCGCCATTTTAGAGATTCTTTTATAATTAAATTTTATAACACTTTATAAAAAGTTATAAAGTAACTTTTCAATATTAATTTTATAACTTCTTTACAATCACGCTATCCTATGCATATATTTATTTAGAATTTTTTTAAAATGTCATAATAAAATGTTATAATATGGGCGCCAATCTAATGAAATTTGGTGCCTAAAAAAGCATTTTTTTAATATTTTTTTTATTTCTATAGCATTTTATAAATGTCATAATTTGTTTTTTCCAATAGCTTTTACAAAAAAATGTCATAAAAACTATTAAGTAACAATTTATTTTATAACTTTTTTTACAAAATGCTATGCTAACTAACTTTTTATAACTTTTAAAAAATATGTCACAATAGTAATGTATATACATCTAATAAAATTTCAGTTTAATACCAATTTTTATGAAAAATGCTATAAAATGTATGATTGTGATGATATTTGATATAAAACGCTATAAATTAGTGCTATAACAAATCATATTTGTTGTAGTGGCCCCCACAGATGCATTATAGAGATTTAATTTAAATTTTCTTCTTTAAAGCTTGAGTGAAGGCAGTCTTTCTCCCAGGAGTGGACTGACGTCTCTCGAATATTTAAAAGAGTTAAAATCTAGGTTAGACGATATTATAGAAGATTTGATATAAACTGATCTCAGTAATTATATGATTATAAGTATCTTAAGTAATAGTCTCATAAATAAATACATATATATATATATATATATATATATATATATATAGGGAATTGTTCCAGTCCTGGATTGGAACAGTTTTCGGGACAAAGATTAGTGGCTGCACATGGTGGCCCACCATGTGCCAACAAATTTAAAAAAAAAAAAAAAAAGAAGCCACCAGCGGCCGTTGGATTTCAATCCAACGGGCCCTTGTGGATTCCCGGACAATGTTCCAATTCAGGAGTCCCGGATTGGATCACTGTCCTATATATATATGTATATCCATAACAATCTCTCTTAAAGACAAAAATATTTTGAAAAGTATGATTTTACAAATTAAAACCCATAATTATAAAATGATTAAAGGGTCTATCCCAGTTGCCTTAATATTTAAAATCTCATATAAGGCAATGGTCTCTGCATTTAGTACACAGCATAAGTTCCAGTCAAAAAGAGATGAAACTCTTCTCTTGCAGACCGACTTGTCTAAAGCAAACACTGTCATTCCAAAACCAATCCAATGGAAAGATGTCAATCTTCCAGAGGAATGGATTCTTGAAAGAGCCACTGCACCAGTGATTCCGAAACAACTTGAGCCAAATACAGAGTTGCAAAATATGACTCAGTATTCCGATGGTAAAGTTAAACTATCATTCAGAAGATCTACCTCATCTAGGTTTTCTGATAAAGAGTCGTGCTGAAGCATTCATTCATTAGAAAGGAAATTTACAAAAATACCCTATGTTATAAATCTCCCTTTTCAACCTATAAAGAGTCAACCTAGATTTTCTACTTCAGATATACCTAGTACCTCCATTCGTTCAGTTGATTATACCACTAGTGTTCCTCATCCTATTTACACTAGTAATCTACGTGAACAGAGTCAGGAAGAGAAGGAACCTTCTCCTCCAACATCTCCAACGTTTTCTGCTGTTACAGAAAATGTCATAAATGTCATTGAAAAAGAATTTGAACTAGATAAAACTTTTCTTCATAACGATTTTTATTCTGATTTAAACAAAGAAAAAAGACTTTGGTTTTTCAGACATTTTCTAAATGAAAGAAAAGAAATCCAACAAATTTAATATGAATTTGTGAATCATCATAAAATTCATATATTATTTTTTGATTGGTTCGAAATATACTCTTCTGAGAACAACATTAATTATCCTTTTAAAGAGTCAAACCCTATTACTATTAGGAAGAAAGTCCCTGAATGGAAACTTTCTGATAGTGATAGAACCATAGAATCTGAGCATCCACCTCTTCGGAGTTTAACCATAGATCATGGTGAACATCCTATTCAAATCAGAGCTTCACCTTATAAAATACCAAAGCCAAATGATTCTGATGTGAATTTAAGTAGTATTATTCAACAAAATAATTTCTGTAATACTAACTTAAATACTATTGGAAAGCAGTTGACTAGGATAGAAAACCAATTCTAAAAGTCAACCATTTCTGTTTCATCCATTTCCCATATTCCTTCAAAATCGGATTATGACAAAAAGCTTAAGGAACTTATTTTCAAACCTTTTCAGGTCTCGAAAACTAGCCAAAAGCTTATTCAAGAGTCAAAATCAGATTTTGGCAAAGCCATTAGAGATCAACTAGATAGGATAGAAGCTGCTTCTTCCTCATCTAGCAAAGTTCAAATAGACCCTAATACTCCTTAATCCAGTAGCAAGATTGGGGTATTAGAACATGACCAAATGTCTATAGCTTCTTCTGATATAGATGCCTTTCAAGAAGAGTCATCTATTCCTAAAGCCAATAAAATCCATTGGGATTTAGCCCTTCCTACTGCCAGGACTCCACCAGATCTAGCCATAGATAATAGACCAAGTGCCTTAAATCAATCTCGCTTTAATGCATCTTCCGTCTATGAGTGGAATATTGATGGTATGTCCGAATACAATATTCTAGGATTGTTGCAACAGATGACCATGGCAGCTAATGCCTATAAAACCCAATCGGGAACTTCTAATAGAGCCATAGCAGAAATTCTCATTGCTGGTTTTACAGGTCAACTAAAAGGTTGGTGGGACCACCTCCTTACCAATCAGCAACAATTAGATATTGTAAATTCCATCCAAAGTGATCAAAATGTTATCCCCATTCTTGATGAATTCAATAGTCCAATACAAGATGCTGTGGCTACCCTAATATTGACTATTTCCCTTCATTTTATAGGTGACCCTTCGCACCTTAGAGACAAAAATGCTGAGTTACTACATAATTTACGATGTAGGAAACTTAGTGAATTCCAAAACTACAAAACCTCTTTCTTTACTCGGCTCTTTCTCAGAGATGATGCAAACCATATTACTTGAAAAGAGAAATTCTTAGCAGGTTTACCTACCCTTTTAGGAGAAAAGGTTAGGAATTCCATCAAAGCCCTTTACGATAATCATATTCCTTATGACGAGCTCACCTACGGTGAACTAGTCAGTTTTGTCAACAAAGAAAGTTTAAAGATCTGTTAAGATTTGAAGTTACAGAAACGGCTCAAATGGGAGCTTAGGCAGTCTAAACTTGAATTATGTGGTTTTTGTAAACAATTCAATTATGACCCTTTTAAAACTTCTACTTCCAAAGATTGTGATGGTAAGTGTTCTTCCAAACCTTACAAGGAACATTACAGATCTAAAGCTCATAAGAAACCCTTTCATAACTTTAGAGAACTTCCTTACAAGAAACCTTCGAGGCCTTATAAGAAACCCAAATTCTCTAAAAGGAAAGAATTTAGAGCCAAACCAAAGACTCATTTCAATTACAAAGAAGCTATATGTCACAAGTGTGGTATAAAAGGTCATACTGCAAAATATTGCAGAATGAACAAAAAGCTTCATAAACTTGATCTTGAGGAAGAAATCCTTTCCAAATTGGACCCTCTCCTTATCGAGTCTTCTGATTCTGAGTCTTCCATGTCGGGAGATAGTGACCCCTACCAAGTTGATGAGTTGATTGATTCAGGTACCTCTGCATATAGCAGTAACGATTCTGAAACAGATTCTTATTTAAAGAAAATAAATGTTTTGACTAAAGACCAAGAAATTTTTCTTGAACTTGTAAAGTATATTTCTAACCCTGTTCTTCAAAAGGAATATCTTGATAAACTTTTGAAAACACTGGATTTGAATAAACCTGAATCTTCTAAAGCTCCTGTGGTTAAAAAGAATTCTTATGGCCTTACTGAGATTTTGGGTAATAAAAAAGCGAAAAAACCAATTTCCAATATTCAAGATCTTCAGAAAGAAATTATAGATATTAAACTTGAGATTAAGGATTTGAAAGAAAAACAAAAATGTGATTCTCAAACTATTCAACTTCTTTTACAAAAGCAATTAGAAAACAATTCTGATAAGGAAGCAGAGTCTGATGGTGATAATGACCAAAATTTAGAAAACATTGAATCTGTTCCAAATGATTTCTTATTTGTTCTAAAACAAATCACCACCAGAAAATATTTGATTAAGATTTCATTGATTTTTTCCAAAGATTTTTCAATTGATGCCATTGCCCTTTTTGACACGGGTGCTGATTTAAATTGCATTAGAGAAGACATTGTGCCAAAACGTTTCCATGAGAAAACAAAAGAAAGACTTTCTACCGCCAATAATTCAAAACTTAGAGTCAGTTCTAAAGTTGAAGCCTCTATTCTTAATAATGATTTTGAATTCAAAACCTCTTTTGTTCTTACAAATGATATCCATCATGCAATTATTTTAGGAACTCCTTTTATCAATCTCATAACTCCTTATACTGTTAATTATGATAGTATATCTTTTAAAGCTAAAAATAAAAAGCTTGTTTTTCCTTTTATTGAAAAGCCTAAAACAAGAAATTTAAATATTGTCAAAGCTTGTTATGTTTACCAAAATCAGATTAATAATATTCTCAAATCAAAAGAACATAATTTAATGTTTTTACAAAAGGATTTGAGTTTACAAAGAATTGATAGACAATTACAAAACGATTTTATTTAAAGAAAAATATCTGATTTCAAAGATCTTATTCAAAAAGAAATATGTGCTGATCTACCCGCTTCTTTTTGGAATAGAAAACAACACCTGGTGGATTTGCCATATGAAATTTTTTTTGATGAAAGACAAATACCCACTAAAGCTCGACCAATTCAAATGAATATGGATTTAGAACGAAATTGTAAAGAAGAAATAAAAGATCTAGAAACAAAAGGACTCACTGTAAAATCTAGATCACCTTGGTCATGTGCCGCGTTTTATGTTAATAAAAATTCTGAGATCGAACGTGGAACTCCTAGACTTGTGATAAATTACAAGCTCTTAAATAAAACTTTAAAATGGATTAGGTACCCAATACCTAATAAAAAGGATTTACTTCAAAAACTGCATTCTGCTTTCATTTTTTCAAATTTTGATATGAAATCGGGTTTTTGGTAAATTCAAATTCATCCAAAAGACCGTTACAAAACTGCTTTTACTGTTCCATTCGGACAATATGAGTGGACTGTTATGCCATTTGGCTTAAAAAATGCACCTTCAGAATTTCAAAGAATTATGAATGATATTTATAACCCTTTTTCTGAGTTTTGCATTGTTTATATCGATGATGTTTTGATTTTTTCTCAAACCATCGACCAACATTTCCGACATTTAAAGACTTTTTATTTTGCCACCAGAAAGGCTGGACTGGCAATTTCTAGTTCTAAAGTCTCTTTATTCCAAGCAAAAATAAGGTTCCTAGGTCACAATATTTCCAAAGGAACCATTACCCCAATAGATCGATCACTTGCATTTGCTGATAAATTTCCTGATCAGATTCTTGATAAAACACAATTGCATAGATTTCTTGGTAGCTTAAACTATGTTCTTGATTTCTGTCCAAATATTAATAGGATGTCTAAACCTTTACATGATAGATTGAAAAAGAATCTTGTTGCATGGACGAACGAACATACAAAAGTTGTTAGGCTTATTAAGGCATCTGTTAAAAGCATCCCATGTCTTTCTCTTGCAAATCCTGCATTACCTAAAATTATTGAAACTGATGCATCCGACTTAGGATATGGAGGTATTTTAAAGCAAAAGGAACATGATAAAGAACAGATAATACAATATGTTTCTGCACATTGGAATGAATGCCAGAGAAACTATTCTACTATTAAAAAAGAAATTCTTTCGATTGTTTTATGCATTTCAAAGTTTCAAAGTGACTTATTAAATCAAAAATTTTTACTTAGAATTGATTGTAAAGATACAAAACATGTTTTAGAAAAAGATATTCAAAATATTGCATCAAAACAGATTTTTGCACGATGGCAAGCTATTTTAAGTGTTTTTTATTTTGATATTGAATTTATTAAAGGTGATACAAATTCAATTCCCGATTTTCTAACCAGAGAGTTTCTCCAAAACAGATAATACCGCCCAAAAAGAAAGACAAAGGCAAAGCAGTCCTCAAAGACCCAATGCTACTAACACCATCCAAAGACTCCCCACCTAAAGAAAAATTATTATCTTCTGCCATGCCCATCAAATCATGGATTGACATGATCGAAGATGAAGAAGCCCATTCCAAAGCCCTTACCACCCATGAGCAGGTAAATTTATGGATGCAATCCCTTACAAAATCTCCTGAGCTTATACTCGCTTTACAAAATATTTCACAAAGTCAAACTTCTTCCAAAGATGTTAGTAAAACAGAAAAATATGTTTCTAAAGAACTTTCAAAACCTTCTTCACAAAATGTGGTTGTTTCTAGTGAAAGCTCATCTTCTCAGATTGTTCTTTCCCAACCAACTCCTTCAAAGAAAACCTCCGATTGGTTTGATAAAAATCATTTTCAAAATATTATTTCTGTCGAAGATGGTTTTTACCATACTGATCCATTCCAAGCTATTTCGAAATTTTTCCCCAAAGGCTAGTTTTTCAAACCTTAGGATTTGACAAAACCCCAGTCTTATTATCAAAGTATTTTAGAAATAACTAAGTCAGTCAAATTCAAACATTTCTTTCTCAGTGAAGCTCATTCTGAGCCGGCCTACTCCACGGCCACTATCCTAAAAGTCTTGAGCCCAAATCAGTGGGGTAACCAACTTCACAAATCTAAATCTTTCCCTCCAAATTTTCAAATGCGTCTACCACACTGTTTAACATATTCCTATTGGGATTACCAACAGGCTTGGTTTAACACGTTTTTTCTTCAGAATCCAAAGAAATCCCATTCCTTGTTATTTTTCTTTAACTCTAAAATAACCGTCCAAAGTCTCCCAAATTGGTTTCACAATGGTGGAATTATTTTGGTCCCATGCCCCAAATCTTAACACCTAATGCCACCCATTGTTAAATCTCTTTAAAGACCATTATACCCCTTCTGCATCTGAAAAAAGGTTTACACCATTCCTTTGTTTCTGCACCAACTTCTTTTTGCCCTGGATATGGATGTGGAATTTCAGATTTTATACTCATGAAAACCAACTTATCATTCAAAGAACCTTCAAAGTAAAATGGTGGTCCAAATTTGATGAACAAGCCAAATTAACTGATACTCTTATCAGAAATTAGCTTTGTTCAAAAGGTTACTTAGCCCCGACTATTAAAGACTCCAAAACCCAACAAACTTTTCTTACCCAAAAATCCAAAGCTCAATCCCTTTTAGCCAACGCCAAAACAGAAGATGAATATTTCAAAGCCATGGAACACCTTCTCGCTTCACGATCAAAATCCTCAGTAGCAAAGTCCTCTGAAGATAATGAAGATGAAGAAGAGGAAGAACCATTCATTTACCTCGGAGACGATAACGAAGATGATTGCTTCGGCATTCTCTCTCCGATAAAGTATTGTAAATAATTGTTCTTAATTGTTCTTAGTTTAAGTTTGCAATTAAAAAAAAAAAGTACAGATTTTCCATTTGTATTTTCCTATTTTTCGGGTGGTCCGCTGGACACAAGTGAGAGCGCACATGTCTCTTCACCCGTATTTGTATTTTGTATTTTGTATTTCATTTTGTAATCCATATGTACAAAGCAACAGTCTACAGTAAAGATTTCCAAAGATTACTGTATGCTACAGCTTCGCTACAGTTAAAAGCTACAGTCCCACTACAGTAGAGGAGGTACAGAATCAAGTGGTCAAGACTATTTTGTATTTAAAGAAGGAGGAAGACTCAGACTCCTCAGAATGCAATTTTAGTTTCTCTTTCTTCTTCTTCTTCTTTCTCTTCTCTCTTTTTTCTTCTCTCTCTCTTAGGTTTGAAGAAAATCCTCTGTATTCAAGGAATTTTTCTTAAGTTCCTTGTTTTCATATTATTTTCCGATTCCCATCTATAAAGCTGTCGGATACAAGCAATAAATGTAAAGCATTTAAATTTCATTTATTTAAAGCAATTTCAATTTCATGTATATTTAAATTTCCGCACTTTAAATTTCTGCAATTTACTTTTATGTAAATTTAAATTTCTGTAATTTTACTTTAAAGCAATTTAAACTTCAGTCATTTAATTTTTAAAAGCATGCTCTGCAGACTGATCTCTATCAGATCTGCCATAAAACCTGTTACGTTCCTCTAAGGCAAAGAGACCGGATCTCTATCCTTAGTTGTATTTCTCTTCTCCCCCCTCCTTCAGAGCACCATTTTCGGGATCCGGATCTGGTACTGTGTTTGTACCCAAGCCTTAGATGTATGTGTTGCTAGGTTTGCTAAAGAATTTAATTTATATCTGGTAAAATATCTTTAAAATTAAACAACCGCGTTTAAAGAATTTAATTATTATTTGGTAAAACAAAATTGATTTTGGTATATAAGCTGGACACTCGAGGATGCGGGCTACTGGTCCAAAGCGCTATTAAAGATCGGCTTTAAAATACCTAAGCCGGAGCGATTCCTCAGATAACAACGCTACGTACCATATCAAGTTTAAAAATTTGACCAACCACGTTCCAAAGCAAATCTTTTAATTTCTAAAGCAATCCTAATTTAGATCTGGTAAAGCTAGTTACTAAAAAGAAACAACCGCGTTCCAAATTGTTGTATTAAAGCAATCAGTAGAGAATTATTTTGAATACACATCCACCCTTCGATCATATTTCCTTCTGGTATATATATATATATAGGGAACTGTTCCAATCTAGGAGTCTCGGATTGGAACAGTTTCCGGGACAAAGCTTAGTGGTTGTTTTCATAATTTGCAGCCAACAAATTAAAAAAAAAAAACACCAGTCCAACGGCCCCTTGTGGATTCCCGGACAATGATCCAATCCGGGAGTCCCGGATTGGATCACTGTCCTATATATATATATATATATATATATATATATATATATATATATATATATATATATATATATATATATATCCGTAGCTCATATTTTCAACAGTAATTGGAGAAATATAAGCAAATTATGAAAACAAAATGATGTTTTACTTCGTAAAGTTCAATTAGGACATTGTCACGTGACTCTTGAGAATCGTAAGGGCAAAGATGATGAAAAAACTAGGTTAGGCGGTGTTATATAAGATTTGATATAAATTGATCTCAGTAATTATATGATTGTAAGTATCTTGAGTAATAATCTCATAAATATATATATATATATATATATATATAGGGAATTGTTCCAATCTGGGAGTCTCGGATTGGAACAGTTTTCAGGACAAAGCTTAGTGGCTGTTTTCATAATTTGCAGCCAACAAATTGAAAAAAATAAACCACCAGTCCAACGGCCCCTTGTGGATATACAAGTATTATCAATAATATTAACAAGTAAATTTTATACAACTATCGTTAATTATTAATTAAACAAACAAAAACCCAACTATAGTAAGCAATCATTAGGTTAAAATCATTAAGGAAAAATAAACAAAATCAATAATATTAAATTTAAATAAATATCAATAATATTAAACTTGAAAATTATAAAATTTTTACTTATTAAAAACTTATTGTGTATATGCTACAGTGAGATAGGTTAGGTTTAGGAATTTGAAACTTTGACTTAGATATATCTATGATTAAATTTTTTTAATGTAATTTTTGTGATTAAAATTAAAAATATAAATAATTAAAATAAAAAATGCAGATTGGCGAATACCTGTGCTAGTGCCCATTGGATTGTTTTCTCAATGCCAACCCCATCCACACCCCGTAGCAGGTTTAAGTTTAAAATACCAAACCCAATCACAACCAGTAAAATTACTTGCAGTGCGCGGGTTTTGCGGCTAGGTTTGGGCAAGTTTACAGGTTGGCAAATAATTTTCTCATCCCTATTAGAGATCCCTAGCCATATTAAGGTCAAGGAGAAGCTAAAAGACAAACAAAAAAAAAAAACCACACACACACAAATACACATACACCAATACAATGTATTTGGTCATTTAGTATATTAAAATCTATGATTTTTAATGTTTTAACTTATCTCTGATTTTGATACACACACACAGAGACACGCACACACATTTGGTTAAACAAATTATCCAATGTTACTTTATTTTAACTTAAAAGATGAGGATATTCATATTAACATAACTCTTTTCTACACCAACTTAATTCTTTTAAAAAAAATTAAGTAAATGAAATATATATTGTGATTTAAATAAACTTGAAGGCAAGCTTATTTAATATACGCCTTAGAATTTACTTGTGGAGGTGTGATTCGGGACAGTTCTGGTAGTTTTCATGGGTCAATTTCGCTCTCCTCTAGATAGATATAGGACCATATTTAAAACGAAGATTATATATGGGGATTAATTTATTTTTATCATTGAGCATGATTATGATCGTCGGTGGCAGAGTCTTTGCATAGAATGGGAGTCCATGTTAGTGTTCTTGCATTTGCATAATAGAAGATGTTGATGCTGAAATCTGGTCATCCTTTGCCCGACCTGATCGTTTAACCAACGTTTGTGTTGTCCATGAAGGGAAGGTTGCACTCTCCCTGCTCTAGCAATTGCCCGTGCTCCTGGGACCCAAATCACATTTTCTCTCCTCTTCAAGCCTGCGCTCACAGAAACAAGTCAAAGACGCCGGTAGTTTTGCCGACGTAAACCCTTTGATGCCTAAGTTAGAACAAGGTGTTTACGGGTAAACTGTATGATTTAAGCGAGTAAACTAAATACAATATTCTCGACACAATCTGTATCGAAGATTTCTGTAAAATGAGTCATGATTTCAATCTTGCAGAGTTTTCCCCTCTCTCTCAATTTTTTCATCCCTTTCTTCATCGGTCTCTTGGCTTCTTATAGCCATCATCCCACGTTTTTTGAGTCTTCTTCGTGCCCCTTATTTTCGGGTGATGACAGACCCTTTGGGTCTCCAACCACCGAAAACGTGGGATGTCACGTTCTCCCCAGCGGTTCTGGCCATAGCGAAACTGTCGCGATTTCGTGAGATCGTGTCCTCTTTCTTTAGGTGATGAGACTTGGTCGGTACGTATCTCTGGTCGGTGCTTGTTTCTAATTGGCACATACTCGTACAAGATATTTTACCAGGATTATGCTCATGTCGTTCAGCTAGGGAGATTCGCCTCAGGGTGAGGGATGAGGACATAGCTGAGCTGGTATTTTCATTACTCAATACCAGTCCCCCAGTTTCTAGTCTTGCTAGTGAAACGAGTCAAGATCAGAAACTAAGAATTGGATCTGGCTAACCTCGGGCAACATCCCTCTAGTCTTTGTTTTATTGTAATGAACCTGAGGTGTTGTCTTTTGTTTAGAGAATTTTTTGCCCGAGTATGGGCCTTCGTGAGCGTATCCAATACGCAGCTGGGCTGACACTTCATCAGGTCGTCTTAATGGTCAGTGACGTGTCAATTTTTGCCCTTTTATATTTGAAATTTGAAATGGCGGCTTATTTATCCCCGATACGCGACGTTTGAGCTGACATCCGTGTAACTTAAACGCCTTTGTTCCCCCTTTCATCTTAAATCCCTAAATTGGAATTGCCATTGCGTTTCGTTATCTATCATTTTGCTGTAAACCAACTCTTTCTTTGGACCTTAATCGTGCTTTCCGCACCGGAGACTTCCTTTTACCGGGCTCTTTCTCCGTCATGGCAACGCCACTAGTGTCGATCCATTCCAAGTATCGCCTTTAACTTCTTTTTTGGTTGTTGTTGCTTGGGTTATGTATTGTCCATTTTGTACTAATATACTTAGATTTATTGTACTTTTCCTTTTAAGATTTTACTATGTCAAGACGAAGGGGAAAATTAATTGTAGATGAGAGTGATGAAGAGGTAGATGATTCATACCCCAACATGTTAAGACCCACTGATCCCCCATACCATTCTAGCAGTGTAGGCCCTTCCTATAATATGAATACCCTCGTCCCAAGACCATTTTGTCTTCCCCTGATTATGAGCCTATAGGAAATCGTGGTGGACCAGCGTCAGGTTCTGGTGAAAATCACGGTTTTGAGGGGGTTGGGGTCCCTAATGAAGAGGGTGATGGTGAGGAGAGCAATTCCGAGCCGAGTAGACCCTCTAAGAAGAGAAACTTCGGTCATAAGATGTAGGCATATGCTTACCCCATTGACTATATTACTTGTGCCACTACCCACATCGACCTGCTCAAGGTAAGAAACCTTTATAATATCCCTAAGACGTCCTCTTTGCTATCCCTGTGAAAGGTGATGTTCCCAGTCGGCCTCATAAGGGGTATGTGACGCTGCATCTAGAGAGTTTCAAGTTAGAAGCTCGGTTGTCCCTTTAACCTTATTTTGCCAGGATATTGGGTGGCATGCATCTAACTCCAGGTCAGCTTCACCCGAACGGGTGGAGGGTTCTTTCGGCCTTGTTTGTTCTATGGGAAAGGTGTGGGCACGGGGAGCCTTCTCTGGTAGAAGTAAAACATTTGTACCAGCTGAGGAGCAGCCCAAATGAAGCAGGCTGGTACTACTTTATGTCAAGATCTGCGAAGAGGAAACCTATCACCAGCTTTCCTTCCTCGTGTAAAAATTGGAAGAACAAATTTTTCTTTGCTGGGAGAAATTGGTGTCCAGCGATCCATTCGCTTGGTGGTGATATGCACATTTTAACGCGTTTTATCACCCTAGGTCGTTTATTTTTCTATACACTTTATGTCTCTGGTTGTCACTTATTTGGTTATTTAACCTTATTTATTCTTTCAGATCCGCTGCTTAAGGTGGAAACTGCTCTGGTGAACAAATCTACCTGTCACGATCTCCTATCGTCAACAAATCTTGTTGGGTTGGGTCTAGTAGACATAGCTGCCGGGATGGATAACAAGATCCTTAGCGCTATGTCAAAGAAACGTACTCGGAGGTCAGATGACTCCAACAATCCCCTCTCCCCTAAAGAAAACCAATGTTGGTTCTTTTAAATCTCCTGCTCTTGCTCTGCCCTCTCCTCCACCTTGAAAGAATGGCGGAGAGAAGGTTTGCGACAAGAGTCCTAAGGTCAGAATTCAATCTGGAGATCGATCCTCTCCTCTTCTGCCTGGGGATCAGGGTAACTACTTGACCCCGTACCAGAGGGTCTATGGCAAATCAGTGGGACCCAAAATGGTCAAGGATTTGAGAGCATGAGTCTTAATGAATTGGCTGGTTCTATTCAGAGGATCTCTTTTAAGCTGGCCACTTTGGTTTCTTGCTACAAGAATATGTTTACGTGCCATGAGAGGAAGTTTTAAGCGAAGAATCAGGACCTGAAGAAAAAGACTGAGTCCGCTGATCACTCGAGGGAGAAGCTGCTCGATCTACACAAACAGATCATGGACCTAGAGGAGAAAGTGGCCATTACTGAGTCTCAACTCTTCCAAGCTCGAGAGCGAGTTGGGTGACTTGAAGTATGATCTCTAGGCTACACAAAGTGAGAGAGATACTTTGAAGACGGCCTACGAGGAGCAAATCAAGTCCTTGAACGAGTAGATAGCCGAGCTGAAGGGTAAATCTACTGATGTGGATGACCGACTGGATGTAAAGTATAACTCTGGGCTCGCCTTTTGCTACAAGTGCATCATGTTTGTGCTCAAGGAAGAATATCTAGAGCTTAACATGAGCAAGCTGGAGGCGGGAATGCAGAAGTATATAGCTGAGTCAGATCAGGGGGATAAGGACAATGAGGACCAGGATCAAGTTAAGGCTCCTTCAGGCGGGGAGTAGAAGAATGAAGCAGGGGATCATGCTTTGGGGGCAGGGTAGGGGTCAACATCTGCTTCTCCAGAAGTTGCTAGTCCTTTTCCTTCCGAGATTACTGATCCTTCTTCTACTAAGGCTGCTGAGCCTTACAAACCCTAAACTAGTTTTCTATGTAAATTTTAAATTTTTGTTTGTTTGCACATGTTTGAGCGTTTATAAACCTTTAATGATTTCCGGCTGCTTTCTTGCCATAGTTATGCTTATGGGTTATTTCTGCAAATTGCCTTAAAAAATATGTATGCATGTCTTTAAGTGAACGAGGAGAAATAGGCGATTCCTTGCCTTAAAGATGTCATAGAATTTTGCCTACTGGTCATTTAGAAGACCAAGCGGGAATGGGCACTCTTTTACCTTAGCAAATTTTGCAAGATATGGCTGCTGGTCTTTCAAACAACCGAGCATGAGTTGACACATTTTTACCTAAGTGAAATTTTTTAGAATTTGTCTACTGGTCCTTTAGGCAACCAAGCAGGAATTGGCACTTGCTTGCCTTAACAAATTTAGTAGACCTTGCCTGCTGGTCCTTTAGACGATCGAGCAGGAATAGGCACTTGCTTGCCTTAATAAATTTAGTAGACTTTACTTGCTGATCCTTTAGACGACCGAGCAGGAATAAACACTTGCTTGCTTTAACAAATTTAGTAGACTTTGCCTGCTGGTCCTTTAGACGACCGAGTAGGAATTGGACACTCTTTTACCTTAGCAAATTTTGCAAGATATGGTTACTGGTCCTTCAAACGACCAAGTAGGAGTTGACACATGTTTGCCTTAGTGAAATTTTGTAGAATTTGCCTACTGGTCCTTTAAGCGACCGAGTAGGAATAGGCACTTGTTTGCCTTAATAAATTTAGTCTAACAAGGGAATTTTGTGCTGAACTCATCTTTATTGAACTTTAAATGGATTACAAGAGGCGTAATACATATGTGTGCCACAATTCATCATGCATTTAATAGAAATAGCTTGGAAGAATAAAATTTGGTAAAATATTTCGCTTACTGGAAATATTTCTTCAAGTGCTCATTCCATGATCTCTTTACATCTCGTCCATCTGGGTAGGCCAGCTTATAAGCTCCTGGGCCAGTTGTTCGTACTACCCTGTACGGGCCCTCCCATTTCGGGCTAAGAACGCCATGGTTAGGATCTCTTGTGTTCTGGTTCACTTTTCTAAGTACCCAATCTCCTGCTCAGAATTGCCTCCTGCATACATTCTTGTTGTAGTACCGCATGATTCTTTGTTGGTATTAGACCACTTTCTGAGAGGCCCCTTCTTTTTTTTCCTCCAACAGGTCTAGGCTCATACAGATCTACTCGTCATTTTGTTCCTCATCGAAATACTCTACCCGATGTGTTCCCACCCCAATTTCTGCTGTGATTACTTTCTCATGACCGAAAGCTAAAGCAAACAGGGTTTCTCCCATGGCAGTTTTGTGAGTAGTCGATAGGCCCATAACAATCCTGGTAGCTTGTCGACCCAAGCTCTCATATTCTCTCACAGCCTGATTTTCAGGAGCTTCTTTATAACTTTATTGGCTGCTTCTACCTGCCCGTTTGCCTGGGGGTGTGCCGGGGTACAAAACTTCAAATCTACACCCAAGTTTTGGCAAAATTCTTTGAAATTATGGTTGTCAAATTACCTCCCATTATCCGTTGTGATGGCATAGGAGATCCCGTATCTGCAAATGATATTCTTTCAGATAAAATCAATTGTCTTTCTCTCCGTGATTTGACTAAAGGCTTCCACTTCTACCCATTTAGTGAAGTAATCTATAGCCATAATTGCATGTGTTGCGGTTCTTCAGCCTTTGGGTAATGGGCCAATCAGGTCAATCCCCCACTGGGCAAAAGGCCATGGGGATGACATAGCGGTTAGCCTTTTTGGGGGCTGAGCAAGAACATCTGAGAAGTTTTGACAGACTTCACAATTTTTTGCTATCCCCTTCGCATCCTGGTGCATAGTTGGCCAAAAATATCCTTGCCAAAGTCCCTGCCCCCCGAGTGGTTGCCGCATATTCCTTCATGAATTTCCCTCAACACATAATTTGCTTCCTCGTCGTCCAAATATCTCGAGAGAGGTAAAGTGAATCCTTAGCAGTAAAGTACTCCATCGAATAGCGTATACCTTGCTGCCCGACATTTCAACTTCCTTTCTTTCTTCCTATCCTCTGGTAAAATGTCATCGCGGATGTATAAGAGAATTAGGTCTATCCAGGATCTTTCAGTATTCACCTGCATTACTTCTACCTCCTCCTCTATACTTGGTAAGGTCGTTACATCCAATGGAACCGACTTGGGTAACTTCGGATTTGCAATTGCAGCCATTCTGGCCAACATATCTACTCGATAATTTTCTATTCGGGATATCTGCTTTATTTCTACTTCTTGGAAGAGCCCAACCATCTACTTTGCCTTCTTTAAATAAAGCTTCATCTTCTCTTCCCTTGCTTGGAATTGTTCATTGAGTTGATTACAGACTAACTGGGAGTTTGCTCTGATTTCTACCATTTCTGCTCGTAATGCGTGTGCCAACCCGAGCCCGATGATGAAGGCTTCGTATTCTGCATGATTATTCGTGAGCTAGAATTCGAACTTCACTGCATAGGACACCTCGGCCCCATCTGGGTTTCGTATTACTACTCTTACTCTGGACCCTTATTCATTACGTGACCCATCAACCATTACGAGCCACACCCCCTCTGGTTTCTCCGGTTCAACCGGTTGTTCCTCTTAAGCCCCTTTCTCTGGTTCTTTACGATCAACCATAAAATCGGCCAAGGCTTGGGCTTTGATTGCTTCTCGAGGTTTGTAGGTTAGGTCGAATTCACTCAGCTCTACAGACCATTTCACTAACCGACCATATGCATATGGTTTTAGGAGCATATGCCAAAGAGGTTGGTCAGTCATCACTACTATCAGGTGGGCCTGGAAATATGGTCTGAACTTGCGTGTTGCCGTCACTAAAGCTAGCGCCCATTTCTCTATCAAGGGATATCTAGTTTCTGCGTCCACTAAGGCCTTACTGGTTTAGTACACGGGGTGTTGCTTTCCTTCATCTTCTCTTACTAATACCGAGCTAGTAGCCCATTTGGAGATAGCTAAGTACAAATACAATTCGTCACCCTCTCCCAGAGTTAATAGTAATGGGGCACTGGTAAGATATTGCTTCGGCTGCCCAAATGCCTCCTCAAATTCTATTGTCCACTTCATTTTCCTCTATTTCTTTATGGTTTGGAAGAAATGATGACATTTATTCGTGGCCCGTGAGATGAATCGGTTCAATGCCGCCAATTTTCCTGTAAGGCTCTGCACCTCCTTAATTGTTCGGGGAGACTTCATTTCTAGTATTGCCCATATTTTTTCTGGGTTGGCCTCTATCCCTCGGTGGCTCACCAGGAGTCCCAAGAATTTACCCGAGCTAACTCCAAATGCACATTTCTCCATATTCAACTTCATTTGGTACTTCCTCAACAGTTCAAAGGTCTCTTCCAAGTGTTTTACATGGTCTATTGGCTCTTTAGACTTCGTGATCATATCATCCACGTATACTTCCATAGTGTGACCAATCAATGGCTTGAAAATTTTATTCACCATTCTTTGATAGGTAGCCCCTGCATTTTTAGGCCAAAGGGCATCACCCTATAGCAAACAAACCCATATTAGTTATAAATGTAGTACTCTCCTCATCCTACTTGTCCATGGGTATTTGGTTGTATCTCGAAAAAGCATCTATAAAGTTGAGCAGACTATGATCCGCCGTTGAATCAACCAATTGATCTATCTTAAGTAGGGGGAAGCCATCATTCGAGCATGCCTTGTTAAGATCCGTAAAATCCACACACATCCTCCATTTCCCATTGGCCTTCTTTACCAATACCATATTAGAAATCCACTCTGGGTATTTAGTTTCCCTTATGAATCCTGCTTGCAACAGCTTCTTTACTTCAACATTTATGGCCTCGTACCTCTCTTGGTTAAAACATCTTTTTTTCTACCTCATTGGCCTTGCACCTTTCTTTATTACCAACTTATGACAAGGTACCCCGGGATCTATTCATGGCATGTCCTCATGCGACCAGACAAATATATCTGCAGGAGACTGTAGGCACTTTACCAACTCGCCTGTTATTCCCTTGCCCAATCCCGACCCAATCCTTATTATTCTGCTTGGGTCATCCTTCTCACCAAAACCTCTTCTAATTTCTCAGTTGGTTCCTGGCGACCCTTTTTGGAGTCTCATCGGTTATCAAGCACCGTAACTTGTAAGGTTTCCTTGGCAGCTGTAGCATAGCAACTCATCGTCATCCTTTGGTCACCCTTTACTATGCCCACAACCCCGTTTACTCTGTACTTCAAAGCTAAGTAATGTGTGGATATAACACATTGGCTCATAAACGGTCGCCCAAGTATTAACTGGTAGGGGCTCATTTTTTCCACCACAACAAAATCCAACATCACCGTCTTTTCAAACGACTTTGATCCCACAGTAATTGGCAGCTCGACGACCCCTATGGGTGTTAACCGTCCTCCTCCGAATCCCTTCAAGGATCTGTTCGTCTACTCCAATTTCAAGTCTGCAATTCCTATATCATCTAGGGTCGACTTAAATAGTATGTCGACCGAGCTGCCCGTATCCACCAATATTCGCCAAAATTCTTTACCTGCCACCATCACTTTAATCACCAATGCATCCTCATGAGAGTATAAAACACCATCTTCATCATCATCTATCCGCATAATGGGAACTTGCCTCACTTTCGTCCTCTTGTCTGTTGAAAAATTAAAAAGCACATTTTTACTGGTCAGAGCATATCTTCCATAATTCTTCCGTGCCCTGTTCGAATCTCCAGTCAATGTTGGCCCTCCTACTATCACCCGGATAGTTGGCTGCTCATGCTTCAGACACCTCTCAACTTCATCCCCCAGCGTATATTGTGATTCAATGATAGGGAATGCCTCATCTACATACTCATCCAAGTACCGATTTCTCACTAAATCCTCCACCTGATTCTTTAGGTCGCAACAATGGCTGATAGTGTGACCATGAGTATCGTGAAATTTACAAAATCTTCTTTTATCCAATTTGTGAGCTGGTTTGGTTATAGGGGCAGAAGGGTACAGTAGGCCTCGTCCTTCGATCCTCTCATACAACTCCTCCATAGATGCTTTCAATGGGTTGTACTGTTTATACATCAAGCTCTGATCAATCAGTTGGACTGCTCGGCTATCGTGGATATCGTCTCGGGTTGGTATTATAGGTAGTTGGTTTAGTCGATCAGCCCTGGAGTTAACTGCATTCAGAGCCTTGGGGGTGTTTTGATAAAGATGGGCAGCCATCTGCTGAAATTCTCATTGCCGTTAGGGAATGGGGGGTGCTGAGGCTGAGATCGGCTGTGTTGGAATTATTGTGGTCTTTGAGTTACGAGATAAGAGCGGGACCGAGCTGATATTCCCCCCATTACTGACGATTCCCCAGCTCGCTTTCCCGACCCGCTCCCACTCAGTGTTCTCTTTTCCTTTCGCCTCAACTCCTCTAGCTGCTCACTCTTTATCCTCGCCGTTTTTTCCTCTTCAATTTCTATGTCCCTCGTCGCCTGTTCATGTCCCGCTGAGTAACTTTGAATGATAGGATTTCTCAAGTTGTACCACAATCGGCCTATCCTCACACCTTCTTTTAATCCTTTCAATGCTTGTGAGTGATTGAAAACCCCCAGATCAAGTACAGCCCGATGATATCTCTTCACAAAATCATGAAGGGATTCGTGTTCCTCCTACTTCACCCCCATTAATTCCATCATATTGTCCTCTAGGGCTATCGCTCCGCGGAACTGCTTGGCTGGCTCTTGGCACATCTGCTCATATCCCCTTATACTTCCACATGGCAGCTTACGGTACCACTCTCGAGCTTGTCCCTCTAGTGTCAATGGGAACACCCTGCACCTCTGAGCTGGTGTTAACCCCTGTACACCCGTCATGTCATTGAAACGCTCAATATGCATCAGCAGGTCGCTTCTCCCGAAATATTTGAGGTCAGAAAAGTGAAAATCTCTCGGGATCACAATACCTAAATCTCGGCTGATAGTGGAGATTTTTCATCCAGCATTATCCTCCAGCTCGGAGGCTTTCTCTTGCCCTGGATCTCATCCATCACTTGCGCCAACCTTCGTACCTTACCCTCTAATTCTAAAGCACGGTCAGGATCGCACGCAGCTACTTGATCTCGCTCCTGCTTGGCATTATGCAACCGCTGTCTGAGCTCACTTTCATCAATATTCGCTCCTCGGCCATCAATTCCCAAAACTCACTCAGAGCGAGATTGGTCTCTCTCCCTTCGTCCACACACTCTCCTGGGATCCGACCTGTACTTCTATGAGAATGCATCCCATAGGGTTGGTCCACCAATAGAGGGATCTCCTCAATTCTATGCCTCCGTAGGCTGGGTTCTGCCACGACTTCATCTCTCACTATGGTGGTCTCACAATCCCTTCTCCACTCATCCCTTAGCTCATGCAATATAGTTATGAGAGTCTCTATTTGCTTCTCCATCTATTCCATTCGCTCTTGCATCATCCTCTCTCTAGCCTCATTTGCAATCTCTCGGAGAGTAATCGTTTCACTAGTTTCAATGTCACCTCCTAAGGCATCCTTCCTTGTCGCATCCATAACCAATCGTTTGCTGCTCCTCTGATTACTACTAACTTGGTGGTAGCTTTTTATTCAGCTTCCCACAGACGGCGCCAAAATATTGATGCTGAAATATGGTCGTCCTTTGCCCGACCTGATCGTTCCACCAATGTTTTTGTTGTCCGCGAAGGGAATGTTGCACTCTCCCTACTCTAGCAATTGCCCATGTTCTTGGGACCCAAATCACCCTTTCTCTCCTTTTCAAGCCTGCACTCACAAAAATAAATCAGAGACGCCGGTGTTTTTGCTGGCGTAAACCCTCCGATGCTTAAGTTAGAACAACGTGTTTACAGGTAAACTGTATGATTTAAGCGAGTAAACTAAATACAATATTCTCGGCACAATCTGTATCGAAGATCTCTGTAAAATGAGTTATGATTTCAATCTTGTAGAGTTTTCCCCTCTCTCTCAATTTTTTCATCATTTTCTTCATCGGTCTCTTGGCTTCTTATAGCCATCATCCCACGTTTTCTGAGTCTTCTTCGTGCCCCCTATTTTCGGGTGACGACAAACCCTCGTGGGTCTCCAACCACCGAAAACGTGGGATGTCACGTTCTCCCCAGCAGTTCGGGCCCGATTTCGTGAGATCAAGTCCGCTTTCTTTGGGTGATGAGCACCTGGTCGATACGTATCTCTAGTCGGTGCTTGTTTCTAGTTGGCACATACCCGTACATGATGTTTTACCAAGATTCTGCTCGTGCCATTCAGTTGGGGAGATTCGCCTCAGGGTGACGGATGAGGACATAGCTAAGCTGGTATTTTTCATTACTCAACAGAAGCTTTCTATTTTCAATTCACCGGAGAAATTGTTTAAATCCAATGTCATCTATGAAGGTTCGATTTACTCATATCTATTTGGAGAGGAATAATGTTGTTAACATATTAGCTACTTTTACTTTATGGAATGATGCACCTGTTTCGATCTTGGCTGGGGTTTTTGAGACTCGAATGGTCATCCTTCCTACAAATTTCGTTGAGTTTGGTTCTGGTGGGTCACAAAGCTCATGTTTGTCCTTACCATTGTTTCCTTAATTATAGAGGTAGTTGATTGGATTTCTTTGTATAAAAGTTGTTTTGGCATGTTATTTTTCTTGTAGTCTTTTGATTTAGGGTCTGGTTGTGGTGGAGTTGCTTCAACATAGAGCACTATTAATAACCGCACAATCATAACAACTCCATCATAACCACTACTGCCTTTGTTTAATTTATGCATGCATATGTTTTTTTTTTCTTTTTAAGAGGAAAGAGTTGTTACATCCTTGTATCATTAAATGCTCTAGATATTTCTTGGGGGATAAGAAAGGTAAGAAGATCATATTTATTCCTATTCAGATTCATGAGAATGATAAGAGGAAAGAAACTCTTATTTGTAAAAAATCTAAGTCTATTAAGACTTGCTACTTTGGTGAAACACTAGTGCCTATAAAAAGAGAGGTATTTCACAATTGAAGGCACAAACAACACATAGTATAAAGTAGGGAAGTAAAATTCAGCCTCCTCCCTAGAGAATCCAGATTTGGTGCATAATGTTATGTTGATTTATTTATTTATCTTTTTTTATCTTTGTAGAGAGTCTATGTGGATCTTGGACCACTAGACGTTGAAGAATTAAAAAATTAATATTGATCACTTTGTAAAATGCCTTGAGGATCGTGAATTAAGAAAGGTAGCGATTATTCAAGAGAAGCAGATTCAGTCTAAAGTTAAGTAAATTGTATAGTGATAAACTGTAAGTGAGAGTCTTAAGTTTGACAAATCCATAGATTGTAACATTTCATTTTAGTGAATTGCTTTTCATCTAGGCGGCCTCGTAAATGTAAGATTGATTAATCCAAACCACGTAAAAATCTCCGTGTTATTTATTTTCTGTAATTTATTGTGTTTTTGAAAAATTAATTTTTTTATGTGGATTAACAGTAATCATGAACAGTAACCATAAACAATATTTCTGAAAATTAATTAAGTTGTTAATTTTTTATTTTTAATTACCTACATCTATTTGCGATAGATCTAAATTCCTTTCAGGATACAAAAGTAATGTGACATATGACATATCATTTACTGATTTATGTTAAAAGTTCATATATTAATATTGAGATAAATTATAAAGTTAACTATTCATAAACATGGGGCCGTCAATGATTGGTAGTACATCACTTGAGATTTAAACTTTGCTATCTCAACTTTGCAAACATAACATTACTCTTCAGTTATTAAAGTGTTTAGTAAATATTATAAATGATTTTAAGTTGAGGTGATTTTATCCTATTAAAAATTGCTAATACATTTATTAGTTTTAAAGGTGAAATAATTCATAAAATGTCAATTTTGTAGCTAGCAATGGGAGTCATCCAAAAGTGATATTTTTTATTTAAATATATTAATACATTTTATTTAAGAAAAATCAGATTTTAAACATGCTTTTAAGTATCAAGAAATAAAAGAAAAATTGTTTAAAGAGATTCTTACAGAGGTGTCAATTGCCTGACTCTTTTGACTATTAAATTAGATAAACAAAGAAAATAGATTAATTGGAGTTTTCAACACTCCTCTAAAATCCTTATAAAATCTCTTTTGAATTTGTTGGATTAAGACACGATCCTAGCACACCATAATCTCCCCCTCAGCAACACCGTAGGACTCAATGTATCCACGGTCTACCCATAGCCCATGTTTCGACCTCCACCATTATGACTTAGCAACACCCGACCTCCGCCATCTACAATGTTAGCACATTATTGACTTATTAATATGGTGCTAGCTCACCTATTGATTATATGATCAAGATTTGATAACACCTCGATCTATCCAGCGCCCGCGTTTTGACCTCCACCATTATGAGTTAGCGACACCCAACCTCCGCCATCTACGATGTTAGCACATTATTGACTTATTAATATTGTGCAAGCCCACCTATCGGATATACGACCAGGCTTTGATACACATGTGGGATCAAGGTGCTTCTTGTAACTTCCAGTAGATCACCCATCATCAAATTGCTCCAGCTTTAGTACACTTAACTATAGAGTTTTGAAGTAAAGGTTATCATATTTCTCTAAAACCAATTATTGCTAAGAGAATGGACTTTAACTATTTAAATTTATTTTTTCGTAATCCTAAAGGTGGTCGCTTGCCTACAAAAGGTCAACAAAATTTTATTTTTTATATACCTTAATTTAATTTATAAATACAATCCCATAAACTAAAATCAACTATCTTGCCACCCTAAAAGGAATATTTCAAATCTTAAATTATTGTCTTCTCATTACATAGTTTTATTTTCATAACTCTAACCTCTTGTACATTTCTAAAAATAAATCAATTAAAATTCAAAATAAAAATATATAATATGAAACAAGGTGTGCAAAAAGTTTATTAACAGAATAATTTATTAAGTGTTTAATAGAATTTCCAATCAAAACAGAAAATGAATTAATTTGTCTTTGATTTTTTAAATAATTTCAATTAAAAATGGGTTTTATGACAAGCTTAGAGGGGTGTCAAAATGCCCACTCAAATAAATAGTAAGAAGTTTTTAGAGGGAATGTAAATAACCCAACTCTTTTGCCCAACACGGGGCATATTCATCATTAAATTAACCAATATGATGTATAACTCTTAAAACTTATGAACCAATATGATGTATAAATCTGAAAGTTATTAGAGTTGGATTATTGTCACCTCTCTATAGTCTTTTAGGGATGGCAATAGATCGGATCTAATCCAAGATCCACCTGATCCAAATCCAATCGGATCGAATTTAATTTAGTTTAAAATGGATTTGAATATCAATGTATGGATCTAATACGAATTTGGAGCAGGTTTGGATCTATCTTAATATATAGATCCATATCCATATATCTAACTATCTTTTAATTTTATTGTATTTTAAAAATTTCTTAACAATTATGTAATTATAAATGATAGGGTAATTTATCGTCAGCCCCCAATTGTTTCGACATTTAGCACTGGACACCCACATCTTTCGACCATGTGCACTGCGCCCCCATTTCCGTCAAAAAATCAGTTAATTCTAATGGTTTAGGCTGCTATTAACCTAAAAGACCATACTACCCCTCTTTTGAATTGAATTGAATTGATATATAAGTACTAAAATACCCCCTACAACTTAAAAATTAACATTAAGAAATAAATATTTATTATAACAATATTTATTTTTATAATAAATAAATAAATATTGTTGATTTGCCTCCTGCAGTAAAGTGGGTTCCTACCCTCGCTGGAAAATCAAAAGGTGAGTCCAAAGACAAGGAGAGGAAGCATAAAAATGGACAAAGACAAAGATAAGGAGAAGGATAGAGAGTATAAGAAGCACAAGCACCGTCATGAGGATCGAAGTAAGGATAAAGACAAAGACAAGGATAAGAAGAAGGATAAAAGCGGGCATCATGATTCAAGTGCTGATCCGTGAAAGAAACACCACGAAAAGGTTGGGAAAGTACTTGGATTCAGATCCTACTAATTACAATATTAAACAAAGGGGAAATACAGAAAAAGTTGGGGCTTTCAATTAGCCTTGTTACGGTACCATTTCCATCAGAGACATAGATGAGTAGATTGTCAACAAGTCAATTTCAAAATAATATTTATTTTTATATTGTTTTTACAATTAAATTGAAACGATTTTTTTAAATTTCATTATCATAACAAAATTGTAAAATTAGGAAACTTCAAAATGAGAAACATAGCATGATTCCAAAAGAAAAGAAGAAAATCAAACACACAATCATCATCAGATTACATAAAAATTCCAATAATAAAGAAACCTAATCTAATTATACAAAACACTTGCTGTAAATTTCATTGTAAAAGTCTATTACAAAAACGAATCCAAGAATAAAAAATCCTAAATGTAAAGATTTCAAACCCTAAATCAAATTATAGAGGCGGCGGAGACGGCGACGGCTTCAAGTGGTGGCGTCAGCGGTTTCATGCAGCAGTGGAGGCGATGGTTTCGAGCAGTGACAGATCATGCAGCGCGCCATTTAGTTGTTGTCGATTCAAGTCGGTGGCTGATCACTCTAACATGCGGCAATAGTAAAAGACTAGAAGAAGAAAAAGGAAGAAGAAGAAGAACAAAATAAAGAGGGGAAGAAGAAGAGGAAGGGAAGAAAAAAAGAAAAAAAAAACATAGAAAATAAAAAGCAACGAAGGATAAAAGAGTTCGTTCTTACAAAATTATCATTTTACCCTTTTTTCTATTAAGTTAACGGTAGATAGACGGAAATGGGGGGTGATGCACATGGTCGAAAGATGTGGGTGCCTGGTGCTAAATGTCGGAACAATTGGGGGCTGACGATAAATTACCCTAAATAATAATAAATTTTATTCATAGCATATTAGTGCTATTTACCATATATTTAAAAATCTTAAAGCTTAAATATAAGTTTTGTAAATTTAAATGATAATAGGACAAAAATAATTAAGCTTAGCTAGCCCTAAAGCATGCACATGCAATATTCAAATTGCAAGCCAAGTAATAACGTCTGACAATTTATTTTATTATATTAGTCAAATAATTTCTAAGGAATATAATAATTTCTCCCATAGATTAGCACAAATGGTACAAAATTTTGATTGTACAAAATTGTCCAAAATTAACTTTTGAATGATATTTTATTATTTTTCTTATTTGTTTGTTTTGGTGTAAAAGCATAAGTTACAATATTTATTAGATTTTTGTAACAAACTATATAATTTAGTTGTTATCAATACATTTTACTCTTTAATTTTCATTCTAAAAGATTGTTACTCTTTTATTGTTGAGTTTTAAAACTCATGACAGATTTAGAGTAAATTTGTATTTTTATTTTTTTGGATCTAGAGCAGATATAAATATTTATTTCTTTTTTGGATTCGTATCTACAGTAAAAAATATTGATCCATGAAGGATTTTGAGCAGATGCGGATCTTGATTTTTATTATGGATATGAATATGAAGCATTATAGATCCAACCAACATTTGTCTCGTTGCCATCCTAGTGCTTTTCAAACCTCATTGTTAAATAAACACATTAAATAATTTTGAACAACTAATGCCTTTTTATTCCAAATAATAATTTCTCTCTCTAGAAACCCATAAATGTAGTTTTGTTCTTCTTTTTCTTCTCCTGCCACCATTCACTAATTTGTTGCTGATTTATCCAAAAACTCATCCTGCCAAATTCGATTTTTGTAATGTCAAGAGCCAATTTTGGAGAGTACCATTTGCATAAATATGGAGAGTATTGAACTTCAAAAGATATCTTATTATGTGTTAATTCATGCATCTTTAAAGTAATCCATTTTATCTTGATATTAGAACGAGAATACTGATGATGTAAAGAATTTGCGGGCCAAAAAGAGAGAGAGAGAGAGAGACTCTATAATGTGTATGTGTAGAATAAGTGATGATACAACCATAAATTCTTGTACAAACTAATGTGGCATTAATTCATTGGTTGAATGAAAATATAAAATACTATAAATAAATCATGTCAGTCAAGAGATATTTAATTCAACTAATAAATCAACGCCACTTCTGTTTGTGCAAAATAAGTTTATACAAGAGATTGTGACTATATCCTTATTCGTGTAGAATTAGGTGTGAGTAAAAAAGAGTTTTGTTATGTTTTGCTTTTTTTTTTTCAAAGAGAGACAAGAATTTATATTTTATCCTTCATTATAATTGCTAGAATGAGTGATTTTATAAAATCAGTGAAGGGATGCCAATGGTCCCATTTAAATTATTTTATGATTAATTTTTTTCTTCTAAATCTTAAGGATGGTGAAACTATTAATCATGATCTAACATGTTTTTTTTTGTTATTTAACGCACACACATAAAAAAAATTCAAAGACAAATACCTAAATTTTAAGAAAATTTTGCTTCTTATTATTAAAGTTAAACCTTAATCTAACCATAAGTTCACAACAAGCTCTTGGTAAAGCAAATACTAATATAATATTTACTAACATCAAAAAGTAAAATTACTTAAAAAATGCCAAAAAAAATCAATTTTTTTTCATTAAATGTAATAAAAAAATGCAGCTATAACTATAATCGAGTTAAATTTGAAAAATTCAACAAATAAAATTTATTTATTTTTGACCTTTTAATTTGAGTTAATTTTAGTACTTATTTGGACCATGTTGGGCTAAACCAATCAGGCCGCAAAGGCTCAAGCCCAACAAAACTTCGGGAATTCTATTAGGTTTAGGGTCCATTCCCAAACTTAGAGGAAAGCGAACAACATTAACTAAAACAAAATCGAATAAAATCAATAAATAAGAAATTTTTGGGGCCGCCTATGTTGCAACAGTTGCAACATATCACTACTTTTGTTTTTTGTAATCTAACCATTGAATTCAAGATAAGAATGGCAAAAATAAATGCAATGGTAGGAATGTATTTACTTAGGTTATTTTTATTGCAATCCCTCTTGTTTTATGAAATATCAGAAGAAAATATAATTATTATTATTATTTTATTTATTAGTTGAATAAGGAAGAAGTAGAAAATTTTAAGAGAACTTTTATTATTGATATTAGACAATTACAATGCATGATTTAATACTCGTTTATAAGAGTCATAACCCCATAAATATAAAATGAAGTCTATGTTTGCTTCCCAACTTCAGAAAGATAAATCCCTTTATTTATTTCATAAATTCATAAATATTTCATAATTATCTAATTATTACTATCATTTCTAGATATAGTCTCATTATTTAAATTTATTGTTAATTATATTTAATTATTATTTTTATATTAATTATTAATATATAAATATAATATAATATGATATAATAAAATAATATTATAATATCATTTATTTTTAATATAATAATTATTATAGTAAAAATAAAAATATAATTTAAATATATTTAATGTTTCAATTAAGGCAAAAGTTAGCACATTGTAGTGAATTGTATAATTAACCACAATCCAACTTTCAAAACTTCTAAAGAAAGGTAAGCAATAAATGAATGTGAACAATATTATAACAATACACAATACTTTGTTACAAACTCATTCTAATGGTGTATTTATTAAATAAAAATCTAAATGAGCTGGAATTGTAATAAGAAATTTGAATCAAAATAAGTTGTTTACTTGAGTTGTAGAAATCAAAATCAAAATAACACAACATTTCCATTTATGTGTTTACTTTATTTTAGAATTGGAATAAAATGTTATAAGTTACTAAAATGCCATTGTTAATCCCTAATATTATTTGTATATATTACAATTAAAATCCCTAAAAATAATAATGATGACAATAATATTAATTAAAAGAAAAAATTAATAAAATTTAACAATAATAATAATAATAACAGCAACAACAAAATTAACTGAAATAATAATATTAATAATGATAATAATAAAAATAATAAAAATAATAAAAATTATTAATAAGTTTTAATAATATTATTATTAATAAAATAATAACAACAATAATTAATCATAATTAAAATAATAAATTTAATATATTTTAATAATAAAAATAATTTTAATCATAACAAGATAAATATTAATAATAATGAATTAATTACGGTATAATAACAATTAAAATAATAAAAGTAATGAATTTTAATTATAAATAATGATAGTAATAATCATAAAGAATCATAATAATTAAAATAAATAAAAATAGTAAAATTTAATAACAATAATATAATAATTGATATTAATAATAATAATAATAACAATAATAATTAAAATTCTTTTGAAATACCATTTTATCTCAATAAAGAACTTCTATGTAAATGTTTATAACGTCTGGTGTCTATTGAATTGGTCAAGAAATATAAGGTGTGTGGTGTAATCAGACACCTAAGGTGGTATGTTGGCGGACCCGAAATTTTTTTGCTAAAAATAAGGGAAAATGTCATTCAACCCCCCAACGTTTAAGAAAAAAGATAAAAAATCTCTCAACGTTTAAAAAATGACTTATAACCCTCTTTTCATTAATAAATACTGTTTGTTTTAATAGTAAATTTATTTTTAATTTTTAATTATTATTATACTCTTATAATAAATATAAATTAATATATTGATTTGAGATATGTCACAATTAATAATTTTTTTTAACTAAAAATTGAGATACAATTACATTTTTTGTCTAAATTATTTGTTATAAATTATACTTTTTTAATGATCAAATCTTTCATATGTGATTATTACTAATAAAACGAAATTTGATTAAACCTTTTTTTTTAAGAATCAAAATCATATTATTATTGTTAGAAAAGTATAATTTATAGTAAATAATTTTGGCAAAAAAATAATTGTATCTCAATTTTAAGCTTTTAAAAAATTATTAATTGTGATATATCTTAAATTAATATATTAATTTTTTTATTATAAGGGTTTAATAATAATTAAAAATTAAAAATAAATTTAATATTTATTAATAAAAAAAATTATAAATTCTTTTTTAAACGAGTTTTTTGTCCCTTTTTAAAATTTTTTTACTAAAAACAATGACAACAATTTCAGAAAGCATGATGTCTCTGCCACTCTGGGGCCAAATGTTTGTTCAAATGGTCTCCAAAAAGAAGCTTCTTTGTTCATTCCCAACGGACCTAAAATAAATTCTCTCTCTTTTCCACACTGAAAGTGAAATGAAAATAAAGTAATCCCATTTTCGCTTCATCAACTTTATCCTTCTAAGGTCTCATTTCTTTGTTTTCTTGTCAATCACCCATCTGGGTTGTCCTCAATTTCTTGTTTTTAGTACTAAAATCACTTTTTTTATTGTTTATTTTTATTGTTGAAGCTGAGTTTGTAGTTGGAATTTTGTGGGGTTAGGGTTTATCTTTGTGATAATGCCTAGTTCTGATCAGGAGATGCAAGATCAGAGGTATGGACCACCTGTTGAATTATTATTATGATTATTTTGTGATTTGTTATGGGGTTTGCTCATGAAGTTTTTGTTTTAGTTATAGTGATTGTTGTTTTATCAATTGTCTTTCAGTTAATTTATTCTTTTTTGAGTGTTTTGGCTAGGATTCTATTGTTGTTAGTAGATAACAGAATTGTGGAAAAATAAATGAATTGCAATTTTGAATATAAAATGTGATCTGGGTTAACTGTAAATTCATTTTGGAAATTCTGTAGAATTAATATATTCTGGGAAGTGACTAGGTTATGGTTCCTTAGCCCAAGAAAGACATGGAGATTTGATTCATTAATTGTGAATATATGTTAAAAATGTTAATCTTTAAAGCTTCTTCTTAATCTGCTTTGCAGTTTTCTTTTTGACTTATTGTTTCTTATGAATTAGGACAAATTCCGGCATGGAGGATTCTAACACAATGACAATTGAATTTCTGCGAGCACGCTTGCTGTCTGAAAGATCTGTTTCAAAAAGTGCAAGGCAGAGAGCTGATGAACTGGCAAGAAGGGTATGCCGTGAATTTTTTTTTTTTCAATTATGTCTTTGCCATTACATATACTGTTTGAGGAACCAGTCTTCTCTCCCTTCCAAAGTTTGCTTCCATGATACTTATAAATGTGAATTATATAAATGGAGTAGGTGGTAGAATTGGAGGAACAACTAAAGCTTGTCTCGCTTCAAAGGAAGAAGGCTGAGAAGGCAACGGCTGATGTTCTTGCTATTTTGGAGAACAATGGGATAGGTGAAATTTCTGATTCATTTGATTCGGGCTCTGACCAGGAAACACCATGTGAGTCGGAAGTGGGTAATAATTTCAATAAAGAGGAAGAGAACTCAGTTGATTCAAAATTTAGAAGAAATGCATCTGTGGAACATTCTGGATCTGGCAATGATTTTTCTCCAGTGCCTCATAGAGGCCTTTCTTGGAGTGGCCGCAGGGGCACTAAGCAGTCCCTTGAGAAGTACAAGGATTCTTATTTAAGAAGAAGGAGCAGTTTTGCATCTACTGGTTCCTCTTCCCCAAAAAATCGTGTAGGCAAGTCATGTCGTCAGATAAGACGGCGAGAATCAAAGTTAGTGTCTTCTATTCTTTTTGGGGTTGCATTCTATCAATAATGTGATGCCGTTTTTTCCTCTCTTGTTCTTTAAAGCTCTATTAAGATTATCAAACGTGCAGGTGTTTTGTCAGTATTTTGATAGTGAGCACCATACGATAAACGCCCATTTGCTAGTTAAACTTGTAGTACTAGCGTAGGAACTTATTCCTAACTTTGAAGGCCAAAGAATTCTTTATGTTGTAACAATTTTCTTTGCCGGCTTTGCGTTTTGTCACATGATATGGATAACCATAGAAAAGTAATTGTAATTTTATGATTGTAGTATTTATGAGCGTTATATCCCATTTTCAGTGGAAGATGATAGTTTGGTCAGGGAATTTTTTTATTGAGCTTCATTTTAACTTCTTGTCTTTGCATCCTGGATCTGCTCATAAATTCTACCTATCCATTTTAAACCATGTGTTTTCATATAATAATTTATTAGATGTTTGTGTTGTAGATCTGCAGTTGAGGAGCTTAAAACGGAACCTGTCAAGGTTGATTCTCAAGAAAATGGAGGTGGCACCTCTTTAGAAGTTGATAGGAAACCTGAGATCTTGAGAGGATCTGAAGCTCAGGAAGAGCAATATTTAGGAGAGGGTTCAGATTCAGGTTGCTTTGAAAATGAGAAATTGGTGACCGGTGGTGGCATAGACTTTAATGGGTGTGGAGGAGACAAAGATATGGAGAAGGCACTAGAAGATCAAGCACAACTCATTGGAAGATACGAAGAAATGGAAAAGGCTCAAAGAGAATGGGAAGAGAGGTTTAGAGAAAATAACAGCAGTACTCCGGTATGCTTACTCAGAACCTATAAGATTTGTAGGCATTTAAACTTGCTTGCTTTATCTTAATACCACTGGTATGCCACAGTTGAAAGGAAAGATTTTTGTTACTGCTGAAATCAAATGCTCAAATGGACATTTTAGTGTGATGACAGATATTCCATCGTTTACAGTTATGTAGCATAATCCAGCAAATTGCATCCTTTTGTACACCCTTTTATATTTGTATGCAAAAACTTAGATCTAGCGTTTCTCCAGTTTCAGCCAACATTAAAATAAAGGGGTGCCATGAGGGTTTAACTGAGTGGCTAGACCCATAGTTCGCTTCCATGAAGTTTGGGCTTGAGCCCCCGATGGGCACCTATCCCCTAAATGGGTGTGATAAATTGCATCTTTGTCTATTGCTTTCCATATACATATGCTCGGACTCAAGATCTAATGATTCCATGGTTAAAATCTATATTAAAGAGATGAAGCCCATGATGGTTAGCTGAATGGCTAGACCCATGGTTTGCTCCCATGATGTTTGGGGTTCCAGCTCCTAGAGGAGCTGCTTCCATAAATAAGACTAGATTTTACCGAAGATAGGCCCAGATCTAATGGTTTGATGGTTTCAGCCTGTATAGAAAGAAAGGGGCCTCCTGATGGTTAGCTAAATGGGTAGACCTATTGATTGCTCACATGAGCCCAGGTATGGCTCAAAATGGGCTGATACATATGGGCCGTGCTAGTATAGCATTAAATCAAGGCCAGGTTTTGTAGCAGATTAACTAAATGTCAGTAATTTAGAAAAAAATACAAGAAAGACTGGCATGGGAATATCGTTTAGAAACGAATCCTAAGTGAGGAAAACACTATTTCTGACTTATTTTCTGATCTGCAACTTTGGAAAGCATGATCAGAGTTATCTTGTAGGATACTATTTTGTAAAGCACGAAACATAGTTGCTTGCAGAATACTAGTTATTACGACTTCTCTATCTGTTATAAAGAACAAATATTGGTGATATTAACTGTTTTATGTTGCTAAATGTTGGGGGGGGGGGGGGGGGCGCTTGCATGCCATTGGGTTCTATGAATAATGAAAATTCTGAGTGAATCTTGCTTAGAAATATATTGCAGATAGTGCTGTAGCTGGTGATTTTAGGAGATTTGTTTAAGCTGCATACTTGCTGAAATGTAAATGCATTTAGACAGAGGCTGAGTGTGCTTTTGTCCACTATTATCATGTGATTCATGTTTTGCCATGTAATATTCGTGCCTTAAATAGTTTCTTCAGTTCTTTTTCCCTTCTCCTAAAATCATTTTCTCTGCATGTTAACATTATGGTCTCTTGCTCATAAATTGTTCAGGATTCTTGTGATCCGGGGAACCAATCGGATGTAACTGAGGAAAGAGAGGAGAGCAAGGTACAGGTTCAACGTGTTGCTGGGACAGTTAATTCTCAAGTCCAAGAGGCTAAAACAGAAGTTCATCTTTCCAATGAATTGTCTAATACTAAGTCGAATGGGTTTCTGCCTCCACAATCAGGGGATCAGAAGTGCAGCAGCACCCCTGCATCGGAGCCCCTAGCTCAAGATTTTGCATTTACTATGTCAAACGAAAAGCAGAATCAGGAGAGCCTGGGCAACAACCATTATGTACCTTCACATAGTTCCCATCATCGTCTACATCCACATGGCTCCCCTGAAAACCAGTCATCCCAGACTGTTTCATCAAATACAGGCAGTAGTTCCAGAAGAGAAGTTTCTGGGAGTCAAAGTGAACAGTATGCATTGGTGCCGCATGAAACATCCAGTGGGTTCAATGAAGTGTTGGAGGCTCTTAAACAGGCAAGGTTATCGCTACGACAAAAAATGAGTAGTTTGCCATTGACAGAAAGTAGATCAGTTGGAAAAGTGATTGAACCTTCTCTTTCTGCTAGTACAGTCTGGGACAGGGTGGAGATTCCAGTTGGATGTTCTGGACTTTTCAGGGTACCAACTGATTATGCTGTTGAGACGTCTAAAGCTAACTTCCTAGTTTCAGATTCTCAACCAAGTTTGGCAAATTATAATCCCACAAGTGGTATTGGGTTAGTTTCTGATGATCAAACTGTCAGCAATTCTTTAATGGATACTAGGTCCACATTTGCTGCAGATAATTTTCGGCCAACTAGGGATCTATTTCTCACTGGGCCTTCCACTGATACAAGGTCAACCTATTCAGCAGAAAATCGACTTCTCACCAGGCAATACAGTGATACACGATCGAGAGTATCTATGATGAGACCATCCTTTGATAGAAACTTAGATGCTGGCCTGCCCTCATCCAGGCAGTACATGTACCCCAATTTTTCCTCATATCCCGACCAGGTGCCACAGGTACCAAGGAATGAAAGATTATCTACATTCCTTCCGGGTAGGTCAGTTGGGATGTCTGTTGAGATGTCTCCTATTGTGGATGCCGGTCTCTCCTCTTCCAGTCAGTCTGCAAACCCCTACTTTTCCTCATATCCTGACCTGATGCCACAGATACCCACTCGTGAAGGGTTGTCTACATTGCGTCCCAGCAGGTCAGCTGGGATGCCTCCTGCTAATCATTTGCCATTTCACAATGATCATACCAGACCATATATGTACAGATAGGTGATGGAGGTTAAATTATTAAATTGTTAGGCATACTTAAACTTGCTTTAATATTGTACCATTTAATGTATGATCTCTTTGAATCATGGAGTCTCTGGGTGTATAAAGCAGCAACTATATTCATATTCATGTATGTTTGTCTCTTGCTTTTTGTTGTAGCAATATAATAAATATATTATTTTGTACCTGATCAACAATTTAAGCAGTCATCAGTTTTGTTCCCTTTTCTTGTGTCCATTCCACACTTTAATTTCACAGCGGAGAAAAATTCTGAACTTACCATTCAGACACGAGAAGTGCTAGAGAGAAAGTAGTACGAGAGAAAGATGAGAGAATTTTACTCTCTCTAACTATTCACTCTCTCTCTATTCTTTTTTCCATTGTTTGTCTCATCTTTCTCTCTGTTTCCCTACACCAAGCATTTTACTTAAGACACAATATAGAAATTTAACACGCTGTGGGATCCACCACTTAGTAACAAAATAAAGCCAAGGCTATGTTTGACCCGATCTACACATACGTATCATTGAAGTCTATTTGACTTGGAAAAGGAAGCCAAGTTTAAAGAAATTCTATTGGTAGGGACAGATTGCTTTCTATTGAACCCAAAATACATAGCGATGATTTGGCAGCACAATGGTCAAACTGTCACCGTATATTATGTTATTGCTGGAATCAGCCAGGATAATTTTAACATAACGAGTCAACACCGCGTTGCTTAATTAAAATGACTTGGTCATTTGCTTGTAACCTTCAATAATAAGAACTCACTTTTGATTGCTCCACAAGTATCCTTTCTCCTATGAGTGCATATATGTACATATAACATCAAACGCTAAGCATTTCATTATCAATTTTCTCATAAAGCCCACATACACTAATCATCTCAATTAGCAAAAGATCACATATATGGCATCGACAAGCAGAGGGCGCTACCAATTTTTGGGCATAGACGATGATGAAATGTCAATACTAGAAAGTGGTTTGTATAAGAAAAGTTATGATATTGGTCATAGCGGTGGTAATTTTCATCATCATGTAAATGATGATGATGATGATGATGATCAATCAGGAGCTGCTGCTGCTGCTGCGGGCAAATCAAATGATAATATTGATCCAAGGTTGCTTATGCTGTTAAAATATTTCAGGGAGCTCTATGCTCGAGAAGCCGAGTTATTCAAGAAGGTTTTCCCTGGAATTCACGAAGAGTTTGCTGAGGCTTTCAGGAAAATTGGTGCGATGTTATCCCAAGTGAAAATGCAACAAAGCCGAGTGAAGACTATGCAAAGAAGCTTGAGCCTTGGTTCACACCGTACACGAGGCATAGGCGGTGGCGAGCCTCCGGGGAGGCTTCAACGTTTCAAGGTCCGCACGGTGGTTGTGGACGACGGTGTTGGCCAGGGCCAGGGTGCCTCCGCCGGCAGCCAAGTCTATTAGTTCCAAATAAACTTAATTTTCCTTCTTATGCTTTATTTTTTTATTTTTTCCTCGAGTGAAAGTGAAATACTTCAAGCCTTTAGTTGTTGCTTAAGGATAATGTACGTATATTATTATTATTATTATTTACGAAGTTGTACATGATATTGTGAAATCTTCATAATCAAGCTTTTGTTATTTGTTGTACATTTTTCTGTGGACATGTAAAATATCATGGATTTGCAATTGCAAGTTAAGAAAGAAAATTGTCCAAGTACGTAACTAAACTTCATTAATTTTTTTTTAAAAATTACTTATTAGTAATCTATATCGCTTTTTCGATTAAATTAAGTTGACTACCCTAAATATAAATCAATGACCAAAAATAGAAAAAAAAACTAAGGATAAAAAAAGATGTTGGGGGGATGAGCTTCGACGAAGACCAGCAGTGATTAGCAGATATCTGGCAGCAGGGTTCTGCGAACAAGTATATCTTGTAAGAGTCTGATATTTGCTCTTTGATATCTTCTTAGAGGTTGTAGACGGGATTGGCAAAAAGTTTAGACTGCATCCAATTTTCAGTGCATATCAATGCCTCAACCATAGCCGGAGTTAAAGAACTCTTATACTAATCAATAATACGATGCCCGGTGCTAAAGGCAGACTCAGATGCCACTGTGGAAACAGGAACAGAAAGGACATCGCTTGCAATTTTCTCAAGAATTGGATACCTCGATCCATTCACCCTCCACCAAAGCAAAACATTAAGTTTAAAATTGCTGGAATCTTCAACTGGGTCCTTCAAGTACCTTTCCACCTCAGATACTACTCTTCTACTCTCATTCTGAACAGAAACCTTCCTGGCATATCTAAGGAAAAGGAGAGATACTTGAAAAGCGTCATCATATTCACCACCAGCAACATCCACCAAATTAGCCTCAGTTGTAAAACGTTGAGAAGAACTTGTACCTCCATAACTACCACTAAGACAACTCTCACCATACATCGATGTTGAGGAACTAGCGGAGAATGCACTATATGCATCATAAAACTCATTCAACAAGTCCTTCACTGCTTTGGTCATTTGTTCAACCATCAAACTATAATTGCCAAAAATGATCTCAAAAATATGTTTAGCAAAATCCATTTTCGCTCGTGGATTAAGAATAGAGGCAATAATCAACATTTTGTTTATTTTTCCTGTGGACTCCCAATACTTGTCAAATTTTTCCCTCATACTATAAGTCATAGAGGACACCCAAGGATCAGTACTTTCTTGCAGTGCAATCAATGAACTCTTAATTAAGCCAATAGTATCATAACAAAGATTATAAGTCACACTTAAAGAGACAGAAAACAATAATGTGGCATCATAAAATATCTTCAAAAACTTTACAATTCATTCGGCACTCTCCCAGTCATCCGATCCAGGTGGGCCCACCCTTCTAACATTATTTTCTTTCTCAGCAAAGAATGCCTCATAAGGTTTATCCACTTCTGTCATTCTATCAAATGTCGCTTGAAATTTCAGCACAGTCATCAACATTAAATAAGTAGAATTCCACCTGGTAGGACAATCCAAAACAACAATTCCTTTTGGACAATTCACCTGCTCAGCACATTGTTTAAATGTCCGCAGCCTCATGCTAGAGGATTTCACATACTTCACTGCATTTCGAATAGCGGTAACACTAGCATGCAACTCTCCCAATCCTAAGACAACAATCAAATTCAAAATATGTGCACAACAACGAACATGCATATGTTGTCCCGCCAACACAAGTGCATCATCATTCCTCCAACTAAGCAACTGCATAGTGACATAACCAACAACAATATCATTTGCAGAGGCATTATCAATAGTTATTGCAAACAACCTCTCTATCCCCTAATCTTGTAGGCAAGCCACAATCTTTTTACCAATCGACTTCCCTCTATGATCTTCGATGGCGCTAAAACTAATAATCCTCCTATTCAAACACCAATCACTATCAATAAAATGAGCTGTAATCACCATGTAGCTCATGTTTTGAATAGAAGTGCATAAATCAGTTGTAAGAGACACTCGTTGCTTGTTGTTGCAAATCAAACTCTTCAACATTGCCTTTTCCTCCAAAAATAACTCCATAACATCTCTACCAATTGTTCTTCCAGATGGCATAACAAACTGAGGGATAGCTACACTGCAGAAATGCTTAAAGCCTTTGTTGTCTACAAAACTGAGCGGCAACTCACCCATAATAATCATTTTAGTTACTGTCCTTCGACACGCGTCTTGACTCCATCCTTTACCCAAAACCAAATTACTTGCATTTTCTTCGCCGCCCTCGATGTCAAATTTTGTTGACTTCCACTTTGTTGTGCCCGAAATGTCTTGTGTTGTGCAAATTTTAATGTACTCGCAAGCGCACGAATCTATTGTAGTATAGATCAATGGTGACGAGTGTCGATCCCACGAGGAGGTGGATTTTAATTGTGTATAGAATTAATTTTGTAAACGGGTGGTTGGAATTATGGTGGAAATGATTTGGAATATGTTAAAACTTAAATTAAAATGGCGAGAATAAATTCTAAAACTGGAATTAAAATGGCGAGAATAAATTGAAGAGGAAATCTATTAAATTGACGTACTTGAGTATCTGGATCCGTATCAACATGCATCATGGGCTAAATAATCCGTATTAATACCAATTAAATCATGAGGGGGGAATCCACACCTCATGAACCACGCTCTAATAAATATGGTGCTAAGGGCTTATCGTGCCAAATAATAATAACCTTGTACTAGAGGGCCGGTGAAACCAAGGCGGGTACTAGACAAGATTAGTATTATTTGTCGACGAGAAGTCAAAACATCCACAAAAACTAGAGGGGAAGAGAAAATAAATTTACCAAATAAAGCCCATGACACATGTTGAGACTTCACCTTCAACCCAAGCTTGAAAGGAAATTAGCTACTCATAATTGAACTAGGGGCAAAATAGGAATTTATTAAAATACGAAGAAAATACAAGATAGAGAGGGAATTACAGAAAATGGATCCCAAAAATGGATTCAGAGATATCAAATTAGGGGGGGGAGGCCCCCTTTTTATAGATACATGGAGTAAATCATGGCCATCGGATTAAAAACAGTTTGGACGCTCAGGATTGCGCCACGTCATCAGTCAACAGTCCACGGTTTGACCACGCGGATGAACAGTAACACGGTTTGACCCGGATGAACAGTAACGCGGTTTGGTTGAAAATAATCCTGTGTGATGCATGCACCGTACGCGAGATTTTTCGTCCACTGATATGCTGCCACGTCACCATCAACAGTATATAAGAATTTTAGTCCAACAGGATCGTGACACCTCATCAGTCAATGCCACATCATCGGTCAATGCCACGTCATCGATTTGTCTATATGAACAGTGTCGTGAACAGTAACGTAGACAGTACCGTACCCGTGAATAGTACCGTACATGTGAATAGTGCCATTTTTCCTTTTATACTCCTCCTAAGGTTTTCAACCGTCCTGAGTTCAAAAGTGATGTCCGTTTTGCCGTCTGATTTCTCATTTATTGTGAAATGACTATAATGCCCCTAAAATACATAAATTACTTAATTAAAATAAAACACATGTAATTAAACCACAAGAATGTTAAATACATAAAATTAAGGGTTGTTAGTAAGATTTGAAATGTAAAATGACGGTTTTCTCCTTTATAAATATGCATTTTCTAACACTCAACATCTTGTATGATTCACATGTCTTTATATGCCTTGTCATATTTGTAATCCCATCAAGCCTTGAATGACATTGATATTGCTTACCACAATAGTTGCACATACATTTGTTTGGATTATTTTCGAGTAAAGTGAAATGATTCCATACTGCCGATCTTTTCTTAATTGGCGGTCTTTTCCGCTTCGCCTTTTCTTTTCCTCTATGGGTTCCTTCCATTTGTACACTTTGGTCTTCATCGTCACTCATCGAATTCGATCTTCAGTGTCCAAGCATCTGAATATTCAAAATAATAATTAATAATCATTAATTCAAAAATCAAAACGCATAAATATTATTAACATATTTCATAAACAAAAATTAGTAATTTCAATTCAAGTTGTTCATGCTCCATAAACAAAAAGTAAGAAATTCATGATTAATTAATTAATTTATAATATCCAATTACCCATTCCCCATAATAAATAATATGATATTATTTATCTATCTATATCTTATTTCTTATTATAAATTAAATCCTTTAATTTCAAGTCCAAGTTACTTGTACTTAACAACTTAATGGATGATTAACATATAATAAAATATTAATTGAATTTATTAATTTGTTTAGGGTTGAAAGCTTGAAGCTATTGCACAAGTACACATAATTACATAACATAAACACATTATAATTATAAAACATATACAACATAATACTTAATTTTAATATTTAATCTACCTAATGTGCTAATTTATTCATAAAAAAACAATTATTAACTATTATTAACAATTACAATTATCAATTAACAAAACCCACCAATCAACAATTCCTTTTTATATATGAAAAAAATAATTTCTAATGAGCTCAATAATTAACAAAATTTCCTTGATTTTATTACTAATATTTATAAATACATAATTAGTTAATTACAACAATTAAATAATAAACAATTACTAAATTACATAATAAACTATTTAGCATATATAATTAATTAATTATATAGTGTATACATACCATGAATGATGAAACAAAACGACTTAGGAAACGAGTCAAAAAGTTGAAGGCTTGAACTTGAAGCTTGAAAAGTTGAAAGTGGAAGGTGGAAACCGGAAGCTTCAAAATCGGGTTCGGGTGGAGAGGATTCGGCTTTCAAGCAGCAGATCGGTGGCCACGGCTCACAGCTGGACGGACGAGATTTCACTTGGCAGCAGAACGCGGCTTCACTTGGGAGTTGGCAGCAGCTGGTCGCGACTTCACTTGGCAGCAACAGATCATGATTTCAGCAGCTGGCAGCAATAGATTGTGTCTTGTGGTGGCTAGTTGCAGACTTGCGGGTTTGCGGGCTTGCGGCTGCCTTGTTCAATTGTTTGTGTTTGTGTTTGTGATTTGTGAAGTTGTGGCTGATAGCGTGTGTGTGTGTGTTAGGTTTGCGTCTTTGCGAGTGAATTGTTGAGTGCGGCGTGTGTGTGTGCTGTGCAGTGTACACTTGCAGCGTGTGTGTCATAGTGTCAATGTGTGTGCTGTGCAGCTCGTGACTTGTGTGTGTTGTGCGTATGTGACTATGTGTGTGTGTGTTGTGCAGGATTGACAAAAGGATGTAGGGCAAGAGAATATGGTAGTTGTGCGTATGTGACTATATGTGTGTGTGGAAAAATCGGCTATGTGTGTGTGTGCTGTGCAGGATTAACAAAAGGATGTGCTATGTGTGTGTGTTGTGCAGCATTTTCTTTCCATCTAATCTTATTTAACTTCCTCCTACGGGTGTGGCCGTGTGGGGCAAGAGAATTTCCTTGCTAAGCTCATTCTTTTTTGTTAAGTTTCTAACAATGATTACAATTTACAAGCCTTTGGATTTTTTATGAGCTCTGATGGCTTAACAATTTGACAATGGGAATTTGGTGTTAGGATTAATTAATTAATTTATCTGTATGTGACCCTATGTGTGTGTGGCTCAGTGGTTGTGTGCTGTGTGTGCAGCTTGTGACTTTTGTTCTGTATGTGTGCTGCTGTGCAGTGTGCAGCAACGTGACAAATTTCTTTGTTTCCACTTTCCCGTGACAAATTTCTTTCTTTGTTTCTTAGTTCTTACTTTCTTTCTCATCCTCTCTTGATCTCTCCCCTCTTTGTTTTTTTTCTTTTCCTCAAAAAAGAAATTGTTCTATTCTTAAACGATTTGACGATTTGTCAAATACTCGAATTATCAATTGTTTGGCGTTGGGTAGAAGATAAGAACTCAATAAGGATTAAGGAGTACAGAGGCAGAAGAAAAAAAATCATCCGGAGGCAGAAATCATTTTTTTTAGAACCCGATCGGGTATTCGGATCGGGTCAGGTTTGACCCGAACCGATCACAACCCGATCGAGTTTGTAAATTTCAATCCGATTGGGTTTCAATCCCGACCTGATCCGACCCGAACCTGAAATTTATCGGGTCGAGTGGGGTCGGGTCGGATCGGGTAAAATGCCCACCCCTAGTGCCAAGAATTTGCAGAGCAGTTTCGTGAGGTAATGACACCAGAAGATGACATGATGAAGTTGAAAAGTATGAAACAGTAGGAACAAGAAACCCTTCGGGAATTCATCAAGAGGTTTCCATCGAGCTGTCCTCGACTTGGGAGCTTTCAACCATCCTCAGGCATTAAGGGGATTGAAAGAAGCAGTGAAGATAGGCAGGTTGTGGTACAACCTGAGGAGCCCAGTTATCCAAACATATGCAGCTGCTTACAAGCAGGCTAAGAAGGACATAGAGATTGAGGAGGAAAAGGCAGCACGCATCAAGACAGACCAGCTAGAAGGGTTGGGAAGGAAAGAGAAGAAAACATTACCAGAAAATGGGTCGATCAAGAGGCGGGACCATTATGCCTCAGGTAACGGTACAAGAGGTCAGATAACCGCTTACCAGCCTCATCAGAGGCCACCACAGTATCAGCACAGCAGGGCGCAACCTCCTCACTCACCAGTTAGGTAGCCTTGGAGAAGGCATGACGCGGCCTATGGTCATCTTCACCCGCACCCCCATGGTAGTAGAAGGAGCATACCAGAAACGTTGTCACCGTCTCCAATTCAGAATTGCACAAATAGAGAAAGGGCAGTGCACATGATCGACCAGGACCAGGACTATGGGCGATATTCTTCCTTGAAGATGCCCCTGGACGAGGTGTACGATGCCATAAAGGACCGGGGACTACTGTACCTCTCTGCCCCAATAACAAAACTACCTAGCAGGAGGGATATAGGACGCTATTGTAAGTTCCATGGGACTCATGGCCATACCACTATAGAATACAGAGATCTTAAGACCTAGGTTGAAGATTTGGTGAGAAATCGATACCTGGACGAGTTTATAGATGAGACTTTTTTTATGGTGGCCTCGACACGTGAATGGGAGCAAAGTGACAGAAATTTGAGGCGCGAGCAGCCTACAGTAAGGGTGATTGCTGGGGGCCCAACATTGGCCGGAGATTCCAACAGATTGAGGAAGAATTATGCTAGATATGCCATGACTAGTAAAGAGGAATTTTTCAACACCCCAGCAGTCAAACGAGCAAGAGTCAGGCAAGTGCTAATCATGTGGACAGATGAGGATGATGAAGGGATTCTATACCTACACGAGGATACCTTAGTCATCAAGGCCACTATTGCTAGCAAGAAGTTTGACCGGATATTGGTTGACACAGGGAGCTCAGTTGATGTGCTGTTTAAGTCAACGTTGGAGGAAATGAGAATAGCAGACTTGAAATTGGAGTACATCAATACCTCCTTGAAGGGGTTTGGAGGAGGAAAACTGGTCCCTCTAGGCGTGGTTGAGCTGCCTATCATGATTGAAAGCTCCCCAATAGAAAGGACTATAATATTGGACTTTGTGATGGTGGATGAAGAAGGTTCTTATCAGATGATCCTAGGTCGACTATTTCTGAGGATGAGCAAAGCGGTGCTGTCCAACCATTATCTAGCTCTCAAGTACCGGGTGAATGAGGTAGTTGGAGTGGTGCGAGAAGACCAGAGAATCGCACGAAGCTGCTACTCCTCGGCAGTAATAGAAGCAATGCTGATAACATCCCTTGATACCCGAGTGGAAGCCAAGAATGGCAGACAAGAACTTGTAGAGGAGCTGGAGACAGTAAGCCTGGGACCAGAGAATCCGGGAAAAATTATCTGAATCGGGTCAAGGCTTAAAGAAGAGCATAAGCAGGAGTAGGTACAATGCTTGCGGGCTCATGCAGATGTGTTTGCTTAGACACATGAAGACATGCCAGGGATCGATCCTGAGATCGTATCTTATAAGCTGGCAATAAAGAAAGGTACTCGGGCAGTAAGGCAGAAAATGAGGTGCTTCAACCAAGAGAGGTATGAGGCTATAAACGACGAGGTGGAAAAGCTCTTGAAAGCAGGGTTCATTCGGGAAGTCAACTATCCTGAGTGGATATCGAATGTGGTGTTGGTAAAAAAAAGCTAATGACAAGTGGAGGATGTGTGTAGATTTCACAGATCTCAATAAGGTGTGCCCGAAAGACAGCTTTTCCTTACCAAAGATTGACCAGCTAGTAGATTCAACAGCTGGACATGGCCTGCTTAACTTTATGGACTCGTTTTCGGGATATAACCAAATCACCATGTACGAGCAGGATGAGGAGAGCACGGCTTTTATTACTAACCAGGGTTTGTTCTGTTACAGGGTAATGTCATTTGGTCTTAAAAATACTGTGGCCACGTACCAGAGGCTGATGAATAGAATCTTTAAGCCGTTGATTGGGAGAACAATGGAGGTGTACGTGGATGACATGATAACCAAGTCGAAAATCCCGAAGGAACATGTCAGGCACCTTGAGGAGACATTCGGACTTTTGAGGAAGTACAAGATGAAGTTCAACCCAGAAAAGTGTTCTTTTGGGGTTGAGTCAGGGAAATTCCTTGGATTCATGGTGAGTCATAGGGGGATCGAAGCAAATCCTGAGAATATCTAGGCGATCGTGCAGATGAGGTCTTCTCGTAACCTGAAGGAGATGCAGAGCCTTACGGGGAGGTTAGCGGCATTGAGCCGATTCATATCCAAAGCTATAGACAAGTGTTAACCATTCTTTTAAGTGATAAGGAGATGGAAGAAAACAAAATGGACCCCAGAATGCGAAGAAACCTTTCAGAACTTGAAGTAGTACTTGCAGCAAGCACTTCGACTGTCCACACCGAAGTATGGGGACAAGTTATTTTTGTATTTGGCGGTATCAGATCGGACCACAAGTTCTGTTCTGGTAAGAGAGGAAGAAGGGGTTCAGTATCTGATATACTACACCAGCAAGGCCCTACTCGACACTGAGACCAGATACCCACCGTTGAAGAAATGGGCACTCACTCTTGTGGTTGCTGCTCGGAAGGTGAGGCCGTACTTTCAAGCATTCCCCGTCTTAGTAATAACAAACCAGCCATTGCATCAAACTCTGCACAAGCCAGATGCTTCTGGTCGGCTCGTTAAGTGGGCTATAGAGCTGAGCGAGTTCGACATAGATTACAAACCCCGAGCAACGATAAAGGCTCAAGCAATGATCGATTTCATAGCAGAATTCGCAGAGCCCGAAGTATGCTTAGACTAGCTGGATATTGTTACAGACGGCAGCGAAGCTCAAGTATAGCAGATGTCTGTCGATGGGTCATCTGGGGAACAGGGATCAGGAACAGGAATTGTCTTGGAAGGCTCAGAGGGGGATGAGATCTCTTACGCTGTAAAGTTAGAGTTCACAGCCACTAATAACCAGGCAAAATACGAAGTCTTGATAGCAGGTTTGGAATTAGCTAAGGTAGTGAAAGCAGATAGGGTGAAGATCAGAACTTATTCCCAGCTGGTCGCAAATCATGTCAGTGAAAGATTTCAACCGAGAGATGAGAAGATGGAGCAGTACCTGAAGAAAGTCAGGCAGATGATGGGAAAGTTCGAAACAGTTGAGGTGGTACAAATCCCAAGGGAGCAGAATAGTCGAGCAGATATTCTGGCCAGGATGGCACTGTAGCAGACCCGAAAATGCCCAAGTCGATCCCTTTGGAAGTGAAAACCAACCCTAGCATTGAGCAGAATTTGGAGGTGATGCAGATAGAACAAAAAGGCTCATGGATGGATCCGATAATTTCATACCTTAGAGACGGGGTATTACCACCAGATAAGCTACGAGCTCGGAAGATCAGGGCTCAGGGCTCGAGATACACGATGATTGATGGGGTACTATATCGGCGAGGGTATACGCTACCGTTCTTTCGGTGTTTGGATGAGGACGACACGGACTACATACTGAGAGAAGTACATGAAGGAATTTACAGAAACCATTCTGGTGGGAGGTCCCTGGCCCACAAGGTTTTAAGGCAGGGATATTTCTGGCCGACAATGCACCAGAATGCGCAGGAGAAGACCAGGAGCTGTGTAAACTGCAAGAGTTTTGCAAGTTTCTCTAACCAACCACCAAAGAAGCTCACCTCTATGGCCTCCCCTTAGCCATTTACTTAATGGGGAATTGATCTGATTGGTTCGTTGCCAAAGGGACGAGGAGCAGAACACATGCAATAATTGCGATAGACTACTTCACGAAGTGGATAGAGGTAGAAGCCCTTAGCAGGATCACAGAGAAGAAGACAACAGACTTCGTGTGGAGAAATCTGGTCTGTCGGTACGGGATCCCTTATGCTTTGGTAATGGATAATGGCAGGCAGTTTGATAATCACAACTTCAGGAATTTCTGCCAGAACCTTGGGATAGAGTTGAAGTATTGCTCGCCGGCTCACCCTCAATCTAATGGACAAGTAAAAGCAGCCAACAAGACGTTCAAGAGGTTTTTGAAAACCAGCTTGGAGAAAAAAATGGTACATGGGTTGATGAGCTGTCAAATGTTTTATGGGCATACAGGACAACCCACAAAACAGCAACGGGGGAGACACCTGTTCACTTTCGCCTTCAGACACGAAGTGGTCGTACCAGCCGAGATAGGAACGACCACACACCGGACAAATCATTTCAATGAGCAGAAGAATGACGAGCAGATGTGCTTAAATCTAGATTTGCTAATGGAGAAGAGGGAGCAAGCAGCTGAGGGATTAGCCATTTATCAGCAGAGAGTTGCTCGGTATTATAATCCAGAAGGTGAATGTACGGCAGTTCAAGGTCGAAGATTGGGTGTTACGGAGAGTGAATCAGAACACGAAAGACTCGGCTCAGGGAGTACTCGAACTAAATTGGGATGGACTATACATGATCAAGAAGCTAGTTGGACCCGGAGCTTACAAGCTGGTTCGCACGGATGGCCATGAGGTGAAATGCCCGTGGAACGCAGCACACCTCAGGAAATATTTTCAGTAACACTTGTTCATGTTTTAAAGTTATTTTTGTTCGTGCTCGTTATTATTTATTTTATGTCAAAGCAATCTTATGTAAGCCGAATTCAGCAATAAACGAATCGATGAGGAATTTCAGTCAACTGTACCGCTAAAAAAATTATAAGGCATGCAAAGGCTCACCAAGTCTCAAAGACTGTTTATGGTGAGACCAGAAACCAAGCGTGTCAAGATCTGCTCGACCAAGCGAAGGCGAGCAGAATCCCAAACATTGAAAAAGTTTCTAAGACATGCAAAGGCTCACCAAGTCTCAAAGCCTATTTATGGCGAGACTAGAAGCCAAACGTGCCAGGATCTGCTCGACCAAGCGAAGGCGAGTAGAATCCCAAACATTGAAAAAGTTTCTAAGGCATACAAAGGCTCACCAAGTCTCAAAGTCTGTTTATGGCGAGACCAGAAGCCAAGCGTGCCAGGATCTGCTCGACCAAGCGAAGGCGAGCAGAATCCTAAACATTGAAAAAATTTCTAAGGCATGCAAAGGCTCACCAAGTCTCAAAGCCTGTTTATTGCGAGACTATAAGCCAAACGTGTCAGGATCTGCTCAACCAAGTGAAGGCGAGCAGAATCCAACACATTGAAAAAGTTTCTAAGGCATGCAAAGGCTCACCAAGTCTCAAAGCCTGTTTATGGTAAGACTAGAAGCCAAGTATGCCAGGATTGCTCGACCAAGCGAAGGCGAGCAGAATCCCAAACGTTGAAAAAGTTTTAAAGGCATGCACATGTTAAGTCTCAAAGCCTGTTCTATGGCAAGACCAAAAACCAAACACGCCAGGATCTATTTACCCAAGAGAAGGCGAGCAGAGTAAAAAAAAAAATAATAATAAATAAATTTTACAACTACTATACCAGAAGACAAGTAAGAACATTCTTATTAATATGCCAGTAGTTTGCAAAATTGTTCATCTTAACATACAATGTCCAAAAACAAGAAAAGGCAACTACAAAACAAAACATGCTTAAAAAGACGACGGGTTAGTAAGCCGAGCAGCCTCAGTTGGCTGGTCCACCTCAGGTGTAGGGGGGTATCACCAGTGGCGTCAGGGGGGGTACTCGCCTCACCAACATCAGCAGGGATTGCACGAGGAGGAGAGTTTTCCTCCTCAACCACAATTGGCTCCACTTCTTCGACATCCTCTTTTGTTGTCTCCTTGTCCATGTATTGAGCAACACCAGCTGCAAGTTCATCCATCTTTAGATCAGGGTGTTGCTTCCCAAGGACGGCCATGATGCAACGATAGGAATGTCGAAGTCCCTGATCGTATTTGTAACACCCCAAATCTAACACGTGCGGAGCACGTGAAGAAGGAGGTTACTCACCAAACATAATCTTTACTCATAAGTTTCAAAATGAAATACCTCCAATTCTTATTCAAATAAATCCAAAAATTCAAACGTCTAATACTAAATAATCTCTCCGGAGGACATAAAAATAATAACAAAAGTCTCAAACTCCAAATTACACGTTCATAATAGAAATAACTAAATAGAAACACGAGTCTATTCCTCCTCTTATTCAATGGCAAACGGAAATTGAAATTTACTAACTCCAAAGCTAAGCGCAACTCTCAAAAGAAACTTAATCTGCAAAAAGTAATGACGAGGGGTGAGCCGTCAACTCGGTAAGTAAAACCATTCCTAACACACTAGGCCTATCGATACCAAAAATATTGCAAGCCTTCTTTTGTTTAAAGCATATATCATAATCCATAATTTTCATAAAACGATATATCACAATAATATAAGATAAATTCTTAATAATTCAGAATATTCAAAAGCATATTTACTTACGAAGCAAATCATGTAATACGTATACAGAAAACAAACAGGTTAGCTCATGTCACATAGTGTCACCTATAGTCCCGGTGACCCGGCCAGAAACAGAATCAGAATATCGTGTGCATACTCAGAACATAAACCCAGTACTGGTCCAGACAGATATATCGTATGTTACGATCAGAATTCAGAATCAGAATCAGAAGAACTATGGACAATGAGCCAAAACATTAGGAATCTTATACAATCATCAATAATTGAAATCATACATGCGTACAAAGCATTCGTATTAGATTTATAAAAAGTTCATAACAATAATTTAGGCTTGCATAACATTTCATAAATAAAATCATAAAAGTAGGCATGTAACAAAATAACTTACATATTCAAAAGCATTTATAAAATACTTTGTTAAAAAGAATTTAGCTTTAAAACATTTACATAAAACTAATTTTGTTATCGAAATCAATTAATCCTTTAAGTAGTATAAAAATATTTATACTTATAATAATAATATCAAAATAATAATATCAAAATACTTATACATATCCAGTATACTAGGAATGAAGTTACTTACCTTGACAAATGAACTTGGATTAGCACACCTCTAAGCTTCTAAGAGCCTCAAACACCTTCAAAATCTTAAACAAATACAAGATAAGACAATTAATAACTTATTCTAAGAATTTGATTTTCTAATTCATACCCGTACAGGTCTGATTCTCAGAATTTTAACTCTTAATCTAAAACTCAAAATGATATAATATCCTATGGAACTATTCTGGACATCCATGAGTACCCCATGTAAAATTTACAAGAGGATCCGATATCAAAAAAATTTTAAAAACTATTTACTTCTCAGCAAACTCGAAACTGTTTTCACATAATCTAAACCAAACAGAACAGGTTCCGTGATTTTTATAAAATAAAATACTAATCAGAAAATTATGAAATTAAAACTGGGAATCCTAGACACATATATTAACCTACATATAAACTTTCAGAATTTTCAGAGTTCATTTGATGGTACAAATAGTCTTGTGAATCCGATCGCAATGCTGGAATCGCAGTTTTCCAGTGCAGTGGTTTCTATTTCGAAAATACATATAAAATTCAAAACGAAGTAAAATTTAATGAAATAAAATTTAATCAAGAAGCCCTACATGTCTAGTTTCCAGAAATATAAATTTTATAAGAAAATTCGTTCAGAAAATATAGCTTTAAAATTCGAGATACTCATGCTGTCCAGAATTATCCAATTATCCTGTGCTTAATACGTCAAGGATTGATTAACTAAACTCATACTAAATCAAAACCCTAAGCAAAGTCTAAATATATTCTAAACCATGCATCATGATCTACAACCATTAGAATCGTGCTAATATAAACCCTAGTTAGATAGAGTGATTAGAAATCTGTTGAGAACATGGAGAACAACTTACCCGTCGCTTTGATTCTCTCCTAAACAAAGGTTTGAATCCTAAGATTTGGGTAAGAGCGTAAAGAGCAGCAGAGAAGAAGAATAAACGTTGTGAACTTAGGGTTATGGAAGGGGGAAAAGTATGTATTTATAGGGGATCTTAAGAAACCCTATTCAATAAGGAAAAATAACCCTTTTCCAAAATGATCTCATAAATAACCTCTATTTAATTAGTACCCCTTTCTAAATAAGGGTTATAGGCCACCCATAATTCTCAATGAAAGCCCAATTTCCATAATTTAATATGTATGGGAATTTGTGGCGTTACAGTATTGATTGTCAGCTTCCTTCTCCTAGTTCTCGACCTAAACCGGTGGGAGTCGCGGAGAGATTCGAGCTGGGCCTCGTATATAACCTTCTGCCTTTGCAGATCCTCTTTGATCTTGGTCAGCTCTTCCTCGAGAGTAATGGCCTTTGCTTAAGCAAGAGATTCTCGCTCTATCAACTTCAGATTCTCGAGATTCAGGTCTCCTGCTTTCTTCTCGGCAGCGTCAGCTCTGGTCATCGCCGATTAAATGTCCTCCTTCATTTTCCGGTCATAACGGCCAACCTTGGCCTTATAGTAAGTGGTCATGCAGCTGAGATGGAAAGCGCTATACTGTATGGCCCCCACCAGCTCACCCAGGGTACAGCCATCAAAGTCCTCCAAGTCCTTCTTGCTCACGAGTTTAGAAAGCTCGTTGATATAGGGGACCAAGTGTTCTACTCGGTTTTCAGATAAATGAGATCTCGGCCCGACAAGAGAAGAAGAGGAAGCAGAATCAGTGGCTGCTCCGCTAGTCTCTCCGACTTTGACAGGCGGAGGTGGTAGTGTCTTCAAAGGGGGAACCTGCTGCACAACGTTCATCCGCTTCGCAGTGGGAGCATCCTTTTTCTGGTCCCGCTTGGCAATTTGAGGTCGAAGACGTTTCCACGTCAGAGCCCCAATTACAGCATCCTCCATCTTATAGCCGGTGGACACCAAACCAAATTCAACCAGGTTATAAGTAGTTAGCAGCTCTCAGTTCGAGCAAGAATTGACCAGTACAACCTCGACCCGCTTGAGCTGGTCGGGTTTAAGCGAGAAGTGAAAACCCCAAGAACCTGCAACGAGCAAACATTTGGTTAGAGACAAACCAATAAAGTGAGAACAATTATGGAAATAAGTCATCTAAAGCGAGCAGGCGACCTGGGACCACGAAACGGGGTGGGACGCGATAATCCTGCCCGTCAATCTGTGCAACCTGACCCTAGGGACCCCAGCAAAAAAAAAAATTTCCTTCCAATTCCCACCACCACCAGTTGGAAGATCGGTTATGGGTTTCCTAGTCTTAGTACTTGATTGGAAGTAATACCAGCCAGCATCTTTGGGGCTGCTTTTCAGCTGGTACAGGTGCTTCACCTCATCAACTGAACAGACCATAGAGTACTCTCCACTCGTTGGGGTTCAGTTGACCAGGAGCTAAATTTAGTCCGTTAAGTATTCGGGCAAAGTAGGGTTGCAGGGGACACCTCAGCCCATACTTAAAACTCTCCAGAAATAGGGTAACATATCCCCTATGAGGCCAGCTAGGAGTATCTTTCTTTCCTGCTATCCTAAGAGGTATTTCATCAGGGACACCATACCTAACCCGGAGGTCAGTGAACTCGTCTATCGTGGTCGTTCACGTGATGAAATCAATGGCGTAATTCTGTGATAGAGCTCTACCCCTTACTGTGCTCCGCCCTTCTGGTCGCGATGTTCCTGGTGGGGACATCTCACTAGAATCACCTCCTTGGTCTTCACTCAGGGTGTTTTCTGAACTAGAAAATCCCTCCTCATCACTATTTCCGCTCGAGGAGGTTGTTTGGTGGGACATTCTCCTAGCACTAGTCCCAACACTAGATCTAGTGGGTTCTAAGGGGATCCCGGGATAAAAAACAGAATCGGTGAGCAAACTAAGCAAGAAGTCTAACTCGTCGTCGTCAATCTCAACGACCTTCTCTTTGCCTTTCGACATTCCCTAAACTATAACCGGAGCACCACCACCAACTACTACCCAAGCAAAGTAAAGAGAAAAGAAATTACCAACAACTATCCGAGACCGAGGAGATAGAAGTAATATCTAAAGTAGTGGTTCAGTCGGAGAAAGACAAGGATTGAGGCTTTTATGCCGGAACTTCTTCGCCGGAGAGACAGAGACAGAGACAGAGTAAAATGACGAAATTTTCTTTTGAGGGGTTTTGGGTTTTCCTAATGGAGAACAAACGCTTGGGTTACCAGTATTTAACAGCACCAAATCCCAAGGGTCTTATAACCGTTGGTTTGAAATTCAAATAAAGAGGTAGATTTCCGCCACATCACCTCGTCTGCAATTAAATGCGACACGACTCTTGGCAACCTTTTCCTATCCCGCGCTAGCAAAAACTGTCGAGTTTCTACTGTTGGCTCACTATGTTACCCAACACCAGAAACTGCGGGACCGGTGTTGGGGGGATGAGCTTCGACAAAGACCAACAGTGATGAACATACATCTGGCAGCAGGGTTCAATGAACAGGTATATCTTGTAAGAGTCTGGTAGCATGGAAGCAGGAGCAGAAATATTCTGCTCGTCCACAAATACATCATTTGTGAGGCCAATCTCCTGCTAGAAGCATGAAGCCATTCCTGCTAAGGGTTGAGTCGAGGAGACCCGGTCAACGACAGTTGGCGAAGCGTGCTCTTTAACCCGAGAATCAAGGCACAAAGGCCACGCAACCACCCACGATTACAAAAATGGAGCATCCACTTTCGAGAGGCGGGAGGATAACGAGCGTGAATGAAGGGAAGGTCTAGATTCAAGAGAGCCTATAAAAAGGTAGCCAACAAAGGTAAAAGGGTTAGAATTTTTTATATTAGAACTGAGAAAAAGAGAACTCTAAAGAATTGATACGCCATAAGATTTGTGGCTAGCGTTCCCAGGAACACTAAAAAACTTTCATTTCTTACTTGAGCGTCGGAGGGTTTACGCCGAGAAAATAACCGGCGTGCTTTGACCTGTTTCTGTGTACGCATGAACTTTTGGAGAAGAAGCATTACGAGGAGAGATCCTGGTCGTGGTAGAGTTAGTTGAAGAGAGATCATGGTCGTAGTCGAGAGGATAACCAGAATCTCGCATCAACAAAAGATATTACAGAAGTAAATGCTCTTTACTCGCTAGAGTAACAGAGTTTGAATTAATCTTATATTTTTAAAAAATAACTAAAACATTATTATTTTTTCATAATTTTTACCTCCTTTAATATTCGATGGTCAATCAAATAAATCTATTAAAAAATTAAACTACACCGAATGCTTAGGAGCACACATAATGTTATAGCAACTAAAATTTTACTTTTTAAAAGAATAAAATAAAAGTGAAATAGCTAGATGAAATTTACCTCATATGTAACACTCCAAATTTAACACGTGCGGTGCACGTGAAGAAAGATGTTACTTATAAATTATAATCCTTATTCATAAATTTTAAATTAAAATACCTCAAATTTTTATTCAAATAAATTCATAAATCCATATTTCTAATACTAAATAATCTCTCCCGAAGACATAAAATTAACAAAAGTCTCATAACTCCCCAACTACAAGTTCATAAAATAAATAACTGAAAAAAAAATAATTTATTCCTTCTCTTATTCAACTAGCAGGAAAAAAAAAATCTCTAACTCTAATGATAAACACATCTCTCAATAAGGTACTTAATCTACAAAAAATTATGACGGGGGGTGAGTCGTCAACTCGGTAAGTAAAATCATTTCTGACACACTAGGATTATCGATACAAAAAAATATTGCAAGCCTTCTTTTTTATTAAAAAATATATTATAATTCATAAATTTCATAAAATGACATATTTTAATATGATAACATAAATTAATAGTAATTCAGAATATCAAAAGCATAGTCAATTATGAAAGCAAATCGTATAGCACATACACAAAAAACAAAATGTTAGCTCGTGTCACACGGTGTCTCCTATAGTCTCGATGACCCGACTAGAAACAAAATCAAAATTAGAATATTGTGTACACACTCATAACAGAAACTCAGTACTGGTCCAGAATAAACATATATATATATATACACACACGATGAGAATTAAAGTCAAAATAACTATGGACGATAAACTAAAACATTCAAATTAGCTTTTCATATGTCACTTTGCAATATATGTGACACTTTGCAACACTCTGTCCCTCAAGAGTGGTCCCCATACAATCATAAATAATTTAAATCGTAAATAGGAACAAAACATTCGTATCAGATTTATAAATGTCCATAACAAGAATTTTATAAACAAAATCATAAAAGGTAATCATGTAACAAAATAGCTTGCATATTAAAAAGATTCATAATATTTTGTTAAAAAAAATTAGATTTGAAAACATTTACACGAACTAATTTTGTTATGAAAATCAGTTAATTTTTTTAAGTAGTATAAAAACACTTACAATAAATCAAAATAATCATATATATCCAATATATTAAGAATGAAGTAAATTACCTCGATAAAAAAAAATTGATCTAACACACCTCTAATTATCTAAGAGCCTCAAACACCTCCAACACTTTAAACAAATACAACAGACTACTTTAAACATATACAACATATAACTATTAAGAACTTATTCCAAGAATCTGATTTTCTAATTCATACACGTACTAGTTTAGTTCTTAAAATTTTAACTCTTAATCTAAATATCAGAATAATATAATATTCTACAAAACTATTCTGGACATCCATGGGTACCTCATGTAAAATTTACAAGAAGATCCGATATCAAAAACATTTTCAAAATTGTTTCTTGACAAATTCGAAACTGTTTTACAGTGCCTTAACTAAACAGAGTGGCTTCTGAGATTTTTATAAAATCAAATATTAATAAAAAAAATTACGAAATTAAAAATATGAATACTAGACACATATATCAATCTCTTTTAAAATTTCATAATTTTTAGAATTTTTTTATTACTACAAATAATTTTGTGAAGTTTGTCATTTTGCTGAATTCGCAATTTTATAGTGCAGCAGTATCTATTTCGAAAATACATATAAAATCGAAAACAAGTCAAATCTCATGAAACAAAATTTTTTCTATAAGCCCTACATGTTTAGTTTTCAGAAAGATAAGGTTCTTAAGAATAATCATTCAGAAAATATATGTTTAATTTCGAGATACTCATATTGTTCAAAATTGTCCAATGTGCTTAATGTATCAAAGATTGATTAATAAGACTCAACGATAAATCAAAGCCTTAACAGAACTTAAACACGTCCTAAACCATGCATTATGATCTGTAACAATTTAAAATCATGCCAATTAAAACCCTAAATAGAGTGATAAGAAAACTTTTGGAGAATAGAGGGAGTAAACTTACCAACTGTTTTGATTCTCTCCCAAATAAAAGTTTGAATCCTAAGGTAGGAGTAGAAAGTAATGAGCAACAGAGAAAAATAGAAAAAAAAATGTTTTGGACTTAGGATTATGGAAGTGAGAAAAATATGAATTTATAAACAGTCTTAAAAAATCCTATTAAATTTAGAAAAGTAATTTTTTTTTAAAAATTACCCCATAACTAATCCTTATAAATAAAGGTAATAATATCATTTATAAATTCTAATAAAATACAACAAAATAATAAAAAATTAGGCGTTACATCAGAAGTCTTATAGTATAACATAAGGGTTTTAATAAATATAAAATTTCCAAAATGAACAGTGTTTATGTTCAAAGTGAAGTCGGTTGAAGAAAAACAATATAAAATATGAGTTCTGTTGTTTAGACTAAGAGAAGACAAAAGGATGATAAATTCGCGTGTCCTTCTCACCCTTTTTCATGACCCATAAATATATTAAAATAATGATTAAAAAATGGCACAAAAATAATGTTTGAGTTCAATAAAATAAAAAATGGCCACAATAAAGTTTGAATTAATAATTAAAAATTGAGGCATTTGTTCGATCGCAGTCAGCTCTGCAGTTGTTCCAAAGCTGAAAAAAGAAAAGCAGCCATTTCCTTTTCCAAAGCGCTAGAACTCCGATTTCAATAGCAGAAAAAAAAAACTAGTGGCTTGCAATTTGAAAGTCAAGAAATCTGCATTCGGTGCCAACGAGATCCGAGTTTAGTGCTGACGACCACCACGCCAACAGAGGCAGCTTTGCAGTTGATACCCATAAGTGGCACAAATTGGCCATTGGCCATTGACCATTAAGAAGGCATGGAATGGAAATTGTTTGGGTTTCTTTGCAACTGTCAAATTCAGCATTTGGACTATATTTAAGGGAACAAAAATAGGATTGCATCTTTGGGTTAACAGAATTAATTTGTCTACAACATTGACAATAATGCACTCGAATCTGTTTCCATCCTCATCAGTTCTCTCCCTAATTACTACAACTTGCACTATGACTTGATGAATGAATAAAAATTTGCTGATCCAAGACCGTCCTGTAACTATCCATGTCGATAGCAGGGCATCTAATAGACATGTCCAGAAAATCTTCTTTAACTATATATTAGAACCCATATAACTATTATAACCACATCAACGACAACACTGTTGATTGCAAGGTTGTGGCTTTTGTTCTAATTTTTTTTTCGATAAGAGATCGTTGAAAATGGTCAGTTTTGTGGTGGCGGTCAGAGGACAGGATACGGTCAGGGGAGAAGGTAATGTTGGGTGAAAGAGAGACAGCGAGGCCGCGAGAGTGAGGGAGCAAGAGAGACCTCTTAGACCTCTTACTGTTGCTGCGTGCTGATGGAGAACGAAGCTGAGACCGACCTTGCATGGAGATGGGAGAGAGAGAGATCGAGAATCTTGATGCTTGATGAGGAAGACGTGTGCGATTTCTACTGGATTTGTTGCGTGCGTGTGGTGTTTGCACGTATGAACATGTGGCTTCTATATGCAAAGTTTTGTGCTCTTGTGAAAACCATTTTCCCTTTTTAAGTATTATTTTAATATTTTAAAATGGTAGAGTGAGAAGGAAACGGAAGCTCAAGCCGCCATTTCTATCGTCCCTCCCACTTCTTTTTGTTTGTTTAGCATTTTTCATAAAATATATGTGAATGTTGTGCAGGGTCCAACCTCCCACGTGACGTGTAGGCAACTAAGTAACAAGTTCTAGAAGTTCAATGTATACACGTAGAGTGACGCTTCTAGCACCCGTTTATTTTTCTTATAAAACTCCTCTTATTGTGTATTTATAATTTTATCTTTTATATTTTGAATTGTATTAAATTTAAAATCTTATAAATCCACATTAAATTTTTTTCCTCCGACTCTTTCCCCACTAAAAGCTCTTAAAACTTATAAATTTTCTTTTGCAAAAGAAAAGTCAAAAGCAAAAGAGTAAGAATTTGTTCTAAACTAATTTTTTTTTCACTTAACAATTTGTGTTCGTAAGAAATATAATTTTTTACAATTTTCATAAATGACTAATTTTATTAGAATGTTAGGAGACATTGACCCTTATGAAAAATTAATATTTGAAAAGAATACTGATTTTATTCTTCCCTATTTTTTTCTGCAGTAGGATTACAGAGGATTTATATATAAGTTTACAAGAGCTAATATTCACAAAACAAAGGAAAGTAAATAACGATCCCATATTCAAAGGGATTACAAATCAGCCACATATAAGGAAACAATCTTTCTCAATTAGTCAAGTGAAGCCAATGAAATCTTAACACTCCCCCTCAAGTGGGAGCATGAATATCTAGCATGTTCAACTTGGTTGTTAGCCTCTTAAACACCTTTCCTCCGAGAGCTTTTGTAAAAATGTCTGCCAACTGTAAATGAGATGGAACAAATTTAGTGATTATCTGACCATCTTATATTTTCTCCCTTACCACATGACAGTCAAGATCTATGTGTTTGGTGCGTTCATGATATACCGGATTTGCTGCTATGTGAAGAGCAGCTTGGTTATCACATAATAGCCTTGCTGGTCCTATGGAAATTTGCATATCATTGAATAAAAATCTAAGCCAAGTGAGCTCACAAGTTGCTGCAGCCATGGACCTGTCCTCAGCTTCTGATAATGATCTTGAGACTGTTTTTTGCTTCTTTACTTTCCAAGAAATCAAAGAATCCCCTAAGAACACACAATAACCTGTTGTTGATCTTCTTGTTATAGGACAGTTTGCCCAATTAGCATCACAGTAAGCCTTTAAAGTAAAGGAATTGCTTGAAGAGAATAACAAACCTAAACAGGGCTGCCCTTTAAATATTTAATAATACGAAGAGCAGTATCCCAGTGAGGCTTTCTTGGAGCATGCATAAATTGGCTTAAGATGTTAACTGAGTATGTAATGTCTGGTCTCGTAATTGTGAGATATATTAGTCGGCCAACTAATCTCCTGTAGCGAGTTGGATTATGCAGCAAATCACCTTGATGGTTTGTGAGCTTCAAATTCATCTCCATGGGAAAATTTACCGGTTGAGCACCCAAGTATCCAACATCATCTATGATTTCTAAGGTATATTTTCGTTGAGAGATAACAAGACCTGCTTTGGACCTTGCAACTTCCAGCCCAAGAAAATATTTAAGAAGACCGAGATCTTTGATATGAAACTGCTGGTGAAGAAATTGTTTGAGATTATGTATAGCGACTGCATCATTTCCAGTTATCACCATATCATCTACATAAATAAGAACCATGGTTATAGATATGCCTTTTGTGTTCACAAACAACGAATAATCCGAATGTGATTGAATAAAGCCAGCTTTCTTGACAGCATGAGAAAATTTCGCAAACCAATTGCGAGGAGCTTGTTTAAGCCCATAAAGGGACTTATGAAGTTGACAAACAAGCTTCTCCCCCTGTCGACAAAGTCCCGGCGGTGGAGTCATATATACTTCTTCTTCTAAATCACCATGCAAAAAAGCATTGGTCACATCCATTTGATACAATGGCCAATGTCTTGCAGCGGCCACAGCAAGTAAACAACGAACAGTGGTCAATTTAGCCACGGGAGCAAATGTCTCAGTGTAATCCAGGCCTTCTTGTTGGGAAAATCCTTTGGCGACAAATCGAGCTTTGTAACGTTCAATCGTACCATTAGAATTGTATTTGATACGATAAACCCATTTGCTGCCAATGGGGCGATGGCCAGCAGGTAAAGGGACCAAGGACCATGTCTTCTGTGATTTGAGAGCATCAAGTTCACGTTGCATAGCCTCTTGCCATTTCGGATCCAATATAGCATGAGCATAAGAGGTTGGTTCTATAACACTTGAAATGGTGTTAACAAAGTGTTTATGAGTAGAAGACAAAGAATCATAGGAAATCAATTTGATTAAAGGATATTGAGTACCTGACTTAGTTGAAAATGACTGACTTGAAGTTGCAGTTGATGGTGTTGTACTAATCTGTCCACAATGAAAGTCACGAAGAAGAACAAATGGTTGCCTGACACGATCACTTTTACGAAGAGGAGGGGCAGGAGAAGATATAGAGGAAGAAGGAGAAGAAGTTGATGACAATAAAAGATTAGGAGAGGAAATAATGGTCTCTGATGCTGGAGGGACAAGATGAGTTGCAGGAGGAGATAGATCATCGATGTAATCTAATATCTCAGGTTGAGGAAAAGTGCTATCTAATGATTTTTCGATACGAAGAAAAGGAAAAATAGACTCATGAAAAATGACATCATGACTGGAAAAGAATTGGTGAGTATAGAGATCATATAACCGATAGGCTTTTTGGCCTATAGGTAACCAACAAAGATGCATTGTCGAGCCCAAGAATCAAACTTATTGGATGGCTGTAGATTTGTTGCATAACAGAGACATCCAAAAACTTGTAAGTGAGTGTAGTTAGGTGGCTTATTATACAACAACTCATATGGAGATTTATATTGCAACAAGGGAGTGGGAAGACGATTTATAAGATAGGCTGCAGTAAGTAAACTCTCCCCCCAAAATTTTAAAGGAAGATTGGCATCAATTCTCAAAGCTCGACTAACGTTTAAGAGATGACGGTGTTTTCGTTCAACGACACCATTTTGTTGAGGTGTAGATGGACATGAGCTTTGAAATAAAATACCAAGGGTGGATAAATAAGGTTTCATGGAAAGAAATTCTGAGCCATTATCACTTCTAAGACATTTAACTTGACAATTAAATTGAGTGTTCACAAAAGAAATAAATGTTTTTATTAATCCTTGGGTTTCGGATTTAAATTTCATTAAAAAAATCCAAGTGAAACGAGTGTAATCATCAACTATAGTCAGGAAATAATGTGCCCCTGTATGAGTTGCAGTACGAAAAGGTCCCCAAATATCACGATGAATAAGATCAAATGAATGCAAAGTTTGAATAGAACTTGAAGAAAATGGTAAACGAGATTGTTTTGCCAAAGGGCAAGTTTCACAGGAATGTTGAGAATCAAATACAAATGCAGGAATATTATTGCTTAAAAATTGTGAAGGTACTTTTGAGGGATGTCCTAACCGCTTGTGCCAAGTAATATGTGTAGTAGAATCAGCATGATGGGTGATTGAAAAAGAAGTTGGTGTAGACTTCACTTGAGGAACAAAGTAGTACAAGCCATTAAGCTGCTTCCCCAAGCCAATCATCTTCTTCGAAGCTAGGTCCTGCAATATACAGAAAGTGGGAAAAAAATGGATTGAACAATTCATGGCAGCAGTAAGTTCACTCACTGAAAGTAAATTAACATGAAATGATAGTGCACATAATACATTATTAACATGTAGGTGGTTTGAGAGTTGTGTTGAACCAATTCCAGTTATCTTAGAATAGGCACCATTAGGCAAGGTTACTTCAGATGACAGAGGAGTTTTAATAGGTATTGAAGTTGCTATGTGATTTGTTGCACCACTATCAATAATCCAATGATTCAAGTCTGTCTTTTGCGTATTGAAAGATGAACAAAAAGGTATAGGGATACCTGTGTAGTTTGCTTGAGCAGGATTGTTACCATTTCTAAAGAAAGCTTTTATTTGGGCAAGCTCTTCAGAGGTAAATTGGGGAGTTTGTTCAGTTGGTGTCTTTGCTAATTTCTGATTCATTTCAGAACTAGTTTGATGCACAACAAGTTTTCTGCTTCGATTTGGAGGCTGAACGTCTTTGCCATGAAGCTTATGACCAACTGGGAATCCATTCAAGTAGTAACAACGATCTACTGAATGAGTTGTGCCCTCACAGTAAGTACAAAAGAAAGATTTCTTCATTCCTTGTGGCTTGGGATGAGAGGATGATCCTTGTTTGGTTTGTTGTTGTGCATCAAACTGTGTTTCTCTGGATTTATCACGATCTTTGATACTCATGGCATGAATGAGATCAATGCCTTTGGCTTCAGTGAGTCCTCGCTGCTTTTCTTCCTCACGGAGAAGAGAATATGCCTTTTTGACAGTTGGTAGAGGATACATTAACATTATTTGTCCTCGCAAAGCTGAGTATGTTTCATTCAATCCCATGAGGAATTGTCCCAGCCTAATCTTTTCTTCTTTTTCTTTCAAGTCTTTTTGTCCTCCACAGGTGCATGTGATTGAAGGACTGCAAGTAGTTAGCCCATCCCATAGCATTTTTATCTTTGTGTAATAAGAAAAAATTGAATCTTGATTTTGTTTCAATTCAACAATAAATTGCTGAGTTTGATAATGGTGGGAAAAATCACCTTGAGAGAAACGTTCTTGAAGGTCAATCCAAATCTCTGAGGGTGTCTCTAAATAGAGTACACTATTTGCAAGCTCCTGATTTAGAGAGTTAAGGATCCAAGAAAGCACCATATCGTTGCAGCGCTGCCATAAAGAATGTTTTGGATCATCTTCATCTGGTGTGTGAATGGTTCCTTTGATGAATCCCAGTTTGTTTTTTGCACTAAGACTCACTAGCATAGATCTCTTCCACATAGCATAATTTGTTCCATCTAAGACTTTTGGAACAAGAATCATGCCAGGATGATCAGAAGCATGAAGAAAAAGAGGGTCTGAGGAATCAACCGTAGACATAGACATAGTGTGATGAGAGGTTTGAGAAGATATATGATTTGGTGAATGATTGTGACTGCTATCACTATCAATATCATCCATAAAAAAAAAAAGAGAAGCGGAAGTGTTTTACCGAATCAAAACCATTGCTCTGATACCATGAAAAATTAATATTTGAAAAGAATACTGATTTTATTCTTCCCTGTTTTTTTCTGCAGTAGAATTACAGAGGATTTATATATAAGTTTACAAGAGCTAATATTCACAAAACAAAGGAAAGTAAATAACGATCTCATATTCAAAGGGATTACAAATCAGCCACATATAAGGAAACAATCTTTCTCAATTAGTCAAGTGAAGCCAATGAAATCTTAACACCTTATGCTTATTTTATACATAATTATTTTGAAACAGAATGGCATGAACTAAAAGGAATAAACTTAAGATAAATAAAAAGTTAGCAACAATTATTAAGTGAATGACGCACGAAATATCTTTGCTGCAAAAAGAAGAAATTTGAATGAGCAAAGGTTGAATAGAGAGATCTGAAAGAGGGCTGAAATTGATGGAAGAAACTAGCTGACGGGGATTTATTGAGGAAAAAAGATAAACAAATGCTATTTTAAATATTAAAGAGAATATAAACAGAAAAGGGATTTGAAAAAGAAAATGGAGGGGTGTTAATAGCAACACCCTATTAATAAAATAAAATAAAATAATTAGTGGGTGCAGGAAAAAATTATGTTTAAATAAATAAACTCATCTTTTAATTTGATATAATGTAACGTTAGGTTAGATAGGTTATAAGTAAAGAATTATGTAATATATATATATATATATATAATAAAAACGTGTGGACACAAATTGCAAAGCTACGTGGGCAATGTCAATTATTAAGTGGAACCATTTGGTCATAACACAAGTCTCAATCGAACTTGTTTAGCACATAGCTTTGCATAATTAACATGGCCCACATAGCTTTGCAATTATTATTTGTTATTAATAAATTAACAAATTTTAAAGATGATAATAATAATATTAATAATGATGACATTTATAGTAGTATAATAATAATTAAAATAGTTAAAATAATAAATTTTAATATTAATAATAATAATGATATCTAAAAAAGACTTATGTATAAATATTTATAACTTTTAATATTTATTTAATTTTTTATAAAATATAAGGTTGTGTATTGTAATTAAATGAAAAAGATAAAATCCGGTGGTATGCTGGCAATATAATTTCATCCACGTGTATATATATATATATATATATAATAAAAATATGTGGACACCAATTGCCAAGCTCTGTGGGCCATGTCAATTATTAAGTGGAACTATTTCGTCATAATACAAGTCTCAATCGAACTTGTTTAGCAGCGGCATGTCACTGGAAAGAATTAATGTTCATAATTTCAAACCAAAAATTAACGCATACCCAAATGAGTAACACACAGAGAAAGTATAGTGTGTTGATGTTCCCATGGTTAGCTCATGGTCACGCATTTCCATTTCTAGAGCTAGCCAAGAAGCTCGCTAAGAGATCAAATTTCCACATATGTTTTTGTTCAACACCATCCATTCTCAATTCCATTAAACAATCGGATAAATTTTCACTCTCAATACAACTTATTGAGCTTCATCTCCCCTCATTGCCGGAGCTTCCTCCTCAGTATCACACGACTAAAGGTTTGCCGCCTCATCTCATGCCCACTCTCGAAGAGGCCTTTGACATGGCTAGCCCTAGTTTCTTCAACATACTGAAAAATCTAAGCCCTGATCTTTTGATTTATGATTTGATTCAGCCCTGGGCGCCGGCGCTAGCTTCGTCACTTAATATTCCGGCTGTTTATTTTCTTGTTAGCTCTGCAGCGACGAGCGCTTTCATGTTTCACACCATTAAGAAAAACTCATCAGGTGATGCTAACGATGATGATGAAGAGTTTCCTTCTTCATCAATTTTTATTCATGATTGTTATATGAAACCCTTTTTTTCCAACATGGTTGAGTCACCATCTACAAAACGGATTCTTCAATGCTTCGAACGCTCCTGCAACATCGTCTTGATCAAGAGTTTCCGTGAACTCGAAGGGAAATACATTGATTATCTATCTGATTTGCTAAAGAAGAAGGTGGTTCCTGTTGGCCCTCTAGTTCAAGACCCTGTTGAGGAAGATGATCATGAAAAGGGAGTAATGAAAATCATTCAGTGGCTTGACAAGAAGGAGAGATCATCAACGGTGTTTGTTTCTTTTGGTAGTGAGTATTTTCTATCCAAAGAAGAAATGGAAGATATAGCCCTAGGGTTAGAGTTAAGTGGAGTAAATTTCATTTGGTTGTTAGGTTTCCCTGTGGAGCGAAAGCTAAGGTTGATGAAGAGTTGCCAAAGAGTTTTCTAGAGAGGACTAAAGAGAGAGCAATGGTTATTGAAGGTTGGGCCCCACAAATGAAGATTCTAGGGCACCCTAGCATCGGAGGTTTTGTGAGTCATTGTGGATGGAGTTCAGTGATGGAGAGCATGAAGCTTGGTGTTCCAATTATCGCGATGCCGATGCATCTTGATCAGCCATTGAATGCAAGATTGGTTGAAGATGTTGGCATTGGACTAGAGGTGAGAAGAAACAAGTGTGGGAGGATTCAGAGGGAAGAGATGGCAAGAGTTATCCAAGAGGTGGTAATGGAGAAAGATGGAGGGAAAATGAAGAGAAAAACAAGAGAAATGGGGGAGGCAATAAAAGAGAAAGGGGAGGAAGAGATAGAATGGGTGGCAGATGAATTGATCCATCTTTGTGGATGATTGTCCACATAATCTAATATGTATATATTAGTGTGTGCAAATTTAATTCGTGTGTATCACAGTTAAGATTATTAATCTTCTTCTTTTCGAAGTAATTATGTTTAAGCATTGTGGTTTGGTAGTTATCTCTTATCAGTGAACGTGTGTTGTTATCTTATTATTTTATTGTGCAAATTTAAATAAAAGGTAATTTTTAAAAACCTCCATGAGGTTTGGGTTTATTACAAGTAGATGATGAGAATCTATTTATTTGTAAAACACCCCTTACCGTCAGTTAATTTTAACATTGACCGTTAGTTGACTATGTAAAGACAATATTGCCTTTAACAACAGTTTGTAAACTGACATAATTAAAAAAATTAAAATTAATGGCGCGAAAAGCACAATCCCTATTTTTTAACAATTTTATCCTTGTCAATTTCAAAAATTTACAATATCATAGGTAAAGATTATGACTATTTCATTTTCAAGTTTTTAATTTTATTTTTCTTGTAATAACATTAAGGAAATATCAATAAATTAAAGAGGATTTTTCTAGTTTTTAATTTTATTTTTCTTGTAAGAACTTTAAGAAAATATCAATAATTTAAAGAGAGTAAAATAACCAACAATTTTAGTTTTTTTTTAGTTAATTCAATTTACAAACTGTTGTTAAGGGTAATATTGTCTTTACACAGTCAACTAACGGTCAATGTTAAAAGTAACTAACGGTTGAGAGTTTTTTACAAATAAACAGATTCTCGCCATCTACTTGCAACAAGTTTAAATTTCAGGGGAGATTTTTAAAAATTACCCTTTAAATAAATTGGGTAGGGTTTTTTTGGTAAATTCCTATTAATAAATTTAATATATTTATAAAATCTGCACGAGAGGAGAGTACGATATACGTATACAACTTTGTTTTTAAAGAAGTGATTCGGTGATGGGTGATATATATTGGAGTCATAGGAGTTCAATAGACCTTTTATTTGTTTACCGTCGGTGCAATTTGCCGGTTGTTGTTTAGTTGTGTTTGTTTGCGATCAAGCAAACTTTCTCTTTTCATTAAAGTCGAATCAGTAGAGATCAAAAGCTCACTGAGAGTTGTGCTAAACATTAAGAAGGCGAGAGAATCTGAGAGAAGCGGCAGCATTGTGCTGTTGTGTCGGCTACTCTCTCTCTCGTCATTCTAATAATTTTTTATTATTAAAATTAAAAAAAAAGGGAGAAAATGACAGAAGACAGCCCACATCATGACATCACGGAATCCCTATCACGGAATCACACACTCTCTCTCTCCCTCTCTTGACTTTCATCTTCTCTCCGGCTTCCTCACTCTCTCTGGTCTCACTCTCTGTGGCTCCCCATCACTCTTCCTCACTCTCTCCGACCTCACTATCTTCGGTCTCACTGTCTCCAAATTCTGTCATTTTCTCCTTTTTTTAAAAAAAAAATTTAACAATAAAAACTTAGCATTCTGTTGAGAAAGAGAGTGATGCACGACTCTTGAACAATTTTTTCCGTCGTGATGGTCTATCAAACCACCTAAAAATGAGCCAATGGGGTTCTCAGCCCTAGCAACTCCCATACTTTCAAGATTTAGAGTATGGTTCCAGTCCAAGCTAATTTAATTAGTAACGGGATTCGGTTCACTTGCTCTTCTAATTTAATAGGATAAAGAATTTAATTAGAGAAATGCCATTAATATCAGAGGAGCATATATATTGTTTTGATTTAAATACTGATAAATTTTTTTTATTGTTAAAAAAAAAGAAAATGGGAAGCCAAAATCTTAGCCTTGTGTTTGTGCTTTTTACTTTTCTCTTAAACATTATAAAGATGTAAAGCAAAATGCTCAGAATGACGAGAGAGTGATCCACGCGATGGCTGTATTCTGTCGTTCTCTTTTATATATATATATATATATATATATATATATATATATATTTTCAAGAATAAAAATTTATTAAAATGGCGAGAGAAAAGTCATATCGCAACATAAGCAGTCATTTCTCTCAGTATTCTCTCGTCATTCTTGATGATAAGCATTTTCCAATGACAATTTATCTATTACATTTACGCCACACGATATGAGTGATCCAAGAGTCAAAAGAAATCAAATTCATTATATCTTTTGTTTGTTTGCCATGTGCAGTTTGCCAGCTGTCACTACAACAAAAGCATGAATTACTAAGAGAAATTCCCTCTCTAATTTCACAAATCCCTCGATAATAATTGTTAACGAGGGAAAATGACCGTCGAAGTCCATCATGAAAATGGTTATCGTTAATTCTATAATTCCGATGATCCCTCAGAAAAATGAATTATTACCTAGGAACACTTCCCTCAATAAAAATAAAACAACTTCGTTAGAAAATGCAATCAAATGATGAATAAAAACATTTCTTAGGGACGCATTTTATTGGTAACAGTATATTTCCAACAAAATATATCCACCGGTAAAAATGTGTAACCTTTGAAAAAATTAGATTTGAACCATATTTTAAACCCTAGGTAGGCGGACCCTAGTATAACATAAGGATTTTAATAAATATAAAATTTCCAAAATGAACAGTTTTTCTGTACAAAGTGAAGTCGGTAGAAGAAAAGAAAATATAAAATATATGTGATTGTTGTGCAAGGTCCTACGCGACGTGTAGGCAACAAAGTAACAGGTTCTAGAAGTTATATCAATGTATATACGTGGAGTGACGCTTCTAGCACCCGTCTATTTTTCTTATAAAACTCCTCTTATTGTGTATTTATAATTTAATCTTTTATATTTTAAATTGTATTAAATTTAAAATCTTATAAATCCACATTAAATTTTTTTCCTCCGACTCTTTACCCACTAAAAGCTCTTAAAACTTATAAATTTTATTTTGCAAAAGAAAAGTCAACAGCAAAAGAGTAAGAATTTGATCTAAACTAATTTTTTTTCACTTAACAATTTGTGTTTGTAAGAAATATAATTTTTTTCAATTTTCATAAATGACTAATTTTATTAGAATGTTAGGAGACATTGACCCTTATGCTTATGTTATACATATTTATTTTGAAATAGAATAGCATGAACTAAAAGGAATAAACCTAAGACTAATAAAAAGTTAGTAACAATTATTAAGTGCATGAGGCACAAAATATCTTTGCTGCAGAAAGAAGAAACTTGAATGAGCGACGGTTGAAGAGACAGATATGAAAGGGGGCTGAAATTGAAGGGAGGGACTAACTGACGGGGATTTATTGAGGAAAAAAGATAAACAAACGTTATTTTAAGTATTAAAGAGAGCTGGATGTTCATTTCTTGCGAGAGAAGGTTGCTAATCAACACTTCCAGATCAGCTATGTTCCTAGTTCTCATAACTCAGCTGATATCCTTACTAAAGCTTTAGCCTATCATCCTTTTCATTATCTCAGAAACAAGCTCACCCTCACTTCACTAGGCTGAGCTTGAGGGGGGATGTTAAGAGTATAGCTGAAGCTGTGCTGCTGTACTAGCTTAGCTGGTGATGTGTATAAGCTGCTGATGAAGCTGCTGAGCTGGCCGGCTAGTGATGTGTATAAGTTGAAGGTGCTGAGCTGGATTGGGTTGTTGTTTACACCAACTAAAGCTGTAACAGATTATCCAACTCGCTTGTTATGATTGGAAGTTAGATTAGTTTGTTAATACAGTAAACGATCAGCTCTGTTTTAGTAGTTAGTCTTGAATGTAACTATAAATACTGGCTAACACGTTTTCAGTGTTAAGCTTGAGTTTTAATCAATAAAAATCAATTCAGTTAAAGTTTCTTTGTTAATTTTCTTTCACTTTCTCACTTGCCAAACAACCTATTTAGAATTAATGATGTTCCCAGTCCTATATAAATAGAAAAGGGATTTAAAAAAAATGGAGGGGTGTTAATAGCAACACCCTATTAATAAAATAAAATAAAATAAAAAGTGGGTGCAGGAAAGAATTATGTTAAAATAAATAAACTCATCTTTTAATTTGATATAATGTAACGTTAGGTTAGATTAGGTTATAAGTAAAGAATTATGTAATATATATATATATATATAATAAAAACATGTGGACACGAATTGCCAAGCCATGTGGGCCATGTCAATTATTAAGTGGAACCATTTCGTCATAACACAAGTCTCAATCGAACTTGTTAGCACCGGCATGTTACTGGAAAGAATTAATGTTCATAATTTCAAACCAAAAACGTAAGGTAGAAAGCGAATCTTCTTGATTTCAATGATTCCACACTCTTCCGCCACGTGTCTTTCCTCCCTTTTCAGCCTCATGATATAAATCCTCAGCTGCCCAAATGTTCAAGCACGCTAAAAGCAAACGGGGCAATACTAGCAAAAATTAACGCATACCCAAGTCATCATCATGAGTAACACACAGAGAAACTATAGTGTGTTGATGTTTCCATGGTTAGCTCATGGTCACGCATTTCCATTTCTAGAGCTAGCCAAGAAGCTTGCTAAGAGATCAAATTTCCACATATATTTTTGTTCAACACCATCCATTCTTAATTCCATTAAACAATCGGATAAATTTTCACTTTCAATACAACTTATTGAGCTTCATCTCCCCTCATTGCCGGTGCTTCCTCCTCAGTATCACACGACTAAAGGTTTGCCGCCTCATCTCATGCCCACTCTCAAAGAGGCCTTTGACATGGCTAGCCCTAGTTTCTTCAACATACTGAAAAATCTAAGCCCTGATATTTTGATTTATGATTTGATTCAGCCCTGGGCACCGGCGCTAGCTTCGTCACTTAATATTCCGGCTGTTTATTTTCTTGTTAGCTCTGCAGCGACGAGCGCTTTCATGTTTCACGCCATTAAGAAAAACTCATCAGGTGATGCTAACGATGATGATGAAGAGTTTCCTTCTTCATCAATTTTTATTCATGATTATTATATGAAATCCTATTTTTCCAACATGGTTAAGTCACCAACTACAAAAAGGCTTCTTCAATGCTACGAACGCTCCTGCAACATCGTCTTGATCAAGAGTTTCCGTGAACTCGAAGGGAAATACATTGATTATCTATCTGATTTGATAAAGAAGAAGGTGGTTCCTGTTGGCCCTCTAGTTCAAGACCCTGTTGAGCAAACTGATCATGAAAAGGGAGTAACGGAAATCATTCAGTGGCTTGACAAGAAGGAGAGATCATCAACGGTGTTTGTTTCTTTTGGTAGTGAGTATTTTCTATCCAAAGAAGAAATGGAAGATATAGCCCTAGGGTTAGAGTTAAGTGGAGTAAATTTCATTTGGGTTATTAGGTTTCCCTGTGGAGCGAAAGCTAAGGTTGATGAAGAGTTGCCAGAGAGTTTTCTAGAGAGGACTAAAGAGAGAGCAATGGTTATTGAAGGTTGGGCCCCGCAAATGAAGATTCTAGGGCACCCTAGCATCGGAGGTTTTGTGAGTCACTGTGGATGGAGTTCAGTGATGGAGAGCATGAAGCTTGGTGTTCCAATTATCGCGATGCCCATGCATGTTGATCAGCCACTGAATGCAAGATTGGTTGAAGATGTTGGCATTGGACTAGAGGTGAGAAGAAACAAGTGTGGGAGGATTCAGAGGGAAGAGATGGCAAGGGTTATCAAAGAGGTGGTAATGGAGAGAGAGGGAGAGAAAATAAAGAGAAAAACAAGAGAAATGGGCGAGAAAATAAAAGAGAAAGGGGAGGAAGAGATAGAATGGGTAGCGGATGAATTGATCCATCTTTGTGGATGATTGTCTACATAATCTAATATGTATACATTAGTGTGTGCAAATTTCATTCATGTTTATTACAGTTAAGCTTATCTCGAAGTAATTATGTTTAAGCATTGTGGTTTGGTAGAACTGTATAATGCCGTAACTAAATTTACGGCATTAATACCGTAATAAATGTGGACCATTGGATTAGATTAACGGTACCTAATAACTATAATATCATAAAAATATTTAAAAAAATTTCATTAACAAGTTTACAACCGGTTAAACATTTATTTAAAAAAAATTAACCGGTTAAAATTTCAAAATTATATATATTTTAAAATTGAAATCTACGAAAGTCCAAATAGAATCAAAGTCTGGTCATAATTCGAAGGTCCTGGAATCGAATCTAAAAATCGCAGCACGCCGGATTTTGTATTTTCGAAGCAATCGGGTTTGCTGGCTAACCCGAATTTTGTTTCCTCGATCGTTCCTCTTTTACTGCAATCTTCGCTTTGAAAATTGTTTGAAGCCAAAAAGAAGCGAGAAAGAAGAAGCTCTACCATGGTTCGTGTTCGTGAAGGGGCTGGGTTCGTGTCCGCGAAGTGGTTTCGGTTTGACGATAACGACTCGGCGTCGGGAGTCAAGAGGAGAACCGGGCTAGGTTCGTCATTCTTTGCTGATTCTCCTCTACCACATTTGCATTGTTTTGACCAAGACATAGCAAATATGTATATATATAGAGCATGCATTATTCTCTCACCTATGTGTGGTGCTATTTCACTCAATTCTCAAACAATTTGGTTTCTCTGAATCTCAAAGAAATGGAACAAACTTTCTCATGATCAAGCTCGATGGGGTCCAAAGAGGCTTGTTGGTGAAATCATCAGCATATTTGAGAAGAAGGGTTTCTCTTTGAAGGGTTTGAAGCTTATGACTGTGGACTGCCCTTTTGCTCAGAAGCATTATGAGGATTTGTTGTCAAAGCCTTTCTTTGGTGCTCTTATTGGGTACATAACCTCTGGTCCTGTCATTGCTATGATTTAGGAGGGTGAAGGAGTTGTTAAGACGAGCCGCACTATTATTGGAGCCACCAACCCTGCGCAGTCTGCTCCTGGAACCATCCGTGGTGATTTCGCTATTGTGATGGGCAAGAATATCATCCATGGAAGTGACTCAGTTGAGAGTGCCCAGAAAGAAATTGCCTTGTGGTTCCCTGATGGCCCTATTAACTGGCAGAGCAACCTTCACCCTTGGATCTATGAGTAAACTAATGTTTGGTTGAGAAACTTAATTGTTCTAGCAATTAGACTTATCCCTATTTCCTTATTTATAGTTACTCAATGTTGGTGAACTGTTATGAAATTTTGAGATAAATTGAGACCAATCCTAGTTATGTTGGCTGCTTTCATTCTTGTGGTGGCGATTGACAATATTTAACGTTTTTTGTTGACTATATTATGAATTGAGTTTGTTAATGCATGGTTAGCATAATATTTATATATATATATATATATATATATATATATATATATGCATTGGACTTTGATTTGACCTTTTTACTGTTTCTAAGTGAGAGAGAAACAAGAATTATACAGATGTTACACCCATAATGAAATATTGGCTATGCAGTAGAGAAGATCAAATAATTGTTCAAAATAAACAATTACTTTGAACATACGCATCCAGTCCCAAAAGAATAAAATCAGCCTTAATTCCGTTCTACCTGTTGTGTATCATTGTAAGTGTCAACGCAGCCATAGTTTCCTTTTTACGAACCCACTTTGAAAAATTTATTTGTTCATGGTTCTATTTTAATTAATTTATTTTTTGAGTGAATTGCCTATGTGTTAAATTTGTACTTGGATCCTACACATTGGTGGTCAATGCTAATGTTTTGATGGAAATTTTCTAACTAGAGCCTTCAAGTTATTATATTATATGAAATGGAAACGACGTAGTTTTAGTAAATTTTAAATTTTATGATTTTTTGTTGTTGTTTATATCTTAATTACGTAACATTTTTTTAAAAAAATAAGTTAAAGATAAAATTGATAGATTCATATATATATATAGAACCACTTATGTTATGATTTTTTTTTTGGATTCATATTTATGGTTTTTAGTTAAATTTTAAATTTATAATTTTATACCCAATTTTTCATTCGGGAAAGAGACATGGTCGATTTTTACCAGCTAATTTAAAAAAATTGATAGATTTATGATTTTATTAATATAATAATATATATTATAATTAATAATAATAATATTTTAATAAATAATCACTATAATTAAAATATAAAATAAAAATTATGATAATAATTCATTAATTATTTTTTAGTAATTTTTTACAGTCTAACTCATTTCGAAGCCAATTCCAAGATAAATTAAACACATCAATGGGATTCTAATTCATTCCAATTCCGATTCTGATTCTTATAGGTCAAGTAAATAACTTATTCTAATTCTCATTCCCCATTTTGATTAATGACAAGTAATATATATATATATATAATTTATAGAAGAGTTTATATGATCATATATACATGCAAAGAAGACTTGGCTCGACTTTTAGTCTAATTGACTTGACCTAAATTTTTTGGCCTTTAACTCAAATTTAATGGTCAGGCTTGGGCCTAAATATTAGAGCTCGATTAAATTCATATCAGGGTTTGGGATCTACATGCAAGACTCGACCTGACTTGACTCTAAAACTTAAAAAAAATATGTTTATTATTTATGTAATAATATGGTTACAACCCTGAATGATTTTTATTTTTATGTTACATAAAACAATTTTTTAAGCTTTTATATTTTAATGTATATGGGGAGGCTTTGTCCAATTTTTAAATTTTAAATTAACTAAAAATTAAAAAAACTTTAAAAGAAAGTGTGATCGGGCCCAAGCTTTCAAATAATCGCGCTTTTTTAGGTTTCAAAATTTTATTTCAGTTATAGAGTCGGGCTCGGAAATGGCTAAGCGCGGGCCTGACTCGGCCCACTGCCATCCTTGAGAATATACTATTGATCCATTACGAACTCATCAATTAAATTCATAATTATTGTAAATGTGTTACTATCATTCAAATCTAACTGTAAATTCATAATCACTATAATTTTAATTTTTCATTTTGTCGTTCTCGTCTTCTATGGTACCGTTGAGACTTGAGAGCCGAGCTTTTTTTTACTGCTTTCACTTAAAAAAGAAAATGAATATTATATGGAAGCGACATAATTTTAGTGAATTTTAAATTTTATAATTTTTTTGTTGTTTATATCTTAATTATATAACATTATTTTTTTAAACAAGTTAAAGATAAAATTGATAGATTCATATATATATATATATATATATATAGACACACACACAAACATTTATATATATACCTAAAATATTTATAGAACCACTTATGATTTTTTTCGAGTTTAGATTTATGATTTTTAGTTAAATTTAAAATTTATGATTTTATACTCAATTTCTCATCTTTAAGAAAGGGACAGGGTCGATTTTTATAAACTAATTTAAAGAAAAAATAATAGATTTTATTAATATATTATAATTATTAATAATAATTATTTTTGAATAAATAATCACTATAATTAAAATATAAAATAATAATTATGATAATAATTCATTAAATATTTTTCAGTAATTTGTTACAATCTAACTCATTTCAAAGCCAATTCCAAGATAAAATAAACACATTAATGGGATTCCAGTCCATTTCAATTTCGATTCTTATAGGTTAAATAAACAATTTATTCTGATTCTGATTCTCCATTCTGATTGATGACAATATATATATATAGGTGACCCTTCAATATCACTATTCTGATTGATTTATTATATATATATATATATCGCCTTTAATAAATTCAATATCAAAATCAAACACACTTAGAATGGCTTGCCAACGTGCAAAAATTTGTTTTGATGCAATGTTTTGAACATCTTTTTCTAAAACATGTTTTGCAGCTTTGCAATCAATTCTAAGTAGAAATTTTTGATTTAATAAATCACTTTGAAATTTTGATATGCACAAAACTATAGAAAGAATTCTAGCCGATATATATATATATATATATATATATATATATATATATATATATAAATTTATAGAAGAGTTTATATGATAAATAAAAATAAAAATCAAGTTGCAAACATATATACATGCAAGGAAGACTCAGCTCGACTTTTAGTCTAATTGACTTGACCTGAATTTTGTGCCTTTGACTCGAATTTAATGGTTAGGCTCGGGACTAAATATTAGAGCCCAATTAAATTCATATAAGGGTTTGGGACCTACATGCCCAACCCAACCTGACCTGACCCTAAAACTTAAAAAAAAATTATATATATGAGAAAGTGTGAGCAGGTCCAGACTTTCAAATAATCATGTTTTTTTAGGCTTGAAACTTTTTATTTCAATTATAGAGTCAGGCTCGGAAATGGCTAAGCATGGGTCCCACTCGACCCACTGTCATCCTTACGAATATGCTATTGATCTATTACTAACTCATCAGTTAAATTCATAATCACGGTAAATGTGTTACTATCATTCAAATCTCATACAATCTAAAATTGTAAATACACAAAAAGATTTTCAAAGACTTCCAAAAGAATGCCAATTGGTCATCAGAATTGTAAGAATTACAAAACTTTGAAAAATGACATAAAACTCATAAATTAATATTAATTGTAAATTAAAAAAATAAATGTAATCCACACATATGACAGCTTGATAGAAAAATAAGTAAATTAATGTTGGAGTTGAAAGTTGGTCTTCAGAATCGGAAGAAATACAAAAACTTAAACAAAACAATATAAACTCGTAAATTCAGATTAAGTATAAAATGAAACAAAAAAAATTGTAAATCATACATAGGATAAGGACATTGACAGAAGAAGGGGTAAATTAATGTTGGAATATTAAATTGGTCTTTAAACTTGTAAGAATTACAAAAACCTAGAAACATGACATAAAACTCGTAAATTAACATTAAGCGTGAAATAAAACAAAAAATACATAAACCACACATAAAACTAAAAAATTGATGAAAAAAGAGGTAAATTAATTATAGAGTTATAAATTAGAAGAAAAAACGTAAATAAAACAAAAATGTAAACAAAACAAAAACTTAAAAAAATGACATAAAACTTGTAAGTTGACATTAAGTGTGAAATGAAACAAAAAAATTGTAAATCACACATAAAACTAGTAAATTAATGGAAAAATGAGTAAATTAATGTTGGAGTTGTAAATCGCAAGAAGAACTTGTAAACAAAACAAGAATTTAGAAAAATGACATAGAACTTATAAATTGACAATAAGTGTGAAATGAAACAAAAAAATATGTAAATCACACATAAAACTTATGAATTGATGGAAAAAGTGGTAAATTAATGATACAGTTGTAAATTAGAAGAAAAAATTATAAACAACACAAAAACTTAGAAAAATAACATAAAACGTGTAAATTGACATTAAGTGTGAAATGAAACAAAAAATTTGTAAACCACACATAAAACTAATAAATTGATAGCAAAATGAGTAAATTAATGTTGGAGTTGTAAAATGTTGAAGTCGTAAATTGTAAGAAGAACTTGTAAATAAAACAAAAACTTCAAAAAATGACATAGAACTCGTAAATTGACATTAAGTGTGAAATAAAATAAAAAATTTGTAAATCATACATAAAACTAGTAAATTGATAGCAAAGTGGATAAATTAATTTTGGAGTGGCAAATTGTAAGAAGAATTTGTAAACGAAACAAAAACTTAGAAAAATGACATAAAACTTGTAAATTGACGGAAAAAATGGTAAATTAATGATGAAGTTGTAAATTAGAAGAAAAAAGTGTAAAGAAAATAAAAACTTGGAAAAATGACTTAAAACTTGTAAATTAACATTAAATGTAAAATGAAACAAAAAATGTGTAAATCACACATAAAAATAGTAAATTGATGGAAGAAAGAGTAAATTAATAATGGAGTTGTAAATTAGAAGAAAAAAGTGTAAAGAAAACAAATACTTAGAAAAATGACTTAAAATTTGTAAATTGACATTAAGTGTAAAATAAAACAAAAAAATGTGTAAAACACACATTAAACTAGTAAATTGATGGCAAATATGGTAAATTAATTATGGAATTGTAAATTAGAGAAAAAAAGTGTAAACAAAAACGAAAACTTGGAAAAATAATTTAAAACTTGTAAATTGACATTAAGTGTAAAATGATACAAAAAATGTGCAAACCATACATAAAAGTTGTAAATTGATGATGAACTTGTAAATTATAAGAAAAAAGTGTAAAGAAAACAAAAACTTAGAAAAATGACTTAAAACTTGTAAATTGACATTAAATGTAAAATGAAACAAAAAATGTGTAAACCACACATAAAAGTAGTAAATTGATGGAAGAAAGAGTAAATTAATAATGAAGTTGTAAATTAGAAAAAAAAAGTGTAAAGAAAACAAAAACTTAGAAAAATGACTTAAAACTTGTAAATTGACATTAAGTGTAAAATAAAATAAAAAAATGCGTAAACCACACATAAAAATAGAAAATTAATGGAAAAAGAGGTAAATTAATGTTGAAGTTGTAATTTGCAAGAAGAACTTGTAAACAAAAAAAAACTTAGAAACATGATATACAACTAGTAAATTGACATTACGTGTGAAATGAAACAAAAAATCTGTAAATCACACATAAAACTAGTAAATTAATGAAAAAAATAGTAAATTAATGATGGAGTTGTAATTTGTAATAAGAACTTGTAAACAAAACAAAAACTTATAAAATGATATAGAACTTGTAAATTGACATTAAGTGTGAAATGAAATAAAAAATATATAAATTACACATAAAACTAGTAAATTGATGGAAAATTGGTAAATTAATATTGGAGTTGTAATTTGTAAGAAGAACTTGTAAACAAAAAAAATTTATAAATATGACATACAATTAATAAATTGACATTACGTGTGAAATGAAACAAAAAATGTGTAAATCACATATAAAACTAGTAAATTAATATAAAAATGGATAAATTAATGATGGAGTTGTAATTTCCAAGAAGAACTTGTAAACAAAAAAAAACTTATAAAAATGACATAAAACTTGTAGATTGACATTAAGTGTGAAATGAAATAAAAAATGTATAAATCACACATAAACCTAGTAAATTGATGGGAAAATGGGTAAATTAAAGTTGGAGTTGTAGATTACAAGAAGAACTTGTAAACAAAACAAAAACTTAAAAAAATGGCATAGAACTTGTAGATTGGCATTAAGTGTGAAATGAAACAATAAATTTGTAAACCACACATAAAACTAATAAATTAATAAAAAAATGGTAAATTAATGTTGAAGTTGTAATTTGCACGAAAAACTTGTAAACAAAACAAAAACTTACAAAAATGACAAAAAATGTGTAAATTACACATAAAAGTAGTAAATTGATGGAAAAATAAGTGAATTAATGTTGGAGTTGTAAATTGTAAGAAGAACTTATAAACAAAACAAAAATTTAGAAAAGTGACATAGAACTTGTAAATTGACATTAAGTGTGAAATGAAATAAAAAATAGGTAAATCACACATAAAAGTAGTAAATTGATGGGAAAATGAGTAAATTAATGTTGGAGTTGTAAATTGTAAGAAGAACTTATAAACAAAAAAAAAAACTTGTAAATCAACATTAACTTGTAAATGTTTCATAAAACTTGTAAATCACACATAAGATTAGTAAATATAACCTGGACTTTGAACAAAAAAGAGTAATTACCTGCTACTTAGGTAACAGGTTACCTATTTATTTAGAATTAATGGTAGAGATTTTTTATTCAAATCTAACGGTCCACGTCCATTACGGCATCAATGCCGTAAATTTAGTTACGGCATATAGAATGACCCTATCTCTTATCAATGGACTTGTGTAGTTATCTTATTATTTTATTGTGCAAATTTAAATAAATTGGGTAAGGTTTTTTTGGTAAATTCCCTATTAATAAATTTAATATTTTATAAAATCTACACGAGAGGAGAGAACGATATACGTATATACTTTGGTTTTGAAGAAGTGATTCGGTGATGGGTGATAGGAGTCAAAGGAGTTCAATAGACCTTTTATTTGTTGAGCAATGCTAAAGAGGGAGAAAAACGAGAGAAAGACCAGAACAAATGAGAGAATTTTACTCGTTCTACCCAGCCCACTTTCTCTCTCTTTCTTCTCTCTCTTTAGCATTTTTTGCTGTGGGTGCAATTTGTCGGTTGTTGTTTAGTTGCGTTTGTTTGCTATCAAGCAGAGATCAAAGCTCACTAAATGATAATTTGTCTAATACGTTTATGCCACACAATATGGGTGATCCAAGAGTCAAAGGAGATCAAATTCAATAGACCTTTTGTTTGTTTGCCACGTTCAGATCGCCAGCTGTCACTACAACAAAAACATGAATTACCAAGGGAAAAATTCCCTCCGTAATTTCACAAATCCCTCGGCAATACTTATTAACGATGGAAAATGACCATTGAAGCCTGTACGCTTATTGTTAATTCTATAATTCCAATGTTCTCTTGAAAAAATGAATTATTACCTAGGAGCACTTCTCTTGGTAAAAATAAAACAACTCCGTCAAAAAATGCAATCAAACGATTAATAAAAACATTTCGTAGGGACATATTTTCTTAATAACAGTATATTTCCAATAGAATATATCCGTTGGTAAAAATGTGTAACCTTTGGAAAAATTAGATTTGAACCATATTTTAAAGCTTCGAAAATACTGAATAGTCCCTTGAAAGCATGAAACTTTTTTTTAATTGTGTTGACCAATTTTTACTCAAATTATAGAACTGAAGTGTAATAAAATTAAAACAATTACTAAAAATATATAATTAAGTGCATTATATTAGAATAATAATCCAATACTTTGAACAATACATGTAATAAAGATAAATGTTAGTTCATTCATTGTTCAGTTCATTTGTTGTTCAACTTCATATATACAAAATGATTCTTCATCTTCCTTTGTTTTTATACTTAAAAGAAGATGGATTGTACATTCTTACTTCTTAATACTCCATAAAGTATTCTGCTCACCGCTTTGAATTTGTTCCTCATCTTCATCTTAATGAACAAGGTCCTACATCATTTGAAAACCATATTTATAGTATATTATAACACTCTTTTAGCATACACCAACTACCAAACAAGCATAGGACATATATTTTGCAACTTTCACCATGGAACAATTTACATACTATGTTTAGGGAATCAATAGAATATTGAAAATGAAATGCCACGTTTCGACAAGAAGGTTTTGGTGATTGAAAGTTATCCTTATAGGGTACCTAACCTATACTAAGTATATTCTCCACATAAACTGATACGCGGGATACGCCACGACAGAATCAAGGAATTGAAGGAAATATCCAAAAATGACCATCACACATGATGTCCTAATAAAATATTTGATTTGATTTCATCAAATCAAGAATAATCTGTCAGAGAAAGGGAGACAACTGACTGCAATGTCTGTAAAAAACCAAAAGCAGCACATAAAGGAAAATTGTCCTTTATTGTCACGCTTGCTACAGACCAGACAATAGGGATGATAATGGGGAGGCGAGGGGAGGGGACCAATCTCCCCGTACCCATCCCCGATATTTTGCGTATGTCCTTGTCCCCTCCTTGTCCCGGTTAGAACTACTTGAGAGAATTTGTATCCCCTCCCTGAATAATAATAAGGGATCCCCGATCCTCGATCACCGAATAACTAATACATTTTTTTTCGATTTTAAGTTAATCATATTAAAATAAAAAATTCAAATAAAAGTAAAGTTTGAAATATATCTTACATTAACATTGATCCATTACAAAAGTCAAATGCGAAATACAAATTATCAAATCATTATCTTTGTCAATTTTCATAATCCTACAATAAAAAAAAGAAATTACTTTTATATCAATAATAAAATAAATGAAATAAATGTGGATAATTAATATTTTTAATAAAATTGTTTACATCCTGCTCCTCCTAGTCTTCCTCGAGGAATGTAGCAAATTAAGAGATAACCTCATATTTCAAACCTAAAACAATAAAAATGATATAAGCAACATAACTTATAAGTGAAAATATTAATAATTGTATAATATAATTACAATGTACAATAAACTCATACTGTCATTGTAAGTTCATAGCCAACTTTGACATTACATTAAAGCCTCCGAGGTGCTTGGATGAAGTTTGTTATAGTGTGGGCTTACAACTCTGCCACTGGTCTAAAAGCTTATTCGAAAGCACCAGTTGTAATTGGAATTGCCGAAATATCTCTAACAATTCGAGCCAATATAGGATACTTATGAGCATTTGTCTTCCACCAACTCAAAATATTAAAATCTTCCATCCATGGTATAACTTTTTCATCCAAATAAGAATCTAATTCATCTGCAACAATAGCACAATCTCCATTGTTTACATAATCATCAAAACCTATAATCCATTTGGTTGCTTTCTTATAAGAATCCCATGTAGATCTAGTAGAACTAATACCAGTATAATCAAAACAATAAACAGTTGGTGGAAACTTCAATTGATACTCTTCCACTAATTACGGCAAAATGTGACCACTTTCCCAACATACAACTCTTTTTCATCACCATAAACCATAGAAAAGTAATATTCAATGAACTTCTTTTTATACCTTGGATCAAAGATACAGGCCACACCCAAAATTCCACTCATATCTTGCCAATATTTATCAAATTTCAATAACATCAAATGAGTCATATGTTGAATCCTATTACAAGGTGATAAAAGCCAATATTGTAAAGATAATTTAATCTCACACATATGTTGCAAGAATACATTCGATGTCGGATACTGAGTTCTTGAAAATAACTCAGTGACATTATAAAAACTTTTCAAATTCTCTTCCAAAATGATGGCAAATTGTCAATCTTCCTCAGTAGGACAACACTTATATTGTCCATCAATATCTTTAATCGAACAAAAACATTTTTATATTGCAAAGTATATGAAATCATAAGATATGAGAAATTCCACCTAATAGGACAATCAAGTACTGATTTTTTTATCATATTTAACATTTGAACGACTAGCAAATTCTTCAAACTTCTCATTCTTTTACATGATCCAGTCCAAAAAACAACACTCTCACGAATTTTTACAATTCCATCACTAATCACAGTCATCCCTTCTTTGATAATCAAATTTACCATATGGGCACAACAATGAATGTGAAATAATTGTCCACACAAGATGGGATCATCTCTATTAAGCTTAATCAAAAGATATCACATCATGCGGTCATTGGTAGAGCAATTGTCCACAGCCATAGTTATTGTAAATGTGAAAAATACTTGGAAAAAGAGATGTGAGATCATCTCAAATTTTAAAGGTTTATTGACACTTTAGAAGTCAATTGTAAATATCTTCAAGTCTTAGATTGTAGGCTTGGTTACTAAAATGGTCAAGCTTGATTTGCTTGGAGGTGTGGTTGTAGGTGGGTTGCCAAACCACATAAAATTATCATGTTTGTTTTCTCTACCCTTAACGCTTTAAATTACTTGTTAAAATTATTATTATTGATTCTGGTAACTGTTGGTATTGAATTATGGTATTGTTTTTTGAAGAATTTTTTTAAATCCAATTCACCCTCTCTTGGGTTGCTTAGCTAAATTTTCACCAATAATTTGACAACTGTAGTATTTTGCCAAGGCTTAATTAATTAACATGGACTTTTTGTGAGAAGGAAATGGAGGGAAGATTATCAACACTATCAATGACGACGTCTTTCGGGTCATCCTCACCCCCAACCAATTCATTTTAATAGGTTTTTGCGACTCCATTAATTTATCTCTGAAGGAAAGTTGCTTAGGATTATCACCATCCTCACCCTAAGTCCTAAGCTTGGCGTTCTTTGTCGAGTGGTCATTCTTCATTGGCAAGGTTGGGCTTTTTTCAAGGTTCATACTTTTTTTTAGTTAAAAGCTTATTCTTAATATTGTTACTTTTAATAATGATAAATAACTAAATAGTATTACTCTTATTATTATTATTATTATTATTATTATTATTATTATTATTATTATCATCATCATCATCATCATCATCATCATTATTATTCCTAAAATTTATTTAAATGAAAATTATCAATCATATACCTTTATATTGTCCTATTATTAAAAATATTACAAAACTTGTTATATCATCTATCCATTCCAAATTTACAACATGTATATATTATCTACCAAATTGTTAGTTTCTATTAAAAAATTAAGAAAATTGTAGTAAATCAACCATTAAGCCCTCGAAACTTAATTTAGGTGGCGTTTGTTTTTTAACTTAATGACTTAAAGTGACTTAACTTAATTAATTAAATTAATTAGAGGTATTTGTTTTTATAACTTATGAGATTTTTTAGATAATCTTGACTTAATAAAATAAGCTAATTTGTTTGGCTTTTTACTTAATGAAGAAATTTGAATTAAGTCAATTACTTACTAACGTAAAAAATATCTATGTTTTATAATTCCATTTTCATGTCTATCCCAAAACTCACCCATACACATTTACCCCACATAAAAATATCCTTATTTTTTCTTTCTTATATTATATACGATAAAATTTGAAATTTATGCTATTTTATATATTAAAATTCTAAAATAATTATGTATTCACTTGAATATAGTTTTACTTATAAATGTTAAAATATTATGGTATTTAATATATTATTTATTTGACATTCAAATTTAATAAGGATACAAATGTAAAAGTACATATTTTCAATTTTTTTTCAATTGAAAAAAATAAACAACTTAATACTTATTTTTCAAAATTCAGATGAAAAAACAAACAAATTATTTAGATTCAGACATTCAGATCTATTCAAAATTTAGACTAATTAAGGTCTATTCAGATTTCAGAAAAAAAAAACGCCACCTTAATGTTAAAAGACATAGGGACATTATTAGTCATATATTCTTAGTTTATCCTGATAAAACAATACTACAAAATTTTGAATTTATTTGATCTTTCATCATAAGTTTGTAATTCATATCAACTGTCTATCAAAATATTAAAATTGTTAGAATACTTAACAAATTTGAAGTAAAATTACCATTTTACCCTTGAATTCAAGGCATTTTTTTACTTTACACCATAAACAAATGAAATAAAATTTAGCTATTTTTTATTATGAAATTGAACTTAATGATTGGATTGATAGGAAGTTTATGAATGAGGTTAGGGTAATTTGTGGATTTAATATGATTATGTAAATCTGTGAAGATAAATTAGAGTTTTTTTAATTAAGGAAAAAATAGAGTTTTAAGCGTATTTAATTGAAAATTGGATATAAGGATAGTTTTTATTGTATACTTTAAACTATTATTTTATTTTGTATTTAATATGTTAAATGTCTAAATTACCCTTACGTCATTAATTATAAATGACAGTTAATGTTTTAGTGGATGATTGATACAAATTAAAAATGTTAATCCAAGGAAGGAGAATTTCATCCTTACTTTAAAATTCTCATTCCTTATTCTTAAATTTGGTGAGCCCTACTAATTTCATTCTTATTCTAAGAATATAAAAAGAATATAATAAAGGGAATAATTCTTTTTTCACTATTTTCATTCCTATCCTCAATTAGTAACATTATAAGATGAAAATAAAGACAAATTCAGTTATGATGTATTGTTGTATTAAGATTAGAAAAACAACTGATTGACAACCATTTCCAGAATTATGCTAATTGTATATTTTCTTCTTAATTTTTTTTTATATATACACAATTTCCTTCTTAAAATTTTATCACAAGTAAATTGAGTCTTGGTTATTATGAATTACTAATGGATTAATATATTTTAACTTAAATTTTTGCACAAATTTTAAATCATTTTCTTTTACGCAATTCAATGATAAATATTGAGAGTCAAAATAGTATTTAATGAAATCGCTATATATATTATAAAAGTTATCATTTTTTTTTTGGAATAAGTAGGTGAGATGTACTAGATGACTAAGTTATAGAATTAATGTGCAGAAAATTAATGCGCGACCTATTTTTTTTTCTCAATTTTTTAATTTATTCAATTTTAGTTGAAATCTGCGGGGTGATGAAATGGCCATAAGTGGGCAGCTGTCCTGTCATTTAAGCAACAGGTTTATGCAAATTATACAAATTACTAATTAATTGGTTTAAAAATATTATTTTATGATAATTATATAGCTCTTCATAAAAAAGCAGGAAAAATCTAATGTAAACAAAAAAATTAATTTATTTATTTATAATCTTCCAACTACAAACCATGGATAATATATAATTAACATTATTTTATTAATTATTATTATTAAACGCAAATAGCTTACTTAATTAATATTAGTTAGAAGATGATGGAGAATTAATTAATTATTTATTTGGGTTTGGGTTTGGGCATGGAGTTTGACGATGTGGAAACAAAGTTTCTGGCTAATTGAATATTATTGATAAGTCTAAAAAAACAATTGTGCCCTTTTTTACTAATAGTAAATATCATTAATTTACTAAAAAGTAGACCAAAAACATTATTTGATAATAAGATTCTTATAGTCTAAATAAGGAAAATAAAACAAACGGCATCTAAATTTGATATTGAAAAAAAAAATCCTGAAAGCAATAAAAAAGATAGCAAAATAACTTAAAACTACAAAAAAGCACGAAGAAATGAAATTTCTGTCTTGCCTAGGGGTACAACAGAGTTAGAGTTCTAAGTTTGGTACATCTCATCGTAAGATTCGAAACATCTAGATATTTATATAAAGTTGGGACTACAAGAAGTGATATGGCATCACCATTTCTCATCTTTGTATATTTTTTATTATCTAATAAATAGAGAAATTTTCTTTCAGATTTATCTTTTCATCTTCTCATAATTAATTTAATTGTTATTACACAATCAATATATAATTGTTCATTAAAAGACTCACTATCTTCTCTAATTGAAACCTTCTTAATCATAAATTAAGTATAAAGCAATAATTTATAAACATTTTTAATCACTATTTTCCTCTGCCTCACCTTAATTTATAAATAGCAACAAAAAATATGATATCTCAAGTAAACATAAACACAACATAAAAGAACAGAAAATAACAATGGCTCTAAAACATGTGTTTATCATTTTGGGCCTCACTTGCTTGATCATGGCAAATATTGCAAATGCAACCAACAGGAATGATTGCCTCAACAACAATATAAAACCAGGCTACGATCTAGCAACAAGACTTGAAGATAGCTGAGGCCTAATATAGTGCTGGAACGCGTTAACGAAGTTGAAATCATGCTCAAATGAGATTATTATATTCTTCCTTAATAGCCAAGTTGATATTAGCCCTGATTGTTGCCGCACTATTGATATCATCACCGGTAATTGTTGGCCTACAATGCTCACCTCTCTCGGATTCATTGTCGAAGAAGGGAACATACTGAGAGGCTACTGTGATGCATCTTCTACTCCTTCTCTAGGCAGCCTCGCGGTGATATATCAGCCTCAGGTTTCTAAGATTTTGGCTTAGACAAGGTCCATTTATGGCACTCCTATTTCCGTGGTGTTAATTAGCTAATGTAAATTTAAATAATTAAAAAAGTCTTTTTTGTTTTAGCTTTGCTTTATTTTTTCATTTTTTTTTTGGAAGTCTTGCTTCTTAATCGAATAGAATAAATCGTTAAATGTAGAATAAGAAAAAAATGATAATACTAAATTCTTTTTTCAAAACCGCGCGAAATGTGATTTTATTTCCTAGTATATATATAAATTTGAGATTAAAAAAACTAATGTGGCATCACTATTCCTCATCTTTTTATATTTTATATTATCTAATATATTCAACAATATGTAACCATTAAAATAATTAATTATAAGCCTTAGAAACACTCATTTATTTTATTATGCCGACAATTAAACCTTCCTGACTTAAAGTACATCAATCAACTAATTAAAATAGGAAGGTAGACTCTTTTATTTTCCCTCAACAATATATAAAGTTGAGACTAAAAGAGCTAATGTAGCATTACTATTCCTCATCTTTTTATATTCTCTATTATATAATATATTCAACAATATGTAATTATTAAAATAATTAATTATAAGCCTTAGAAACATTTATTTCTTTTATTATGCCAGCAACTAAATCTTCGTGGCTTAAAATACATCAATCAACTAATTAATATAAGGAAGGAAGGTTCCTTCATTTTCCCTCAACAATGCCACTACCAGGGCCTAATTAGTATAGAAAGGAAGGCTCTTTCATCTTTCCTCAACAATGTCACTACCAGGGCCTAATTTTAATGTCATAATCTCATATATAATTATGCAACCTTTTGTTTAGTGCATTTTAGCTTCTTCAAACTCTTTAAACACTAAGTATTTAAGATTTGTTATGTTTGGATTTTTTTATTATTATTCAACCAACATCCTCTTTAGAAAGATTATTGTATTTTTATTGTTTGATTTATTTAAATTTTTAGTATTGTGTGCTTCATGAAGTACTCTTTTCTTCAAGAGTTGAACAATGATGGAGATAGTTGGATGATAATGGTTAGACCTTGCAGGATGTGGGAGTCTATTATACTAAGAAGAATGAAGAATTGATTAGTGTGGATATGATTTTTATTGATGAAAAGGTTGTATAAAAAATTCATTCTTCTATTGTTTTCTCTAATTATCTTTTTTTTCCAATTGTAGTTTTTTTTTTCATAAGAAAATCCAATGCATGCAACAATAAGGAAAAAATTAGTGATGAGGTTTAGGCACATGTTGAGTGAGGGTTCTTTGTACAATGTTAAGAATTTGAAAGTTGTTTCAACTATAAGTGAATACAAACCACTTTCAAATCAATAAAATTATTTTCTTGGTTATAACATCGCTTAAGAGGTTAGAAGAATGAACTGTTAAGATTATGATCAATGGATTCCAATTCGTATCTCCGAATTTGATTGACGTATGAATGATAACACAATTCTCTCATATATTTATTTTAATTGTTAATATATGTTAATCTTTAAGTGTATATTAGAAATTATTGATTCTTATGTTTTAATATGTTTATGTTATTTTTTCATGATATTACAGATGTTTTTGAAAGTTTATGTGGTGTTGATGGTATTGATATCGTTGGAGCTGGTTGAAAAAAAAGAGATATAAAAGTTCTAACAGATTAATAAGATGAATATGATTAAGAAAACTATGATTATATTTTTTGTAGTTATTGTTTTATCATAAGAATTGATCGACAGTTTGATTAAACTAAGCTTATTAGTTATTACATAATTTTTAATTTTCCTTTTCAATGAATACATTCAATATTTGTTGAAGAAAACCCGTTAAAAGTACAATGGAAAAGCATATAGGCCTTAAAGATTATTCAACGTATTTACAAGAAAAAATGATAATACTAAACTCTTTTTTCAAAGCCGCGCGAAGTGCGGTTATATTTCCTACTAAACTCATCCCACTCAACCAGCCTACATCAGAGTTCCACCACTTCGCTTATCTGTTTTAACTATTGTTTCTACTGATATGCCTTCAAACTGTCAACTATTCCTTTTATCTCAAGTTTTCATTACAATATATTTCAACCGTAATCAACTAACATATATGTTTCATCTAGAATCAAGTAATAGGTAAGCATTAAATTCAAATCCGTAACTAATATAATCATTATACCATAAGTATCTATAACATAAATCTATCCATGGCTTCTCGAGTATCAGCATCTATGCATAGACTACCTATTCTAATAGTTGTGGTAAGACCCTAGTATAACTGCCAGAGTTCGGATGCAACTATCACAGCTTTTGGGATCCTTTTGGCAAAAAAATCTAGCGTTGATTAGCTAGTCTAAGAGGAGAAGTAGTAGCTACAATTTGGAAAAATTTTCAGACATCTTCAACCTTGCCATCCATCTCCTCCAAATCTATCAGGTCTTTTTTATTTTAGCATTATAATTGTCAATGACTCTTCTCTTTCTACTTGGAGAATTAAACGAATTTTAATTCAAAATTTTTTATTAGAAGACTATTAACTAATTTTGAAATTAGATATACACATATATAATATATTTTTAATTAAATAAATAAATAACCCTAATTTTAGAGAGAAAATCACTTACTTCAATGAGAAGAATGAGAAGGAACAAAATTTAAGAGAGAGACTGGCTCTATTAGCAGCAGTGGAAGTGGAAAGTTTTTCTAAGAAAATGTCAAGATTGATGTTTGTTAAGTTTATTTACTTGTTGAGGGTAGTGAAATTGTGAATTTTCTGACCACATACACTACATGGGAGGGAAGTTTCAGAACAAACCTATAAATACTAACAAAATGAATGCAGTTAACACATATTAACTAATTTTGAAAATAGTTTATACATATGCATTAATATACTGTTGATTTATTTATTTTAATTATTTATACTTTTTTCAAACATAATTATAACTTATAATTACTTACTTTCAACAAGTGCAGCTAATCCAATTTTTGAACTTTTTTTCTATTAATTAATAACCAATCAAATAATAATGAAAATTAATATTAACTAATCAAATGTTAAAAAATAAATGAACATATACAAACACAAAATTATTAACTATGGTACACATCTTACATGTTTAGTAAAAGTGTTCAATATAGATTATCACCGTCTTAATCAGCTGTCAACCTCAACTAGCTCGTCATACATTAACTAATTCCTTCAAACATTGTATTATATTTCTTGCTTTAGAAAGACAAGTAAATTTATCCTTTGCACCTTGTTATATTCATATGATTAGCAATGAAGTCTTACATATTGTTTGTTACAAGCTATTTATCATATACTAGTATTTGAGAATGATAAGAATGATTTCTCATCGAAAAGTATGTGCAAAGAATATTTCACCAGCTTTAGTATAAACACATTAATGTAGCAACAAAGTCTTTATAATAGGATACATCTGAATCTTTCTAAATGAGATACTCAAAGAATTTATTAGATTTTTTGAAGAACTTGAAAAGTGAACTAAGGCATTAGAGTTTAATAGTAACACATTTTTATTTGGCTTTTTAACGTTTATGTATGTTTAAAATATTTTTATTGCTAGTTTAAGAAGCTATTATGAAAGGTAGGATAAAATAATTATTTAAAAGTTATCACATAAGTTGTATTACATCAACGTGGATTGTAAATCAAATAGAAAATCTTTTTTTTCAAGTTAAATTAGTCTTAATTGATTTTTGGTCCTTAGTATATTATGCTTAGTTTACATCTTGGAAGTTATACAGCTGTTATAGCTTGTCGTATCAGGTGATGACCATTTCTTCCATTTGATTTTAATATTATTTCTTCACTCTAAGGTTTTTTTCAAGATTCTTCACTTCATACCGTACAAACAAAATTTTGAATATGTTCCAATAATCTATATTTTAATGGTTATCATCTCCACAACTCTCATCTTTTGAGACAAATTAAGAAGCAAAGAGAGGAAGGGATGAATTTCTCTCTTACTTTCTGAGGCCTCTTATTTGACTTCAATACTAGGTCAATGTAACAGAGAAAGTCGTGATGATATTTGATGGCTGGAACAATTGATTCCAATGGAATATTTAACATCTTATCAATGAAATCGCTCATAAATACCTCATGATCCTTGAATACTCTTACTTTATACTTTATCTTTGGATCATTATATTTCATGTTGATGATAAATTTGTCACACTACAAGAAAACTGGTAATAAATGACAAACACTTTATGACGAAAATGATGTATGTCATAAAAATATAATAGAGTCGTGATAGATTTTGTGTCTATCAAGTATTCATGATGGACTCATGATAGAAATAAATTATGTCAATAATATATGACGACTTTGTGATAGAATATATTACATCAAGAATTCATGATAGAATTTTAATGTTGACTTCATTTTGGCGCTTCTTTGACTGAAATTTTTGGCATTATTTAAAATAAAATATTATATGAATCAAGAAACGATGTCGTTTCACTTAAGTTGGAACGATGATGTTTTGCTTATAAAATATTAAATATTTAAAATTTTTTATTATAAAATAAAAAACAAGCTATTAAAATAAAAATAAAAAGTTAAAATAAAAAAGAAACCCTCGATTTTTTTTTTCTAAGTGTTGAGGTTCCCACCCATTCTCACACCAAACTCTTCTCTTATAAAACCACCTGAAACCCTAGCCTCCTTACAGTCACTCTCAATTGACCTAGGTAGATACTCACATCCATAGCCACCATGGCAGAAGCGTTCGAATTGGGCTGCATTTCTTGATGCAGCGGACGCGTGGCGGTGCTCATGGCTCTACTAGTTGCACGCGAGGTTCCAGTGTGGGCTAATGGCATGTGATGACCACAAAAAGAAGCAGTACAGTGGCAACAAAGCATGTTTCATGCTGGTTGCAGTTGTCACGGACTAGAGGCATGAGCTTCCAATGGCCAATTTTAAATATTTGTTTTTTAATTCTTATTTTTTTATCTTAATTTTTTTAATTTTTATCTTATTTTGGTGATTGTTTGAGATTTATGGTTTGGATTTGTGCTATTATGTGTCACTTTTAGTAACTACTCTACTAAGGACTTTAGTTTTTCTGGGAGAATTCTTGCTTTGAAAACTTCTGGTGCATTTCTAATGTCGTTGGAGCTATTCTTCTTACTTTGAAAGCTTTTTCGTAATTTATATTCTCTTTGTTAAGTTGTGAGTGATAGCAAAATGTTCCGAGTTCATGTGGTATTTTTGGGGCATCCTCTACTGGAGGGGTTTCAAATGACATTTTCATTCTTTCTTTTTGTTTTTGGCTTCCATCTTTGTCTATCTGAATACTATAAAGTTGCGATTATGTTCTGGTTTTTCATTTCATTTTTGCAAATTTTTGTTGTAATGATGTTGGAATGTTTGTAGTTTATGTAAAGTATCCGAATTCTGCTATTTGGGGTCTCTGTAATGTGTTTCTTTTCCCCCCTACCTCTCTTTATTAATGGGTTGTGAATGGTATATTTAGAACTTAGTTGGCTTTTTTTCCCCAATTTTCTGAAATGAAATACCCTTTTGCAGCAATTTTGAATGTCAAATTAACGTTGTATGGTTATACATCATTTTACTGTCAAATCTTTTTCTCATTTTGAATTTTGGCTTATGATTAATTTGTTTAATTGTCCGGCTGTGGTGCGGAATTTCGTGTGTAACGTGTGCAGGCACATGCACCTTCTCCAAGTTACTTTGTACGATTGGATAAAGGTCCTGAAGACGATCTCTATTTGAAGAAGAGAGTAAAGATGCATCGCTGGCTCTGTTGTACTTGTCAAGTAGAGGAGTCTTATCCATCTCATGAAAATGAGCGCCTAAAAAGCCCAAAGAATTATCCAGATGGTATTTTTCTTTGGCCCTTGTTGTCTCAATTTATTCTTGAATGGTGAAGCAGCTTTTGAATAGATGTAATACTCTGAATTCCTTGTTTATAGCATTGTTGTGCAAATTTTAATGTACTCGCAAGCGCACGAATCTATTGTAGTATAGACTAATGGTGACGAGTGTCGATCCCACGAGGAGGTGGATTTTAATTGTGTATAGAATTAATTTTGTAAATGGGTGGTTGGAATTATGGTGGAAATGATTTGGAATATGCTAAAACTTAAATTAAAATGGCGAGAATAAATTCTAAAACTGGAATTGAAATGGCGAGAATGAATTGAAGATCAAATCTATTAAATTGACGTACTTGGGTATCTGGATCCGTATCAACATGCATCATGGGCTAAATAATCCGTATTAATACCAATTAAATCATGAGGGGGGAATCCACACCTCATGAACCACGCTCTAATCAATATGGTGCTAAGGGCTTATCGTGCCAAATAATAATAACCTTGTACTAGAGGGCCGGTGAAACCAAGGCGGTACTAGACAAGATTAGTATTATTTGTCGACGAGAAGTCAAAACATCCACAAAAACTAGAGGGGAAGAGAAAATAAATTTACCAAATAAAGCCCATGACACATGTTGAGACTTCACCTTCAACCCAATCTTGAAAGGAAATTAGCTACTCATAATTGAACTAGGGGCAAAATGGGAATTTATTAAAATACGAAGAAAATACAAGATAGAGAGGGAATTACAGAAAATGGATCCCAAAAATGGATTCAGAGATATCAAATTAGGGGGGGGGAGGCCCCCTTTTTATACATACATGGAGTAAATGATGGCCATCGGATTAAAAACAGTTTGGACGCTGAGGATTGCGCCAAGTCATCAGTCAACAGTCCACGGTTTGACCACGCGGATGAACAGTAACACAGTTTGACTCGGATGAACAGTAACGCGGTTTGGTTGAAAATAATCATGTGTGATGCATGCACCATACGCGAGATTTTTTGTCCACTAATATGCTGCCACGTCACCATCAACAATATATAAGAATTTTATTCCAACAGGATCGTGACACCTCATCAGTCAATGCCACATCATCGGTCAATGCCACGTCATCGATCCGTCTATGTGAACAGTGTCGTGAACAGTAACGTAGACAGTACTGTACCCGTGAATAGTACCGTACATGTGAATAGTGCCATTTTTCCTTTTATACTCCTCCTAAGGTTTTCGACCGTCCTGAGTTCAAAAGTGATGTCCGTTTTGCCGTCTGATCTCTCCTTTATTGTGAAATGACTATAATGCCCCTAAAATACATAAATTACTTAATTAAAATAAAACATACGTAATTAAACCACAAGAATGTTAAATACATAAAAGTCAGGGTTGTTAGTAAGACTTGAAATGTAAAATGATGGTTTTCTCCTTTATAAATATGCATTTTCTAACACTCAACAAGCATCACTTTTAATTGGCCTTCCAATTATATTTGGGTACATTTAATAATTTGTAATGATTCTGAACTTTTAACTGTTTTATGTTTAGATAGAACGATTTGGACATGGCTTTGATCTCGCATTTTACAGCTTAATAAGATAAATTAAAATTCATATTTATAATAGGAAATTCTTGATAATTTTAGCACTTGATTTTTAATATTATGTTGGACAATTACTAGAGATGAGAAAAAGTTGGTTATGATAGTTGTTTTGATGATCAGATGGGTACCGATGTCAAGGATTCAGCAATTAATACATTTTACTTTTCCTCATTTGTGGTTGCGCTCAAACTAAAATTCAAAATTGTTTTGTGAGAGCTTATTGCAGTAGATATTCTATTCTTTTTGCAGAAAATTGATATATCATTTGATTAGCAGCAATTAGTTTCATTGTGACTCCAAGTACATATTTGCTGTTGTAATTAAGTTTATTTTCACATAAGGCCTTCAAAAGTAGCTATTGGCATAATTTCATATGGTTAAAAGGATATGAATAGATTTCTTATTTATGAATAAAAGCATACATTTGTAACTAGGTTTAGTAGTTTTTCTATGCTTGTCCTATCTCAATCATTTTTCCACATTTTAGGGCACCACAAAAAGGTCCTAGCTCCTGTGAAACCTGAAGTGCAGAAGGCAACGCCACCTATTGAAGTGCCTGCATTGCCTTTGGATGAAATGAAAGAAAAGACAGACAATTTTGGATCAAAGGCATTGATTGGTGAGGGATCTTATGGAAGGGTGTATTATGCAAACTTAGAAAATGGCAAAGCAGTGGCTGTTAAAAAGCTTGATGTTTCCTCTGAGCCCGAGTCAAATGTTGAATTTTTGACTCAAGTATATTTGAAACTTCATAGAAGCATATTGTTTTTATTATTACTTTGTTGTTATTGATAGTTGAATTTACGTTTTTAATGCATATGTTTTTGTCCCGCTATTTTGTATCAGGTTTCAGTTGTTTCAAGATTGAAGCATGAAAATCTTGTCGAGTTGCTTGGTTACTGTGTTGAAGGAAATCTCCATGTTCTTTCTTATGAATTTGCTACAATGGGATCTCTTGATTAGAAGATAGGATGAGCTGATTTGGATTAAACATGTAATTACATGCAGAAAAGGAGTTCAGGGAGCACAACCAAGTCCAGTGCTTGACTGGATGACACGGGTTAGAATCGCAGTTGATGCAACAAGGGGTTTGGAGTACTTGCATGAGAAGGTTCAACCTTCAATAATAGGTAGAGATATCAGATCTAGCAATGCCCTTCTCTTTTAAGATTTCAAAGCAAAGATTGCAGATTTTAACCTTTCAAATCAAGCTCCTGATATGGCAGCTCACCTTCATTCTACTTGAGTTTTGGGAACCTTTGGTTATCATGCTCCAGAGTAATGCTTCTGAAAATCTTCTGTCCTATTTATCCGTTTTCTTTGTTCTTGATTCATTATTTCCTTGTTTGATGATTGGTTTGGTTCAGTGCTTCTAACTGTCAAAGATAATGCAATTACTACTGACAAATTTCTATATACTATATGACCTTGATTGATCCCAAACTTGTGACTTTGACTTTTATCCTATCCAAAATGACACTAAGTAAATGTAAAATAGTAAATTTTAAGAATGGATAATGTTCTGTTGAACTAGAATGGTTTTTAAGAATGGGTAATGTCTATTGAACCAAAATGGTTTTTAGGAATGAGTTATGTTCTATTGAACTGGACTGCTCTGTCAGAGATGGCTTATAACGAAATAAAATATATTGATGTTTTTGAGATTTATAATCTCTTTATAATGGTTGTTGTTAAGGATTGTAGTGTTGATGTTATGCATTTGATAATATTGGGTATTTTGATTGATTTTGTATAGATTTATTTGTTGGTTTGGTTTGGAATGTTGCTGGGTATGTAGCTGGAATTAGAGTGCTATTGGAAGATGGTGGGTTGCTGGGTATGGGTTAGAGTGTTGCTGAGTGTTTGCATTAGAGTGTGGTTGTTGGAGTATTCCCACTGGAAGAAGGCATCACTGCTGGAAGTCAAGCTTAAAGTCTTGCTATTGGAATATTTCCATTAATTTTTAAAAGTTTTGTTGGGTAACTTGGCTTGGTTTATGGGATTATAACTTAACTATGTTGTTTTATATTTGGGATTTTTTTTAATTTAAGATGTTTTATTATGTATTCATGGTGATTACATTGGATACTATATGTATTTCTTTTGAATTTGTTGGATTGAATGGATTTTAATTAATATTATTTGTTTTTAGTTTTTGTTCCCATATTCATTTTATCAATTAATTAAATTTGTAAACAGAAATTGATTAATAAATTATAATATAATATAATTTTTTTAAAAAAAATATAACTCTATGATGGAAAATAGCCATCAAAAAGTCTGTCACAAAAAATTTTCCGCCAAAATTTTAAAATGATAATTGAACTTCCCACCAAAAATTTAAAAAAAGGGCGCAAAATTTAAATAAATTTTAATTTTAATTAAATTATTTTTATGTTAAAATATTATGTGATGGATATATGACCGTAAAATACCATCATAAATTCATGATGAAAAAATATTATATCATAAATTAATGATAGTGATATAGATGATAGATGAACTGTCTGCCATGCACCATTTTTTATGACAGTTATTTTCCGTTATCTATTACCTATTTTCTTGTAGTGTCATGATGTTTTGTTTAACATTAAGGCCACAATGTGCTAGAGTTCGTAGAAATTTGCCGTTCTCAATCTCATTATCCTATATATACAATCGGAAATAAAAATAAGTTCCATCTCATCCTTTTTTCTCTTTTACTAAAAAAATTATCGTACTACCGACCAACTAAATATCTCATCCCATATCATTTTCCCGAACAATCTAAAATATAAAATAATTTTGGGTATTTTTCTTTTATAGCCATCATAATTCATTCTAATACAAAATCTCGAATAAATGCAAAGTAAATCAATTGCATAGCAGCTTTATTTTTACTATGTGCATGTTCTAGAATCCATTACATGCTAACATTTTTATTGCTTTCATTATTACAAATAATAGATAAGTAACTTCATTGAATTCTAATTATTATAAGATATCTTTATACCAATAACAAGTACAAATATTTAATCGAGGTACTCTTTCTATGACAAAATAATAACAATCTAGAAAAATAAAAATATCAAATTGTGTATTGTAATTGTAGTTTTATACAGCTATGGTATTAAATTAATTAATTTATTTTAGTCATAGGTTTCAAAATAACTAAAATTGACATTCTATTTCGAATAAAATCTATATTTTAAATTAAAAAAAAGATACTTTTCGAATTTTTTTTAAAAAAGGCATAAAATGGGCCAACATATCATGATGGGACGGCATTTTAGAATTTGTCACATTCCCTAGGCCCAATGGACCCAATTAAACACAGACTCTGTCCCTGGGCTATAGCCATTCGGTGACATACGCATTGTTTGATTTGTTGGGAGTGACAAGCAAAGCGAAGCAAAGTCAGCTGAAGAAACAACAGGGACACACAGAGCGATCTTATATTCTTATTCTCAATGCAAATTGCATTCTTCCTCATCAGAGAACAAAATATTGAACCAAAATGCATTATTGGGTTCGAGCTTCTTCCTCCGACTTCGGTGGCACTGTTCCTCAACCACGCAGGCAAATCCCCCCCCCCTTTTTCTCTGCATAAGAATTATGTAAAATTTTAAAAGTTTATTCATATGATCGACACTTTGTTGATAGTTCTTGTTTCGATTCTCAGTGGTCATTCCGCCGTTAATATCGGCAAATCCAAGGTGGTTGTCTTCGGTGGCCTTGTAGATAAAAGATTTCTCAGCGATGTCGTTGTTTATGATATTGGTATGTATTTCGTTGAACAAGTTTGATTTTTTTCTCCATGAGATTTCTGGGTATTTTTTTTTCAACTAATGTCACTGCTTAGCTAACTAATTTTCATTTTTTTGATACTTTGGACATGCTGTCTTCTATGAGAAGTAGGGTAATATACGCGCGTTATATGATCAGCTTTTGTACGCATATAGTTTTCAGTTCTTGTGCTTTTATATAGCTTACTCTACATTGGGTGATACTGTTTTGTGAATTAGTTGCCAAGTAGAAGCGGGTGTTTACCAAACACTTAAACTAACGTGCTTTTAAAATTAAGTAGAAGTAAAACAGTTACAAGCATATCCTTTGGGTTCAGAACTTTCCCTTCTATTGATGACAGCTGAAATAAAATAGTGCCTCATCCTTTGTTTGGTTGGGAAAAAGTCAGCAAACTGAAAGTGAGTTAATATCAAGACATACAAAAGCTGGACTGGAAACTCACTGAGGTGACAAAACTAAAACCACCTCATTTTGTGTGTGTGATCAATGTGTATATAGCTAGATTTCATTCTTGAATGTTTCCATAACTAGATTTGAAAGTACCTTCGAGTTGCCTTGTGTCAACTTGCTTCTGATATTTCATTATAGAAAATTATGAAGGTGAGTTAGCTGTGTTTGTTCGGGGTTTTCATGATATTTATCCTAAGTTTGTTAGGAAGTTCAAAATTATGAGCAGATTGGTAGTTGTTTTATCTGATCTCTCTTTTGTGTTGAGGTGAGCGGTACATGAGAACTCTTTTTTGTGTTAGTTGAGGGGTTAGGACTTAGAACTTTAGAAGTATCATCATGTAAGTTGAAGGGTCTTGTGCGGCAGGTTTGGCCAATGAAAGGCTGGCTGATGTTCATTTTTTGTTTTTTCAGCTGTGCTCTATTTTATTCTTATCAGGATATAGTGGATAAGGGAAGTATTTCAGAATCATATATAAAAAATGTGCTAGAAGTGGGTGATCACCTCTCATGAATTGCGTGTTTTCACATTACGGATCTTTGGTCTTGTTTGCTTAGTTTGGAATTCTTAGGTTACACTGGGTATACAGTTTTATTTGTTTGTTGATTGTAGGGGAAGTTTCGTGACAAAATCAGAATGTAGCATTGAAAACTGGAATTCTTTCGTTGGTGAGTGCTTGTTTAAGGAGTTGAATGGTTTCCATTAAGGGTTGACAAGCCAATGGATGAACTGAAAATAGATTTCCTTGTGTGATCTTGTTTGCCATGCTTCAGATCTAGCATGTTCTATTTTCATGTTTCCTACTGTTGTATGGGCTTTTTAAATCTTATGCTTAGTGTATACACACTTTTACTTCTCTTTTAATATATTGATTCACTTTCTCTTGTCCCATTGTTGTATGGGCTGTTAAATCTTAAGCGTAGTCTAAATACAGATATAAACATTTTTTTATTCTCTTTAATATATTTTCCTCCTGCATACACATGCTGACTTTGAGAGACATCCCCCCACTCAGGGGCACTAACATTGCTTTTAAAGTACTGTTTTCAAGTTGTGCATTTTCATTGTTTCAGACAACAAATTATGGTTTCAGCCAGAGTGCACTGGAAATGGTTCCAATGGGCAAGTGGGTCCTGGCCCACGAGCTTTTCACATTGCTGTTGCAATCGACTGTCATATGTTCATCTTTGGTGGATGTTTTGGTAGTAGAAGGTGTGCCTCTATCTAGAACTTTTGCTTGATTTCATCTGTGTGGAATCTAATTCTGCTATTAACACCTTGATATTTCAGGTTGGGTGACTTCTGGGTCCTAGACACAGGTAAGAATGTATTCATGCAAATCTTTTTAAGAATTGTGATAACAACTATGTGCAACCTTGGAATTTCTGATTGTCTGACATTTACTTCAGCTGTTCACAATTATTAATTCTGTTTTTATTCCAGACATATGGCAGTGGTCAGAGCTGACCAGTTTCGGCGATTTGCCTTCTCCAAGGGACTTCGCTGCTGCTTCAGCCATTGGAAACCGTAAAATTGTTATGTCAGTGGTGCTAGCTTGCTTTCTTTATCAAATAGCCAGTATAGATTATTATTTTGTGTATGACTTTTGGTGAATCTAATTGAGTGCAGGTATGGTGGCTGGGATGGTAAAAAGTGGTTGTCAGATGTGTATGTCTTGGACACAAGTAACTTCTTTGCTCAAGCCTGGGGATGTTATAATCTTTATATATCATTTTTTTAGTTTTTTTTTTTTTTGGTGACACAACCGATGTCAAATTTGTTTTATATGCCATCTGCTTCTTCAAACAGTATCGCTGGAGTGGATGCAGCTCCCAGTTACTGGATCAGTGCCACCGCCTAGATGTGGCCATACAGCTACAATGGTCGAAAAGCGATTGCTTATCTATGGTGGCAGAGGTGAAGTTGCATCATTATCCTCACATTCCGTCAACAGTCTCTGCCTTCTGTATATTGTGTAATGTGTTTCTTTGGGGATTGCTACTGATTCCTGAGTAGTGTTTATGACTTTGTCCTTATTTAACAATAGATCTTTTATGCAAACAATTGCATACCACCCATATAATGGTCATAATGCCTTGAAGTTACTCGGACAAGTTTCAGTCCTAAAATGGCTTTCAGGCTTTGGATAGTTCATTTATGGACATGCGAAATTTGCCACCAAGCAATAAGTGCCTCTTCTCTGATATGAGTGCTTTTCTTAACTTGATAGGTGGTGGTGGGCCAATCATGGGTGATTTGTGGGCTTTAAAGGGACTCATTGAAGAAGGTTTGTAGTTCAATTTTCTACTCCATCTTAACTTTTGACATATTGGGTGGCAGATTTTCTCTTGTTTCTGGTAATTCTTTCTTATATTGTGGCATCTTCTGGAATCTCTTGATAACCTAAGCAGCAAGTTCCTCATTAGAGAAATTATAACATGTTTCCCATATGAGCATCACACCCATTTTTAACGTTTAGATACTGAAAATTAAGTTTCCCTAACTTAGATTGTTTCTTTTATTTTTTGGGTTTGGATTTTGATAGCAATTATAAAAGACCTCAGATTAATAACTGTTGGGTAAGTTTGAGTAAGAAAAACCAAAGTGGAAAAGGGAAATCTTCCTGCAGCATGAATAGAATTTGGATTGTACTTCCTATCAGGTCACTTTTTTCCCCCCTTTTTTCTCTCTCTCTTTCTTGACAGATCTATTTCACTGGATGCCTTTCAATAACTTGAGTTAGTCCTGGCTTCTTTCTAATAAGATTGATGACTATTAGCTTCATGTTTTCTTAATTTATTTATTTACTCAATTGTACTCAATTGTCTTAAAATTTTCTATGTTCTAAATTGTGTTTAAATTTTTTCTTTGTTGTGGAAGGAAGAGAATGAAACACCTGGATGGACCCAATTGAAGCTTCCTGGTCAAGCACCTTCTTCTCGTTGTGGGCATACTATTACATCTGGAGGGCACTACGTAATGACACATCTAAAACCCATACTATTTGTTTCTGTGTTGATGCAATGCAAAATATCTGTAAGGGCAATTAACATGTGATAGAATAGACGTTGTTTGATTATGGAATTAGCTTTTAGAAACTTATATGATAAGTATTAATCATGAAGATGCCAGGTGGAAGGCTTTGAAGTTTTAAGGGTGGTAATGCTTCAAACACGTGTCTTCTTGCGGGGCTTCCAGACTGTTTATTCTTGTGGATTTGAACAATTTATCTTTGAAGTACCTATCATACTTAGCAAAGAGATGTGAAAATAGAAATGTCATATACTAAAATTTGCATTGATCTACGACACATTTAGGCAAAAACTTTTTTGCTTTCTGCTCACTGAGCTGGTCATATCATTGCTTGGACGTAAATGTCCACATTAATCCATGGTAATATCATTGTCAATTTTGACACTAATGGCTATGTTAATTCCCATTGCACGGACATTTTAAAGTAAGATGTTTCATGCTAAAGTCTATTAAATATTTGATATTGACCTAGGTAACCTCTTTACAAGACTGTTGCGATTTTCTTTTGCAAGTGGTAGCAAACAATATTGGCATAACCATTTTGTATCCCAGTGTTTACTATGTTTAATTTTCCTATTGGAAGCTTGTCTTATCAACATTTAAAGTAGTTCATTTACTTAAGTGTCATGACCAAGGTTTCTACAGTGAGTAAATGAACTACTTTAAGACAAGACCAAGGTTTCTACAGTTTGATTACAAAGGCATGGGGCATAATTTATCGACATTTAAAGTAGCTTGTCTTATTTTGGGCAAAGGGATGGGGCATAATTTATCTTTTCATTCCTTTCAGTTTGATTCATATATCTTACATTTGTAGGATATATGAGATTTTGAGCACAATGTCTAGATTTAGGATCTAATCCACGCTATCTACAGTGGATGTTTTCCTTCTTTTAAGATGGTTAGACAAATCTTGTTGTAGTACTTAAGTCTCTTATGTTTATCCTTTAGGGCAGTTATGGCACTTCCAACAAGCAATACCATGTCACCCGATAAGAGAGGAAGAAGGAAATTTTAGAATTGAGTCTTAGGTCCTGAAGTAGGATGGATTGACATAAGACACTGAGTTTCTTATGACTTTGCCAAGAATTTTTATCAAAGTGTGGGAAATATTGAGTTTTATACTTCCTAACACTCAAACGTTTTTTTTTCCTACCTTACCTTATTAGGAAGATGTTTTGTTTTGCAGCTCTTGCTATTTGGAGGGCACGGAACAGGCGGTTGGTTGAGCCGTTACGATATTTATTATAATGACACTATTATTTTAGACAGATGTGAGCTTTCAGTCTTCTCATGTTGCACTCTTAATAAGTATATTTATAAAGATATGCCATTATGATTTTAATGAATCATCAATGATATTTTTGCTGTAACCATTCTGCTATATTTGTTTAAGACTGTTTACCTGAAGTCATTGTTACTGTCAAAAAGGAGGGGGGGGGGGGGGGGGGGGGGGGGAAGGGAAAAAGAAATCATATAGTCGGTATAATCTGTAACCCTAGTGACCCATAAATGCTGATGCTTTGGTTATTTATATTTATTTTTTGCACAGTCTAGTCTCACATTTATAGTTGCTGCTTACTTTACCTTTCACTATTTTATTCGCATCCTCACCTTTGGCTTTATTGTTTTGGCCCATTTAGTGTCTGCACAATGGAAGCGCTTACCTATTGGCAATGAACCTCCTCCTGCTCGAGCATACCATTCTATGACATGTTTGGGCTCACTCTATCTCTTATTTGGTGGCTTTGATGGAAGTCAACATTTGGGGATATATGGTGGTTGCATCCAGAAGGTACTAAATTTGCTTCAAAATAGCAAACTTCTATCGTTTTGCTTATTGTTAGAGTGTTCCTTTCCTGTCAAGAAGCTTCAATGAGACGACTTCATGAAATGGTGTACGTTAACATTTTTTTTAACATTAAAAAGGATTTTGCATTTGGACTCAAAAGATTTTACTTATTTACCGTGGGTTAGCATGTTTTGAGTTTAAATGTGATGTTAGCAGACTGGGAGATTTTTCTGATTTAGTGGCATAAGATATGATGATGACCATATATAATTTTGATTAGTCTTAAATTTTGACATTAGTTTGTTTCTTCTCAATAGTAAGTAGTAAAACCATGTTTTGGTTACAATATAACCACAGGAGGAAATGAATATACGAGAAAGAAATAAACAAGTTGAAAAACTTGCAATTGCAAGATGGTACCGGAAAATTTTCTGATTTTCCTGCTGTGTCAAACTCCTATTACCTTTTCCTTTATAGTTTATAGATTTATTTTGTCTTTCCATATTATATATAAAGGATAAAGCCCACACGTTTTAGGTAGGTCAAGAAAGAACCCTTGGGTCTAATACAACGACCCGGCATGACAAATCTAGATTATTAGAATTATTTTAGGCATTTTTCGCGTTCTGTTATTTTTATCGAATCCTATCCCCCGCCGTTACTTGTTTTTGGACAACTAACCAATTCCTTGGTGGGGGGGGGGGGGGGAAGAGGAGAATTACAACAAAAAAATTTACATATAAGAAAAAGAGATTTGTAGATCTCATATTGAATTGAAATGGGGAAATATGATAATCTTCATCATGAATTGTTCGAAAACAATCCGTAGGATTCGCATTTTACTTGATTTTGAATTTCGAGTCCAAAGACAAGCATGGAAATGGAGACAAAAGAACTCACATGCTATAGAAATTTTAGGAATTTTCTATTGAGATTTTCTATTGAATGGTATGAAAAGAAAAGAAGAAAGAAATTTTCTAACACTGCCTTTGGATACCAATTGAAATTGTGTTGCTGTGTCAGAAGAAGGATAGCTATCCTGAATCGGTATATTCTAAAAATACCCTCAGTACTATATTGACAATCTCACAAAGATTCAAATTCAGTGAATTTCCATTCCATTTACTGATATCTTTTATGGAATTGATTGCCCTTTGACTGTAACTTGAGATTTGAAACTTAACGTTTAAATCTTGCCACTTTTAACTTGTTTTGCAGAGGACCCAATTGCAAAGCGGTATACTGAATCTCCACCAAAAGTTCTTCCTGAAAATAAGGATGTGGCAATGGAAAATTATAATTCCCAATTTGCAGTCAAGGTAGTAATCTATCTCCACCAAACATTCTTCCTGAAAATAAGGATGTGGCAATGGAAAATAATAATTCCCAATTTGCAGTCAAGGTAGTTATCTAGTTACACCCGGTTCTTTTTGTTCCATTTTATTTTTGTCTTTGAAGCTGGTTGACCAAGAGTTTCAACTTTGTCCTTGGCGTTAGTGCTCTCAGTTAAGAGTAAAATAACACTGTCTTACGCTTGATGAACTTTGTAAGTTTGAGCATAATCTATGACTGTTGGCTAATTATGTATACTCAAATGGAAAATTGTCACATGAAACTATCAACAACATTTGAATGTTCTTTGGAATCCATTGCTAGGATATGACCTATCTTATGCATCCTTTAATGCGTCATTGCAATTTGCAATGTGTAAAAGTATTTTAGTTTATTTGACTTTCAGAGCAAGTTGTTAAAACTTGCAACATCATATCAGTGGACTTGTGATGCTTGTTATGAACTTTTGTTCTCCGCCACCTACGCACCCCCCTGCGCCCACCTTCTTTTTCAAGTTGACAGAAGTTTTAAAATATTTGAATCTGGGACCGCTTTTATGAGCATCTAATTTTCCTTTGACTGTCTCATGATTATATGTACTGCCTATGCTAGTTGCCTTTTGAATTTTTAGAATTGTTAATTATCCTCATATCTTCTGCAGGAAAGCCAAAGGGAAAGTTCCACTATTGTAGAGTTGCAGAAAAAGTTAGATATTTCAGTTTCACTTTCTCGTCCTGGGCTTCAAATTATGGATGAGTTGGAAGACGAAGAATTCCTTGAACTAGCTTCAAGGTTAATGGGAGCAGGAGTTTTCAGTAATGGACAGGTTTCTCGTATTCAGGTAAGCTTGATATTGTTTATGATGTATCTGTTGGTATTTGCAACTAATAACTTTTGTACGTGGGTAAAAGGCAACTCAGGTGCTTCGTGATCACTGGAAGAAGTCTACACCAAGGTCAATACCAATCAAGGAGCTTGGTCCCTTGCTTCGTGATTATCAACGATTGATTGCCCGTCATCTGTAAGCATCACCTACGGACAAATCATCACATGTTTTATAATAAATGCTGTAAAGGTTGAAATAATTGTATCAATATCTAAGTGTGATTATCTTGTGGGTTATACAAGCTTGAAACTCTGTTCTCATAAAAAATTGCATTTTCTTTTTCTTCTTTTTAAATGATTTCTTGGTCTATTAGCTGAGGAAAAGTTGCAGATGCCTGTTAGTAATATTAGTGGACTGAAGAGTCATTTGGATATCATAACACTTCTTCTATAAGAAATAATTAGTAAATTTGGATATTGGTCACCATTTAGCCGTATCTGTTGTCTAGCTCATTGATTGATAATTAGTAAATTTGGATATTGGTCACCATTTAGCCGTATCTGTTGTCTAGCTCTTTGATTGATTGTTGAGGTGAACAATCTGTTACGCGATATAGACAAATTGAGTCAACTTCTGTCTGAGCAGTTCGGTTTGGTTTGGATGAGATGACCAAGACATTTTTTAGTATCTGTTTACATTTTCCAGAGTTTTTCTTTGGATGAAAACAATTCTTCATTGTAACATTGGATAAATTCCCTGCTTTGCTATCCAAAGGATTTAACAATTATGGCTCCATGCTAGTGAAAACCATATTTGCACATGAACTGAAGTTGATGATCTGTTGTGCTTCATAACATATGTGGTAAAGCTTGGAATAGGTCCTTTTATTTTAGTAAGATCTCTCTATAGAATTACTATGTTGCCCATATAAAACATGCTTCGCATAATATGTGTGTTTGTTTGGTTGTCTTGCACAAATGAGTTATTATCTCATTTCTTAACTTCTTCCAAATAATTAGTTTCTTGTTCGTGTTATGTATTTTTACATACTGCAGAGCAAATTTGCAGTCCACTGAGTTGGGTCTTCCTGGAAAGGAGGCATATACATTTTATCATCTGAAAAATTCTTCTCAGGTATGATTCATGAAGAGTAAGTTGAATAGGCTTTAGTTTTCTTTTTTGGCTGATATTCTTATGAAATGCCGAGTATATTAATGTTCCATTGAGTTCCATGTGTTTATTGCAACTTTTGGTTGATTATATACCAAAGAAAGTTTTATTGAAATGATGAAGAAGCACTTTTTTTCTACTAGATATTCTTGCAATATGCCTATAAAGTATTATTTACTTTAGCTTTAGCCATTTGATCGTTTTGGCGTCTGCTTTACCTTGCATTTGATTTACCGTGAATGCAAAATGATTATCATCTTCTTAAATCAGGCACGGTGTACTTGGCTATTTCTGGTTAAAAACAGCTATTGAAAATCTGTATCTAACTTCATTTTCAGACCCCAAAAAAATTTAAAAAAATTTTGAGTTTCATTTTCTTTTTTCTTCTTCTTTTTGGGGTAAAAAAACCAATCATAGGATGTAGCCCAACCCACTCCATGGCTTTTCCATTGGTATAACTGTTATGGATGACATTGAATTTAAAATGAAAATTTTGGCTGTATGCTGAAAGAATTGTATAATGCCTCTAATCTTCCATATACAAGTAAAACCTCTTATCACTTTGTGAGGAAACTTGAATATTCTTTTGTTCTGGAATCCTGATAACTATGGGGGTTCCTGGTAGTGCGATTTTTTTCCCCTTTTTTTTCATAAAAAGTTCCTGTAGGTCATCAGAAAACCATTTTCTTTTTCTGACGAGAAGCTAGTGCTAGTTGTCTGTTTTGCTTGTAGAGGTAGAGCTATCTGTAGTTCGGAAATGATGGATTTGAAACTTATGCTAGCTTTGTATTGGGTGTGGATATATTTGATTACTCCTCAATCGCCGGATGTGATATTTTGAATTTCTCTGTTCTTTTGTTCTCTCTTTTTTATACCTGCACTGTTCATTTCCAGTTGCATATGGTTGATATCCCAAAGCTCCTGGAAGAATACAAAAAGCTTTTAGCTGACTGAAGTATAATCTGAGGAGCTGTCTTCGTATAAAAATGAAAGAGAAAATCACTACACAGCTTTGAATGTTTTCTCAATCTTTGTATGAGAAAGAGTATAGATAGAAATATGCAAGCATTTGTTCTCCACGTAACTCACATAAGTTGTCATCAATTCTGCTGCTGGACTCATGGGTGAACAGATGCAGACCATTCACATTACAGCTGCGGAAGTCCTTGAGAAATCTTGCTTGTATCATTACTATATATTTTCAGACATTTGGTTATTTGCTTTTCAGATTTCCTCATTATGTAAAACATCTCATAGCATGGCATCCTCTTATTAAGTCTAGATTTTTGCCAGGCTTTTCAGGCACCTTAGGAGTTTGGATATACTTTGTATACAGTATCTTTTGTTTCGTCATGCTTAATGAAGTTCTTTACCTTGAACACAAAATACGTGTAAGTTTACTTTGATGATTGATAATAACATTTGATTTCCATTATTTGGATGGTTTCACTCACTCTCAAAGACCCACAGTATGACTCTTAAAAAAAAAAAGGAATCTTAAAATGCATGCTATGGTGTAGCTTTAAGCCAAGAGTTGTATTTATATTGTAGATTCAGAGCATGTAGGCTCACTTCTTGAACATTCATAATGAGAAAATATATACTAAATACAAGCACAAAATATCAATAGCTGAAGATCAGGTGATCTTATTGTATGGATTCTATGTTCTTGCTGAGCTCTTCCAGTTTCTTCATCCTCACTCTCTCACTTTCTGTCAGCAGCTAGTAACGTGACCGCAAAGAAAACAGCGCATGTTTGTTCAGAAAATAGGGTTGAAAGTGAAACACGACAGAAAAGGAAAGTTTAGACTTTTACATTTTGACATCAATTAAGGTTTTTCAATTTACCTCCATTAATGCTGTAACAAGCTGAGCTTTTTCTTTACTCTTTTCATTGAAAGCTTCCAGGGCTTCTTTGTATTCTCTCTCCTGTCACCAGCCAAAACACTAAATCAAATTCTGTGAGAGCTAATGGCATAATTATATTTTCACTCTTGAGGAAGAAAAACACTAGACCTTTTTCTGAATGCTCTGTCCCAGCGGCTTAAGCTCTCTGTTAGCCATATCAATCTTTTTGCGCACAACTGCAACTTCCTTTCTCATTGGATCTGTCAGCACTTCCAGTTCCTAATGACATTTACAAGAACACAAATCATCATAGTAATGGTATTGGTCCTCCTTTTACTGCTGTAGGACAAGGCTCCCCTTAGGAGACAAATACACGAGAGTTTGGCTTTGATATCCTATTTGGTAGCTTAAGCTGTTTGATAAGGACTCGATATTAATAAGGCTTTTGCTTCAACTTACCTCCCAAATTTGAGCCAAGCGCCTTGATTCTTCTTCAGCTCGACCAAGTTGGAGTTCAACTCTCTCCTTGACCTCCATTTTTTTCCTCTCAATCTCTTCTTCTCTAGCTTGAAATGTAGCAATTGCCATTCTTGCCATCTCCTCGTCTTCAATCTCATCTGTTGACAGCCCGTTGCCATTGCTGCTCCCCAAGTTCCTCATTTTTCTTGGCCTCTTTTTTTTTTTCTGTCAAAATGGAAACTCACTCTTCAAGTTTCTGCACATTCTCCATTTTTATGTGTATCGTTCTTTTGCTTCTGCTTTACAGTTCTCTGTCCACGCGTAACTTTGCTTAATCAGGAAACAACATTTCTAAGAAAGCAAAGATCCCCCAAGCGTGCCCTCAAAGCACTTTCTTCCCATTTGCCAACATTTCAACAGCAGAAAATAGTTCAAAGAATTTCAGTTTGCTCCACGGGGGAGATTGCTATTGAAAATTGGCTTATAAATTCTATGGTCCCCTCAAAAAAATTATTTTTCTTTTCTCCATTTCAGGTTGTTACATTGTCAGGTTCCCAAGTAGCAAGCAAGGCACTTTTCAGAACAAGTAGTTATTCTTTACGTACGTAATCTTCTTCTATGGGTGACTTCCAATCCGTTTCTTGAAACAGAAGAATTTTATCATTTTGGTTTGTTGCTATTGGTAAATCATAAAACTTTGGCTTGTTTTTTTTGGAACGTGAACACATAGTTCTTGTACACTTCTACATTTTTCACATATAATGAAAGGGTTTTTTTTTTAATATAATATTATTATTATTTAACCTCCTGGTAACATAATCCCTTCCCCACGGATGGCGCCCATGTTAATGGTACTTATGTAGTTAGATTTTATTTTGAGGGTTAGTGAAAAAGGTACAAAGAAGAAAAACAAAACAAAAATTATTTGTTTACTGTGTGCTACTCTTTGTAGGGGACATAAAGAATCTTGAGTATTTTATTTTAAAAAATTATATATTGCCACGTGAAAAATTAGAGGGTGATAGAAATAACGCCTCCTATTATTATTTGGATCGTCAATAATTTGTGAAAATAAAAATCAACGACTAGACAACAAAGATTAGCTAATGGACACTCAAGCTCGCCGTCCTATTAAATTTCACTAAAAGCATTTTAGTAGTGTAATAATCTTTCTTTTTCAAATTATTATATTTTTTAAGAAAATAAGATTACATAGCATACTATGGTATAAATACTAAATAGCATCACTAGAAGTAAAATTCATAAATTAACAGACTACGATTAGCTGGCCCAAAAAATGGGGCTATGGGCCCTCTAGCTGGCCTAAGAACGTCTAACGTGACTCTAGCTGTGGGCCAAGATGGGCTACAGTGTATACTTCTGTTCATTGTCAGCCTAAAACAATACCGGGCTTTAGCCCACAGTCTGGCCCATTGACAATCACGCCCTATATTTTTCTTTTTTGGAACATATTTCACTTATTTAAATAAAAAAATTATCCAACCAAATTCGACTTTCAAGTTGTAATATTTCCTCGTCTCGTGCCAAAACTATAAGAGCAATATATATATATATATAGAGAAAGGGGAAAATAAATAAACAATTTAATAAAATTGTCAGCAAAAACTTTTTTTTTTAATTTTAGAAAATTATCACATAAATTCATCTTAGAACAATAATTTCCATTATTTTCCAACTTCGTTTGCATCACTTGATAGCATCGTGTATAGCCATGTGTCCAATACCGACCGCAATAATATTCTCGCCCAAATAAAAAAGCCGCTTTATTTGGACGAAGCAAGCACACAACTTCACAATCACCCTTACTGATTTCACAGCTTGGAGGAAAAAAAAAATTGATCTCTCAGTAAACTAACTTTGCCCACTTTCAAATCTGCGCAAATTCGATCGTCAAATCGAAAAAATCAATCATGGGTCGTCGTCTCAGATTATTGCAACACAAGGTTTGATTTGATTTGGTTTGATTCGATTTGTCTCTCTGTTGCTGCTGTTGAACCAATTCAATAATCAAAACCCCTTTCTGGATTTTTTTTCCCCCTCTTGGATTTGTATTTGCAATCTTCAATCGCTGCTTTAGGGTTAAGAAAATTACAGGTTACTTGAGAACACTTCGCTGGGTAGTTGGTGATTATTCAGCTTACTCTTTAAGTTTGATTTTTATTCAAACTAGTCCAATTCTAGCGATCAACTGTGTGACTGTGGTCTAAAACCTAAAGGGGTTCTGCACATTTTAGATCATCGATCACTGATTGAGTAGTGAGAGGGTTACCTCTTTGAGGTTTTGATAACTAAATTAGAACGATGCAGTCTAGAAGACATCAAGATTACACGACGATGCCTACATCGTCATCTAAATCATGGAATAATCAAACTGGAAGAAGTGAATTAGGCAATCACCCGTATCAGATTTCATACCGTGATGCACCGGATAGGGCTCCTAGGAGCTTGAGCCCACGTAAAGTAGATGGGTCTCGGAGATTTTCGGATGGTCATAGAGCAAGTGATTCAACTGATAGGAGGGATTATGGATTTCATTTGGGTGGAGGAAGGTCTGAAGGAGTTCATGCAAAGTCGCCCCAATACAGGCTGTCGCATAAAAAGGATCAGTTTGAAGATGGTGTTGCCCATAGGAAATATGGGCATCCTGAAGATGAAGATTTCGATCATGGTGCAAACACTAGATTGAAGGACGTATATGGTTATGATCACAGTACTTCAAGAGCTAGTAAAGAGAGGGATTATGGCGATAAAAGGGTTGTGGATATTGGCAGTCGTGGAATGTTGAGTCAGAAATCGATTCCACTGGAAGAAGAGGCAATAAGGGGCTTATATCAGTTGCCTCCAGATATTGGTCCCACAAAAAATTATGGTGAACCTGGTGGAAGTTTACCGTTATCCTGTCGGAGCACGGATGTAGGCAGTGCTGAGGGAGAAAGACTTCACTACCGTCAGCCAATTCCTTCTGATAAATTGGCAGCTTTGGAATCTTACAAAGAAGAGAAACATGCGTACCATTCAAGGGACCGTCAGCCAATTCCTTCTGATAAGTTGTCAGCTATGGAATCTTACCAAGAAGGGAAACATGCGTACCATTCAAGGGACCGTCAGCCAATTCCTTCTGATAAGTTGGCAGCTATGGAATCTTACCAAGAAGGGAAACCTGCGTACCATTCAAGGGACCGTCAGCCAATTCCTTCTGATAAGTTGGCAGCTATGGAATCTTACCAAGAAGGGAAACATGCGTACCATTCAAGGGACCGTCAGCCAATTCCTTCAGATAAGTTGGCAGCTATGGAATCTTACAAAGGAGAGAAACATGCGTTCCATTCAAGGGAGCGTCAGCCAATTCCTTCTGATAAGTTGGCAGCTATGGAATCTTACAAAGAAGAGAAACATGCGTACCATTCAAGGAACCATCAGCCAATTCCTTCTGATAAGTTGGCAGCTATGGAATCCTACAAAGAAGAGAAGCATGTGTTCCATTCGAGGGACAAGTTACCAATAATGGAATCCTACAGAGAAGGAGAGAAACCTGTATACCATTCAAGGGATAAGTTACCTGTAATGGAATCCTACAGGGAAGGAGAGAAACCTATCTTTCATTCGAGAGATATTCTGTACACAACAGTGCCAGACTCTCATTCTAAGGACATCTTGAGCACTTCTCAGTATAAAGACTTTGTTAGCACCTCTTCAGTAGCACCAATGAATGAGTATTCAGTTTCTTACGTGGATGATTTGACCTTTCCTGCTTCAGATGGATATTCAAAAAGTAGCATAAAGCTAAATGAACCTATTGGTTTTAGTTCATATGGGCAACGGTCACAAGTGGATTCCACTAGTGTTGCTGAACCAGAAGCAAGAAATTTTATATATAACCAGCGAGGGGCATACGACTCCTCCAGGACTGAGCGTGAGGATTTTGTTTACCCTAAAACATCGGTGATAGTGAGTGATGATCGAGGATATCTATCTGATGATGTACGCAGAATGACATCTCCACGCATTCAACATGACTACAATCATGCTCCTCTGGATTATGATCATATGGATTTGGCTAGACCAAGTAATATGATCCCAGTTGTAGACAGTATTGATAATTCTGAGCATTCTAGAGGAGATTTGAGAAAGAGTAATGTGTTAGACCATCCTACTTTACAAAAGCATACAGTTTCAGACTACCTTGATACAAGCAGAAAATCTTATGCGTATTCTGCATCTAATCATGCAGAGTTTGAGAGGCAAGTACCCCGAGATTATGGAGTATCGCATATGGATGTATCACAAGGTCATCAAATCTCATATTTGAGATCAGATTATGTCTATGGAAGGGATGCAGGCCAAGTTGTTCATGAAGAAAGATATTTGAGTTCTTCTGACCCATTATATGATTCAGAAGCACACAAAATTGCTGTTAGAACTCATGGAATTGAGGAAGAGCTTGCCATACGTGAACCATATGGCAAATTGTTTAAAAGAAAAAACCTGGAGGATGACATGAATAGGCATGACTCTAGAACTATTATGTCAAGAAAATGGTATGCCCCTGAAGAGTTTGAAGATCTGTATGATGGTGATGACTGTTTTGATGAAGGTATGAGTGGTGCCCACTTGTCAAAGACTAGGAGATTTAATAACAATGAACGCAGAAAGGGTGGACGAGCATATGATGGACAAGAACAATATGGAAACTTTGCATATGGTGACCGGTTCTCCACCCGAGATTCTTTGGTGCATTCACAAGGGTCTTCGATCAGATATTACAAAAATAGTGGTAAATATGTAAAGGCTAACCCAAGACTTGGTTCTTTAAGTAGGCATAGCTCACATCATGGTGATAGAAGAACTGGTCTTAATAAACAACACAAAGTTTGGAAACGAATTGAGGATTACGATGAGGATGTACATGAAAATGATGGTGACACATCAGAAGAGTGGTCAAATCTTGCAGAGTCTGAGCCATCTGAGGACACAGAGGAATTTAAAGAACTGGTACAAAAAGCCTTTTTACTGTATGCTAAAAAGTTGAATGTGAATCCATCTGTTCGAAGAAGATACAAGGAGCAAGGGAAAGCTGGTAGTTTGTTCTGCATTGCATGTGGCAGAAGGTCTGTTTTCTTTTCCTATTGTAAACATTTTAAATGGGGAGCACGTTTACTTCAGTCCGACTCCGAAGTTTCCTAGCATTACCCTTATAGTCCCTGTGAAGCATATTCATAGAAAGTTTTTTCTTTTGGCCTTATGGAATTTTTTTTATTATGGATCACTGCAAACTTTTAAATGCTAGGTTTTATGACTAAGTGATATTGTAAATTCTAGAGGTGGATAATTTAGCTTCATGTAGTCTATGTGGTGAGGATTAGTGAACCTTGTTAATAACTATGACTTCTTGAAGCTAGGGTGATGGGCTTCTTTTTGAATTGTTGCTTGGATAACAATTTTTTTGGGACAGTTTGGTCTTTTTAAGCAAACGAGATTATGGCCTTTCCAGTGTTGTTTGTTGATCAATTGTAGATAAATATTTTGAGGTTAGGTGAATAAGTTAGCAGGGTTGACTCCATTTATGTGGCACAAAACTTTATCTCAATTAACAAAAACCAATCACGATTGTAACTCTTGTTTTGTGGACATGATAGCAAAAAAAAAAAAACCAAATGGGCAATTCAAATGTTAGATATCCATCTTAGACTTTGGAGACAATAAAAATTTGAATATACTGTAGCATAGTAATTTTAGCATTGGGAGATGTTGCTAAAAAATCTACTGACATTGCCCGTTGCTTTCTAAACAGAACAGGGTGCATGTAATTTTGCGTATCTGACATGATTGCTACACTTGGTAATGATTGAATGAAACAATTTTATATTTGAATGGTTAATTTGTTCTAGACTTGCCTAGGCATGTAATAATAATATTGGTGCAAATCTGATTTAGGACGGTTTTGGGTCTCTATCTATGTGGGGACTACTTTCAAATTTGTTTATGGGGAAACCTACTTTCTTGAAGTTTCCGGTTCAAGTAGACTATATAGATATCAACAATTATCAGACTGTTGATACTGATAGGAAATAGATGCTTTTCTACTAAGATAGGGATCAAAAGCCATGTATTACAACTGGACAGTTCTTGTCAACCTGTAGGTTCATGGAGAACAATAATGAGCTTCAAGTAAGGGTTGTTTAGAGATTTCAGTATATTGGCTTGAATTAGTGCAGCCTGTGGAAGCCTCAAGTGCAACTAATACTAACTTTCAATCTGCTAACGAAATTGAAAGTGTGTAGAAATTAGATTGTTATTAGTGAGGATAGAGAGGTGTCAGCTTGCATATTTGAATTATGTCAGTGAAGTCAATTTCAAGCTTATTTTTCTCGGTGGTTAGCAAGTTTAATGGGGCTGGTCAATTGTTTGGACTTTAATCAACTTCCAGCTCTGAAACTTAATTTATTGATCTGGAGATTGAAGTCATTCTTCATTATAGGTTTGTGGTGATTCTGAAGAATGACAAGATAGTCATACGTGCCGTTAGTACTGCTAGTCAGTCATATGTGCCATTAGTACTGCTGTTATAAGTTGTTTAATTGAGGGAATCTGTTGCTGGCATCATTGATCTGCTAAGCTTTCAGACCTTATGTGCCATTCATTCGAATATCATCGATGGACATACAAAGCATTTGTTTTGTTACTTGAGCTTTTGCCGGCATCTACTGGTTGTGTAAAGAGCTTGTTCATGTTTGAAAAAAGTTGTCATCCATGCTTCCTACTTTTGGAGGAGAAAACATTCTATGGTGGAGTTTTCTTTCAGATACCTACCTAATTGATGTCACAAAGTTTGTGGCTGACCCTTTTGAAGGGTCTGTGGTTGAGTTGAGAAAAGATCGGGGCCTTGAAACCATCCAAATGCTATTGTTTTAACACTGATTTTGCACTGCACACAATTTCCCTTTCAGCAGATGGGTGTTTGTAGATATTTCCTTCTTCTGAATCTTCCTCTCAATCCTGCCGATAGACATATTGAGTTTCTTTATGAACATGATTGTATAGTTTTAGGTCATCTTTATATGGCTAATGATTCATTGTTAGTTGGTCTCCAAACTATTATTTCTTTAAGATACTTTATTATTCAGTTTCTGCCCTTCTCTTCTTTATTTGTAGATTGGAATTGTAGAGCTTGCATTGTGTATTGCATTTTTATTATATATTACTAGCAATTGCTTATGTCTCTGTGCTCTGCAGTATGTCGAAGGAGTTCATGAATACACAAAGCTTGGTGAGGCATGCTTTTATGTCTCACAAGGTTGGGTTGAGGGCAATGCATCTGGGTCTTCAGAAAGCAATATGTGTTTTGATGGGGTGGAATAGTGTGTGCCTCATGACATGATAAATGGGTTCCTGATGTCTTGACATGATTGAAGAAGCTATGGCTCAGAAGGAGCGATTTGATCTCTGCCTCCCGTTTGTTATCATCCGCAACATGATCCATGTCAAACCAACAATCCTAAAGAGCAGAAAGTTGTTACCCATCGAAGGGGGGTTGAGGCTTTCTCTTAGAGGTGAGTGGGATTTGTGCTGCAGTACATGTTTTAAGTATTCTCTGGACATTGATGATGGAAAATAGGCACAAATTTTATAAAACACTATTAGACGAATGCTTTAGCTCTATAGTAGGTAATTAGTGTTACAATGTGGATTCCTAATGCATCTACAGCAATAATAACGAATTGTGGTTGATTAACTTGAAAGGGCATACGACAACTGGTTTCTCGTACATTTGCTTTTTTTCGTTTTTTCTCTTTTTCCTTTTTACTTTGTTGGGAGTAAGTATTACAGGTGAAGTTTCATTGGATGGGAAACTCACTGTGTGCCTAGGGAGACTGCTGACCAAAGTGTTCATGGTGGTAAGTTCTTAGGAACATTCACTGGACTCGGAAATGCAGAGAAGCTTCATAAGTATTTTGTTGAGCATAAACATGGGAGAGCAGAGTTTGTGCAGTTGACATCGAGCAACAGCAGAAGCAGCATCAATGTGGAAGCGCAAATGGATGGAGATAAACTAGAGGAGCAACTTCTATATGGGTACATGGGCGTTTCAGAGGACTTGGATAGTGTTGATTTTAACACCAAGAAATATTGTTTCATAAAGAGCAAGAAAGAGATTTTGGACTTGGCAAATGCTCCTGTTAAGCCTGACTAGAGGTAGCTTATCAAAGGGGCTTTCACTTAAAGCTGGTGCTGGAATTCTGTGTTCCCCAGTAAGAATATAACACTAAGAATCCAAAACTATGTACTGCGTATGTTCCTACCTTCTATCATAAATTCTACTGTAATTAGTACAAAGATGTGAACCTAAATTTCTACTTTTTAATTAACGCCCCGTTTGCTGTTGACTGTCCCATGCCTGGTTCTTCTGAATTATCTGCTTATGCTTCTGTAGATTTTCTGAAAGAATTTATTTTCTCGTATTTTCAGATAAAGTTCACGTAGGATGTTATTGAAGTAGCATTAGATGAGGAAATGTTTAGGGAGAATTCTTACTGATCTCTGATGGTTCTGCTTTATTGGTTGTGAAAACAAGTGACCTACACAGCGAGGCAAACTTCATTGTGTCTGCCTCGCAGAGATCATCATCTGCACACGACTGCATGGACATTTTCGGTGCATAATCTACTGACAAAACTTTTTCCTGCAAAATTCTGATCATATACGTGTTTTGGCATATATCAATCAATCAATCACGGCACTCGATGGATCTGATTCAAGTCGAAATTGTGAATGTGGCGTACTCGAAATTATGAATGTGGCATACGGGAATATTATGTCATAATGCCCCAAATTTGCTTGATCTTCCACTTCAGGTGTTGATTAGCTTTTTCATAAGAGAAGGGAGCAGAGCAACAGCGTCAACAATCAAAGATAAATTACGTTCGTGATAAAAGTGTAATCAAAGAACAATGAATTATGTACGGTATAGGACTGAGTACACAAGCACTGAAGATACACAAAATCTATCATATATATATATATATATATAAAGTTAAGACTTGAGGAGGTGATGTGACATCACCATTTCTCATTATCTCATTCTCTATTATCTAATAAATTGGTTGAAATTAAAAAATAATTACATTACAAAATAAAAAAAAATAATTATTAGATTATAAATGATTACATGTCTTTTCCTCTTTTATTTAAATTCAACAATATGTAACCATTAATAATAATTAATTATAAGTTTTGAACCATTCATTATTTTATTATGCCAACAATTAAATTTTAGTGGCTTAAAATATATCAATCAATTAATTAATATTAATATATGAAGGAAGGTTCCTTCATCTTCCCTCAACAATGTCATTAGAGCCTAATTTTAATGTCATAATCTCATATTTAATTATTCAATTTTGTGTTTAGTGCATTTTGGCTTCTTCAAACTCCATAAACATTAAATATTTAAGATTTGTGGCATCATTAGCTCATCTTTTTATTTCTCTATTATCTAATATTAGGTGAAAGTAAAAAATAATTACATACAATAATTAAAAATCTATATCTATCTATCTATCTATCTATGTATCTATCTATATATATATAAAGCTAGGACTTAAGGAGGTGATATGGCATCACCATTTTGCTTCTTTGTATATTCTCTATTATCTAATAAATAGAATTTTTTTTTTTAGATTTGGCTTTTCATCTTCTCATAATTAATTTGATTGATTTAACTCATTAATAAATAATAACTTTATTATATACCATTCCTCATTTTTTATTTTCTATTATCTAAAATATCTAAAATATTGGTGGATATTCTTTGTAATTTTTTTCTCTTTCTATTTAAATTCAACAATATGTAATCATTAATAATATTAATTATAAGTCTTTTGAAACATTTATTTATTTTATTATGCTAGCAATTAAACTTTAGTAGATAAAATACATGAATTAATCTATCTATATATATATATAAGTTAGGACTTGAGAAGGTGATGTGGCATCACCATTTTGCTTCTTTGTATATTCTCTATTATCTAATAAATAGATAATTTTTTTTAGATTTACTTTTTCGTCTTCTCATAATTAATTTGATTGTATTTAACTTATTTAATAAATAATAACTTTATTAATATATATAATTCCTCATCTTTTATATTTTCTATTATCTAAAATATTGGTGGATATTCTTTGTACTTTTTTTCTCTTTCTATTTAAATTCAACAATATGTAATCATTAATACTAATTAATTATAAGTATTTTGAAACATTTATTTATTTATTATGCTAGCAATTAAACTTTAGTGGCTAAAAATACATGAATTAATTAACATAGGAAGAGAGGTTCTTTCATTTATAAAGATAGGACTTGAGGAGGTGATGTGGCATCACCATTTCTCATCTTTGTATATTCTCTATTATCTAATAAATAGAGAAATTTTCTTTTAGATTTGGCTTTTCATCTTCTCATATTTAATTTGATTGTTATTATTACAATAACAATTATGTAAAGATTTTAATGAGGCATATTCTTTATAATGAACATCCAAGGGGGAGTGTTATGAATTTTTTAAATAAATGTAGATATTCATAACATATATCTCTTAGTCTCCCCACTATCTCCCATTAGCAACCTTTAGTTTCCCTATAACTCCCATTCTCTATAAGGAATTATGATCCATAATTTTCATTAATTAAATGGAGTGATTAATTTTTTATCTTCTCATCTTTTATATGTTCTATGATCTAAAATATGTAAAATATTGGTGGATATTCTTTGTACTTTTTCTCTTTCTATTTAAATTCAACAATATGTAATCATAATAATAATTAATTATAAGTCTTTTGAAATATTTATTTATTTATTATGCTAGCAATTAAACTTTAGTGGCTTAAAATACATGAATTAATTAACATAGGAAGAGAGGTTCTTTTATTTTCCTCAACAATGCCACTAACACCTAATTTTAATGTCATAATCTCATATTTAATTATGCAACCTTTTGTTGATTATCTTTTGACTTCTTCAAAATTTATTATGCTATCAATTACACTTTAGTGCGTTAAAATACATCACATAATTAACTAGGAAGATGGTTGATATTCTTTGTACATATTTCTTCCTCTTTCCATTTAAATCCAACAATATGTAATCATTAATAATAATTAATTATAAGTCTTTTGAAACATTTATTTATTTTATTATGCTAGCAATTAAACTTTATGGCTTCTTAAAATACATCAATTAATTAACATAGGAAGAGAGGTTCTTTCATCTTCCATCAACAATGCCACTAGGGCCTAATTTTAATGCCATAATCTTATATTAATTATGGGCCTAAATTTAATTTTAATAATTTTAATGTCTCTTCCTCTTTCTATTTAAATCCAACAATATATAACCATTAATAATAATTTATAAGTATTTTGAAACATTCTTCAAATTTTATTATGCTATCAATTAAACTTTAGTGCCTTAAAATACATCAACTAATTAACATAGGAAGAGAGGTTCTTTCATCTTCCCTCAACCTCATCTTTTTATTTTTTTATTATCTAATATCTAAAATATTGGTGGATATTCTTTGTACATGTTTCTTCCTCTTTCTATTTAAATCCAATAATATGTAACCATTAATAATAATTAATTTAAGTCTTTTAAAGCATTCATTTATTTTAGGGAAAATATCTACCGTCCACCTGTTTTTTACACATTTTTAAAAATACACAATTCTTTCATTTTTTGGCCGGAATCCACCTAAAGTTATATTTTGTTTCACTTTTCCACTTCCGTTTGAAATCCGTTAAGAAAACTAATGGAAACTTAAAAAAATGACCATTTTACCCCCAAAACGAAAATTACAATTTCACCTTAAAAATTACCAAAAATAATCAGATTAAATCTAATTATTTTTCCCATCAGTCAATAAAGAAATTAATTCAACAACCATCAAATGCAAGTTTTTTTTATAAATATGTCTGTAATTAGAATGCTAAATTATAACAGTAGTATTAAAAATAGCTCAATTTCGCAAACCATCAATTAAATTTAAGATAAGTAGAGTTTATTATTTATTGAGTTATAATCTCTAGTAGTTAAGATTTTTTTGTACTTCATTAACGTACCAATAATGATATTCATCATTAAATCTTATTATTTTTGGCATTTTTAGGGTGAAATTGTAATTTTCGTTTTGGGGATAAAATGGTCATTTTTTAAAGTTTCCGTTAGTTTTCTTAATGGATTCCAAACGGAAGTGGAAAAGTGAAATAAAATGTAATTTTAGGTGGATTCCAGCTAAAAAATAAAAGAATTGTGTATTTTTGAAAAAGGTGTAAAAAACGGGTGGACGGTGGATATTTTCCCTTTATTTTATTATGCTAGCAATTAAACTTTAGTGGCTTAAAATACATGAATTAATTAACATAGAAAGAGAAGTTCTTTCATCTTCCCTCAACAATGCCACTATGCCACTAGGGCCTAATTTCAATGCCATAATCATATATTTAATTATGCAACCTTTTGTTGAGTGTCTTTTGACTCCTTCAAATTTTATTATGCTAGCAATTAAACTTTAGTGACTTAAAATACATCAATAAATTAACATAGGAAGAGGGTTCTTTCATCTTCCTTCAACAATGCCATTAGAGCCTAATTTTAATGCCATAATCTCATATTTAATTATGCAACCTTTTGTTTAGTGCCTTTTGGCTTCTTCAAGCTCTCTAAACACTAAATATTTAAGATTTGTTATGTTTAGTTTTTTTTTTAATTTATTGAATCAACACCCTCTTTAGAAAAATACTTGTATTTTTATTATTTGATTTATTTGAATTTTTGGTATTGTGTGCTTCATGGAGTATTTTTTTCTTCATGAGTTGAACAATGATAAAGATAGTTGGATGATAAAGGTTAGGCTTTGTAGGATGTGGGAGTCTACTAATACTAAAAAAAACGGAGAATTGATTAGTGTTGACATGATTTTTATTGATGAAAAGGTTGTATAAAAATTCATTCTCCCATTGTTTTCTCTAATTTTTTTTCCAATTGTTTCACACTTAATGTAGTATGTGTTTTTTTTCGTAGGAAAATCTAATGCATGCAACAATCAGGAAAACTTTAGTGACAAGATTTAAGCACACGTTGAGTGAGGGTTCTTTGTACAATGTCAAGAATTTGAAAGTTGTTTCAACTACAGGCGAGTACAGACCACTTTCAAATCAGTAAGATTATTTTCTTGGTTATAACTTCTCTTAAGAGGTTAGAAGAGGAACTGTCAAGATTCCGATTAATTGATTTCAATTCGTATCTCCGAATTTGATTGATTTACGTGTGAATGATAACACAATCCTCTCAGGTATTTTTTTTAATTATTAATGTTTGTTAATCTTTAAGTGTAAATTAGAAATTATTAATCCTTATGTTTTAACATGTTTATGTTATTTTTCCATAATATTACAAATGTTATCGGAAGTTTATGTGGTGTGGGTGATATTGAGATCATTGGAGCTGGTTGGAAAAAAAGAGATATAAAAATTCTAACAGATTAGTAAGTTGAATATAATCAAGAAAACTACGACTTTATATTTTTTAGTTATTTATGTTATTTTTTAATTATTGGTTCTCTTTACATTATTAACTTTGTTAATTTTTATGGATAGCTCGGTAACAAAAAATTACTTTATGGGGAAAGTTAGGGGATATGTTTGATCCAAACTTGTACAAGAAAGACGAGGGTCCTTGTATTGTGATAGTAACTTCTACAACCATTAAAAATTCCAAGGTGATTATTTTATTTATATCCCACTAATTAACATTTTCAAATGCAATGTGGCTATTTTAATATTATACACAATTTTGGATTTTGTTCAAGTTTCATTTTAGGTTACATTTGCTCTAAACCGGTGAGGTTAATTTCTCTGCCACAAGTGCAAGCAAAATCTAATAAATCTTCAAATAGATTATGTAGCATCATTAATTGAAAGATTTTCTACCATCTCCAACGTTGTGCAAGTTAGTAAAAGTTTTTACATGTATTTTACTTATTTCTTTTATACTTCAACGCATTGCTAAGGATCCTCAATTACAAAATTTAATTTGGAACTTATCAACTACAAAAGGTATAAGGTTTGTACACTTAGACTATACACGTTAATATTGTTTTAACCTTAACAAAAAATTAGTTAATTTTTATAAATAACATTAGTTTTATAAGGCTGCCTCATTTTAAAAAAAATAAATTTATATTTTTATCAGTTTTATCAAGTGTAAAGAAAAAAATTGATAATATTAAATTATTCTAAAGCCGCGCGAAGCGCGGTTTTATTTCCTAGTCTATATATAAAGTTGGGACTATAGGAGGTGATGTGCATCACTATTTCTCATCTCTTGTATTCTCTATATCTAAAAATTGGTTGATATTAAAAAAAATAATTACATTGCAAAATATTAAAAATAAAAAAATAATTATTAGATTATAAAAGATTATGTCTCTTCCTCTTTCTATTTAAATTCAATAATAGTAACCATTAATAATAATTAATATAAATCTTCAAACATTAATTTATTTTATTATGTCAACAATTAATTTTAGTGGCTTAAATATATCAATTAATTAA